>OY978454.1:20896965-23813912 GCA_963854805.1 Plagodis dolabraria | reverse complement strand
CATACAGGTACAGACTCGAATCTGGTGAATGCTGATATCTAAGGTGGGATTAATTTTTTTTAATGTATCTTGGTTCTTGGTTTTCTTGATAGTTTGTCTATTATACTTAGTCATGTAATACGGAAAATTCTCGGAGAAGAGTTTGTACGGTAATTAGTGTATTATTCTAATTGGGGGCAATATGCACTGACTTAAAGCTTTGAGCGTTTTTAATATTTCCCCCGCCAGATTCTACCCGAGCCATCCATATATAAAGCATTAAAAGATATTTAATGTATGTGCCTGATGGATGGTGGTAAGCTTGCCACCACCATCCAACAGGCACATAGCTTATTGTATGCGATTTAAACATGATCTGTCGCCATGCACTTAATGGTATGTTCCGGCAGCTATACTTAAGAGCCAGTAATTCTAGGTAAGCCTGAACAACATCTTCGACCACATCATCACTTACCATCAGTGGGATAGTCGTCAAAGGCATATCAGACATAAAAAAAAATCTTGCCTAGATCAAGAATTTGAAATTACATTTTTACTGTTTTGTCCTTCTCTTAATTTCAATAATCTGCTGCTCTTTTGCGGATGAGACCTGATTTAGTGCATCTAGCAAGCAATTTTGGACTTCGACCCAAAGTCCCTGTCTAGAAACACAAACACTGGCAAAGCATTCTTCTCGTCGAATGTGCTTATAATAATAAAATAAACTAATGAATAAGAATACAACTTTAATTGGAAAGCTTTGTGTATGGTGAAGTTTCCACAGTGACACAAATTACTTAGCATGTCATGGATTCACTGAGTGATTGCTGGGTACTTCGCGTTGCAGGAGAATAATGGGTAACCCTTTAGCGTTATGTCCAGTGGTTCAGTGGTAAATAGTGATGGGGTATTGATGGTTGACATACACTGATCATTCCGGCACGTCAACTTCGTCTTAACTTGAATTCGATAATATGTGGGCTACATTTTCCTCAGTAGCCGCAGTTTAGGGCCAAGCTTCATGAATATTATCATGTAGACAAACATGTTCACGATCAAATTCTGCGTACTTTACGGTACTTATGAAGTGTTTCCCTTCCAAAAAGATTTTGGATACGAGTAATGCAATCTTAATCTTAGACAGTGCATTTATAAAATCATAAAAACGCGGCACTGAAATCTATTCGCGTTAAATCCGTTTTTGCTACGGATGACGAACTTCCACTTGTGATAAAAAAAAAAACAATTGAAACGCGACTTGCCGACGTAGATTACTTTATATAAAATAAATGAGTTTCTTATGTTTAAAAAATATGACATTTGAAATTCAAACATTTATGAGCGCCCATGAGTGCAGAACTTACAAGCCTGTATCGACTTGGGACAAGCACGAGTCGTGAGAATGTTATACGTTGATATGATACAGGGCGTTACGTCTGCGTTGACTTTTAAATGTGCAACATTTAAGCACACTATTCAAAGAACGATCGGTATATCTACAAACTTTCCGTTAAAATTTGTAAACACCAATCTTTCAGGGCCCTCGGAGCGCTCGAAGCCGCGACAAGTCCGGTACATCGAGCGCTAGGAAGCGCGTCGCCTCGCCGAAGAGCCCTAAAGCCTCCACTTCAGGCACGCATGGTAAGAATATGGGGGTATATATATATATGGGTATATATATATATATGGGGGTCTTCAAAACGCGAGTGAATAGGTATCTTCTGGGTAAGCGCGCTCCATCGTCGATCGCATCATCGCTTAACATCAGGTGAGATAGTGGTCAAGTGCTACCCAGTTCGGTATATAAAAAAAAAAAAAAAAAGAATAAGCACCCTTTATACATTCTCCTCCTTTTATTCTCTAACATCGTAAGCCAGATCTCCATACAAAAGTGGACAACTTTTGTGTTGGTGACAAAAGTTTATGTAAAACTGGGTCTCCATGCAGCAGTTTGGAAACAATGTTTCGAACAATTGTTGGTAACAAAAGTTGTCGACTTTTCTTTGGTGGCTTTAGTCTTCTTGGGCTCACCTCATAATGTCCATCATATGGAAACAGAATATATATCTGGCGAACTGTGGCTATGTATTGGGGGAATGCAGAGATGACGATATATTTTTTTCTTTGTCTTATGACATCTGGGTGTTGAAGTCCAGATCATTAAATCTATATTATATCACAAAGTCATTGAATTACAAGGTACTAGGAAACTATCATAATAATTTAAGGTAATATTACTGTTTTGACAAAAAATACCGAGGTCGCCTTTTACAGCAACTATTATCATTCTCATGACTTTACCGCAGATTGTATTTACGATCAGATCTAATCTACAATCTGATTGTATATATTTATAAAAGACTTAAACCGATACACTTAGCTATTTTGAATTCCGTGGCTATGTCTATATTTTTATTCATCTCGCGGGTCTAATTCAGTCATAAATAATATTAAAACTCAGAACTGTATTGTTAGAATTGATCAAGAATTTTCTGAAAGTGTATGTTAGTAGTAACACTTCCAGAAAATTTTACTTCTTTAGTTAGACCAGAGAGGTTCGTACGTTTTTCTACGAAGGTGGCATATCCACGCGGCACCATTTTTTTTAATAAAAACAATTAATGATTTTTTAGGGTTTTCATTGTTCTGAAATGGCGATATTTACCTACAAATATATTGGAAACGTGACACTTTAGGTACCATATTATATAATATGTTTTGGTTGTATATACTAATTAATTAAGCGCGCGGAAATTTAGCAAATAAATAAAGATGGCGGCGGGTCGTTATGCCACAAATACAACGGAGATAGAACTCTATCTCCGTTGTATGAGCTTTAGGAAAAAAATTTTTAAAGCCAATAATGCCGGACTATGACAAATTGACAGAAAATATGTTTTTTCATTGACCTTGATTATAACCTACAACGTGAATTAGACACGAGATATAAAGTGAATCGTTAAATATAATATATATTAATTACATAACTCAAAATTAACAAATAAAGATACAGCAAGGGATCAAACGAACCAAAATCACGTATTGCTGCCTTGGTGCAGGCTTAAAAATCGGCTTCTTTTGTTTTGTTCCTCGATTCGCCTAAAGTGCCAAAATAGACTGGGCTATAAATTATATTTTTCCGCACCAATACATTCCTATAAAATGTCATAGAGTTAATATTGAGGTTATATTTAATGACTCATATTCGTGCAGGATATGAACACGTTTATATTTGTAGGTGCGAAAACGAAAGGTCCGATCGGACGACCGCGTCTGGCCAGCGAGAGCAGTTCTATGAGTGAAAGCAGTAACTCCGCTCCACCAGTGCGGCTCGAGGAAGTGGCGGGTGTCGAGCCTGAAGTACAGAAGACGCCTAGGAAAGTGGACGGCGTTAAAGGTGGGATTGAATACTTTATATATTTATAGGATGCTAGTAACAGTAGGTTAGTCCTACAGTTACTGGTTCTTAAGGTGGTTACCGGAACACACCGTCAGGTTCTTACTGAGAGTACTTACTGAGGGTGGTATCTAGCTAGGTGGGTATTCTCAAAATGCCCTACCACCATGCTTTAAGGGCTGCCATTCTATCACAGTAACTGGGATCCACGGCCTAACGTGCCATCTGAAACATGTGAGTGGTCAGTAGTAATGCCACTAGTGTTTACCCATCCAGGTCATGACCGCAGTGGACGTTGATGGGTTAAGAATATTTAAGAGATCTAAACTACTATAGCTTCACATGTTCAAATAAAGTTGAATGAATGTTCGGTCATCGGTAACTATATTTTCGTTTCTATGTATTCAGTAGTGGGGTTATGTAACTAGACCTTTATAGACCATCAAGAAATCTAAGACATTTAAATAATTTACAAGATGAACGGCCTTATCTTACAATCAAGATTAGTTCGAATTTAAGTTTTTTTGGCCTAGCATAATGGTGATCTACTAGTCAGTTATATGTAGGTATTATGTTTGTACTGTACATAGATTGCTTGTAATCATGCTTGTATGCTGGACTTTTGGTTGTGAAACTTTACTGGCTTGTCTTAGACATGGTTGTGTAAAAAAATGGTTTCCGGACATTTGGTCCAAAAAATTTCCTGTAATTTCATGGATTGGGTTGGGGGTGGTCGTGGGTTCTGGGGAACCTTCCCAGGGGCATCGCTCTATGCCACCCACCGCGTCGCAGGTTGCGGATAGCGAAACGGCCTCTAGATATGGAGGTTAGCTGCTGAGGCAGTCGCGGACAATAGAGCGGTCCGTCTAGAGGGGTGCTGGGAAATCTCACGGCTGAGTTTTTTCTATAAAATAGCACTAAACCTGATGATAGAGGATGACAGTGGCGAGAAGGAGCCGCCACTTAAAACAAAGCTCGGACCCGGGGAGACCAGCCTCGTGAGCCCTGGATCGGCAATTGGTCTAGGAGACACCAACTCCAAAATCAAATGGTAACTGCTGCCTTGTAGAGAGATGTTGGATCATCAAAGGCTAGGGTGTCATCCCAAAATGCTGGCGTGTGGTGCCTTGGGAAAGTGCTACACTATTCTCCCAAAAAATCGTATGAAATGAGTGATAATAATGAGAGTGTTTTGCCATGCAATCCGGCTAGCCCCCGGCGCTTACAGGTACCCGGGCCTGTAAGTGAGAAATTGGTTACCGACGACTGTGAGAGGGTGGGTACCCAGGCCCCCTTATCAGTGAATGTTACTGGTCTGAAAGAGAATAATAAAAAACTAGTTCAGCAAGCATTTCACCCTGGTCTATTCATGACTAGACCTAGAAGCTCATCTCTAAGTTCTGTGACAGATGCTAACACTAAAAACCTATCTAGTACTCGGAATATACAGTTGAGGTCAGATGCAGACAGTGAAATGAACAACCCCCCCACCTGGCAGAGAGCACCAACACTAAGAAATGCCAAAAGAAAGAAAGTCTCATCACCATCACCGGAGAGAATTCCCATTACCAATACATTCAGCAGGCTCCCTGTTGATCAAGACGAAAACACACACAGAGAAGCTCCTAAAAAAGTTGCTAAACCACCACCCATAATCCTTTACGGTATTGAAGATCTCAATAAGCTCACAGAGCTTCTAGAAAGTACAGTAAAGAAAGCAGACTTCACCTACAAAATCATTAATCAAAACCAACTCCGGATTAATTGTACTAATGTGGAAATCTACAAAACTATAATAGAGATAATAAGACAAAAAGGTATAATTGGACACACATTCAACAGAAAGGATAAAAAACCCTATAGAATCGTTATAAAAAACCTTCATCACTCAACCCCAATCAATGTAATCAAAGAAACCCTGGAACAGACAGGAAACACTGTGATTGGACAGATAATAAATGCCAAGTATGGGCCACATAAAAAACCGACATCTACCTTCTTTGCAACTTTGGAACAAAGTGCCAATAATAAAGCTGTGAAGAATGTAAGATACATAAACAATCAATCGGTGACTATAGAAGATCCGCATAAACGAATTGCTATTGTTCAATGTCAAAGATGCCAACAATATGGTCATTCTAAGAACTATTGCATGAGACCATACCGTTGCGTGAAATGTGCCCAGTCACACAGAACTGCTGAGTGCCCTAAGACCGATCGAAATACACCAGCGACATGCGCTTTGTGCCTCGGTGCTCATCCTGCGAATTTCAAAGGCTGTGAGGTATATAAAGAAATCCTATCGAGGAAATCTAATAAACATCTAAGTTTGAGAACTAGAGATACTGCGAAACCAGCAAGTAACTCAGCCAACCAGCTGCCACATCAAAATGACGATCCAGCTAGTAAAATTAAAACGAATACCAAGTTTCCTTCAAAATCCATGCCACTACCTGATGAAAAATCTAGGCCAGACCCAGCTAAACAAAAACAAGCCAGATATTATGCAGAAGCACTGAAAGCCAACCACCATCAGGAAGCTAAAAATATAGACAGCCTACCACCAAAACTATCAACAGAAGAGATGCTACTCAAACAAGCAGAAAAATTTGACTTAATCTTACAACAAATGAGCACCTTAATTAATCTCATAACAACTCTAGTGACCAAACTGTCATAATGGCTTCCCTCAAGATAGTCACGTGGAACCTAGACGGACTATCTCCAAATGTGAATGAGGTTGAAGTCCTATTACACACCCACAACATAGACATACTACTCGTGTCTGAATCTCATCTTACTGAAAATCATAGTATCAAGATCCAAAATTATAACATTTTTGCCACTAACCACCCAGATGGCACTGCACATGCAGGAGCAGCTGTGATTGTAAGGTCTTGTATTAAACACTATGAACAACCACAGTTCCGAAAGGATCATATACAAGCAGCAACCATTGCAGTAGAAGATCGAAATGGTACATTCAATGTATCTGCTATATACTGCCCTCCAAAGCACAAAATAAAGGAAGAACATTTCGAGGAGTTTTTTAAGACGCTTGGTCTGAGATTTATTGCCGGGGGTGACTGGAACGCAAAGCATGTTCACTGGGCTTCTAGATTAACCAGCACCAGAGGAAGAGAGCTTAAAAAAAGTATAGACAAGATTAACCTCACCACAATCTCCACATCGGACCCAACAAACTGGCCTACTGACCCAAACAGGCTTCCTGATGTCATAGATTTTTTCATCACAAAGGGACTCTCTAGACTTTTCTATACGATAGAAATATGCCTGGACTCCAGTACTAACCATGTTCCGGTAATATTGACAATTGGCACTACAGTCTTGAACATAGATAGTAACTTAAAACTATATAACAAGCGCACTGACTGGAACTCCTTCCGAGAACTGGTTCATGAGAAACTAAATCTGAAAATAGCATTAAAAACTCAGACAGACATTGATGAAGCGGTAAGAATTGTAACCTCTGTGATCCAAGAATCTTGTTGGATTTCGTCGCCAGAAATCACCATCCGACCCCCTCAGAGTAAGACATACTGCGATGTCATACGGCAAAAAATCACCGAAAAAAGAAGGTTACGGCGCGTTTGGCATACCAGTAGACATCGACAAGACAAAACAAAATTGAACAAAGCTATACAGGACCTGAAAAATCTAATAAAAAATGCTAATGACACTGCTCTGGATACCTATCTGGAAGGACTATCCGCTACCAAAACAACAAACTACTCACTTTGGAGAGCGTGTAGAAACCTAGACCTACCTTTAAATCACAAGCCACCGATTCGAACACATGGTAGGCAGTGGATCAGGAAAAATCAGGAGAAAGCAGAAGCTTTTGCTGAACACCTTAGCCATGTATTCAAACCAAATGACCCTAGACCAGGTGCGGATGATTCAGAAATTGACTTGATTCTAAACCAAGATCTCCAACTTGACTTACCCTTGAAACTAGTGACACCTAATGAGATATACAATAACATCAAGTCCATGGATAACAAAAAAGCCCCAGGGTATGACCTCATAGACAAAAGGGTTCTTGAAGAGTTGCCTCGAAAAGCAATTGTTCTACTCACCATGATATTCAATGCTATTATTAGAGTTGGATATTTCCCAGACCTGTGGAAAGTATCACAAGTAGTAATGATCATAAAACCAGGAAAACCTATGCATGAGATATCCTCGTATAGACCCATCAGCCTGTTATCGATAATGTCCAAGATACTGGAGAAGTCAATACTACACAGAATGATCAAAGTAATTAAAGATAAAGACATAATTCCTGATCATCAATTTGGGTTTCGGCAAGAACATGCTACTATCGAACAAGTCCACAGGGTATGTAGGACAATTAGGAAATCCTTTGAAAAAAAAGAATACTGTTCATCAGCTTTCCTCGACATGCAACAAGCATTTGACAGGGTGTGGCACAAAGGCTTGCTGTATAAAATAAAAACAATATTACCTCATACTTTCTATGGAGTCTTAAAATCATATATAAAAAATAGAATATTTCAAGTAAGAGAAAAAGAATGCACATCAAAATTCTACGATATACTCGCAGGGGTACCACAAGGCTCCGTACTTGGACCCGTCTTGTATACGTTGTATACATATGACCTACCGCAGAACCCAGAAGCTATAACTGCGACCTTCGCTGATGACACCGCTCTACTTGCCTCTAGTAAATGCCCGATTGAGGCCTCTAGGCTACTCCAAAACAGTCTTAATGACATAGATGAATGGCTTTCCAAATGGCGAATTGCTGCCAGTGCTTCCAAATCAGTACATGTAACATTTACTCTGAAAAAACAGAACTGCGCACCAGTCACTCTGAATGATACCCAATTGCCACATCAAGATACAGTAAAGTACTTGGGTATACACTTGGACCGTAGACTCACCTGGAGGAAACATGTTGAAACAAAACGGGATGAAATTAATTTGAAATACAAAGGGCTCTACTGGCTGATGGGACGAAACTCAAAACTAGCCATAGACAATAAGCTGTTGATATACAAATCAATCTTAAAACCAATTTGGACATATGGCATACAGTTGTGGGGTTCTGCTAGTGCCTCAAACATAATGATAATTCAAAGGGTGCAAAACTACATCCTGAAACAAATTTCAAATGCACCATGGTTTGTCAGAACAACAGAGCTGCATGAAATACTCAACATGCCTATGGTGAAGGAGGAGATTGATAATCATGGAGCTAACTACATGTCTAGATTACAGAGGCACCCGAACCAGCTGGCGGGGCAACTCACCTTCCCTGAAACCATCCGTCGCCTTAAAAAGCGACGGGACATCTTTGACTAAGAGTCATACTAATTGACTGAAAAAAGAAGGGGCTGACTTCGCTGGAAGTAGCGCCCTACACGACAAAAATCACACACTCCATCTGCTTATAGTTGCAAGACTGATCGCACGATAAAAATACATAAAAAAAAAAAAAAAAAAAAAAAAAAATTTCATGGATTGAATAATGTCCAGTGCAATAAGTAAGAGGTTAATTTCCATTGCAAACTTACATGATCGTCTGTTGAGCCCTGCTGAAAGCGACAAATCGAAAGTCGTCCTAGTTATCACTAAACCACACTGGTAAACTTATTTTTACAGTTAAATATTTTGGCGTAATTGACAAAAGTACAATGTATATACATTATGACTGAAAATGTATACAGGCTGTCCCAGAACTCAACGTCAAGCGGCCACGGGGTGTGAAGACAGTCCCGGGAGAAATGAAAAAGAATCCCTATAATTATTACATGTTCAAATTGTTTTCCACCTTCACGAATGCATGCTCTGCACCTTTTCAAGAACGATCTCTTAATTAACCTTAAATAACTAGTAGAATTTACAAACAAGCATTGTACTGAAGTAAAGTATTGACTAAAGTGTTTGATTTTGAATATGGGGATATTCAGAAAAAAAAATCTAATAGCTGCTGCTGCTGTAGCTAGAAATGTAGCTAGTGCTGTACTATTTCAAAACCTTAGCTAAATGGGCCATCTTTTGAAGTAACCTGCCGAGGATAGTGCTATATTTTTTTTTAAGAAGAGTCAAAGTTCTGCCATATTATTTTTCCAATTACAAGTCAAAGAAAATATGCTAATTTTAACTAACCTAGCAATCTTTTATGTTTGATTTGTGACTGCTATTCCTTAGTACGTTTATTAAGGACTATGTTAGTGAAAAAAAACACCTTAAAATTGTGGAATTTGTGGTAACAGTACCAACAAATATGGTTAAAGGTATTGATTTTCCTTGAATAGGGTTTTTTTTTCATTTTTCCCGGGACTGGTGTGACCCCCCCTCACACCCCGTGCCCGCTTGACGTTGAGTTCTGGGACACCCTGTATATATGTAGAAAGATAGGGAAGTAGTTTCTTGTGATATCACTTCTATGCACAAACATTTATAAAGAATTATAAAATGGATTTTATTCGCGGCGAATGTTGTTTTTTTTTGCTGTGAACGTATTGCACAAATCCAAAAGTATGTCTGAATTAATATGTTGGACTCCTGCACCAAGGGTTCTGTACCAGGACAATGGTCTATAAGATCTTTATTTAGTTCTAGACTCTTAGAGAAAAACTTTATCAAAACACGTTACTTGTATGGGGACCCCTTTTATTTTTAACTTTTAACTGACTTCAATAAAGGATGAGGTTCACATTTGACCTTTTTTTTACATTCGAAAGCTGGAACTTGTCATGTGGTTCCATTTAAATTTAGGTAAGATCTGACGAGTAGTGTTTTAGTTATCCCTAATAAAATTTATTTAATATTTGAAGTCGGTATTGTTTTGTTGAAATTTTTGTTATAGTTTTTTTTTTTATACCTGATAGGTTAGCCTTTGACCACTATCTCACCTGATGGTAAGTGATGATGTGCTCGAGGATGTTGTTCAGACTAACCTAGAGTTACTGGCTCTCAAAAGAGTTAGGTAATTTGCTAACTTGTTAGGTAATTCGCCATACCAACACATTCTGTGAAAATTTCAACTATTTCTATAACCTTTCCAAAGATTAAAAGGTCGGACAGATGGAAGGACAGACAACCGAGGTATTGTAATAGGATCCTATTTTCTATTACGGAACCCTAAATCAGGAATGATATGAAGCTAAATTTATCAACCGCTTGGATAGATCTCGCCCTCGACAATGGACGTAATATAGTAGAGCAATCACTTTAAGGGCCTGTTTCAGAATGTTGGAGTAAGTTCCGGTTTTACTACCCAAAACATATTTTTTAAACATAACACTATCTTTGCGTTTCACAGTCATCGATTTAGGCTATCCATCAGTTAAAGCTTGAAACGCTCTGCATGTTTATAACTGTCATTTTTATCATTCAGTTATTTTATGTGTTGCATAGCAACCCGAAACTTTATTAGGACATTCTGAAACAGGTCCTAAATACAATAATATTTGAAATGTTAAGGTGTGTTACCACTCACCACCAAAATGAAATTTTTAGACATTTTATATTGATGAGGTTTTCTTTTAACTTAGGGTACTATTTTATGTTTATTTATACAAAACACTTACTTCTACCATTACAGGTTATACCTAATGCGATAGTGTAGTTAGTAGGAAGTACCTAATAATTCATTTACCTTAATATCTTCAAACAATCTTAGTGCTATCATCTACAGTTTAACATGACAGTACTAAAAATTACTCAAAACAGTGTTATAGTTTAACAATGAAACATAAAACATATATTTGAAAATTCACTCATAGAGCAACAAAATAAATCCATCTGTTCCACTATAATATTGAGAATATAATATGGGAGGGTTCAATCTCCATGCTTGGCAGGCGGCTTGGGAATAGCAGTGTGTGATTTCAGTTCCTCTGAAAGTGATGCTGCCCACCTTGTGTTGTGTTACCCTTAGTCGCTTCTTACGACACCTACAGATAGAGATGGGGGGCATTCTAGCCTGGCACCCCAAAGCTCCGATTTATTTTAACTCTATTGGCCGTGGGTGGCAGCTATTTGGTTCGTCTGGGTATTTCTTTGTTAATGAACACTTTTTATGTGATTAAATTACTATGATAAATGGACTATGTCAAATGTTTACCTTTACCTGTTCCAGCTGGACCGTTCCAACTCAAAGGCCTCACAAAACAAAATGTCGGCAAGAAGAACTCCAAACTGACAAAGTTCGAAAACGACGAGGATACAGTGTCTGTTGTTGGCCCGATACCCACCGGCGAGAACAAGTTTTTTGCAGGACTCCACTTCTTGTTGACCTGCACCGAAATGCCCAAGAGGAAGAAAAATGAGGAATCTGACAAGATGGAAAAGTCTGATAAGGTAATTATGAGATATATACTTGCACTTCATCGGGGTAGAGGCAGCAAAGTAAGGGTTGAAATATTTTCCAATCAAGTATTAGTTGTTAAAATCTACTAGCAGTCTGCCTCGGCTTCGCACGGGTATTTAAACAAATACTCAAAAATTATAAATATAATAAAAAAGTGGTTATCGTGACAAAACCGTTATAGTTAGACCTACAGTGTTGATGTATGATGTACTTTTACACAATGACACTTGGTTTGTTGTTTTTTAACAATAACCGCGCGATTTTGCACCAAAAATAAGTTCAAGTACATATTTACATATAAGTTCAATATGACGAGTAAGATATATTGTGCTGTTTTAAGTTACATGAGTTCGTCAAAACGCATCCAGAGATAACTTTTTTGATTACCTGGAAACTGAAAGGTAATACTATAAAATAATTTAACTTAATACTATAAAACAATTTTACTTACTAGTAAGTACATTTTTTTTATAGTCTACATATAGTTGACGGTACATAATGTGTGTCTTTTTAATGGAAAAGTATTTCCTTTTATCCCGTGAAAACAATGTCCCAATTAATAAAAAAAAGTGAATAGAGTGAAGGAAAGTGATTGACACGAGTGAAATAAGTAGTAGTTATAAGCAAGTTACAATAATATTACAGGTAGTTATTAGAATGTGGATTTTTAATACCTTAAAATATAATAATAAAGAATAGTACGTCTCACAAGTATTTTTCGGTCGCCAATTTTTAAGAATGATTTTTTATTCAAACATAAACATGGTTTTTTGTTTAAATCTACCTACTGGTCAAGAAAACAACACGCATTTTTAGTGAACACTTCCTGTTCAATTCACTGAGTATTTTATTTGTTTATAAAAAAAAAAGTATATTTACAATCACAAAACTAAATAGAAACACATAGTAGGCAAATGTAATTAAAATGCTGGAGGTGGGTAGCCCTATCGCATGTTTACGTACAGCGCGGCTGGTACTTATTTCGAAGACAGAGCCGAGTTACACTACTGTATAGATAACATTACCGTGACAACATTATGTGCAATTAACTCTGCTTTACAAGTTGAACACTTATACAAAACTTATTGCTTAGGTATATATACTTCAGATTATTCAAATATATTATCATAATAGCATTATTACTTTACTTAAACATCGATTATGTAAACTTTAGTATACATATAACCGCCTGGGCTATGGAGCGCACTAAACATGAGTCGGTTGTCACATCATACGAGTCTGTAGATTGAAGTAAATACTGTCCTAGGTATTTAAAGCCAGCCAAAGAAAAGTCTACATATGATTTGCGGTGTAGCTAATCTCTTGATGCGCTATTATTCCAAAAGTGGCACACGTCTTAGCGTTCATAATGCTCAAGGTTAACGGTTTTCACAGCAGACGAAGTATTGCATACTCTCGGACGTGTAGAGCACTTCCTCTGATTTCTAAACTTTCACACTATCTATTTGTAGAATAACTCTGAATTTTACAGAGCCATATCTGTCAGGAAAGCTATAGAAGGTTGAGATAAATTGTAATACTTATTCTGGCTCTTTGGTAGATATAGCAGAACAGCAAGGATCAATTTTAGGACTTTCTGTTTCACGTTGTAATGTAAAAAATAATAATGAACAATTGTGCTAAAACCCCGCGCAAATTGTAATACAGAAAAATAAGATAATGTTTACTAACAAACAAATACGAAGACAAAGGGGTTAAGATAGTCCAAACAAACTAAACAAAAAAACTGTGTTCTATGGTATTACAGTGGTAGTGACAAAGACATAAAAAATAAGTCTCACCACCTACACTGACTGCTAAATGAGGTAAGCTGCTATTATTAATGTTATTTTAAATTCTAACCAACTAAGATATAAAGTTTCGGGTGCCTGAAGCGTCAACCTCATATAAAAATATCCTAGAAGGGGAACAAATACAGATAGGTCGGTCACAGAGATTTAGGAACTTTTAATCTGCAGGCAGAAGAACTTCGAATGAGAGAGAGGTAGGTTGTAGTGTATTTCTTTTGTTTTCATTCCAAAGAGGTTACCAGAGGCTGAGAATATAATATGTAGTACACTAATGGTATAAAAGGTACCAAGACACGTCACTTAATATAAAAAAAAAACATTTTAAATGATTTACTGGTGAATCTTTGGTCAGGGGAACCTATCTCTATCATCACTGCACCTTAGTTGTAAAAAAGTTAAATTCGAAAATGGCTATTATGAATGGATTGAGTTTTGAATGGGGGTTACATTAGAATAGCCCTTTACAAACCTTTTTATCCTGATCAGTTAGCCTTTGACCACTATCTCACCTGATTGTAAGTGATGTGGTTCATGATGTTATTCAGGCTAACCTAGAATTACTGGCTCTTCGGAACACACCGTTAGGTGCTTGGCGACAGATTTTCTACTTGAGGGTGGTAGCTAAATCCTTTGACTTGGATCCCCACACGAACTCAACACATGGTGTAATTTGGTAGGTCACGATGAGTCCCTGTCCTGTTGTTTTGTTTCTGGATCTCATTTAAATCATTAAACTATTCGTCATTTATCCCCGCAGTGTCAAGAATCGCGGCATTATTCTTCAGAAGAGGATAGTGAAGCAACCTCCATGGCAGGCACAGACACCGAAGACCTAACATTCTGCGATCGACCCTTCCACAAGGAAAGGCTCAAGGAACAACTTGAAGCGGCCGGTGGGACTGTACACAGGTTAGAATAATCGGATTATTTATTCTAAATTAATATTGATAATAAATCGGTCTGCATTCTAGACTTTTACCCATTTGTTATTTCAAACACGTTTTTTTTTAAACTAATAAATAATATTTGAAAATTATTTTAAGAAAACATTAATACATTAATAAAAAATTAAAAAATATTAAAAAAAACATGTTAAGCCAACGTGACGTCACCAACGCCATGCAGCAGATTTTTGACGCATTTCTCTTCTCTCCGAAGCATCCTCAGGAGGTCTTGACTCTTCGAGCGCATGACCGTGTTTCTCGAATTAACGCCTGAATCAATTCATTAGGTTTTTGTATCTGATTCTACTAACATCACAGCATATATTTGAATAAAAATCCTATATTTGTTATATTGCTAGTTTTTTTTTCTCGATAGTTTAGCCTTTGACCACTATCTCACCTGATGGTAAGTGATGATGTGGTCGAATTTGTTGTTCAGGCTAACCTAGAATTACTGGCTCTCATGGACAGCTGCCGGAACACACCGTTAGGTGCTTGGCGACAGATTTTCTACTTGAGAGTGGTAGCTAGCCAGGCGGCCAAATGCCCACCACCATGCTATAACGACTGCCATCCTAAGACAACAACCGGGACCGACGGCTTAACTTGCCCTCCGAAGGACGGAAGCGCTCAGTAGTAATGTAACCAGCGGTCACCCATCCAACTCATGACCGCGGCGAACTTAGCTTAAATTTTGCTGATCGGTTCAGAACAGCATAGCTTCGCTACGAGCGCTTCAGATTCCATCCCTAAGCACCTATCAGATTGTTCCATCGGCTGTCCTTGAGTTGAGAGCCAGTAAAGACAAGCCTGTTGTTTGACCACGTCATTACTTACCATCAGGTGAGATGGTGCTCAAAGCCTAAACTTGTATATTTTCTGACAAGAAAGTGCACTTTGGCTGCTAAATAAAACATGATTATTGAGAACTAGATTTTGATTGGCAACTAATAACTCTATTCTAGGGTGCGTTCTTATTTGTCGTCCGACGACGTCCGACGACGCCCCGAGCGTTTTTATATGCCCGGAGCGATCGTCAGATGATCATCCGGAGCGTTCTTATATATCGCTCGACGACGCACCGGTCGCCCCACGAAATCGGTGGATAAATATCGCCCTGACGTTTAATTTGACAGTTGGGACTTGATTTTTCTTTGTTTTAGTTACTTTTTGTTTACGTAGACTTCTGTTTACAAAATTGTATTATTATTATTGTTATATTTTGTATGTTTGTTTTAGTTGTGTGTCGTGGAAAAGTACATAATTGTAAATACATTTCTTCTGAGTCAGTGAAACATTTTAAGTAGTGTTCTTGATACAGATATGATACAGAGCCGTTCTTAAAAGGCGGACGACGAGCGTCGCTCTGCTTGGAGCGATCATCCGTCGTCGGACGACATATAAGAACGCACCCCTATACACTTTCCAATATGCTTTTAATGTTGATAGCATTCAGATCCCAATTTATATGGTATAATTTTTCTGTCATAATTTTGGCACTATTAACAGCAAATTTTTGGCTGCTTCGAGATTTCTTCCATTCCCAGTTTATCTGGCATATAAATAAAATATTTACTCCTTATGTGCCAAAGCAAATGGGGTCCCTATCGATAAACAACCGTCTTTAGAAGTTAGGAACTGCATTACAGAAGAGAATATCCACATGCAGTGGGGGATTGCATAGATTAAAGATGACAGATAACAAAATATGACACAAGCAACGCAGCTTTTAAATTATTAACCTAATATTTACTATAACTATAATTAAATATCAAATTATAGTTTTTGTTATGAGTTAATGACTTGTGCTAAATCCAGCAGATATAGCGAAACCATTTTATTTGTAGGTTACAATTTATATTTCATATTTTGGTTTGCTTATACTCGCCCCGGGTTAGAATTGCACCTCCCCATATCATCCAGTGGGTATCCAGTTTCCTAAGAGAAAAATACTAGAAGGTGGGCAGCAGCGCCTTCTAAAGAACTGCCAACTTACACTGCGATCCCTATGCATAACTATATATAACTTTATGGATAACTGACTTACCAAACTATGCCTGGCTTCCATTGAGAGTACAGCGGCCTTCACACAGATTCTGCTTGATTTGCAACAAAAGATATGGCAAAGTCCCTAAGAGACTCAACTCTTCACTCGCTATTATAAAAATACCTGTATCATAAACAGGTAAGCACAGCAGACTGATGCGTTTCATATTTACCCTTTGTTAAATAAAAGATAAACAATATTTGTTGGATATGTGGTCTTTGTTGTTTATCATATGCACTATAATTATTTCTAATAAAAGGTAGGAAGGTTCTCAAGTCGACGCATACATATTTTATAATACATATATGATTTATTGATTTCACGTGTAGCACGTTCACGAGTATTTTATTTATTGTTCGGCAGAGAGGCAGTTTATTATCGACCTGGTCACATTCAAATTGCATCAAAATGGGTCCGGTATTGTTTCTTTACACTCAATTAACTGATTGCCAATATGCCCATATCTAGATGTACTAAATTTACAAAACAAAGTACAGCACAAGATTAACTTTACCCAGATACTAAATTGACCCAAATTTTGAGTTGTACAAAAGCCTGCCACCAAGCATTCTCTGCTTCGTTTGTTTTACTCTATTCACGCGACATTAGCGAAATTGTGCTAAGCCCACAGAAGTCATTGAAAGAAGTTGAAGTTGATCCAAATTTACTACTAATGCCGACGATAACCATTATTGTGGGCGAATGATACAATAGATCATGTATGCAGCATGCATCACAGATAAAATATTTTTAAATGCAGCCTACTTCTATCATGCTTGAAATAACTTGTGGAAGTCGGACCATAAAATAGTGAGCTTTAATATGACTCCTAGTACCTAAGGGTGTGTTCCAGCTGCTGTCCTTGAGAGCCAGTATTTCTAGGTTAGCTTGAACAACATCTTCGACCACATCATCACGTGCCATCACTTCACATCACTTACGAGATAGTGGTTTAAGGCTAACCTATATGGAATAATAAAAACAATTGTTAGCACAATCAACAAGGTAACAACTTCATACTTTTCAGTTTTAGAAATCAGTTTATATTCTTTTGTAATGATTGAATTTATATATGGATAAAAATGTGCAAAATGAGCTACAGACGTAGTTAGGTACTACTCATTAGGCGCAGAACACACCAGATACAGCGGGTGGTAAATAAATATGCCATTTTTAACGTATATTTTGACCTTTTCAGCCATTTTGACGAAGTACCAAAGAATAAATACTCAGTATGCAAGCTGATAGCCCCTCGTCCGTGCCTCACAGCCAAGTACATCCAGTGCTTGGCGGTGGACATTCGAGCCGTGTCCCACGCGTGGGTCATCATGAGCTGCATTGGCAACACACTTATGGACTTCGACTCCTATGCGTTGCCTGCTGGCTGGTCCTATTTGAATAAGAAGTATATCAATTGGGTAAGAAAATACATTTGAGCTCATCATTTTCATCTCTTGTACTGAGTCTCAGTGGGAGAGACTCGGTTGGAGTGTCCAGTTTGTGGAATGAAAGATGCAGGGTGGGGATTTTATTGAATAATACTGTACTGCATCAGCCCGATAGACCACTGCTAAACACAGCCTCCCCCAATATCCCCCAAATGGAGACGGGGGTGGGGGGAGGGGATTGCCATAATCCCCACGCTTGGCAGGTGGCTTGGGAATCGCAGTGTGTGATATCAGTTCCTCAGAAAGTGCTGCTGCCTGCCATCTGGTGTGTTACCCTTAGTAGCTATATGACACCCACGTGTAGAGATGGTGGATGATATTCTGGCACCCCACAGAAGTTTGAATAATTTATTAATTGATATTAATAATTATATTAAATATAATAATATATTCTACAAGTATGTGAATAGGTAAGAGGTGAAGCGTTCATTGCTTAATCATTCTTCCCCGATCAACTAAGTTAAGCAATGTCTGCTGCGGTTATGATTTGGCAGTAGTGGCATTTACTACAGATTCAGTAGTACTGAGTGCTTCTCTGTTTCCGAGGGCATGTTACGCCGGTAGTCCTTGTAGTTGTGTTAGGATGGCAGTTGTAGCATGGTATTGAGGCATTTTGCGATGCCACCCTGACTACCTACCATCCTCAAGTGGAAAATCTGACATTAAGCACATAAAGGTGTTGTTCCGCCGACAGTCCTTGAGAGCCAGTAATTCTAAATTAGCCTGAACAGTATCTTTGGCTATCATTTTCCATCTAGTGAGATAATGGTAAAAAGTTAGCCTGTCAGTTATAAAAAGTAAATCTTATTTATAAGTGAGATAGTCGTCATAAGCATGCCTATCAGCTATAAAAAATTACTTACAAGAATTGATTGACGTGATGAGAACCTGGCAAAATTTTTTTTATACTTGATAGGTTAGCTTTTGACATGAATGTTATTTGATTGACATAATGTTTTTTTTTACCTGACATTTGTACAAAATTGATTTACTTATTATTATTATTATTTGAATGCTTATGGGTATAATTATGCCTGAAATAAAAGAATTTTGAATTTGAGCGCTAACTCACCTGATGGTGGGTTGTCGAAAAGATATTGTTCAGGCTAATCTAGAATTACTGGCTCTCAAGGACAGCTGCCAAAATACACCGTTAGGTGCTTGGCGATCGATCTTCTACTTGAGGGTGGTAGCTAGCCAGGTGGGCATTAGCAAAATACCCTACCACCATACAAAACATATTATTTATTATAAATGCCAAATATATTATTTATTCTATTCATTGTAATAAAAATTTAATAGATTTTGATAAGTTTTGGGCATACAACTGTTTACGTGTTGAACGAAATATCTCCAATTAATACAGTTGTCACAACTATATGCATGGTAGATCCAGTGGAACTAATATCCATTGTAATCTACTTACCCCCTATTACATGGTAATTCACTTAACCTCTATTACTTGAGACCTATACCTTCTGGATATCACGCTACAGGAAGTACAATTGCAGTGCTGTGTGGACTATTTATGAATATGTTTTGAATGGACCGTTACTATCATTTGAAGGTAACCAGTATGCCTATCAGGTAATTGTGTTAGTAACAATTTCTAACTGAAATAGTCAATTAACTGCAATGAAAACATTAACCTACTTACTCATATACTGTACCTGGCTCTGAAACACTTTCCACTAGTTTGGAGCCAAAAGTTTAAATATTAGTCAGTACCCATATTTTAATGACAAATAAATTTATTATTATTATTATTCACGTAATTTATTTTACAACATAATTTTAAATTTTTTACAACATTCATGTACAAAAAAAAAATATTATAAAAAACTTAAAACTAGGATGCCGCCGGCAGCGGGGTAGTGCCCAAGCTACCAGCGGTTAGGGCTGCAGAGAGAGGAACCTTCGGACAATGCGTGTCGTGTTGAGTATCACTGCCTTCTGTATCTGACCCTTGATCCAACCGTCTAGTGAAAGCCTCTTGAGGTGTTGGTCGAGGCTCTTCGCTATTAGGCCGTTCGCCGAAACGACTATCGGTACAATGATCGTCGAGTCAACATCCCACATGGCGGTTACCTCGTGAGCTAAGTCAAGGTACTTGCTGACTTTGTCCTTCTCGGCTTTCACGAGGTTCTCGTCATGTGGGATGGTGATGTCGACGAGCACTGCCCGGCGCTGGGATCGGTCGACCACCACGATATCAGGCTTATTGCAAACAATAGTCCTGTCCGTGATGATAGAGCGGTCCCAGTAGAGCAATGCACGACCATTCTCGAGAACTGGCACCGGTGCGTACTGGTAGTACGGCACCTCTGACTCGACAAGGCCGTATTGAAGAGCAAGTTGCTGGTGGATAATCCTGGCCACTTGATTGTGCCTGTGCAAATACTCGCCGTTAGCAAGATGCGAACAACCGGAAATGATATGCCTGAGTGACTCTCCGGGACGGCGGCATGCTCGACAAATGTCGACCGTACCATCCTTCAGGATATATTTCCGATAGTTGTTCGTCATCATTACTTCGTCTGCAATTGCACAGGCAAAACCCTCGGTTTCTCCAAAGAGGTCTCCGAAACGTAGCCAGTTCACCGAAGCGGGTAGGTCCACATCAGGCCCTGTTAGGGCCCGGAAGAACCTCCCGTGCAGCTCCTTGCTTTTCCATACTGCCTTGCGGTCATCAGTGCTCAGCATCGTTGGTTTGCGCCAGTTATCGTTCGCCAAGGAGAGCGGTGTGAGGCTCTTGTCAACCGCCACGACATCGCGATGCATCCCGCACTCGTGGTTACGGAAATAATCCCTGAGATTGCACACTTCACGGTTATAAGGGTCTTGGCATTTAAAAAGCCACGACCTCCCCATTTCCGTGGAATGTACAGTCTCATAACTGACGAGCGCGGGTGTAGCATGCGATGCGAAGTGAGCAGTTGACGAACCTTTCTATGCAGAGCGTCCAGCTCAGTCTGCGTCCACCTCAGTATGCCAAAGGAGTATATCAGTAAAGGCATCACCCAACCATTAAAGGCGCGTGTCTTGTTGCCACCAGACAAAAGACTTTTAAGTACTTTTGTCAGGCGGCAAAAGAAGCGCTCCTTTATCGATTTTCTAATGTCCTCTACTGAAATACCCAACGACTCTGAAATACCGAGGTATTTATAGGTCTCGACTTCGGAGAGAGATTTGAAAGTCATTGTCTCAGAAACTTGTAAATTTGGAGAATTTACAACTTTCCCCTGCTGTACATGCAAGACTGCACACTTATCTACACCAAACTCCATCCTAATGGCATTGCTAAAAACCTGTGTAGTTTTTAGCAGCTCCATCAAGTCTTGGCGTTTCGGAGTAAACAGCTTCAGATCGTCCATGTACAGCAGATGACTAATGACCTCACCTCCTCTACGGAGCCGAAAACCTAGCCCTGAATCCTTCAGCAAAGTGCTGAGAGGATTTAGCGCTAGGCAAAACCACAATGGACTCAGACTGTCACCCTGGAAGATGCCCCGCTCAATCCTTATAAAGTCCTGTGGGCCAGAGGGGGTGTCGCTACCACCTGGTTGACGAAGGACTGTGGTCCACTGACTCATACATGCAGCTAAAAAGGATTTCAGAGTTGCATCAATTTTATACAACTCTAATATCCTTTCCAGCCACGAATGAGGCACCGAATCATAGGCCTTCTTATAGTCAATCCAGGCAACAGAGAGAGCCCCCCTGTTCCGCCGAACTTGTTGGCTAATGGTCATGTCTATGAGGAGGAGCTCCTTAGTACCACGGGACCCAACCCTACATCCATTTTGAGCGGGGGCCAAAACATTGTTCGCAATAATGTGCGTGTTAATTTTTGTAGTCAGAATGGATGTAAGGAGCTTGTATATGGTAGGTAAGCACGTGATGGGTCTATAGTTTTTCGGATCCGTGGTACTACCGGACTTGTGGAGCAGAAAGGTGACACCGGTGGTCATGAAACGGGGAAGAGAACCAAGTTCGAGGGCTTCTTGAAATTGTGTTGCCAATCGGTCGTGTGAGCATCGAATCCATTTTATCCAGAAATTGTGCAATCCGTCTGGGCCAGGACTTTTCCAGTTCTGGGCCGTACGAATTGCACAACTAACATCTACGGGGTCTATATTAACAGACCCCATGGATTCGATAGACTCACATTCCCGCTGGATAACACGAATCCAATCACCCTCTGTATGCTCGACGGGCATCGACCAGACGCCACGCCAGAAATCATTCATGGTACTGGCATCAGGCAGTTGCCCGTCGATCACACGCTGAACGGTCCCTTCCCATTTCCGGTACACCTTTCTTTGATCACTTTGAAAGAGGCGATTAAGCCAGTATCTATCCACACGCTCTCTGTAGCGGCGAATACGACTCGCCCACGCATAGACCTTCTGCTTCAGGTAGTCAATGCGATCCGTGATACAGGCCATGTAGTCTCGGGGTAAGACACCGGTTCCGGCAAAGGCCTGGGTCACGAAACGCATGACTCGAGGGCGGTTATTGCCTCGACTAGCCCGCAAATACGGGGCCAGCAAAGTATTCAGGGCTCCCATTAACGCTAGATTGCGTCTATGAGTAGGCAAACGTGGTAGTCGCGGCCTAGAGTCAGGTGTGAATCGATACTGGCTAATTGCGTCCTTCAAAGCCCTCCTCAGTTGCTCACTCACCTGGCTAGTCACGCTCATATTCACGCAATCTCCCTCATCGACTTCAAGATCCACCATTGCCACTGGTGTAATACCCGACGATGGCGTCATCGTCAGGGCCGGGGTCGACGAAGCGGCGGGTAGATCCTGTGTCATGGAAGGAGTCGCGCGAGTAGTAAGCGCCTCCAGGCGGAGCCGATCAAGTACAGACTGGTCTAACAGCTTGCACCGGTGGATAGCCCGCACTTGATCTGATAGGCGTTGGGCGGATACGGCAACGGTCGGCTCAAGGGTCTGAAACAGAGGCAGCATACGATCACGATACGCGGTCAGAATTGTTCCTCCCTCCGTAGCCCCATAGTAGGCGCGCGTGCAGTTTTCATTTATTGATGGAGTCCATCGCATGCGGCGCACTATGCCACCGGTAGCGGGGGCCGGGCGCGGAGCAGATTGCCCCACAGGCTCCAAGCGTGCCGGTAGCGGGGGACGTCCCCGTCGCACAGGTCTTGGCGGCGGCGGCGGCGTCGGTGTCCCACCCTCATCACTCGATGCACTCGATTCGCGGGGAGTGTGGAACTCGTCTCCCGACGAAGAGCTCGGAGCTGACGGGGTAGGCGGTGATGGAATACGTGCGCAGGTGGTCGCCGCTGTTGTCTTCTGTATCGTCTTTGATCTTGTTATCATATTTAATATATTGGTTCAATTTTCCATATTGTGATTTGTTCTTGTTTACTTCTTTGACATAAGGTGTCAGTATATGTATATGTAGTCATTTTCACTATTTCTTCTGTAATTTTATCAAATATTGTCTGGTTATGTGAAGGAAGGTTGTAATATATATTCGGAATGTAATATATTACGAAATATCAGCCAAAAAGAGTAAAAATACAATTTTTTATTGTTTAATGAAAAAAGGCGACGTATGTCAGCGGGTTTTTTTTTATTATTATTATTATTATTGAAGCCTGAAAATGACAGCAAAAGATAGGCATTAATTAGCATTCCATGGATTCACCGTGCGAGTGCCGGGTCCATAGCGATGCAGTGAAAGAGGCCAGAGAGGCCTGGGACTTGCAACCCAGGAGTAGGGTTAAGGGTTTACGATGTCATCAATGCCCCTTCGAGCCCCAACACCTGAGCCTCCTCCCCTGCTTAACCAATTATTTATATTACCAACAGACGGCTGTTTGTATTATAAATAATTGGCATTATAGCACCTACTACTACTAATTTAACATTAAAATGACTTCACTAGGCTTAAAAATTGCCGGATGCATGGAGTTATAGAGAGATAGTTTCTTATACATTTAAAAATACTTTAAACAGTCCTTCAGGAATGATAATAATTTTATACCTACAAGTCAAGTGTATGAGTATTGTATAATGCAGGTCAGTTAACTGAAACTAATTATATTTTCTTTTATGTTTTTGTGACGAAACAACAACAGGGCCTGATGAAGCGGTATCCTCTGCCTTTAACAGATGCATTTCGTCACAAGTGACGAACTGCCCTGCGCATTTGAACACACAAAACTGAAATGATATTTAAATGTTTACGATCAACCAATGTCAAGTTACATAATGTCCTGCACGACCTTAATAACAAAATAATAAAGGATCCTTTATTATTTCATTATAAAGCAACGGTTTAGGGCGACTTGCGCCAAATCGCTGTAAACTGAGATTTTGTTAAATCAAGATTTTGGGCTAAGCTTTAGCTTAAACTAGATAAACTTTGATTAACCCCGTGGGGTGCCGGGTTAGAATTGCACCTCCCCATATCCCATGAGCGTCGTAAGAGGCGACTAAGGGAAAAATACTGGAAGGTGGGCAGCAGCGCCTTCTAAAGATCTGCCAACTTACACTGCCTGCCAAGCGTGGGGATTATGGCAAATACCCCCTTAATAGGGCAGGCTGAGTTCAGCAGTGGACGATCCGGCTGTTACAAGTTAAGATTTAAGTTAATCACTTTGTCTTGCACCAAAGAATTTACAGAGCGAATAAGTTAAGTCGAGATTAGGAGTGGTTAAGGTCCAATTCTATGTTATCTGGCAAATATTTATTATTATTTATACGAATCATACAAAAAGCGTGTAACTTTTGCTGACAAAATGAGAACATCTAGAGCTCTTAATATACTACTGTGAAAATTATGCATATATTATTTCTGATAGAAAAGTTTCCCATTATAGAGAACCAAAAAAACCGACGCAGCAACATTTGCCGATAAGCAAGAAACGGGCGCTGGCTGTTGAATATGATGCAACGTCTCTACCTGGGACTGCTAAAATTTTCATAGCGTGCTAAAAAAAAAAATACAGTACCGCATCAGCCGGATTGTCCACAGTTGAACACAGTATTTGCCATTATAGGTGCTAGTACAGCACATATAGGTACCCGTGGTTATTTCCTTCATCACTGCTAATATCCATTATTGACGAATCTATAAATGTAGAATCCATTGTGTACGTATGTTGAACTTCAACTTTACAAAATAGTATTGAACTAATACTACATAAAACTACTTACCACTAGAACGCAACTAAATCTAGAATTACGAGATCAACCGCCATGTTGATCTCGTAACGTATCTCGCTGTTTCAATTTTGACGTCTGTTAAAACGAGATTTAACAGTAAGCGTACACCGTGCAAGACGCTTATGTACAGTTTAGTGTAAATCGAGTTTTAACATCACTAAGTCGAGATTTAAGTAGTTGATACAAGCCGCCCTTAGATCTCATTTGTTATGTATGTAGACACAATGATAGATAATATAAACTGTACAGAAACCATAAAGCAATTATAACAGAATCACAAAACTTCATTTCAGGTACCACGCAATGCAAACTTCTTCAAGGATAAAGTTATCCTGTTCTGCGGTGACCAAGACACCTTTGTTCGGTTTTGGGAACGAGCTTGCTCACTAGCCGGGGCAATCACCAGAGTTGTCAATGAAGAAGACTTGAACATGACCGGGGCAATAGCTCTAGTCACGGAATGGGACTGCCCCCACGAAGTCCAAAACAAAGCGAATGAAGACAAAATCCCATTGGTATCGACCACATGGGTAGTGCAGTGTTTGATCGAAGCGCGAGTGATCTCACCCACCAGTCATGTGAAGTTCTCATTTATGTATACAGAACCTGAATGATCGTGGGACTTCCGCAGGTACCTCATTATACGTGAAAATTGACACTTGAGGTGTTTGACGGCTGATGTTTTGTGGTGTGGTAGTTCGAGCATTTGTGTTGTTGTAGAAATTTTATTCTAGAAAGTTCTGGAAAACTGTTATTCTAAACTCACTATGTGCTTAAAGTATAGTACAATACGTCATACCTCTTTGATTGAAAATGATGACCTTAAAGTTTGTATATAGGTTTGAGTGTTTGAATAACGTTAGTTATTCTAAAACAACTCAAAAATATTTATCATTTACTCAAAATAGTGATAACAAAATACTTACATTCATTAATTTATAACTTATACTATATTCATTAAATAGCTTCACAACCCACATCTTGTTAAATCTGGAGAATTATCAGAACTGTTAGTTTTTTATTATTACATTCTAGAAGTAATTGTTTAATATTACAGATATCATTCATATTTCTTATGTAATAAAGAACATATTTCTATAGCAACACACCCTCAAAATGCAGTGCAACCCTCGAGGTACAGACGGAAGTGTAGTTTTAAGGTTGACACTTGAAAGTGGTTTAGTGTTAAGTGATTACAATTAGTGATGGTAGTCCGGACTGTGTATCAAAAAGTGAAAAGGACACTTACCGTAGGTTATTAAACTTAGATCTATGTTAGAGCATACTTTTGAACCTTCACAGAGAAAGCATTACATGTCAATGTTACAATAATAACAAGTTATTTTAAAAATATTTTGGGTAAAGTTTTAATTAATATTTTAATAAAACACATATAAAATATAAAAAATGTACTATGACAATTCCACCTAATTTTCATGTTAAGCCGACGTGACGTCACAAACGCCACGCAGCCTAACCGGTAGACTTTTTGACGCGTTTCGTTTCTACACGAAGCATCCTCGTGAGGTCTTGATTCTACGAGCGCACGATCGAGAATGATCGTGCGCGCCTTAGAGTTTTAAAAATGTATAAGTTAGACGCAATTGTCGCTTGATATTAAATAATATTTTTTAAAGTGTTTCATTGAAATATTAATTTAATGTTTTCTTAAAATATTTCTTATTATTAAATATGGACTTCCGCAAAGTAACGCCTGAATCTATTAATTTAATGTTACAAGATATATGTTCAACTATGTAAAGACATACGTCTTTACATAGTCACTATAGAAAATATTCATTTATGCATTGAACATATATCTTGTAATAGGCAAGCTGCTTCCAGCTTTTAATGAATGTGTCGTTTACGTATAAAGCCGATCAATAGAGTTGGTCTCAAATCAGGCAGTCTTTGTCTTGCGATGCTTTTAAGCAAAGAATCTTCAAGAAAACAAGCAAACAGCATGAAACGTGAACATAGAAAATTGGCACGGTTTAATAGTCCTAACAGTGTTGCAACAAATTAAAACATGATCAAATTATTAGAATGCGCAATCCATTTCAATTGCACTGAGACAATTGGCATAATGTCGGTGAATTTATAATATCACAGCTTTTGAAATGTCTATAGCATTCAGAACGAGTGCCAACTTAAATGTAATATTGTGACTGTTTTATTGTTTTTTTTTTGTTTTTGAAGAAAAATGATACTATTTCTGACTAAGTCTTAATACAAATTCTGATCCTTAAATCCTTATGGCATTAAAGCATGCAAGGCATACAAGGGTCTTGGAGGTCCAATGCTGGATGGGTTACATATTCGGAATTTGTAATCTGTTTGAATTTTTTATCTATATTGTATCTAATCGGGATTAGTTTCTGTATCATGTGACAATAATTGTATTGTTGTTATCATACAAACATGTACTTGTTAAAAAAGTATTTGTAATCGGGTTTATTTTTTGATTCCTGAGGTTTAGTCAAAATTTGTCTTAATTTTGACTATATACATATATACTTATAGGCATAGTAAAACCACATAAGTATGTTGACTAGAGATATAGCCCATAGGAGATTTAAATGCTTACGCTAGTATAGATAAGCAGAGTTGTCCATATCTTTGTGTTTTATAGGTACCTATATAATAATGTATATTTTATCAAATCAGTGCGTAACTTCCTACAGTTATGTTTTAATGATTCTTATTAATTGCATTACCATTTCAATAAATCAACATTTGGAGCGGGTACTTTTCTACAACTCGGGAATAGGTATCAGATTTACCTAAACTTAAAAAAAACCTAACTATTAAATTTACAAACACTAATAATACCGGTTTAGGTATTAGTAATATGAGCTCAAAGTAATTAGGTTTACCTATTTTATAAATTTAATATGTATATTTTAATCAGACTTCATTTATAATTAATTAGCGCACTCTTCACAAGCTAATTTGTCATTATCGCACTGTGCACACATATTAGCCGCGTTTGGTTTGGTACCGCTCTATGAATATAACATACTTTTCAGGTTTTACTATGGTACAGGGCTAATTTATATTGAGTTGCCATTTGTACCAATCGTCGTAAGTTTAGGCCGTTTATAAATTTCACACGTTAAATTGATTGTGATGAGATTGAATACCCTGTCCTTCAAATGTGCTTTTTGATGGCGGTATACCCATCAGGACGAATCCCGTTTAATTCCAAGGACAGTATAATTTGCATTCCTGAAAATTATAATAGGTGATCTAATATCTATAGATTTGTAAATAGAAGCTAATGTTTCAATTAACTATTAAGTACTTTTTGACATATTTTGCCTCATAAAACATTTTTGAAATTATGAATGTTACCAGAATTCATTTCTTAAGAATTCAGTGTAAGTCTCTGTATAAAAACTTTATTCTTCTATGTGTATATACTATATAAAATCGTTGTTAAGGAACAACTCAGTGTTTTCTTGTATCAAAGAATTTTGCTAGTTATTGTAAGTAATCATAAGTAAAATCAGTTTTGGGTTATTAGAAAATTAAATAGTATGCCAAGTTCCATAGTATAGGCGTAGAGGATAGTTCTAGTTGAAACAGTTGATTTATTATAAGGAACATTTAGCTCTGCTGTCCACTAACCGTAGCCGCCTTTTATGAAAGAACTCTTTCAAATTCAAATGTATTTATTGCATGAACCAAGGTGGTATAAAGGTTCTTAATTGTACAAAAGTTCTCCACATTCTACCTTTATGGTATGCAACATATATTAATAATTATCTCTTCTCTCAAACAACTTCTTTGTTAACTGCAACACGGCACACTCGATTTTGTATACAATTTGTCGGGTATCTGAAAGGCAGCTTATGCTCCGTACTCACTGCCATTTCGAATTAGATGGTTTAGAGCCAGCTTGCAGTGTTGAAGGCACACCAAGAGAACGCAAAGGCGGCCATAATAATAAAGGGTGGCCATAGTCGTCTGTCTGTATTGGCTTTTTTCCGTAATAATTTTTATATCATTCCAACGCACCATGCATTGATCAGAATATTCCTGGCCTGCTAATGCTTAAGAGTGCAAGCTCGAGGATGTAAAAAAGAGTATCAGTTCTGTGAATGTCTTTCTAGACAGACAGACAATTGTTTATTATTACATAATAAGTTTATTATGAACAGTATGCGGTGCCAAAGTTTTGTACTACCTTCTAGTTGTCATTTTTACTATTGAGCTTCTGTGGGGTTGGAGCACGGATGCGGCGGCCATCTTGATTCGCCATTTTGAGCAGCTTACATTTCATAAACGCAATACTGAGGCAAATTTACAATACCGTAACATCGTAGGCAACATCATTGGACATCTTTATGGTGACTATCATATTTTGGTAGGGACAGAGATTAAAATTATCCTTGTATATCTTTTTTGCTAAAATTTATGTATACATTAATTTCACCCGTAAACTTCGGGGCTATGTGGAGATTAAGCCATCGTCATTAATGTAAAATATTTAAAACTGATTAGGCTATTCTTTATTATAGATTAAGGTTAGTATAAGAATTGATTAGTGACACTATTGATTATATTATAGACAAAATTTGTCTCTGATTATAGTAATATAGTTGAAGAGTACAAAGTCAGTGTATTCTGAGGCCTATCAAATTCTTTGAAATTCAATAAATTTCTTATATAAATAATTACTACTTCAAAGATCATTTATTGTTGTAATATAATCACAAAAGGGCACTACTCCATGCAAATGCAATGTACATTCTGTGAAAATGTCTACCGGCTACCTAACAATGATTCAACCTTTTAAAGGTCCGAGAGACTGACAGAGAAAGTTTAGTAATAAAGTCCCTTTTCTAGTATGGTCAAATGTCTTTTTCAATTATGCAAATATACAAAGTGTCTCCAAATTATCAATGGTTACAGTTTTGGATAAGTATTTGTAATATAGTTAAATTATGTGTAATGTAACCATTAAATGTGTATTTGAAGATCATAAGAAAATTCTTATTATGTCGTGGTATAAATGCACTTTAAATTCTTCTCATTAATAATTCAATTGGTAAAACTTTAAGGCCTGGTTTGCAATCATTACTATACCTAGTAATACATGTATAAAATAAAATTTCATTTGTTTTAAATTTGATCGGTTAACATATTATCCGTCTCATATATTATACGTAATGATTGAAAACCGAGCCTAAAGCAAAACGAAGAGTAAGATAGCTACGTGTAATGCGGTCTCATTTAGAATAAGTGTTGATTCTAAGTTACAAATGTGCTAAATCATAAGTCTTAATTTTAGTGTCTTTTTTAGGGTTGTCTAGTCATTAGATACCCAGATATTCGTGTATACTTTGATTGTAGATTATGAAGAATGTTGTTTATGGTATACTGGAAATTCGTGCTATTCCAAATATTCATCTAAACTTAATTTTATGTGCGATGATAGGTTAGTACTTATTATATGTGATCAAACCTAGAAGTGAAGTTCTATCGTTATTATATTGATCAGTTCATTATGAAGATTCAGTATTTTTCAGAGTTGGTAGTGTTAGTTAAATATTATGGAAAAACCTCAAGTGTATTTGTTGATAAATCATTTTTGTATTTATGATTTAAAATTGTGGTGACACTGTACGTTTGTTGTCTCGTCATATTGTTCCTTTTGATATGATTCCTTATGATTTTTGTGATGTATGATCTCTTTTGTCATAAATCCCAGTTCTCTATTGCAGTTATTGCTTTCAACTTGTATCTTATTGGTTGATTTATGAAATAAATTGATTGATTTGATTTATACACGGACTCAGGTGGGTATGTAATGCAGTGAAATTATGTACAAATGATTTTGTAGAGACAAATTGTGCACTTGATTTGAATGTGTATATAAATAGTTTTAAGTATGACGTATACAGTGTTTATAAAAGTTTACAACATTTAGGAGCTGCTGATTGGAAAGGTGGGCAGGGATGTGTTAGCCAATGCTGCAGTTTCAAATATTAAGTCCTATATATTAGTGTCAACTGAAGATTTCTTATTTGATTAGACTCACTGTTTTGCTTGCACTAAAATAATTGAATTAACGTTTTGGTAAAAAAGGGCAATAAACAATGAGCTCCACAGAAAAATGTTTTTGGTTGAACAAAGCAAATATTAGCCGAATATCGTCATGCAATAGCGTAATGATGCGCCATTAAACGCAAATGAGAGCATAGTTTATATCTATAATAAAAAAAAATGCTTTTTTTTGTGCATCAATGTTTGGCTTTTGGGCCAAAATTCTTTTTTTTGTGTACACAACTATAGGTTATATTTTTTTGGATATGGCAAACATTTGTGAACAATTTCCAAATAAAGACAGCCAGCAACTATTTGACAAGGTTGAATTTAGAAAAATAATAATCACTATCAATATGACAAGCCACTTGCTTTTGTTTATGCAAGTGTATGTTTTCAGATAAAACGCTAATATATTATCAATCAATAGATGTTTTTGTAATATTTTTACTATCAAAAATACACTACGTGGAACGCTTCACTGCCCGCTCTAGTTTACCAAATCTCGATGTGTGGGTAGTATTGAATAGTGCATAGAAGAATGACAGATCTTGAAACGTGCAATGAGTTTGGGACACGCTCAGAACATGAGTGCACACTGAGTGCAACTTCTCAAACTAATGGTTCACAGCTTAGAGTATAGCGTTCGGTTGTTGACTACTCAATCGTTCTGAAACTCTAATGATTGCAACTTTTAAATATTAAAATCGGTATAATTGTTCGGTATGCTTGTTTTAATTTTTTTTTTTTTATTCATAATAGGTTCGCGTTTGACCACACCTTGCCTGATGTTAAGCATTGATGTGGTCTACGATGGAGCACGCTTACCTAGAAGTAACCTATTTACTCTCGATTTGAAGACACTCATGTTGTATTCATTGGGAAAAACAGACCACGGTAAGTAGTTCCACTCTTTCGCAGTACGCACGAGAAAAGTGGAAGCGAAGCGCTTCGTTTATATAATATATTGTTACTTCCTCGCCAAAAAAGAAAACAACACACAGTATAACAAAGATATATATTTTTCGTCAATGTCATCAAAGGTTATTAAAACAACCGTATAATGAGATGCCGTAATACAAGTTGAAAAACCAAACAACTACACTCTGAGGCCTGAACATAGCCTTGTTCCTGAATTATTTTAAAAGTGCAGAGGAGTGAAGTTACACATTTTCCATGATTAGCTGCTATGTTTTAAAGTATGAAGCAATATTGATTTTATATATTATGTCTAGCTGAGCATATTAGCTATTGTAAAACAAAAGATGCAAATTCAATGGAAATTGCAAATGAATGGTAATTTAGTCGTTGATTATGTAGGAGTTATTTTAGAATCGGTGTACAATTTCTTCAGAACTTACATGCATTTTTGTAGTGTTTAGTACCTATTTAATATTTAAAAGATGTTTGACGTCATCATTTTATGTGTTGCATTTTTTATGTTTGTTTTTGTTGGTTGTCAATGTAATATTGTTAAACTGTCTGATAGATAATGTGTATATTAAAATTATGGAAAATTATTAAAGTATTTTTGTTTCCTACAACCTTCGGCCAAATTAAAATAAAGCAAAACGGCGGACGTAGTACTGACACTACTGTGAACATATGGTGGTATTTATAGCCATGATAACCACATGTATTTTTTTTTACTTTTATTTTACTGCCATCTATAGACTTTGTTATTAAAGCTATTTGCTCAAGTAGGTAGTACTTATAAACCTTAGCGATGACTAGAAAAAACGACGTGCCACTCTTGTGACTTGTCACAGACTACATACAGCAATACAATAATTTTGTATTGTATTTCTAAATGCTTAATTCAGTAACGCGCCGCTAGGGGCGCTGTGGTTTTGGCTTACCAATGTCATGTCCTCAGGCAGGCACCCAGCAGTGCAAGAATGTTGTATGAAAATCCATGCCCTGCTAACGTTCTTTATTTTTTAGTTGCGAACATAAATAAATACAAACGTCAAATCTCAGAATGATTTCATTTCAAATAATTAGAAAAACCAATTGTTTTTTTTTTGTACTCGATTTTCAATTAAAGGAGGTTGGCAACCTTTTTCTGTAGAACGCGGCAATGTGTGTTTGTACATGGAAGTATGTAATAAGTAGTGCTTATTACTTTCATGGTTTTGTATTGTTAAATTTTGTACCACACTAAATTGTCAATTTAACAGTACCTAGCTTTAAATTATTCTAAATATTTTTTTCCAAAATGTTATCTGACAGTGAAAGTGTCGATTTTACAATGATGAGGCCGTGCCACCAGAAATGAAAAATACGATCAAGAAGTCATAATTACTTACTTCCTGAGAAGTTTCTAGACATACGAGAAAACTTATCACGATATAGAATAAAAAAATCATCCAGTGCTTAAGGGTATATTTTAGACGAACGCCCCCATACAAAACGTAGCTCCAATCTCATTTTAATAATATCGAATAAAACTCAATGATTTTTTACCTACGTAATCACTACCCTAATATCTAGGTTTGTGGTGCATCAGATTTTCATTAAATTATACAGTTTTGAAATTACACTAGCTCAAAAACTTTTTAGATAAAAGAAAGACCCAACTTTAAGCATCTCTTTCAAGAAAAATAAGCATGTTTTGTAATATTTCTATTGCACCACAAACATCGGGAATATAATGAACTTTCTATAATGGGAAGTTATTTATACATGTGTACTATACTTTTTAAATAAATCTGGAGCTACGAATAACTGGCTCAAACTCCTAAATACGAGTGCTATAATATACTAAACGCTATATGATAAAACATTTAAATATTAGTCCAAAAGAAAAAGGATTTAAGCCAGAAACGATAGGTCTAATAATACACTATATTTACATGCGAGTTTTTTTTAATAACAAGTTGAGTTTATATAAAAGTTAACGCTTTGGCTGGCGGGTCTTAACCGTGTAAATCGATGTAACTAGGTATAGGAAAAATAATTCCTAACTGTGTGACTAAGTAGTTGGGAACCAAACCCCGTGTTTAATCAGGAAAAACATATTTGTCTTTTTGCCCTGTCCTGTTACAGAAGATATTGTAGCGACCCTAAAGAAGGAGGATCAGGTAAGGAACATAACTATTTGAGGGCTTAGCGGTTGTAGGTAGCCTATTTTATGTTATAAATAAGCTATCGAATATATATATGTACTTATACTACTATTATAATATTCTCTCTGGTGTTACGTAGGCAGATACTACCTACTTATATGTCAAGCAGAATGACCCCCACTATCTCTCATCACCTCGCACTGGAGATAACAAGAAGCAAACAGTCCCATTTATAAGGAACATAGAGAGCTTTATTTTCAACATGTCTTGGATATGTGCCTTATGAATTGTGTTCAATTTGCTTATACCTAGGTTCTTCATCTCTCTAGGTATACCTAAGTAACTACCAAAGATTCTTACTATATTTTCGTCCATTATGTTAAGAGAGAGTTTAGCTAAATATGAAGTTTGTAGGTATAGGTACCTACTTACCATTTAGTTTTCTGGCTTTCTTGACAAATATAAAAATCGTATCACAATCAGGTGAGATAGTGGCCTTTCCTGGCCTTTCTTTTCTAACGTTAGCGACTTTAGTTAGTTACACTGTAAAAAAAAACTGGCCACGTTGTGTCGGGCCTCGATCCCTTTAGGTTTAACAACCCGCCAAAGAAACATTTTACTGATTTCGGTCACAAGAGTGAATAAATAATTTTATATTTGAAGCAATGATGGCTCAGTGGCTTTGGCTATGGACTGCCACGCAGCAGGCCCGTGGTTAGAATCCCGCCGTGGGCTTGAGCTTCACCGCATGGTGAAAGGGTCGCTAGCATTCGCAAAATGCTAGCGACCCTTTCACCTCAACCTCAAGTAGAAAATCTGACATACCTAACGGTGTGTTCCGGCAGCAGTCCTGGAGAGCCAGTGAAATTACAGGCACATGAGACTTTCCAACTACGTCTCAAGGTGACGGGCGCAGTGCAATTTCCAAATAAAGACAGTCTGGAATTGTGACGAAATGTATCTGTTATAGGCAGTGGTTAGTCCGCTTAATATCAGGTGGGCCTCGAGCTTGTTCCGTCACAATAACATAAAAAAACAGTGTTTCCGTGTTTCGGAGGGTACGTTAAGCTGTCGGTCCCGGTTGGTATCTTAAACAATGGCAGTCTATAGCATGGTGGTAGGGCATTTTGCGAATGCTCGCCTGGCTTGCTACCAGCCTCGAGTAGAAAATCTGTCGCCAAGCACCTAACGATGCGTTCCGACAGCTGTCCTTGGGAGCCAGTAATTCTAGGTTAGCCAGAATAACATCTTCGACAACACCATCGCTTACCATCAGGTGAGATAGTGGGCAAAGGCTAGTCTATAAGAAATAAAAAAAATGACTGTTTTCTTTATTATTTACAGTGAAATGTTTTTTTGGAACTTGTAAAGGGCTCGGAAAGGTGTTGTTTATCATGCGAAAACCGCGTGGAAAAGTGCTTTTTATCCGCTAACATATCCTGAAACATAAGAACATAATTACCTACTTATTAGGTAGATATATCTTACTAACTGGCAGTAAATATTTTAAACAATGATGTATTATATAAAATCTCATTGGTTTTATATCTTACTAGCTTTACGGCCGCGGCTCTGGCCGCACGTTCGTCGGTTATCTTGCTAAAACATATACCTCTATTTGCGCAGTTGTGGAAAACTAATAACCTATCATATGTCCTTTCCCGGGTCTCAAACTATTTCCATACAAAATTTCATCCAAATCAGCCCAGTAGTTCTTAGTTTATTCGTTGCATAGAAAATTTAAATTTCCTTTTTATAATCTTTATATTTAAAATATTACGTGTCACGTTGTTTGTCCGCGATGGACTACTAAACTACTGAACCAATTTTAAACTTGATTTGCACACCGTGTGCAATTTGATCCTAATTGAAAGATAGAATAGCTTAGATCTCAATTTATAGTCGTAATTACCCGTGCGAAGCCGGGGCGGGCCGCTAGTATTAGTATAGTATAGATACAAAGTGGCAGTTACTTCCAATCACGCGTCTGAAGAGTGCTACTGTGGAACTTCCACAGTATGCAGTGACGACGTGGAGATGATAAAATAATGATAAACTTTCAACTTTACTCAATCTCAAACGTTTATTTATGATTGGTTACCTAAAGTTATTACGTCATGCATATTCATTGAGCATCGATTAGACTCTCGATGCGCATAACTAACAGATTGTTGAATGATCTGATGACATACGGCCTAAGTACCTACCTTCCTAGACATGTTATATAGATATCTTATGTTAAATATAAACAGGATGTAAGAATATAGTGCATCATGTAATAGGTTGTATGAAAGTTCCACAAGTGTGAAGTCGAATAAAAAAAAAAGAATCGATCGTACCGATCATGATACCTAACATGTGGTGTCTTCGTCGAGCAGTGATTCAGTGGCATTGACTGCCGCGCAGCAGGTCCATGGTTCGAATCCTGCCACGGGTTTGAGTTTCAACGCATAATGGTGGGCATTTTGCGAATGCCCCCTGGCTAGCGACCACCCTCAAGCAGAAAATCTGTCGCCAAGCACCTAACTGTGTGTTCCGGCAGCTGTCAACACCTTCGACCACATCATTTACCAAGTGAGATAGTGGTCAAAGGTTAGCTATAAAAAAATTATACGCAAGTTCCACTAGTTTGAAGATGAATGAAAAAAAAAGTTATTCGATCGTACCGATCATCTGTAACCAACGGGCGGGATATCTGCGCAAGTAGATATAGGGAATTATATATCAGTAATATAATTATAATATAATTAGTAATATAATTTACATATTCTAGGGATATTACGAATGTTAACATTCGCATTCGCATCAAGCGGTACGAATGTTTTGCGATTACGAATGTGTACAGGTGTGTCGTGTCTTGCCAGGCAGCCCAATTACTTTTCATGAAATATAATATGCCTATTTTGAACCTTGACTAAGTATTACATATACTTACTGTTTACTGTATAATTATAACACCGGTTAACTGTTTTTTTATACCACTAAGGTGGTAAACAAGCGTACGGCCCGCCTGATGGTAAGCAGTTACCGTAGCCTATGGACTCTTGCAACACCAGGGGTATCAATCGCGCGTTGCCGATCCTGAAGAAATCTCTTGTTCTAATATTTTTTTAATATTCCTATTATAAGGAATAAAAATAATGAATTAATTCGATTAAAAAGCTTTAATTTTATTTTATGTTAGTCAAACATTCACATACGTCACGTACGTAGCTACATTCGCATCCTGAAAATGTGTAAAATATGACATTTGTAACATCCTTGGTAAAATACAATTTTCTCGATGGTAAAATACTAGTGATCAAATAATAGTAGGTCTATGCAACTGATAATAGAGGGTATTAAATCATGAGTGTAGTTTTTTGAAACGAGCCGCAGGCGAGTTTCAAAATAAGATTACACGATTGTTTTAATACCTAATTATATGCAGTTGCATACACTACTTTATTTAATCTCATGCCTATACGCTTTTCTTGATTTTTCTGGCAATAGAAAAAGTCATTTCTTGGTGGCTGGGAAACAGCGCGGTTCGCGCGCAGCGCGCTCACCACAGATAATGTGTACTTAAATTGAATTGAAACCTTCTTGGTCTCTTCCAGAGAGTGGTAAAAAAATCTTAGGTCTCTTCCTTCTCTTAAAGTACAATGTGTCCCATTGTACTTTAATGATTAAGAAATAGTTTTAAAGCATTGTTTTGTTACGAGAAAAATGGTTTATTTCAATTTTTAAATTATCTTAAAGAAGTATGTACATATATAAAATATGCCAATAAAAGTCTGTATTTCATTACATAATTAGAATATTACCGAAAGAGATTACATAAAGCTGTATAAAGTATAGGTACCTAGATTTAGTTACGTCAAACAAATAAAATTAAGACATCATCTACATATAATATTATTCACTCTTTTCATTACTAAGCTATCATCATGGTAGCTATTTAAGATATTTTAATGAATACATTTTAATCTAAAATTAAATAAATACTTTTTGGCACTCACTTAATTCACAGTATATTTTCACTATATCACATTTTGTATCTACAACTATTTCACAGACAATTCCACAGGTAGAACAAATATCCCATAGTTAGGTATGTGTAGCTAATTTAGGTGAAGTTATATAATATATTTTATTTATATCACACACAACCTATATAGGTATAATTAAAAACCAAAAGAAACGCAATTGTAGTCAAATAAAAGGCAAATTACAAACCAAAAACCAAATTTAATACCAACTTATATGAATTCAATCACTTGTAGGTAATATATGTTCTTTTTTAATGTGTCAACTTAACCTATTGATAAATATATCCTATGTACTCAACATAATATAATAATTAATTCATAATAATTGTTAAATCATCCAATGCAAATAAAATAAGTAAATTTGTTATGAAAGTAATACATAAAATCTACAAAAGCACAACGTGAGACAAATTGGTCCATGGTCGAGATTCGAACCTATCACCGTGGTCCGTAAATTTATCATGGTAATGAGTAATATTTGAAATTATCCTTTCGTTCTTATTATATAAGGCTAAGAGTTGCTAAATCTTGTAAATCTCTAACTTCTAAATTGACAAAATAATATTGTGAATTCAGCAATTCAACTGAATTTAATTACATTTGCCACATTTTGATTAATTTTTTTTTTATTGCTGATTGGTAAGCCTTTGACCACAATCTCACGTGATGGTAAGTAGAGATGGGCCGAATATGGGTTTCACCGAATACGAACATTCGGCCGAATGTTCGGTAAAACTCATACCGAACCGAATATTCGGCCGAATGTTCGGCACAATTGATTACCTTACTTAAATAATGCGCCGGACACTCCCTCCCGCTCCCCCGTTATACCGCCGATGTTATTATTGCATCATCTAGTAAACAGTAAAACTTCACCGCGTAAGTTTGTTATGGGAATTTGTATATTTAAAATTTATAAATTTAAAAAAAACTTAATTTCTCACAATTAAGATCTGATTATTATAACGTTATTTATTATAAAGAGTTCACAGAAGTTGTACGGTCCGAGACCTTATTCTAAAGATGATATAAAATGAGAAATAAATCCTTGATTTGCTAGTTGATCATTGATATAAATGTTTATTTGATATGTAAAATAAATATAGTGATTTAATGATAGTGAGCCGCGTGAGATACGATCAAATCGATGCTAATTACGAACTGGTTATTTACTTAGAACGATGCCAAAAATGATTACGCGGGCGAATATGCGGTTGCACCGTACAGTAGTTTAACCCCAAAAGAGCTACAGACTTATAAATTGTTTTTAATAACCATATTTTTTATCTGCTGTTATTGGAAATAAAACTACAGTGTCTACATAAAAATACTGCAAATTACTTTCCACATAAAAACTAAATATAGGACACATTTAACACTCAACTCATGATCAATCGGTTTAATACCGTATTAACTTTGAGTACCTACCCTTTTATCGAATATTCGGCGATTTGACCGAATATTCGGCCGAATACGAATATTCGGCAAACCTGCCGAATATGCCGAATACCGAATATAAAACGAATATTCGGCCCATCCCTAATGGTAAGGGATGATGTGGTCGAAGGTGTTAACAGGCTTAACCTAGAATTACTCTGGCTCTCAAGGATAGCTGCCGGAACACACCGTTGGGTGCTTGGCGACAGATTTTCTACTTGAGGGTGGTTGCTAGCCAGGCGGGCATTCACAAAATGCCCTTCCACCATGCGGTGAAGCTCAAGCCCGCGGCGGGATTCGAACCATGGACCTGCTGCGCGGCAGTCCATAGCCAAAGCCACTGAGCTATCACTGCTTCAAATTATAATATAATGATTAGGTAATTTGACCACGACGAAACCCCGAGTTAATGTCCCAGTGCCGGAATTCTTTTCGTACTTAAAAGCTTTTGAAGTTGTTAACTGAAAAGACGTCAATACGACGTTATATTGCTGGGTATTAACAGGGTCCCGAGCCTTAAGGGCTCAACAGCAGCTAAATTAGCTGCTCGTTCGAAAACAAACCATCGTTGAAATAAGGATCAATTCTGCGCGCTCCCCGACGCGTCGTCGTTATTTTCGTCCGAAATGCGCGAGAATCATACAAACCATTTAATAAACGTATATAAAATATTTAAAGGAAACCAGATAGTTTTAGGGTCCGTTTCAGAATGTCTTAATAAAGTTTCGGGTTGCTAACCAACACATAAAATAACTGAATGATAAAAATGACAGTTAACATGCAGTGCGTTTCAAGCTTTAACCGATGGATAGGCTAAATCGATGACTGTGAAACGCAAAGATAGTGTTTTGTTTGATATATTTGTTCTGGGTAGTATAACCGGAACTAACTCGAACATTCCGAAACAGGCCCTTAATGTTTTTAAACTTCCTATCTATTGGTATAAGAATCGATTAAGATAAGCATTTATTGTAATCACGATATTCAGGGATGTATAAATAAAATAGACGTTAGAAAAATATTTTTGAGTCGTATTAAATAAAATATAAGAAAATTAATTTTAATTTCAATTAATCACGATGAATTATTCTCGTATGTATTATTTTTATTGAGTTCAAAATACTGAGGTGGCAGCTCTTGGCAATTTAATTAAAATATCTGAGTGTCCAAAAATTTAACTTTAAATGCATGAAATAATTTTAAGGTAGTGAGGATAAAAATTCAGTAAGGCATTTACTAACTATCCTGTTAGAAATCTAGGATTGCTTACTCCAAAGTTTTTCACCATAATATACAAAAGATTGAAGCACTTATCATCCTAAGTGGAAATTGGGTAGCACAGAATCACTTATTACGATATATCTATATATATATCAGGATCCAGGACTAGGAAAATATTGCGCAGTAAAGCCAGTGAAAGCCACACACTTTCAGGGTTTTCAGCGCGCTCCAAAGCACTATATCCAAGACTTTGGGTACCCAAAATCAAACTTTGAAGGCTCGAAATCACTTGTACCGTTTCATTACGGCATTTTAGAGACTGCGGTATCTTCGATGGAAGCACACGCTGCCAAATTTTCCAAATCACTGCATCCAAGTCTTTGGATATCCAGAAACTAACTTTGAAAGCGCGAAATCACTTTGTACTTCATGTAGGCTTTTGCAAGTATGATACTGCGGTATCTCCAGTGGAAGCTAGCACAAACTGCCAAGTTTTCTACCATGATCCAAAACACTGCATAGTCCTTGGGTATCCAAAATCAAACTTTGAAGACACTAAATCTTTTGTGAAGACACTAAATCTTTTGTGCAGTAGTTCAGCAAGGCTACTAACAATACGACTGGAAATGTATCAGAAACGCGAACTTCCCAAATCTCCCAAAAAATCTGGATGCAAGTCCTTGAGCATCCAGAGTCGAACTAAGTCAGCAACCCGTTACCCGTCTTTATATATTATAACCTCGGTGTTGGCCCTTACCCCTTAACTTAGGGTTACCCGATACACTCCAGGTCGCTAAAAGCCGCGGTATCATCTCACCCCCAGGTCATGGAACATAAGGGGCATTGTTCGATAATGAAGTAGGTACGTATTTGATTGCTATTGTGTGTTAATTTATGAATTTGATTAAGGCAGGTGGAGCGTTGATGTGATGATGCGCTGATTGGAGTTGTTTTGTAATTGTGTTTTTGTTCTCCAATACGTAGCTGTGTATATTATAAGCTGTACAGTTCCCGGATTAAGAATAAAGGGACTGTTCTATACCTTTCTGTTGGAAGTCGTGATACTAAGGAATTTCAGTGAAGTGTTGTTGCACAATGGGCGCATTTAAGTCCTCTAAATCATCATCTTAATGGCCTTATGACTCGAAATACTACTACATACTGCGTAATACTACAAGAAAGAGCATTCTTCCGGATGTTTCGTTGGCCATAAAATCGAAATAATAATAAAATTAACTTTTTACAAAATCTCTTTGTATTGTCTAGTGTGTAGTTAGCGAAAACATATTTTTAATAAGTATGTTCTTGTATTATTATGAGATTAACGTGGTAGTATCATCATCATCAGCCGGAAGACGTCCACTAGAATCGAGGGCATGCACGCAATATATCACCAAGTTTGATGTTTAGGTATTAAAAATATGACTATATTAAAAATATATATACCATAATATACTACGTTTATATGGGACGCGGGTACCTACGTAAGTACTAGAAGTAAATAATCGTCTTTTCGCACTTGCTGCAATGCGAGTTGCCAAATGAAAAATCGTTGAACTTATCTTGTTTTTGCCTTATGCTATTTTAAAACCAGTTTTTTATTAATAACAAAACAAATATTTTTAAAGTGAAATCGGAAGGACGCGGGTTGAATTCCCGCCCGGGGCAAAATTTTGTACTCCAATAATTTGAAAATTTATGATTATCGCTTAGTACGTGGTAGTGCTTATAATATATTATAATATTTTAATATTTAGAAATATAGAAGGGTAGCGACATCATTCCGAGAGTTAAGTGTTTGAAAAAACACTTCTTTCGATCAGATGAAGTCTAGTAGTCTGGTTGAAGGCCACGCACCGTCCCCTATGACGGTTTAAGAAATACAATTGGAGCACGAAATTTCGGTGATATAGCCGACCCCCCGGTAGCCGAGTGGCTTAGGCATCCGGCGCGAAATCGGAAAGACGCGGGTTGAATTCCCGCCCGGGGCAAAACATTTTGTAATCCAATTATTTGTAAATTTATGATTTTCGCTTAGTACGCGATAATCATAATATTTAGATTTTTTTAAAGTATTCTAAGAAAACACTAAATCAATATTTTAATGAATCACTTAAAAACATATTATTTATTTCCGGAAAGTAACGCCTGCATCTATTAATTACCAGTTTTTTATATATACCCTAATATCGAAAAAGGCGTTGGCAACTTGCCACTGTCCCTCCTCGCGTCATCAAATTGCCCAAAACACACATCGACGTGAAATAAATATTTATCAGTGTCGTCGAATGTCCATAAATCGGGTAAAGTATCGGATTCTGGGTAAATATTGGGGAGGAATTCCCTGGGGTGCTCTCTTGGTCTACGAGTGACCATTTCAGTACTTATCACTTGGAAATCAGGAGGTCAATTTTGTGAGAAAAGAATGTAGCTAGGAGTCTATATTCTTTTGAGCCAGAATACATAAGTATTATCGTATTAAAAGTATAAATACAGTTGACTCTCACTAATTCAAACATGAGATAATTCGAACCTCTCTATAATTCTAAGTTATCAAGAGTTCTCTAGAAAATCTCTTTATATTTCGAACTAAATCAATACATTTTTATGCATTAGGTAATTCGAACGAAAAAATCAACGCTACACAACAAAATGACGCGTTAATGGGAACTAATCGGCGTCAAACACTCGACAATTCGTAAAGAATAAGTCACTTGATCCTCTTATAAACAAGTCCGAGTAACCTATCCCGCCGCGGAGACATCTAAGTACATTGCAGAACAAGGACAATCTTGTATCATCATACACGAGCCTTTGTTTTGGTAACGATTAGTTTGACATACACTTCTGCACGAATTGTTTTTTATTCTATCAAAAATTGTTATATTATGTCTATATATCCTACTATCCTATCCTTCCTACTAATATTATAAACGCAAAAGTTTGTAAGGATTTATAGATGTTTGTTACTCTTTCACGCTAAAACAACTAAACTGATTTTGATGAAACTGTACAGTAATATAGCTTAGACATCAGAATATCACATAGGCTATAATTTATAAAGGTATTTTGTGAATTGTCGAAAATATAACGATAAGTGTCAAGTAAGTAAGAAAAAAATCAGCCATATGCGACCTCTTCTGGCGTACACTCCAAAAACCTTAAGTGTCACATGCACATAATGTACAATGAAAATGTTTATCTTAAATTTACCTACAAAAAAGCTCGCGACAGCATCTTTTATGTGTAAGCCATAATCGCCAAAATAGTGAACCATATATACTACTAGCATTCCGGGCGCGGCTCCGCCAGCGCGTATGTCGGTTATCGCGCAAAAACATTAACCTCTTTTTGCGCAGTTGGATAAAACAATCCTATGTTTTTTTCGGTCCAGTAGTTTTGGCGTGAAAGCGTAACAGACATGACAGACAGAGTTACTTTCGCATTTATAATATTAGTACTGATGGTATGCAATAAAGAGTTATTGTATCGTACCTTTTGTGACAGTAGATTTCAGACAGTAGGTTTTAAACTAAGTCCAATTCTAATTTCAGGGCGCTAAGTAAATACCAAATATATACAGAATGGTATTCTAGTACGGCTAGGAAGCTAACTAGCTTTACCAAACGTAAGTATCTTATCTCGTATTACTGTATTAATAGCAATTATGAGCTCAAACGGCAATAATAAAGTAGGTAAGTACCAAAGAAGTATGCTATCACCAAACGCCTACCTTTACCAACGTACCCATTATATAGGTATCTCCTGCTTTTATGCCTGGAATATTATCTCCCATAACCAAACAACGATATGGGCTTCTTTGCCACAAGTAGGTATTTTTTACGCCCCAAAAACACAATACTGAGGGAAAGAGTCCCAAGAGTCGACTTGTCACGCGTTATCTTAGGAGATAGAGGGAACGACTCTACGTAGAGCTCGTAAAAATATTGTGGTTATGGCGCCTTAGTTTTTATGTAGAGATAAAGGTTTTTATTGGCTGGTGAGAGGGAAGCTTATGATTTTGAAGTAGGTTACTTACGACGCATCTCACTGGAGTGTAGTTAGCTATGAACGGGGAGCTGTATTTTAACCGTTGAATGTAAATATTGACTGTGTCATTATTAAAGTTTTTTGATTATGTCTTCTGTGTTGACTAGAATTGTATGCAGTACAAATTAGATTATAGGGATCAGACTCTGTAGGTATATTTTGGTTATAAAGCACATCACACAAGGTTGTTATCAATCTATTCCGTGAAATGATAACGTCGTCAAACTATCACTCGTATTTATTTCTAAACATAAAAAAATAAAAACGGTTCTTACAGCTTTTTTCATATGCCTGATAGGTTAGCCTTTGACCACTATATTATTATATGTTCTATGCCACTGTCACTCCTGATGGTAATTGATGATGTGGTCGAAGATGTTATTCAGGCCAACCTAGAATTTAAAGCTTTAAGCTTTTACATAAATGAGCATAATAACAATCCACAAATGATATCTATGATAAGATCTGAAATGTATGCTAAGAACTTCTCCAGGTTTTTATTATCTATTGATGTTTTTTTTTATTTGACAGAGTTATTAGCAACGACGATTTGGATACCCAACTAGCTGTTTGGCCGCGGTAATATTAATGAGAATTCCAAGAAAAATTTACGTTAGAAGTTGGCGGGCCATATAATTACAATCTACGTATGTAACGATCTCAATAAAATGCTTGGAACTTTACAGTTACAATAATTATCAAGATCTTTATTTATATTTTATGAACTATTTTTGGATTGGATACAGAATAACTCAACTCCTTGCCTACCACGATTTAGAATCAATATTAGCTGTTTGGTCGTGGGTATCTTAAGTACGAGAATTCCCAAGGAGAATAATTGGAATCAGATAGGTGGCTAATCATAAAAATATATATTTAGGTACAGTCGTTCAAGGGGTCCATGTGGTTCAAATCGAGCTGTTGGCTTGAGCATTACCGCATTGTGGTAGAGAAAATGCTCACTAGCTAAGTACCACTCTCACTCAAGCAGAAAATCTATTTCCTACAATTATAACAATATAACAAGCATAAAGTTAACACAGTTGCAGCTGATTTTTAGAATTGGTAATTCTAGGCTAGCGTGAAAAACGTCCTCAACCACACCATCACTTACCAATAGATAAGGTAGTCAAAGGTTAGGAATAAAAAAGAAATTTTGCTAAACTTATATATAAACTACCATAAAAAACCAAATACAATTCTTTAGTCCTTTAGGCTACAGGTTATGTTGATCCAAATGACACATAGTTTTTTTTATGCTAACGTGATGGAACAAACACGATGTCCACCTGGTATTAAGAGGTAACCTCTGCCTATAACAGATGCAGTTCGTCACAAGTGTCAAACTGCACTGCGCCCATCACCCTAGTACATAAAATGCTAAGCGGCCACGGCGCGGTCCAGTGTTGCCGCGGCGGGCGCTGTAGGGCAGAGCAGAAAGCGCCAGCGAAAAAAAAAATTTCATGTTTTAGCCTACTCAGAAGTAGGCTTTAAAATGTTTAATATTTTAAAGCCTACTCAGAAGTAGGCTTTAAAACATAATTATTATTTTTCCAAACAAAAAAATAAAATCTCAAAATGTTTGTTAGGACTAGCAGAAGTCAACCCTAAGAGGTTGTTAGCATTTTACCAAAAACGATGTATAATGGATATTGACAATGTTAATAGTTTAATCGAAAAAAGAAAACACGTTAGTACGAAGAGGGTACAGCTAGCAGAGAAATACGTTTTAGTTCAGCTATAAATACTTATATGTAGATATAGATACAGTTTCAGGAGCTCAGGGTAATTACGTAAGGGCGTGACCCCGTGTGATTGGCGGGGTCACGACCTCGCGGCGCGGTGTGATTGGTCGGCCCTATACACCCACTCCTTGTAAATAGCAGAGGTTATACTTTTTTCGGGAAAATTTTGTTTTGGTGACTGACAGGTGAGTGGGAAATACAGGTGATGGTAGGGAGGGCTTTAATGCCACCGCGGCCTTGAAAGCTTCTATCAAGTTTTTTATATATTAATATGATGTAAAATTGGATTTTAGTGGTTTTATATTGTCGTAAATCTTATCTTATACTTATATAACTATGTTTAGAAAAAAACTCTCTGGAGTTGGAATGACCCAACCCTAAACAGTACAAAATTGAAAAATTAAACATTTTGGTACCTAAATAGTCTATCCTTAAAGTTGCCATACATCAGATATTAAAACTCAAAATACTATGTACAAACCTACATTTACTATTTTTTTTTCCAGTGGTGTCTTTATTAACAAAATACTACGAACAGTATACAATACTTCAGCTACTACAATAAAAGTATTTAGACAACCTAATATTTCTACGAATATGAAAAATATATCACCGAAAAATATTCACAGATATATCATCGTTGTTTAATTTTATTCGATCTAGATTTCATTGTATTGTTGCCAAAATTTTCCGTCAAATTAGTTATTTTTATTGAAAGGCTGAAAAGGTGTTATTTGACGAGAGTACTTTTGTTTAAACACGATGAAGCGAAGGATGAAGGAAGTTCAATTAAAGGTACAAGGCGCAAAATAACATTGTTGCCGAGCAAAAAACACATATTTTCATCTAATTTCAGCAAGGAAACTGGTACGAGTACAAGAAAAATAGGTTGAATTATACTCGTATAGTGAATTGGTAATAATTAAATTGAAAGTTATACGTAAAATTACGACAATCGATCATGTTCAACGTAATTTTTTTTTTTGGGACGAAGAAAGGTCAGAAATTTACACCTTTTCCACGCCGATTACGAAACTACACCTTTCCGTGTTCTTGAGGTGAAAACGTTTTTCATAGCGCTTTTTGAAGTATAGTTTAGCTTGCTTGCCATTTAAAAAAATGCGTTACCTTTTAATTCGTACATATTATAGTAGATAATTTTAACGTATGAAAGCTTATAACTTGTTACTAAATAGATTGTATAATATTTTACATAACTATATATATATACATTTATATATACATTTTATATACATATAAATGTTTAATAATTGTTATTTACAAATATAAGCACGAGCTGCTACTCCATAGGATTCCCTGTGTCGAGGGGGGTTATACTAGACTTGGGGCTTATTCGTCCTATAGGATGGATGGATACCTGTCCTAGGTATGACGTCATTTGATCCGATTACTTACCTTTGACAGGGATAAAAGCCGACCGGATGAAAAACCAGAGTCGGGCGAATTATCCCTCAATAGAGCACCGCGCTGAATTGCCTATTACCCACTGGACGGCTGAAAATTGAGCCTGTAAAAAGGCTTTTATTTATGGTCTACCTCTCTTTCCTTTTAATCCCAATCTTTCAGGTTTTTCACATGCCAGATTGAAAATGAATCTTAGTACAAATTAGATGTCACAGAAAGTTATGTGAAAATTGTGGAAACGTTTATGTTGGGTAATGTACTATAAATGTAATATGTGTAAGTACATGTATGTTTTTTTTTTATTGCGGTTAGCTTCTGACAATTACTATCACTATCTCACCTGATGGTAAGTGATGATGTGATCAAAAATGTTGTTCAGGCTTACCTATAATTACTGGCTTTTAAGGACAGCTACTGGAACACTATTAGGTGCTTGGCGACAGATTTTCTACTTGAGGGTGGTTAGCAAGTCAGGTGGGATATTTTTCACTATTTTTAGTGAACGTTGCTACTCTACTTACAGGATTGATTTTCATTCATTGTCAATGACTACACCATCATGATAGGTAAATATTATTCAGTTATTGGAGTGTAACTCAAAAACGCCTCGACCGGTTTTGATGACATTTAAATGGAACCAAACGACAAGCATCAGTTAAAAAAAAAAACAATTATCAAAATCGGTTCACCCAGTCAAAACAAAAAAAAAACAGGTGAATAGAGAACCTCCTCCTTTTTTGGAAGTTGGTTAACTAATAAAAACAGTACAACCTGTGTAAAGACTCATGCGGTAACAAACACAAAATGAAACAAAAAAAACTGACTTCAAACATACTCTCATCATTATAACTCATTATTAGGAATAGCTAAAACACTACTCGTCAGATCTCACTAAAATTTATATACAGACAAGCACCAGTTTTCGAATAAAAAAAAAAACATCAAAATTGGTTCACCCTGTAAAGTGTTGCATAGGTAACAAATCCACGAAAATATCAGTTTATTCTCGATCGTGCGCTCGCATAGTCAAGATCTCCTGAGGATGCTTCGTGTAGAAGCGAAACGCGTCGAAAAAATTCTTCCGGTTTGGCTGCGTGGCGTTTGTGACGTCACGTCGGCTTAGCAGGAAAATTAGGTAGAATTGTCACTAGATATATTTTTGTATTTTTTAAGTGTTTTATTAAAATATTAATTTGATGTTTTCTTAAAATATTTATAAAATATTTGTTATTATTGTTATGGCATAGGTAACAAATACACGAAAATATCAGCAAAATTAAAAACCTCCTTCTTTTCCTCTCCTCTGTTATAAATGTATAAAAAAAGTGTACCAAATCAACACATTTACTGTTTAATGAAGGATTATTTACTTATAAATGTAAACTCAAAGTATAAAAGCACCCCACTCACGCCTTATTACAGACTCTTCATAAAAAGAAGCAAAAACAAACATACATCAAACGTACCGCCCTCATTAGTGAGGGAGAGACCTCTGGCTCAGAGGCCTCTGCGGCTGGCTTTGATCTGAACGGGGATGAATGGCCTATGTGAATATGTGGGTTGGTATAGGGTTGTCAGAATAGGAAGCGTGTCTTTGTAACTAGCAGCGCAAGTAGAAAATAATATAGGACTGGTACAAAAAATATATAACTTCCATTCATGAGGTACCCATATATAATTATATATATATATATATAGGTATACTGTAAATAAAAACATCGTTGACTCCAAAATTGAATAAATGATTTTGACTTTGACTTTCGTTGTTTAATCCTCAAAGCCGACTTATGTTAAAAAAAACGCTGCATGAACAACGTGCTACATTACAATTTTTTTTAATAAGCTAATTTTCGAGTCGCCTGATGGTAAGTGGTCGAACGTGGTGCTTTACCTCGAATGGGGTCTGGATTTCTAGGAAAGCTGCCGAAACACACCGTCAGGTGCTTGGCGATACATTTTCTATTTGATTGGGTGGTAACTAGCCAGGCAGGCATTCGCAAAATACACTAAGATCGGAGTGCAGAAGTGCTCAATAGTATGTAGCTGTCACCCGTCCCAATAATTACGGCAGTCAACATTAACAATTTTTTTAATATTTATAAGTATATAAGGATTGGAATTATGTTAAAGATGAAAAAAATATCCTCGGCCTTCCATAGAATATAAAACATAACCTATAATAGAATATAGACTTGACATCACATTTGATGTACTACCTAGAACCACAAGAAAATAAGTCATTTATCATTATATATATTATAAAATTACCATCTGTACGGTCTCGATAGAAAAGCGGTTAGTATCGGGTGTGAAACAGGGAGAAGTAGCGATGATATATTGTGCTCTTACATTTTAAGTTGACATGCGATAGTGTTGAAATAATATTTAGAAATGAATTAACCTAATTGATCGCTTAAGAACGACTAGGCAAGCTCTGCTAGATTACTCGTGTGCACGAAAAATTTACAATTTTAAATTAATTTATTATGTTTAAAAAAGACTATGTTGTTAATAAACAGTTAAACTCGAAATGTAGACTCCGAATTAACTTTTTTATTAACGATCAGTTCAAAACGATTTAATTCTTCTTCTTTAGTTCTCGGTTCGGAAATAAAATTCGGAAATACATTTCGGTCTATAAAATTAATATAACACGATAAAATTTAAAGGTGTCAATGTAGAAATTCAAAAGAAAATTGCTTATTAACTGAGTGAATCATTTGATTGTTAACTCCCAACAAAAGTTTGATTTCCAATACTTCAAGCTTCGTTTTATTTATCTCAGGTAACTTGCTTGTATAAGAAGAACTAAATGAAGCTGAGATAACAATATCATATTGTCTTTTATCCGTTACTATGCTATGCTAAAAAAACTTTCCCTTAAGGAACTCTCCGCACATTTTCAGCAGTAAAGCAAGAAACGCGTCTTGTCCTGAAAATCGATAAGAGTCGCTACGTCTCTCCCCTCTGCACCCCCTCCCCTACGGTCAGGTCCTGTCTACCTTATACATAGTAACTATCACATAAGCTGCGGTGCACTTTGACTTTGTTACGAATGTGGATGGAACTTTTTGGAGCAGTAGGTTTAGGTAGGTATCATCTTCCTCCGGTTATCCCACTTCTGATGAGTCGGTATAATATGTATTCTGGTATAGAAGAAAGATTAACACAATAAATATTATATTAAAAATATATTTTCGCTAATACGACAACACAATGGTAATTAAACAACTTTGAACGGTTTAAATCGCGTATATTTATCATTGTTTTTGTCCCGACGTTTCAAACACTTTGCAGTGATCTTGGTCACGGGGTGACTGATCGGTTTTATATGTCAATTGACTTATTGAGAAATGTTGTTCTACCTTCAGAAATTTTATTTTAATCATAACGTTCCCTATTCACGCAATATTCGCTCACAGTGTTCAGAGGTCTCTCAGATTTGTGTAGGCACTGCAAAGTGTTTGAAACGTCGGGTAAAATAATGATAAATATGCGCGATTTCATCCGCTTAAATTTGTTTAATTACTATGAGTGATAATAGTAAATCTATACAACATTATGAAAACACAAGGGCTTTAAAAATATCGATTTGGTTTTATGGCCGGCCAAAGCCTTGGAAATGCTCTCGTTGGTTTCAATACCCGCTGCATTTCGGTTAATCGGAACGTTGAGATACTGTTAATTTGACACATTTCTCTCCTACTATTACGATACCGAAAAGATAGAATTTTGCAATCGTCCTTATAATCTTCCTTATGTATATGGTTATGCGGGGATTTAGGTTAAAACATCGTATTTAATATAATGGGATTCAAAAACAGCGCGTCAGTTTAAGCCACTATATCAATGAGACAGCCTGGTGTGTTATTATAAACAAAGGTTTGAGATTTGGTAGATCCAAATAGAAATCGTAGGCCTCTACGAGCGTGCTACGATTTCTCTACGAAGTGTTTTTGCCGGTATAAAATATTAAAAATAAACAATTGTCTTTATTATCTGAAATATAATATTGAATAATACTTGCAAACCAGAAATATTTAGCAGCAGTTAGGTACAATCTAAAAGATTTTTACTAATTATAAACCAGATTTTAACAGATGAAAATTATATTTTAATTATTTAATTAATTTAATCTCTTTCAAATAAATATTAGAGAATTTTCATAAATGTAAGTTAAAAACCAAATAACTAGAAAAGTATTATGTCATCCAAGTATATAATATTAAATTTTGTACTTGAATTAGTACTAGAAAACATTTGACGAAATTCCAGGGTGTTTATACAAATGCCTGCTTACTTCTGGCAGGGTAGGCAGATGCCTACCCTTCCAGGAGTATACAGGTGTGACCCAGTTCTATATACCTTAATATGCTTTAATATATTCTTGATACTACTTCTGACGTTCTTACATCTTTGATAGTCGGGGTTATTTTTAACTCGATAGTCGAGTGTGTACCGTATTAGCTAGATTGTCCACTACTGCACACAGCCTCCCAAATTAAGGGGTGTTTCCCATTACCGCCTGCCTGGCAGGCGTCTTAGGGATCGTGGTTTAAGATTTCTGTTCCTCAGAAGGCGCTTCTCCTTCCGTTATTTTACCTTTAGTCGCCTCTTACGACACCCACAAGTAGCAATGGGGGTGACAGTGCTTCCCCGCGGGGCGTAGATAGAAAAAACATATCAGTAGCTTAGCCTGTTACTACCTTCGAGCACATCGTCTCTTATCATCGGGTGAGACTGTGGTCAAAGACTAACCTACCAGCAGTAAAAAGTAAGTTTTGTCGGACGGTTATTAGCAAGAAACTATGCTGTGTTCAAAAACTTTTGCTGTTTTTTGACTGGCCCATCTATGGTATGATTTTGTAATATTTAAAAGCAATATTCTCTGTATTAGCCGGATTGTCCACTGATGAACACAGTCTCTCCTAACGGGAGGTTTTGCCATAATCCCCACGCTTGGCAGGCGGCTTAGGGATCGCATTATGAGATATCTGTTCCTCAGAAGGCGCTGCAGCCCACCTTTCGGTATTTTACTTTTAGTCTCCTCTTACGACACCCATGGAAAGAAGATGGAGGTGACATTACAGCCTACCATCCCACGAGCAAATATTATTGTACTGATAGATAATTCGGATAAACTGAATCTCTAATTTAAACTCAAGGACTACGACTATTTTTATTGTTAAGTATTGGTAAGACGGACAATTCGTCCGTCTGATAAGTAGGCTGGCCATAACAGATAACAAGTGCAGTGTCACCATCCTAGTTCTGCTTTACACTGCACTGCGCTCATCACTCCGAGACGTTAGTTCTTTTGTCTCGTTTCCCCAGTAATTTCACTTGTACAGTACCCTTCACACCTAAACTCAGTAGTGTTTGCACACCGCTTCAAGGCTGAATATCTGACACTGTGGTGGTATCCATCAAGACAGCCTCTCTCTAAAGAGACTTACCTGGTCAAACTTACATCAGTCAGTTATTTCCCCAGAAAATATGTTGTTCATTCATGATAACGTGCAAAATAACATGGAGCCTCAAACCTGAAAGCGATGTACGAGTAACTATGGCGTGGAAACACGATACATGGCTTGTTCAATTAGTTAGCTAGTCTGCTACAACAGGGGCGGTAACTAATGCCGTGAAACTGTGACAATTTACCAGCTATCGCAATATTTCAGTCTTCGTTTACGAAAATATTTTAGTCCGTATTATTTTGTTCTTGAGACTATTCGCTAGCCTTTTAATAGCAGGAGAACTCTTTATGAACGAAACAGTTCAGAGAAGACTTGTCTTCTTATTTCTACTATGTGAAGCTGTAATGTTTGCTTTACTGTGCCTCGATTTGAAGGTCACGCATCACTGGCACCCATATGCCAGTGATGCGCATGCTGTATACAGGGTTATTGGTAAAATGCTAACAACCTCTTAGGGTTGACTTCTGCTTGTCATAACAAACATTATGAGATAGAATTTTTTTTGTTTTGAAAAAAATTTTTTTTTTGTATTTTAATGCCTACTCTGAGCCTAGAGAGCCCACCGCGGCAACACTGGGCCTCACCGTGCTCTCTTTGAATAGTTTTGAATATTACTTCGAACAAACTTAGATTATTGATGGGCCACCGCGCGCGCGGAGCGCGGAGGATGAGTGAGACCCATCAATAATCTAAGCAAACAAAGTAATAAAAAATATGAACTACATTACATGAAATGACTACAGGCTGACATGACAGGCACAAGAGGCTTTTAACATCAGGTTGTCCTCGATCTTATTCAGTCAAAACAACGAAATGTTTGTTAGGACTAGCAGAAGTCAACCCTAGGAGGTTGTTAGCATTTTACCAATAACCCTGTATATCATTAGTGGCCGCAGTGATTGTGTCATGATAGGTAACTGATACCGTGAAATTGGGGAGTTATATTACCTGTATTATATGGGCTTACAATTTAGGTTCTGTACGTCAATACAGCAACAAAAAATACAAGCCACTATGTTGTGCTTAGTTGTATTATATTGTATTATAATAATTATTATAAATATCCTTTGTTAAGTTGCATTGGTACCAAACTTTGTGAAATAAATATATTATTATTTTTTATAAGCACTCAACGACAATTGTCATAATGTAAGCAATGGTATAGAAAATTTTCTATTTGAGGGTAGCAGAGCTAGCAAGGCGGATTCGCATTAGCAAAATGCCTTACCATCATGCACCAGTATACAGCTGGTTGATTTAGATTGGTAAATTCAATCAGCACCCGTTCAATGGGACAGTTGTACTCTCTCATCTGACTAAAGGTCTTATTTTTTATACATAATTATTTTTATTTTTGCAATAACTCTTCGGATTACTTTAGTACAATGTAAGTTGAACTATAGGCTCCATCCCCATACGATGGTGAAAGAACGAGAGGACAAATAAGAGTTACGAGTCATATGTCATGTTAGCTAAAACGGTCAGAGCATGCCCCGGCTATAGGGGTGGATGGCCCGGTTAAAAAATCCGCACATGACTATAATTGTTCCTCTCGTAAATTTTTAATGAAAGTCCTATTCCTGCACGTTATCGTAGATATATTTGAGGGAAACAGAGCTCTCATTATTTTGTTTATTATGATGAAATCTTCGAATAAACATTGAAAGTGTAACTCTCATACATTTTATTACAATAATTATTAATTTTCTAATGGAGCCAATAAATAAATATTATTACTATACAGTTACCGATTTAATTTCAGATTCATGATTCAGTTCACAATTAACAATACACGCATATTCTTCCAAATTTAATTGGATTTGTTAATTGATTTCGCGCTTAGAAATGATCGCACCCGATTGGTCGCGTCAAGGTAGCAGAGCAAATGTTGCTGCATCGCACGGGACTTGTTTTTAGCTTGACATTTCTTTACATTTTTATAGTAATATAAATATAATCTCTTCACCAAACATCAAAACGTCACATATTTATAGCATATTTCTCTCAACTTCATAGGTTTCGTATACGCCTGTATATATACGTTCATTTGACAAGTTGGCGCAGTTAATTAGAGATGGTTGTCCGATACCCATGATTAGTGCCTGAGAGGTACAAATTCTACCGGTTGGGACATATTGCCTGACATATTGTTGTGTTAGATATGTTATTAATAACATAAGCTGTACTATAATATTATCTAGCTGGGTACGGATACAGTCATATCCAGCATGCTGGGCACGCTGCCAAGTGGTAGTGGGCTGAAGCATTTGGACTGTCTGTGAGTCTGCTATGACCTATAGGGTGTCTAAATGTTTTCACTGTAGTAGCTGTGGTGTTGTATATAGTTCGTAGTATTTTGTTAATAAAGGCAAATCAAAGCATTTATTGCATATTATGTAGGTATCTATTTTTTTTTTTTTTATGCTTGATAGGTTAGCCTTTGACCACTATCTCACCTGATGGTAAGTGATGTGTCGAAGATGTTGTTCAGGCTAACCTAGAATTACTGGCTCTCAAGGACAGCTGCCGGAACACACCGTTAGGTGCTTGGCGACAGATTTTCAACTTGAGGGTGGTAGCTAGCCTGGCGGGCATTCGCAATGTGCCCTACCACCATGCTGTAACGACTGCCATCCTAAGACAACAACCGGGACCGACGGCTTAACGTGCCCTCCGAAGCACGGAAGCGCTCAGTAGTAATGTCACCAGCAGTCACCCATCCAACTCATGACCGCGGCGGACGTTGCTTAACTTTGCTGATCGATTCAGAATGGTTAAGCAAACTTCGCTACGAGCGCTTCGCATAATGACCCTCTACATAATGATCCAGGTTTGGGTATGGCAACTTAGTGTGGAGCGGCCCGATTTATTTTTTATTATATATATTTGTCACATAAGTATTTCTCTACGGTGTAATAACATTTTCTACCAATAAGTTTTTTTAGTTTCTTAGTAAGGTCATGTTCGTTTTCATCATTCTTTAATTCGTCCGGTAATTTATTAAATATTTTTATGGCCACTACTTTGCATTATTAATCTGTACTTAGGTATTTCTAGTTTATGTTTAAACCTGAGTGGGTAATTGCGTGGCATACCGCCAGTAAAAATATAGGAGTAGTACAAGGGTATAAAATGGATGATAGCAATTGGAAGGGAATAGTTTTGGGGATCGTGTTCCGATATTTGGCCAAATTGGAAAGGTTTTTTTTATAAGAGAAAGTGGCGAGATGGATTAGGTGCCCACCTGATCACGCCTGCCCATTAAAGTTGCAGTATCACCATTCTCGTTCTGCTTTTCACTACACTGCGCTCGTCACTCACAGACGTTAACTTTTGGTGCCGGGTTAGAATGTCACATAAAACACCAAATAAAAATTTGTATGGTTGCATGTCAAAGATTTGAAGACTAATTAATAGTAAGATTTTTTAAATTGTGACTATACTGACTGCCACTACAATAAATGTGAGTTAAATATGAATATTTAAAAAAAAAACAGAACCGACTTACAACACTCAAATGTATGAAATAAGTTGTTGAAGTCGGTACCTTGCTGAATTAAAGCACTGACCTCACATTAATTAACATGGTCTGACTTCCACAAGTTTTTAGTGAAGGAAGTTGGTTTAGTTTTTTCACTCTTTTCAGTAATGCGTATTGTGCACAAGATCTTTTCAGTTGCAATTACCATTGAATCATCCAGGTATGCAATTACATTTTTCAGTTAACTCACTTTAGCTCAGAACTACTAAACCGATTTTGATGAACTTTAATGTGATCAACTTAGAGATATATACAACGCAACGAAAAAAAATCAGTTCATAGCTAGTGAAGTAATCGCGGAACTAATAGAACAAAACCTCCACTTTTTTAGAAGTCAGAAAAAAATTATAAGAAAACAAGCAATGTATACATTACTTTTGACTTGTAAGATTCTCAGAATGTTCACCTGCAATCGTGGCGCACGTCACCTATCAAGGTCTTTATGTGCGCTCTAATTAATTCCATATGTGTGTTCGTGTCTGTCTACTAGGATGGGTAAATCAAAGTAGTACATTTCAGTGATCATCGTTAATTATTTTCCGGCAGAATTACATAAATTTAGGTAAAAGGTTATACTAATGAAGTGGGCTGAAGTACGGACGCTCGGTACAAACGCGACCGCAACTGAGCACATAAGGCTACTTTTGCAATATCATCAAATTGCGCTCACGTTACATGTGTCCCTACATAACGCTTTACATTTTTATACAATTTACGAATAACAGACTACTTATCGGTTTACGTAACTCCTTCAAAATCTGTTACACAACATAACCCATCAAGCTTAATCGAATGAAACTCTTCACTCAAACCGCGAGCAAACATTACGAATGAAGATCTTCTAAATCCAGAACGAACGGGGTGGCAATAAGTAATAATACAGGTTTCACCACCAGCTATTAAAGACCTTTCAAGAATCCTTTAACTTCCCCCGAATCACTTGTAATGTTTGAAGGGATCGTGAGTGGGGAATGAAGGGGGGGTCTTTGATATTTGGCTGTCGATAACGATTCGAATTGTCGAGTCGTCAAGTGGCAGAAAATCGCATCAGATCGGATCGCGTGTGTGGGTGTCAAATCGGTTGGATTTGAATGCGATTTTTTGGGTTTCAATGGAGATTAGAAGTGTAGAGGTATTAGAGTTTTGTGTTGGGGGAGTTGATGAGAGATGAGATTACTTACCTATCACTACAACACTGATTTTAAACGATACCAAAAATTACAGTTGGTATCTTTAGAGGTAATAGTAATATAACGACATTTTTTTATGCTCGATAGTTTAGCCTATTTATTTATTTAAACATCGACGTAAAGTCTGAGTCCTGTTCATGATTGATTCCCGCACTTGAAACTGGTCCCAATGTACCCAGCACACTCGCCGCATTACCCCGTTGGATCGCCAAGGAGATCTGTTGGGTCAAGAACCAACTAGACCAGGGGTTCCATCTCTCTCTTAAACGGCGGCCGAGGTCCTGGACTAATTTTTTGGCTTCGGAGCCCCAGGTGCCCGACGTGTACCAGGTGAAGCGTTCGTAGCGAAGTTTACTTAGCCATTCTGAACCGATCAGCAAAGTTAAGCAACGGTCATAAGTTCGATGGGTGACCGCTGGTGACATTACTACTGAGCGTGATAGCATAGGTAAATATTGTGTCGTTAAATGTACTTTTAAGGTAATGTCCTTTGTCTTAATTTTAAGATGTTGAATAAAATAGGACTTGTAAGAAACTATTAATAAGTATTTGTATCATGTTGAACCATTGTACATTTATTTAAGGTTTAAATTAAGAGTACTTGATTTGACGTTAGTCATATTAAATATATTATATTTGTTCAATACATATAATTGTATAAAATCAATAATAAGATTAATGTAATAATACCTATAATTAAAATAGTTATTTATAAGCACATTCTAATCAAATAATTTAATAGTAGACCAAAATTGTAATTATTTAAAAGTATTGATATTGACTGCCGAAGTTGTTATTTGAAAGGGGCTCTGCCCAGCAAGTCAGTCGTCTTTAAGCAAGCTCAGAGTGAACAACTCGAATCTCACAGTGCTGTCGAAATATATTTTCAAAGTAGTCTATACGAAGAAGTGCTGCCCGATCAAGATTGTGTGAAAGTTAAGTAATTTATTATTCTCTTTTATGATATTACTGAACTAACCTTGTTTATATGTAATGGTTCTTACAGTTAAAAAGGTTTTGACAGTTGTTATAAATTATATTAAATTATAATTATAATAATGTTAATTAATAGTTGATGAACCAGTAAAAGTGTAAATAAAATGTATTTAGAAAGTAAGTAACATATTGTTAACAAATTTTTAAAAGAATGGCCCCGAGTTTCTTGCCCGTTCTTCTCGCAGAGGCTCTATACAATTTTGTTTGCTGAACGTGGCAGTAAAATTAGAATATTTCAATATTAAAATTTCATTAGAGCGTCGCAGACGCCTAAATTGAATAAATGGTTTTGACTTTGACTCTGACCTTTTATTTTATTAAGCTGACGAGCGCTTCCGTGCTTCGGAGGGCACGTTAAGCCGTCGGTCCCGGTTGTTGTCTTATGATGGCAGTCGTTATAGCATGGTGGTAGGGCATTTTGCGAATGCCCGCCTGGCTAGCTACCACCCTCAAGTAGAAAATCTGTCGCCAAGCTAACGGTGTGTTCTAGCAGCTGTCCTTGAGAGCCAGTAATTCTAGGTTAGTCTGAACAAGATCTTCGACCACATCATCACTTACCATCAGGTGAGATAGTGGTCAAAGGCTAACCTATCAAGCATAAAAAAAACTTGCTTTTTAAAATATGACGTAACAACGTTTGTATGGAAAGCGCCATGAATGCACTACCCTTATTTATTTTTGTACTGACACGACTTCAAATCGCGTTTGTATATCCAGCTAGACCACGCGAAATCCTTCTTTGGGAGAAACAGGTATAATCAATATTTTTTCATTATTTTTATTCATCAGTTCTGGACAAACCACCGTCTCTTTTGAACAAATATACCTAGTTTGCGAATATAATAAAAACATTCAAATCATATATATGTTATATAGGTACGCCCACGTCCCAAAATTGAATTTGTGTAAAACAGTACTAGTCTAGTGTCATTGTTTAAAACTAACATAATATATAACACACCTCGGACTGTGCTTCGACTTTTTGCTAGTTTCTAAATATCGAATAATTATAATAAATATCAAATAAACATCAATCATGCTAACCAAATATCACATTTAAACATTACACAATTTTTAGAGCACGAAATCTTCTTCTAACTACGGGAGTCAAATGTTTGAGAAAGCACTTCTTTTGGTGAGATATAGTCCGTTAATCTGGTTGATCGTTGCACTGTCCCCAATGACGGTCGAAGTAATAAAAATAGGGCAAAAAAATGCGCGCCTGTCCAATCAGTCTCGATCTCAGATCATAGAAACAATCTATGATCTGAGGTCTCGATATTCAAGCAGTTAAGTCAAGGCACTCGTTGGGTAAAAATTATATGTGTTCAAATTCAGATAGAGACGAAAATATTGTGCTCTAAAAATTTGTAAATATTTGCTTGTTTGTGTTCTCTATTATAATGATATTATTTGAGGTTTGGTAGTGTAGAATAAGAGTATTGATAGTTTAAAAAAGTTAAAGACATTATAACGGATAATTGTCGACAGGTCTTAAGACGATATGAGAAAGGGATGAAAGGTTTACAGACGAAGGATAAACTCTCCCCTGTGCACCCTTGTGTTAACACAGACTAATCTGGAGATTGCAATGTTGACATGATGACAAAACGATTAAACAAGATTTAATTATGTACCTTTATACCTTTTTAGTACCTTCTGATTTCTCAGTACAGGTTTTTTATATATATAAGGTACATTTAAGGTACATTTCCTTCGTGTTCTCCAAGACATCGTGTTGATACTAGTACTCCTTTGTGAAGCTCTCGTAGCGGAGATGACTTATTTGTTTGCAGTCTGTCGGTCTGGCAGTTATTAGTTAGATTTTGTCGAAGGCATTCGAGTGGCGTGAAAATGTATACAAATGCTGCTGTGTAGCATAATACCAGAATCGATTTAGCAACGATATGTATGCCTAAAAGTTTTAAGTATAAAAGAATTTAGGTCCTTAGTAAATATTCAGTTCTTGTATCTAGGGCATTTAGTAGGTTCTAATTTTCTTCTGAGATCTAGGCAAGCATAAGTATTTGAAAGTTGACCACATTGTAGCTTTCCACCAGGCAAGACTTGAGACTACGTTGAACCACTTCTTAATATATAAAGAACAAAAAAATATCCTAGAATATAACAATCTCATTAAAAATAAAGAAGTTTTATTAGCCCTTTTGTTATTTTTTTTTACAGAAATTCTAATCTTCCAGTCTTTTCAGCTTGAAGCGAGCTAGAATACATTGACTCTGAGGTCTTTAAAAGAAGATTTTGTACCCAAGCAAATAATTTAGAACACATTTTTTATATTGTTATGGACAGGTATCCTACAATAGAGTAGTTTTATAGTGATTCGACTATACATACTTGAACTTTTACACATGTGTAATACGTAAGTGATGATATAATATATAAACCTCTGATTGTAATGAAAAGAAGACAAAATTGTTCTCCGTGTGTTGTTTCTATAATTACTGTACTGTAGTGCCTGTGGAGCGCCGAGCTAGAATGTCACCCACATCTCTTCCCGTGGGTCTCGTAAAAGGCCTCTAGTACGGGTAAGATACCGGAAGGTGGGCAGCAGCGTCTTCTAAGAAACTGATATCGTACACTGTTATCCCCAAGACACGTGTCAAGTGCAGGGATTTTGGTAATTAAATTATTAGATTGAAGAATTATAGTTTCGAGTGTGGGTCTCAACCCATATAAACCTCTCTTACGTGTCATAAATAGTCACAATATATGAAAATAATCAGTCCTGCTGTTAGTCATAGTTCTGGAATATCGTCAGATTGGTTCCCATGTATTTAGGAAGCTTTTATTTCACCCCAAACGGCAGCGGAATCCACGTAAAAACCGAGGAATCTAAGGGCGGAACCACCTGTGTTCATTCCGCATAGTTTCTTATAGGAAATACAGGGTGGTAGTTAGTTTTATCTATATGGGTTTCTTATTGGAAATTATAGAAAAAGAAACCATAATCATAATGGTATAGTGATGTCCATATATATCATAATTGGATTTTCTCTGCAGGATAATGGAATTAACTAACATGGTATGCTGTTGTCAAGTTCTTTACGAACATCTTAAGTTTAGAGTGGCTTAGGCCTGACTTATTGGCGGTTAGCTCAATTTGAAATTCGTGCGAAAAATCGAGAAAGAAAATTTCTTAAAATCACTTTTTGGTTAAAATAAAGTCTTTTTTCTACCTATAATAGTAGGTTCTTCGAAAAAAAGGTGTTAGTATAAAAACATTTTTTTATTTTGAAATATTTGAGGTTTTTTATCTAGATGCTTTTCTTGTTTTTGTTTTCATTTAATTAAAAAGGCATATAGTCGTACAATGTTGAATGAGAATTTATCAATTCCTTTTGTACCATCCTGTACGATGTAATATGATCCCGTGAGAGTGTGAAAGCGAGAAACGCATGTTTATTTTCAGATTATTTACTGCTTTGTACCATAATAACAGAATCGATTTAGCAACGATATTAGATAGATAGATAGATAGAAAACACTTTATTTGCACAAGAACTTAAAAAATAGCATTACAAAAAGGCTTATATATAAAATAATCAAGTGCAAAATGGCGGCCTTATCGCTTATAGCGATTTCTTCCAGACAACCAAGAATAGAGGATTTATAATATATTCGATGTGGGAGGCAGTATTACGAAAATTATAAAACTTACTGAAATTATCATAAAGGTACTGCATACAAATAATTTAACCTATATTAAAATTTTACCATGTATATACTTACGTGTAATAATACACATATATGAATACCTATATACATACTACATAATAAATAAACATACATATACCTAAATACTATAAATACCTACTAATACAAGTACAGGAAAGCGAATGATAAAAGCTAGCTATTACTAGATAAGTAATGTTCTTTTACTCTATTTTTGAAGATATATAGCGACTGCGACTTACGAATTAATACTGGCAGACTGTTCCAAAGTCGTGCACATGTACAGAAAAAGATTTATCATAAAACGACGTTCTGTGCGGGGGTAATTTAAGAAGTAAATTTTCTGATGACCTTAATGACAAAAAATGTGTTGATTCAAGAAACTCAAAGCGGTCTTTGAGATAGCGCGGGGAAAGCGGATTAAACAAAATATTGTAAAGTAGAGAGAGGATATGAGTATTCCGGCGAAGGCGTATGGGAAGCCACTTGAGCTTATGTCTAAATTTGGAAACATGGTCATATTTGCGCAAACCAAATATGAACCTAATAGAGAAGTTTTGGAGAAGCTCAAGTCTATTTAGCTGGTCCTCCGTTAGATCTAGGTAGCAAACATCAGCATAGTCCAAAATGGGAAGTAATAAAGATTGGGCAAGCGCAACTTTGGTGGCAGTCGGAAGAAAGTTCCGAAGTCGTTTCAAGGAGCCCGCAGACGCAAACATCTTACGACTAGTTTCTTCTAGCTGGGATTCTGGGAGCCCAAGACAGTGACTCGTCTATAATAAGCCCAAGATTTTTTACTTGCTTTTTGTATGATATCGTGACATCATCAAAAATTATTGGAGGTATTATATTCCAGTCTAGCTTAACCAGCATACGGGAGCTACCTATTATAATAGCTTGGGTTTTTGTTGGATTGACACTTAATCCGAAAGCGTTGCTCCATTCAACAATGTGTTTTAAGTCACTGTTGATGGTTTCCACACAAACAGAAATATTTTCTTGATTAGCTTGTGAATAAATTTGCAGATCATCAGCATAGAGGTGGTAGGAAGAAAGTAAATTTTGAGAAATTGAATTGATAAAAGCAGCAAAAAGAAGAGGAGAGAGAACGGCTGTTGTGTTACACCATGAAGAAAATGAATCTTCAAGGCGAACCCGCTGTCGGCGTCCAAACAGATAACTGCGAAAAAAGTCAATTACGGAAGGAGATATGTTAATAGAGCGCAGAAGACTCAAGAGAATATCGAAATCAACGATATTATGTATGCCTAAAAGTTTTATGTATAAAAGAATTTAGGTCCTTAGTAAATATTCAGTTCTTGTATCTAGGGCATTTAGTAGGTACAAATTTTCTTCTGAGATCTAGGCAAGCATATTCGAAAGTTGACCACATTGTAGCTTTCCACCAGGCGAGACTTGAGACTACAGTGAACCAAAAAACATATCGTAGAATATAACAATCTCATTAAAGATATAAATAAGTTTTATTAACCCTTTTGTAATTTTTTTTACATGAACGTCCAGGGTACATTTATTGCATATTTATACTACTTAAATATATTACATTATAATTAGGTATGTCTATGTAAATAATTGATTAAGATGTGATAATCATAATATTTTTAATTAATATAGTTAAATACAATTTTCAGTTATCGCGTTTTCACTTCTCCTAAGAACAAGGATTCTAAAAACTGCATTGACATATATTCTTTTGATGTATAGAAGAGATTGTTTTCAAAAAAGTTCTTAAGTTTTAGTTTGCACAAACTATACCTACTTGACCGTCATGATCAGAATCCCATGTGTACAACTGGCTTTTAGCATGTTTTGGTGCTAACTGTAGTTGCCGCGGGCAATTGAAACAAATAAATAAGAGTCATACTTAGTTAGAATATCAAACTCGCTAGTATTCGTGACGAGAACTATTAGTTATGTAGTCGTTATGTTTCTGCTGTCTTGACCGAAGGATAATGAGGTGTTCTGAGTTCTGACGTTAGAGGTATAGTGAGTGAGGGTCTTAGATCTTACGCCGGGTTGGTGGCAGGGCATTTTGCGAATGCACACCACGTCTTGTTGGCTACCTTTCACACTATCTCAGGAACAACGCGAACAATTGAACATGTGAGGCGGTGAGCGTCACAGTAGCCTATGTTTTTAAGACAAAATAAAAATCAATTCGAGAGTTTGCAGACTCTGCAACTCACGGCCGAATATATGAAGATAACTTTTTAGAATTAGATTCTAGGCGTCAAAATAAGCAGTAGTCAATTTGTGCAAATTATATATTATAGGCACATGTTACCGCTAAAATCAGGTGGGCCACAAGTTAAATCCGTCATATTCTGATTAAAAAAAACTTTCAACGCCTATACTGACAATTATATCAACCATATCAATCACACGTGAAATAGTGGACAAAGACTAGCTAATCAGCAATAAAAAACAACATTCGTGTGAGGAAAGTAAAAACAAAGGATATCCACCTGCAATAGGCTACGCATGGGAATTTGCATCCATATTTTTTTGTTCTAGTAACCCCGCTTCCTGGTTCGCGTGATTTGTTCGCCGTCAACCAAAACATTTGGTTTTCGAACGCCACCTGTCCAATCGTTCCCACGGTTCGCGTAAAATATGTCAATGTTGAATTTCGAACACACGTGTTCTAATTACAAAATTCTAGTTAGACTTGTGACGTCGATGACTTTCTGTTCTTTAATTTAAAACTACAATTTTATAATTGAAAATAATGTGCACAATATCTTTTTGTTTAGTATACGATACATACGAAAAATGAGCCGAGATTTTTCGTAGCATTGAGGTGAAGTGAGTCCAAAAATGGCAAATTTTAACCATGTTTTTTAGAAAGTGAGAAAACATTATTCCATAAATTTATCTCGATAGAAAAAGACATGATTACGGCTCTAAAACTTCGCTTAATCTGAACAGTTTTTTGCTTATAAATATTTTTTTTGGTTCTTTTGGTCGCTTAGCGATTATGTCATCCCCGTTAAGAGAACAGTTAAATTGTGTTCAATTTGGTTGTTTAACAATCTTGTATTTTTTATTTAATGATTGAAAATTGTAATAAGATTTGAGTAAGTATAACGAACATGTTAACATTTATATGTACACTAAATGTTTAAATTGCTACAAAATGAATTTGAATTTGTGTCAGTCAACCTCAACCTCTTATCTCGCAGATCAATGAAACAATCTGTGGTTTAAATCATCAATTTAAGTATAGTTAAACAATTTTTTCATAATAATGATTTTTTTTCTTTTTAATGATTAAGTAAGACTGCTTACAAATTCATTCACTCTCCTAAAGTAGTATTCGTCGTCGACAACAGCAAATACTATTAAATCATCCAGGTAAGCAAATACTTTTTCAGTTAATTGACTTTAACTCAAAAACTACTCAACCGGTTTTGATGAAATATTTATGGCTCCACCTCGGTATACTCTTTTCAATAAAAAAAGAACTATCATAATCGGAATACCTACTCTGTTAAAAGTTAAGCGTGGTCATACATAAAAAAACATATGCGTCGAATTAGCCTCCTCTTTTTTAAAAGTCGCTTAAAAACAATGGTTACTCGTTGCGCAGTTTTTTTTTCATCTGCCCTAAACTTTATTTGCTTTTTTGCTACAGATGGGCTAGTCTTTGGCTACTATCCACTATACTTCTATGTTTCAGAATGGTTGGTGATAAAAATGCCATCGAGATAATAATATAGAGGGCAATGAAAAATGCTGGCATTTATATTTGGCTCAACGAATTAGCCTTGCAATCCAGCGGAGCAATGCTGCCAGCATAATGGGCAGGCTGGTAGTGGGCTGGAACATTTAGAATGCCTGTGGATCTGTAATAGCTTTTTTTAGCTTAACTTTTATTATATAAAAATATTTTGGGAAATTAATTTATTTTCTTTGCGTACTCAATATCCACAATATTTTATTTTTGTTACGTTTCTAAAACATCAAATTTGCGCGAAAATATTGTACGTAATTAAGTCATGAAATTAATTAGCAAGGTAATCAGGCACCCCTGCTTCGGCACGGAGCAGATAAGGGGTGTCTCGAAGTAATTTATGGTGTAAAGTCGGCTATTGTCTTAAATACGAGGAGACGTGATTCATTTATCGTAACTGTATAAAAATATTTAAAACAGACCTAGTTATTTAAGTATTTTACAAAATGTTCCCTTTGTATCGGTCCCGATCTGTTGGAATGTTTAGCCAGTCGTTTATGCATAAAGTCAAAGTCAAAGTATATTTATTGCTGAATTACATGTGTAAAATGATATCATAACTTATTATTGATTCAATGTAATATGCCTTTTAAGGGCATGCAATATTTATCTTACATACAATAGCAAATTATAGGATGAGATAATTAAATTACACAATAAAATTAAATAAAAATGTCAAATTAGAATTCAAAAAAATTACAAAGAAATATAAAAATGGGTCAATATAAGGATAAATTAAAATTACCATTATCTACCTTATATTATGCATAGAATTTTTAGTTTTTAATAGTTCATTTATTAGAATAAAAACACATCGTTTAGCATTAAACGAAAGACAATTAGTAAACATATTAGTCAGTAGTTTTGCATTTGGTAGGGCATTTTGCGAACACCCGCCTGGCTAGCTACCACTCTCAAGCAGAAAATCTGTCGCCAAGCACCTAACGGTGTGTTCCGGCAGCAGTCCTTGAGAGCCAGTATTTCTAAGTTAGCATGAACAACATCTTCGACCACATCACTTACATAGTGGTCAAAGGCTAATCTATCATGAATAAAAAAAGAAGCCATCTTACACTGCGATCCCCAAGGCGCCTGCCATACGTAGGGAATATATAGATTATCCTCCTTGTGAGGGAGTCCTTCGTTCAACTTTGGATGTTGATGTAAGCAGCAACATACTGCCGGTGTGTTATTCTATCATCCGGAAGACGTCCACTGTAGAACAAGGGCCTTAGAACCCCACAATAAACGTCTGTCTGTATCCATCGGCTCCCCGCGAATCTTGTGTCGTCCGTCCTATTATTCTGTAGAGCGAAAGAGAGAGAAAACTAGCTTCTGTCTATGAATTTGCTTACGTAGACTTAGGTAATAGTTTTTTTGAAAATTACCTCCATTTATTTAAAAATACATAAATTGTCAATACATTGCCGTATTGGTATAGGTATTAAGGTGACGAATTGTAATAAAATATCGAATAGAAGAATCATTTATTGCTACAGAAAAGAATATAAACTACGTACAACTTCTTACAAACAATATACAACTTATAGCATAAGGAATACACTAAGTTGGAGTTATGGCCACACCTGTTAAGTAGCAACCATAACACTTATTTTCAGTGAATTTCTGAACTCGGGCTAAGATGTTCGCCGAGAAAAAAAGAGTAGAAAAAAGCAATCACAAACATACAGACACTACTGACATGTTATACCATGGATGGTATAGGATTTCTTAGTTTTAGCTTACACCTATACGCGTGACAAATATCAAACCGGAGTTAGGTAATGTATTTTGTGCTGTAAAATTATGGAAAGATAGTTAGATCATCTCGACTGCTTTCTTGGTCAAGTAATGTAAAGCGTGACATCGGATTCTTGACCGTTAATAGTCTGGAGTGATGGTTATGTGCCTCACAGACAGCAACAGGCCTTAAATTGCGACCGAAAACTATACCTGTGGATATATAGGTTTATACAGAGCAGAGCAGTAGAGCAGCTTTTTAGGGGATAAACAGACGTTCACTTTATTAGACCTTAAACTAAATTAAAATCAAAGTTGATTTGATATAGAAAAACTATGAGTTTTGAGTAAAAAATCCACGTTAAAATATTATTTAGAATACCTTATTATTCATTACCATTAAATGAATAATAATTTATAAGTCATATTGCACATTTCCTAAAATGTGCGCATCACCATTCCGACTCTACTCTTAAGGCGTAAGGTTTAAATTTCAACAACAACAAAAGACCATTATTTGTCAGGAAGTCCAGGTGTCATAAATCAGGCGGCGTCGTCGTTAACAGATTAATTTCATTCGTCGCAGACTTTAAACTTCGTCGTATGATTCGAAATTTGAATTCACGTGCTGCTCCGTAAAGCTGCTATTTGACATAGGTACCATAGCCAATATTCAGAGACAAAACGTAACGGAACTTGAAGCGCTCGTAGCGAAGTTTGCTTAACAACGTTCGCCGCGGTCAGGAGGGTGGGTGACCGCTAGTGACATTACTACTGAGCGCTTCCGTGCTTCGGAGGGCATGTTAAGCCGTCGGTCCCGGCTGTTGTCTTAAGATGGCAGTCGTTGCAGAATGGTGGTAGAGCATTTTGCGAATGCCCGCCTGGCTAGCTGGCGTGGTTGGCGACAGATTTTCTACTTGAGGGTTCAAGTTCAAACATGCGATAGCGCTGCCCGCCTCCTTACGGTTTTTTCGGCAGCTGTCCTTGAGAGCCAGTAATTATAGACTAGCCTGAACAACATCTTTGGCCACACCATCACTTACCATCAGGTGAGATAGTGGTCAAAGAGTAGCCTATAAGCAATAAAAATAACTATAACATAAAAAACATTTTAATCGATTTGATAACCAGCAAATGTGTTTCTACTCTTATAGTATCAACTTCGATACCTTAGAAAATTCATATAACCATGTTATTTTTTAGTTCCCAAAAATAATAATATCGACAAAAATATGACAGTTGTCAAATTAGATTTGTGAAATTTTACCATTTCATTCAATGAAATCTTACGATAGATCGACGAGTAGAGATGATTAATGTCTTTTTTCATGTTTGGCAATGTTACTTTATTCCTAATATATTGACAGTTTGATTTACACCGCTATTGATGTACCTACTCGTATATTTGAATTATATATCAACTGATAATGAAACCAAATTCACATTCACCTGTAGAACTAATATAATTCACATGAAACTACTGGAATAAACGAGGAAGTATCAATGGCCTCGCGTATCCATCTGTTTAAATTTAAAACGCTATCTATCTTACATTGCCGCAAGCTACGGCGGCCGCCACAAGCCTCCCGCCCACATACAGCTATTTTTTTCCACGACAATTACACTAAAGTCCATAAAATTAATCGTCACTAATGCGGCTCCCTTTCACACGTTCATGATCTTGAAATTACCATGAAATAGTTACATTTGTGATAATGATGACCAATGTCCTTTTTACGGCCACATTTTCACAAAATTAACAGTGCACTCTAATTAAAATATAGTAGGCTTTATCGCAATAAGATAAGAGTGATAGCTGGAGTATGTAATAGAAGTTATAAGTTTGGTAAAGATGGACATCTCAATTCAAGCTTTGACAGCTGCGGTCAGCCATTTTATTTTTGGCGGGTGTTACACCTACAATAATAATGCCACACGACTTTTTTTTGTTAATACTGGCAATACTATGGTCATTTTGAGACTATTATGAATTTATTGGCGTTGCAATGGTATTGAGATGTCTGCGATATATTGTCGAAATAATTGATTATTTTCTTTAGCTTACAGTTATAAACCGCAGCGGTTTATACTACGAATTACTGTTACATATTTTGTATCATATAGTTTCTCCTAAAACCACGCGCATCATAGATAATGATAAAAATTGAATTTCTAATATTATTGAACGATATTGGTTCCGCGTGGTACTCAAGGGTTAAGGCCCAAATATAATGCCAAGATGATCATATTTGCGTAAGCCATATATAAATCTTATAAAAAAATGTATGGTATGGAGGTAGATCAGGCGCTGGATTAGCACATATCATACATTTTATCATCATCATCCATCACCAAGCGGGTGTAACCGAGGGGCGCAGCTAGTAAGTAATATTTTAATTGATTTCAAAACATGTTTCCTAATAATTGGCTCGATAGAAGTTACTCTTTAGATAGTTACCTTATTCCACACAGTGTTATAAATAATATTGATTAGTTTGCTACTGACCTGAAATAAAAAAAAAAAACGATAACTCAATTAAATTTTGCATACATTTTCTTGAGCCTAATATATATGCTTCTAATTTGTCAGTTTTCCGTGCATTTTCAAAACGATTTGGAACAATAATATTGTATGCGATATTTATTTGCACATTTAGTGGTAAAATAATTTATTAAACTAAACGAACGAACGGAAAACCAAGAGCACAGATAGATATGCATGCAATATTTCACTAAATTTGAACACTTGATATTCCAAATATGACGAAACTTAGTTTATACGGTGAGCGCTACAGAGACACCTAGACTTAATACATTTTGTTACGTTAATGATATATTGATTCAAAAACACGTGCCTAGGTACGTAAAAACTACTATAGTCTATTTTTTTTAACAAACGAGTACTGAAAATTTTACTGCGTCGCTATTTGCCAACGCAATCAACATAAAGTCAGTTCCACACGAACTCTGTAGTTACATATACTCGTAGGTACATTCAGTTGAGTCTTCGACTACCAGCGCGTCGATAAAATTGAACTCGATTGAGGTGAGACCAAGTGAGAGCTATATGGCAGGAAATAACAAAAGTTATAAAATTTATGAAGTCTGAACTATTTTGTTATAAGAAGTAGCTAAAGTGGATAGATAAAAATGGTGGTCATGTCATGTCTCAATCTAGTGATAACCAAGATAGAAACAAAAATGTATGGAATCGACAATCATTTACAAAATATGTTAGAGTAATTTATTATTGACGTATCTGCAGATAGTGCATAGTATAATTATATACTATTATAATATTGTTTTATATCATAATCGTGAACAGAACATTTTATTACAAATATACTATGTATGCAAGTTTAAATCAAAAAATAATAACGTAATTTTTTCTACAGTAAATTTTAGAAGTATGCAATATGGACGGGCCTTAACAATTTCAAAACAAGAACAAAGGCATTGACCAATGACAGCAATGACCCATCTCACTTTGTCAATATCGGAAATGTGCGAGAGACATACTCAGTACTCGTTTGTTAAAAAAAAACAGACTATAGGGCTTTTACTGCACTGCACTGGAGGAAGACATTGACAACTGTAACACAGGTTCGACCTAGCACAGTTTGTCAATGTAAATAACTGTACTGAGATTGGATCACATACTAATAAAATAATAAAATTGTTAACGTATAGTTGTAAATGTATTATGTTATTTTTATGAAATAAATATTTGTATTTGTATTTGTATATTGATATACATCATACATAATACGTCGCGTCAGTACTTTTACGTTACTTTTAATGTTCATATGCCATAGACGCTAAATAAATCAATGATGATAGCTGATCAGGGTGCCGTACAATTACCGTTTAAGAATATAAGGAGAGCTTCAAATTTGTCTGTTGGGTGTCATTAGAGACAACTAAGGCAAAATAAGCATGCCACTACTGCCGTGAGGTGATGACCCGTCGATCCACGGGCAATGGTGATCTCTTACCAACAGGGAAGCCGCCTGCTCGTTTGACCTCATCTTCCATAAAAAACGTTTTTTATATATTATGGCTATTTTGTTGCTGGAGAAATTATATGACCTACGTAGGATATGGGTAAAGAAAGAAGAGATTTATAGTTATCCTGTTTATTTCACAAAACTTATTTAACCCAAAAAAATGAATTTTAAAATCTACTGTATATTTCAAGCAAAACTAGTTTTTTGCCACCGCCGCGGCCGCCGGGTGTAGTAAATATGTATAGAACGAGTTAATTATTATTGTTCAGTCGTGCTGCGCTACCAGAAAGGCTTTTTGATGTATAATAAGTACCTACTCTATGGTACGCAGTAGATTTGACTATGTTACAAAATTACAACTTTACGAGAGAAAAAAATATGGTCATTAGCATGAGCATGAGCATATAGCGCAATTGGTTAGAGCATACCCCGGCTAAAGGGGTGGATGGACGCGGGTTCGAATCCCGCATTTTGTAATGTAATTAGCCTAGCAGGCGTTATTGCAAACTTTTGACTATGCTTTTCTCGCAATGTATGGGGTATGGTACACTTAAGGTGAACTTTTTCAATCAAGAAGATCAATTTTCATTAGATCCAAGATGGTTCTAATGGAACTTTCAGCCTAGTTTTTGCCCGTTCCTCTCGTAGTGGTAATGTATCTTTAGTAGGAGAATTATATAATTGATAAGAGCGTCGTAGATGCCAACATAATTTAATGATAATTACTTTAACTTTGTATACTTTTTAAGACTGCGTGGACGCAGCCGTGACTATTTTCTAGTGTACAAAATACGCTTTCAAATTCTGATAGAAAAGGTAAATAAGTGTAACATACTATGCTATCTATTATAACTCGAAGAAACACCGAACCTGTAATCCGTATCTAATCTGGGGAAGCCGTTCAAACGAGCATAGTTGTAAGTAAAGTCGATAATAGAAAAGTACAATTTCGTTTCCTTCATTTGTGCGTGCTTCCGTTTGTCCGATGGCTTCGATGTTGACGGTGACCATCCTGACTAACTTATGGTAGATTAGAATAGAAATATTCCGTAGCACCTACGCGCTTGTCGCCGTAGCTTTGTCTACGAAACCACAAGGTGACGTACAAGACCAATAACTTTGTTTTTGAGTAACATGAATCTTCTGTCCCTCTCTCTTCTAATCCCATGCTTCAGAACCTAGAAAACCTAGAAAATGTACCTACTCTCCCAGCAGATATAAAAATTTAATATGAAGTGTTTTAAATACCTAGGTATAATCTGGTAATATCCTAATATTTCCAGTGATTGTGGATGTCCTACAATCAGTAGAGTCGGCAGTATTACATGTCAAAGGCAATCCTCTTACCGCGGAACTCCTTACGTTTGCCAGTCTTTGACCACTAACCGCATTGTATGGCTTCCCACAAATCTTGAGTCAGTGCTTATCACATAGGTAGAGTTAGCGTTTTTTAAGTATATATATTGTAAGCAATAGCAAAGCAGGTGGAACTATCATGTAGGGGGTGTTTTTCAGTATCTGTTAGTTGTATTACAGATACTGTATATAATACTGTATATAATATAATACTGTACTTATAGTATAAAGAATACGGAACAAATAATTATGCACCAATATTTCAGGTTCCTGAAATTAGTTGAGTTTTGTGATAGATCTCTGCCCTGCCTATAACAGATGCATTTCGACTCAAGTGACGAACGTTGAGTCTCAAGTACCTGTAATTTTAATGGCTCTCAAGGACTACCTCCATAAGACCCCAACATTGGTGACAGATCATCTATTTGAGGGTGCATGGTAGCTAGCCAGGCGAGCATTCGCTAAATGCCCTTCTACAGTGCAAAATGGTGTACAATTAATATCTTTGACGTCCTACAATTATTATTTTATGATAAAAATCAATGAGCTCTAGAAGATCTCTACATGCTAACATAACTTAAAATATTACAAGTTTTAAGTGTTTATCGAAAATACTAATTAACTGTTTTCTTAAATCATAATATTTGTTAATATATCATATTTAGAAGGCTCTTAAGATCTTGCAATGTATCTATTTATGATCGAGTTTTCTAAAGTAAAATTATATATAGTGTATTAGTTTAAAATCTGTGTAAGAAGAATCTTTTTGAATTCTTTGACATTATGAACATAATATGCAATTCATCATATCATTGGGGATGTTACAAACATTTGTTTATGATGCTTCAATGCCTACACCCCATCTGCCATCAAAGTCATCCGCAAAATGACTTCTCACCCCCGCACGATTCCTCAGAATACACCATTAGGGCGAAACTAAACAAACACTAAGAACTAATGGCGGAACTCACCCTGACCTTCCGCTTCCTCCCCTGTACTTAGTTTATTAATAAGTTAAATATATTTTTACATAAATCACCTTAAATTTTGTCCCATTCAAAATGCAATCTTACGGCATCGAGCTAAAGCACAAAATAATTTGCCTCACTTTAAGATCATAAGAAAAACTGAAATATTATCTCTAAAGGAGATAAAGACTTTATACCACGGTAATAATGTTCAAATTTCCATGGTTTGTCTTGATTTATGTTAGAGGTTGCTTTTTCTTTTACTAATTTGTGTGTAAAAACTGTCACATCTGTTTGGTTGGGTGATTACGATGTGATTATTATTATAACACTCTGAGTAACAGTATAATTCTCATGTCACCTTTCATACTGTTTATGTTACTTATGAGTTATAACTTATATGTCCCTCGTATTATGTTTTCTTTATTAAAGTATATATAAAGATAGAAAATATTAAAACCAGACCCGATTTTAACAATCAAAAGTACAAAACCTAGCGGATATCGGAACCATTTTTATGGTTTTGGTCAAAAATATACGCACGACTTGTGAAACTTCCCGTTGTATATGGTTGTCTGGAAGAGATCGCTCTTAGCGATAAGACCGCCCATTATCACATCTACTCTTTTTTATTATATTTTAAGTTATAAGTTCGTAAATTTTTATGTGTCAATAAAGTATTATCTTTCTGTCTTCTAATACTCTAATTGAATATATAATAATCTAATTGAATACATATATTGATAAAACAAATACATATATAGAGGAAGATATAACACTATAGCATAAATCAAAATTATCCTTATTTAAAATGGGTAAGTAATCTTTAATTACTATTGACGGGGAAAACTATATGTGTTACTATATAATAATTGCAGAAAATGTATGTCTATAAAATTTGTCATCTCTTCTCCTTTTGAACTATCTACCTACCTAGTTTACCTACATAAAGAAATACAATGATTATTAGTATTGCAACACACGTTGTGGTTAAAAAATGATAAGGGCCCCGTATCAGGTAAGTATGACACTCTGGAGTCTAAAACCGACTCGTTAGAAGGCGTGTGAGGTTTGTGTGATAGAGGTTACATAAGACTAACATATAGCGACACGTGACTGGTTAGACCCTTCTGGTTTCCCCTTTCTGGAAGAACGTTATTATCATCATCATCATCATTAGCCAGAATTACACTGTTGAACAAAGGCCTCCTCATAGAACGCTACAATGAAAGGACATATTCATTTGTAACCATCGGATAACCGCCACTTTTACGATGTCTTCAGTCGACCTAGTGGAGACCAATTGTACGTCTTCCAATGCAGTGTGGTTACCATTCGAGAACCATACGTGCACATCGGCATCGGCAATGTGGCTTGCCAACGGCCACTTCAAATTGCAAATTCTAAAACCGTTATACGTTAAGTTAGAACGTTATATTATAGTCTACATCTATTATTAATAAATTATTTATTTATATTAAAAAGAAAAATAATATTTATTTTTGTATGTAATTAATAAACTTAAAAACTACTGGACCGATTTGAAAAATGATTTCACCATTAGAATCCTACATTATCCCTGATGAACATATGCTTATTTTATAAAATATAATATTTTAACCCTTGTGTCCTTCCTTATATGTATTAGAAATATCTTAATTTGTAAAAAAATACCCTCAATTCTTTAATAAAGAAGTAGACCAACCTAGAAGATATCCCATTAGATTTAGACATAACCGCACACTACCAAGCTCAAATCTAGCAATGCACAGTTCTGGTCCAATTGTAATGGCAATAAAAATATTAAGCACGCTAGCAAATTCATTAAAAAGTAAAGAAAAAGACTCGACTTTTGCCAATACCTTAAAAAACTATTAATTAATAAATGTTATTATATCATACATAAATGAATTATTTGGTGACAAATTTAAATGATATGAAAAAGATCGGCCGCTCTACTAGTTCCTATTATATCTGTTGCTATACCCAAAATGGGTCATATGTATATCTTTATAAAAATGTATTTAAGACCAGCATGTACACCACATATGATTCAATAAAGAATTGAGAATTGGCTATAGAATATAGAAAAAAAAATGATTTTTTTTGTTATATAACCTTGCGAAGCCGCCGCGGCCCGCTAGTATTTTATAAATCTAATCTAATTAAAGGCGAATTATATCGTATAGTTTTACCACAGTCCGTAACAGAAGAGTCCCGTTTCTTCCTTCCTCGCTGTCCTTTGCAATGTGACACCAACACCGGCCACGTGGTACTTCCTACCTAGCCTTACTCGACACCACTTGAAGACCACATCCACTTAGTTTACGTTTACGGAACTCAAGTGTGGCAGTAGTAAGGTGATACGGGTTGAATTATTTCAAGTACCTAAATATAGATGTCGTAAGTGATGTATTTTGATCAGGTATTTCTTATTGCTGTTTTGACAAATTTAATCTTTCATAATGTATCATCTTCTCGTAACTCTAGATGGGGTTGGTATAAGAAGACGTCGTAATCTAGCACAAAAAAAGGGTCGCCTAACTGACGGATCACTGTTGGTAATTTACCGCATGAGGCTGTTTGCTAATAAATACTATGTAAGACGGTCATGAGTTTACTTATAGGTCAAAAGCTGAGTAAAAATCTACTATCCCGTCTAAGCACAAGCAGTGGCAATAGGAAAGGTACACATAAAATGTGTTAAGTGTATATACGAACAACCTATGTATATACGAAGTCCATTAAAATGTCTAAATATACCCACACATAAATATTCATAAAATAAAGTTGTGCTGTCAATATTATAGTGTATGGTATCAGAATCAGAAGATAATGAGTGTGACAATATGTTTTCATACTTATCTATAACTAGTGACCTGCCCCGGCTTCGCACGGGTGCAATGTTGATACTAAATAATTTTAATATCTTTGAAAATATTCATATAAAAAACATGCTGCAAAGGTCCATATTGATCTATTTAAAATGCAAAATGTATTTAAGGTACTTAATTGGATGAGGATTAATGCTGTATTGCTTAAAATCGCTTCGTAAATAAGCCATTATATCTCGTAAAATGTAAAGGATAAAAAATAGTCAAGTATTATGGCCATGGGTTATCCCTAAGAGATAGACATATATGTCTATCACTGTCATATACCAACGCGGACTTTTATGTAGACCTATTTAAAGTTTTCCATACAGTAGTACATTATTTTGATCTCGTATATAGGGTTCAACAAGCGTTTGCAGTGTAAGCGCAAAAAAATGTGATTATTTACGAATACGTATTATACATCTTTCTCTTGAATTACTCTATCTAAAAAAACCCGCATCAAAATCCGTTGCGTAGTTTTAAATATCTAAGCATACATAGGGACAGACAGACAGCCGGAAGCGACTTTGTATTACACTTCTTCTTCTTTAAGTGCCTCTCCATTAATTAAGGTTGGGAGTCGGCTTCTTAAATTGTTCCTTATCAAGCGCCAATCTTAACAGTTGCTTGACGGTCTCAATCTCTGTCCACTCCCTGATATTACGGAGCCAAGACATTTTGCGTCTACCCGATTTACGCTTCCCGGGTATATTTCCCATCATGACTATGTAATGATATAGGAAATTTAATAATCAGAGATAGAAGTAATTTGACCGAAAATGCAGCCATGCAATATGACTTCACGACCGCTTGCAAACGTTTTGTTCCAAAAGAATAGTCCACTAGAAGCTTATCATTTTAAACTACGTAGTCATATTTTACAAACCACAAAACTTAGTCATAAAACTCTCATAAAATTATATCAGGGCAAACAAAAACTTTTACCACGAAATCACTTATACACATATTAAATGCAATCCTAAATGTGAACATTAAAATTCATTGGCTCTAAAATTATTCCTTGACTTTTTCTTAAACGTCAATTCGTAGTCTACTTCCCGCCATTTATTTACATATTTTTTATGCGCGCTGTCGTTTTGGCCAATGCGCTAACTCTTATCGTCACAAACATAGAGTTCACTTTATTCTCTTACAAAAAGGTATATATACTATAAAATTACGTGATGTAAAATAATAGGAAAGGATGGGGGAGTTTAGGAAATGTGACGCATTTATAACCACATTTAGGGGTTGATATTATATGTGTTTGATATCGAAGATTTTATTTTTATGCCAGTTTAATTTTGAATAATAATAAGATTTGTTTTCATGCTTTTTTAACATCTTCTTAAACCACCACATTTTTTGCAGCAACAAGTGTCTGAATGAGATAATCAACATAGGTTCAAAAAAAGCAGACGGTCCACCTGATTGTAAGAGGCCACCGCCGCTTTTAAACACCTCTAATACCCACAGCATTACTGGTGCGTTGCCTACTATTGATTGACATTAATGCCAAAGGTAGTATGCCTACCTAAATAACCAGTTCTGTATATGCTGTAAAATATTGAAAATATAGCAAGAAACAGTAAGTACACAGTATCTAAGTGCTTACTAAAACAAGATCTTAATTTTGCTATAAATTTTAGATAGCGCATTATAGTACTAAGTTCTGAATACATTTTTAAATCTTCCCTCACAAGTACCAAGAATCGCTTCATTGCATTAAATCGAGTTTCATGCACAATATATCGCACACTCCGCGACCAATGTCGCGGAACGCATCGAATCTCATTCCCAACGTGTAACGGAACGAAGCATTCCATTTTTAAAATGTATTACAATTTATGGCTATGTTGGTAATGCTTGGTGAGCAAAAATTTTCCCTACGACCGGAACGAATTCCTTCTTTCCGCGATTCGTTCAAAGTTTGAAAGAATTTTAATTTATATGTTTGTCAGCAGTTGTTTCGTAATGAAATGAAAAATTGTTTTGCACTGTTTTATACAGTCAAATAACTCAAATATTTTGAAACATTTTTTAATAATCCTTGATTAACATATTTCAATACAGGAAATCATATTCCTACTGAAATACCTACACCAAAAATATTTTTTAAGTAAAAGTTAATATGAAACTGACGGGGAAACAGAAAAATAAGGTCCAATCTGAGGTTATGGGTTCATCTACTACTACTATAATATTATAAAGAGGAAATATTTGTATTTTTGTATGTAACGTTTGAAACGAAAAACGAACTTAATAACTACTGGATGATTTGACTAATTCTTTCACCCTTGTACATTATTCCTAATGAGTATAGGCTATAGAACATTTTCAAAAAATGCTGCCGCTAGTATTCTATAAAGGGTAGGTAAGAATTAAGGCGCCGGACCCATTGCGATGCATCTGGAGTTCTGAGTTCTGCGTTCCAAGTTCCAAGTTCACTGCAGTACACACAGAGAGTGTTAGACTTTCACAATTCTGCAATTATAGTTGCAAGTCACACTCTCTTATTCTCACGATTTTTCCTTTAATTCCGACAAATTATTAAGAAACTATGTGGGAAGTGAATGTAAACCTAGTAATTTTTATTTGTAATTTACACAACAAATAACGCAACAGAATGAAACACCGCACTATTTTTAATACCTAATAATATGCTGTATTTTTAATACCTAAATTGATAGCGTCACAGCAATTATTTCTTTGGTGACAAATCGGAGCAAAGAGGAAATGTAACGTTTACCCTCATTGGTTGGCTCTAATAGAACACGTGCGTTCTCTTTGACCGCCGCGTTCTGTCTGACTAGTGTTGTATTGAGTTTGCATTCATGCTGTTGCATACGTCACAGTAAACTCAATCCCGCCAAGGCACCCGCTAAGGCCCCCGCCTCCGGCAAGAAGCCGACCCCCGCCCCGCGCCCCGCGTCTCCTCCCTCCGCTCCGGCCACCACTGCCGCGTCCCCTCAGGACGCGAGCGCGCGCCGCGAAAAACCGCCTCCGCCCCTGTTCATTCAGGACAAAACCAAATGGGACATGCTGTCCCGTTTAGTTTCGGATCGTGGGATCCACTATACTAATGCCCGCTCCACGCAGCAGGGCATTAAAGTCCAAGTTTCCACCATTAGCGACCACAGAGCGCTAACTAAACTCCTCCGCCACGAGAGCATAAGTTTTCACACTTATGCGCTCGAAGAGGAGAAAGTCCTCCGAGTGGTCATCCGCGGTGTGCCCAAGGAGGTACATACCGATTCGGTATGTGCCGACCTGAAGGCACAAGACTTCCCCGTACATGCAGTTCACCGCATGTACAGCGGGAAGGACCGCAGCCCCTACGATCTAGTACTCGTAGTACTAGATCGTACTCCTGAAGGCAAGGCCATTTTTAATTTAAAAAAGGTCTGTGGCCTCTCAGGACTCGATGTCCAAGCCCCATACAAGAATGGGAGTCCCTCGCAGTGCCATAACTGCCAACTATACGGGCACGCCTCCCGTTTCTGCTTCGCTCGCGCTAGGTGCGTTAAGTGCCTAGGCGATCACGCGACAGCAGCGTGCACTCGCACCCGGGATTCGCCGGACCCACCCAGCTGTGTTTTATGCGGTGCTCAAGGGCATACCGCGAATTACCGTGGCTGCCCTAAAGCACCACGAGTGAACCACAGGGTGGCAAGGCATAGGCCGACCCGTCCCTCTTACGACCGTTACCAACGGGTAAGCCCTAAACTAACGGTAGTACCTGCCTCACAGGTAATACCCGCGCCGCTCCCAGCCCGTAACGCATGGTCTAAACCACCCAGTATGGTTAAGACCGTCGCTACCGCCCGCGCCCCGGCCCGCGCGCCCGCACCCGCGCCCGCACCCGCACCCGCCCGCACCGCGGCCCCTGCCCGCGCACCGGCCCCGGCTCGCCCCGCGCTCCCGGCACCCGTCGCCAACACCATTCGCGCGCCTCCCCGCGCCGCTTCCCGGCCTCAAGCTCCACCTATGCCATTGATGGCTGCCCCTCTTCAAGAGGCAATCAACCTAGTCAGCGATCTGGCTATGTCGGTTGACATCAATGAGGTACAAGAGCTATTCCACAAGATGCAATACGCTCAATCCCCAGCGGACGTGATCCAATACACATTGGAACACGCGAACTTACTAAGCGCCCTTAAGCGCTTCGTTCCCCAGGCCCCTCCCCAGTACAACCACTATGGGTAGTACAACCGCACGCACGAAACCGCGCTCAGTTTCGTTAGCGTCATTCAACGCTAACGGTTTCTTTAGAAAACGTGACCTTGTCCACGACTTTTGTTGCACCCACCTTATCGACATTATATGCGTGCAGGAAACCCTTCTAAAACCGGGGAAGGCGAACCCTAGGTTTGCCAATTACAGAACGGTACGTGATGATAGAGTGAACTCCCGTGGGGGAGGCACTCTTATCTATTACAAAAGGTCCCTGCACTGCATCCCCTTACCTACCCCGACTCTTGTTAATATGGAAGCATCTTGTTGCCTTCTAGCTATGACTGGTCATCAACCTATAGTCATAGCGTCCTGTTACCAAGCTTGTCAAAAGCCGATCGTCCGAGCTGACTTAGAAGCATTGTTCTCATTAGGAAGCGCCGTCCTTCTGATTGGCGACTTCAATAGTAAGCACATCCTATGGAATTGTAACGTCAACAATCCCAGAGGCATTGCACTTGAAAAACTAGTCGCAGAACTTAATTTTGACATAATTGCGCCCACTGAGCCCACTCACTACCCTCACACGGAAGACTTTCGACCTGACTTGCTTGACATGGCACTACTCAGAGGCGTAACACTCCAGTCACGCTCCATAGAAGTGGTTCACGAGCTTCACTCTGATCACCGACCCATTATACTGCGACTAGGTCCCGACCCAACAACAGACCTCCCCCGCCCCACTAAGACGATAGTGAACTGGAAGCAATTAGGCGTTGCCCTAAAGGCTATCAGTTCACCGGACCTTGACAAGATCCCTGACGACATCCTGACTAAAGATGACGTAACCCTTGCGATCGATTCGTTCACTAATCACCTCTCCACCGTAGTAGGTGCATCCGCAAAGGAGGTCATGGTGCCGGACGACCGGCGCCTTGTCATTCCAGCGGATGTGAGACGATTAGTGACGGAAAGTAAAGCAGTGACCCGACATTACGACTCTTACCCCAGTAAAGAGAACAAAACTAAGAAACGCCACTTTGAACGCATGGTTCAAAGTCGCATGTCTGAGTTGCGTGATCAACAATGGGGTGACAAACTTTCAAACCTCGTGCCAAGCCACCAGGCTTATTGGGACTTGGCGCGAGGTATGAAAGGAAGTAACTACAACGACATGCCTCCCTTATACAGACCAGTCCCACTAGTCCCAGCGTTCTTTGACGAAGACAAAGCTGAGTGCCTAGCTGATAGCCTAGAGGCTCAGTGTTCCCCTAACGTAGATCACGTTGACCAAGCTCACCTCGATTCGGTGGATGCTGAAGTCGAACGTAAAAGCTCTGTGGTCACCTCTGAACTCCCACCAATCACCTTAGCGACTTACGCTGAGGTGGCGAGACTGATCAAGGCCCTCCGACCGCGCAAATCCCCCGGTGCCGATGGCATCTCCAACAGGGTTCTTAAAACCCTCTCTCCTCCTCTCATCCATCTCCTAGTCAGCATCTTCAATGCTGCTATGAGCCACTGCTTATTCCCAGACACCTGGAAATGTGCAAATGTCATTGGCATTCACAAACCAGGCAAAAGCTCATCTGACCCCACCAGTTACCGCCCCATCAGCCTCCTCAGTGCCTTAGGCAAACTTTACGAGCGGTTACTTGCAAACCGTCTCCAGTCCCATGCTAAGGAACACCACCTTATCCCAGATGAGCAGTTTGGCTTCAGGCCCGGACACTCATGCGTCCAACAGGTGCACCGCCTCACGGAGCACATCATTGAGGGCTTTAACAAGTACCCCAAACCCCAGACAACGCTAGCAGTCTTCCTCGACGTAGCGAAAGCTTTTGACAAAGTCTGGCACAATGGCTTGATTTACAAGCTATACCAATTTGGCGTGCCAGAACGTCTTGTGCTCATCCTACAAGACTTCCTTAAAGCCAGAAGCTTTCGCTATCGCGTGGAAGGCACCCTCTCCTCCCCCCACCCAGTCAGAGCCGGAGTCCCTCAGGGCTCCGTGCTATCACCCATTCTTTTCGCGCTGTATACCAGCGACATCCCACGCTCTCAGCCTAACGTCCTATTAGCCCAATACGCGGATGACACCGCTATTTATACCACTGGGTGGCATATCAGTAGAAAGTCCATTCCCGCCCTCCAACGGGCCATCACCGAGATCGGTGACTGGTTCCGTAAATAGCGCATCGCGGTCAACCCAGTTAAAAGTGCAGCTATGTACTTTACTGAGAAGGGCCGCCCCCGTTACCCGCAACCTATAACTTTGTTCGACCAACCCATCCCCTGGGTTAGTAAAACAAAATATCTCGGAGTCACCCTTGATCGGAATCTCACCTTTAGCGATCATATAACAACCGTCCGTAACAGAGCGGCCTTTGTAATGGGTCGCCTTGGTCCCCTGATTCGCAAAGAGAGTAAAATGTCTCTTAGAAATAAGAAGACACTTTACACTGCCTGCATCCGCCCCATCATGACTTACGCATCAGTAGTGTTTAGTCATGCTAGTGAGGCCCATCTCCATAAGCTTCAAGTCATTCAAAACCGTTTTCTTCGTAATGCAACCGGCGCTCCGTGGTATATCCGGAACACCGAGTTGCATTGCGACTTAAACCTTCCCTCTCTAGCGCAGTTCAATAAGGACTGCGCCCGCCGATACTTTGATCGAGCGCCCCACCACCCGAACCCATTGGTTGTCCAGGCATCGAACTACTCGACTGCCTCTTCTATCCCATTTTTCAAACCCCCCCGTCGCCGACCACGGCAGGTATTAGACGACCCGGATGACCCCATCGCAGCCATTACGTTGGCAGCTTTAGCGTTATCCGCAAGTCGTCGAGGTAAAATCCCCAGGTGTGAGGTAATCAGAGGTCACACAATCAAACACCGAGCTCGCCGGCGAGCTCGAGGCAAAAACAAGGTCACGATAAATTGCTCTCCAAATAGTCAAAGAGTATTATTCAGTAGGGCCCAATTGTGCAACACTGCAGTTGCACAGAGGCATTTTGCTCCGATCCCCCCCATGTCTCTCGACAGCGAGACAAGCCGAGGTCCGAACCACAGTGGTGCCCTTGAGCTCGCTGTCAACCCCTCCTATAGTAGCGGTACGTTTTCGGCGTCCGCAGGAGACGGAGGTAGAAAGCGCTTTTCGCCTTCTACGCCCGTCTCGGGAGAAGTGCCTTCGGCACTTCTCCCTCCCGGGCTATTGTAGGGCCAGGCCCTCGCCCAAAACCCGGTGGAGCTGGACGACCGCACAGGCGGTAGCCAGCATCTATGTCCTCCCTAAAAAAAAAAAAAAGTAAACTCAAAAGGCTAGACCGCTCGCTTAGGTCCCGACCTAAGCGAGCGGTCTAGCCTTTTGAGTTTACTGAAGTATGCAACAGCATGAATGCAAACTCAATACAAAAAGCTAGTTCTTATACGCGCCCCGGCGCGTATTACTACAAGAACTTTAGCACATGACAAGGCCATGCGAATAGTCGTTTGGCTAAGAAACAACCTCCAAGTGTACCCACCATCGATCTGTCGCCAATTTACCGCAATATAAATCGTATTTACAAAGAAATATAGCCACCAGCTATAATAAAACTGCAATCGGAACCGTCTCTTCAACCGGCCAAGAATAGCAACCCCCTCTCCTCACCTTCTACTTATCTCGAGAAAACGCGGATGCATTACGTCTGCTTCGCTTCCATTGGTCGATGTTCACCTTTAACCCCACCCATGAACAAAAAATACTACCCATTAGACTGAAAAAGATCCGTTTCAGTGGCTATTCGAGCGCCGTTAATGTGAAATGTCTTATCGCATAGCCGGAGTGTTCGTAAAATAGCTTCGTTTAAAAATGGAATGTAAAATGATCCTGGCTTGTATGGGCCTGGGTCTTTATGTAAACTTTTTCAAAATTTTTACTCTTGCTGTAGGCTGGAGTAACGAAAAACTGAAAAATATGTTAAACCGTTTAATAAGTACATAAGTTAAGACAATAGTTAAGTATCACAACAATTGCTTAAAATAGTTTTGATGGTCCTAAAACAGTTTATAAATACGATATGTCCTTGGAAAACGAATCATTGCGTTTCAAATGTTTCTAACGCCTAATACGGCCTCGACGATACCCAATTGTAAAGTTGTCTTATACAGTGAAGAAGACGCGGGTTCGATTCCCATTTTATCCTGTTCCTCTAAGGTGCATTTTTTTTAATTTAATAGACTATTATATGCGTTGATTAAATTGTCTTGTGACATATATACATAAGCGGCCCCGATGGCAGGAAGACTTACAAAGTATCGTGGTCACATTAGGGTAACGATACGATGTGTCAAATTTGGAATAAAACTGTATTGGACAAAAAAATATGAAAAAGTATAAGTATGTAAAACAATGAAATTAAATAGCTCTAAGTAAACATAAAAATAAATTGTAAAGGAAAGGTCTTCAGCGCGAATAATAGCACTCTTCTGAAACATTCTTTTCACAGCATAAAACTTTCATGATTTTGGTCGAACACGTACAAAGTGTAGGTAAACCATTAAATAAATTCATCCAAAATTCATCCCCAAGCGACAATCCACAGTATTTATTCGACAGTTCATTTGCTTCCACGCAACTGGCACGCACCAATATTTACCGCCGAACAAATCACTCAGCCACGAAAATAAACAAATTCCATTTAAAAAAACTCATTCCCCACAATTAAAAAGCTCATCGTTATTTAGATTTCCATAAATACTCTGACGACTACCGTTTTTTGAGATATTTCTTCCTGGCACAATATTTTAAGTTACAGTATGGTAACTTACATCACGATCTGCGTAATGCATGTGTCTTCCTATACTTTACAATATAGGTGTGAATAAAAAAGACAAGACGACGTTTATATGTTTAGCCAGTATTTAGAGTAACTGATGTAATAATTTTAGAGATTCGCAATAATTTGTATGTACTACTAAACAAAAATGTTTTGTTTCTGTATGTAATATGATAACAAAAACGGAAATATTACCAGAAATGACATTATTCTGGCAAAATCAATGGTTACGCACTAGACTTTACACAAATTGACATTGAAATAAAACTATTTTGTGTGGTTTATACCTCTGACAACAATAACTTCTATTTATATAAATATGATTAAAACCACGCGATAGTGGTGCTAAGCGAAAATGATGTTTGTTTTTCGTACTAATCGATATTGAGCTAGTAGGTAATCTAGCCCAGGGCTGGCTCTTAATTCTGCAAACTGATTGATACTTGGCAAGTATTTGTGATACTGTTTATCTCTTTACTGTGCTCCTGCAAGTTTTTTGGCATTAGAAAGAAGTGAGGGCTGCCTCGAGACAAATTTGTCGAAAGCGTGTGTTTGAGCACTCGCAGCAGTCACGGAGATATCGTAAAAGCTTCAGATACGTTGAAGTGGCTGTAATCATTTTATGATGATTCTTTTGAGTAGTAAACAGATAAGACGTCTTTTGAAATTAACATTCTAATTTTAGATGGCAGGTTATGAATGATGGTTATCTAGCAATTTCTTAAGATTAAGCTATTAACGTTTAATAGTTAAACATATACATCTCAAAACAGCATCCTAAATAGACTCAGACAGTTTCTTTTTGAAGATTTGACAACAATGTACTAATAAGTCAATACTCTTAATTCAAATAATATGCTACCACATATCAGGTGGGTACCTAATAGTTACTACGTATGCAAGTACAGATCGAAGTACTTTAGAGGCATCCTAAAGGCATTTTACTATCTGTAGATTCGTAACTTTATTTCCAAATTATAAGTATTATTATCTTGTTTTTGATTTTTTTATACCTACTTAATATTTTTTTTATAACTTACCACGTGCTTATTAACGTACTGTTTGTATAAACGTTTCAGTTAGTATACATACTTGTACATCATTTCACTAAGTTTTGCCGCCAAAATGTAAATAGGTAAGTTTTATTTTTAACGGCGGCTTCTTTCTGAATGCATTCAATGTCTCGGAAAATTACATTTCTAAAATAGTTTCCGACTTTTGTGATGTGTTCATTATTTTGTCGTCGAGATGTTAATAAGATATTGTGTTTTGGATTTGATTGCTTAAAAGAATTTGGTTTCTCGTTAGTTTTGACATCAAAGATAAATTTCACATTTATTACTGGTTTTCAAAATGTCAACGCGTACAATTTTTTTTTTTTTGGGTCCCGAATACTACAAATTGGTTTAATTTCAGTAGGTATTATCATTATTGGTCAGTAATTCTAGGTTAGCCTGAACTACATCTTCGACCACACCATCACTTACCATCAGGTAAAATGGTCGGATGAGAGTAGTCAAAGGCTAACCTATAAAGCATAAAAAAATAGTTATACTCATGTCTATACCTCAACTACCTAATGAATGCAACTATTGCTGATTATAAGCATTATAGTTGACGTATGGCACATATATCTATCCTGTAATATCTACCAACATCAAAAGTACAAAATATATGAAAAAAAGTATTTTCATACAACCTAACCGACTTCTACCGTTGAAAAAAAATATGGAAGTGAGAAGTCAGAAGAATTGAGAAGGGACCATGAACACGATATTAAGCTCTAAGTCTTAATTGTAAAATAATATTAAGATGGAGATGACACGATAATTCTATAATAATAAAAAGCCTTTTCAGCCAAGTTGTCTACATTGTTCTTAAATAAATAAATATTTACTTTATAAAATAAGATTGATACAAACATACAAGGACTGATTTCACATTATTGCCGCCATGTCAGTATATTTTACGCGAATATTATTATAACGTCCTTTTGCACAAAAAAGGCGTTATGCAATTTCACATTTCCATAGTTCAAACCAAGACAAACCGGAAGGTCAACTTCAAAAGATTAATGACTATAGAGCAAGCAAGTGCGTTTGGTTCTCAAGGATGACCCTGCGAAGCAACCCGTGGAACGGTCGGGCATTCATCAATATTCAAGAAATACCACTTTTTCCAAACTAGCACTATTCAAAAATTCGCGAGACCATTATCCGCGAGCGCACACAATCGATGTTAGAACATTAATTATAAATTCTGGCTATATCTCGCATTGTGTGGAAAGGTCACCGCTTGACCCGTGAGAACTGGTCCTTCAGAAAAAAAAGCGCGACCCTAAAATTTGAATATCCCCTATGTCTAAGAAAACATGCCATTGTCCGTTCCGATGGACATTGGACAGTGCATTGTCGGGCATTGTCCTGTAATTTATGCAGTCCCGGCTAACTGCAGTTGCCATCTTATTATTATTCAAAAAGCAGGTGGTGTGTGGACACAACAGAACTGACCTTAGAATTAGTAATCTTTCTTGGGCATCGCCGATTTTGTTTGCCCGTTTCAATAACATACATTTATAGCACAAATTAGACTTTTTGCCTCATTATGGTCCGAGATCTCAATGTATCAATGATTATTTTATGTGATATTTTACCTTTTGTGGACCTTTTTGTTAGTAACATCGTAGTGCGAGATGTGGCTCCAAAAGACACAGGTCACGATTTTGTTCTCTTGGTTAAGTATAATGGAGGAAGAATACTGAGCAGCATGGAACATACATTTGATTGACTTAATAATATTACACTTTTACTAATTTGATTCAATAGTATACTGCCAAATATTCTTATATTAGTATCCAGTGGTCAATTTATAATTTACTTTTTTGGATGTAGGTATTATAGAGTATTCCCAAAGTATCCTTTTGTAAATTTAAATAATCGTACAGCTTATGATTATTTAAATTTACGGATACGAATGAAAGAGACAGCTTTTTATTGGAAAATCTTGTACCGCACGTATCCTCCGTGGAGTGTCGGGTTATAATTTAATACAATATTATGAAAATACTGTTGTAATCGTAAAAGGCAACGAAAGGAAGGTGGGCAGCAGGGCCTTCTGAAGAACTGCCATCTTGCACTGCAATTTCCAGGACGCCTGCCAAGCATACGGATAAGCAGCCTGATGGGGGACTTCATGACTGTTGATGAACGTCCAGAATTTTTTTCCCATTTATTTTTTACAAAATATATCAACATCTCTCCACTCCGGTAGTTATCGTCTGAGCCACACTGCAATCTCACATTCTCCAGGGTATTCTGATTACATCGTCGACGTGTAATCCTCATTGATTGATGACCTCGCCAACGATAAAATTTCCCCATTTTTTGGGTAAAACGTGCGGTTATGAAGGGAAGAGGGTTGCCATAAAATAAAGTGGCCAAGTGGCCCCGGCCAGTTTGTTTACTCTCCTGATGAATGTGTTGGGAAAGGGTATAAGGCGTTTTTTTAATGAAAAGTTGTATAATAGAGGGGTTATTTCTTAATTCATTTTCGAATGTTTGTACTTATGGGTAATGTGCAATAATAATATTAAAATAAGATGATAGTGACAGTAGGTATCGAAGGTATATTGTTTTTTAAGGTTTGTTACATTGAAAAAGTATTTTGATGCAAAAAATAAATGTAAAAATCAAAGTAAGTAAGGTGCCTAGTTAGTAGCTAGTACTTAAAATATAAATACATTAAGTTTTTTACATGTTAGCCGTTGAAAGAAACTATTTTATTAACAGCGATGGCTACCTATGATGCATAAAGCGTGCGTTGGGAAGTGAAGATGTGGTTTTGGATACTGAATAGGTTTAATATACGAACAGTCTACAAATTTCAATGTAACCAAAAAGAATTCAACATCTTATGACGTCGATCACAAATAATTGTCTAGTTAGTTTTTACTGGCTCCAGGTATATAGTTCGTAGTAGTATTGATGATATTTGAATTTCACTAATTAGGTATAAAGTTTATTTTTCCAGAGGTATGCCTTCATAACAAATCACTCTAAACTATACACGTCACTACAGCTATTACACTGAAATCATTGAGTCAACCTAGAGGCCATTGCAAACCTACATGTTGCCCAAACGCTCAAGCCCACAAGTAGTTTGGTAGCGTGCCCAGCAAGGAAGGGCAATACTGCCAAGTATTGCCTCGTTAGATTGCAATTATTTGTTGAGCCAAATAAGTGCCGGTATTTAAATTAAGGGTCGCATCGGCCAAGCGCTCTTAAAAAAATAAAAACAGTAAAAATGGTATAGAGTCTCTCTGTCGAATCATTCAATACATGAAAATATTCAAGTCCAATCAGTAAACAGATCATTTTTGGAAGTAGTCCCAATATTTTTTTAAATAAATGACTCAAGAAAGTTGCTCCTTATGCTCTGTACCTTTATATATAACCCTTTTGATGTAGGTACTATTAAATACATATTTAAGCACTAGATCAACCCAAGTGATATCTTCACCGTAGGGGCCAGTCCGTGGGATTTACCTAAAGACGCACGATTGTGATAAAATTTTACGAGTCAAGTAAAGGGTAGTGCGGTGAAATCATTCAGCTGTTGTCAATACTGTTTCCATTGTTCTTTCTCATTTCGTATTTTTTTATTTAGGGAGGACATAGACGCTGGCTACCGACTGTTCGGACGTCCAGCTCCACCGGATTTTGGGCGAGGGAAGGCCCTACTATAGCCCGGGAAATGATTGACGCACTTTATATGAAAGCCATCTTGATCCGCCATTTTGGAGTTTTTGACAGTTGCCATTGTTCACTGTTTTTCCGATTCACACAGAACACTATCCTGCTCTTGGTAAGTTATTGACCTTATCAAACATTTTCAAACACACTTTTTTAGATTTTCGTCCCCTACGTGACCGTTAAAACAAATTAGCACACACTATTGGTTTCTCCTTCCGTCAATCTCGATGATAAGGAGCCCGATGGAACCTTTCAGCGGTCAGCAAAAAGCTGTTATCTATGAATTTTTTTATCAGTTTTGCTACTTTTACATTAAGTTCTTCAAACCAGAACACAGTAGGTTCAGGGTACGGGTGCCAGTGAAATTACTAAGTAACAGCAAATTTAAAATTAGACGATTCATTTATAATAAACCACCACATTGTTTAAGAGAAATGGACAAGAAGACAATTTTAAATGTAGTCTGAAAAAAAAATTGGTAAGAGATATTATTCTGATGACGATTTTTTTAATGGTAAGGACATGTAAATAGTAATATTGATATGAGTCTGATGAATGTAATTTTGATACATTTTTCTCGTGATTGTAATATTAGTTTGAACACAATACTTAATTTTTGCGGGCCAATTTGGGAAAAGCATGGTGATCTTTCCTATTGACTACTGTCTATATATCATTATTTTGGTACCCATGCTTTGACAGCAAGTGGCAAGATATCTTGATGGAGAGTTTAAGTTACTGTGGGATTACTTTGAAAGAGAAAAGACAATTTCGTCCATAACTAGTGCAATATGACATGAATATTTATTTTGAATGCGTATTCTTAGTTGACTATTTCTTTTTTGTTATTTTCATTTTAATATTTTTGCCATTTGTTTATAATTATATTTCATTATGACTTTTTATTTTTGTATTATATCTATCTATCATTAGTGTAATTCGTGTGAAAATGCGGTTCTCATTTGAAATAAATAAATTTGTAATATCAATATTTTGAATTTGAATTTACCACTTGTGCCACTTGCCACGAACTGCACCTGTTATAATATAAGCAAAGATTACCGCTTAACACCAGGCGGGTATCGTGCTTGTTGCACCACAATCGCATAAAAAACCTTGAAAATATCTATCAATACAACTCTAAAAAATAAAATTTGGAGCGTCACTACCAGCTGCTTCTAAATTTGCTCTTGCAAAATAACTAAATGGCGAACGAAAATTTACTGCTTTCAAGTCACGTATTTATTCAGTTAGACAACGGGCACTAACCCTTATAAATTGTATCAGCACTCCATGAAGGGTTACCAGTATCACCAGTGTTACCATACATTCGCATAATCTACCCGATCGCGTAAAATATGCTTGATCCCCGCCCAAGGATTTGCCTGAACCTTATGGTGACTTTATGGTGATTTTTTGCGGCGGTTTTATGGAAAACGTCGTTTGTTTTTATGTGATGGATTAGATGAATTTCGGTTTTAAAATTTAGTTTTTAAAATTCTACTAATCCATTACATTTTTTACATGAGTGAATGTTGTTATCTTTACCGCGATGAAGGTTATTTATTATTATGGTATATTTGAAGTGTTCATAGCAGAGCTTCTTAGTTCTTAGCTTCTTTTGACCGATCAATTATGTTAAGCAACGAAATAAGAAACATATTTTTTCATTCCGAATAAAAAAATAATGTTCATTATTTATGTGCTGCGGTCATGACTTGAATGGGAGATCGCTAGTGGCGTTACTAGTGAGCGCTTCCGTGCTTTGCCGCTGTCCCGGTTGTAGTGTTTAGCACGGCAGTCGTTATAGCTTGGTGGTAGGGCATTTTACGAATACCCGAATTCGAATGTCTGCCTGGCTTGCTACCATCACGTGGAATATCTGTCGGCAGCTGTCCTTGAGAGCATGTATTTCAAAGTTAGCCTGAACAACATCTCTTCTAACTCATCGTCAGGTGAAATAGTGGTCAAAACTAGTCTATCAGCAATACAAAAAGGAGGTAGAATCGATTCATAGTATTACATGTACAGTTAAAGTAAAGAGTATTACCATTCTTCGTTCCACATTACAGCTATGATACTATCCCTAGAGAGCCCGCTACTGGTTGCGATTGCAATCCGAACGGACCTTCGTAGGCGAGGGAAGTATGGAGACAGTTCTTAATATATCTTAGTAATATTTAGTTTTGTTTGTGTATAAAATATGGATATATGTGACTATGAGGAAATTGATTGATCCACAAGTGACAGGAATCACAGGAACGTAAAGGTACCTTTGGGTTCATCCTAATCTGTTCGCACTAATTTGGAATATACACTTATTAAAGGTATAAAAATATTTCGAAGCACTGTTTGGCTAGTGGAGCTATGACCTGCCATGTTGGAGGTCTGTGGTACGAATTCCGCGTAAGGGTGGAACTTCAACGCATGGTAATAGGGCATTTTGCGGAATGCTAAGCTGGCTAGCTAACGTTATCAGTACTAATATTATAAATGCGAAAGTAACTCTGTCTGTCTGTTACGCTTTCACGCCAAAACTACTGGACCGATTTGAATGAAATTTGGTATGGAAATAGTTTGAGACCCGGGAAAAAACAAAGGATAGTTTTTATCCAACTGCGCAAAAAGAGGTTAATGTTTTTGCGCGATAACCGACATACGCGCGGGCGGAGCCGCGCCCGGAAAACTAGTAAAGTATAAAATTGATCTTGAAGCACTTATGTGTGCGTATTTTAGTAAGGATTTGTACCAGCAGTGGATTAATCTGGTACGGGTCTCTAGTTGAACTACTTACGCGTGTGAATAGATATCTTCTGGGTAAGCGCGCTCCATCATCGATCGCACCAATACTTAATATCGTAAGGTGAGATAGTGGTAAAGTGCTACCCAGTTCGGTATAAAAAAATCTACTTTTCTGGTACGAGCATTCATATCCACGCATCAGTACGGCCAGTTCGTGCCTTCTTGATATATCCCTGGCAGTCAAGAAAAAGTGCGTTACATTAATGCCTACATTCAAATTTTCTTGAACACTGAACCATTTTTTCTAGCCGTCTATGCAATAAAGTCTGGGCAGCAAATCTCGCCCCAGAGATTTTAAAGTTCGAATGAAGTTGCGTTTCTTTATACCTATGTAGTTATCGACTGATTATTCTACAAATTAATTATTATGAAATCAGCATTCTGTCACTCTGTATTGTTGCATCTGTCTCTATTCGAACCAGTTTTGGCCTAGTGGCAATGACTGTACTATACTGCTCTCAAGTAAAAATCTGACGAAAATTCCCTAGGAGTGTCCGGCGGCTGTTCTTGACTACCCATTCTGGATAAAGGTTGTTTCTTTCTTCGACCACATCATCACTTACCATCAGGTGAGATGGTCAAAAGCTAGACTGTAGGGAAAAAACATTTTAGATTGAAATTTTCGTCGCTGTTTATAAAAAGTGCTCTCGCCATACAATGGGTCCTATCTGACCAAATGTCCGAGAAATTTTACTGTGCAATTTTATTTATAGCAAAATTATACGGTGGTCGTGAGAAATGCTTACCTTCCGCGAGGGGCCTGCACTTTGATTGTGGGGACCTTACTTCTGAAGATTTTAGAGGATTTAAACTAAATCCGATTGAGAATTTGATTATTTTGAATGGTTGTGACTATAATGTTATTTTGATGCACAGATAGTGGTCTAGAAGCTTCTACAATACCGGTTTTTTTAGTCATTTGCTAGTGGTTATGACGAAGGCTGAAGTCTATAGCGGGACATTCAATTTGACGCACCATGGTAAAGTTGCCAATACCATGAAAAAAATGCGCTCTTAAAATTACATGCTTTCTTTGCTAAGCATTCGATGTTACTGGAAAATTAAATTTAGAACAATATTAATGTGAGTGTATTTTTACTTTTAGTATACCTATATTACTCACTAAGAAGAATATTGTATAGAGAAGGCTATGAATAAGTATGAAAGGTATTTTAAGTGCAGATATTATAATATCAAGCACCAATATCGTACCCCTATCCATCAAGAGGGCAGAGGATATCGAGGGACACTATTGACACAAAATTTACGAGATTAATATTTGCTAAAAGAGGGACGCTGACGATGTAAGTAGGTTTTATATAAAGCTATGAATATATTGACATTTCTAAATAGTTGTTTTCTAAAGGTTCAATTGTATCCGTTTTAAGTTTCACTTGCAAATACTGGTGCGTGAATTCTCGTATGGGTAAGCAAGTGTCTAAGAGGTACAGTTCAGGACTTCGGAAAGTTACTGGAAACTCCAATAACTTATACGGCCCGGGGGTTCAAATCCGAGACCCGACGTGCTGTATTATCAATCACATAATTTTTCCTTTGTATTATATTCGTATATATAGCATCAAGCTGCGCTCCTCTGCTTCATCCACGTTTTATACGTAATATATTTTATAACATGTCTAATTTGTATTGTTTCTCTGAGCATGTGGTGATGAATTAGCACAGTGCAGTGGAGTTTAAAGCAATGATAGCCGAGCGGTAATAGATATGCGGACTACCGTGGCGTAGGTCCATGGTTCAATCCATGGCTCCACGCCGCCACTGGCTTGAGCGTCACAGCATAGTGGATGGGCATTTTAGCCTGGCTAGATATTAGCCTCAAATAGAAAATCTATCGCCAAGCGCCTAAGTGTGTTCCGGCAGCAGTCCTTCAGGCACATGAGCCTTGACAATTGTATATCTCAGTGTGATGCGCGCAGTGCAATTCGTCACTTATGACAAAATGCATATGTTTTAGGCAGAGGTTATCGCTTAGCATCAGATGGACCTAGAGATAATTCCGGCACAATTACACTTTAAAAAAGTGGCCTCTAAGAGGCGACAATGCTTCTAAGAGCCCCTAAGAGACAACTGTGGTTACTATACTTCGCGTAAAGTTCTAGTGGTAAGCATGTCTGGGATACCTTTTCTGGACATTTCACCGGCTGAACGCGGTAAGCAGTGCCTCTTTAATTAGACCTGCTTCGTAACAGTGGGTGCTGCCAAATATCACTTTCAACCTTCAGTGCAGAAACAACCGCTCTCACAAATGCTCTGTTAGCTGATAGCTGTGAGTAACTTCCACCTACTTATAGCCCTCCTTACCGTGTTCACACGAGATGTTTTTTTTTTTTTTTTTTAGCCGTCCTCCTCCACTATATTGTCTCCCCCGATATATTTCGGGGACCTTTTTTAGGTTTTGTATTTAATGATTAAAATTTTAATTAAAATGTTTGACTTGATGTCAATTTTAACTACTACAATTTAATATGTAATTTTTTACGATTTATATATTAATGGAAATTTCTATTTTGATTGTCATTTGATTGCGCCTATTTATATTGTCATTTATTATATACGGTTTCATATTTTGTTTATGTACAAACAGTGAAATTCGTAAGAATTTACGTTGTACATTTATTGATTATGTGACTAATTTTTTGTTGAATAAGATTCGATGACATTATTTTCACCGAGTCCTATTCCTGTAGACCACGTCCCTTACTACTTTTGTGCAGTACGTTATCAGATGTGGTCTGGACTCTTTCCCGGCCATCATTTCATACAATGAAGCTGTGGTCAACTTTGTGTTAGTTGCTGATTCCAGATCACATCTGATAGCGTCGTATTTTGGACACTCCAGTAATAGGTGCTGAATTGTCTCATCTTTGGTTGGTTCGCAGATACAAGAAGGACTCTCCTTGCATTTGAAGCGATGAAGATATGCAGAGAACCCTCCGTGTCCAGTCATCGCTTGTGTCATTAACGGGGTAAGTTTAAATGTTTTTAGTATTTTGTACGCTTCTGAGACTTTTGGGAAGAAGAGTTTGGTATTCTCTGCTGTTGTGCTATTTGAATATCTGTGCTCCCATTTTTCGATCGTCTTTTTCCTGATTTCGTTTTTAGCGTAAGAGACAGGACACTTTGTATAGTGTGCCGACGTCTTCATGTGTAAGGCTGCCTGTTTGGCCAGTTCATCGGCTCTTTCATTCCCTGGTACGCCAACATGTGCTTTGACCCAGTACAGTTTTATTTTATTTCCTTTTCTCTTAAGACTGCTGAGGTTTCGTCGTATTTCGAAGGCCAGGGGATGGAATGAGTTGGCGTTTTGCACAGTTTCCAATGCAGACCTCGAGTCGCTCAGCACAGCTGCAGTCGTATTTTGCTTTGCTCTAAGCAGGAGCTCTGTGGCTTGATAGAGTGCATAGAGCTCAGCTTGAAAGACTGTGCAGAACGGCTCGAGTCTCATCTTTTTGGTTTGACGCTCCACTCCATTTTTCCAGCAAGTATATGCTGCCCCCACTTTTTCTTCCAATTTACTTCCATCAGTAAATATTTGTGTATCCGGAAGTTGGTTCTGTTCAAGTGTTTCGGGCAGCATATCGTTTAGGGAGTCGAACTGTATGTCGTCCTCTTGTGCTGGGTGTGGGGCTTTCAGGTGGCAGACCTTTTCCTCAATTTCCCATCCGTAGCCGTCTGAGGCAGGTTTTCCTTTCTTTATTTCATAAAGCTGGGCCGTTTCTCCAATCCGTAAATCCAGAGGAAGCAGTCCAGCCAACACTAGTGATGCGTTCAGGGATACGGTTCTATATGCTCTGGAGATTTTTTGCGCAAACCCACGTTGTAATGTGTTGAGCTGTTTCTGGGTCATGATTTTTTCTGCTGCTGGTGCCCACGCGCTGGATGCGTACAGCACTATAGGTTCTATAACCGCGACGTATATTGTTCTGATGATTTCCGGGTTCAGCCCCCATTCAATCTTCGCCGTCTTTGCGAGCTGCTTGTAGATGTTTGCGGCCTTACGACACACATTGGATACGTGTTTATTAAATGTAAGTTTATTGTCGATCGTAAGGCCCAGCAGTTTTATCTCGTCGACGATTGGAATCGGCACGCCACCCATGTGTATGACTGGTGTGTCAAATTTAAGCTTCTTCGTTATTATCATGGCGTTTGTCTTATGAGCTGCGAATCGAAGTTTATTTTTGACACCCCAGTCAAGCACATAGGCAAGGGTCTGGTTTGCCTTTTCTTGAATGTTTAACGCTGAGTGTCCGGAAAACATCAGAACGACATCGTCTGCAAAAGCCTGCACATACACGCCCCGCACGCACAGATCTTCCAAAAGAGGATCCAGCAGCAGGTTCCAGAAAGTGGGTCCACATATCGAGCCTTGAACGCATCCCTTGTCAGTCTCTTTGCAGCATATCTTTCCTGCGTAATTGACTGTTACCCTTCTTCCCTCAAAGTAACTTCCGACAAGTTTCCTGAGGTTAAGAGGACATTTTTTGCGCATCAGCTGCACTTTGATGGCTGGCCACCAAGCGCTGTCGAAAGCTCCTTCAATATCTAGAGAGACTATAGCCGTTATCTTTTTCTTACGCAAGTTTGTTTTGATTTCCTGCACGAGGTCGTACAGGGCATCCTCCGTGCTGCGCTGGGGGATGAAACCGTATTGTTTGGGGTTATTCGTCGGTTGTGTGAACCACCTTATCCTTCTGATCATCATCTTTTCTAGGATTTTTCCCAGCACTGGTAATAGGCCTATTGGTCTGTACGACTTCGCTTGGCTATAGTCACTCTTTCCGGGTTTTCGGAGCACAACAATGGCCGCTTCTTTTCAGGGTGATGGGAAGCAAGACAGGGAAAAGCATTTATTTAAGATCCCCAAGAAGACTTCTTTCGCAGCGGATATTGTTCTAAAGCAAATGTCAGCCGTGAATCCGTCGATTCCTGGGGACTTCCTGGGGTTGAAGCCGTTCATGGTCCTGTGTAGTTCGGATTCACACGAGATGTTGCTTATACTATACTATTATGGATGTCCGCCAACATGTGTTTTCTTCACCTCCAGCCTTTGCTTAGACTCATTAGCGAGAAGGACCTTATAGTGACTTACCTAGAGCTTAAAACCGCCTGAGCTAGCCCACGAGGTGATTTGATTTGCCGGGTGGTTGCCGAAAGTTACATTGCAGCCCGTTGAAGAGCTACTGGTAAGAGATTTGATGTTCTTCGAGCTACTAGTGCTAATGCAATTTGCAAGCCGCAAAGATTTGGATCTGGTTTTAAAAATTACCTAGTAAAGTGAAATTTGCAGACCCAGGAAGCTTAAGGCCTACACGCTGGGGTGTTAGTAATCAGTACTAATACACTCGAGAGCAATGAATCCGGGTCACTTAAAGAATCCTAAAAATCTCGGAAACAAAAAATGCTAGGTTAATGCAATAAATTGTATTTAATAGACAATGTAATACTCCTTAAATGAAGGTATTAAAACTTCTTAGTTATTGTAAAGTTATATCATAAAAAAATCAAATTTGAAAAAGGGCCACTTTCGAAGATGGAACTACGAAATTACAGCATTTGGTTTTGCTTTTGTTTGTAATCTGTCATTTATGTGGGTACATAAACCATGTTGATAGTGCTCTATATTCATTATTCAAGCTGAAATTATGTCGCTTACGCCTGAAGAATGCACCAGAATACTTACAATGCTGGAAACCGGCCGGAGTCAGCGCGATACAGCCAGGACTGTCGGTGTGTCGCTGTCAACAGTACAAAGAGTTCTCCGACGTTACGAAGAAACTGGTTCTAACCTACGCAGACAAGGAACGGGCAGAACCAGGTGTACCACAGCACGAGAAGACCGATACTTGGTGAACACCATGCTTCGAAATCGCTTTCTCACAGGAACTGAACTCACCAATCAGTTTCGACGCCTCGGAGGAAGTAACCCAAGTGCATGGACAGTAAGACGTCGGCTTGCTGAATCTAACTTAAAACCCCTTAGACCTGCAAACGGCCCTAAACTGGAGCGTGGGCATCGTATTTCGAGACTAAGATATGCCCAGAGCCACGTAAATTGGAGTATTGAAGATTGGTCAAAAGTTATGTTCTCCGACGAATCAAAATTTATGCTCTACAAGCACGATGGAAGACACAGAGTGTATCGAAGACCAGGGGAAAGATTCAAGCAAGCATGCATCGAAGAAAAAGTAGCCTACGGTGGTGGGTCTGTACTTGTGTGGGCCGGAATTTCTTCTGAAAGTCGCACAGAGCTGGTGATCATAGAAAACGGCTCTTTAACTAGCGTAAGATATGTGGAAGAAATCCTCAATGATCACGTTGGTCCATTTATGGTCAATTTAGGTGAGGATGCTATATTTATGCATGACAATGCCCGACCTCATACAGGTAGGATTGTGAATGACTACCTTCAAGAGATGAACATTACTCGTATGGAGTGGCCAGCGCGCAGCCCGGATATCAACCCGATCGAGCATGCTTGGGACGAGCTAGGCAGATGCGTAAAACAACGAAACCCTCCCCCAATCACGCTTCGTGAGCTCAAAATTGCTCTCACAGAGGAATGGGAGAATATTCCCCAAAATCGTATAAGGAACTTGGTGTACAGCATGCCAAACCGCGTAAACGCAGTAATGGAAGCACGAAGAGGCAATACGAAGTATTAAAATTCAAGAAAATCGTAATAAAGTTCAAAAATTTCATGTTTCCTATTTTTGTTTTAAGGAGAGATCAGCAGTTTTTTTCTTTATGTAATTTTGTGTTAATAAAATGTATGGTGACTCATATTTTTTTTACTTTCATTTAAGGAGTATTACATTGTCTATTAAATACAATTTATTGCATTAACCTATCATTTTTAGTTTCCGAGATTTTTAACATTCTTTAAGTGACCCGGATTCATTGCTCTCGAGTGTATTATAAATGCGAAAGTAACTCTGTCTGTCTGTTACGCTTTCACGCCAAAAGTACTGGACCGATTTGAATGAAATTTAATATGGAAATAGTTTGACACCCGGGAAAAAATATAGGATAGTTTTTATCCAACTGCGCAAAAAGAGGTTAATTTTTTACGCGATAACCGACATACGCGCGGGCGGTGCCGCACCCGGAAAGCTAGTACTGATAATAAAACCTTCATCATTTCCTCTGTGATGTGGAGATGTGCGTAGACTAGATTTAGAATATGAACACTTTCTCAGTAGTAAGGCGACTCCAGGCAGTTACAAAATAAAAATCATCCAAACTACCCAGCTGTAAACATCCTTCACCTTGTTATTTTTTATAGGATATAAATCTCCACAACAAAAAAGTATATCACAAAAAGAATGTTTTCTCGAGCACTCAGGGTGAGTGTTGTACAAATTTGCCTACCTATTGTTGCTCGAGCAAAAAATGGAGTGACCACTAACAAGCTCTATTTTACAGAGAAAAAAAATTGTCTCACGCCTATGCTTCTATGTAAATTTATGTGACAGTTCTTTTTTATTATAAATTCGGATGTAGAATTTATATTCAGTTTTAATAAATTAAGTGTAGAGCCTATACATATATACACCTCGACCTATATGTATATGAACGTTGAGTTTTATTAAAATATTTGATAGAACAAACAATTACATGACGTCCCTACTATCTGCTATATTTTTAACGTTTTATTTAATCAGTTCTCTTGGTTAAACATTTAAATTCACAGGTAAAAAAAGCACGCAGGGACTTTAAAAAAAAATAATTTGAAAAATTAATATCTCATTGATTTTATGAAGAAAATGTGACAGTCATATGAAATAAATGAAGAAATAAAATACAAATTTAAATATATTAATACACACAAATTAAAATCTACTATAGCTTAAAAATAAAAAAATCGAAAGTAGCAACTTCATTCAACAATTTCAAAAGATAACTATCGGACTAGTCCAAGTCTTCAAAACACGTCGGCATCGGCTACAACAAAGACACACGACCACAGCAAAGCTGCAGGGCCCCTCCATTGTCCGAGCTCCTTGCTCCACAAACTTTTCTAAAATATAATTGCCTTGGCCCCCTCCGTCCATTCAGCCAGTGAATTGACCAAAAGCATTACGGTATTCAGTATTCCGCCAGGCAAAAAATTGCAACAAAAAATAAGATGACATTCCGTATTCAAAATATGTCACTTTCGCGTATCGATTTATCGCATCACGAATTGAACTGTTTATTCTTTATTATAACATTCTTTGTGTCCGGTATCTGGACGTTCCCTTATTAGTTAAACCGTGAAGTCGACGACATTTCCCATGACGACTGAATTTGTATTTTTGAATTATTTTTACGATTTCTGGACGACATATTTCATTGTTGGCGTAGAATTATCGGAAGTGATATGGATTAGTTCCGTATGTATACATCGATGAATGAATGATGTCACAATGGAAAGAAAACAGTGTTAGATTTAATATTCAAAAATGTCAGCCTATATATATATTTCTCAAATATTTTTACTTACTGTATCAACTGTTTTTTTACTTACAAAATAATCTTATAAAATATTCTTTCTCTAATCACTTTAAATAGCTTAGGTCTAAAACTTAGTAAGGCCCATTGCAATCAAATTGAATGTGAACGTCAAAAATCTATGCAATTAATAGTATTTTACAGTTTTCAGCCACACTGTTAAAAAATACTTATCATAAATTTTCGCTGTCATAATATTAGTGTGATTTTTTTCTTTAAGTAGTTATTGACTTTTAGTAGCACTCTATTGGCTGGGCCAATATTGATAAAATTTAGTACAGGGTAGATGAAGCGCTGGATTAACACATAGAATACTTTTCAACATCATCATCATTCATCACCAGGTGGGTGAAACCGCAGGGCGTAACTAGTATATCATAAAGTACACGTGTTAGTTTTTTCTTTGATATTTAAACATTAGGTTTATTTTTGCATATTTAAACTACTGTTTTGTTATGAGACTCATTGGTTGAGAACACCCCATTTGCGATGATTAGCCTCTGATTACTGTCGGAGTGTAGATGTTGCGGATAACCCGCACAATGACGGGTACATTACAACCCCCGGGCTAATGTAGGGTTGACACCCGTCAAAACTATTCTTCTAGGTATTATCATACTTCATCTAGGTATTTAAACACATATGCCAAGATTAGGATAAAATTTCCAAGATCCGAGAACATATTATATTTAGTGCTTATCATGGCAAAAATCACACGGGCAGTAGGACATTCAGCAGCGTGGTGTTCCTACATTACATTAGACTTGGCCTTTAGATATTTTCAACTTATGAATTGATAGATTTAAAAATATCTGATAGATTCTGATAGTTATTTAAAATATCTTCTATGTTCATAAAATTTGTTTTTATACGAAGCATATAGCATTTATCTTATATGAAGTCTATGGCGGAAAATACAATAAGTTTTTTAGAATATTTGTTAGGTCTTTTTACTGTCATATGCATCACTTATGTATGAGATATGCGAGATTCGGAGTAAATTTGATATTATATCGAATATTATATTTTTGAATAGTTATTGTACTGATAGGTTTTTGTACTTTACTTACTATGGATACATTAAGTATTAAAAATACATATTTAATATAAGGTTTATCCGTTATCAAATTACCTACTGTTGTATTTATAGGTAAATTGATTACGGATAAAATATTTCTAAAGGTTTCAGGGATAAATTACATAGTTGTAGAATAAGTGTTCAATATACGAGTAATATGAGCAAAATTATACAAGCGCGAGATTGCTGTTTAATATTTGAATTTCCGGTCCAATACGTGAGTTTCCATCTTAAGTAAAAATTACAAAAACATCACTGGTCATCACTATACCTACCCTGGATATATTTACATAAAAAAATTTTTTTGGTCGAAATTATTACTTACGATATGATAACCAAAAGGTACTTGGTGACTTCCAAAAAGATGTATTCTTGTTTTGTCAAGCGACAACCCTAAATCTTCCACAAAAGGTGAATACTGAAGCCCACGCAATAAGTGACATAATAACCAACGAACCGATCACAGATAAGCTATTAATTTGGCTCAAGTATCCTATTTCATATCAAAAACAACCCCCACGATAATTGTGACAACACTATTAGAACGGTATAAAGTTGACAATTGTCTGACATGTTTTCAAACTTCTTTGGAAATTCAATGAAGAATTTTTATGAAGAAATTGATATGAATCCCTTTTGTGTGTTGGCACAAAAGCTTTATTGTTTTGCATACGGTTTGGTGGAGTAATGAATATGTTGCTTTATTATATACGCCTTTATTTATTTGTGGCAGCCCTAGAGCAGGAGATTGATTAAATGTCGCTTGTGAGCATTTTGATGAGGAGTTCAAGTTCTGTTTTCGTTTTAATTATTACCTAGCAAATGCCAGCGTAGACGTAGAATTGGAAGGTCTCTGACTAGCTGGACAGACGACATCGTATGAGTCACATGGAGCCCATAGCCGTTCATTGTGCCGTTTAAAGATGGAGGTTCATGCTATAATGTCTTTAACTTTGTTCTCTTGTACAGAGTTTTCCCATTTACTCAATTAGAAGTATCCGAACCGCATAATATGACTATAATTAAGTACTAAGTTGAAGCAATGATGGCCGAGCGGAAAAAATCCACCGCAGGCTTGAGCTTCACCGCATGGTGGAAGGGCACTTTGCGAATACCAGCCTGGCTAGCTACCACCCTCAAGTAAAAAATATGTCGCCAAGCATCTGACAGTGTGTCCTGGCAGCCGTCCTTTAGAGCCAGAAAAATTACAAGCACGCGAGAATGAACAACATGTAGGTCTCAGTGTGACGGGCGCAGTCCAATTCGTCATATGACGAAATGCATCTGTTCTCGGCAGAGGTTAATCCGCGCAACATCAGGTGGGCCCCGAGCTTGTTCCGTCACAAGAACATAAAAATATTGACTTCGCCTATCCTATACTTCAATCTCAAATATTGGTGACTGAAATTCTGGCCAGGCGATAGGAACACACCAGGATGAGTACCCAAGCCTTTCGTAGTTTTCCATTTAAGTAACGGTCATCTAAAATTTTTGTTTAAACCTCTCGCACTCTGTCAAGGATTGTAGCGGCCAGTCATGAGTACCGTAGCATATGAAGTTCAAAATCGACGTCATATACCGATTTATGATAAATTTAGGCTTTAGAACAGAAGATGCAACCATGAAAAAGTTATATACAGGCGCGCTCTTAAAAACATTTAATAATATTTTATTAAAGTTTCGTAGTACTTCAAGCGGCATGTTTACTCGATAAGTCGATAACATTATATTTATGTATATATTAATATTGAATATATTAATTCAGTTTTAATAATAATACAGTATTTTTGACCAATCTTCTTCTTTCTGCCCCATCTTAAACCTGATTGCGAAAGGACTGCTGTCAAAGTGACAGTCGGTGTCGTATTTAATTACTTCTACAGCGTACCCATTTAACACGTTTCGCTTAATTTTTTTTGCACTTGTTACGTTTGTCTTCTACACCATCAATATTTACAAGACCATGTAGACCAATACAATGAAAACTGTAACAACTCAGCGGGCGTCCCCCAAGTTATTAAAACAAATTAGTCAAAGAACAATATACATAATTGCATCAGTCCAGAGGTCAAACTCGATTGCTGCACGTACAGTTCGCTAAATTAATGCCTACGTGCAAAAGCACCTTCATTTAAATCTAGATCCATACTCATTAGTATATACGTTGCTGGGCCAAAGGTGATGTTATGATTTGATATCACAATTATAACAAGAACTGAATAAACAAGTAGGTAGTCATTAGGCTGTAGTAATGTCAGTTAATTCCCAATTAAGTAATCTATGAATAGAATAATTATAAATTGTTCATAATTCATTTGCGTCCGCTCAATGCTTAGTACCTACTGCTTTAATCAAGGCTTGTGATACCTAACCTAGCTGCTTAAACTCGCTGTTCATCCATCCTACCTGCCTTTTGAATCGTAATAGGTAGCTATTTTCAATAAATCTAAATTTACTCTATGGGTCTTACTTACTCAGTTTACATATTGACAGAAAAAGTATTTATAAAAATACTTCAAAATTCTCCTTAGGTGGACCATACCCCTGTACATTGAGAGAAGAGCATAGTCAAATCTACTGCGTAGGTACTATAAAGTGACTAAACTAGATAATCAAAATTGACACGCTCGATACAAAATTTTTACACCCGACAGCAAAAAACTGATTTTTCGTTAAAATTACAGTAAATTTAGTACATTAGATTAGTGGTGGATATTTTAACAAGCAATCGTAGCGTAACTTAGTAGTTCTTAACTGAACAACTATGCAACGTCCGCTGCGGTCATGACTTGGATGGGTGACCGCTAGTGGCTTTAATTCTGTGCGCTCCTGTGCTTCGGGCAAGTTAAACCGTCATATCACCGTCAGTCCCGGTAGTTCTCCTAGGATGGCAGTCGTTATAGCCTGATGGTAGGGCATTTTGCGAATGCCTGCATGGCTAGACCATTTCCTCAAAAGAAGATCTGTCGCCAAGCAGCTAAAAGATGTGTTCCGGCAGCTGTCCTTGCGAGTCAGTAATTCTAGGTAGGTTGGTTGCAGAAATATTTTATATTCGCTGATGACGTCGGTAGCATACGACGTATATTTGCAAGATATAAAAAGTCACTTACTCTACTTTAACCTACTTTTTTTAGCCGTTAACATTTATTCTACACCGAAGAAAGACATAGTTTCGGCAATTCATTATCCAAGAAATCAATCTCCGTATGAGCAAAAACTGCTAAGTTCTCGAAGGCGGGGCCCATTGACAAATTTACGAGAGGTTTCTTGTTTTTGTTCCAAACTTTAGTTTTTATAGTTGGCAACATCGACAACCGACAAGTGGTTTCGCGTAGTTTTTTTTGTCGGAAGATTATCGGCCTAGCTTGAGTCTGAGGTGTCAAGTGGAATTTATCGGGAACGAATATGTGAATTTAAAAGAAAATATCGTCGATGAGAGATGTGTCCTGTACAATATTGAAACACCAAAATATTGAGCAGAGATAAAACTTATCAAATCGTTATATATCGTCACGCTCGTGTCACAACCCCGGAGGGAAAGGCTGATAAGAACTTTTTGTCTCATATGAGTATAATTTCTAGAAGCCTGAATCTAAGGAAAATCTAATGCCAGCCTGGCTAGCTACCACCATCAAGTAAAAAATCGGTTACCAAGAACCTAACGGTGTGTTGCGGCAGCTGTCCTTTAGAGCCAGTAAGTCTAGGTTATCCTGACCAACATTTTCACATCAACTGTTACCACCAGGTAATATAAATGGTCAAATGCTGAATAAATAAAATCAATGGATAAATAAATAAAACCAAGTTTCACGAGACATATTTTAGTCCCATTTGGGTAAGCCTATTGACACCCACCGAGCACAGATCCAGACCTATCCTTGTGCTAAAATTATCTTTGCTTAAAAATCCAATAGCTTCCCTACCAGGGAAATAATGACCACATAATTTTTTGATGAATGATGCAATAGTATAAATATAATCTTTAATCCCTTTTTTATATATTACTAGCTTTCCGGGCGCGGCGTATGTCGGTTATCGCGCAATAACATTAACCTCTTTTCGCGCAGTTGGATAAAACTATTCTATGCTTTTTCCCGGGTCTCAAACTATTTCCATACCAAATTTCATTAAAATCGGTCCAGTAGTTTTGGCGTGAAAGCGTAACAGACAGACAGACAGAGTTACTTTCGCATTTATTATATTATAGTACTGATATATATAATATAATATAGTACTGATGTAGACACTATTAACTACAACATTTTACCTACTCATTTAATTGTCAAAATATATCTATTTATCGTTTGAAGTAGACCCAATTAGCGAGTTAACTAAGACTGCTTCACCATGCGAAAATAATAAATGCCAAAAATGATCATTAACATAAATTAAAAAGTCTTGTTTCCTGCATGAACAGGTCAAATTACAAGCATAAAAACTACCACATGACATGTATTGAGTTAGTGAAGAACATCTTGTCGAAATAAATTTTTAATAAGATGTTCTTATCGAAACCTGCCGCTATATTTTATGACGCCAACCCGCTATCTCGTCAAATTAACCCTATCTCAAATTATTCCCTAAACACACCAAAACAGGCTTGCCGGCGCGTGCGCGCAGCATCCCTAAAACCGTTAACCCTATAACGCGTGCGGGGATCAACCCGACCCACCTCCGAAATTCCTTCATCCCATTGTATCCTCTCATCCCTTATTCCCGTAACGGGTACAAAAGGGTACAAGAATCGTGCGCAAGGATTCTGTAACCGTAAATCGCGTGCCCTTTGTTGAGATGGAACCAGATTTCACCAGATCGTAACCCTTACTTCTTTATGTGTTCTTTTATGTAGTTTTTAGGGAGACGTTTTATCTCTTTTAGGCGAAGCTTTATCTAAAGCCTTTTGAAAGAGGCGTGTGCTTGCTATATATTCTACGAAATCACGTTTATCTTTTGCACTTTCAAAGTTTGATACGTGATAAGTTCTTTGACAGCAAAACTATGAGCAAACGTGTTGGAAATCAGGTTTTGAACACCATCTGATTCCCAGAACATATTTCTAACCCGTGAAGTTACACCGTGGGACCACACATGCTCACTGAATGAAGCTTACAACACGCCGATTTTGAAAACCAGATTTCATTCTTCATCAATATTCACAATATTACAAGAAGCCCCTTTTTTAAGTCCTTTTTTACTTACGGGTTTCGTAACGACTTTTTTCTTTGGACGAAAAAGACGATGGTGACCCGTGACCTCTTGAGACCCTTTGAGTAGCGAACGGTTGAAATCTAGTTTTGAAAAAAGCGTGTCCGTCTGTACATATTGCTGGTTCTTTACAATGCTGTGAATGATTTAAAGTCCGAAACGGATTGTATGTGGTCGGGGCAGTTTTATATGCCTGCCACCCATATCCTGAGAACACATAATCCTTATCTTCAACGTAACTTTGTAGTTACGAGTAAGTAGGTTCTTACAATAACATATTGGGCGCCAAATTCGGAGAAAATAAACATTGATTTGTCGCCAGTATAAGCTTGTTATTGTACCTAGGTATTTAGACTATATAACGCTAGACAAATATTTCAATAATTATTATATTGAAATTATTATCTTTTTAAGCGCTGTTTTATTACGTATAACATATGATTGTTTTTGTAAATTATTACAAGACATAGTAAAAAGATCCGACAAGCCTAAAAGAAATACATATTTGCAATTGGGTTTATCGTAAGATTAAATTCATCATTTATTTATTCCACTTATCTTGGATCTATTAATAACTATACAATTACCTACCTTCAACATTTTAGAGGAATTTTTGTAAAACACGCGTGTACATGTTTGCCATTTTTTTAAAGTCTACGTCATTTTTTGTCCCTTGCTTTTTGCTCGATAGTTTTTCTGCATCCCTCAAGATTTCACACAATGGGGCGACGCTCCCGTTAAGTAACCCAATTTTTGCACCATAAATAATAGAAAAAAAAACAGTAACAGCTAACGGTCTTCTGTAAAGTTCCGTATTTTTTAGTTATGAATTAATTTGTATAACGCCCCGATGCTTACACACAAAGTGCGTATAGAGATTGAAAATTAGGCCACATTGATGTTTTTTACTACTTATTTTTTATTAGTATGTTTTTTTACATGTTGTGTGACAATATTGACAGATCCCGCCTTGAATTGCGCGATGAGGAGATTCACGTCAAAGTTGAAGATTTGTAAATAATCTCATAGAAAATTAATACAATTCTGAGGAATACTGGGCAAGTTTTCTTGCTGATTGGGTTTATTGTTGGAAGTTTTTTGTAAGGGGCGCTTTGATTTCAAAACAAGATGGCTCCTTTGAATATTTATAAGCTACCTACTTACTTACTCTATTGTTTCAATATTCAATCGAGTTGCGTCGCTGCGTTGTGCAATCATGAATGATAAATTAATTAAGAATTGAAAAAAGTACCTGAATTTAAAGGTATTTACCAAGAAATTATAATATTGAATAAATAAGTAGGCATACTTTATGTCAATAGGTTTTGAGGTATGTAAATATAAATATAAGTTGTATTTTTACTGTTATAATAAGACCAAAACTTTAAAAAAAAAGCACCAATTTTATGAGGTAATAATATCTTAGATTAATAATATAACTAAGCATATATTTACTTATCGACCTAGTTATAGTTTTAAAACGTGTATATTCTCATTTACTACCTAATAATAATATGATGATTGATTTTATTTGTATTTTTTTTTATACTTGATAGGTTAGCCTTGGACCACTATCTCACCTGATGGTATGGTCGAAGATGTTGTTCAGGCTAACCTAGAATGACTGGCTCTCAAGGACAGCGGCCGGAACACACCGTTAGGTGCTCGGCGACAGATTTTCTACTTGAGGGTGGTAGCTAGCCAGGCGGGCATTCGCAAAATACCCTGCCACCATGCTATAACGACTGCCATCCTAAGACAATAACCGGGACCGACGACTTAACGTGCCCTCCGAAGCACGGAAGCGCTTAGTAGTAATGTCACCAGCGGTCACCCATCCAAGACCGAGGCGGACATTGCTTAATTTTGCTGATCGGTTCAGAACGGCTAAGCAAACTTCGCTACAAGCGCTTAAAAAAGTATTTTATTTAAAGATTATTACTGACTATATATCAACAATGAATACCCAGTTACCCAAAGATTTTTGAAGAAAGAGATGAGAATACCTCTTTTTTATAAAATCGTTCAGGAACCTTTTGGGGTGACTGTCATATAACAAACCTCAGCCTCTGCCGGGTTAAATAGCGTTAATCTGTATAACCCTACACCACGTGCCAGATGAGGGTTAAAATGTCAAAAAATAAGAAAAGGATAACATTTTTAAAAGGGGTGTCTTGATCTCAATGATTTTGTATCAAGAGTTGTATTACTATGATATATTTGTATTGACAACTTCGTATTAGGTAGACAATAAAAGAATTGACGCCAACAAAATACTATTCAACATCTCGGGAAGGTGTTGTTTATCTCTGAAAATCTGCGTGTGAGAGAGTTTTTTATCCGGTAGCGTGGAAATGATTTTCGAAATTCGAACCTCTTAAAAGTTCCAGAAAAAATAATTTACTTTAAATATTACTAATCTCAGTAATCTTTGTTTAATTTCTACTACAAATTTACTACATTAATCGAGTTTTATTTCATGCACCTAGCATTTACCTCGCTGAATTGAGGTGAAAAAAAATGTGTTGCGCTCAGCGGTAAAGTTATTTTTTGTTACGTGCCTTTGAGACCTTCGGAAGAATCCTGTGCGTACTCATGTATCTATATTGGAATCAATCCTAGAATCCTTCGCTGCCTCTGGTTCCAATAAAAGTACTCGGGCCAAATAATAACTCTGCAACCTTGCATAACATATAATTGTTATACAGGGATATTGATAAAATGCTAACAACCTCTTTGGGTTGACTTCTGCTAGTCCTAAAAAACATTTAGAGATGATTTTTATTTTTCGTTTTGAAAAAATAAATGTTTTTTAATTCTTTTTTTTGTTTTTTTATGTGATTTTGACTGAATAAGTACGAGGACAACCTGATGTTAAAAGTCCAATGTGCCTGTAATGTATTATTTCATATTTTTTATTACTTTGCTCGATGTAAATATTCAAAGGTAGCACGGCGCAGTCCAGTTGCAGCGTTGCCGCGGCGGGTGCTATTGGCTCGGAGAAAGCATAAAAACCAAAAAAATATAATTAAAAAAAAAAAGACGTGTATGACGTGAATCACACAGCACATAGCATTTTTTATCAACTTATGCAATTATAAATCTCGACACGTTAGTTGTCAAAACCTTTTTTTCTGCCATAATTTAGTTCCTTTTACGCACTGTAGAGGCGCTGATCAAATATAGTATCACCGCTGTGCCGGTCGGAGTGGGGGGTGTTAGGTTATTTTCGTTACGGAATTTCTGGATTCGGTCTCCACGCTCAAGGCCCGCGATAGAAGCTATTCAATAGCTAAAAAACTTTTTAAAATATTTGTTAGTACCAGCAGAAGTCAACTAAGAGGATGTTAGCATTTTACCAATAACCCTGTATAGCACTTTATTATTTCTAAAACTAATATCTGAGTTTCTAAATATTATTACTAGTACCTACCATCGCGTGCTGAGCAAAAATTACATTTTCAAATTATTATAATATATAAAATTACAGTCCGGAACAAAAAAATTGTGCTCCAATAATCTGTAATGTCAGTGTCTGGTTCTAATGTAGTGGAAAATAATTTTGAGATATCTTGTCTATTTAATTTATTTAGAATGGACTTGGAAGCTGTTAGTCGTTTTGAAAATACAGCTCCACTGGGCTTTGGGCTAGGAACTTCCTCTATAACTCTACCTAGGCATGAAGTGACCTTCTGCCTCCAACTGCAGCGGGCGCCGAAAGCAAAAGAAGAATTATCTACAAAAAGAAGAGACGACGGGCTCAAGGGCTCCACTGTGGTACGGACCTACCTGCTTGTATCGTTGCCGAGATTATTAACTATTATAACACTAAAACTATTTGGCCCAGTACAACAGTGTTTTACTGTTGAAAGTGCTCTACGGATTTTACTCTGTGACTATGGTGTATCTAACTCAGCCACCATGTATGAAGTTTTAAAGCGTGAGCGCTTGAAAACTTCATTACTTATAGGTACATTAATAGTGTGATTCTAAGTCTAGGTTAGCCTGAACAACATCATCGACCACATCATCACTTACCATCAGGTGAGATATTGGTCAAAGGCTAACCTGTCAAGCATAAAAAAATAAAAAATAAAAATAAAGTGATTTCAACTCGCACTTGGCCGATTTTGTTTACTAGTGATTGCTGAAATTATAACACTATACCTAATATGCGTATGCCCTGCAGGACCCTTTATCGCAGCAGTTTCAGACTCTGTGTGATGATGGGTGTGTATTAGTACCTTACGAATTTAATACGTTTATTTCTAGTACCTATTAGGTTATAGAATAAAATGCAAAAAATCAATCGTGCTCTCCAGCGGGACCCTAAGTTAATATGAATCCTTCAGTTCAGATACCTATATTCTCAAATAGAACTGTATTAGTACCTACCAAAACAGTCATTATTAAAAATAAAACTTAAAAGTATTCTTGGTTTTTTTAGGTACAAAACTACCTGTGAGCCAGCGGGACCCTCGGCTATATTGCCATTTACGGACAACATTTTATGTTTACAGTTAGCATTATATTAGTACCTTCTAAATATATACATATGGTCACTTACAGTCACACACGTTATTTACTCAGTCAACATGTGCTATCAATGGTTTACTCTCAAAAATATTTATATTTTGGACAGTCGGTGACATAAATGAGTTGTTCTAAAGTCTTTCCAAGTACCCGGATAGCAGAAATCCACAAGAGATGATTAAACATTTCTCTTTTGAGTTTTTATTAAATGTAATTGCAACTACCATGCTGCCAGAAAGCAGTAAGAGGATAGAAGTGGTTATACATATTTTATATCAAACGCCATATCAAGGGCTTACTGATAAATGTTTGTAAGTCATAAGGCTTATTTATAGTAAGAAAAACTACATAATTACGTATATGTAATATTTCTAATCAAAAGGAACTTATTCTAATGCACTGTGGAGAACACAATGTATCTCAATTTTTTTATCAGTATTACTACTGTTTGTTTCATTGGAAATGTCATCGTAGCATTCAAATTGATTATTATTTCTGAAGCAGTGGGCTCGATAATGTCCTATAGATGAGCTATTTGGGCAATATTCAATTACAGAAATTTATCTGTATGTTTGCCGCTTGACAAATAAACTTTGGGGTATTTTCAATAATGTTACGGGCCAGGCCATTAAAATCAAAAGATATGACTTTGGATAATGTGTAAACTTGGTACTTGGAAAGACTTTAGAACAACTCATTTATGTCACCGACTGTCCAAAATATAAATATTTTTGAAAGTAAACCATTGATAGCACATGTTGACTGAGTAAATAACGTGTGTGACTGTAAGTGACCATAAGTATATATTTAGAAGGTACTAATATAATGCTAACTGTAAACATAAAATGTTGTCCGTAAATGGCAATATAGCCGAGGGTCCCGCTGGCTCACAGGTAGTTTTGTACCTAAAAAAACTAAGAATACTATTAAGTTTTATTTTTAATAATGACTGTTTTGGTAGGTACTAATACAGTTCTATTTGAGGATATAGGTATCTGAACTGAAGGATTCATATTAACTTAGGGTCCCGCTGGAGAGCACGATTGATTTTTTGCATTTTATTCTATAACCTAATAGGTACTAGAAATAAACGAATTAAATTCGTAAGGTACTAATACACACCAATCATCACACAGAGACTGAAACTGCTGCGATAAAGGGTCCTGCAGGGCATACGCATATCTATACCTAAGCTGTTTATAAGTAATGTTAAATTGTAGCTGTCAAGGACCGGGTATCAGCTTTATAATTAACCTTTGCCGGACAGAAGAAGACGGACAGAGGGCAAGGCTTAGTAACAGGATCCCATTTTCTACTACAGCACGGAAAAAGGGTTTGTTATGTAAGTATACGATATAATAACCATACAGACTTGCCATATTATGACATTCCACATCATCTTCCTTCTCACATTGATCTCACTTTTGAAGCAGTGATAGCTCAGTGGCTTTGGCTATGGACTGCCGCGCAGCAGGTCCATGGTTCGAATCCCGCCGCGGGTTTTATTTTTTTTTTTGCCTGATAGGTTAGCCTTTGACCACTATCTCACCTGATGGTAAGTGATGATGTGGTCGAGGATGTTGTCCAGACTAACCTAAAGTTACTGGCTCTCAAGGACAGCTGCCGGAACACACCGTTAGGTGCTTGGCGACAGATTTTCAACTTGAGGGTGGTAGCTAGCCAGCCGGGCATTCACAAAATGCCCTTCCACCATGCGGTGAAGCTCAAGCCCACCTTGGCTAGCTACCACCCTCAAGTTGAAAATCTGTCGCCAAGCACCTAACGGTGTTGCAGCTGTCCTTGAGAGCCAGTGTAATTCTAGGTTAGGCCTGTTAACACCTTCGACCACATCATCACTTACCATCACGTGAGATTGTGGCCAAAGGCTTAACTATCAGCAATAAAAAAAATAAAATTCCATGTTAAGTGGGGTCAATATGTTTTCAATAACATAATTAATTGACCGGCCACCTTCCAAATGCAAAGTTTCCTACCTACTACCTACCTACTACCTACCTAATACCTACGCTACCTTTCAGTTAATAAGGGCGTCCAGATGTTTGGGTCTAGCTTAAACAGAGTCACTGCTTCCCCAATCCCACTGTTAACCCGCTGCTTGGATGAAGTTTTTTTATACAGTTGACAAAGATAAGATGCAGTCTTATTATCAACTGTACAAAAAATGTATGCTGCAGATTTTCAGTTGGGATGTAAGCTGTAAATGAGCACCTACTGTAACACCCTACCAGCGTAGATAGTCTCATGCCATTAATCATTTTCCATTTATTCAATCCTTACGGCATCCAAGGAAGACTGGGACAGTCTCATTATAAAGCAGAGAATGAAGCTGATATAATAGAGAATAGAAGAGAATGAAAGTTTGTGGCATACTTATTTAATTTCATATGTTAGTTTCACATCCTTCTAAATATATGCCGTAACACCAACAGATGGTAGGTATCTTTGCAGCAAGTGTCTGTTTTGGTAGGTACCACCGCAGTTTCGCACGGCTGTAGATTCCAACCTACATGACGCACTCCACGACGCCAAGGATAGGCGTCGTGGATAACTGGTGGGACACCATCAAGGCAAAAGTACTCCAAAAGCGGGGTGATCACAACCCTCAGTAATGAGGACAACGACGCGAGGAGGAGGACCGCAGTACCAGTTATCCTGCCTCGAAGCTCTACTGTGATTACCCGTAAAGAGCACTGTAGCAGGTGAAATTACTCGGGGAACAAAACATAAGTACTAACGTTTTGTGACGAGCGCAGTGTAGCGTCTAGCAGAACGAGGGTGGTGATATTGATATTGGTACTGTAATAGACAGTCTTCACGCTTACCATCAGGCGCGCGAATGACCATCTAAGCACTAATTAGGCCCGATTTCAACAATGCAAAGTTAAATTAATACGAAGATAACTTTATGCTATAAACCATTCAGACGTGATAGTCTTTTAATTATACTACTAAACTATAGAACGTCAAACCTATAGGAGATAGGATAGGAGATCTTACTTTTGTTGGATTCCTGTGGTAAAAAATCTCCTAGTTTAACTTTTATGACATACTAGCTTTCCGGGCGCGGCTCCGCCCGCGCGTATGTCGGTTATCGCTCAAAAACATTAACCTCTTTTTGCGCAGTCGGATAAAAACTATCCTATGTTTTTTACCGGGTCTCAAACTATCTCCATACCAAATTTCATTCAAACCGGTCCAGTAGTTTTGGCGTGTAAGCGTAACAGACAGACAGACAGACAGACAGACAAACAGACAGACAGAGTTACTTTCGCATTTATAATATTAGTACTGATACTGATGACAGCAGCTGTGATCATAGAAATGATTTTCCAAATTCTAAGGTAAATTTTAAAAATTTTGCATTAGATTTTGCCTTTCCTACAGCCCTCTGCCTGATTAACCTTTTGTCGAATTCACAAAAAGTCAATACCATGGTGAATATAAAATACTGCAACCTCATTGGACGTCTATGATGACAAAAGTCTATCATATTTTGTTGGTATTATAGATTAAAGTAATCCCCATATAGTTTTATCCTAGTTTGGTGATATTGGCCCTTTGTAGCATAAAAGAAAACACAAATCAATTATTGTCTGTTGCGAGGAGGTCCAAAGATTAGTTCTGCTCTCCAGGGAAATCACAATAGGTAGTAGGTATTTCATATTGTGGTCAAAATATTGATTTGATCTTACGGGATTAGGAGTCGTTATAGATCTTCCTTAATTTGACCTGAGCTGTTGGACTGAGAACCATAACAGAAGATCTTTAGCGAATGCCAGTTTCCATTTGAGTTTTTAAACTTGGAAGGAATAAGGAAGTATTTTTTCACATATTTATACAGGTTTCTACAAATCTGTGCATGTGGGATACAATAGCACATGAATAAATAACCGTTCTTTATTCATGTGACAATAGTATGCAGTTTGAAATGTATATTAATAAAAAAATAAAAACATCTTACAGTAGCGTCAATGTATGTATTCATTCACTAACAATTAAAACTTATCAGATAATTGTATAGGCTTTTCAAGAGCACAACTCAAGATATTGAAAATCTCCCCTGCTTTCCAAGGCTTATAAAATTAAATATCATCAAAAGAGTCATTCACGAATCAAATCCTATAACTTCCACCACCTCGAGACTCCACTCAGATGCCTGTTCGTAGAGCCTCAATCCCTTGCTTAATCGTTCAGATTAAGTGGCATTAAATGCTGCCACACAATCCTATCACTCGCCTACAAATCTGATTTTCACTGCACTTTAATCCTGCACCCTTATCGACTACAAATTTTCCTAACAGACAACCACTGCTTCTTTACAAGTAAGAATAATTTAAAGTCTGGAGCAAAACCAGAAATGGTAAAGTTACAACGTGATTTAGCTGCAGCTGGGTAGGGTTATTCCCAAAGCTCTCACTCGGTAGTCAATTAAGTGATCAGCCAGGGGTTCTGCACAATTGGCCGCCTCCGAACAATGCTTCGGTACGCGACACCGTGCGTTGCGGCTTTATTAAACGGATAGAGGAGATGACGACGCTTTTTAACAATGTTAATTCGTAATCTCTCAGCAAGGTAGTTGAGAACTATGTATATTGTCTGTTAAAGAGGGTTTTGAGAATTCATTTAATAATTTGTTCTTTGTTATTTACCAATTTTGTTCTATATTCTCTTAAATCATCTCGCTTAAAGCTCTGATACTTTTTTCTAGAAAATAAAATATAATGTAACTTGGCTTTCTTCAAGTTTAAAATTGATAAACACTATCGGTGATGTACTTATGATTTTGCAGCCAATGGCCTTTATACAAAACATAGTACAGTTTTACATTTTTACTCAGCATAAAAATGGCAGCCAAAACTGTATACCGATTTGGCTTTCATTATTGTCACGTTACTTATTATGTTGTTGCCGAAAAAAAACTTAAACTCACTTCTTACCTTAATCTCGTCATACCGAGGTTTCAATAAGAAAAGATGATAACTTATTGCCACTTACAGCTGATATTCTTCTTAATCAGAAATAAAATGCAATTTTATGCTCCTTGGCCCCAGTTAGGAGGAAAATACCTCGCTAAAAACCGACTACCTTCCGGTCCAGATGCGCCTATTTTTATCACCATTTTTTTCTGTTCAATAAAACCGGCCAAATCGGCACGGTCGCGTTTGGCCGCGCGTGAAATCGCATCAACGCTCGCACGATCGTCGGACCGCGGCGGCCGAGCGACGCGCGACGGTCGGCCGACGACCGACTCAACGGTTACGAGCCTCTGACCGGCTTAAAATAAGGACAGGAATATGAGGCCGCTTTTTCTAAAAACCTCTGCATATTGAGATTACGCTCGCTTTGAGAGATGAAGCGGAATTTTCGGACATGGGTAAATATTGATGATGGATCTTTACGGTAGGTATTTTTATACATGTTCGCAGTTTTTTTTCTACGATAAAAAAGGAATGTTTGTTCACTCTGATAAAACGTAAAAACAGTTTTACCAAAGTCTAGTAATTTATCATAATAAGGGCCTGTTTCAGAATGTTCGAGTAAGTTCCGGTTTTACTACCCAGAACATATTTAATAAATAAAACACTATCGTTGCGTTTCACAGTCATCGATTTAGCCTATCCATCGGTTAAAGCTTGAAACGCGCTGCATGTCAACTTTTTATCATTCAGTTATTTTATATATTGCATAGCAACCCGAAACTTTATTAGGACATTCTGAAACGGGCCCTAAATGTATTACAAAAATAATAAATATACGTGCCCGGCTAGTTACCACCCTGACTTAGTAAATATGTCGCCACGCACTACACGATGTGTTTCGGTAGTGACCTTCATAGTCAGGTAGCATTTTAGACTATATTATAGGCTATGGTAAAAGGTGCCGTAACTGGCGGGAAATACAAGATGGAATAAATAACTATTTTATTTGCTAGGTTGTCGAAATACGTTTTTAAAACTTACTGTCGTGATAACATTTATTGCGGGCTTTACATAATATTAGCACGGTAAAGTTATCTATATAACATTACCGTGATATTAGTATGGCAGTTTCCAAATATCCACCAGGCTAGTTACCACCCTCAAGTAGAAAATCTGTCGCCAAGCACCTAAGTCTGTTCAAGCAGCTGTCCTTGAGTGCTATTAATTCTAGGTACGCCTAAATATCTTCAACTAGCCTATTACTGAGACTTCGCTGTCCGTCCGTCTGTCACCAGGCTGTATCTCAAGAACGGTGATAGCTAGACAGTTGAAATTTCCACAGATGATGTATTTCTGTTGCCGCTATAACAACAAATACAAAAAGATGGCTAAGTGGGAGTCGGACTCGCACACGTTAAAACAAAAAAAGGTTAAAATATGAAGTCTAATGATGTGTAGCTAATGGTACAGAACCTTTCGTGCGCGAGTCCGACTCGCACTTGGCCGATTTTAAGATATTACAAACAACATCAGGAATAAGTATTTAAAAATCGCGATACCATGGTCGGTCATGTAGAATGGTTACCTAAACTAGCTACAAGAGCGAGAAAACTGTTTCAACATATTATGAACCTGCCCGCTCAGGTCCATTCTTACCCGAACGAATTATATACCTATATCGAATATACAAAAATTTCAATCATTTAATAGTATTTTTTTTAAAACTTGTAGCAACTTTATACATGTCTATAAAAAATTGTGTCTGGGCGTAAACAAATCTGTAAATTTATCCATTTTGGAAGAATTTATCCGCGCCCAGTCACAATAACAAAAATTATAAAAAATATTTAAGAAAAATTTCAGAGTGGAGAAAATAAAAATGATTTTAGCTATCGCAAGTCTGTCAAGTATGTGTGGGGTCGCAATATGGGCATGTTTTGGACGAGAAGAGGCCTGGGGGGGACATACCTGTTACGGACTACTCCTACCTGGCTTTGTTCGGAACAGGTTTCATCCTTTGACAATGCCTTAAAATCTGTGGTCGAATCTATCCTCAACATTTCCCTCAATGAGTCACAGTGGTGTCAAGCATCCTTGCCGATACGGCACGGCGGTCTCGGGATGCGGAGCGTACGGGATGTCGGTTTGCCTGCTTTCTTGGCGTCGGCGCATGGTGTGGCGGGCCTTGTCACTTCTATTCTTTCTTCAAATGGTGACAAGGTAAACATACCCTTTGTGCCCGATGCGTTGTCAGTTTGGTCTACCCGCAATCCAGGTGTTTCAATCCCAGAGATCCCCCAAACCCAACGGGCCTGGGATGACGTTGAGGCAAAGAGGATCTTCAATGAGGTTACAGATGGTGCTGTAGGGCCAGATTTAGCAAGACTTAAAGCAGTGTTGCGGTCGGAATCTGGGGCATGGTTGCACGCGTTGCCTTCACCTCACCTGGGAACTTTGTTAGATGATAGCTCTCTGCGGGTGGCGGTTGCCCTCCGCCTTGGCTGCAAGGTGTGTGAGCCTCATAGATGCACCTGCGGTACCTTGGTGGAGGCCAATGGTCATCACGCACTGAGCTGTCGTCGTTGCACAGGCAGGTTTCCGCGTCACCATGCCCTCAATGAAATAGTCCGCAGAGCGTTTGTCTCAGCTAACGTGCCCTGTGTGCTGGAACCACCGGGACTGAGTAGGTCTGACGGTAAAAGACCAGATGGTTTGACCTTGGTGCCATGGAAGAACGGGAAGTGCTTGGTGTGGGACGCCACCTGCGTCAACACTGTCGCCGCCAGCCACCTAGGTCGTACCATGCACACTTCGGCAGCAGCAGCGGAAGATGCCGCTACCAAAAAGCGGCTAAAATATGCAGAGCTGGAACCCCATTATTATTTTGTGCCCATCGCTGTGGAAACAATGGGCAGTTGGGGAGCGGAAGCCAATGGTCTGGTTGCTGAATTAGGGCGTAGGTTGGCCAAAAGGTCGGGTGACTCCCGCTCCGGCTCGTTCCTGGTGCAAAGGATGGCCATTGCTATCCAGCGCGGCAATGCAGCGAGCGTTATGGGCACTTTTGCACCTGGAACGCTAAGGGGCGGGTTATTCGATTGACTATTATATATTTGACATTGTAACGATTTTGTTATTAATAAATATATTTGATATTAATAAAAATAAAAAATAAAATATATAAAACTTGTAAATTTACTCAATTACTATTGTCAAATACTGGGGAGCTTGAACCTATTGACCAAATTTACTTTAGCATCACTGAATGAGATCAGCAGCAATTAAGAAGACGTGGAATCCTGAATCAGCTTTTATACCAAATTTTTATTCTGAACCGATCAGCAAAGCTAAGCTACGTCCGCTTCGGTCATGAGTTGGAAGGTTGACCGCTGGTGACATTACTACTGAGCCACGGTAATGTTATTATAGATAACATTACCGTGACTGAGCGCTTCCGTGCTTCGGAGGGCACGTTAAGCCGTCGGTCCCTGTTTTTGTCTTCAGATGGCAGTCGTTATAGGATGGTGGTAGGGCAATTTGCAAATGTCCGCCTGGCTAAATTTTGCGAATGCCCTCATATTAATGAAGCCGTGATGGATATGGCATGCTGCGCAGAAGGTCCATGGTTCGAATGTTAAAAACCCGCCACGGGTTTGAGCTTCACCGCATGGTGGAAGGGCTTATCTTGGTGGCTAGCGACCACCTTCAAGTAGAAAATCTATCGCCAAGCACTTAATGGTGTGTTCCGGTAGCTGTCCTTGAGGGCCAGTACATCTCTAGGTTAGCCTGAACAACACCTTCGACCATATCATCACTTACCATCAGGTGAGATAGTGGTCAAGGGCTAACCTATCATGGACAAAAAAAAAAAAGCCTAGGGACGATTCCTCGATTTAAGTCACTTTGAATCCCGCCTGCATGGCTAGCAACCACCCTCAAGTACAAAATCTGTCGTCAAACACCTAACAGTGTGTTCCGTCAGCTGTCCTTGAGAGCCAGTAATTATAGGTTCTGAACAACATCTTCGTCCTCATCATCACTTACCATCAGGTGAGATAGTGATCAAAGGCTAAAAGCTATCAGGTATAAAAAAAGGTCAACTCTTCAAAGGATACATTCTTTGATTCAGAAAAACAATCACATATGTATTGACGTTTTGGTAACAAATCAGTTGATACAAGCTTTTCACCACTGCATGATTCATAGGTTGAAAAAAAACTTATGTTCACCTGTTTTTATAAATTTTTGTGGAATTTCTTAACCATAATAAAGTGGCGAATTTATTTTGTGGCAAATAAATAACGACCCGAATAAAACATCTAACCTACGCTGACGAGATACGTTGAGTCTATTTGACCGGGAGTTCATTGTATTTTCCAAAACTTATCAGAGCACTAAGTCGATGCGACGCGTGATGAAAATGCTGGCACCTATTAAACTCTACGAATAAGCATTGCAATTCAGCCGGGCAATGCTGTCGGCTGCCTGGGCACGCTGCCAACTGGTAGGCTGGGGCATTGGGACTGACTGTGAGTCTGCAACGACTTGTAGGTTGTCTGAATGCTTTTATTGTAGTAGCTGTAGTGTTTTATAAATTTCGTAGTATTTTACATTAAATAAAAAGTGACCAATTATATCTTTGTCAAACCCGTGTTGACATTTTTGAATAGGATTAGCATTGTGAAAAGTAATACTTTCTCTAATTTTCACACATTTCAGACAAACAAAAGATCGTAGCCAGCACGACCAGGTCTTTCCGTTACAACCTCCTAATTGATAAATCGCCCCGTTATCTTCAGAGAAACATGCAAAAACAAGCAATCACACAACGTTGGTCTATTTTTACCAATGAAGACTTCGCTTCGCTCGATCATTTAATAAGTGAATATACCTAAGCAGCATCGGGAAGTCCAGATAACCAGCAGCCATGAAGATACTTCGTGAGCATGCTGATAACTTGTGACCTCTCGAGCTTGTCTCTTATCGCGCCGGAGAAAAATAGGTTAGAGACGTACGATGTAGACGCATATAATAGCATTGATATTTATTTTAATTTCTGGGCGATTACCGTCGTTTTGGGGACCAAAAGAGCAAAACGGATTTCTGACTTTGTAACTCTGGTGTGTACCTGTGTTAGTCTTTATGACACAGTTACTCGCAAAGGATATTACTTATAGAAGCCGCAAGTTTTGAATCAAATTCAAATAAAAAATCGGCCAAGTGCGAGTCTGACTCGTGTTAAAGCAAACGTGCGCGAGTCGCTTCGGACTCGCGCACGAAGGTTCCGTACATTACATTAGCTATACAACATAAGCCTTCGTATTTTAACCTTTTTTTGCTTTAACACGAGTCAGACTCGCACTTGGCCAACTTTTTGTATTTTTTGTTATAGCGACAACAGAAATACATAATCTGTGAAAATTTCAACTGTCTAGCTATCACCGTTTTTGAGATACAGCCTGGTGACAGACGGACGGACGGACAGCGAAGTGTCAGTAATAGGGACCCGATTTTACCCTTCGGGTACGGAACCACAAAAAAGGCACAGGTTCTCAATTCGCCTGTATTTTTTTTTTACAATACCGCATGCTCTGCTCCTATTACTAAACAATAAATTTACGAGAGGAAATATTAGAATCATGTGTGAATTTCAAACTCGCGTAATCCACCCATATAACCGTGGTATGCTCTGACTGACTGAGCTAAGATGACAATGACACATAATGTGTGTAGAAGGTGTGCCGACTTTGATGTTTTTTTTATAATCGAATGCTGGTGATTGTAATGTGGTTCCATAAAAATTTGGGTGGGATCTGACGAGTAGTATTTGAATTATCAGTACTCAGTACTATCAGTACTAATATTATAAATGCGAAAGTAACTCTGTCTGTCTGTTACACTTTCACGCCAAAACTACTGGACCGATTTGAATAAAATTTGGTATGGAAATAGTTTGAGACCCGGGAAAAAACATAGGGTAGTTTTTATCCAACCGCGCAAAAAGAGGTTAATGTTTTTGTGCGCTAGCGGCGGAGCCGCGCCCGGAAAGCTAGTCCCTAATAATGCGTATTTAATTGACTTCGACTACATTGATGATGTTCTCATTTTCACTTGTCGATGTAAAATAAAATAAGAAAACTAAGTAGTATGATGGTTTGGTTTATTCTAGGTTAGCCTGAACAACATCGACCACATCATCACTTACCATCAGGTGAGAAGTGGTCAAAGGCTAACCTATCAGCAATCAAAAAAATATATACATATACTTAATAGTGCATTTTTCGTTTTAGAATATTTTACGTTTGAAGTCAGTTTTTTATTTTATTTTGCGGTGATCAAAACCAAATGTTGAAATGGAATTCACATAACATCATATACACATTCACGCACCCACGAATTGACATGAACGTCAACATCAATTTCTCATCAGAAACCTTACATAAAATTTTATTGGATTGGCGATTTTTCAAATACTCCAATGTTCTACTCTTGTCTCACACATTTACACTCACACAAAATTCCATATTTCAGAGTAATTATTTGTGTATCCTAGAAAAAAAATGCAGAGTCTTACAGACACAGAGTATCCTACCGCTAAAGCTAAGGTTAAACAATGTCACCGATATCGTCATCACGTTCATCGCATCGTAGAAAATTATAACAATAGAAATGGACGATATCGTCCACTGCAGATGCCAAGAGGTCTCGAAAAAGTATGGCAATTGTTCTAGTAATTTAATATGTAGTGAATAATTTGTTGGTATGTCTACTAGGTATATGATAATTTATTACATACCACGTGGTATGACATCGCTTAAGCAAATAATGATTTTTTGTTTTCTATTTTAGATCGTAAAACATGATTTCATATATTTTTCTTGGTAAAAAAAAGTTATTAAATCATGTTTTGTGTCTTTATAGTAAATCGTAGCAATACAAATTTCATTTCTATTTATATGTTGCAACCATTGTAATAAAGCAACTGAAGGATTTATTCCATGTTTAAAAAGCACACTTTACAGGCACATGAGACTTAACAACTATGCCTCAAGGTGACGGGTGCAGTGCAATTCGTGACTTGTGACGAAATGCATCTGTTATAGGTAGAGGTTAGTCCGCTTAACATCAGGTGGGCTTCAAGCTTGTTCCGTCACAACTACATAAAAAAAAACACTTTTGTATGAATTTATTAAAAAACAACTCGCTGACCCTATTAAAATATTGCGTAGTTCTGTGCGCTCACTCACTTGCGAAAAGAGTTCTAAACTTTCACAAAGAGCACTTCATCTTACGCTGTGATCCAATAAAACAAACAATTTGTATTTCATAAATTGTTGAGACGCGGAACCCTAATAACGATTCATAACTCACACATGGCTGGTTATTTCCATTTACCGTTATCTCATAATATAACGCAGGTCCAATATGTATATCAGTAATAATAATAAACATGCATTTTAAAAGTAAGCATTAATTTTACGGCATGCCCCTTGTTGGATGGCACCAACCTACTGCTTACTGCTTACTGCATACTGCTTGTATAATGTGATTCTTAGAATCGCGATATCTCAAGGAAAAATAATATGAAGACTATTTTGTAGACAATTTTAAGATCTACAAATTTGGTTTGAAGTTTTGTTTAAAACTTACCGTTTTCGAGAAAAATCTACAAAACCTAATATTTTTACTTTTGACCCCGACTGAATTTTATGGCACACATAGGAGCGATGGGGATTTTAAAACATTATTCGTAATGATAAACCACAGCTCTCTACCAATATTTGGCTGTCCGGGAATATTTGTTGCTCACTAACCGGGTCCCGGTCGCAGCTTGTCTCGCCAAAATGAACACGGAGGCACAAAATAACAGCGATTAAAAATGTTTTTGGAAGCAGGTACTTAAATAATCATAGGTAAGGTATTATTATTAAATGTCTACATTGACTGGACTATAAAGCGTTCTCGCAGGTAGAGTTGGTACAACCCGAGTAGGCTAAAAAGCTATTAAATTATGGTCAATCCACAAGTTTACAAAGTGCGTGCGTGCACAAAGATAGGTAGCTCATATAATACGAATAAGTTGGATGGTCTGTTGCTTGAGCTTAACGCATGATGAAAAGGTATTTTGAGAATGCTCATCTGGCTACCTACGACCCTCAAAAAGATACTCAGAAGCGCCACCGCTATATGGTTGATATTCCATTTACCCGAACAAAGCGATTTGCGTTTTCGTTCATCATGCGAACTGCCAGGGAATGGAACACCCTGCCTGAGTCTGTTTTTCCGGTTAAGTACAATATGGGGGTCTTCAAAACGCGAGTGAATAAATACCTTCTGGGTAAGCGCGCTCCATCATTGACCGCATCATCACTTAACATCAGGTGAGATTGTGGCAATTGCTACCCAGTTCAGTATAAAAAATAAATCTGTAGCAGCAATCCTTGAGAACCATCTCAGCAATATACAGGAACATGAGAATAAACAACTGTATGTCTCTGGGTGAAGTTCAGTTCCTCACTTGTGACATCAGAGGTTACCGATAAAACATCAGGTTGGCCTAGTACGTGTTTCGTCACAATCCCTTAAAAAATATAGACTCTATATTTTTTTATAATATAGACTCTGATTGCGACAGCCATTTGTAGTAGTCTAGTTTGTAGCAACCCTATAATTATAATATTTTTATTTTTGCAATTACGCATGCCCTGCGGATTACATTACAAAATAACAATATTACGAGAGGAAAATATGAGTTTTTTTTTTTTAAATTATACAATTATATTAATACAACAGTTTTTATTTCAGAATACAATCAGACGTTGGACTTAAATTAAGCACAAAGCGGACAAAGAAAAGCACAAAAGCACAGACAAGAGTCAATGTGGCAGACGCAGCCACAAGCGAGTGATTTACCGGTGACAGTCAGTTGTTTCTCTTTTGGCAAAGGAAGCACTTGCTAAAGTTTTTTTATCTTTTTCCAGAGAAAGCACGTGCTTGCCAGTTTTTTCTTTTCTTTACCAAATCGATCTTGTTGTAAATTGTGATGGGAGGTGATTGATTTATCCTGTGTTTCACAGCGCATATATTAAACTAAACGATGTCTATATCGGGAACGTGAATTTCGCGCTTGCACTTTACATACTCGGTAAAATAAGTGGCGTATTTGCTACTTATTTTACCGATCTTCATAAGAGCTCCTGACAACCTCTTTACAATATTGTGACTGAAATTAATTATTGTTATTTATATATTGCATACATAGAGCATGCAAAGGTGTTTTTATAATAATAAAACTATATCTCAGCAGACACTTTGGTCGGTAGTCTTTTCAGATTAATTTTGAATTGGGAGATAGCATTTTATTATCAGTCATCGTCCTCCAGACATTTATGTTTTAAACAAATGTTTAATGCCAGTTGTTATCTTAATACTAAGTGTCCAAAGATGCTATCCTCCTGTTGAATGTCATGGCGGCTGGGAAATAGTGCTCCTAACGAGTAGTATGCCACTGTTTACGTGTGAGTGCACGTTGGACGCACAACTATACTATACTATATAAAACTATCTTCTTGTGTTGTCCTGTGTATTCTCAGCTATAATATATATTATCGTCTAATCTTCTGTGCTGTTAAAAAAGACATATTGAATGACAAGACTTGGGATACGAGAAGAAATATGAGACATTTAAAAAATGCGTTAAAAGGTTCACGGTACCAATAATATATTGTTGTTAAAAAACCACCAAATATGAACATTTGGTTGGTGAAAAAATGCAGATAAGTAAATTTCTAAACTTTGTTTTTTATTATTTGTTAATTATGTGAAGATCATTCCTTATAAGGCCCTATGTTACCACCAGAGTGTCATCAATCAGTAAAGCATCCACAACCAAATATAGCCCGTGAAAAAAGTGTTTTCAAGTATTAAAACATCCTCAACGAAATATAACTCGTGATAAAGTGTTATTAATGAACTCATAACCAATTATCACCCATGAAAATTGCTGACAATTAGTTAAACATCCATTACCAAGTAGGTACGTCGTCGCGTGAAAAAAAATGTTATTAATTAGTAAAATAATCACAATCAATTGTACTCGTACCGTGTGAAATATGTGTCATCAACTAGTAAAGCATTCACTACCAAATTTAAGATGTGAAAATGTAGGTATATATCGATTTTTTATTAAAACACATACATATAATTACAATGCATTCAAACAAAATTTTGTCGTAGTCTAAGAAGGTATAAATAATTTTAGCATGATTACAACGCAATATTTTCAAATCGATTATCATCAGCATGCATCAGTACTCTTAGGATATGCCTCTCTAAATGCAGCAACTTACTACTCGTACACCCGCTATTCAGTTTTTCACCACCAAAGATCTATCGATTTCACGGTAGATATGACCTTTTACCACTGAAGTTCTGTAAAGCTGTTACTTACTTGCTAATTATGAGTTGATACTAAAAAATTGCAATTAGTATTAACATTTTATAATAATAATATCGTATTTTCTGACGGTACTCTGACATTCCAGCACATGAATTGACGCTGCAAGCCAGGGAGGTGACTCAGTTGCCGATTGATAGATTGAACATTACGTGTGACAACGGTCTGGTGCTTTATTGTCTCTAATTTACGACCTCTTTTAAACTTTCTTTGGATCTTTCCAATCTTCACGTGCATATATTTTTGAGGAAAATGATTCTAATTTGGACTTCCTAAATCTTTGTTCTGCATAATGAAATTGTAGGTTTTATTTATTTAATTCTATATAGCATTACAGTATTCTTATATTGAGGAATTGACGTTAAAGCATTTTCTATCAGATGCATATTCATAATACCTATGCATACATAGGTATTAATAATATATTAAAATGTTATGCTTTCACCAGCGTCTTCACCTGACAGGAAATCAGTTTTTCTCCAACATGCTTGGAAATGTGCGCATTATTTTGACAACCTTCTTCGAGATAAATCGAAAATCGGCCGGCAAAAAATGTATGAAAATCTATATATGTCGTGTCTAGCGGCCTAATAAACTGCATAGTAAACTCATATCTGTCGTGTAATTTAAAAATGGAACGAGCTTTTACTTCGAAGCATAGCAACCAAGGAGGTAACTTATCAAAGGTTTTATTTAAATTTCGATCTGGCATGCAAATAGAACTCTGTTTATTGAAAAAAATGAACAATCTAACGCGGGCAATTTTATTGTTGTTTATTGATAGTCATTGATTTTGAAAAGTAATTGTTTCGACAAAATGAGTTCAAGTGAAGACAATGAGTGTGATGAACTTAATTCAACGCCACCTGAAATTCTTCACCTCTTTAGAATTATCCCAAACCAACATAATCCCCGGAAAGTCCACTTTCGAATTCATAAATTGTACATTTAACAACTGTATCTTCAAATAAAAAATTCTGCCTAGGTACTACTTTGTTTTAATTTCCGCGCATTATTTGAGAAAAGCACTATACAAGCCTTGGCCACAACTAGGTATTGATTATGTATGTGTGGCTCGGCTTCGCCTCGGCCCACATTTACACGTTCGTCCATCAATGCCTCCTTTGCTGGCCGCTGCAGTAATGTACTAATATCTACACATTTAATTGAGATATACTTACCTACAAGTATTTTGATCCATAACCTATAAGAACATAATGTACCAAAGTGCATCAAATTCTGTTGAGTAGTCGTATTAGCCGACTCACAGGTAAGTTAAAAACACCAACATGCTTACTTTTTTACAGCTTATACGCCAGCCTTTGATCATCTCATCTATTGGTAAGTAATGATGTAGTCGAGGATGGGAAATGGACTATGCTTAGAATTACTAGCTCTCAGGACTGCTGCCGAACACATTGTTAGGTGCTTTGCGGCAGATGCTTGAGGGTGGTTGCTAGCCAGGTGACCTTTCGTAAAATGCACTTCTACAATGCAGAGAAGCTCAAGCCGGTGTCGGGGTTCGAACCATGGTCCTGCGGCACGGCAGTCCACAGCTTTTACTTTTGGTTCTCAATGCTGCACCGCAACATACTGTGAGGTGCTTGGTGACAGTTTTTTTTACTTGTTGGTGGTAGCTAGCCATGCAATGAAGTGCAAGCCGGCGGCGATAGGGATCGAACCTGCGCCTTGACTTAAGAATCTGGTTCCTTTTTTTTATTAATTCAGTTAAAAATTACACAAGTCAAAAGTATAATTCCGCCATTAGAATGATAACTCCTAAAACTGAAGCAAACGAACAAAGCTGTGAAAACGTGTGCAGAAGTACCTGCACCCAATTACTCAGCGACCCAAGTGGGAGGTGGGGGGTGACTAGACGACGCCACAGAATAGATAGCAGTGGCTCGACACACCGACACCGTTCCCGCGATCGATGCATAGCTTCAGAGATAACTTCTGGAAATGACTGTGTCTTCTACAGGGCCTAATTACACGACTGCCCAAAAAAAGGAGTGTTATGTTTTTAGAGTTCATGTATGTATGCGAGTTTCTTATGAGTTTCAGTACTATCAGTACTTTTATGATTATAAATGCGAAAGTAACTCTGTGTGTCTGTTTCGCTTTCACGCCAAAACTACTGGACCGATTTGAATGAAATTTGGTATGGAAATAGTTTGAGACCCGGGAAAAAAATAGGATAGTTTTTGTCCAACTGCGCAAAAAGAGGTTAATGTTTTTGCGCGATAAACGACATACGCGCGGGCGGAGCCGCGCCCGGAAAGCTAGTTCCACCATAAAATATCTTCTAAGTGGCCTAATCGATTTTAATGTATGGTATATCATTAGATTATTCTTGACACGGGGTAGGTACATAAAAATAAACTGGTGGATTTTAGACACCAAATTGTAAAAAAGTTTTTTTTTTCTTTCAAACTTGTCGGGTTGTGTATCAAAATGAAGGGCTCTAAGAAATGATTATATAAATATATGTAACTTGCAGTTCTAATTTCAATGGAACGGTAAATATAAAATAAATTGTTAATATAAAATAAAATAATTAACGAATTTAAATAATTTACAGTCGGGTTTTTCTAATTTTTAATTTATCACATTGGTTCTGTGCTCACATGAGTGCTTACAAACAGTGACGTAGCTGTGAGAGCCTGGTGATATGTATATGTCTACTATAGATTATTTAATTTTATATCACCATTTCATTAGTTCCATAAAAGGAGAAGTTTGTCAATAAGTATATCGAAATACTTTTTTTAACACGTTCATCGCCATGGTGGGTCAAAATGACCGGCACTTGATCTACCCATTGGGGCCATGGGGGGTCTAAATGACCGGCACGCCAGACTGTTATGCGATAACTCCGCTAATTGTGAACTGATTTTGATAATTACATTTTAGTTGGGAAGAATATAAGTTGATCCCATTTAAATTTCATCAAAATCGATTCAGTAGTTATTATGTCAATTAATGACTTAACTGGAAAATGTATTTGTGTACCTGAATGATGTAATGGTAATTGTAATTGTCGACGGTGTGCAGTATTATGAACATGTATGCAGTATTCAAATTCAAATTCAAAATCTTTTATTAAATTTAGGCGTCTACGACGCTCTTATGAAGGTCTATTACAAAATTTAATATTGAAATATTCTCTTTGTACTACCACGTTCAGCAAAAAAATTTATAGAGCCACTGCGAGAAGAACGGGCAAGAAACTCGGGCCATTCTTTTAAACGTCTTTTTACAATGTGTTATATACAATATAATACAATTATTTCAATATATGTTTAAATTACGTAGTGAGCAGCTTGGCAGAGGCGGAATTTTCCAAGCATTTTTGTATGATATCAATACCTAACAAGAGTGAAAAAAATAACAATAAAATAGAACCGACTTCCAACGCTGAAAAGTATAAAATAACTTGTAGAAGACGAACCATGGTAATGAGAGCTCAGTTTTTTTAATCAGCATGGACTTCAATAAATTATTTAATACTTTTAAGTGTTGGAAGATGGTTCCGTTTTATCATAAAAAAATGTTCACTCTTCATTCAACGCCAGCTGAGTTTTTTGCCAACTAAATGACTTTTATTTATTCGTTTTATCTATTTTCTAAGACACGTAATTTATTTCACTCGTACCTATATGATCTACGTAGAAATACTCGTAACATACCTATGAGAGATTCTTAAACAAAAACATACCATAATTATTTTTATATATTTTATCGTCCCTAAAACGAGTAGGCTAACCTTTGACTACAGTCAATCACAGAACCCAGAACTTCGAAATGCTATAGCAACGCTTTCGCCACTTAACCAATGAAGCAGCCGTATAATTAGCTGCGCCCCGCGGTTTCTCCCGCGTAGGCAATGATGGAAAGTGATGTTGATGGTGATGAATTAATATTAATCTTTGTATTTGTATAGATTTCATTCGTAGCTCGTATTCGTACCACTCCCATGTAGAAAATCTGTCGCTAAGCACCTAACGGTGTGATCCGGCAGCTGACACTGAGAGCCAGTAATTCTAGGTTAGCCTGAACAACATCTTCAACCACATCATCACTTACCATCAGGTGAGATAGTGGTCAAAGGCCTATCACGTATAAATAAAAATTCAAATCGTTTCAGCGTAAGAAACATACAAACTCATCCTCATTCACAGCGTCACAGCGTCATAGCAGTAACAGCGTCTCTCACACCTGTCAAGCGTAGGGATTATGGCCGATCCCCCAATGTGGGAGACCTCGTTCTGCGGTGGACGTTACGGTAAATGTGATGATAGTGAAGATCTAAATACTTGTAGGCGTATAAATCTTTTTATACTCTCGTTTGAAATGTATCATACAAGACTTCGTGTTTATATACTTATTATCTAAGAACTTAGGTACCATGAAGCACAATGCTGCTTGTGGAAAAAATCAAGAGACCAACTTTAGCATACTCAAAGATTTTGGTACAGATGTGGACTCCGCTGACTCTGCCTACCCCTTCAAGTAACAGGCATGACTTTATGTATGTACTGGCTGCACCCATCAGTTTCACCCGCGTGAATAGTGACGACGCTGATAAAAATGGCAAAATCACATTAGATTATTGTGTTAATACAGGACCTAAGCTATTTTTTTTATGCCGACTAGCCTTTTACCACTATCTCACTTGATGGTAAGCGATGATGTGGTCGAATGTGTTGTTCAGGCTAACCTAGAATTACTTGCTCTCAAGGACAGCTGCCGGAACACATCGTTAGGTGCTTGGCGACAGATTACTACTTGAGGGTGGTAGTTAGCCAGGCGGGCATTCGCAAAATGTCCTACCACCATGCTATAACTACTGCCATCCTAAGACAACAACTGGGACTGACGGCTTATTGTGCCCTCCGAAGCACGAAAGCACTCAATAGTAATGTCACCAGCGGTCACCCATACAAGTCATGACCGCGACGGACGTTGCTTAGCTTTGCGGATCGGTTTAGAATGGCTAAGCAAACTTCGCTACGAACGCTTTAAAAGCTATCGTTATTTCAAATTTCATCCAAATCGGTTGAGTTTTTTCAGGGTGAAGGAGTAACAAATATGTACAGTGCACCCTCATAAGCTTGAGTGGTGATCGGTTAAAAACGGCTAAGCAAGCTTCGCTACTTTTCTTTAGTAAAAATCTAAGCATATTCTATAATTAGGTAAATACATAATTATAAATGTCTCTTCCTAAGCAAAGTTAAATCTTTTTGTCGCTTATTTTTCCTTATCATCTTAAAAATCGGCCAAGTGCGAGTTAGACTCGCGAACGAATGGTGCCGTACCATTAGCTATACAATATTAGACTTCCTATTTTAACCTTTTTTTGTTTTAACGTATGCGAGTCCGACTTGCACTTGGCAAACTTTTTGTATTTGTTGTTATAGCGGCAACAGAAATACATCATCTGTGAAAAATTCAAATTTCTAGCTATCACCGTTCTTGAGATACAGCATCCTGACAGATAGACGGACGGACGGACAACAAAGTCTCAGTAATAGGGTCCCGTTTTGCCCTTTGGGTACGGAACCCTAAAAACCACAACTATGACATCTCAAAGCTAAACTTAGTTACAATTAAGTACTTAAGTAGTATTATTTTGTTTTACAGGCTGAATATTCCTTCTAAACATTCAAAGTGAAATGATAAAATATTTACAGTGTTCTCGTTAAGTCTTATGTTTTGGTACAATGGTGCTGATGGACTGTAAGCGATGGATCCCGTACAGAGATAGGTAAGTACCTAGCCTTGCGCTACTATAGTAGGTAACTTCTGGTGTTCCAGAAAAGCGGATTTTCCTATTGAGCTCGTAACTTTTCTTCCACATTATTTAAGGCGAGAGGGTAGCAAGGCGCTGGGCGGGGCGAGGCGGCGCGACCTTTGACCCGCCCTATCGCACCCCTCACCTCTCGACACCCGCGCTACACCCCCGCTCACCTCAAGGGGTGACACTGGACGTATTGTGGGTTTTTCTTGTTGGAATTTTGCAGAACGTACTGACTTATGTTTCGTAGTAGGATTTTTTGTGGCCAAAGATTCGATGAAAAATATCTGTATTTTTGTGAAACTTAGTATTTAACTAAACTTTTAAGTGACTTTTACTCTTGTTTATTATATGCTATGATAATTCGAAAAAAGGTAATTATTGATATAGAACCTGGCTGTTGAACGTGACAATTATGCATATCCTCCTGTTAAATGGCGTACCTACATAGTAGAAGACCATGGGAAATAAGGCGACAAATTAGTAGCATACCACTACTCTCATTGATTTTACTGTGGCTGCACATTGATCGCACAGAATGGTGCTCTTTATCAGCTTGACGCCTTGCTTATCCAAAAGTAGCGAACATACCACAGAAGAAGAGCATTACAATGGAGAGTTGGTATATGATAGATGGTTAGCCTGTATACTGAAGACATTTAAAGTGTGTTCTTGTATCGTCACGATTGCACGAGAAAATATATTGTATCTGACCCCACATGCATAGAATACAGGCAGGAGGAAAAAATCTGGTTATTAAATATTACCTAATCATCAAATTTTAGAACATTATTTGTAAGGAGTCGAAAGTATTTTATATTTTCCACGATAACATTATAACGACCATGTAAATATAAGTTCTTACAATCAACTACTCAAATAATGTCACTCTCGATATATAACAACTAATGCCGCTCATTTATAAATCTAACGCCAACTTAGCCAATTTTCATCTTTTTCAAATCTTCTTTCCAGTCCATATCTCAATCTCTGTTCAAACAGCATATTGTTCTTTTTCCATACGATATAAACTGTCATCACATTACGAACTCCTTTTACACATATCACAATTCCCGCAGTCAATCCAAAGCTTTTTTACTCCTTCACTTTTCCGTCACTGTTTAACTAACTAACTTCTTTTGATATACCCATTGAAATTCACATTGACCTTAACATATCTGGCACATGCTTTTCATTTGTTGTCAAACAGGTCCATGATTCTTCTTGCGATGGCTTTTTGTTTCTTTGGCTAGAGCAACATGTGATCAGAACTATCGCAATTTTATCCATCCTGCATTCATCCTAACTTATATTTATTATCCTATCCTGTTATTTAAAGGTAGCACTTAATCTTTATTATTTAATGAGTGACAGCCCTATAACCTCTGCGTGCCCGGGCAGAGCTCTGCAGATGAAACACGACGACGGCTAAATGTGAGAACCACTGGGTTTTATGTTAATTATATATGATATTTGCGCCAGTTTGAGATAGAATATAATATATAATAGATCTTTATACTTCCACACTTATAATAGATCTTTACGTGGTCCTACGCAATACCTATATTTAAAAAAAACATATGCATAGGTAACCTTCAGTAAGAAATTACCTTCTTTATAATGTCAAAAATCCTTAAGTATTGTTTTCGATATTATACATTCTGCTAATAAGTGAACGATATATAGTCCTTAGTTGTCCCTAATTCACACAAGGTTTTTTTTTATTTTTTCTGAGTCAGCATCCATGCAGATAGGAGAATGTGGAACGGAACGAAATTTTTTCCCGTAAACAAACGCTAAATATTTAAGAGACTTTCCCCGAAAATGCTGGGTTATTTTTTCAACAACAAAGGGACGTAAATAAACAAATGAACCAAGTAAAATATTCCTGTACAAGTATCGAATATATGTTTGATTACAAATTGTCTGCGTTAGGTTACACGCATATTTTGCTGTAAGCTAGTGAGTATAACTGGTGAGAAGAAGGAGTATCATTATACTAAACAATACACATATCTAAACATGTGTATAGCTAGTACAAATTTTAAAGAAAATAACATCTGACGTAACGGTTTTACATTGTCATCTTTGCAGCAACATGACATAAGTCCCAATAAGAAAAAAACTGCGTTAGACAGTGGCGCGTCAAGTCTCGCAGACGTCACGTTGACAAGTGCGCAGGAGTGGCACCTCCCCCCGCGCCCCGTGGCCACGCCTCTCGCGCGTGCGCCGCCTACCGATGATCCAGATTGATCTACATCTAAAATATCGTATTTGCCTTTCAGACCTATTGAACGATATTTGCTTATTGATGAATAACAATTATGTTTACCACAATCGAACGCGGTCATTGAGATAATAATATCCAGTAATGTCCTCATGAAAGTCGTACATTTAATGTTTCGAACATATCATTGTAATAAATTATCAATTATGTTTTGTTTGACAAATACATGGTAATGTATTCGTACAAACGAAATCTGATTTTCGAATCATAATGTTCGTAGCTTAATGCCATGCAAGTTAGGTTATCTGTTCGTCGGCACTCGTGACCTCTAACACATTATACAGTTGGAATCGTTTCTACAGTTCAATATAGAGAAACCAGTTTGATAAAAACACCTGCTAAGCGTTACGTATAACAAGATATTTTAATATGAACTCCGTACTCTATATCAAAATTATCTTACTCAAATAGAGCGAGGGAAATAACTGTCTTTGTTGCGAGACTGCGAGAGTTGTATAAGTGAGCTACTTGATCACCTAAATATGTAGATAGTTAAGTAAGTATACAGCAGAGTGCCTATCAGCCCGCAGAAATATGGAGGCGGTGGGAAAGTTGATACAAAGTAGAATTTTCAGGTACGGTGCGCAACGACGACACTGAAAATTTTCTCACCCGTTGGAGAAAACAGGGTGGTACGTGATATTCGCTTGAAATCTAAATTTTGTTTCAAAATATGTTTTTTTCCGATCCTAAATGTTTTATTCGACTACGCAAATACGAGTATATTATAAAAACGATAGTGATACCAGTTTTCTAGATTAACGTACAAAATGATTCCGACGAAGCTGCTGACAAGTTGACTGCAAAGTAAAAGATGTAGAAATAATAATATTAAAGTAACGTAACTTATAAATCGCCCATTTTGTTTTGTTACTGACGGTACTTGGCCACTGAAAGATTTTCACCCCTCGCGGGGTGGGGGGCCGGTGTCGAGGTGGCGGGGCCTTCGCTCCCTGCCCCTGCGGGCCACCGGGCCAATGGCGGAGCGGCGCGCCCTGGCCCGACCCGAGCTCAGTCGCGACTGAACCGCGACCCTTGACACACAAGCGCGTCGCGCAGTTTCTTGCCCCGTCACGGCAACCGGCATCATCACGCACGGAGCGCTAGTTTACGGCGGGGTCGGAGGCCCGGGGCTTTGCCCTCCGAGAGGCTCCGACCTCCCGCCTCTCGAGCTCGGCTTTCGCGGTAGCTGGCGGGAAGACGAGCTTTTGCCGTCTACTCCCGCGAGCCAGGCCGCGTCGACGCAGAGCGGCTCCTCCGCGACGGACAAGGGCCAGAATGTGGAGTGCGTGGTCTGCGGCGACAAGTCCTCCGGGAAGCACTACGGCCAGTTCACATGCGAGGGTACGTATCTGTGCAGTGAAAGTGATTCTTGTGTTCACATTTTAACTCCCCTGCGCGGAATTATTGTGAGTGATGAACTCAAGTGCTTTAAAACTTTCATGGGAAATCTTAGTGGGTAGAATTAAGCTTTTTGCATGTATATCCAATTAGGTAGTACTTAGAACCCATTAAAACTAAATTTTTTAAGGAATAAATATCTAAATGTAGCTTTGAGGAAAAATTGCAATATTGCAAAGTATAGTGCATGTCAAAGAAATATACTCGTAAAATACCCAGTTGAAAATAACAACAGCTAACAATAAACATAAAGTATTGACAGTTTTAATGAAATAATTATACTAACTTATACTTAATTATATGTCATTATATATACAAATGTAGTAAAATAATTACTTACTTGTACCGTTGCACTGAAATTTCAGTGCAAAGTGCAATCACATGCATTTTTTTTTATCTAAACTACCGATAGGTATGATAAAATTGTGGTTTCTTATTTTATTTAGTACCTAGTTTCAATAACAAATATTTTAATAATAATCTACACAAAAATATAATAACCATTAATGACACGTGATAAATTAATGGAAGGTAATGTGCAATAAGCCTCTACATAGGTATTTGTAATTTTTTTCTATGAATCACATTATTTCCTGACCCAAAAATTTAAACCTCTGAACTTTTCTAATCAGAATGCAATAAGACAAAAGTTTTCATAAACTGCCTGCTTCTAAAGATAAGGGGTGTCTCACTTTAATGCAAATTAGGCTATTGCAGAAATTGTTGTCTTCTGAGTTACGACATTTGGCCCTTTGAGCGAGTGACACTCATGTTTTATTAGGGGGTGATTAAATTAAAAAGTTTGTTTATATTATTCTCAATTAAAAATAATAATACAGCAATAGTGAAAATTAAGTATTTCAAAAATATGGTGTATTCTAGTCTATTTCACTCTATTTATTTATAAAGTAAAATTCCGGTCTGACCACGATATTATTTTCCGTTCCAGTCTGATCCCACTCATTGTTTTATCGCCCTGATTTAATAATAGTTACTGCTTAAGTACATTATCAAAAAAGGGAGATATTTAAAGCACTAAGCTTAACGCCATAACACACACTGGCATAAGTAAATACAAATATAAGAATTCTCAAACTACCAGGAGAGCAGAAGTTCATGGGAGTTTCATACTTCAGATCTCTTTCTAGGAAAACTACATTAACAAAATACATATGAGCTAGAGTAGTGATTGCGTATTAAATTATAAGTTTAGGCATATTATTCAATTTCTCTCGAAGTCGTTACAGGCAGCCCTGTTACGAAAGCAGCTCCTGGCAAGCTTCTATTGTATTTCATTCATAATTTTATAATAATGGTATATAAATGCGCTGAATAACTGCATGACACTAAGCAGGTAAACTACCTACTCTGTACCTACTAACTTGTATGCAACTGGGGTGCTTTAATTTTAAGATAGATACTCCTAGCTCTTCCACCAACTTTTCCAGGTATGGTGGAAAACTTTCAACGGGGGGAAATCTATTCTAGGTCTATTCCGATATATCAGGTTACATTTTTGTTTCCTTCCTAAATTATCCATGCCAGTAGAAGAACAGTCATTTTGCGAAAAAAAATATTAATAATAATAATAGTATTGTGTTAATTGTTCCTGGTATACATAATAACAGCTTTGTGGTATTGCAGCTTTAATATAATAACTAATAAGGCCAAGAGATGTATCGTTTGTAACTTGCACTTTGAAATTATGCTAATTCAAATTATTTTATTAGCAAGTAGGTTTTTGCAAGGTCGAAGAGCATTTTGCGAATGCCCGCCAGTCAAACTACCACCCTCAAGTAGAAAAGCTGTCCTTGAGAGCCAGTAATTCTAGATTAGCCTGAACAACATCTTGAACCACATCATTACTTACCATCAGGTGAGACAGTGTTCAAAGGTTACCTATCAGAAAAAAAAGTTTAAATTTGGTGTAGTAGATTTTCACGTTCAGTTTTTTTACAATGTTATAAGGCAAGTAAAGTTATATGACCTTTTACCCGAATATTTATTATCATTTGAAATTATTAAATATTATATTTTATTTTTATATATATATCATTAAGTTTGAAATTTGTTATATCTAAAGAAAAACCGGCCAAGTGCGAGTGGGACTCGCGCACGATAGGTTCCGTATCATTTTCTGTAACCCAATATTGCAAGTTACAGACACTTTTCGCAGTGTCCGATTGAGCTGGGTAGGTAGTTAAACCGTCTACCTGTCACCGTTATTAATATCGAGCAAGAAACGGTAAAAAAATCAAGTTTGTTGTATGGGAGCCCCTCTTAAATATTTATTTTATTTTTAGTATTTGTTGTTATAGCGGCAATTGAAATACATCATCTGTGAAAATTTCAACTGTCTAGCTATCACCGTTCTTGAGATACAGCCTGGTGACAGACGGACGGACAGCGAAGTCTCAATAATAGGGTCCCGTTTTTACCCTTTGGATACGGAATCCTAAAAACGATAGTAATACAGTTTGCCTTCGCTAAGTACTTGCGAAACGTGTGGTTGTTCCTTATTGCCTTGTAGGAGCCTGCGGTTAACATTCGAAGTCTTTCATCAGACCATGATGATAATTTATAAATACATGATAATTAGATCATGAAATAATAATTACTATGAAATAAAGGCAAAGGCATTCCTCTTGTTTTATATAAACAATGGGTTTCATGTCACTTTTCACTCAATAATTATGTTAAGTGATGAAAAATCACGATTAGCTCATGTGAATCGCGCCAATTATTTTTTCTTTGTTAACCCCAAGTAGGTATTTTACTTATTCTTTTATGTCTTGATACTTTCCGTTAAACTTTCAGACGAAGTTAAACGTTTAACTAAACGTGACTTTTATTTAAAAAGTAGTTAAGCTCTACGCTCAGATCAATTTTCGCTCAAAATTATGTGGCCCGCATTTTGACCCCCATAATTTGAAAATATATAAAAATTAAAATTTTATGGTTATTAATTATAATTTTTATATAACATTTTTTTTATTTATATTTTTCAAATGTAATTTTTATAATTTTTTCAATTCAAACTGAGCTAGAATAGATCTATTCCAATACTGAGGTGAAAGGTAGTTAGATTATATGGGATTAAAAGCAAGGGGGGCGTATTGTGCTATCGAGTGGAAAGTTGTAGTTTTTGAAGCAGTATTGTAGCCGTTGTAATTAATAGCTATGGACTGCCGATCCGTAGGTTCATGTTTTGATTGAATGAATGATGAGAATTTCTCGATCGTGCGCTCGGTGAGTCAAGACCTCCTGAAGATGCTTCGTTTAGAAGCGAAACTAGTCGGGTATTCTTCCGGTTAGGCTGCGTGATGTTTGTGACGTCACGTAGATGACAGGAAAATTAGGCGGAATTGTCACTAGATATATAATTTTATGCTTTTTTAAGTGTTTTATTTAAATATTATTTAATGTTTTTTAGGATACTTTTAAAAGTATTTATTATTAAATATGGATTTCCGCAAAGTAACGCCTGAATCTATTCATTTCCTTTTTTATCAGCAATAGCTAAAAAACTTACCATTTCACCACTCACCCACCAACCTCCTTATACATTTGTATAGAGTCGTAGGGAATAGGCAGGTAAAAATAGACAAAACTGATCGTAGAAACGCACGTTTACAGTGGTAAAATAAAGAAATAAACATTTTTCACTTTTCTAGCCACAATTATCAAGGAATTATCAGTATTAAGGACTACTGCTTTGATATTTTAATAGCTAATGAACACTAATGAACTTGATTGATTATGGCACTCCTAAAACCGTATTTAATATTAAAATAACATTTACCGTAAAAATATTTATTTGCATTTCTAATTAGGTTCTAAAATCTACACGAGATAACGAACAGAATGTTCTTCAAAGCTCTGCACTACTCGTATTACATGATTAAGAAGATTTAAGGCGTTACCCATACATGACATATACTTCAAAATCACAATGTCAGATGTCAAATAAGAAGAAAGTCAAATGTGTCACTCAAAAGTCAAACGTGAGCGTTTTCAAAGAAAGTACGAAAAACTGATTTAAATCTTTCAAAGATCTGCAAAGGTTTTAAGCTCGACTCTTTTTAACAAACGAGTCATTGATTCCTGTTTTGGGGCACAAATGAGTGCACGCATGACATAATGTAGCTGTCATTATATCAAGCGGTCTTTGGGACCTCACCTTGACCTTTGTCGGGTTAAGCATTAACCTGTAGGTTGCCTTTGAGATATGCAGGTGTAAACAATGTTTGCTTTTATTTTGATGTTTTGGAACATCACGTTTTCGAATTCAAACAGCTGTTTCCATTTAGAACGGATATAGTCTCTTTTATTTTATTCCATGGATTTAATTTTAAGATATACCTACCTAGCTTATTTTATACTGCATTAGACAAGGTTAGGGCATTACCATTTATTTTTGATACTTTTTAGCTTCGTATTATTCGGAGCAACAAATATTTAATAATTTTATGTGTAACATAAAATTTTATTATTTTAAATTTTATTTATGCGTAACATAAAATTTTGAGTTTTATTGCGAATTACCGTTTTTATTCTTCTTTCAATAAACATCAACGATACTATACCCTTTTGTTTAGGAAAATCTAGGACTATATGTATAGTATGTACCTCTATAGAGTATTATTTCTTTCGTACGTGTTTTTTGTTGAATATTTTTTCACTGAGTACGGATGAAACAATAAAATTAAAATCATAGGCATAAGAATAAAATAAACTGTTAACATTTGCTATATACCTTTTTGTTTTTATTTATAGCTGATAGTCTAGCCTTTGACCACTATTTCACCTGATGGTAAGTGATGATGTGGTCTAAGTTGTTGTTCAGACTAACCTAGAGTTACTGGCGCTCAAGGACAGCTGCCGGAACACACCGTTAGGTGATTGTAACCGCAAAGTACAAAATCTGACACAGATTTTGTATTTGAGGGTGGTAGATAGACAGGCGGGCATTCGTCCTACTATCATGTAAAATCCTTTGCGTAAAACCGGGTATGATAACCACATGAGGAGCAAATTTTGTTCTCTAAAAAAAATGTGATCTTGTTATCATATTATAAAATATATGGGCTGTCACATATCGTATCCTGCTTGTTTGATGTCTACGCGAGTAGAATGTCGCTGCGCATTAGGCACATCACTATCTTCCAAATTCAATTATATTAGTTGCTTGATTTGGCGCTTGGAAATGATTACATCCGATTGGTCGCGCCAAGGTAATAGTGTTGCGTGGCAAGGTAAACTGAGCGGTAAAGTTAGCGATCTGCTGTTTTTGTTGAGCTTAACTTAGATTTCCTTACAAAATTATCGTAACGTTCACTTGCTTATCTTAAGCTCACTAGCTACGTACCTAAGTCTTTAGTACATATTTTCACATCACAATTATAATTCCATAGCTACGAGTATAGTATGTCCATTACAACGTCAGCTCTACAGAATAGACTTGAAATGTACTTACATTGTATTGTCTTAGAGACAAAACGTGTCAAAGTTTGGGACCTCCGGACATATAACTATGTAATATTCTGCGCCAACGGACAATACTGGCTGTCTTGTCCACTTGCGTCACCTCTAATTTGGGACTCGATTATAACTCTTGATTTAGGCATTAGAAACATACTTTAGAAGCTTTTAATATGACATAGATTACGAAATAGTTGGAAGATAATTATTAATTAAGAGGTTTAGGTTAACTGCATACGTGATCTTAAGGGAAGTATTCTCGTAGTTTATCCATACAAATGTGGTTTCGTTATATTATAAATACCTGTGCTCAAACTCAATGAAAATTGGCATGCATGTCCTTGAGTATAATATGGTTTATCATGGTTTTAATATTGCCTATGGTTTGCCAGTTTTCATTATGATAATGTATTAAATATAATATTTTTCTTAAATTATTTTTTTGAATATATAAAATATTCTAAAAAATCATTTTATGGCAATTCTTACTTTCACATTTAGGGATAAAAAGTAAATTAATTTCTTATAAATAAAATGAATCACCAAAATGTTTGTACGCGCATAAAATCCAAACGACTGCATCGATCGAATAGGATAAATCTTTCTTTTATGTGTTTGTCAAGAGAAGGTTTTTTTGAAAAAATAAATAAAATATTATTTTAAAAAATATGGCGGCACGAATTTCGCCGGGTGAGCTTGTATATTATCATATAACAAAGTTCAGTTCTAAGAAACGCTTGTGTCTAAAACAGGATAAGTAAGTAGTATTTATATATGAATTAGGTACCTAGTTATTTTACGGTCCTTATCAATGCATGCGCCAAAGTTACACTAATTTCAAATACTTTGTAACATTGCTACTTATTAATGAAATATTTTTATTAAATCATATCAAGTCGTCGGTATATCAAAAGTAAATAATCATTCAAAAATAGTACTGTATCCGGTTTTAAAAGAATACCGTCTAATTAGGGAAGCGAAGTGGTCGATATATTGTTATCGAATCTAGATGGCGCCAGTGAGGTCGGGACCTCGATCATAACGAGCTGAAATGTCTCGGAAACGCTGATTAGATAAAAGACAATTTGAATTGCATATTGACTGCTTTTCTTTATACATTTATCTAGTGCTTGAAGATATTTTTTTTAGATTAAAATTTATGTTACCTACTTAATAAGTAGACGCGCTTAATATTTTTCGAACGTATTTGAAGTTTTTCGTCTGGGAGTCGAGATTGTGTAACACGGATCTCAACACATAACGGTCATTGAGACGGTTTCGCTGTGTCTGTCAAAATTCTTCCATCCGAACTGTCACTTCTGTCACTGTCACTCAGTAGTAGTATTCTTGTAGCCGTGCAGTCACTCACTCAAAGCTGCCCGTTATATTCCTGCCAGCTAGTGTATTCTCGAGTATACAAGAATCAGAGGGGCGTCGCATTCAGCCGAGTGGTTGCACTACGAGGTATTATACGCAAAACTTAATAAAACATGCCGAACTCACATAATTATTGACATAAAAAGTGTAAGAGCCAGAATACCAAAAAAAAATCTCATTTTTAAAGAAGAAGAACAAACAGTATGTGATTTATTGTACTTAGGCAGCTTTCAAGCTGTAACCAACAATTTTTTTTTCATTTACGGGCTACTGTATAGGTTATTTTTTTTATTGTTAGTCTAAAATATTAACAAGAAAAAAAAATACAATAAAACTACGGTCAAACAGAATCGATGGCGCTGATTGCATCAGCTACTTTATATGAATGTGTTCAAATTGGCGCGAAATGTCACATGAATAGCAAAGAAAATTGAGCGAGACGTTGGTGAATTTCTCAGAATGTGGTTGAATACTGGATCATTAGGTACTTTAAATCCAGTGTTTATTAATTATATTCAAGAATCATAAAAATTATTCTTAGATAATTTTGACAGTGTTAAATTGAAGTACAATTTACAAAATGTTTAATCTGATAGATTTTCTTCCACATTGCTCATGCTTTCCATTCGAATATTTGTTAAAAAAATAACAAGATTCCGATTATTTTCAACTGCTGAGTTAATATAATAAACACAGTGATTTAGACAAGGCAAGGCAATAAAGCTATTGATAATTAATATTGACTCAAACATATTTTATCATCAAAAAAACTGTCGTATATATCCATTTCCGTGCATTTTATTTATATTATCATCTTTGTACAACCCTAGCGCGATTAGGCAGCCATACGAAGGTCACTCAGTGATCAAAGCGTCCTCAACTCTTTGTACGCGTTCAGAAGGTATATTTCACCATGCAGTTACGGTTACACAGATTAGATAATAGTAATTGAAATATTGTAGGCTATTATAGCTTAGGTATTCTGGATAATGTATGGGTGTGATGTATCTGTTATGTATAATTTAATCTGTGACACTAGTGTAGTCTTTATACTTAACTATTATATTAATACTAGTAATAACTAGTATGATTATTATTATGTGTAGATGCAGTAGGTAACACTTCAGGTCTACAGAACTTCTAAAATCTTTACTCTAATGATGTGGGTATAATGAAGCAAAACGAACAAGTACGTTTATTCTAAGACTTATTAGTCGTACATCATAACGGACAACGAATTGTTAAATTTTGAGAGACGTGGGGACCCAGGGTTTGGGCTAACCTGAAGCTAACTAAACCAGGAATAACTGCTTATATTATCTGCCAACCTCAAAATAGTAATACCGGTTAAAAGGTTTTTTGTTGCGTTGACTATAATATAAATAATACAAATATTTCAATATTTCAAGCCGAAGATTAAAATTTCACAATAATTATTTACTGTTATATAAAAAGTGTTTTTTAAAAGTTTTCGTATCTATTAACTGTTAATTCTCACACGATGCTGTTTTCATATCTTGGGTATAAACAAGAGTTAAGTAGGCAGCGCGATCTGCTTCGCATCTTATCAGCCCGATGACAATTTATACGTTCTCAGCTAAGTCCAAAACATATTTAACCTCATTTGCATAAAGAAACAGACTCTGGTATCAACGGATAATAACTACCACAAGTCTGTAGAAGTAGTATATATTTCAGTTTAACCTATCACGTGATTACTACTTTAAGAGTGTACCGATAAACCGCATTAGCGTCGCGACCATAAAGTGTTATTTTGATGTCGACAAATCCACTTTATTAACAGTGGGACCCCCCGCTGATTTTTATACAACCATGTCTAACTGAAAGTTAAAAATGCTTAGGTGGGACATGCAATAAAAGTTTTATAGGGGTTGAGATGACAAAGTTCTACGGTTGCTCGCTTCTTTTGAGTTAAATGCTCGCATCTCAGCGACAATAGTGATTGCAGTTGACACCTGTACCTAGTGATGCACGCATCGATAGAATTTATCGACGACCTTGATACCAGTTAGATTGACTTTATCGTAAATATCCTATTGATTTTCAAAACCAATAACACATATTAAAAACCTGTTTTATTTTTTATTGATAACAACGCACTTCATCACCATTTAATAAAGAAAGTTAGCTTATAAACGTATGTACTGTTTAGCGAGGTTAATGCCTTTCGAAATGTGTATATTCTTTTTTCATTGGCCACGTTGGACCGATCATTCCAATATGGTAACTTGTTTGTTTACAACATGCACATCGCAGTCTCAAAGTGCCATTTTTAGCAACCTGTTGGGTCTAACCAATTACTGAAAAGGAAGACTGCATGAGTAAATAAAGATGAAACCTATCACAATGGACTAATCTCTCTAAGTTAGCGAATGCCATCCTCATACCAAAGGTGTATCGATACCGTAACGTCACTACATCGACAATAACCGGTCAGTTTATGGTATGTTTGTCCCGCGATACCGTGGCAGTTAACCCTATCTTTACGACCGCCTCTAAACATAAGTGTCTCTCCGAACTTATTTATTTTTATCTCATTCCACTTTTTAAATTGAATCCAAGACCGGCGCGTGTGTGGCTCTTTTCTCGCCACTAAAACTGTCAATAAAACGTGCGGCCGCGTTGAATCACACTGCCTTTTAATGAAAATTTGACTCTTTTTAATATGTTATTTATGTGAATTAAACAAGTACTAGCTACGCCTTAATAAGGTAAACACGAGAATGCGTGACGTTAATGACCATTTTGGATATTTAAAGCAGTCATATTGTTGAGGATTCTTCGTGTTTGTCACGTCGTAAATAGAAAATTTACGCTTTATTCACGATAAAAATAAACGAGCTGTGTTATTTTATAAACAATTTATGTACCAATATATATTTTACACTCCCGTTTTTACAATGCGTATAATGTGGTTTTTCAAATAGTTACCTAATGATTTATACTAATAGAGTTTCCCGAAGACGTCGATAAAACTGAATTTCTAATACTATCAATAACTAATGCTAATTTTATGCATCCCTTTTGCATCTAAATGTAGTATTGTCCAAATTAAATTAATATGCGTGCCCTTCGATTGAATGAATTCTTGCATTTTGAAAGTTTATTGAGGAAACCAAAAACGTTAATGTCCTAAAACAAAGATTAAGTTTAGATTAAAGAATGTTAACACTTATTTATTCAGGACGTTCAACGGTGTTTGTTTTAATTATTTGGAATACTTATATTATGTGCCCTAGAAAATAGTAATAATAAGTGTGTGTCAGTAGGAAAAAGTAGCAAGAAGTAGTTTTTGTATAGGAATATGAGAATAGTATTGTTATTAAAATCTAAGGTTTCTCAATTATCTACTATACTTACTTAATCTATAAAAGATAATTTTAGCAAACGACCTGTGCAAAAATTATCTATATCTAGGTATTCGTATTTTATCCTTGATGTACAGTGAAGTTATAGGCATCACGCAAAATATTAAAAAAACAGAACAATATTTGTATAAATAAATGCCAATATAATTTAATTTTAGCGTACTTCCTTGAAAACGCACTTTTCGCAGTTGACCGATCAAATACTTATATGTGATTCAAGGCTGCGAAGTTATTACATATTTGGCACGAGTATTCTATTGAAACCTAAGGAAGCGAAGGTGTTTTTTATTTTATTTAACATATACATTTCGTCACAAGTCACGAATTGCTCTGCGCCCGTCACCTTGAGACATAGTTGTTAAATCTCATTTGCCTGTAATTTCACTGGCTCTCAATGACTGCTGCCGGAACACACCGTTAGGTGCTTGGTGACAGATTTTCTACTCGAGGGTGGTCGCCATAGCCAGGCGGGCATTCGCAAAATGCCCTTCCACTATGCGTTGAAGCTCAAGCCCACGGCGGGATTCGAACCATTGATCTGCTGTGCGACAGTCCATAGCCAATGCCACTGAGCCATCACTGCTTCTAGAATTGAACCTGAAACTTAAGAATCCTAAGCGTACCGAAGGTTTCAAAGGTTCGAGACGTAAATAGCTTGATGCCGAGCCCAACACACTATTTTTCACCTCACTCCAGAGAGGAAAATGCTAGGTGCCAAAAAAACAGCTCAAAGAATATAGTAAATTAGTGGTTACATATTTTGTTCTGGAACTGTTAGTTAGTGTTTTGCTAATAAAAGTTCGAATTTTAAAAATATTTACACTCTAGCGAATAAAAAGCTCTTTTCCATGCCCATTTCCAACGATTAACCTTTCCGTGGTTGTGAGCTGAAAAATATATTTAGCCTGTTAGTTAAATACAAGAACTTCCTTGGCATAAATGTCAAAAAGGTAACGGATAGACTATTGGCATAGAAGATTCCCATATAACAAGTATCTTTTGTGTATATACCTACATAGTCTGCGGTTCAGTGCGCCTAGTATCCTAATACGGCCAAACAGGACCTAGATCATTAAGAAACGATCCTGAAGTCATTAAAACGGGTAATATTTCATTAGACTCGTTCCTTTGTGCTGGTGTCTTAATGAAATGATTAAGGGAAGTTATACTCTTGGTTATTTTGTTTGGCGAATATGAACGATGGGATTTATGTAGTCGGTGCATAAGGTACCCAAGACGTTTAGGGTTCCGTAGTCAATTAAAAAAATAAGTATATTTAAGTATCTATTCTGTGTACCTGTCTGCATATATGTAGTCACGGGTCTCGAAAACGGAATGAGTTTTAAATATAAAATTTCGATGTTTTTGTATAGGGTTTTAAGTTATGACCCTAAAGCAAATCTTGAATTTCAAATTCCAGATCCATCTCTTCCATTAAAATGACGATAAGTTCGTTCGTGTGGGTATCAGCTGTCAATCAGGCAATCACCGCATAACTTGCTAGAGTATTTTACTTGGCCGAGTATAAGCTACTCCGCAAGTAAGAAAATGGCATTTAACATATCGTGTCCCAGCAATAGTCTTGAGAAGCAGCTCTTCTAATCTTTTTGATAACACTTTCTGATAGTTCAGACAGTAACTAAGTAATAAAAGAGAATAGGCATTAGAATCAGAATTTAAAATTTTTATCGTCACAGAGTAAATGTACATACTGATATTATAGCCCAAGAGCCCACAACGGCCAGACTTTCGTCATTTTATAAAAGCTGAAAGTTTTTCTGTGCTTGTCCCCTTTACAGGTATTACCGTGTAAGATTTAAAGCCTTAAAGTATATAATAAAATAACCGAATATATAAAATTAATATATTTTAATAAACATGTAATATTCTTTCCACCAGTATTGTTAAATTTATTTTAGGCCATACAACCGTTGCTGTAGTAAAATCAAGGCTGCTATCTTTTATTGATTGTGTTACTGCGTTTATGCTTTTTTATTTTCTGTTACACCATCTGTGTTTAACTTCTGTCATCGTTCGTAAAGTCAATTAGCTACAATCCAGCCTATATTAATATGTTGTTTTATAATAGGTAGAAACAAGTCATAAACTGCCAATTCTATTATATTTCACGTCGACGTGTACGACAAATATTTTAATTTAAATAGTATATCCTGATTGTCATCATAACAAATTGCAAACCGACTTCAGTCTTTGAATAATCAATCTAACAATACCTGTATGATTTCAATCAAAGTGAACAAAATGAAATTTAAAATTGAATTAGATGTAAATCAATTTGCTAGGATCGTTAATGACGTACATGTAATCAATCATGAGGAGTTAGTGTTGGTGTTGTATGGTAGATACAAGGTTAAGAGCTTAGAATACATCAGTATGGAATGGTTAAATAATTATGTAGTAGATGTAAGTACGAGTATTAATATACCCACTATAGTAGTACAGTCGACTCTCGTTAATTCAAACCTGAGATAATTGCTATATTTCGAACTAAATCAATACATTTCTATGCAATTAGTTATTCGAACGAAAATAAACGCTACGCTACAAAATGACGCGTTAATTCGAACTTATCGGCGTCAAACATTCGACAATTCGTAAAGAATAAGTCACTTGATCCTCTTATAAACAAGTCCGAGTAATCCATCCTACCACTGAGACATCGTAGTACATTGCAGAACAAGTTCAAGCTTGTTTGTATTAATATACCATACCTCAGGTTGTAGATTTTAGTAGATCATCTGTGTTGATTTATCCTCAAGCATGAATAAGTACATACATATATGTCGACAGTGATTTGTCATTGTTTCAAAAATAATAACTAATTATAGAGTAATTATTTGCACAATGTCCTTTGCTACACAATACTTTCTCCACTTTCAGGGGGTTATAATAGTCACGCTTGGAATGGATTCAGGTTGTGCACTTTCTCATCTTACTTTTGTGCTCTCCCACACGAAAAATTATAATTCGGAATCCGTTTTTTTAAATTTGTTGTTTATTTTGTCATAGAGTAAAAAGCTCTAGTTAACGTAACCGTAATCACGATCACTTCAAAGTGTTTGAAACGTCGTTTCATATTCATTTAAAACATAACAGTTTGATATTGAGTTAACAAAACAACAGTAACAATCTGTTATTTTTGTTAACTCAATATCAAACTGTTAATAAAAAAAAAACAAATAATAAAAAAATTATAAATACTACGAAGCAATTTAAGGGTACATATGCCAACAAATATTTTATTAAATGTTTTATGTGAGCCAGAAAGTTTGCCTGAACCACATCTTCGACTACATCATCGCTTACCATCAGGTGAGATAGTGGACAAAGGTGTTCCTATAAGATATACAAATATGTTATTAGTATAACATATAAAAATAGACTGTAATGTACACTAACGAAACTAAGTATTTTCACCGACCTTGATTTGTAGGCGATTTTTTAAGATAACCGCAGTGGCAACTTTGTAAGATCTAATAGGCATTTTAATTACAGTTTTGCTGTTAAATAGCTTACTTTACAGATAATTTAATAGGTACTTATCTATATGAAATATAATGACTTACATAATAACTAACGTATTAACGACAGATTTTATACGATATACATATAGTAAGATACTTATAAAAAGCTTTTAAAGCAGTGATAACTCAGTGACAATAGCTAAAATCTGTCGCACAGGGTACCATGGTTCGAATCCCACCGCGTGCTTTAGTTTCACCGCTTGGTGTTTCGGCATTTTCGAGTGTCCGCCTAGCTAGCTATTCTGTAGTGGAAAATCTTAAAATATCCTTTCAAACTGGGTCATAGTAATGTGAAAATTAATGCTTGTTGGTAGAAATATATATGGAAGCAGTACACCCTTGGACGAACTCGTTCAGAAAGAGTCCTACTGCTACTTAAAGCTAATAACTAATTAAAGCTCAGCAAACTTTGCATTATTGTTGCACAATCAAAGTTTTGTTTGTCATCAAAGGCTAAATTTGTTAGGCAGACAATTGAACATATTTTTATATAATAATGCAAGCTACTCTAACCATAAATTTATAGATGTCTGGTTTTATTGCTATGTTAATTCTGCAACATGTTTCAAAGAATCAATGAAGAAGGAATGACCATCGCATTCTGCACTGGCGTCGTAAAGAGTTACACAATTATGTTGATCTGATCACAAAACAGAAATAGTATTTTATGTCTCTATGATGTTGGTAATGACACAAAGTACCTACATTCATTTTTTTTTGTATTAAACTGCCTTCTGAAAAATTGTGGAGATTCTCAAGTGGATGTGTTTCTTATTAATATAAAAGGTACCTATGTATTAAAACAGTCAATTGTTGTATTAAAATATTATAGTGTTGAAGGCGATGCAGTGCAGAAAAGTGTAAAATATTTAGGGGTATCTGTGCCCTTGTCCGAGTACTTTTCGTCCACTCTGTTTTATTGCCCGACAACTCACTACTCAAATATTAAAAATAATAATAATCAAATATAAAAAAAAACATTTTTATAAGGATTTGATTATCATTATTTTGTCTAGATAGACATACCTATATATTATTATGTCTAGAATACCCGTAAGATAGGTTCTAGGCTTTTACGTCGGGGAAATAATGAATTGCCTTAGTCTTTTTATGACCATAACAATTCTTGTTGATTTATGAACGTATATCTGTACATTTTTCAATATATTTTTAATATCACATATCTTTCTTCACACAGTCCACTTAATGTATATCTTTGGCCCTTATATGCGTCCTCATTCATTCTCAACACCCTTTTCGTTATATAATTTTCATCTATCCACATGCATGACATTCCCATAGCACGCCTGACAGGGAGTATAATGGAGTATGAATATGGACATTGAAGAGTTATAACTATAACGTTTCCCAACTCTATAATATAAAAAAAGTAATGTATATATAAGTTTCAATGTTGTTTAGTTGCGTCACACCTCGTGACGTATGTGGGTCAGAGCGACCGTCGACACCTGTAATCTAGTGCTCATTACCGGCCACTTGCAAATAATTGTTTCTACTTTGTGGGATTCTCTGTTAGACATAGATACCTGTACTTAATAATAGTACCTATATGCGCAGCGCTTTCCATACAAACGTGGTCTCTGACTATCTCTCTATCTATCTATGACGCATATTACTTGCTCAGTGGTAGGCGTCAACTGTATCGAATGTGTTTCTTTCCCGAACGCGCTTTTAATTACCAGTTTAGTTTTAATATCCTGTCAGCAGATTGATTCCAAGAAGGTTATTATGTTTTATTCATTTGCCTAAGAAAAACACACCAAGGAGTTTTTCTCCTGCGGAGTTAAAGATGGGATCACTTATCTTATAACATCTACTGTTGGTGGTTTCGGGCGTTAAGTTATTAAGAGCAAAGACTTTTTTCCTTTTTTTTCATAAAATTAGGCGTACGTTTGTGATTCAAAGAGTTAGTTTTATAATGAAGAATTCCCTCACAAGTGAATGGTAAACAATAGGGATACCTACTATACGTAGGTATGACACTCTTGCTACATTTATTATTGCAATCTCGGCTAATCTATTATAGCCCTCGCCAACGGCTCTGGCGTACAAGTATTATAATCCTTCGCCTACGACTCGGGATTACAATATCTTAACATCGATTAGAATAATCAAATTTCCGCACTCGTATCATAATGTACTATTATTTTATCTCTAAATTCAATGCAATGTTGAATTGGTATTTGACTCAGATCTTTCTCTTCGATCGAAGGTATTAATAGACATTACTTACAATTATGACAAATGACGTATGTTATCATTTCCTCAAGATAAATTATTTACAATTACTTGCTCTCAATGACAGCTGATGGAACACAACATTATACTGACATATTTTCTACTTAATGTGGGAGACCAGCTAGTCTGACGAGCATTCGCAAAAGTCCCTACCACTGAAGATCAAGCCCTCGGTGGGCCAGTAGTAGGACTCTTTGTGAACAAGTTCGTTCGGGGACGTACTGCCTTTATACCTATTTTACCGCCAAGATAATGTTCACATTACTATGTCCCGGTTTGAAGGATGTGGCTACCGGTGCAATTACAATTGGTAAGTTATGATGTGACCGACAATGTAAAACAGGCTTAACCTTTCGTGACTGGCTCCCACTGACAACCATCGGAACACACCATAAGGTGCATAGCGACAGATTTTCCACTTGAGGAAAGCTAGCTAGGTGGACACTCGTTAATGCCGTACCACCATGCGGTGAAACTAAAACATGCGATAGGATTCGAATCATAGAACCCTGTTTGTCAGATTTTAACTATTGTCACTGGGTATCACTGCATTAAAAGCTATTTTTATAAGTACCTTTGTCTGTATATCGTATAAAAACTGTAGTTAATACGTTAGTTATTATATAAGTACTTATATTTAATTATCCTATTAAATTATCTATGAATAAGCTATTTAACAGCAAAATTGTAATTAAACTGCCCATTAGATCTTACAAAGTTGCCATTGCGGTTATCTTACAAAATTGCCTACAAATCAAGGCCGGTGATAAATACTTAGTTTGGTCGGTATACATTACAGTGTACTTTTTTATATTAACCTAATATAATTTGATATTTCTACATATGATTCTGGGCCATCACTGCTTTAAAAGAGTTTCGAATTATTTCTTTAGGAAAATCACGCAATCAAATATAGCCTCTACCATCGTGTCACATTTCACTCTAACTCGACGTCAATGCACTCGTTATCAAGAGTGAGATTTGCAACGTCCGATTTTCCCAGAGATAGCGGTAATTGGGCGGCTTCACAGCAACGCGTGGTTACGGCGCACAAACGCTCGTTTAACGGATACTTTAAAACGAGCGATAGATTCAAACGTTAAAATTCCACGAATATGTTTTAAACACATGATATATACTTATAACACATAACAAACTTTAAACACATATAATATATTACTACTTTTAATATAATATATTCAAAAAAGTGTGTGTGGTTATTATACCGCTCATGTATCGGTTTTTGATGAATCTGATACATTATGATCCATAGCATATGATACTTTGTTCCCAGGTTGTTGAGGTCCAAAGGAGTGTACAACCTAAATATATAAATATATAATAAACAACGTGAGAATGATGTCGGTGGCAGTTTCCTGTTTTATGCCTATGTTACCTTGGGTCATATAGGCTATATAAATTGGGTGCAAACGTAACGAAGACTATTGTGGTGTTCTATGGTAATAAATTAATAATTAAACCATGCATATAGTTGAGCTGGCTAATTGCTTACTTAAGATTTTGGCAAAAAGTTATCTTCAAATGTAATAAGAATACGTTACTAAATTTGAGTAATTTTAAAACTTCGATAAAAATATATTTTTATCGTTTGAACTGTTTGTAATCTCACAATAACCTCTCTCATCTCTATGGTTTTCTAAAATGTTTCCCTTTATCTATATTATGATATAGATATTCGATATAGTTAACATGTTAGATATCTCTCTAAATAAGCTTTAAAAACCTTGTGCTTTTCAGACATAGTGAAGTTTTAAAATTACTCAAATTTAGTAACTTTACTTCAATGAAAATATGTCCGAATGCTCTTTAGAAGATAAACTTCAGATAAGTTTTTGGGATAGTACAACCTAGTGCTTGTATGTAATGGTTGGTTCTGAGCGTTTTCGATGCTAGTTTGCTACGCACAGTCGGACGTGACGTAGGTATATTAGTCTACAGAGTTTTGAGTTTTGTTGCGTTCATAACGGTTCTTTACATTGCATTACGTATTGTTGCTAAAATAATTATACATTTTCATATCAAGTTCTTCATACGAATAGAATTATTGTACCTTTCCGTTTTGCTCGAGTATTGCTATTGTAATTGTTGGACTCTTTTCACATCTGATATCACTAACCCACTGTGCAATGGTGCTCAGAAAATACATAAATTCTATATACTTACTTGGCATGAATTTCCAACGTGATTATTATGATGGTTAAACCCGTTTTTGCCAAGTATTGCGTCACTTTTAAGCCTCGTGGTCCTGAGATTAAATCCAAATACATATATATATTATTTTTAAGTTTGCAATAGCGCCTGCTAGGCGAATTACATTACAAAATAACAAATGTACGAGAGAAAAAAATATATAATTTTGTAACCGAAATATATTGTTTTTTTTTTACTATTACTTTAGTCTCCACTTCTCCAGTGCTGTAGAACCGTCTGGTTGGTGGAAATAGGCTCGGTCGAAATTATATTTAATCACCTCTTCTAAAATCTTGATGATATATAGTTGTAAACTCGTATAAATATATTTATGCTAGTACTAAATTTAAACTATCGCTACCTTAAGTGCCTAATAGCACACAAACATGCAAGTGCTACTCTACAATGACCGTCTAAAATTTAAATAAAATCGTACCAGAAATTACCACCTGGGGTCTAAAATGGTTTAAAATTTTTTTATCTAATCCAATATATTAAAAATACGATAACTCTGGCAGCTACAGTCGTCCACGTACAAACGCAATGTTAAAAACTAATAGCTGCTATTGAATGCAACCTTTTCGAAAATTCTACGGTTTTGGACACTTACGTATTTCTCATAATTTGTTCGGAATTTATATGCCACGAATAAATTGTAAGACGCTTCACATTTTACCCATTTTAGATTCTCACTTTACTTGATATACATAATAGTGCATATTATAGTCAGAATTTGTAGCGCCATCTATTAAAATTTTTAGATTAGTGAAAAATTTGTAAGCCCTAGAAACTAAATTGATTAAACACAATCACATTAAAACTTTTTAATTTCAAGTTCGTTTTTCTGTACGGTGGTTGGCAGTAAAACATAATTTATTAAACAGGCGACCGATGAAACAAATAAATTCCTAAAAATAACACACGTCTGTCGTTTTATCTAATCTTTTACTATCCACGGATTCCGAAGCAGTATCAAATTGTTTTCTACCATAAAGTTCACCCATAACATATTCATGAGATTGCCCTTAAATGTCTTGGAAACGTTCGGATATTTTAACTGTTTTATATATTCGTTTCTGTTTGGCAGTTCCATACAAATAGCTCGATTTCTGTATGTGGTAGCGAGATGTATGGAATTATGTTGATTTAAATGAATTTAAGTTATATTGATTCTGTTATTAATGATGGCTTATAAATATAGCGCGATTTGACAGTGACAAAATAAGGTTATCAAAATAAAAATTGCACATGATTTATTATACGTAATATAGTTAATTTATGTTATATATAGTTTATCATTTAAAAACTTTATTCTGAATGTAAACATGTATTGTTACTCGAAAAGTATTGTTACTTTGTAGTGCCAAGAGACAAAGAATTCACCTAAAAAATTTCGTCCACAGGTTGCAAATCATTTTTCAAGCGGTCCGTGAGAAGAAATCTGACATATTCCTGCAGAGGGAATAGAAACTGTCCCATCGACCAACACCATAGAAACCAGTGCCAGTACTGCAGGCTCAGAAAATGTCTCAAAATGGGCATGAGGAGAGAAGGTGAGTTCCACAAATGTATTCCAAACATGGATTGATCATATCAAATCTTTGGGCATGATTAAACCCAATCCAGTAATTATTATATGTATTGATGAAATTATTTTGAAAAGGAAAATTTTACTAACCTGAGAATTGTTATTGGCTTTTACATTGAAGTAGTGACTAACCATGCCTATCTTGAGACATTTGTATTGCATTATACAACCCGTGTTACTAAAGTTTTCTTTTTTGTCCACCGGTACTTTACTCATACTCTGTAAGTACTATGTAATATAAGTTTTAATATTATGTTGTCCACATTACTGTAAGTTATTACGAACATAATTGCTTCTGCGGATTTATGTGCGTCAATTTTGCAGACGAATTTAGCTGCGTATGCTTTAGTTGTATGGAATTCTCGAATGATGATAGAATGTGGTGGGTTATTACAAAAAGCTGTGGAGATACATTGATTGTCACAAGTGTAATTAGTGAAATCATTAATCTTGTGGAGTCATTAGTCGGACAACTGGCCAAGGGCAGAGCTCGGTGCTCTAAGTAACCGTTGACGATCACTGTTAATATAAAGTTATGAGCAGTAATAGTTTATTATTACGGTGGAATTAATACGGACGGTTATTGTTTTAAAGACAGGGACGTGATTGATGGTATTGATGACGGTGTACTTCATATGAATATTCTTGATAATAATGAAAATATAATTAATGATATTCCAACAATTTGCCTTTTTGTAAAACGAACAAGTGCGTAAATGAGTAAAGTTTAAAATAATAGATGTTGGTTAGGTCAAGGCTGCGGTAGAGAATGTACCTTGACAAGCTGTCGGGTTTACGACGTGTGCGACAGTGGGGCTTTTAACAACCTATAGAAATACATCAGTTTTGTGACAACGCTTTTATTGGCAGGTAGTGTAATGGTGATGATATTTTTGTTACCTAACTTACACTGTGAGAAAACATTTTGATCGGTTATTTCATTATGTAAATCTGACAAGACTATCTATTCATACAGGACATTGATATACTTTGTACCTAACCAAATTGCAATGTTTATTTAAATGATAAAACTCTAGAAAGTTTTTAATAAACATATATTAAGGTAAAAATGTATGCAATATTAAAAATTCGCAAACGAAATTTAACAAAACACGGTGATATAGAAGTATCTACCTACAAAAGGAACAAACGTAAAGATAGCAGAGCGATGTAATTTCCTCATGTCATAAAGGAAACGGTCTTGACGTAGGGCACTGAGGTTGAAGAGTTCATAACGAAGCGGACACACGCTGTGCCCGATTATATCCTCGTGTCCTATGAAACAGGTGCCGCGACCTCTTTCATGACCTCCGCTCTTTTGGGCCGCTTTGTCCTCATTCTGATAACAAAGTTCACTTTGCTCATCGTATTCATAATTATTTCATGTCTATTTTAAACATATGTTGACAACGCTTTATTTATATCTTTACCTACTTTGACGTACTTTGTTTTTGCGCTATTTTCATTATCAACGTCATTATTACAAACAAAAGAACATACAAAAAGTTTTTACACGTCGCACCTTTGTATCATTAGCTGTCCTTTTACTTCCGAGCAGATAATGCAAAGGGCACGGAAGACCGGAAAGGTCGGAGTAACCCGTTGCTCTCATTCAACCCGTAAGCACCGCATTAGGTCTCCTCGACCCCGCTATATTTCGCCCAACAAATGATTTGTTTGCTGTCAACAAACAAAAGAAAGGTGCGAACTGCAACATCCAGGCTTCTTTTTTCATTCGAGATTAGCTGTTAATAGAAGAAAAAACGCTTTGTCGTTTTATAATCGTCTTAGATATCAAACCAGATCGAGATAAGGTCCGCCTTTGTGAGTTTTTTGCTATTGTTTTGTTCGAGATAGTTGTTAGGTGTTTTCTAAAACGCTTTAGCGGTTGAAAGGGTCCATTGAGGGGTGTTGCTACTACGTAATGCGTTTGATTACGATAGTAACACGATCTGTTACAGATAGCCTTTTGTGTAGTGTTTTGGTCACTTTCTTATAAAGGTTTGTGTGTGTGAGATGATGGTCAGTATCCGTTGTATTTTGTTGATAGGAGATAATATAAACTGTTTCATTACATAATTTTATTCCACCTTTCATATGATCTTCATTATAATTGGTTTAAAATGAAACGAAGGGATAGGTATATTAGAGATTGCACTAAAAAATATATAAACTTTATTAGATTCACTTGGTTGTCAGAAGGCTCAAAATGTAGAATAAGATTAACTTTAGTTTAATATATGTAAAGTGGTGATAGTCCTAGATTTAAACTTGGATAAGTCAAGCGGGTTACAATGTTTTAGAAGTTAATCGACTATTTTCGAAACTTCTTTAAGATTTCTTTTTCATTATCAACAATCAGAAGACTTGGACACCGTTTAACAAAGAAAGGACTTGGTACAAGCATATCAATTACAGTTACCACCAACTACACTAAAAAAAAAATGAATTCAAATCCACAATACTAATCGAAAATGAAATCTTTATTTACAAACACAAATAAAAACAAAAATTGTCGACCATAGTATTATTAACCTATTGCAATTTTCACCTTTAGGTGTCTTTTTTGCGAAGTCAAAAAGTCTTCCAAAGCCTACCTTACCCACATAGTATGTAGGCTTTGGAAGTCCGAAGCTGTTTGTGTATACATACCTACTTTATACTCATAGAAGTAACAGTAGACAATCAAAGATCCATACATAATACATACATACAATATATACCTAATAAATACTTACATACACAATATAATACCTACTAGCGGCCCTCCCCAGCTTTGCGCGGGTATTTAACAAAAATTTCAACTGTTTTGAAAATAATCTATAACCTATGTTCATCAGGGATAATGCTAGCGGCCTTTCAATGGAGAATTCTAATGGAGAAAGAATTTTTCAAACCCGTAGTTTTTCAGTTTATGACTTACGAAAATACAAATCTTTCCTCTTTATAATATTAGTGTAGATGTACATACTTAGATGTAGACAAATACTCAGTATTTAAAGGTTACTGGTAGTAAATCTACCGTACAATAAGCAACGAACTATAGGTTCGGCCTAAATAGCATAGATCCCGGTTAGCGTCTGCCCTTTCATTCAGCAGATGTAGGTAATACATTTCATCGCCGACATTATGCCGGAGTTCTCTTTCGTAATAGATTTTTAGTTACTCGTGCTAAGTGTCTAACTTATTTTTTTATCGCTGATTTTCACCTGATGGTAGGCTAACTGATGATCGACGAAAATAGTAAGAAGACTTAACCTTAAATGGGAATTCTCAAATACTGACCGTTGGAACACACCTTTCGGTGCTTGGTGTCAGATTTACTACTTAAATATGGTAATTTATTAAATAATTATATATATTACATATCTTATTCAGGCTCCATTTGAGCTTGGGAAAAATGCTTTTGTCCAACTGTTCTTCTCTACAGGTCGCATTTCACAACCGATTCTCGTCAACTTTAGTGAGCTGCTTCGAAAATTATGTTTATTTTGTCGATGCAGTATTTGTACATTTTTGAAAACGACGGAGTGCGGGGCTTAAAAACGTTAAAAGATCATATTTGATTCGTGAAAAACTCAGCTTGCAGACACACCATTTTAAATAAATTAGTTCTACGGCCAGTTTTACAATCGAAAAAGCGCTTTTGTTTTTTCCATTACTTATTCAGATTTTGAATATGAGGTAGGTATTAAGCAACTAAAGAGCAAAAAAATATCCATTAAATATCAAAGAGAACATCTATAATGTTATTGTAGAATGAAAACAATAGATACACACCAGTGGTCCAGCCCAGGTGCAACAGACCATCAGTCCAACCCAACTAGACAAACAATCCGCATGATTGCAATATGCTAAACAAAGCTCGCATCCATTGATTAATTAACTACATTAGCTGACTGGTTTATTTAATAAGTGCATTAATGTACGCAGCAAAAACGTAACAATGGACGTGGTGAGGACCGTAAAATGCTCATATAACGGTATAGAAAGTATAATCTTGGATGTTTTGTTGCATAGCTCACTAAAGCTATATTTTGCTTAAAGCACCATTTTTATTCCTATTTTTTCTACTTAGATATATTAATTCACTAAAACATATCTCGACATTGAGATGTATGAGGGCGTTTTGATTAAATTAATTTGTTGATCAATCTTTCTTCAATTATAAGATCTTTTATTGACGAGGAGTAACAGTAATATTTTTAACGTTCATGATCAAATTACACATACTCAGAATCAGAAAATTTTTATTGTCAACTGATAAGTATACAAGTCTGCCAGATCTTCCAGCAATAGAGTTATTATCGGTTTGCCCACATCGAGCATTCAATATTAATCACAGTTATATGAAAACATCAATAATCTTATTGGTAAATGACCATTATGTACATATTAAAGAACATTCTAATTTTATTATTATGTTATCAATCCTTATAAATATTCATAAAATTAAATATATTATACAATTAAAACATGTCAGTACAGTAAATTTTAAAAAATGTACGTAATACACATGTTATGAGTATACGAGTAATACATTTCGGTTGTTCAATCTTTATCAAAGTCTCCCGATCCTGCCCGTTTTGAAGCTGAACAAAGGGCTTCAATGGTCCCACCTTTTGTTTAGGGCGCATCAATCATACTCGCTTTGTTTGGAATATCTTAATAAGTTTTTGTGCAGGAGCGGTCATTTGGAAAGATTTCTGGTATCGCACCGATACCCCTCGGGACTTCGCGATGAATTTTAATAGGATTCGCATGGGGAATTGAAAATGTGTCTTTTTTTTAATTAATTTTGCGAAACATTTTGGATACAGGCGAATTAGGCATAATATGGCCTTCCTTGTGTCTACTTTTTGACACTATAGCAGATTTTGGCTTAAGCATATATAAAAGTATGCAAACTATGTTGTTTACTAGTGGAATCTGTTCAGTATGAGAAGTCGATCTCCACCTCCAATATTTATAGGTATGAACTGAAACTTTTTTTTATGGGATTGTGGCGGAACCAACTCGATAGCTCGGTCTTGAGCGGTCACCTCTGCTTTTAATAGATTAATTTTGCTCGGTGGTAGAAATATTAGGTATGGTATGGTGGCATTACTTCCACAGGCGAACTTGTTCACAAAGAGTACTTACTACTGCTATTATATTATGCGTAGCCGTTCTAAACCGATCAGCAAAGTTAAGCAACGTCCGCCGTGGTCATGAGATAGATGGGTGACCGCTGGTGTCATTACTACTGAGCGCTTCTATCAGTAGTATCGATAATCTATCAGGCATAAAAAAGAATGATTATTCAGTGATGGTCTTATGGCGATGACTATACACTGTCATGCAAGAGATTGAAACTCGATGTGGACTGGTGCTTCACCTCATGGTAGTAGGGTATTTGACGAAAGCTCACCAATGTAGCTTAAACCCTTAAGTAGAATATCTGTCAGTCAGCAAGTTTCCCCTGGCTTTGTCCGTTAGATCCAATAAGTCTAAGTTTAGCGTGTCCTCTACCTTCGAGCACATCATCATATACTAACCAGGGGAGAATGTAGTTAAAGGCAACAATAACGTGACTAAGAAAACGTAGCATGTAAGTAATGCAAAAACAAAATAATAATAATCACACGCTCCTTTTGATTTTTCATGGTCTGTAAACTGCCTGTTCTATTCGTTGCACTAATCCGAGCGCAAAATCCTTCATTTTGTACAACGGAAACCCTGCACAATGCACTTTTATTGTAAGCCCACATGACCTGTCAAAAACGTCATCGTCTAGAAGACGTTCCCATAGGGCCCACAAATTACGCAATGTTTGCATCGGTTATTATTTCAAACAGTAAATGCCCCATACACGCCTCTATACTACAAAGGAAATGTCAAAAGAATCGGCAAGCAGTCTTGAGGAGGGTGTCAATTTGCGCTTTCAACCAGGTGCGGTCATTGTTGACCAACTGACCGTAAGGATGGGTCTATTTGGATTAGACCAGTCTAGTTTGGCAAACATCGATCCGTGAGAACCGTAACGTTCTATCCAAAGAAAAGGTTCGATCTTCGAACGGGTCTATCACTTATTATGAGTCGATGCAAGTACTTACTTGATAGCTATTTTAAAAAATACAGAGAGACTATTATAATGACTTAATCGTGTCAACAATCAGTACAAGCAGTTAGAAAGACGAGAACATCTCGAGGCGGTGCTTACCGACTTTGTCTGCTGCGTCACGGAGATATTATCGTTTCTAGTGAGCATAATAACTGTGACATGTTTCGTACGAGGCTCCAGGGCCGCGTTTAATGGTCCACATTCCGGGAAAACCAAGTCTTACTAGCCGCGTCCGACATAAAGATATCATCGACGGTTTTCTTGCGGCAGCGTTCCCACGGAACGCGAAAATCCCTGTTCTATAGTAAAGTGACCCTTGCCGGACAGCCGGACATTGGTCAAGAGTAACACCCCGTCCAAAACATTAATTAAAAACGAAGACAACAAATAGACCGGTTCAGTTTTTGTATGGTCAAGGTGCTCGACCCTACTGACCTTCCGATAGGGTCCCGGGCGTCGTAAGCTAATTATATTTCCGCACGTTTTGTCAAACAATTTGCATATGAATTGGGATCCACTACAATAGAAAATGGCTCTAATCTGCTTGGAAAGGCTACGAAGGGTGGTCTGGATAGATATTGCACAAATACGGCCGACGAATATTACCTGTTAGGAACCTGATAGGTTTTCACTATAAACATTAGTTTTATGCCAGAGGAATATAGAATTTCACATTGTGTTATAAGGAGGTTTCATCTGATTATTTTGCCTATGTCAGCATATAAGTTTTACAAATATTAGCGTTTTAGGTCAGAAAAGCCATGAATATATTAGTATGAACATTATCAATGTATTAAAAAACAATATATTTCTTACATATGATGTTATATAAACAATATCAACATTCCATCCATCTAACATTCCGTCACCGTCAATAATTTTTTTAATGATAATATTTATCAGTTGCCTTTGACAATTTCGACGGGTTGCAGTCAAATTTTATAATCGATCAAGTGACTAGGTATAAAGATGTTTTTTCAAAGACTTGCAGCGTTAAGATATTTCATCATCTCTAATATGGATGAACAGAATCCAATTCGGTTGTCCCGTGAACTCTAAAGCGAAATGGCTACAAAAAGGAATCAAAGTGTAAAATCATTTGTGTCGGATTAAAAAAGGAGCTAGCGAACGAGCGTGAGATATACACCACTATCAATCACTTGGTGATTTATATTCTCTCACTGGGATGATGTATCACCGTCCGGGACTCCGTCCGTCTGTAAAAGTATTCCGATAATTAACTTTTTAAAATTTGACGGACGCCTTTATTTAGGGTAAAAATAATACAAATTCATCAATTGCAGTGCAAAATCTCTGACTTTGAGCTAAGTATTATATTTTTTAATGTAATATTTACTGACGTTAGACATCAAATTTGAATAAATCATTTTGAAATTTTATCGTAGATATTCAGTCTCCAGTAAAACCAGTTCTTTGTCATAGTTCGGAACGGCGATGTTTTGGCTTGACTATTTTTTATTTATGTTCACAATAAGTAAACATTATTCAACGTTAATGAATAACATTACAATTCAAAAATTTGCTGCAATAAAGCGGACAGAAATTTAAATAACGACAGATCAACTCATGCTGTGAGCTCTATCTAGTGTAGAAAAGAATGTAACATTCATCAGAGGCGAGCGCGACACACCACTATACTCGTATAGTACGTCAAAATATTCACCTACAGGGGGTTACCTCAATGGCGTTCCACTTGCCAGCCTGGAATTGAAGGTGGCCCCCTGGTGAGCGGTCGGCGTGTGCCTAACGAACTATACGCGTGATTTATTGGAGCGCCTCGCCTCGCCACCAACGCTAATTCTCTCACTAACGTGTAATACAATCAAGAGAAATACGAACTCGAATTCACCGCTTTCGATACCATTACCGTTTAAAACATATTTAAATCATAGATACTATTTCGTCTCCTCTTCTACAAACGTTATTATCTCGATTTAGCTCAAGTATAATCCGATTCGAAATTATATGCAATGATAAATCGACACTACGTACAGGTGAAATTTTCTCACAGTCGCTTCGGCCGCTCTAACGCCGTATAATCTCGAATACTTGAGAGAGTAATGCACGGTTTGTATGTATATTGGTTACTACGTTAGTAGTCTCAGGAAACCTGTTTCATCTGGTCGTGCCCTCTGTACCGTACCATATAATAATATTTGTTGGCATCCAGCTTTGTAGTTTCACTTTATATTTTAAGCTCATGATTTTAATCATGTGAAAACGAATCAAACCTTGCAGAAGCAAGAGAAATTTGAATTCCATTTGACAGACATGAAGATCACAATCAGAGTGTCTGTCTCAACAGACACCAATGTACTTTATACATTCACGAACAGATATCTACACGTCGTTGACAGCTTAATGGTCGAATGATACTCCCATCAAAACCAGAAATTATCAACAAAATGTTGACCAAGTCGTCGCTTCTAAAAACAAAAACTAATTTAATATGCTAATGTTGGTGATGGCTCAATAAAATTGATGATAACAGTCCATAATAATTATGACGATATTCAAAATTGAAACAACTTTTTCTTGGGACCTGTCGTTCGAAATTCATCTAGCGTCCGCATCTCTGTATGTCAGTTTGTCTGTACGTCCATCATTACATGTGAATCATCGCCAGTATCGTGCTCGGAGAATTTCGTGAGGTCACAGTTTAGTATAGCGGTTTAGGCGCCCTGCGGTCGTTTGCCCGCCGTCTCCGCCGGGTCCGGCACGGTGGCTTGCTTCGAGCATCCTCAGCAGAGAATGGGACGAGAGACCAGCTCTCTGTCTAACGCCGACCGTTCCGTGACCCCGCAGCTAATCACATATCTGCAAGCGTATTATGATTATCGCAAGCCTTCGTTGCTCGTACGTTGTTGTGGTCAGTGACTCGTTGCGCGGCGGTTTCGTTACGTTCCTTACCGACATTATTGTTTCCTATGCACGATTTTCATTCAGATACCTCATGCATTATTTGAATATCATTTGAGTTCATTCTAACGTTATTACTGGCTAGAAATATAGCTGTACCAAAGTTAACTACGTGCGCTAGACGCATTGCATCGATTTTATGGAAATGTACTTTCATATAGAATTGAATGCCTTTCAAATGTTAATAGCTTGTACTTCGACATATTTACATTATATATGTTGCATCATCACATCATTAACCATCCATAACTAAAACACCTGTTACTGACCTCAACATAAATCTCGCGGTATTTAATAAGTCGATAATTACGAAAACCGAGTCACAGCTAATGCGGTTGAGGGCTAGAGCTGGAATGCATTTAATTCTGAGCACGTGCTATACAACAGCTTTATTTATACTGAGTAGTTTATCTCAAAGATAATTTTAATTGTTTGGGATGTTACTACACAAAACATCTTCCGTGTCCGGTATTTTTCTTTTAATTTAGATAATGGAACCTCTGTGGGAGGTTTGTTTCGTTTAAATTCTTTCAGATTGATAACTTTCCATCACAACATGGTATTAGCATTCCATTTCACTATAACAATTTGTTTAAGTGGAGACACAAAAGTGTATTTGTCACTAGGAGGCGTCCATAATCAGACATCTAATCATTTGTCGCATTCGTCTCTGTTCTCGTGTAAGAAACTTTCTACATTAGTAGCGGAAGAATCTCTAATCTGTATATTAGAAACAATATTTCTCACTGTCGTAATACTCGAGAATTTTCTAATGGTATCAAAACACAACCGTTAGGACAACAAAAGGCGGATGGCCGACAATTTGTCGTTGTGGTTTGTCGTACGACACCGTGTCGCGTGCTGGGATCGCGTTGAAAAATGTTGAACATAAATAACGGATTATCAACTTGTATCGAGACGTAACGAGATAGTGGCTAACAACTTAAATAAATAGGCGAACGGTAAATGAAGTTACGTATTCAAAATGCTGTACAATGATGTATGTGCCATATCATACGTATCAACTAATGGCTTGATAGCTAGAAACTGTGCAGTCTTCATTAATGGTTCAATTTATAGCTTGTTATTTATATGTTTTTGTGGGTCTGTCGTTTTGTCAGTCATTAGAAGTGAAATGTTAATGTTAGGTGCATTATCTTGATGAGAACGTTCTGATGAAAAGGATAAGCTGTGTGATGATTTGTTATTCGTTTTTTAATTGCTTCATCGTCGACTGATCTTTGTCTTTTTTAGATGTGGAAGAATTTACTGAGGTAATTCAAAACCTGGTGCTGATTATATTTCATCGCTTGTATTGAGTGAATAATTTTTTCTGATTTCTAGCTAATATAGTTAAAAGTGGGGCAAGTATGTTTTCACATTTCGGACAATAAAGACTATAATATTTTTTTAAATTGGCACGCAATAGTACTTGTAATTATATTTAGAAAAATAAAGAATATAACTCATGAGAACCTAGTGACCTAATAAAAATCATGAGAACCAAGCCTAATATCAATATATTAGGCTAGGTTCTCATGATTTTTAATATAAAATACCATAAATTTATAACTGGGTTTTATATGATAACAAATCGCTAATAAATCATCACACATCTTATGTATTATAAAATATTGTTATTTTTAACACAAAATTTTGCGAACATTTTGTTAGTATAAAAGGCAATATCCTGTTTTTTTTCTCTATCAGATGGGACCGACCAAAAATTGAAATAGTAGACAGTTTTAAAAGTAATATATGTGTGATTATTTATGCCACCATAACTTCAAAGTGCCCGAATATATTTCGATGTATCTTGTATGGTATGTCATTAGAATCTTTACATCGTCCCGAATAACACTGGCTTTGCTCTTCGGGCAGGCGTTTAATATATTTGCTTGCATTTATTGCTTATGTTAAAAATAATAACAAGCTGTTAAATATGATCATGTTATATAATTTAGCACCATCAGTTTATCTTCATGGTAAATTTCCTATTCCATATTACTTCATTATCATAAATATAACTGAGATAGTTTTGCATCAAAGTGTGTAATTTAAGGTCGTTATTACTTCGAGTTAGCGATTAAAATAGTTCCAGTAAAAATCTGTCATATCCATAATATGAGTAATTTATCGTATATATTGTTCTTTATTATATTTATACTGAGAAGTTAATTAAACTCTTTGAACTATTGTGCATTAAGTATCCAATGTTGAAGATTTTTAAATTGCTTAGGCACCTATAATATACTTATTTAAAAAAAAAATTTGGACATTTCGATGCACTGATTTTTAAGAGCGTATTGACACTATCATAATATGATAATATATGCGCATATAGCATGTTCTAAATAGCATTCAGTAAGCACATCTAGCTGACGAAAGTATCTATCAAAATGTTTGTACAGCTTGCACCTTTAAAACGTCTTTTTTAGGATTTTACTCAAAAATATGATACCTTTTGTTGCATTTAATAAATTTATTCATAAGTGTATGTTATATAATATCTTACATAAACTCCAAAGGACGACACAAACTTATTAAACTTTTTTCTCCTGACAATATATATATATACCCAATGACATGATTGTGAAAAGTTTTGCCTTTTGGATATTGTTATATAATGATTGAATAACCGGACCTATATACATTTTTAGTTAATTTTTTTGCTACGTAATAAGAAGTTATTGTTACATACGGAAGTCATTTATTTAAAAGTTATTTTAATAATTTACGATCTATCCTCCATACAGGTCTATTTTCGCTCAAAATCCAAATTTTTTTCATCACAAAATTTTCGAATTTACATAAATCAAACTCATATTATGATTTACGATGTTCTTCATTCTTAGTATTGTTTTTTAATTCTTTTTTTTTAATACATTTTCCTTTTAGGACTTACCACATATACATGTCATTGGGGTCTAAGCGAGGTTGTTAAAAAATCATGTGTTCAATTAAACACATGTAGAATACACGAGCCTTTAAATCAATTCGATATAGCAAAAATAAAGATGCTAAAATGGAATCAGAAACTTGTGTGTATAAAATCGGTGGAATGAAAATTCGCGACTTCTATGCCCTTGTGCGTCATTAAACCCCGTAATCTCAGAACAAAAATAAGCGATCGTGATTGTCAGATCATTTAAACAGTGTCTGTGAATTGGAGCAAACATAAGACATATTATATTTTCCTTGTGTTGTGACACAACTCTATACGTAAATATTAGCGTGCAAATTGTTAATGACACTTACCTGACAGACTGGCTGTACAGTCTCAAAAATAAACAATGATATATCTATATATTTGTTGATAATATGTGTACAGAACTTGCGAGGTAGATTCTCGTAAAAATATTATTTACTTCTGAGTTTTTTACTCACTAAAGAAAATACTGTACTAATAATGAAAGAGGCGTCTTTTAATTTTAAATAGCGCTGTTACCTAATTATTTTTTTCAATTTTCTCTGTAATTTTTAAGTTTTTTTTCACAATTTCGAGACAACAAAAGTTAGTTGTAAGACCTTACTTATGGCATATGAGATACACCTATCCACTTTGTCTTAGGAGCGCAAACGGCACCTAATTATCAGGCTATGAAAATTAATATTCATAAAATATGTGCTTTCTAGCCAAATGAGATAGTAACAAAGCTAGGTATTATGAATTTGTCAACGGAGGAACCTATAACATTGCTGCTTACATTACATAGCAATGTCTTTAGCCAAATTTGTCCAACAATAAAAAATTAATAACTAATAAAGGGAATTACAATTGCGAGAGAAAAAATTATAGTCATGTGCGGGATTCGAACCCTGCATGAAGAACGAGAGCAAGAATTACAGTCATGAGTCATTGTGTCATGTTAGCTCAATTGGTTAGAGCATACCCCGGCTAAAGGGGTGGATGGACGCGGGTTCGAATCCCGCACATGACTATAATTTTTTCTCTCGTAAATTTGTAATTTTGTAATGTAATTCGCCTAGCAGGCGTCATTGCAAACTTAACAATATTAAATAAAATAATAAAGGGAAGTTAGGATTCTGTGATTGAGCTACAAGAGGAATCCGAAAAAGCAAAAACATTGTGTTTGTGGTCTATATGAATAGACCTATATGAATAGATATATTCATAATAAAAAACTTTTACATCCAGCAAACATTTTAACGAGATGTGTGAAAAAGTATTCCAAAATGTTTAAGGCTGTATGTTTTTAATGAAACAAAACACGTATTTAAAAAACCATTTGAGAACTATAAACTAATAGACAGGTATGTATAAACTTAGAGATTCAACATATATATCTTTACCATCTCGATTCTTGATGCCCTCATCAACTAAAAAGTATGGTTAAGTATACAACCAAAATGAGGAGTCTAAAACTTTCTGCAAAATCTACATAGGTACTTGTGTTGTCTTTTCTGTTATAAGGGAAAACATGTTATACCAAATTTACATTCGTAGTAACAGAAAGATGACATAGGTACAAATAATAAAATAAATTTAAAATTAAAAACCCGACTGCCAATTATTTGTTTTCGTTAAACGTTTTATCATTCCATTGAAATTAAAACTGCAATATATATAATATATATAGTTTTGGAATATTTTCTTAAAGCCCTTAATTTTGATACCCAACTCAAAGAGTTTGGTTTTTTTTTAAATATGGCGTCCAAAATCCACCAGTTCGTTTTTTATTTTTTAATGTTTCTAGTTTTACTTGCGCTATCAAGGCAAATCTAATGATATATTATACATTACAATCAGATAAGCAGTTAAGAAGTTATGATGGAGTTCATGTATGTATTATTGTGAGATGAAACTCACATCACAATCATACATACATGTACCCTGAAAACATAACATTCCTTTTTTTGGTCAGTCGTGTAAATAAATTATTTGAGGCTTGCTAGTTGATACTACAGCTAGTTAGAGAATTATAGGAGACCTTTCATTTTATGTTATTAAAGATTAAACATTAAAGATTAATGAAATCTAACCACTTTTGTTCCCGACTATATTAACAACATCATCATCAAATCTCAGAAACGATACAGTACTCGTTTCCTCTACAATCTGTGTCAAGAGCAAATATTTACTTTGCAATTGATACTTTTGCACTCTTCATCATTACTTTAGACCTTACACCTTAATGATACGGTACATATTCGTATATCAAAGCGACAATCACAAGCTGTTCAATTTGATTTTCTGCGAACGTGAGTTGAATACAAATGTGCTAAGTCTTGCCAAGCTTATTAATCTTATTATAGAAAGAACGGAATAAACTAAGCATTGCGGTAGTTATAGTAGCATCTTTATGTCGTACATTACGCTATAATTTCATAGCATTTTCTTAAACGCAAATTTTTAGTAGTATGTATTACGATATTCAATATCATAAAAGATTGGACACAATATATATTATCTATGTAAGGGTTAAAACTGCGAATACCGTTATTTATTTCTTATAAAACGATTTTAATACCGTATTCAGTCCTTTTAGAAAAAGCTTTTTGAGCAGTTTAAAATAGATAATTTAATCGCGTGTGCACGTATATAGGTTATACGTGTTTCGGTTTGAAATACGCTATTCTACGATTATTCCTTGACTCTAGTTTTTTGTTATTTTGAAGGAATCCGTATTTCACGGATCTCTAACTAATGAGCGGAGTGAGCCCCGAATGGGTTATTTGATATTTTGTATAAAACGTAGAACTCTTCGTACGAGTTCGTCTGAGGAAGTTTTGCCACCGTACCTATTTCAACCGACAAGCAGTAATGTTCACATTACTGTGTTCCGGTTTGGAGGGTCTGCACCCATGTGCCTGCGCATATGACTGAACAACTTTTTGTCGCATGATATTGATAGGCGCGGTGCAGTTTTTCACTTTGTGACAAAATTCATTTTTTATAGGCAGAGATTACCGCTTACCAAGTTCACCATCAGATGGTAGTGGTTGAAATTTTACACGATGAGTAAGTGATCGGTAGTAACTATGGACTGCTGTGCCGCAAAATCTGTTTCCAAGCACTTAACAGTGCGGAACACTGTTAAGTGCTTGGAAACAGATTTTTCGTGTCTCAGGGTGATGGGCGTAGTACAGTTCCTCACTTTTGACGAAATGCATGTGCTATATAGGTAGAGGTTGCGGCTTTACATCAGGTGGGCCTTGTGCTTGTTGCGTCACAATCACATATAAAAAAAGTCTATAAATTCCATAAAATTTTATTTAAGGCTCATACGTAATATTGCTGTCAATAAAAAAACTTTTTCGCCCTAGGATGTGGGGTATTATTGTCTAGAGCTCATTGAGTTGAGTACAACTAAATAAATGTTTTATCTGTAAATTAATAAAGTGTTGCCAAGTTGCAAATTCTTCTCACTCGGGCACTCTTGTCAGAGTGGTCGTGGTTGCTGTAAACGCAGAGGCATTGGTTAGGTCCACAATAATCCCAAGGCTTGCCCTCTTAGCGATGTTCTTCCAATTCTGTCGGTTCGAAGCGTTCCGAGTACAGTGGACCATGGTAGACTCAGTTGCTTTTAATATCAGGTCAGTCCAGCGGGTTGGTGATCAGCCGCGTAATCTTATGCCTTCCACCTGGCCCTGGCCCTGGAAGGCAAAAGATTACGCGGCAAAAAACCAACAAACTATATTCAAACTTTAAAATAGTCAGGCCCAATTCACACTCAGTTATTTTTATTTTTTAGAGGCAAAAATATGTAATATTTTATTGAAGTCGGTGCCATGCTAATTCAATCATTTAACATCTTCATATTTTTCAGTTTAAGAAGGCTCAAGGCTGTTATTTCATTTTGCAAAAACACCCTTTGCAATCAGAGAGTGTAAAGATAACTTATTTTTATGTGATAATAAAAAAACATCTCAAAATGTTTGTCAGGACTAGCAGAAGTCAACCCTAAGAGGTTGTTAGCATTTTACCAATAACCCTGTATATTGGATTTTCGACAAAACGTGTGCTTTATTCAATGTTGAACTAGCTACCTAATTTTTATTATAGCTTAAGCACTTCGTTATCCCATATTACTGCTCTATTTCTTCTCTTCTATCTCACTTAAATACTGACTTAAGTTATACATACTAACATACAAGATACAAATAAATAATTTTGTATGTAACGAATAAACTTATTGAAATCAATATTAAAGAATCTTAATAAATTGACTGTATAAAATAAATAGTCATGCGGAATAAATATAATAAATTTCCTCTGAAATGTAGCATAAGAGCTTTAGTTTTTTATATCACCTAATATTTTATTAGATGTCTGCTGATTTGCGGAAAGAAGATACATTTTTTAAATAATATAGTTGATCAACCTCTTTATATTATCTGTATCATCATAAACAACACATCAGTCATAATAGAATTGTAAAATAAATGTACCTAATACCAATTTTAGTCAGACTTCATCGCCTAATAAAAAACTAAAAGGACGAATATTTTCGCGGATTAAACATTTATTATTAATTTCGGTGAAGTATTTATAAGCGGCCATAAACTTTTCGTATTATTAATTGTTAACAATGTAAAAATATTATTTATTTACAGAAACCTACGGCGATCCGTTATCAGGTAGTCATTTAATTTATATCTAATATAAACATTGATAATTTTCACTTAATCCCATGAGGTATGCGCTGCCGCCGTGTCGGACGATTTAATTTTAAGTGAAGATATACGAGAGAAATCCAAAATGAGACGTAGCCGTATGCAAATGATCGCTAATGGATCTAGTAATATTAACCTTACGGGAAGCCCACTCATATCGTCGCCACTTTACATTAATTTCCATTAATTCCATTCATAAAATATGTCAATATCGATATTCGAACGTATTAAGAAAGTGTTAAGATTGAATCGGTTTTGAGGAATTTAAATTGTAATTAGTGGACGATCAAACAATCGCTTTGTCCGAAGTCGCGGCCGAGCGGTCATCGATAATCGAGATAGTGATGGGTAGTGGATCTCGGTTGAGCACCGCCGCAGTTGAGAGCGGTGACTCGAAGAGCGAGCGAGCCGAGCGGAGATGTATCGGCAGATAGCGTAATGACGCGCTATTAGGCGAGGTGTCGACGGCGTGGGAGAACTCTCGGCCTACATTTCCTTCTGAAACCGGCTAATCACGCGCGCAATTACTCTAATTCAAACGGAATTATTCCAGCGATGTAACACTTTAATTGAATTGTTGATGTAACCCGTAATTCGTGCGTGCGTGTTGTACCGATGATTGATACCGTGATATTTTGTTGGTAAATAAATATCGATATTGTTTTGTTCACGTGAACCTATCGATCATTATGTTTTCGTATATTCTGAAGCACGGAGCACAAATAAACTGTGGGATCGTGCTGCAACAAAATAACCAAGTGGTATTTCAACTTGTCGTTGGAATAAAAAATGATAATACAACCTGTTTACGCGTTTATTTTCTTGTCTTCAATCTGACAAAAGGTACAAAAAAGAAAAAGCAAAGCGCGCGTGCCCGAGCATTCGTTCTTGCCGCCAAAAAACGTGGACCGTTCGAAAATTCGAAATTCTTCGCGCGCTACGGATTTTTGTTCCGTGTTGGCTGGAGAAGTAGTGCTGTGGTACAACCGATGCTAGACGAGCGATTACACGATTAGCCGCGATTCCGCGGTTTCATGTCCATTCGTCTCGCGTTGTACCGATGATTTGTGGCGTCACGATCTTTGAAATGCCTCGTTGTTATGTGAAACAACGGGCATTTTTTCATTCGATTCGATTGCTATTCGATCAATCAAAGTAAACATTTTTTTTTGAATGTATAAATGGGTTAGTAGATATCGTATAGTATGTTAATAACTTGAGCAGTTATAAATTTATTTTTATAGCGTTTTATTTAAACATAGTTTATGGGTGTATAAATTGTTATTGTTACTCGTATCTTAAGTAAATAACTATATATACTTTTTATTCATGTATTATTCCTTACTAGCTACTCAGATAGTTAAAAGAAGTTATCTGATTATGGAAGTACTTTCGGCCGTGTAAGCTTTCGAGTGTAAAATTCTTTGTTGCATAATACTTATATTATCCGATGGATGAAAGAAACATGCACAGTTATTAAAGGTTAATAATTTATGGAAAAAAATAAACTTAAACTTACAAATTATTAATAATTTATGGCACCTTGGACTGGACTCTTATCTTTCCACAAAAACAATAAATTTTATTGGTAGTTAAAGTAAAAGTCACAATGTATGGCAAATTTTATTAATTTCAAATCGACAATAGTCATCCAATTGAGATAAATTTAACTTTATAATTTACGAGGATAAAGACATTGTGTATAAATTGTCATCAAGCCAAAAAAGATTGTATCTAAGAGTTAAGTTAGTAGTTTGTATGAATTTTAATTACTCGTAGAAGTTTTTTTAGTAACAGGAAATAAGTTGGTGAGTTTCAAATAATTGTAATAGTCTGTGATAATGGTATCCAAAACGTTATTTTGTTATACAGGGTTATTGGTAATATGCTAACAAGCTCTTGACATCTGCGAGTCCTAACAAACATTTTGAGATAAAAAAAAAATTCGTTTCGAATTGTTTTTTTTAATATTATTTAGTTTTTTTTATGCGTTTTTGGCGGAATAAGTACGAGGCCCATCTAATGTTAAAAGTCTCTTGTGCCTGTAAATTATACATTATTTTTCATTAGGTACTTTGCTCGACGTAAATAGTCAAAACTCTATTCAAAGGGAGCAAGGTGCGGTCCAGTGTTACCGCGGTGAACGCTCTTGGCTCAAAGTAGGCATTAAAACACAAAAAAAAAAACAAAAAAAGTATCTCAAAATGTTTGTTAGGACTTGCAGATGTCAACCCTAAGAGGTTGTTAGCATATTACCAATAACCCTGTATAACTTTAACTACCAATATTTTGGTATATACTTATAAGTATTAGAAAGTATCAAGAATTCAATGGCGTATTGCGGCAATTTAAAACGAATTAGTAGGAACTAAAAAACTAATACGGTTACACACTCCGTAGTTCTAAGTTCAATAAAGCTAATACGGGTTTATACTTAGACGAATACGTAGATGAAACTCATCATCTATGTATTAGTCTAAGTACAAACCCGTAAAAACATCATCATGGACTTTTTCCCTTAACCATCCACACGCACACACACATCACGTCTAAGCATCCCCGAGGAAGTAGGCAAAAGTATCACATATATGTCTAAGTAGGTATATAATAGTATCACCTTTCTCGTTCTGCCTTACATTGCTTTCGTCACTCCAAGATGATAGTTCATATTTTGTTCGCCTAGTAATATCACGTGCTACAGTGCCCTGTTTTCACACTACTGCTTCTAGGCTATAGCTGACACTATGGTAGTACCCACCAAGTCGGTCTCTAACATATTATAGCTAGACAATTGAGCAACAAAACAGAAAAAAAACTCGCCAAAGTCTTCCGTCTGCCTTAAATTAATAAAATAATATTTTATTAATAAAACCTTCATTCTCACCTTTATTGACCACCTCCTCTCCAGAGAACAAAACAAACTGTTAAAGAATAAAGACATAAAAAGAATGGCCCTCAGTATCTTGCACGTTCTTTTGACGTCCATAAGAGCGTCGTAAACGCCAAAAACTTGACGATTCGTAGCGTAATTTTCTTAGCCGTTATTAACCTATCGGCAACGTCCGCCGCGGTCATGACTTGTATGGGTGACCGCAAGTGACATTACTACTGAACGCTTCCGTGCTTCGAGCAGTCTTGGTCCAGGTTGATATCTTAGCAGTCGTGCATGGTGGAGGCATTTTGCGAATGCCCGCCTGGCTAGCTACTACCCTCAAGTAGAAAATCTGTGGCCAAGCACATAGTGGTGTGTTCCGGTAACTGTCCTTGAGAGCCAGTACTTCTAGGTTAGCCTGAACAAGGTCTTCAATCACATCATCACTTACCATCAGGTGAGATAGTGGTCAAAAGCCAGCCTATCAGGTATAAAAAGGGCTACTTTTTATCCACAGTAAGACGTAAAGTAGTTGACACACTAGGGCCCGATTGTTAAGACCCCCATTAAACAACGACGGCGGCGGGAGCCCCGGCGGCGGCGCCCATAATGAAGTTTCGTATGCTAATTGTATGAACGGGCTCCAAGTGATTTTATGGGAATTATATGACCTGAATTATGACCTAGACTACTTGTGTTTACAAAGCTTTGTAAAACTGCTCATTTACATTCTACGGGCTTCAATTAACGGTCTATTGCTATTTGATTGAACTTATATGGTCCCAAATTAAACAAAATATAATAAATACGAAATCAAATCGAGCGTATTCCGTAACAATTACAATTAAAAAAGTATGTATTTTTTAAGGGCTCTTAGTGTGTTGGCTTAGCCGTTCTTAATCCTATAATCTATAGTTAAGCAACGTCCGCTGCAGTCATGTGTAAATTGTGTTGTATGGGTAACCGCTAGTGGCATTACTACTGAGTGCTTCCGTACTTCGGAGGGCATCTAAAGACGTTGCCGGTCCTGGTTGTTGTCCTAGGATGGCAGTCATTATAGCACCGTGGTAGAGCAGTTTGAGAATGCCCGCATGGCTAGCTACCACCACCAAGTAGATATCTCTCGGCAAGAATCTATCGTTGTGTGCCGCTTTCATTGAGAGCCAGTCATTCTAGGTAACCTAGTCAACATCTTTAACCACATCATCACTTACAATCAGGGTGAGATAGTGTTCAAATGCTAGATTATATCAGCTATAAAAAATAAAAATAACAACCCCTATTTTGAATAGTGTCTTCAATCTAGATTGGTGGTATTTATCACGAACAATGCCACATACAAAGTCGTAGACACCTGCTTTGAGGCAGAATATTGCATTCAGGTGAAACCCACCAAGAAGCACTCATTTATTAAAACGAATCATATACAATGGAAGTGTAGTTGTAGTATATGCTTGTGTTAAATTTTCTCCATATTATATTATCATGATATTGGAGCGTACTCTATCTCCCTTTTTATTTAAATCGATGGATTTAAATAAATAGGTAGTTTTATATCTATCACTTTTATTACTAGTATTTCAAATTGGCAAACATAATCTGTATACTTATATCCAAGTCTTGAAATTGCTGATACCTTATATCTTCTGCGCTAAATGTGTGTTATAATTATTGTAATAATACGAAACTGACGGATTTTATTAGGTACTTAATGATGTATCGCACGTAACTTGTAATGGAATATTCCACATCAACGAGTAATTAATCGTAAACTTACAAAATCAAATTAAGCCATAATATATCGATCACGTCCCGCCATAACTATATCAAATGACTTCATTAAAGACCAAGGTGTAGTATTAATTAAGGCGTCTCTATTGTTTCAGCTGTACAACGAGGGCGGGTACCTCCAACACAACCCACCGGCCTCTCCTTGCCTGGCCAGTTCGCGTTAACAAACGGAGACCCTACGTCAGGCCTCAACAGCCATCCGTACCTCTCCTCCTATATCTCGCTCCTTCTCCGAGCGGAACCCTACCCCACGTCGAGATATGGCCAGTGCGTACAACCGACCAATGTCATGGGCATCGACAACATCTGCGAGTTGGCCGCGAGATTACTGTTCTCTGCGGTCGAATGGGCGCGGAACATCCCCTTCTTCCCCGACCTCCAAGTGACCGACCAAGTCGCGCTGCTAAGGCTTGTCTGGTCGGAGCTCTTCGTGCTGAACGCGTCCCAGTGCTCCATGCCGCTGCACGTGGCCCCCTTACTCGCCGCCGCCGGGCTCCACGCATCCCCCATGGCGGCGGACAGAGTAGTCGCCTTCATGGACCACATCAGGATCTTCCAAGAACAAGTGGAGAAGTTAAAAGCTCTCCACGTGGACTCAGCGGAGTATTCCTGCCTGAAGGCAATCGTCCTCTTCACGACAGGTAAAATTTTGGATAGTCTTTTTGGGGAGGCGCGGTTGTTGCTTTATAGGGTGGCCGGCGCTTACACCAGCGTTGGGAATTACGGAGAGTTGGTTTCTTTAGTGAGAACGCATTTGGATGCGTACGCTGAGGCAAGTAGGGTTCAACAAGGCCCGCCAGCACCCCCGCCACCTTCCGCCGCTTCGTCAGGGTACTATTCAACGTTGGACACGTCGCTTGGCGTCAACTCCTCGCTGTCTTATGGGAGCTTCTTATCGACGCCCACACGTCTACCTCCGAACTATACCAGTAGTCCCCGAATGGGAGAAGCCAGTACATCGTCACCTTTCAAGTTTTGGGATAATAAGCTCCCAAAGACAGATCAGGGGGGTTGATGTCTAGATAGGGGGGACTGGGCACGCATTTGAGGTATTGGCGAATGCGTTTGTCACTTGGGCAAGTTGGTTTATCGGGTTCCCGCGTATTTAACCGTATTAGGACGTATTTGTAAGCTAGAATGCTTTGTGAATGTGGGGATAATAACTCTCGCTCCTCGACGACACGGCGCGCCGCGAACCTATTGGGGAGTAGAGACTTTATTGTTCTCGTATCGTATGTACCTTCATAGAAATTCTCGTTTGAGCTTTGAAAGCTCTCGGAAAGTCAAAGGTACTCGTGTTCTCTTGATGACTTAGTGACGGTTGTGATAATATAATTTAAGTACTTATATGTAAATATTCCGTAAATGCGGTTACATCGCGTTCACAATTTACTTAAGTTTATTTATTTGTAGATACAACTAACATTATTAATGAATATATGCGCGTAATTTATTAACTAATATTTTTCGTTTCATTTTTTGTCTTATATCTCCTGAGAAAACTGTCTAGAATATTTCTTATATTTAAATATTTATTTTATTGTAAACACCAACACATTTACCTACACACGAAACACAAATTAGATAAGTATAATGTCACATTAGAATATTAATCGGCATAATACTCAGATATCGATTATATATAATTAGATATTTATTTGCACTTATTTATCAAATTCTAACATTATTAATCCTATTTATCATAAGTTTATTTAATATGATGCTATTCGCATTTAATTTGAAACAAATAAAATGTTACCCTCTATTAATATAATGAAAACCAATGCCTACACGGGTATACTTTACCCTAAGAAAACCCCAAAGATTACCACGCATTACACGATCTAGAGATCTCCCCACAAATTTCTAGGGACATTAACAAGAAAGTTGGCAGCACCAGGTTGTGTAACTTCAAGTTTTACTACATATTAAAAGCAACGACAAATTTTAATACTTCGTATAATTTTACAACATCTTAAATTAAGTTAGAAGGCTTGTTCTTTATCGTCTTAACGAAGGGGGTCTGCGATGGGCACATTAAGTTCACTCAAAGTTAATTTAAGCCTTTTCGAAATTGATATTTTATAGGTTATTTTGCTGAGAAAGCCTATTCAAAGGAGGCTTATTAGAGATGCACTACAATGTTGGGTAATCCATGCGTGAGATAAAACAAATGAAAAGTTATAAAATCACAATCATTTCGAACGAAACAGAGATGGATTTAGCAGTTAGTACTTATTATCAGAAAATAAAATCTAGTTAACAGAATAAATAATGCAGTAAAGCTTTTGCCTCAGTACCGACGACGAAGCTTTTAAATCGTCAAATTACTATGATAATATACAAAATAATTGATCGCTAAATGTCCACATTGCCGGCGAAAACTTTTTAATTGACTTTGCTCCTCTCCAAGTTTCTAAAACATCTCTCTAATCAATGGGATGGGATGGGACAATGGCCTGGCCTTCTCCATACAAACGACGAAGCGGGATCACTCTCTTATTGGAGGTTTTAGACCCAGCAATAAGCATGATATCGATTGATATTTTGATTATCTAGGCTTACGTAGCAACGTAACAAAGTAAAAAAAAAAACTTAGAGATTTATGAGCATCGCAACAGATTCATATACATTTTTCGAACCTTACATTTAAGTTAATTATCTTTAAAAACGTTACGATACAGGCCTAGATATTGATGAGATCAATTAATATTATGCTTAGACTTCAAATAAGGCAGGGATCACCTTTAGACGTATGTATGGAGGAGGGACCGGCTAGTTCAAGATTAATTTTGAGGGCAATTCCGATCATATAACATTTTTTCTACAGGTTTAAGTGCTAAAATATAAAATTTCATTCCAAAGGATAAGGGGCATAGTTACCTGTACAGAAAATGTAATTTTAGAAGAGGTTGTAGGTAACAATTATAATTAAGTAAATTAAGATAAGACAGATAGAAGAATGAGACATTATGTAGGTAGAATGAGTAAGTATTATTTTTATATTACCTTAGTTTAAAAATCATAGATGTATATCAACTCCATGATGTTAACATTTGACTCCATATCGAAGTTTTGAATAGGAAAGCAGGTCTGGTCACTCACAGACATGAACTGAGATTAGTAGGTAAATAATCAGTTGGCGGTTTTGCCTGCGTAATATAATTTTATGTAAGAAAAAAATACTTTGCGAAACTTAACTTAGTTATAAACCGAGATAAATGAGATAAGATTCTATACTCTATTAAATTATTAAGATTTGCTGTAAATACGCATGCATTCCGGGTACTTTTCTTTTTGCACGTATCATATATACATATACATTCCACCCATCTATTTAGGGTCAGTTAACCTCCCATTATTTTGCACTCACTCTAGGTATTTAGCAAATCAGTCACATCTTTTTGTTGCCCCTTCCCTTTTTTTGCACTCACTACAGGTATTTTGCAAAACTGAAAGATATCTTTTTGTTACCTCTCTCCCTTTTTTTGCACTCACTCTAGGTATATTTCAAATCTGATAGATATCTTTTTGTTACCCGTTACTCTTTACGGTAAGTATCTGGTATAGTTTCTCTCATGTAACCTGTCATGTTTGCGATAATCTGCCGCTGTGCAGTGTCCCGTCCACGTCGGACAGACCCCGACCGTTTCCGATGTGTTCGAGACAATGTTGCCACACATAAGTCTCTGTTATTGTTAGCCTAGACTGGTAGTTTGCAACTTTATGCCTCTACACTATTTTACGTTATTGCCGTGTCTTATTTACTTTATTCAAAAAAATTTTAAGTTAAATTTTATTCAGATTCAATGGTTAAATTGAAGTATGTATTTTTGGCAATAGATGCCAAAAATACATTCTTTTTTTGTTAAAAATACATGTTCTTTTGTTACAATGAAAAGTATGCTCGTATCTTAAATACTCTCACTGTGCAGCGAATTTATATAACGTATAGAAGAATCTCATTAGTAGTAAGTTTTGGCTTCATTTTTATCCTTAACAAATCAACAACCTTAATTTTTAGAAAAAAGCCAAAACTTACTCTAAAATATGTTGTTATGTTGAAAGATATACCATATTGTACCGACGCGATATAGTTGGTATAAGGGCAGGAACAAGATAATGATGTTGGTAGTTTGTCTCTCACACAAATCTTATATCCATATATAATTTAAAACATTACCTAACATTTAAATATCACCAAAAAAGCATACCACATCCAAAAATCTAGTATCATAACGTTAAGGTGAACGTTGACGTCCATAGCAGAAAATTGAAAATTCTTACATATATTTTTTTAATTTTGTTGCTAGGTCGTCTTACTATTCTTACTTACTATTTTTTTGTAATTCAGTGTATGCGAGATTAGGAGATTTTTTTTACTATACCAATTTTCTTTATACTTTGGTACCTACTTCCTCGAAATATTGAATATATTTGGTAGGGGTAAAATTATTTTTTTCACCGTTAAATTGGTGTTCAATAACTTTCAAAGATAAAATGAGCAATATTTTTCTAATTCGCTAATACCATTGCATTAATATATAAAATAGTTAGCCAACCTAGCTACAAGTACGATAACTTTTTAATTTTTCCGCCCAGACGTGAGTTGGCTTAAATACAACATGTTTATTGTTTCCAATCCATTGATAATCTAATACTTACCTACCATTCAAGTATCAAACTCCCTAGTTCACAAACTCGACTCCACGCAGACATACGAGTAGAACAAAGAATATTGGAACAGCTTCAGCAGTAGTGTCCAGGGGTTAGTCTCCATCTCACATAGACACAACAGCTCAATGCAAAGTTTCTAGACTAGGGTGTGATGAACACTGCATTTCAGAAAGACGTCAACTCTATTCTGTGTCGATCCCCTTCGACTTCAGAAATGATATACTGAAGAGAAATATCTGTATTCATGGCTATTTACAACAGTATACAATTGTTTAAGTTAAATACATTTTCTCATCTTCTCATTCACATTTGTAATCAATTGTGTTTTTATATATAACTAGCGGCCCGCCCCGGCCTCGCACGGGTAATAACGACTTTAAATGAAAATGAAACCTATTCTATCTTTCAATTTGAATCAAACTGCATGCGTAGTGCAAATCAAATTCAAAATTGGTTCAGTAGTTTAGGAGTGCACCGCGGACAAACAACGTGACATGTAATTTTTATATATAGAGATATGGTACATTTATACTTATATTATATTATAATTGTTTTCATTGTTTCTATAGTGCACCGCAATGATTTATCTTGCACATATAAGATGAATGGTAGAAAATGTTACTAAACATTAAGTCCTCTTTGAGCTGATTGTGCTTTAAAATATGTAATTAAACATTTTTTTTTGACATTTTGATTATGTTTAAGTAGGTTCGCATGCTAGTAGGGTGAATGCCCGCCTGGCTAGCTACCACCCTAAATCTGTTGTCTAGACTGTGTTTTCCCGCAGCTGTCTTTGATAGCCAGTAAGTTTAGATTTGCCGTAATTGTAGGCCTGAATGTTTGACCACATCCAGCCAGTTGAGGCAATGGCTAAACTCGCAGATATATAAAAATTCGATTGGTAATTAGTAAAATAAACAATTTAGGTAAAGTACATTTTCTTTATATTATCAGTAAATACATAAAATACCATGCCTGTTTCCCGGGGTGTATGCATAGATCACGTATTTTCACTTTCTAGGAGCTTGACAAAGGTTGCTTAACTTTAATTAGGTACCTACAATTAATCTTCCTTCCTTAATTTACATTCTTTATACACTCCTGTCCGTTAAGAGTAGGTTAATTGATAGGATACAATACCTAATAATTTCCTAAATATTTACTAAGGCTTGAGTTATTACCTCAGTAAAGGAGGTTCTACATCCATAACTAGCCCATTGTATAATGTGTAGTCACTCAGGAGACTACCACCTCACCGCCACAGCTACTAAACAGAACATAAAACTAGTTACCGCCACGTCACCCAAAACCACATTACATAGACCTGTCGTTTTTACACCAACTATCTAGGTATAGCTGTAGAGTAAGGTCTGGTGAAAATGGTTGTTGGAGTATGCCCGGGGATATGTTGAATATGCAATGCCAATAAATGTAGTTTTATCCGAGCTAGGCAACTTTCTCTGCTTTCTGCCGTAGTGTAATAGTTGGGAGTTAGCTCTCGGATTATCGTGGATCGATGACGTAATACCGTTGAAGTGAGGCACCTATGATAGCCGCATTCAAAGTGACGCTACAGTTTTGTTGAAGTCAGTTAAGGGTAGAGTGCTCGTGACGCTTGCCATACAAACGTATTTACGTCTTCTTTTATACTAAGCATTCAAACTCGGTGAAACTTTGCATGTATGTCCTTGATCCTAATATCTATTTGCTGATTTGCCAGATTTCTGTAAAATTAAGTATTGTCAAAATTAATTCGAAAAATACTTTTGTATGGGAATTGTTATTTTGATATTTAGGTATAAAATAAATAATAAATCGAAAGACTGGCCAGAAGCATAGATATTATGCTCAGCAATATTCATACAAAATTACACCGAGCTTGAAACACTTGGTATTTAAAATATGACAAAACTAAGTTTAATAATAACAAATATTTTAAAAATATTTTAAGATAACATCAAATTAATATTTTAATAAGACACTTAAAAAATACAAAAATATATCTAGTGACAATTCCGCCTAATTTTCCTGCTAAGCCGACGTGACGTCACAACGTTTCGCTTCTACACGAAGCTTCCTCAGGAGGTCTTGACTCTGCGACCGCACGATCAATTTCCGCAAAGCAACGCCTGAATCTATTCAGAAACTAAGTTTATGTGGAAAGTGCTCCGTGCACTCTACTCTTAAAGTATGCTTGTAGGTATACCCGTTAAGGTTAGTGTTTTCATAGCGCTTCCATACAAACGTATAGGTGGTAATTTTTTCAATACTAAGGTTCAAACTCAGTGAAATTTTGTATGCATATTGCTGAATCTATGCTTCTGGTTTGCCAGTCTTTCGATTTATTATTTAATATATCCGTAAATGACAAAATAATAATTCCCATACAAAAGGATCTTTCGAATTATATTATAATGCTCAAGGACATGCAAGCAATGCTTCACCGTGTCTGAACATTTGCTTTTTAAAATATGACAATACTAGTTTTTATGGTAAGAGCTATGAAGATAAAGACACCTTAAATAAATAAAAAGGTAAATTACCAAGTTTATGAACATAAACACTAGCGGATCATGTCAGCCTAAGTATATTTTATGTATTCTTACCTATACTACATATCTATGAAAGCGCCTGAAAAGGAAATTTTGCGATTTTAGGTACAAGTATACTGCGATCATTTAGTAACATATTTATGCTCAAAGGATTTTATAACATATCAAGCACAGTATACATTTATTGCTATTTCTTACCTATACTATAAAATCATAAAGAGTTTGATCTATGGATATGTTTATAACATCATAGTAATAGTACTAGTTGAGTTTGAGCATTTTTCTACCGTACCTAACACAGATTTTCCCAATAAGTTTACAAACACTGATAATATTTTTAATTACAATATATGATACGTTATAATATCCTGCTGTCGTTAATTAAGCAATTATATCCCTAATGTTCACAACGAAACATGAAATTATTAGTAAAATTGCAACATTGTTTGGTTTACTATTAAAACCTTCGCTGTGTTCCCATAGTTACATTCACAAGCGTCGATTGCATAATAGATACAATATAAGATTTAAGCGTCTATAAAGGGATACGATGAGCATACATTGAATCATGGTATTGTACTAGAACGTAGTCAGGGTGGGGCGAAGTGGGGTATCCACCATTTTACCGAAAAAGTTATTTGGTTTAGTTTTATGTACTTAATACTAAATAGAATTTCAGCTAGATATAACAGCATCGAAGCAATCATCGAAGAGGTAGGCACAGGTATCAAAATAACCTCATTTCGCAGTAATTTGATCCCATATAATAAGTGACGAGTTTTATTATCTAAAGGCAAGAAGATATCCTATTGGATATCTTCTATTGCTTAAAGTATATTTTGTTTATTTCATATAAGAATTTAAATAGGTGAGGATTGCAAGAAATAATTTCAGTGTTGGCAAAATATAGCAATGTATGGAAGTTTTACTAGTATTAATGGAATAATAAAAAAAATACCGAAAACAATTCGACTTTAAACATAAAATACGCTTTGTTACTGATAACTTAAAACTACACTTCATAATGTTTTACTCAAATTTAAATGGGGCCTTAAGAGAAGCACCAGAAAAAAAAACAAAAAAATACATTTCATTGAAAACCTTGTCCTTTTTTAAAAGTCGGTAAAACAAAAGAATTATATAAAAGCATACGTTTACTCCCCACGACTTCAGCCTAGTTACGCCCCTGTCATGGTAAGATATTCCTTACGTTTACGAATTAAGCTTAGTCACGCTTGACGCATGTTCGTGTGTACATTAACGTAATATTTATGGAATTTCATATTAACTTTTCTGTTTTGTTGAAAACTAAGATTTATTCGAGGTTAACTTGATGTCATATTACGGTAGGTGTAATATTTTTATTGGTCGAAATGATTTAGTTGTTTATGAGTGAGTAATGGGCTTTTGTCATGTTTCATTCTCTCACAATACACTAGCAATATATCGGCATTGTTTATACCCTTGAGCCGTTTGGTGTGGAGACGTTATGTATGTGCATAAGAGGCCGCGAGTTCATCGTATTTTAAAAAAACTTACCAGAGCGCTTCGTCGATGCGACGCGTGATCCAAATGCTGGCATCTATTTCTATTGCAATCCAAAGCGGCAATGCTGGTAGTAGGCTGTAGCCATTGGTCTGCCTGTGAGTCTGCAACGGCTTGTAGGTTGTCTGAATGCTTTCGTTGTTTAGATATAGTATTGTATATAGTTCGTAGTATTTTGTTAATAAAAGCATACCGCAAAAATATCGTTCTAAATAATGAATAGGGTGTTACTTTAAAACTTTTGGAAATCTATATAAAGTTAACTGTTCGATCGATCTCATGAAGATGCTTCGTGTAGAAACGAACGCGTCGAAAATTCTTCCGGTTTGGCTACATGACGTTTATGTCGTCACGTCGGCTTAACAGGAAAACAAGGTGGAATTGTCACTACATATATTTTTATACTCCTAAGGTTTTTCTAAAATATTGATTTAATGTTTTCTTCCTTTATTTAACAAAATACTAAGAACTATATACAACACTATAAATACTACTACAATAAAAGCATTTAGACAACCTATAAGTCATAGCAGACTAAAAGGCAGTCTAAATGCAGTCCACTACCAGTTGGCAGCGTGCCCAGCGTGATGGCAGCATTGCGCCTTTGAATTGCAATGCTTATTCGTTGAGCCAAATGTTATCTTTTTTTTTTTTTATATTTGTTACTATTCGATGAATATATTCAATTTAATTTGCAATAATGTCCATTTGGTTTTAAGGCCAAGCCAATAGTATAAAAGAAAGAGTTCAATACAAATCACAAAACGATGACGTAATTTAAGAATAGACTTAATCGGATGAGCCAATAAAGAGTTATCATAAAAACCGGCTTGAGAAACTAGTACCTTTTTAGGACCTCAGTAAAATATCTATTATTCTGAATCAGTACTAATATTATAAATGCGAAAGTAACTCTGTCTGTCTGTCTGTCTGTCTGTCTGTCTGTCTGTTACGCTTTCACGCCAAAACTACTGGACCGATTTGAATGAAATTTGGTATGGAGATAGTTTGAGACCCGGGAAAAAACATAGGATATTTTTTATCCGACTGCGCAAAAAGAGGTTAATGTTTTCGCGCGATAACCGACATACTTTTGAAGCGCTCGTAGCGAAGTTTGCTTGGCCATTCTGAATCGATCAGCAAAGTTAAGCAACGTCCGCCGCGGTCAGGAGTTGGATGGGTGACCGCTGGTGACATTACTACTGAGCGCTTCCGTGCTTCGGAGGGCACGTTAAGCCGTCGGTCCCGGTTGTTGTCTTAGGATGGCAGTCGTTACAGCATGGTGGTAGGGCACTTTGCGAATGCCCGCCTGGCTAGCTACCACCCTCAAGTTGAAAATCTGTCGCCAAGCACCTATCGGTGTGTTCCGGCAACTGTCCTTGAGAGCCAGTAATTCTAGGTTAGCCTGTACAACATCTTCGACCACATCATCACTTACCATCAGGTGAGATAGTGGTCAAAGGTTAACCTATCAGGCATAAAAAAAAAAAAAAAAAAAAAAAAAAACGCGCGGGCTGAGCCGCGCCCGGAAAGCTAGTTCAATATAAAATGTATAGGTATTTAAGTACGCCCAGTTCTCTTGTACAAATATGAATCTTTTGTTGTTCTAGATAAAAAAAAATAGATAGAAAAAAGTGGAGTGGCAACCTCAATGCAGTTTCACTGTTTTTCTGTTTAGTTATACGTTGAATATTCATTTTTATAGCATTTTAGATTCCGTTAATTTTATTCTGCATAAGATTTATACTCAGCAGCTTAAGATAAAAGTAATAAACTATGCTTTGGATATTATTTTAATTACTTACTTCGAAATTCGAATTAAATAAAGTGAACACAAATTGGCCATGTAATAAATAACAATAAATTAAATTTCTCTATACTATATAACTAGTATTATTTTTTAAAGCCTTTATAATTAACTGCACCCTTAATTGTGGATTAATATATATGTGGATTATTAATTAACCCTAATAATTGTAGATATCAATACGATTATTGGCAAATTTTATATGTATACATATTATATACCTACGGAAACACGCAAACGGAAAAATTCGTAAGTAATCGTTATTAGCCATATACATACTTAGCGTTGTACACCAACAGAAACACGCAAACGGAGAAATTCGCAACTAATCGTTTTTACTCTTATACATACATACTTAGCGTTATACATTTACGGAACCACGCAAAAGGAGAAATTCGCAACTAATCATAATAACAATTAGTTGCGAATTTCTCCGCCAGATGGCTAATAAGCCATCTGATATTGACTTTCCATGAGTTTTATTACTTGAATTTGATATCAAACTACAAAATGATACACAATCACCCATACCGACTGACCAAAACATTATTTCAATACGTTAACACGTCAAAAACAAAGAATATAATATGTAGGCACTTTTGAGCTCAATCCTTCAGCTTCAGTCGGTGCTTACAAACTTTAGCCATCCTTTTCTAACTATAAGAAGTGTTCTTGGGAGTAAGAAGATAGTACGTGAATCTGTTTATAACGGTACTGAGTTCGTGATGCTGAGAGCTGGGACGAGTCACGATTTTCAAAAAGTCTCGGACGCGCGGGAACCCTTTCCTGAGCTTTGACTAAGGCATTTGGTGCAGGTTTTATAAATACCAAAGGGATTGGGAGATTTTTTATTTACAAAGAATATTTTACGTTACAATGCGTTTTTTATAGTAGGTGCAATTAAAACAGCTGTGTAGTCATAGAAAAAATATTAGGTAATGTTTAGCTTAGGTTGCACACTTACGTTTTCAGTTTTTACTCTTAGTTACTTGTCTATGGGAATGAAGTCTTGTTATTTATTATATGTGAAATGGTTTTATGTGTCAGTATGTCTATCTTTGCAACTGTTTTTTTTCTTTGAGGCTGCTTTCGATTTAATAAATTACAGAATGCTGTATATATGTGCCTCTAGGCTAGTCTATTTCAGAGCTAATATCATCAAAATAAGTCATCGGAACCACAATAATTATTACTAATGCTTAACATTTATTTGCAAAAGATAATTAAAGTGTAACAACAGAAAAAAAAAAATTAAAAAAAAATTAAACAAAAAAAAAATAAAAAAAATTAAATAAAAAAATTAAACTTACAACATATGGTCCGTCGGTAATGCTGCTATTTATCATTTAATTAATTTATCTGATACATTTAAATTTTAAATGTATCAGATAAATTAATTAAATGAACTTAGTTAAGTTTGTGTTAAGTCATAAAACAATATTTTACAATACAACACTTGATTGCATACAAGTGATATCAACAAAACTTCATCATCATCATTATCGGAAGACGTCCACCATTGAACAAAGATCTCCACCATAAAAAGGGGGTTTGCCATAATACCCACGCTTGGCAGGCACTTCGGGATCACAGTTGCAGGTGTAAATTTCTCAGAGAGCGCTACTGCCTACGTTCCGATACTTGTCACTTAGTCGCTTCTTAAACAACCACGGGAATTATAGGGGTTATATTCTAGCCCGACACCCAATGGGAAAACATCACTTAGGAACAGAAAGGAAATAAGTTCTATTCGCGTCTGACCGGTAGGCAGCGATCTCGTCTTGACAACAAATTACCGTTGTACGAATAAACTAAAATATAATTCACAATACACGCTTACAATGTTACGCCCGCGCCGACGCAAAAAGAGTAGGCGCACAGTCAATTTAACGAATATTTTTAATCTCTGAAAGCAATATTTTCGAACCAAATTGAAATTCTAAACAACTTTACAAGCCTAATTTACTTCATTGTTGAATTGAAGTGACTGACGATATTTGTAAGAATGCAAGCGAGAGGCCAATCACCCATCATTGTTGTTTTCTTACTTGCAAATTTCTTTTACACTGAACAGCTTAAAAGAACGTGAATTTTCAATTTGGGGTTTCCATTGACGCCTATCTGAGAATACACATTTTGAGTTTTATAAAAAGATGGAAATGTAATAGTTGGTAAGACGGTTAGTCAACTTCAGTGGTCAAGTTAATCGGTGAGGAATGACTGTCAAGTTTTGCCAATAAATTGATATGTCAGCCACACACATTTTGTTGTAAATTGTATAGGAATATTTTTTCAATACTGCACACACTGCACGTGCTGCTTCTTCTAAAATTTTTATGTGAAAATGAAACTAAGTACCTAAGTATTATATAATCTTATAACATTATCAAGCGTTGATATTGAAATATAGTGTACAGATAAATTAAATGAATAAATTAATAAAAATAATTATTAATTATATTTGACCATACTGAAAATTTTATTTTGTGAGTATGTTTTTATTAGTTTTGTATTTATATTTAATTGACTGAATTTTGTAGATGAATAATTATAATAATTTATTATTGATTGAATTTAATGAGTCTGTGGAACCTGAATAAAATATTAAATAGATCGTTCATAAAAAGAACAATACACACTATCCCATTTTAGAATTATTAAAATCAAAGCACACGTATTGACTCGGCACCAATCATGTTCACTCTTGACTACACGAGCTTGTCCCGAGTTGCGGCGATAAGTATTCAGTGCGCCTTGCAATATTGAGTTTTATACAAAGAAAACTGAATGGCTGATGTTAAGGCGATGTCAATAAGGTGGCCGGGTGGATCAATGTGCGTCAACCATTAGCCTATAAAAAATGTCGAATACATCTACACTCCAACAGATAATTAATGGTCAAAGGTTCATCTATAGAGCGAAAAATATTATAAAGATGATTTTTGACACGACAAAAAAAAGTGTAATGATCACTAAGACCTAAAAAAACAGAAAATTAAATTTAACCACTACTATGTATTGCTACAATAATAAAATCATTTGAACAAAATAGCGATAGTTCGAAAATCCAGACTCTAATGCCGTCAAAGTGTATTAGTGTATATATAATATAAAAATACTAGATGCATGCCGCCGTTTTTACTCGCGTGACCCCGATGATAAACGATGACAATGATAATAAAAAGTATTCTATGTGTTAATCTAGAAGTACCTACCAATATTCCAAATTCGTTCAGCAATTTTAGCGTGACTGACTGAGGGGAGTAACAAACACACTCACATTTTCACTCACAAACTTTCGAATTTTAATATTAGTGATAGAAAACAAAATACACATCTGCATGGTCCTACTATATTTTTTTATGATCAAACTCCGGCCGCCGAGAGAAAGCGTTTGACAGTACGTGTTTTTATTGGCGTTGTGGCTTGTAAATGGAGTAAAATAAAATATTTACCCTATTTTTATATACTTCGATGCCTGACTAATACAATATTATGCAGTCGAACTGTCTATGTTACTTTGAACTGGGGAAAAAATATTCACAAAACGAACTGTCAAACGCATTTTCTCGGCGGCCGGAGTATAAGCAAGCACGATACCCACTTAGTGTTAAGCGGTAACCTCTGCCTATAACAGATGCAGTTCGTCATAAGTGTCAAACTGCACTGCGCCCATCACCCTGAGACATGAAGTTGTTAAGTCTCATGTGCCGTAATTTCACCGGCACCCATACCCTTCAAACCGGAACACAGTAAGGTGAACATTACTGCTTGTCGGTAGAAATAGAAAAAGTGGCAATACTTCCCCGGACGAACTGTCGCAAAGAGTTCTACTCCTACTATCTATTCAAATGGAATAGGAATTATCTTCACGTCTCGATTAAACAGATAAGCCGCGCGTATTGCAACCCTAAAAACCCTAACCTTTTTGCGTCACAGGCCAATCTGATAAGAAGACAACCGAGGACTCTTAAATTATACAGTATCATGACAGTAGGTGAACTCCTTGGGATTTTTATATTACTGTGTTCTAATTATGGGTTCCCGTGAAATTACAGACACATGGGATTTAACAAGTAACAACTTTATACCTCAGAATGCACTTCACCACTTGTGACGAAATGCATCTGATATAGATAGATAGATAACTATTTATAGACAACCCTATAATAACAACAATAACCTAATTACTAAAACATAAAACAAGTTAATCAATGGGCGGTTTTATCGCTCAGAGCGATCAGCGATATAGGCAGAGTTTACAGCTTAACACCACGTGGATCTCGTGCTTGTTCCATCACGACAGAATAAAAAACTTTATATAATACACATATATGCGTAATATTGTATTTTATATTATATGTTTTTACTCACAACAATTATCAGCATCTTTTCACGTGTATAGGATTAATAAAATATGTAATTATTTCTCCAGCACCAAGAGTACTAAACTTGATTTACTACATTACAAATTTTGTAGGGACTTCTCCTACTGATTATTAATTATTCATGTTTTAAGGGTTCAAAGTTTCAATTGAAAAACGACCGACTCTCTCAGTGCTTACTACTATTTTCGTTTGGTTATTGAGAAGCAGTAAAACGTTCAGTGATGAGATACGAGTAGGCAACATTTTTGACATTGATTCCACGATATCGTTTTTTATCTGTGGTAACGTCAAAACTAAAACAAAGTACATATTCTTGGAAATTATTAAGTAAAATTGCGCATTAGTTTTTGTGCAAATGATTCTTTTAGGTTTACGTTGAATTTCGGAAAATTATTTATACCTATTCTAAACGCGGCCACGGATCGCGAGATATTACTTGATTCCATGTTCTATAGTCCGGAAAACATTTAAAATGACTAATACTTGCATGATTTATCATTATTTTATTAGTATTTTTTATGATCGATGTTATGCAAGATGTCCTGAGCTAACAGTACATTCGGCACGCATGTGTCGATGCTTTATTACTGTATTGCATCGTCCCTTCTGATGTTAATTTTGTTTATTGTTGTCTTAGGCGCAGATATTTTATTTAGTTATGATATGAGCTATGAAGGAGAACTTCTTTTAGAATATCCTAGTTTTACGAGATAACATAAACACCAACGTGTACTTTATTCAGATCTGAGTATAGGTACGAAGAAAAAAAAATATGATTGAGAGTCTCACTTCTTTCTAAATGGGGACAGAAATGCTTTATTTTCGGTAATTTTGTGGATTCATTTAATACCTGGATATCATGGACCTTAAAAAAATAATGCACCTCCACATGTTTGTCGCAAAGAAGTTGTTTTTTAGTTTTAATTTTAAATGTACCCTACATTTGTACAAAAATCTTATAAAACTCGTTTCTTTGATATAGGTACATGAGTTAAAAATTGTCGTGTCATCATATTGCATAATTTAAACATTCTATTTATTTATTTATGCCTGATAGGTTAGCCTTTGACCACTATCTCACCTGATGGTAAGTGATGATGTGATCGAAGATGTTGTACAGGCTAACCTAGAATTACTGGCTCTCAAGGACAGCTGCCGGAACACACCGTTAGGTGCTTGGCGACAGATTATCAACTTGAGGGTGGTAGTTAGCCAGGCGGGCATTCGCAAAGTGCCCTACCACATTTGAAGCCATACGAGACAAAGAAGTTCTGACTGAGAATTGTAAACTTATGAAATTACTGTTATGGTTTACTTTGTTTTTAGTGTCGCGTCCATATTGAAAATATACATAACAAAATTATATTTTTATTTTGAGATTTATCAGTTATTTACTATTATTATTATTATTATTATATATCACTTATTTACTATTAGTTTATCGGATTTTCATATAAATGGTAATTTCCTATGGGGAAAATAAGGTGGGAAGCAAGGTTCTTTCTACCATGCGTATTATGGTAGAAAACAATGTAATATTTAACACATATCACACATACAATTCATGAATTTACCTAGGATCTCGAAATCACAGTAATAATAAAAATAAAAACCTCTTTTTAACGACTCACGGTGTTTTGGTGGAAAGTGGTTTGAACATTTAATGTTTTTCTTTAATTTACGTATAATATTTTACACTAGCAACGTGTCCTTGAACACTTTTAAGCGTACATTTCATAAATAACAACAGAATTTTAATAAAATTAAATCGATTCGGCGCGACCTGCCGACCGTAAAGTTTATTTATATTGAAATACTTTATCGTCCATTGTTACCAGGTCACCAATAATAAGGACAATTTGTTTTATAGCTTCAACAAACAATCTCGTATCGAAAATAATTTATTTATATTATATTTGATAAAACAATAAAAAGGTAGAACTGTTAATACGAAGCTTTTATTTTGTACACTCAGTATAGGTACATGAAACCAATCACCCTTTTCATAATATAAATTTTAATATACTTGACGAGAATTAACTGATATAAAGACTAATAAAACTATAAAGACTTTAGGTCCTAGATTTTACTAACATAACTGTTGTACTCATGGATAAAATACTCTATGTTAATAAAACATATAGTATCGTTAAAGTCTTCTTTGCTTAGATCATTCTAGAGCCGTATGTTCTGGCTTCGGTCCTTAAAATATATTTTTCATTCTATCTGTATCATTTCACGATCTAAGACCGCCTTACCAAGAAGTGCCATCGATGAAAAAGTGTTTTAAGTTGACCCATCAATAGATATGAATAATTAAATCATAATATATAATTATTAATTATGCATTTTCTTTTCGTGCGTCAATTGTAAGTAAATTCCTGACACGTTTGTAGAATTGGACAGGTGAAGAATAAATTCATAATGGAAGTAAAATATTTCATATTATTGATAAGTTTTAGCTCAATTTTGAAGGAAAATATAGGCTATTCAAGACTAAATCTTCTGCACAAAAACTGCAAAGTATTTATAATTTATCGCGTACCAATATTGTCACATGTCTCAAGAAAAGTAAATTTTCGGGAAACATAATTAAAGTCACCCTGTTAGTACTTAACAACACGGTATTATATAAATGTAAATGCCGACATGAGAGTAAAAAAATGCAGATTTTCTAAATAACAAAAGTCAATCAAATAATGCGCCAGCTGATATCGATCGAGGTGTAGGACTTTGTCACTGAGAGCTGGTACGGGCGGAGTTCGGGCATGGAGACAAAGCACGGGCTGCGGTCACAGATGTTGTTTATCGTTCGCCGTTCTAATCTTTAACCCTCTGTTATTTCGCTGATGGAAGAGAAGGAGGTAACTGACGAAAATGTTTTTAATGTCTTCTTTTTTTAATTATTTCTTAAGGTATTTTAAGGTAGGAAATAAACGGCTACTTTACATATCTTCAGAAGGAAAAAGCAAAGGATATTTCTATTTCACTATACATCTTCTTATTGTATATATTTTTTTACTAGATCTTATGTTATTCACGTTTTTTGAAGATTACAGATAATAAACGGTTACGTTACATAAAACTCAGGCATAAAACCTTTTTAGTGTATGACCGTAGCTTTTTGCTTTCGTAGGGATTACGTAGATTTCTCGAAAGGCTTTTTCTATTCAGGTTTATTTCTGATTTATATCCTTTAGTTTAAAAAGTGAAATTAAAAAAAAAATAACATCTTATGTCTAAGGCATATTACTCAGTAGACGTATATCTAAATGAAAATAATAGATTTAATTATGGCATATAAAATTATTTGGTAATCATTATTTAATGTTGCTGTGCCTGACAGGGTCATTGGACTATGTACCTATACGTTTATAAACTCATGTACTGGAAGCAAGAAATAATCTTGAATCTGGAAGATTTGGCTTGTGAACCCCTCACACTTTCATAAACATTTGTATGCGAATTTCATTTGAAATTATAACAATTATTCTACTTAATGAAAGCTAATGTTAGACATCGTTTTTTATCAAAAAAGCAAATATCTGTTAATCGGATTATGTTTTAATTGTATAGTGAACATACAATTGGACTCATAGAGATGTCATAAAAAACTACAAAGTGAAAATAATTTTCATTTACCACCTCACTCTGCTGGCCCGTTCAGTAGGGCGTCAGATATGCAAATAGTCGTTCACCGATATCGGTATAACTTTTTAGGCGATGTTTGTTCGAGTTACCGAGGGTGACCGCCATTAATTCAATTACGTGATACCTACATACTTGTGCCAAGGGTTTGAGGTTTCAGTTGTTTATAGGTACATAATTTATACTTCATAGATTATCATAAAAGGAAATATTTTAATAAGGTATTTTATCTATTTTAGGACACAAAAGATCTACTTATGTACTCGTACAATACATGTAGCAATGTTGTAGGATGTACATTCGCGTAATTAGCATCAATTTTAAATTCGCTAATTAATTATTTAAAGATTTATATAAATGACTTTAAATAGTATCTCGATTGTTTTGTTATACTTGTATTATGTTGCTTTTAAATAATAACATTTTATGTAGCAAAAATTTAAATACTCGTATTAAACGCTAGAAAAATAGACCAAATGGGAGTCTTAAGGCCTTAAACACCCAAAATTTATTTGTTAACAGTTCGTGATGCAGAGCACGAGTTAGAGAGAACTATTGATATTTTAGTTTTATTCTAAAATCTGTACATTAATCTAATCTGAAAAGATACCAAAATAGTTTTTATTAGTAGGTATTTGTTAGGCAATTTGGCCATAATAATAAACGTTACGTTAAAATGTAATTTGCTAGCGATTAAATTGAAATGTACAATACCATGAAAGTACCAGCATGGTATTGTAAAAATTAAAAAGACACATGATAATAAAAATAAAAATAAAAAACCGATATCACACGTAAAAAATTACAACATCCTCTTTTTATTTAATCGGTTATAAATCAGCGCCTTGATCTACCTGCGTGAACGGACATGCCCGAAACCTAGGTCGAAATTATCGACTAATTTTCATGAGGAAGTGAATTTAAGTAACATTAAAGCGTGTCAAACTATTGTTAACTTACAAACATAATCGATTGCTAAAGAGGAATAAAACCTGAATGTCAACTCACACCTGAGAAGTTCCTGTGCTCTGACTTCTCAAAGTCGCGGACAGGCGTCACAGTATCTTACTATTGTCTTGTAGTAGCCAAAGTTCGGGAGAGAGATAAGGAGCCACAATGGATAGGTCCCAAGTCTGTAGAGTGGGGATTTGAAAAGCAGGGGCCCTACTACGTCTGTACAATAATGATTGTACGAGTATTAATATCAATGCAAAATTTCGAGACTTAGCGTTAGGCGATTTTAGTCTGTCTTCTTTACAAATCTCCGTGTAACGCTATCTGTGAATTCCACACTCTATGACTCATTATTAGACGATGTATATATTCAAGAAATTCTCAGTAAAGAGATAGTGTTTATTTAATAAATAAGTTCGTAGTATAACCGGCACTTACTGGAACATTGTGAAACAGACCCTTACCTCTCGGCTATCGTATAGGTAACCTCGGTCTGTATTTATTAGTCTGTTTTCCTTTGTTTTACGAATTTTGTCATGACTTAAGGGAAGTGTGTATCATAATGATCATAAACAGGGTTATTGATAAAATCATAACAACCTCTTAGGGATGACATCTGTTATGTTTGCTAGTCCTAACAAACATTATGAGATGATTGTATTTGTTTGAAAAAAATTTTATATTTATTTTAATGCCTACTTTGACCAAGAGCGCCAACCACGGCAACACTACCGCACCGTACTCCTTTTGAATAGAGTTTTAAATAATTATATTCAGCAAAGTAATATAAAATATTAAATAATACATTACAGGCTCAAGAGAATTTTAACATCAGGGGTCCTCGTACTTATTACATCAATAACACATAATAAATCATTTAAAAAAATGAAGAAAAAAAAATCTAACCAATAAAAATTCATCTCAAAATATTTGTTAGGACTAGCAGAAGTCAACCTTAATAGGTTGTTAGCATTTTACCAATAACCCTGTATATATGAGTAATATTATCATAGTAGGGCCCTCGTGGTACGTTATCAGTTTTGTTCTGAGTGTTTTCTTGCTGTGATTATTTTGAGATGAATTTCAAAGCTTTAGCTTTACATTTGAATGTAAAAGGCCCAGAACCGGATGTTACACATGTGTATAAGCGAGGTTTGGTTGTTTTTGTTATGTGTAACAATAATCGTGAAGTTTAGAAGCCCTCTATCTCAGCTACCTGTATGATTTGAAAAGCATCTTCAAACAATAGGTCCTACGTGTCTTTTGCTTTGGGAAAATGAAAATCTTTTCGTGTTTACATGAAAAGATATATTGTAATGACCAAATGGAAGTGAAACACGGGTAAGAAGGAGATATTATCTGACTGGTAATGTTTACGTCTAAACTTATTTAAGTTAAATCCGGATTTCGCAAGGCTGCCTGCCTTGCGAAATCCGATCCGATCCTGCGGTGTACTAATTTTTTTAATGAATTGAGATTGTAAACTAAATTTTGTACGTTACTAACCCAACTTACATGCAGTTCTTCAGAAGGCGCTGCTGCCCACCTTCCAGTATTTTTCCCTTAGTTGCCTCTTACGACACCCATGGGATAATATGGGGAGGTACAATTCTAACCCGGCACTCCACGGGGCTTTCTCGAATTTTATTCGAATATAATCTATCTAAAATATTCCCGCCAAGACTTCAGTATTCACCTTCATATTATTACAATCAAAGTAAAACGATATTGTTGTCTGCTTAAAGATAAAAGGTACGACGTACAAAACGATTAATACCCCAACATGTCGTTAAAATCTCGACATTTACCGCGTGTTGCCATATCGGTGGTTCTGCGCATTAACTACGCAAATCGGGTAAAGCCCGCTGACAGCGCCCTGTGGCGTGCATTAGCACCCACATTACTATTATCACCCCGTGTATTTGAACAGATTACATTAAACTATAAGACCTTTGTAACCATGTGTTTATTGTTTAAACTATGCTTTACGTTTTGTAAGTTTAAGGGGTCAAATAACGTTTAAGAAAGCGTAGATAGAAATGAACCGGTTAAGTATTATTTTATAATTAAAAAGATAATTTTTAGTTTCATGTTTTTGCGTCTATATTTTATTTTGTCTTAAACAATATGAGACGCATCACAAATAATTTCTTTGATAATAAAATTGATTATAACCTATTAATAGTGGAGTTGTGTCATTTATTAGTATAGTGATTAAATAAAAATTAGTTACAGCCAAATTAAAATGATTTTTATAAGCCTAGGTATAAATATTGTATACATAGAAAAAAACCTAGAGCGCGTTGATGTCTTTTACATAGACGTTTTTATATTATATGATTTTATGCATAATTCATGCCGTATCATTGCTAAAACATTTAATAACGTGAAATTCTACTCTCATGTAATTGTATGACTATGCTAATAGAATCCTAGTTTAAATTATTCAAAATGAGAACTACCTCCCATTAGCTTGTTTAGTTGCAACACTCAGCATTGTTTGCGCAGGTCGAGGATCGTAAGCTGACCCTTAATTGATTTGTGTTGGTATGGCAACACCTTAACAAACTATTAAACCATAATGAAACGTTTTGAACTGCCATGAATAGTACAAAGGGTAAGGATATCACTATGAATGTTGATATATTTTGTAAATTGTATAGGAATTAATATGCCAAAAAGTTTTTTGTACGGTCAACATATATGGCTAAGAAACGATATTTACAATCTTACGTACTTTTTTAATTACCAAACTGTGTCTGATACATAACCTAAAACCCATTGTTACCGGGTATGCTAACAAGACAATGAAAAATCGTATTTCACTCTTGTCACAAAATAAAAAGGACCGTATGTCATTTAAGATGGTACTAAGCGCGTAAAAAGCTAAAAGCGTAAAGCTTTCTGCGATGATATTACATCTATTTCCTTTTGATTTTGAAACGATCTTTTTTTATTTTCAGAAAAATTAAACAATATATAAATTTTCAAGCTCATTTTGATGAATACCAGTTGAAAGGGTTCATAAGCTCCATAAGTTTTTCTTTTAAATTCCTTAACACTACAAAATGATACAAATATACCATTATCCATTAGATAAGTATTTCTTCATTGGTAAAAAAAGAAAAGTTTTCTTACCTACATCGTTCAGAAAGATAGGAAAAATTTAAACATCAAAAGAAGAGCATTTAAAGGGAGGAAATTACCTCTGACTCTACCATCTATGCGTATTAAACACTATACAAATTCATGCACCATCTTGTTGGCCATTAAAATTCATCCCGAAGACACTGAGGGCCGGTTAAACATAGCTACCTAACGTTAGATCGGCCGATAACCATTAGGAGCCCTTAATTTGTTCGCTGGGCCCTTCACCTATCCCTTCCGTATCCCTTTGCAGATCGTTAACGGCATCCTTAGTGATGCTGGATGTGGTGACTATGTTTGCATTTTTGTTTATTTTAGAGCATATAATACTAAATTTGTATTACTAAAAAAGTGAATTTGTTTCTTATGGCTCAGAAACATTTGAGAATCAACTAAAATGCAATTTTCTATCTAAAATGTTACTGAAGTCTAAATTCGTTTTACACTTTAAAGTTTCAATGTTATCTTCTTATGATAATGAATAGAATCATGCGTTATTCAATAACAACAAATATTTTTAAAATATTTTACGTAAGCATTAAATTAATATTTTAGTAAAGCACTTAAAAATATAACAAATACATCCAGTGACAATTCCGCCTAGTTTTCTTGTTAAGCCGACGTCATGTCACAAACGCCACGCAGCCACCGGATGAGTTTTCGACGCATTTTTATTCTACACGAAGCATCATTAGATCTTGAATCTTCAAGACCACGACCAAAAATTCTTACGGTTACAAGACTAGGAATTCAACCCTGCAATCGTTAACATTTAAAAACATCCACATAATCTCTTCCTGGACATTTAGATCCGTGGCCTTAAGTGTAATGTCACTAAATCCCCCTTTAGTTTCGTGTTATATCTGCGGCGATATTCTAATGTTATTGTGGCCACAGATTGAATATCTCGGTTGATTTGTGCGCTTTCTTGTTGTTGTGAAACGGCCCTTACACCTTTGTAATGGTCAGTGCCTCGACTGATAATAGGGTAAATGCCCTTTGTAATGTTCGCTGATGAGAGCTAAATTAATATGGAACTTGATATTACTGTGACAGAGTTTGTTTATGGGCTTTGTAATTGTGTACTTATGGGTGCTATTGAATGCTTGGTATGGTTGGTACGAGTACCTACTCGTTTTATTTTGCTGTGGCGGAAAATAGATAAAAAAAGAGAAATATATGTTTAAAATATATTTTTTAATGTTATCTGACAGCTTTTTATTTTTTGACATTATATTACAAATAAATATTACAAAGTCTAGTTCAAAACTTGAGGTTACGCCGCCGTAACAAGTTTCATCGATGAAATAATTTGTTTTTAATTTTGTAGATTATTTAACTTTCTAAAAATATATGATAAAGTAATAAAGCCCTACTTAATAATTAGTCTATCAACGTTGTTTTGAAAAAAATAATTTAACATTTTAACATATAATCAGTTTATTAGGATCTACCTAATATATTTTTTTTTATTACCGGCGGTATACTTTTATTAAACAAAATACTACGAACTATATACAACACTACAGCTACTACAATAAAAGCATTTAGACAACCTCCAGCCCACTCCCAGTTAGCAGCGTGTCCAGCATGCTGGCAGCATTGCCCCGTTGAATTGCAATGCTTATTCGTTGAGCCAAATATGTGTCAGTATTTTGATCACGCGTCGCATCGACCAAGCGCTCAGATAAGTTTTGGAAAATACGATGAGCTCCCGGTCCTCACGGACCCAACATCTCTACACCAAACCGCTCAAATATTTAACCCATACCTAATAATTTGTACATCACTGTTGCTTTTCTACAATATCAAACTTTTTTTTTATCAGAGTAACTCATATGTTCTCATTATATTATTATTTAATTTGCAATCTAGTGAGTTATTAATTGTATGCTTTGTTAAAGCAGAGTTTTCTTAAGGCGCTTCGTCACATTAATCTTCAAAAGACCTATTCTTCGTGCTTTAATTATTCAAATTACACTCTTATCAGTTTCTAGCAGTTTTCGAGCAGCCCCCTTAAATATACAAACATTTTTGATGCTATTTTGTACCTTGTGCACCAACAATAAAGGCGACAATATGTTGTCGAAAGCTTTACCGTGGCTGTACTGTTTTAGCAACACGTCTCACTTATCGGTTACGGTCGCTGTGATATTTTAATTTATAAAAGTTATTAATTTCTTTATTTTTTATCAACTAATGACTTTCTGACTTCTTCTAGATGTAGTAGAGAAATAAGTATATCGAAATACATGTACAATTTTATGAACCTACCAAGTCTATCTGACCATTTTTATCTTCTACACTCCGTCTATGTACATTTTTTGTTTATTCACAGTTGATAGGCTAGCCTTTGGCCTTTTATCTCACCTGATGGTAAGTGATGATGTGGTCGAAGATATTGTTCAGGGATAGTTGCCGGAACACAACGTCAGGTGCTTGGCGACAGATTTTCCGCTTAAGGGTGAAAGCTAGCCAGAAGAGTACTAGCAAAATGACCTACCATCACGCTGTTACCGCTGCGTTATCCTAAGACAACCACCGGGACCGACGTCTAATGTGCCCTCCGAAGCATGGAAAAGCAAGAAGGTCATTTTGCTAATATTCTTCTGGCTAGCTTTCACCCTTAAGCAGAAAATATGTCGCCAAGCACCTAACGGTGTCTTCCGGCAACTGTCCTTAAGAGCAGTGATTCTAGGTTGGCCTAAACAATTTCTTCGACCACATCATACTTACCATCAGGTGAGATAAAAGTCCAAGGGATAGCCAATCAACTATGAATAAACAAAAAATGTACATAGACGGAGTGTAGAAGATAAAAATGGTCAGATAGACTTGGTAGGTTCATAAAATTGTACATGTATTTCGATATATTGATACTTATTTCTCTACTACATCTAAAGACTTCTGCGTCTTCTACACAAGGCAATAAAACTTCAAATTTTGTTTATTAGCTAAATTCATTTACATACAAAATACTCATAAAGTAAGCTGATAGTAGTGATTCAAAGTGTCAACAACCTGATTAAATTACAGATCGCTTCCAAACCAAAACTTATCTCAATTTTATTCGAGTTTTATTGAACTAAATAGTCAGATGAGCGTCTGTAATTTCAGAGAAATAACATTTTATTTTTTATAATACATCTAATATTTGACTAAGATTGACCTACTTTAAGAAGTGTTGCTTTTTGTAGTTATTTAAATATCATATTGGCACCAAAGTTCAAAATTGGAACCAGTTACGCGAAAGCATAAAAATTTAATACATGGTTCTATTACTAAAAGGTCTGGCTTACTTGCGTAAAGAGTACATCATAATTAGGGAATCGATTCAACATTCTTTAAATTTTGTGAGTCGATTATATAGCACAACGGCCTTATCGAAAATTTAAATTGAAGCATTCATTAAGTCTAAAGTGAAGTAAAATCAGGGCATTATTGACTGATATAATAAACCTTATGCAAGCCTTCAAAATGCCATCTCTTTTGTTAACCTCTTCGGTAAGTTACCTCTATCTTCAACTATATGTTACGAGATAGCGAGATATCGATCTTATCTCTCGATTCACGTTTATCGAGTACTCTGTTGTATCGATACGCTGTTATCGATATAAGATTTGTCACGAATGTTCTGTAGGAGACAAATATGGTGGAGTCAGTTTCATCTTACACGAAATGTAACCTTACGTACAGCTTATCCAGTAAAATAGTAACTAAATATCTTTAAAGTAGATTAACAGATTTTAATCTTTAACTCGGGTTGCCGTATTTTTTTTTATTTATACACTATTAGAGTTAGAAATATGTACATAATATTATTTAACCGAGCTTTTTGCAATTAACATCACGCCGTAGCTCTTCCATTCGTTTCGTCATATTTTCAGTGTCGAGTATTCAAACTCTGTGAAATTTAGCATGCATATGCCTGAGCCTAATATCTATGCTTCTGGTTTGCCAGTCAACGCTAAATTTGTTTCATATTTTTTTAAAAATGCGATAAATTCGTTTTGTATAGGAATTATTCTTTTCTAATTCTTCGATAATAAATCGTAAATCAAATAACTGCAATTGATATTCTGTATTTCTTTTAACAACATCAAATTGATAATTCTGTATTAGTACATAATTATAATACCCAATTCCCATTCGTAATTAATAATAGTACTATTACTTGTAATTATATTTATCGAGAACTATGCATCTAGACAAAACTAACATTGGTTTTAGACAAAACTAGACATTATGTATATAATATATATATTTTTTTATTAATTAGAATAAATATATTTGACATCAAAAATATCCTAAATAGGCTTAATACGCAATTACATTAATTAATAATATGTAACGTAACAGTCTTAATGTTTTTTAACAAATTTAAAATAAAATTAAGTTATAGTCCGTCGTTTTAGTTTTCGATATTAACGCGTTTTATTAGTCTGATTTTCTTTCACCTAACAAATCAACTTTTCATATATGGTGGGATAGATTAACAGCAAAACTAAAATGGAGAACATGTTTTAAAGAAATGCTAACTATATTAACAGCAAACTATTTCATATATCACCACAATAACATAATACAAAGTACTTATATAGAAAATCCCATCGCGCACCACACGCCGCGTCCGTCCGTCTGTCCGTGCGCTGACAGGTGTTAAATCGTGCGAGAGACGTGCGCGCACGCAGCTCGGTAATTAGTTGACTCATGCCGATTAAGTAATACGTGCTTTACTTTGACATCAGTTCTCTAGGAGTAATGTTGTGTGGATAGCTCGAAATATTATGATCTTATCATGAAAATTCCCATATTTTTCACTAACAACTATAAATTATTTTGATAGATTATAATGATTTTGAAGCGCTCGTAGCCACGTTTGCTTAGCCATTCTGAATCGATCAGCAAAGTTAAGCAACGTCCGCCGCGGTCATAACTTGGATGGGTGACCGCTGGTTGGGCATTACTACTGAGCGCTTCCGTGCTTCGGTGGGCACGTTAAGCCGTCGGTCCCGGTTGTTGTCTTAGGATAGCAGTCGTTACAGCATGGTGGTAGGGCACTTTGCAAATGCCCGCCTGGCTAGCTACCACCCTCAAGTTGAAAATCTGTCGCCAAGCACCTAACGGTGTGTTCCGGCAGCTGTCCTTGAGAGCCAGTAACTCTAGATTAGTCTGAACAACATCCTCGACCACATCATCACTTACCATCAGGTGAGATAGTGGTCAAAGGCTAACCTATCAGGCATAAAAAAAAAATAATAATAATAAATTATGGGGACATAGGGATTTTATATACAGGCGGTATGCCTTTATTAAACAAAATACTACGAACTATATACAATACTACAGCTACTACAATAAAAGCATTTAGACAAACTATAAGTCATAGCAGACTCACAGGCAGTCCGAATGCTCCAGCCCACTACCAGTTGGCAGCGTGCCCAGCATGCTGGCAGCATTGACCCGTTGAATTGCAATGATTGGGAATGATTATTTCCAACGTCGACGTTAGTTGGAACTTCGGGAATATACTAGATATTTTATGACCAAAATTTTTTAACGGCGCGGATGTGTGCCTTTATTCAAACTAATTACAATACTACAGCTAGGCAACCTTAAAGCCATTGCAGGCGTAATCTGTGGAAGTTATCCAAAATATGTGTTATACTCTAGCCCACTACCAGTTGGCAGCGTGCCCAGCATACTGGCGCGGTATTGCCCCATTGGATCGCAATCCTTATTTGTTGTGCCAAAAATTCGCATCGAATTGAGAACTCAAGCTTTTGACAGATGGCAAAGAATATATATCTGCCTGCAGACCATGTCTTTTGAAATAAGTTTGAGATTGTAAGTTAATATTTAATACGTACAAGAATTCCAATGAAACTGAGGTCAAGCACAGAGAATATTAAGGTGATTGTACAACATTGCATAAAATTCCTCCTCATTCCAAATATTGTTGGAGTTGCTAGATTGATTCAAGACAGATTAATAACAGTACTCGGAGCGATGTTGAAACGAAACGATGCGGTGGTGTACGATTTAAGAAATAACATTTATTACTGGAATTACGACCTTTGCAGCCGGTTGAAACAATGCAAAAGTGACCACAGTTTTGACTAGGAGCAACGTGCTCCTGTTTTACAAAATTAGGTGTAAAATTTCATACTGTAATTATATTGTTATGTTAAGGTAAAAGTATTAATACGTAGGTAGGTAATCTTCGAAATTCAAAACATACAAATATTTAAAATTCCAACAATACATACCAATACAATGACATACTTAATTTTAATTTGTGTCTTAATTTAATTTTAATTTCAAGAAGTAATGTTGCGTTTTTTTAAATATATCATCATCCATCACGTAATCTTTATATATAAAAATTACGTATCACGTTATTTGTGCACGATGGACTCCTAAATTACTGAACTGATTTTAAATTTGATTTGCACACCGTGTGTAAATTGATCCAAATTGAGAGATAGGATAGCTTACATCTCAATTTATAGTAAAAATAGGATAATATAATTAATAAATCATGAATTCATTGATATTGTAATAAATTTTATGTATAACATACTATTTATGTTTTGGTGTTGACGTTTAAATTGTCTTTATGAATAAATTAATATTACAAAAAGAGTTAAACAACCCATTTTTATTACTCATCGCAAGAATATACAACTTTATGTGTTATTTAATCAAATAAACGTTCTTAGATTTTCCGTACGTATACCTATCATGTATTATTATCTCTTTTCTAACAGTGGCATTTCATATTTCAATGATAATAATATTTCTGTTTAAGGAGCCTTCCTTATTAGGGAAACGCGTCTTTGCCAGTCTCCCAAAGGTATCCAATAATTTAAACTGATATTTATTGGCACATAAACGTGCTTCATATGTCTTATTACACACTGTCTATCAATGCAGCTAAAACCTTTAACTGCATAGCGTCTTTTATAACATTTTAATGTAAAAGTAATAAATATATAGTTAACCTAACGGTGTACTCGAAGAGAGAATATTTCTAATAAGCATAATCTCTTCGAACATCCATTCACACTGGTTTCCTATTAAATCAATGTCCTCCGTATATGTATTACGGTGCTCGTCTGTCCGTCTGTCACAAGATACGAAGAAACATCGACTCTCTCTGAGGACACGAATGTACCGCTATTGTATCTTCACTGTATTAAAATTAAATACGTACTTACTATCGCTTAGAAACTGTAGATAAGCCTCAAATTAGATAGGCATACTAAAACAGGCTTAAGAATAGCAAACTAGCTAGCTAAGTATAGATAATCAATGCTAAAGTATTCAATAACAGTTTTATAAAAAGGTCGATAAAAACAATTTTAATTATATAGACAAAAACCGCAGAACTAAAGGCGTGACCCAATATGAATAATCATACATCCACATTAAGGAATTAGATGCTGCACGCCCAATCTATCTTTAAATCTGTTTAAGCTATCGATTGTGAACGCCATTAAAAACGAAGGCCTTATACACCTGACACACCTACTTGATATAGCAGCATAATGCAGATTCACACGTGAACCGAGGTGAGAGCGGTCCACCAGCGGCAAGGCCGGGAAAACGGATCAATTCAAAATGAAACCTAGCATCACGGTAATAAGGTCAACATTCCCACGGTCGCTATTTAAGAGCACAATTAAGAAAGTATCCGATAAGGCTCCAAAGGACGTTTTAAAATCAGGACTTTATCATAAGGGGTTACGGTTCGTTTTGTTTTGGGCGTCGTTCGCGAACCGGTTCGTTCGGTCGCGAACTTTTACCTATAAATTTGTGTCGGCTAGCCGGCATGCGGCGCGCACGCTTGTCTAGAAGCTCTTTGTAACAAGTGCTTCAGGTCACGAGTCTGTAGCGGGAAATACCTAATTTATTATTATCATAAAATACGGTTGTAAAACTACACATTTACGAACCTTAATTGGACGAGGCTCGCGTAATTATCTCATTTTAACATGTGATTTATCATTATTTAAAGCCTAATGATCGATAAAACAGCAAACTATCGAATTATATATCCAACCATAAACTATTTTATCTAGGTCCTGCAAGTGAAATATGAGACTAAATTACGATTAAAATGAAAATGTTATTAAATGCAGAAATTGAACATTTATTCACAAAAGGATGTTTTTTGAGTAATTAATAATTATAAATTTCTTTGCTTATCATACATACGTATGAGAAATCTTTGTAACCTAAATTATTAAATAAAACATAAAATGTTCTTGAAATGAGCGACATATCTACCCACTAAGCTTATAAATAAGTTGAATCAACTTTACTTTGCAATTTATAGGTATGTAGTATGGTACTGACATAATAATATGCTCGTGATACGTAAGTTGAACTACAATGGTCGCTCCATCCCCATATGATGGTTTAGAACGGGAGGACAAATTAGAAATATGAGTCATATGACATGTTGGCTTAGCGGCCAGAACATACCCTGGCTATAGGGGTGGATGGGGCGAGTTCGAATCCCACACATGTTTATATATTTACCTTTCGTTATAATTTTGTAATATAAATTGTTTTTATTTATATTTTGCGTCAAAAATAAAGTACTAACGTCACCACGCGTCATCTCATACACTACCTAAAGCTGCACGCTCTCTCTCGTAACTTGTACCACCCGAGTTCAAAGCAAGGGACGCGCACAGATGAATTTCACAACGAGTCAATTAAAGCAGCAATCATTGCTGCAAAATGTTCCACTTGGCTCCAACCAGCTCTATGCCAATTCTATACCACTTTCTTCTGCTTGTTTTATGTGGGAACCTATTCGGAAAATCCAGTGGCTGGCTTCACTGCAGCAATATTTATATATGACTGTGACTACATGACCTACTCGTCTAATATGTATTTTAAACTATGTAATTACGTTTTATGAAAATATTTGAAAGTGTGTCGTGTAGATTTAATTTAACTTTGTATTAATTGGAAGACATTTTGTATATATCAATATATAGATTTTATTCATTCAGTACCTACGTTTATAAAAAGAAAAAATGTTATGACTTGGGAACTTGCATGATTATAAAGATCAGAAGCTATTTTGTCGAGCCGCCTGGATTTTACTATACTAATGTGACCTGTGTTAAAACTAATCTAAAATTATTATAATTAATTAATTATTGTTGTGGTTAAAACACACCTATTTTGAGGGATGTTGTAAACTGCACTTTGTTGAATATTTGCTAAACCTTACCAACTCCACTTGACGTTCATCCATAGTTACATTACCTACAACCTGTATTCGCCACAGGGGTTTCACTAAACACCCACGTTTCGTCATACAATGTTCGCCCGCACGTTATAGGGAGCAACCACATTACCATCTACAAGACTCAGTATCAGACTCCGGACTGCTATTGAAAATTTCTTTGTCCAGAAAACCCATTTATTACAATCAATTTTGTTCAACTCTGCGGCTTAAAACTCCAAAGTGAGGTTTAGAAGTGGCTAAACCATGGATCAATTTATTGTATGACCGGTCATTGATATCACTATACCATATTGATCTGGAATACAATCTTCATGATATTTTTCTTCAATCAATCTCTCCGGATTGATGTATTCTATCATCTATGCCAATGTTACAATTAACTTGCATGATTTAATTAGAAATAATGGTCTTCTACAGTCTAATTTCACAACGTGTGCCGAAAGTATCTTTAAAATATATATGATTAAATTGACCATTTTCAGACATAAAATTATGATATGACCGGAGTTGTTTACTTGCAAAGAAAATCCACCATCACAACCCAAATATAAACCGCACCGTTTTTCTCAATTTTTCTCCATGTGTCACAGATACGGCCAGTGTGAAAATGCACTTAACTAAAAGCCTAATTCCTTATGCACCCTCACTTTTTACGAACGTGAGTCGAAGTGTTTTAGTTTGTCGAGTTCTCGTGGTTATTTATAGCCTGAGAAGGGCCAGTACGAAACAACACGTTTGCGGAATAAATTGAATGAATTTTCTGTTGCGGTTGACAAATATGGTTTGGGTGAGTGCTTCGGACATCCATCTTCAAAATATCTTCTGAAATTCTTGGTAACTTGACGCCACAAGCTATTTAAAAAAATAAGTCAGAGCTGGGCTGATCCAAACACTCTGCTCTCACAATTTTGGTGTCCCGACTTCCATAAGTAATTTCATATATTTCGATTTCATAACTCAACTCCGTTTTTTTCAGTCTTACAGCGATGCAAAACGGATCTACTGTATCACTCACCAAAAATTAGGGTTACCATCAACATGTTGTAATTGTCAGGTCATTGAGGTATAAATGTTGCTGAAATCTGCTTGTTGTTGATAAAATTGAAATGAGAACAAACTGGTGGTAAATTCTTTTCATAAGGATGTACTCGAGAACCTATTATTATTAGTTTTTTTTATTGAAAACCTGTTAAAAATTAAGCAAAGATTAAATGACGTATATATATATAAGTCAATATTAAGAAGAGTTATAATAAAAATAGAATATACATGGCAGCAGGAGTGGGAAAAAAGAACACCACTTTCCTATTGTTCACACAAATAGATTGAAAGAGAAAGAATATCTTATTATAATTATATATATAAGAGGACCATACAAATCACAAGTAAACTGGCTAATAATTCAAACAGAAATATTTAAAAAAAACCTGACGACATATTGACAATATAATTAATTCAAAAAACAACGAAACGACAGCGCGTGTGGATTACAAACGACTAGAAATAAAAATCTCAAATTACTTTTACACTTAATTGATGGCCCTGTCAACTCTTATAGCTATTTAATACATCATTACACCAAGAATTAACATAAAATAACCTTTAATTAATTCACTTCTTATAAGAAAATTAATCAGACACCAAGACTCGGCTATAAAACTATTTTTCTTAAACAATTAAATTGAGACGTCGTAAAAGAAATTAACGCCGAACGAGACACGTAAATTATAAACCGTTATAACGTGAACATAGTTTTGTTTTAGTTTATAACCAATGGTAGATCTTTAAAAGTGGTCCATAATATTATAAGGAATCCAAATGTGACGTCTCAATTAGCAATAATTTAAATGTCGTATTAAATTTCATTGTCTTATAAATTCTAAAGGAAATGTAACAAATGCATCAGATAGTCGAAATTTATGTTCATGTATTTTATATTATATTATCTTGAACTTTAACAGAGTAGAAAATATTTCAACTGTATTATATTTGTATTTCATCTTAAGTTATCGCCAAAATAGTGAATTGAGACCGTAAATTCAGATATATATAATATATATATAAATCAAATAGAAACGGCTTACATTCTAAAAATATGTATAAATTAATAAGTTGACATTACTGAAATATGAATTCTGTTATATTATAAAATAGTTTTTTTATAAGGTTCGTTTATGTCCCAAACATATTGCTCGAAAAATACTTTATGTATGACTAGCTTTCAGGGCGCGGCTCCGCCCGCGCGTATGTCGGTTATCGCGTGAAAACATTAACCTCTTTTTGCGCAGTCAGATAAAAACTATCCTATGTTTTTTCCCGGGTCTCAAACTATCTCCATACCAAATTTCATTCAAATCGGTCCAGTAGTTTTGGCGTGAAAGCGTAACAGACAGACAGAGTTACTTTCGCATTTATAATATTAGTACTGATAATAAAAAACTCCGGTTACTTGTTAAATCATTCAAATCTTAAATAAAATACATGATATCACTTCATAACATCCTCCTTTTAAATAAGTCTTTTGAATAGTAAATGACAACGAGTCCATAAAACTTTTCATTTAAGCTATGGCCTTTTACAGCTCGAGTCAATGGTGATAGCTGTCAGAATCAAGTCGAGGCTAAAATGGGATGTATGAAAAAGTTATACACTCTGATTTTCACTTCAATTGCGTGAAAATGAAACAAATAATTTAAATAATATCTCTAAAAATTGAAATTGAGCAATGTTCTAAGTGTTATAGTTTTAACAAAATGTATCTCTGGGTTTAATAGCACCCCTAATTACTTCCGTGTATTTTGAAAGACCCAGGCAAATTTCCACATGAAATCATACATACGAGTAAAACCACACAAATTTTACATTACAAATTCTACCTCTGTGAACGATTAAAAATAAGTTCATTTTTAGGAACTTATGATTAAAAACAGGCTTTTATTCACTAGAACATGAAAAGCTGTTATAAACCGGATATAAACAAGAATTTTACGAGAGACTAGAGAGTATGAGAAGTGAAACAAATTTTCGGAGGTGCCTACCTAAACCAATTTTCTCTCTATTTAAGTATTAAATCACAATTAAAAGAATCAATCAAACGGTCACTTAAAACTGAAAGTTATTAAGAGAGCGAATGTTCACTTGATGACTTCGCTGTAATAGATTCGTGTTTTAATAACTTTAATAAATAATCAATTAGTCGTATACCGTATGCAACGAGGATGATACCGGGTGAACGAGCTTTTACCTTTTACTTTTAATTTAGATATTGCCGCACTCGTTAACTTTCGAATTATTTAACCCTTAGTTTGTACGCGGCGTCTGGGAGATCTCCAAGACGCCTGTCAAGCTTGGCGATTATCATAATACGGCAAACCCTTTCTTGGAGGAGACGGTTTTCAGGAGTAGAGAGTCCAGCTGATACAGTCTGGGAGATCTACTGGGCTTTGTGGGATCTTTGGGTAAAAATATATTGCAGTTTTTGTCATATATGTATGACAAAAACCGCAATATATTTTTTATATCCATTATTACATATAAAGTAATTTTTGAATTAACTTCCTATTGGACAATATAATCGTAAAACAATAAAATTATTTGACGGAATATTTTAATATTCAAGCCGAATAAAAGTTACATTTGGTATGTCATCAACCCAAAGACTTACCATCAATTGCTCTCATCAAGTCATGTTAATATTAAAATATTTGAGTTCATTAATACTCTCATCCAAATTTGGCATAAAACAAAGTATCTCCTTTTCAATTATCTAAGCCTACTTGATCGTCAGGCGAACTTTAATGATTATATTCTAAGCTTCTTAAAAAATATTGTTAAATTAGAATCGTAATCTAAGATGACGAAGTAAATACAAAAGATACTAACATAATATAAGAATCTATTTTAACTATATACAACACTACAGCTACCACAATAAAAGCATTTAGACAACCTACAAGTCATAGCAGACTCATAGGCAGTTTAAATGCTCCAGCCCAGTTGCCCCGTTGAATTGCAATGCTTATTCGTTGAGCCAAATATGTGCCAGCATATTGATCACGCGTCGTATCCAACAAGCGCTCAAATAAGTTTTCGAAAATAGGATGAATATAAAATAATATTAAATACAATAGAATCTCATTTAATATTCATATCCTTCGTTTTGTTATCCTTCCGAACTACTGTGTTAATAACCACCTTTATATGTATCAGGTATCTCTTTTCTATTTTCACTAAATTCTTATCTTTCTATTTGCATTGATTATAGAGTTTATACATTAAGCTTTAATATTATAAATGTATATTCTTTAGTATCTATTTGTAGAAAATATGGGTGGTCTGACGCTAATGTTCTTGGTTTGTCTTATTTATTTGACAAGAGATTGCCGTTGATTCGGCTACTATCACTCTATAACCAAAATATTTCCGCTATAGATTGATTTGAATTGTTAAAATTATTAGAATTTTTAATTTTGAATAAATAAAGTTGAGTGGTTTATTACCTAGTTCTTGTGACTTTATCCTTTTAATGACTATGATGATTCTTGGATAGTAAAGATTATGTTGTGTTTATTTAATGCAAAATCAGAAATGACCTGGTTAGACTAAGTGAATCTGATCTGCGTCGTTGGTCGAGTCGTGGAAAGCATTGCTTTGACTTTTATTGTTCTTGGTTTGATCTCCGACTTTTACAGTTATTGGACTTTTCTATTAAAAGTTATAATTATCTCCGGAGTCTGGAATTCTGTTACGTGGCAATAGTGTCACCCCTGAAAGACATTTTGTAAAAATTCGGGAATAAAAGTTCAATATCTCATCTCCCATACATTTCAGTCACTTCTTATACACCAATGGCATTGACATGAAGGCCCTGATTTATCGGGCCCCACCCTTGGAATGAATAAAGAAGTACCGCTATAGGCTGCCCATTTGTCTCTATCCTTTATGGTAAATGGAAGATTTAGGATGCTATCCTTGTAGCCGGAAGGAAGGTCTTTTATGAACATTTATGAGGATATTTAAGGAGGAACTCATTTGTTGTTGGGTTTACATTGTGGAAAATTTTGTTGAAATAGTAATATATATTTATAAAACAAAAAGCTACTTTAAATATAATCGTTATAGTAATTGTTAGAAGTAGCACAATATGCTAGTACGTAGACAATCTCAAGAGCGTATTGTCATTAATTTTCGAACAAACTAACCAGGTTTTGGGGTAAAAGCATTTTATTTCAAGTTCTAAGCCGATGTTTTCAATACGTTTTATGACTTATAATTTCATAAAAGCCAATTCAGACATCTTTTTCGGCCTTTCTCTGCTGTTATCTTTCAAAATTCTCAACACTTACCCACGTAAAATTTGTCACCGCACTTCTTAACAAAAACATACCACACCAATCTGTTTACTTTTCAAGTGTTCTGTCACTGTTTTCAAGCTACCTTCCTCTGATATATAATTTTTGCTTATATTTCCCTTTCTAATTACACCACACATATATTTTAACAATCCCATTTCTACTTCATGTTCTCATTTTTCATCATCTTTTGTTGCCCTATATTCAGATCCATATATTACGACAATTTAAGTCATCGTATGATCGTACTAAATCAAATGGCCTTGCTAAAAATCCATTTCCAACTTCGTTTCTACCAATGACCCAAATGAAAATCGGAACTGCGATTAAAATGACAAATCGGCCCACTGGCTATATTTCAAAAAGAAGTTAAACTGAAAACAGCGATATCACAACATAAATGATAATTTTATTGTGAAACAACTTCTGAAATTAACGAAACTTGTACGTGTGTCACAGAATATATCATATTATGTATGAGTGGAATAAAACCAGACCAAAACAAAATTGCCGCTAAGTGAAAATACCCATAATGTTGCCAGCCCCACAACTATACCCCAAAACAGAGGAAACTATTTTTGTCGAACAAAAAAATATTTCCTGGCAAAGATTTATCGACATTCCCGAGCCCTCCTTGTATAAAGCGCGTGAAATGAAGTGTTTCCCCCTTACCCTCTTTTTAGACGTTTTCCTGTAATGCAGCTTCAGATTTTTATTGCTCAATTAATCCAATAAATTATCGGTGATTTGCCTTTCGACTCGTGAAACCGAGATTTGAATGTTTAATTTAGTTTTTATTGGTTGAAATTTAAAGCTTTTGATTAGGTGTTCAAGCGTTATTAGTCACTTATCTCCGTATTTTAAAATGAGATTTAATATTATCATTTTAAAATCTGTTTTTGAGGCAAAGTAAATTTGTATTTGTCACTGTATTTTGGCCAAAATTTGCATACCTTTTTTCCTGGTAATGTTTGATAACACCAACAAACATCTTTAATATGTCACATTATACTCTCTTGCACGCATCAAGTGGTCATACGCGGTCAATCAATAACAATAAAAAGGTTCAGCAATAGTCATTCTCGTCACGTTTTCTCCCGGTTGTCGCCGAGCCATTTCTGAAATTGATACACATCACAAATTTATCATAAACACTACACATACCTTATCACTATGCTATAAAGTCTATTTTTCCACTAAATAGCAACATATTCAGTTGGTGATTCATAAGACATCCAGTCGTTTTAGACCGTAACTTTGTATATATTCACAAAAGAAATGGAGACCTTTTGAAAATGGTCATAGCTTTGACCGCAGACTCACTTTGGTCACATGAACTTCTGGTGCCAATTGCCTCGAGAATATTATTAGTCGAATGGTCAGCAAGGGGCTTCGGGAAAAAACGGGAATTCAATTTACTGTTTTGGTGTCAGCGAGAAAGTGCTGAAACTTGATCCCTCTCTTAACTTTTTCTTTCGTTTCTTTAGGCAATTTTCTTGAGTGGATTTTGGATGAAGATTGAACATCAGTAGCTACATTACATAAGTAATACTAACTTCATAACACTTTGCGCGTCTCTTACATTACATATTAATTGAGTCTGAATTAATTACATGCAGGGTAATTTTTTTGCCTAGTTAGAATAATAATTGTTAATTTTTCATCGTAAAACGCCAAAACTAAGAACCTTTTTAAATTTAATTCATTATAAATTGTCATAATATAATCAAATAATATTATTAATTTAGTCAATTTGAAGCAATCATGGTCGAGTGGTTATAGCTATGGACTGCCATGCTCAAGGTCTAAGGTTCGATGTCGGCCTGTGCTTCACCGCATCGTTTAAGGGCATTTTGTGCTCGCATGTCTAGCTACCACCCTCAAGTAGAAAATCTGTCACCGAGCACTTAATAGTGTGTCCTGGCAGCAGCCCTTATAAGAGGTCAGAAAAATTATAAGTACATGAAACTTAATAACTTTATGTCTCCGTATGACGGGCGCACTGCAATTCGTTCGGACGAAATGCATCTGTAATAGGCAGAGGTTAGTGCACTTAACATCAGGTGGGCCTCGTGCTTGTTCCGCCACAATCACAAAAAACACATACAAAAGACAGAACTTGATAATAAAAACACTTAAAGAAATTTGCACAACACAACCCTTCAGCCATCTTCTTATATTGCAACTGTAGATGTACCCAAAGATAAAGGCCCGGACACAACGTAGGCGTTACCGGGGCGTCACCGATGATATACGATACGATACTGTACCGATAATATAACGATATGGTATAATTAATTAACATAACTATGCTCACCAATTTGCAAGTTATATGTAACATGTTTGTCGTACTAAATAACGAATGATGTAACTGTTATGAAATGGCGAGAAAGCTGTGGAATGTCGATGCGTCTGTTTATTTTTCATAAATCGTTTTAATTATGATCTTAATGAGTCTATGGTTCACTGTTGTTCCGGAATGTATCTGGCAATAGATTATTGGAAATATTGTTATGAGTTTCGATAATTATTGTTATTGATTAGATTTCCCGAGAAAGATGTCAGATTTTTAATTTTTTATTCAGTTTTATCATAGGTATGTAAAGTTAATGTTTTTTTTACTAATAAAAGTCCCGTTTTGATACAATATTTCAAAGCAATTTATTTTTTTGGTATTAACTTTCGTCGAGTTGCGTAAATTGTATAACTAATTTTGATATTTTTATGTTTGCTATAACGCATGCTCTGCGGATTACAAATATATGGGAGGAAAAAATTTTAGAAAAAATTTTGTACAATTTTTTTCCTCTCGTATATTTGTAATTATATAAGTAAGTTTTATTTCCGAGCCAATTTTCTGTGGTACTTAGTACAAAGTATTGAACTTTTTATTTGACAGTGGAATTTATTTCACATTTTAAGTATTAATTTTTCAAGAATTTAATATTTTGACAATCCTTAAAAAATACATAAGTATTATTATCATAATAATACTAACATATAAAAAACTACTTTTATTTATCAATTTTCAAGTAAATCGTCAAATTGAATCGTCGAAGCACATAATCGCGCCAAAAAATCTGTCAAACTAATCGATTGATCTCTTTACGAATCCATTTTTTAAATACCTGTAGTATTTTTACGTTTACCGATAAGGTTACAAAAACAGTCACGATATTTTCATAGCTACGACGAACTTGGTTAGTTCTGGTTGATAAAAAAAGGTGGATTTCGTTACTCGTATAAGCTATTGGGAAGAAAATACTGAGAAGTAAATTAATTTTTTTTCCTCTGTGGGCCGAGACTGTCTGATACTTCGCTATCCGTCCGTCCGTCCGTCTATCACCAAGCTGTATCTCAAGCACGGTGATAGGTAGACAGTTGAAATTTACACAGATGATGTATTTCTGTTGCCTCTATAACAACAAATACAAAATGTTGGCCAAGTGCGAGTCGGACTCGCGCACGTTAAAACAAAAAAAGGTTAAATATGAAGTCTAATGTTGTATAGCTAATGGTACGGAACCCTTCGTGCGCGAGTCTGACTCGCACTTGGCCGATTTTTATTTAATATACATCCAACAGGGATAAAATTATTTGATTTTGCCTATCACGTTAAATCTACTGGCGTTTTTGACTGGTTGGCTTTAGAATGCCTGGGTTCAACTACTGGGTCGGATAACTAATAAACTTTTTTTTATGTCGTAAATGGACATGTGGTCCACCTGATGGCAAGTGCCACGATTGTCCATTACAGTTGCAGATTTACTAAGATTGTAGATAGTGATAGACCCACTCCTACAATATGGGACCAAAACGTATCAATGAAACGTACGCGTAGGTATTTAGGTAGCTACAGGAATGTAAAGGTAAAAAATATACGGTTCTTTATTCATGTGGTAAAGGTGTTTGATTAATTTTGAAACACGTTTACTGCTCTGTGTAAGTACAACGGAGGACTTAAAATACTGTAACATTTTCTACCAGAAATCAAATCATAGATAAAACACATTTTCATCAATCTATATTTATTTAAAATTAAACAAAATCACACAATAAGAGAGACAAAACTATGTTGTGTTATTATTTCATAATAGTGCAAAATTTTCCGTGTTTGATTTGCAGTTAAGCAAATTTTCTTTCTGTGAAAAAAGTTTTGGGTTCGACAAACCCGAGCATTGTTTGTTTAATATAAGGAAATCGTTTGGTTATGGTTTTTGGTAAAAATGCATGTAGCATGCCTGTGATCTGCTTAGCTATCGATAATTTACTTTGGTAACATTTTCTATATATATATCTATATGTATCATTATATTCAAATTTGCTGTTTTAGGTTGGTTTGTTCCATATTAAAAATTATAACTTAGATATCATTAAAATCATAATTTATCATGTTTAACGGTGAAATGTTGTCTTGATTGCAAATCGTGAGTTTGGGAAAAGCAGTACTTAAACTTTAATAATAAACTAAAAATTGCAATTATTAAGGATGAGTTTTCTGAATAGAGCAATTCAACTTCCAACATTCGTTAATCCAAAGCGAACGCTGCTCTCTTTTTGATATCTAACATTCAATATGTAAAGATAAACGAACACGGGCTTTTTACAATATGGACATTCTTTGGTCTTAAATTTTACTAACATAGATATGTATATAAAACTGGGTATACTGATAAAAGCTGAATTAATATTTCTTATTTTTCCTTTTTTTTATTTTTATTGACATAATATTATAATACAGCAAATACAATTAACCCATAGGTTCCCGAACTAGTGTTAAACTGTATTTCAGGAACCAGTGGCTTTTCCTTTAGTAATAGTAAAATGAACATTATGTCATTTTAATTATGTTTGCTTGCTTCTTTGTGTGTGTTTTTATTCGTTATGTTGGTGGTGGATGGTTACTCTTGGTGTTGGTACTCTTCCATAAAATGTCACCATGTATACTAACCACTTTTTTTCTGTTCTGAGTATAATCCACCTAAAGTAACCAGGTCACTTGTTATGCACTTCTGTCACTAACCACTGTCGGAGATTCGGAAACTTCGAGAAACGCCAACGGATATAGTAACACCAAAATACAAACACATGTGAGTACTTCACAGCTTTTTAACTTTTTTTGAATGCTTTGTTAATTATGTAGAATTTATTATAAAAACTAACGTGGTTTTCTATCATTTTAGTTAATAATACGGGATAACTCACGTGAATCAGTCAGATAGCTCCGACTATATTTTCTACCACATTCGGTGGTCTTTTTCAAGGAGAGCTCGGGATGCGTTGACGTCTCGCTTAGCACATAAGTTATCCCGTATCATATACTAAAAAAAATTTAGAATTTAGTTATGCTATACTTATTTAACATTTCAGTAATTACTTGAGCTAATCATGTTATTATATTTAACTATGCATCACCTACATGTCTCGATATTTTTCAACTGTACTTTCTCGTTAGACCATTTTGCGAATGCTCACCTGGCTAGCAACCACTCAAGCAGAAAATCTGCGGCTAAGTACCTAACGACATGTGGCTGCAGCTGTCCTTGAGAGCCAGTAATTCTAAGTTAGCCTGAACAACATCTTTGACCTGATCACCACTTACCTTCAGGTGAGATATTGGTCAAAGGCTGTCTATCAGCAATCATTAAAAAAAGGCCATAAAATAATGCACTGGTTGTACTGAGCATTCACTGCGAAGAAAATATTTGAATTTAAACTATGCTATATTAATGACGGGATAAGTTAAAATACTTGTAAAAGATAAAGAACTCATCACTATACTCCCGATGACACCTATTTGAGTAAATTTGATTTTAAGCCATTATTTTTAACCCCACACTACCCAAAACAAGATCCAAGAAACAACCCTGCAACAGTGCGCCGCGTCTCCCCGACCCTACAGGGAAGGGGCTAATAAGTGAAACAGAGATTTATGAGCTCGCAGATATGCAAATAGAAATTTGCGGTCCCTCACCGATAAAAAGACGCGGGTCCCTCAGGGGACTGTTTGTCCAACTGTCGGGATATGACGGCTTGTAATTATTTCGGACGGTACGTAGGTTTATATATTTATATTTCGGCATATTTCGCCATTAAGCGGAGTATTAGAAGATTTTGTCATATTCCATTATTTTTTTTTAACCTGGTACGTATCAAGCTCAGATCTTATAATTTCATTCTTGTAGATTTAAATAAGTGACATAAATAAAATGCATTGTTTTCAAAGTCGAGGTGAATGTTTTCTTTTGTCTTTGTTTTGCCTCTGTGATCATATATTGATTTTTTAACTGTAGTAACTATTTTTGTACTAAAGTTAAACAATCATACAAAAAAACATAAAGTCGAATTGAGAACCTTTTTTTGGAAGTTGGTTAAAAAACTTATTATTAAACATTTTTAGTAAACATGTTTCTAATTAAAATCAAACATGAAATAAAAGATATTGTAAAACGTACATTTTCATTTTTTCAATTGGCTTGCGATTGTGATATTATAGTGATAGTGTATTTTCTTTACTGAACGCACTCTAACTGTGAATCTGATTGTTAAGCAACAAATTTAAACATATCTTGGAGAAAAAGTTTCTTCAGGCTTATTATTTAAGGAGTTATTTAAACAAATACTTTTAGAATAATAGGGGTAAACCATTTCGATAGTTTTCAGCAAAAATTTACAGTTAAAAAAAAACTATTGTCGAACTAGTGTAATCCAGATATGTCTTTAACATCAATCCGGAAAACGTTATTCAAAATATAGGTGTGTACAAAATTAATGAATTCTTGTAGCGGGGTGGAGGGAAGGGGCCTTGCATATTCATGTGGTCACAGCTCGTTAGGTCGCCGGCGGTCAGTATTAACAATCTGTCGTCGGGATTCAGACCCCGATGAAGGAAGGGTTTTCAGTAATTTGTCACCCTTTTTGAATAATTTTAGCGGCATTTTTATGCAAGTGTATAGTTTTTCTTAGGTGCTTTTATGGATGGAATAAAAGGCGAAGTTTGCGGTAGCTGCGGTTGACGGGAGAAGGGTGATGTTGCATATAGGGCGCACAACAGAAAGCTTTACCATCTCCTTCCCTCATGAGCCAAAACCTTACAGGCATGCTCCTAATAATAGCATTCCCAAGAAAAGAAGGTTGTTGTTGAGGGATTCGTCATGTTGTCTAGTCATAAAACTGAACTTTTATCTTTCTAACTATGTTTTTGCGTAATTTTGTGTGATGTAAGAATATGAACATATAAGCTTGATATTTTTTACCTATGTAATTTAAAGCTCAATATTTTTCCTCGGGTGGGAAGTAAATCCATATTCCGGTAACATATGCAACAGTGCCTTTACCTTTAATTTGTTCATACAAACATTTTCAATTTAGAACAAGGTAAAGTTTCACCACAAACAAACACCGCCTTCAAAACTTTTAAATCCAATTTGTCCGAACACAGTAAAATACTTGATCGTAAAGAAAATTCTCATGCATGCCGCCACAAGTACAAATAATGTCATAACAGCACTGATCTATCATCGAGTGCTAACATGATATCCCGCTGCTCCCTTCGTGTCTGCTAATGAGCAAACATGATCAGAGACATGAAACATGCCACCCGCCCGCTCGGTCTACTGCGTCCATGTTTGTATTCTGCTTTTATTTGCTGTGACACTAACATGCGTAAACGCCATAACCGTGATATAAAGTAAAATACATGTTTAGCTTTTACGGCAAATAGTTGGAAATATATTTGGTAAACGTTATTATGTTCCCACCAAATCTATATATATATATATATATTTTTTATGCCTGATAGGTTAGCCTTTGACCACTATCTCACCTGATGGTAAGTGATGATGTGGTCGAGGATGTTGTTCAGACTAACCTAGAGTTACTGGCTCTCAAGGACAGCTCCCGGAACACATCGGTAGGTGCTTGGCGACAGATTTTCAACTTGAGGGTGGTAGCTAGCCAGGCGGGCATTTGCTAAGTGCCCTACCACCATGCTGTAACGACTGCATATGCCATTAATTTTCTAAGAGCGGTGATTCAGAAGCTATTTTTTGAGTAAGTTTTCATATAAAGCTTACTGTATTCTTCTCCATCAGGTGATAAAGTGGACAATATATATCCTATTAGTTATTTAAACAAAAAAACAGTATTTCTAAATATGATTACAAGCACTGTCGCGTGCTAAGCTTAAGTGCTAAGGAGTCATAAGACACAAAGCCAATCAGGAGGACGCGGCATCGATTTTGTATTGTAATCATTTATTAAAAACAATATCTTGTAATAGTAAAAAGAGCAGGTAAGGCATTTTGCGAATGCTTGCCTAGTTAGCTATCACTCTAAGGTAAGAAACGTATCACCAAGTACCTAACGCGGTGTATTACCGGAGCTGTTGTTGAGAGAAAATAATTTTAGGTTAACTTGTACAACATCTCCGACCGCATCCTTACCATCAAGTCATTGGTCAAAGATTATCCAATCAGCAATAAATAAAAATATGGAAAATAAACGTTCAACAATACCCGAGATTTTCGTAAATATCTTGATTGTTACTTTAGGACTATAAAACGTGATAAATAAATAAAACATAAGATGACATAAAAATAAAACAGAAGAGCGTTTGTTCAAATATTTTCAAAACATACTCACATTAAGAATGCGAAAGTTTGTTTATTTTTTACGTGTGTTTGTTGGTAAAAAGCTGAACAGATTTTAGTGAAATTTTATAAACAATATTTTTATAAAATAGATTCTCTCCCGGATTAACATAGGATACCTGTTTTATACAGATTGTCTGGGTAGTTTCGGTTATATTACAATATGGACATGCATTAGGCGAAAGCTAGTAAATTACAAAACTAAATATTTTAGCTATACTTAAGATATTATAACAGCATATTTTCATGTTTTTGATCATTCTTGTTGATAATTATGTATAAAATATAAACGTACTCAATAATATTTAACTATACTCAGAAATTAATCTTGAATTAATTATGTGCTAATTTACACATTTTCTTCGAAATATATCATGACAATAAACTTGAGGTAAAAGATATAAAATAAAGAGCCCAGACCATTACTAATCATTGATAGCATGAAATGCATAAATTAAGATTTTAAATGCTTATTTACTCATTATTTATCCATAAAATGTTTACAATGTGCAAGCGAGAAAGCTGTTAGAGGTGAAAGGGCTTTAAAAGTCTCACAATAACTTAAAATATTAACATACTAAGTACTTTGACTAGTTGGTGTTCGTTTAATTTATCAGTTTTCTACACACTGATTAGTGAGCTATGAAAACTTTACAGAATTTATGCATCAAATTATATTTAATAGTAGAATATTAATTACTTAGTTATAATAGTGCTAAATTAGGATATGATACACCTTACAGGCTTACAGGTTACCTCCACGTCAAGTTCCTAGACAATTAAATATACCTAAGCATTGAATTTCTGTGAAAAAAGTCAGACTTCAAGGTTTCCCATAATGTTTCCGTATAAATATTCCAACTGACAATATCATATTTTCCTAAAACAATTATAGTATAAGCTAAAACTAAATTATGAAATACAATCAAAGATACGGAGCTAACGGTATATGATAAGTTTTTATTTTTCCCAACAAGGCCAAGCTTAATCGCTTATCTCCATTACCTTTATCGTTTCGCTCTAACACGGGGGTTATCTCGCAACTTGTTAAACAGATTTAGTTATCTTCGACGGCTTTGCTTTGTAAGGGAATTGCTAATTATTCGCACCGGTGGCAGCGAGGTGACGTCATGGGTAACGAGATTATGTTTTAATTCGTTTTGTCTCGACTTTGGAGCGACTTGCGGCTTTCGAGGACTTATTGCTTTTGTCATTAAAGTTTGTGCTTAATTTCTGTAGCCAAGAATAAAAAATATTATAGGTATTATTAAATAGAAAATGTCTTCAATATTTATAACATGAGTCATATAAATTCGGACTAAATTTTATTCCAAAAATGTCAACAAACAAAAGTGAAAACCGTGTCAAAATAACTCAAAAGTCATAAGTTTTACTAACTGTTTTTAAATTAAGTCGTTATGTCAAATATTTCAACATTTTCTAGTGATCAACAGTTTAAAATCAAATATTTTATTTGAATCACAATACGGTATCAAAATAACAGTGGAAAGCGTAGGCGGAGTTGATCGGAACTAAATTATAATGATACACGTGGGCCCGTTCGGTGGCGGTGCCGAGAGCGACATCTGTCACCTCCACAATTACGTTGGATTTATAACTTAATCATTCCTTTGCCATAAAAGAATAAAAAGTTGATCACGCGTGTGACGTCCGCGATTAATATGGAAAATAATAAACTTTTTGTCACCGTAAAAATAATCATATGGTTTGGTCTTTTGTCGTGTAATCAACAATGAACACAAACTAGCAATTTTCTTTTTAACGTACGGTCATTTTAACACGCGCATGGGCTGGAGGGTTGATGAAAGGTTTCGCGGTTTTGTTTTGGATATTCATTACTCCCTTCGAAAACTTTAAATACGGTATTTTGCTGAACTATAATTACAGGAATTACAAAAAATCTTTCGCGTGTTAAAAGTAACTTTTTGATCATTGATTAGTGGTCAGGGGCTAGGGGTGTCAACCCGTCGTGTCGCGGTGACGTGAGTGAGATACGATTATCCGCACCCCTGGTGAATGTCACATAAAAGTGCATGTGGTGAGGAGGTCGCGGATATATTCGATTACTTTTTGACATTTGAAAATGTATAAGGGTGAAATTAAATTGCTTTGGCTAAGTTAAGTGGCAAAGTTTTTTTAATGCAAGATATTTTTATATAGAAATTGATTCTGGCATCAAAAGTAAGATGGGTTACCAAAAGTTAATAAAAAAAACCAACTTGTAGTTTAAAATTTTTTTCGGTACATCGTTTTCCAATCAGCATTTGTTGTTTTTACATTGTATTTCTTGTATTCTTTTTCTTAAGATCTATTTGCGTTATATGTGGGTATGCTAAATATGCAATGCCTAGAAATTGACAATGTCAAAATGGTCTAGGTAATACGATCACATAGATACAAAGGCTTTTCCAATACAGAGATTTTCGATAGCCAGTAATTCTAGGTTAACCCTGTTAACACCTTTGATCACATCATCACTTACCATCAGATGAGATTGTGGTCAAAGGCTTACATATCAGCAATAAAAAAAGATTTATTTGCACTAGGTTCTTAAAAATTATTAATAATTAAAAAAATAAGATGCCATACAAAATCTAACCGAGAAACATATCATCCCATCCATCCCCTTGCAATCCCACTCACAAACACATGATTGTGGGTTGCATAAAGCCAAAAGTCGCGGTTATTAGAGCGGGTCTCTGAGACCACGCTACCGAATGAGGGTCGCACCCCGCACTTTAGGGTTACAACCACGAGATGTCTGTGGTTTGTCGCGAGGATTAGTGTTTGTGTGTTTATGATTTCATTTTTATTTCCTTTTAAGTTTCTTCAACGAGATTATGTCGGTGAAATACAGTTATTTAGAACCTGTGCGTGTCATAAGAGGCGACTAGAGGTAAAATACCGGAAGGTGGGCAGCAGCGCCTTCTGAGAAACTGCGATCCCCAAGACGCCTGCCAAGCGTGAGGTTTGTGGCAAACCCCCCGTTAATGAGGAGGCGTGTTCAGCAGTGGACAATGCAGTTGATACTGTACAGTACGTACATAATCGGGATCCAGTAAACTTCTGTTTTTAATGCTCATTACATCAAAATGTGCTCTGGCATGGCTTTTAACCTGTGACTTAGCCTGTGAATCTCGCCTCGTAAACTCGTAAGTAATCAAGAACTCCTTCAAAGTCCCCAAAAAAATCATAGCACTGAAATCACTTGCAATTGTAAAACAAACAATTAAAACGCTCGACACTGGCCACAAAAGTGAATATTAGCGAAAAAAGCTCATTAAAAAGTTAGGTCGGACTCGTTAATTTCAGCGAGTCGTGATTTCCCTTTCCCGCGCTCGAAACTTCTTCTTTTGTGCCTGTTTAATTGTGGATCTCTACAGAGGCTGAATTAACCAAATGAGGGCGACATACTGCCTACCTTTCCCTTCATATGATTTTTGTATAGACAAGCTGAAAGTTGAAACAAAAATTTCAACATTATCAGTGTCAGTTATTTGATTTCGAAAGGTTGCTTTATAATATTTTTCGAAATATATTAATAGTTTTAGTAAGATTGCTTGGTAATATTTTTTTACTTTGTTGTATCTAATAATAATTCCTATAACGGTAAGGATATATTAGAAAAAAAAAGCGAATTCACACGACTAGGAAACTCAATATAATCAGAAACATTGTTTCAGCTGACCATCGCTAAATATTTTGTTCTATTATAAAATTAATAATATGTTTCCTTGCAATGTAATTCCTGCTTATTAACTGTTCAAATCCACGAAAACATTATAGCCTAATATAAAGGCATAATTCCACCTCACTACACAAAAATTCGCAGGAATAAAATAACCTTGAAATACAATTAGCTTTCCTAATCTCTTTTAATCCAGAGAACATCACCAGTTCAGTGTACAATTAAACAAAAGCATCGACTCACGCGCACGACCGTCCACAGAATATGTAACAGTGGCACATCGTGGGCGTAATTAAAAGACTTACAATACACGGGTGGGGAATTAAAAACAATTAACGGTTGAATTGAGCACAATGCTCGTATTCGGCACGACTTGCCAGTAAATGCTTAGATACGGCCCGTATGGGAGTTTACTGGAGTTTTCTTAGAATGCTAGTTAAATTGATTGGGAATAACAAATTAGGAGCTTTCGCGAATAAATACAACCAGTTCTTTATTTAAGTTAAATTTAAAACCAATTTAAATACAAACTTAAATTATATTCTAAATAAATGACGCCAGTTTTGACATTATAGACCTTGTTTAAACGACCAACAAGTACATTTATTTAAGTTTATTTTATGTTGCACTACAAAAAATATTTGTGTTTTGCATTATTGGAGCCTTTTTTATTATATTCATAAGGGAAATAAGTTCTGGATATTAAAATAATTAATAATGATATATTTTAACTTATATTCATATTATGCGAATTATCTCAAATAATAACATGTCAAAATTGGATTAAAAATACAAATGTCAGTTCGTGACTGTACCCAGTAGCGCGGACACCGGAAGTTCCTGTTTGGTGTCCAATAAGCCACTATTAATTAAGTCATGTAATGAGCTCAATCCCTTCGACATGCGATAGTGTATTCGATGATTTATGGAAGGAAATGAGAATTCATTATATTCAAGCCTATCAAACAAAGCGAGACTGATAAAAATCCTCTCGTCCATTTTCATAACTGTTTTTTTGGAACCAGCTATAAACAGACAAAATTACTTAATTGGATTTGTGGTTTTTTGTCAATTATTTTTATTAAACCAACAGTCATAACTTACCACATCAGGGGAGCTTTCTCATAATCCCCACTATTGGCGTCTTGGGTATCGCAGTGCATGAGATGGAAGTTCTTTAGAAGGTTCTACTGCCCACCTGTTAATTTCCCTTCGTTGTCTCTTACAACTCACACATAAAAATAGGACAGAATAATTTCTAGCGCGGCACCTCAAGGGGTTTTTATATTTTTAGTAGTTAAGTGGTCAACAGCCAGTCTTTGAACATTCCACGGGTATGTTTACACCCACGTTCCGTGAAAGCCACTGTTCTAGACTCCTGGCTGCTATTAATAATTGCTTAGGGAATCAGCGTTGGACGAGTTCCTAATGATCAGAAAGAGACTCATAAAAACCCGCTTACAGCCAAAACCGTGGAATCGAACTCAGAGCCTCCACATTCAAAAGCATCGCTTTTCGCCACTAGAACCAGGCAGATTTTTCTGGAAATTCAGTTAAATTTAATTATACCTTATTTAAAGTAAGATTATTTTCTTTATTAGTGATTGGCAACTGCCTAATCTGTTGTCTATTTGCAAGTACGAGTATGATGTGGTTGAAGATAAATAACAGCCTAAACTTAGAATGGAAACAGACTGTCAAGAACAGCTACCAGATCACATCGACAATTTCTTTTTTGATACTAGGTTTCTCCAATGTATTTATACTTTCCCTTGGACTCCACATACCACTTGAAAAGACTATTTTTGTACACTGTACCTTACTTACTTTTAACTAACGTAACATACGTAGATAAGTAACTAGAAAAAACTTGTCCCATATCTGACGTATTACAGTCCAGTCCATAATCTCAGTTTATTCGACTACACCAAAATCAATCACTGACTCGCAAAAAACCGCCTGTGCTAATCGAGCCGTCAAATTGGGTTTTCAACGTTTAAGCTTATTCTGTGAAAGTGCTGAATCGCACTGACACCCCACACCGCGGCCCGAGGGTGTCTGCCCGCCATTTTCTTTTTTCACGGCACTGCAATTCTATTACGGCCTGTTAATATCTACCCGCATTGACTGACGTCATTACGGTTATACACGCTCGACATTTTTATTAATTTGAAAATCGAACTTTTATTTTTTAATCTTACTTTTTGTCACTGTTTTTTTAATAACAGCCAGTAATGAGGGTGGAGAGGTGTCATGTTTCGACACGCGCCTGACAAAAGATTTCTCGGTTTAGTGAGGGGCCCTCAGGGCTACGAATGTTATTGTCCGTCGAGCTTCGATTTTATCAGCGTTGTATCGTTTTACAAGTGGAACAAAGGGGATTATTTTTATTAAAATATCGTGGTATCTCGTCAATAACCAAATAGGTCGTGGGCTGATTTTTGAAGCCACATCGTTTATTTATTAAATGGGGTAAGCCGAGTTTCACTAATGGAATATTATTTTAAATACACTGCATTAAAAAAATATTCTATTTTTTTACTCTTAGAATAATTTCTACTGGTAAATTAAAATTTGATGTTTTTACTTTAAAATCTTCAAATTTTATTTTTAGTCTAAATTAAATTCGTTCGACATTCGACCTTATTGACATACAACACAATCGACTTGTATCAACATCATGACCATTATCTAGTCTTGAATCCAAATGAAAAGCGACAAAACAAAGGCTCTGTCTGTAAAACCAGTATATCACGGGATACAATGGCGCGACTTTTTGCCACGGCTCGCCTGGCTTTTTGAACTGGGATTTTTTCACTCCATTCGTCCGAGTGTGCTGGGGCCTTTATTTGCACCCTGTCAGCGGACAGGGTTGATACTTGATGGACGCTTTTGTATTGTTTTTGATGAATTTTCAGTGCATCAAACATTGGATGAGTACCTACTACTCACCTTTAGAAACAAAATACTTAATGTAAATACCAACATATCAGTTTTTTTATAATACTTTGCATATTTTTCAATGTTGTTGAGAGCTTTTGATTGGTCTGTTTAAAGAGGATTTAATCTGAAATCCATTGTTCACTGAGTACAAAACTTAGTTGAGCGTTGATTTGATATTCATCTGCTTCTTTTATACCAAGAGTACCAAGACACAATGAATTTTAGTATTATTGGAATATACGGTGCGGCATATTTTTTAAAGATTTATTTGACCACTGTCTTGTAGTCGACTAGATAAAGCGTACCTATATTATAAAATATCTGATTATTTTAAACTTGTTAACAAATCTAGCACAGCATTAGTTTCAGCACATCACTTACCAATATAATAAGAAATAGAAATATAAAGCTCGGTCGGCAGATATATCAAAACAATATGAACTAGAGTAATCTTCCCATCCAAACTATTGGTCCAGTATGTTATGTGATATTAAAATCGTAATTACCTAGTTAAAAAATCATTGAGTTTTATTCGCTATTATTAAAATATTTGAACTACGTTTGTATGGGCCGCGTTTGTCTAAAATATACCCTAAAAAGTAATAAAAATAGAATTGACAGTTAAAAACTTGCTTCCTATCATGTAAACTAATGACAAATAAAATGTTGTTACTGACAGCCCTAAGCAAGCATTAGTTTCCAACTTGGACAGTGGCGTCCTCCCGTTTCATGTACAGGCACGTATAAATGCTAAGCACTACTCTGTTATACGGATACTAGTCTGCACAACAGAAGATATGAGTATACTAAGAATAAACAATCATCAACTTTGAATCATGAACTGATTCTTCAGATGAAGCGCTCGTAGCGAAGTTTGCTTAGCCATTCTGAATCGATCAGCAAAGTTAAGCAACATCCGCCTCGGCATGACTTGGATGGGTGACCGCTGGTTGGACATTACTACTGAGCGCTTCCGTGCTTCGGAGGGCACGTTAAGCCGTCGGTCCCGGTTGTTGTCTTACAATGGCAGTCGTTACAGCATGGTGTAGGGCATTTTGCGAATGCCCGCCTGGCTAGTTACCGCCCTCAAGTTGAAAATCTGTCGCCAAGCACCTAACGGTGTGTTCCGGCAGCTGTCCTTGAGAGCCAGTAACTCTAGGTTAGCCTGAACAACATTTCCGACCACATCATAACTTACCATCAGGTGAGATAGTGGTCAAAGGCTAACCTATCAGGCATAAAAAAAAATGATGGTGATCCATTAGTAGCTGCCTCAGTCTCCTTATCTTGTTCATCTAGTAAAGAAAAAAAATTAGTAACGATGAAAATGTGTATTAAAACTAAGTTATCGCGTCATTCACCGTCGTCATAAGACGGAAGGCGTCCACTATAGAACATAAGCCTCCCCATAGAACGCATCAACGAACGGCTACTAGCCCATTGGCTACCCGCGACTTTTTCGATGTCATCAGTCTATCTAGCCCACTAGGTAGACTGACGATATCGAAAAGCCTACCAACACTACGTTTCCAGAGTAGTGCGGTAACCACTCGAGAACCTTTCTTCCCCATCGGTTATCATATCAGTTCGTAGAGCAATGTCCAATGTCAATACAAATTGCAAATTCTGAAAGCTAAGTCGGTGACTTTGGTTTATATCCAAGTTCCGGATTTTATCGCGCAAAGAAACGCCGAGCATAGCTCTCTTCGTAGCTCGTTGAGCGAATCTGAGCTTGTCCTTAAAGGCCATAGTTAAGGACCACCTCTAAGTGCTAGAATTCATCACTGGCAATACACACCAGTTGAGGATTTTGGTCTTCTTTCCGTCATTACGCGCTAAAAATACACTATAAATACTTTTTATAAAAAGACAACGAAACTATAATTTGATCCACCAACGGGATTCCAAACCGTGCATTCGTCCCTGGGGCTTCGTCATGATCACCAACCCTACCGTGGTAGTTTTCTTTATCATATGGTTACTAAACTTAACATATCAGCAGGCATTGAAACAAAATAAATACACGCACATACATAACATTAAATTGGGCCAACTTATAACTCAACGCTTTTTAAAACATCAATAATAGTACCCAAATAAAAATCTACCGATAACGGTGAAGAATCACGCATCCGTAAAGACTTAGCGCCTCATAAAGCTCTTATAACTCCTCCATGGCTCTTCAAGTGGTATTGTCGATGTCAAGTGTGCACTGATCTGACGCCCTCTGCCGGGTTTAGTACGTGATTAAACCGCGAAATGTCAAAGTGCAGAGATCGACCCTTTGTAGTATCTAACTCTTGAGATCCGGCGATCAATGGCTACCGGGATGTTTCATTCATAAAAAAATGACAAAAAAAGATAATACAAAGCCATGCAATACATAAGGTGTTATGACTGAGCTAAGCAATATATTCAATTAGGACTTGAATTTTTGTATCTTTTATGGAATCAGGTGATTGAATCTGTGATCAAATACTTACTTAAGCTAAAATACTATAAAACTTACCTAACTCACACAAATTGTATAAAAAAATTGCAATATTTAAATCTTTCACTGCATTTTATACTTACTAGTTCATCTTGTCACTTGCACCAACATTTTTCGAGTGAAAAACTAATTATTTTATTTAAGGTGCAGCAGCGCCCTGCTCTTATTGTGGTATGGCATGTTGCTTATTTGGCGCATTCTGTCCCTTAGTGGAGACTACGGCATGAAACAAGAGAATAATATGTAATTACCATTCACACAGAATATATTATATTGTGTTGTAAGTTTAAACATAATGTACCAACCCCAAAAACGATCGCAAAGAGTAGGAAGATAGTTGATTTTATATAAAGTGTCCATTATTCGTAGAAATCACCTACATGAATCGCGCATCGTAAATATTTACTCTTCGCTCTACCGAGGCACAGTCCTCATATCTACTGCGACCTAGGTATATATAATCTCTTGAGATTTCATCGCTCAATGCTGAACGTAGTGATGTGTTCATTCGTCAAAAATTCGCTGCGGGCGTATGTGGGGCGACTTTCATTCATATTCCACGAATGAACAAGTCAATGCCGCTGTCGATGCGTATTTCATGTTTAGAGTTAACGTATAACTTTTATTTATACACGGCTACTATTTTCTAATTAAGTTTTACCACAAAATATGTGAATTGTATAAGATTAAATAATATCTGGCCGAACATGATGAACCTATATTCTGTACACAGAGTTACAAATTGAATAGCCGTGGCATATTGCGTTGCTCTTGAATAAGATTTCTAATAGAAGCTTTACTAGATGGAAAAATTTCAATGCCCCGGTATTGGACGCTGATAATGCTACTAAAATAAATATAATATTTATTACATTTGCGAGCTTCATTATGAGAAAAATAATTTTGCACTATTTTTATGTTATTACAGATAACAAAATGCACCGACTCCACACACGTGAAGTAAAATTAGTAATTTGATATTGTATTAAAAGTATAGAAAGAGTTGGTTTGTTTTCTTTAAAGTTTATTTCAGTAAATCCCAATAATCGTGATAGCACAGCGCGCTCTGTGCAAGTGTCAAAATCTCATTTTTGGGAGCGCTCGCGGTCAGACCCTTTGTTATTCAAATGTGGGCAGATGGCCCGACGGAATAATTAACTGATGGACTTTTATACAGGAAAATGGCCCTTTATAGCTGTTTATAAAGTAAACAATTTGTCATATTGCACTTTAGATGCAATATTTTCTATATGGAGGTGTTTAAAATATATGTTTTTCACGACTAGTAGAATACCCAATAATGCTGCCCCAATTTTTGAATTTCATAGTTTAATTTGGATTTTTTTAAAGTACCTATATTTTATTTAATTTTGGTACAGTCACGTCACATTTATGGGGGTAAATTAACCCTATTAAAAACAAACAATTTGAATAATACGGCAAGTTGACAAAAGAAAACTGGCTGCATTTTGTTGTACAATCGTTTTTTTTTATATTCTTGTTGTTTTTTAGACTTTTCAGAATTAGACGGTTTCAGAATCCGCTAAAAATAAAACTGAGTGCGCCAATGCATGATTTTAGAAGAAAAAGACGTTTTCTTATATTGGATTGAACTCAATTGTAAGACATCAAAAATAATTATTGAATTCTTAACATAAAATATATAGTAGGTAGTTATAAAAACCTTAATAGTGTTTACTATCTTTTATCAATAATGATACAGTCAGAGATTCAAATATTACTATAGCTGGAAATATTGACATAAATTTGCCTATCGCTTCGCATAAAGTTTGACAAGCCTTTCACGATATAGCTACATAATCATTAGTCATTCGTTAGAGATTACCTATTCAAGACGAAGAGGATGTCGACTACGTGAGAATTTGTTTAGAAAAAATAATTTAATCTCCACAGAAATGGGTGATTAAATATTTCAGTATTCTTGAGGATCTCCTTCTTATATATTCGTTACTCAGATGTAAAACTGCTGAGAGAGAAATTTGCTTAGCTTTTCTTAAACGATCGCTAAGTTAAGTAACGTCCGCTACGGTCATGACTTGGATGGGTGACCACTAGTGAAATTACTACTGAGCACTTCCGTGCTTCGGAGGGCACGTTAAGTCGTCGTTCCTGGTTATTGTCTTGCGATGGTAGTCGATATACCATGATGGTAGGACATTCTGCGAATACCCATCTGTCTAGCTACCATAGTATCAATAATTTAATGTGGAGGGGCTAACTTTTGTGAAGCCTAGGTCTCAAGCATATATGCAACGAAATACAACCTAAAACCTAACGTACTTGCATTGTTTTGCGTCAATCTAACTATACAGTTGGTAAAGCAGTTGGTAGTTGTAATGTACATAATATGAAGATCAAGAAAGATTGCAATATTGCGTGTTAGTTCCATTATCAGCCTCAGATTTTCTAACTATACCTTAAAAGGTCATCGTATTAGATATCTATTGAACACCCCTACAGCCTTCCTTTCTCACACACATCAAGTGATTTAAGCGTGCTTTAAATTTAATCTTCAGTACTCGAAAGAGGGTCTACAGGTGATTTACTTCGTCGTTAGCGGTCGGCTAATTCTTCCGCGTTCCGCGACTATCTAACTTTCTATCTCCTTCTCGCGATGCAAGGCTTTACGACGTCATTACTGCTATCATAGCAATATGCAGTCGTCCTAACCGTGCATGAGTTTTCAAATTTACTCTCTATATTCTTCGATATAAGATTCAGATTTGGGTTATTTTCATGCAGCTGAGGCTTTTAGAACATCGAGTGTCTGGTGTCTCGCAATTTCGTATAACCTCCAAAAGCATTCTCTAAGAAGGTTGCTTATGCTCTACAAACATATCATTATAGACATGGCATGGAACATTCAACGTTTTAAGGGGGAACAGTGTTAAAAGAAACGTTTTTTATGTTTGTTTTTGGACATTTTTTTTCCGTTTAGTTAATATACATACATGTTTATTTATTTTTTGTCTTCATTGTATGTGTAACATATATATTCTATATTTATTTTTAGTCTACATTTCGTTTTTATTATATTTCAAGGTCATAAGCATTAGCATCCGGAACATTGATATGTTCCGGATGCTAATGCTTATGACCTAATATACATTGATATGTCATCTAGCAGTTGACGCATTTACCAGCCCTTGCCTTCTTTAACCATTGGCATATATTTGGTTGGTACAATCTCTGTCAAGTACAAAACCCTCGGGATGCGAGTTTTTCCATAAATTATACCAATTTTCTTATTTATTATAAATCTCACATCTCACTTGATAGAAAGTGATGAAGTAAACAGGATTTTCCTAATATGGGAGCTAGGGCTCTCAAGGAAAGTTGTGATGCGGTAGGTGCTTGCCGAAAGACTTTCTACATAAAGGTGGTAGCTAGTCAAATGGTCATTCGAAAAACTAGAACCATGCGACAGACCAGGGCTTCAGGCCTATAGCTAAAGAGCTATCAAATAAGTATATTATATCCGCGGCTACTACGACCACGTTAAATCAAATGGATGGGATTCTTTTGAAAAGTCCTAATGTATTGTTATTATCTACTTGACCAATAATTATGTTTGCAAATATTATTTTAACCTAATCAAAGCCATTCATGTTTTTATTAAACAATTTCCATAGAGTGGACCAATCGCCTGCTGCGTAAATACAAACTCACAGCGGGAGTTTTAAATTAATAATAGAAGATTTTATTTTATGACCGCTTAAATTTACCGCCATTTTATTAATCGATTTATAAAAAATTGGAATTGTAAAGTGGAGTGCACACAGCAGGCGGTATGGCCGCATTCCGTATGACGCGCGACACAGCGGTGACACCTGACTGGCAGCCATTATGCGAATGAACTCGGACCCCGCGCGAGCTCGCTATCGCTCTCGGTGACACTCCGATACTTGAGTTGAGGCTCTGTTCGTCGTGACACTGTGACCCAGTTCGCGACTAACGCATTGTTTGTTTATGAATCGGATTTTTGTTTCGAATTGTGTGCTACGTTGTCATGAACTGATGACCCGTTTCAGCGGGTTGTTAATGTCACGAATTAAAGGGTCAGTTTTGTTGCATTTTTCTTTCATTGTTTCATCAATATTCAATTTTATTAACTTTTTATTACGCTATAATATACTATTTAAATTCATTCACAGTCATTATAGAGTATTTATTGGATCTCATCTGGTTTATGAGGTTATAAAATGTGTAACAGTTTTCAGCATAGATTTAAATAATTAAGTTTATCGCAGAATATACCATGAGAACCATCTAGCTTATGCCGAGTAATTCTAGTCGATGCGGTAGCTAACAAGTATTTTTTGTAAGATCGTAAAGTAGCAGCGAGAGTCGCGCGTCGGTAGCACCACCCGCGGCGATGTTTATGTCGCGCGATCTTGCGATAGTGCTGTATTGTGTGCACGCACCTTAGTACACAGAAACTTGCAGTAAGGCGGTATAGGATTTCACGCCAAACATGCCTCGACGTGAATATGGATTTGTTCATGCCGTTTTAGGTAAAATCTAATCCAAGATGCCCGCATGTAGGTTTCTGTTAATGTTAGTATTTTGTGTTGCGTCAAACTATATTATGGATATCATCATTCCGTAATGTATGTAATAAAATATTCACATATATTTTTGTATGGAAGTAATTCTTATTCTAAATGTGGGCGATATGTCCTGCACTGCGTGCGCATGTGCGTTTCCACTTTGAACCCGCTAAGGGTATATTTTAGACGAACGCCCCCATACAAACGCAGTTCCAATCTCATTTTAATAATAGCGAATGATTTTTTACCTAGGTAATCACTATCCTAATATCAAGGTTTGTCGTGCATCCGATTTTCATTAAATTATACATTTTTAAAATTATACTACCTCAAAAACTCGTAATTTTAGATTAAAAAAAAGACCCAACTTTAAGCACCTCTTTCAAAAAAAATAAGCATGCTTTTAATATTTCTATTGCACCACAAACATGGGGAACATTTTATAATGGGAACTTTCTATAATGGGAAGTTATTTATACATGTGTATTATATTTTTTTAATCAATCTGGAACTACGAAATACGCTCGAATAACGCGCTCAAACTCCTTACAACGAGTGCTATATACTAAACGCTATATATTCAACTTTGTAGTTATTAGACCAAAAAAAAAGATTCAATCCGGAAACGATAGGTCTAATAATACGCTATATTTACATGCGAGTTTTTTTAAATAACAAGTTGAGTTTATAAATATGTTTAGGCTTTGGCTGGCAGGTATATGTCTTAGGATTTTTTTAAAATGTTATTGTGACAGAACAAGCTCGAGGCCCACCTGATGTTAAGCGTTATCCTCTGCCTATAACAGATGCATTTCGTCACAAGTCACGAATTGCACTGCGCCCGTCACCTTGAGACATAGTTTTTGTTGTCTCATGTGCCTGTAATTTCGTATTTCGTTGGTGAGAATGGCTCACGCAGTCCCGATTCAACTCTTATTTGTTCCGTGGCTTCACAGTGCAAGAGTACATGCTCCACGGTCTCTTCTTCACGCACATAGCCTCTACATAGAGGACTGTCTGTTGCTCCAGTTTCGTGTAGAAAATAGTTCAGGTTACATTCACAGAAGAGGCAAGGACCAAAACTACTTATATTCATAACTTTTTTACTGGAACATCCAATCTAAATGATTCTCTTCTTGTTGGGTAGAGTATATGGTACTCCAAATTGGTCTTTTGTCAAGTTCATCAACCTCGGTGAAGTAGATTGTCAGTTTTACAGTTACACGCAATTAATTAAAATAAAACCGGCAAAGTGCGAGCAATCACGATTTTGGTATATTCTACACTATATTATAATCTTTTTTTAAGTTTTCACGTGCACCGGTCAAGCTCGCACTTGGCCAGTTTTTAGTATTTTTTACTGCAACAGTATTTTTTTTATATTTCATCAGTGAAAATTTCAAATTTCTAGCTATCACTGTTCATGAGATTCAGCCTGGTGACAGACAGACGGAGAGTGGAGTCACAGTATTAAATAATAATTACATATGATAAATTTGAAATCAATTGTGGATAAACATGTCAAAGTCAAAGTAATTTATTTTCATGAATGTACAACAACGATGGTTAAAAATAGAATAAAGATATTTCAACCCCATTCCACGATAATGGAAGGCTAAATTAAATATAGCAGACAGTATGAAAAACTATCAACTTTTTTAAAATGTGAGCTTAGAGTGTTTGAGTCAGCGTTCATCGGCAGCTTTACCGTACCTTTCGGCATCTGTATGATGTTTATCTGTTTACATCTTGAGTCACATGATACTGGCTGATTTATGACAAGACCTTCTTCATATCTCTTGAAGAAATCTCTAATTTTCACCTTTTAACTAACATAAACTCGGCCGTTACAAACACCAAAGGCACGTGGCAACTGTACTGCAACACCTCCACAGGATCCCATTCAAAAAGAAATAAAAAATCCATTGTCATGTCTACAACAAAAACGTATTTACAAATACTCGCGCGCCCGCCCACTCAAAAGGTGTTTATTTAAAAATTTCGCTACACAATAAGAATGTCACATTTTTTCTATTTTCGCGCCATTTAATACTATTTCGTGCCATTAGGAACGCACCTTTATATTTCCGCTGTCAAAATCGTTACTGGCCGAATATAGACTTTATTTCGTTCGCATAGAAAAGTAGAAAACTTCAAATTTCAAATTAGGAATTCTTTTTCTTGTCTTTTGTGGATGCTGGCAGTTTTTTTTATTAGGACACGTGTTTATGGACGTCCAATTTGTGTCTATTGATTTCATTGTAAGAAATCTATTCTATTACGTTTCATTGTAATGTTGAATTTTATATTACGCTGATTCATTCATACATGTTGCAAAAGCTAATACAAAAAAGTAAAACATTAAGAAAAAATACTAAGAGCTCCTATGGTCAAAGATGAAAAATTGGGACAAAGCCAAATATGGTTGTACTTATGATGCTTGTTCCATTATGGAAGTCCAGTGTCATGAGGGTATCTAACCCACTATACTTTCATAACAAGTTCAGGCTGATGGTACCATGGTCAGCTTGTTCTAGTATTGTCATATGACTCGTGGAGTGCTAGGCCTGAATTGCACCCCCCATAGTCTTTCTGTGGGTGTCATAATATCAGGTGGGTAGTAGCGCCTTCTGAAAGTTTCCCCAAGATCCCCAAGACGTCTGCCAAGCGTAAATATTATGGCAAACCTAAGTTTCCTTTGTTCAACGGTTGTCGTTATGGATGTTGATGATAATGATCAAAATTCAAATCCTCAGATTCTTCATCACAGGTCAATCTTATAAAATCTTATATGTATAGCTGATAGGCTAGCCTTTGATCACCATCTGACTTGATGGCAAGTGATGATGTGGTTGAAGATGTTATTCAGGCTAACCTTGCATTTCTGGCTCTTAAGGACAGCTGCAGGAACCACACCGTTAGGTGCTTGGTGACAGAATGTATACTTGAGGGTGGTAGCTAGCCAGGTGGGCATTCGCAAAGTGCCCTACCACCTTGCTGTTAGTAATGTCACTTGCAGTCACCCATTCAAGTTATGACTTGAAAACTTCGCTACTAGCGCTTCAAAATATCGCATTTGATTACATGTCGCATGTGCTTACGTGTTAGAACATACCTGCTTTTGGACAGTAATTAGACAATTTTCCAATGTTTACTATCATTGCTCGAGCAACACCAACAAAATACTGGTTTCTCTAAAATTTCCTCAACAAACACGTAATCTACACCATCCATTGCAGAATCCTTGCTTCGAGACATAAATAAACATCTCGCACGCGATAAGAAAGGGTGTGTTGTTCCCGAAGATTGGATCGCGACAACACGGGGACCTATTGTCGTTGCTAAATTTGTTTCGCCATCTCCGATGTGCTTCCAAGATTACTTTATTATTGTTAGTTGTAAGATTAAATCGATGCCTAAATGGAGCGTGTTCGATTACGCAATATGTGTCTTTGAGGAGTGTATTGCGACTGTTGTAGCCTTCATTTTATTTGGTCACAAAAGTTCAATAAAAATATTACCATGAATATATTAGACAAAACATCCAACTAACAATAGTAAAAAAATGGCCAAATAGGAGTCAAACCTCGCATTATAAATATCCCTCATCTTTACATACTGCAACAGTCAGTAAAAAATGGTTTTGGTTGTTAAATAAGACATTGAATATAACGAAGATTTAGATTCCTGACAAGTTTGGTATTTTAGATAAACACAGTAACAAAAATGATCTTACGTAATCGATGAAATTCTTCCGGTTAGGCTACGTTTATGGCGTTAATGACGTAACGTCAGCTTAGCAAGAAAAGTGGGTGGAATCGTCAATTGTCATAATCATTTAGTGTTTTTCTAAAATATTAATTTTTAACGATTATTTCTCGAGTGTAGTTTGTATAATAAAAATATTTTTCATTGCTGTTAAAAATCAAGGAAACAAAATGTCCAACTAGTCGATTCAAACGTTGAAAACAATAAAAAAGCGATCTTCTTAAAAGCCCAAACATGACATAAAGGTTCTAAATTCAAAAACCCATTGTCGATACTCATGTAAGCGTCAGTTATAATAAGATTCGGTCGGCATAAAGAGCCATTATGTCCGTTCGCTCATTGTTCGTCTAATGCGATTCATTCTTCGGCGCTTATTCTGTGTTCGTTCAACGTTCGTTCATTTCAGATCATCCCGTCGTCCCATCCCATATCTGGGTAAACATCTGCTGCACCTACAATGTTTGTACAACGCTCTTTTCATAACTTTATAAAACGTTTCAAAGTTTACTTTTGTATCGATATTAAAAGTTTTTTTCATGTGGTTGTGACGGAACAAGCACGAGACCCACCTGATGCTAAGCGGACTAACCTCTGCCTATAACAGATGCATTTCACAATTGACGAATTACACTGTTAGGTGTTTGGCGACAGATTTTCTATTTGAGGGTGGTAGCTAGCCGGGCGAGCATTCGCAAAATGTCCTTCTACTATGCGGTGAAGCTCAAGGCAGCGGTAAGAACTTCGAACCATGGCCCTGTGGCACAGCAGTCCATAGCTAAAGTTTTATTGTTGTACCTTTATATTCTGTAGTGCACTTTGTTCAAAATTTAACCTTTAAGAGAAGGGTCACTCCTCAATGCCATTCCAATAAATAAGCTACTCTAACGACGAAGCGATAAAGTGCACTTTGGCTCGCAAAGCAAGGCGAATCTTTATATTCACCTACAATGTCTGTCTGCTTTATCGCAAAGCCACGCATAGCTGATCTCTTCTGACGCGGCACGCACCGTTGATACGCCGATTTACTTGTAGCTTTGTACCTGAAGTGCGGAGTGAGCCAGGCCTTTAACAAATAAGCACTGATGACCCAGTAGCTATGGCTATGGACTGCTGCGCAGTTGGTACATGATTCAAGTCTCTCCGCAGACTTGATTCGTATCTCCATGGCATGGTGGTAGTGGATTTTGAGAATCCCACCTGGCTAGATATACCACCCTCAAGTAGAAATATGTTACCAAGCCCCTAACGATGTGTTCCGGCAGCTGACCATTAGAGGCAGTCATTCTAAGTTTAGCTCATTAACACCTTCGACCAGAATATATCCTACAGGCAGGTTAGACTGTCAATTTGTCAGCAATAGAAAAGGTTATTTTTACCTTTTTTTCTAAATTTGATAACAAGCACTATCGCGTGCTAAACGAAAATCAAATTTTACATATTATTGGAGCACAACATTTTATGCCCAGTGGTGAGTATAATAATTTGTGAATTTTCATTTTCACCTGCTTAAACTGCAGGTTACAACTAACACTACAGTGTTTACTAATGTTATAAAATAATGTTTCTTTAATCAAAATCTACATCAAATCAGAACACATCACTTAGGTACTTGAGAAGTTAAAAACTCTTGATTTCAAAAGTACAATAAACACCCGCATGGCTCACATCGTTTAATAAGCGACAATTATTATTTTATTTTCATAAAAGATAAATAACGAGTGGACGAATGCGGGCAATCGATTTAACTCGCTCGATTATTATCACACCCTTTACTCTTTAATAAAGTATAATGTGATTCGATCAAATACATCTATTTATATAAAAGAGTTGCGATTCATTGCCGTTAGTAAAAATCTGTTTTTTTATGTTATTGTGACGCAACAAGCGCAAGGCCCACCTGATGTTAAGCAGACTAACCTCTGCCTATAACAGATGCATTTTGTCACAAGTCACGACTTGCACAGCGCCCGTCACCTTTAGACATAGCTGCCTGTAATTTCACTGGCTCTCAAGGACTGCTGCCGGAACACACCGTTAGGTGCTTGGCGACAGATTTTCTACTTGAGGGTGGTCGCTAATCAGGCGGGCATGCGCAAAATGCCCTTCCACCATGCGGTGAAGCTCAAGCCCGCGGCGGGATTCGTACCATGGACCTGCTGCGTGGCAGTCCATAGCCAATGCCACTGAGCCATCACTGCTCCAAAACCTAAATCAATGCTTAATAAAATATTAAGTTATAATCAAAGTCAAAACAAAGAGTCCGTATTTTCCGCAAACAATAAAATCAGTCTTAATCAAATTATTTAACCAAAACATATTTGAGATGCAATGATACCCGAGCGGTATTAGTTAAAGATTGCCGTGCAGCAGTTCCATGGTTCGATACGCACCCCCAGCTTGAGATTCACCGCATGGTGGAAGTGCATTTTGCGAATGCTGGCCTGGTCAGCTACCACCCTCAAGTAGACAATCTGTCGCCAAGCACCTAACCGTGTGTTCCGGCAGCAGCCTTTCAGATCAGTAAAATTCAACAACCAAAAAAGTAAAATCAGTGTTCAATCCTATATTTTTTGAAAATTTTAAGTATGTTTTTGCCCTTTTAGAGATTGATCTTACCTTAAAATAACCGTATATTTTTAAACTAAGAAAAAAATAACTAAATCAATTATAATTTAATTTTGTCGAAGCATATTTGCTTTAGAAACTTCAACGTACTAAATATTAAATTAACAAAATTCAAAAAATCATGAACACATGTTATTTCTACAGCAATTTATGTTAATTTATTTTCAACATTGTTAACATGCACATGTTTATCAGTGTGAGCGATATCGATATCTTTAACTGTTTTTATCGACTTGTCCATTTGGTTTTTACTTCTCACATTAAAACCTAGAAATTATTATTATCGAACGAAGATATCAGGTAACAGATATTAAAAATAAACAATCTAGACTCTTCTTATTAAGAACTAAGTTATGAATATTTTTATAGGTGATTTGAGCAAAGTTTACATGTTTAATTTTTATTTATCGTAATAAAATCAAATATTTAAGACTATTCAAATACCAAAACTACAATCATATCAAAAAATTTTATCAAATTTATATGCCAACCTAAACATGGTGATTATTGAAATGCTAAAATTGAACGTTGACATTGACTCAAATGCATTTTGTTAGTTATATTAGGATATAATTAGCACTAGGAACCATTTGAAAATGTAGGAGTACCGACATTTCAGACAAATTTTTAGAGGCGTATCAAAATCCTTTGGTACCAAACTTGAGTCAGTTTTTTAAGCAGTGATAGCTCAGTGGCTTTGGCTATGGACTGCCACGCAGCAGGTCCATGGTTCGAATCCCGCCGCGGGCTTGAGCTTCACCGCATGGCGGAAGGGCATTTTTGCGAATACCCGCCTGGCTAGCGACCACCATCAAGTTGAAAATCTGTCGCCAAGCACATAACGGTGTGTTCCGGCAGCTGTCCTTGAGGGCCAGTAATTCTAGGTTAAGCCTGCTATCACCTTCGACCACATCATCACTTACCATCAGGTGAGATTGTGGTCAAAGGCTTACCTATCAGCAATAAAAAAAAAACTTGAGTCAGTTATTCTTTAAGTTAAGTATTTGTGAACCTAATAAGTAAAAGCATAAAATTTTCAGGCAACTATAATGCTGTCGTCATATTCCCCGTTCCGCCTCAATGGCGCCAACACTCATGATGGCTGCCCATTAGTGCACATGGGCATTGATTCAGGGGTCAATTCTGTTGACTCCATCATCAATACTATTTAAGCATCGGTCTCCTTCAATCTGGCGAGTTTGATCATTTTGATTAGTTAGCATTTCGAGGAAACGGGTGCTTCTATTGATCATGATGGATAAAGTATACAGAATAGTTTTATTATAATTGCTTCTTCAAAGCAGTTCTTATGTTATCTACAAGATTTTATCCATAACAAATACTAAGTTCTATCATTTTTTTCTTAGATAAAGCAAGTATTGTTTTAATGTATACTGCGATATATCAATCAATCTAATTTAATTTTAGATGTTTGGTATATATAAACAAAAAAAAATAGGATTGGTAACAAATTCATATTCTTAATAATAATACTAATAACAATACTAATAATGACAATAACCTTTAGGTAATATATTAAACTAACAAAAAACCAATAGACTAACAATATAATTATGGTTCGTAAGCCCCTGAAAGGAGAGATGTATAAAACCCATATTTTGCCGAATGCTGTGGTTACATTATGGGTCAAATCAATTCATCACTTTCATTCATCAACAGGAATGTCCACCATTGAACAAGGTCTCCCTTTGAAATTTGCCATAACCTCTACGCTTGGCAGGCGTCTTGGGGATCGCAGTAGATGTTGTCGGTTCTTCAGAAGGCGCTGCTTCTCACCTTCCTGTATTTTTCACTTAGTCACCTCCTACAAAACAATGCCAATCTACAACTCCAAACCCAAAAACAGTTGCAAATAATTAAAATAATGATGTGCTTTTATGAAAAACGAATACCAATAAACACAAACCAATAGAACCTACGTTAAACGTGACCTTTAACCCTGCACGTCCAAATCAAAAGGTGTACTACATTGGTCGATGCGACCAAAGATCAGCTAAGACGGCCAAATAGCAATTAACCCTTACCCAGCCGGATATCGTAACAATGTAATATTGTTTAATTGAAACGACCCCGATGGTAAACAACGCTCTGGATGCTGTAATTGAATGGAATGAACGTATGAATGAGACTCAAGAAAAATACCTTATGATTGAACTAAATTAGCTGTTCATTTTATGTTGGGTGACTGTGAATATTTCGCAAATGTAAGGACATGATTAACAATCAAATACTTTTATTAATGTATAATACTTTTGATTGGTTGGATTTAAATTGTGTTTGATATAAGAATAAGGTAGATATCTTGCCCAGTCAAGCAGCTTGCTTTCCTACAGTTTCACGAATGGTAAGGCAGAGTCAAATAAAACGCTCATCTGTTCGAACAAAAAGTTGTATATATTGGAATAGTGAACACATTTGACGAGTTAGATTTCTAGTGACAGATAGAAAGTAATTTCATAATAATATTAAATGGACTTCAATAGCATAAACAAAAGTAGTAATTTCTCTTTTCGTTTGTCTTTGTCCTAAAGTTAGTCACGTAAAACAGTACGTAAGTTGATCATTTCGTTTCTTGGGACTAAATCATTTGTTCTGCACGGAAATACAAATTAAGCTTAATGCCGACCAGCTGACAAAACAAGTGCACAACATCCTTTTCTTTACTACAGCATCCTTTACGAGTAGATCCACTGACACAATTATATTGAACTCTTTGTGAGTTCTAGCGATTAGTCTTTGAACTTTGTGACAATAAGACGTTATGGGGGATGGGGAATAAATGTGGGAGGTTTTTGTTTATGGGTGAACGTATTCCGACTGTTGATGGTGATGATGATATATCTAGGTATTTCATTATATTACGGTGAAATCCCAAACGATATGACATCTCTGGCATTTCAATTACTTTTAATGATTATTCTTTTATCAAGATTGGACTTTACTAAAACATAAATAATGTACCTACCTACTTACTATGTTATCTGCTATTGTAAATTCTTTATTAATTAAGTCAATATCAGTTTGTTAACGCAACATTCTTTCGTTAGACATATTAAGCTATTCAGATTTCTGTCGACATAGTTTTCTTGTTCGCGCCACCAAATCGATGCATCTTCCACCTTACGATAGTATTAAAAAACATACATAACGCGCTACAAGCTTTTAACTAAATTCTTTATAAAGTTCTCTAGCAGATGCTCTGTAGATAAGTCTAATAAGTATGTGCATTAGTTAGCAATGCTAACGATACAATTATCTACTTCATCTACCACAATCCGTGAGCCGTGTTCTGATAATTCTCATTTAAAATATCTCAATTAATTCCACAAAGATCTATGATATGCAGCTTCTCTATTGCTTTCATTATACATGCGGAATTTTTGAAGTTTGTTTATACACAACTAGCTTCCTCACCACTTTACTTGGAGAAATAAATTATACAACTTTCTCAGGAAATACTTAGTAAATCGCAATAAAAAAAATCCCAACCCTAATCCAAGACTTAAGTAGTCTGTGTACCAAATTTAATCAATATGTTTTGGCGGGAAGCAAACACAAACAGACACAAACGCAACTGTTTACTTTCGTATTTATGATATTAATTTAATGGTTACATGTGGACTTTAGAACATGACATATATAGTTTTTACCACCGGTCAAAAGGCAGAAGTAACGTTTTTATACTAACAAACACTTCACCACCAAATCTCGCCGTCACTGATAAGATATGACACTCCGGTGTTTTAATTTTGGAGTACATTTTGCCGTAAGGACTGCTGGATTTTAAAAATTTAGTTTCTTTCTTCTTAGAGTTCCTCATTTGTCTCTGGGTGGTTTGTGACTGAACACTATAATTCAGGATTCAGTTCATTCTAGTGAACAAATAACACAATATCACTCTCATCACCAGTTATATCACTAGTGATACAAAAGTAGCATTTCACTACAAGTGGTGAAATGGTGAACTAGTGTTTATTTTTTTCATATTACATGACGCCATCATACATTATTTGACCCATTGAATGAACCATAGTCAATTTAATTAAATTTTAAGAAACTTTCTAGTTGTATTCCTTATTTAAAAACATAATACGTATCAATTATCCTTTTTATCAGGCAGCTGTCACAGTTAACGTCGCATGGACAATTAGAACAAGTGAGCGCAATTGATATTGCGTCACCGCACCAAGACAACGAATTAAAATTAATAGACGTAGCTGAATGGTAATGTAGGTTATATCTTTTGTCATTCAACAACAGAAGACGTGAAAAAATCTTGGAGTTTCAAAAAGTTCTTATTCAACTACAAATATAGCCTGGTTTAAAGCGAGCTTGCAGTTGTTCGAATCGAATTCTAGATGGCGCTGAAAATCAGTTCATCTCACTTCACTTGCACACAGTAGACTGTCTATCATAGAGTAAAGAAAGCTGTCTATAGACTACAAGTGAGATGTAATCTAGGAGGAAGAATTCATAGATATTCTTCCTCCTAGGATGTAATGAGTAGCAGCGCCATCATTACCTCCCACTCATATTTATACATATCTACTAACTTTTCATCTTAGAGATAGAACTTACGCGTTTACCGTAATATCCAAATGATCTTGCTCTATTTGTTTTCATCGAAAGTAAACCGGCGGGTGCAATTTTAGCCCTTATGAACACCACGTGTGATTCATAGCATAGATTTTTATTACTTTAACTCTATGAAGTAATTTTTTTAAATATTTTCATTTTTGCAATAACGCATGCTCCGCGGATTACTTTACAAAATTACAAGATGGTTAAGAACTGTAGGACAAATTAGATTTATAAGTCATATGTCATGTAAGCTTAGCGGTCAGAGAGCATATCTCAGCTATACATAGATAGCGCAGGTTCGAATTCCGCACAAGATTATAATTTTTCTTCTCGTAATTTGGTAATATTAAATACTTCTGATAATGGGTCTTGATGGTTATTTATAAAAGTGGTGTTAGATCACCGATAGCCCCAAACTTATCTATTATTCAAAAGAACATCACTGCGGTATTCAAAAACAATTCAATTCACAATTAAATATGTATACAATTTAATTTAATTAAAATAACAATAATGCTTAGAACAGTTGGAAATATAATCGTTAGTCGTGACGAAACCGCCTTCGCCTAAGTAGGTTAATTTTTAATTACACGTGAAGTAGTCAAACTGTCAGTTTTAATGTAGCTAGAGTGGTGTGGCTCTTTCAATTGGAAGATATTGTGACGACTATATACAATGAGTATCTCTAAGACGGCAACAATTAGGTTATGAAGATATTACGCCTCAAAAATACGAAGTGACTTGAGGCAGTTGACTACATTTGTCGCTTTTTTTATAACCGACTTCAAAAAAAGATTCGTCTGTATTTTTTTTATGTTTTTTACCTCAGTACTTTTGACTGGGTGAACCGATTTGATAATTATTTTTTTATTTGAAAGCTGATGCTTGTCGTTGGGTACCATTTAAATTTCATCAAAATCGGTTTAGCTGTTTTAGCTGTAAAAATATTTTTTTACCAAAAAATGAAAATGACTTCAACACTCAAAAGTGTCAACCAACATGTGGAAGTCGGTACCATGCGCACAATATTGTCACAATCGGAACTTTTCAATTATCATGGTACCGATTTCAACAAGTTATTGACACTTTTGAGTGTTGAAATAGGTTCCATTTTGTGGTTAATTTATTTTTTATTTATTTATTTGGTAGGCTATCCTTTGACTCACCTGATGGTAAGTGACGTGTTCGAAGATGTTGTTCAGGCTAACCTAGAATGACTAGCTCTCAAGGATAGCTGCCTGAACATACCGTTAGGTGCTTGGCGACAGATGTTCAACTTGAAGTTCTTCTCACATTTATCAGATTAACTTTTAACAAAACAAACCGACGTCAAACATAAAATACTCATTATTAGCAATAACTCAAACTCTACTCGTCAGATCTCACTCAAATTTAAATGGGACAAGGACAAGCACCAGCTTTCGAATATAAACCCTGTAGAGTTCTGAAGTAACACACAAAAAATACAGTCAATTTGTGAACCTCCTCCTTTTTTGAAGTTAAAAAGTATTGCTCAATTATCGTTGTTGTCATGCAATTCTAATTGAGATCTTCTAAAACCAATATTATCGCCATGCATAAGTCTCTGCCATGCTATCTGAATATCCATTATATTTATTTCGGACAAGTTTCCGCCAATAACAATATCCGAAGAAGGCCGTCTGCAAGCCATCTTCTAAGACATTATGCCTACATCCTCATCCCCTAATGACGGCATTGTTTAGCGTCATTACATTGCGCACAATAATAAAAAAAATTAATGTTCCTCCTGGACGTCTCACCAAATGTACCGGGGCCCTAATCGCATTTCGGAGGCCTGCGACTTCACGGGTTATTATGTTTATGCGTTTTTATTTTGGGGTTGGACGGCAAGGATTCATTTACGTTGTTTTGCAAGTTTTGGGGGAATTCGTTAGTCATTTAGCAACATTTATTATTATTTTTATTTTTTATTGTATTGTAACGCACGAGCTGATGTTAAGCTGTAACCTCTGCTTCTGCATTTCATCACAAGTGAATGACGAACTGCAGTGCGCCCATCACTCTGAGAGATATGTACAGCGTCTCATGTACCTGTAATTTCGTAACAACGTACTGGCTCTCAAGGACTGCTGCCGGAACACACTGTTGGGTGTTTCGCGACAGGTTTTCTACATGAGGGTGGTAGTTAGCCAGACGAGTATCGCAAAATGCTTTTCCATTGTATGGCGATGTTCAAGCCGGCCGGTGGAGATTGACGGACCTGCGTAGAATCCAATTATGTTCGATTAAAGCTAAAATTTTTTTTACCACATGAATTATAAGAAACGGAAGTCTTCATAGAGTTGTAATCACAAAACTAACTGCACGTAGGAAGTCAAGGGCATTCAATGGTTTCTAAAAAGACTTATTCGCCACAAAAAGGTATAAAAACTTTATTATCACCAAAGAAAAGTGAAGCTGCCAATAAACGTTACTCGCAGCAACTTGCTAAAGAATACCACTCGATAAAACATTGTGTAAAAGGACTAACAGGCATAATACACTCATAAACACTTGCTTAATCTTGCTAAGTGATAATTATCACTTACTTGTCAAGTTGTTAACCCAATAGCACGTATTGTGCAAAGGTTACCGTTTCATATCATCACCTTTGGCTATGTTATGTACTTTGTGGTTATATTTCGTAATTTTAACGCTAATTAAGAGAATTTTAGAAACATTATGATAATTTAGGACGAGATTATGGTTAATTTTTGCACAGTTTGTACTTTTATATCGTGATTTATTGCTGTTAAGGTAAAAACTGTACTTACTTGGTTATAGTGGTATCCTACAACCAAATTTCTGTAGGCTATTCAAGGCTCTGATCGCTGCTGCTTTGACGCAAGCAATATTGAATATACTTACCTGTACTTTAATTATGTTTAATATACTTTTATGCTCAAAAATTGGGTACAGGTAACTAATTGTACCCAATTTTTATGTCTACGAGATAATAGCAGCTTAGAGATTAACTTGTAATCGTAGACAAATAAAACATTTAGGGTGATCAGCACATATATGGCTGAATATGTCGGGTTGCCGCAAAAAATTGCTTGGATATCGATGTTGGCAGTGGAGTGGATTTGGCGCGCACAGACTCCTGCTTGATACACGCAATTGCCTACAAAATATAGAGCTTTAGGATATATAGTTACGCATAGAAGAGGAGATAGTGTTTCGAGCAAGTTTTAAATAATATGTATCAAGTCGATCTCGTCAGTGAGATGTTCTCGAAGGCGCGCTAATAGGAAGTAAGAAGCCAGTGTGAAAACTTTAGTTGGAAATGAGTTATCAAGAGACACAGAAAATCTTTTAATTGTACAATGCTATCAGAATTGCTACGATTGGACTGCTAACCGTCACCATATAGAAGTGTAGTATGTAATATTACTAGGTTTTCTCACATTCTTGACCTAAGTAGTTATAGTTAATTAAACATATTATTTTGAAACTAAAACTGATTTAATATTTGTTCTCTGTACAACGGTGAAAAAATGCCTTGTATCATAAAAGTCTTGTCACCATGGCAAAATACATAATACCTACTGACCTTAAAAAAAGTAGGCACAGGCAAATAACCAAATATTCCACGCCATTTTTTCTGCTCCATTAATTTTATTCACGGCCATGCTGGTATTAAAAACATTAAGACAATAAAATAGGCCACGGAAAACATTAACTTAAACTTAAACAGGCTTGAAGTGCAAAATTTAACCGGCTGTAAACCATTACATCTGTAAAAACGTTTATATTATATACTGCAAATAGCAAATGGTTCCACTTCTCTAGAATGACAAATAGCTGACATACAAGCAAGTATATATATACTACGCATAGGGGCTCAACATGCAATAGATAGTACCTTAATATTATTCTTCCTCTTGCCTGCACCGAGGCAGCGATACGTAATTGTGGTTCGTTTGATCCCTTGCTGTATCTTCATTTCTTAATTTTGAGTTATGTAATTAATATATATTATATTTAAGGAAAAATAATGAGAATGAAGATATCCTTGTCCACCTACTCGTATGTCGAAAAATCATAATGCTATAATTATATTTTTTTCTTTCAGATGCGTGCGGTCTCTCCGACGTTCCACACATAGAAAGCCTGCAAGAGAAGTCTCAATGCGCACTGGAGGAGTACTGTCGGAGTCAGTACCCCAACCAACCGACCAGGTTCGGGAAACTCCTCCTCCGGCTGCCCTCCCTTCGGACAGTCAGCTCGCAAGTCATAGAACAACTCTTTTTTGTGAGACTGGTAGGAAAGACGCCAATAGAGACCCTGATAAGGGACATGTTACTCTCCGGAAGCTCATTCTCGTGGCCGTATATGGCGACCATGTGACATACGATGTGGCGACACCTGGCAGCGGCCTGATCGACGCCTTACGGCTTCCCGCCGTATCTGCCGAGCCAGCGCTTCGACTTCCAGCGGTACCCGCGTGAAATCCCACAGCCAGAAGACGCAGTCACGTCTTCCAGTGAGTTCCACGAGAGCACCGACGGAACTGAGGAGTACTTCGGGGCGAGGAACAGAGACAGCGAGAGAGCCGAACCGACATTCGACTCGGCGTTCTACCCTCCAAAAACGACGGAGCACGACAACTTCGAAACTGCCACTACTTCGAGCGAAGCAGCTCATAAGACCGTTAAAAACTCTTTAATGATCGATGATTTACTCAACATCCGCAGTCAAGAGTGTCAAGACTCATGTTCCGTGCCAGAATAGACTTTCCTAGGGTTAAGTGCGGGGTCAGTACTCTATTAGTTCAAGTTTTTTGTTCCTCTGTAAAAATAATTAGGCATAGATTTTAATATTTAATGTAAATAAAATGTTTTTATTATTGTGTAAATGATTAGATAAATATTATAAGATGCTGTTTTCTACTGAGGAATGCTGTTTTTGTGTTGACTAGGTATGTATGCAATTGTCGAATTTCTGTGTTAAAGTCCGGTCTAAATAGTTTTTGCTCAACTTTGATATAGTTTTGTATTTTCACATAGAAATTAAAAATCTCCCGAGCAACCTGAATTTCCTATGAAAATCACTTAGTTTTTTTTGTTGAGTGTAAAATAAAGGTGTGAATAGCAATCTCGGATAGTCCCAATAATGTGTATATTGTTCGTGCAATGTTTGTCTGTAGTTGTTTAAATATAGCAAATGATTGTTTAATGTTATTCTATACCTTTTGTATACAAAATCTACTCATTGTTTTTAAGTTTGTTTGATAGTTCAACGTACCGGTAGCAAAAATCCTTATTCTTTATTACATTTATAGGGCAATACGTAAGTATATTTTCTTCCTCAGATTGAAAGTTGTTCTCTTTTTAATATAATGTTATTGATGTATAGCTTCACTCATTTCAGATAACAAAATTAATTAATCAAACTTAAAAACAAGCAGTAGATTCTCTTATAAAAAATATAATTTTATACTATTATTCACTGGTGCTGTTTTCTTACTCAAATATTTTATTTATATCGCAGATTTTTTATACAATATAAACATTTCTCGCTAAGCATTTATTCGTACTTTGAAAATATGTAAAAATTTTGAAAAGGAAACTCGCTTACCATATGTGTCATTAACATAGTAAAAATACAACCGTATAAAAATATATTTAAAGTCAATTATATAAAAATGATGCTACTAAATTATGAGAAAAAAAAATTAAAACCAAAAAATGTGCATTTTTTTTACTTTTTACATAAATTGTTTTCTTTATGTAAGTTTTTCCATAAAATAATTGCCAAACGAGAAAAGAAAGGCGTTATGTAATAAAAGCAATGTATTTATTCGCAATAACTTGTACAGTGGAGGGTTGTATGTAATATAGACTCAGTGTGTGTATAAGAATGTATGAAACTGTATAAATTAATGATGATATGACAAATTAAAGATGTCTCTCTGGAATTACTACTTTGTTTAATTAAACTAAGTATATCATTACACTAAGTAAATTACAATACATACATACTTACTTAAAATATTTACGTACTGGTAAGTAGCTCCGGAGTGTTAGGCAGGTGGCATCTAATATTTTTGCATATTTTATTTTAATGTTTAAGGCTAAAAGTAATAAGGGCCTGACTATTGACATTAATCTGCAAGTTACATAAAGACTGCCCAAGCTGCGTGTTGGCCTTCGCTCATTTTGGGTTCCGCATAGTTTACCAGCCCGTAATAAAATCAAATTATTGATTTTTCTTGTAAATCCCATAAAAAACGGAGTGGTACTTAATACTACTTACAGAGAAAATTCGCAGGATGGTGTGAGGTCAGTCTTATACTGCCTAGAATACTGGAGATTCTTATACTGGAAAATACAGAATAGACTGAAGATAAAAGGGGACGATCCTGTTTAAGTAAAAACGTATAAAATCAAAATCATGGAAAGTGTGTTCCTTGACTGCATTGTTTTTGACATAACTGATAGGCTAGCCTTTGAGCACTCACCTGTTGTTCAGGCTAGCCTAGAATTACTTGCTCTCAAGAACAGCTGCCGAAAGACATGACAGATTTTCTACTTGAGGGTGGCAGCTATGTGATATCTTATATCAACGTTTTTGTTCGAACGCGCTTTTTCTAAACTGAAAAGAGTCGTGTAGAGTGACCTTGAATCGCCGTTGCCAGGCAAAAAACGAAGATCCCGCGTGCCGTGACTACCGCCCGACTTGGCTGGCCAGCCGCCAGTTATTCTGTTAGTTTGGCGCCGAATACATGCGTACACCATTACCTGGGTCCCTAATTTCTGAATAAATACCTGGGTCCCTAATTAATGAAGCGCTCGTAGCGAAGTTTGCTTAACCATTCTGAATCGATCAGCAAAGTTAAGCAACGTCCGCCGCGGTCATGAGTTGGATGGGTGACCGCTCGTGACATTACTACTGAGCGCTTCCGTGCTTCGGAGGGCACGTTAAGCCGTCGGTCCCGGTTGTTGTCTTAGGATGGCAGTCGTTACAGCATGGTGGTAGGGCACTTTGCGAATGCCCGCCTGGCTAGCTACCACCCTCAAGTTGAAAATCTGTCGCCAAACACCTAACGGTGTGTTCCGGCAGCTGTGTCCTTGAGAGCCAGTAATTCTAGGTTAGCCTGAACAACATCTTCGACCACATCATCACTTACCATCAGGTGAGATAGTGGTCAAAGGCTAACCTATCAAGCATAAAAAAAAAAAAAAAAAAAAAAAAAATTTAGAATATACTTTAAACCTGTATTTAAAAATAATATTCTAAAAAGTTAAGTATCTTTGTAGGTACTAAAAAATACACGTGATTTTTTGGGTAAGTCTTAAACCTCACCACGTATCACCAATGGGGGAGGGATGTTAAAAATGCTAATAAAAGTCTCACGTGTTAAATGGACGGCCCCTTAACGTGTCCTCAGAAGCACGGAAGCGATCATTAGTAATGCCACTAGCGGTCAACCATCCAAGTCATGTACCGCAGTGGACGCTGCTTTACTTAGCTGATCGATTAAGAACGGCTAAGCAAACTTCGCTACGAGCGCTTCAAAATAATTAAGATCTTTCCTTTAAATAATATAACAATTCTTTAGATTGCGGTGCTGCCCACTGTTCTGATATTCACGACTTCCACGCAAAGATCCCCCTGGTAGATTTTGGCCTGGATTATAGGTAGGTATAATCTACATTTTTGACATCTACATGTGCAAATTGATATGATAATAAACTACTGACTGCTTAAAGGTTTCTTTCGTAGCTAATTTAGGTAGGTAAGTAAATTTAACAATTATACAACTAAGTTTGTATTGGTTAATAACGTTGTCCTGAGTCATATTTTTTATACTGATTTCCTTAGTAGTTCTGGAGAGACTGAGATATAACCTAAGTCCACGCAGATGAAAACTCCGGCAAATGTATGAAGGCACTTACTATTACGGAATACGTGAACATTTTTTGAGCGGATGGCGGGCTTTTTGTATTATTATATGTTCTATGCCCACATCACAGATTATACAAATGTTTCGTTCAGAAACGTTAAGAGCAAATACTTACGTAGGTATAAAGCCATGACGGAGTGTAAAAAAATTCGACGTTTTGGTACAAAAAAACTAATTACTAAGACCATTAGTTGAGTATTTATTTATAAGAATTATAAGTAACATGTAGGCTGATTGCAATGAAATTTCTGTTTAGATTTAGATAACATTTTAAGACAATTTTTCTATTGCGTGTCCTTGCTTGAACTTGCAGTACCTGTGTGCTGAGCTATAAATTAAAAACAATACCGGCCTCGGGTTTCCTGACGAAAAGAAAGCTCGAGAGTTTTTGATGGGGCATTACGGCAAGTTAACCTGTATATTTGGATACTGTTTACGTGCAAGTGTGATGAAAAAGTAATGGTTTTCTTCCCGGAGGCATGAAATAAGTTATTGGGAAGTTTATATTTTAGCTGTAAAAAAACCTTTAACCAGTGTGTGTTGCCAGTGATGACTTATGGCACTGAGACGTGGTCCTTAACTGTGGAGCGTGAACCTCATGGACAAGCTCAGAGTCGCTCAACGAGCCATGGAGAGAGCTATGCTCGGTGTTTCTTTGCGCGATAAAATCCGAAACGTGGATATTCGCCAAAGAACCAAAGTCATCGACATAGCTCTCTGAATGTGCAAGTTGAAGTGGCAATGGGCGGGCCACATTGCTCGACGAACCGATAACCGTTGGGGAAGAAAGGTTCTCGAGTGGTTACCACGATACACCGGAAGACGTAGAGTTGGTAGGCCCCCCACTAGGTGGACTGATGACATCGTGAAAGTCGCTGGTAGCCAATGGTTACAAGCGGCTAATAGCCGTTCTTTGAGGCGCTCTATGGGGGAGGCCTTTGTTCAACAGTGGACGTCTTCCGGCCGATGATGATGATGATGTAAAAAAAACAATTCTCTAACTTACAAACTCACAATTATACGAAAAATTTGTGTGTTTTTAATCCGTGACTTGAGGGATTAAGCCTGTCCTTGAGGGTGGATGCCTTACAATCTAGGAATAGCTAGGTGCCCATGGTTGGTGAGTTACTGTTCGATCTTACCTTTCAACCTTATCATTGCTCGTGCTGGATGCACTAAATACAACTTTAAGAAGTCTTTAACAATGTGAACTTGTTAACTTGACAGTTTTCAATGTTCCAGTAGTTGCCGATACCGTGCCGCGGTGGATCTTGGTGGAGAAATGTATCACAAGCCTTAGACACTTATGGTAGTTGGAACGTGTTGAATTTTAATCAAAGTTTCTTGAGTTTAAATCGCTCAACGATTGCTGCGAACATGACTTGGATGAGTAACCGATAGTGACTTTACTATTGAGTGCTTCCGTGCTTCGGAAGACACGTTGAGGCCCTGGTGAGGCATCAATGTGATGGTGGTGAGAATGAGAGCATTTAGTGAATGCCCACTGGGCTAGCGTCCACCCTTAATTAGAAAATCTGTTGCGAAGCACCTAGCTGTGTGTACCAGCAGCTATCCTTGAGAACCTGTAATTCTCGGTTAGCTTGAATCACATCTTCGACCGCATCATCACTTCCATCAGATGTGTTAGTGGACAACAGCTATAAAAAAAGTGCGGAAAAAATATTTTTCAAAGCAGTCTCGCATGTACATAGTTGCATAACTCCCATCCACAGAATACATACTAGTTAATATACAACTCGCGTGCACAGATTACAACAGGTGTTTTGACTCCTCGCTCCGTGATTTGTACGTCGCCCACGCGTGGGAAACGTGCGACTCCTGTACATGTGGAAGCTTGTTTATGGTAATTAACTGGGCTGTAAGGGGGTGTTATGTGGGATACATCGGTAATGATATATATTGACATATTGAAAAAAACAAGGTTTCCTTATCAGATAATGGGACTGTAATAATAAGCGTCCACTGTCTTTCCGTTCGTTGTTCTGGCCGACTGACATTGAAGATAAGTACGTAGCGTTTTCCGTATAAACGTAGTTTCGATTATTTGAAACTCCAAAGTTCCGTATAACCTTATTAATGAGAATTCTTATTTTAACTAAATGATAATATAAGATTTTAATATTATTAGGTTTGCAATAACGCCTGCTAAGCGAATTACATTACAAAATTACAAATTTACGAGAGAAAAAAACTCTATCCCGATACGATGGTTGAAGAACGAGAGCAAGAATTACAGTTATGAGTCATTGTGTCATGTTAGCTCAATTGGTTAGAGCATACCCCGGCTAAAGGGGTGGATGGACGCGGGTTCGAATCCCGCACATGACTATAATTTTTTCTCTCGTAAATTTGTAATTTTGTAATGATAATATAAGAATTCTCATACCAAACGATTTTCCCGAATATATTTGAAAATCCATACTTTTAGGGAAAATTGTCAAACCAAAAGCATAAATATTAGGCTCAAGGAGATACAAGCAAAATACAACCAAATTTCAATGATACAATGATTTATTCGTCTGTGAATCTAGGTACAAACAAAAGATATTACATATATGTTGTTTACAAAGAACGCTAGTTCCACCAATTTGACATACAGACATTAATTAAATTCAAAACATTATTATATTAAACATATTACATTCGAAACAATTATAGTTTCATTAACATTACACATCTTACAAATTAATAATAATAGTAATATAATATTGATTAAATGTCAAATAGTAAATAATTAAAATTAAGCAATAACATTCATATTTTTACTATGGAGGAATTCATTAATATTATAATAAGTTTTCTTAGTCAAAAAATCATTGAGTAGGTTTTTAAATATATTAATGTCATCTCTAGAACGGATAGCTGGTGGTATTTTGTTAAATATTAATGATGCCATACAGAACACACTCATTCGCAGCAACTTTGTGCTGCATCGCACTTGTTATAACATACCTTTTCGACGACTACTTAACGGGTATGTTTCAAAGAGCTCAGGATTTTTCCTGTTGTTTTACCAGTTGTCATTAGAATTTAAAGTATGAAAAACTACGTTCACATGGAAAGCGCTGTGTGCAAACTGACATTTGAACATAGGTCGCCGGTTAAAAATGACAAACAAATTATTATTATAAATGCAATAATAAAAAATTAAGATAGTGCGCAAAAATTAATTATATTTCCACATTTTTGTCTTTGATCTTTCTTATTAAGGGCTTCAAACTTGGTATATATTGATTGATTATATTCGCCCCGTGGAGTGCCGGGTCAGAATTGCACCTTCTCATATGGTGTCGTATGAGGCGACTAAGGGAAAAATACTGGAAGGTGGGCAGCAGCGCCTTCTAATGAACTGCCAACTTACACTGCAATCCCCAAGACGCCTGCCAAGCGTGGGGATAATGGCAAATACCGCCTTAATAGGGGAGCTGTGTTCAGCAGTGGACGATCCGGCTGTTACAGTAAATTCGTTGATTTACGTTAGTACAAAATCTAACGTAAATCAACGAATAATAAAAACTGACTAAATGGGTCAGACTCGCATAAAAACATACAGTAAAATTCGTACAAAACAGAATACATTTTAAAAGCAATGACAATTTTTTAAACGTTATTAAAATTCCCACAACAAATCACGGAAATAAAAATTACTACCCCACACTTATTGGCAACACCTGCACAGGGTTGTTATGTTACCACCGGAATGTGGTTCCGGTCAATCACTGTCGCGACCAGCGCCGTGGTCACGCATGGAGGCTCGTTCAGATAGCGTGACCACACGTGGTTATGTTGACCACATCTTTCATCCTATATATTAGGTAAGTAAGTAGTTTTAAGAAAGTGACAACCATGTTGATTGAGTGGCGACAGCGTCTCTGGAACCTGAATTTCCTGGGTGCGATTGGGTTGAAGAGCTTATGGATTTTGCTGACAAAGACGTTATCAGAAGCAATGTGGAGTTTTGCCCGTGCGGTGCCAATAGAATTTTACCCTCCCGTGTCTACCTATGGGTGTCTTAAAGGCAACTGAGGGTAAAATAAGAGATGATGGACAGTGCCTTCTGAGGAACTACTGTCTTACACTGCGGTCCCTAAAACGCCTGGCAAGCGCGGGGATTATGTTTAACTTCCCCTTGATGGGGCGAGTCTGTGTTCAGCAGTGCACAATCCGACCCATACAGTTCAATACAATCTGGATCCTGGTACTTTTCCTGGTATATGGCAAAGGGCTCGCCCCAAACAACATGAAATAAAAAGTAACTGGATAACTTAGAAGTTTCTAAAGGCTCTTAGACACTCTGACTTAAACCTTCTTTGGAGGGTACGGAGGTGTAATAAAAACGTCAAATACGTATTTCCCGGGTAGTATTTCTTCAGCAAGAGGCCGTCTTGGTGGATGTCACCGCAATATCAGATATTCTGCCTGAAAGTGTATATAGTAGTGTGCAAACTACTGTTTTAAGACGTGGAAAGAGGCACTGTATCTAGTAAAATAATACATATAATAGGCACCTAAGAACTAACGTGTCGGAGCGACGAGCAAAAATAGACTGCAACAGTAATGGATAGGAGTGCCGCATACCACCAGTTGTGCGATATGTCCGTCTCTTGTTTTCATGATATAAAAAAAAATTGTTAGCAAATCGTGGTGCATTCTGCGAATGCTGGCTATGCTAACAACCACATTTAAAAATATAAATCTGTCGCAGGTCTGAACGTTGTTTCCGGATGTCTTTATGAGCTAGTTCAAATTCTAGGACCTGTCAAACACCCTTTGATCACTTTTGAACAGCTGACATTAATCAAAGCCTGAGCAATAAAGGAAATAATATTAAAAACTTTAAGACACGTTTCTTGTATGGGTACCCACATTTATATTTAGCTCTTTGCTAATATTATAAATTGCCATACCAACATACCAATCTGTGAAATTTTCATTCAGATACCTAGTATGGTTCCGAAGGACATCTGAGGCTTCCCGTTATCTGCACGGAACCGTAGTAAACACCCTCAAATCGTCACTTGTCACGTCTCCGACAACCTCAGACGCTCCAAGTGTGTTTCCTTGACCTTTCCTACTGTATGTAAGAGACACTCTTACTTTCGTGCACGTGGGCAGGTGTACAATCAGTGCAGTTACAGGTCAGAGGCCGTCAACGGTTGGTCACGGACTGTGCTTCTTTTGTGCGGTCACCACGCGGCCGGGCGAAGACTGCAATTACTGTGACAGTGGTTTAACGGACGCTCTGATTTCATTGTCAGTTGTTTCGATAAAATAATATGTGTCATGTTTTATGAAATGTACGGAATTATCCATTGCCAACGTTATAAAATTGATAAAGCAGCTGCCTTACTTTGCTACCATACATAGTGTGTGATTCCAGAAATGGTAACGTAAACCTTTTAGCTTTTTATCCGACTTTAAAAAAGGAGGAAGTTCTCAATTAATCTGTATATTTTATGTTTGTTACCTAAGAACTTTAGAGTGGATGAACCGATTTTGATATTTTTTTTTATTTGAAATCTGATGCTTATTATTTGGTCCCATTTAAATTTCATCAAAATCGATCAAGCCGTTTTTGAGTTACACTCCACAATAACTGAAAAATATTTTCCTATCTTGATGATATAGGCGTTGACAGGGAATGACAATCGATCCTGTAAGATGCAAGGGCCATTAAAAAGAGTGAAAAAAAGTTGTTAACCAAAAAATGGAACTTCAACACTCAAAAGTAAGAAATAACTTGTCGAAGTCGTACCGACTACATACATGCGCACAATATTGTGATAATAGGTACTTTTGAACTATCAAAGTACCGACTTCAACAAGTTATTTCACACATATGAGTGTTGAAGTCGGTTCCATTTTTTGGTTAAAAATGTTTTGTATCCTTTGCTGGCAGCATTGCCCCGTTGAATTGCAATGCTTATTCTTTGAGCCAAATAGGTAATAATTGCATTTTGATCACGCGTTGAATCGACCAATGCTGTGATTAGTTTGGTGTAACTCAATTTACACGCTAACTAAAAAACGAAACGACCGGATGAAAAATAAACATGAATTATTTAGAGGTATACCTTACCTTACAAACTATATCTAACCATCAAGATTAGATCATCTAATAAGAGGTAATGCGTTACTGTACTACCTGAGAACTTTTTTTTTTTTTTAATTTTGTTATAGAAGTTGATGAATAAACAACCACAGCAGATTTTACCATTATTAGCATCATCTAAAGCGGAAAGTTTGAAGGAGTAATGGCTTAGTGCCAATGAACAAGGACTGCCGAGTAGGAGTCCATTGTTTGAACCCCGTCGCAAATTTGTGCATCACCCCAAACTGGTAGAGCATTTTGCCGATACCCTTAAGTAGAATATCTGTCACCAAGAACTTCATAGTGTGTACCGGAAGTTTTTCTTCAGTAATCATTTCGCAATTCTAGGCTATACCCATCTTAGTCTAAGTCATCACTTACCATCATATGAGCTACTCAGACTGAGGTTCAGAGACATTTGTGTAAGACGGTTAAAGGCGAGTCTTAGCCAAGCGTCGGCTAAGCCAATCTTTAAATTTCATATTCAGAGATATAGTCTGAGTCCTACTTACCTCACTCTTAGCTAAGATCTCACTCTCTATTATCTATGGAAAAAAAAACACTTATGGAACGTTAACTGGTTCTTGTTAATCTTGTGCATCCTGACATAAAAAGAAAACGAAAAGAACAACAGTATATAAAATGTGATTGGACTGAGTGAAACAAAATACCTGTTATATATACCTTAGATTCAATTGAATGTCAATAAAATCTTCAATTTTGCTCAGTAGGCGGCGCCACTCTTTTTTTTTTTTTTTAGGGAGGACATAGATGCTGGCTACCGCCTGTGCGGTCGTCCAGCTCCACCGGGTTTTGGGCGAGGGCCTGGCCCTACAATAGCCCGGGAGGGAGAAGTGCCGAAGGCACTTCTCCCGAGACGGGCGTAGAAGGCGAAAAGCGCTTTCTACCTCCGTCTCCTGCGGACGCCGAAAACGTACCGCTACTATAGGAGGGGTTGACAGCGAGCTCAAGGGCACCACTGTGGTTCGGACCTCGGCTTGTCTCGCTGCCGAGAGACATGGGGGGGATCGGAGCAAAATGCCTCTGTGCAACTGCAGTGTTGCACAATTGGGCCCTACTGAATAATACTCTTTGACTATTTGGAGAGCAATTTATCGTGACCTTGTTTTTGCCTCGAGCTCGCCGGCGAGCTCGGTGTTTGATTGTGTGACCTCTGATTACCTCACACCTGGGGATTTTACCTCGACGACTTGCGGATAACGCTAAAGCTGCCAACGTAATGGCTGCGATGGGGTCATCCGGGTCGTCTAATACCTGCCGTGGTCGGCGACGGGGGGGTTTGAAAAATGGGATAGAAGAGGCAGTCGAGTAGTTCGATGCCTGGACAACCAATGGGTTCGGGTGGTGGGGCGCTCGATCAAAGTGTCGGCGGGCGCAGTCCTTATTGAACTGCGCTAAAGAGGGAAGGTTTAAGTCGCAATGCAACTCGGTGTTCCGGATATACCACGGGGCGCCGGTTGCATTACGAAGAAAACGGTTTTGGATGACTTGAAGTTTATGAAGGTGGGCCTCACTAGCATGACTAAACACTACTGATGCGTAAGTCATGATGGGGCGGATGCAGGCAGTGTAAAGTGTCTTCTTATTACTAAGAGACATTTTACTCTCTTTGCGAAGTAGGGGACCAAGGCGACCCATTACAAAGGCCGCTCTGTTACGGACGGTTGTTATATGATCGCTAAAGGTGAGATTCCGATCAAGGGTGACTCCGAGATATTTTGTTTTACTAACCCAGGGGATGGGTTGGTCGAACAAAGTTATAGGTTGCGGGTAACGGGGGCGGCCCTTCTCAGTAAAGTACATAGCTGCACTTTTAACTGGGTTGACCGCGATGCGCCATTTACGGAACCAGTCACCGATCTCGGTGATGGCCCGTTGGAGGGCGGGAATGGATTTTCTACTGATATGCCACCCAGTGGTATAAATAGCGGTATCATCCGCGTATTGGGCTAATAGGACGTTAGGCTGAGAGCGTGGGATGTCGCTGGTATACAGCGCGAAAAGAATGGGTGATAGCACGGAGCCCTGAGGGACTCCGGCTCTGACTGGGTGGGGGGAGGAGAGGGTGCCTTCCACGCGATAGCGAAAGCTTCTGGCTTTAAGGAAGTCTTGTAGGATGAGCACAAGACGTTCTGGCACGCCAAATTGGTATAGCTTGTAAATCAAGCCATTGTGCCAGACTTTGTCAAAAGCTTTCGCTACGTCGAGGAAGACTGCTAGCGTTGTCTGGGGTTTGGGGTACTTGTTAAAGCCCTCAATGATGTGCTCCGTGAGGCGGTGCACCTGTTGGACGCATGAGTGTCCGGGTCTGAAGCCAAACTGCTCATCTGGGATAAGGTGGTGTTCCTTAGCATGGGACTGGAGACGGTTTGCAAGTAACCGCTCGTAAAGTTTGCCTAAGGCACTGAGGAGGCTGATGGGGCGGTAACTGGTGGGGTCAGATGAGCTTTTGCCTGGTTTGTGAATGCCAATGACATTTGCACATTTCCAGGTGTCTGGGAATAAGCAGTGGCTCATAGCAGCATTGAAGATGCTGACTAGGAGATGGATGAGAGGAGGAGAGAGGGTTTTAAGAACCCTGTTGGAGATGCCATCGGCACCGGGGGATTTGCGCGGTCGGAGGGCCTTGATCAGACTCGCCACCTCAGCGTAAGTCGCTAAGGTGATTGGTGGGAGATTAGAGGTGACCACAGAGCTTTTACGTTCGACTTCAGCATCCACCGAATCGAGGTGAGCTTGGTCAACGTGATCTACGTTAGGGGAACACTGAGCCTCTAGGCTATCAGCTAGGCACTCAGCTTTGTCTTCGTCAAAGAACGCTGGGACTAGTGGGACTGGTCTGTATAAGGGAGGCATGTCGTTGTAGTTACTTCCTTTCATACCTCGCGCCAAGTCCCAATAAGCCTGGTGGCTTGGCACGAGGTTTGAAAGTTTGTCACCCCATTGTTGATCACGCAACTCAGACATGCGACTTTGAACCATGCGTTCAAAGTGGCGTTTCTTAGTTTTGTTCTCTTTACTGGGGTAAGAGTCGTAATGTCGGGTCACTGCTTTACTTTCCGTCACTAATCGTCTCACATCCGCTGGAATGACAAGGCGCCGGTCGTCCGGCACCATGACCTCCTTTGCGGATGCACCTACTACGGTGGAGAGGTGATTAGTGAACGAATCGATCGCAAGAGTTACGTCATCTTTAGTCAGGATGTCGTCAGGGATCTTGTCAAGGTCCGGTGAACTGATAGCTTTTAGGGCAACGCCTAATTGCTTCCAGTTCACTATCGTCTTAGTGGGGCGGGGGAGGTCTGTTGTTGGGTCGGGACCTAGTCGCAGTATAATGGGTCGGTGGTCAGAGTGAAGCTCGTGAACCACTTCTATGGAGCGTAACTGGAGTGTTACGCCTCTGAGTAGTGCCATGTCAAGCAAGTCAGGTCGAAAGTCTTCCGTGTGAGGGTAGTGAGTGGGCTCAGTGGGCGCAATTATGTCAAAATTAAGTTCTGCGACTAGTTTTTCAAGTGCAATGCCTCTGGGATTGTTGACGTTACAATTCCATAGGATGTGCTTACTATTGAAGTCGCCAATCAGAAGGACGGCGCTTCCTAATGAGAACAATGCTTCTAAGTCAGCTCGGACGATCGGCTTTTGACAAGCTTGGTAACAGGACGCTATGACTATGGGTTGATGACCAGTCATAGCTAGAAGGCAACAAGATGCTTCCATATTAACAAGAGTCGGGGTAGGTAAGGGGATGCAGTGCAGGGACCTTTTGTAATAGATAAGAGTGCCTCCCCCACGGGAGTTCACTCTATCATCACGTACCGTTCTGTAATTGGCAAACCTAGGGTTCGCCTTCCCCGGTTTTAGAAGGGTTTCCTGCACGCATATAATGTCGATAAGGTGGGTGCAACAAAAGTCGTGGACAAGGTCACGTTGTCTAAAGAAACCGTTAGCGTTGAATGACGCTAACGAAACTGAGCGCGGTTTCGTGCGTGCGGTTGTACTACCCATAGTGGTTGTACTGGGGAGGGGCCTGGGGAACGAAGCGCTTAAGGGCGCTTAGTAAGTTCGCGTGTTCCAATGTGTATTGGATCACGTCCGCTGGGGATTGAGCGTATTGCATCTTGTGGAATAGCTCTTGTACCTCATTGATGTCAACCGACATAGCCAGATCGCTGACTAGGTTGATTGCCTCTTGAAGAGGGGCAGCCATCAATGGCATAGGTGGAGCTTGTGGCCGGGAAGCGGCGCGGGGAGGCGCGCGAATGGTGTTGGCGACGGGTGCCGGGAGCGCGGGGCGAGCCGGGGCCGGTGCGCGGGCAGGGGCCGCGGCGCGGGCGAGTGCGGGTGCGGGCGCGGGTGCGGGCGCGCGGGCCGGGGCGCGGGCGGTAGCGACGGTCTTAACCATACTGGGTGGTTTAGACCATGCGTTACGGGCTGGGAGCGGCGCGGGTATTACCTGTGAGGCAGGTACTACCGTTAGTTTAGGGCTTACCCGTTGGTAACGGTCGTAAGAGGGACGGGTCGGCCTATGCCTTGCCACCCTGTGGTTCACTCGTGGTGCTTTAGGGCAGCCACGGTAATTCGCGGTATGCCCTTGAGCACCGCATAAAACACAGCTGGGTGGGTCCGGCGAATCCCGGGTGCGAGTGCACGCTGCTGTCGCGTGATCGCCTAGGCACTTAACGCACCTAGCGCGAGCGAAGCAGAAACGGGAGGCGTGCCCGTATAGTTGGCAGTTATGGCACTGCGAGGGACTCCCATTCTTGTATGGGGCTTGGACATCGAGTCCTGAGAGGCCACAGACCTTTTTTAAATTAAAAATGGCCTTGCCTTCAGGAGTACGATCTAGTACTACGAGTACTAGATCGTAGGGGCTGCGGTCCTTCCCGCTGTACATGCGGTGAACTGCATGTACGGGGAAGTCTTGTGCCTTCAGGTCGGCACATACCGAATCGGTATGTACCTCCTTGGGCACACCGCGGATGACCACTCGGAGGACTTTCTCCTCTTCGAGCGCATAAGTGTGAAAGCTTATGCTCTCGTGGCGGAGGAGTTTAGTTAGCGCTCTGTGGTCGCTAATGGTGGAAACTTGGACTTTAATGCCCTGCTGCGTGGAGCGGGCATTAGTATAGTGGATCCCACGATCCGAAACTAAACGGGACAGCATGTCCCATTTGGTTTTGTCCTGAATGAACAGGGGCGGAGGCGGTTTTTCGCGGCGCGCGCTCGCGTCCTGAGGGGACGCGGCAGTGGTGGCCGGAGCGGAGGGAGGAGACGCGGGGCGCGGGGCGGGGGTCGGCTTCTTGCCGGAGGCGGGGGCCTTAGCGGGTGCCTTGGCGGGAGGGGCGGAAGTTGCGCAACTAGCGGCTTTAGGAGCACGCTTGCGTTTGCGGTCAACGACGGTATAGCCGTCGTTATCGGAGTCCGAGTCAGTGCGTAAGGCGCGACTCGGATCTACTTCCATCTCCGTTTCGGAGTCCGAAGTGGGCTCGACAACGGCGATGGAGGGACGGGTGCTCGCTGGCCTCCCGATCGGTGAGCGCGAGCGAGACCTCTCACGGGGAGGGGCTGCCACCGTGCGTCTATTATCCGGGCCCGGAGCGGGCGAAAGCGGGCTGTCCTCTGAGAAGGACCGGGTCAGAGGAGGGACGTTGGCCTCCGGGATTGAAGTCCCGGAGGGAGCAATAAGAGTGTCCGTGAGGCGGGCACTCGCTTCCTCTTCGAGGAGTTGCATGTGTGCAACATACAGATCGGGGTGGCGGAGGGCGAAGGTCTGAAGGACCTGCACCTCACCGTTAGAGGGACGGGACTGCATCCTGAGGGGAATACTCAGGACGCCCTATCAAGGGTTTGAATTCCCTCACACACCTTGTGAGCTCACTGTGTGAGAGGGAGTGTGTACCTAAGGTGTGCCCTAGTTGTGTACCCTCTCCGAGCTTTTTTCTCGGCGGAGAGGGGTGCTCCTAAGCGCTACTCCGGGGTTGACTAGGGGTGACCCCAAGGCCAGTAATCCCGGAGCCCAGCTTGCTTCGGCTGACCCGTGAAGCGGGAAAGGCCACGGTGCAAGGTTAAACCAAAACAACAACAGTGGCCGTTGTCACCGTAGGGTGTCACACTGCGACCGCAGCAAATGGCGGATTTGATCGTTCAGACGGGTTTGGCTGACGCTACCCCACGCCTGAACGACGTCGCTTAACAGCACAAAGTGTGTTGTTACGCGACTGTTACTATGTTGTGTCGGGTAGTAAAGTGGTGAAATGCGCACCGAAAAGTGCGGTCAAAACAAGACCACCAGCCCGATATGATGTTGTTCGTCCGAAACAAGGGACTTGGGTAGGTGGTAATGCCTGACGTCTTAGAGCGCCTCTGCGCGACGGCACGGCGAGCTCGTAGCTCGCGTTGCTCGGCGTTCGGCGTCTGCTCAGCTTCTGCACACAAAACAAAAACTTCGTCAGGACTGCGTATTCCAAGGCACTGGTCTGCAACTAGCGTCGGAACGATGACCCGAGTGAGACGGCAATAGTGCGGGGACTATTGCGGTCTCACTGGGAGATACTGGCGGAGCTGTAGACAGGTGTGCACGGCGTGGCGGCACAGGTCGGAATGGCGGCGCCACTCCTGCTTTGAGACAGGCAAAAGTAGTCAATTTCCACTACTTGGCTGAGCATAGCACGCGCTAAGTTGAAGCGCTGTTCCAAACGTTTCTGAATACAATTATGAACCTTAGCACTATATTTTGTTTGACAGATGAAAGCATACAGTTTACACTTAGACTTGTCTCTGAATCTCAGTCTAGTGGTCAAAGGCTATCTTATCATGCAGCTATAAAAAGAAATCGTGTTCTACGAATTACATTAAATTTATATACCTAGGTAATCCTGCTGTAGGTTGCTGTGTTCTTGACTGTATAGTTTATAATGTCGCAATCTAAGTAGTTTATATTTGAGCATTTGGACTGCCTGTGACAACCAATAGGTTGCAACCTATAGGTTGTCTAAATGCTTTTATTGTAGTTTCACTGTAGTCTTGTAAATAGTTTTTAGTATTTTGTAAAGAAAGGCATACCGCCGGTAAAAAAAAAAGAAAAACGTTTATAATTTGGCCTGATAAGTATACTCACTTGGGCTATCTTCATTCTTCCGATCGCCGTAGCTACTTAGGAAACAAAGTTACTAACACCAGGTGGTAGGTCTCTTCAGCAAGTTTGTTTTGGTGGGCACCACCGCAATGTCAGAAATTCTGTCTCAAAGCTATAGTGTGCAAAAACTGCGGTTAGCTGTGAAGGGCATGTGAAATTAGAGCAAACAAGTAATAAGAACCATCATCTCGGTGCGATGAACACAGTGCAGTGTCCAGCAGAACCAGGATGGAGACACAGGATCAGGCGAGCGACTTGACTGCCACATCACATAATATTCAAAAAAAATTTCACCACCAGTTGTCAGAAAAGAACAATATTTTATCATATTCAACCAGTTGCCAAAGCAGTGTTGTCACTTCTAGGAATATTACGGAAGTAGTACCAAAAATTAAATATGTACATATGTAAAATATAATTGGTAAGCAAGAAAAAGAAAACGCAACAATGAAATCGAAAACAAGCTATGAACAAATTTACCTACGTTCAGTTCAATTTTAAATAGAGAATTTACATGCGTTATCTTGTTTCGAAAGATGATGTCATACATCGCTTCTCCAGTTAGGAGAAACACTCTTAGGTTATTCGTAGTTCCAGCAATAGGTATATGTGATCTTATAAAGTAAAAGTAATTTGTGCATTACAATGAATTTAAAATGAATCAAAATTTTCCTCTACAAGTTATGACTAAGTAAGCTATATTTCTAACAGTATTTTATCCTCATAGTGTCCTTTTCAGTGTTTCAGCACCATTGAGCGGTGTTCAGAGGTTAGCTGGGTATGTATGGAGGTGGGCGTGGCAGAGGTCGCCCAATGGGGTCACAGGTCGCGACCCCCGCGGGGTAACAATATAGCTAGATGAGGTAAACGCGGCGCAAACTCCTTGGCGCGCCGTTCGATTGATTCGCAATCCGAATGTTTGACGCCCCTGCCTTTACTTAGAATTAATAGATCTATTTACTGTACGAATATTTGCGATAGAAAAGAATATCCGCATCATTCCCGAAAACAATACAAACTGTAATTTATCTTAAGTATGTCACAGATACAATGATAGTTTGTGCAGGAAAATAGGGCACGCTCTTCAGTTGTTTACGCAACTTAAGAGGGAAGTTATGAAGTCATCTTTTTTTACACGACTGCCCAAAAAAAGGAGTTTTATGTTTTCAAGGTTCATGTATGTATGTTTGTGAGTTTCTTTATTCCACGATAACTTCTAAACGGCTTTACCAATTTCAATGTATACAATATCGTTATATTCCTCTTGATAGCTTTATTTTTTTTTTTATTGATTTTTTTATGTACCTTGTGTCACTTGTGACAAGCTGGCTGATTTCTGACACCATATTATTAGAAAAAAAAAATATTTTGTTCCAAACTCATCGAGTGAGGTATCAAAATGAAGGGCTTTAAAAAACACTTCCATAAATATATATAACCTTCAGTTTTAATTTCAATGGGAAGATAAAACGCTTAACGATAATAAATAAATTGCTTTCTAATAAATAATTTGGTATTTTACTTTTTAAATTAATTTATACTTGTTATCCAAGGAAAAACATTTTATATATCATATTTATTAAGTAGTGTATTCGAGAGAATTCAAAAGCTGCTTTATCCTCCACGTTAAATCGGCTAGCTCAAATAAAACAAATGAAACATTACGGTCAATCTATAAAATCAATTTTAGTGTAAGGTGTTAACATATAATTTTATTATTAACTTACATAACGCACTTTCACACATTCATGAGCAGTGTTTGTTTACATATTAAATATACTATTTACAGGTATTTGAATGAAAAAACTACTTAATAATGTTAAACTACTACTAGCTTAGTAATTAAACAACTTTAAACTGTTTAAATCGCGTATATTTGGCATTATTTTTGTCCCGACGTTTCAAACACTTTGCAGATGCAAAATACTTTGATTTAAACCGTTTAAAGTTGTTTAATTACTATGTGTAACAATCGCAAAAACCTAAGACAACACTACTACTAGTTTGTTTTCTGTGTATGTACGCACACACGGTTTTGCCTATTTTTATATAACCTGCATTTCAATGTCGTTTTTAATAAAAAGCCAAATAAATTGCATAAGATCTCCACACAATGTAGTACACTTTCAGTAACCCATAATAATAGAGCCTGCGAGTTAATTCCTTCCTCGATATCAGAACATGGACAATCTGAACTTTTTATCACTCAGAGGCAAATATTTGAATGCTTTGGTTATTATAAAATATTGTTTTGTACATTGTGCGCTACGTGTGGAGATGGCGCGATAAGGCCGACAGATATCTGGTAAACGCTGTGATACCTTTACTGTTCACCTAGATGATTGCTGGCTGGTTGGACAGGATATCTATGGAGTCGATATCTGTCAGCATTTGTTACATCTTTTTTCCTCTCATTGGAGTCAATTTCATTTGACGTAATTACGAGTCGTTTGAATTTGCATGTTGTGTGTTTACGTGTATGCTAATAAATAAAAAAGAAGAATTTACTTATTATCACAGAGTGACACAAAAATAGAAATAATATATAATATATTAGCAAAATTTATATGGACTTTTAAATAAAAGAGGCCAGTTAGGAGTTGAGTATACTAATTGCAGATTTAATAGCAAAAAAAATATATTAGTATTGTTTGGCTCTTAAGCATGTCTTACATGTATAATGAAGCAATAGTGAGATTTTTACAGCTAGTTGAAAATTTCTACGACGCCCTTATGAAGGTCAATTCCAAATGTTCATGTTGAAATATTCTATATTATACTGCCACGTTCAGCGTGCCGAAGGTTTACGTTTCAATTCATCAACATCAGGTTTCAATTCACACCATGGCTATTTTTGGTTACTCTGATGCATTGATATAACTTCGACGGATTTTCGAAGGAGTTAAATATATGGTTGAAATTTTCAGGATCGATTTAGCACGAATAAGTCTCTACGCCAGTCCAGTGTCTCAAGCATCGCCTAATCGTGCGGGTGGTCGTGCCTGATTGTGATTGACAGCATCACGTCACAGCAACGCATTCACATCTCTAGCACCATGCATCATTTCTGGAATCACCAACCACTGCTGCTCTTAAGGTAAACTCAAATGAACTCTAGACGAGACGAAGTAGTAATGGTTTGCTAGGCAATGTTTTCAGTAGTCTTTTTGCTAAGGGTTGCCACAAATGGAGGCCTTTAAATGTTCCTTTAGAATGTTCAGAGTGTGTGATAGTAATGTATGGAGTGACAGCCCAGTGTGATGTCCGGCGGAGTGGTAGACGTAGATTGATACTTTGTAGTAAACAAAGAATGAGGTAATTGAACGCTTGAACATGATAAAACAAAACTTGGTACAAAATTCATTATTCATTTGTTTATCATTGTGCCATTACAGATACACGTCAAAAAGTGTTGCGGTATATTATAAAGCGCTCGTAGCGAAGTTTGCTTAGATGTTCTGAACCAAATTTAAGCATTTAAGCAACGTCTACCGCGTTCTTGAGTTGGATGGGTGACCGCTAGTGACATTACTACTGAGCGCTTCCGTGCTTCGAAGGCCACGCTAAGCCGTCGGTCCCGGTTGTTGTTTTAGGATGGCAGTAATTAAAGCATGTTGGCAAGGCATTTTGCGAATGCCCGCCTGGCTAGCTACCACCCTCAAGTAGAAAATCTGTCGCCAAGCACCTAACGATGAACGGAAGCTGTTCTTGAAAGCTAGTAATTCTAGGTTAGCCTGAACAACATCTTCGACCACATCATCACTTACCACCAGGTGACATAGTGGTCAAAGGCTAACATATCAGGCATACAAAAAATATTGTGTATGCATGTTTGTTACTTCTTCAAGCTCAAACGGCTGGAACAATTTTGATGACATTTGATATGGAGGTAGATGAGGAACTAGATTCACATATAGGATACGTTTCATCATGATTATTATCCATAACCATGCTGGTGAAACCGCGTAACTAATATTAACAATATGCAATAGTTACCATCTACTCACATGTGTGAAGTGTAAGTAGTTTAGGTCCTGGAATAACTTTTATTTTCAGTTGATCTCTCGATGTAATATGGATATAATTTCCCGACGTATCCTACGCGGGTTGCATTTGCTGCAAAAAACAAATACAAGCTACAGTATACAAAATAGATTCCTCATTGAGCTGGCATTGTAGATTACTACGTGGTCAAAGTAGAGGAGCTAACAGTAGGAACTGTATTCAAAAAAATGTGTTATTCGTCAGAATGAAAAATTTTATTCAGAATTCAGTCAATTTGGTACAAAAATTGAAAAATATTTTCTGATGATTGTTAAGCTTGGAGGAAGCTTTTTGGTTTTTTCTTGTGACGCGGACGTCCGGATTGTACTGTATACAAATGAATTGATATTGTAGTTTTTATCAGTGATGGTGACAGATCATTGGACTTTTTTTAATTTCACTAAATGAAGAGGTCAAAATTGGTCAACTATTTAATCAAATGGTTTTCAAATGTAACATTTTTAACCCACATTTTTATTACATACAGTTACTTGTTTGATTAAACTGAATCAGCATATTGCACATTTTGTATATATCAATACATATACTTTACGGATGATAATAATATTAAAAAAAAATGTTTTACGACCTTTTTTTACCAAAGATGTGATCTGAAATGGCGAATGACATACGCTTAACAGTTTTCTTGGTAATTTTTATAACCCATCTTTAGTTTTATATAAAAAAAATATCTAGATTACTTATCAGATGCTTAACCTTAAGTGGGCCACATGCGCTTACAATACTAAATTTCACACAAAACAATTTGTTCTCTCTTGTAATCTTTGACGTTTCTCTACCACAAGTATACAAAATATAGTGTATAAGAAGGAAGATAAAAAAGAAACAATAAACAACATCGGGCAATAAAAAAGGTAATCCGCCCTAGGTGGCGACTATCGCGAGTGAAGTACAATATATTGGCCGCCCTTCACACATTGTTTTAGTAACAACCCTAATGAAATTGACGACTGCACGCTGCACAAGGTATCGTGATTCCAAGACAAGTGTAAAAGATAATTATTAATATGCTCTAACTAATGATAAAGCTAACTATGCTATAATCAAAAATTGTTTTTTTATTATACACAGAGTGGCGGCACCAAAGCACTTCGTGGTTATTATTAATTTTCATAATTTTCAAACGTGTGGTTGAATATTTCACCGTATTATTTATATTAACTACTTTCTCTAAATTAGCTGACATACTTTTTTATGCCTGATAGGTTACCTTTGATCACTATCTCACCTGATGGTAAGTGTTGAAGTGGTCGGAGATGTTGTTCAGGCTAACATATAGATATATATATCTAGGATACTGAATTTGATTTAAGATTTAAAGTTATTAGAATTATCTTTTTCTTAAATCTTTCTTTATTTTCTGCTTATATCGAAGTCGACACAACATCATACTTGTTCACCGCTCGGTTGTGTTCCTCGTCATTTTCTTTCGCATACATCATAATTATTATCCTTTATATTTTTTTATCCTTTTTTAAATATCTGTCTAATATCTGCTCGAGAAAATTAAGATCACTAATTAAATAATCAGGTGAAATTGTGGTCAAAGGCTTACCTACCAGCAATAAAAAAAGAAATTCACATACCTACACATCGAGAGTCAGTAATTCTAGGTTAGCCTGAACAACATCTTCAATCACATCATCACTTACCATCAGGTGAGATAGTGGTAAAAAATAAGGTTATTGATACTAAACCAATACAACAACAGATTAATCTTCAGTCTCATCACCCATGTGCAGCGCGGCACATCAATGAATTGTCTTGGACGTGAAAAAGCGAGCGTCCCCTGTGACGACGCTTATCCGCACTTTTTGCGATGTGGGCTCTGACGTCACGCACTTAACGCAATCACTTGGTAGTGACAGACGCGAAAGGAAAGTGCTTTAGGGATTGCGGGAAATGTAAAATGTACAAACGCATTGTGCTATTGGGTCGAAGGCGTCGTGAAATCAAGGTACGTACCAAAAGATATTCTATCATCTGTGCAGAAGACAAACGTTAATTGCGAGAGTCAAGTGTTTTTATTATTATAATTATTATTACCAACGGGATATTTACCGTGTTTTTGGTTAATTTTGAGCTCTCGATATTTCGGCACTGTTGCAAGCGCCATGATCACGAGTAAACTGAAGTCTATGCGAGTGGATGGTAGGCACTAAGAGCAGACGAACCGGTCTACCCTCTTTCTAGTACGTTTTTTCGGCAAGGCGATACTATTATTGTCATTGTCACTCACACCACTATTTCAATTTCGACATACAAAACTAACGGTATCAGGTCGTGAACTACTTGTAACATTTCTTCGGCTCTTGCATAGGTTAACTACTGGATTCCATGTTCTCGACAGTTGAAACCCATCTTCCCTATTGAAATTTCGATACTTCGTTATTTCAATCGCTTCTCTTACCATTCTCGGTATGTAGTGGCTTTCTGTCGAGAGTACCTGTGGGTTGTGTAACTCAATCCAGTGGTTAGAACCTTCTGGTTCTTCTTTCAAGGTATAATTATATTTTTTTATTATTGATGATAGGTAAGCCTTTGACCACAATCTCACCTGATGGTAAGTGATTATGACGTTAAAGGTGCCAACAGGCTTAACCTAGAATTACTGGGTCTCAAGGATTATGTACAAGATCTTAAGAAGTGACTCTGATTGTAAGTGAATAGCTAATATTCTTACATAAGTGGATTAATCTGGCTCTGATGATAATAATGATGATGAGACTGTTGAGAACCAATTTCGACATGTCTTAAAAATAATGTGACTGTAAAGTCGTTTAATTTTGAACTAGCTTCAATATATAATTATTCGTAAGAACCACGTCAAGAAAAGCCAATGGAACCATAACATTGCTGAAAGTTCAAAGTATTTTCAATTTTTGTCTTTTAAGACGGAGGCATTGCCGTATCCAGTAGAATAAATAAAATAAAAGTGTCAATATCCACCAACAAAAACAATACTCGAGCCCGAACAATCAAAGGCTCCCACTCAAAAACATCTGTCGCGGGTAAAAGTAAATTTTCCCAACCTTTTAGCAAATTTCCAATTCTGCTCGAATTGTACCAATTTACATAGTCATAAATACATTTGATTCGCACCCGACGCGACATTCCAACATTGTCTTTGTGGGGTAGAAAGTCACCCCAGGGGATTTTTTTACCCCCAAAGATAAGACGTGTCACCGGTTGACAGATGTCGTTGACGTTTGCTGCGCGTAAAACAAGAGATTGCCGCTTGTTAACTGACTGCATTTTGTTTTCTGTGCCCCTTTTTGTGGAAGATAAAGCTATTTGCAAAAGAATTTATATATTTTTGTTGGAAGAAACTAAACGATTGTTAGGAATTGGTTTACCAATACGGGTTTCTTTGAATATAGGAAAAAAAACTTTACATTATTCATAAAATAATTCATCAATCATTCCACGACACAGCCTACACTATTTGATCAGTGTATAGATAGTAATACCTTTTATCAAATCATATGGCATTTTAGGATCACAATGAAAAACCAACACCAATCTAAGCTGTAGCATTACACTTTCGTTCCTAATGTGCTTAAAACTAAGTTCAAAATTGTTTAAAAGTCACACATAACTGTCACAGTACACCACCGCATCCCAACATTCCCATATTTGCCTACCGTTAATCAAAAAACTTTTGTCAAGTCAAGACACGGTCCGAAAATCCACGTCTCTGTGATTAATGAATATCAACCCTGTAGCGGCACGCTGGTCTCATAGACCTTAAGAAAACAAACGCCAAATAAAAGGCTAATGATACACCTAATGGTGCGGAATAATTGCAGTTAAAACCATTAGCGGTGCTGGGACACCGTTAAAGCCATCCTTAGAAGGTACCATTTGAGGTAAGAATGACCTGTTTGCTCTGGGATGGCCAGTTGGACAAATAAACGAGTGTCGTGACATCATTAATTACGAGCTTTGTTAACGGATTTTCGCACAGGATTGTTAATGATTGTTGCTAAACGTGGTAATGTCCTTCCGTTTAGTGAAGATTTATACAATGTGTAAGGTATTCGTGAGAGATTATTTTATGCTTCGGTAGTGCTAAGTTACGTAGGTAATGGAATGTACAAAGTGACGTCATAAGCATAATTATGTATGATCGATTCTAGGCGGCACTTTCTGAACTTACAACATTCTAAATTCAATTAATATGAACAAATCAGAATTATATCATTTTGAAGCGCAAAAAAACTCTCTAATTTCTTATAAACTTATCTCCAGAGTAGAGTCTGGCGTCTAACTTAAAATTTAGAATACAAAATTATAAGGAGACGAAAAATTATAGTCATGTGCGGGATTCGAACTACAGGGGACGGCGCGGGTTCAAATCCCGCAAATGACTATCATTTTTGCTCGCGTTATAATTTTGTATTCTACACTGGAAGTTAGACGTCAGATTTTGAATTGTAATGCATTATTGCAAACATAAGCTTAGACTTAATATAACCTAATAATTTTTCACTCTTGAGTCGAGATTTTTTCCCAAAGATTAGGCAAATGTTTCTAAGGACCTACGTTTCTCAAAAATGTTGTGGTCTCTTGTAATAAGAGGCGAGCTTATTGTCATTGACCGATCACAATTCTACATTCTAGTCTGCTACTGAGAAAATATTCCTAGGCGACTATGCTCGACCAACGAGAACAGTTAAAATATATTAACTTCATAATTTATATTTTTTTCTAATATGTATAATATTCATTAATAATCTGAATCGCAGCCTATTTGTAGTTTATTGACAGGTTAGGACTATTTGTGAAATTTAATGTTAAATTTCGTTTGGAATATGAAGAAAGTAAAATACAGTAGTTTTCCTTAAATATTTACTGTAAATGATAACATTAGTAGAAGATATCTATTGAGGAATTTGAATTTGTGAATGTGCTAAGTAAATTTTTTGTAGTTTTTTTTTATAAGTATCTACCTTATACTTAATTAGTTATACTACCGACCAAATTATGATTATAGTCTTTTTTCAATTTTAAATATGGAACACAAAGCGTCGCCCCTGGGGACCACCCCGCTTAATAGGTATTATTTTTAATTAACATTGCTCATAAACAGAATTAGTAACTAATATTTTCATACAACACACACCAGCTTGAGAAAGTCACATATATTCTGTTATACTCTTAACATAAACGTAGTTGTTATAATGTTTTTTATTACAGCAGAGTATTATTACACAACACAAAAACTTAGACATTTAATTTTGTTTACAACAATGGTTACCATGGTTACAACACATTCCGGCCCTAAAGAAGGAAGCATTTTCCCGCCACCCGCTACTCGGATCAAACAAACACTACGTCTCGAGTATGAGAAATGAAAAATATAGACGTGCCACATCTAGGACGATGCTCAAGCTTGAATTTGACAAAAAGCCCGACGTATCGCAGACCTCGTTGAGGTTTTCGTGACAATGTTACACAATCCACATAAAAGGAAATATCCTTCAAAATTAAGTCTATGTATTTTTGAGAATCATTCTGACATATGAGCCTAAAGGTATATCTTCTTTGAACGTTGGCTAAGATAACGTTAACGTCTCGAGGATAATACTAAAATAGCAAGCGCACGCCAGCAGTAGATCGCCAAAACCACGACGAGAGTTGTCATCAAATACGCATCCTTCTGGGGCGGGAATCAGTTTTAAAAGCCATTAGAGCACGAGGGGCGCAGGGGGTTGTAATTAGACTGCGTTAATATTTAACAAGTGCGACGCCACAGAGATTAGCGTAATACGGCCCCAGCTGCGGCAGAACACCTCCTGTGACTCGGCTTTTAAAAAAGCCACTCTTACAGATCAAAAATTAATTATGTCCTGCTCTAAAAAGGAGATTTGGGGCTAATGGTTTTGCCGACATCAGCACCGTACGATATTTTTCTTTCATTATCGTCGGAAAAGGTTGCATACTTTACTTTCGAGCCACAGAGTGCCCAAGAGGCACGTCAATACCTTACAGGTATAGACACCAGAAAAGATTATATTTTTGTTTGATTAATTTGAAAGTGAGTGAAAGCGGTGGGTGTAATCCTTTCATCCTTTCAGCGCAATTAGAATTAGACGCGAAGATGGCCGGCATCTGCGGGTTAACTAATGGCCAATGCATTATTAAAGCTCGTGGTCGGGTTGCGGAAGGGTTGGGGACAGATTATGTTATTAGAAATTTAGCTTTCCCTGTGTTATGCTGATGTAGTGATAAGTGCATGCGCCGTGTTCGGTGTTCTCTAGATCTTTATAGGATTTAAGTGAATTATTTACGAGTAGAACTTGGTCGGAGTAAAGTTCAGGTGTGTTTTAGTATCGTAGAAGTATATAGCAAGGAGTTAGCTCTATATACGTAGGGTCTAAACCTCAAAACTTTACCCTACCCATGGAAAATGTGTTAAATTTTTAACCTTCCACCTAAACTTTTGTAAATTTTTTAAAGTATGGTGTAAAATTTAAAAGTAGCATTAGTATATTTTACACATAGAAGCCGTTAGTTATTTAAAAGCAGCAAGTCACTTCTCACCTTTCCCATAAGGACACCATTAGATGACCGTCCTGAGAACTCCTATCCAATCAGTCACAGTCACCTTCCGGCTCCGAGATTAGCATAGGTAACGCAAAAATGACAATAGCCTTAAGAAGTTAATGGACAGCCCATGAATAATTCCACACTTTCGCACAAAAGGGTTAAACAAAGGAGTTTCGGTAAAAAAGTATATTAATAGTTATAGATGCATCATCGGGGTCCGTTAGACCGGTCGTGGCTAGCTGCAGGTTAGTACATTAAAAAGTTGAATTCGTTATTGTTTGCGTTTTGGATTGAGTAGGTCTTGATAATAATAGTTTTATGTCGTCATGGCTTAAATGACGGCGAAGAAACCGAACACTTAAAAAAAACAAATTTTAATGCTTTCTTTTGAGTAGTGGTAGAATTGAAGAAACATACAGACAAATTATACTACTGGTTATATTGGCTATTTGGCTTAGCGAAAAAGCATTGCAATTCAACGGGGCAAAGCTGCCAGCATGCTGTGCACGCTACCAACTGGTATAGTGGGCTGGGAGTATCTGGACTACCTGTGCGTCTGCAATGACTTATAGGTTGTCTAAATGTTTTTATTGTAGTAGCTGTAGTATTTGTATATAGTTCGTAGTATTTTGTTAGTAAAGGCATGCCGCCAGTAAAAAAATCTAAACGTATAGAAAAAAATATCGTATTTTTTTGTATTTCCCTAAGGGATATTCTCGTTGGGCCAGACATGTTTTGGTTCCATGTAATAGGCGGCGAGTCTATTGCTGTCTACCTGGCACAGTTATTGAATAATTAACAATTCCTATAAAATACTTTGTTATGGCAAGTAGGTAGAAACGTAGTTTAAGTCTCATAGACTAAGATAGGTGTACCTCATGAAATTTATCATTGGGTACTTGCTTATGTAGTTACTTAACGATACTTATTAAACGGAATCGTCTTCAAACTTTGAAAAATATTAAATAACTTGTTTTTGTCGATACAATCGCGATTCAAGACACTAACCTCACATAATCTTAGTGTTTCTTTTTTATTTTAGTTATGCATTTGTTAACAAGACTTGTCACTAGCCTATTATTTTGTTCACCATCGAAAAGAGTTACAACTACTTACCTAGTGGTTAGTAATTGTAACTAAGTGTAATTGTAAATCATCCATGTACATATGCAAATACTTATTCAGGTTTTTTTTTCAGCTAAGGATTGCAAAAGTCACTTATTTGTACATAGTCCACAAATGTTGAAATTAAAATGGGAGCTAAAAAAAAATAGGAAACAAAAAAAAACATAATAATCAAAACACTCTTTTTCGGAAGTCATTCAACGGTTAATTGTTTTAATTTTAGTTACAAAAAAATGGGCCAAGTGCGAGTCGGACTCGCGCACGGAAGGTTTCCGTACCATAAGCTATACAACATTAGACTTCATAATTTAACCTTTTTTGTTTTAACTAAGTCCAACTCGCACTTGGGCAACTTTTTGTATTTGTTGTTATAGCGGCAACAGAAATACATCATCAGCGAAAATTTCAACTGTGTAACTATCACCGTTCTTGAGATACAGCCTGGTGACAGACGGACGGACGGACAGCGAAGTCTCAGTAATAGGGACCCGTTTTTACCCTTTGGGTACGGGACCCTAAAAAAGTATTGTGTTTTAAAATTCGCTACGTAAATCTTTGAAAACCAATCTGAAAACTAAAGAAAGCTATTGTTCTCATTTTGGTAATGGCGGCATTCTTATTAGATGCTTTGCAGTATCACCCAAGTCGCATCAAGTATCATTATAATGGGCAATTAGAAGTATGAAAAACATAGACTATCCAACTCAAGATGATCCATGCACATTTCAGCTTTTAAATCATCGCCGTGTCTAATTATATTGGTTGCCTTGAGATGGGGTTGATTTTATATCTAAAGAAAAGGGTTATTTGTTTTCTGCCGTCACCTTTCAAAGCTGTTATACAAACAATGCATAAATAATACCGACTTTTGTTGCGTTCTCATAGACTGTATTGTCAGTATTGTCACCTTTGTGCCCTTTGTCATTGTTTTTTGTTAGTTGCGGTATAACGTAACTGAATAGTCATTTTAGAGGCTACTGATAAATTGCATTAACATTTTTTTTTTTAAGCTATTGTGACGGAACAAGCGATAGGCTCCCCTGATGTTAAGCGGTAGCTTCTGCCTATAAAAGACATATTTTGTCATAAGTGACCGTCCTGACACATACAGTTGTTGAGTTTCATGTGCCTGTAATTTTACTGACTCACAAGATTGCTGCCGGAACCTGTCGGTAACTTTGACCGGTCGGCTATCATTGCCTCAAAAGAGAGTGATGTAAAAGAGTAGTTATGTAAAAAGGATTTAGGAGCTTAATACTGTCATAATTATATTATTTTACGATGTGTTCTGTCAGCTTTCATTTAAAGTCTTCTAGGGTAAATGAGAGCGCGAGTGACCCCGCGGCCCCTGTCACTAGTCGATGACGACGGAACACCATGAGGTTTTTAGTCGGTAGTGGGGTCCCTATTGACCCTGAGCCCGACATAACCACCTGCTCCCCGGCGGGTGTGTATGCGTAAATGCATTTTCCTCATGAGAATAAAAAAAAAGGGTAAACCACACCATATCACATGGACAGCTGAAGGTTGTGCGCCGTCGAACAAATCTCACCCCTCCAAATGGACGAAGGAGGAGGAAGCAGTTTTTCAACGGTTTTCTTCAATCTTTCGAAATCGCAGGGTAAGATGGCAGTGTTGCTGCCCAATTCTGATATTTTTTCCCTCAAGAAGTTGGCGGAGGAGTGGGGGGTGAAGTTCTAGTTCCCAACATCCTATAGATAGACAACATCCTATAGTTTGTTAGTATATAGATAACGTAATATATACTAACAAACTATATATAAGGAGAAAAAATATATATATATATATATATATAATTATGGACTCGCTTTAGCTTAAAGATATATAATATTTTAACTAACACTAAGGTAATTTCCCTTCAGAAAGAATATTGATAAGTTGGAGAATGATCTCAAAGTTATTAAATATATTATATGTAAAAAAAACAACCAAACAAACAAGAGTACGGACCACGAGTCTGTAGTGTGTAGTATTTAGAAATAAAAAAAAAATCCTATAGATAAAAAATAAGGTTTGGTGTAATTTGAAGAAACTATTAGGTACAGTTCACTCTTCAAAACAAGCTAGGATGTTTTGGATCAGTAGGTAGGTTGTTGGCGCTGCTGCTGCACTACATTGCTTTCTGAGATATCTCATGAGCTCGTGATCTCACTGGATTAAGTGTCTTCTAAATCAGAACGTAGCAATTTAAGCTACTGTTCCAGCTAAGCTTATAAGCAAGGGTACATTTGTCAATAACCTGATATTAGAAATTTTGAAATTTTCATCAGTATGTATATACCTCATGTCTAATTTTTTGTTACAACATACTATCGCGTCGTCATTATAAATCATTAGTGCCACGTCAGGCTTACAACTCTTACAGCTGTTTTCCATTTTTTTCTGTATACCCAATAGTAGGAAGTGTTGTTCCCAAAACAATTAGAAATCCTTTCGTCTCCAAAATTCTCGAAATTTCTCTTGCTGCGCTCGCGTCATACAAACGTCAATCAAGTGGTACCACACAACTAGATGCCAGAGGTCACCGATCATCATATTCTACAACCACAACCATCTTGCTATACTCCCAACAAATTCCTCTACCATTATATATAAACCTTAAAGCTGTACCATTAAGATGAAAATGAACTTTACCGACAGCACCAGTATCTTTGTCTTGGCACTCCGTTACATCTCCCGCTTTTTTGCTTCGAAGCATTCATGTCATTCCGTCAAGTAAACAAGTATATACAAAGGGCCTAGTCACTATCCCTTTTTTATTAAAATCGGTGGCTGAATGGGCACAAAGGGTAGTTCTCATTATGAGTGATCAGAGTCGCTCAGGTGTTATATTGTCGAGGATTGCGGTAATAATAGGCTTAGGTATAATAGGAATAAATGAGGGGGATTGCTCCGAGGTGATGACTTGGATACAGTTTTATACTTATTATAAGAACATCAACACATTTCTGTAATCTCGAACTAAGTATACTGAATTAAGGCTTTTCTTGCAATGTTCTGCAAAATGCCAAAATACGTTGAAAAGTAATGGGTATGCAAAAATTTCTTCAAATTAACCTCTGAATTTTTAATATAAAGAGTCATTCAAGAGTGATAAACATACGTTTAATATTGAATGTATATTATACCACTAACTTCATGCACTTAGATATTAAGATTACTTATGTGGTGATTACACCTCAATTAACTATACAGACTCAAACAGCACTATATTCAATAATGTATTAAACAAAACGCAAAAAAAATGCTTGCTAAGTCGAAAATACAGGAGCTAATACTATAATTAAGGAGCTCATAATCTAGGTACTCTGCCTTACTCTCTTAACTTTACCTAAACGTGTCTCAAAACATTTTTTTTTTAAATAGATAAGTCAAATAACTTGATCTATCAAAAAATATTCAAATAAACACTCAATTTCTTATAAAAAAGCCATTTGTGAGCATAAGGTATGCAATTAATTTATACATATATTCCTCCATATCAAATATACACTTAACTAACGTAACAGAAGCTTCTTTACTAACGTATCAAAAAGGCGTTCTGAAACTTATATCAGTACCAAATTTACAAGACATGGCCATTAGTAAATTGACCTGATCAATAACTAACCGTTTCATAACATTTAATCGTAGATTAACTATGGTGTATACAACTACGTTTAACTTAACCAGATGTTCAATATCTTGACCTCTGACATGCGTAACTCAATAAGTTAATTATCCAAACATTTTATCCTTTACACATCTGAATTAATTTAACGACATTCTTGAAAACATGTTCGACTGTACTTTACATGCTTAAATATTTTTTATCTACAATTTACTATCTATTTATATCGTTTAAATTTCACTTAGTGACAGCTATGGACTAAGTTACTCAATTTATATACTTGTATAATCTGTGGTGAAGGCCATTCTTGGAAGTAGTTTAGATATATGTCATACTGACTGAATGATAAAAATGACAGTTGACATGCAGCGCGTTTCAAGCTTTAACCGATGGATAGGCTAAATCGATGACTGTAAAATGCAAAGATAGTGTTTTATTTATTAAATATGTTCTGGGTAGTAAAACCGGAACTTACTCGAACATTCTGAAACAGGCCCTTAGGGAACAATGTTACATATTGTTTATCGTGTTTAGGTGCAAAAATTGTCGTACAGTAAAGGTCCACTCAAGCCATGAATGTATCTATATAATATACATATTTATACATTATTTGTTTACTATAATTCATATCCTTGTTCATTTTAATTCATCATTTAATTGGTACCAATGTTTTTTTTACATATGATAAATTTACTAATAGCTCACCTGTCAGTAAGTGATAGTAAACATATACTAGGAGGTCCTGCTGGCACTCAAAGACACTGTCACTGTCTAACCAGTCACCAGCTTTCACCCATCCCACTCCTGACCGCGGCGGACGTCGCTTAACTCTGTTGATCGTTTCAGAATGGCTAAGCAAACTTCGCTATGAACGCTTCAATTGTGACGAAATGCATCTGTTATAGGCAGAGGTTAATCCGTGAGCCTCTAGCTTGTCCCGGCACAATAACATTAAAAAAAAGATAAAAAGCGTGTACCAACATAAAATAGGGCTCACATCTACCGTATAACTTTTAAATTTTGTATTAATTCCATCCCTATTTTTATCAATTTTGTCTCGTGTCCACTCCCCACTGGACATTATGATGATTTCATCTCAATTCATCCCTATATTATACGTTTTGATTCTAAAGAAGCGTGTCTTGCTCGTGGCCTTAAAAATGTATAAATTTGTAAAAATTGACCTGTTTCACCTTAGGGGATGCTGGTGGTCATTTTGACTTTTTATAAAACTGATTCATCATTTTGTAATGTAGATTTTATATACATTTTATACCATGGGCACGTGCTTGTTTGACTACCATTAATTTAAAGTAGCTGGCAATCCCAATATTAATAGATGTTTTACATTAATATTTTATCGATCAGTCGTTTTAAATATTCTAATATTTTTAATACCTTGCTAAATGGACGATATTTTCATTCTCATCTGTGCTTAACGGGAAATCAGATATTGTAAATATGAGGTTTGGTATTCACAATACCTGTATTCATATTTCATATCTGTACTTTACAGCTATCCAAAACAAGAATTCCACAAAAATAAATCAAAACTATTATCCAGAACTGACCCCTGAACTGGCCATGGAACGTCAATAGATTTTATGGGAACCCTTAAAGCTAATAATTCATACATTTCGGACATTGGCATGGTAGTCCTCGAAATATCTAAGACCAAAACCCGTTGGGGCAAATCCTTCATTAATTTGGACATGCATGCACAAAGGGCGCAGTCTTGGCCCTTTGAAGGAACACAGTTAAGGATAATAGCGGATAGTCTACACTCGTTTAAGAATGATAAATTACCTAAATGGAGTCGGTATGTCCATTCCCACAGATATTAAAGTCGGGGACAAAAGACGTACCCCTAAGTTCTACGGACACATGCTGGGGTATTGAAAATATTGCGAAATACAAGCTCATTGTTCGGACCTCGCATGCAAATCCTTTTGAGGGCTTTTTGGATGGAAATTGGAAAAGTTTTCTATTGGCGTACTTGGATGCTCTTTGTTTTAGCACCGGGTCATTGTAAATTTTATTTTAGAACCAACAGATTATGTGTCGTTGTGGATCCGATAGTTACAGATTCATCAAAGACAAATCTTACAATAATACTTACGATTTTCTAGTAGTCTATTCAATTCTTAATGCGAGTTCGATTGGCGATTAATTGTTTAACGTTAAAATTCTGCAGGTTTGTAAACTTAACCGTACACAAAGTTATTTAGATAAACTTTTTTTAGTTATCTTGATAGAAGAAGCACGAAGCCCTCCTGGTGTTAAAGGGTAACCTCTGCTTATAATAGATGCAGTTCGTTACAAGTGTTGAACTGCACTGTACCCATCAGCCTGAGACGTAAAGTTGTGCATATAATTTCACCGGCGCGCTTCAAACTTGAACACAGTGATGTGAGCATTACTGCTTGGCGATAAAAAGTGGCATGTTGGCAGTACTCCCCTGGATGAACTCGCACAAAGAGTTATACTGCTACTAAAATTTTACTACTGTGAGGACCTGTTTCAGAATGTTTGAGTAAGTTCCAGTTATACTACCCAGAACATATTTACTAAACAAAACACTATCTTTGCGTTTCACAGTCATCGATTTAGCCTATCCATCGGTTAAAGCTTGAAACGCGCTGCATGTTAACTGTCATTTTTATCATTCAGTTATTTTATGTGTTGTATAGCAACCCGAAACTTTATTAGGACATTCTGAAACGGGCCCTAACTCTGACATTTTAATAATGATTCTTAATTGAGGTATTTTCTTGATTCTTTTCACCGTATGGATTTTTCCAATAGTATAATATCATCAAATCATAAAGGCCAATTCAATTTAAGTACCTACTTAAATTTGTGTAGCTGCTTCATTCAAAGTTATTTATAATAACATAAATAGTGTTCGATAAGATAAGAAGAAAGAGTGTTCATGAATCTTACATCAAGGTTTCTTAACTCAGGCCCATTTATACGATGCATTAACGATTTTCTGTAATTATTTGTAAGTATATTTATCTTCAATTGAACTAATTCAAGTATTCCCAAACAATTCGACCTAACTTTCAAGCCATACATACAATGAAACAAATCGTACGAGTAATTTTAATAAACACAGCGGCGCGCCCCGTCTTCGCACGGGTATTAAACAAAAATTATGAATACGTAAAACTTACACATAAAAAATTAGTTATTGAAACATCACTGTAATAGTTAGATATATGGTATTGCGGATTGTTTTTGTAGATATTGATGTCCTTTATAAAGTTGTTGTAAGTACTTTACTTTGGCCTATTATCAATCATTTCCGCAGCGTACGCGGTATAACGATTTTTATTTGGCATTTTTTTCACGCATTGGGTTACATTATAGAAATTTTCAAACGGATCCCTAACATTTTTGAAAATATTCTATTGCATGTGTTTATCAGGGATAATGTAGAATTGTAATAGTGAGAGAATTTTTCAATTCTGTTAAGTAGTTTTTAAGTTTATTCGTTATATACAAAAATACAAATCTTTCCTCTATATAATATTAGTGTAGATATTGTAGATGTATATAATAATAATGTAGATATAACTGTGTTTCATGAACACTAATAACACTCGTACTCATAGTAATAAAATGTACTCCTCATCACTAAATCTCATATCAGTTAAGTATCTAGAGCTGAGGAATGTATAATACTTTCATTAGCGCTGCCCACCGTGACGTCACAGAGTCATTTGTCACTCAGAATGAGGCACAGACCATACAGTTGTTGGTTTTACTTTGATTGCTTTGGAGACATTCACGAAATTTAATAAGAGTACTTTTTTTGGGTTCCGTACCCAAAGATAAAAACGGGACGCTATTACTAAGACTGCACTGTCCGCATGTCTGTCTGTCTGTCATCAGGCTGTATATCATTTAACTGTGATAGCTATACAGTTGAAATTTTCACAGATGTATTTCTTTTGCCGTTGTTACAACAAATACAAAGAATCGGTCAAGTGCGAGTCGGACTCGCGCACGATTGGTTTCGTACCCTTCGTGAAAATTAAAAGCAGGTTGTAATATAGTGTCGATTTGTATAGATAATGGTACGGAACCCTTCTTATCCTAAGGCAAATAATAAAGGAGTCGTACCGTACGTTTAGAGAATCGCACTCCGCCTTTCCTTTTAATAAACCTACAAAAGTAATTGCTTATTGAAATCTAAGTACTTTTCTCATCACGGATTCTATAATCGTTCGTATATCTATGCATACCTTACCTGAATCTGTACACAGTTTGGAGCTGATTTAAGTAAACAACAATAGACTATCTCTTCCTCAAAAGACTGTATTGATCCCGAACCCAACGAGAGATGTAAAATTTCATGCTACCGCATAGTAAGGCAAATCGCGCGAGATTTTATCCTAGGATTATCTGAGGTTATCTCACATCTTTGCTTTTACTGCCATCCAATAAATTAGCTTTCGTGTTCCGTTCCTCCCACATAATAACAAATACATTACAGTGCCTGAGCTTGGAAGAAAGGTAAAGTTGTATGCGTAACTGGTAATGTATGATGTGTAACTTTTTTTGTCGTATTGGAAATGGTTTTTGGTAGATATTGAGGAGGCTGGGGACACAGGAGCGTGATCGAGATTACATAAGGTATTTATGTAAAATCTTGCGTGGATATATCTCGGGTACAATCTGAACGGTTGGTCGTGGACAATATTTAGTAAATATTGGCATTGTGAAGTTCGATTGTCGTGCCCTTGTGAAGCAGCTGCGGGTTTTTAGGAACAGAGGTTTAGTGATGATTCATAGTTGTTTGCAAGCAATCCAAGAAGTACCTTAATACAAAAAGGTTTAAATGACTCGAAAAGGGCTTTTACCGAATATTTAAACATAAGAACACTGACTAACCTGGATGTTACTGCCAAAGTTCACGTGGTCAGGAATCATGGTCAATGCAATACTATACTGTAACTACTTACTCATGAACAATTTGCATTAAATCAATATGTACAGTAGTACACATTGGTTTAATTTGTGCATTTGTACAAGTAGACCCGTGCCATATAAACATTTTATAACAATGTTTCCTTTTTTTGTAACCGGCGGTATGCCTTTTTTAAACAAAATACTACGAACTATATACAATAATACAGCTACTAAAATAAAAGCAATTAGAGTTTTTTTTAGCTTTCTTTTTTCTTTCCCAATGTTTCCTATGGTTCAACAATTTAAAAAACAGCACAAGATGGTATCTGTAGCTTGAAAAGGGAAATAAGTAATCAATAACACCCAAAATATTAGAACGCTTGAAGGAACGTAACGATCGTACTTCGGCAAAAATGTACGATTTCCATTCGTTAAGTATCTAGATTGCTAAACAATATAAATATTCATTCCATTAATTTCAATAAATTACATTCGTCACTGAAGTCACAGAAGCCGCGACTAAATATTCGTGTTAAAAACCCATAAATTGGCTTTTCTTTTACTATTCCTACTACCTGTAAGCCTTCCATTGTTCATTTGCTACAATCGTGTACTTTCTCGATACTTCAGAAACATAGTATTGCTATTTACCCACTACCTGAAAGAGCCACTTATTTGACATCTACCTACCTTTTAGTACAGCCATCGTGCTTACCAGTGCAAAAAAAAACCTAATATATAACACAAGTTATATTGCCATATATTTATATATCTCTCTCTCTCTCTTGTTAAGGATGCAGTAAAAGGGACAAAAATATACATCTCCGCTAAGGCTACAAATTAAATTGACCTTCCGTTCGAACTAGTTCATTCGGGAAGTACTGCCCTCATATTTCTACTGCCAAACAGTAATGTTCACACTACTTTGTTCCTATTTGAAGGGATACCCTTGTATCAGATGGGTGCTAGTGAAATTACATTGCAGTTTGTCAATTGTGACTAAATGCATCTGTTTTAGGCACCGATAAAGAATATATGGTTATACCGACGCAACAAGTGGGCCCTGAGCTAGCTCCGTAAACTTACCGCTTTAAAGAAAGAGTCGCTTTTCAAGCAAAAGTGGCGTAAAAATGCAACGTACTTCAGAAACCTATACGTGATGTAACGACATAAAAATTTGTGAAATAAAAGGTATTTCAAAAAGACTATATTAGTTCCTAAAAAAACTGTAGGTGGTAAAACGCATTGTAATGTAAATTAACAGTAAAATTTTAAATTAAAAATAAATAATAATTATAATATTTATTTGTTCAGATAACATGATCCATTTTGTTAGTAGTTATAAGCTTATGTCAAAATGTTATTCATTCAAATATCTTAAACACATCAAAATCCTCTCCCATTAAATCACATTACGTTTTATAAAATAATAATAATACATATATTTTTATCAAATCAAAATTAAAAACAAAATTAGAATTAAGAATCACAACTAAAATTTAAATCCAAATCAATGTAAAAAAAAAACCAAATACATTTCAGTAGAACACTGACAATACTTTTCAATTAAAAGAAAAAACAAGACTAATTAAAAAAACAAAAACTTCTAAAAATCCTCATGAAGCAATAAACATTTAATCAAGAAAGCACTCTAAGAAGTTAAAAACAATAAAAACAATTAGCTTCAGTAACTGGCTGATTAAAGTCACCCTTTAAAAAAAACAAAACCGAGGGGATACTGGGGTAACCTAAAAATATGAAAAACTCTTCTTGAAATTTGTCCGGTGACAGGATCCATCTCAATCAATTGTGGCTTGTCCCTGAGGAGTAACCCTTCACTCCCTTGAGGTGCAGCCCTCCTGGTAACCCAATTAATGGGAGGGTTGTATTACCCCGGTGTCCTCGTGTGACCACAAAAAATGTAAATTGAAATGTTAATCTGATCTGCAAGGCGATGAGTGTGTCGTGGTTACGAGTTTAAAATTAGTTTATTTGTAGTATGGACTTTCGTGGCATCTCGTCGTTAATCTTCGTCTACAAACGTGTCCGATGATTGGAGGTTAATTGATTTAGTACGAAACAGTAGTGATCAAATTTCCCATACTCACAACATTAGAAAACTATAGTTGTACATCAGTAACATCTGTTCAAAACTACTCTTATCAATTTATGAAAGCCTGGTGTTTATAGGTAAATATTATGATGATTATTTTTATTAGTATTTGGTTTTATTATAATTATTTGATGATATTTTTTGGTGATATTTTTTTATGCCTTAGGTTAGCCTTTGACTACTATCTCAATTGATGGTAAGTAATGATGTGGCCGAAGATGTTGTTCAGGCTAACCTAGAATTACTGGCTCTCAAGGACAGCTGCCGCAACACACCGTTAGGTGCTTGGCGACAGATTTTCTACTTGAGGGTGGTAGCTAGCCAGGAGGGCATTCGCAAAATGCCCTACCACCATGCTATAACGACTGCCATCCTAAGACAACAACCGGCGCCGTGCCCTCGGAAGCACGGAAGCGCTCGTGACATTACGAGCGGTCACCCATCCAACTCATGACCGCGGTGATCGTTTCAGAATAGCTAAGCAAACTTCGCCACGACCGCTTCAAAATTTTCAATCTACAATTTATGAAAGCCTGGTAATATAATATGGCCATAGGTAAATATTATGATGATTATTTTTATTAGTATTTGGTTTTGTTATATTTAACACTTGTGGTGATATTGGGATAATTAAGGGCCCAAAAATCCACGAGTGAGTGAATGGGGAAGTATTTTGTCCTACATTACCACGGGTGGTTAATTAAGACGTGGTTCCATCCGATTGACTAATATCTAGCGGTGGATTGTGAAGTTTTCCGTACCATTTGTCAGTGGGCGATATGGTAAAAAGTAAAATTATGTATTATTTAAATTATTCGGAAAATCAGAAAATCATATTTCCACATTTAAAGGTAAACAAATAATAAAACGGAAAACCGACCAACCAAGACCATATGTATAAAGCTCATAGAATATGCATGCAAAATATTTTTTTTTTAAATCGCGCATTTGCCATGTAAAGGATAAACGGGTGGGCGATAGCTGGAATGATTCCGCAAGTGTAAGAAACAGTACAACAGCAAGGAAGGGGTTATAGGCAACATATTCAAATTTTTAGACCACAAAATTTTCATGTCGAGTAGGATTTAAAACATGATTTATTCATAGAAATGTTGCTTTCGTCACTGCATTCGTCACAATTGTTTCGTATTGTATTTTTGTTCACGCCTTTTGCATAACTATGACAAGACAAATGGACGATATCGGTTTCGCGAAGACTGTCATTGTATATAAATATAAGCATGTGTTTTGTTTATAGTTGTCACAAATGAGAATGCAATATTTCCCTAATTTCTATAAAATTTGCAGCATTTATACGATCAGTACTTATCAGAATATACCTGGTGCTTGCTCATTCAAGACTGCTAGAAATAAAAGTCCTACCCTGCAACTCACCTACCACGCCTAACCGGAAGACCCCAGCTCACGAATACCAGATTCCTTCATGCAAATAAGTCTCCCGAGATTATATCTCAGCAACTAATCAACTAATGAACTATAATTACAGGCTCACACGAAACATTTTGCATAAACATACAAACCTGTTCTGTTTACTCGGATTACCTTACAGGCAAAACGTGTGTAAGCGTGTTACAGATTAATAGTGCATTCAACGATGTGTCGCTTTGCTTTGAAACGAGACGACGGACGACTCGACGTGACGCGGCGGTGATTTTCAATTGTATTGTAATCATTGCTGACTAAAGGCCTGTTTGCACATTGATTAGTGTTAAGTGTGAGTGTTTAGTGCAACTGTTTAGTGCTTAGTGCTCAACACGTTTGGATAGCAAGTATTTAGTGTCTCTGTTTAGTGACCGTGTTAAGGAGCGCTTTCTATTTTATGTGAAAAGTGCACTTTTACCTTGGTCTTCATGATACAAACTAAAGAAACGATAGCATGTTGTTGATTCACAACTGGCCTTGCAAAAAGTATTGGAAAAACTAACCAAATATTACTCATTAGTATTGTTTAAATAGTTTTTTTTCTAACGCACAAGCGGAAATCAATAACTTTCGTGGATTGTCCACTGCTGAATATAGGCTCCCCCATCAAGGGGGATTTGCCATAATCATTTGTTTTTAGTACAACATAAGTTGAACTATATGTGTTTTACAAATACTGATAAGTAGAATCGGGCAATCAATTGGAATGCATTATTTAATTTTATCGCAGTGTCTATACTACGCTTTTATTTTATTACCTAATAAAAGAAGTATATGTAGGTACATTTCATTTCTCAAACGAAGGTAAGTAGTAAATTAAACTTGCGGAGATTTAACTCCAAACGAACTAGTAAAATTATTAGTTCTATTTAATTCACTACAGCATTTTTGTTTATAATACAATATTTATAATATATAAACATTTTTTTGTTTAAATTATATATAGTAATATTCGTACTATCATGTACGAGTACTTATACATATATCCTCTACATAAAGTATACATACATAAACATATAATCAACTACGACGTAGACTTTGCTGTTAGGTACTTACAGCAGCCATTTTAGGAGATGGAAAGGAAATGGCTTTTACACGTTGCTTGAAAGATTCTAGAATTGGTGCACGTCTAACTTCACCATGTAAAGCGTTCCAAAGCCTAAGCTTCAGCAGTGAAGGAGGAAACAATAAACTTTGTTATACATACTGGATGGACAAGTATCAGATTTTCAGACGAACTAACTTTCGTTTGCTTCTTGATGAATAAAGATGATTGAAGATACGAAAATTTTTGTTGGAGATATTGCGGAGGAGATGGATTAAAAAGAAGACTGTAAAGAAAGGACAATATATGGACGTTCCGGCGACAACGTAAGTGAAGCAACTTGAGGTTATTCGGAGACATGGTCATATTTTTTAAGGTTTTAGGGTTCATGTATGTATGTTTGTGAGTTTAAACGGCTTAAACAATTTTAATGTATGATATATCATTAGATTCGTCTTGATAGCGCAGGTGACACTAAGTACATAAAAAGTAAAAAATACTAACTAGATGCAAAACTTAGAAAAAAAAATTGTCCCTAACCCATCCAGTAGGGTATCAAAACGAAGGGCTTTAAGAAACGATTCCATAAATATATATCACTTGCAGTTTTAATTTCATTGGAACGATAAAACTATTAATGAAAATATATAATTTGCAGTCGGGTTTTTTAATCTTTAATTAATTAATTCTTGTTTGTGTGTATTATGCTGAAAATCAGCCTTGCAGAGACTTTAGTGTCTATGCAGTTCCGTGCTGAGCATACCCCCTATTGCCAATTATGTTTAAATTTATATATATGTTAATTGTAGTTATTGTATTATTTTTTGTGGCAATAAAAAAAATACTTTTCTCTCTTTCTTTTCTTTCTTACGCAAGTGAAATTTTGCGCAGTAATGGAAAGTAAACTGACAAATATCTCATCTAGTAATCGCGTGAGCCAGGGGATGAGTTACAGTAGTTGTCAGCATGCACCGGTGTGGTCAAACGCGAGCAGAGATGGATGGTCCGCTATCACAATATTTCAGTATCAAAGTAGGCATATCAGGCAAATAACTATTTTATAATTATTACATTGTATATCCCTTGTTTTGAAACTTAGTTACTTAAATATTTTGATGAAATTACTATGATATATTTTTTTATTATATTTATCATCAACATTTATATCATTGGCGGTTAAGATGTTTGTCAAAAAGCTGCTGGCATATTTTTTCACAAATAATGAGCATTGCCATTCAACGTGGCAATGCGGCCAGCATTTTGGGAATATTGCCATCTGGAAACGGCTTATTAGATTAGGATTACTTTATCAGCCGGATTGTCCACCGCTGAACACAGCCTCCCCCATTAAGGAGGGTTACCATAATCCCCACGCTTGGCAGGCGTCTTGGGGATCTAAGGGGAGATTAGGATTACGTATGTTTAATTAATTTGTGTTCGTATGTTTAATATAACTGTCGGTATAGAGTTTTATACTGACAGTTACTGTTTATCTTTTATACATTATTTGCAACTAAATTCGAACTAACTATTCAAAAATAATGTTTTGGAATAGAATATTACATTTAATTAAATACTAGATATAGTTAAGCGGTATTCTTTAGGAATATAAATTAATGCCTATAATAAAAAAGAAATACATTGGTATTATAAGATCAAGTTTTTCGCTTGGTCGAAGCGACACGGGATTAAAATGCTAACATCTATTTTCATTTTATAAGCATTACACTTGAACGGGGCAATGTTGCCAGCATGCTGGGTACGCTGCAGAATAATCAGAATAATCAATTTATTGGTAAGAGTATTACAAGTCAATCAGTATTAAAAATGTGAGAATTATTATTATAGCTAATTATAACAATAATTGAAATTTCATGTAGTTTAAATTACAATAATGTATTAAACAATGATTAATTGAAGTTAAATAAATTAGAAATAAATAAATACTTAACATATTATTCTATGTTATTTATTGCACATATTCGTCAACACTGTAGAACGCCTTCACGACGAGCCACGATTTAAGACTGCGCTTAAATGAAGAGAGGCTAGGTGCTGTGACTATATGATTCGGTAGCTTGTTATATAACGCGGGTCCCAGCACGTGCGTTAGTCTGTCTGACTTAGCCAGTCTGTGAGATACCGTAGCTAACTTGCCAGCCCCGCGGGTATTGTAGCATCGCGTGTGGTGATCACCGCGCGTCTTGAATCGCTCCAGGTTCTGCCTAACATACATCACTACCTGGAGTATGACAATGGAAGGCAGCGTAAGGATCTGGAGCGATACAAAGAATTGTCGCGCCGGCGTGTCCCACTCTGTCCTCGCGATGGCCCTCACAGCACGTTTCTGCATGCGAAAGACGCGCTCCCGATCAGCAGCGCGTTCCCACAGCTCTGCGCCGTACTGGAGAAGCGAGTGAACGGTCGCGAAATAACAAGTGCGGACCACGTCGGCAGACACCACGCGCGATAGCCTGCGGAGAGCAAAGCATGCGCTACCCAGTCTGGCACACAAGCTGTAGATATGTTTATCCCAGGTTAGGCCTCGGTCTATTTGGTATCCTAAGAACACGATCGTTGGAACCTGTTCAATGGTGTTTGTGTCAATAGTGACGGACAAGCTCCGAACCTGACGCCCAGATATGCAAAAATGCATGAAGTGCGTTTTCTTGTGGTTCAGAGCGAGTCCGTTCCAATGAAACCATTGTGCTACCTGGCGTGCGACCGTGTTCAACCGCTGCTCGAGCTGGGTCAGTGACGGGGCGCTGACGACCACAGCCACATCGTCCGCGTACATGTAGGCCTCCCCCTCAGTTACGTATTCCGGCAGGTCATTCAGTAACAGCGAAAATAGTATGTTGGATACCGACGATCCCTGCGCTACGCCCATAACCGTCCCGAGAGGGTCTGACCTCGTCTCACCCCCGTCGGTAACCACCATCTGCGCCCTGTCGCGCAACAGGTCTGTCAGGAGCGAATGTGCTTGTCCCCGTATACCGTAGTGCTTGAGTTTGGAGGCGAGGACGCTATGGTCTGCGACATCGAAAGCTTTCGATAAGTCGCAGCACAGGACTGCAACTTGCCGTCTCGCCTCACAAGCCTCTAGCACTCGCCGTAAGACCTCGCGTGTGAGCGAGGTGGTCGAGGAGCCAGTGCGGTACGCATACTGGCGCTCCGACAGCGCTCCGGTGGCCCCCAAGTACTCGGTGAGACGTGTACTTAGTCCGTTCTCGAGTATCTTCGCGACAGCAGGGATTATGGACACAGGGCGGTATCCATCATCGCGTTTGCCCTTCCCCTTAAAAAAAGGTGAGATTTTGCTGACCTTTAAGGTTTTTGGGTACTTTCCAGTTTCAATGCAGCGGTTGAACAGGCCGGCCAGACACCACGATAGAGGTTCCGCGGCTGAGGCAATGAGCTCCATAGAGATGTTGTAAATGTCTCTTGTGGGTTTCCTAGGAATCTTTGACATTATAATGTGGTAGACCTCTTCCGCAGTAAACTTAACCAACCGCAGGGAGCGGTCGCAGGCGGGCCGCGCCGCCGTGAGCGCCGTGAGCGCACGCGAGTTGAGCGCTGGGCGCGCCGCACGCCGCCGCCGCGCCCACGAACCTCGCGTTCATCGCGTCGGCTGCAGCCTTCCGAGACTTGAATTTCACCCCCGCGGAGTCCTTAGCAACATCTGTAACGCTCGCTGACGTACAAGAGACTGCGCCTCTCTCTGTGTTAACAACTTGCCAAATAGCCTTAGTAGAGTTAGAGTTAGCACTATGGAGGATAATGTTCTCGTAATGGCGAAACTTTTGTTTTTTAACTGAGTCCTCATATTGCGAACTAATTTTTTTCAATAAAAGAATCTAACCTTGAGGCTGGATACATTTCTTGTAACTTAATTGAGTCAAAGAGGAGGTTTTTTAAATCAATAAGTTCGCGTGTCACCCAGGATTGCGTTCTCATATTTTTAAATTTATATGGGAAACAAATATTATATTTGTTTCTAAGAATGTTAGTCACAGATGTTGCTGAACTCTCCGCAGATGATGTATTCTGCAACAACGCGACCCAATCTATACTATACATAGCCTCTCGGAAGGCCTCTCTGTTAGCGTGTGTATAGTCGCGGACGCGGCGAGTGCGCGGCGGCGGCAGTGCCCGCGCACACGTGACGGCGGCGCGCACGGCGTAGTGGTCGCTGAGCTGAGTGTCGCACGGGCTCGCCAACTGGTAGTGGGCTGGAGCATTTGGACTACCTGTGAGTATGCAATGACTTGCAGATTATCTAAATGTTTTAATGGTTGTACATATTTCCTAGTATTTTGTTAATAAAGTAATGAAATAGGTCATACTCCGGAATATAGTATAATACTCAGTCATACATCTAATCAAAATCGGTTTAGTAGTTTGGTTTTTGAAGTCAAAATAAGTGAAAAAAAGCCTACGTCATCCAAGTAAATAAAACCAAATGACTTTCATACTAGTGGAAGTCAGTTGCTTTATTTATACGACCTTAAAAACAGGAAGAGGTTCTCAATTCAACTGACAAGTATAAAATCTGTCGCCAAGCACGTAACGGTGTGTTCCGGCAGCTGTCCTTGAGAGCCAGTAATTGTTTAGGTTAGCCTGAACACCATCTTCGACCACATCATCACTTTCCATCAGGTGAGATAGTGGTCAAAGGCTAACCTATCATGCATAAAAAAAATATTTCTAAAATTGTGCCTCAAGGCTACCTGTGTGTTACTCTTGACAGGGTGTACCGATTTTGATGTTTTTTTTAAGTGATGATGTGGTCGAAGATTTTGTTCAGCCTAACCTAGAATTACTGGCTCTCAAGGACAGCTGCCGTACGCATAATGCCCTACCACCATACTTTAACGACTACCAACGTGAAACAACAACCGGGACCGACGGCTTAACGTGCCTTCCGAAGCACGGAAGCGAGGCGGACGTTGTTTAGCTTTGCTGATCGGTTCAGAATGGCCAAGCAAACTTTGCTACGAGCGCTTCAATCACATTCGAAAGCTGCTGCTTGTCATGTGATCATTTAAATCTGAGTGATATCTGACTAGTAGTGTTTGAGTAACTTATCCTTCATAATGCGTATTTTGTGTATGACTACGTAGTATTAATGTATGTTCTATGGTATGACGTTGGTTTTTTTTTTGTTAATTATTCTTAAAGTAGTCTTGTCTCCAACTTTTGTGTCACTGTTTTAGACCAGCACAAGCGAACATTTTTAAAACGGTCGTGTTCAATAGGCGTTGATTGGCGCGATTGGTGCCGCGAGGAGGGCGGGGGAAGAATGACCCTTCCGTTAAATTAATTATTCAAAGAATGTCGTCATCGGTCCGGTGGAGTTTCCAGCACTTGTTACGTCGCATTGTTTGCGGGCTTTCTTGAATTTCACGAACACTCTGGTGTAGAATATTGAATAAGGAGTCTATAATAATTGATGTGTAATCCTAGTTTTATTTGCAATTTTGTTAATATCAAATCAAAACGTTTACTGCGGAATGATGTGGTTTTACATGCAGATATATATTAAATAAATACAATGTTATAGGTATCATATAATTACTCTATTTGGGTGTAAAAAGGTTGGTGAGGAGTGGGCCGGTCTATTCTACTTTTTAATACATTATACTTGCTACAGTTTTTTTTATTAATAGGTTTATAGCAATTTTTTCAAACTATTAATCTCCATATAAATATATCCATAGTCACGAGTAAATTGGACATATGGAAGGTTTAAATTTTTTAAAATATGTAAATTTCTGTAGGTATATTATTTTAATGTAGTCCCAAATTATTTTTGTAATTGTAATCGTTGGCACGGGTATCCGGAGCGGTCATGCTCACAGATAGGTGTTGTCTAGCGGCGGTGTTGTGTGTCGGGTCGCCATCTTCCCTCAAAAATGGTTGAGGAAGGCAATGGCTGGCACATGCGACAACTCGTGAACGGGTGCTGCTAGAGGATACTGGTCTGCTCTGGATGCTGGTGCTAATGACATTAACGGAAAAAAAAAGAAAAAAAAACTTTTAACACCGTTCCCCCTTGGAATGTTGCATGTTTCCTATTTCATATTTCTTGTTTACTAATAAATTATGCCATAGTTAAAAAAGTCACGGACCCAGGAGTCTGTGGAGAGTAGATTTAAAATAAAAAAAAATAAAAAAGTTTACAAAAAAAATGCATCAGTATGCTTATCTTCTTCTTATTGACATCGACGTTCATAAATCCTGCAGCACGGAGGTTTCGTCAAAATATGCGTAAATGGTATATATTTTTTCTGAATCCAAACAATGATCCTCTGAAGAGAAGTTCACCTTCAGAGTGACTAAAAACAGGAAATAAACCCCATGATGTATCACTACGTACAATTAGAAGGTACATTCTATCTCTTCCCTAATATGTGGTGAGCCAGGAACACCTATAGAACCACCAATAAGAACTACAAAACAATTCCAAGTATAATGTGAAACTTAAGGGAAGAAGAGCTAGTTTCAGAAAAGAGTTTTTACAATGTGTTTTTCTTAATATTCATACAACTTTTCATAGGATTTATTTCATTTTTTGTAAGTGAAGATGTGGCTAAAAATGTTGTTCTGGCTAACCTAGAATTACTGGCTCTTAAGTACAGCTGCCGGAACACACTGTTAGGTGCTTAGCGACAGATTTTCTACTTAAGAGTAATAGCTAGCCAGGCGGGCATTCGCATAATGCCCTACCACCATGCTGTAACGACTACCATCGTAAGACAACAATGGGGACCGATGGCAACGTGCCCTCCGAAGCACTGAAGCACTCAGTAGCTCAATATCAGTAGCGGTCACCCATCCAAGTCATGACAGCGGCGAACGTTGCGTAACTTAGCTGATCGGTTAAGAACGGCTAAGCAAACTTCGCTACGAACGCTTCAATTCAGTTATTTTTAAACGTATTTTTTTATATTTTTAATGGTTTTAGGGGTAATATATCGAAATAATTGCATTGTTGGCCAATAACTGTTAAAAAAAATACGAGCAATATTATTTTAAACTCATTGACATCATGAACATGGTTACGAAACCTAGCTACAATCGTGAAAAATATTTAAATTTCGAATTTCCGTGAGTTTCCACCCCAAAAGTCATCACCATGTTATGTTAGCTTAGCAACATATAAAGTTCTTTATTAGAGACCAGTTTACCCCAGCATGTAGCTACTCCATACATCAAGGTACAGTACCCGACACCGCCCCTCTACAACTCAAAGAGAAAGAAGCCCATATTAAAATTTCCTTAAGAATAATCCGTACACAACACAATATCAAAATTTAATATCATTTTAATCTTAATTCTCCTTATTAATGTTGCCCAAGGAGGGATCTTGACATAAAATTGTGCACCTTGCCTTATAACCCTTACAAATGAATTTCAGCTCTATGGTATCAGTAATAGAGTTTCAAATTCAGATGGTTTTCTATAATGTTTTTGTATGAAAATTCGTCCGTATTGAGGGAAAACTGGAAGCAGGTAAGTTCAAAGATAACGGCGTCTATTCGAAATACGGTTTAATTAGGCAGTCATTGTGATTTACATAGAATTTTAGCGTGGTTGTTAAAATGTTACAGAAGCCAAGATGTTATATTTCTACTTTGCAGAACTTGCTTTTGAATTGTTCGGGAATTTAAAATAAATCTAAAAGAATTAAACTCTAGTTCGAATATTCTATTTAATTAAAATTTTACTGACAAAAAATATCTTTTGTTTTCCTTTTCAAGTTGATTTTATATCTGCGAAAAAAAATCCGAAACGGATGTATATCATCATATCTATAATATTTAAGTGCAAACTCAAACTCTTTTTGTTTTCTGTTGATTTTTTTTCAATTTTGTAAATGTACTACTACATTTTCTTCTGTGTAAGTAGATAGCTTATAAAATCAGGCCTGATGCTAATTTGAGTACCATAAGGGCCTCAAGTAATTCAAGCAGAAGTAATACCGGTCTTCAATAAACCTATAGCGACTTTGAACACAACTTGCCTTAAAATAATTTCGCATACTGTCAAATAAGTTAATTATAATTAAAAAATCTCACCTCATCATTCATTTACGCAGACATATGGGATCGGTGTCCAGGGTGCGCTCTTTAATTAAACCTGGCACCTGATGGATGTGGTCGCGCTTACCTAATTGATGGGGTAAAACTCTGATGCTTCGGAATGGCGATCGACTGAGAAGTTGAATGTTCGTTAAACTCCTGCAAGCTTGACTAGGTTTAAAGTTATGTTTACGATGACGCGACGCAATAATTCTAACACTGCTTTTTCTAACTTGCTAGAATAAGCTTACAAAATTATAACGAAGGAATATATTGAACAGCAAGTTTGATTCGAACCGGTGACGGACCAAGAAAATATTTCTTCGCCTCATAAGCTAGGAAAGGTTTTGTTTGACATTCGAAATCTGTTTGCAAAAGTGCTTTATATTCTCTAGCGAGGAAAAGTTTGTAAAATTCAAACCTTTATAATAACAGTCCAAAAATTAAATATTAACAATTGTTGTTAACTTTAATTTTTAATATACATAAACACCAATTTACGATATGAAATAATTTCATTCTGGTTTCATTGCATCTAGCATTCTCCTAGTTGTAGTAAGGTGAAAAGTTGTGTGTTGCGCTCGGCAGCAAAGTTATATTGCGTCTCGTACTTTTTAACTCTTTTTACGCTCAGCATTGAACCTATCGATTCATTTTTGATCCAATCCTAGAATCCTTCGCTTTTCAAGTTTCAATACAAGTACTTACTATGTCATCTAAGCAAAATAGCATATTTCAAACTCTTGAGTGATGGAAGCTTGTTAGTTTTAACCGACTTCCAAAAAAGGAGGAGGTTCTCAATTCGTCTGTATTTTTTTTTTATGTTTGATACCTCAGATCTCTTGACTGGGTGAACCGATTTTGAAAATTCTTTTTTTGTTTGAAAGCTGATGCTTGTCGTTTGGTTCCGTTTTAAATTTCATCAAAATCGGTCAAGCCGTTTTTGAGTTACACTAAAAAGATAGAAATTTTTTTTTTAACTAAAAATGGAACCGACTTCAACACCCAAAAGTGTGAAATAACTTGTCGAAGTCGGTACCATGCGCACAATATTGTGATAACAGGTACTTTTGAACCATCATGGTACCGACTTCAACAAGTTATTTCACACTTTTGGGTGTTAAAGTCGGTTCCAATTTTTTTGTTGAAATTTTTTTTTGTATTAAACAATGACGAGTGTTTCCTTTGCTATTAAATCTATTAGCATCATTATAGACGAATTCAATCATTTATGAATGAATTCCTATTGTTATCCTTATCTATGATATTTTCGGGTAATTCCACGTGGGAAAAGTAGCGACCAAATTCCAGAAATCTGAAAGTAATCAACCACAACACGATACACTAATACTATTTTGCAGCGTAAAGTCTAAACATGAAGTCAATCATCCCTTAAAGCTACCCTTGACAAAAAGCCCTGCGGTGAACATTGAGCATTTACTTTTGCGTATTTGGAATTAAAGCCCTCAACATAAGGTTCTTTCTAATATTCCTACAGGATAAGGTATGTAAACCTACTACCTCCTTAAGGGCCATAAACCCACTACGATTCGTAAGAAAATTAATAAAACTTTGTCGTAAATTTGTTTTTATAATACCAACGTATCTAAACTATTATCCTTGTCTTCGTACACATACTATTTATCCTGTTACTCAGCCACATCTCCGTTACTCAGCAGTCGGCTGGTGCGGGAGCAGAAGCCGACGCAAACGCCTAAAATATGCCAGTTTGGAACCACAGTATGAATTCGTTCCTTTTGCCGTGGAAACGTCTGGCCCTTGGGGCTATGAAGCCAAAAAATTAGTCCAAAACCTCGGCCGCCGTTTAAGAGAGAGAGGGCGGGACCCCCGATCTGGTTGGTTCTTGACCCAACAGATCTCCTTGACGATCCAACGGGGTAATGCGGCGAGTGTGCTGGTTACATTGGGACCAGGTGCCAAGTGCGGGATTTAAGTATAAATTTGACTCAGACTTTACGTCAGTGTTCACTCACTCACGATTCCGACCTGTGCCGCCACGCCGTGCACACCTGTCTACAGCTCCGCCAGTATCTCCCAGTGAGACCGCAATAGTCCCCGCACTATTGCCGTCTCACTCGGGTCATCGTTCCGACGCTAGTTGCAGACCAGTGCCTTGGAATACGCAGTCCTGACGAAGTTTTGTTTTGTGTGCAGAAGCTGAGCAGCCGCCGAACGCCGTGCAACGTGAGCTACGAGCTCGCCGTGCCGTCGCGCAGAGGCGCTCTAAGACGTCAGGCATTACCACCTACCCAAGTCCCTTGTTTCGGAACAACATCATATCGGGCTGGTGGTCTTGTTTTGACCGCACTTTTCGGTGCGCATTTCACAACTTTACTACTCGACACAACATTGTAACAGTGCGCGTAACAACACACTTTGTGCTGTTAAGCGACGTCGTTCAGGCGTGGGGTAGCGTCAGCCAAACCCGTCTGAACGATCAAATCCGCCATTTGCTGCGGTCGCAGTGTGACACCCTACGGTGACAACGGCCACTGTTGTTGTTTTGGTTTAACCTTGCACCGTGGCCTTTCCCGCTTCACGGGTCAGCCGAAGCAAGCTGGGCTCCGGGACAACTGGCCTTGGGGTCGCCCCTAGTCAACCCCGGAGCAGCATTAGGAGCACCCCTCTCCGCCGAGAAAAAAGCTCGGAGAGGGTACACAACTAGGGCACACCATAGGTACTCACTCCCTCTCACACAAGTGAGCTCACGAGTTGCGAGAGGGAGACAGAACCCGTTAGGCCATCCTGAGTATTCCCCTCAGGATGCAACGTCCCTCTAACGGTGAGGTGGAGGTCCTTCAGACCTTCGCCCTCCGCTACCCCGAACTCTACGCTGATCATCAGCAATCACTTAACGATGCAGAGAGTGCCCGCCTCACGGACACTCTCATCGCTCCCTCCGGAACTCCAATTCCGGAGGCCATCGTCCCTCCTCTGACCCGGTCCTTCTCAGAGGACAGCCCGACTTCGCCCGCTCCGGGCCCTGACAACAGACGCACGGTGGCAGCCCCTCCCCGTGAGAGGTCTCGCTCGCGCTCACCGATTGGGAGGCCAGCGAGCACCCGTCCCTCCATCGCCGTTGTCGAGCCCACTTCGGACTCCGAAACGGAGATGGATGTAGATCCGAGTCGTGCCTTACGCACTGACTCGGACTCCGATAACGACGGCTATACCGTCGTAGACAGAAAACGCAAGCGTGCTCCTAAAGCCGCTAGTTGCGCAACTTCCGCCCCTCCCGCCAAGGCAAGAAGCCGACCCCCGCCCCGCGCCCCGCGTCTCCTCCCTCCGCTCCGGCCACCACTGCCGCGTCCCCTCAGGACGCGAGCGCGCGCCGCGAAAATCCGCCTCCGCCCCTGTTCATTCAGGACAAAACCAAATGGGACATGCTGTCCCGTTTAGTTTCGGATCGTGGGACCCACTACACTAATGCCCGCTCCACGCAGCAGGGCATTAAAGTTCAAGTGTCCACCATTAGCGACCACAGAGCGCTAACAAAGCTCCTCCGTAAAGAGAGCATAAGTTTTCACACTTATGCGCTCGAAGAGGAGAAAGTCCTCCGAGTGGTCATCCGCGGTGTGCCCAAGGAGGTACATACCGATTCGGTATGTGCCGACCTGAAGGCACAAGACTTCCCCGTACATGCAGTTCACCGCATGTACAGCGGGAAGGACCGCAGTCCCTACGATCTAGTACTCGTAGTACTAGATCGTACACCTGAAGGCAAGGCCATTTTTAATTTAAAAAAGGTCTGTGGCCTCTCAGGACTCGATGTCCAAGCCCCATACAAGAATGGGAGTCCCTCGCAGTGCCATAACTGCCAACTATACGGGCACGCCTCCCGTTTCTGCTTCGCTCGCGCTAGGTGCGTTAAGTGCCTAGGCGATCACGCGACAGCAGCGTGCACTCGCACCCGGTATTCGCCGGACCCACCCAGTTGTGTTCTATGCGGTGCTCAAGGGCATACCGCGAATTACCGTGGTTGCCCTAAAGCACCACGAGTGAACCACAGGGTGGCAAGGCATAGGCCGACCCGCCCCTCTTATGACCGTTATCAACGGGTAAGTCCCAAACTAACGGTAGTACCTGCCTCACAGGTAATACCCGCGCCGCTCCCAGCCCGTAACGCATGGTCCAAACCACCCAGTATGGTTAAGACCGTCGCTACCGCCCGCGCCCCGGCCCGTGCGCCCGCGCCCGCTCCCGCACCCGCCCGCGCCGCGGCCCCTGCCCGCGCACCGGCCCCGGCTCGCCCCGCGCTCCCGGCACCCGCTGCCAACACCGTTCGCGCCCCTCCCCGCGCCGCTTCCCGGCCACAAGCTCCCCCTATGCCATTGATGGCTGCCCCTCTTCAAGAGGCAATCAACCTAGTCAGCGATCTGGCTATGTCGGTTGACATCAATGAGGTACAAGAGCTATTCCACAAGATGCAATACGCTCAATCCCCAGCGGACGTGATCCAATACACATTGGAACACGCAAACTTACTAAGCGCCCTTAAGCGCTTCGTCCCCCAGGCCCCTCCCCAGTACAACCACTATGGGTAGTACAACCGAACGCACGAAACCGTACTCAGTTTCGTTAGCGTCATTTAACGCTGACGGCCTCTTCAAACAACGTGACCTCGTCCACGACTTTTGTTGTACCCACCTTATCGATATCTTATGCGTGCAGGAAACCTTTCTAAAACCGGGGAAGGCGAACCCTAGGTTTGCCAATTACAGAACGGTACGTAATGATAGAGTGAACTCCCGTGGGGGAGGCACTCTTATCTATTACGAAAGGTCCCTGCACTGCATTCCCCTACCTACCCCGACTCTTGTTAATATGGAAGCATCTTGTTGCCTCCTAGCTATGACTGGTCATCAACCTATAGTCATAGCGTCCTGTTACCAAGCTTGCTCCAAGCCGATCGTCCGAGCTGACTTAGAAGCCTTGTTCTCATTAGGAAGCGCCGTCCTTCTGATTGGCGACTTCAACAGTAAGCACATCCTATGGAATTGTAACGTCAACAATCCCAAAGGTATTGCACTTGAAAACCTAATCGCAGAACTTAACTTTGACATAATTGCGCCCACTGAGCCCACTCACTACCCTTATATGGAAGACCATCGATCTGACTTGCTTGACATGGCACTACTCAGAGGCGTAACACTCCGGTTACGCTCCATAGAAGTGGTTCACGAGCTTCACTCTGACCACCGACCCATTATACTGCGACTAGGTCCCGACCCAACGACTGACCTCCCCCGCCCCACTAAGACGATAGTGAACTGGAAGCAAGTAGGCGATGCCCTAAAGGCTATCAGTTCACCGGACCTTGACAAGATCCCTGACGACATCCTGACAAAAGATGACGTAACCCTTGCGATCGATTCGTTCACCAATCACCTCTCCACCGTAGTAGGTGCATCCGCAAAGGAGGTCATAGTGCCGGACGACCGGCGCCTTGTCATTCCAGCGGATGTGAGACGATTGGTGACGGAGAGTAAAGCAGTGACCCGACATTACGACTCTTACCCCAGTAAAGAGAACAAAACTAAGAAACGCCACTTTGAACGCATGGTTCAAAGTCGCATGTCTGAGTTGCGTGATCAACAATGGGGCGATAAACTTTCAAACCTCGTGCCAAGCCACCATGCTTACTGGGACTTGGCGCGAGGCTTGAAAGGAAGTAACCATAACGACATGCCTCCCTTATACAGACCAGTCCCACTAGTCCCAGCGTTCTTTGACGAAGACAAAGCTGAGTGCCTAGCTGATAGCCTAGAGGCTCAGTGTTCCCCTAACGTAGATCACGTTGACCAAGCTCACCTCGATTCGGTGGATGCTGAAGTCGAACGTAAAAGCTCTGTGGTCACCTCTGAACTCCCACCAATCACCTTAGCGACTTACGCTGAGGTGGAGAGACTGATCAAGGCCCTCCGACCGCGCAAATCCCCCGGTGCCGATGGCATCTCCAACAGGGTTCTTAAAACCCTCTCTCCTCCTCTCATCCATCTCTTAGTCAGCATCTTCAATGCTGCTATGAGCCACTGCTTATTCCCAGACACCTGGAAATGTGCAAATGTCATTGGCATTCACAAACCAGGCAAAAGCTCATCTGACCCCACCAGTTACCGCCCCATCAGCCTCCTCAGTGCCTTAGGCAAACTTTACGAGCGGTTACTTGCAAACCGTCTCCAGTCCCATGCTAAGGAACACCTTATCCCAGATGAGCAGTTTGGCTTCAGACCCGGACACTCATGCGTCCAACAGGTGCACCGCCTCACGGAGCACATCATTGAGGGCTTCAATAAGTACCCCAAACCCCAGACTACGCTAGCAGTCTTCCTCGACGTAGCGAAAGCTTTTGACAAAGTCTGGCACAATGGCTTGATCTACAAGCTATACCAATTTGGCGTGCCAGAACGTCTTGTGCTCATCCTACAAGACTTCCTTAAAGCCAGAAGCTTTCGCTATCGCGTGGAAGGCACCCTCTCCTCCCCCCACCCAGTCAGAGCCGGAGTCCCTCAGGGCTCCGTGCTATCACCTATTCTCTTTGCACTGTATACCAGTGACATCCCACGCTCTCAGCCCAAAGTATTCCTAGCCCAATATGCGGACGATACCGCCATTTACACCACTGGGTGGCATATCAACAGACAGTCCTATTTCGTCATTCAACGGGCCGTCACCGAGATCGGTGACTGGTTCCGAAAATGGCGCATCGCGGTCAACCCAGCTAAAAGCACAGCTATGTGCTTTACTGAGAAGACACGCTCCCCTTACCCGAAACCGCTTATTTTGTTCGACGAACCCATTCCCTGAGTTCCTAGAACAAAATACCTCGGAATCACCCTTGATCGTCATCTCACCTTTAACGATCACATAACAACCGTCCGTAACAGAGCGGCCTTCGTAATGGGTCGCCTTGGTCCCCTACTTCGCAAAGAGAGTAAAATGTCTCTTAGTAATAAGAAGACACTTTACACTGCCTGCATCCGCCCCATCATGACTTACGCATCAGTAGTGTTTAGTCATGCTAGTGAGGCCCACCTTCATAAACTTCAAGTCATCCAAAACCGTTTTCTTCGTAATGCAACCGGCGCCCCGTGGTATATCCGGAACACCGAGTTGCATTGCGACTTAAACCTTCCCTCTCTAGCGCAGTTCAATAAGGACTGCGCCCGCCGATACTTTGATCGAGCGCCCCACCACCCGAACCCATTGGTTGTCCAGGCATCGAACTACTCGACTGCCTCTTCTATCCCATTTTTCAAAAGTTCGTTATATTCGATATTATGTCCTTTTCGCTATTTGCCAAAACTAATCAGAGCGCTTGGTCAATGCGACGCATGATCAAATTGCTATCATTTAATTAGCTCAATGAATAATGATAGCATTTTAACAATGCAATGCTGCCAATATGCTGGCGCGCTAATAACTAGTAATGGGCTGAAGCATTTGGAATGTCCGTGGGTCTAGAATGCTCCTTTAGGAGTATTGGTAGGATAATCCAATAATTATTCAACCTGGGGATGAAACCCAAGTCTTCAACATTGCAGGGTCCGGTGACCTACGCGGCGAAATTCAACTAGGTAGGTTTTATCAATTCATACATTTTCAGCCTTTTGGGTTTCCGTGAATTCTTCCCGTTGAGATTTGACCCTCAATAATGTAGGTATTTCCCGAACAAAACGCGGTTTATTCCTCAAACGCGCGTTATTAAAGAACCCATCACGGCACAATGCCTCGATGACAAAACTCCTACTTTGAACTCGTTCCTAATCGCAGGGAAAACTTTATTTTCTGGTTTGGGCTAGTCGCGGTAACAACAGTGCAATTGACACTTTCAGGCTTGCTTTTAGGTTTCCGTACCCAAAGGGTAAATACGGGACCCTATTACTGAGACTTTGCTGTCCGTCCGTCCGACCGTCGTCCTTCCATCTGTCACCAGACTGTATCTCATGAACAGTGATAGCTAGACACTTGAAATTTTCACAGATGATGTATTTCTGTTGCCGCTATAACAACAATTAATACAAAAAGTTGGCCAAGTGCGAGTCCAACTCGCGCACGTTAAAACAAAAAAGGTGAAGTCTAATGTTGTATAATGCTAATGGTACGGAGTGCGCGAGTCCGACTCGCACTTGGCCGATATTTGTCTCACATTACAGAAAAAAATCTGTAAGGGTTTTGAGTGACTGAGATTTTTTAAAACCTTCAAGCTTATTAACTTAGGACTAACCTCTGCCTATAACAGATGCATTTCATCACAAATGACGAATTGCACTGCACCAGTCAGATTGAGACATGCAGTTCTTAAGTCTCATGTGCCTGTAATTTTACTGGCTCTCAAGGCCTGCTGCCGGAACACACTGTAAGGTGCTTGGCGACAGATTTTCGACTTGAGGATGGTTGTTATCCAAGCGAGCAATCGCAAAATACCCTTTCACCACGCGGTGATGCTCAAGCCGGCGGTGGGGGTCGAACCATGGACTTGCGGCTCAGCAGTCCAGTAGTCCACTAGTCCAGTCAGCTATTACCGCTCGGCCATCATTGTTTCAAAACTTCTTACACTACATTTTGGCAATATTTTAATTTGACTAATCAATAATCATTTACTAAGAGGCGAGATTGTGGTTAAAAGCTAATGTATAAGCAATTAAAAAAAATATAGACAAAGTTCATTTACAATCTTAAACATTTTATACAAAACTTTACAAGGATGATGTATTGAAGTCTACACAAAAACTGGTCTCAGCGCACAACCTTCGACGATGACATTATAATATTCAATAACGTCGTTAAAATACCTAAGTATGTGACAGGCGCGGCTTCCATCACAAAATGTCACCAAGCGTGTTGTTTATAACTCTATAGAATGTCAGTTAATCACTTTTTATGGTGCACGTTTTGTTCGCCTGATACTGACTGACATTATATATCATCACTGCATGGAACTTCATTGGGCTAAAGTTGACATAACAGAATTGACTTAAAAGTTAATGTATTACAGTGTGTTTTAATATTATTTTGAGTTTATATTACATTCCTACTGGCTATCTATATTATAAAAATGAATATGTTTGCACATTTGAAAGAAGGAAAATTTCCAATAATGCGACCAATAAAAGTAGATTTTTTACAAGGGATGAAAGGGACCTATTTAGGCGTCAAATTTTGATTGAATTGTTTAAGTGTCAAAAGTACGAGTGCCTTAATAGGTATTTCACGCGAGGCAAACACTCTGCTTTCCATTTAGATATGAGGAAAGTAATAACTTAACTAGTTAAACTATTTTCCTTAATCCTTGTATAAATAATGGTATCCATTGAATTTCACATCATAGATAATGATAACAGATGAATTTCATTTATAAATGGAAGATATATATCCGCTTCGCGTGATAGGTAGCGGTTAAAAACATAAATAATCAATATTGGTAAGACAATATCAATTTAAAATTAAATTATATGTATAAATAAATTTAACTTTCTATATTCCCCTAAAGTCTAAACACACTTAGTAAAAGTAGTAAATAAACAACTTTGATGATATTTTCCACAGAAAAGAGAAAGCAATTTTATATCTCTATGATATTTTCTTATATACCGCGATTTAATAAGCTGTAGGTTTTTTTTTTTTTATTTTTTTTTTTGCTGTTAAATGTTTTTCACAGCAGTGAAAACCACTCTGATCAGGTAATTTCAAGCACACTTTCTAAGTATGATAAATGAAAACAGTATTAACTGCACTGGCATAATCGCGAGTGAAGAACTGCACACTGGAAGACAATGGGACCGATGGTTTTGTTCGACATCGAAGGGGTGGTTGCGGAAAGGGAGGAGGGTAATGAAAAACACGGTCGCGCCACGCGATTACCTCTGACTCCTGTCTGCCCCCCTGGTACTCAACATCGGGATTCATTGATTTACACTCGATTGAGTGAGTCGTAATTAAAAAGTTAACTGGTAAAACATGTTACAATCCAAACAGAATTGTTACCGAAAAAGTTGTCTTCAAAGTGGAATGTTTTCTGATGTTTTCACGATTATTTCATGAGCAATTGTAAATTTTTAAAAGGTTGAAGTGGTGCATATTAAAGTAATTATAAAAAAAAATATTTAAATGTTTAAGTTAATTAGTTCTTTAAATTGGAAGCTAAACTACTTATTTATTTACAATCATTAAAACGGTTTCACAACCATTTAAATCAATGAATACAGTATTTTTGTATGCTAAATAAACTAACCGTAGTTTATTTCATCGTCATCATCATCATCAGCGGGAAGATGTCCACTGTTGAAGAAAGCCCTCTCCCATAGAACGCCACAAAGAACGGCTATAAGCCGCTTGTAACCATTGGCTACCCGCGACTTTAACGATGTCGTCAGTCCACCTGGTAGGGCGCCTACCAAGTCTACGTCTTCCGGTGTAATGTGGTAACCACTCAATCTTTCTTCCCCATCGGTTATCAGTTTTACAAGCAATGTGGCCTGCCCATTGCTACTTCAACTTGCAAATTCTAAAAGCTATGTCGAAGTTTGATTTTTAGGCATAGGATTTTAGCGCGCAAAGAAACTCCGAGCATAGCTCTATCCATCGCTCGTTGAGCGATTCTGAGCTTGTTTATTTAGCATTTAGTTTATTTAGCACAAATTTATTTAGGACGTCTGGAAGGCCTCTTCAGCGAAAGTGGGATCTTTGTCAACCTGTTTGTCTTCGTTTTTACCATTGCATGTACATTTTGCACCAAAGCAGTAGTGGTTTCCAAACACTGTGTTTTGGCTTTAGAAGAATAGAGAAAGTTAAATTAACTGACCAATGGTCAAAATATCTTCTAAAGCAATGTGCTACATGCCACACTACACCAAAATATAAGTTGTAATATCGGTGAGCACATCTCTCGGAATGTTCAAACAATAGGTGCACAATAATGGTTGGTTCGCGGCTGTATATCATCGAAGCCGTGAGGAGAGGAACAATGCGCGGGCCCGCAGCCGGCGTTTGCGCAACTCTAGCTGCTTAAGTAGTTTTGATACTTTTGAAGCTCGCAAAATGGTGATGAAGTTACAGCACAGATTACATAATAGGTAAATGTCCAAGTGCTTATAAGGGTTCCGTACAAGCGGGACTAACTATTACTAAGCCTCCGTTGTCTGATTCTCAGTCCGAACAGGTCTGAACCGTTAGAGGTTAGGTTATCTTTAAAGCGGTGATGGCTCAGTGGCACAGATTACATCTGCCATGCAGCAGGTTCATGGTTCGAATCCCGCCGCGGGCTTGAGCTTCACCACATGGTGGAAGGGCATTTTGCGAATACCCGTCTGGCTAGCGACAGTAGTCAAGTAGAAAATCTGTCGCCAAGCACCTAACGGTGTGTTCCAGCATCTTATTCTAGGTTAAGCGCGTTAACACTTGCGACCACATCATCACTTACAATCAGGTGAGATTGTGGTCTTTGACCACAATCTCACCTGATTGTAAGTGGCTTAGGTACCTATCAGCATAAAAAAGGTAGCGGGTAGAAATATTCACAGAATATGTGTTATTACGACGGATTGCATGGTCAATAATAAACAAAGAGTTTAAAAAGGTCAAATATGTTGTTCAGGCTAACTGAGACTTATAGTTTAAAGTAAAACAAGTTTAGTTTCTAAAAACCAGCCAAATGCAAGTCGTACTTGAGGGGAGGATCCCGAATTTAAAAATATCTAACATATTTTTTGTTACGTACACAACATATACATATTATGTGACTCACACACTGGCTGGGTTACAGTTAAACTATCCTTACAGAGGACAAAAAGTGGGCAATAACACCTTTAACTTAATGGCTCTCAAATCCAGCTATTCTGCGTTAACCTGAATAACATCTTTGACCACATCATCACTTAATATCACTACTATTGTGAGAGAGTGGTCACAGAGTAGCTATAAATAAAATAAGGTTAAAATACAAGGATTGTAATATGAATGCTAAAAAGGAGGTTGCAATCACTAAGGCCATTATACAAGATTCATGGTATCAATTCCTGAAATAACTTCAGGTACCTTTATTTATACGCGACAGAAATTTAGAATTATAACGCTATTATTGAAAATTTATTAAAAATAATTATTATACGCATGTCTACAATGTAACAAATTGCATATCTTCAAAGTATTATTTTAAAGAGCCTTTACAGTTTCTTAACAAACTTTAACTATAAAGTCAAGTATCAAAACCGTACCTGCTGTATAACCTTATGGTCGTACTAAATACTATGTAATGAACTAACTGTCATTGTCCACTTCAATACTACTTTGTAAACCACTGAAAACATTCCTTTTTCACCCACATTCCCACGACATCCAATACACAAAACAATCGAAAGTGTATCAAAAATAATGTCAATACCACCAAAATACTTTACACCAAGAAAAGTTATACGAACTCTTAATTGTAAGTAAATTAAGTCCAAATTTGAAGACCATGATCTTTTTGAGTTATTATCAATATGTTTGTACGTCACAATAGCCTTTTGTCGCAAAATTTTTGAGTAGTCCAAACACGGTCCAAGGTATTATTTCAAGGTAGGGGTCACTCTTTGGTTCACCGCTACAATTTATTGGCCATAACATCGTGTGGGTGACTGAGGATTAGTTTTTGATTGATTCGAAGATATTGTTAAGTACCGTGAGAATATGGCCAAGACAGTTGTAGGCCGTATTGTGTGGGGTATTTGAAACGTATTAAAGTCTTGTTAAGTGATCCGTAACTGTCTTTCATTCAAAATAAACAAAGATTTGCTTGTAGGAGGGTAAGAATTTTATGTTTTCCACATGGGGTCAAAGTCATAAATCATTGGCAACAGAAATACCCAAAATTATTTAAATTCTAAACTGTCAATATTTTAATTTTACCCCTGAATAATTTTACCTCAACTTTGTTTTATTTTCAAAACCGCATGTGTATATTTCATTTCCTTCTTTTATCATTGCAAAAAAAGGGTATATTATAGCGTAAACTTACTTAGAGCTGATATCACGATCGACGATTGTTTCGGCCTCTATTAGAAGCCTTCTTCAGGATCTTGAGTGTAGTACGAACGCCGCGGTCGCGTCATGTGTCATCCTTCTTTTGTTTGGATTGCGTAAAATTTGTGGTAAGGAATAGCGGGTATCCTAGTTCCCTTGACGAGAGCAGGTAGAATTGAGAATGCACAAGTAAGGTTAAGATCAAGCAGGTGGTAGTTCTAGAACCGAAATTAAAACTTTTCTCAGTAATGTTTTGGTGAGCTGTTAGTAAAAACATATTTATACTTATGTTAATGCGTCTTTAATGTTGTACAGAAAACATGTCGCACCAGCCTCATGAATGAGATTAAGGTTAGGAAGATGATGATGGTGTTCAACTTCTTATCTGTCTCCCGATACAATCTCTCTTAACATGATTACTAGTCAAATAGGTCTTGGGACTATAACTAAAATCGGTAGATTATTTCAATTGAAATTTTTTGTTTGTTAAGTCAGTCATCACCGTGGGAATTTAAGGAATACCTTGTAACAAGAATTATACCTATATTTATTGACCTTGCTTCAGTGGGATCGGAGTACTTTGCCTGGCGGCCATATTGAATTCACAACTTTGGAGTTTTGGCAGCTGTCATTCGACTGCTTTTCCGATACCCCTGACATTTGTTCAAACTTTCCTTACTCATCTCTTAGCTTTCTCAAGATACGCCATCCAATTTCACTTGGTAGTCGACATTAAGGGAATGGATATATCTCATATTCACGAAAACCCGCTCTCCACTATTATCTCCCACACCTATTCTATAGAACAACTAGATCATCTATACCAATATGTTCAATGTTCATCTATATCAGTTGATCAGTTCTTCAATACGTTTGCAAGTCCCATCAGTTCGCAAAATAAGGACAACAAATAGTCCTTTTTTCAATCTCCTGGCGCGGCATAGTAATTATTACCGGAACTCAATTATTTATAGAACTCAAAAAACGTATAACAAACGTTTAACTCAATCTAATTATTTAATAATAACTTACTTTAAAAATCTAGTGAATAATAAATTGATCAATTAGATAATTACACATAAATAGGTTACACGCATGCACGCAAACACCCTACATGCACACACCCTACACGCACACACATACACCCTCTTACACGCAGTCACACACGCGTAATAAATTACATCTCTGCATAATGTAGATAAAATAAATACGTCGTTAGATGTAAGAAATCTATATCTAAACTAATAAGTACTTTAGAGAGGAAAGATTTGTATTTTTATATGTAACGAATAAACTTAAAAACTACTGGACCGATTTGAAAAAATTTTTCACCATTAGAATCCTTCACTATCCCATAATGAATGTAGGCTATAGAATATTTTCAAAAACTGAGGGATCCGTATGAAAACTTCTAGCCGCTAATAAGCAAATCTATGTTTTTTTAGATCTGTGGATTTTGTAATAAAGAAAATAAAATAAATAAAGATACTTGGCCACAGCAGCCATTCAGTCAGTGTATTAATTTATAATTTACTTCATCAGAACACAAATATTTGATATTAATTTACTTCATCAGAACACAAATATTTGATATTACAAAAGGTCTTATTACATAAGTTATCTTGTTGTGATAGAATATTGGCGAAGGCTTTATAAAACAAGTATAAATTAATTGTAAAATTAAAAATATGGTTTGCGTTTTTTTTATATTTTTTTAAACATTATATCGTTACATTTAAGTTTAAACTGCAAGCTATATATGTTTGGAAACGTATTTAATGCTTTTCATCGTGATCATTTCATTTTTGTTTTCTCTCATTTTGGCGTCTAAAGTCCGCTAGTTTGGTTTTTATTTTTTAATGTATCTAGAGCTACTTGCGCTACGAAGACAAATCTAACGATATCTCATACATTAAAATCGGTTAAGCCGTTTAGTGGAATAAAGAAACTCAAAAACATACATACATGAACCCTGATAACATAACACTCCTTGTTTTGGACAGTCGTGTATGAAATAAATAGATTATAGCAATTGAAAGTCCCTTTAACAACTTTCCATCAATTTCTATCCTCACGAGAATATTCTGTACAGATCTGCTGGCTGATTTGCAAATGCAATAACGTATCGACACCGGCGTGCTAATTGATTCCTGTTTGCCCCTTTAATTGTAGCGTGTGATGCGAACATCTCTGAATAATTCATGGTGTGTAAATGAACAGTTTGCAATATTTACACTTGATATACTGCAACTGCAATGATTTGCATATAGAGGTTTATTGATTTTGTCGGAGTCATTCATAAACTGACGTGGTATGACGTGATAAGCAATGATAACCTCGTGGGAGTTGGCTAATAATGCCAGCTGCCGTCAGTTTATACATACGTCTGTATCTTCGTAGGTTTGAATCCCACCGCTCTGCTGGCCCCGCAGCTTGGTGGTAAATGCTCTCATGCTGTATATGATCTCCTGGTACCTGCTGCTAAAAGGCTGAGTTAAGTGACTTCACTTGAACAGTGTTTAGCAAAGCATACATCAAACATCATTAAAATTGGTAGCAGTGAGTATATTATTACATGCCTTGATCATATTGTCCAAAGTCTGAGAATGTATAAATTCTGCGATCCTTTATACAAAAAAAAGAACACTAGAATAAAATTGCAAAATTCAAGCTTGCAACATAAAATGATTTACGTATGTGTTTTAGTAGCTAAACTTAATAACATAAATTCTGGGTTAGCCTGAACAACATCTTCGACCACATCATCACTTACCATCAGGTAAGATAGTGGTCAAAGGCTAACCTATCAAGTATAAAAAAAAAAAAATTAAACATTATGAAAAGGGAACGGTAATATCGGTCCTACACACAAATGAATAGCGATTTTATTCCAAATCCATCACTGCTTCACAGTGCGGCAATGATGAAATTTCAACTCTGAGGCACCTATAGTGTTTTCCAGCTACTGGTTCACAAAACAGTTAGGTATATTAAAAAGAAAGAAAGAAAATAATTGAAAGAAAATATTACTATTCTTTTTTAAGACCTTAAAAATCACGTTATTTTGGCAGTCAAGTGCGATTATAGACAAAGAGTAGCCTCTTATTTATAAAAAAAAAGGCTGAGAGCAGAACATTTTTTAAAGAAGCTCGAAATCCTTGAATACACATTTTAAGCTGCTCAATTCACATACAAAATATATTTTCACGCCTTCATATTCCCAAAGTGGCAAGCAGAACTGTCCAAGTAACTATTTTTCAGCGGATATATTTTAGCCCCATGTAATATTGGGTGAACCTATCGCTATCTACAAGGCACTTCAAGATCGTTACTGAATATTTTTCGTTGCCAGAAAAATTTAAAAACTGTATGACCGGGGCTCGAGCTTAGGACCTCGAGATTCTAAAACAACGCAACCCTTTCACACGTCCAACGACACAGTCATTGAAAAGGAGAAGAGAATGCCATATCTAGATACCCATGTTGGTCTTTATACAGGTATTTTAATAAGATTTTATTACATATTATTGAGATATATTTTATGGTAAACCTTTATTAACAAAATACTACAAACTTTATATACAAAACTACAGCTATTACAACGAAAGCATGTAGGCTACCTGAATCCCATTGCAGGTGCACAGGCAGTCCAGATGCTCCAGTCCACTACCAGTTGGCAGGGCGGTAAATCATCTTGTTCAGCTTACAAATACAATTAGAGTTAAGAAGGCTTGTGGTCGGAGCAGTGAAGAGGCCCTGTCAACTTTAACATTGGCCCTCCGTGACGAATTACTCTGAGACTTAGAAGCATTTACAGCTGGTCTCATAGGTAACAGCATCAACTACGAAGAGCTCGTAGCTGCTTTGGAAGCTTGGCATGGAAATAGATACTTATAATACTTATGCGATTTTCTGCAAGTGCATGTTTTTCCCCGTGGAGTCCCAGGAAATCGATGGAAGATTGTTAACTTACGCTTTGATCCCCAAAACGCCTGCCAAGCGGATAATGGCAATTAACAATCCTATTAATATAATTAACATTGAAGAAGAATAATTATAATAATAGGATTAATATAATAGGATTGTTAATTGCCATTATCCGCTAGTCGAGCTCCTTATGACAAAAATGGAGTATATACGATGTTTGCTGAAGCTCGCGTGCCGTCTCTCGATTGACTGATACGGCATCGCATTGCCAGATTTAGAGAATCACTTTTTAGGTCTGGCAATGCTCTTGTCAAATCTTTACTATAGGTATATGTTGGTCATATTTTTTTGAAAATTTGTTCCACAGTGTTGAGCTCTTATAAAATGTATTGAGTTATTTAATGTAATCTGCTATGTATAAATTTGACTAATTGTAATTTTGTATATTGTGTACAAGTTTTATTATTATTATTACTGGACCTTTTTTGATAACTGACAAGAAAAATATACACACACAAGTAAAATGTTAAATACGAAAGTTGTTTTACCAAATAATATTCACGAGAAGAGAAATGGTGTGTAGTTTCTACGCTTTTCGAAACAAATTTCATAAACGGACTCCTACAGTAGGTTCTCCAATAAGACTTATGAGTCACTAAAATTGCATTCAGATTCAAACAACTCATGGAGACCAATGATAAAAGACTTCAAAAATCTGCAAAGTCGCGTCCTACATAACTATTATTACAATATTTCATAGTCTTTCAAGAGCTGAAACTATGGAGCCCTCGAAGGGGGCGGCTGATAAAAAATTGATATTTTATTGCGTCCGGGGTCCACTTTTGCGTCATATTTTATTCTCTTTTCGTCGTTTACTGTGGCTTTCTTTTTTAACCGCAAATTTCTTTTCCATCAGCAATTCACACTTTCAAAACAATATGAACCTTAATACGAAGGCATAAGAAATTCAAGTGCATAGTTTTGCGTAAAAGAAGGTAGAATAAGTTTGTGCAAAGAATGCGTCGCGTCACACGCACGAATGAGTAGTATATCATTTTCTTGAACAAATGGCTTTCAGTATCTTTTGTAGCGGCCTAATCTAGTAAGAAAATAAACAACAGGGTAGTCTGTCTGTCTGTATGAGCATTAGTCGATGCAGGGGAAACGAGTTGCAAATTTACATATGTAAAGTTACGTAAGGAGATTTTCTTGGTGACAATTCCGAATTTCAAATTCTTCTATTAAATTCCAAACCTTCTGACGGGTAATTATAAATCACACAGCAGAAAGGTTTATTTCAATACGATTCTAGTTTGACATACATATTCCCATTAGAAATAGCAAAAAAATACTGACTTAAATAATGCGCAAAATAATCAGCATCTGATCGCAGTGTAATCTACAAGAGAGGCTTTTTGTTATGGCTGATAGTTTGGCCTTTGACCACTATTTCACCTGATGGTAAGTGTTTGTAGTTCCATAATAAATAAATAAATATACACTTTACCTCAGTACCTGAATAGTTATTGTACCCTAGCACACTCTAAATAGAGAAAAAAACTATTTATTTATTTAAATATATATATTTTATAATAAAAGGTAATCATATGTCTCTGACAAACAATATTAATAATCATAGATAATCATACGTTTTCGATGTGTGTATCAGCGGGATCGTCCACAGCTGAACACAGCCTCCCCCTTTTTTATGGGGTTTTTGCCATAATCCACACGCTTGGCAGGAGTCTTGGGGATCGAAGTTAAAGCATATTATTATATGTTCTATGGTTAAGGATATCAGTTCCTCAGAAGGCGCTGTTGCCTTACACCTTCCGGTATTTTACCTTCAGTCGCCTCTTACCCACATTTAGCAATAGGGAGGTGACATTCTAGCCCGGCACCCAACGGACATGATGTATGTATAATGGCATAATTATTTATAATGTTTGTATTTTGACGATTATCATATTTGTAATATAGTAAAGTAATCACATAAGTTTTATTTTTGTTAGTATGAAAATGTAGGTGGTAAAAATCAGGAGCCAAAATTTTTAACGAAAATAGACCTGAGCGAATGAATCGATCAACTGAGCAAAGTTAGCTATGTTCATGACTTGGATGGGTGACAGCTGCCGTATTTATTTACTACTGAGAGCTTTCTTGCTTTGGTCCCTGTTGTTATCATAAAGTAGCTGTCGTTATAGCATAGTATTTAATCTGTGATAGTAGTAGAGCATTTTGCGAAAACCCGCCTGGCTAGTTACCAACTGCAATTGGAAAATATGTAGCCAAGCACCAAACGGTGTGTTCTAGCAGCTGTCCTTGAGAGCCAGTAATTTAGGTTAGCCTGAACAATATCTTCGACCGCACTATCACTTACGAGCAAGTGGTCAAAGGATAGATTATCGACAATGAAAAAAATATACAGCCATAGGTAGCACAAATGGATCGAGGACAACATAGGCTTAATAATTGATAAAGTTTACTTCTGAGGAACCCTAAAAATTAAGAAAGTATCGCCAACCATTTCAATAAAAAACAGCCCGAGAGCCAAAAAGTAAAACTCAGAATTCATGCGTTCGACTTTTTGCTTTGAACAAAACACTCGGCGGAGAATCGAACCGGCACCATAAATCATACAGTCGCTAATGTCATGTAACTAACAACAAATTTCACGGCTCGACACACTTGTTAATGTATATGGAATTACTTCTCGATTTCTTACGATGCTGTAGGTGTTTTGTTCCTGTTGCTTTTGGTTTCGCCCTCCATGGGTCCTCCCTCTTTTAACTAATGTTAAAAGAAACAATTTTGTATTATTAAGCTGTGTTTAGGGTACCGTACAAGGAAATGGGACCCTATTACTAAGCCGTGCAGTGCCGATGTGCGTTCGTCCTAACTATAAAGAGCCTTGTATTTTTAAACCGTAATAAGTATATACTCGTATATAGTTGACTGTAACTTGGTAATGAACGAAGAAATAGTAATAATAGGGTATTACAACTCTATTAAAATATTTTTTAAAACATTATATTAATATTTTAGAAAAATACTTAAGAATATAAAAAGTATATCTAGTAACAATTTCGCCTTATTTTCCTACGAAGCCGACGTGACGTCACAAACGCCACGCAGCCAAACCGGAAGAATATTCGACGTGTTCCCTTCTACACAAAGCATCCTGAGGTCTTGCTTTACTGTTCAAGCGCACGATTTAGAATGCATTTTAATAGCATTCTCAGATATATTTTTTAAGTATTTCACTAACATATTAATCTCGTTTCCTTAAAATATTTTTAAAATTTCCGTTAAAAAAGGCGTTACCTTGCGGGTAATAAATACCCGCAAAGTAACGCCTGAATCTATTAATTAAATACTTATTCGTTAAGCAGACTGCAAAGTTGTTATTTGGGACAAGTACTTATATTGAAACCTTCTTTTTGAAGCGCTCGTAGCGAAGTTTGCTTAGCCATTCTGAAACGATCAGCAAAGTTAAGCAATGTCCGCCTCGGTCAGCAGTTGGATGTGTGACCGCTGGTGACATTACTACTGAGCGCTTCCTTGCTTCGGAGGGCACGCTAAGCCGACGGTCCCGGTTATTGCCTTAGGATGGCAGTCGTTATAGCATGGTGGTAGGGCACTTTGCGAATGCCCCCCTGGCTAGCTACCAACCAGAGAAAGCGAAAGATTCTAGGATTTAACTTTTCAAATGTAGAATCTTGAACTTAACGAGGGTTTCAAAGGTATGCCATATACAAAATAACTTTGCTAGCGAGCGTATAACAAACAATTTATTATCTCACTACAGCGCCGCGAGGAAAATGCCAGTTGCGGTAAAAGAGGTTAAATATATTATATTGTAGTATATCATGGTTTTTTTTTATACCACTAAGGTGGCAAACAAGCATACGACCCGCCTGATGGTAAGCAGTTACCGTAGCCTATGGACGCTTGCAACACCTGGGGTATCATTCGCGCGTTGCCGACCCTGAAGAAATCTCTTCACGCCCTTTTTGAAGAACCATTGCTATTCATTTATATTACAAATTAAAAGTAAAAAAAAAATGACCAACAATGCCTTTCCGAGCTTGTGAGGGGAAATAGTACATCGTTCACCGAAGGAGAAAAGTGTCTGATTCTCATCGAGGTTTGAAACTTAATAACACACCCGTGTTGGGAATCGCGCTTTCAACCGAGTTAATAATGCTAATGTAAAAAAATGCTTTTTACCATACCTGCTAGGAAAATAAGCCAATTTTTTACTAAGTACAAATAACTTGTAGCAGAATTCCGCGCGTGCGCAATTTCCACTTATTTATTCTTTTATTTTCTTAGATAAAGGTAGTGGCTAGTATCACGGGCTAGTAATAAAATTGTTCTATTTTTTGACGTTATACCTTTATGAAAATAGATAACAGACTAAAAAATTCAAAAGAAAACCGCACGTTGACGGTATATTTTCATATAAATTTTTTCCCGCTCAGCGCGTTAGAAATGGATTTCCATACAATACAACTTTCGCTGCCGCATGTTTGTACTACAGAAATGACGTATTATCTACCTCATTTAAAAAAATAATATGAACTAGTTTCCAAGGAGGTAGAGTATAAAAATAAACCTTACAAATAATCTGTATACAAAGAATATTTTTTCCTTGTACATTTCTAGTACCTCATAAGAAAATTTCGTGCGTACAATGTTCGTTATAGCATTGTAGTAGAAAATTTGTCACCAAATAGCTAAGGGTGTGTCTCCAATCCAAAAAAGGATTTTCCATACCCCCCTTAAGTGGTCAAAATGTGGATCTTTACGATATTTTCTTTTATGTTGGATAGGTTAGCCTTTGACCACTATCTCACCTGATGGTACTTACCATGTCGGTGATGTGGTCGAAAGGGTTTATTTTCGGAATTTGAGCAGGAATAGTAGGTACCTCCTTAAGTTTACTAATTCGAGCAGAATTAGGTAACCCTGGATCATTAATTGGAGATGACCAAATTTATAATACTATTGTAACTGCTCATGCTTTTATTATAATTTTTAATTTTTTATAGTAACCAGGCTAACCTAGAATTACTGGCTCTCAAGTACAGCTGCCGGAACACACCATTAGGTGCTTGGCGACAGATTTTCTACATTTCTAACGACTGCCATCCAAAGACCACAACCGGGAACGACGGCTGAACGTGCCCTCCGAAGCACGAAGGCGTAAGCAAACTAACATTGTCTATTGGCAATCAGACTTGCAAAAAAAACAAACCCTATAATAAAACAAGAAATAATAAACTGGACAAGTCCTGACCTTGAGTCTTTACTAAATCAGTATTGAAGCGGCGCTGAAAGAGCATTTAGTGAATGCTCGCCAAGCTAGCTAAGAGGAAAATCTGATGATTAGTTGCTAAAAAAAAGAAAATAACAGATGTGTGTCTATATCTGGCCAAATTTTTTGAAAAAAAATTATGATTCTGATAATCTTTCTGGATAATGATCCATGAAGAAAATATTGGAATATATTTTTAACGAGAATTACATGCCTAAAAACTAAAACCAAAAGCCACAAAGGTAGAGGAAGGAAGATAAACGAAGTATTCTGACGTAAAGCTTAACAACAAGCAGGATAAACTGTATAAGGCTTTAGACAGATTATATAATTAATTAAAATACGCCATTCTACATAGTGAACAAAAGTCGAGGTCTCATTAGCTATTCACCATTGAATGGGGCTCTATGGCCTGGAGCAAGGCGTAGTATCGTAAGTTAGCACAGAATACCATAGTGCTAAACTTGGAAAGGCCAAGTAGCAAGGTGCCTTAAGCGTCACTTTTGCTATTTAGCCACTTTCTCTATGCTCGCTTCTTTGTGCCACTAGGCTGTACCATGAACTTATTCTCTTGGTTTATTTTGTTTCCAAACCTATGGGAAATTATATTCTTGCAATGGTACACATTTTTACTGATTTTATAACAATAGACAGTGAAAATAAGTTATAACTATTATGTGATTTCAAACGAGGAAGAGGATGTGATGTACTTCTTTAAAATTAAACTTTCTTAATCTGAGCGTTCAATACTGATGTTATGTTCAGCCTACAGACACATTTAAGATTTCATTCTTTTTTTATTCCCAAATCTTAGGGCTATTTTCCATTCTATGCTTATGCAGACGCTGCAAAATTTCTATGCTTTTTGCTTATATATGCTTCCCATAAATGTACGTACGGAAACAGTGAATTATATTACTAAGCAAGCGAATGCATTGCCATTTTTATGAACATAATCTTCATCAATCTAAACCAAAGTTTAAATTGGACTTCGGTTTAATGCCAAGTGTCCGTATACCAAATCAGAAACAATACTCTAAAAGAGGAAAAATCGCGAGTCAGTCTTCGTTTCGTCGTCCAATTGGCAAGTCAAACGTTGCAACAAACCCGGTACTAATGATTTTTTGTGAACGAACGCACCACTACATATACTTAAAATATAAATTATTTTAAAAAAAGAACAGACAACGTTCACTTGTTAGTAAGTCAAAGGCTCCTTAGCGATTGGCTAAGGAGCTTATGATTTATTTAGTGGAATATTGTTCTGCTAGCTTGCTTCGGCGCGTTCCAAGCAAATTTACTTTTCTATGTATTCAAACTTGAATTCGATAAAACTATTCTAACAGCGAAATTCTAGGTCACTGGTTTATCATTGTCCCTTTAAATTATGTAACTTTAAGAAATAAAAAGTTCGTAGCGTGCTAGAACCCTAAATTCTAATGACAAACCTAGAATTTATCTTTCATCTCACAAATAAAATCAGGTCATTGATAAAAACTGAGATGAACAAAAACTGAGACTTATTACTTACCTAATCAAAGTAAATACGAGTAGGTATATAATATAGTACATAATATACAATATATATAATACATAATATAGTGTTTCGAGAATATTTCGGAAAAATGTAACAGCAAATTTATACTATGGCCTTTCTTGTATTTTCTTATAATCTGTGGTACTGTATGCACATTCAAAATAGGCTATGTTGCGTTTGAGCACAGATCAAAATCATCATGTTTGTCTTCTTACTCCAGGTATGTGGGGACGGTATACCTTCTATAACATTACAAACCACGATACAACACGTCTATGTCGGGAATTTGTTGTGGTTTGTAATGTTATAGAAGTAACGTATTTCATTATATTTCGTAGGTTTATTTGCATGATCAACTAACTATTATACTTGTTCCGATTAGTGACCGATCAATCAAAACACGATATTCTGAGAAGTGTTCTGAATAATGCCTATGTACTCGTAATTGACCAAGCGAGAACTTAGTGCGAGCGAAGCGTCTCTGCTTTAACTTACACAAAAATGCTTTCGTATGTCCGGTTCTTATCCTCTACAGGTTGCTGTAACGAACCACTGAGCGTCTCGTTCAGTCCACAAATATGGACCTAAATTTATTCACAAAAGACTATGTCGATTAAAAGCAGACAAATACAATTTTCAGAATAAAATAAATAAACACTAACTACCATTCAAACCAATGATTCAAAAAAAAGGTATCTATTAATGAGGTTTCGTCCAAAAGCTACGCAACCTTCATAAAATAATGCAAAAAGACTAATAACAAATTATGGGAACAACTAAAGAGGATTTGTTCGAAAGATGCGACATTATACTAACTCGAGCGAGGCATTTGCCTAAAAAACATGACGTCATCATGGTGGGGCTGAAATGAAGCCAAGATGAGGGCTTCTGATTTGTGGATTGAATGACTTCAAGTTTAATTTATTTTAATTTTTAGTTCATTCTAAATTTGAATTTAAATTTGGAAAATTAAATATCTTATTTTTGATTGGTCGAAGAAAGGGGGGGGGGGGAGATCAGCTTCCTGGCTTGTGATAGGTTTAAGCTGACTTCAAGTTGGCTTCAGTCAATATAAATAGGGAACAAGCGCAGTTCAAATTAGTTTTTGAAAATTCGGAGGTTAAATATCAAAGTAATAAGTGAAGTGAAAAGTATTAAAAGTGAAACTAGTGCGGTGTGGTTTAGTGCAGTGGAAAAAAAGGATAACAGTGAGATACCGGTTGCTAGAGATTATTCACGTAAGTCAAAGTTATTAAATCAGCTGTGAATTTTAGGGTGTTTTCTTTCAGGTCAGCATTCTGAAATTATTGTGAATTTTAGTATATTTTATTCAGTTCAGATAATATGCCTACAAGATACTAAATTAAATATTCAGTAAAAATAATGAAGCTGTGATTGATGAAATTAATCAATTGACTAGAGACACATGCTCATTGGATATCTCGCAGACTATTTTGTTAAATAAATATGTGACAATTTTCTGTGTAACATTGAAGGCATTTAACTGAATGATGATAGAGATCAAGATAACCGTTGATAATAAAACAAAGACACGGGATTTTTTTTTATCCAATAAAAATAGCAACAAAATAATGAAACTTGGAAAAACTAAAATCAAATATTCATATCTCAGCATTGTGTTTCCAAATCTTACACAGTGATTATGCTAGGGGATTTAATAAAATTACCTAGTGAGGAGGAATTTGAGCTAAAACGGTTATGGTGAGCGTATGCGCGCAGTAAACCAGCTTTGCAGTCGCGAGCCTGCAAGGTCTTTCTAGCTCCAATTACCTACAATACGAAATATCCATAGCAAAGTTATATTGATTAAGCAGAATTATTTATAGGAGCATGATAGTCTTGAGTACTATATACTGAAATTATTGGCATGAAATTCTATGGATATTTACATTTAGTTATAATAATAATTTATACATTAGTATGTTAACTGTCCTCCTATGGATATGTTAAATGGTTAAATTTTAAGAGGGGATCTGAGTTCTACAATGCAGTGATTGATATTTTATGTGACGGTAAGTAATATGTTTACAACCCATATTTCATGGTATTATAGGTGCTCTATTAATGATTATATTTTTAGTCTGTATTTTGTGAACATCTGAGGTTATATAGGTAATACTTGTGACTCTAGGAGGAAGAATTCATAGATATTCTTCCTCCTAGTTGTGACTGAATAATTATATAGTCTTTTTGTTGTCTATGTATATGTCCAAACCACAGTAATATTATCTATAATTTAATTATTACATTACGTTACATTTCTCAGCCGATTATCAAGAAATGTTGTGAGCAGGTTCAATAAGTTCATATACATTTTTTGTGACTCTAATGACTGAGATATGACATGATATAGTGTTGAAAGTATGGACGCCTGCGCTAAATTTAATGGCAATGACTCTGATGCGCACGTCAGTTGCCTATAAGTTATGAGCTCTCTCTCGTATATACATGCGCACAGCACAGCACAGTCATTCATTACTCATTAATCTCATTATCATTGTAAAATACTTTTATTTAAATATATAATTAAATTGTATGCTATGTAAGGGCAGACTCGAGAGGTTAACAGCTCGGAGAGCCACTAGTATATTTAATAACATATTTAATGTATTAAGTGCATTAATGCATTGGTGTCCAATAGGTAACTGTTCAAGATAATACGAACAATGTTATTTTAAACTCGCGGATACAATGATCTTGAAGATTGGTTACAAAACCTAGTTAAAAACATGAAATATACATAGTAATTAAACAACTTTAAACGGTTTAAATCGCGTATATTTGTCATTATTTTTGTCCCGACGTTTCAAACACTTTGCAGTGATCGTGGTCACGGGGTGACGCGTAGTCGAGCGCCCACTGCGGTCATTACTTGCATGGGTTACCTTTAGTGGTATTTACTGCTGAGTTGTTGTCTTAAGACAACAACTGGAAGTGAAGATGGCAGTTGTTATAGCGCAGTAGTAGGCTACGAATGAATATGTAAAGAAGTGTAATTCTCATACAGCAACCGCTTTGATTTCAGACTCAACAAGTTCACAATTAACAAAAAACTTCTTCAAAATTCAATTAGATTGACGCTTAGAAGTGAGCGCAACCGCGGGGCGCAGCTTGTAATAACATACACCATGGTCACCTTCGATTATTAAGTGTGTTTTATTTATTATATGTATACTTGGCCAGTCTGCGACCAATGTCTTGCATATTGGTAAGTGGTTATCAAGGACAACTACCGAAGCACACACAATTTTTGCTCGGCGATAATATTTACTTCAGGATGGTAGCTAGCAAGGCGAGCCTTCACAAAATACCCTAGCACCATGCGGTACAGATAAATTTAAATTTCTTGGAACAAATTTTGGTACGGGTCTACATAACCAAATAAGTAGAAGAGAAAAATGTATTAGTCAAATTGTCTGTAATGTAGGTAAAGTAAACTAGTATATAATTATGATGTAGAAGCGCAGGCAGGCATGAACCGCACTCGCCGTTACAGGCTTTGGAAGTCATAGAGTGTATGTAGGTACATGCCTACTACATATTATTATATTCAGTATGGACCTATGGGTACAAGCGCTCGTCTTCTCGCTTCTCATACTGACTCGGTACAGCAATGGGAGATACCCACTGAACAAGTGCTTTCGTTTTTTTTATTAATAATTATTAAATATAGATAGATAGATAAATAGCACTTTACTGGGACACCATTTAGAAAATTATAAATAGTATACTATAAATTGTAACTACAAGTGTGAGAACCGGCGCGGCGGAGGTCTAATCGCTTAGCGATCTCTTCCAGACAACCTTTAACTATAGAAAAACCATACTATAACTGAAGAACTACAATGGACGATGGTCTTAATAATGTTAAGGTAGATCCCAGTTTAGAAAATTTATAGGCACTTACCTACAGATAATGCGCTATTTACCGTAGTGCAAATGGAGAACAATGTTCATCGAGTGTAAGTAAAAGTGTGCAAGACTTCGATATTTTTCACCGTAGTGCGCTTTCCTCGGTGAAATGTATTTTAAATAGATTACTTTGATTATTTGTTTCACTAATTATTCAAAATCATCATCTCCTTGCACCGGATTTTGAAATAGGTTCAACAATACCCATGATATTGTTTGCTAGTTGCTTATTACTATGTTATTGGATTGAAGAATTTGATGTAATACACATGCTAGGTCCACTTCTTAATGGAAGTGTGTATTCCAATGTTTATTTTATATTATTTTCAATTATGTAAGCTACGATTTCCAGTTTTGTGGTCTTCCCATAATAAAAGTAACTTTTTTTTTATTAATGCCTCGTAGCCTTTGACCACTATCTCACAGACCTGATGGTAAGTGATGATGTGGTCGAAGATGTTGTTCAGGCTAACCTAGAATTACTGGCTCTCAAGGACAGCTGCCGGAAGACAGAAGAAGACAGTGACTGCGCGAAGGAACTCACCGACTGAGCATCATGCCACTACTTACTAGAGTTGAGAGTGCACATTAGACGCACAATAAATCTCTCGATTATAGGCCGTTAGCATTCCCAAGGAGGATGGTATGTTAATGATAATGTTCGTGGTAGGCTTTGTGTTGTAAGAAATCTTGTATAGCTGCGAAGGCAATCGCCTATTTAAAAAAAATATCAAGAATAATGCGTTTTTTCTACACAGTCCTTTAAATCCTTGAATAGAGTAAAGGGTATAAAGTAATCAAAGTAAGGTAAATTCTATATTTGGTTACTTTTCACGGTTCCTTGAAAACGGGGCCCCATTACTCGGCTGTCCGTCCGTCCGTCTGTATCTTCTTTGGACTCGTAAGTGGTATATAAAATAATAATAATATAGCTCGTTGAAATACTCAAAAAAAATGTGGTAGTATGGCGTACCTAGCCCATAAAAATAACAACAAAAAGTAAAAAATAAAAAAGGATTCTCATGCAGAAAAAGTATTTTTCTAACGGTGTCTGACTTTGCTCTATCCTAAACAGAGGAATGCATACAAGCGACAAAGTTGGTATGCCTTGCTATTCCAGTACAACATGTATATAAAAAAACCCAACCAAGTGCGGGTCGGACTCCCGCTAACATTCTCGAACTATATTTTAATGCATTCTGTGTTATTTCTAAATATGATTAAAATACAAGTTCTATCGCATGCTGAGTGAAAATGACATTTACAAATTACTGGACACAATGTTTTTGTTCCGAACGAGAATCGAACCCCATTGATACAAATCGAGCACAAAGTTTCGGCTCGAAAGAGTAAGGTTCCGGTGGCCAAGTAGAATAGACACGGTTCGAAATGGAGGATGCAGGTTCGATTCCCGTCTGAACCAAAAACATTTTGTGATCCAATTATTTGTAAATTTGGCATTCCGAGTTCGTACGGAACCCTCCGTGTGTGAGTCCTAATCGCATTTGGCCGACTTTTCGATTGAATGGCTAAGGGCCCGTTTCAGAATGTCCTAATAAAGTTTCGGATTGCTATGCAACACATAAAATAACTGAATCATAAAAATGACATGCATGACATATGATTATAACCGATGGATATAGGCTTAACCGATGACTGTGAAACACAATGATAGTGTTTCATTTATTAAATATGATCTGGGTAGTAAAACGGAACTTTCGAACATTCTGAAACGGGCCCTAAATCTAATAAAGTAACCCAACTAATAGGCGAAAACGTAGGCTTTTGCCACAATATTACCCGATGTTTAATGATGGTGTGATCGGAGATGGAAAACCTAAAATGGGAACAAATATAATAATTGAAACAGTTTTTTTATGTGCGTGTACATATCTGTGACAATACAACGAATTTACTTACCTTGAAAGCAGTTAAGTAGATATGTAATATTTTTTGAGTATCCACAATTCATGAACCGAGTAACCAAGTGCAATTCTGAGGATACCCGGATCCACGCGCATGATAGCATCGTGCACCTAGACAAGGACAACGAAGTACCACTGTTTTCAAGATAGAGCGAGTAGGAAGATGTCTCGAGATGACCAACGGCAGTTAGGGGTCAGGGGTGAACGCTCTTGGGTGAGATGTTAAACTAACTGTTGCGTGCACTGTGGCAGGTTCTATACTAACTATGATGTATGCAGTGGTATATGTCATAGTAACTAGTATGATATCTATGGCTAAAGTTGAAGAAACAGGTTAGTTTTGGTGACCACACCTATGTATACTGCTCTCTTAGAGATAGTATTGATGTTTATGCAATTAATTTGCGACTAAAAAGGCATTTATTGTAATTGCCTGAAGAATTGGTGTATTGATGCATGTACATGGTAGTAGGGCATTTTGCTGATGCTACCGTATATGACTAGCTACCGTCCTCGAGTAGAAAGTCTCCGCCCACACCCTTCTTCCATCGGACGTCCAGACAAACGGAGAACCGCCATCCGTACATGGTTCACTTTTCCGTACGAAGCGATTCGCTTGCACTCTCGTGCGCACTGCGAAAGAGTGGAACTCCTTGCCGCGGTCTGTTTTTCTCGATGAATACAAAATGAGTGTCTTCAAATCGAGTGTAAATAGGTTTCTTTTAGTTAAGCGTGTATCATCTTAGACTACATTAATGCTTAACATCAGGCAGGGTGGTGGGTGGTCAATCGCGAAACTATTCTGAATAAAAGAAAATGTCTTTCGCTCAGCACTCTGACAGCCAGTACCTTACCTTCTAGATAGATCCGGCTTACCATACTTTCATCTCTTAAGCACAAATAGATGAGAAGTTTTATTTATTGCTGATAAGCTATCTTACCTATAGGCGATAATGCAGTCGAAATGTTGTATATATGATGTTAATAATTATTGTGGGTGTGTGGAATAACGGTTGTGAGATGTCCAGCAGTATTGAATGAGCCTTGTCTCAACATAATGCTTATTGTCTAAAACAAAAGCGCTGATTTTCAGCCAAGACTCTAAGAAATGAATTATATTTTTTTAAAGTTCTGACTAGTTACTAATCTTAAACAACAACCTAAGATCGGGTCCGATAGTGAATGCCTACTCCTAGTTGTCAAACTACGCTACGAAAAACGGGTGAGAGTACGGACTTCGAGTCTGTAGTGTGTAGTTTTCACTAATAAAAGTCTACTAAGAAGTATTTAGACTACCTGTGGGTCTGCAATGGCATTTGCATTGCCTAAATGCTTTCGTTGAAGTAGCTGTATTGTTAAGTTTCACGTTACCTGCCAGAATAAGTAATAAGCTTGACAGATATGAGTATCGAAACATCTTCGAGAAAATTTAAGTAAGTGTACTTAGTTAAAAAAATGGTTGGTTAACCAAAGTTTCTATACAGTTAAGGATTTCTTGCAGACGACTTATAATCGCTACTACATTTACCACGCTAAATAATTTAATTGTAATTAGGCATTAAATAGATTATGACAATTTAAAAAAATATTTGACATCATTATTATTATTAAGTCTCAATTCCATTGTATAATATTATATTTAATTGACATTTGCACACCTCATACGAGGTCGTTTATTGTGAAACTGTTGTACTTCCTACATACCATTATGGCATTAGACCCTTTAAACTAGTTATGACGTCAAGACCGGCCTGTTCAAAATAAAGAACGAAATGTCACTAGCAACTCACAGTTCACACTTTCCGGGTTTAGTGTGTTGCAGACTTTATCTGTAGCTACTAATTAATCTGTGGCAAGGGTTGAGGGTGGCAACACTGAACACTCAACAAAGGGTTTTATAATGATTTTTATGTGATTTTCACGGTACGTTGCACAATGACAGAGGCCCATGGTAAGTATATCTAACGGGCTTGTTTTTCATTACGGATCCTTGTTTTATGATAAATAAATGAAGAGCTATTTAGACTTATATAGCTTTATAGAGATTGTATTCTGCTCGTAGTAATAATAAAATTAGTAGTTCACTCCCAATTGAATGGAGAATTTAATAATTTACTCGTAAGTACCGATTTTTCAATAAAGTACGGGTCATCTACAAAATCTAAATCCAAGCCTTACTCCATCTTAGGCGCAGCTCCTGATTTGACTCTTTTGATGGACACGTATGAAAAACACTACAAAATTTCTGAGGATGTTGGTGTTTCGTCTTCCAGACCAGACATATTTCTATACTCGAAAGATCTAAAACGCATAGTACTTATAGAACTTGTTGTATTATGACCTAACAAACGAATTAACCAAAAACGGTTATGTGGTCAATTTATATGCCGAAGAAGTTGGAGCAAGGGGTATACCAGCGAAATCCCTATATAACCTACTTAAAGACCTTGGCCTGCCAAGAACAACCGTAACTTCCATCCTAGAACGTGTATCTAAGGCGGCATTAGTAGGATCTTACCAAATTTGGTTAGGTAGGGGAGGAGGCTTGAGCGGGAAGGGGAGCGTTGATGCATTGTAAAGAGGCCTCTTAACCCTGCACCTGGGTTGCAAGCCCCAGGCCCCTCGAGCCTCTTCCTCTGCAACGCTATGGACCCGGCACCCGCATGGTGAATCCATGGAATGCTAAGTAATTCGCCTCTAAGTTCAATACTCATAATTATTTGTATGTTCTATTATCATATAAATTTATTTGGTCAATATTAAAGTATACATAATTTCATATTACTTCATAGTAATCAAGATATAGTACCTAAGCCTGATTTTCAAGAAGCATAGTAGGTACTTCGAAAATTATTTATTAAGTACTAATAACTAGGTAACTTAAGATGAGTTAAGATGGATTAACAACTTCTTTTCCATGTAACGATACTGGCTTTCCAATACACACATCCTGCTTCGTACGTAGGTACCGACCATTATGTAGTTCTATACTTACATAAAATTTACCTAGTTATTGCGCCGGTCAACAAAGTAAACTAAACTCCCATCAACAAACTTTATTAAAACCACCAGTGTCACCCGAAACTAAATATTATCACTAGTTAATTAAACGGGGCAACTGTAAAAACAATTCCTTGATAAAATTGTATCACCATACTATAGTAGGAAAGCAATACCGTTTTATTTAGTGACGATTGTAATTCAGTGCCATCTAGCGGATCAATGTGGAACTACAATTAAGACATGATGTTGTGAAATATTTGCATTATTTAGGGCCTGTTTCAGAATGTTCGAGTAAGTTCCGGTTTTACTACCCAGAACATTTTATTAAACAAAACACTATCTTTGCGTTTTACAGTCATCGATTTAGCCTATCCATCGGTTAAAACTTGAAACGCGCTGCATATGAACTGTCATTTTTATCATTCAGTTATTTTATGTGTTGCATATCAACCCGAAACTTTATTAGGACATTCTGAAACGAGCCCTTAAAATAAGGAATAAAGACATAAATGAAATATATTTTACAAATAGTTTAACATTAAAAACGTAAGCATTAAAAACGAAGTAAGTATCAATAATGGAATGAATAAGTTATCAAGGTCATGTGAAAAGTTGACTCCTCTCGCCGCTGTAGCAATATTAAGGTTATTTCAAGCGCAAATGACATCGGGGATGTAACTCAGTGGTAGAGTGTCTGCTTCGCATGCTGAAAGTCCTGGGTTCAAATCCCAGCATCTCCAAACATTATTTTTGCACAGTAACTACGATTTATTACAGAACATATTTATTAGTTTATGGTATTTATTTATAAAATCTAGTAGCAGTGTCAACAAATATTTTAAAATCTATGTATACTTATCTATATTCTAAACTAATAATATATACGAAGTAGTAACTAATTTTGCTAGTGCAATTATGATCGATGCACCAATTTGGGGACCAGAAAATTTGTGTATGTTGTTGATAGATTTTATTCATTACCACAAAATATAAATAAAAACATTATATACCTACATGTATGTGATTGAAAGTCATAACCTACAATCATTGACTTAATTTGCTGAAGTCTATTTTTTTAAAATACATTGTAAAACAGAAATCTTCTATTATCAGAAATCTTAATAATTCGAGGGCATTGGTCCGAACTGGCATTCGAATTCCGGACATCGAGTTTATAAAGTGACACTTTACACCACTATGCTCCTAGTGATTCGGCTACGATGTATTTCATCTTCATTTTGGAGTAAATAAATCGCATATAATTTCTCGATTCAATAGAGCGCAAAGCCGACTGCCCCGCTGCCGCTGCCACGTGCCAGAGTCATTTCAATTAATAATAAATATAGTGCACTGATTGACAACCACCTGGGTTTCGAAATCACTATCTATAAAATTATATGTATCTGAATATTTTTACACATTTATATAATATCATTCATTACTTACCTGTATCTCGGGAGATAAGAAATTATCCTGGTAAAGTTGACAAGCATAAAAATAACGAAACATTCAGAAATGTATGTTTTTAAAAATTCCGATTTACAATATTTGTAGGTATTCAAAATCTATAGAAACTTTAAGGGCCCGTTTCAGAATGTCCTAATAAAGTTTCAAGTTGCTATACAACACACAAAATAACTGAATGATAAAAATGACAGTTGTCATGCAGCGCGTTTCAAGCTTTAACCGATGGATAGGCTAAATCGATGACTGTGAAACGCAAAGATTGTGTTTTATTTATTAAATATGTTCTGGGTAGTAAAACCGGAACTTACTCAAACATTCTGAAACAGACCCTAAATCTTAATCATTTAAAAACGTTTTAAAACTGCAAGTTACATATTTATGGGATCGTTTTTTAAAGCTTTCATTTTGATATCTCCCATCGATAATTTTGGAAGATTTTTTTTTATTATCTCCCAATATGGCGTCTCAAAAGCGCCATATTTTTTTTATGTTCCTTGTGTCACTTGCGCTATCAAGACGAATCAATCAATATCTCATACATTAAAATCTGTTGGGCCGTTTAGAAGTGATGTATATATACATATAGTAAGCAAATGCATGAACCCTAAAAACATAACACAAATTTTTTGGTCATTCGTTTTCTACACGATTTTTTTGTAAATTAATAGTAGGTATAGAACTCTTTGTATACGAAACCGACTCCCAATAGGTAATTTTTTCAATACGTGCCTATGTAGTCGTAAAAACATTACAAACGAAACCAAGAAGGTTTTAATCAACCGCTCTGATAAAGTAGTCCTCATAAGTTATTCCATTTCACCTGACATTTGGGCGTCATCAACAATTCATTCCGTTGGTCTGCGGCGAACAGTGGCCGTAATGGACTTTACTTTTTAAAGATCCACCTGGTAAAGGGCTCTGTGGGTTACTTGTGAAAATCTATATTCTGTGGAAAAACCAATTTGATCCAGTTTCACATCAGATACCTAATTCAGTTTTGTGGTAGGGATTGTTGGTCAGAGGATCGTTGTCGTGAGTTAAATAACATACTTACTTTAATACTTTTTAACAGACTTTAAAATAGAAGAAAGTTCTCCATTCTTCTGTATTTTTTATGTTAGTTACCTCTGAACTTTTGACTGGGTGAAACGATTTTGATGTTTCCTTTTTTGAAAGCTGATGTTTGTCGTGTGGTCCCATTTAAATTTCATCAAAATCGGTCAAGCCGTTTTTGAGTTACGCTCCAAAAACTGAAAAATATTTTCCTATCTTAATGATATAGGCGTTGACAGTGAATGACAATCGATCCCGTCAGTAGCAAGGGTAGTGACCCTTGCTACTGACGGGATCGAGTGACGACGCGAGTGACTGACGCACAAAAGAGTGAAAAAATAGTTTTCACCTAAAAATGGACACTCAAAAGCATGAAATAACTTATCGAAGTCAGTATCATGCGCTCAATATTGTGATAATATTTTTGAACTAGCGGCAGCGCCTCCTAAGGAATTTTCTTAAATAGCGATGCCTAAGACGCCTGCAGAGCCTGGGAATTATGGCAAACCCCTCTAGGGTTAGGTACATTCCGGCTAATACAGAACTTAAGTTATATAATAGCCATATAGAACCCAGCTTATATACATAAGGTTTATTTTTTTTTATTTTAGCCTACCTATAACCAATATCTCACCAGATGGCAAGTGATGACGAGATCGAAGGTGTTAACAGGCTAAACTTAGAATTACAGGGTCTCAAGGACAGCTGCCGGAACACAGCGTTAGGTGCTTGGCGACAGATTATCTACTTGAGGGTGGTAGCACGCCAGGCGGGCATTTGCAAGACGTTCTACCTCCATGATGTAAAAACCAAGACCGCGGCGGAATTGAATTCTGAACCCGCTATACAGCAGTCCATAAAGATCGTCACCGGGTCATATTATATGTTCTATGACCGGGTCTTCACGGCGCATGGCTCCATCACTGCGCTTGGCTCCACTCACGTCGATATAAGTGGCGAGATGATGCTCATTAGGTGCATTTTGATCTTAATTACCTCTTACGACACCCAAGGAGGCCGTGTAACAATCTCATTTTGAATTAAGGATTCATTTTTTATACGTACTATTTTTTTTATAAAATATTATATAAAAGGCAAAGACATGACAGCGAATTGCAACGAAGCACCGAAGGCACGGAGTCCAGGAAATTAAGTCGCGACTCATTTCCACCCCGTAATCCAGCGGGTATCTCGTATCGGCAGACTCGGGGATACCTTTTGCCTATTGTAGTAGGTGGAATAAAAAAATATTGCTTATACTTCAGATTGCTCGAACATGTTCCAATATTAAACAGCGCTGTTATTTTTTATACTTCCCTCTAAAATGATACATATATTACACATTCAAAAACAATAATTTTAACTGGTTATTAAGATGGTAATTACAAAACTTACATATGACTTCGTATCGAGTCATGAACGTATGGTCCAAACGTAGTCAATAAACTCAGTAATATGTATTATGGGCACAATTCGAGTCATTCATAACTTACCATTAGTAGAGATATTGGTCAAATGCTTAGCCATCAGGTATAAAAATAAATTAACACACTAAATTTACGAATTATTCAAAATGTTAATTTACACTATTGTTCTTTCTACGATAATTCCACGATATTTTTTGTTATTTTTCACAATTTTTTCATATAACTATCAAACAAACAAACAAACAAATATTCTTTTATTGACATACATTGATTACAGTACATACAATGAACCCATAGGTTCTCGAACTAGTGTTAAACTGTGTTTCTGGAACCAGTGGCTTCTGCCATTTTTAACTTTTGGTCAATTTAAATTTTATCATATAAAGTAAGATAGTTAATACAAAAATGAAGAAATATTACATGAAAAATTAAATAATTATAAAGGGTACATATGTGTTGTGAGTGTAGAGTATAGTTTGAAGTGTAGTGGATGCATGTTTTGTGGTGTGAGTAGTGTTTGAATATTTATTAAATAAATATTTAAATAGGCATATTTTACATTAGGAATAAAAGTGTGAAAGCATAGTCTCAATACTTTCATAATCGAAATTCTTCAGCCAAGTCACTATAGTCGCCTTAATTTCGTTATTAGACTTCTTTTTCAATTTGACCTTCTTATTTAGCTCCTTATATCATATGAAAGTTTATCCGAGTGGACGGATTAATGTGTGATGAAGGCATGGGAGCAGTATAACTTCACTAACGCGAAAAAATCTCGGCACTTCATTTCCACGTTTCCAATACACACCGGTAGGGTGAACGGTCCCGTGATTGACAGCTAATAACCGCAGATTTCCCACGGGGCTGCACAATTTGTCCCTTACCCCACCGTACCATGTCGTTGGAGTCATGGAAACGATACCTACTTATACGCTGAGGTGAAGGAAATTAAAAATGTGGAAATATGATTTTTATATATATTTATGTATATTGCATGGTGGTAGGGCATTTTGCGAAGGCCAGCCTGGCTCGCTACCACCCTCAAGTAACCTGTCGCCAAGCACCTAACGATGTGGTCCGGCAGCTGTCCTTGAGAGCCAGTATTGCTAGGTTAGCCTGAACAACATCTTCGACCACATCATTTCTTACCATCACGTGAGATGGTGGTCAATCAAAGGCTAGCCTATTATGTATAATATACCTTTTTAGATTTACGAAGATAGAGATTCTCACGTATACGTGAGAATTTCTATAAAATATTCACAGTGAACTCTGAAGCCCTAAACAGAAATGATGTTAGAAAAGTTAATAAGGCTTCGCAAAATAGCAAATAAATCCTCTAGAACCATAAAACAGACTGTAATAGTAACTAGCACCTAACCTGGTAAACCTAAAGCTAGAAGATGTATAAATAAATGCATAACCGTTATCTGCTGCGTAAAATATTAATGATCATCCCCATTAGCTTGAGAGAGCTTTTTACACGAATAGACAGAAAGGTAATGCATTGATGTAGAATCTTGTAGAATATTCTGGAAGAGCTTCCTTGTAGTTCTCATCCTAGTTTTATTTTGATTAAAGGTATTGATCGTCTCATATTAAACTCCCGCCCGGACTTCGCACGGGTCATAAAAAGTAAATGATAAAAATGGTTATTTATAAGAGATGTATAACCATCGCGGACTTTTTTGAGGAGCTTTTAAGGTGTACTGAAGTATATTATTTTGATCTATCTCGTAAGGTTCAGCTAGCGTTTGCAATGGAAGCTAAAAAATATGTTTTTATATATATTTCTAAATAACATTAGAAACCTCTAAAATTATCAGTGTTTCTCTGCTATACTATTACGCATATAGGTACTTATAAATCTTTCTTTGAATTACTCAATCTACTGAAAAGAACTACACCAAAATCCGTTGCGTAGTTTTAAAGATCTAAGCATACACAGGGACAGACAGACAGCGGGAAGCGTGTTTGTTTTATACTATGTAGTGATTCAGAGACTTTTTGGATTAAACGTGAAAGTAAGTACTAAATTGGACAGTTTACGAGTATATCCCGGCAAAATATAAAAACGCAATGTAGATGGCGCTGTAAATCATTACGTATTAGTTGCATAATATAAACAGTCTATTGTGTGCAAGTGAGCAATAATGTGCAACGCTCTCTTCGATTCGTTTCTGTATTATTAAGGACCTATTTCTAAAAGGCTTAAAATAAGCATTAAACGTGAAGTTGAAGCTACTTCCTAGTGGTAATTTTTGAGTTATTATTTTCTGAAATAAGTAATAATTCGACATTTACAAAATGTGCAAAGTATTTTGTTTTTTTCTAATCATTTTATTATTTATAACTATATTTGAAATAAAATCATAAAAAACACCTCTAACACACGCAACTGGAACCATGCGAATTATTTGATTATACTAAATGAGCACGAAAATTTATTTACTTATAGACAACGCATAAATCCATAATATGGTAGTAAACTGGGGGGTTATACTTGTACATCAAATGACTGGCACAGAGTCAACCTAACCTTATACATGAATAATCAAAAAACAACTTGTGTAAAAATTTTGTAGTGCTTTTATGCAATTTTGTGGAGATCGGAGTGGAAGTGATATATTAGATTATAGCTAAGATATCACAGCTTTTATTAAACAAATTAAGTTAATGTATAGATAAAAAGCCAAAATACCGTTATAATTTGTGCCAACTGAATTTTGAGCATTGTATTTTTCAGTTAAAGGCCGCGGTCTGGAACCGTTCCCGGTAGATGGCAATAGCAATAGATTAGCCTCCTACTATATGTGCCTAAAACATGTCTAACGAAACTAATGTGCTAAGACACATGTGTTTCGCGATGTTTTTTTATCTGTGAAATGACTAAACAGGTAACATGAAATAGGTACGCTCAAACTTCAACAAAATCGTTCCGTACCTTATCCATAGTTCCTATAACTACGACATCATCGTCTTCACTAATCATAAGGCGGGCGATTAGGTAAAAGCCGATAAATCTTAGACCTTGGCAATAAGTTATTGCGCACTCAGTGTGCAGGCCCCCTAATTACTGCGGTGTAAAAATAATTAACCTGCGTGGGTCAGTGGGAATGCAGGAACTGCGGGTATTTTGTTATGTGGAATATTCGAGACTATTATTTGGCGGGAATCTCACACGGAATACGGCCTAGTACGAGTCGGACTTCGCTCTTTTAAGGTGGCACACAGTCCGTCAAAGCATGGTGGTAGGACATTTAGCGAATGCCAGCCTGGCTAGCTACCACCCTCAAGTCTGTCACCAAGCGCTTTACAGTGTGTTCCGGCAGCTGTCGTCAGCTGTGTAAATTGGTATTTTAAGTGTTTGTTGCTAAAATAGAGAATATGGTACACAATATACTGAAATTTATAATTCCTTAATTAGTTTAGTTTTCGAAATAGATGCCTATAGATAAAAACAAATAAATCTAGTAAAGTAAAGAAATATTTATCCCTGGGTAAATATTCTACACAAACTATCAAAATATCGGGTTAGTTACTAATTCCGGGCAGATAGACAGACAGCAGAATCTCTATAATAGGGCTGCGTTTGAACTTCCAAGTTAATTATTAGTCCGGTCAATATAGACATTCAAAATAACAATAATTCCCGGAGAGCCAAATATTGGTAAAGAGCTGGGGTTTACCATTATAAATAAAGTTTTAAGAATCCCCATCAATCCTATGTGTGCAACAAAAGTTATTCAGTGTCAAAGGAAAAAAATTCAAGTTTCTTGGACTTTTCTCGAAAACGGTAAATTTTATCAAACAAAACTTGAAACCAAAGTTATACTTAGATCTTAAAACTATCTACAAAAATGGTCTGCATATTTTTTTTCCTACAAGTTACCATTCCTGAGATATCGCGATTCTAAGAGTTACATTATACATGATATGCACACATTTCCACACCTGTGAGGTAGTCGCCGAGTACGGCGAGTTTTTTTTACCGTGGGTTCCCCTGTAGGGCTACTCCACTAACTGAAATGACATTTTCGGATAATTTAAGGGAACAATACCCGTCATGTTATTAAGATAATTTTAAGATCTACAACTTTGGTTTGAAGTTTTTTTGATAAAACTTACCGTTTTCGAGAAAAATCTAAAAAAACCTCAAATTTTGACTTTTGACCCCGAATAACTTTTGTAGCACACTTATGATCGATTGGGATTTTTAAAACTTATTTGTAAACCCCAGATCTCTACCAATATTTAGCTCTCCGGGAGTTATTGTTATTTGACCACTATTTTTATGTCTAAATTGACCGGACTACACGTTCCGAACTTAGAGAATGAAATGATAAATCGATATCATGCTTAGTTCTGTACATAAAACCTCAAAAGAGGTCACCATCTTAAGTTCAAACTTAATTTTATTATTCTCAGTGTTTCAGTAACCAAACCAAATTAAAATAATAATATCAAAACAGCAAATGATACATCCCATGTGGTGCCAGGCTAGAATGTCACCCCCCCACCCCATCTATACCCGTGGGTGTAAGAGCAACACACCAGAAGGTGGGCAGCAGCGCTTTCTAAGGAACTCATATCTCACACTGCGATCCCCAAGACGCCTGCCAAGCGTGGGGATTATGGCGAACCGCCCATAATAAGTGAGGTTGTATTCAGCAGTGGACAATCTGGCTGATACACTAAATTATATAATGATAACTTAAAATATAGTAGGTTCAATATATATTTTAATTATGAAGTAAACGTACACAAATTAAATATTAGTAATTAAATATTGTCAGTATAGTGTACTATGGTTAAGTATCTGCTAACATGCTATATGTAAAATATATATATACAATGCTTAGACACGTAGGTATCTACCACAGGCAGTATTGTATTACACGTTGCGTCATTAGGGCAGTAATGATACTCGGGAACGGTTATCGCTTGTTGTCGTCACTGATGACGTTGTTAATTTCCGTCTTAAATTATAATACTCTACATAGAAACTATTAATACAGAATAAAAATGACCAGGAGGAACACTCTGCAAAGGCATTCCAATAGATAAGCGACTCTAGACACGAAGCAATAAAGTGCACTTCAGTTCGCACAGCATTTAGTTATATTTACCTACAAGCTGTCTCTCTTTCTATCCAATAGCTTTGATCTCTTCTGACGCGGCAAGCAATGTAGAATAATGCCGTCTGTACATATACGCCGACACGAGACTACCTGTAAGTTTTGTACCTAAAGTGGGTAGTACAGAGGGTTGGCCTCAACCGGGTCATAGTAGAGAGAGGGAAGAAAACCTCACTCTTTCTACTATGACCGGGGACTGTGTTTATTACGCTCACTCTATTTAATCGTATATCTTTTAAAGAAAATAAATCATTTGCAGTTGGGTTCTTACTTTGTTATTAATATAAACGTGTTATATTATCTACAAATGTTATGTTTTGTGAACTAATAAGATGTGAAGTGACTACAAACGAAGTCTATTATTAGTGTAGTTTAGTACTCGCTAATCATGTAAAAAAGCTTTATAAAATAAATGATTTTTAAACATGGATAGAGCTGTAGCGATTCTTATTTCAAAGAAAATAGTTATAAATATGAACTAATATAAATAGATAATTAACAGCATGTTAACGCCATGACATGCGTGTCACCGTTAATCACGGAATATACCGTTAATTGTCCGCTGTGTTATTGTAACAAATTTCCAGACAAGGGGACGGCTTCATCATGGATAATTCGTGTATATGACTAGAGGTGGTAAGCGTGAAATGGGAATCAAGAAATGACTTTACCGATTGCCCCGCTAGCTTATATAAGCTATATTGAAGAAAAATCCTCTTGTCCCCCACTGGGGTGAAAAACTGGGAGACAACAGGAATAACCCTGAATAAGTCGTTTATGGGTTCTGAAAGTTTTGTTTTTACACTCACCTACAGCTTAGATTAGAGACTGACTTCCAGACTTGCACTGAAGATCATAATGAGTAGTAGAGGTGGGGACAAATAGATTTGAATTTTTTTTCTCTATTGAAGTAAAAATGTAATGGGATTGATCAAATTTTAGATACTTTCATAAAAAACTTATTTGTTCAGTGAAAATCTGAACAAATAAGTTTTGAAGTTGACAAGTTTTGTAGCGCTCATAGCGGAGTTTGCTTTGTTGTTCTTAACCGATCAGCAAAGTTCAGCATCGTCCACCGCGGTCATGACTTGGATGGGCGACCGCTAGTGATATTACTACTGAGTGCTTCCGTGCTTCGGAGGGCACGTTAAGCCGCCGGTCCCGGTGTTGTCTTAGGATGGCAGTCGTTACAGCATGGTGGTAGGGCATTTTGCGAATACCCATCTAGCTAGCTACCACCCCCAAGTAGAAAATCTGTCGCCAAGCACCGATCGGTGTGTTCCGGTAGCTGTCCTTGAGAGCCAGTAATTCTAAACATTCAGGCTAACCTATAGCCTGAACATCACCATCGACCACATCATCACTTACTATCAGATGAGATAGTGGTCAAAGGCTAAACTTTCAGGTATAAGTCCCTACTCATTATTTCACATATAACAAATAAATATATATATTTTAAAAAACACAAAGTCCGAAATAAGTATCTTCAAAAATTATCTTAACAAGCAAAATGAATACGCATATGTAGGTATGTATAAGTAGTATATTATGACTTGTAATCTGCATTTACCATTAAAAGGACTTTGGCTTTAATTACGTTTTATTGTTTACTATATTATGTATATTAGCATTTACACCCACACTAAGAAGTCATGTATATATAAATCACACTATACAGAGTGTATGGTGAAGGGTTAGACAAACTTGGTGGGCTTGTAGGTGAACGTATTTGTAAAATACGAATTGATCCAGAAGACCCTAATTACTCACTGTTTTTAAACTCTTTTTTTGTAATTTTCTTATAGAATACCTATATACCCCTATATATTTTTTTGTACATGTTTTAGATTTTTGATTTTGGTCCCAAATGTAACCTTGATCTATCGAAGGCATTGTTAATGCAAAATGATGAGTAAATAACTAGTCATGGGCTCTCAAAGTTAAGAAACTAAAAAAAATAAGTCTATGTATACCTATGGGGTACACAGAATAGTTTAAAAAGTGTTCAAATGAATGTGGTTGAAGAGTTCAAATGCTTTACTATTATACTAACAAGGCCTACCCGTACAGATTGGTCTTCAACCTGACGACATTACAACTTTGACCAGAATTTGAAAAGAAAATACAATAAAATATATTTAATTTTATTTTAATTTTTTTGTCACTTAAACCGACAAACCACATTACCAGACGCCCATGTTCATAATCCCTTAATTCGGAAGCGGTTGTTATAATTAAACATTTCACCCTGTACGGGGGTAGGTATAGCGTGATATACGACCCCACCTGTACGTGGCGTATGAAACAGATCCGGGAACAAATGACATGTATGATTATCATTTGAGAACTTTGTGAGAAGGGTAAGTTAGTAAGGATATGAATTAAGAATCTCATCAAAAGGGGGCAATATTTAGCAAATTATCGGAGCACAAAATGCCCAGCGGTTTAGGCATCCGGCGCGAAATCGGAGACGCGGGATCGACTCCCGCCCGTGGCATAAAATTTTGTGCTACAATAATTCGTAAAATATGATTTTCGCTTAGCACGTGATAGTGCTTGTAAGCATATTTAGAAAAAATCAAGCGAGCAATTTCCTGATATTGGTCACTTTGAAGATTAACTCCTCTTCAGAAAATCATGTTTGCAGCAAATCCGTGGTGGAGTTTTTTCGTAACTGCTTAATTAATAGGTTTTATTATAGCTGAGAACCTAGCCTTTGATTGCCCTCACCTGATGGTAAGTGATGATGAGGTCGAAGATGTTGTTCAGGTCAACTTATAATTACTAGCTTCTTGTGGACAGCTGCCGGAATGCACTGTTAGGTATGTGGCGACAGATTTTCTACTTGATCGTGGTAGCTAGCCAGGCGGACATTCGCTAAATGCCCTACCACGATGCTATGACGATTACCATCCTAAGACAACAACCGGAACCGACGGCACGTGTTTTCGTGTGTATAAGCACGGAAGCGCTCAGTATTAATACCACTAGCGGTCACCCATACAAGTCATGACTGCAGCGGACGTTTCCAAGTAGGCTACGAGCGCTTCCAAGAAAAATATTTATAGTTTATAATTTATTTGAAAACAGGTACGCTGATAACCTTATCAGCTTATTTAATCAGCTGTTTTCAAATTATTTAAGTTCATTTCGTATGCGAGACATCTACCAGGTAACAAACACACAGCGCCTCTGCGAAATAGCTTTCAGCAATCAACCCTATTGCTGCTTGCCATCAACTCACAATGACGTAGACAGAGAAACCTACGTTTATGAAATAAGCATTTGAAACTTATAATATATACAATACAATATCAGTTGCCAGTGGTAATCAGTCTATGGTGCACATCACCACAGCTCCTAAAAGTATTTTGGTAATCTTCTGAAAAGATTTGAATGTAATAAATTCTTTCACCTCTTCGGACTGACAGAATTGACAAAGCCAAAATCCGCAAACATCAAAAGTGTCACATTTTGTAAATCAGGGTTTGTATTGTCTTAGATGTAAATATTTATTTTATTCACTTTTTACCAAAGTTTTAATGAACGCGTACACATCAATTATATTAGCATTATTATGTGAAGCTGTAGCACATATAGAACTTGAATACTATGACGTCGGTACAGTGTTATTTTCTCCCTCTGATTTGAACAAAAAGCGGTGGACTACAGCTGAAATAGCACTTTTACGAGCAAGAAAAAGCTTTCTCGATATACTACCACCACCAAATATCCTCCTCGAGTCACAAAACGAGGACTTCCCTAACTTAATGCTTGATTATTTTAGAGATGCATACTCAGTTGTGAAAAGAGATGCTAAAGATGATGAATCGAATAGCCTCATGAAGACAGCCCTCTCAGACACCATAGGAGGGTACATGAAAATGTGGATATTACCGATCACAAAATTTGCTTATTACGGAGGGACGGTACCTCAAGATGACGCTCTTCGTCTTTTTCAGCTACACGATGACATAAAAAAATATTTAAATACCGAGGGCAAAGGCTGGAGTAAGCCTAGGGCTAACTTTATAAGCCTTATACCTGTGAATGTGGCTCCACTACATACCACTAATCGCAGAAATGCTCCTGATCCTTGTGCAAATCTTGCTTATTTCGAAAAGACCGATAAAGGCTTAGCTATACCTGTGCCTAATGTTAATTGGGAAAAGGACTCTGAATCAATGTTTGTACCACTCAAAAATCAATCTCTTATATCACTTAATTCTCCTAACTCGTCTCAAACTCTATTCAAATATTATAATACTGCCAAGAATTGTTTACAAACAAGCAACATCGAAGACCATCGCAAGTTTGACGAACGTCTTCAAAATTGGTTAGTGGTTGATGTTATTCCACACCTCAGTGACGAAAAATTATATCCAGCATTGAGGAGCGTTCTATCCCTGGTAAATAAAACAAGAAATTTATGTGATACTGTTATTGACTTATACACTACACCGATTCCGTCATCTAAACGAACTTGTATTGCTGGAATCCCTATTGATCTTTCGTCAAAGAAGATGATGGTCATAACAGTTATTATATTGTTGGAAATAGCCTGGTGCATTCCTACGCTGTGCTACTTGATGTGTACAAAAATGAAAAAGAAATCAAACAAGAACAATGTATATTTTTTCATAGAACCTAAGAATACTCACGCCAAAGGGTGGGCAGAGAGCACACAGTGTACACCTGTTACCAACAATACGCGAGCAGTATCCAAAGAAGTTAGTGCAGCACCTAGCAAAAGGTCTACAGGTTTTGTTTTGACCCCACGAACGAGGAGTTATTACACGGAAACACAATTTTCTAAGATGTCCGAACATTCAATGGGAACGGGCACGAGATCCAATTTTATATGTCAGTTAGCTCCTAAAAGTACGGAGATGTTTGATCATGCGACAAGTTTGAGGTCTTCCTCAAAGAAACTTACAACTTCACTAGCAAATATGACACCTGAAAAGAAGGCATCGATTTCTTTTGATAACTCCAGTCGTTTAGAAGATTTTTGTATGATACCTGATAGAGAAACTGGAAGTAAAACTGCAAGCTTCATCACAGTTCAAGAGCTACAACCTACGAAGACCATCACAGTTCTACACGAAAGTGCACAGCGCGTAAAAAGTGGACACGGTAACTTAGAAATTGTAAATTACGTCGATGAAACTAAGAAGACGGATAAGAAAAATACTGTAAAAAAGAAATGTAAAGGATCTAAGAAATGCGCTTTGATATCTTCAGCAGATGATTGTAAAAGAAGACCTAATACGGCAACAACTAAACTGGATAATGAGGTAGCAGAGCATATTTCCAAAGTGTTTAGGAAACATTCAGATCACCACGAAATGCGTAGATCAAAAAGACTGGATCCACAAAAGGACATGAACGTAAAATCTTTTAAAAAGGGTCTGAGAGTGACTTCTGGAAAGCCGTTCTTAGAGATCACAATAGACAGACCACAGAGAGAGATTTGTGTTGATATCAGTAATCCTATCAAAACTGCCAAGCCTAGCAAGATTCCTAAAAGGTTTTTTACAAATACTGTAACGCAGACACATTGTTCAAGCTCGAAAAGAGAGCAACCCGGCCTATGTCTTCAGTCACAAAGCTATCGTAAAAGTTTGATTCCGCAACCGAAGAAACAGGGTACCGTAGACGACATAATGATTCAGAGCGAAAGGCCTTCAAAAGACAAGAAATTGAATGTTACTTTATAGGATAGTGAATACTTTAATTTGATAATGATGTTAAACGCTAATAGAATTATATTATTATATAAGGTAATAAGTCTAACCTTTTTATGTGTTGAAGTGACGAGACGAACCAGTCGTTCGCCTGATGGCAAGCGTCATACGTCCATTACAAGAGTCACTGTTCTTGTTCTGCACTGCACTCGTCATTACGGACTTTAGTCCTTAGTTTCATTCGCCCAGTAACTTCAGTTGCTACAATGCCGTGCACGTCTAGACAAAGTACCTAGTGTTTGCACACTACTGCTTCAAGATATAATATCTGACACAGTGGGGTACCCATCAAGACGGACTTGCTAAAGGTTCGCCACCTGGTATAGGGATATAGAATATTGTAAGGAAAAAATATATTTCAACATTTCGACTGCCTCCTTAGTTTTTAGCGTCGCTTTGAAATCTAGTAGAAAATCTGTCGCCAAGTACCTATAGGTGTGTTCCAGCAACTGTTCTTGAGAGCCAGTAATTCTAGGTTAAGCCTGTTAACCTTCGACCACATCATCACTTACCATCGTATGAGAGTGTGGTCAAAGGCAAAAAAACGAATATATTAAAGCAGAATAATGTAAGTGTTCTCCATATAATATAGCAGGTAGCTCCGGCATTCGCTAATCACGCTGACGAATTTATTGGGCGCGATCTGGGTGATTCATACCCGGGCTAGCGCCCACCGGGTGAATTATTGCGTATTTCACCCGGCCCCGGTCCCGGTCGTGGCGAACGCAGGTGGCCACGCAGTTCTGCTAATCTGTCATTATGGAGTCCGGCCCACTTAGCTGATTGTGTGGCGGATATTTTTCTTATAAACGCTTCGAAGCTGCTTTGCTTGGGCTCTCGTTATCATGTTATATTATGTTAGCTTCCAAATGTACTTATGTTCCAACACTGCCCATGTTCACAGCAAGGTATAAGATTGTTTGGATGTCCCATACGAAATACTAAACAAGTACTAAATAAATGTCAATGACAGAAAATGTCATAAATGATAAAATGAATCAACAAATTAATATCCCCTACGCGAACGCCATTATAAAACTTTGAATCTGAAGGAATACAATTTTAATAATTGAATTTTTAAATTAATATATTGAATAAAAACTTTTTTATAAGGTTGATTTACTGCCTGCATTCTGTACCTATAAAATACATGAAGTGCCGTACTTGATTATGTCCAAAATACATTTGTAGTTTAGGTATGATGGGATTACATTTATTTTTCAGAACTGCCCATCTTATATATTAAGACCATGATGTAGTGTTTGGATCAACGACATGAAAAAAGAAAAACAGCAGATGTCTTCCAGAGAATCAACATATTAATATCCCCACTCTCACAGCAAAGCGTACATTTTAAAACTTTGATTCTTTAGGAATTAAATTTTAGTACTTGAATAACTTAAGTATATCAAATTATTATATTTATATCATCAAGGCCTTTTTAAAAGGTTAATTGTCTGCCTGCATTTTACACATCATATGTTTTTAATTATGTACAAAATACACCAGTTGTTTAGGTAAATAGTGATGTAATTAGAAATGAGAAAATCTTTGCAAGAAATACTAATAAGTAACAGAAAAGTTGAGAAGAAATAGGTTGTATGAATTTAGAATGTAAAAGAGAAGAGGAAAAGAGAAGAAAGTATACATGGACTGCGTTAAAAATAACAATTAGACGAAGTAAGAGTTCGATAGGAGCAAGTGGTAAAGAGTAAAATACTGTACCGACTTCACATTAGAGGAATAATGGATAGGAAGAAGATAATGTCTTGTCCAAAATACATCAGCAGAACTTTTAACGATGACCATAAATTACATAAGAGTAAGGACAATTTGTTCGCTAATCCCACGTCAATTGAGGATTATCCGGGACAATTGCCGCTGTCCCACAACATTGGCCCAATCTGCCCGCTATTTATTAGGGGCTGGTCACCCTACTAGATAGATCTTGGACAGAACGCTTAATAGATTTTGGGCAGTTAATACGTCAGTACAAAACGAATGTGATATAATTTATACTATAAGTGAGGATAGGAAGGCGCAAGTTGATAGGAAAGCGGGGTCATATACTAATAATCAATTTCACTAACACGATGTATCTATTTAAATGTATTAAATACAATTATAATGAAAAATCGTCTTCAAACATAAAATAAACATTATTACTGATAACTCAAATACTTCTCGTCTCTTATTCACATATGTTACAAGCACCAGCTTTTGATTTAATAATAATCTTCAAAATGGATACACACAGAGTTATGAAGTACAACACACACAACCAAAAACTAATTGAATACCTGCTTCTTTTTTGGACGGTTTTAAAGAAAATGTGTTATATGAGTTTATTTTTTGTGATTGTGACTGAGGCCCACCGTAACCCCTGCTATAACAAATGCATTTTGTCAATAACACGATCCGCACTAAGCCCGTCATCAGACATAGGTACAGTTGTTAAGTCTTATGTAGGTACCTGAAATCTTTCAATGACTGCTGCTGGAATACAGTATTTGATGCTTAGCGACAGATTTTCTACTTGAGGGTAGTAGCTAGCAGGCATGCATTTGCAAAATGGCCTTCGACCAGGTAAATATTGTTCATAATCAGAGAAAGTGCTATATATTATAAACTGAGTTTTTATATAGTATCTACCTACCAAACTATAGAGTCAATAGATTGATTTTAAATCATGCAATGAACAATTTATATAGCCGCCAAAAATAATGAATGATGTTGGCAAATGAAATAAACATAAATCCGAGGAGACCAGGGGTTGAAGTTCATCAGAGATTTATTAGGGTATACAGTACCCGGATTATCGAACCAACGGTGTGCGGTGTCTCTGTGGCCTAGTCTTAACCAAATATAAACTGACCATTTGTGTTGTGTAAATCTTGAATGCAGAAATAAAAATATCTATCGTATATAAATATCTAGAGGTAAGTATGTGCGAGTTTAAGAAATAAAATAGTAATTAGTCATTAGTTTAAAATAGTAACAGTAGCACTGGCACGGACACACAATATAGAGGTAGGATAGTTTGCAAATATACGCCTGGCTAACCAATCACCTTCAAGTATAATATGTGTTGCAAAGTATCTAACTTATTCAGGCGAGTGTCAGTTATTCTAAATAGGGATGATCAATTTTGCAAAAACATCGATGATGACATCATGTTATCATCGGCAGCTCAACATCGATGGTGGATGTTTATCGAACTCAAAACTTCGATGTTTCCTATACTATCGATGTTTTTTGCAAACACCGCAATATTTTACATATTTTGCCCGTGTTTTGGTTGCGTTCATAATTTGAAAACATACGGAGACCCAGTGGCTCATTGACAGACAAGTGCCTGGTTTTGACCTTGGATCAGCATCTTAGATTCAAATTTTTATTTCAGTGAATAACGAGTGAAACGAGACATGTATAGAATTATCGAATAAATAATAATTCCCAGAATATTCACTCGATAGCAGCACTCGGCTGGGAGTTGCACGTGAACAAAACGTTACATATTTAGAAAAACAGTGAATTATAGTTTAATTCAAATGTAAAATTTGGAATGGTTATGAATGTAAACTGATAAAATACCTTTAGGTCATGAATGCATTGTTAGCATTTTTTCCATTCTATATTCCTGTCGTGACATCGCTGTTATAATATGAGGCATTGTGTAATCATAAAAATTGTTAAAACACTTAGATTTTCAATACTAATATGAAAAAAAACATGTGACATCGATGCTGTGACATCGATGTTAAGTTATATGAGGTATGTTAGAACATCGATGTTTTCGCCTCTAAATATCAAAAATCTTCGTGCATCTCTAATTCTAAGTCTGGTAGCAACGTCTACCACATCATCACTTACACTGTGGTTCAAGTCACGCAAATATGCGCTATTTGCACTGTATGCACGCAAATGGTCGGTTCATAACTTGCTAAACAGACACCACGATAGCGTAATGACGTCATCTATGACGTCACCTCCGGCCGCAAACAACGCTCACAGAAAAGTGGTAGTGCAATGTATGCACAAACGTCAAACTCAAATCTTGACAGATAGATGAGGAGATTTTTGTTGTTGTGGTTAGAATGTTGAACGTACAAACATCTGTTCACAAAAGAATGCCTTGAAGTGCAATACTTCTATTATCAATAATTAGATTTTGGGTCAATTGCGAAAAAGCAAATTGACAGTTAGCAGATGTTATTAGCGTGGCCACATATCGGTTCACATCGTTTGCGCGCAAACAATGCATATTCTCGTATTTCAGTTATGAACCGAGCTATTGCAATGTATGCAGTGACAGCAGTGTTTGCGTGATTTAAACCGTATCTAGTGTTACTTACCACATGCGATAAATCAAAAATTTACTTGGTAATAACTCTGAAACTCAATAATTGTAAACGTTATATATTATATAATAAGCGTTTAACAAACAGAAGAAACAAACGAAATACAAACCATGTACACCTCTAGATATTACATTTAGGCCTCGTTCCAGAATGTCCTAATAAAGTTTCGGTATGCTAACCAACACATAAAATAACTGAATGATAAAAATGACAGTTGACATGCACCGCGTTTAAAGTTTTAACCGGTGGATAGGCTAAATCGATGGCTGTGAAACGCCAAGATAGTGTTGTGTTTAATAAATATGTTCTGTGTAGTATAACCGGAACTTACTCGAACATTCTGAAACAGGCCCTTACCATGCTAAATATTAACAATCATAATAATTTTATTTGATATTAAATTATAACGTCTTTGATAACAATTTATTTTCTTAATGACGTAACAAAAAAGCACGATTCTAGCCCTTTCTCTTTAGTTATCGGTTCTTCAATAGGTATTCTTAAATAAACGAAATCTGTTCATCTTCTTAACCCAACTTTATAAAATAAAAAGTGAGCACCAAATTAATTTATGAACTCGAAAAAGTACCAAGTACCACCTGAAGAAGCCACTGACAAGATGACAATTGGTTAAACCGCCGGGAGTACTGTCGTCGGCCTCTAAAGCTATAATTTAAACAATCTCCCCCTGTTTGCGGGAAACCCAAGATTTTACACTGATATTCCGCCGTAACCCCTTATCTTGAGTGGTGTCTTGGATGCGGGTAAATTTGGATATTCCAATAGATCCGTTCAGGTACTTAGTTTAAATTATTTAACAATAATATTTTTAAAGGGTCATCAGACTTCGTGACGCTTTACCTGCAAGCTTAGTGTCGTCATATTGGATATATATATATACCTCTTAGCATCCGCAGTGGTCGGTATGTCAGTTTAACTAGACTCCCGCGCTGCCGCCGCCGCCGTCATCACCGTAATAAACCGCTACTTACAAGAAGGGCTCACCACTTTAATAAGAAACCTTAGTGCTGGGAATAGAGCTGAGAGCTATAGTGTGAAGTATAAGAACGGTAAAATTTCAATTCATTGTTTACAAACAGTACAATGAGAGTGTGTTTATGTAAATTAGTTTTACATCATTCAGTCCAGCAATGTGTATCAGGAAACCTCATCTTGTCTTACGCTAATCTAAGCCCACCAACAACAACCTTACAAATCAGAGCTCCTCTCACACCGTCGTGCCGTCCACCGTTTCTAAACAAATAACTCGTCTTCCTAATTGAACCAGATAGGTGTTCTAGTAATTATTGCGGTGTAACGACGTCCCTGGGGAGCAGAACTTGAGAAGTGAGATACGAAGCCCTTTCGCCAGACGGTGAAAAACGAGCAGATAAAGTGTTCGTGCAGACGGTTCTGTTGGCTATATAACGGTGATAACTTTATAGGAGATGCTCGTGTTTGTCTGCTAGTCTAAGTTATTTTGTACAGTGCTTTTAAAGCTAACACTGATATGAAATAATGTACGTACTTAAGGCATATTCTACTTTTTCATCTTATATAATGCTACCACTTATTTGGCTCAATGAATAAACATTGCAATTCAACGGGGCAATGCTGCCAGCATGCTGGACACGATGCCAATTAGTAGTGGGCTGGGGCATTTGGACTGCCTATGAGTCTGCAATGACTTGTACTAAATGCTTAAATTGTAGTAGCTGTAGTGTTGTAGTCACAAGTATTTAGTTGTCGTAGTATTTAGTGAATAAAAGCATATCGATGGTTAAAAGATATAAATTTAAAAAAACTTAATTTAGATAAATGCAATATTTTTGTGAATATTTAAATATGATTTTCAATCTCTCTAATTATCTATTACTATATCTCTCTAAAATTACTTTGGTGTAGACGAGCAGTTCATTATTGTAATTATTTTTTTTAGCGGCGGTATGTCTTTATTAAACAAAATCTATGAACTATATACAACACTACAGCTACTACAATAAAAGCATTTAGACAACCTATAAGTCATAACAGACTCATAGGCAGTCCAAATGCTACAGCCCACTCCCAGTTGGCAGCGTGCCCAGCATGCTGGCAGCATTGCCCCGTTGAATTCCAATGCTTATTCGTTGAGCCAAATATGTACCAGCATTTTGATCACGCGTCGCATTGATAGCTCAGATAGGTTTTGGAAAATACGATGTTCCCGGTCCCCACGGACCCTACGTCTCTACACCAAACGGCTCAATTGTATTGTAATTGTCATAAATATTTTATTTACTTAACAAAGACGACACCAAACCTAAAGATTAGAAACCAACAAATATATACCTCTTCGGAAGGCAGTCAAGCAAGCACACAAACACCATAATCGCTCTCAAGCAAACCATCTCAAGGAATTCCACTATTTATTGAGCGCACGATGTCAACTAACCAAATAACCACTGAATTTTCCCCGCAAGCCCACCGTCTTACTTTGACCCCTCAAAATATATGAAGCAACTCTTTTTGGGAACGATTTCAAAGGTTTTGAACAGGGGTGGGAGGTCTACGTATAATTGGCTATGACAAATTACAGAGTAGGGGAGTTAAACAAATTAATCACGGGGTCCAATTTGGTGGAAAACAATGTGGGGTTCCGTGGGTGGAATGATAGTATTTTGTTATTGTGAAGTGTACACCGGTTGATGTATTTACTGGGATATGGGAGGAATCCATTATTTATATCAAACTTGCAGCCTTATTTATGTTTTGAACGAAACGTAAAGTAACGTCTTGTTATCAAAATTGAATACTACATTATACCTAACTTTTTTAGGCGCAGTTATCGAATTTTTTATTGTGATTACGAAATTAATGACTTATTAAATCCTCTAATATATTTTTTCAGTTTACCTTCAATAAACCACTACAAACAAAGTTATAAAATATATTAATAGGTAGGTAAAATCTGGTTTCATAAAGAATCGAATCTAAAATGGCACTAAAGGGCGTGAAGAGATTTCTTCAGGGTCGGCAACGACCGAGTACCTCTGGTGTTGTAAGCGTCCAGAGGCTACGGTGATTGCTTACCATCAGGCGGGCCGTATGCTTGTTTGCCACCTTAGTGGTATAAAAAACATTACTCACTTGCCCACTATAGACAGCTATAATCTGCAAGTGGAAAGGATTTTCCGCGCTATTTTAGATTACTTTTTTCGTTTATTAATTTCTGTATTGATTTACACATATACTAATTATGTATATGCTAATATAAATTGCACCCGTACTTCCTGAGTAGTTCTAAAAGTACTGTGATATAATACGATGCGATAAAAGAAAATATCTCAGTTGTGTTATGGAGTTTGAATTTCAAAATAAAAATCATTTTCACAATGTTACCTAACATTGTGAAAATGATTTTTAATGATTTGCTGGCTGCAGATTTTCTACTTGAGCGTGGTAGCTAGCCAGCAGTAGCTAGCAGCGAGCATTTCCAAAATGCCCATCTACCATTCGGTGAAGCTCAAGCCTGTGGTGGGGATCGAACTATGAACCTGCTGCACAGCAGTCCATAGCTAACACCGCTCGGCCATCATTGCTTTAAAACCATGCTTTTATCTGACCAAAACAAAACGCGTTAAACCCATTTATTTACAGTTTACACCATTTACAATCTTACAAAATGGAATTAATGAAGAGTTTCCGGCCAGTTGTTCCACGCGTAGCCATTGCATCTTCATTCGAGTATCCTGTTTATGAAGATATCAGTGAATCACTTTGTGACAGTCATTTCTTAATCTATTTCCTGTTGAGTTACCAAAACTATTTGGGAATGTTGTTGTGTCATAACAAGTTAAACTACTATGTCATTTATGACCCTCTATTATGTCATACAATTTTGGGTTTAAAGGACTTTATTCTCATAAGATAAACATCACTTATAATGAGATACAAAGAAACTAAAAAAAATATAAATGTACAATTGATTAATCTCTGGTACTCGTCTCAATGTGTAACTTTAGTTTTTTCTTATTTTTTTTATATTTTCGTATATACATATGACAAAACAAACTAATAGTGGGGTCACCGAATGTAAAAAAATAGTAGTTACCTACAGATTGCGCTCATTACATATGGTTTCGAAAAGGCAAGCAGGCACCCGCGTTTTTGTTTTTACCCATACGAGCCTACACTCTTTTTCTTTTTGCTCGTAACTAATAGATCTAAAGGGGATTATAATAAAACTATCAAAATATCCTTTGTAGGGAGCATATAAAGCAGATTTTGAAATCACGCCGTGATTTAGCCCTGTAATAAGGACCGAGCATATTACCATCAACCGGAAAATTCCAACTCTGAACTTCCCCAATAATTTCTTTTCACTTCACAACCTCGGAAAGGTGTTTTCTCTTAGTAGTTATTTGTTATACAAGAGTGCAAAGTTGCTTTTTAACCGCGTGTTCAATTTTGATGACCGAGCAAGCGGAGGTTTCTAAAATTGAATCACGAGTGCAACGAGTGATTCAAAATTAGAATCCTGAGCGTTAGCGAGGGAATCAAAAGAGCACGAGGTGAAAAATCTTTGCACTCGAGTGCAACACGTAACTTTTCATTCCACCTCAGCGAGGAAATGAAAAAATGCCGCGTAAAGAACCGCGTACAAAGCAAATTGAAAAAAGAACACCAAGAAGGTTCCGAGTCTGAGTTCTTAACAAAGTAAAAAAAAGTTGTATGATATATTCGGCACCATAGAGGCAGCAGTAAATAGGTTTAATGTTTTTTTTAATTCACAAACTTAGTGCACACGATGTTCTAAATTCAATTTACTTTATCCTCTAGAGAATAAAAACGGCTTTTCCACTCAGATATTGAAGATTAAAAATACTCTTTCCGAGATGGTGGGATGAAAAAGAACTTTATAGCCACTAGCATAGAAAAGGTTTTTAAAGTTCGAATTTCTATAAAAGTTTGAGTAAGAAGAATTTACGTTAAATATTACCAATCTTAGTAAAATTTTATTATTATTTATTTTATTTTATTTATTTTATATTATTTATTATTTATTTTTACTATAAATTACGCGAACATTATTTAACCTGATTTCGTCGCTATAGTGAGGTGAAAAATGTTACGATGCGCTCGACAGCAAAGTTATTTTGAGTCTCGTACCTTTAAAACCTTCGATACGCTGTGGATTCTATGTTTTGAACCACTAGCGAGAAAATAAATACATTCATCACAGCTTAAAAATGTAATTTCAAATCGGCGTTTTCATTCTATATGATGGGTACAGAATATACTGAAGTTTTAGATTCTTATCTATTTAAGTTTTTGACATATACTCCGTGAAAAAACTGGTTTAAAATTATCAAATTTGAATGAAAGAAAATAGGTTTGTACTCCACTACATATTTCCCTCTATGAAAAATTCCAGTTCGATCAACTTGATTTCATTATCAATACCTACCATAGAGATATAAAATATATTCTCTTTTCTGTGATACCTACTTATACCGAGTTTAAAATCTATCATTATTAAATTAAATAAACAATGTAAGTACGAAAGTAATAAACCCTTTTCGACCACCAGGTGGAAATCACACTGGCCTTTATCGACAATAATTTAAAAATAATAAACCGGAAGTGAGTTCCGCTCCGTTTGCCATTTCCGATTGCACCATTGGTTGATGTAACCTCTGAACCCCACCCCCCTCATATTATGTATTATTTATAAACACCCAATACTTATGTAGGTACCTTAGTTAAGTGATGACGCATTTCGTAAGTATACAAATAGTAATGTACCGAAATTAATTCCTTTATTTAAGTGCAAAACATATTTACTAATCAAACATAAAAATAAAAACGTTAATATATAAATTTATGATTAAAATACACTAACTCCTGTAATCGTATTACAATACCATTATATAATATTATAAAACATAACTCTCATTGCTGCTAAAGTTAATAAGCATTGGAATTGTTTTTTTGGTCAATTATTACACAACTGATTTGATGTAAAATATAGATAAGTGTCGCTTAACTTCAAACTTGGATAAATCCACTCTACACTGTTCGGATATATTTAAGAAAAAGTGATAAAAAAGTTAATTCGATTATTCAAAAGGCATTATATATTTTATTACCTTAATAGCATTGAAGAAAACGACTCTGTTCAGCAAATACAGCAATAAAACCATTAATAATTGCAAAAATTAAATATTTAGATAGGATTTATCTTCATTTCATAAAATAGAATGCAATTTATCTATCATTGAAAAAACTCAGTGTGGATTTATAGATTTTTGAATAATTAGGTCTGGATTTATGTATTATTGATAAAATACGATTAGAACTAGGGATGTGGTAGTGGCAAAATCATGGCATACCATCAACAGTAAAATTTGTAGTAAGTAACTGAATGAAACTAAAAATAATACAAATAAAATAAGGAAATGTAGTTTTATTTTAGAAATAGTAACTAATTTAATAATATTCAATAATTAAATAAAATTCAATATTTCTTCTGTTTCATCTTCAACAATTTCTTCTTCGTGCATTGGCCGCCTTATCACATTCTCACCGGTAAGCACTTTTTTATAATAATTTAATTTCACCGTTGTTTAATTAACGTTGCCTAGTCTTGGCCACAGTGCGTTTTTAGCAATATGCGAACATCAATTAGCTTAAAAAAAAGTCGGTCAAAAAAATTGTTTCAGTTCATGAACTGGAACTCCAATTAGCAGTCTCTGTGGACTAAATTTTTTGATAAATCGACCGCGTTTTTTGTTGTTTTAGCTACATCTAAAATTATATCAATGAAATATATTATATAAAAATATCACGTGAATAACCTGTTTGAATCAATTAATATATCAATGAAATAGAATTGTTTAAAAAAAATATCAGCATAATAACAAACGTACAACCTAGTTGGTAAAATTCCATTAATTTCTTGTGAAGTAGATATAAATTTACATATAATAAATAAATGAGAATGTCAATTTCGTATACATCAGAATACCTATATCAGAATAGTAAGACATCTCAGTACGTATATGGACTTCTTTTACGTTGACTTACAGCTTTAGATACTCCCACAGGAACTTGACATTTTCTGGCATAAAAGTAGCTTTTGCCCTATTCCGGCATTATATTACGATTTAAATTTTAGCCAAATCGGTTTCGTGGTTATTGAGTTATAGAGGAACAAACATCCAAACATCCAGACATTCTCATTTATTATAATATTAGTGAGATATAAAACGCAGATGCAAAAGAAGCAAAATTGCAAACATATCGAGGCGACCAACTCCACACGGCACTTAAATTGTAAAACTTACATTTGATCCTATATACCTACCTATACAAATCTGATCGGAAAGTTCCTGTACTATGGCATAATATCCTTTCATACATTTATATCTAAATTATTCTGTAACAGTAGAAATACAAAATAATATTAATCAATGATGGTGAGCACAACACTAGGGCCAACTCAGGATTCCTAACGGTGCATAGGTATATGAATTTTGATACTTACAAATTTTCGCTCTTTCCTCTTTCTTATGGCGAAGTTTTATGTAAGGTCGCTTGCGGGCTTTACTTTGTGACACAATTTTAATGAAATCATCCATGGAAACTGTCTAAATAACAAAAAGAAACGATAAAACGCGGGAGTGTACTATGCTATTGTATCAGATTTTAAGTCGACTGACAGCCATGTTGAAAAAACTCAATTCGCTGATTGGCTCCCATGGACTTAACTACATTTGAAAAAAACTGTCTCATGGATCTATCTCACTTTAATAAAATACCATGCTTATGATGTTTTATTTCTCAAGTACCATGCGGATTTATGCACAACTGATAAATCAGTTTTGAAGCTTTTTTTTTACCCTTTCATTTGATACCAAAATCTTAAAAATGTACAATATTGGATTTATCCGAGTTTGAAGTTAAGCAACACATAATATGTTTATGCTAGATAAGCACTACCATAGAGGGTGGTAGGGGACGGCGCTGTATGCTGAAACATAGACCATATGCATAGTTCGGCAGCAGATACCCAAGAAACAAAACGTTAAATTTTTCTGGTGATTGTAAAATTGAGCTTATCTTGAATATTATTATTACTATTTTTGATAACTTTTAAACCTTGGATCACTTTCTCATTTGCACCTAGGGGCTTCAGCTACCCATGAGCCTCCGTGAAAACGTATGTCAGTGGCCGGGAAATTCAAAATCCAAACAGTTTCGTCGCATTTGAATTGCGTCGGTTTCGAACGATTCTATCGATGGAATTCGCGACTTTAAAATAATATTGCCCGTATTATTTATAAAAGTACTATATCAGCCAGATCGTCCACTCAGCCTCCCATAATAAGGGAGGTTTGCCATAATCCCCAAAATTAGCAGGTGGCTTGGGAGTAATCTAGAAAAGTAATTAGGGGTAACTTTTGGAATTTAATGTATTGTGCACATGGTTCCAAAAATTATCCCTAAAACTATTGAATCCTTTGAAAATTGGTAGAAATGGCATCGTTAGTTCGAACATGGCAATTTCAAATCAGCCGACGTCTCCAGTCTTAATTGAATGTGTGTAGTGTGAGTGTGCGTATGTTCATTTCCTGCATACGTACAAAGACATGAAGATTTTCATGCAATAAAACGTATTTTTATGCCTGATGGGTTAGCCTTTGACCACTATGTCACCTGATGATGTGATCGAAGATGTTGTTAAGGCTAACCTAGAATTACTGGCTCTCAAGGACAGCTGCCGGATCACACCGTTAGGTAGCTAGCTAGGCGGGCGTTCGTACAATTATCTACCCTACCACCATTTCATATGCAAAAGAAGTGTAGCTGTGTGCATTATATGCTTGTGTGAAGTAAATTTTTTCAACATTATATAACCGTGATATTAGAGCGTATCCTCTTTTTTAAAAGCTTTTATGTCCCGATGTTTGTCATCAAATCTTGATCATCTAAATTTGATCCATTTCCCGGTTACCGATTGAGCTGAAATATTGCATACAATGTAAACCGTGTGACAATGCAATATTATGATGCCATGGTGCTGATCTGATAATGGAGCTGGAAGGTGGCCATAGGAACTTCTCAATGAAACGACACAACCTCATCGAGTTTGGGCTCATTTGAATCGTCTTGACGAAGATTTTTTTTTTTTTTACCAAGAACATTGTAAAAGCTTGTTTTTTAAAAGTTATTTTAGTAAAGAAAAGCTTTTTTTAAGTAAATCGATGCCTAAAACCGTCAATATATTAAAGGTTACGCTTATCCGATCACAAAAGAATTTAAAAAAAATAATTTGATCAAATACCTACATTAAATTAATTGCAATAAAACTAAAAAAAATGCCTTTACGGAAAAAATATTGCATACCATAATTCAGATCTTTCTGTCCAAAAATTACCTATAGTATCTGCAGAACGTTCAAAAACTATTATTGAAAACAAAAGCGTTGAGATCCAGCAGCTATCAGACTAAACATCAAAGCTGTTCCAATCTGTACGTGGCCAGTAAGTGGCCATAAATTACTGAGCTCTGGGAGATAAACAAATTAGTAGCGATAAGGCTGCAGAAGTAGACGTCATAATAATTCATTTCAGATAAGGGGCCATGAGGCTCCGTCGCAGATCGCGCTGCTTTTACTTCACTGTTTTTGTACCTTCACTGTTTTAAGATAAGGGGCTGAATAGTAAGACATTCTGAAAAGCTGTCTTCAACTCCATAGAGAAATGATTGCAGTTCAGGAAGTTTTGGAAGAGTTTTTCATCAACTTTTTGATTGCTGAGCGATAACAGCCACAGACTACCATGCCATAGAACATATAATAGTACTGACCGTGCCGCAGGTCCTGCCGACTTGAGCTTCACCGCATGGTGGTAGAGCATTTTGCGAATGCTCGCCTGGCTAGCTACCACCCTCAAGTAGAAAATCTGTCGTCTAGCACTTAAGAGTGTATTTCGTAAGGTTGCCAGACGTCCGGGAAATCCGGGATTGTCCCGAAATGGTGTGTCTTGTCCGTGTCCAGTAATTTCATACATACTATATAAGACAATAATTGACATTTCTGTTTTCCTATGTATACGAATATTTATATATATGTATATATGCATCAATATATTCATTTGTCATTTTAGCTGTAGATTTATTTAGATTTTAACTTGAGGTCAAACTCCCTTTCGATCCCCAGAAATGTCCAGGAAATTATATACCTTGATCTGGCAACCCTAGTTCCGGTAGCAGTCTTTAAGAGCCATTAAAATTACAGGAACATGGGACTTAACAAATGTATGTCTCAGTGTGAAGGGTGGTGCATTTCGTGACTTGTGACGAAATGCATCTGTTATAGGCAGAGGTAAGTCCACTTAACATCAGGTAGGCCTCGGGCCAGTTCCGCCACAATCACATAAAAAAATTGTTCTTACGTCGTAATGTCAATGTCCGCTAAGTGCATAAGCTTACAAAATACAATTAAAGGAAAATAAATAATCACGAATGGGAAGCGAACCCGCGACCAACCATCGGGCTGGCAATTTTGAGTCACCGTGGTGACCTAACGTTCTATCTGGTCGTAATGTTTGAGTTAGAATTATACTTCGAACTGTCGCGCCTTAAAATCTGGTTTGTTGTTAATAACCTTCTTCCCTGTGGCGAGTATATGCTCTACTATTCTTAGCTGCCGTGGCAAAGTAAGTGTCTAATTTGTCTCTTCATTCTTATTTTCAAACCATCATACCGACGGAGCTACATCTACATATAATAAATGAAAAATATAAACAAGACTACCGAAAACGCAACCCCTGCTTGCGAAATAGTTGGCAAGGGTATTTTAAAATCACTTTACATACTTTAATTGCTTTGCTATGGAATTCACCGTTCAATAGTATATTAGTCAAGAGACACTATTAAGAAATAGTAATATAATATGTAAGTCTGTAAACCCATTGTTACACATAATACATAAGTATTTGTAGTCTTCTATGTTCTTATTTTTTGGCGAATGGTCAAGAAATAAATTGCAAAATAAATTCAAATGATATTTTATGCACAATACACCCTAAGCAGGATTTTATGAGTCAGTTCAAAACGCCATGTAATACGAGTATATCTCTCATAAATAGAATAGAAATATGATGTTCCTCTAAGTTTTACATAAGTTAAGATTGTTTTTCTTTCATGAGTCTCCATCAACTAACTCTAAATACATCATTACGAAAGTTGCCACCATTGACTTATGATGTTATCAAATCTAACGTAATCTAACGTAAAGCGGAAACTTAGTATTGAGGTCTCATTTTCTCCTACAGGACCCCAAATAGTAGTAAAGTACAACTACATAGGTATAAGCAAATATGGGGCATATGCCTCCCATTATAGGATAATATACATAGTTCGCGTGTTTTTGTTTCTAGAATTCCCCTACTGCACTACCTACTACAATTACCCAATTTACACCCTTATTTGTCCCCATAATAAATATTATTTTTAAGATTTGGTCACTACCAAAATGTATAACACCCATAATGGTGCTATGGTATGTATGTTGAATTGTCCAAGCTAATAACTAAATCCAAGTGCAATTCCGGGTCCAAACAGTGATGACACGACCGCGCTCCGGGCGCTCCGAACCACTGGAATTTCATTACCGGCCGCGGATTAGACGGCCACTATTGTGCATTGAGTTATGGCTGTTGGAGACGAGCCATGCATGCCGTTGGTGCTATGGAAATTCACTTCAATTTATGTAAATAATAGTTTGATACACAGTATATTATAAACATATTAACAATAATGACATTCTAGTACTTAAATAATAGATTGTGCCTTAATGAAAAGTTTAAAACACTACTAAAACCTGTGGTCAAAAGTAGGTTGGTTAACCGAACTGGAATTGATCATTAGTAAGTACGTATACCTATCTCCGATTCCAATTCTCCAATACAAAAAATAACAAACTATATACAAACCTACATTCAGTAGTTTTTAGAAAAATATTGGAATATTCGCAAAAGCAGATCCAGGTGGTAGGTAGATTCAGCTTGAAAATGGGTCTGCGGCATCAGCTTCTGTACGCTACTTCTCCTTGTGTCCATTTTAGCAAGTGGAACAAACAAACGACGCGATCTCCACGCATAGTGGACGAGAGATTCTCTGAGCTTTTCAATAAATAATTTCAATGGACAGATTTGGTATCAAAGGAGATGTAGGTATTACTTTTGTCTATGGTATTGAGATAAACTCATGCGTGACATAATCTTGAAGACACGGTAATTGACTCCTTGTTTTACAATGCCTTGCAATGCACCGTGTTGTTCATTCCGTCAACAGTGTCACGGTAATGTTATCTATAAACATTACCGTGACAGTGTTTACATAATATGGCTTTATTCCGCATTCAATGAGATTGAGCATAAAAAAATATAATGTAGATACTTGGTAGTTCTTAATGTTTCGTAACTCCCAAATATTTAATATTTCACAAGGGATTGTATCATTTTAACCGACTTGTAAAAAAGTGGAGGTAAGATCCTCCACTTTTTTACAAGTCGTTCGACTGTATGGTTCTTTTTATATTTTGCTACGCGATTAATTGATTTCGATGATTATTTTATTGGCAGATAAAGTACCTATATCTCCAAGTTGGTACCAATTATATTTTATCAAAATCGTTCGAGTCGTTTTATGTTATAGTCAAGTAACTGAAAAAAATATTTGCATTATGTTATTGCAACTCTTGTCGATAGTAAACAGTATTTTAGGCGAGTAAATGGTCTTGTTATAAAAAAAAGTTATTTTTTTATAGCAATATACATTACAAAAAAAGTAAAAATTATATATAAAAAACGGCACGACTTCCTACACTAAAAAAAGTATGCAATAACTTGTGGAAGTCGGCAAGATAATGTGAGGTCAGTGTTTTGAATCAGTATATGTCATCGACTTCGACTTTTGCATGGTGGTAGGGCACATTGCGAAAGCCCGCCTGGCTAGCTACCACCCTCAAGTTGAAAATCTGTCGCCAAACACCTAACGGTGTGTTCCGGCAGCTGTCCTTGAGAGCCAGTAATTCTAGGTTAGCCTGTACAACATCTTCGACCACATCATCACTTACCATCAGGTGAGATGGTGGTCAAAGGCTAACCTATCAAGCATTCAAAAAAAAGTCGGTTCCGTTTTTTGAATATTTTTTGTTCAGTCTAGTCGACAATAAAATAGGTGATGTAAGGTACATCAGGGTAAGTTCGGACAGATTTCGGGCTATTCGTGTGTTTAGTAATTATTTTTTCTCTCGTTTCCTAAAGTAGTTCTCCATTTGCAATGATTTGTATAGTGTTTATCAATAAAATTACTATATAATTTTGATTTTTATAACGTCTGTTATAATCGTTCAAGTGAACTTAAACGATTGCTCAGTTATGACTTTGTGAAAAACAAATATGAAGTTTAAAATACGACTTACTTTATGAAAGTGTTCGAAAATTATGTTTTTGTTTTGTGCCACACTACACACAACCGGCGCAACGCAGCGACAGTCGCGCGCGGACCGAAGCGAGGGACGAAACAAAATGGCGTTTCGCGCCATGCTGCCGGCAAAAAGATATTCCTGCAGGTTTAGAAATTATTTGATCTATCCGGGCTTCCCCTGATGCACCTTAAATATGACTTAATCCTGACTACAAATTAACTGTCACTGAATTCGGAACACTCAAACTTTATTGTAATTAATTACAGTTACTTGTATATAAATACAGAACATTGTATTCATTGCGTAAAATATAAATCATACCCTAGTCAAATCGTCATCAGTCTACAAACGAACCATGCCTGCAACACAGCAAATTCGTACTTAAAGTTCAAATGGGCCAGCATTGCCCTGTGTAATTGCTTGAAATATGCGCGAATCTGAGGCATTATTTAATGTCGTACCCAGCTACTGCATGCACTGGCTGTAAAATATAGTATATAAACCTACGAGTATCTATACATATCTACTTACACGACTTACAACAGTTTACAACCTTAAGTAGGCCATGAAAAGGTTCGTATTAATCTTTGATTTATTACATTCACGTCTTACCGATAGAAGTTTTGGCTTCATAAGTAAGCCATCATCAGGATCTGCGGTATGATGGCTTCCCTATACGAGTTGAAAGAATTCGAACATTACATCGGCAACACGTAAGTTTATTACTTATTTATTTACATATTCCTATATAATTCCACTTATACATATATAGCTCGTGTAGGCACAGAATCACAGATTAGGTAATAGTTATAGCGTAGGCACAACGTAGGCACCACAGACTAAAGTTGGAACTTGCGACTTCGTGCGCGTAGTGACATACTTGGGTCTTCTGAAACTCCGAGATTTTTTACCACCTGGTAAAAGTTCTCGGACGCATGCACTAACCAATGACGTGGTCATATTGACTCTGCAGGTTTTCCATGCAGGGGTGCGATAGTGTTTGAAGAGAACATGAGGTGTTTTAAATACTCAATCCAATCATTTTCCTACAAATGGACAACGAACTGCTCGCCTCTATCTTCACGTACGTTCCTGACGATTGTGCTGTTTTTATATATCGCCTGGTGATGATGTTTCTGATAACGATATGCTGACGAGCTCGCCTACTAAGCCCAACCAATTTTTTTCTTGGGGTGATTAAAAGACTCAATCTCTACAAAGAACATGTTCCTACATGTGGCAGTCGCTTTGAACAATCATTTTGACACTTCACACTGTTCCAAAAAGTGTCCAAAATTATCTTAAAGACCCTAATGTTTCGGCGATTATTGTTTTGGCAGTTGGTATACTTGGTATATGGTACGAGTAGCTGTCGAAAGCACATCATACCCAGCTGATATTTTGCGTGGGAATCGCCTCGTCGCTTTGCTAAGTTTCGCTGGTGATATGATATCCTCATCTTCCATAAAGGTTGAGCTACATTCTTTACAAACTCACCAACTGTCTTCTCTCCTTCATTTCCTTCGCGGCCTCTTAATTATTGGAGAGTTAATTGTGTCGTCAGGATCTCGGCTAGCTCAGTCTTTTTCTGTAGTTCTACTAATTTTGTCTTTCTAACTTCCTAAGAAGAAAGTCCAGACAAAAAGTCCGTTCCGGAGTTCTGACTGGATATTATGCTAGATGCTTATAATATCCAGGTTTCGGGGTAGTTGGTCTTTTTTGTTTGTTCAGGTGCTTCTTCTTGGTGCATTGTTGAAATAGTATCTTCTTCAGTTAGTCATAGTTAGTCATTATACCGAGGCCGGTATAAAAACTGATGTCTTTGGCCAATGCATCTGGACATAGTGCTTTTGATGTCCATGATCTGCCGTTCAACATGCTTTTTGATGTTGGGGTAGAGACAGCTTAGCTTTCCGCCGACGAAGCAGCGACAAGAATCATCCTCTTTCTTCTTTGCGGAAGTGGAAATAAGAAAGTATTTGAAATACGAGTAAATAAAAAAATATGTAAAATTTAACGGCGGAAATTCTAAATGAAATAGTAGTGGATCACTATTAAGTGTTACATGAAATTAAGTACTTTTTTAAATCTTAATATAATTGAAATCCAGCACATTAGCTAAGCAAAAATTACATATTTTTTAATAAGTATTTAGAAAATATGTATTTTGTACTTAAATAACTACCAAAACATGAAAGTACTTTTTTTGTTTTTTTTTTTTTATATTTTTATGATTGCAATAACGCATGCTCTCCGGATTACATTATAAAATTAAAAATTTACGAGAGAAAAATTTTTACAATACCAATACGATCGCGATGGTTAAAAAGAACGATAGGTAAAAATTGAGTTATGGAATCATTGTAATGTTAACTCAATTGGATTAGAGCTAGGGCTGCCATCACCTAAACCACCGATACCGGATAAAATCTTATAAAAACCCGGACATTTGGGTGAAATTGAGTTTTTCCCCGGACACCCATGAAAACAAAATTTATAGGTACCTATTTTTTTTTATTTATACAGCTTATTTGCGCAAAAACTACAGTGCTACAAACATAATTATTCACACTTCTCTTTCTGAGACAATCTGGCGATAAAAATAATGAGGAACAGTGTTATTTGGCATCAAATTAGAAATAAATTATAATTTTTGGTTTAATAAATATTCAAATAACTATTAGTAGGTACCCAGTTAGAAACTACAAACTACAATAGTACCAACATTTTTGAAGTTATCTTGTCTGGTTACGTAGATTAAGTACACAAAACGGTAAAACTTTTTTTTTTGTAAATTAAAAGTAAGTAACAAGTTTAAATTTTGACGAGCTCAAGATCTTTTTGCTTTACATAATTACAAATATACGAGAGGAAACATTATAGTCGTGTGCGGTCCCGCGTCATCCACCCCTAGCCGGTAGCCGGGGTATGCTCTGATCTGACCGACTGAGCTAACACGACAATTGTCACAATGCTTATTGTCATGTTAGCTCAGTCGGTTAAAGCATACCCCGGCTAAAATGGTGGACGACGCGGCACATGACTATAATTTTTCCTCTTGTATTTTAGTAATTTAACATAAAAATATTAAAATCTTTTTACTTATTTCGGTATTTTTCAGATGTTCAAACTTTTGTCAAAGTGATCTTTCTTTTCCAACAGGAATTTGGAAAAGTCAAAGCAACTCAGGTCCTTAAATTTATACTTTATTTCGATCAGAGAAGAAACCGTATGTTTTTAGTGAGTTTTTCTTCTTCGTCCATTGCCGCGAGACTAGCGAATAAACTCACAATGTAACTTGAGTTGCCAACTAATATCAAGATTATCATGTTTAGCTAGATTTCACTAGATGTTTTTAGCGTACGGTAATGAGAAAGAAGCGATAAACACCCCAGAAATATTGTAGACCTAGCGCCAAATGGGACAAAACGGCAACACAGTAAGTGAATGATCGGGGTCGGCGGCAGTTTTTTATGATGGGGGCCGGCACGGGCGCGGCGGCGCTGGAAACGTTCTGTTGTTGTTGTAGATTTTGCAGCGCCGGAGTTAACTGTATATATATTGTATGCAGCTTACGAATGAATATGCATATATGCAGCGCCGGTGTTTAAATCAATTGCTTATAATTCAATCAATCCGGATTCCCCGACACAAAGGTGTCCGGGTTTTACCCACTGGACACTATTTTAAAACCCCTACCGGACGCCTCCCGGACGCCCTCTAAACTAGAACAAATCCGGGGAAACCCGGACGGATGGCAGCCCTAATTAGAGCATACCCTGGCTAAAGGGATGGAAGGACGCGGGTTCGAATCCCCCACATGGCTTAAATTTTTTCTCTCGTAAGTTTGTAATTTTATATATTTGAAATAAAATAAAAACAAAGTAATTATCCGTATTTTATATTTAAATACTTACTCTTTCAAAGATAAGTGTGACATCTCTGTCCAGATCTAATATGAAGCCCATGCATAAGCACATGCTCAGACAATTTAAATCTAAACAATGTAGGTATTTAACATTCCTAACAATCCAAAGGGCAATCAATATGAACAATGATCGTCCTCTTATTGTTCCAGCTTACATCATGACAAAATGTATCATCATCTTAATAAGTCCAACACCACAATTACACAGTTCAGGAAGATAAATAACTGTCGCCAATAATCGTCTCTTGACATTGATTATTATCACTGTCTCTTTCTCGTCAACTCGAAAGTGTGTGGTTAGAAAGAGAAGGGTTTGCAATTTAGTTGCAAAGTCAGATCATTCGAGAGATTTATGCACTCATTTGTAAATAATGTAGGCGCCACTCATTGTGATGGGAGTCTCATTCTGTCTCATTGAAAAGTCAACTATTAGGGTTGGTAGGGATCCTGAACACTGACATATTGTAAGTTACTTAAGTACCGATGTAGTTAAGTGACTTACTATTATTTCAGCCACGCAATCATTTTGGATTGATAATTATTATATTGTATTATATATTATTCACCAATAAATGGAACCGACTTCAACACCCAAAAGTGTGAAATAACTTGGAGAAGTCAGCACAATACTGTGATGCACATACCATACCATGCACACAACATTGTACTAATAGGTACTTTTAAACTATCATGGTATAGACTACAAAAATTTTTTTTCACTCATTTTAATGACCATTGCTACTTACGGGATCGATTGTCAATCATTGTAAACGACTATATCATCAAAATATTTTTCAGTTATTGGGGTGTAACTCGAAAACGGCGTGACCGATTTTGATGAAATTTAAATGGGACCAAACAACAAGCATCTTTTTTTCAAACAAAAAAAGAATTATCAAAATCGGGTCACCCAGTCAAAAGTTCCGAGGTAAAAAGAACCTCCTCCTTTTTTAATGTCATTTAAAAAGTTATATTTCAGTTTACTTTGTTCGAAAGATGCACATCTTTCGAACAAAGTAAACTAAAATGTGAGTCTACAGTAGGATCTGAGTTTTTTACGATAGTGGTTATTACTTATTACTATCTGCCTAAATCAATGAAAATGGTGCAGTTTTTACTATGGATCAGACCAAAATATTTCTATTAAACTACTAGTCGGGGTGTCCTACAGCAGCATTTAAAAGCTGTTGATTTTCCTGGGCGACTTCGTAATATAATTATTTGAAAAAGATGATCTCTATCTCAGCTGCTGCTCCCCACAATAATATAGCACACGATACAATACTGTAGAAATACACAAAATAAATTCTACAAGTTGTAGCTAGATCCGTTAAATGTCATCTACTATGGATTGCATAGGCAGCAGAACTCTCACTCACTTTTACTCTCTCCACAGACATCATGTTTTTTCACAAAATTGAATGATACCTTCTACTTTTCGCATAGAATAACGCTTGTGCTCAACCCGTATTTAATCTGATAGGCTATCATCGCTGATGACTACATTCAGAAGATTCTGTAAAATCGTGATTTTGTCGAACTAGTAGCAGTAGAAGTCTTTGTGCAATTTCGTCTGGGGAAGTATTGCCACTATACCTACCGCCAAGCAGCAATGTGTGATCTGTTTTGAAGGGTATGGGTGCCGGTGAAATGACAGTCACATGAGACTAAACAACTTTGTCTCAGAGAGATGGGCGCAGTGCAGAACACCACTTGCGACGTAGTTCAACTGTTAGAGTTATATCTAAGGGATCTTTTTAAAGAAATTGATATATTAACTTTACCGAGTCTGTATATTTTTGAAAATACATGTATGTTCGGAAAAAAATGAGTAAATTTAAATTAAATAGTGACAACCACGATTACAACACTAGGAATAAATATAAAATAGCAGTACCAGGTTTTAGACTAGCAAAGACAAGTAAAAGGTCCTTTTTAGGTAATTGTGCGCGGTTTTATAATAAAATTCCCAAACATTATAATGCTCACAGAAGGAAAATTCAAGTTGCATGTGAAAAATATGTTGATTAATAAATCATACTACAAAGTTTGTGATTACTTAAACGACAAAGATGCTAGGAAAGTTCCGCCTCTGCCAAGCTATCACCTGTCACCTACGTAATTTAAACAAATATTGTAATAATCGTATTATATTGTATATAATTGTTAAAAGATGTTTAAAAGAATGGCCCCGAGTTTCTTGCCCGTTCTTCTCGAAGTGGCTCTATATTTTTTTTGCTGAACGTGGCAGTACAATGTACAATATGTCAATATTAAAATTTGTAATTGACCTTCATAAGAGCGTCGTAGACGCCTAAATTGAATAAATGATTTTGGATTTGAATTTGAATCTTTTGTAATTAACCTTACTAAGTGCTTCGTAGACGCCTAAAACATAACAAAATTTATTAAATAAATTATTTCCTATTTTACCCGTTAGGTATACACCTAATAATAGAGTAAGGTTAAATAGAGGACGTGAAGGTACGAAAATATTGAATGTGTGCCAACCCTATAAGGAGGCCAATTACTTAAAGAGTATGCAGTCTACCTGGCATTGTCCACATACGAATGCATTACTCAATTCGCGCCGTAACCCTATTCACAGATTTATTCTGAATATAAGGTTAAACTCACATAGATCCATTCCGATAGTACCTATCTTGGGCTTCTATTCCTCTCAGACCACAGAATACATGCAACCTCAGTGCTGCAGAGTTAAGACTGTTGGACTTTAGTGCCCAATTTGTCTATATGAAACTCTCTGTAGCAGTTCGGTATTATGGTGCATAAAAGAGATGGCTATATACCCTCGTACATTTATTTTCAATTAAGACCGACTTCCTATCCTAAAAAGAAATGAAATGTTTTCGAGGGAGCAATCATGCATGTGCCGTGGTGCATAATGCACATGTATAATTGTGAATGAAAAATTGATTCTATCCATTTATTGAGAATAGATTTGTGCTGAAACGTTTGCAACATTGGCCTATTTATTTTACTGGAGATAATAAATTAATAAAATGTACGAGTATAAGTTACCAACATACTTTGTAACAAAGAAAGTAACACCTAAATCCTTTAAAACACTCCCATGTTTATTCAGCCTTAAATATTTGTAAGTTTGATCATTCATTTAAAAAAATGTTTAATTCTTTTATCAGCTACTATAAGTATATGTATAACAATTATAATGTATTTTTTTTTATTTTGAGCGGTTTAACTTTTTTCTGTTTCTTATATTTAAGTTACCCTAAAGTGGTAAATTGGGACCTACCCCCTATGAAATATAGAAATAAATATTCAAATCGGTGCACAACGGAGATATCAGTTTTATATAAAAAAAATAGTTGAACTTCTTTTTGTTGGAACTAATTTAAAAAGTGATATAAACTTTTGTCTAACCCCTTTGCATGTAGATTTTTTTTTGTTTCGTTTAGTTTTCCATTTTGCTTATTATTATATCTTTCAGTTCTTTTTATTGCATGATATTATTAAAGAATCTGTATTCCACGAGTGACGAATGAAAAGGTGTGAGAAATATTAGGCGTTTAGGTTTTATACATCAAGCAACGGAGGAAATTGTTCTCTCTAATACATAAAATTCTAACGTATATAAAATGTAAAACGTATAAAACAAATTCTATACGTTTTAAATTACAATGTGGTCAACGAATACTATACAGTCATCTTGCCCAGATACCTAGGTAGGTAGGTAGGTAATCATAAAGGTAACTAACATATAACTATGTATTATTTTAATTATATCTATATACCTCTTACTTCTATATTTACCTAGTTAGCTAGTAAGATAACTGGGTACCGAGTGGAGTATGGCACGAGAAAATACTCAAGCCAGAAAAACGCCCAGAATAGAATACCCGTATGTTTGTAGATGTATTAGGGAACACAGGCAATGATCCCAACTCTTTGGCAATTTATAAAAGAAACCTCTACAGTTTTCTTAGAATATTAGAACTGACAATGAAAATAACATTATTATTAGATCTGTGAGTGAGACTTTATGTAAGGACTAGTGTGTCTTGATCCTTAGGCATCATCATTGCGTCTCTTCAGATGCTTTCAACGTCATGTTTAGCGCAATATGTGGGGAGTGCACAATTAGCAAGCAATTTAGTAGCGAGGGCGCCTTTGTCGTTGGTGACAAGAGTTAAGTGAGTGGTTCTAATATGCTTTTGTTTTTGTGTGACAAAAGTTAGACACGACGGGAAGAGCTTTCTAAAGAATCAATTATGTACTTACCTCCATAAGTAAGTTAGGTACTTTGATGATACTGAGTAAATACATATATAAATTAGATCGAATTACTGACAGACTCCTTTACAACATACAAAGAATTGGTTTGTAGATCAGTATTATGTTTATGAGAAATTATTTCTTAAAGCATGTATTATCTACTGGTGTTAACATATGTGGGTTTTAGTTTAAACTTTATTTTATTACCTACCTTCGGAGTCAATAATGGAACTATATACGTTGATTAACCAATAAAATTCCTGCATGACAAGAACACCATAAAACTTATAATGCTAATCTTAACCATCCACCAATTCTGATGTTAGTATCATTACCGCAAAATAATGTAACAAAGAGCCCAATGGCTAAATTCAGTCATACATCTCTGTTATGCTTTTATTTGGAGACGGGTAGCCATAACTCATTTTCCTCCTTTGACATTTACATGTATCTTCGAAATGCAAGCACTTCAAACATTTAACAATGTAAACAAATGACAAAAGAGTATAAAAATTCGTAACATACCTGTTACCACACCGCATCGTGACGACGTCTTAAAGCGATTACCATCGAGGGTGGTGGGGTGCGACACGTAAACCGCATTAGATATGTTAAATCCTTACCCTGGGGGGTGGGGGCGATATTTTTATTCGTATCGCTTACTTTCGTGATTATTGTTCGGGGCGGTATTTGCATTACGACTTTTGTAGGTTATACGGCGTGATAAGATTTGATCGTTTTGCTATATTTTTACACTGCTACCTCTATATTTACTACTTCATATTATATATCTTTATTGCTCTTAATACTCCCTCCGCAGCTTAGTTTTCGATAAAATATAGTCCAATATAGCAATGCAGCGAGCGTTATGTGCAGCTGCATTGCTATATTGAGCTATTTGAGCTTTTGCACCTGGAACGTTAAGGGGCGGGTTACTCGATTGACTCTAAATTATATTTTGTTGTGTCTGTGTATTTGATATTTGACATTGTAACGATTTTGTTATCACGAATATAAATGAAGAAAAAACAATATTAGACAAGTCCAAATATACCCTGGAAGAAAACAAAGGTCTAAGGACTTTTTTAAATATCAATTTGAGTCTTAATAAATAATTTATTTAAAACGCCATAGTAGCATAACTTTGGAACTCTTTAATAACAAAACCAAATAACTCAAATTTTATTAAATCTTACCTTAACAGTTACAATCATTAAGGGTGTAACCAAAGTATAACTCTATACTCATGAGGTAAATTTGAGTCTCAATAAGCAACAAAACATGATACGTAGCTCTTTGTCACCAAAGAATTGCAATGATATTGCAGTTTTTGAATTCGACATGATTTTGTCTTGTACGAAATAACGGATAGCTATGTATAAAATAGCTGTAGCGAAGGAAGAAATTTAAAAAGTATACGAGCGTTCAGTCTGGTGGTATGGTTCCATAACCTAAAAAGAAATTACGCACTTCGCTACAGCCCGTCTTTTTGACGTTGGCTACATATACCTTATTAGCAGATAAATATTTACTTAGGCTAGTAGGTTGATATACAATCAAAACGTAAAAACAAAATCGATGAAACTAATTTTTAACTATCTTCAACATTTTTTGTAACCTGGAGAAGATATTAACATACAGTAGGGCCTGCTCTCCTAGGAAAAACGTTTCTTTAAGCCTAATAATGTTTTCAGGGTTCCGTACCCAAAGTGGAAAAACGGGACTCTATTACTGAGGCTTCACTGTCCGTACGTCTGTCACCAGGCTGTATCTCAAGAACGGTGATAGCTAGACAGTTGAAATTTTCACATATGATGTATTTCTATTGCCGCTATAACAACAATATTAAAAATAAAATAAATATTTGATGGGGGCTCCCATGAAACAAACTTGTTTTTTTTACCGTTACTTGCTGGATACTAATAAAAGTGACAGGTAGACGCTTTAACTATTCACAGAATATTTAGGTTTATGTTCTCTTTAAATATAATTAATTAAAATAAATAATTAAGGGGACTCCCATACAATAAAAGAGGTTTTCGCTGTTTATTTGCTAAAAATAATAATAATGAAAACAGGTAGAAACTTTAAATATTCACTGAATATTAAGTTGTATATATACTTTAAAAGTAAACAATTAGTGAGATCACTATTTAGGGCTCGTACCTACCTAGGATAGGAACGTACCTCACCAGCTCAATCGGACACTGCAAAAAGTGTATGTAACTTACAAGATTAAGTTACGCATAATGGTACGGAACCCTACGTGCGCGAGTCCCACTCACACTTGGCCGTTTTTTTTATATTACCTACTATTCAAAGATAAATAATTAGCATCTATTTTTACCATAAATGTTATAAAAATGTATAAAAAATTTGTGATAGATCAATACAAAACCTAACTAAATTATATACGCTACTTTATAAAATTTATGTTATCATGTATACTTTTAATTTAATAAGTTATTATGATATATCTCAAGTATCAAGACTGCGAGTACGCAGTTATCAGGTGACTTTTCCATGATTTTTTCCCAACGAAAGCTCGACAAGACCGCTAGAGTTCCGGAGCGAGTCAAAACGTCTTCGGGTGTCGGAAGTGACTTTTTTATTCAGTTTATTTTTACGCGGAGCTCTCCTTCTGTCACTCTTCATTCGGAATGGTCCATTTACTCAAGGCAATTGTCACCTAATTTACATTTCTTTCTTAGGTATTGTTATATTGAATGTACGTGAATCTGATTTGAGTTTCTAACCAAAATGATATGAATACCCCATTCTTTTCAAAGCGTATTTAAAAAAGAACGTTACATATTAATAACGATTAAAACAACTTTCAATAGTCAATAGAACTTTGCTTAGCCATTCTGAATCGATCAGCAACATCCGCCTTGGTCATGAATTGGATGCGTGACCGCTAGTGATATTACTACTGAGCGATTCCGTGCTTCGGAGGGCACGTTAAACCTTCGGTCCCGGTTGTTATCATAGGATGGCAGTCGTTACAGCAAGGTGGCAGGGCTTTTTGCGAATGCCCGCCTGTCCAGCTACCACCCTCAAGTAGAAAATCTTTCACCAAGCACCTAACGGTGTGTTTCGGCAGTTGTCCTTGAGAGCCAGTCATTCTAGGTTAGCCTGAACAACATCTTCAACCACATCATCACTTACCATCAGGTGAGATAGTGGTCAAAGGCTAATCTATCAGGGATAGAAAATAAAAAAATGATACCATGGAGCTGGTCTAATGATGGAGCCGGAAGGTGACCGTAAGAACTCCTCAACCTCACCACATATCCCCATCCTATTGGGGTTTGTTGTATTTGCTTTATCAACTACTTAGGCAATAAGTAGTTTCAGGGTACGTTGATAGACCCTTAAAGAAGGTCATAGGACCTCCTTAACTTTTCCAGATTACCTCTTCGTGTTTGAGCTCCTTGGGTTTCTTTTGACAAGTACCTACTACATATGAAACATACAATTATTACATCATTATGTATACTTAACGATATTCAGTTTCATTCCTTTCAAAGATCTTTAGTTGCAAGATTATATACTGCTTCACCAGTGATTCAAGCATACCTACTAGAATCTGTTGTCGCCAACCAAATTCACCAAAATATGAATTCATCTACTGTTTACGAAAGTGGGTAGTTTCCCCACAAGCGTACCCTCGAAGAAAGCGTTATTTTGTGTTTTTACAAGTCTACGGCACTCAGATATTCACAGCCGAGTGGTCGATTTGTTCGCACCCCCTTACCCCTTTGTGCAAAATCGGATAAGGTGCGGTGGCTGTGCCTTGAATACGAGTTAATTTTCTTGTGATATGCATTACTTTCTATTTGTTGACTTGTGAAGCGAAAAGATTTTGATAGAGGCTGATGTGAAGGTGACTTTATTTTTGGAGTCAATACACTTTGAATTTAATTTCTCATGTCTTTGTTAAAAAGCTTTTTCTCTAAGGTCTTGGCGCGGTATATTGATAATTAATTCATACAACATGAAACCCTTTAAAAACATTAGCATTACATTTTGTAGGTCTTGCAAGTTGCGGTGGGGTTATCAAAAGGCAAAACATTTGTTTTCTACAACTGGTCACAGGTGTATTTAATTATATCGTGGAAATGAGAGAGGGTTGTTTTATGAGCTTTATAACAAAATAGCTTTAATTTTTACAATTACATTGAACCTTATCTTGTTTGAAATACAATTTATATTGGTATGATTTTTGTACGGCAATGTTTTGCCTCAAGTATCAAGTTTCCCAGCACAAGACCTTTGCTACAACTGCCTTGAAGAGTTTATAATATATATTTTCTTGTAATATATTGTACATGCTTATTTGTCATCAGTCTGAATTAGTCATGCCTTGGATGCTCACGCCTAATCCACTAAAACGATACCGATAGATACGGAGTTAACCTTTCTCATATGTAACGTGCTAGACTATAAGAATATCACTACTCCGGGAATTCCCATGGGTTTCGTAAAATTTCGGGTCACTCCACGTAAGTATTAAACAGCATGGATAATGGAACTCACTTCCCTGTAGACGAACTAAGAAAACCTGCAAGCATATTCCACTAGACATGCCTATAAGCCCACTGATGACTGAACAGTCGACTATAAGGGAAATTTGAAAGACAGACACTCTTCGACGAAGTCTTTGGATTACGTCTTCGACAGAGCCGTTAACACCTATACCCAAGACACCTTCCTTGTTTGAAGACAATGACAAACATTACATTTTATAAGGGGGTAGCCCCTTTCCCCTAGGGCCATTTAAAGCAGTATAGTATGGCAGCACTTAGTGAAAAGTTTAAAAGTAGATTATAACAAATATATCGAGGTATAGCGAGATATCACTAATTTCGTTATCGTTAAGGATAGTTCACATAGGTTAACCATTACACCATTTGGCTATAGACAGCCACGCGCGAGTCCATAATGGTTCGTAACTTCAAATCCCGCTGCGACCTAGAGCTGTAACTGATACCGGTAGAACATTTTGCAAATACTGTTGAGTTGGCGTCGCCAAAGCCAAATTCAATCCTCAGGTAGTAAATATGTAATTAAGCATCATTCCAAAGCCTGCTTGCCATCATCGCCTATATAAATCTTTACACAGCTATAGCACTGAAGGGGTTATTAAGATTATAAAGTACTATAAAGTCCTATAAACCCTGATGGATAATGCTCAAAAGTTAGCGTGTCATCGGTGACGTATCCTACCAAATAATCATAGCAAATCACAGTTGCGATGTGCTACTTAATATTTTCAAGGAAATGTATATCGTACACAGCTCCTCAGTGTATTGTCAGTTTGTCTGTTTGTTTTTACTTGTTTTTATTTTTCTTTTCTTGCTGTTTAATTTTTATCCAGTAGTACCGGAGATATTTTCTTATTTATACCATACGTCTAGTCATAATCTTTTTGCTTTGAGATAATAACCAAGCAACGATTACCAGCGTACTCTGATCTGAACTACAAAATTAGGTAATATGTGATCATGAATATCCAAATCGTAACTAATACTTTTGTAATAAATTATATAAAAAAAACATGGAACCGAGTGCCAGCACTGAAAGAAAAGTAAGAAAAAATACCTTGTGGTAGTCGAACTTCGAAAATGTGTGCTCAGGCCCAGTGTTTGTTAAATCAGAACTGTAATACTTTAACAAGTTTCAGCGTTGGAAATCAGTTCTATTTTTGTTTCACTCTTATGAGTGATGCATTCTGCTTACAGGATCGGCTATGTGAGGTGCGCCCCTCATACACAATCCCAGTCACCATCGTTAGATGTGTCCATTGTCCAATACAATTACTAGTGTATCGTCCAGGTATAGGTGTAGTGGCAAATACTTTTCCAGATATTTAATTCGAACGAAAAAATAAATTCATCGATTTAAATGGGACTATGTTAAGACTATGTCCACAATTATTGAAGTAAATGTCGATAAACGTACTTACATTATTTGTTTTTACTGTCTATTGTCTTTTTTTCAGAACAGATTACCTTTGCACCATGAACTTAACCTAAGGGGTTAATATCTCACCTTAATTGTTCCTGAGGGGCATGTCAAAGGCCGAGACATTTGCTCCACATTGTGACCTATCTAAGCAAAAGCACAGAATTCATATAATACGTAGTATATACTATACCAACCTAAAAATAATTTGCAAGACTTAGCAAGGTGTACGTGTATAAAATTATACGTATTTTATGGTTTATAATCTGCGGGTATCCAGAATGTTAATCTATTTTGGTCAGAGACGCAACAGTAGAAAATAAGAAATATTAAATAGAAATATATTTAGGATTCTGTACGAAAAAAAGGGGTCCTAAAAACCTGTCCCTGTGCCCTGTGACCCAGCTGTCCCTCGGTCTGTCTCACAGGCGGCGGTTCCTGATTGTGGTCACTGAACTCTTTTTCAGAGGATCATTGTTTGGATTCAGTAACAATATACAGGGTTATTGGAAAAATGCTAACAACCTCTTAGGATTGACTTCTGCTAGTATTAACAAACATTTAGAGAAGTTTTTTTGTGTTGTGGAAAAAAAAATCTCTCCTTTTTTGTGATTTTTTTATATGTTTTTGACGGAATAAGCACGAGGATCACCTAATGTTAAATGTCTCTTGTGCCTGTAATGTATTATTTCACATTTTTATTACTTTGCTCGATGTAAATATTTCAAACTCTATTCAAAGGGAGCACGGCGCGGTCCAGTGTTGCCGCGGAGGGTGGGGGCACTTTTGGCTCAGAGTAGGCTTTAAAACACTAAAAAATATTTAAAAAAACATCTCAAAATGTTTGTTAGATTAGGAGTAGCAGAAGTCAACCCTATGAGGTTGTTAGCATTTTACCAATAACCCTGTATAGGTACTCTGTACAGACATTTAGGCAACAAAAATGTATAAAAAATTAGTTGCAGCTGTTTTCAAGTTATACTTATATTAGTACTCTTACTCAACGATAATGAGTTTTCACATCTAGCTTATACGCTAAAATGTGATGTCATTTTAGCAAATCCGTGGTGACAATTTTAAAATCGGTTAACTGCATTCGTTTGAAAAGTATTATGCTAGTTGAAATTGTAACAGAATTCGTGTTATTATACTGGATTGCCTAAAGAATAGTATAGTAAAGAAAAACAAAGTGTCTTAAGTCAGGTCCTATCTTGTATGTTTATTTTGAACTGTAATCGGTAGCCGGTCGTTTTTTTACAGAATATGTGTTCTTGGTAATGACAGATTACCTAACTAATAATATTAAATACAAAAACAGAAAATATCTGATCCAAATTACATATTATGTCGATGTTTTTAGTTTTGCTCTTTCGTAAAAATGGTATTAGGTACATAAAAGCGTCAAATTGGGTATAATTATAGTACAAAGTTAAGGCTAAGACAACAAATAATAAAAACTGGACACAAGCGAGTCAGACCCCGAGACCGAGGGAGACTCGAGAAAGAATCCTGAACTGTATGAAAAATATAGTTTTTTTTGGTAACAATTTACCATTGACACGGAACCCTCGGGTTTGCTAGTCCATCCGCTCTTGACCTGTTTTTTAATACTACACCAAATGCAACCACTGGCACTGAAAGCCTAATATTAAAAATGCTTAACATCTAGGAAGGTATAGTTACGTCAAAACGATTTTTATAAAGAGAATACTTACCTATAATTTCAAGGGGCAGGTCGAAAGGGCGCGACATTTGGGACCAGGTCCTGCCCTTTCTAGACGATATGCCGATGGTTTCGCAAAGGGCATAAACTATATAAAATGTGTCCATTTGTTTTTACGAGGGCGACATTTGTACCAACTTTTTCGTAATCGCCTGTTTCTTATTAGGTACTCTTGGTTTCCATTAGCAAGCTTCTTGACAGTAGTGTGCATGGGTGGGGCACTTTAAATGGTTAATTCCCGCTGTGCCTTACCTATTTTCCTGAGGGACAGTGACTCCACTTTCTTTTAAATATTCTCACCGTTCACCATAATATGCTGTTTCAAAAACTATAGCATTTATTTTGCTCGATAAAAAAGGCATTATTTCTTTTGCTCAAAGACAAATTCTTAATTTTATCCGTGATGTTATTAAAAATGTATAACTAAACGTCATCTACGTTTAGTTTAGTTTAATATAGATATCATAGAAAAATGGTGGTGAACTTATATACATTTGTTACTGACCAAAGCTGTTATTTAATGAAGTCCATCAGTCTTTAACCGCTTAAGTCAGACATGTCAAACATGCGGCCCGCGGGCCGCATGCGGCCCTCTGGGCATTTACCTGCGGCGCGATACAATTTCAAGAATAGCCTCTTGATGCGGCCCGTATTAGTGATGATATTTAAAAAACGCGCTATAAGCTGGGAACGATAGCCACGCGTCTGTTGGCGCGCCGATCGTGCGAACAGTGGGTCATTAAAGCTATGCTTTTCACTATTACGGATATGGAAAGTTGCTTGCAAAATTATATGAATGTCTGGAAGCATTTACAAGTGTGAGCAATTATTTTCCTTAATGAAAGGAAACTTTGATGCAGTTCTAAAACTAACTTTAGTTAAAGACAAATTAAAGATTAAAGAGAAAGAAGAACAAATTAAAGATTGTAAAAAGATTTTCCTGCAATTATATTTTTACCCTCTGTTACCCCTCCTGACCTGGGTAAACTGGGAGAACTCCAGAAGTACCGTAGAACGGACAGCAGTCAGTATCCTCTCGATTAATGGTGATGAGCATTCTGCGATCCCCAACCCGCCTGCCAAGATTGGGATTATAGCAAACCTTTCATTTGAAGGGAATTTCAAACAACGTCCAGCAGCGAGTGTGCGTATTCTGGTTGATGATGATGACCGCTCTATATACATATGAAATGGTTTTTTTTTTCATTATCGTTGGGTTTTGCGGCCCACTGACTTTAAGATCCTTATGGATTTGGCCCACCAATGACTTTGAGTTTGACATGCCTGGCTTAAGTAATGAAATGTTGTGGTGTTTAAACGCTTTAGTTAGTAAATATGTAATCGCTAAACTGCCATTTTACTATAATATGAATCACTTATTGTTTATAACAAATTACATGATAAGGTCCCAGATATATACAAAAAAATGTTGTGGACCCTTATATCGGATATCAGATTTTAGGTTTAATTTTATTTTAGCTCTCGAAGTGCTGGTCAAATTTCCCGCCACGCCGCTACTTCGGCGGAGCAACTCAAGCGGCGCATGTATGCTAACCTCGGTATGGGTTACATATTTGAGCCGTTTGGTGTAGAGACGTTGGGTCCGTGGGGACCGGGAGCTCATCGTATTTTCCAAAACTTATCAAAACTTTTCAAAATGCTGGCACCTATAATTTGGCTCAACGAATAAGCATTGCAATTCAACGGGGCAATACTGCCAGCATGCTGGGAACGCTGCCACCTGGTAGTGGGCTGGAGCATTTGGCCTGCATGTGAGTCTGCTATGACTTATAAGTTGTCTAAATGTATTTATTATAGTAGCTGTAGTGTTGTATATAGTTCGAAGTATTTCTTTAAATAAAGGCATACCACCGGTAAAAATATTAAAAAAAGATTTTAGGCATCCATTTAAAAATGAGCAACCCCTGTCCAAATGCTTTTTTCATTATTGGAATAAAAAAATCAGAATACCTCGTCCGTGTGTATGTAAAAGCGCCGCTTTCTTGTATCGAAGTCCTGGATTCGATCATCGTGGCTGACATGACAAGTAAAAAATTGGATTTTCTGAAGTTTTCTGTAGCAGGTTGGAGTCTGGATATGTTACCAGTAGATGGTAATCAGCTCGCCCCATATTCTGCTAAAACGACAATGGAGCCGAAATATTTCTGCCGAAGCGTGGATATTTAGTTTGACGTTTCGCGGCAATATCTAAATTTCTAGTATGTATATAACTCATCCGTTTACGAGCTAGAATTCAATGACATACGGACGGACAGACAGACATCGGAGTCGTATTAACAAGGCTCCGTTTTACCCTTTGGGAACGGAACCCTAAAATGGGATCTCTTTGACTGTTGGCAACATCGCAATTCCCCTGACCCCAGGGCCCTGGTGGTGCGGGCGCGATCCATCATACGTTTCTTATTGAATTACCACCCCGCGCCCCGATGCGACCCATCCAATCACCCCTCTCTAATTATAATTATTGCACTTTCACAATGAGATGATATGCGTGACTTATTACAACGCAAATAATTCAACATAGACATAGAACATATAATAATACTATGTACCTACCTACATAGATTCCGTTTCTTAAACTAACTCGAAGGACTATCGCATTCTTTTTGCTTGAACAATTTTCAGATTTTAAAGACTTACATGTTAATAAGCCTTCAAAGACTATCTTCTCGCTTTGACTATTTATTTTTATATTAGTAAAAAAATAAAAATAATTAAAAATATATTAATATATAAATATATTATTAGTTAAAAATCTATTTTTTTTATGTTTGTTACCTCAGAACTCTTGACTGGGTGAACCGATTTTGAAAATTCTTTTTTGTTTGAAAGCTGACGCTTGTCGTTTAGTCCCATTTTAAATTTCATCAAAATCGGTCAAGGCGTTTTTGAGTTACGCTCCAATAACTTAAAAATATTCACCTATGTTGATGATATAGTCGTTGACTAGAATGAGAATCGATCCCGTAAGTAGCAAGGGTCACTAAAATGAGTGAATTTTTTTTTTTACCAAAAAATGTAACCGACTTCAACACCCAAAAGTGTGAAATAACTTGTCGAAGTCGGTACCATGTGCACAATTTTGTGATACGGGTACGTTTGGCTGACTGGTTGAACCGATTTTGATAACTCTTTTTAACCGACTTCCAATAAAGGAGGGGTTCTCAATTCGACTGTTTTTTTTTATATTTTTTTTTATGTTTGTTACCTCAGATCTCTTGACTGGGTGAACCGATTTTGAAAATTCTTTTTTTGTTTGAAAGCTTATTGTTTGGTCCCAATTTAAATTTCATCAAAATCGGTCAAGCCGTTTTTGAGTTACACTAAAAAGATTTTTAACAAAAAATGGAACCGACTTCAACACCCAAAAGTGTGAAATAACTTGTCGAAGTCGGTACCATGCGCACAATATTGTGATAATAGGTACTTTTGAACTATCGTGCTACCGACTTCAACGAGTTATTTTACACAATTGAGTGTTGAAGTCGATTCCATTTGTAGGTACTTTAAAAAAATTAAAACATTGTTTTTTTCACCTAACCTTCCGGTTGATTTAATACTTATCAAAATATAAACTTGAACTTCGTACACCCTATCAAATGAAAGAAGTATCCAAATTGCTTTACAGCCTTATTTAGATGTAACAGCCATTTAAAATGTAAAGTAAAAAAAAATCCTACACCCTTCAAGAAGTTAAAATTACAATAATGAGTCTTCCGACCCGCAACTTTACAGCATTTCCTTATAGTAGGTATCCTTTTTAGAGAAATTCGTGCAAGCGTAGCAAAGAGGATCTATGCGCCTACGCTACCTAAAACTACGGAAAAAAGTTGTATTACTTACACTTCCGTGCTAGAGACTAGACTTGGAGACAGTCCTTTTTATTCTGTGCTTTAACTCTTATGTTAAAGTTTTTAGTTCAGAAATGATGGCAGCACAGCGCAAAATTGTACACTCTCTTGGGTGCAATTCGTCATCAGAACAGGGGCCGACATTGGGCAGAAATTTGGAAGCAAGCGCTTTGCATCACATGGACTTTTAAATATTACAGTTACGTCACAACTTGTAAACAGGACCTATCACCCTTCTTCTAAACGTGATTTTATAGGTTATACTTACAGAAGAAAAAGAAGAACGTACCATTTTTATTTTTTATTATTATTTTATTCGGAAAACTAACAGCAAGTTAACAATATATAATACTTTTTGAAGCGCTCGTAGCGAAGTTTGCTTAACCATTCTGAATCGATCAGCAAAGTTAAGCAACGTCCGCCGCGGTCATGAGTTGGATGGGTGACCGCTGGTGACATTACTACTGAGCGCTTCCGTGCTTCGGAGGGCACGTTAAGCCGTCGGTCCCGGTTGTTGTCTTAGGATGGCAGTCGTTACAGCATGGTGGTAAGGCACTTGCAGCACTTTGCGAAAGCCCGCCTGGCTAGCTCCCACCCTCAAGTTGAAAATCTGTCGCCAAGCACCTAACGGTGTGTTCCAGCAGCTGTCTTTGAGAGCCAGTAATTCTAGGTTAGCCTGAACAACATCTTCGACCACATCATCACTAACCATCAGGTGAGATAGTGGTCAAAGGCTAACCTATCAAGCATAAAAAAAAAACTTAGCTAAAAACTTATGGCTAATTTAAAGTTTTCACATATATGTAACTAAATGTTTTAATAAGTTGTACATAGTTTACAGACTCGCAGAACTGAGGTTACTAATAAGTAGGTATACGATTTTAAAATAGGATAAAGGTAGGTACTTATTAAAGTTATGGTAACTTTAGCTCACTGTGAGTATGTGAAATACAGAGAGTTGAATAACAGAAATATGCAAAATGTATTATCATAATAAACGATGTATCCAATGGTTTTATTGATTATGACAAGAGGACATAGGGTGGATCCTATTATTTATCCACCACCTACATATTGAAACCATTGCGTGATACATTTAGTTAATTTGTTTTAGTACATTCTTTTACTGAACCATCTCAAACAATCCATTGCGTATAATTTAGTTTTTATGGATAAGACTATATGCGTTAAAGGATAAAATAACTTCTGCATATTTGATGCCCCAATTAGTCGAAGAAAATGTTGAAAACCGTCAGCTAATCTGTGTACATGATTCTGTAATCTGCAATATGACAGCAGTTCCTGGATCAGTATACTTTGGAGAAGACATATACGTGATACGTTATGACTTATGGCAGATAAGCCAGATAAGGTAGTAATGACCAGTATTAACAGAAATATTGTGAAAAGAGTGTTCTGCGTGGACTGGAATGTGCTCTAGCACCTCTAGCTCGTCGATATACTGTAAATCTTTTATTTGTTCAAAATAGACTACTCGGTAAAGTACTTAATACAATACTAATCATACATTTCTACATCTGCATTTTTAAATCTCATAAAATCAAAGTGTAATAAAATATCTGTGTTAATCTATGCTTCTTTGGCTTCACCCTGGTACTGTGTTCGTTCATGATTACCTATTATGCTTCTACTGCTATATTGTGCGAAGGATGACGTTGGATTCGTTGACAAATCTAACTACGTACCTACCTACCAACTTTTCCACAAATCAACAGCAGGAAAACTCGCGATGACATTTTTAAAACGATAAAACGCTGATAGCCGCACACGTACGTACGCCCTATTGTGTGAGCTTCATATGACAGTAAAGGGGTTTTCGAGTGTGCTTTTCAATTTGCCTCGGATGGAGTGGAATTGGGAGAGATGTGGAGTTGTTAATGTGATATATTAATTTAACTTTTTGCTTTTATTAACAAAAACTACGAACTATATACAATACTACAGCTACTACAATAAGCATTTAGACAACTCATAAGTCATTACAGACTCACGGGCAGTCCACATGCTCTAACCCTCTACCACTTGGCAGCGTGCCCAGCATACTGGTAGCATTGTAAATTATAAAAAATAACTTTTTCCTGTTGTCTAGCAGCATGTTGTACTGCGAATTAGTGGCTGTAGGTGTTCAAATGGAATTTATAATGTTAAATTGACATTAAACGTTGAAAAATAGACTATATAAACTAACCCTTACATATAGTAAAATATTCAGTAAATATATTCAGAGCTGATCCTCAGCGGTTAGAGCTTGAATTCCCTATGATGAAATGCAGAATATGCTAAAATGGTGTGAAAACCGAAAGAGATCATACGAGGGAATAACTATGGGCACACACTGTAACAAATATAATGCAAAATTTGGAATAGGGATTGTGATGTAACTTCTATTCATTGTAAGTTTATTTGACCTGACTGAATTTAGTGACCTAAGCTCCTTTTTCTACCTTTGATTGTCTTCTGGTACCAAAGAGCTCAAATAGTTACCTATTGTTGTTATTTTTTAATCCCTTATATGAATATAATGATCATTGTTTTAGTAATCGTGAGTTTTGTAATCTAATCATATAAAGATTAAAAAGAACATTTAGATTTTATCACTGGAAAAAATATAATTCTGAACATTTCAGGCGAAGAATGAAAGACGAACGCGAATAGACGTGCGGTGGTCACGAAAAATGTATAACCAAAATTATCGAGTTAGGATGTCTCTACAGCTTTCGCTATTCTTGGTCAAATCAAGTTCGTGTAATAGTGAAACTTTTTTATACAATGGATCTGTTCAAAAACCTCACACCGCTAACAGAGTGCAGCGGAAATGAAACGGAGCATGTGTCGATGAAATCGTCCACCGAACTATTGTCGCGATCCGCGCGAAAACACGTTTCTGAACGACACTTGTCAAACGTGGAGAGAATTTGGAAAAAAATATCAGTTGAACAGAAGGAAAATAGAAAAACAAACGCAGGTGCGTGTGACAAAATTAAATTTGTAGACGTATTGAATTGAAAACTCAACATTTTCGGTTGTATTTTTTTCTTTGTAAGCCAAGTTGTTATTTTTATGCTTAGCTACAGTTCTCAGTGATTATGCAGAGACTACCTTCTCAAACACCCTGTCAACTGGTTGTGGGTGGAAGCATTTGGGGCTGCCTTTGGGTCTGGCCTTAAGATTGCCCAAATAGTTTCCTTGTAAAGTAGCTTTTTAATGTTTTATTAATATAGACACACCGCCGCGCCGGTAAAAAGAAAGTGGTTACCCTCTATTATTTGGTCCCTTTCGAAGGGTACTCCTCAGCGCAGTGGACTATTTTATTTGACGATCTTTGTATTTAACTGCCATAAATTTATAGGATCATGGTTGAGAACACGAGGCATAGGTTCACAATCATAAAAAAAAACCATTATATATGCACAAAGGTTTTATTATTACTTTTATAAAAGCACGGAAAATCGGAAACGCTCAGTAGCAATTGCCAGTACCGGACACCCATCAAAGTCATGACCGCAGCGAACGTTGCTTAACTTAGTTAAGAAAGCTACGCTACCAGCGTTGCTTACTTATCGTTTGAACTTTCCCGTGACGAATGTTAAATTAAACTAATCAGCCCCTTAACAAATTCGCTCTGGGAAGGACTTTAGAATCAGTATACATACATATCTACTATAGGAAGGGGCGGAGGGGGAGAGGGGGGCTGTAATATCCCGGAGAGGAGTGGGGGGTACCGGAAAACATTTTTTTTAAATAATAATAATAATTTAAAAAAAGTTTATACCTACATACACTGAAAGAGCTTTAGTTAGATATGGTATATGTTAGTACCTATTACGTATTGTGGTTCGGGGGGGAGAGGGCGGAATATTCCCCACTGAAGGGAGGGGGATTACAGAATCCAAGATTTTTAATACAAAAATGCAATTTCTCAAAATGAGCTTCTTCTTCATGAAAATAATTAGTCACAAATCAAAAGCACGAAAACATCAACAAAAAAGGTTAGATATAAGACACAAATGTCTTATTAAAAGTGAAGTAATTATATGACAGCTTCGGCGCTGTGGGTGCGCAGCGCTTTAGTCTTCTTGCTACCTCGTCACAGCGTACTCGCTAGGCCTTGACAGCTTCGGATTTGGGACGCCTTTGGCACGGTAATGTTATAGATAACATTACCGCGGAGGCTAGACGCCAAAGGCACGGTAATGTTATAGATAAAATTACCGTGCCTTTGGCGTCTAGCCTCCGCCACTCCGGCTTCGCTTCGTCCGCTGTTCCTCGCCGCGAGTAGACTAGCGCCGCTCCGCGCCTCCGGCTTATAAAAAACACTCTAGGGGTAGGGCAGACACGACTGCTTGGAAGGTGGGTGCTCCGATTTGGTTCTGTCACACCATACGACCTAATCTAAACCACCTGAATAATTCGCGGTATTTTGAATCCATTAGGCTATGTCGTGTACTGAGTAGAAGTGCAAAATACACAAATCATCAAGGTTAAAATTAAAACTTCTATAATTTATTTCTCAAAAACTATTGATTTCCGGGAGATAAAATTTCGTGTGATTATTTAAAATAACTATATCTATTCGTAAAAAAAGAATGAAGGTACATTGTGGTGTTTACTGAATCTAAAGACGAGCCTGGCTCTGTAATAATTAAATCTTTATTTTCATGCACGTTGCTCTTGATACTATGCATGCGTGTACAATTTATGATTGGATTAGTAATATAATATAGTATATTAACTGGCAACATTACATATAATGCACAAGGTAACAATATCTTCTAACACTTACATCAATCCTATACCTACTTAACTTTAACCGTGAATTCAAATTCAAAATAATTTATTCAATTTAGGCGTCTACGATGCTCTTATGAAGGTCGATTACAATTTTTAATATTGATATAGGTATTCTACATTGTTTTGCCACGTTCAGCAAAAAAAATGATAAAGCCACTGCGAGAAGAACGGGCAAGAAACTCGGGGCCATTCTTTTAAATTTCTTTTAATAATATGTAACATACCCTATAATAAAATTATTACAATATTTGTTTAAATTACGTATGTAGGTGACAGGCGATAGCTAGGCAGAGGCAGAATTGTCCAAGCGTTTTTGTCGTTTAAGTAATCACACTGTGTAGTAGGATTTCTTAAACTAAATGTTTATCAAGTGCAACTTGAATTTTCCTTCTGTGAGTGTTGTAATATGTTTGGGAACTTTATTATAAAACCACACATTATTACCTAAAAAAGGACCTATTATTTGACTTTGCTAACCTAAAACCTGGAAAAATATTTCATATATGGCTCGAATTGCACGCTTTTGTAAGATAAAGATTGTCTCTATCTCAGTAGCAGCTCCTCACAACAATACACCATACGTATAATACTGTGGAAGTACGCGAAATAAACAAGCCGAGCAGTAGCTACGTCTGTTAACTGTCTAATCTTACGAACTGCATATGCAGCAGAACTATGTATTCTGGCTGTGTTATGGATGTGTGTGGATCCCACTTTAAAGTTGAATCCATTTTAATACCCAGGAAGACTATCGCATTTTCAATAGAGACTTTATCTGGGCTTAATCCAAGCTTAATGTTTGGTTCAACAAACTTCAATTTTCCATTTATTTGTTTCTCTATTTTTGGACATACATTTTGAGACTCAGAAAATAAGTTATTATAAATGTCATTTGGGTCACAGTTTAAAAACTTGTAATGCCAAGCTAAGCTTATATGATGGTACCGAGTATTCTTAGCCTATACTGATTGTTAACGGCCTATATTCAATTTCATATACCTCTCTGTTTCTCTGTTTCCATCAAGACCCTCATGATTAATTAATTTATTTTGACATTATTTTGATATTTTATGATGCTACATGGCAGTAGTGAAATCTATTTCTAAGATAATTCCTCAACTAGATATTGTAATTGGTTTCATGTAAATCGGTTTAGTTGTTAGTAAATAAATAAATGATAAGGCAACACCCTTCATTGTCGACTTTTCTTTTTAGTCTTACATTTTGAGTAGGTATATATATATTGTCTATACAGGTAGCTGAAGTGTATGTTATCCTAGTGGGCTCACAGAACAGACATTTCAAATGAAATGACTTAAATAATAAAAGAAGATTAGTCTTCTTTAGAATTCGATAAAATATGTAGGTATATTAAAATCACCACATACAAATATGGGTTTTCTGCATGTAGAAATACTCTGTAGTATACTTTCCAGAGTGGATAAATATTCTGCAAAATTTTGAGCACGACCTTGATCTGTTGGTGGTCGATACACACAACACGCAATGCCTCCACACAAGCGAAATAACATTGTATCTGCTCTTAGCCATGTTTCAGTGAAGCATAATATATCAAAAGGATATTTATCTAAGAACATTTCAATTTCAAGTGTTTTGCCAGGAATGCGATTTATATTTTGGTAGTACAGTGCTATGTCAGAAAACTTCCCTGTTGTCTGCCTTAAAAGTTTAAACGGTTTAACTGAACATGTACATTTACTAAAATCTGTAGCGTCAATTAAATACCTACTTGGTTATAATTCCTATAACCGACTCAATATTATATATAAGCTACCAAAGTAGCAATATTTTTTGTATGTTTCTTACGTAGGTACATCCTATCCCGACTCAACATAAAGTTAGTAATAAATTTATTACAGTATAAAAATAAAAGTTTGTCGCCATGATGACATGTCATATAAAATAATATTGTATTTAATGAGTGAATATGCTCATTCTGGCTTATTCATTCCATATTTATTTTACATCTATTTCAACACTTTTTATTATTCAGGATTCTACCAATACAATAGAATAATGTTTATTGATTTCTTTGAATATAAGAACACGCACCCCTTTGCTGGGTTCTGCCAATTTCATTTCACATAGACGCAAGTTACGACTACGTGCCAAGTTTTATTGAGCACCAATTGAATTTAAAGCCGGAGTTGGTCCACAGATTATACTACAGTTTGAACGACTAGGTGTCATTTGTTTTTCGGGTTCCGTACCAAAAGGGATCCCTAGCTATCCTGAGACTCCGCTATCTGGAAGCCTGTCTCTTCGCCTGTCTGTAATTTCGGTCTATATCCGTACATTCTTATGTTACGAGTCTCTTACTCGTAAAAGGAATGACTTAAAAACGCATTATAGTAGTAGAAATTCAAGTAATTTGAACTATAGGTGTGTCGCTCCATCCCCATTTGTTACGATGGTTAAGGAACAAGAGGAAAAATTAGAGTAAGGGCCTGTTTCAGAATGTTCGAGTAAGTTCCGGTTTTACTACCCAGAACATATTTAATAAAATAAAAATGTATGATTATATTACAATGAAAAACAACGATATATCTTGATATTTCATTCCGATCAATGTTACCCCAAGTAATTAAAAAGCCAATAACTTTTTTTCGTGTTGATCGTATTTTTTAAATTTTTTGTATATACATCTTAGTATAGGGGCTAGTTTCAAATACCATATTAAAAAAGGGGGTTACAAAGTAACCCCAAAATTAATCTAACTATGATCACACATTTTTTATTTTCTTAAAAAGTGACAGATATATCGATTATCATATATAATATAATATATACAAAATCAACTTGAAAATAATACGTACCTAATACGAACTCTTCTACATATATTTGTAAAAAAATCACAAACTTCTAAATATAATTTGCACAATTGTTAGGGTAAATTTTCCATCAACAATTTGCTGTATTGCCTAGTTTATACTTCTGAAGGCTTCTGAATATTTGTATAGACTCGTGACCCAAGTTTATTTTTGTACATCCTCAGCGTTGTACTGTAAAATAAACGGTCAAATGCGTGTCGGGCCACGCACAATGTAGGGTTCCGTATATTATAGAACGATTCTGTTGTTCTTCCACTTTCTTGCTAAAGCTAAAATATAACAGTAAGCCAAGTTATTATTTCAATTATAATTTGAAAAGCAAACAAATTTTTTTTGTAAATTCTATAGATAGTCGAATGAAAACGTAACGATAGCGCGATTCAGAATCCGTTGGTACATTGACATCTAATGGCAGCTTTGGGAAACATATGTATACAGGGTGAAAACTTTCAGCGGGGCAGTGAGGGGAAGTACCTTATCCGTTGCAGTTACTCGGAAAAGGTCTTAGGAGATTATCCATATTTTTTATGTAATTTTGATCCCCAAACACAGATTTAAAAAAAAAATACAGTTAGCAAGAAAATAGCCATTTTACACTAAAACTTTTTTGATGCCAATCGATCCTGTTTCTAATACTGATCAAAAACTTCTATAGGATCAACCATCGTACGGGAAAAGTTTTTTGCAATATGTGACTTTTTGAGTACTCCAACGATGGTTGGTCTTGTAGAAGTTTTAGATCAGTATTAGAATCAGGATTGATTGGCATAAAAAAATGTTTAAAGTGTAAAATGGCTATTTTCTTGCTTACTGTAATTTGAATTGAAAATCTGTGAATGGATCTCAATTTCAAATTCCATAAAAATATAGTAGTCTCCTAAGACCATTTTCAAGTAGCTGCAACGGATGAGGTACTTCCCCTTACTGCCCCGCTGAATGTTTCCACCCTGGATATATATTTAAGGGACAAACAAACAGTATCACTATATTTTCTTAATGTAAAAGTAGTCTTATTTATGATATAACTTATTTAAGATAATAACTGTGAGACCAACTTCGTTGACCGTAAATTATTTTTTTTAAATTGTGAGTTTAAAAGGTTTAAGGTACAAAAGTTATTTAACCATTTAAATAAGTCCTATTCATAGATTGCTGTTTGTGCCTAGATATATAAGTTTTTATTAAGGTTTATTGTTAGATCTTGAACTCGCTTTTATTTCTAATTACTCTTTTCTCAGCGAACATCTTAGCCCGAGTTAAGGAATTCATTGAAATTCAGTGAAATCATGGTTTAACCTTAACAGGAGTGGTTAATATAGTTGATATACTCGTATATAATATTAAATAATTATAAAAAGTATACAGCGATGTATGCAAGTAGGCTTATGGAAAGGCTATCATACCATATAACTAGTCTGGCTATAAATACTGTAACATAAAAACTTTTCTTTTTTGCAGCTTTTGAATTATTTTGAATTTGGAACGCGTTTATTATTTTAAAAAGTTCTTTCGGTTTCGCGCCATTTCATATTAATTTCGTGTCGTTATCAAATAACAATATAAAATGAGGTGTTAAAGAAAATAGGTTAGCAGTATTCATATTGTACATAGTAGGTATTGAGCCGTCGCGTCGGTCATATTCCAGACACTTCAATAGCTTGGTATCAGCTATCAGCCGTATGTTCGTAATCGTATATCGTATGAAAGGGGGTACTATATTACGGAAGAATACGCCAAAATTGATTCTAACAGATATATTTCAATATTGATTCTACATTTACTGCCGCGTTCAGCACATGAAGTTTATAGGGCCACTGCGAGAAGAACGGGCAAGAAACTAGGGGCCATTCTTTTAAACATCTTTTAACAATGTGTTACAAAAATATACCTTAACTATGTACATACCTCATTTTAGAACACTATCACATATAAACACACACTTATCACTACGTCACAATTTGCCGTCCGTTCAAATCGACTGCCGAAGCAAGACTGACTGTAAAATGTAACTGGCGTTAACAGAACGCCTCCCCCCTACCGCACTCGATTGTGGTAGGGTGCACGTGACTAGGCAAAGTCAATACAAATACTTTTAACCTTACAAGTATACTTAAAACATAGTAGTATTTCCTTATAATTCCTAACACGAAATATCAACAGCTACAACAACACTTCCGCTGTCGAAGACCATAAAAGATCAGGGCAGCCGCGTGTCTTAGAACTAAAAATTATTGCTGTTAAAGCCAGAATTGGTCGAAATCCCATTAGGAAGTAAAAATATTTTGATAAATCAACAATAATCTTATTGAGGGAAATGAAGATTCCCGCTAGGAAAATGTCGCGTATTATAAAACAAGACCTGAAGCTCGGTGCTAATCGTCGATATACAGTACATGCCCTAAATCAATCTTTAAAATTTAATAGAGTGCCTTCCGTTGCGATACGCAAGTGAAGGGCACAGAAATATTCTCTTTGCCGATGAAAAAAATTACACGATTGAAGAGCCTACAATCAGCAAATTGATGATGTGTGAAATTAAGTGATCGATGACCTTGGTACGACAGGTACAGACAGCAAACACATCTAGTGTACGGCGAGGATGAGGTCCAAAAAGTACTTTATACCTATAGAAGTCGAATCTTTGTACTGTCAGATCTATATCTATACTAATATCATAAAGAGGAAAGATTTGTATTTTTGTATGCAACGAATAAACTTAAAATCTACTGGACCTTTTTGGATGAAATTTGGCAGGGAAATAGTTTGAGACCCGGGAAATTGTTTTGCGCGATAACCGCAATACGCGCGGGTGGAAAGCTAGTGTATTATGTATGACATAGGGCATAGTTATTGTTTTAAGATTTTTTATTTTGTATAAAGTTTTCTATGCCAGTATTTACCCGTTATAAATAACCAACTACTTCATCTTAGTCACTTTAGGATTTATTCTATAGATTTTATATTTGGTCAAAATTATCGAACACCCAAGTTCAACGACTATTACTGCTAAACTTATAAAGTTATCTCAACCGCGATACTTTTCCTTTAAAGTTCATGAAACGCACTATCAGCTTGAATTTTTTCAGATTTTTCAAGCCAGCAGTTTAGCTTTTAGAGGGGGGGGGACGCCCTGCTGGAACAAAAATTTGCACTTTGAAGTTAAATATTTCGTAAATCGAGCATTATATCGAAAAACAGTATTAGCAATCCCGAAGTCATTTTAAAAGACCTATTCAACTATACCAACTATACCATACACGAAGAGATAGACGACGAAAAAAAATTTCATCCCCACATCACATGTATGGGAGGTACCCTATAAAAAAATATTTTTCAAAATTTTATTTTACCACTTTGTTGGCGTAATTGATTCACATATCCATACGAAATTACAGCTTCCTAGTACTAACGGTCTCTTAGCAAAACCTCGGACAGACGGACATGACGAAACTATAAGGGTTCCTTGTCAGGACTACGGAACCCTAAAAAAGAGAGTTATGAGTCATTAGTCATGTTAGCTCAATCGTTCAGAGCACACGTCGGCTATAGGGGTGGATTACTCAGGTTCGAATCCAGCACATAACTATAATTTTACCTCTTGTAAATTTGTAAGAATGTTATTATGGTAATAACTTTTGCGAATTGTTTTTGGCATACTATGTTATAGTATTGCTTACTACTTAGTTATTACTATGGATCCTAGTAGAAATTGCCATTGGCGTGGTATCCACCATTGCGATCTCTCCGTAGGCTTGAGATATGTAGCATTTCAAGAATGCTCGCCCGCAGCACCGTCGTCAAGCATCTACAATATGTTTTGGCAGCTGCGATCATGACAGGCAGATTCTAGGTTACCTACTCGGTTTACCATCTTCCAATATATCATCAGTCATCACCTACCAACAGGTGAGATAGTGGTCAAAGCTAACCTATCAGCTATAAAAAAACATTGAATGCGGATAGTTTGTAAAGCACTTATGCAAAATGTCGCTACTGCCATCCGCGCGCATCTTCGTCGGGCGCTGCAACCGAGTAGAGATCTCTCTATAAAAATTACTAATACTTAGTTTAAATTTTTTTCTAAACATGATTTTATGTTTTCGTGGCTCTGTTTTTTACTCTGAAACTTTATAGATAGTTGTAATAATATAATATGAAATTTTACAAAAGTAGTTTCAAACGCACTCTGAACGCATTCGCACTAAATGTCGCGAGTGCACCGTGATCCTTCCGTTTCCGTCGCATGACACCGCACGCAACCTAGTTGCCCACGTACCTAGGGTTGACAATATTACATTTCTAAACTTTACGTATTCGACATAACCATCGTATTATCTAGCTTCTACAAAAATGGATTATGGTAATATTGATTTGGGTATAAAAATTATTACTTAAGATTTTATCTTATTACTTACTATTTAAGATTTTATCAAGCCACCTAACAGAAGGGGTTAAAAATAGGTTAAGCAATTATCAATTTCATAACGTCTACTCTGGTTACAAGCTTAGTGCGAGCTACTTACAGAATGTATTCATCTTAATTCCTAAGGGGTTTTTTTTATATTAACGACAAATTTACTATTGTGTATACTGTGACACAGAGCGCACCGCGCTGTCACGCCTATATTATCCACAAAGAAATAAGCAGAGAACCCCATATTTCGCTATTATATATCTCTGTTGGTATATGGGGCCCAAAGTTCCTATTAAAAATATATTCGTCAGAAAATCCAATAGTATCCCTATCTGATCATGATTCGATGTTCAAGTGATGATAATGCCACTCTGCCAAACAAGTAATTTCTCAAAGTTATAGGTACTCTTAAAAAACGTATTACAAACTGTGGATGTTTAAAAACCCACATTTCGTTACGTATGTTTATGGTCCTATGTAATAGAGGCTGAGACTATCGCCACCTGCCGAACACTATCCTCCTCGGCCTCGCGTCGTTCTCCTCATTGCTGAGGGTCGTGATTACCCCACTTTTGGAGTACTTTTGTCTTCACGTCTCGCCACATATGCCTATCCTTGGCGTCGTGGAGTTCCTCGCCAGTTACCATGAGCTGCTCCAGGTTATGCCCCTTCTTTCTAGCGATATGGCCACAGAATTCAAGCTGTCTACGTAGGCAGGTTTTTTTTGCCGAGCACTATACCAGCCTTCAAGCTTGCTAAAAATTTCCTTTTTAGAAAAAAAACACTTTAATTATACATAATTATTTTTTACAGTTCAAAATGCTTTAGGAATACTAACCTACTTCTGAAATTGTTTAATGTATTAAAAAACTTTAGAGGCAGCCCTAAAACAAAGACATCATTATGATAATGGATGTCACGGGCTGCAACTTCACAAGTGCTCTAGAAAGTAGTGGTTGTACCAACATCCCTTGCAACAAACCAAGCCAAAATTACTCATAATCGTAAGGAAATAGATTCTATAACAACAGCAACATATTGTTTGCAGCAGCAACAACTAGATGGTGCGACAATCGCTGAGAGCAACACATTAGCGACATCTTTCGGTGAGTGCGAAAATTACAGAGGAATTATAATGTTGAAAGTGTCCGGAGCTTTCAGGTTCTTGTGGCGTTGTTGGATGCTCAAGACGAGTTTTCACTACACTTTCGGTAGCAAGAAGCACTTTGTAGTACAGTTCTTTTATAAAAAAAAGAGATTCTCAAGTCGACGCGTATTTTTTATGCATGTCCACGCAATACTATATTTACTGCGATACTTTTTTTACTGCGTGTGCTCTTATTTAAATTTCAATTCCTTCATAAACTAAAGTCACTGAAATAAGTCAAAAAATTAAAAAGTTATAGTGGAGTTGAGCAGGTCATAAGGTAAGAGGCCTTGATAAGTGGTGCAAATCAGTTACAACTTGGTACCCCCGTGGGGTGTCGGGTTAGAATTGCACCAGCCCATATGGGGCTCTTTAGAATTTTACACCCTGATTACCTGAGAAGATACCTACCTCAGAAAACTGTTAACGAAATGTACATACATTTCACAAATAAAACACTTTTGATTTAAAATAGACGCTGGACGAAAACTAGTTAGACCTGGACGAAAGCTGGCGTTTTTTGGATGGTCGACAACTAGTACTTACCATACTTTTGTCTATAATATTCAGTAAAAAACGTAGGATCTATATAAGTATGATATTTTTTTTATATTTTGATTTTGGCAATAACGCATGTTCTGCGGATTACATTACAAAATTACAAATTTACTAAAGAAATAATTATCCCGCGCATGACTATAACTTTTCCTCTCGTAATTTTTTAATGGATATGAAGAATAAAAAAGGATATTATACCTACCTATATACAAGCAATAAATAGGGATAATATGATTAATTGATTTTTATTAAGTGAAATATTCACATTAGAACTCTACTAAGTGGACGTCACAATAACCCTACCTATTTGTTTTAATTTATTCTATGACTTCGTCCTACATGTTACCTACTTAAGACCAGATTCCTTAAAGAGCTGTCTGGCCAGTTCTCCTCCTATAGACTTTAATGAATGTTGGTACTTATTCGTAGGTAAACAAGCAGCTCAGGGATTACCTACCTATGAATAACATCTGAGATTGATTTATAGACTTATTATGTTCTTTACACATTCATATAGGTATTCTGTTGACTAAGAACGACAATAATTTTTGGGTGACCGCTAGTGACATTACTACTGAGCGCTTCCGTGCTTCGGAGGGCACGTTAAGCCGTCGGTCCCGGTTGTTGTCTTAGGATGGCAGTCGTTATAGCATGGTGGTAGGGAATTTTGCGAATGCCCGCCTGGCTAGCTACACCCTCAAGTAGAAATTCTGTCGCCAAGCATCTAACGGTGTGTTCCTGCAGCTGTCCTTGAGTTGAGAGCCAGTAATTCTAGGTTAGCCTGAACAACATCTTCGACCACATCATCACTAACCATCAGGTGAGATAGTGGTCAAAGGCTAACTTATCAGGCATAAAAAAAAATTACATAATGGTACATAAATCTGCAATTTCCTCTTTATATTCTACACACGTCTATGTATTCACTGAGCAACGATTGAACGGTTGATCATCTAGTGTCAGTTTTGCACGAATAAAATACTTAATACCTAAATAAAAACATAAAAATCCATGGGTTTCTTGACGGTGGCGTGAAACCTCAAGATAATTTAAAACATAAATCCCCTATTATTAAAGAGGTACTTAGACGACATAGGTAGGTATATATACCATATACTATACAATACATTTTCTAAAAATTACATACTTAACAGAAGCTACTTTTGTATTATATCAATATAATACTACAAATATGAAACTTACTGTTTCAAAACGCTATAACCACAATACACATATCTCCATCTATCTACTGTGCAACGTCTAACAACAAGCCTACGAATAAATATGAACAACACGCCAAAGATTTCAACCGCTCGTAGCGACATTTTCTTATCGGCTAAGTCCGCCGCGGTCATGACTTGGATGGGTGACCGCTAGTAACATTACTACCACGGTTTAACATTACCGTGTAATGTTATAATTATAACATTACCGTGTTACTACTAAGCAGCCGTGTCGGACCCGGTTGTTGTCTTAGAAATAATGGTGGTAGGGCATTTTGAGAATGCCTGGTTAGTTAAAAAATCATCAAAGCTAAAGAACCTCTGTTCAATAAGCCAGCGTTTTAAGCGAGACTTATTGCAGGCCATACTTAGCGCAGCGGTTACTTCTCCTGGGAGCTTGTATTGTAGTTTTTATTGTAGGTCCCATAGCATGAAAAGTTTAGAAGATTTTCCATAGACTACGAGATAGATTAGATAGTACTTTATAGGTTCCCTTATACCATAGAATAGATAGCACTTACACTTCTGTAAACTGATTTGTTGTTGATTTTCTAATTAACAACCAGAACTGTAACGATCACGGTTTTATGGCTTCATTTGCGAAGTAGTTCTTATGATGATAACATTTGACATTGATAAGTCGTGGGTGGTCGTACAATACGGTAGATATCATTAACTGGATTAGTGATTTTCTAAATAACTGCTAATGAGGTCATTAAAAATATTAATAATCTCTACAAGTACAGACCTTTCTATATACTCACGAAGGGGCAGCCCTACATATATTTTTGATTGTATAATATATTTGCTGGGTTGTTACCACTACTGCGTTAGAATTCTGTAAACTACTCAGATTTTTATGACATGTATCACCTAGTCAGTAGTAAATAGATTTGTGTAGAACTTCTAAACGCGAACTAGGAACCTATATTCCCGGAAAGATTCCTGATTTAGCGCATTATGAACAAAATATATACTGTCAATCTGTTGTCAATTTTGCTACTAACTTATTATATCTGTATAGATATATATACCTATTTATATTTTTTTTACCGGCGGTATGCCTTTATTAAACAAAATACTATGAACTATATACAACACTACAGCTACTACAATAAAAGCATTTAGACAACCTATAAGTCATAGCTGAATCATAGGCAGTCCAAATGCCCCAGCACACTCCCAGTTGGCAGCGTGCCCAGCATGCTGGCAGCATTACACCTTTGAATTGCAATGCTTATACTAATATTATAAAAAGGAAAGATTTGTATTTTTGTATGCAAGGAATAAACTTAAAAACTACTGGACCGATTTGGATAAAATTTGGCACTGAAATAGTTTGAAACCTGGGAAAGAACATACGATATTTTTTATCCGCACGCAAAAAGAGATTAATGTTTTTGTACGATAACCGAAATACGCGCGATATATATTTATATAGATATATTTTATGATACCCCTGTGTTCATCTTCAGTTTAAGGAATTTATAAAAAACAATATTTTGATAAGTACAGATGTACCTAGCTAACTGTTGCGTTAATTCATATATATTTAGAATTACTTGTTATTATATATCTATAGTGCTTGGCACCTATATTTCTCAGCCAAAAAAAGCAACACCGCTGCATAGTCGTGTTCTCTAAAAAAAATATGTGGCCACAAACCACATTTCGCTAATACATTTCGGTACCATACAAAAATAAAACATGGAAGATATTGGTCAGGGGCTAACGAACAGCGTTATAAAAACGAGGGCGCGGCTATTGCCGTCTACTGGGTGCTGTTCAATGTTCCGTAAATTACAACTACATAGGTACTGAAAATTGATTCAGTATAAAACCCCAATAATTAGGTACTCACTATACATTTTGAAATCCGAGAGACCAAACTTCAAAATACTCTTGTAATACTTGTTTGGATTTCAAAAAAGATGCTCGATTTACCGAGCATTCTTACCTGTAACAATATTTAATCACATAACTTACTTAATTACCAATTACCGATCCCTAAAGGAACCTACTACCTAAACTCATATGTCTCTCGTCTTCTTTGTCTATTATATAAGCATAGTCTGAATAAACTCGATAGCAGAATGTTTATTGTCTGTATCAAATAATACTTCATTACATTACTACTACGAGGGAGTTGTAATTTTACAGTTCTATTTAGCTGACGTCAGCTCACAAAAAGTTCAGCAGACAACGACGAAAATTTTAAAACTTGGTTCCTACTTACTAGAGATGAATAAGAGATCTCCCATGTAACTAAAATCTGTGAAATAATTAAGGAAAATTACAGAACAATAACACAAGTTAGCATGTCCATATAAGTAAATGACTACGAAAATGTGTTAAGTAAAAATAATTTGCAATATTATCAGCTTGTTATCCAAGTTCAAGTTATGATTAGACAGTTGTTTCTTTATATAGCAATATAATAGCAAATGTGCCTTGACGGGGTTGGCATAACCGCCAAGCAAATAACTGAGGCGGAAAAATATGTAACCTTACCTTACTCTGCTATAAAAATAAAAAAGACTATGCAAGCTATGTCCCAAATTTCTATGCAGCCGCTGTTAGATCCGGGGCGTAAAATTCTAAGAAAAAATATTATGAACCATATTGTTTAAAAATACATTTTGTAAACATGGCTTTTTACCAATAATTTACTTTTCACTAAATTATTATTTTATGTATGATATATGTTTTGTTTAACGAATCAGGTTTTTATTCACTTTCTTATATTTGAAATGAAAAATAGAGTGTTTACCTTGGGTGAAAGACCTACTCGTATTTAGTCACGCGAACGAATTACCCCTTGTATAAATCTAGTAACTCTAAACCGTGAATACGTAACAGGCAATAGATAATATCGACATTTATAAAGTGAGTGACCGTTATAAAAAAAGGAGCCGAGAATAATATAAGTTTAAAAGGAAAAACCTTTATTTTTTAATTACAATGGTCTGTAAAGCTTATTTGGTATAATATACTTACTTTAGGAGATGCGTGACTTATATTTCATCAATTGAATATAACGAGTATGATGTTGATTAATATTAGTAGCGCTTCAATGATCTACGATTTTTTTAACTCTTGTTCAATCCAAGCAGGCAGGTATTTATGGTACCAAAGTTATTGGGAATATTTACTTGTCGTTTTCGTGAACTACTTGGGGTTTGAAGTCTAGCTCTAGCACTTTGCTGAGACTATTCACATACATATCAAGACGCTGGGTCATATAGTAACACCGGCGGTCTTTGATCTGCCTGTTTTGGTTCAAATCCAACACACCAATCAGCAGACCATCCCTGGTGCGCGACAAGCCCGGGCATCTGACTCCATCTGGTCCAGAGAAGTAGCTCGACCCATAGAACAGTCCCAAGTCTTTGTGAGCAGGCTTCCCGTCAGCAGATGTGAACTCATTCGGGAACTCTTCGTAGCCAACTCTGTTTATGGCAGCCGTAAAGTAGCAGTTGGTGATGGCGGCATTCCTAGCTTCAATGTTCCACATGTACTCGCTGCCAGCTTCAGCCGCGATAGTCGCCGACGGGTTAAAGACGATTTCCGCTCCATTCTGGCCGAACATCATCCAGTTGAGGACGTGGTGACGACCGAAACAGATATTCACAGCGATTTTACCGTACCTGGTAGCAAAGACTGGGTGTCCAGTATTACCTTCCATATAGTAGTTCGACTCGTTGAAGTCACCAACTCTAGGGATGTGATTCTTCCTGTGCTTACCGATAACGTTTCCGGTGTCACTGATTACGACTGCAGTGTTCCACAGAATCTCTGCATGTTTTTCATCCCTTTCAAGGATAGAAGATACAATCACCATTGCGTATTTGGCAGCTAGCTCTTTCAAAAACCTCGTAGTTTGACCATCTTCAGCAGATTCGGCAAATTCGCACCATGGTTGCTTCTCTCGGGTACAGAAAGCGAAAGGCATGTTCCATAGCTCTTGGAAGCAGATAATGTTTACGCCCTCTTGACCGGCGACGTCGATGATCTTCTTAACTTTATCGAAGATGGCTTTTTTCTGCTCGTTGATAGGGCGGTCGGTGGGTGAGGCAATGGAGTGCTGGATAACGCCTACTTTAACAATCCTCGGTGGTCTTGTTTGTTCCTTTTTAGCAGGAAAAGCATAAGCTGCAATATCGAAATCTGCTTCTTTGGCTGCTGCGAGAGACGATTCCTTTATCGGGACTTCATTGTGATCTTTTTTACCATAGTAGATCCTGTTGAACTCGTCGAGATCTCGCCCGCTGAGGTTGTTGTTGATGATAGACTCGAGGCTCTGGGTTTCGTTGTCCATGGTTGATGCGTGTGTTCAGAATGGTTAGTCGTGAGCGACTGCCTTGGCTCTGCGGCGGCCGGCTGCTCTTAAATACCCTGTTGCACATTGACGATGCATCGTCGAACGCTAGTGTTTATATGTGTGGTCCGGCAGTGGCCTTCGACCCGCGATGATAGTGTGTCTCCGGGAGAAAAATATTTGGCTTATCAATATTTGTCTACGTGACCTGTCAGGGACAGTGAATTTTGTTTAGTGTCAATGGTCGCAACAATGTAAAATTAATAAAACGATGATAATGTCACGAGCAGTTCAAATTTATTCTCCAAAAAATTTTCCATTTATGTTTTTTCACTGCTTTGGTAATTATAAATTGATAATAATAATAATGCTAATCGCAAGTAGCTACTTATATCGTACGAGTAATGGTCAGCAGCACATAACAATAATTCATTACGTTTAATTCTATGCTAACGAGAAGGTTACATAAGTAAATTACTATAGTACCACACTTATAGTATCTAGATTTAAGTACATAGCTAGATTTAGTTTAACACTAAAATAGCCCTTTATGTACATAGTGTGAAAAGTGAATTTGTTGTTTCGTGATTTACCAAGTTTTCTTACCCACGTTTTTCTTGCACAATAGTTGTTTGTAGGATTCATGGGAATGAAGACGTCTGGATCGCTTTGTCCATTCGTTTTAGGAGCCTACGCATGTATTCTAGATTGTAAGACAGATACGGCCGAGGTAGCTAGAGACTACATTAAGTTTGATTATAATAAGTAGGTAAGTATACTTACTGTATATATGTAGGTATGTCTCTTTACCACTTCGCCTCCGTAACAGACAATGACAGCACAGACTCATTAGATGTTATTGATTCCAATACATAGAATATAATAAAATATCTGTCTTCAGGTCTTTAAGGCTTAGCAGTTAGCAGTTTGCCTGGCGGTAAGCATCGCGCGTTCCCGCGACAGCTGCACCTAGTACCCAGTTCAAAAATAGGCCAAGTGCAAGTCTCGCCCTTTAGAGCTCCGTATTTCAGCCTTTAAACTAAAAAAAACGATTAGTAGGTATGCTGATGATAATCACAGCCTAAAACTTACGTTATAAATCGGATACTCGTATATAATATTTTTATTACCGCTCTCCCGCACTACAACTTTCATGGACAAATCTATCATCGTTACGGCAGTGAGATTATGGAACCAACTCCCGGTCAATATCTGAAAATCACCCACCAAAGCTACTATTTATAAGTTAGTACATGATTTTTATTTCATTAAAATTTCCTTGACAGGTCCGTGATGATATCCTAATTACATTAGAATTTAGAATATAATTGTAATTGTAGTTTTCGAAGGACATAAGTAAACAAGCGAAGCCGCCGGTAGAAACTAGCTGTGAATAATCTCTTTATATAATTTATATATAAAACTGAATCTAACACGCAAGCTATTGAAGAAACATAATATCTAAATGCTACTAGATTAGACCTTTCCTAGATAATTGAGTTACGCGGTCAGTACGTGCGGTTAGGTAGTGGTCTATGGATTATTTTCAGGCAGATATCTGCGATCATTTACCTGATTTAATTAATTATGTACTCATTAGTGTTCCGTACCCAAAGAGTGAAATGGAGACAGCTATCCGACTGTGTTTGTCCGTCTGTCAATCGGGGGGATTGACACCCACACAGGCGAAAAATCGATAAAAGCTGGCATACAATAAAAATTATAATAATTCATAAAATCGAGTCTAATTGTTATAACCAACTTCACAATAGGGTTTTTCCTAGATAATTAGGTCATTCCTATGTAATTCTTAGATTAGGATTGTTACCTGTTAAGCATTTTTCAATTAAAAATACAACATTATTTGCCAAATTTATTGAAATTTGGGTTTATGCTAACTTCTATGTCACTCTGCAAATATTGAAAACTAACAATAAAATAAATATAATACTTTGGTTTAAATCTTTAAATTCATAGTTAGTTAAGCTTGCTAGATTTCTTGATGTTATTATTATTTATTGTTTTATTTTTTTTAATATAAAAGATATATTATTAATAGATACACTCAATAACCTGTAAATGATGACATCCCACGAGCTAATATTATTTTTCGGTTACCTTCTTATGTACCTACTAAACCCCCCTGTAATATAATTTTGTTGAATTTTTAGTTCAATACGGTTCATAGCCTTTGAATACGGTCTACTCATCTTTAGGTCAATGTTGTACACAAAATATCTAAATGTCATATGAGTCAGTCCGTTTTCGAGATAGAATCTTTCAAGGGTTTCTATGTACGGACGGATAGACGGACAGAAAGACAACGAAATCTCATTCATAACTCAGTGTACATGATTATTTATGCTGTGTTAATAGAGCCGTTTTGCACTTTGGATACTGAACGCTAATAAAATAAAATCGGCCAAGTGCGAGTCGGACTCGCGCACGATGGGTATCGTACCATTAGCTATACAATATTAGACTTCATATTTTAACCTTTTTTTGTTTTAACGTGCGCGAGTGCAACACGCACTTGGCCAACTTTTTGTATTTGTTGTAATAGCAGCAACAGAAATACATCATCTGTGAAAATTTCAACTGTCTAGCTATCACCGTTCTTGAGATACAGCCTGGTGACAGACGGACGGATGTACAGCGAAGTCTCAGTAATAGGTTCCGTTTTTACCCTTAGGGTACGGAACCCTAAAAATTAAGATTATAACGGATGATAGAGGTACTGCTACAGATTACCTGTACTGTATCGATATTTTCTCGTACCTACCAACCTAATATTGCTTTCCTTTGAACCAATGAAGCGATAACAGCTATGGGCTTCTGTGTCAGGCAGGTCCATGGTTCAATTCCGCGTCGGCTTGAGCTTCACCACATGGTGGAAGGGCATTTTGACAACGCTCACCTGGCTAGCTACCACCCTCAAGTAGAAATTTTATGATTAGGTAAAATAAAGATTTAATGGGCCTGTGTTGTTTATAATGCTAAGTTGCCTGAACTAAATGGTTTATTAGCAGAAAATGTGTCACAAGGCCCTTAACAGTGCAGTGTAACATTACCTACAGGCAGTACTTATATATATATAATATTTTACGGGCGCTTACGTCACTTGTGAAGAAATGCATCTGTTTTACGCAGAGGTTAGGCTTCGTTGTTGTTCCGCCACAATCCAAAAAAAAATACTACTTATCGAATTTCTATCAATTTAGCTTAGCAGTATCACAAGATTTTAAAAGACTCAGAAAATAAAAAAGTTTCCTTACTCATAGAGATTGTATTAAGTAGGTCCATATATCATTACGCTTTGCTGTTTTTTTTTAGAGTAAAAACTCTTCGTTTATAATTTTTTGAAGCAGTGATGGCTCAGTGGCGTTGGCTATGGACTGCCGCGTTGCAGGTCCATGGTTCGACTCCCGCCGAGGGCTTGAGCTTCACCGCATGTTGGAAGAGCATTTTGCGAGTGTTCGCCTGGCTAGCGAGCACCCTCAAGTAGAAAATCTGTCGCCAAACACCTAGCGGTGTGTTCCGGCAGCAGTCCATGAGAGCCAGTAAAATTACAGGCATGAGACTTAACAACTATATCTCAAGGTGACGGGCGCAGTGCAATTCGTGACTTGTTTTGACGAAATGCATCTGTTATAGGCAGAGGATACCGCTTAACATCAGGTGGGCCTCGAGCTTGATCCGTCACAAAAACATTAAAAAAAAAATTTTTTTTTTCGTCTTCATCTACCCTGTTTGTATGTACGTGGTGGTACTTGGTCTTAGATTTCAGCAGTGTGCAGTCCTAAGGCTATATTGAGCGACCGGAAAACTTCGAATCTTTGCATGATGTTAAGGAATTTTGCAAAAAGGCCTGGCTAGCTAACACCCTCAACTAGAAATCTACCGTGAAGCACCTAAATAAATGCTATGTTCCGGCAGCTGTCCTTGAAATGTAGTTATTTAAGAGGTCAGCCTGTTTCTAGCTTCGACTATATCCTTAACATAACAGTAAAAATGTCTTCAAAACTTAGCCAATGAGGCCAATAAAAAGGAAAACAGTTGTTAGTGAGTAAGAAGGTACCTACCTACATGAGTTCCATGTATGAATATTTAATGATGATTAAGTAAGTATGCTTTATCTAGCTAACAAACCTTCATTAGTTAACGATAGGTATCAAACAGTATCTAAGCACTTAATGGAATAGCAATGAAGTGTCAGTCAACAGATAAAGCCGGCCGGCATTTAAAACACCCAATAATGTAAACATAGCACGCCAACTGTGAAGCCACGTGCCACGCGTTGTTTACAGCGACGCAAACTGGTTACGTAACGCATCATTTTGTATTTTGTTCTACAATTCATTGGAAGACGTCTTAGTGAAATAATGGAATCACATTTAAATCTTGAAGTAATTCTGAAGCAAAGATTGAACGAAGACCAGCTGAAAGAATTCAACAGGATCTGTTATGGAAGGGAAGAACACAATCACCTAAATTTGAGAGAATCAACTCTAGCCTCAAGCGAAAATAACAAGTTTGAAGTTGCAGCGTTTGCCTTCGGAGCGGCAAAAGAAGGGAGAGATCCGAGAATTGTGAAACTAGGACTGATTCAACATTCCATTGTTTTGCCTACTGATAAGCCTATCAGCGAACAAAGACGTGCTATATTCGATAAAGTCCGCAAGATCATCGACACAGCAGCTATAGAAGGTGTACAAATTCTTTGTTTGCAAGAAGCATGGTCAATGCCATTCTTTTTATGCACAAAAGAGAAAAACGAATGGTCGGAATTTGCTGAGTCAGCCGCTGACGGCCCAAGCACAACATTCCTAAGTAATTTGGCAAAGAAATTCAACATGGTAATTATCTCCCCGATTCTAGAGAAAGAAGAAGGTGGTATTTGGTGGAATACTGCAGTCATTATCGACGAAAGTGGCAAATATGTTGGAAAGCATCGGAAAAACCATTTGCCGAGTGTTGGCAGCTTCAGCGAAACGTCGTATTACACTCCAGGCAATACTGGCCACCCAGTTTTTGAGACGAAATTTGGGAAGATCGCTGTGAACATCTGCTATGGACGGCACCATGTTTTGAACTGGCTCATGTTTGCGTTGAATGGTGCTGAAATTGTATTTAATCCAGCAGCAACAATATCAGAGTTTGGAGAATCTTTCTGGGGTATTGAAGCTCGAAATGCAGCTATAGCCAATAGTTACTACACTTGCAGCATCAACAGAGTTGGCACTGAGGAGTTCATAAAAAGGGACGGCAGTAACGTATCGAGGAATTATTACGGATCCAGCTACGTCACGGCCCCTAACGGATGCAGAACTCCTGGATTATCGAGGAATAAAGATGGCCTCCTCATTACTGAAGTAGACTTGAATCTATGTCGCCAAGTAAAGGACCACTGGGGATTCAACATGACCTCTCGACTTGATTTATACGCGAAAGAACTTAAGAATCGATTTAGTAAATATGATTAACGTTTTATTTTTGTTTGTTTACTAAGTACCTATACCACCCATTACTCCTCCGTCCCTCCAGTGTCACGCAGGACGGTGGCCCACGTCAGCTGGGTCCAAAAAATCTTGTTGTTGAATGTTTTATTATAAAATGTACCTACTTGTTTACAAAATTAGGTACTTAAAAAGAATGGACAAGTTAAGCACGAGTAGAATTCGAACCCGCGCCCACAGTGGCGCTCTAAATTATCCTCAGATCAATTATTACTTTAATTCATTAAATGTTATCGACGTAGATTAGGTTATTAACTAAGTACCTACAGGTTAGCCTTCAAACCTACCAACAAGGTTTCTATGATCTGAGCTTCAAACTATTATGTAGGTAGCTCAGACCGAATAGGTAAAAAGTCTTTATTTGGTCTGAGGTAGGTAGATATACCTGTCGTCAAAAAAGCCTGTCGTGCTTTCCTAAACACGTTGTGATGGTTGTTCGCTCCGAATGAATAATGTTATTTATTCGTAGTTCCTAGGTAAGTACATATCAAAGTATAACGAAAACGTGAAAAGGTGGTGTGATACAATTTCATAGCCAGACAGAGAAAACCGCGTATAGGTAAGATTTATGGTATCACTGAGTTCTATATACCTATGGTTATGTTTATAATATTTTGTCTCACGTGGCCACGCTACCCGTCCTTAGAGTAAGAAAGCTATAGAGAGACGGGTACCGTGGCCACATGACACAAAATATTATAAACATAACCTAGGTATATAGAACTCAGTGATACCATAAATCTTACCCTTTACCCAGCAACAGGGAGATTTAAGTACCACGCAGTTCCACCGCTGATTGGAGCATAGATTACGAAGGCAAGAAGCGATAATATAATAATATATAAATTATATTGTATTCGATTGAGATATAAATATTCTTCTACGTAGCTACCAAACTACTACGGTAACATAATTCGAGATCTATGGTTAATTATATCAACAGCTTAATATTCTACGAGATCAAACAGAACAGTGATAATAATTTAGTGCCCCATGAATGGCACTTGTTTATTGTTATGATTATGATAGATAGATTAGAGATTTTTAAGAGACTCAATGTCGCCGTGCCATTTATAGCAAGTCATGTACTCTAAAACTGGCCTTAATTTGTAGTTAAAGGGTTGAGGACTAGGCTAGATGAGGACCAGTCTTCAGCTCTTATAAAGTCCGGAGCATTGGCTTAAAGCCAGGCTTGGAAAGTTCATGCCTTGTGACCAGGTGCAAAGTCCTACTGGAAAGTCAATTTCTAAAAAGTGTATTGCTGAGAGTTGTGAACACGACCCAATACTGTCTCTTGATACACTTTGGCTGAAATTTTCACTCCTTTTTCACAAAAATGTAGCTTTGTGACGCCTTGATAAGACACGCCCCAACAAATGTTCACTGATGCAGGATTATGACCAAGTTGTATCTTTCCAACCACTTGAGTGCCCTCTTTAGAACTGTGGGCGTACACTTTATCATTTTGCTGGTTGTATAGTACTCTTCAATCGTGAATTTTTTTTCATCGGGAAAGAGAATATTTTTATACCTTCACCTGCGTATTGCCACGGAAGGCATTTTGAACGGTCCATTCTCTTTAATTGTAAAGATTGATTTAGGGCTAGGAGGAAGAATATCTATGGTGGAGTAGCTATGCGCGTATACCCGATAGAGACAGAGTATAAATACCTAATATTGCAGAATTGCCAGTGTCCCATAACATTACCCAAATTACAATGAAGCTTTTAGAAAAATATTGCCGCGCCTACTGAAAAAATACATTTGCATGGTACTTGCTCAAGGTGGACTGGACCGTTCAATTTCTTATATCGGGGTATTCAAAATTTAATGTATATTGCTAGATCAGATAACTTTAGTACGTGTATTGTTTTTAAATTGCGCAAATCGGAAATTATACCCTAAAGTATTTTATCATCATTTTACAAATATATAATTGTTTCTTAACTGTTTTTGCAGATTAGTAGAGAAATATATGAAATCAGATACATATACGTAAGACACAATAACAAAATACTCTATAAAGGATCTCTGATTTGAGTAAATTAAATACCTACAAATGTTATTCGATCTCGCAACAAATAGACAGACTGTTAAATTTTGAATTTCTCGCTACAGATTGAACGGTCCGCTTTAATGGCAGAGAAACCAGGTCAGCTAGTTTTAGAAAATTGCCATGAATCTAAAACTAACTGAAAATGTACAGAATATTTTTTTGGTAGAGTTTAAAACTATGGCATAATAAATATATAACTTAACCCATGGTACTATAGGATAACTAGCTTGCACCTGTGGACTTAACCGCGTCGAATAGTTATATCGTAGTCCCCCGATAATACTCAATATCTCGGAATAAAGGTAGCCAATGTATTAATCCAGGTCCTACGGAATCTATATGCGAAATTTCGTTGAAAACTTCGGCGTTGAGTGACTTGAAGGTTTGTATGAGTAACAAACTCATACAAACTTTCGTACCTATAATATTTCATAGTTTGCACTTAAAATAAAACATAGTAACAATGTATTTATAGCTTTATGGTATATAAAACATACGTGTGAATAACATTGAGATTCAACATTTTGGCACCACTTACAATTTATTTAATGAATTATGCATTTTTTTATTTAATTAATTTTGTTGTCCAGTTGCAAGAATACATACACGATGAACGACAGCATCCTTATGAAAACTGCAAATCAAAATTTAATTGCGTTAATTTTACTGCATAAATGGTCAAAAGTGGTTCATACAAAATTACCCACTTTTATGGGAAATATCTTCGGTCATGAGCTGGTATTCCGAAAATTGCTATAATTCGAAAAAGTATAATTTTTGATCTATGTTCACACTCTCTTTTCTCCCTAAATAAATTTCATCATAGGAAGCGAGATAGATAGACAAAAGAACACTACTTAATTTTTATGGATTATAATCTCAAAATCAAGAAATTATTTTGTAGTAAAATGTAAGATTATCAAATAATTTAACACGCAGACATTCATGTTATGATCAGAAATTCATATATGATTCGCATAGACTGTGTAAAAATGGTGAAGACATATGAAAAATAGCACTTACATGTGATACGTAAGGTGTTCCATATTTCGTTCTGTCCTGTTTTTACAGCCAAGAATTCTGCATTTCAACATGTTTGGTGGAAGCAGCAGCGTTGAATTTAACTTACAATTTACAATACACACTTCAATGTCATTGTTTAACACGAATAAAGGACACTTTCAAGCACCGAATAAATTTGTCTGCCACAAAACTGCTTTGTGGCAAACAAAGAAATCGCATACGCCGAGCAAGACAAAAAAACTGATGCTGTCTCTTTCAAACTAATGCAAGCGTATATTACCATTCTTGTCTCACAACCAACAGAATATAAATGTCTTCTCCATCATAGATATTCTTCCTCCTAGATTAAGGGCATGTGAGCGTTTTCAAAATAAAGTGTACCATGACCGAATTTATGGTCAGATTTTAAATGTGATATTTTCGATGGTTTTTTTATTAGAATATAACTTATATGCATTGTGATTTATGAAATTATATTTATTTCCTTCATTTTTAAGCTATTTTACGAGAAATCGTAAAATTAAACTGACTCTGTGGAAAAAAAATTCAGTTTTGCTAATCTTAAAAGCGAAATATCTTACAACTCTTGAAAAAACACACAAATCATATTAATTGTATTTTAAAGATAATAATATTTTTTCTTTTTAACCACGACATAATAGTGAAAAACTTAATAACATGTGAATTTCAAGCTAATGTTAAGTTCGGTTTTGCCACAAATGATGTTAGTAACCGTTATTTTTTTCCATATTGTAATGGTTAAGTAGTTTCACCGGGACACTACATTATTGCTTTCAAAATATACATTGCTATTTTAAATAATAAAATTATATAATTTGTACCCTTTCATATTAAAAATTAACAAAAACTAAGAAATCCCTCGTCGTAAAACACAGGACAATCGCAAAACCGACAGTCCATTTTTTGTAAGGCTGGGCTTACATGAATCATTTTTGTGAGAAATTTAATGCGATAGAATAAAATAAAACCGAAATGTATTTTAAATGTTTTATATTATACTTATTTCACAAATCAGATGAAATTTCAAGTATCAAAATAATCACAAATTGAAATTAGTTGTTACTTTTACTACTCAAGTAATACCTAAAGTATTTTTACAGCCATTGTTTATTTCTTAATTCCTATAAAATTAACAAACCTAAGCAGTACAAATTGTGCTCTAATCAGTTATTTTTTTTATTAAACATTATATTATTATTAGAAATCAACATTGGTCTCAGTTAAAATGTACACCTACTAGGTGTTGCATATTAATATCACAACATTTTAGGCACTTTTTTCTCTTATCAAAAATTAAATAACGCTTAGTATACTTTTATTTTAATCTTAATAATACGTTCGTTTAGGCATAGAATGTCCAATTCGCAAAATGTCCAGCGGATGCAAAATGATGTCTGAGTCTTCTATCGTCTCCGGTACTTTTTAATTTAAACCTAAAACACACAGTTCCACAATTCAATTTCCAACAAACATGTAAAAAGTGGTGCCGACCGGACTTGACAGGTTTGTCACGGCTAAAACTGCTATTTAAATAATAAATAAGGACTTTTTCTTTTCTGAACTGGAAACATTAACCTTACAATCCACTAAAAAAAGAACCAGTTGTGCAGTTTGTTATACGAAACCGAGTAAAACGAGTGTGTATTTTGTTGTGCCACGAACGTCAAGATTTCTTGTGTCGGATTTGAGACACAATAACTGCTGATTCCGGTAAGTTTACATCATTTCACGATATTTAAAAGATTAATAATTTAATAATGTAATCGTAATATAGTTAATAACAAATTTAATGTAAATGTTTATTTTAGAATACAGTTCAGAATATAATAAGGGAAGAGAGCGTCACGTCAGGTTTGCGACATTTTATCCCGTGACCTACCAGGCTGACCAGCAAAGTCGCAAAACCGACACCATAAAGCAAGGTTTACATTACGATAATTTACAGTTCTTTTTTATTTCCTGTTTTATATTATGTGTGTCGGTCTGTTTGAATAGTGGGTTATTTTTATAATATTTTTTACTACAAGTATAATGTTAACGACTGACAAACTATGTAGAAGATCTCAGATTTAACCTTGATCTCAAGTTTTTAGAGTAATTAATATCGTTTAGGCGCAGAATGTCCAATTAGCAAAATGTCAAGCGGACGCAAAATGTCCAATTCGCAGAATGTCTTGTTCGCAGAATGTCCAGTTCGCAGAATGTCTATTATTCATCATAACGTTGTCACCACTAGTGTGTTAGTGGATTGTAAGGTTAATGTTTCCAGTTCAGAAAAGAAAAAGTCCTTATTTATTATTTAAATAGCAGTTTTAGCCGTGACAAACCTGTCAAGTCCGGTCGGCACCACTTTTTACATGTTTGTTGGAAATTGAATTGTGGAACTGTGTGTTTTAGGTTTAAATTAAAAAGTACCGGAGACGATAGAAGACTCAGAGTTCTTTCAAACCGTACCAAAATATCAATGTATCGCGTACAAAAATTTTTCAGAATAGCTTTTAACATCAAGAAATTCGAGTGGGGGACACGTCAAAAACTGACTTTTTGCTAATTAAAATTGGTCATTATTTTAATTGCTCTATTTTTTTTCATATATGTGGCACTTCATTTACTAGTTTAAAATGTGTTTAGTGCTTACAGTAATTAAAATATTCACCAGATCATATCATATTTTGTTAGTAATACTTCAAACACAAGGGACAACCGAAAAGTGGGGGGTACACTTTTTTGTGAAAACGCTCATGTACTGTATATCGACCATTAGTACCGAGCTTCTTGGTCTTGTTTTATAATACGCGACATTTTCCTGGCGGGAATCTTCATTTCTCGCAATAAGATTATTGTGTAGTTATCATAATATTTTTTCCTTCTCAATGGGATTTTGACCAATTCTGGTTTGAACAGCATTAACAGCCTTAGTAGTTTTAACAGCACGTGGCTGGACTTTTATAGTCTTCGACAGAGAAAGTGGTGTTGTATCTGTTGATATTACGTTATAACAGAGTTATACGAACATACGACTGATACCAAGGTTTTATAATATTTTGTCTCATGTGGCCACGCTACCCGTCTCTCTATAGCTTTCTTTACTCTATGGTTGGAACTGTGATGCGTTCTAGATGAGCAACACTTACAAACTTCGAATGAACTGACAAAGTAAACTAACTGTCATTGTCATGTCATCTCATCAGTGAAGTGAAGTGTGATCTGTGATCGCCGTGATTGTCATTTTTCGGCTTCTAATTTTCCAGCTGAATTTATCAATTTAATACAAGATTTTACCTAAAACGTTACAATTTAAGCAAAATGGTAAGTAAGTTTACTAATTCTTCAGCTAGGACTACTGTTGTTCGTGTACTGACAATGTTTTTCATAGATTACTTGGTTATGATAGCGTCATGAACATTACAATGCAGATTTGCTCAAACAAATATTGAGCCCGGTTGAAATTACTATTTATTGCCACGTTAAGCTATCAGAATCATTACTTACTATTATATGTAATAGCATTGATGTTACTGAAAATTACTTTACAAGATCCCATTGATTAAAATATCCAGAACTAACCAACATGTATGTTTTAGTCAATTTTGGCGTACAATGGTGGTGCGGTAGTGGCCATGAAAGGACAAGACTGTGTGGCGATAGCTACGGATAAGCGATATGGTATACAGGCGCAGACTGTGTCGACTAACTTCCCTAAAGTTTACCAAATGGGACCCACTCTGTATGTTGGTTTGCCTGGTCTTGCTACTGACACACAGACCGTTTTCCAGAGGCTCAAATTCAGGTTTGTATCTTTTTTAATATTCACTGATTGGGAATTAGTTCTGCTAAATACAGGTAGTCTTGTAGTGATGAAGCCTGGTTAACTTGAGTCAAAGTTAATTAATTGGTGGGAAGATTACATGAAGAATGCATTTCAAAAATTACTATAAAATTTTATAATTGCCTTACACAGATTTACTTAAGAAATAATTAATTTCTAGTCTATTACAACTGGGATCTTGGTTAGGCTGCTATCTGTTATAAGTGTGTTTTTTTTCTTCTAAATGTCATCCTAACTCAGGCCTAGGAATAGATTACCTAGTAGGTAATATATTCCTTCTTTCCTTAAGGCATAAAATAAATGTAAAACTTCACTGAAGTGATTTCTACATTACTAAAGCAACTTTTACAGTCATCCAGTGATTTTCTAATGAAAACTTTAAAATGTCTGGGCTATTCTTCTAAGGCCTAAGGTTTGACATATATATAAAAATAAGATTTGTTTACATGAAATTCATATTCACATGATTCATCTGATTGAGTTGAATTTGTGTGCAACTATCAAATCAAGGAGAACAAAGTTACAAGCTGGTCAACTATAGTGATTATATGTTTCTGTAAAATATAAATTTCCTTTTCCAGAATGAACCTTTATGAGTTGAAAGAAAATAGAATAATGCGACCCAAGACATTTTCAGCGATGCTCTCCAACCTATTATATGAAAAGCGTTTTGGACCTTACTTCATTGAACCCGTAATTGCTGGTTTGGACCCCCACGACAACCAGCCTTATGTGTGCAATATGGATCTGGTAAGATATGGAGTTCTTGTAAAAAAATTACAACATGATAATAAAAAAGTAATTTTAGCTAATGAGAGAAGTTTAAGTTTATCATCATTTTTGATAAGCGAACACAGTATATTTTACCCAAAATAGGTTACTTAAAAGCTACCAAAATGCAATTCTGAATTTGGTTCCCATTATTCATAAATGCTTGCTACACTTCCAATGTTGGAAGTTTAGAAACCATTTCCACTAGTGGATAAAAAGCAGTTTCGCATGCAGATTTAAAATGATAAACAATACCTTTCTAAGCTTGTTAAGTGAAAAGCTCATCATAATAAGCTACAGTGCAGTGAGTTAGATGATGAGGCTGAAATGATTTGATCCAACAGATTGGCTGCCCCAATGAACCTGAAGACTTTGTTGTATCAGGCACTTGCTCTGAACAGCTGTATGGTATGTGTGAAGCTCTCTGGGAGCCCAACCTCAAGCCTGATGAACTATTTGAAACCATATCACAGGTAAGTTTTATTAACAGTTTTATAACACATTAATAACAGTTGTATAACAAGAATTAATCACATAAGCAAGATGTTGTGATGCAAACTGTCACATCTGATTAGCAAATCTGTTTTCAGAGATCAATGTTAGTAGCCTGTATGAAATTGTGCAAGAAATTTCGTAACGAGTTTAGTTTTACTCTCGGATATTTCACCCATAAATTCAAAATAATTTTAAGGGTTTATCATGTTTTCACAGAATTTACAATTAGACTAGATAGATAATATATTTACATTGCCGCGGAACGGAATTGTATGTAGCATTGTTATCTTTATATCAAGTGTGTTTATATTAATATTTTTCTCTATTTTATTAATCTTAATCTTTTTTTCTAATTTATTGATTGTATATCTAAAGCTATTAAATCTGTATATTTTGCCTATGTTCATTCAATAATATTCTATCACGGTCTGGGGTAATGGTGCAGACATAAAAGGAGTATTGAGATGTCAAAAACGGGCATTAAGAATAATGCTGGCTTAAGGAACGCACATCAGTGAGAGAACACTTTAAAAATAACAAAATCATTACAGTAATATCAATGTATACAACTGTTTACTTGAAATGTAGGATGCTAAGTTGACAAATCAAAGAAGTACATACATATGACCTACGAAACAAAGAAAATCTATTTAAACCAAGTACTAGATTGGTAAAAGTAAAGAAGTGGGGTATCCATAACAAAATTTCCATGTCCAACAAGTTGCCGTCTTGTATTAGACACTTACCCGCAAATTACTGTAAAAGAAAGATAAAGCCATTTTTCAAATTAGACCCCTAGTATTCTTTAAATGAATCTCTGAAAACGCATCTTGTAGAATTTTCGTTCTCGCCACAAATAAGCCTTGTGTAAATTTTTATTATTTGTTTTTTTTTAAATGAGTAAAATATATGGGATTAATAGTAATAATTTATATTTGATGTAAATCAGAATTTAAATTATGTACTATAATTATTGTATGAAATAATACTTTTAAATTAATTTAAAAACCTTGACATCTCTATTCTAAGATAATTTAAGACATTGTTGTTATTAATCCTATTAAGTTATTTTTTTTTTAATTTGTATTTATATATAAGTAATTTTATATCACTATTGTGAACCATACATTGCTTCATTTTTTAATTATCATACCATTATCAAATTTATATTGTAAATTTTCTTGCCTAGTGTAGCTGTTGATGTTATAAGGCCAATAAATAACTCTATTCTATCAAATTAATGAGTACAAAGTCCTTAAAGGACCTCAGGGTAGTTACTATTTTTTTTTGTATAATTAAGACTTGCCTGATATTACTTATCACAAATGCACATTATTTGCAAAAAACATTTCTATTTTATTGACAAATAAGAACAAAGACACAAATTATGATATTGAAATTCATAATACAATCAAATCAATTTTAAACTTTGGCACAAAAACGAAAATCTCCTGTTTATTTTTTTTATTTTCTTGCCGCAAACGTGCGATACTACAGTGCAGGAGATGTACGACAAAAACGTAGCTTTAATTATTAGTGCATGAAAAATAAAATAAATTTGTTGACAGGCACTCGTGAACGCGGCCGATCGAGACGCCATCTCTGGTTGGGGCGCAGTCGTCTACATTATTGAGAAGGACAAAATCACAGAGAAGCACGTTAAGACTAGGATGGACTAGGTTTAAGATGGATGTGGAGGTTTATATTAAAATTATTTCATTAAACTCACAAATTGTTTCTATTTTTAACTGAATTTAAAAATAGGAGGAGGTTCTCGATTCGTTTTCTTTATGATTGTTACCTTAGAACATTTGACTGGGTGAACCAATATTGATAATTCTTTTGTTTATTTGAATGCTGATGAATGTCTTGTGGTCCCATTTAAATTTCATAAAAATCGGTCAAGCCGTTTTTGAGTTACACTCCAATCGATGAAAGTGAAATGACAATCGATCCCAAGTAGCAAGGGTCACTAAAAAGAGTGAAAAAATATTTTTACCTGAATATAGAACCGACTTTGCGTAATAACTTGTCGAAGTCGGTAACGTGCGTACAATATTGTGATAATAGGTACTTTTGAAGTATCATGTGTATGATACTTCAAAAGTATTATATCAAAAGATCCTTCTTAACCGATCGGCTAAGTTAAGCAACGTCCATGCGGTTATGACTTGGATGGGTGACCGCTGGTGACCCAAATTATAACTACTGCGCGCTTCCGTGCTTCAGAGCGAATGTTACAGGTCCCGGCTGTATATTCATCGCCCCAGCAAGAAAATCACTTCTGGGATAAATTGAGTTCTACAAATAATTAGTGCGTTATACGCTGTAAATGTGCACCAAAGAAAAAAATTGTGCACATTGTCGTTTTGTTAAAAAAAAAGGAAAAACCAATTCTGCTGGAGTAACGTTGTTTCAGCAGGAAAATTTTAATCGAATGATCGGAAAGAAAAATTAAGTATATGGACAGATAGCTTATATTTGTGCGTAAATGTGCGCCAAAAATTAAATTTGTGCGTCGTAAGGTTTTCGAGATATTTCATTTCCTGCTGGAGTAACGTTTAGCAAAATCCATTTTCTCGAAAACCAATAATTGAGCAACCGTACAATAAAAGTATATTAGTAGCTCTTAATTTGTGCTTATTTGTGACACCATTAGGTTTTAAAAAATCTGTACCATTTTTATGTAATTATGCAATTACGAAAATAAAAAAATATGTCTAGCGCTAAAACGAACAAACGGTTTTACTCACTAAAAACGGTATTTGGGTCTTCTTGTTATTCCATTCATAAAAAAGTTAACTTATTAGACAAAATATACACGCATTTATCAATAATATCAATATATGTCGCAACCGACAATGTCATAGTTAGACATCAAAATGCAAGAAATAGAATTAACTCAACATGTTTCGGTGTTAACCAAAAATTAGTGCGTTTAATGTAATATATATACTGAAAATTTCAGCTTCATATGTAAAGTATTAAAGAAGATATGAACAAAAAACAATAGCGAGATTACTGGTTATCCGAGCAAATTAGAAAGATAGCAAAAAAGCGGCGGTTTCATACATATTGATGAGCTTCTTAACTTTGCTCAACTAACAGGTTTACAAATATTGTGCCTGGGTACATTGTGGCATAAAACTGTTAAGGGAAATATTGAATTGCTTTTTATATTTAGTTTATATAAAATGTTTTTTTTGTAGGTAGGTACCGGTATGTATCTAGTTTGTAGCTTACCCAACAATAAAAGACTAATACAATAAATTCGGGTTACACACTCAAACATTTTAATGAAATGAATGTATTTTAGGCATATTAATTGAGTTGTTTTTCATTAATTGCTAGTACAAGGACAAATTAGCTTTACGATTGTTAGATGGTGCAATTAGTTAACCATATCACAGAATAAATAATAGTACCTACATATTTGTTATTGCTTCGTAGGTACATTCATTAAAATATCAACCATCTCCTAAACTTACCTATACAATACCTACGGTTGCAAGTATTGCAGCAAAGAAGTCGACTGAAGTTCGCACGGCTATTAAATCATGGGAAAGAGACTGATATAGTGTGCTCTGTTGCACTTGCAATTCCTATGGCTATATGTAGAGATGTAACCACTGTCAAATTGATGTTAATATGATAAAGCAGTTGAAAAAAATAAAAATAACTCTTATTAATTCGATAAAAAATTTCGTAAGTAGTACACATATTTAAACAATGTTGAAACCGAATTCACTTACGTTAAATCAGCAGAGTAGTTCAATATCGACCGGTTTTAAATCACACGATATTGGTGGCCAGTTGATGTCGCCACTACGTGAGATGAGAAAGCATTCGAGTTTCTCATCCAATAAATTTAATGTTTCCCGTGCTGTATGGCAAGTGGCGCCGTCCTGTTGGAACCAGGTGTTTGTGAGATCCATACCATTTAACCTAGGACAACAAAAAATTGTTATCATCTTCGGATTGTTGACTCTTTTGTGAAGCAATGATAGCTCAGTGGCTTTGGCTATGGACTGCCGCGCGGCAGGTCCATGGTTCGAATCCCGCCGCGGGCTTGAGCTTCACTGCATGGTGGAAGGGCATTTTTGCGAATGCCCGCCTGGCTAGCTACCACCCTCAAGTCGAAAATCTGTCGCCAAGAACCTAACGGTGTGTTCCGGCAGCTGTCCTTGAGAGCCAGTAATTCTAGGTTAAGCCTGTTAACACCTTCGACCACATCATCACTTACCATCAGGTGAGATTGTGGTCAAAGGCAAACCTATCAGCAATAAAAAAAAAACTGCAGGACAGCCATGAAAGCCATAAATTGGACGCAATGCACGGAACGTAAGGCGAATACGGTACTTGAATGGTTATCAGAACACGATATACAATAGAAAGCTGTAAATTACAGTTTCACAATAACAAACAAAAATAATGCAAAAAAACCCGATTTGATGCATAATATCTAGGTACTCTATAAATGCATATTAATTGTAAAAATAGCAATCGATCAGTGATTGATATGATGAATGCCATAATTACTTGATAAATATTTCATAATAGTTCTTCTGTATATTAACATAAAAAAATACTAGATATTTTTTAACAAAACCTGAATTTTCATTTGATATTTTATAAGTTGCCTGAGCGTAGGAATTACATAAATAAAAATATTTCGACAAAATAAAAATCTCAACAATACCGTACCGCTATTATAAAAATAAACACGAATTCCTCTTTAAGTATTTTATGTGAGACTGTACGGACATGAGCTTCCATTAATACTACTTATTAAAGAAGACCATCAATATGTATGAAACCGCCGCCTTTTTGCTATCTTAATTTGCTCGGATAACCAGTAATCTCGCTATTGTTTTTTGTTTATATCTTCTTTAATACTTTACATATGAAGCTGAAATTTTCAGTATATATATTTCATTAAACGCACTAATTTTTGGTTAACAGCGAAACATGTTGAGTTAATTCTATTTCTTGCATTTTGATGTCTAACTATGACACTGTCGGTTGCGACATATATTGATATTATTGATAAATGCGTGTATATTTTGTCTAATAAGTTTACTTTTTATGAATGGAATAACAAGAAGAACCAAATACCGTTTGTAGTGAGTACAACCGTTTGTTCGTTTTAGCGCTAGACATATTTTTTTATTTTCGTAATTGCATAATTACATAAAAATGGTACAGATTTTTTAAAACCTAATGGTGTCACAAATAAGCACAAATTAAGAGCTACTAATATACTTTTATTGTACGGTTGCTCAATTATTGGTTTTCGAGAAAATGGATTTTGCTAAACGTTACTCCAGCAGGAAATGAAATATCTCGTAAACCTTACGACGCACAAATTTAATTTTTGGCGCACATTTACGCACAAATATAAGCTATCTGTCCATATCTAAGATTTTATTACCTGTAGATGAGTTGTATGCCTTCTATATTTACTAGACGAATTCAGGGTAATTACCTGAGTCACTACCAGTCTTGCACTTCAGAGCGTCCGGTGAATACATCGCCGCTAATCGTGTTTTTTAGAAATAATCTGTGGACAATATGCCTTCCTTGTGTCTTTAGACTCTGCACCAACTATACAGGCACTGTGAGAGATAAGCAAACTTTTTCATTTTACGCGTAATTATTGCTTTTATTGTTGAAATAGAAAATACCGTCATTTTATTTTATCTTAGGAACTAATCTCAATGAAATGGATGAGCGAGATATGTGTATCGTTTGGTGTGAGAGAGTGAAAAAGATCGCAGCATAATGGTGATCGGAACGTCTCGTGGCGGTTCGGTAGTAACACGAATTGCTTATTTATTTCTTTCTAACAACAGATATGACGTATAATATTTGAACGTTCTTTCCTTGTCATTACAAACTGCATATACATGTGCGTAGGTATGTATATAGGTAAATTCTAGTAAGCTTTTAGAGCAGTTTTGTTCGGATATAACTAATCTATGTATTTCAAATCTCTGGTCCATATACTTAGTTTTTCTTTCCGATCATTCTATTAAAATTTTCCTGCTGGAACAACGTTACTCCAGCAGAATTGGTTTTTCCTTTTTTAAAGGCAAAGTGCACAATTTTTTTATTTGGTGCACATTTACAGCGTATAAAGCACTAATTATTTATAGAACTCAATTTATTCCAGAAGTGATTTTCTTGCTGGGGTAATGCATACCCCGGCTGTTGTCTTCCGATGGCAGTCGTTATAGCATCTTGTGGTAGGGCATCTTGTGAATGCCCGCCTGGCTAGCCACCACCCTCATGTAGGAAGTCTGTCGCCAAGCACCTAACGCTGTGTTCCGGCAGCTGTCCTTAGAGCCAATAAAATTACAAGCACATGAGACTTAACAACAGTATATCGGGGTGACGCAATGGACCTATTGTAGGCAGAAATCACCACTTAACATAAGGTGGACCTCTTCTACTATCGTCACATCACATCTAAACAACGAATAGCTCAACAATAAGGAGAGACGTGCCGAGAATACTAAATAAATGACGAGGGGCGTCGTGGGAATAGTAGCTGAGCGTGGAGCGACTGCTGGGAATGATGAGTATCAGGATGGCAGTAGTAATAGCACGGTGCTAGAGCATTTTGCGAATTTCCGCCTGGCTAGCTACCACCCTCTAGTGGAAGAAAATCAGTCACCTAGACCTAAGGGTGTTTCGGAAGCTGTCCCTAGATAATGTGACAGCTGTCCATGAGAATCGGTATTCTAGTTTATTCTGAACATCTTTATCCGCATCAACACTTACTAGTTAAGATACTGGCCAAAGGCTAGCCCTATATCAGCCAAAAAAATGGACAAGGCTAATTTAATTAATTAATTCACTTACAAAGTGGAAAGGACAACCATGCAATGAAATAAAACACATATTGCAGAAACTTTATAAACCGAATTTAAAAAATTAAGTTTTATTAATTTTCATACATATTTTTGTCTTTACAAGAGTAGTAGACTAGAGAATTAACATTTCAACCGTGTTGCTTACATGCCAAATATGTATTAAGTTTTAGCAAAGCTATCATAATAAATATACGCCGTAAAAATCGGGGGCTTCCGCTGTCGCCGTCACCGTTAACAATAATAAAAACCTATTCGAAACAATATAACTAAACATTACAATTTACCGACCTACACAATGGCAACATTGACAATATCTTGTATCATTCCATGACTAACATTGTACAGGAATATGTAGACACGACAAAATGAATCCAACATAATAATTTCACGCAAGGAGCACTTCTACAATATGTAAAAACACACTAAAGATAGCAAGAAATATTAAAAATTGTAAATCAAAAGCTGACTTCAAAAAACCATTTCAATATTCGCTCGTCAAATTGTATTTATATACAATTTCGTCCATTGAATAACAAAGACTGCCGATTAATTCCGGCCCGTATCTTAGTAAAACAGAAATTAACAACTAAAAGTAAACATTATCTATCACAAAGCTTATAACTCTGAAATTAATCCAAATTGTAAAGGCTTACCCGATGCAACCTTTGAATACTGACTTTTGTATTATCAAGTCGAAAAGTAATATTAGGAAAATGTTTATTAAAAGAGGGTATCCAATCCATTCAACACTACATTATAAAATATCTATACTCAAAAGTACAAAACCTTCAAAATAATTGTATTTTTTATTTTGTATTAGCTAGCATTATTATTTTCACAAATACATTGTCACAAAGACTTGTAACAATAGAAGTCTTATTCGAAATAGATTAATAAATAACAAAATCTTATACCGTAAATATTATTAAAGACGCTACTATAGACATAAACTAAGCGAGCTAGTAGTGGGTATTATGGGCGAAACGACACTTGTATGATTAGCTATTATTTTTAAAAGTAGAAAACTGTTTTCACACTTTCAATATCAGATAATTTTAACAAATTTAGAACTTTTTTAACAGCATAATATCTGCTTCCGTTGTATCTATAAACTTTTACTCTTGTTTATATTTTATGATTGAAAAACTTGGCCTAAAACAACTTACTAAGTTGATATCACCCTCGGGCGTACCACATTAAAGATTGTGAAGATGCCTTTCCGGTAGAAGCCAAAACAATTGGCGTCCGTGATATCGATGCTTTGTAAGTTTTTAGACATATTATGTTCCATCAGATACCAGTTTTAAGAAACCAATGCGAAATATTTCGTTCTAAAATATATTAAAATTCACTGTAATATACACTTCACTGGATAACAATATCAGATAACAACGACAATCTTAAGGTGAACGATAATATCTAACTGGAAATTAAACATTTATGTATATATTTTTGGTTGTTTCTAGGTAGTGTAACTATAATACTTAATTAAATAAAACGCGACATTTGGGGAAGATTTATTGCAAAATTTTGTTATTTTTTTGTGCATATATCACATGTATTGCGGGTAATCGTTATTGTTTTTATATTGTTGACGGTTTTAAGGATTCATAGGTGTTCAATAACTTTTCAAGCTAATACGCGAAATCACTACATAGTATAAAACAAAGTCGCTCACCGCTGTCTGTCCCTATGTATGCTTAGATCTATGAAACTACGCAACGGATTTTAATGCGTTTTTTTAATAGATACGGTTATTCAAGAGGAAGGTTTATATGTATAATATATGCATAATATACCATAGAAACACTAATAATTTTAGAGGTTTCTAATGTGATGTCAAGAGTAACCTCTAAAGAAAACATGTTTGTATTGTCTAATGACAAACAAGCTGTGAACGTTGTATATAAAGACATTCTGTTGTATATTTAGCATCAGTAATGCAACCGTGCGAAGCCACGGCGGGTCGCTAGTATAATTATAAACTCGAATACTGTGAAAATACACAATAGTTACCACACCCAGATACAATCGCGATAAAACTATAAGAATGTTTAATTTCCGCCATAGACGTAAGTTTCCACCTTTACATATTCAAAATGGATTTTCAACAATTTAAGACGAGGCTGCGGAAAAAATACTCTCATTCGACTAGATTTTTTAAGCCACTTAAATATGCAATCGACACGATAACTCAATTATTTGATTTTTCAAACCTTTTTCTATCCGTTGTCCAGACAGGAACACATTTGAAAGAAATTTACTCGATAGTTTTAATTTTTTAAAATGAAGCCTTTTCTTTAATTTATTGGATTTTTCTGGGAAACTACGTCAGTTACATATCAATAATAAATACACATAGAAAGGAAATGTAGTTTATTATCCGCTGTATAAGTAAAATTTACCGAGAGTAATTAGTATTCTCATAAAAAATTAAACTGTGTTTTAGACTTACGACCTTTAGTTCTGTGCAGGATTACGGTCAATCGGAAGATTCGATATTCAACCTTATTAGCTTACGATTACGAAATAAAATCAATGCGTAAGAGCTGTCCTTCAGTGCCGCGCTGTGCGCCGTTGGACGTGGACCTATCGCTCGCGCGCTATCACCTCTGCATTATAAATACGTATCTTGGTAGGTACGAGTATATCAATATGGGACATAAAGATAACCAACAAAATAAAAAAGGATGCAGAAGAGTCGATACAAAGACTTTGCAAGAATTATGAGAGAGGCAAAAGCGTAAGTATTTTTCGTTATTAATATTTCAGTTTTTTTTTACCTATTGTACCTATGCAAATTTAATAATCGTTTGTGTTTTGGTGTTTATTCTATTCATGAAACATAGGTACTATCTCTACCGAACTAAGATATTCTATACCAACTAGGTTCCTTTAGTACTGTAATGGAGCTATAAAATAACTATATGTCGTACTAATCTAAGTATGATTAGTAGGGTACTATAATAATATCTGGTATATGTATAATTATGGTCTCACCTGATGGTAAGTGATGTGGTTGAAGGTGCCGAACAGGTATAAAGTAAAATTATCTGGCTCTAAAGTACAGCTGCCGTTCAACCGTAAATGGAGTTTTTCAAATCAAAGCATTTAGTTTGGTGGGTAGGTACCTATATCGCAATAAAACATCAAACATTGTTTATGTCCCTCAAGACTAGATGTAGATTAATATCAATGAAAGAATATTCAGAATCAGGCAAGTAGGTATATATTCAAGATATTATATACAAAGTCACCTGCATAGGTACTTATAAATATACATTTTATCACTTAGACATGTACATATAAGTATCGATTTATGCATAAATAGAGTTGAATAATTGACTGTGCTCATAAAATGCACCTTCTTTCTCATGAAAAAAATAACAAATCAGTCGAAGTCTGAGATCACTCGGACAGGGAAAACTGTCGGAGTCGCCATCTCATATAATAAGTTTAGACTGTGTTCTTCCACTACATGAAAATAAGTGAGTAATTCTTTGAATAAAGTATTGCTAAATTTGCACATTTTATTCACAGGAAATTTCGTAAAGGAAATATTTTATATACTACCTATATTAGGCTAAAAATATATATTAATAAATATATATATAAATATATATTTTGACCTATCCATAGCAGAGCAACAGGTAAAATTAAATAAAAAAAACGTTATAAATACATTTAAATTTTCTTTTTACACTGAAAAATAACACTTTACATTATTATCGCCCTGCACTTGTCACACCTCTGTAGGGTCGGTATAAACAATATATTTTTTCTGAGTACCTACACAAAAGACAACGCATTGACATAATTGTGACTTAAATTTTATGCCCGGCCTCCTATCTGAAGCAATACCCTTTTGGGAATGCCATCGCTGATATGTATTATACTTGCCTTCGCCCCCTTTTCGGTTATTAGGGTATTAGATAGATGGTAAAGAGCGATGTTGTACTCTTGACGTGCAAAAAATCTGACGTGCAAATTATCTGAATATATGTATTTAAATTCATTTATTCATATTCCCAACACCCCCTTTCTGAAGGCCGAACTTCAGCAGGGGCGGAACAGTTTGTATGGTGGCCGTCTTGAAATCGCCATTTTGGATTTTTGACAGGTGTCATTCGACTGCTCTCTCGACATTTATCCTTACTTGGAACTCGTATACGAACTAACAAATTCTATCTACACATTCTAACAAATTGTGCGAAATTGATTGTCGGACAAACAGATATGTATAGTTGCTTTTCTGAAGGCTTCAGGTAACTTTATGTCTGTAAAATATATAATTATATTTTTTGCAGGTATATATCAATCAAAAATCTGATTGGTATCATCAAACTCGGCTAAATGCACATTTGTAATATAACTAATGCTTATTTGCCGTGTAGTATGGAGAAAACAAATCAAAAATAGAAATTCTACAAAAAGAAGAAAAATTTTGGAGGGAAAAAATTGAGACAAAACTAATCACATTCTATATGGACTGCCTTCTGCCCGAGCTGGTCGATCCCCGCCACTCAAAGAAAAGAATGATCCGGGATCAAGAATATGTGGAAACTTCTATAAAAAGAAAAAATCAAGAGGAGGCTGTCGAGGGAGACTTGCAACATCAAAGTGCAAATGCTTCAGTACCTCCTCCCACCGTAAAAAGAAGACTTAACTTAATATTGTCTTAGGTTTTAGTGTTTGTTACGCATAGTAATTAAACAACATTAAACGGTTTAAATCGCGTATATTTATCATTATTTTTGTCATGACGTTTCAAACACTTTGCAGTGATCGTGGTCACGGGGTGACGATCGGGGGGACTGCAAACTTGACTTTCCGTTTCCGATACTCGTTATTTCTCACGCACACTTTTGCATTACATTAAAATTGTATAAATGGAAAACTATATATTTTTTATTTCATAAATGATTTTTTGTTAATTCATATACATCTTAACTTAATGTGTCTATAACCTCTGTAGACTATCCATGAATATCTGTATTATGATAGTCCACTTACTAACAATCTAAGAATCCACTGTTTTTATTTTAATGTCTAATTTAGTCACCTGTTCCAGTGCCACTCACTGTCTCACTTGTCTGCTATGTTGCATTAAAAGAAGCCTGTATAACATGTTCTCTACAATGTTTCTGCAGTCGTGTGTTTTTAATTAAATATCCCAATAATTAAACCCCTTACAATTGCATATAAACACTCTTCTGCAAGTTTGGTAAAAAAAATCTTATCCTGCTGTTTAGAAGTGGCTAGATCTACTTATATCTGGTTGGTCTAATTTTTACCATAGTTGGTATCTAAAAGCAGAGTGGTAGTAAAATAACACCATTCTGTTTACCACTGTAACTGAAAAATAAAAAGTATTAGGGTGTATACGAACATATTTTCAACATTAGTAGTTAATAGTTAAAAATTATATGATAGCAATAAAAAAAAAACAACCTACTTTATTTTATTATGGAAACGTGTACAGTAGCACAGTTATGAAAAACTATAATTCATATTTGTATGACGAGTCATGGTATTATGAATGGTCATATTTAATCAAATCAAATCCATTTATTTCAGGTCAATTGTACTCATATTCAGCGAATATAATATAATATTATGCTCATTCAATTTGATGATATTTTACTTTATTCTAATGATGTGTAATCTGATTAATCGCATTCCAAGATACTGAGAACAATGTTGATTCATTCATAAATTATCGTCCACGCGGATGCCAAGGGGTAATGAAATTTTTATAGGTAGTTTAATCAGTAGAAATCACTTTCGTTACTACCGAGAATTTAAAAACACCCCATTTATCAACATATATCGTGCCGTTTGGGCTGTTATGTACCATCATCATATTCCGACCCACGTCTCACTTTATGTTGGTTTGGTGCAATACGTTTTCTCTATAAACACAGAAACTGCGACACAACAACATAGCAAAGAAAATTAAAAATAAACAACTTGAAAACATTTTTTTAAATTAAAAAGACTGGAATAACTCATTGATATCGGTTCAATATGATCTCAATTTTGTGCTTATGACGTCGACAGGTTATTTGATATACTGATGACTACAGACTTTTCAAGAGTTATTATTCACATATTATTTATAGATTTTATCACTGGTTAACAATAACTTTCATCTATATTCATAGTTGTCACTTACATTAGTTGCTAGAAGCACTGCGATCGTCAAGGCATTTTGGCAAATTACTTTTAGTAAGTTGACTGTAACTGGCAAACCGTTCGACCGATGTTGATGAAATTAAAATGAAACAAATTAAGAGTTAAACTGTACTAGCAAAAAAATAATCTTCAAGATTGTAAGGTTCAGTAAAAAAGTTATGTGTGGTCAAACATAAAATAAATAATAGACAAGTCAATTTAGGAACCATCTTTCTTTTGGGAAGTCAGTTAAAGATGTATAATATATATACCAATACATACATAATAATATATGCCAATAAAGTCGAGCAGACATTATCATATTGTAAAAAGTAAAACTTTTGGCTTTAGTTTTATGAGCTACTGTCGACCGTAAGGATAATTTTGAAAAGTAAATCAAATAATCAATTTCTTACTAAGAAATATTAGTAATGTTGATAAAAATAAAAACGTGACATCAATTGCAGTATATACAAAGTTACTTTATGTATCGAAATTCGTCACGTGAATAAGTTTATAAAAAAAGTTGAAATCGTCTCAATGGTATCTGTGTTCGCGAATCTAATATGAAGTACACAAAATGTTTTTTTAAGCGAGACGCGTGCGCCGCTGCTCATCGCGTCGTTCGGTGCAGCGGGGATCGTTGCGCCGCATGGGCGGAGCTAGCTTGGAAATTATTTTTGACTGCCTCGACTTAAGCACAAGTGTCAATACTGAACCTGGCAGTAATAATTTTGTAAGGCCGATGCCAACAACTGTTTATTTATCATGACTCGACGACCGATACATTATTTCATTCAACTTTCGATACAACTTCGTATATAACTACGAGATGGCGCTTGAGTAGGATAAAATCCGCGTCCGAAAATGGTTTTTCACGAATTTGCAAGTTTTCTTTAGAAATTAAATTACTTAGCTACTGTGATTTGCAATGCAATGTATGGCAATGATTGAAGTAAACGCCCAATTTGAACGTTGAAACAAACAATTTCGAGGATTGAATGAAACACTGTGGTATTCTTAAACAAGGTATAACGACAATTTCTTTTGAACAATTTGCGTTAGCAGAACATTATGTACGACAAAATAACAGCTGTAGTGCAAATATCACCTCAAAGTGTCAAATAATGTGTCTCAGTGAACGATATCGCTAACAAATGTCAAAAATAAGAACATTTGCTGTGCACATATAAATCAGTGATTACAAAACCGTAGTCGGTTCAAAGACGGAATAAAAATCAAGTCTCTTTTTATGCGACTGTTGTAGCGTATAGCTAACGTTCTTCGACAATATAGTAATATGCTATTCACAATATAACGTTTATTTATAACGCGTTAAATTCGCACGCGAAGCGAATAAATACGAGAGACGTATGAAACGGCAAACATCATAAACTGGCCGCCTTATCTGCCATTATTACGCTAATATCAAACTATGAACCCATCTCTCACTACTTTAACATGTGAATTTTATTTGCATTTTTATAAGACTTAACCTAACGTGGCTCTTGTCTTAGACAAGAATAACAACATTTGAAACGAGGTGCTTCTTTCAGTATATTGCTTTAATTCAAAATTAATTTATAAAAAAACTACCTTTCATATAATCTACGACACCCTGTTAATTCCTCTCCTATGACCTCTAGCAGAGTAATCGTGTTTTAAACTAAACGCTAACGACGCTACAACTTAAATAATTAAGTGCCAGTGAGGTATTTAGTCGATTGTAAGAATTTCGTTATACAAGTCCTCTCTTTTCAATACCTTCACATACCAAAACACGCTTTCATGAGCAATTATAAATTGACATAAATATACTCGACACATTAGATTTCAACCGTTCTAATCAAGAACTCAATAAAACAGACAAATTTTGATATCAACAAGATATTATGTACTGTGTTTGCTTCGCACTGGTGAAGAGGAAGCGAAGCATAACACTCAGATGCCTGATGCCACTTCAATATACACTATGTAACATTCCAGTACTTAGTCACTTCGCTTCTATAAACATCGTGTATGTGTAATTGAGCCTTATACGCGTTTTCGCAGCCCAAACAGTAGTTTTTTTTTTTCAACTTAATGTAATCTTTACAAAGTACCTGACAAGGCTGAAGGCAAAGCTAGACAAAAATCCAAAATGGCTGCTTCAAGATGGCCACTATACAAACTGCTTCCACTACACTGAAGTTCAACTGAGTGTTGTCTAAACTGTGGCTGAATGTGTCTCTCACGCCGTTACACAAAATCCGCATTACCAATACCTATCAAAATCGCGATTCATAATTACTGAAAGAAGCATCGTCATATTCATCTTTTTCGTGGTACAGTACTGAAGCGATCGATGTATTTAATTTACACTCATAATGGTACATAAATTATAAGTCAATTAAATGAGGTACGATACAAAAAATAAACAGACATTTTCCAGATATTATCCAAGTTTCCAGAACTTTAGATTAGACCGATCACTGAACAGTTAAGGCAAACTAACCATAGATCAACACAGAAATGATTTTATTTCCCTAATACTGTTAAAAAAAGATTTGTCACTTGTCAATGATAACAACACCTATCGCTTCACAACTATAACAGTTACCACTATCGCGCACTATACCACCCAATTCCTGACCAATGGTTACACAGACCATAAACTATACGTACCCAGCCTATTTAATTTTAATAATTATTCACACAAAAATCTAGTTATTCGTAAAGATTCTGTGTGAATCGAAGAAGTGTAAGAATTAGACAAATATGTTAGTCGGAGCTTTGGTCAGTATAATCATTGGTTGAGAGTTGGTCCATGATCTCTGTAATCAACTCGAGTAATTGTTGAAACATTGAATGTATCCAAACATTATCAACCTCAGTCCAGAATGGTTCTGGTCTACCTAACCAATATTTTTGGTCTCATCAGCGGCTTTAGTTGCCCTCTATGGCTTTGGCTACGAATTCTATGAATCGCTTGCCGTACTGTTCGGGATCACAAGTGGATATTCCGTCGACGTTGCTACCATACTTCACAGTCTTAGCTGCTTTCGCCGCCTGTAAAAAAATATGTTTGAATATTACTATATAGCGAGAGTAGACTGCATTCACCAATGTTCTAGAACTATTTTTACAGAATGTAAACATATATCAAATAGCACCACTACAGGAAGAATATTTATACTGTCGCTGCATTGTGTTTGACAGTTTGGAATTCGTCCAAGGCAAAGTCTTCACAACCCTGAACATGTGAGGAGGTTCATTTCTTGACCTATTCCGGGTTGTGAAAAATGTTCACTGACTTTTGACAAAGGTTTAATTTTTATTACTAAAATGGTTATGATTAATAACTTAATTTCGACATTGGATCTCCGTAATAGATATTGATGTCGAAGTAAAATGACGAAATGAAATCTACATTACATTCTAATAAGACAAGAAGGCCCCAATTATTTATTTCAATAATCTGCGTGTACTTCAAAGCCAATGGTGCAACAGTGAGCATCGAATGCGAATTATGCGGTCGCTGTGGATGATCAGTTTTAAAATCTGCCGTATGCGTGGTTCACTGCAAGGTGGTAAAGAATTACGAACACTTGCCTAGTTTCTACTAATCTCAAGTAGAGAGTAAGGCATGCACAAGTGTGTTCTGGCAACCGTCCTTGGTATTTCTATAGAACAGAACTGGTCTAGAGACTTTGCTGAAGGAAGACTGCCACCTATCTTCAACAACGCATAGTGAACTTTGAAGCAATGATGTGCATTGCTGATGTGTATCAGTGATGCTTGATGACAGTGATAGCAGAGCGGTTATAGAAATGGACTGCCGTGCCTTGAGCTGGATCATTTTGCGACTACTACACAAGTAGAAAATCTGTCGCCAGTTCCGACAGCAGTCCTTGAGAGTCAGTAAGTAATTATGACATTATAGGCACATGAGGCACTTCTCATGTTGATGGACGCAGTCCGTGACTTGCGACGAAATGTATTTGCTATAGGTTACTAGTTAACATCAGGTAGGCCTTGTGTGTTCAATCACAATCCTATAAAAAGGGCAATGTTACCTGTTTCTTAACACCGTAGTGCGTCAACACGTCGATGAGCGCGACGAAGTAAATCTCCTTCTTGTTGGCGGCTTCGTGGCTGGGGATGGCATATATGTCCAGCTCGGGGATGATGCCTTCGTATCGTAGCGACGATTGCCGCAGGAAACCACGCGGGCTGTCCGGGGGTGTGTTGTACCCCCATCCTCTGTTTTACAATTCGAGATAAACAATGTGAACAAACATATTAAATCAAGTAATGTTTTTACGAGAATCAAATTGCATGGTGTGATTGTTGTCAAACTGAATGTATTGGTATAACTAATAAAAGCATCATAGGGCCTTTTCGCTGCCTGCATATGCTTTTCGAAGTCACGCCGCCTCTGCTGATGCTTCGGCGCGTACACATTCATAAACGACCAGAATCAGTGAATAGTCAATTGGGTGCAACATTTATAATACCAAAAGGTAGTTTATAAAACTTTATAATCCCTCACCTGTCACCATGATGCCGGTTGTCAGTATCGCTGTCCGTGTCAGTGTCTCCGTTCTCGCTATCGGCCTCAGCTTCGCGAAGACGCGCCGCCTCTGCCTCTGCTTCGCCGCGTCCACATTCATGCACGCCCAGAAGCAGGGAGTAGTCCATCAGGTGCAGTTTTGTTAAGAACTGTTTGAACAAAACATATAATTGGGTGGTTACACTGGTGTCTCATGGCAGGAATTAAAATGTTTGGTTTATGTTAGAGTTTTTTGAGTGAACAAAATGATATAAATTTGAAATATAGCTTTTTAATAGCTGGTCCTGAGTCAGCCACCATGAGTTCTCCTTGGCGCTCGGGACGAATGACATGGCGGGATGGCATTCTTGCCATCTTTCATTGGCCCTGCTGCCCATCTTCTGGTATTTTTCCCTTCGCAGCTTCGTCTCCTATTACGGCTCTGACAGGCGGTGTTCCAATTCTAGCCCGTCTATTATAAAATTGTGTCCATATACACTTTTGTATCAAGAAATAATTTAATAATTAAAATTTCTTTGTTACATTCCAAAATTCAGAAAAAAAATTATAACCAAAGCCTAATCTGTTTGCAATATAATCTTGTGTTGTTAAGAGAATATATAAATATTGTACCCATGATTAAATCCAAATAGAAACTTTTCTTTATCCAGGCTTGAAAACATTGTTATACTTACATCGACGTCAGCGGTGAGCGTTTCAAGCAGTTTGTCCTTAGCCGCGTCTCCAATATCGATGCGCACGCCCTGCTTTATAAAGTCGTTGTCTTTGAGCGTTGGCAACTCTTTCTCTAATTCCTTCTCCGACGCCTCGCGGTCTACTGTCGAACCTTTCAGGTCATACTTCCTGAAAATCAATGTTCAAAAAAGTTTAACTATAAATTAATAACCAACAGTTAATAAAACAAAACAGTTTTGAAACTTGGTTTAACAAAGGCACGATTTATGTAGGATTGTACTCGCACCTGGAAATTACAAATTTAGACTTTTTTGATAGGCATTTTTTTGTATTATACTTAATGATTTGAGTGTATGTTTCGAAGAATATTTATAATAATTATCTAGTGGAGTACAAATGCAACAGCCTACATATAGATATGTTATAGGAAACCAATCATACTTGGTAATATTTTAAAGAATGTATGGGGTACCATGCTGATACATTATAGAATTAGGTGGCTTAGTACAAATAGTAGATTGTTATACAAGGTATGAAAGGGGCTCGATTTAAACAGGACCATCTCGAACCTAAATTTTAAAAAAAGACCAACTGCACTTCCCCTGTCATTAAAAACTTTGATGAAAGAATCGACATCTGTCAGCGTGCTCGTGGTGGACATTTGCCAGAAGATAATTTTTCAATCATTGCCAAACTTTTCTCTTCGTAATACAATAAAAATTTGAATCATCTTCATCTAAATTCTTTGTTTTTAAAAACAAAGTTCTTGATAAAAAAAACCCTTTACAGAAATTATACATATAATTTTCACGTTTGTACCTGTGTATGTTTAGATGATTGGAGAAAACATTCCTGGTCGCGACTAGATAGTGCTCGATGCCGTCGACCGTCAGCCGATACATGCCGAGGTACTGAGGCAGCAACGTTTTCCCGTGACGCTCCACGATGTACTATAGAAAACAGATATCATATTAAGTTTAGATTTATTTAATTGGACTATTTCTTATATCATAACAGAAGGAAATATTTCTAAATATCATTACAAGCACTATCGCGTGCTAAGCGAAAATCATATCAATCAAATTATTGGAGTACAAAATTGTATGCCCAAGGTGGGAATCGGCGGTTAAAGTAATACAATCAGAGCACAAATTTTCGGCAGAAATGCCAAGTTCCAGGTGGCCGAGATGGTATTAGGCATCCGACGCGATATCGGAGGACGCGGGTTCGATTCCCGCCTTGGACATAAAAAAAATTGTATTCCAATAATTGGTTTGAGAAGGAGATATCTCAATTTCGTCGCAATTCCACTGTTTCACTTTTATTATCATAAGTACATATTCTTGCAGGCTATTGACGAGTCAATCAATAAGTATTGACACCAAGTTGCTAGTCTAGTACTGACGACTCCTTTATCGAATCTCTTTAAGAAAGGAACAATTTGTTTTCATTTAATTTTTTATTTGTTATGACGATGTGATCGAAGATGTTGTTCAGGTTTACATAGAAGTACTTGTTCTCAAGGACAGCTGCCGGAACACACCATTAGGTGCTTAGCGACAGATTTTCTGCTTGAGGGTGGTAGCTAGACAGGCGGGCATCCTCAAAATGCCTTACCACCATGGAAAAATTGTTTTAAATAGTTTTTGGTGACTATCTCATCTGATGGTAAATGATGAAGCGGTCAATGATGTTGTTCAGACTATCCTTGAATTACTGGTTCTTAATAACAGCTGCCAGAACACACCGTTAGGTGCTTAGTGGCAGATTCTCAGTATGAGAGGGTTGTAGCTAGCTAGGTGGGCATTCGCAAAATGCCCTACCACTATGTTATAACGAACATAAGACAACAACCTTTACCGTCAGATTAAAGTGCCCTTTGAAGCACGTCGCGCACAGTATTAAATGCGACTAGGGATCATGCATCCAAGTAATGACCACAGGGAACATTGCTTAACCTAGTTAATCTGTCTATAACAACTATACAAGCTCCGCTATGAGCGCTTCAAGTACTATAAGTTTCTGAGAAGAAAATTTGAATCTCGAATCTCATACTTTACAAAAGCTTTCAGTAACCCATTAAAAATAACTAGACCGACAAAATCTTCCAATACAATGGTAGTGCCAGGCATTTGTACGATTGGAGATACACAGAATCTAACTTTACCGTTAACGATACGTTTGATAAAGAACTCTGTTAAAGTAAAAATCATTTATTCAATAGTGCCAACAACGACGGACCTATGATTTGGACAATCTATGCAGCCGCATTTAACAAAAATACCAAAGTTTCTTGTCTGTTCTTCGAACAACGAGCAAGAAACTTGGAGCCATCCGAAAGTCATTTGTAAACATTGCTATTATTCTTATCTTCCAAACAACATCGTAACATTTTTCGTTCATTCATGTTTCATAATTATTAATTATGTAAATAATGTTTCAAGTATTCATAAAAGAAATTCAGAATTAATAACAACACAATAAAAAACGATATCTTACGAAAACATCAAATTAATATTTTATAAATATTAAGTACCTATATTGACGAAATATTAATTTAATGTTTCCGTAGTACATACTGAAAACAATATATAATTTTACTGCTAAGCCAACGCGACGTGACGTCAGAAACGAAAATCCTTTATCATGGACTCGAAGAGTGGCTAGAATGGTCAATAAACATATTTTTGTACGTTTTTAGACTTTTTCTATACTGTTACTTTCATACGATATTTTTTAAATAATTGACATTATCTGTACCCAATTTCAACCTTTCAGCTAATATGCTTGACCCCATCATCACTTACCAATAGAAGTTCAAATGACAGCCCATTGGGAACAAAAACTCATACCATAAAGAAACCATCTTCATATCCACATCAAAAGCATTACACGACAACTGTTGCCAATAACAGTTATCGCGTCAAGAAATAAGACCAGACATAAAATCAAGTTTGTATACTATATTTTAGGCTCACTCGTCTCGCTGATGCATCATAAAAACTTCCAGATTACAATCTGCATTTAGAAAGATTTACAACTTGTTTTATTGCCCATTATTCACAATAATGAAATGAGTCAGTATTTGCTTATTCAATTCACAGCCTTTGAAACCTTATCTTAACTTTGTACTTGAAAACTGGCGTAAGACTGCCTTTATGCTCTTTAGAAGACCGAATTAATATATTTAACCGTTGCTTGCTCTGTTCTTCTAACCGATCAACTAAGTAACGTCTGCTGCGGCCATGATTTGGATGGGTGACCGCTTCGATAAAATATTACTACTAGATTCAGAGCTCATGATACGTCCATAAAAATAAGTGCATAAATAAAGTATGTTCTTATTTTAATATTGTTTCCGTCATATGTCATACTATTCATTCTAATCATACATGACATATAACTCTCATACTCGTCATACTAATCATACATGACATATAACTCACAACTCCATTTTTTTTGTTATTTCGTTATGAAACCTGCGGAGCATGCTTTATTGCAAAAATAAAAATATTAGTTATTAGTTGAACTATAGGTGTCGCTCCATCCCCATACGATGGTTAAGAACTTGAGGACAAGTTAGAGTTATGAGTTTATGAGTCATATGTCATGTTTGCTCAGAGCATACCCCGACTATAGGGTTGGATGGCGCGGTTTCGAATCCCGCACATGACTATAATTTTTGTTCTCGTAATTTTGAAGTATTGTTGTGTGGACCTATTCAGTTGTCTTAAAAAAAACAACTTACGGACAAAATAAGATAAAATAAATGTGTGTGTACACATTTATTTTATTTGAAAAATAAAATTATTAATTTACACTTGACTTTAAAAGTTCCCGCAACTCACTTTTACTACTAATTTGGGCAGAGGTTCCACCTGAAGGGTATACTGGTACTGAGTCTGGTGACTTCTGGAGTTATCACAATAAATCTGAACACTTAATTTTTGGAAGCCACCGTTTATATAGAGAAAAATACTACTGACAACGCGTAAATAGGTTTGTGAGGGATTCGGGCCTAGGTCAGCAATATATTAGGTGTAACAGTACGTTCTTGTTTCAAATTAGTACGGTCGAAACACTGCGTAAGGTTTTTTACTTTCGGTGAGGAAAAAGGTCAAGAAGTAGCAGTTTTACTGTAAAATAGGAACTATACCAGTACCTACTTAAAATTGATCATTAACATATTTGAAATTAACGAGCCGATGTCCACCAACGGCGCGCCAATACTTGTTCAAATATTTGTGGTTCCCGATCAACGGATGCATGGAGTGGTAGGTACATTTTAATCCTATAGATTTCTTAGTTTCTCTTTTAATCATTTTAAATCCAGTTAGGTAGCTAAGTATGAGGTTTGAAATATTTATTTTTACGTTTGTATCCGGGATGGTAGGTATAGATACAGTTAAACCATATGTGTTATAAATGCCCACACATGTGTTAGAACTAATGCTTCAAGTGTCGTTAGTCGTCTTATCTGAATCTGACATTATGACATCATTGTTTTTTTAATAGCTCATAGCCTAACCTTTGACACTACTAATTTGATGGCAAGTTATGATGTGGTGTTTGGGTCAACCTTGAATTACTGACACTTAAGGCAACCGACGTTAGATGCTTGGCGACAGTTTTTCTACTTGAGGGTTGTAGCTAGCCAGGTTGAGCGATCGCAAATACTCGATAATACCACGATGTCGGCCACAGAGGTTAACAGGCTAGGCTTAAGAGGCCTTTAACATTTTGCAGCCCTCTCACTCGCACTTTTTATCTTTAAAAGTGCGAATGAGAGGGCTGATCTCAAATAGAAAACAATTGGTAATGATTTTTTTAAATGTGGTCTGACATTATTTTGCTTTTTGCAACTATAGATGGTTTCAACATATTTTTATTTTGTAACATGTTGAGTCCAATTGAAATTAGAGGCCAAAAATTTTAAATAAATAAATTACGCGTTTTGGATCCCTCATTACATGAAAATTAGTCGAGAACATCTACAGTCGCATGCAGCGAAATAATATCAGACCACATTTTAAAAAATCATTACCATATTGTAGCTATTTGAAATTATGTCTAAAAGTGTGAGTGAGAGGGTTGCAAAATGTAAAAGACCTCGTAAAATAGGAACATGCAGTGGTGGTAAGACACCCTTTCATCATTACGGATATATATCCCTGTATGGGTAGGCCGTAACAGCCGCATTTCACCCATTACAATATAATTATTAAAAAATAATCTTTAGTTTTATCGCAACTAAGAGATTAATTAATCAAGGCCCAATAGACAACTTTCCAATGAAAAATTTTATCAAATATGTTGTATGTTAGATAGGATGTAAACTAATATTATAAAGAGGAAAGATTTGATTGTTTGTTTGCATTGCATAGGCTCTGAAATACTGGACAGATTTGAAAAATTCTTTGACCTACATTATCTTAAAATTCTACATTTACCCTGATGAACATGGGCGATAAAATATTTTCAAAAAAGTTAATATTTTTGTTAAATACCAGTGCGAAACCGGAGCGGGCCGCTAGTAATATATAAATATAAATGCGTCTTTCTACGTGATAAGATATCTATAATAAGTACGATATGATACAATAAATATTTCATGTCAACCTATCGCACTTTTATATAGAAATTGATACGTCAATGATAATACATTTTATCTTAAGAACAAGTGGGAATTATAAGAAAGTGAAAATAAAATGACGTACAGAAATTTATGTACATTATACTATACTCGTACATCCTTAATGGAGAAGGCAGAAGATTATGTACGTTCGGTTATATTTTTTTACGTAATAGGGACCAAATTTATCAATTACAACCCACGAGGGACATGACCGAAGGAATTCAACGCGTATATATATCCCTGCAGAGCGACAACGTGCTCTAAGCGGTAGGTTTTTTTTATGGGATTAAGTCGGAACAAGCACGAGGCACACACGATGTGAAACGGTAACCTCTGTCTATAACAGATGCATTTCGACACAAGTGACAAAATGCACTTCGCCCGTCACCCTGAGAAATACGTTAAGTTTCATGTGCCTGTAATTTTACTGGCCCTCAAGGACTGCTGCCGGAACATACTGTTAGGTGCTTGGCAGATTTTCTACTCGGTGTTGGTTAGCTAGCCTAGGCGAGCTTTCGCAAATCCCTTCCACCATACGGTGAAGCTCAAGCTGGCGGTGTGGTTCGAACCATAGTGCTGCGTCACGGCAGTCCAGCAGTTTTGAAGCAGTGATGGCTCAGTGGCATTGGCTATGGACTGCCGCGCAGCAGGTCCATGGTTCGAATCCCACCGCGGGCTTGAGCTTCACCGCATGGTGGAAGGGCATTTAGCGAATGCCCGCCTGGCTAGCAACCACCCTTAAGTAGAAAATCTGTCGCCAAGCACCTAACGGTGTGTTCCGGCAGATGTCCTTGAGAGCCAGTAATTCTAGGTTAAGCCTGTTAACACCTTCGACCACATCATCACTTACCATCAGGTGAGATTGTGGTCAAAGGCTTACCTATCTGCAATAAAAAAAATATATAAAAAAAAAGTCCAAAGCTATTACCGCTCGGCCATCCCTGCCTCAAAACATTATAGACCTATAAGTTAATGTTGGAAAGCTATCTTAACAACAATAAAAACAATGCCAGAAGTCAAAAGGTTCCGCTCACCGAGTGGTAATGTTTGAGGAACGAGTGCATCCGCTCCACCTCCTCCGAAGTGAGTGTCTTCAGGATAAACAGCCGGTCGTAGCTCTGGTAGAACTTGGCGCCGGACTTACCGGACGAGTCATCCGGGATGGGTTGAGATCTGCCGACAACACGTGTCATTTATGTTTCTTATGTTTACTTCTATGTTGAGATATTACAGAAACTTCTTAAAACAGTGCAGACATCTTTGGAGGCATTCAATAATAACAAGAATTTAAAGAAAACATTTCATAAAACACTTAAAATTGTATCTAGTGTCAATTTCACCTAATTTCCCTGTTAAGCCGACTTGATGTCACAAATGCCAAGCAGCCAAACCGGAAGTTTTCGACCCATTGCGGATCTACACGAAGCATCCTCAGGAGGTTTTGACTCTACAAGCGCACGATCGAGAAACTTAATATTTGTTATGCTTAGTCACTATTCTGCGGACTACTTGCTGAAACCTGAGGCTATTTAATATTACTAGAGCAAATGATAGTAGGAGAATGAAGAGGCTTTGTAAGAAATTAAACCCAAAAGATTCATGTTTGGGCTACATATAGAGCTGCTAGGAGGTAAACGATTTGTCTCCAGTCACCACGTTTAGTAATGTTTGTGCTCATTTAAAATTCGGTACATATTAGTGATGCTTTCGATGCCGCAACGCTCTTGAAAAGGATGCACAATCACAGAAAAGAGATCAATTCCGCTGTCTCCAAAACCAACGCTACTTACTTTATTATTGCTCGAAAAAAACTCAGTCCTGATTTTGATCTGGGTGCTATAAACATATGAGGCGATGAACGCCCAAATTGCCTATGTTTGGGAGACAATGAATATCTATTGTCTGAAAAATATACATAAAGATATACGAATAAATATGTAAAGAAGTGTCAATTCAATCGGATTGGTTAATTGATTTGGAGCTTAGAAATGATCGCGTCTGATTGGTCGCGTCAAGGTCATATTGTCAACGCCGTCATTAATTAACGCTAAACCGCATCTCATACAGAGAATTTTAAGACTAACAATGTTCCGAACTACTTTTTGATTTAATATAAAGTTCATGTTGCATAAAACTATCCAGGGTAACTATCGGGGTAAACTATCAAGTATTGGTATCCAAAATATTGTTATTTACTCGTTTATGAAAGCTATTCCCGAGTTTTCATATCCTATTTATGGCTTCTCCAGAATTTTACAATACACTATAATATTTTTGCAAAAATAAACAACCCAGAAGAACATTGATAAATTCAGTTGAAACTTCCCGCGGTACCACCGCATGACTCTAGCCCACGCGGCGAACTGAGAGCGCTGCACGGTACACTTTTTAAACCACGCCCGCCGCGGTACAGTTTGTGTTCTGTTATTTTTGAGCTTGAATTACATTTCTTTTCATTATTTATTCGTAGATAAAGATGGAACATTTGACACACTGGAACTCACTGCCTTACATGTTCTTCCGTAGCTGTAAGCTAAGTTGTTGTAAGTATCGGAGTAAGCTGTAAGTGTCGGATTCATAATATATATCCGTAGTATATAATGACTCCGACAATTTCATGTGAATTAAATAAATGTTATCGATAATACAAGAGAAAACATACTTAAAATAAACGAACCGTTCCAATTTATATTGCTATATGAATATAAATTCAAGTCGAAACCCTGCCAAGCACCTAACGGTGTGTACCGGCAGCAGTCCTTGTGAGCCAGTGAAATTACAGGCACATGAGACTTAACAACTATGTCTCAATGGCGCAGTGCAATTCGTGTCTTGTAATGAAATGCCTCTGTTATAGGCAGAGGTTAGTCCGCTTAACATCAGGTGGGCCTCGAGCTTGTTCCGCCACAATAACATATAAAAAAAACACGTAAATAACGCGTGAAACTATCAATTATCTTGGGCATATTAGCTGTTTTCTATTTTTGTCACCAAGCAAATAACTCTTCATAGCAAATAAATAAGTTGATTATATGTGCAAACTTCCTAAAAGTACAGGTGATAACCAGTTCAAAAAGGTAATAACAAACACAGCTATGAGCGCATAACTTGACTCAGTACCTGCTATGCAAACAACTTCTCCATTGCAATTTGACTTTTAAAGGTATTATAATAATTATACCAAACTGAACTATTTCAATTTACGAAGCGCAGTAAGCAAACAAACGCTCATTTCCCTAGTCACGCTACGTTAGCGTTGAACCCGTATAATTATTAGGTTAACTATGATATATGTGTTGGTATATGCTTGGCCTAGATAAACCCTCTATTGACAATGCGACAGTCCTCCTGGGAATCAAAATGGATTCAAATTTACAGTGGGATAAAATTACACATGATCTATCCGGAAGACTTAGTTCTCCTGTGTATGCAGTTCGTAGGATAAGACAGTTAACAGACGTATAGCTACTGCTGGGGTAGTTTATTTCGCGTACTTCCACAGTATGATGTCGTATGGTGTATTGGTGTGGGGTGCGGAGCTGCTGCTGGGATAGAGACAACCTTTATCTTACAAAAGCGTGCAATTGGAGCCATATGTGAAATAGATCCTAGGGAATCTCTGAGGGATATTTTTTAAGAAATTAACTTTACCCAGTCTGTATATATTTGAAAATATTATTAAAAATATATTAGAAAAAAATATAATTTAAATTTTTGTAAATTAAATAGTGAAAATCACGATTATAACACTACCTGGCAACCTATCGACCTGACACCTACGTTATTTAAACAAATATTGTAATAATTGTTTAAATTGCGTAGAAGTATAGTAAGTAATACAAAACATTGTTAAAAGACGTATAAAAGGATAGACCCGAGTTTCTTGCCCATTCTTCAAGCAGTAACTCTATATTTTTTTTTCTGAAAGTTGTGTACAAAGTCTAATATCGCCGTCGTAGACGCCTAAATTAAATAAATTATTTGGACTTTGACTTTGGTATCAGCGAGTCGTAGGTAAAGTCAGCACCATGTTCAACAGTGCACGTCTTCCGGCTGGTGATGATCAAAGTCAGATCCACCTCTACCGCGCTGAAGAGCTTTATGCCTTCCATTATCGTTTTACAAAAAATAATTATCTTTTACGTGATCCGATTCTCTTGACCACTATTTCAGCTGTTAGCTGGTAAATTATGCTCAATGACATTAGCATGCTTGACTTAGAATTAGAACCGGCTTATAACGACATCTGTCGGAATATTCAGTACAGATGTCCCAGTAAACACATCCAACGTTGATGAGTTTACAAGGACCGTTGGACCGACGAAAAAATGCCTCCCCCATTAGAATGGTGTTTGCATAATCCCCACGCTTGGCAGAAGTCATGGGATCGCAATGTAAGATGGCAGTTCTTCAGAAGCAGCTGGAGCCCACCTTTTGGTACTTTCCCCTTCGTCGCATATTACTCTCACAAGAAGATATGGGTGGTGTGGGATACTAGCCCGGCACCCTACGGGGCAAACAGTAGATAATTATTATGCAGTCAATATAGATATTCACATAAACAAATTTATAGAGTAAAAAATTTCTTACCGCGAGTGGAAATCGAAACCTTCCACCATCTTAACCAGTAGTTAAGGCACCCGGTGCGTTAAATCAGGGGAAGTGGGTTCGATTCCCAATCGAGATGAGACATTTTGTACTCTCTTGTATAAAAATTTGTGCACGTGATAGTGCTTGTAATAATATTTCCAAAAAATCTCAATACTTATATTGTTTCGTGGTAATGATTCTTTATAGGGCTATGTCCCCAAAAGGCATACGCAGGGGTGACTCAACACCCACGCTTGCTCAAATATGACTTGGCACCATGTTGGTGGCAGCAAGCCTATTACCACATTCAGTAGTTAAAAGTATAAAAGATAACAGGCAATCTGAAAATAAATAGATACTGTTATTAGCAGCTAAGCTATGTTGTGCTTTCAGTGCTTCTGATATACCATGGTTCATAATTACTTTATTACTTATTTATGAATGACATCATCAATAAATACTTCCAAAGGGAAATCAGATATTAAAACCACATGAAACAAAAGACGATCACATAAAGTTAATACCCAAGAAAATCAAACTTCAATATATTATCGACTCGCAAGTGCAATGATTCATATCATACCTTACCTGACATAATAGTGCACGATCATGAGACGGTGTCTATACATTGTGCACGTGTTAGTGTAACATAAAACAAAAAAATAATACGAATATTAAGTGGAAGCATGTGGGATAGACGTGAACGGAGTCAAGGAACGTAATCGGGGTCACGGGCAATCAAGGAGCAAGGAATAGTCATATATTAATGGATGACTCAAAATCTGGGAGAACGGACCGAATGGAACCAATTTAAAAAATCCAAACACCTCCAAAATTCCATCAAGCAGTTAGAACTGGGACATGACTCCGGTGTTTCGGTGATATGAATGCCGTGTCAGTTTCGAAAGGCACACTACATACTGTTAAAATTGATAAAAAATAAAAAAATAAATCGTACAGCTGAGGAAAAACTCCGCTGACCTCAGGCGTTTAATCGTCAGGCCGCGTTTGACGAACGCGCTCGCATCGTGGAAAATGCTGTCTTGGTGGGTTTCGTTTCTCAGGTTGGCGACACCTGACGGGGCAGTGGCGGAGCGCCGGAGGGAACTGCGCTGCTTCAATGCCCGCGAGACGAGGTAGTTATCTGGCTTTGTAAACCTAAGGACGGGACGGGGGATTCGGGATACCAGAACGTGTGGATAAAAATAAACATAAATAAATATCAGAATAGATATAGACTAATTCAAAGTTAGCGTATCACACGTGCCGAAATTATTACATCAATGAATTATAATAGTATTTACCTTGTAAGTGATTCTTTATAGTCGATATCGTCGATTCCGAATCTCTCTCTTAAGTTTCTGAACACCAGAGGGCAGTACTCTTTCACCTTGAAGTGAGACGGCATGTTTTCCCTGAAATAAATATGCATTAGATATCAATCCTAATAATATTATGAACGCGAAAGTTAGTGTGTGTGTGTTTGTAACACTCACATTTATAATGGCTGAAAATATTTTGATAAAAGTCACACTAATATTATAAAGATGAAAGTTTGTGTTTGTAAAGTTTGTAACTTCTTCACAGCTAGACCAATTTTCATGAAATTTGGTATAGAGGTAGATGACGCGCTGAATTAACACATAGGAATACTTTTCATCATCATCCATCACTGCGCAGGTGAAACCGCGGGGCGGAACAAGTCATAAATATAAATGAAGTTTAATAATTACCTACAATCGGCTACTTTAAATCCCGATTTTCTAATAAAAAAAAGCTAGTAAACTTGCTATTTCGTTTGTGTTGAATATGCTTAGGTACATCGCGTCCAATAATTTTGTTTAGTAATTGACATTAATAGTTACGTTAATGTTCCTAGTACATATGTATTCCAAAAAAGTTGTTATATTACAAAAATTACAATGAGAGGTAAAATTATAGTCATGTGTGGGATTGCCCCTAATTTTTTATAATTTTATTTGTAATATTGTAATGTAAACCGCAGAGCATGCGTCATTCCAAAAAGGTTTGTTATCAGTACTTCAGTACTAATATTATAAATGCGAAAGTAACTCTGTCTGTCTGTTACGCTTTCACGCCAAAACTACTGGACCGATTTGAATGAAATTTGGTATCAAGATAGTTTGAGACCCGGGAAAAAACATAGGATAGTTTTTTATCCAACTGCGCAAAAAGAGGTTAATGTTTTCGCGCGATAACCGACATACGCGCGGGCGGAGCCGCGCCCGGAAAGCTAGTAATTTATATCTCTTTGTATATGGGAATATCAATGTATGCTTTTTATCAGTGGCGTATTGTTCACAAGCGTAATCAGAAGCTCCGGAGATTATCTTATACAAACAACTTTACGTCTTTGTAAAGTCTGATAGGTATATATTATTTGTGAGATAAAACAAGACAAGTTCTAGATTGTATTATTGACAAGATAGTACAGGTAAATACATTTCCCGTATTTGTATATAATCGCATTAAGATGTTTCGACTTTGTGTTTAGCATAAGAAAATGTGGCCATTATATTTACTAAAAATGACAATTGTAACAGCACCAGTAAACGAAAAAATTTTTATTAGTTTGATCAAGCGCGTGCCGGGCTAGAATGTCACATCACCACCCCCCTCCCATCTCTACCCGTGGGTGTCATAAGGGGCGACTAAGGGTAACACACCAGAACACGCCTATTTAGTCAAAATACAAACTGTTCTGTACTGTAACAACCGGATCGTCCACTGCTGAACTCAGCCTCCCCTATTAAGGGGGTATTCGCCATAATCTCCACGCTTGGCAGGCGTCTTGGGGATCGCAGCATAAGGTGGCAGTTCTCTTAAAGGCGCTGCTGCCCCAGCTTCCAGTTGCTCGTAGCACTTTTCCCTTAGTCGCCTCTTACAACACCCATGGGATGATATAAAGAGGTCCAATTCTAACCCAGCACCCCATGGGGCAAATTACGAACAATTTGACTTAATAATTTTTTAATTAAATGTGTTTATAAATATATATATTAAATATCATCATTCAACAATTGATAGTAGGACAAAATTAATAGTGTAATGACATTTCATTTCACATTGTATTACAAAGTTTTGCTTGGGAGACAATACTCTTAAGATTATACTTATTTGTTGAACAATTGTTGTCCTTATGTCGTAGGCTAGATTGAATGGATTTAAACCAAATTAATCATGATTTACATCACGTGATTCTTTTATTAAAAACAGTGATTTAAATCTGACTAGTTTTTTCTTCATAATAAGATTTTGCAAAATATATTGTTTAACTGCATTAGGGAAAAATAACGAGCGATGGAATAAATCCAAAAGGATATATGTTTTGGTTCTAAAATTTTTGTAAAATATGAATTAAGTTGTTAATATTTTCAAAATATTCTATCTAGGAAGGAATTGGGGGTTAATTTTGGAATTAGAATTGGGGGATACTTTGAATAATCAAAAATAAGTGGACTGTTGTCGTTTCTCAGCTGTATGTACATACTATTTAATATGTATTCCAAATAAGCTGAAATTTTTATTCATTGTAGATGTCACCTATCTACAATGAATAAAAATATAAAATGAAGTTTATTTCCATTCTAGTTACATTAATTCTAGGGCCTTATTAACGCCAATTAAATAATCTACAGCAATTATACACAACAAAGTTATATGCTAATTCTACAATTAATGGACTATATGTGCAAAAGTTCTTACTTATTGAAAAGATGGTTGTCAACTTTGAGCTTTGAGTAAGCTCTGAAGTCATCTGGCAGCAGCATAACCGGTATTGTGACATGACTTAGCTCATTTATCTGAAAACAAATACTTTTCTTAATTGTTGATTCAAATATTGCCTGAACTGATATTGGTAATCAAAATTATGATTTATTTGTAGTTGGAAACAAACAAGTTATCTTACATAATTACAATGAAAGATTATTTTCTACAAGTAGGATTTGTACCTGCAACTATCCGTACCTAGGGGTATCTGGACCGACTAAGAGGTTACAATAAGAATTGGACATTATAGTAAAATCTTTTCTACAACAAGACGAAAATTATAGCTATGAAGTACATGCAATGAGCGAAGAAATGCAAAGCGAACCTAACCTAACCATAGTTGAATTTTGTATCCCTCTGGCGTTAAAGTGGTGTCCTCGACATACAATGGTCACCTGCCTTATTAAAATTTTATCTAAATCCCTTTCAGTTGACCCAAAGTAATTTAGTAAAATGGGGGAAAGTCACCAAAAAGTGTTGCGGTATTTGATGGGACGCGATAGGTACAGCAAGGCACTTATTGGTAGGATGCAAGGTGCTCCTTGATAGGGGTCATTATTCACATAGCCATGATAGAGTCCTCAAATACAAACGAGAAGCGGCAAGTTTCTCAGTAGCTAGAGCAAAGAAGAAAAAGATTTGACCACGAACAAATGACACGTCCATCTTGTAAAAGAAGTGTCATCTACAAAATCTAAATTAAAGCCTTACTCCAGCTTAGGCACAGCTCCCGATTAGACTCTTTTGATGGACACATATGAAAAACACTACAAAATTCCTGAGGATGTTGGTGTTTCGCTTTCCAGACCAGACATATTTCTATACTCAAAAAATCTAAAACGCATAGTACTTATAAAACTTACTGTGCCGTGGGAAACAATTATACTTATATTTTGAAGCGCTCGTAGCGAAATTTGCTTAGCCATTCTGAATCAATCAGCAAAGTTAAGCGACGTCCGCCTCGGTCATGACTTGGATGGGTGACCGCTGGTTGGACATTACTACTGAGCGCTTCCGTGCTTCGGAGGTCCCAGTAGTTGTCTTAGGATGGCAGTCGTTACAGCATTGGTGGTAGGGCATTTTGCGAATGCCTGCCTGGCTAGCTTCCACCCTTAAGTTGAAAATCTGTCGCCAAGCACCTAATGGTGTGTTCCGGCAGCTGTTATTGAGAGCCAGTAATTATAGGTTAGCCTGAATAACATCTTCAACCACATCATCACTGACCATCAGGTGAGATAGTGGTCAAAGACCTGACAAATGAATTAACCAAAAACAGATATGTGGTTAATTTATGTGCTGTAGAAGTTGGAGCAAAGGATATACCAGCCAAATTCCTATATAACCTACTTTAAGACCTTGGCCTGCCAAGAACAACCGTAACTTTCATTCTAGAATGTGTATTTAAAGCGGCATTAGTAGAATCTTACCAAATTTGGTTAGTTAGGGGAGGAGGCGGTGAAGGGGAGCATTGATATATATTGATCTTAACCCTACTCCTGGATTGCAAGTGCCAGGCCCCTCTGGCCTCATCCTCTGCAATGCTATAGACCCAGCATCTGCATGATGAATCCATGGAATGCTAAGTAATTCATCTTCCATCCTGCTGGTTGCCCATGTTCATCAATATCGCAAAAGTAATAAAACAAAAAAATTGTTACAGAAAATGAAAAGCACCCATATACACAGTACACGCCTAATATTGAAGTGCCATAAGATGAGACTAAAGGTAAAATGCTGGAAGGTTAAGCAGCATCGGCTTCTAATGATCTGATATCTTACAGTATAATCCCCAGGATGCCTGCCAAGTATGGGTATTATAGCAAACCCCACTTATGGGGAGGGAGGCTGTGTTCAGCAGTGGACTGATACATTACAGTACTTAATATTGGAGTTGACAACTTTTATCTCAAATATAAATATATTCAGCTCAACATAGATTAGTATTTAGCTAATACCAATTTGTACATAAATTATTTGACATTCAATCAAGTTAAATATTCATTTCGTAGGAATATCACAAAAGTATCTTAGCACTGTAATAGAAAAAATATATGAGAGCACACCTACGGTAATGTTCTTTGTCTTATTTATTAATTCTTACCATTGTTTCTACAGTAATGTCAATTCATTTCAGTCTGAGACATTTTGGCAATGTTCATAGAACATTTTGCTCAATTTGATTTATTTTTAATCAATATCAAGGCTGATATCTACATGATAATTTGACATGTTGCCAAACTTGAGGTGTTTCTTTTAAGGCTTATAGATATACCATGAGAAGAATATAGAAAAAATTAAGAGTAAACCAGCGTCATAGGGAGTTAGCTTCAGGTTTGTCAACAAACCAGTGGCAAGCAATGACATAATGGTATTGAAGAAATGCGAATGACCGCCTGTAAATAGGATTACGCAGGGCCGCCGCCACTACTATTACCCTAAATCAAATGTACAGTACAAAGAACTCACCGTATGATTCACACCCCACATAAAAACGGACAGTAATGGTTCATTTGCACGGAACAATTTCACTTTTTGGTGCTTTACACGAATATGTTTCTTTTTCAATTTACTCAATCCAGTTGTTGGAACGGACATTTTGGATTTGTTTACAACTTCTTACAGAGTCACTGTGGAATTACTATAAAAATACTTAACACTTTTAACGATGTTTATACCATTTTAAGATAAGTAAGTCCAAAGAAGTATAAACAAACAGCACACTAAAATAATAATTCGGACTTTTTTAGAAATTTACACCAATCAAAGAAACAGGCAAACGGCTTTTTGACAGAAAGATCATAGAATAGGTGCGTTCATTTTGGCTCGATTGCATTTGTAGCAGTTTCAAAAGTGGCAATTGTACCTTAGCGTTCGAATTTTAGCTAGCTTCTGCTATTTTTGGTCACCAATGACTGCATGCTAACCTAACGGCTTTAAAACATATTTTGAAAACCGCTGTCAACAAAGTTTTCTACACTTATATGATCAGTGTCATGCATCTCCACTCCAAATCGATCGATACGAATACATGCTTCAAGGATATATAAGTATAGATTGGTTACTTTACCTAGTCCATGAGCAATATGAGCATATCTACTAGGAATTTAGACTCTTCTTAATTAAACATTTGCAGAATGCTGGATTCACCAATCAGTGACAAGATAAAGAATAATAACGGAAAATATAGGACGAAAATAGGAAACAATCTCTAAAATTCACAAAACAAATGTAATAAACTTTGAAACTTCAATCGCGCCAAATACAACTGTCAAACCAGCAGTTGTCAAAAAACGATCACAACGATCCCACGGTAAGACGTGGGTCAAAAATAGTGACATCTTCTCTTTCATTTGAAGCGTTTTCAAAGCTATGCGAACAGTGAATGAAATCAATATTTTTTGCTCATGAAGTCCCAAATCGAATGGCCTGTGTGATAATTTATAGCATTTGTGAGTGTTATTTTTGAAACCGATAGGCTATCCGAACGCACTAAATATGGATAGAGTCATAGGGATATTCCAATCCTAGTAAATACAAGTACTCAATACTTTTCTTTCGATAAGAAGTACTTTAAGCATCGAATCATTCTTGCTAAACATATATGCGAACCTACGGCTACACAACGACTACGTAATATAAACATATATGTTGTAATAGTTTTGTAATATTGTATGGAACATAATGTCATAAGAAGTTTAAATGAATGGGCCCGAGATTCTTCGCCTATCGCAGTGGTTCCATACATTGTTTTTTTGCTGAATGTGGCAGTAAAATAATAAATAATCAACTAAATTGATTAAATGATTATGAATTTTAATTTGACTCCTGAGCACACCGTGGACACACGACTCGTTCTCTATACCTACAAAATCTGCGTTCTAACTACCTGTTACATAGACACTACACATATGTTGTTTTTGTACACGCGTAATTGTGTGCTTTAAGTCTAAGGTTGTCACCGAATGCATAATTATTTACTACAAATTACTACTACATATCTAATAATGTTTTGGTACTTTTATTAGTCATATTAGATTTCGTAAATTATGCAAATACCTGCAAAAACATTTACAAGCACAACTATCCAATTCGATGTACGAAGTAGGAAAATCCAACACACAACCGAGTACCTTACTTCACATTTCACTCCATTATTTAAATATAAATTTTTTACATGTAATTTTTTTTTATTTTAATTTCCTTTGCATGTTACAATTCACAAACCATGGTGATTTCTGAGGTTCATGTTGCAAAATTTTGTACCAAACTCCTTTCTGAGACGAGATGACATCATACAGGGATTTCCATTTTTCAAAAACCTTGTATCTATATTTCAGAAATTTCAGGCATTATGTATACTTCCGTTCCCATAGTGATAGCGTCTTTTGCAAGTCTATCTACTTCCTATGTAATGATAATAATTAAAATCACAATAATGATTTATATTTTTCTCGTATATCAAACAATCACGAAGTGTGCCGCGAGTCAACCGTAGCGAAAGTCGGTAGGTATGTGTATTTCTTTTTACTATGGTAGGTTACCTAGGATGAAGTATCACATACATGTGATACTTCATCCTAGTAGGTTACCAACAAATTATCACCACAAACAATGACGGTTTTTATAAGTAACCTACAGTGAAGAACGACAAATAGGTAGCATCTCATCAGGTGAGATTGTGGTCAAAGGCTAACCTACCATATATATAAAAATGCATCTGTTATCTCTGGTAGAGGTTAGTCCGCTTAACATCAGGTGGGCCTCGAGCTTGTTCCGTCACAATAACATATAAAAATAAAAAAAAACCCACTTCGTCGCCACGTCATGCGTCATCGCGCGCGAGTTGCGCGTCCCGTGCTCAAGTGAGTTCAGCGACAGCTCAGAATCGGTGTAGGGTAAGGAAGGCTCGATTGCTCGGGGGGACATGAGTGTCCATATTATACGCATGGAAGTAATAAGTACTACATACAACAGTACTTATTACTTCCATGATTATACGCAGTACGTTCTATGCTCCAGAGCACCATACCATAGATCAGACAGAATAAATACTATTTATCTTATCTCTGCTCTGACTTTCGGTTGTGTACCTATATAATTATATTGCCAAATTACCCACAGTTTAGTTAGACTACAATTTTAATTTTATGTAGGAACAGGAACGAAACGAATACTATAAATTTCAAATTTTTATAATTATTGTATGATATACCTATAATTTTTAATATGGTTATACCCAGTCCTTTTGTGTATTGGGCCCAAACTGAAAACGTAGTTACATTGCGAGTTGATTTGAAAAATGTGGAAAAAGAAGAGGTGAATGTTCTGGAAAAGAATATTCGGTTTTCTGCTGAAGGAATCGGTGCCCGAGGCATATGTCAGTATCAATTTAGCCTGGATCTTTTTGACTCCGTTAAATCCGTAAGAAAATTTGTCTTTTTCTAAATTTGAATATAAATTTAAACTTACAGCCAATGTCCAGCTACTCTACTAATCAATAATAGATAACAGAAATTGTAAGTAGGTACCTACTATAATAATTATTTGTTTATCTTCGAACACTAGAATTTATCTCTAGATTATAGCAGATATTAATATATCTGTAAGGGTACATTTTATGCACATATAAAACAGCAACCACATTGTGTGCAGTATTGCCCTTTGATTTTAAAAATATTCTCGTTCTTTCTAATTTTTAAAGTAAAAAAGTTTGGCAAAACCATTGTTGGGTCTACTCTCAGTATATTTCAGAAACAGCCAACAATATATATACACACTTGCTCACAAACTATCATATTTATAACAATAGAGGCGCCTCGCTGTTTCACCCATGTAGATCCATTCAGGAAAATTATCAATATTCCAAGTTCCATACAAATTAGTTCAGCTGTTTAAATAACAAGGAGTAACAAACATCTTCATTCATTTTTGCATATATAATATTAGTTTGACTTAGTGTGACTAAGCACTGACTTTGATATATGTAACCTAATAATAAGTCTTAGTTCAAGTTTCAATATGTGTTTTATTATTTAAACAGAAAAGTTTATGCTGCATGGACTATACTGCTTTTTTGTAATGACTATTCGAAAGTAAGGGTATGTGTTGAAGCAATGTTTTTAAAGTGTTAAAAATTTCTTATATGGCTCCTGACTTGTTTATAATCTGATTCTTCTCAGTTGCACCCATAACATTTGTCCCAAACAATGCTTATTAATGTAAATTGTGTATTACTTTGCAAAGAGATTTTTGGTGTTGGAAAAAGCTTTACACATATATATTTTTATTTTATCACAATACTATTATTCTTACAAATTATACTTTTGTTTTAATATTACAATTTACCAGTCAAATATATGTAATAAAATTACAGATTCCTAGGATAATTAGTTAATAAGTAGGAATATGATTATTAACATGAAAATTCCTGCTGTTTTCCATTTTTGCACCAAAATGTATGAAGTGTGCTTTTTGCAGGGGAGTGAGAGTTTTTATGAGTAAAAATACATGTCTTGATATACAATCCATGCTCTACATGAATTATTACAGTGGGACTTTTTAAGTTAACAGTACCGCCAAGAGAGAAACCCAAGTGATGTACCCGCTCCGTAGCAACTTAACATATTTTTGACTGGACAGAATACTATTGTGTTCATTAGACACACCCGGCTTTCTTTCTGTAAAGCTTTTTTGCAAAGCTTTTGTAAAGCTGATGTTCAATTGTTTTTTAACATCAAAAATAACAGTTCCTCTTTTTTATTTTCTTATTTTCGTTAGACATTTATAAATGTCTGAAGTGAATCACATATTTTTTTATACAAAATGCCTTCGATATCATACAATATTGTCCCACTGACATCTGACAACTTTGGGACAAAACAAGTCACCTACACTTTATAAGTTAATTTGTGGAGACTGTGACAGAAATATTTTTTTTTACTTTGATACTTTACATGTAGAAATTTACTAGGACTTCCTGGCAAATTAAAATTATGCTAAATATTTAACACAAACTGTAACATCAAATGGCTATTTAACTAGAGTTCTGTTGCTATGTAACTGAGTTTGTAAGTCATATATATATAAGCATTTATAAATTTGTATTTTTTCTAATGTGCATCTTGATTTATCTTTAGTTTTGAAGTACAAGTATTTCTACATGCAAATTTTCTCATTAATGTACCCAATTTCTCACTGTTTATAACTGTACCAAAATTTATCATGAATATTTAGTAATTATATGCAACCACCTTGAATGGATACCTTATCAGAATTTTATCAATTAATACAAAGCTTACAGATATTGTTTATTTTGTTTAGGATGCAGCAGACAGTGAACAAGCTACAATTGTCCGAATACATGAAAACAGGGTAGATATAACGTTACAGAAGAAAGTTGCATCCTGGTGGCCAAGACTCACAGCACAGCCGCAAAAACCTGCTTGGCTTAAGGTAAATACAACCTAACCATTATGGATGTGCTTCACATAATATGTACAATTGTCCTCATGATAGCATTTCCCATGTAAAGGTTTTAAATTTATAAGAATATTTTGTTCAGATAAACTTTGACTTGTGGAAGTCTGAAGACGGTCTGGACAGTGAAGAGGATACGCGTGACGTTATGAAAGACTATCCAGGGATGTATGATAAGCTGCACAAAGAAGAAATGGGATACAGAAAAGGTACAAACTTTTATTTAGCTTTGCCTACTGTATCCTACCATGATATTGATTTGGTATTAGTTACTTCCATAATAATCTTGAAAATTCTCTTGCCTATTAAAAGAAATTAAAAATTCAACCAATTATGGCCAAGTGGAAGTTACTACGGATTGCTGCGCAAGGTGTTCGTGGTTTATACCTTGCTGCAGGTTCTTATTAACAAGGTTTGAGATTCTTCACATTATGGTATAGCATTTTGCGAATGCTCGCCTATTTTCCTCTTATAGATAATGTTGTCAACAATTACTCATCATTGCATTCCGGCACCTTCAGTACCAGTTCCTATTCAAGTTTTATGGCCTGTTCAATATATTCGATCAACCACACCCATAATTCTTTTTTTTTTTTTATACCTGATAGGTAAGTCTTTGACCACTATCTCACCTGATGGTAAGTGATGATGTGGTCGAAGATGTTGTTCAGGCTAACCTAGAATTACTGACTCTCATCACTCAGTCATTCACCAAAAGGTCAGAAAGTTCTCAAGGCAATTAAAAAAATGATGTTTTTATGTAACTTTTCTAGCAGTAATTTTATTGCTCACTGCTGTCTAATCTTTTTAACTGTTGATAGGCCAGCATTTTACCACAATCTCACTTGATAATATGGACGAAACTGGTAAACAGGCATAATAGAATGGAAACTCAAGGACAGCATTCATACACCATTAAGTACTGGGTGGCACATTTTCTACTAGAAGTTGCCCACCTGATAGTAAGTAATGGTGTGGTTGAGAGTGTTAAGAGAATAAAATTAGATTTACTAGCTCTCAAGGATACCCACCAGAACATATTGTTGTGTCATATTCAGTGACGGCTTGAAATTAAAATTGAATGGGATGCAATTTAACAAGGTATTCAGATGCACAAGTTCTTACAATCACTCTACAAAATCTTATTCCCATATTTCTCCAGATATTTTTGATCACATTTTATTATAGGCAAGACTATTGAAATGAAATGAATAAGTTTTATTTCAGTCAACCCACAACATTAAAACCTAATCAAGAAGAAAAATATCTATAAAATAAAAATAAAAATTTGTAATTTTGTGTAATGTCGAAATGGGTCCATTCTCAGCATTATGCAAGGTTAGACAAAAAACGCAGTGCTGATTGAAATTTTTACCAAAAAATAGAACAAAATTTTTTTTATGTCAGATCGCATCTTTCTCTATTTATTAATCAAAACATGCGTTTCTTTAGAACAATCCGAACCGATCCCAAGTGTAAACAAAACAAGTCAAGAAATCGCCTTTCTTTCATGCAATAATTTAGATTTTTGAGAGCATTTTAAGCCTGAAGCAAAAATAAAAATCTTGATTTTTTTGCAATCAATCAAAATCAAATTTTATTTTTTTGTGAAAAGTCGTGTTTTTTCTAACCCTGTCACCAATACAGTATACCTTTAAATTTTTAATTCAGAAGGCTTCAAGAAGATGTACCTAGTACTATACAACCTGTTCCATTTACTACTTAGTGAACTCACCAGTACTTTTTAATTTTAAATTCAGAAGGCTTTCCATAAGATGTACCTAGTATACAACCTGTTATATTTACTACTCAGTAAACTCACCAGTACCCTTAAAATTTAAATTCAGAAGGCTTCAAGAAGATGTACCTAGTAAACAACCTGTTATATTTACTACTCAGTAAACTCACCAGTACCCTTAAATTTTAATTTCAGAAGACTTCAAGAAGGTTTACTTAGTACTGTACAACCTGTTCCAATTCATAGGGTACATGTACATACTGACAGTTATGGGCATACGGTACGCTAAGCTAGAGTATGACTCGGTGGCAGACACATATGAACATGTTGGGTCCGCCATGAAGTTTCTACAACTTATGCAGTATTTGGAAGTTATGCATCCATTGTTTGGATATACTAAGGTATGAAATGTCTTATTACTTCCTTTTATTTGCTAACAGTTAACAAGTTTTTAAGATGATTACAAGCACTATTATGTGTTAAGCTAAAATCAGATATATTAATTAGTAAATTTTCATGTTATTGTGACGGAACAAGCTCGAGGCCCACCTGATGTTAAGCGGACTAACCTCTGCCTATAGCAGATGCATTTCGTTACAAGTCATGAATTACACTGCGCCTGTCACTTTGAAACATAGTTGTTAAGTTCCTGTAATTTCACTGGCTCTCAAGGAATGCTGCCGGAACACATCGTTAGGTGCTTGACGACAGATTTTCTACTTGAGGATGATCGCTAGCCAGGTGAAAGGGCATTCGCAAAATGCCATTTCACTTTGCAAGTTAGTTAGTTGTTGAGTGGCCTATTAAACTAGTCGCTTACGGACCTGTAAACCTCGCGAGTCCGCCCTTGTATAGCTTACAATTGAATGAAGGCGCACGCTGATGGAGAATGGCTCACAAAATTCAATCAAAAATCATATTTATGTTTCTAAATCTGATGAAATTAATTTAATGTGACACAGGTAATTTGCGTCTTTTTCTCTTTACTCATACAAAAATGTATAAGTGCATGCGGTGCCCCTCCTCGTCGCACCTCTCCCCGCTTCGATCGCATATATTACGGCCAACGATCAATTATAAAAAAACGAATACTTATTTGTTTTCCTATTTAAGTATATTTATTCGTATTAATTAGATTACTGGTCACTAATCTAAGTACCTAACGCTTTAAAAAGGAAAAAATAGCAAACAAAAACTATATGAGTATGGGTTGGTAATGGGCGTAGTAGGTAGAACCAATAACATTAGTTATTTGTTTACGTATTCTAAAGTATGGGACAACAATACAATGGGAAACTTACTTCCTCTACTTGCTATTATGCGGTAAAAATCAGCCTTTTTTTTTCAAACTTATCTAAGGACTCTTGGCTCTTATCTCCATCATAAAACCGAGGAAGATATCATACAAAGCCTAAGCTCATTAGTTCAGTACTCCTATACACAGTTTTGGGAAAGATATCTTCACAACTGTGAGAAGGAGCCCCAATATCTCAAGTCAAGCTCCATGCTCTATCCTTACAGTAGGTGGCAGTGGCAGGCTCTAAAATCCACAACCATAATAGTTTGATAAGGACAGGGGAATCAAATAAAAAGTCAACACAAACTTTACGTATCAGTGCTAATATTATAAATGCGAAAGTAACTCTGTCTGCATGTCTGTCTGTCTGTTACGCTTTCACGCCAAAATACTGGACCGATTGGAATTAAATTTGGTTTCCAAATAGTTTGAGACTCGGGAAAAAACATAGGATAGTTGTTATCCGACTGCGCAAAAAGAGGTTAATGTTTTTGCGCGATAACCGACATAAGCGCGGCGGAGCCGAGCCCGGGAAAGCTAGTAAAAAAATAATAACTAAAGTATCAAAACACACTGATTTTACTAATATTTCTGGATATCGTTGTATCGCTATGTCTGAAGGCGGTGCGCATGTAGTAGTAACGATTTAATGCTTACGAATTCCGGAAAGCGTCCATAATTATACTAAAGGTATTAATTATTGGTAGCCAATGTCATACACCTTTGACTTGTGTAACCTTCTTGAAATGTATTATTATGTATGTAGCTACTTATTCATTTATATTACATATTATTATTAATATGCCCTTTGAGTTAATAATTGATTTAAAGTTTATGTATAGTTCATAAGCAATTTACTTTTTTTTTTTTTTTTTTTTTTTTTAAATACTATGAACTATATACAACACTACAGCTACTACAATAAAAGCATTTAGACACCTATAAGTCATAGCAGACTCATAGGCAGTCCAAATGCTCCAGCCCACTCCCAGTTGGCAGCGTGCCCAGCATGCTGGCAGCATTGCCCCGTTGAATTGCAATGCTTATTCGTTGAGCCAAATATGTGCCAGCATTTTGATCACGCGTCGCATCGACCAAGCGCTCAGATAGGTTTTGGAAAATACGATGAGCTCCCGGTCCCCACGGACCCAACGTCTCTACACCAAACGGCTCAAATATGTAACCCATACCGAGGTTAGCATATTTGCGCCGCTTGAGTTGCTCCGCCGAAGTAGCCGCAGCGCCAGCCCTCACGTTGGTTTCAGAAAGATGTGACGGCGCTAAAGTGTCCACGCACGTAGCGTCCCACACTAAGGGCCGTCCTAACTTCCACGGAACCAGAGTCATGCCGTCAGGTCTTTTACCATCGTCACGCATCAGACCATTCGGTTCGAGAATAGCTGGAACATTGGCGCTGGTAAAAGCCCGGCGAATGATATCGTTAAGGCTGGCGTGGCGAGAAATTCGACCAGCACTTCGAGAGCAGGAGAGGCCATGGTGACCGAGTTGATCAACTGCAGTACCACACTGGCAGTGATGTGCAACACAACACCTTGCACCCAAGCGTAAGCTAATAGCTAGACGAAAAGCGGATGGATCTATAAGGCTACCAGTTTTGTAAGAAGGAATGGCCTGTAACCAAAGACCGGATTCCCACACAGAAACAGCGAGAATACGAGCACGATCTGCGATGCTAGAACACGTATTTAAAAGATCTTTCCGTGTTAGCTCGCATAGAGGCCGATCCCACTGTTTCTGAGATGACAACATTTTTGGGAATTCAGTATTTGGACAAGCCAGTCTCCATGTGTTTTTGGCCTCAGCCAGATATGCTACATCAAAAGAGCCTAAAGATCGTGCAAGAATTTTTTCTACTAATTTGTGTGTACTGTGTACAGAAGACAAAAAAGCTGGTAATGCCACACTAGAAATTTTGCGTATCCCTATGCCCCCCAACCTCACAGGGAGGGAAGCTTGCACCCAAGCCCTATCATCCATCTCAACATTCAAAACCGACACTAACGTATCTTTTACTAAGTTGTCTAAGCTTAACAAAAGCTCACTGTGTTGCCACAGCTGACAACATCTTAAATAGTATGTAAATTTAGGAACGAAAAGGCAAAATCTTATAATTGTAAAAGCCATATGGGCGTTAATTTTGGATAATCTGCTAGAAGCATTTCTAAACTTTTGAATTTGTTCTTCGACAAATGGTGATAAAGATTCGTTAAGAATCGGTGAACCCAAAAGACGAAGCGAACTTTTTTCTACTAATTTTATATTAGGCGCAAGTAAGTTGAATTTTTCAATAATCGAAACTTTATCCGGACAAGTATCACAAACAAAAAGTTCACATTTAGAAAAATTTAGTTCAAGGCCAATAACACGAAAATCGTCTATAAGTACTCGCAAGTCATCCAAAACCGTGTTCGCATCGCCTCCTAAGGTTCCGTCATCCAAATACCAAACGTTAAGTTTTGATTGGAGACGTTGAATTATTGAGTGGATCGCAAGGCTAAAAATGGCTGGTCCCAGAGGATCACCCTGTTGACATCCTACGGAAGATAAAATAACGTTATTTTGGTATGTTAATTTTGACGGTTTGCCGTAGCATTGCCAAAGAAAAGGGTATAATTCCGGAATTTTATCTTTCACTTCAGTCAAAAGAGTGCCTCTATCTAAAGAGTTGAATGCATTTTTAACATCCACCTTCAAAAGCACATCTCCACAATTTTGATCAAGAAATGTGCGAAGTGAATGTACAGCAGCCTCACAGCCACCCTGTGAACCAAAACCGAGTTGCAGTGGTTGAAAAAGATTACTTAAAAAAGCAATCTTTTTCCTACAACCGCATTTGGCTGTGAGGCGACGATAAGTGGTGCCTACTGCTATAGGCCTAATACCACCATCTTTTTTATTTAGGGCACATAAATTTGCACCGTACAGAATTTCGGTAATTTCATTGTTTACCTGACCCGACAACATCAAATTAACCAAAGCCGTCACATCCCTTAAAAGTGTCTCGCCTACCTCACCAGAACTAAAAGATAAAATATCTTTTAAGTGCTGAGGCGTGAGGCCATCAAGGCCACCGGCTGAACCACTTAAAAAAGATGCCACGGCTGCAGAAACATCCTGTGGGGTCACCTCAACAATGTCTTGTATAGGAGATTCGGGAAGGTGGAGACCTGCAGTTGCAGGCGGATGCTTTTCAATTAGGGAATTCAACGTATCAGATGTAAAAGGAGCCATTGTATCACTCGAAAACAAGATGCGTGCCGCGTTTTTAATATCACCATCAGTAATTTTGTTTTCTACCATTTTAATAGTAGCTGAATCGAAATTATTTGTTTTTGTATTCCGCCGCAGAGGCGGAATGATTATAGTTGTGCCAAAAGATTGCTCTTCCCGTGCCCTGTATTTCACGCAGTTTTCCTTTACTCTAGTAGTAAGTGATTTTTTGTTAGACGGATCAAAATTCACGTGAAATACGTGGTACGGGAATGCTAGAAGATGCTCCCAGGCTTGCGTAGTATTAGTAGCCAAGACGTTTTTAATGGAACAAGATAAAGATTGGGCAACAGAAATTCTTGCACCCCGAGGTATGCGTTTTAATAAAGGAATGTTATTTTTGTACGAGCTTAAAACCTCCCAAAACGGTTTGGAAGGCGTAGCAGGGCTCGCAACACTGCTACTACTTACGTTTTGATTATTAATTGGTGCCGAAAGGGGAATTTCTATTTGTTTATGACACCTTGTTTGGTGAATTTTGAGGCCTTTATGACCTTTGAAATAACGAGCCTGGGGGCACTGCGGACACAACATCTGGCTATCTTGCGATACAAAGATCCCCGTTACAGCATTCATAGTTGGGGCACAAAGCATTGTTTACAAAATAAAGCAAAGCTTATCTTAGAATCTCTAGTGTGACGTCTCAACCCGGATGAAGGCTCGCGTCAACACCGTCGTCGTAGTGCGCGCGCCGGTGTCGCAGGCAGCGTTGCCATGGAAACAAAAATAACTGATTAGAAATTAGCTCGACAAGAAATGTCAAAAAGCTATTGAATAAATAAGCTAATGAAACTAACTACAGAGGCCCAAACGAGCCCCACAAACAGTACCTCGCAAAATTCCACTAGGAAGAATGCGGGTGATGGGCAGAAAATGCCTATCTACTATCTGAAAATAAAATTAATTATTTTTTGAAGATAAATCTGAAATTTACTGACCTGTCACGTTGATTGTCCAAATAAGATTTAATAATTTAAGCAATTTACTTAATTTAATGTATTTATTTACAACTAGATTTAACTATGGTAGAAAAATATGAATTATCTTCTACTCTGAATAATTATATACCTCGGGGAGCGAATTCAAACAGTGCCACGTTCAGTCGATCCCGTTTTGTAGACAGTACTGCACCCGTCATGGGCAAGATCAACATAAAATACGGGAAATTCCAAAATAAAAATTGTTCGTTCATGTCACCTAAGTCTCTGTAAGACGTATAACGCCCTACTTATCGTTTAGAGGTGCCTATAGTTACCTATGTCTTCCGTTTAGATTTAACATCACCATACTACCCTTTTGCCACACAATGTGGTGTGATTAGGTACAGTTTTTTTTTAATAGTCTGGTAGGTTTGTTTTGGACCACTATCTAACCTAATGGTAAGTGATGGGGTCGAAGATGTTATTCAGGCTAACCTAGAATTACTGGCTCTCAAGGACAGCTGCCGAAACACACCGTTGGGTGCTTCGCGATAGAATTTCTACTTGAGGGTGGTGGCTAGCCAGCCCCAAGACATTCGCAAAATGTCCTACCACCATGCAAAACTATGATTTCTTAAAAACATAAATATTTTGTGAAAGTTATGGTGGACAGACAGTAACCCTTCTTGAGAATTACCTTTGTTAGTGTCCTTTCCGTATATATGAACCTTTATGTAATTATCATAAAAGGCAAATAACATAGCTCTACGCGTAAAATGTGCTGCAGCAATTTACATTAACACTCGTCGTGAGAAGTGGTTCACTCGGCGCATATTTTCCTTTACATGCTTTTCTCAAGAAGTATAGGAAATAGTCCTGATTTTAATGCCGGGAACTGTAATTATTTTAGATACATTTACGTGACTTTGATAATAAGGTTGAGCGGTCTTATTCAAACGCGGCCAGACAATTGCAAGGTTCCGTAGCAACACATACTCGTAATATACCAAAAACATAATTTTTGTAGGTAGTACAATTCGTTATCCCTAGCGAAAACCGACCCGCATTTAGCCGGTTCTTATTTTTATACTGTAATCACACCAATTTATATACCCACTAGCTGTCCGGGAGCGGCTCCGCCCGCGCGTATGTCGGTTATCGCGCAAAAACATTAACCTCTTTTTGCGCAGTTGGATAAAAACTATCCTATGTTTTTACCCGAATCTCAAACTATTTTCATACCAAATTTCATTCAAATCGGTCTAGTAGTTTTGGCGTGATAGCGTAACAGACGGACAGACAGAGTTACTTTCGCATTTATAATATTAGTACTGAAGTACTGATGTATGGGTTGGTGTTTTTACGATAGTCAAAATAATAACATTAAAGAAACGTTTCTTGTAATGCGTTGTAAATTTATTTATATGTTATGCATAATAATCACGTTACTTTCTTTTAATTTTGTTTTTAATATAGTTACTACCATTATTGTTTTTTGTTGATAGGCTGGCCATTAACCAATTACATCACATGAAAACAAATGAGGCTGCGCTCGAATATAATAATATCTCAATCTCATCCAATTATTCTACTACTTATAGGTTGGACTGAGAAGTCCAACCTATAAGTAGTAGAATAATTGGCTCCCATGGATAGCTGCCGCAACTCAAGCGTTAGGTGCTTGGTGACAGTTTTTTTTAAATTTAGGGTGGTAGCTGGCCAGGCAGCTCATTATACAATAATCAGTACTTACGAGTAATATTATAAATGCGAAAGTAACTCTGTCTGTCTGTTACGCTTTTACGCCAAAACTACTGGACCGATTTGAATGAAATTTGGTATGGAAATAGTTTGAGACCCGGGAAAAAACATAGGATGTTTTTTATCCAACTGCGCAAAAAGCGGTTAGTATTTTTGCGCGATAACCGACATACGCGCGGGCGGAGCCGCGCCCGGAAAGCAAGTACAATATAATTTATTATCCAATAAAAGGAAATATTTTTTGTTTGTATATAATAATTATTTGTTACCAAATCGGTCATAATTACATATTCTGTGAAAGTTTCAATCAACTACCAATTACGGTTAAAAAATACTATGTTAGTGGCTTAATAATAGGATCCCGTTTTCTAGTATAGAACCCAGAACCATATATTACATACAACCCAAATATTGTTTTTCAGGGTTCAGCGTTTGTCCCATTCCTTCAAGTAAGTGGTCGTGCGTTCATTCTGTTCGCAATGATCGAGGCTGAGCCGAGGATGCAGACGAAGCCAGTGGTCTTCTACTTGTTCATCATGTGGAGTATGATCGAAGTAGTCAGGTGAGGATTTGAGTTATTTACTTTCCAGTATCTATTTAGTATTCATATTCTAGGGTTTTGATCCTTTTGAAGTTATTCCGAAATAGGTACTATTTTAATCGGAAGACAATTATGAAAATTATTTTTGTTGTTGTTAGATCTCTCGATTCTCTTTCTCGGTCGCGCGATCGTGAAAGAATATTCCGTGACCCTTCGAGCGCACTATCGAGAATTTCTATTCTCGATCGTGCGCTCGTAGAGTCAAGACCGCCTGAGGATGCTTCGTTTAGAAGCGACACCCGTCGAAAACTCTTCCGGTTAGGCTTCGTGGTGTTTGTGACGTCACGTCAATATTTAAAAGTTTAATAAAAAATAAAATTGTTTTCTTAAAATATTTTATAGATATTTGTTATTATTAAATATGGATTTCCGCAAAGTTACGCCTGAATCTATTCATTATTGTATTTTCTTTTTTGTGTTTACCTCAAATAAATAAATGTATAGTTGTTTTCACTGTGTTGCAGAAGGCAGTTCCTCATACTCATTACATTACACCATATTGATTTTCTAAGATATAGTTTTTTTTTTTTATATTCGAAAGCTGTTGCTTGTTATGTGCGCCCATTTAATGTAGAAATTTGAGGTAAACCTAATAATGCGTACAATAGGTGTGAAGTCCATTTTTGTTTATAATTTTTTTTAAACATACTTCCATGAAGTCTTGGTTCACAAAACGACTGTATTTTTTTTATGTTACGCGATCGATTATGAACTGATTTTGATGATTATTTCTTGTCGGTTAGGTAGTGTATACCTCTAAGTTGGGCCAATTTAAATATCATCATAATCGGTTCAGCATTTTTTAAGTTAAGTATAGTCTATTAATTGAAAAATGTAAAAGCATACCTGGATGATTTAGTAGTAATTGTAACACTTGTCGATGATGTACATTATTTTAGGCGAGTGAATGATCTTGTAAATATAATGCTAATAACAATAGTGAAAAACTATTAAAAATAAAACAAATCAGACTTTCACACTGAAAAATATGCAATAACTTTTAGAAGTCGGTTCACGATCAGCGTGGTACAGACTTGAAAAAGTTATTGCATACTTTTCAGTGTACCGTTTTCAGTGTGTTCAGTCGGTACCGTTTTTTTTTTAATATAAGAATATATATAGTGACAATTTCGCCTCATTTTCCTGCTAAGCCAACGTGCTGTCACAAACGCCACGCAGTTTAAAACAGGTAGAATTTTCCATGCATCTCACTTCTACACGAAGTATCCTCAGGAGATTGACTCTCGAGAGAGAGAATCGAGAGATCTCGATAGTGCGCTCGAAGAAGTGATGGCTCAGTGGCATTGACTATGGACAGCCGCGCAGCAGGTCCATGGTTCGAATCCCGCGGCGGGCTTGAGCTTCACCGCATGGTGGAAGGGCATTTTGCAAATGCACGCCTGGCTTCCGACCACCCTCAAGTAGAAAATCTGTCGCCAAGCACCTAACGGTGTGTTCCGACAGCAATCCTTGAGAGCCAGAGAAATTACAGGCATATGAGACTTTAGAACTGTCTCAAGGTGACGGGCGCAGTGCAATTCGTGACTTGTGACGAAATGCATCTGTTATAGGCAGAGGTAAGTCCGCTTAACATCAGGTGGGCCTCGAGCTTGTTCCGTCACAATAATATAAACTTTTAAATATTTCAAAAACATATATCTAGTGACAATTCCGCCTCATTTACCTGTTAAGCCGACGTGACGTCGAAAACACCACGTATCCAAACCGGAAGAGTTTTCGACGCGTGTCGCTTCTAAACGAAGCATCCTCAGGAGATATTGACTCTACGAGTGCACGATCGAGAAAAGATATTCTGGATTTTGCGCTTGTAGAGTCAAGTGTGTGAATTGATAACCTCCTCCTTTATTTGAAATCGGTGGTGAAAAAGGACTTTTCCAAAAAAAATACTCTGGTTTGGTCATCAAATCAAACCATCCAATATAAGAGTCCATTAACTCGGCTGATCAAGGTTTCAGCCTTGAGATATAATGTAAAATCAAATAAAATTGAATGCATGACAAAATAAAAACCTTATAATGTGCATGGAATAAAAGTGTAATCTATTTGGTACTTTGTCTTTGTGAACTTAGGTCAGTAGTAATGTTTATGACCAGTTGGTAGTATTTGGATATAACATTTAATTAAATGTAAAATAATAAAATTTAATAATTTAATTAAAAAAAAAAAAAAAAAAACTAAATGTAATATCCTTTATCATATTTAATTACTCCGTGGGGTGCCGGGTTAGAATTGCACCTCCCCATATCATCCCGTGGGTGTCGTAAGAGGCGACTAAAAGAAAAATACTTGAAGGTGGGCAGCAGCGCGTTCTAAAGAACTGCCAAGTTACACTGCGATCCCCAAGACGCCTGCAAAGCGTGGGGATTATGGCAAATACCCCCCCTTAATAGGGGAGGCTATGTTCAGCAGTGGACGATCCGGCTGTTACAGTAAATGTAATTTGCATACAATGTCCTTTTTTGCATAAATGTCTGCTAAGCGAATGAGCTAACAAAATTACAACGAAATTACCGTGTTTCAATTAACTTTACACCTTTACAACTTTGCTCCTTCACATTAAGACGGTTAAGTCAAATGCTGAAATTTTGTCAGTATCGCTATAACTATACTTCAGCCCACTACCAGTTGGCAGCGTGCCCAGCATGCTAGCAGCATTGCCCCTTTGAATTACAAAGCTTATTCGTTGAGCTAAATAGGTGCCAGCATTTTTTGATCACGCGTCGTATAGACTAAGCGCTGTGGTAAGTTTTAGAAAATACGATGAGCTCCCGGTTTTACGGACCCAACATCTCTATCCCAAACGGCTCAAATATGTAACCCATATCGAGGTCAGTATACTTGCGCCGTTTCGAGTTGCTCCGCCGAAGTAGCCGCGGCGCCGCCAGCCCTCTACGCAAGTAGCGTCCCACACTAAGGACCGTCGTAACTTCTAAGGAACCAGGGTCATGCCGTCAGGTCTTTTATCAACGTCATGCATTAGGCCATTCGGTTCTACAATAGCTGCAACATTTCAGTAATCTAATATTATAAAGCGGAAAGATTGAAGATTGTTGGTTTGCATTGAATAGGCTCTGAAACTACTGGACCCATTTGAAAAATTATGTCACCATTAGAATCCTACATTATCCCTGATGAACAGATACTGTAGATAATTTTCGAAAAAGGTAAAAAAAATTTTTTTTTACTTTTTGAAAATGACACTGTACATAATTTTCAAAAAAGTTAAAAAAATCTTTTTAAAAACTTGTTAAAAACTCGCGCGAAGGCGCTGGTAATATACCATATAATTTTTAATATAACTATCTAATTGAATTATTATCATTTCAGGTACCCGTTCTACATCACCCAACTTTACAAAAAGGAGATCTATATCCTGACCTGGCTCCGTTACACCATGTGGATACCTCTATATCCTTTTGGGATCGTGTGTGAATCCATTGTCATGATACGGAACATACCCTACTTCGAAGAAACACAACGATTCACCGTCTCTTTGCCCAACGAATGGAACTTTGCGTTCCACTTACCGACGTTCTTACGCTTATACCTATTAGTCCTTACATTCCCTGGAATGTACTTTTTGATGAAGCATATGCACAAACTTAGAACTGTCAAGTTAAAACCTAAAGTCGTTATTAAAAAGGTTAAGTAAGGAATAAAATTAAACGATAATTTATGGTGTAGGATTGATTGAAGTTTTTTTTATGGTATACCGTTGAAGGTTTTGTTCAAAGGGAGCGGTGGTTATTATCTTATCACTGAACAAGAGAATATGTATGTTTTTGTTTTCTTTTTCATATTTTATTTACGTTCTTGAAGCAGGCTTCACCTCATGCTGTAAGGGCATTTTGCAAATGCTCGCCTAGCTAGCGACCACCCTCAATTAGAAAATCTGTCGCCAAGCACCTAACGGTGTGTTCCGACAACTGTCTTTGAGAGCCAGAAAAATTACAGGGACATGAGACTTAACAACTGTATGTCTCAATGTGACGGGTGCGGTGCAATTCGTCACATGACGTAATGCATCTGTTACAGGGTAGTCCGCTTAACATTAGGTGGGCCTCGTGCTTGTTCCGTCACAATCGTATAAAAAAAAAACGTTTTACAATACAGAAATATATTTTGCAGAGAAAATGAGATATGCTATATTTAGATAAATAAGCTAATTATGCATATTAATATTTAGCTCAAAAATAAATTCGTAAAACAACGATGTGATTTGGGCGAACAATAAGAACATTCTCATTTATTCCATGGTGGAACTACTGGTCTTACTGATATTTGTTTTCTCACTTGTCCCATGGGACTGGAATCGAACTAGTGAAACTTTGGTATTAGTTCCATTGTATTCTTATTGCTATGTATTTTAATCTAAAATATAATACTGTATGAGCCTTATTGTCCACTGCTGCACGTAGCCTTCCACATTAAGGGGAGATTTGCCCTCCTTCCTCTCTTGGCAGGCATCTTGGGGATCGTAGTGTGATTTTCAGTTCTTGAGAAGGCTCTGCTGCCCTTCCTTATATTTTCGGCATTTTACCCATCGCCTCTTACGACACCCACGGTAAGAGACTGGTGGGTGAAATTGTAGCCCGGCAATATATTAATATCAATGAATAGAAAAAAAAACTGAGTAACATCACAATATGTATTTATATTGAGTATCTAAGGGCTAGTAAATAATTATATATTTGAATAATATTGCATTTTCCGAGAGGCCTTGTTTTGACTTTTGTAAAGTTTAGTATAAATAAAAGTTAGAATGAATATGTAGTAATAATAACTTCACTCCCATAAGCTCATTTGTTTCAAGAGCTTATAAACATTTATTTGCATTTTAATAGTAACTGAACTTTAGATAATGGATAGATTCAGGCGTTACTTTGTGGAAATCCATATTTAATAATAACAAATACTTTTAAAAGTATCCTAAAAAATATTAAATAATATTTTAATAAAACACTTAAAAAAGCATAAAATTATATATCTAGTGACAATTCCGCCTAATTTTCCTGTTATCTACGTGACGTCACAAACTTCACGCAGCCTAACCGGAAGATACCCTTGACTTACCGAGCGCACGATCGTGCGCTCGGTAAGTCAAGACCTCCTGAAGATGCTTCGTTTAGAAGCGAAACTAGTCGGGTATTCTTCCGGTTAGGCTGCGTGATGTTTGTGACGTCACGTAGATAACAGGAAAATTAGGCGGAATTGTCACTAGATATATAATTTTATGCTTTTTTAAGTGTTTTATTAAAATATTATTTAATATTTTTTAGGATACTTTTAAAAGTATTTGTTATTATGAACTTTAGATACCTATACCAAATTTTTTATTTGTATAACTAGCGGCCCGCCCCGGCTTCGCACGGGTAATTACGACTATAAATTGAGATGTAAGCTATCCTATCTTTAAATTTGGATCAAATTCCACACAGTGTGCAAATCAAATTTAAAATCGCTTTAGTAGTTTAGGAGTCCATCGCGGACAAACAACTTGACACGTAATTTGTATATATAAAGATTGTGTTATATTTGATTATATGAAGTTTTAATTTGGGGCGTGGTGCTAGGGTATTTTACCAATGCTTATCCGGTTAGGTAGGTGGTCTCTCGAGTAAAAATCGGTCGCCAAGCACCTTATGGCGTGTAACGACATTTTTTTTTGGGAGCCAGTTCCCGTTTTCTAGGTTAAGCCTTTTACCATCTTCAATCAAATTATCAACTTATTTTTATCAACAGGTGAGATTCTGGTATCAGCCATAAAAACAAATACGGTCAAGTCGCCCACTTGATGGTAATCGCCACACCTGGCCATTTCAGTTGCAGTGTCACCATTCGCTGTGACACTTCAAACTACTAAAACTGAAATGCCTGAATAGATTCTAATTTAGTATTTTTAATCCTGAAACGAAAAACATCGAAATTAACTATGTATCTAATACTAGCGGGCCCGCCGCGGCTTCGCACGTGTAATTCCGACTATAAATTGAGATGTAAGCTATCCTATCTTTTTGGATCAAATTGCACACGGTGTGCAAATGGAATTTAAAATCAGTTTAGTAGTTTAGGATTCCATTGCGGACAAACAGCGTGACACGTAATTTTTATATATATATAAGGATTTATAATTGTTTTATTTTATTTATTTATAGCTGCTAGGCTAGCCTTTGACGACTATCTCGCCCAATGGTAAGTGATGAGGTGTTCGAAAGTGTTGTTCAGGCTAGCTTAGAATGGCTCTCACAGCTGCCGGAACACACCGTTAAGTGTGTCGACAGATTTTCTATTTGAGGCTGGGCGCTAGCAAGGCGAGTATTCGCAAAATATTGTTATCGACTGCCATCGTAAGACAACAACGGTCCGAGACCGACGGCTTAACGTGCCATCCGAAGCACGGTAGCGCTCAATATTACTAGCGGTCACCCATCCAAGTCTAGACCGCAGTGGACGTTGCTTTAGTTACAGATAGTAATTAAACGGTTTAAATCGCGTATATTTTTCATTGTTTTGTCCCGGCGTTTCAAACATTTTGCGGTGATCGTCGTCACGACGTGACAAAAACGTTTAAAGTTGTTTAATTACTATGTGTAACAATCGCAAAAACCTAAGACAATATTGTTGCTTTAATTTGTTTATCGGTTAAGAAAGGCTAAAAATTTAAATCTATGTATCGGTTTTATTCACAAATAATACAATGTCAATATTGTCAATGCTAACAAAGAAAAATGTATATTTGGTCTCGTCCTATACTGCACTAATTTATACAATACAAAATAAGCCTTAAAAATGTTTTACGTATGTATGCAATCGGATATGAACAAAGCCCTAAGTTATTTATATAATAGCATTGGTTCTTATGTTTTTCATTGAGAAATTTGTTAATTAGTTTTATTATTTTGAGTTGTGAACCTGAACGGCAGTTTTGTTGTAAATACTTAAATTAGTACAATTTAACAACAACAATTATTGTTAAATTGTATTTTTTTTTATTAATTAAATACAATTTGGGTCCGCGCAAACGAGCCACCGACCACAACCACTGGTGGCCAGCGACAGCCACATAACATACTTTTTCATATATTTTGCTGCTGTAGCGAGTGGCCGCCACCGGCTACAGGTGTGCGGCGCATCTAAACAAAACATATGAATAAGTATTTTAAGTGGCGGTCGCTGGCCACCAGTGGCTGTGGTCGGTGGCTCCTTTGCGAGGAGCCTTTAACAACAATTATTGTTAAATTGTAATTCCAGAAACGGTCTTAAAACTACTATACATATGTCTAATTGAAGGGAAAGTGCATTTATTTCTTGTTATTGAACATGTTCGTTCAGTCTTTGTCTTGGTTTTGTTTACATTTTTGTACATTGGTGAAAGCAATAAACTTTTGTTTATAAATCTTGTATTATTTTATATTTTTATCCCTGTAATGATGTAGCTGCTATATATTTTTGTCTCTTATTTAAACCCTACTGAACCAAGCAGCATCTTCGAGTTGCCATACTTACAAGGAATCCTAGGATGGCGGTGCGTTAACAGCGTCAATCAAAAATTGATTACCCTAAACTTGTATCCAAAATAATATTAAATGTTCCAACCCGGTCTCATACGCGTCAGCTCAAAAATCTTTTACATACTCCCCACGCACGCACCAACTATCGCCGAAATTCTTTCGTATTACGCTTGTCAACTGCATTTAACAAAATAATGAAATCGCACCCCACCATCGACTTATTTACTTGTAGTGTGGCTTCCATAAATTCTACATTACTGTGGCCATATGCTACTCCTCTGGATAGTCGTTAGCATAAGCATTTTAAGAAGCGAACTTTAGCGTTATTTATCTATTTTCTATTGTTGTTGTAATCACTTTCTAACTGTGGAGGCTTATAAATGGCTCTTCTTTGTTTATATTAATATTACTTTGTAATGAAAGCTGTAAGCCCCCCGAATACAACTAAAATAAAATATACATAAAATACTCCACGCTGCTACCTCTCATTTTTGCTATTACCATTAAAGAGTCAGAAGATGGCCTCATGTTATAACTACTCCCTACTGTCGCAAATTGTTTATATAGCCAACAAAGGCGTCATGACCGGTCCAACTCCTGGACGTGGGTTTACGGGTAATTCATGTTTACCCCTCCACCCACTGCACTAGAGTTGTGACCAAATTCTTCGTTGATACGAATTGAAATCACAAATTATACATTGCCAAAAACTCAAGAATATTATATTAGGTTGTAATTTACTTTAAAAATCTTCAATGTGTAATTTACTATAGTAAACCCTTTTAATAGAATATTTGATTTGCTAGACTTGACCACTAGGTATATAGATATCACCTTTTTGTAAGCGATGTGAAATTGCTCAAAGATAGCTGTCAGAGCTTACATCAAAAGGTTACAAATTCTTGAGGGTGGTAGCTAGCCTAGCATAAATTTACCAAAATGCACCATGCTGTGAAAGTCAAGTCCGTGGCAGGGCTCGAAACACGCGCTTAGGCTTGCGTTTGACGGTGGTACACGCGTAGAAGATGCCTATTCACTGTTGGCTTAAAGAGGCAATGCATTCCATAATTTAGCCGTATATCTAATGAGAATTGATGAAGCGTTAGTTGAAGGTGCTGGTGAAATGTTTGCACCGTTTATCGGAGCTTATTGCCATCGGTCCGGTTGTATAAAGATGGGACGGGGATAGTGGAATCAAATTATGCAACTCCAGGGTATGTACTCTACCTATTTAAAAACTGATTATATTTATGTACTCGATATTATGCATTTTAAAAGCTTTTGTTCAAATCGATGAATCGAAATAAAAATTGTAACAGTTTGAAATGATTTTGTACTTAGTTATAATTAAATTTGTTAATCTAAAAATTTGAATGTTCCATTCCAAACTGTTCGATCAGTCAAACTAGGTCTAAAAATTAAGTAGTTTGCTATTGGATTATAATTTATAACTCTGAAGAAATAACAGTTTTGTTTATAATTTAATTTAAAAAAACATTTTTTTTTTACATTAGATGGGTATGCGTTTGACTCCATCTCACCTGATGGTAAGCGACGATGAAGTCGAAGATGAATCACGCTTGCCCAGAAGAAACCTTTTACTCTTTTTTTCCACTGCTTCGCTGTTCGCAGGATAAAAGAGCTCTGAAAGCGCTTTGTACGAACATGTGGCAAATTGACAGTGAAGGGATGAAAGCTCTCTCCACGTCTAGTAGTCCTATAGTGAAATGGAGAAGACGGTATGATATCATGTAGCTCTTGAGCACATTCACCGAAGTGAATGCGATAGAAAACCGACAAACAGGCTACTTGGCGTCTATGCGACAGACTCAAAAGTTTTCTCCCAACTAGCTTACTGTCACCAATTAGCTTAGTGGCACGCTTTTCTACTGCGTCCAGAGCCGCAAGCTGGTACTTTGCTGAACCGTCCCAGAGGTGGCTGCAGTACTCCATGCATGAGCGCACTTGGGCCTGGTAAAGAGTGAGCAGTTGCGATGGAGTAAAGTAGCGTCTCACTTTGTTCAGTATGCCAAGTTTTTTGGCTGCGGTCTTGGCTTTGGACTCAATAGATTGGCCATAGTTAAGGTTGGAAGATATGTGCATGCCGAGCAACTCAATGCCATTTCCCAACGGTATCGTATAACATGACTTAAGGTGGTACACTTTACTGGGGTGTTTCCTATCATGTACCTACTTCTTGTAACTCTATGTAATGATGTTCTGACAGCTGACAATCAGTTGACCAACCTGCTACTGCTACCCGTGTGGCCTTTAGTCTAAGCACGAACACTATCACCTAGTCACCACGTGTTCTCTTGGAGCAGAGCACTCAGAGCAATTAGTTTGTTAGAGGCAGTGCAGCAGTTTCCTTTCTGAATGTTCTTAAAACTAGGGTTCGTTCCAGAACTTCTAAGATAACTACTCTGGATAGTAGGGTCTCTACTCACTCGTCTGCTGATTCGAATCCTATTCTGCATTGCGTAAGCCAACTGGGTCTCTACTCACTCGCTTGAGGGTCCGATTCCTGCTAAAACTCGTAAAAGAGCATATTTTTCTATATTTTTACATAATCGCTGCTAGTATTTTGAGACTGCTACCAAGAATGTCCAGCTAGGTACATTACACAAAATGTTCGAGGGTAGGCTGACCCCCTGAATCTGCACAACCAGCTTTGTCGTTTGTTCGTCCCGAAGTTACAATCGGGGCAGGACAAATAAACTGCTAACTTTCCCGAAGTGTAGAACTGTACCGCACGCAGTTTCCCTGATGATAACGACAACTGAGCAAAACCTGAGTAAGATCTGTTTGATGGCAAGTGGCGAGATATCTAGATGGAATGTAAGACTACTTCGAAAGAGAAAAGGCAATTTCGACTGTAACAAGTACATGAATATCAATTTAAACATGCTTATTCTCAGTCGATTTTTACGTTGTTATATTTTTAAAATCTATTTTAATTAACGTTTATTTTGTGTTTTTATCATTGTATTGTATCTATTATTAGTGTAATGCGTGTGTAAATGCGGTTCTAATTTGAAATAAATAAATAAAAATAAAGAACTTCACAACAGTACCAGGGCTTACCGCCGTTATTTCCCGCTTGTTGTGCACCACCTGAGCTACCTCCTTGCACCAGGACAGGACACTAAGGAGGCCAGTGTCATACGAGTATGTTTAGAAAGTAATTTGAAAAATCTTGCAACAATGAACTAGCCTATAGAGAAAATGTTGCCTAGCGTCGCTAGTCACTGGCGAGGCCAAGCTCTGACTTGAGTATATATTGCACTGGTCTCCACTCTCCATGTTGCCCGCGATAACAGAAGCTACCTACCAATGGGGTTCCTTAACCAAAGTGACCCACAACTTTAGTAGAGTAGTTAGTTTGGTAGAGGCTACTTCAAATTAGGGAAGGTACCTTCTGCTTGATCCTTGCGCATCATAATAAATAGACAATAGAATTTCATTCATATGCATGTGATTGTAACAGGTTAACGGTAGTGTCCATAGAGCTTTTCATACAAACATTGTTTCGTCATATTTGAAATAACAATGTTCAAACATACTGAAATTTTGTATGCATTTTGATGAGCCTAATATCTATCTATACTTCTGGTTTGCCAATGGTCCATGCAATTATGTATTCATATAAAAATTAGTAATGAAAATTTGTTTTTGTATGGGAATTCTTATTATCCCAACATAAAATAAATAATAAACCGAAAAACTGCCAAACCAGAAGAAGATTAAAATTTCACAGATTTTGAACTAACATTTGTGTTAGGCTATGAATAAACTTCCCTACATAAACTGTCTAATGGTACTACAGCATGTGAATATATATATGAAATAAATTCAAAAACTTTTACACTGTAAATTATGTTATAATTATAAACAAAGAAACTACATCATAATTTTATCTACTTAAATAAAATCACCAACTGTTTGATGGAGAAAGCAATACCAAATAGTTTCTATTTAGTTCAACCTTATTAAAATAGGTCACAGACTGTTTTAATTGTCAGAGCAATTTCTAAAAGCTGATTTCTAGTTGTGATCCCATAACAGTGCTATTTGATGACTGTCCTTATTAAATATCAATTGGTTTGATCACTATTTTTATTAAGTCATTATCGTGTAACTGGAAATAGACTCATTGTGAGACAAATAATGACCACAATTTTATTTGGGGGAAGTATTATCCAAATAGACTTCAGTACTTTCTTTTCATATCACCATTGGAGGCCTTGACTTACATGAATCAAAGACGTCTGACATGTTTATCCTCAAGCGAGTTTTTTTTCAACACTTTGAATGGCACCACAACCAGAATCAAGTCTTTAGGAAGACCCTGCAACTAGTCCATATATTTACGAACGGAACTTGAGGTATGTGCGTTCATACCACGCCTTGGGGTCAGTGTGTGCATAGAATTCATGGAATATAGGTTCAACTAGCTTGTCAGCGGGGACAAGCTTGTACACTCGCTCACCATAGTATGTGCCAACCTGGAAAGTTCAAAATTTTAGACTGGATTATTAAATATAGGATTAATGGAAAATGCTAACAACTACTAAGGGTTTTGATAATTTATATACATCATAACCCTTTAACCTATAAGGATATGTTAATTTTAACAGATGTATTAAATTGTAAGTTTTATATTTTGTATATTTTTCCTAAAAAAGTTCACTCATTCATAAAAGTCATATCTCTATTCAAAGGGTGCAATATAGCCAAGAGGGTAAAACGAAGTTGCCCACAAGATAGTGTGCTATGGATTTTCTAAATATCACTATATACTACTCATGATAAAAATGAATTTAAGAAAAAAATTGATGGCATAAGCATAATGGATAAATCAATTTACTAACTTATTTTTAGGCTCAGCAAAACTTTTATCTACTTAAAAGGAAGAATCTGAGTCTGTCATGCCATTTGATAGTAACATCAAATATAAATACATCTTTGGTCAAAAATTTATTGACTTTCAGTTGAGCTTTTCAGAAGTTTTTTTTTTCCTCTTTTACACTTTTTTACTTATCGGTATGATGTCTATCACAGTTCATCCATGCCTAGGCTTTGTTATCCAGTTCTACTTTTACCACATCATCACTTGTTAGCAGGCAAGATAGTAGCCAACGTTTAGCTTTTAAGCAAGGACATAACATACAAATTAGGATTACCTCCCATCCGGGAACATCTTTCATAAGCTCAGTTTCAGCATCACGGTTTCTCCTGAGCTGTTTCAGGAATTCCCGGTCTCGCTCAGCGAGCAGCATCGGGTAAATTGCCATTTTGGCTGAGCGCATCTCAATTTCATCTCGCAAGAGACGTTTGTAGTTGATATTGTAAAGGTATAAGGCCCCGACTGTCATGCCAATATAGCCAGCAAACATAGTATACCCTGAAATATATAAAAATGGAGTCAATCAATGGTGCATAAATCAGTTCCCAGGACAAGCTAAAGAATTTCATTGTAGCGTTGCAGGGAATTTAAAGATATTTTCACATGATAATTATAAATTTCTATGATATTAGCTTCTATGACTTACTGTCATAATTCTGCTGATGCTTGTTCATGCTGGTCGCATAATCATAAAACACGTAGAAAGATTACTTTTAAGACTATTGAATTGAAGAGGGTATGAATATTATTTTGATTAAAGGAATTTAGTTGTTGTTGACATGGAATGACCCAGAGTATTTTATAAAACTTGGTGTTTGTACATGTGGATAATATGCTGATGTTTCGATTTGAAGCCCGAAGCAGCATTTATTTAATATCTTATGAACAGGACGAAATAAAAAATAATATAAAACATAAAATTACCTAAGTCAACAAACCTAACCTATAAACCTTAGTTACATAATATAATTTGGGGATAAAATACATTGTTAAATAAACATACCGCTGAAAAATTGCTTAGCAGGTATCCTTTTAAATGGAATAGGCTTGTAGCCCCCCGAAGGGGGCAAATCTTGGGGTCGGGCTATTTGGGCAGCCTCAGCCATTTTTCGCTTTTTGTTAGTTGAAAAATGACAGCATAGATAAAATAGATTATAAATGACAGCAAACAGCTGTTTGCTAATTCTATCCGACATATTTTTTTTTGTGCTCAATTAGACTCGTATGATTTGTACATTTGCCATTCGTTAGTTGGATTGCTAATCAGACGAAAAATAACTTAATAACTTTCTGAAAGCCACTTTTTGACGATAAAAAAATAGTGGTGGGTAAAATGATTTAGTTGTTTTACTTCTACACTTCAATGAACTTCATCATCTTTCATATTCTAAAGTTTTCGGAAAAGTCGTAGTTCTTGATCTATATGAGTGATTTTACTATGTAGGCTGTTGTGCAGTGTCCCACGAGCACTTGTTTGATCCATTGCCTTTTGTTGATCCGTACCTTTTTTGTTGAGCAAATTGTAACATGTGGCGTACTGGTTCCAGGGTAATTTTTTCAGGAGTTCTTTAATACAGTTAAGAGTACGTTAACCGTCAATAACCCATTTAAGATCTGATATACAAATCCACCAGAGTGTGTTTATTCATACGTTACGTTTAAAAATACATTACGTTTTAAAAAATGTTTGCTCCTGATTGGGGAGCATTGAAAACCAGTTGTGTTACCAGATATATTGCGGCGCGCGGTGGCGGCGCGTACAAATGTGGATTATTTATTTTTGGTGGCTGGTGTCTATAATAATAGCTACTTAGCATTTAAGTATGTGAGAGGTGAGGGGGTGTTCGTTCTACTTCTTAGAAACGGACGAATCGCTAGCTATACCTACGCCGTACGCGCCTCGATCTCGGCATACGCTCGGCATGCTGGCTGTCGCGATTGTGCCGCAGCGACGAACTAAAAATAAGTTCAAGTACATATTTAATATGACGAGTAGGATATATTGTGCTGTTTTTGGATGCATGAATTTGTCAATAACGCATCCAAGGATAACTTTTTTTAGATTACCTGGAAACTCTAAAAGGTAGGTATGACTTTAAAATAACAATGTAGCTAATATAGCCGTTCTCGTGTCCTCAGCCGATCAACTTAGTTAAGCAATGTCCGCCGCGGTCATGGAGATGGATGGAAATGAGTAGATGGATATAAGGAGTTGGAGATGAGAAGATGGAGAGATGGATATGAGGAGATGGAAATGAGGAGATGGAGATGAGAAAATGGAAATGAAGAGATTGGTGTGAGAAAATGGAGATGAGGAGTTGGAGATGAGGGCTCCATCTCCATGAGGAGGTGGAGATAAATAGATGGAGATAAGAAAATGGAGATGAGAAGCTGGAGATGAGGAGACGAAGATGAGGAGATGGAGATGAGGAGTTGAAGATGAGGAGATGGAGATGAGGAGATGGAAATGAGGAGGTGGATATGAGGATATGGAGATGAGGAGTTGAAGATGAGGAGATGGAGATGAGGAGATGGAAATGAGGAGGTGGATATGAGGATATGGAGATGAGGAGATGGAGATGAGAAGTTGGAGATGAGGAGATAGAGATGAGAAGCTGGAGATGAGGAGACGAAGATGAGCAGATAGATGTGAGGAGACGAGGATGAGGAGGTGGATAAGAGGAGTTGGAGATGAGGAGATTGAGATGAGCAGGTGGATATGAGGAGATGCATATGAGTAGATGGAGATGAGTAGATGGAGATGAGTAGATGGAGATGAGTAGATGGAGATGAGTAGATGGAGATGAGTAGATGGAGATGAGTAGATGGAGATGAGTAGATGGAGATGAGTAGATGGAGATGAGTAGATGGAGATGAGTAGATGGAGATAAGAAGATGCATATGAGGAGATGGAGATGAGGAGGTGGATATGAGGAGATGGAGATGAGAAGATGGAGATGAGAAAATGGAAATGAAGAGATGGGTGTGAGAAAATGGAGATTAGGATATGGAGATAAGAAAATGGATATGAGGTGATGGAGATGTGAATTGGAGATGAGGAGATGATGGTGACATAAAGAACCTCTCAAACAGACATACATGAAACCTGAAAACATAACACTCTTTTTTTGAGCAACCGTGTTAGAATGACACGACTGTCCAGAAAAGGACTCGACTTTTCCAATGTTTGATTTTAACTATAGAGATATACAATCCATTCACATACTTCAAAAGCAATAGATACAATATATTTTCGTAGTATTAAAGATCCTAATTTGATTAATATACCAACTATAAAGTTTTGTTAGGTAGTTAGGTACTCATATTTACTCAATATTTCTAACTTACTTTATAGGATATTTTTTACTCATTGTTTAGGAACCTTACATGAATTAAAAAATCGTGCCTTTATAATGCGGTTGCGTTCCTATTACATTACATGTCTCTAAAATTAAGATAAATATTTTTAAGAATTACCTATACCAAATAGTGAGCCTATTGTTTCAATAAATAGTGATATTGGTGTTGCGCCGAAAGTGTTCTCCATTGTTATGATATAGAATATATTTTTATACCATATTCCATCTCGGAAAGAGTATTTTTAATCTTCAATATCTGAGTGGAAAAGTCGATTTAATTTTAGAATCCTTCGCTTGCTCGGTCATCAAAATTGAACACGCGGTTAAAAAGCAACTTTGCACTCTTGTATAACAAATAACTATGATTTGCGTCCTACGACAAAAATAAATTAAAGATTTTAGTAAGGCACAGAATACCTAAGCGTGATGTATAAGAGATGTTTACATTAAGAACACTATGATTGTGTTCTCATATGTTTATTACATTTAAATGGAATTAAAGCTGAAATAATAATAAGTCAGAGTAATAAATGTAAATATATATTCCTTTTTAGGGTTCCGTACCGAAATGGTAAAACCGGGATCCTATTACTGAGACTTCGCTGTCCGTCCGTCCGTATGTCACCAGGCTGTATCTCAAGAACGATGATAGCTAGACAGTTGTATTTTCACAGTTGATGTATTTCTATTGCCGCTATAACAGCAAATAATAAAAATAAAATAAATATTTAAGGGGGACTCCCATATAACACATTGCCATAAACATTTTTTACCGTTTCTTGCTCGATACTAATAACAGTGACAGGTAGACGCTTTTACTATTTACAGAATATTTAGTTTCATGTTCTATCTTAAATATATTTAATTAAATTAAAATAAATAATTAAGGGGGCTCCCAAACAATAGGTTTTCACCGTTTATTTGCTAAAAAAATGAAGACAGGTAGAAACCTGAAATATTCGCCGAATATTTAGTTGTATATTTACTTTAAAAATAAACAATTAGTGAGATCACTATTTAGGGTTCGTCCCTACCTAGGATAGGAACGTACATACCCAGCTAAATCGGACACTGCGAATAGTGTCTGTAACTTGCAGGATTAGGTTACAGATAAGGGTGCGGAACTCTTCGTGCGCGAGTCCCACTAGCACTTTTTTATTTAATAATAAACAAATTTTGGCTCGTAATGGAATCTTAAGATTGTTATCGAGACAATTTAGGTATGATTTTTCGCTATTAAACATGTCACATTTTCCCTAAATTTTATATAGGAAATAATAGAAAAAAAATAATAAGGCAAACCAAAAATCAACATTCGGAATTACGTTACGCTACTGACAAATTTTTAGAAAAACGCTCAGCTAGTACCTACTCAGTCATATACTCATAATCGTTTCCCGACCCCTTGCATAGTTTGCATACATTTACTAAATGACAAACATTAATCACAAAAAAAAAACGAATATAATATATACCTACAGTACCTATAAGCAAACAAGATTCATATTCTTAATTAAAATAAATAAATTATAATGTGTTCTGTCCTGAACACACTCGAGTAACTTTGATATTCACCCAGTGATTTCAAAACGCACCCGGAAGTACCGGATTGTCACCATGGCAACAAGTTTTTGTTTTTCCTGTTTTGATATAATTGCACTCATTGAGCAAGTAACATCGTTTATATCATCGGTCGTAATCTCTTGATTTGTGATTATAATATCTTAGGACATACCGCAGTTTTGCTTGAAATACCTAATTCGATTTGCATAGAAATTATGCAAGGAAGCGCTTCTGACGCGGAGGTCCAAGCTGATATACCGGAACCGGAAAATGAAGAACCTCAGCTCAAAATCAGAGCAAACGAGCGCATCAAGCTGCATCCTAAAGTTCCGATAGAACCAACTGCATATGGTAAAGGAAAAAACTTCAGCCGTCCTTGGATACTGCAAGATGGAAGAAAACCTCCAGGCATCGGTAGTGAAATGCGCGATAGTTATAAAATTCCCAAAAAGGCTCCACACTCGGAAGGTACTTACCAAAAACGTTTATATTAGTATTAGGTAGGCGTTTCGGTAAACCCTTAAATATATTTAAACCTTTTATCCCTGATACGTTAGCCTTTGACCACTATCTCACCTGATGGTAAGTGAAGACGTGCGGTCGAAGGTGTTGTTCGGGCTAACCTAGAATTACTGGCTCTCAAGGACAGCTGCCGGAACACACCGTTAGGTGCTTGGCGACAGATTTTATACTTGTGAGTGGTAGCTAGACAGACGGCATTCGCAAAATGCCCTACCACCATTCTATAACTAATAACATCCTAAGAACAACCGTGACCGACGGCTTAACGTGCAATCCGAGACACGGAAGCGCTTGGTAGTAATGTCACTAGCGGTCACCCATCCAAGTTATGACCGTGGTGGACGTTGCTTAACTTTGCTGATCGGTTAAGAACAGCTAAGCAAACTTGAGCCCTTCAAAACGCTACTTTTTTGGGTTACGTAAAAGGCAAAACGCTACTGCTTGAAATGTTATTAAAAATATGATAAAATTACTTAAAAATAGGATAATATTTTTACTTATAGGTATACGCAAGAGGATGTTGACAGATTTTTACTGGGAACAAATGCTGGATGAAGTAATCGAGGAGCTTGCAACTTCGCAGCCTGTTGTAGAATACTGCACTGAGCAGAACGCGAACTACGTAAAAGAGAACTTTACTCCTCGTGACTTGTCAGTAGCTACTGATAAAAATGTAAGATAAACAAAAATACCTACTTAACCTACCAAAAAGTAAAAACGAAATATTTTAGACAACTTATAGGGGGGCAATCGCAGCATTCCCTGCGCAGTAGTAAGCTATAGTTATTTGTAAGCTTTCATTTTTTTGTGTAAGTAGGTATAGGCGTTCCCAACTAAAGAAAATATTATTTTTATCAGCTAACAATAGCTGTACCATATTCTCTAGGCGTCTACGCAGAATGCCAATCGACAAGTTGTGAGTGATGTGTTGCTGCACATTGGGCATACGAGGTGAGTTCAATTTAAACTAACTTCCGTATAGGGTACTTATGAAGATGAAGAAAATGGGAGAAAAATCTGAAATAGTGTTATTTTTCTATATACCTAGCCCTTCACACTCAATACACTTCTTACAACACAACGCAAAATGTTCTTTTCAATACAACCTAAAAAAACTTTCCTGTCTCTGAAAAAATTTCGTTTATAGCCTTAAACTCTTCACCGTCGGAAAAACGCTTTTCACGGATCTCTTCTATCAATTTCGGGGACAAAAAATAGGCATTATGTGCCAATTTTTTTATTGCATTGTGACGGAACAAGCCCAATGATATTAATATAATCATCGGAGTTTCAATTCGCCAGCACCAGTATATAAAACAAGCGGAATATGTCCGATTGGTGCCCTGTACTTAAAATGAAATCCAACTGAAAATTTTCAATTTTTTTAGCTACATCTTAAGTACCCACTGTATGGGACAGGATCGAGCGCCATCACCTTTTACAGTGAAAATATCCAGAAAACCGGCCCTGTAAGTATTTAAGCACTTAGATATTTTCTGAACAGTAGGTATAAAGACTATTCCATATCAAACGGAGGTCGTAAGAAACCTCTAAAAAGAATACGCCGAATATGTAAGCAGCAAGCCACAGCTCACGTCTTCGTGAGAAATAGTACCTACCATATGATATGTGCCTGCACATTATAGACGCACTAAAATGATCTTTATCAACGAGCGCGTGTGACTATAACTGCGAATAGGGGATTATAACTAGTCCGTTCATGTTTTAGTTCCATGGAAGTAGTGAGAACTATTTTTTTCGTTAGTTCCATCATTGCGCACAATGGAAGCTCAATGCAGTGCAGCATGTAAGTGTCTACGTACAGCCCAATGAGTGTCAAATATAATGTTATGAAAAAAAAACATATCTTTATACATGTTCGTAGGTATGTTGTTCTAAAAGAAAAAATAATTAAGACATTGTAATTTTTCCATTAACGCTTTCTAAGCGAATAAGCTTACAAAATTACAAAGTAAGGACACATTGCAACTATACGAGCAGGATTCAAGCCCGCGACCATCCATCCCTAAAGCCGGGACATGCTCTGCCAATTGAGCTGTCCTGGGGAGTACTCAAATTAGTACTAGCAACCCTGCTGCGACATACTTCGGATAAGGATGAAAAAATCTGAAAAAACTGCATCTTTACATAATCGATGATTTAATTAAGTAGATAGGTATTTGTTGTTGAATTTCTATACTTGGAAAAATGCTAACAACCTCACAGAGTTGACTTTTGTTAGTCCTAACAAACATTTTGAGATGAATGTTATTTTTTTACAATAAAAAAAAAATATATAATTTTTTATTGCTTTGCCTTGCTATGAATATTCAAGTGCACGCTAACGCTGGATGCTGCTTGGGTTACCTGTACCATACGTCTAAGCAGTACGCGGGTGTCTACGCCTACTCAAGAGATGGTCATTCATATCCCAAAATCACCACCTCTTTTGATTTTGCCATCACTCGACCATATAATTAAAATAGGTATAATCTATACTTATAATAAAACTGTAACAGGTCCAATTCTGTACATGGCAGATATTTTGAAAAAAAATAATTTACAGTACTCTGTAGCTGATACTGATGCCGAAACTATATTTTTTTTTATTTTTGTCTGTCTGTCTGTCTGTCTTTCTGTCTGTCTGTCTGTATCCCGGCCGCGTATCACTCCAAAACTACTGAATGGATTTCAATGAAACTTAGCATGATTGGAGTTCGTACTACAAGGTAGGATAATTTAGCATTTTATCCCGAAATTCAGCATGGTTCCCTTGGGAGAGGGGATGAATGTCAAAATATACACTTAGTTGTAATTTATTAACGCGTAGTCCGATTTCAGACGTTCTTTTTAGGGTTCCGTACCCAAAGGGTAAAAACGGTCTGTCCCGCTGTCCGTCCGTCCGTCTGTCCGTCCATCCGTCCGTCCGTCTGTCACCAGGCTGTATCTCAAGAACGGTGATAGCTAGACAGTTGAAATTTTCACAGATGATGTATTTCTGTTGCCGCTATAACAACAAATACAAAAAGTTGGCCAAGTGCGAGTTGGACTCGCTCACGTTAAAACAAAAAAAGGTTAAAATATGAAGTCTAATGTTGTATAGCTAATGGTACGGAACCCTTCGTGCGCGAGTCTGACTCGCACTTGGCCGATTTTTTTAATTAGAATAGTGGTGCTTTAAAAATTATCACGTATATATTTCTGATTTGCAGTTCAGAAATTACAGACATCACAACCTAAATATTACGTTCCAAATAACTTGACACCCAAAATGTACAGAAACCTTTCAACGTACGGCTCATCTTAAGCTGGCGTTTGCACTTTATCGTACAGGTATAATAGATAGGTCTGTAGTCGGACCTCTCCAAAAGACTGATTTTTCAAACGATAAAACACAGTTTTTTTTATTACGATAAGCACAACTTCCCTACGTATATTTTTCATAACATGCAATGCTCTAATCAGTCTAATCTATACCTATAACAGGTTGCAGAAGGCGGGTAGGGAAGCGCGAGGGGTAAGACGCTTACATTTATCTATTTATACCTGTAACAGGTCCAATTCTGCACATGGCAGATATTTTGAAAAAAAAAATTACAGTACTGTGTAGCTGATACTAATGCCGAAACTGTATTTTTTTAATTTTTGTCCGTCTGTCTGTCTGTCTGTATCCCGGCCGCGCATCAATCCAAAACTACTGAATGGATTTCAATGAAACTTAGCATGATTTGAGTTCATACTACGAGGTAGGATAATTTATGCTTTTTATCCCGAAATTCAGTATGGTTCTCTTGGGAGTGAGGATGAATGTCAAAATATACACTTAGTTGTAATTTATTAACGCGTAGTCCGATTTCATACGTTCTTTTTAGGGTTCCGTACCCAAAGCGTAAAAACGCGACCCTATTACTGAGATTTCGCTCTCGGTCCGTCCATCCGTCCGTCCGTCTATCACCAGGCTGTAGCTCAAGAACGGTGATAGCTAGACAGTTGAAATTTTCACAGATGATGTATTTAAGTTGCCGCTATAACAAAAAATACAAAAATTTGGCCAAGTGCGAGTCGGACTCGCGCACGTTAAAAGAAAAAACCGACCAAATGCGAATGGGACTCGCGCACGAAGGGTTCCGTACCATTATCTAAAATTTTATTGCATGGGTGCCCCCTTAATTATTTATTCTAATTTAATTAATTATATTTAAAGAAAACATAAAACTAAATATTCTGTGAATAGTTAAAGCGTTTACCAGTCACCGTTATTAGTATCGAGCAAGAAGCGGTAAAAAAATCAAGGGTGTTGTATGGGGGTACCTCAAATATTTATTTTATTTTTAGTATTTGTTGTTATAACAGCTATAAAAATACATCATCTGTGAAAATTTCAACTGTCTACTAGCTATCACCGTTCTTGAGATACAGCCTGGTGACAGGTGGATGGACGGACGGACGGACGGACAGCGAAGTCTTAGTAATAGGGTCCCGTTATTACCCTTTGGGTACGGAACCCTAAAAAGGTTAAATATGAAGTCTAATGTTGTATAGCTAATGGTACGGAACCCTTCGTGCGCGAGTCCGACTCGCTTTTGGCCGATTTTTTTAATTAGAATAGTGGTGCTTTAAAAATTATCACGTATATATTTCAAAGTCATCGGATTTGCAGTTCAGAAATTACAGACATCACAACCTAAATATTACGTTCCAAATAACTTGACACCCAAAATGTACAGAAACCTTTCAACGTACGGCTCATCTTAAACTGGCGTTTGCACTTTATCGTACAGGTATAATAGATAGGTCTGTAGTCGGACCTCTCCAAAAGACTGATTTTTCTAACGATAAAATACAGTTTTTTTATTACGATAAGCACAACTTCCCTACGTATATTTTTCATAACATGCAATGCTCTAATCAGTCTAATCTATACCTATAACAGGTTGCAGAAGGCGGGTAGGGAAGCGAGAGGGGTAAGACGCTTAAATTTATCTATTTATACTTATAATAAAACTGTAACAGGTCCAATTCTGTACATTGCAGATATTTTGAAAATATGTTTTGAGAGCAATCTGTAGCTGATACTGATGCAAAAACTGTTTTTTTTTTTTCTGGCTGTCTGTCTGTATCCCGGCCTCGCATCACTCCAAAACTACTGAATGGATTTGAATGTAACTTAGCTCGATTCGAGTTCATACTACGAAGAAGGACATACGATACTTTTATCCCGAAATTCAGTACGGTTCTCTTGGGAAAGGGGATGAAAGTCAAAATGTACATTTAGTTGTAATTTATTAACGCGTAGTCCGATTTCAATCATTCTTTTTTTGTTACAATAGTGGTTATTTAATTATTTTCCCGTAAATATTTCAGTCCTCAGTTTTGCAGTTCAGAAATTACAGAAATCACAAACTAAATATTTCGTTTTAATTAACCGCGGAATGTTGAGAAACCCTTGAACGTACGGCTCATCTTAAGCCCACAGGCAGCCCGAAACCCCACGGGAAGCCCGACACCCCACGGACAGACCGGCATCCCACGGGCAGCCCGGCGCCCTACGGGCAGCACGGCACCCTTATTTAGTTTTGCAAGCTTGCTACGATCAAACTCTAAAATGTGGTACATTTGAAGCAGTGATAGCTCAGTGGCTTTGGCCATGGACTGCCGCGCAGCAGGTCCATGGTACGAATCCCGCCGCTGGCTTGAGCTTCACCGCATGGTGCAGGGCATTTTTGCGAATGCCCGCCTGGCTAGCGACCACCTTTCAGTGGAAAATCTGTCGCCAAGCACCTAACGGTGTGTTCCGGCAGCTGTCCTTGAGAGCCAGTAATTCTAGATTAAGCCTGTTAACACCTACGACCACATCGTCACTTACCATCAGGTGAGATTGTGGTCAAAGGCTTACCTATCAGCAATAAAAAAAAAAAACATTCACCACAATCAGTTTTTTAAACTACATAATTATCATTCTTTTGACGGATAAATTTCGGAGACGGCGCAATGAAAGTGCACAATGTAGTCTTAGGTTTTCGCGATTGTTACACTTTGTAATTAAACAACTTTAAACGATTTAAATCGTGTATATTTATCATTATTTTTGTCCCGACGTTTCAAACACTTCGTAGTGATCGTGGTCACGGGGTGACTGTCGGGACAAAAATAATGATAAATATACGTGATTTAATCCGTTTACAGTTGGAAGTGCACAACTTTAGTAGATTGTTAAACAAGGGTCGAAAGGAATTGGTAACTTTCACCCGCGGTCAGCTCTCTACTTTTCATATCGAATTTGAAGAAAGTAAATAAAGTAGCTTTTCTAAAAATTATTCATTGATACAATAACATACTTACTAAAAATTTATTGAGAGGTTTGAACTATTTGTGAAATTTTACGTAACATTTTGTTTGGAATATTTACGGGCGGCTAGAGCCCGAATAGGAATCTCTCTGCTTTTCACTACTAATATTAGGAATAAAGATATAAATATAGTATGTTTTTTATATTATTTATTTTGATTTTAATAACATGAGCAGTATATTTTTAAAATTAATGCGGCTATAGTCCAAGTAGGAATCGATGACTTACATCCGTGTTGAACACTCTACTTTTCTAGGTAAAAAAATAGTAGTTTTTCTAAATATTTACTAAAAATAATAAACATGAGTAGAAGATACAAAGATACACTAGGAGTTAGAACAATGAAATTTAGGGAAAGTTTTAATATTTTTTTTACCTACACTTTCTACCTTATATTTAGTTACTACCCTGCCAAACATAGTTGTTATTAATTGTTTTACAACAACAGAATATTTTACAACGAAAAATCTTAGACATATAACTTTGTTTACACCAATGTTTTTCCCGGCCTTAGGTGGGAAAAAGCATATGCGTATGCCCTGCAGGACCCTTTATCGCAGCAGTTTCAGACTCTGTGTGATGATGGGTGTGTATTAGTACCTTACGAATTTAATACGTTTATTTCTAGTACCTATTAGGTTATAGAATAAAATGCAAAAAATCAATCGTGCTCTCCAGCGGGACCCTAAGTTAATATGAATCCTTCAGTTCAGATACCTATATTCTCAAATAGAACTGTATTAGTACCTACCAAAACAGTCATTATTAAAAATAAAACTTAAAAGTATTCTTGGTTTTTTTAGGTACAAAACTACCTGTGAGCCAGCGGGACCCTCGGCTATATTGCCATTTACGGACAACATTTTATGTTTACAGTTAGCATTATATTAGTACCTTCTAAATATATACATATGGTCACTTACAGTCACACACGTTATTTACTCAGTCAACATGTGCTATCAATGGTTTACTCTCAAAAATATTTATATTTTGGACAGTCGGTGACATAAATGAGTTGTTCTAAAGTCTTTCCAAGTATCCGGATAGCAGAAATCCACAAGAGATGATTAAACATTTCTCTTTTGAGTTTTTATTAAATGTAATTGCAACTACCATGCTGCCAGAAAGCAGTAAGAGGATAGAAGTGGTTATACATATTTTATATCAAACGCCATATCAAGGGCTTACTGATAAATGTTTGTAAGTCATAAGGCTTATTTATAGTAAGAAAAACTACATAATTACGTATATGTAATATTTCTAATCAAAAGGAACTTATTCTAATGCACTGTGGAGAACACAATGTATCTCAATTTTTTTATCAGTATTACTACTGTTTGTTTCATTGGAAATGTCATCGTAGCATTCAAATTGATTATTATTTCTGAAGCAGTGGGCTCGATAATGTCCTATAGATGAGCTATTTGGGCAATATTCAATTACAGAAATTTATCTGTATGTTTGCCGCTTGACAAATAAACTTTGGGGTATTTTCAATAATGTTACGGGCCAGGCCATTAAAATCAAAAGATATGACTTTGGATAATGTGTAAACTTGGTACTTGGAAAGACTTTAGAACAACTCATTTATGTCACCGACTGTCCAAAATATAAATATTTTTGAAAGTAAACCATTGATAGCACATGTTGACTGAGTAAATAACGTGTGTGACTGTAAGTGACCATAAGTATATATTTAGAAGGTACTAATATAATGCTAACTGTAAACATAAAATGTTGTCCGTAAATGGCAATATAGCCGAGGGTCCCGCTGGCTCACAGGTAGTTTTGTACCTAAAAAAACTAAGAATACTATTAAGTTTTATTTTTAATAATGACTGTTTTGGTAGGTACTAATACAGTTCTATTTGAGAATATAGGTATCTGAACTGAAGGATTCATATTAACTTAGGGTCCCGCTGGAGAGCACGATTGATTTTTTGCATTTTATTCTATAACCTAATAGGTACTAGAAATAAACGAATTAAATTCGTAAGGTACTAATACACACCAATCATCACACAGAGACTGAAACTGCTGCGATAAAGGGTCCTGCAGGGCATACGCATATGGAAAAAGCGACTCCCACCCGCTACTCAGATCAAACAAACACTACTTTCCGAGAATGAGAAATAAAAAAAAATCGAGCTACCGTCAAACAAACCGCCGCGCCGTTTTAAAATCGAAATTCTAATGAAACGCACAAGGTACTTTGCTTCAACATTTATTGTGCGAACCGGGAAAGAACTCTCTGAGTTACTTAACTACTGTCTTCTGGAAAATACAACCCGGGAGTTTTGAAATCCAAAGTAGAAAGCTTCATTCTGAGCTATGGTTTACTATAAGAGTGCTTCACCGCAGACCACAGTGTTGCTTAATATGAGATAAACAGTGCACAAATGTGAATAATTAGTGTGCAGGTACGGCAATCGCGAACGAAGTCGCGGGTACAGCTAGTATTATATAAAAATAAATAACGTTAGCCTACTTCTACGAAAATATATGAATCTACTTTCTTTCAGGGAGAAATATTGGAAAAGTTCCGAAGGTGCCAATATTTCACCAGACCCATGGAAGAAAGGCTTGATGACGGCTGGGTGTTGTAATTCAGAATTTTCATGATTATAGAAAATAAAATTACAGTTTTAATTCACGTCGTTTTATTAAACAAAGAAGTATTTATTACTCGTAAAAAATATTATGAGAGAAAAGTAAAATATCCGTGGGTCTACACAGATCCACATATGCCTCTAAGATGCGTTATAAAATGTATCCACGCACGGTTCCACATGTTGCCCTTGATCGTATAAGGACTTCCCTTTGGACCAATCAATATGCACAACTAGTTGTGCCATTAGAAATATTAAATCCTAATAGCACAACTTGGCCATACTCGTGTGTAGTGAACGGAACGAATCCAAGGGGACGTTTGTGATGGCTACTCTTGTACCTATATATATGAGTGAGAATCCTTCAGAGGTTTATCAGTCAAGGCAAAAGAAAAAGGCAACAAGAACACGCTTTATTTGTACATAACAAACGTACCTATTTATGTAAATAAAACTAAGACCTACTCGGCGAACGACTGGTATGGATAACGTACAGTTTCAGCTAGAGTATTGTTTGGGATTTTTGCGTCTACACTCGTATAGTTTGGCTTTAGAACAGCACGTCTTCGTCGTCCTCATTAGAGGAATAGCAGACCGGCTTGTAATCGCCCGTGTTGACCTTCGCCGCCAGCCCTGAGCTGTAAGCGTACAGGATGCTGGTCAGCACCTCGGTGTAGCGGATGTGCGCTGGGATCTCCTGAGCTTTGGGGGTATCTGGAAATTAGTGGTAATTTCGAATTAGAGTAGGTATGTTCAGAAAGATAGTGGACTTGGTGTATATAGTTAAAATTTAAATAAACTATTGCTAATATCCCGTTATCATAGTCAAATATTAATACTTTATGTACGTAAATTATTATATATTATTTATCAGTAGGTACTAATACTATAAATGCGAAAGTAACTCTGTCTGTCTGTCTGGCTGTAAAGCTTTCATGCCAAAACTACTGGACCGATTTGAATAAAATTTGGTATGGAAGTAGTTTGAGCCCCGGGAAAAAACATAGGATAGTTTTTATCCAACTGCGCAAAAAGAGGTTAATGTTTTTGCGCGATAACCGACATACGCGCGGGCGGAGACACGCCCGGAAAGCTAGTTTATCATAATTATAAATGTAGTACATTCTGCGGAGGCAAGACTAGGCTTAATTTAGACCCAAAGTTGCAAGCTTTTCGACAAACACTTCGGAGAACAAGCCTCTAATTGGTGTGTTTCGTTAGGTGTCCTTCAGAGTCAATTCCCAAATCCCAATGTACTTTAAACTTATTCACCTTCGACAACATCGCACTAACCTACAGTTAAGTAAGATTGCATATAAAGTTACTTTCAAAGCAAGCGATAACCTAACCTACCTATCTTATAATTACTTATTTAGGCTACAGAAAAGTAGACATAAATTCACGTAACCATAAGTTTCTCCACCACCAGTTAAGGGTTTTTTTTCTTGGCGCAAGTAAGCCGAAGATTTGTTCCTAATCTTCTTTGCCTTCACCATCTTCAAGCGGTGGAATTCTTCTCTTTCCTGTAAGAAGTACCTACTTACAAATGGTTCTTAGACTTATTATGCTCGCATTAATTGATGCATCTTAAAATTGTGATCGATCTTAAGGTGCTATTATTTTATGATTAAAATAAATATATCTATATTTAAGTATCCTGTTTAGCAATAAGGATGGCATATTAATAAGAATAAGAGAAAAAAAACAGGGTTTTTTTCTTAAAGAATATGCCACCCTTATTGCCCCTTATTTACATATCACACCCTTATTGATATATTATAAAAAAAATAAGAATTACAAAAAATGCTGTTTTTGACAGATACTCCTAACGACTAATTTGCATTTAAGATCGATCTCGAGATGCAAATATTAAGACCTTAGTAAGATAACATTACAGTCGTCTAGCTATCAGAGTTCCTCTGTGCACATGTGGAATAAAAAATGGAGTGACTCAAAATAAGTTTTAATATTGAGTCCGAATAAGTAAGTACTGAAGAAGTACCTAAGCTCTCATTGCCTGAGGGCGTTAGTCTATAAATTCTTTACGTAAACCACCTAAACAAATTGATGAAATTTTGCACAAAGACAGCCAGTACTATAGTTATCCTAAATATAATCATAGAGTATGCACCTAATTTCCTTATCAATTTAGATATCGCATGTCAATATTCTTTCATAATATGTATGTACCTACTTATAAATATTATAAAATAATCTGAATTGTAATTCGACAAGAATACAAAACTTCCGGAGTTACGTCAACGCTGTAGCCTACCTATACTTTGACTGGACTACATAATTATTGTATATGCCCTTCAATCAAATATACTACACCTATATTTCATCGCAGTATATGCCCCATTTCTTTCCGTGGGTACCTCGTGGGGTGCCTGGTCTAAACGTCACCTCCCATTTCTACGCGTGGGTGTCATAAGAGGCGACTAAGGGAAAAATACGAGTGGGAAGCAGCGCCTTCAAGATGAACTGACAACTTCTACAGCGGTCCCCAAGACTCCTGCCACGCGTGGGGATTATGGCACTCATCTCCCCAATGGGACATTGTCCAACGGTGGACGTTCCGTTTGATGTGATGATGATATATTATATTTGGTGCGTACCTAGGTCTCGACTTGCCAACGGAGAGCTGTAGGAATAAACAAAGTTCTAAGCAAACGAAGTCGCGGGTGGGTCTGATTGTTACTGTAGGTATAGTTTCACTATTCCCAATAGTGATACCTACTATTATTTTACTAAAAAAATATTTTCAAAAACAGCAAAAGTACACAGCAATGGAGCCAGTTTATCTTTTTGTGCCCATTGCAGTCGAGACCATGGGTTCGTGGGCTATTGCCATTCAGGCCGAAAATGCTGCAAGTGTTATGGGCACCTTTACTCCGGGAGCGATCAGGGGTGAGTTGTTTGTTTAGGCTAGTTACAAATAAAGTTTGACTTTTATTAATTATACTTGTAATACATATATACATGTTATATTTATGAATAATTAATATAAACTTTATTTGTAATTACACTATACCTATGGTTGTACCTGAAAGTGGGTACTGGAACTAACAAAAATAATATAATAAAGTTACCCTCTCATCCATTTCCATTGTAATGTAGGATTCAGTGTTTTTCAATTTTGGAATTATCACTTTCTCTATTCCATTTACCTTTCTGAAAAAATAAGATGACTGTAAATATATAACAACAGGATTTGAAAAGATAAGCAGAATCAACGTCCAGTGGTATATGAGTGGTATGAGCCTTTTGGTATTAGTTTTGTACCTACTTACCTAATTGGTAGGTACTTTCAAAACTATGTCTCTTGTCACATTTTAAAAATATTTAAATTTTGATTACCTACAGGGAAAATCACATTTACAAATTTAATCATCTCGTGCGGGAGTTTATTCCGCTTTTCCCGGTTTTAAACGAGAGAAAGATAGCTTGACTGAGCCGAATTTTGTGTTCTATTTTATTACCTTGACCGTCATAGGGGCAGGTTGGGTCATCAACCAGACCACTAGACTATATCTGATCGAAAGAAGTGCTTTTTAAAACACTTAACTCGTAATGATGCAAGTGGGGTGACAGGCTAGAATGTCGCCCTCCCATTCTATCACCATGACTATCGTAACGTAAGAGGCGGTTATATATTTCTCCTTACAAAGTTTACTGACTGAAATGACCCTTACCTCAAAGTACTCTTGATGGCCTCATCCAACAGAATGCAGGTGTTCCTCAAGGAAGCGAATTGTATCAATAGTCTCACGACCTCCCTGAACGCTTTCTTGGCCTCGCCGGTACGATGGCCTCCCGCGCCGAGACCGGCGTACCTCAAGGTGTCGCTGGCGCCTGTCTCTTCTATCGCTTGAAGCGATACTGTCGACACGCCTGATATGTTTTCAGGTATGCGTTGGACTCGAACTTGGGCCTGTGACGACGGTGAAGTTTTGTAACGGAAACTATATCAGAAAGACGGAACATACAGCTCCCCTAAATGGAGAAGCGCTCGTAGCTTACTAGATAGCGATCGTAGACCTTGCCTAGCAATTATGACTGACCAAATACTACGCATCGTTCTCTGCAGTCACTAATTTGGACAGGAGTTAGTGAAGTTTACTTGTTGCTTGCGCGCTTCGGAGAACCGTCATCGGTCCCGCGATTGTTTTACGATAGCAGTTGTTAGGTTAATGTCGGAAGCCTTCCAGCGGTTTCCAGAAAATCTATCGCCAAGCACCAAACAGTGTTTACTGGCACCATATATGCCATCCCTCTTCAATGGACGAATTATGATCCATAGGAATCGAACATACGAAAGACAATGAAATTTAAGGTAGGTACGGTTTGTGCACGTACATTTTTCAAACAGACATGAATTTGGCCCAACTTATTACGAAGGTTTTTAGGGTCTTTGCCCAAAGGGCAAAACAGAGCTCTATCAAAAAAGACCCCATGAGATCGACGTTTCGTGTTCCCAATTAATTATAACCAATTAGTTTATATTTTTTTAGGTAGGTGTGTAAAATTTTTTTAGGTAGATATGTTAAAATACTATTTAATTTGTTTGGTGATTTCTGATCATGGTGGTACAACGGGCAATTTTTGGTGATTATCAGGATCATATTGTCTTTAGGTAGGTAGGTAATATTATTTGCTGAAAAGAAAGAAATGACAGCGGCGTGTTTACAGCCGGCCTAGATTTTAAGTAGGTAAATAATGATTACTCTAGAGGCACCATTCAGGACGAAAATGGAGAATACAATTGTATGGAGAATCGTAGACGACAGACGATGCTTACATGGGATGAGAAATTAATTTATTGCTCAGTGGGACTCCAGTGCACTATTAGGTAGGTAACCGAAAAGTAAAACATTTGCACCCTAGCATATGGGGTGTCATTGTCTAGTTGACTACAAATGTATTCTTTATATATTTAACTAAAATATAAATAAATTCCAAAATTGAATACTTTTGACCATATATGGTGTGTATCTCATAACTAGTTAGGTACGTAACTAAAATGTCGGTATATTAAGTACCTCTATTTCCCCAACAAAAACTGAAACTGCCGCTTTATTAATAAGCTCGTTTTTTTTACGTATAACCATATTATTATATGCATTAGATGCTGAGATCTAAACCAACAAACATGTTCTTCTTTCACGGGCAGTTGCGGGGCTCTAAAAGAGCTAGGTCCATCTCGCGCTCTACTAATCACACTGTGCCTATATAAATATAAGCTTGTACAGGTACCTCTCCGATACACTCAAGTACCATAGCATTGGACTCTCCATTGGTAAACTTAACCGCCGCCAGCGACATATAAGCCTCTTTGAGGGTGTGCCCTAGTATCCCTTGCGTGGCAGCTAGCTCAGTTGCTGCCTGCCTTCCTCTGTACCGGAGAGCTTCCACCTTCTGCTTGAGCAGCTGGTACCCACGGTTAACGCGCTCGTGACGAAGCTTGAACTCTCGCAGCATGAAGAGCGACGCGGTCACTGGATAGCGATTTTCGTAGTTCATTTTTGAAGGACAAGAAAATAATCTTTGCAGAAAAATTGATGATGATTTGACAGGTATTATGAAAGAATAAACCCAAAGACAATAAAGATTTCAAGTTCTGTGCGCTATCTTCTTATTAAAGAAGGTTCTATGTAAATTATTGATATTTAGGTTATATAACATAATATTAGGTTCCGAAATGTGTATTACTGAACGAATTGATCCTATCCGGAATCGAACACGGGGCGTTGCGATTCCAAAGAGTTTTTATTAGTAATATTAAACGATGCAGATACCAATATTACATAATAATTTTTACATAAACCCACGATGCAAAAAATATCTAAAAATGGAACCGCTTTCAACACTCAAAAGTTTGAAATTACTTGTCGAAATCGATACCATGATAGTTCAAACGTACCTACCTATTATCACAATATTGTGCGCATGGTCGGTCGGTTCCATTTTTAGGTATTTTTTTTCTCTTTTTAGTGACCTTTGCTACTTACAGGATCGATTGTCTATCACAGTCAACGACTATATTATCAAGTAGGGAAAATATTTTTCGGTTATTGGAGTGTAACTCAAACCGGCTTGACCGATTATGATGAAATTTAAATGGGATCACTCAGCAAACATCAGCTTTCAAATAAAAAAAAATGTTTCAAAATCTGTTCACCAGTCAAACATTATCAGCAAAACAGACGAATTGAGAATCTCTTCCTTTTTTTGAAGTCAATAAAAAAGAGGGGGGTTTAAAGTTTGACGTGTATGTATGTGTGATCGTAACTCCTAAAGGATGGACCGATTTTGATGCGGTTTTTAGAATGCGTGATCGAGATGATTCTTGGTAACAATTTATGAAGATTTACGTAGACGGATTAAGTAACCACCGTCAAATTACAATTATACTCTTGTTGTCTTCCTGTGGTTACCACAACTTCAGAGCCTCGAAATTATGATCACAGACCCTTGTCTGTTTTGTCTGGGTTGTACATTTCCTTAAATGTACACACTTGTCAAACCACGAAGGCGCGCTCTTTAAATTTTTTTAGTGTAATTGCAACCTACTACTGCCTACACAAGCTATCATATTTTACATTCTATTATTTTACGGTACCATTAACATTTACACCTTCACTATGTCGTAGTGTAAAAACGAGATCTCATCGTACAAATGCGCTTCAATAATTTACTGTGAATAGACGGGCCTTCGTGAGTGAGGAGGGCCGTTACTACAATTCAACGAAGTTTCGGTTTTCGTGTTTCGAGCGACACTTTAGACAAAAATTGAATTTGCGGTACGAAGTCCGTTGTTTGATATAGTCTATGGTCGGACCGCAACGTTCATCACAAATCTTGCCCCGCTATGGAATCTCCCATACTACTCTTAAAATGCTGTTATGCCTCAATCGGTTTAAGTCTTACGAGAGAGAAATTAAAGAACATTTTCACATGGCAAGAGCCTGAGAGTCCTAGTTATGGATCAGAAAATACAGGTTAGATATTTAGAATTTACGTTGATGTCTTTGTTCTCCATAGGTATTTATATTTTCATTAGTGTTTGTGTTCTTTCATTTAGAACTCGACTTTGACTACATATAATCAAACAAATAAATTATAATTTCATATTGGGAAAATGTATACCATACCAATCCGATAAAAAAAAAAAAACAGAATCTACACTGGCAAATGTAAGTCTATGCTTCGAACGAAGTTAAACAAAAGTAAGCCATACTTGTTTTGCGGATACCTTTCTTTCGGGTCCAAAAGAAAGTATCCGCAAAACAAGTATTATTCGAAAATGTATGCATAACTAACTAAAAAAAGACTCAAAATCAAACGGAAACTACACTTGATATTATATATATTTTCTAAATATTCTTTACATTTCATAAATGTACTCTATACATAAAACAGTCTTACTTACACCTACAAAAACTAAATTTATATCACTGGTCCAATATTGTGCCAAATAAAGTGTCCAGGTCTCAGCTATCCTGCCAGTAGTTGTAGTTCCCAGCGGGAGGGGGGACGGACATCGGCGGGGCGGCGGGGGGAGGACCAGTGCCCGAACTATACGGCGAGCCTTGAGGAGAACCGTATCTAGGTCGGAACCAAGGCCTGCTATTGTACTGGTATTGGTTACTCGCGTAAGCTGCCAAGTTCTGTCCCGTGGCGTTCGGATACGGGTTCTGATTCGGTGGGTACGCCACGTTCGGCATGTTTGGAAGACTCTGCGGCTGATACGACTGATTGGGAGCTGGCGTTGTTGACGGCGAAAACGTCTGCTGCGTCGTTTGACTGCTGGACGGTGGTGTTGAGCCATAACCGTTCCCAGTTTGATTCGAGCCGTTGCTGGCTGGATAGCTAGGCGGGGGCTGCGATGGAGTCTGATTGCCGTACCCTGGATTAGGCGTGCTGCCGTTTCCGTTGCCATAGCTAGGAGTAACAGGCTGAGGTTGTTGTTGCTGCTGCTGTTGTTGTTGTTGCTGCTGCTGTTGCTGTTGTTGCTGCTGATTGAAGTTGGTTTGCGCTGAAGATCCATCAGTTGCGAAAGATTGCGCCGGATTTTGAACACTCGCCGGTATCGAGTATCCATTCCCGTCTTGAGATGATGATGTGATGTAGTTCGCTTGATTGGTAGCCCCGTTCGAGTTCTCATTTTCTGTAGCTGCTGGTTGTCCGTTGTTAGATGTAGTCGGGTTTTGTGTAGCTGTCATGTTGTACTGTATGTTTTGATTCGCTGGTACTGTTATAGCTCCGGCATTGTTCGGCATCACGTATTGCTGAGGCATGCTCGCGTATTGAGAAGACGGCGTTAAAAACGAGTTCTGCTGTAAAATTTGATGCACTTGCGCTTGGGACACTGGTATCTGAGCACCTGTTAAGGGTGATGAAGCCTGGGGAGCTTGCACTATGGGAATACTGCCTAAATTAGGATGGCCTAAAGCTGCGTTCAATTGCTGCGCTGATAGCTGCGTATTCAAGTTAATACCAGCGGGCATGTACTGGGAGTTGCCCGGCATGTTCATAGCATGCATCAGGGGCATGTTATACTGTACTCCACCCGGCACTCCTAATTGATTTGGTTGCATAACAGTCACGTTTTGTCCCGGCAACATTTGCTGGAACCCTGGAGGCAGTCCCCCTTGCACGAGGTTCTGATTGGTTGGTATCATATACACTTGACTGTTTGCTTGTCCGAGGACGGTTGGCATCTGGCCGATGTTCAGAGGGTTCTGTAAGACGGTCATGCCTTGCGGAACGGTGATCATTTGCACGTTTTGCGTATTTTGTAGTTTGTTGAGCTCCTGCTTCTGATCTTTGCTCTGTATTTGTATTGAGTTGCGGTCGATCTGACGGATATACATGCCAGTGCCATCTGATGTCATCCCTGACGCCGACACACTGTTAAAAATACAATTTTATCTTAATAATGAAGTGTTAAATGGGTTTTATCGATGATATAACTCTCGGGGATACAAAGGCCTAATTTTCTGCAAACGAAAACTACCGTGGAAGCGCTCTTTACTTCTACAGGAATATTTTCAAACAAGATCAAATCACACATAGTATAATAGAGCCTTATTTTTTGTGTATATTTTAATAATCAGTATACATATTGCTAATGATGTTAATGATTGATTATGAAGACAAATCCTACACAGTAAAACATAAACTAAATGTATATCTTACTTAGTCTGTTGGCCCGAGGACACGTGAATGATAGTTCCGTGCGGATTGATTTTCATTCCCATACTGCTGGCCGTGTCTCTACCTGCGAAATGATAATACATTAAGAAGAAAATGGCAATAACATTTTAATCGCATTGCAAAAGCTACGCTGCTGGCGCAAACTACGCACACATAAAGCTATACAGGAAGTAGATCAGCTCAAATGACGTCATAACGATGTAAAAGGTGATGCAGCAGACGTTGAAACTACACATATAATAACTATTTCCGAATCTCTGAAAAATTAAAAGTAATTATAATTTTTTTCGCCACCTGCGTTAATTCCACCTGTGTCAGAAATCAAGGCCTTTTTATTACATCTATAGGGACGATAGTATAACGAAGTATTTTTTCAGCTTCTGTGCATTTCAAGTTATTTAATTACACATTCTTGATGCACTGGGATATAACTCTGTTTAGAGGAAAATAAATCCTTTTGTCCCCCACTGGGGGGCGAAAACCGGGGAACAACAGGAACAACCCTGCTTGTGTTAGTCTCGAATGTTGAAAGCAAAGAGCGTAATTAAGTGCAAGTGTACTGTATATTTCCCCCGTGGCTTCACAGTGCATGCGCGTTGCTCCATTGAAACACGTTTTCCCGTAAGCAGTATCTAAATAAATAAAAAATACGGTCACAATATAAACTCTATTGGAGCAGCCGTTCTGGAAACCTAAGAGTATGATACGCGTAACGTAAACGCGCACGCGCATATAGCTTAGCTGAAGTAAACGCTATTAGAAGTAAATCCGCAAAACGTCCAAGACGTCGGTGTAGGGCTTCCCGCCTTATTGACTGAAACTAAAAGACATCAACTACATTACTTGACTCCTGCTTAAGATGTATCCTCATAGAATATCTCGAATATCTAATGATTTTCATTAGATAAGAACTCCCTCTCTCAGAACGCAATGATTGCTCTGCAGCCAGCTGAAAAAAATACCTGGCTAAAACTAAAGAGGCTGACTCCTAAGACGTAGATGTTAGCCGCCCCTTTTTGATTGTCACATATTTCAATTATTAAGTTTGAAATGCGACAAGTAACAGGAATTCTGTATTAACAATCATGCTGGCGTATAACTAAGAACTACTTATTACGCTATTTACTTATCGTACGCAGAGCTTAGCGCATCAAATAATCAGCGCCACGCAGAGATTTTCTATTTCAATTAGCAAGTTGTGACCCTTACGTTTCAGGATTCGCAGTGAGTAGACTGCAGCAAGAAATGCACCTTTGACAAATTATTTCACCTAGGTACTAAGTGAGAACTATAACTACGCAATGCAGCTGACGATAGTGACGCGATATTACAATATTTTTTAGATATTATCTGTTATTATACAACGCAATCTGCATCTAAACTATATTTATATCACACGCTTTGAATATATCAGTAGTAAGAACTAGGCTAGTGCATACAAACACGGCCGTAATGAGTTTTATTCGCTCTTTTCTCTATGAATATTTACTGATCAGTTGATTACGATAGTATATAAATATAATATATATTTTGTTACGCCATTAAAATTACGTAGTATGAAAAAGTGTAAGTGTATTCGATTAGATATTTGAATTTATTCTTACATTTTACGCATCTTCGCATTTTTTTTAAATTGATGCCAAATTTTATATGTACATATTAACCTCCAGAAAGAATTTTCAGCTTTAAGTTCAGCTTCATCCACCCTTATGAAAGAAACCCGAGTACACTAAAAATGATTATTAAATACAGCGTCTGAAATGCCATTAATAGAAAATTATATTTTTTTTTCTTAAAAAGTACAAATTTGCGACAATTGTAGAACTAAATAGTAGACAGTGAATGTGCAAGCAGAGCTTACACTATACTCGTAGCTGTAAGGGATCAGATATTTAAAAACAAAAGTGAGTGTTACGCTGTGAGTGCGCCGCAAGTGAGTGTAACAGCTAAAACAATAAAATATAACGCAACATAAATCAAACTCATTATTGATACATAGCAAGTGATGTAACACACATACTTTAATTTACGCGTTGTTTCTGTATCATGAACTAAATTCCAAGAGCAGCTTCGGTTTCATACCATAATGTTCACTTCCCGAATTGACCACTTCCCAGAACGACTACTCCCAAAACGTCCCCGTATTTCTTACTTCACACTTCTCAAAATTACCACTTTCTTTATTGACCATTTTCCGTCGTTATCAATAATTTATAATATACTTTTATATTATTAATTAACATATTTTAGCCTTAAAGTTATTTAGAAGTGACAGTAGTCAAAGTGACAGTTAACTCAATGATTTATTTTTCAGTTTTAAGTTTTACTAATGAAGTTATAGTATATTATGAGAATTTATGTCGAATTTATTTATGATAGATGGAAGTTATGGCAGATATCAAAGTTATTATCATGTTGCCTAATTAAGGTCAGTATCTGGAGTGAACTTACAAACGTATTATTTAAAAATAGATAAAATGTTATTCCAAGACGAATAGTTTTTGTACAGAATTTATAGGTCTACTCAAGATCTTAATTTCAGACGACAGCTGTCAAACATATAGCGATCTTTATTTTGGATGACAGCAGTCAAACTAGTAAGATCTAAAGTAGTATATATACATAATAAATTTCCAAAAAAGTATATAATATATATTATCACTTTACAAACCTCAAAAATTGTATTTAATTATGGTTAATTGTAAAAACAAGTAGTAATTTTGGGAAGTGATAATTATGGGTAGTGCACCTTTTGGGAATAGTTATTTTGGGAAGTGGTCAATATGGAAATTGGCGTTATGGACCGCAGCTTCGTGTCTCGCCACAAAAAAAAAACTGAGAAAAGGCACCAAATATAAACATAAGCGTTACTCAGAAAGAACAAATAAGCTTTTCGAAGTTTACGCAAATTATTTACATATTATACAAAATATTTACGCCACAATATTATTACGCATTTGCATTTTACACATCGCTGAAAAACATGCACTACCTATACGTGATAGCAGATACATATACGTGACTATTCTTGCATAGCATTTATAAAACTTGTATTTAAGTTTCTAACTTTCTAACAATTAATTAAACCTTTTCCAATGTGTCATCTTTTAAGGGTTCCGTATTAAACGGGACTCTTTCAGGAAGCCTCGTCGGTCCGTCCACCTGTCCGACAAAGGGCTACCTTCTTTTTACAACTATAAGAGGTAGCCAGTTGATTTTTTCTCAGTTTTACTCAGTCACAGTTTAGTGTTTAATTGCGGAATATCTAACATATAAAAACAAATACAAAAAACCGGCACAGTGCCGTTTGGACTCCCGCCAAGGATCTCGATCTGTACGAAAATTAGTAACGATTTTTGGGTACATTCTGTGTTTGCGTGATAGTGCGGGAACCTCGGTTTGGGAGTACAATACGCACTTGACCGGTTTTATTCATTTCCTTATTAATATTTACGTATCTATAAAGCAGTAATTCTAGCGCTCAACATTTGCTTCCTTTGCAACCTTCGAGGAGGTTGACAATGATCCCGACGCTTGCCTAGTGTCTTGGAGATCTATGACAGCTCTAAAGAAAACGATGCTATTTGTCAGTCTTCTAGTTTTCTCTCCTTAGGTTATTTTATTACGCCACGCAAGGTCTGTTGTCCTAGAATTTGGAACAATATATTTCTAAACAACCATACCTGTGCTCTTTTTGGCAACTCGAATTTCAGCAACAGAACTCCGAAGTATAAGCATAAAAATCATGTCAATTCTGTAAAATAAATCGTTACGCTTATGTGCTATACAATATTAAACGCTAATGATTCAACTGCTACATACAAGTATAAATATGAAGTAAAATAAATATTTATATTATACGATGTCGCAGAAAACAAAAAACTACAGGAGTGCACTAGATAAGTGTATTTAGCTCTCAGCTTGCAGTTATATTTGCAAGGTTAGACAGATTTATTAATCACCTCTGTATGACCTGCGCGGGCCATGCGATAGCCCATAGCTAAGCAATTCATGAAAAACAGGAATAAAAGCAAAGGTAAGGCAAACTTGAATATAAAAGTGTCATATTAATATATAATTAAAAGCTTCTAATAACGCTATTAAAATTACGCAAATGCATTAAACTACGCTGCCGGCATGATTAGTAAATTGTATATTTTATAGCTGAGATAAGAAAAGCAGATTCACTAGATAGCACAATATAGGTGGAATATAACGATAATATTGAAAGCGGGATAGAGTGTTTGAAGGCTTTTTTATATTAGGATTTTGGATGGAACTAAACCTAAACACATTCGGCTACGGTATGTTTAGCTACTAGTATGCAGTCAACAGTAAAATTGATAGTAAACATAGATTTTGGATGGAACTAAACCTAAACACATTCGGCTACGGTATGTTTAGCTACTAGTATGCAGTCAACAGTAAAATTGATAGTAAACATAGATTTTGGATGGAACTAAACCTAAACACATTCGGCTACGGTATGTTTAGCTACTAGTATGCAGTCAACAGTAAAATTGATAGTAAACATAGATTTTGGATGGAACTAAACCTAAACACATTCGGCTACGGTATGTTTAGCTACTAGTATGCAGTCAACAGTAAAATTGATAGTAAACATAGATTTTGGATGGAACTAAACCTAAACACATTCGGCTACGGTATATTTAGCTACTAATATGCAGTCAACAGTAAAATTGGCAATAGGTTAGCTAAGCACATGTATAATTTTGTGTGCAGTCAACAGTACAATTGATAGTAAACACTTTTATATGTTTAGATGCAGACAACAGTAAAATAACAAGCAGAAAAAAATGTTATGGATCAGTCTAAAGTGAATTTGACTGGTTTATCTGCAGTAAAAACTTCTTAAGTTTGGATGCACTCAACGGTTAAATTTGCATAAGTCTGGGTGCAGTCAACAGTAAAAATGACAGGTTTTCCTTCAGTAAAACGTTTATAACTTAGGGTGCAGTCAACAGTAAGTAGACAGGTTTGCCTGCAGAATAATCACTTGTAAGCTAAGGAACAGTCAAAAGTAAAATTGACAGGTTTGCCTTCAGTAAAAACATTTATAAATTTAGTGCAGTCAACTATAAAATAGACAGGTTAACTGCATTAAAAACTTTTATAAATTTAGGTACAGTTAACACTATAAATGGCACGCTTACCTGCGGTACCTAAGAGGCTTTTATAATTTATTATGCAGTCAACAGTGAAATTAACACCTTATGATGAAATCCACTGGCATATTTACAGGCTTGACAGTAAGGAAACTATGTTGTGGGAGTTTTTTTCATCTAAGTAACAAAATTCTAAACGCTCACTGACAATTAACGTATACCTAAACTAATGGATCTAGATAGTATTACTAGCATTACACATTAAAACTTTGGGGTGTTTATGATACACATTTTTGAAGCAACAAATATAAAAATGGAGTATAAGTTTATATTTATAAATAGAATTATATCGGCTAGAATATTCAAGGCAGGAGTAAGGTAGAAGGAAAGTATAGGGGGTAAATGAAAGTGCAGGTTGATGAAGGGGTCAAAGTTGAAGTAGAGTGAAAAGCATTGGGTAAAAACCTTGTTAATTGTATAACTTGTAATAATTATCTCAGCTACAAAACTAAGGGTACAGAGAACAGACAATGTCTATAATTCTTCAATGTACCTGCTGGTGTGTTGGCCCAGGAGCGCGAGTCTCTCGAGCCCTTGTCCTGGCTTACATTTGACCTGCGGCATATCGGTTCAATACACATTCACACAAAAAAGTTTACAAATCGCCAACTGTCTTTATCAAGGAAATCAACACTAAAGTGAATGTTGAACTTTTATATTTAAACTTTGTTCCTTTCCTCTGATGCTGTCTATTTACAATATGAGCAGAAATTATTCTATGAACTAAAAAATTCAAATATCAACCGCATCACATTAGAATTAAACAATTCCATTTTATCAATAATTTATTGTATGATATGGAATGGTTTTGTAGATCAAATTTTTCTTCCTGTTATTCTCAAAATTTAAGATACTTATATAGAATTTTTGTAACTTCATATTATACTGGTAGGTATGGTCCATTTTTAGATTACATCCAATGTAAAAACTGAATGCACGGTTTATATAAAAAAAATACAACTAGAGGGAATTATAATACCAAGAATAATACTGGAATCGGAGAGTGTAATTATATTTAAGAACAAATTGTTTAATTTTCTGATAATGAAGAGTTACTATACATTAAATGAATATTTAAATGATAAAATTTCAAACTTGACGGATGCTATGTTGTATGGTTATTGACATTATTTAAGTAATTAATATTTTCTATGTAAACTTGACATTATAAAGTTGAAAATAATCTATTTTAATAATGTATTACTGACATTAATTTAAAATTTATATTAAAATTATCATTTATTACCTGCATAAAATATTGTATGTTCACTATGAACAAAGCTGTTGATACTATTAATCATATTATAAGAACCCAATGTAACACAGTTTAACAATAAAGTAATCTGAATCTGAATCTGAGTATAGCCTGGGTATGCTCTGACCGCTAAGCCAGTGACAAACAGCGGTGTCTCATTAAGCTCTGTTATGTGTATATGAATTTTCTTAAAAGAAATATGTATTTTGTATTTCTGAAACAGCTAGCACAAGGGCTTGGTGTCTTTAAAAACAAGGCCAGAACAAAATAAAATGTCACCCCTATATGCTATTCTTTCTTAGTTAGAATCAAAGTATATTGGTGATAATAGTCATTAAATTACAATCGTAAATTCCACCCATTACCACCCCTTCATGCCATAACAACTTAAGAAAATTTATATAATTATATATTGAGAAAGTTTAATACATCCAAGATTAACACATAGGCTACTTTTTATGGTTAGGCTACTTTTTATACGCGCCATCTTAGCAGCGCTATTCGTCAACTCAGTATTTGCCGAGCTCTCTCTAGGAAGCGACGGCTTTCGACACATATGTAAGTAGTTTTTCGATATATTACGAAAATAGTGGTCTTTTCGACGAATGGTTAGGTTTTGTGAGTAATTTGTTTTTTTTAATCTACAAAAAAGTATGAAATAGTGATGATATTTTTTTTAGACTCTTGAGATAGCTATAAAGAGGCAAAACTATGATCGAACCACATCGACACAGAATGACACTACCAAAGAGATCAGATATATTAAGAGCAAAGACTGATAAAGGGCAAGGTGGAGGCCAAGATGAAGATCAGTCATTATCAAGAAATGACCTTCAACCTCTCGTGGTCCCAAATGTGAGGAAAAGAAAACTCTGTGGTCTCTGTTCCTATAAAAAAGGCGCATGACATAGTCATATTGCTCAAAATGCAACACTATATTTGTGGTGAAAAAAAAGTAGATCTTTGCATAAACTACGCTTCAAAATAATTGTAATTCTTTATCAATGATAAGACTCTTATGATTAATGTTCGCCTAAGAAAAAAAGGCTATTTGTCGTTGTTTTTTTTTAATTTAATTTTCTAAGTTTATATCTCTTTTGGTCTCAAACAACTAGTGTCATATATATACCTAATATAAGGTACAAAATAAATATTTCTATAGCAAAACATTAATTGTTTTATTTACTAAAATAATACTTTTTTTATGTATATAAGAAAAAAAAATGCAAAATCAATACTTGTGAGATGATATTATTATGCTCTTTTTTTTTTATTCTGTTTAAATTTTTGGAGCTTTTAGCCGCATTGGACGCAGCCATGCCAGCCCCATTGGAACAGTCGTTTAATACAACATCAGCAATTAAAAATTTTAAAACATAACCTAAATAGTGTTCTGGCAGTGTCAGATGATGGTACTGCCAGTACACTCTGGACTAAACCAACATAAAAAAATAATAAAAAATATGCTCTTAAAATTGCTCGTCAAATCAATGTATAGTTTAAAGGAGTATGTCCGAAGCTTAGGTGTCTAGAGTTGTGCAGCACTAGTTTAGTGTACTTTCAATATGATGTCATACCAAGAAAATACAAAGATATCATATAGCCTCTTGTATAATATAAATTCTAATTGTATATTCATATGCACTTAAGCAATATAGAATAAATAGGAGGAAAGGAACAAAATTTAATCAAGTCAAGTAAGTTTCATTAGTGTTATTTATGGTAATAATGAGATAAAAATGCTCCAATAACTCAAAATTTAATCTTCTTTCTTGTAACCAGTGGGTGGGTTGCCTAAAAACTTTAATATCTGTAGACTTTTTGTGAAGATGATTTCAATTGCTAAAAATGTTTCCCAATTAAAATTTTGTATGAAATTATAATAATTTAATTTGGACTCAGAAGTCTTCCACACCATTTTTGGCAGCAATCTGAAAGTTAATATATGTGACAAAGCTAATATGAATACAATGATTCTTACCCAGCCGGAGCTATGGGTCGTAACTGGAGCTGACTTGGAGTACCATCAGATAAACGCTTTTGCCCTCTTGTCTCTTGGCTCACATTCTTTGTAGGAGTTGTAGCATTCTGAAATATTGATTTAAATCAAATCATGGTAAAAGATAATGAAATTCATAGAAAGAAACTTGGTAGTGGAAAATCAAACCAATGAGAAAATAGATGTAAGAGATGAAGAGGAGGTACATTAAATAGTATGTTAAAATAGTTCTTGTTATGACTGATCTAAAAGACAAACAATTACATATAAATCAATGTAATCAGGAACTTTATTCATAATCATTCATCAAATTTCATATATTTCATATAATAATGCACTCAAAAATTATTGTGCAATGAGCTAAATTTCAATACATAACAATATAATGATTATGAGTAGAGCTCAAGAAATGTAAATGCTGAAAATGGCATTAAAAAGTGACAGTTAAATATGGACAAAGCAGCAAAATAACCATGAAACCACCTGTGAGATGTAGTGTAAGCCTGAAATTATAAGAAAACATGTGCCACAGCTTTATAGAAATTAAGAAGCATTAGTGGGAGTAACTTGGCGAGTTTTAAACCTAATGCTCACAGAAAATATATGTGGCGATGACGCTTGACCCGTTGATATAATATTGATCAGTGATCCACTGCTCACTATAGGCTGTAGAGAAAATTCAAACATTTGTCACATCTATCATGTATATCTGCTGAAATCTTATTTTTTTATGAAAATGTTTTATTCAATTCTATCACAAATGGAATTTAAGATGTACTTACTTCAAACAACTGAACATTTTGGACCTTGATTTTCGAATGCATGAAAAATTCAATTTGTCCTATTATTTTTTCTTTTTCATAAACTTTAATAACAGTGAAAACAATGTCTGGCAATAATTACCTTTTGATTCAAATGCATAATAGTGCCTGTAGCCTGTAGTTGCTGTAATTGTCCTGCTGTTAGTGGTAGAGATGTTTGCGGCAGACCACCAGCTGGGGCTATCTGAAATTGAGCAGCAATGTAAATAAATAAATTGGCTAGATTGCATAAATTTTGGTATATGATTTTAGGCAGTAAAGTATTTAAAAAAATACACAGTCGAGTGGCAGTTGCACAGGTGCTAATAATTGAACTGCAATATGATAAGTCATTAGGATTTTTAGTATATTAAAACTTTCATTTGCCTACTCTAATAATGATGCTGTGTTTAAGATGCTAAATTATAAATGTTCTTATAAGAATCATATTATTCAATTAACATCCCAGAATCATACATTTTCTAAGATCTACATAATGTTTAGCATAGAGGAAACTTACAGAAACAAATTGTTGGGGTTGTAAATTTGTCAACCCTTGCTGGTTAGCTGCCAAGTCTTGCAGTTGTTGGTACGGTATCAACATTGTTTGTGACCCTGGCATGGCCCATTGCACTGTCTCAGCTCCCTGAATGTGATACTTCACTTCTTTATCTACCTTATCAGTACTATACAATATCTTCTGAGATGCATTAGTACTCTGAGCAGCACAGACTACAGGAGTAGAGGTAGCCGAGCTGACTGTAGTTGTATCATTAGATGTCAAGCTACCTTGAGGTATAGTTAGTCCATTTGGCAATATCATAGACATCGATGAAGGTACTCCACTAAGTCTTAACTGAGTTACATTGACAGGTTGCATACTAGATAAGTCTACTAACTGCGTTGTTCCAAAATTGGACTGTTGTAAACCCAAATTCTGAGCGATAGGGAGTGATGTGAAGTTAGAATTGGACATTTGCATTCCAGGTTGTACTATAGGTATTAGCTGCCCATTTTCCTGGTTAAGTACATATTGTTGTTGTTGTGGAAGTAGCTGCAAGACAGTGGGCTGACGGACAGTCATGAGAGGAGTGGTGGCAGGTGCAACACTGACTACAGGAGGCATAATAGCTGGCTGTGCCGTCGATGTAAATGTTGGTGGAGTTGAGATAGCTGCTGTGGCGACCGGAGGTGGCGCCGGAAGAGGCGCACTAGTGGTCGTCAATGTAGGTGGAGGCACATTCAGCGCGGGAGGCGGCCCTCCCGCCTGTGCAGCGCTCCATTGCGCCAGTTCAGCGCGTATTGTCTCTATCAAGTTTTGCGTGAGTGACCTTGCAGCTGCTAAAGCTTCAGACCTCGTATGGTGCAGAGCTAAATGTAGTGGTTCTAGTTTATCGGTTTTCAAGACAGCTACCACCCCAGTCTCTGATCGAATGTACTCCAAATTAGTTCCATTCTGAAATAAGAACAGAATCATCACACAAAATCTTGTTAGAAATACGGAAATAAGTAGTAAATTTACTAATACTTACTGGTCCTAGGATGCGCCCTTTTATGTCGAATGCAGCCGGAGCATTATCAAGACCTATATAAACTTTATCTACAAGACCACCAGACATAGTGTGAGCAATTATTTTACAAAAAATCACTTTATTTTCGTGTTTTTAATCAAAAGCATCTTCTAAACGAAATCGCCAGCTTTTAGTAGAATCATAGACGATATTATGAGAGCTATTTCCCCGAAAGGCCCGAAATGTCAATAATCTGTGGGTAAATAACTCACAGATAAAAGACAAAGTGATCCATAAACCAAAGAACTTCTAAGGATTATACATACAACCGGATGGAGCTTATTGTCAGATAAAATGTACCGGCAAGCGGGAGACTAAAACTGACCACATTGTCTCTGTTCTGATAAGAATGACAATAAAATTCATTTTTAAGGTATGATATAAATTCTAGTAGACAGCTCGCTGAAGAAGTATTTTTGTACATAGTACCTATTGTTTTTTCTGTAATAATTGGAGCAGCCTAAAGCGTAGATTGTGCGCCTGTCGTACTCAGTTTTATTTTTTTAACGAATGTGTATCTTCAGTATCCATGTCCAATTTTACACACTTTATTCTTCGCATCGACTATGGTTGACATTGCAGTCTTCTTGCGGTCCACCACTAGTGCATAAGATTTTATTTCAGATTCCCAAAAGATGGTTATGGTAATTCGGGAGGAGCCATACTTTGTTGCCTTGATGGTATATATACGATCGAAGTCAGTACGGTGTTGTAGTTTGGTTTATGATCCACATTGAATTTGAAAAACTAAGGCCACAGAATAAAAAGGACCAGAAGGATCACTCCGCAAAGCTATTCAAAAAAATAAGCAGCTCTAGCTAAGAAGCAATAAAGTGCACTACATCTCGCAAAGCACGGAGTACCTAAAATGTATATTCACCTGCAAGGCGCCTCTCTTTCTATCGCATAGCTATGATTTCTTCTGACGCGGCACGTGGTCTTTGTGTGCCAGCGTGACCAGATTTAGCAGAATTCTGCGATTTTAGCATAATTTGATCTCCAATTTAGGGTCTAGCAGATTGTGTCGCAGATCTCAAAATATAGCAGATTTTGGCAAAATTTTAGAAAATAATTAAAAATTTTATAAAGAAAAGTTTTGCAAGGTGAAGAAGAATTGACAATTTAGGTAGTAGTGCTAGAAATATTAAAAAAAAATTACAATTCATTAATAATGTATGAAAGATTTCTTCTTACTGTTCTGGCAGTTTTCCTGCTTATACAATATAGGAGAATTCCCAGAATATATTTATCAAACTTTGTATTGAACTAAAATCTTGTCTACCTCTTAAAGACCTATTTGAGCAAGTGCTATTTCTTGACCCACAAAACGTTGTTTACAAATCTTTGTAAAGTTTAGAAGTCTGGTCATAACTGGTTCTCATTTTCCAAATCTGACATACAAGTAATTGACTCCGAAAATAGGGACCTTAAATTGGATATAGTAGTGGCAGATATTTTAGAATCGGGAGAAGTTCTGCTCACCTCACAGCAATGAACACTAAACTAAAACTGACCTGTGGAACAAATTTTAGAAATCTATATGTTGCTGCAATTCTACATGTAGATGCAATAAAATAACAGGGTGGATGACTTTTTAATTAAATTTGTTTTGATTTTTTTACGTCATTAAAATTATAAAGGACTCTTGAAGCTCGATGGTTCTGTTATAATAAGATATGGACACCAAAGAAAATTAGAAGTACCTATTTATATATGTACCACTTAGATTTATTTTTAATTCGTGTTATTCAATTATAAATATTTTAGTAAGATATTTTTGTTTTGTACATAACATTCATTCAATTGGGACTTCATTCATTAGCAATATTTTGGCACGAATCAAAAATAAATTTAGCAGACTTTAGGAGAATTTAGGCGAGCAACTGGCATAATTTACAATTTAAATCTGGTCGCACTGTTGTGTGCCTACCAGTTAACTAACGTACATTATTACAATTATTCTCCCTGTGTGAACAATAACATTCCAAAAACATAACTAACAATAAACAGATAACTTTTTGCCTTATGGTCAAACAATATGTTAAAAAATGAAAAAAAAATAATTGTCAGTATCATCACTTGAGGCGAAAACTCACGTCTACAGCAGGAAATTCAAAATTTAAACAGTTCCAAGAATTCAGAGCTTAGAATTACATAATCTTGTATTTATTAAAAAGAGAATGAACATGGTGCACTTAATTCTATAAATTACCCATATACACGTTAAAAAAATTGTGGATACCCATGTAATCAATTCCTTTGTATTAAAAAACCACATCTGAAGTGGTAAAAATATTTTCAGAATCTCAAGTATCGCGTGATAAGTATAATAAGTAGTAGTAATGACTTTTTTATTTTCTTGTATTTCTTTGATAATGGCTTCTACGAGACGACTTGTTGGACAACAAAAAAGTAAAATTTTGAATTTACCGCCACAGTCATCGACTTTCGCTACAATTAATTTAATGTCCAATGCGTATTAAATGGGTTTTACTTAATATACAGAATTAGGTACACCATGTCTCATTATCTTTTTAATTAATTATATGCAAAAAGGTTGGTATAGTATAACTAGAAAAATATCATAAAAAATACAACGCACATAACTTCTAAACGGCTCAACCGATTATAAAGTGTAATATATCATTAGATTTAGCCCAGGTGACACAAGGTAGGTACACAAAAAAAAATGTTGGAATTTAGACGCCATATTGTGAGAAAAATACGTGTTTTTTCTCCCAAACTCATCGGGTGGGTTATCAAAATTAAGGGCTTTAAGAAACGATTCCATAAATAAATAAAACTTACAGTTTAGTTTCAATGGAACGATAAAACGCTTAACGAAAAAAATAATTTGCTGTCGGGTTTTTTAATTTATACATGTGTATCTTCATAACCAATAAGTAAAACTCTTCCATCATCCTCGTATTCATTTGTGTCAGCAACAGTCTTTGAGAGATAGTTCGTTAAATAAATTATTCTTCTAATCAGTTCCTTTTCTAGATCGAGCCTAATCTTCACCTTCCACCAAGTAATCACCAACAAACAGGTGAGATACTAGCCACAGGATAATCTATTGGTTGTATAAATAGCAAAGCTAAACCTAATGTAGAGATAGTGGTCTTATCAGCTAAAGTATGTTAAAAAAAGGCTGTGTTCAAATTGCATATAACCATATATTTCTACAAAACATGATATGCTGTCTCTAAACATGAAAAAATAGATTATCTCCATCAACGGTCTAAATACATTTTGTCATGTTAGTATTTATCATTTATCACTTCACACATATTACAGATCTTTAAAAGGCTATACATAATTATGTATCGTAAAATCTAAGTACACGATTTAATATTGGAACAAGATGAATGTTATTTATGCAAATGATTTTAAAAATCGTATTATATAATACTTCACTTATTGCTAACTTTAAACAATAACCCTAGATATCTATTATGGGACTAGAAAAATCAAAAATATTAAGGTAATTTTAATCTAAACGCAAAATAAGGACGGAGACTACTCCAAGCTCGATTTAAATTTTATGTGAGATAGGTATATAATATTTAGTGCATGATATTCTTTTTATTTACCCTGAGTCCAAAATATATCTCTACATACATATATATTATATTTAATCGATCATCACAACTGCTGCTTTGCATGAGGTAGTCGGATGATTATGAAAAAATAAATATTTATTATCTTTTAACATCACAATTCCATAAGATAGGGAGTATTTAGGTACATTTGGATATATACCTATTACAAAATAGCATGATTTGTCTCCTAGCGTAAACAACTCACTTACAGCACACCCTGTTCCTTGAAAACATAAAATTACTTCAGGTGACCTTATCTCATGCTTACAAAAAATTATGAAATAAATTCTATCGAACCCTTGCTCGCCTCGTATTGTCCAAAATTTTAACGTCCTAAGGTTTCCCGAGCAAAAGGAACCCTCATATTAAAATCCTGGCACTTAATTTTGAACACATTTGTTACATTTAATGTTCATGTACATAATAAAGAAGCCACTTTTGGCACTCGTTAAGTTAACAGTCGTTTGATACATACAATTATGTAAATATTAATTTCTGTTAATCACAGATTGAATCAGGGATTCTATCAATATACGATTCTAAACATAGGTTCTATTATAAAAAACGCGTCAAGCATTTCTTACTTCAATTGGAGACAAAATCGCTTGGTGCAAAGCTTATTCTAAGATGGTGGGTAAATTCTAAGTGATTCTAAGGACTAAATAACAAAGTTATCGCCAAAACAAACTTAAAGATATATTTTGAAGAAACTTACTTAAATCTAACGATATTAATACTTAGCTTAATTCTCGCGTTAGTGTAATGAGTCTATTAAACTTTTTTTAGTAAATAAAATCAGTTTTCGTATCGACAATCCACTTACTTTGTGTTGAATCTTTTACTGATCATAGATTTTTCACATATTGTTAAGTTATGTTATGCAGGGCCCGCAGTATGTACCGGCCCTGTATATGCTGAAGTTTGTAACAAATTAACCTGCCAAAGAAGTAAAATTAAAATGCCAACCTTATTCTATACATGCCAAATAAAAAAATAAAAACATATAGCTGCCCTATATTTCTATCACATTCTGGAAGCTCTCACTGCAGTCTCGCGCACCGCGAGCAGTAATCATTATTGGCTGCGCTGCCGTAGTACATACACAAGGGAGCGCGGCAAGGCTTGGGTGATGGAGGACGATCATCGTAGAATGTGGATTTAGAGAGATACAGTGTCCGGTCGGTGGCTGGCCGAGTGGAAGGCCGTACAGTCTTGGTCTCGATATCTCGGGCGCTGTCGTGTGCTGTGCGGTCCGCTTCAGCGTAAAACTGCGAGCGGCCCGTGCCGTAGCGCGGTTGAGAAGGTTCGCCCACTGACTCCTTACGGTTCTTTTCGGTTGTGTATCTGCCAAACGGATAGAATAGTATGATTATTTATTTTGCTACGGGCATTGTTAAAATTTGTGTCTATTTCATACTAATTTTTTATTTTCATACATCTGTCTGTGACTTCGTTTCCCTCAGTTGGTTATATCCTGTTCATACAGAAACTTACAATTTGGATTAATGTTGATGTCTATGAGGACGATTTCAAAACAGTATACATTTGTTTTGTTTAGTTGATAGTTCTTCTGACTATTATATTAAATCACATAATACACTCGAGATTCATAGTAGATTTTTACGATATACGATATTTATTTATAATGCTTTTTTTTATTGAGTATATTTGATACGGGGAAACATAATTTTATACACTTAACTTCAAAGATGCGTGGAATTCACAAAATCAAGTTCCCATAAAAACTTTAACAACTTTTGTCGCGCCGTACGGGTACAATTTTAGAAAGAAAAATAATTGCTTTTTCCGTCTCGACCCATGTCTTCATAACATAGCCTGAATTTTTGAACTCTCTAGCAGCAATAGTTTTGGATCTGTGTTGATTTGATAATTAACTTCAACTTTCTATACCTCAATATTTTTTTACCCTTTATGCGTTTGGATCTACAGCGATTTTATTTCGAAAAATGTCACATTTTGAGCCTTTGTTTTGTACCTTTGGTGGGCAAGAAAATATAAATCTGCGTAACTCCAAAAGTTCATAAACAGACTTAACATTTTTAAATCTGTCTAATGTTCCAAAACAATGAGAGTTAATACAAACTACCCTCAAGTAACATTTTGACAAATCTTTTTTATAAGAATCTGTGGTGAACGAAGATATTATGCAATATGTACACACATCAAAAAGCTAGCTATAATAGACTAGCAAAAAAGGAGTTTATTAGACATTTATTGTCACAACACATATTTTTATCAAAAATGTTACCAATTTTAATTTTTTTTTTTTCAATGACGCATGTTCCGCGGATAACATTTCAAAATTACAACGAGAGGGGTGGGTTCGAATTCCACACATGACTATAATTTTTACTCTCATTATAATATTACAAAGTATTACAAAAGCTGAAACCGTAATGTCATTGTATTATAGAACTCACCCGATCCAAGCCTCATTCAAATAATTCTTGACCATTTCTTCCTGCACGGGCGCCCGAGCAGCCAACACCCGGCAACACAACACTTCACACGTCGACTGCCGTCTCGCGAACTCTTCCTCTGGATTACTTTGACTCCCACTGCTCTTCCCCGTCAGCTTAGCCATCGAACCGAAGTTCTTCTTGATTTTACTACTCATAGACCTTCCGATGCTTCCAAACTGTTTGGCGACAGAGTTCATTTGCTTGGAGCTCTTGGTCGATAAAGCGTCTAGAGATCTTCGTAGTTCTTCCGAAGGTTGTGATGTGGATAAACACTCGACCCTCTCGAGGTCGAGGTACGCGGAGAGCATCGCCGAGCGTTGGTATTCATCGGGGAGGAGATTGTTGATGGTTCTCTGGTCTGGTTCTACGTCCCAACGGTAGTCCTCGCCAGGGTCTACGTTGAATCTGAAAGATGTTAAGAAGTGATTAATGGAGATTGGTTGAAATCAAGAAGTACAAAAATTTCAATCGGGAAGATGGATTTAAATTGTCTTCACTGTGGAATCCTGTAATAAGAAAGTGCTCGAGTTGTAATTTGCCGTCGCGTGCAAGTTCCGATACTGTTAGTGTAGTGTGTCGAGGTGACAGGGATAAAGACATTAACGAAAACCAAGCGAGGGTAGATTTAAATTGATCCCGCCGCTCCTCAAGACGATGACACCCGCTTCTTCAGTCTACTCGTGACCACGGTCAATGCAACTTGATCTAAACGTCGGGGTTAGTTAAAATATTTTTATTTTGATATTAATTCGTGCGTGAATAGACCCGGTAACGATCAAGGAATAATGGAGATTTATAAATTATTTTCACATTTTTATATAAATTTTCCTTAAAATTATTAAAAATAATCGGGAAGTGTTTAGATATTTCAGTTGCAATATTACACTTATAACAACAGACAGACAGGCAAAACATTATTTAAATGTATGGTATTAATTGAATGTTTTCTAAAAATAATTTTATAATATTAAATATTATTATATATGGATTCAAGTAACGTCTGAATCTGTTCATTACATTTGTTTTAGTTGTTGTTGTTGTTAAGTACGCATTTTTTATTGATCATGGCTGTCAACATCGGGTAAATTTATTTTATTTTTTCATGGTTAAATTTTCTTAAGTAATAATAAGTTCCTGAAAAGAAAGGAAATGACAGAAGCGTGTCTATAGGTAAGCCTAGACTTAGCGTACCTACTAGGCCTAGGTAGGCCTAGATTTTATGCATAAAAAAAAGATTTCTCTAGAGGCATTATCCAGGCAGAATATAGGTATGGGAACGCCGTTCTATGGAGGATCGCACATCCCCTTCATCTTATTAGGCCTACCATACTTGCATACACATAATCACGCCTGTATTCCCCGAAGGGGTAGGCAGAGGTGTGTAAACACCCACTTTTCGCCAATTGGGTTTTGGTCCCATGTAATGGGACCAAAACCCAATTGGGCCATGTAAGGGCGAGCCTATTGTCATTAACCGGGCACAGTTTCAGGGTCATACAAAATGTTTTCTCTATCACACTGGACGAAACACAAGAGCATATTACGAATAATATGTTTACGCTGCTAACTATAGAGACAGGAACACAAGAACATATTGTATGAGACTCTGGCAGGGCACTAAAATGTTATACAGCCCTGTTGTTTGTCTAACGCCCACAACACCCTACTCACATCCACGTGAGAAGTGGCATGCTGATCATTTGGCGCAATTTTTCCTTAGTCATTTCTTACGATACCCACGGGAATAAATGGGCAAGTGATATTTTTTTTTATTGCTGATAGGTAAGCCTTTGACCACAATCTCACCTGATGGTAAGTGATGACGTGGTCGATGGTGTTAACAGGCTTAACCTAGAATTAAAGGCTCTCAAGGACAGCTGCCGGAACACATCGTTAGGTGCTTGGCGACAGATTTTCCACTTGACTTGGTGGTCGCTAGCCAGCTCAAGCCAGCGGCGGGATTCGAACCATGGACCTGCTGCACGGAAGTCCATAGCCAGAGCCACTGAGCTATCACTGCTTCAAAACATCAACAACAAATTCTAACCCGGCACCCTGGTATATAACCCTGGTATATTTAACCTGATCGGCATGTGGTTCCCGGCGTGGTCTTCTAGCGGCACCCTGGCGCCGTCGGTGGGCAGCGGCTCGCACGGCACCAGCGCCGAGAAGTGTCCCGCGTCGTACGCCAGCAGGATCGGGGCCTTGCTGCACTGCGCGGGCTCCAGCTCCAGCGGCAAGTAGATACCGCCGAAGGGGATCGGAGCGATCGCCTCGCCAAGCAAATCCTGCGAAAAAAAAGTTTAATTGTTATCAATGGCTCAATAGGCAGCTATATTAAAAATAATAACACATTAGTCGGGACAAAAATAATGATTATATTTCGATTTAAACCATTTAAAGTTGTTTAATACAATGGGTAATAATCGCGAAAACCTAAGACAACATTGTTGTTTTCTCTTTTTTAAGGGATAGGAGGGCAAACGAGCAGACGGCTCTCCTGGTGGTAAGTGATCACCGTCGCCCACGAACTTCCGCAATACCAGAGGTCTCGAGAATGCTATTTATTATAGGAATTGTAAGGCATATCCGCCGGAGACTCTTGTAAATTTAAAACTGACCACTTGATAGAAGCGAACATTGTGTTCGCTTCAAAATTCTTTCATGCACTGAAATAATAGTTTTAAAATCATTGGAAAAACATTTCAATTAAAAGAAAATGTCTGGAGTAACGTCGCCTCAGCACTTTTTATTAAATGTGACTTTTCACTGACTATATTATTGGAGTCCTTTTCAAATATTATATGACTGTTTTAAAAAATATATATAAATTAAGTACTTGTTAATAAGTGTTTGTTGCTAATTTTTATCTAGCCTTTTTCGGGTCGCAATAAGACATCAAGATTTTAAGGTGCGGATAGATACAATAAATCAGTGAGTGAACAAAAGTTACTGGTACCAAAGACAAAGACAGGTTTATATATTAAATCAGTGAGTGAACAAAGGTTACCGATACTGAAGACAAAGACAGTTTATATATTAAATCAGTTAGTGAACAAAGCCTACTTGTACCGAACACAAAGACAGGTTTATATTAAATAAGTGAGTGAACATATATTACCCGTAACGCGACGTCAGCGAATACAATGACGGGTCTCCGCATGACGTGTGCGAGTGCGAAGACGTGAAGCTGTTCGAGGCCGGGGTAGTGGGGCGCGGCGGGGGGCGCGTGGGGCGCGGGGGCCGCGGGGCCGGGCCGCGCGTGCGGCTCGGCCGAGGCGGCGCGCACGCTGTCCGCCCACTCGCGGGACCACTCGCCCTCCGACAGCGTCAGTCCCGCGCACACCAGCGACAGGCTCTCCGACCAACGCCAACGGCGCCTTATTGCATCTACGAAACGGAGATAACAAAAAAAAAAAAAAAAACTTTTGATTTCTGACACGTAGACCCATAAAATGTTAGTAAGATTTGACATAAAATTATATTTTGGAAAAAAACAAAAACAAAACTTAGAACTAATCTCACATAATATACGGGTAAATAAATTGGCTGTCTATTATCACACATGTGGTCCTTAACTATGGCCTTTATGGACTCGGAGTTTCTTTGCGCGATAAAATCCGGAACGTGGATATTCGCCAAAGAACTAAAGTCATCGACATAGCTCTCAGAATTTGCAAGTTGAAGTGGCAATGGGCGGGCCACATTGCTCGACGAACTGATAACCGTTGGGGAAGAAAGGTCCTCAAGTGGTTCCCACACTATACCAGAAGACGTAGAGTTGGTAGGCCCCCCACTAGGTGGACTGACGACATCGTGAAAATGGCTGGTAGCCAATGGTTACAAGCGGCTAATAGCCGTTCTTTGTGGCCCTCTATGGGGGAGGCTTTTGTTCAACAGTGGACGTATTCCGGCTGATGATGATGATGATTTTATCACAAAAGCTGAGCCACTGGTTTGTGAGCTGTAAATCCAGTGTCTCAAAAACACCCCACTGTAGTCACCCGAGACGACAGACAGCAAGATGTTGTGTCCCTAGTTCGGCGTAACATGGATGCTGCACGTTTTCGCATAATTTGGGCGTATAGTATGACAACACATTTATTAATACGAGCCTTACGACTATTGAACTAAAAACTTTATATGCAATAAACTCACTAGCGATATCATCTCCCATTTCTCCCGACAGCAAAGCTTGTACTTTAGTCCTGAGTGCGAGCAGCCTATCGTGGAAACCGTAAGCTGCGAGCGAGGCAGCGTGCGGTAGACAATTGCCGTCGCCAGATGTAGCTAGCGGCAGCAACCTGGGAGCGCCTGGGACGCGGCCGTGGCGCCACCAGTTCAGAATATTGGCAGATTCGAGGGTCACCAGAGTGGCGGTCTCCAGTAAATCCTTTTCTAAGAATGTTCTGAAAAAAAGTATGGCTAATTAACTAATAGGCTGACTAACGTACCATGGTCTCTCCTGTATTTGTTACCCTACAAGTACTGGAAAGATCATGGTACGTACAACATCAGAGGTGTGTAAAAGCCCACGTTTCGTCAGCCTTTTGAAGCAGTGGTAACTGCTTATAGCGAAATGTCTGTAAAAACCATATTATGTAGATAATAGCGGTAACAGCTATGGACTGCCCTTCCGCATTTCCTTGGTTCAATACTCACCGTGGCGTCGTCGACTTGAGCTTCATCGTCTGGTGGCAGGGCATTTTGCAAATGCTTGCCTGGCTCACCACCCTCAAGTAGAAAATCTGTCGTCAAGCATCTAACAGTCTGTTGCGGCAGCAGTCCTTGAAGGCCAGTAATACTAGGCGTCGTCCGTTTACCGTCCTCGATCACATCATCACTTACAACAGGTGAAATAGTGGTAAAGAGGCTATCAGCTACATAAAAGCTTGATTTAGTGTCATATATGGCGTGTAACCTTTTTCATCTAAGATTTCAAAACAGTGGGTAGGATAAAAGCTCCCCATTCCTGTTTTAGTGAAAGAAAAACCATTTATTTGACAGAAAATAAAACATATATATTAAAAACAAAGTTCATAAGTTGGTGTCAAATCAGCCTTACCTCAGCACATGAGTCAGATGTCTAAGACTCCTTACGCTGATTTTAAGTCAAATCCTTGCGGGTGACTTAGAGCACATTGAATTTAAAATAATATCATCATCATCAGCTGGAAGACGTTCACTGTTGAACAAATTCCTCCCCCATAGAACGCCACAAAGAACGGCTGCTATTAGCAGCTTGTGACATTGGCTACCTGCTACTTTTACATCAGTCCACCTAGTGGGGGGCCTACCAACTTAAAAAATAATATACAAACAAACAAAAAAATACTACATTTGTTAACAAGAGATAAATAACAAGATCATTTTTCATCTCCAAAATTGTAATGCAACACTGCGATAATCTTTCACGATAACAAGTGTATCGGAGACGATTGTTTTGCATTGATACACAAATATACATCAAACGCATTGCCAATGTCAAAACCCAGTCTCTGTAAGGTAAAAAGGACGGTAAACAACAGAGTTCAACGGTCGCGACTTGCTCGCGTGTGAATATATAATGGAATTGGCTTTTTGCCGACTCGCACGTCAAAAATATTATATTTAATATTGCTTTTGTTGGCAGAACAAAAGCGTGAGGGTGTAGACCTAAGATTAGCATCAGTATTAAAAAACTTAAACATATCATCACGATTTTATAAGTCATAATTATAGCCCCCGACGGGGCAAACAAAGGTGTTGAGGCACCCACGTTTCGCCATATACGTTATGCTTCCACGTAATAGGGGTCGAGTCTTTTACCGGGCAATATTTCCGACTCCAAATTGTTACTCAATATTTCTCTATCAGAGAAACTCTATTACCTACTGTCCGACCCTGGGGAAAGGCCATCGACGCGTAGATAGACTCTTTGGCAGGGAAGATTGATAACTTTACTATAAGCATGGCTTAATAAGCTTGGCTTAGATAAACTCTCTATTGACAAAGCGACAGTCTTTCTGGGAATCAAAGTGGACTCAACTTCACAGTGGGATCCACATATACATGATCTAGCCGGAAGACTTAGTTCTGCTGCATATGCAGTTTGTAAGATAAGACAGTTAACAGACGTAGCTACTGCACGGCTAGTTTATTTCGCGTACTTCCACAGTATTATGTCGTATGGTGTATTGCTGTGGGGAGCTGCTGCTGAGATGGAAACAATCTTTATCTTACAAAAGCGTGCAATTCGAGCCATATATGAAATGGATCCTATGGAATCTCTAAGGGATCTTTTTAAAGAAATTGATATATTAACTTTACCGAGTCTGTATATATTTGAAAATATTATGTATGTTCGGAAAAATTTGAGTAAATTTAAATTAAACAGTGACAACCACGATTACAACACTAGGAACAAATATAAATTAACGATACCGTGTTTTAGATTAGCAAAGACAAATAAAAGGTCCTTTTTAGGTAATTGTGTGCGGTTTTATAATAAAATTCCCGAACATATTACAATGCTCACAGAAGGAAAATTCAAATTACACGTGAAAAACATTTTGATTAAGAAATCCTACTACACAGTTTGTGATTACTTAAACGACAAAAATGCTTGGAAAATTCCACCTCTGCCAAGCCATCACCTGTCTCCTACGTAATTTAAACAAATATTGTAATAATTGTATTATATTGTTTATAACAAATTGTTTAAAAGAATGGCCCGTAGTTTCTTGCCCGTTCTTCTCGCAGTGGCTCTATAATTTTTTTTTGTTGAACGTGGCAGTACAATGTAGAATATTTTAATATTAAAGTTTGTAATTGACCTTCATAAGAGCGTCGTAGACGCCTAAAAACTGTCATATTTTTACACGACTGTCCAAAACAGCAGTATTATGTTTTCAGGGTTCATGTGTGTTTGTATGTATGTTTGTGAAGACTCGCCTTACGAATTTGGTCTTACCACCAAATTCGTTAGGCGAGTCAAGTTTTTATGAGGTAAAGTAACCACATGTTAACTATGGTGAAGGATATCAAAATATTAAAAAAACTATAAATGTCAAAATGAGGTTCACCTCGATTACCATTTTAGGCTGCGTTCGGAAACGTGTAATTTCTAACCAATGTAACACTTGTCAGTTAATCAAGGTTAAACGTCATGTAGTTTGTTAACTCAGTAGTTTCCGAACGAGCACCGAGTAACCAGTAGTCATAATTATTATTTCCCTACCCTTGCATATAATTATCAATGACAAAAATGTATCACTAAAAACATGGAAAATATTCCATACAAGCAAGGTTCACATTGCTAATTAAACATATCAGTACTTCAGTACTAATATTATAAATGCGAAAGTAACTCTGTCTGTCAGTCTGTCTGTTACGCTTTCACGCCAAAACTACTGGACCGATTTGAATGAAATTTGGTAAGGAGATAGTTTGAGACCCGGGAAAAAACATAGGATAGTTTTTATCCGACTGCGCAAAAAGAGGTTAATGTTTGCCCGCGCCCTGAAAGCTAGTATTTAATAATACATGAATTTATTATACAATGCGTTAAAAAATATGCATTATGGACTGTCGTAGATGTTGTTCAGGCTAACCTAGAATTCCTGGCTCTCAAGAACAGTTTGGCGACAGATTTTCTACTTGAGGTTACTAGCTAGCCAGGCGGGCATACGAAAAAAGCCCTACCACCATGCTATAACGACTGCCATCCTAAGACAACAACCAGGACCGACGTCTGAACGTGCCCTCCAAAGCACGGAAGCGTTCAGTCGTAATGTCACTAGCAGTCACCCATCCAAATCATGACCGCGGCGGACGTTGCTTAACTTTGTTGATCGGTTAAGAACAGCAAAGCAAACTTCGCTGCGAGCGCTTCAAAAACATATTCAACTGCCAAGTGAACTATTACTTGTTTTTCGAAAGATCTCGAATGAGTGTAAAAACTCACCGTGCTCATAGAACATATGCACCAGCCGTAGTGATTTCTGAACAGCATACGGGTAACTTAGACCCAGTGATTTCTAAACGACCCCTTAGATAGGCTGTGACAAAATCCCATGTTCTTTTCTAAGCTCTTCAAATAAGCATGTACGAATTTGGCAAATATCTTAAAACAAGTAAATTTAAGTATAATAATTCTTAAACGCAATAGGTATTGACTCATGCACCAATATTTATTTGGCGCTAAATTTAAACCACCTTTTCCGAACAGCATTAAGGATGACCAAGAACTCTTGGCATAATGCCTCAAATTATAATCATCTTTCACAATTCGCAAATAGCATGACCGATATTCTATATATAGCAGTAATTTTAGTAGTTAGAAGCGGATATTCAGCGTTATTATTTGCGTGCTCTCGCTTTATCCCTGTTCCATTTTTATAGAAAATGGAACACAATTTACTGTGCGACTGAGGTCCGCTCAGAACAGTTTTATTTAGAATAACAAATCCCTCGATCGTGCGCTCGGAGAGTCGAGCAATACCTTCTGAGGATGTTAAATTCATGTAGAATCGAAACGCATCGATAATTCTTCCCGTTTGGCTATGTGGCATTTATGACGTCAAGATAAATATATTTTTATATTTTTTTAAGAGTTTTTCTAAAATATTAATTTAATGTTTTCTTAAAACATTTTAAAAATATGTGTTAATATAAGATGGATCATGTTATCTAAACAATAAATATTATTATTATTATAAATGTGGATTTCCGCAAAGTTTCAAAGATGTTTTTAAGGCTATCCTAGAATTAGTGGCTCGAAAGGGCATTAGCCGGAAAACACCGTTAAGTGCTTGGCAGCAGGACCAGAGGGTGGCATCTAGTAGGATATATTGCGAATACCCACCTGGCTACCTACCAGGCTCAAATGAAAAACCGTTGTTAAGCAATTCCCCCAACGGGGGAGACGTTGTTCAACGGTAAACGTTCCGTTTGATGTGGTGATGATGATGATAAATTATTATTATTCGTTGATCAATCCGTCATACTGACAAGTTTTGCGAAAATATCAATTAGCTGCCTATTACGGTTGTAAAGATACAACCCTTTAGAGGACAGGCAGACAAACGGGCCAACAGCCATAGGGCATAGGGACCCGTTTTCTAATACGGAACCCAAAACAATAATTTTATTGTCATACAGCAACGTTAAGCAAATGCCTTCTTTGTACACCAAAACTAAAATGTTATATATGTATATAAAAATTGCCCTGATGATTTTTTTAAATCCCATAGTTCTTGTGTTTTGTAATATTTTGTGTAATTTCGGACGAACATATAAGCGTAATTGTCACGTCGGTGTGCGTTGAAATAAACCTTATTTCAACGATGGTTTGTTTGATTTTTGTAGCTGGCAATTTAACCGCTGTTAAGCCCTTTAAAGTCAAATTACCTGAAGTCCGGCGGGTAGACCGATATGTCCGGCAGCAGTAGGATGTGGTCCGAGCTGAGTGTGTTGGGTTCTGGGTCTGTGTTGCTGCGCAACGCCCACACTAAGCCTTCGTTGTCAGTCGCCCGCGAAATGCCTCTGGATAGTTTTCGACCTGAAATATGGGAATGTTGCTTTAATTTAGTTACGAGTGTATTTTTATGGAACTTTACCTCAGTAACACAGTATATACTAGTACAGGGATTCTACATTGAACTGCCGCTTTCAGAAAATCATGCCACTGCGAGAAGAACGGGCAAGAAACTCGGGACCATTCCCTGTTAAACGTCTTTTAACAGTTTGTACAAAGTATGTGTATCTATTATAAAATTGTAATACTTAACATCAATCGGGGTAGCTTTGACAGATCGCCACTAGATCTTTTTAGCAAATTTTTACCATGTGTAATGTGAGACAAAATTGTTAACATAATCTGTGCTCTCAGATTGGTTTTGTCGTACTCTCAAATTATTTAAAGACTAAGAATCATAAATTATATGAAAAATTGGCGATTTTGTTGTGTGTCAAAGTTATACCCCATATACGGGTAACTTTGACACACATCAGATTTGTCGCCGGAATCATAAGTTCTAAACATATTTTATAACTTCAGGGATTTTTTTTATAAAATTTCAAATGAAGTGGAGCTATATACAAATAAATAAAACCATTAAATTGTTGTATCTTACTATCAGCAAAATTCGCGAGTTATTTCAAAAGTTTATCACTGAAAAAATACACCAGTTGCGCGCGAAATATTTAAGAAAGGTTTTTGACATTAACTTTGTGTGACAGTTTCTTTTTTTTTTCAGTGATTTTGGTTGCGACATTTGTTAAGTACTCAAAATTTATAAATTCTTTGTTATTGTAATAAATTTGACCAACGTAAAAATAAAAAAGTAATTGGAGATTTGACTGTCAAAGTTACCATTGTTAATCAAAGTTACCCCGATTGACTGTAACTAGATGTTATTACGAAATAGATTTATGTTAGTATTATATTATGATATATTTGTTAACTAAGTTACATCTTTGTAACTTAGTTGAGCAATAAATATATTATTATTATTTCTATATCTTATGATTACAAGCACTACCGCGTACTAAGCGAAAATCATAAATTTATATTGGAATACCAAAATGTTTCAATGTTCAATTCCCGCCCGGGGCAAAACATTTTGTATTCCAATATAAATTTATGATTTTCGCTTAGTACGCGGTAGTGCTTGTAATCATAATATATACAAATATAGAAGGGTAGCGACATCATTCCGAGAGTTAAGTGTTTGAAAAAACACTTCTTTCGGTCAGATGAAGTCTAGTAGTCTGGTTGATAGCCGAGCTCCGTCCCCTATGACGGTTTAAGAAATACGATTGGAGTACGAAGTTTCGGCGACACAGCCGTACCCCCGGTAGCTTAAGGCGATCACCGTAGTGAAACGCGCACTTTTGGAATCTTCTTGTACTGAAACTATGAGTTCAAAATGTGCGAAAAAAAAAAATCATATTTTTTAATTCTTTATTGAGTGAATTAGTTGATTAGTATTTATTAAAACTTATTAGTTCTTCTGTAATAAATTGCAATCGGCGACCCTTTTTAGACTGTTTTTTATTAATTTAAGAGGCATAGTTTAATTAAATGCAATGATTCTTTTTTTTTTAAATAGCTAATACTATACTCTAATGAACTACTTACTAACTTGTGTTGAAAACATTTTTATGAATTTTTGCCACAAAATTCTCTGATCGCGAGAAGAAATCGCAACGAAAATCAGTCTGCCCGCAGTGCTCGGGCCGTTTGGACGTGGGATCTGTGCCGTTCGTTACGCCATCATTATTGTGCATTTATTTTACGAAATATTACAATATTTTTTTACCATACGTTAATTTAGAAGTCATAAATTATTGAAACACAAGTAAAACATTTATTGGGGAAGTACTTTTGTTTATATTGATTTATAAAATCTTTATAATAACTTTTTTGAGCGAGCTGATTAAAGTTCAGACACGGCATTGTTAAATCCTATTTTAGTAGGTATCTAGACTTTTAACCCTTGGTAAAATATTTCATTTTGTTATTATTAGGTTACTGTACAATTAATTGAGAACCTATTCCCAATACCCTTAACACACTTTCCGAGACGACCAACTATTTTCTAGGTATTTATATATCCAATCATTCTAATAAAGGGAACTTACCTATACAGTCAATCGGGATAATTTTGATTAACAATGGTAACTTGAACAGTCAAATCTCCAATTACTTTTTTTATTTTTACGTTGGATAAATTTAGTGCAATAACAAAGAATTTATAAATTTTGTGTGTTTAACAAATTTCGCAAACATAATCACTAAAAAAAACAAAACTATAATGTAAAGTTAATGTCAAAAACCTTTCTAAAATGTTTCGCACGCAACTGGTGCATTTTTTCAGTGATAAACTTTTTAAATTACTCGCAAATTTTGCTGATCACAAGGTACAACAATTTAATGGTTTTATTCGTTCCTTTGCCGTGGTACCATTAGATAGTTCCTTTGATGGTACCACGGCAAATTTAATTTGCCGTGGTACCATTGACTCAATGGTACTACGAAAATGCTGATTTCTATTAACCGTGGTACCATTGAATCGTTAGACTAAAAAATCCGTTGGCTTTGCTTAATTCAACGGAAGCAAGATCAATAAAGAACAATTTATATGTTCATTTTTTTTATTATGATTTTGATGACAATTGGAAAAGTGACTATTAATTTATGATTCGGTTGAAAATAATCTTAAAAAATATAAACAAATAGGTTTTAGATGTGACAGCTGTCAAAGTGACAGTATATGTCAGATAGATAGGTGTGATTTGTGACAGGTGTCAAAGTGACAGTTGGTTCGTATTTTATGTACTCAATTGCTTTTCGTTTTCATAACATCTGTCCCGCGATCTCATAGAGATCTATACTTCAGATGACAGCTGTCAAATTAAAATAAGATTTATCTCAGAAACTATTGACCCTAGACCACTAGTTTCTTTGCAAAAGTGATAGATCTGATAGAGATCTATATTTCAGATGACAGCTGTCAAATTAAAATAGGGTTTATCTCGGTAACTTTTGACCCTAGACCACTAGTTTCTTTGCAAAAGTGATAGATCTGATAGAGATCTACATTTCAGATGACAGCTGTCAAATTAAAATAGGGTTTATCTCGGAAACTATTGACCCTAGACCACTAGTTTCTTAACAGATATGATAGATCTCAGAGAGATCTTCCTTTCGAATGGCAGTTGTCAAATTAAAATAGGGTTTATCTTGGAAACTATTGACTCTACCTAGTGGAATCCTAGTAAAACAAAACTTGAAATACATGTTTTTCAAGCATTAAAGCCTATCAAAAACGTATTATATATATATTATATTTTGACAGCTGTCATCTGAAATGTAGATCTCTATCAGATCTATCACTTTTGCAAAGAAACTATTGATGTAGTCAATAGTTTCCAAGATAAACCCTATTTTAATTTGACAGCTGCCATTCGAAAGGAAGATCTCTCTGAGATCTATCATATCTGTTAAGAAACAAGTGGTCTAGGGTCAATAGTTTCCGAGATAAACCCTATTTTAATTTGACAGCTGTCATCTGAAATGTAGATCTCTATCAGATCTATCACTTTTGCAAAGAAACTATTGATGTAGAGTCAATAGTTTCCAAGATAAACCCTATTTCAATTTGACAGCTGCCATTCGAAAGGAAGATCTCTCTGAGATCTATCATATCTGTTAAGAAACTAGTGGTCTAGGGTCAATAGTTTCCGAGATAAACCCTATTTTAATTTGACAGCTGTCATCTGAAATGTAGATCTCTATCAGATCTATCACTTTTGCAAAGAAACTATTGATGTAGAGTCAATAGTTTCCAAGATAAACCCTATTTCAATTTGACAGCTGCCATTCGAAAGGAAGATCTCTCTGAGATCTATCATATCTGTTAAGAAACTAGTGGTCTAGGGTCAATAGTTTCCGAGATAAACCCTATTTTAATTTGACAGCTGTCATCTGAAATGTAGATCTCTATCAGATCTATCACTTTTGCAAAGAAACTAGTGGTCTAGGGTCAAAAGTTACCGAGATAAACCCTATTTTAATTTGACAGCTGTCATCTGAAATATAGATCTCTATCAGATCTATCACTTTTGCAAAGAAACTATTGATGTAGAGTCAATAGTTTCCAAGATAAACCCTATTTTAATTTGACAGCTGCCATTCGAAAGGAAGATCTCTCTGAGATCTATCATATCTGTTAAGAAACTAGTGGTCTAGGGTCAATAGTTTCCGAGATAAACCCTATTTTAATTTGACAGCTGTCATCTGAAATGTAGATCTCTATCAGATCTATCACTTTTGCAAAGAAACTAGTGGTCTAGGGTCAAAAGTTACCGAGATAAACCCTATTTTAATTTGACAGCTGTCATCTGAAATGTAGATCTCTATCAGATCTATCACTTTTGCAAAGAAACTATTGATGTAGAGTCAATAGTTTCCAAGATAAACCCTATTTTAATTTGACAGCTGCCATTCGAAAGGAAGATCTCTCTGAGATCTATCATATCTGTTAAGAAACTAGTGGTCTAGGGTCAATAGTTTCCGAGATAAACCCTATTTTAATTTGACAGCTGTCATCTGAAATGTAGATCTCTATCAGATCTATCACTTTTGCAAAGAAACTAGTGGTCTAGGGTCAAAAGTTACCGAGATAAACCCTATTTTAATTTGACAGCTGTCATCTGAAATATAGATCTCTATCAGATCTATCACTTTTGCAAAGAAACTAGTGGTCTAGGGTCAATAGTTTCCGAGATAAATCTTATTTTAATTTGACAGCTGTCATCTGAAGTATAGATCTCTATGAGATCGCGGGACAGATGTTATGAAAACGAAAAGCAATTGAGTACATAAAATACGAACCAACTGTCACTTTGACACCTGTCACAAATCACACCTATCTATCTGACATATACTGTCACTTTGACAGCTGTCACATCTAAAACCTATTTGTTTATATTTTTTAAGATTATTTTCAACCGAATCATAAATTAATAGTCACTTTTCCAATTGTCATCAAAATCATAATAAAAAAAATGAACATATAAATTGTTCTTTATTGATCTTGCTTCCGTTGAATTAAGCAAAGCCAACGGATTTTTTAGTCTAACGATTCAATGGTACCACGGTTAATAGAAATCAGCATTTTCGTAGTACCATTGAGTCAATGGTACCACGGCAAATTAAATTTGCCGTGGTACCATCAAAGGAACTATCTAATGGTACCACGGCAAAGGAACGGTTTTATTTACTTGTTTTAATGGTTTTATTTACTTTTATATGGCTCCACTTCATTTGACATTTATTTAAAATTTAAACAAGTGAACCCTGAAGTATAACATGTTTAAAACGTACGATTCCGGCGACAAATCTGATGTGTGTCAAAGTTACCCGTTTATGGGTTATAACTTTGACACACAACAAAATTGCACGTTTTTTATATAATTTTTGATTCTTAAAGTCATTAAATAATTTGAGAGTATGAAAACCAATCAGAGATCACAGATTACGTTAACACTTTTGTTTCACATTACACATGGTAAAAATTTGCTAAAAAGATCTAGTGGCGATATGTCAAAGTTACCCCGGTTGACTGTATCTCTTCGACTTTAAAAGTTTCATACTTAGTATGTAGTTAGTCGGATTGAAATGTGTGTCACATCTGTATGACTACGCTGTTCTTTCGTACTACCTCTAAAAGCATGTACCCGTAACTTTTGAACCGTTACTTCTGTAGGTAGTTTCTATTTTCATAGCAAAAGTGATAACGTGTACTATTATTATAATTTTATTTTATATATTTTAATAAGTGGGGTTCCTTAGGAAAAGTGACCCGGTACAATTCTTCTCGTACAACTTTTAATGGCAACAGTCGAATGAGACTTGACAAAAACCAAAATGACATATTCAAGATGGCAGGTAAAATTCAAGTTGCTCCGATCCGTCTGAAAATCAATATCTGGGTGGTTTTAGGCATCATTATTCCGAATTTAGAAATTATTTTTCGATGACATCATTTTTTAAGATGGCCGCCATACGTAGATGTTTTGAAACCATTGACTTAAATTGTTCTACGGGAAGGAGTCATGGGGAAAGAAAGTATTCTAAACTGAATATAACAAAGTGGTTTTCGTGATATCGTAATATTGGGAAATCATAAAAATGACGCCTGCCAAGTGAAGATATATGACGTATCTGGTAAACGGTTACAGATAAGTAAAGGAGTTTTGAACAAATGACATAGGGAATCGAGAGAGCAGTCAAATGACATGCAAAAAAATCCAAAATAGCTGAATTCAAGATGGCTGCCATAAAAAGTGCTGAAGTCCGATCCTCCTGAAGTAAAGCTGAGCTTCAGTGTGATCGGAGTACTTTGTATGGTGGCTATCTTGAATTCCATCATTCTGGATTTGCCCTACGAGCTCTTCTTCTTCATCATACTACATTTAGAGCACGGATAGTGCGTGAGTTCAAAGGGCGAGTGCAAGGCGAGACTGCAGTCCGATTCGTATGAGTGACTTGGGAGGCTGAAGGCTGAGGTCTGACTTGAGAGTATTTTCCATATCTTCAACTGGTCTCCATGATGAATGGCCGCGATAACTGAAGCACCTACGAGTGGGGTTCTTTAACCAATGTGACTCAGAAACTTGGTACGATTCTGCCTGTACCACTTTTAGTAGCGGTAGGGTGAATCTTATATGGCGGTTTCATTACAGTTATCTTTTGTATTGAGCATTGCATTGGGATTATACTTCTATTAAAATTTTGAACTTTTATTTTATTATTATTTGTATTTATTATGTTATCTCATAAATAAACTCTATAATTGCAAAATGACTTTCTATAACTGAAATTATACCTATGCATAATATTTATTTATCTATAGATATATAGAAATATGATCAAGAGTAAAATTGCAAGTTTCTGTTTTAGAGTTGGTAAGTATATGACAGTAACCCAGTGGTTGGCGCGGATAACGTCCTATAAGTTCAAGTACATATTTAATATGACGAGTAGGATATGTTGTGCTGTTTTTGGTTGCATGAATTCGTCCAAACTAAACATATTAATTGTAAAATAGCTAAACATATTAATAAAATCCAAACTAAACATATTAATTGTATAATCTATAACCAAGTAAAAGATATTCCCTGTTCTCCACCTTGTCCATGTTTGCCAAAACAATTTTTGATTAAGCCTTATACTTTAAAATTCAATAATAAAGCATTTCATACGTTTCAGTCGAGGTGCAAAAATTTTTACTACCAATGAAAAACAACACGCATTTTTACACACTTCCTATTCAATTTACAAAGTATTTTATCTAAACTTATAGAGGAAAAATTTGATTGTGCATTTGTTTGTTTGCATTGAATAGACTCTGAAACTAATGGACCGATTTGAAAAATTCTTTCACCATGAGAATCCAACATTATCCCTTATGAACATAGGCTATAGAAGATTTTCAAAAAGTAAAGTCGTATGTAAACTTCGATAACGTAACATAAAGTGCGAAAAAAATACCAAAAAAAAATCGTTAGGTATATCGCATACGCTGCGGAAATAATTGAAAATAGAGCCAAGTGATATACTACAATTCTATAGAAGACATCTATAAAAAAGTCCGCAGTACTATAAGTATAACTATTACAGTTATGTCACAATAACTGGTTTTTTATATGTTGAATTTATAAGTTTTGATTTTTTTGTTAAATACTCGTGTGAAGCCGGGGTGAATCACTAGTTTGCTTATATAAAATAAGTATATTTACAATCACAAAACAAAATGGAAACACAAAGTAGGCAAATGTAATTAAAATGCTGGAGGCGAGCAGCCCTGTCGCATGTTTACGTACCGCGCGGCTGTAGGTAGTTATTTCGAGGACAGAGCCGAGTTAAAATACTGTATAGATAATATTACCGTGGTTTCGTACCGCTTCATGAAGTCAAAGTAATTTTTTGAGCACAATATTGAGATAATACTTATGAATTTTAAATTATAACCTCGTTTTATGGACCCTACAATCTCAGCAAACCACAAACCAATTAAGCTCCTACAGGTTCTTACTTGCAAATTCTGTTGATATGCATAATAGGCACCTTTCTACCAAATTTCAAGAAGATCGACTAAAGCAATCGAGATTCATTGACGGGGAAATATACACTGCTCAGACATCCACCGAGACCTCGCTTCGCTTAGTCTATTAAAAAATTTCATTACCTACAAGTGATAATATTTTTTTCATCCCACCATCTCGGAAAGAGTATTTTTAATCTTCAATATCTGAGTGGAAAAGCCGTTTTTATTCTCTAGAGCAGTGTTTTTCAATCTTATAGATTTCGCGACCCCCTTAGAGGTCGAAAAATTCTGGCGACCCCCTTGTCAGACAGACAAATAATTTATAATTTAAAACTATGTAGAATAATGACTTTGTTTTACTTTGATACCTTCACTTAATAGAGAAAAAAATATTTTAACAGCAAAATTCAAAGCATTTCATGCAAAACTTAATTTATGATCAACCCCTCTCCAAAGCCATTCTCCAGAAATATAAAAGAATGCTTCATAGATTTAGCTGCTGACGGCATTCTTGAAATAGGATTTTATTCACAAAGTGTCGACATATTTTGGAAGTAAAGAAAACAAGAATACCCAGATCTAGCAAGGGAGAAGCTCTAAAATGATTAGTACCATTCACCACTTCGTACCTGTATGAACTGACATTCTTTTCAATGGTGGATAATAAAACTAAAAACGAAATTAGAAAATTATTTGATTGTTAACTTTTCAAAAATAGCACACTTTGATATTTTTGTTGAATATTGAACAAGCGCATCCTTCTCACTAAAATTGTATTATTATTGTAGTCTACCCTACTTTTTTTCCTTCTGTCGGCGACCCCCCGAATACCACGCGACCCCCCTAGGGGTCGCGACCCACAGATTGAAAAACAGTGCTCTAGAGGATGAAGTAAATTGAATTTAGAACATCGTGTGCACTAAGTTTGTGAATTAAAAATAAACATTAAACCTATTTACTGCTACCTCTATGGTGCCGAACATATCATACAACTTTTTTTTAATTTGTTAAAAACTCAGACTCGGAACCTTCTTGGTGTTCTTTTTTCAATTTTTGCATTTAGTCATTTCCTCGCTGAGGTGGAATGAAAAGTTACGTGTTGCACTCGAGTGCAAAGATTTTTCACCTCGTGCTCTTTTGATTCCCTCGCTAACGCTCAGGATTCTAATTTTGAATCCTTCGCTTGTTCGGTCATCAAAATTAAACACGCGGTTAAAAAGCAACTTTGCACTCTTGTATAACAAATAACTTATTTACCTTAGAGGTTTGCAGTAACTGCAGATAAAAATGTTGTTATCTACACTTCTGTTCTGCCGCTTCTAATAGCGCACGAAACTCTACAATTTTAGCGACGCTATCCGTGGTACGGCGACTAGTGCCGCCGTGCGACTGAATATTTTTATGAGTTAAGAGTTAACGCCCATTTCTATTAGCTCCGCCCGAATTAGAAATTATTTTGACTACGGTCTTGCCCTTAATAGATAAAGCATCCGGCGCGAAACCGGAAGGACGCGGGTTCAATTCCCGCCCGGGGCAAAACATTTTGTATTCCAATATAAATTTATATTATTATTATTTGTTGATCATAATTCATAACATACAGTAGTAGGTACAACAAGAATACTTGACAATATAACATATTGAAATATACGTATGTACCTATACCTTGTAAGGAATAAATTTAATTTTCGTTCTTTTTATTTTCATTTTAACCAGGTGGTAGGACTCTTTAGCAAGATTCTGGGTGGGTACCACCGCAGTGACAGAAGTCAAAGTCAAAATAATTTATTCAATTTAGGCGCCAACGACGCTCCATGAAGGTCAATTACAAATTTTTAATATTGAAATATTCTAAACTGTACGGCCACGTTCAGCAAAAAAAAACATTTATAGAGCCACTGCGGGAAGAACGGGCATGAAACTCGGGGCCATTCTAAACGTATTTTAACAATGTATTACATACTTACTACTTATATAATAACTGATAAAGATATAATGTATACAAGCAGTAGTGTGCAAACTGTGTTTAGACGTGAATGGCACATTAGCAAGTGAAATTACTGGGCGAACGAGACATAACAACTAACGTCTCGGAGTGACGAGTGCAGTACAGTGTCATGCAGACCGAGGACGGTGACACTGCAACTGTAATGGACAACATGACGCTTGCCATCAGGAGAACGACATGCTTGTCACATCACTGCATCATATAAAAAAAAAACAATTTGAAAGTAAATGTACAGATAGAATTGTATATGATTTATTTAAATATCTAGTACAGGGTTTTAACGATAGCTTCAAATCACATGGGATTATAAGTGCCTGCTAATTAATTATTAATAATTATTAAATAATTAAATATAATATAAATAATTTATTATTAATAATTATTAATTAATTATTATTATTAATTAATGATTATTAATAATTAATTAATTATTATATCTGCCTGAGTCTGCTATGACTTGTAGGTTGTCTAAGTGATTTTATTGTAGTAGCTGTAGTGTTGTATATAGTTCATAGTATTTTGTTTAATAAAGGCATACCGCCGGTTAAAAAAATAAATAATTATAGGTACATTTTCATATTATATGTACAACGACGTTATCAATAACAAGTTACGTTAGATTTTCCTTATATGATAATATAATTTATATCATATAGCTTGTAAATTTTTTTTTATCAGATAGCACATTTTTTTCATATAATCGAACAGCCGCTCATACAAAAAAGCCCTAATTGTGTTATATCTTATACCTAAAGAGGACTATCCCCCGAAGAGACACGCGGACAATTCGTGGGAAGTTTTTTTTTTTGTTATTGTGACGGAACAAGCACGGGGCCCATTTGATGTTAAGCGATATCCTCTGCCTATAACCAGGTGCATTTCGTCACAAGTTACGCACTGCACTCCGCCCGTCACCCTGATCACCATACAAAGTCTCAATATGTGCCTGTAATTTTACTGGCTCTCAGGGATTGCTGCCGGAAGCTGTTAGGTGCTTGGCGATAGATTTTCTACTTGAGGTTGGGTAGCTATAGCGAGGCGGGCATTCGCAAAATGCCCTTCCACCATGCCTTGAAGCTCAAGCCTGCAGTGGGCATCGAACCATGGACCTGCGTCATCGCAGTCCATAGCTATAACCGCTCGGCCATTAATGCTTCAAAATAAGTAAAGATGATATTCCTAATTATTACATAGATATTATATATAATTTTAATTTCATTTACCTCATTTATAACTACTGGATAACAATTTTTTTTTGTATGAAGCAGTGATGGCTCAGTGACATTAGCTATGGACTGCCGCGCAGCAGGTCCATGGTTCGAATACCGCCGCGGGCTTGAGCTTCACCGCATGGTGGCAGGGCATTTTGCGAATGCCCGCCTGGCTAGCGGCCACCCTCAAGTAGAAAATCTGTCGCCTAGCACCTAAAGGTGTGTTCCGGCAGCAGTCCTTGAGAGCCAGTGAAATTACAGGAACATGAGACATAACATCTACGTCTCAAGGTGACGGGCGCAGTGCTATCCGTGGCTAGTTACGAAATGCACCTGTTATGGGCAGAGGATACCGCTTAACATCAGGTGGGCCTCGAGCTTGTTCCGTCATAATAACATTTAAAAAAAAAATGGTGTAATATTTCCTGTCGTAGGTATAAATTTTTATAATTCATCATTAATATAGAACTTTCTCTTATTTCAAACACACTTCGATGAAAGCCATCAGTTAGTTATTTAAACGACAGATATCCTAAGACAATTTCACCTCTGCCAAGCTACCACGGTCACCTAAGTAATGTAAACAAATATTGTAACAATTTTATAATATAAATAGTATGTAACACAATGTTAAAAGACGTTTAAGAAATATTGGTCCCGAGTTTCTTGCCGTTCTTCTCGCAGTAGCTCTACAATTGGCTGAAAGCGGCTACAGAACATTTCAATCAATTGAGCTTCTTACATAACAAAATTACGAGATGGAAAATGATAGTCCAGTGCGCGATGGATATAACGTAGGTAGATGAATATAATTTTTAGGGCCTGTTTCAGAATGTTCGAGTAAGTTCCGGTTTTACTACCCAGAACATATTTAATAAATAAAACACTATATTTGCGTTCCACAGTTATCGATTTAGCCTATCCATCGGTTAAAGTTTGAAACGCGCTGCATGTCAACTGTCATTTTTATCATTCAGTTATTTTATGTGTTGCATAGCAACCCGAAACTTTATTAGGACATTCTGAAACGGCCCCTTAATTCCTAATTTTATGATTTTGTGAAGTAATAGGATAACATGCAAAAGTACAAAAAAAAAATTACCAAAAAATGGAACCAACTTCAACACTCAAGTGTGAAATAACTTGTTGAAGTAGGTACCATGATAGTCGAAAAGTAACTATTATCACAATATTGTGCGCATGGTACTGACTTTGACAAGTTATTTCACACTTTTGAGTGTTGAAGTCGGTTCCATTTTTTTTGTGAAATATTTTTTTTAAACTTTTTAATGACCCTTGCTATTTACTGGATCGATCGTCATGCAATGTCAACGACTATATCACCAAGATTGGAAAATATTTTTCCGTTATTGGAGTGTTACTCAAAAACGGCTTGAACGATTTTGTTGAAATTTAAATGGGACCAAACGGCAAGCATCAGCATTAAAATAAAAAAAGAATTATCAAAATCGGTCCACCCAGTCAAAAGTTCTGAAGTAACAAACATAAAACATTAAAAAAACAGACGAATTGACATCCTGAGCTCTTCCTTTTCTGAAGTCGGTTAAAAAGCGTTAGACTCACATTCTGGTGCAGGCGTGAGGACCAGATTAGAAGGTGCCGGGTATCCGTTGAGATCCATGGCGCTCACAGAACGCTCCGGCATCACGTCGCCGCCCGCCCTCGCTTTCAACGTTGCACCATGCACTCTATCTGAAACGACATAAAAAAACAACGTTTACTATACAAAAATAGGTGCTATTTTGGGTGCAGATTCAGTTCTGATTTAACGTTAATGTAATTCAGTCTGTATATACATACGTCATAAGAAGTATTTTCAGATGCACCGATACAGTTATTATTTAGGATCACGCGTGGGGTACTATTTTGGGTAAAGGACGTTATGCGTAATAACGATTCAGTATGCTTATAAAACAAAGAGTTTCGTTTCACAAGGAATTTTTTGAGACCGTATTATTAAGCTTGGTACATGTTTTTTTAAAGGCAAATGCTTTGTAAGATGTGTTAATGTAATCATTTTGAAGCAATAATTTGGAGTAATGGTCTTTAAAAAATACACACTATTAATGTAACGTTTGGCAAAATGGATTTTGGTCCCATGTTTACAATAAAATAAAGGAGGCGAGCCTATTGCCGGGCACTGTTTCAGGGTCCTACAAAATGTTTTCTCTAACACAGTGGACGAAACACAAGAACATATTACGATAAATATGTTTACCCTAACAGCATATAAGACAGGAACACAATAACATATTGTAAGAAGCCTTGGCAGGACACTAAGATGGTATAAAGCCCTATTGTGTGTCTCACTTTCACAACACCCTACTTACATCCACATGAGAAGTAGCATGCTGCTCATTCAAGATTTAAACTATAGGGCTGAGTTTGTATGGATGTTCGTTTTATATGAAGGTAAAGTTAAATATGGAATTGATGATTAGGTCTCGGACTATAATAAACAGTAGTTTTATTAGGGCGATATATAAAAGCAATTCATTATCATATCATGTATGTATATATTTATGGGGTTAAAATAAAAGGGACCATCCGCATAGAAGGTTATAAATATCTTCGGGCACAGCTAGTTACCCCATGGTTACCTCCAGGTTAGAATTCACGTAGGGGTAAGGTAAAAGTTAGGGTAGCCTTGTTTGAGATACGGGAAGATGGTGAATGCTAACGCGAACCCATCTTGCCCCACCTCGGCGAAGGCTGCTCATGGGGGGCTTTTAGTGAGTTCAAGTCCGACACATCCTCTTCCACCACACCCGTGATGGAAGGGAAGTGCAAAGGCATCTTCACCCCTAAAAAAATAAAGGTAAGGGAGCAAGTGTTGGGGTAAAACCAGCAGCAAGATAAGGGTATCGATAATTAAATATATTTAATAAAATGAACTAATAAAAATATATGAATATCTTAAAGTAAGAAGCCGCGGCAGGTAAGCTATTTTGTTAGAGACATGATTTATTATAGAATAATACATAATACTCTCAATTTACAAATATTTTTATTGCACCAAAACTTTGTATACCTTATTTGCAAGCACTATACATGTGAACATAGATATTTAAAGCCAAAACTGCGCAACACCCCGCGTCTGCGTGATAATGTGTTCTCATACCACACAATATAACAAGTAGAACAAAACTAAAGACTTGCATCATGATCTAACAATAGATAGATCACGAAAAGCGTATAAAATGTGCATTCCACCCACGGCGGTTTCCTCGATCCAACGTGTCACAAAACTCGCCTAAACCCAGGGGGCGTAAAATGTATCTTGCACCCACGTTATTTTTAATTGATCCCTTTTAAGGCATACACATGTAATTTAAGCAGACAGAAGCAAAAAAAAAACTGACGGCATAAACAAAATCAGGTTAGAGATTACCTATCCTTAAAAATACATTTATTGTGTTACGCAATAATTTCTGATACTTAGACATCATTTCCAAATCTTTGTAATATACAGTAGGTATGTATATATTGCAGTATCTTTCATAATGGCTACCAAAAAGTAATTATACTCGTAATTACTATAATATTTATTACCTACATATACGAGTATACGGGTAACTGTATTGTTATGTAACTGTACTGCCATTTATGTGATTATAAACATTTATTATAATTATTATTTTAAAAGACATCAAGAGCAGATTTATGCCTAGCAGTCATCGAGCTCAGCACTGCAGCTTATCAGTAGCTGGTCTAAGATGAAAAATAACTTTTTGTTGAATCATAATGAAATTGAAAGATAAACCTTGTAGAACATAAGCTGCCTTCGGGCATGCTACTATTTATTTTGTAGCTTACGCCAGGCTATGAATACCCAAGATGGAGGAGCGGAAGAAATTCAATAGAAGGTTTTTAGTGGGTTCGAGTCCCATACACTCAAACTTCACCTTAGAGGCGGAAGGGTAGTGTAAGGGCATTTCCCTCCCTAAGAAAAGCCTTAGTATACCTACCCTTCTTAACGCCGTTGTGTGTCGATGTAGAATTCAATGAAAATTAATAAGAAACGTTTATGTGGATCACGATAGTTGAGAACCGGGCGAGCGGAGAGTAATAACAAAGATTATGTCCAATGTCCAACCTATGTACCTTTTGTTTATTGGTATTTAATGAATGTTTTAATTTTGTTTTGATAAGCCGTGGGGTGCTGGGCTTGTATATCCCTCCCCCCCCCCCCCATTGCTACCTATGGGTGTCGTAAAAGGCGACTAAAGGTAAAATAGCCAAACGTGAGGATTATGGCAAATCCCCCCTTAATGAGAGAGGCTGTATTCAGCAGTGGACAATCCAGCTTGCAGTACAGTATATAAAAAACAAGCAAGCGTATATGGATCACGTATATATCAATACAATAATTGGTAGGAGAGCTGCGTAGTTACGTCAATAATATATTAAACCTTGACTCGATTAACATAAACCTCGCCTACATCTGTGGACACTCAACACACACACAAACGTGTACCTACTACAGGTACCTATGTACTCAGTCAGACATAACAATCGTAGAGCATTTGCTATCAAAACAACATCTATACAATGATACCGATGGAGCGAAACGCTGACAATGACAATAGCAACCAAGCTAAGCCAATGGTCTACAGGAAACTAAACCTACATTTAACTTCCGGGATGCATTAACCATGAATGAATTAAGGTATTGAATTACGAAACAGATTAACTGAAGAAATATTGATAGTCTTTTACAAAATTACAAATTTAATTCGCAGAGCATGCGCTATTACATTAATAAAAAATATTAAAAAAATTATAAAGTATGATGTCGAAGAAAATCCTACATGTATGTCCCGGCCTGAGGGGCAGAGGGGTTCGAAACCCGATCGTGGTTCAATTTTCTCCTTTTATTTTGATTTTGTAAGTCTAATCGCTTAGCAGGTGTTAATGAAAAACAAAATACATATGGTAGAAATTACACATATATTACAGGGGTAATACAGTATTCAGTAATTTCCGAACCACCTTTCGCTGACTGCACAGTTTACCGAAAAAAAAATTATACACTATATAGATTAAAATATCATAATTTTATCCAGAAAAAGTTATAAGGTAACACACAGAAAAAATACAATGAATAGAGAAGGTTAAAAATTAAAATTTCAACAAAAAAAGTGAGAACTTCTTTTTTGATTGGCTAAAAATAAAACAAACCAAATGTGAAATAACTCGTCGAAAGCGGTGCTACGCTGATTCAAACATTTTGAGGTCATTACCGTGTTCATGGTCTCGACTTCCACAATTAATTTGAAATTTTTCAGTTTAGGAATTCGATTTGGTTTTTTTCCGTTTTTCAGTGATGTCTGCTTATATGCTTTCGACATCAACAATAACACTACTGTACTGTATCAGCTAGTTCGTCTAATGTTGAGGTTTGTCATAACTTATAATCCACATTTTTGGCAGGCGGCTTCGGGATCGTAGTATAAGATTTTTGGGCAATTCTTTAGAAGACCCTGCGGTGGGCCGCTTTTTTCTCTTCGTTTTCTTTTCATTTACCTCAGGAAGATACGGGGTATGCAATAAATACTACAATAGAAATAATTCTTGTCGCAAGCTCTCCAAAAGCTTCAGCGATTTGCCCCACGATTAAAAAAAACGGAAGATAGGATACGCTCTAATAACACGACAATATAACGTGTTTTTTTTTTACACAAGCATATAATGCGCACAGCTACACTTCCATTGTATATGATAATTGATAAGTTTTAATGAATGACAAAGATAGAAATACAAGCACGCAGTGGACGCACATATACACACTACATGAGACTCAATCAGGCGCTGTCGCCTGATTTGACATTGCCATGTTTGAGGTGCCGCTTCTCCCGTTTTTTAGAAGTACTATTTGTTTTCACTATTCAATTAATTTTATATTTTTATTGCCATTACATTCGGACTTATTGTTTATGTCAAATAGTTATGAAAATTAATTTTATTTCAGAATTGGAACTCCATAATGGGCAACGTTTTCAAAGGAAACTGTCAAAATTATGTCAAATTAAGTGCATTTCCATTAGTTATAATTTAAGGCCCCTTTACTAGTTTTGAGCTAGATAGTACGGAGGTTATGTATGCTATCTGCTTTGTGAAGCGGGTAAAGGTAAAAAGAGGTTATCATTACTTATCGTGCCACTTTGACAATGAGGGTTCTTTATACACAAACAATAGACAGTCAAACATTGAACTCATAAAAAACGAGAGAAACGGCACTCGTACCGTGAACATGGCAATGTCAAATCAGGTGACGTCTTCTGATTTAGTCACAGAAGTGTGCTTATGTGCGTCTACTGTATGCCTGTGTTCATGTCAATGTCATTAATTAATTGCATTAAATGCTTGTGAAAAATTTTCCCACATTATGGTGCCGTGATATTAGATTAGTGCGTACCCTTCCGTGCGAAAATTTAAATCGATGAAATCATAATATTTTTTTATTTTACTTGCCGTATAGTTACAAAAAAATAATTTAGGAATATTGATATGATTCGGCGTAAGTACTAATTTGCAGCATAGCTTAGGAGCTGTACTTATCATTTTAACTATGATTTAGATTGCAATATACTGTATTGATTTTAAACAATTATTTAAGATAATGCTGCATCCGACAAAGTTATATTAGTTGAATTAGACGGTGGATATAAAAAGTAAAATAAACTGTAAAAGAGCCACAAACATACCACACAAAAAAAAGGATTTTACCCCAAACTACACTTAGTGGTAGAGAATTTGGCGAATAAGTACTAGCCTGGTCAGCAGCAAAGTTTGTCACTAAGCACCCAACGGTATGTTCCGGCATCTATCCTCAAGAGCACTTCCCATTATATGATAAAGGCTATATCCTGTTTATCATCCTCGACCACATCAAAACTTATCAACTGGTGAGCTCAAAGCACTAAACGGTTAATCTACCAATTTTGTCTTGGTTGTCGAGAAGACACGAAAAACCTAAATCAACAGCGACTTTTTTAAATTAGTTATGAATCTCTTTGTTAGATATTGACTTTGCTTAATTTGATGCAGGCGGTATATAAATTAAAATTATTTATTCTTATGCAGGCGGGTATACTTACGCAACTACAACACTTTGAACCTTGAAACCAAATATCACAGCAGTACAGTATCACATACTAACAAGTAGTAGGCAGAGGCACAAACAACACAAGAATATTAACTCCCAAGGTTATCAATGCAATTATTAATGAAACGAACACATTGCACACTTTCTAGGCTATTACAGTCCAAATGGGCTAGGATAACAATCATCTGCCACCACGTTCATCTCGCAGTACATTATGAACTAGAAAATAAACACAAAACTAAATAGGAATATGACTCAGTAGCTTTATCCTAATTTCATAACGAGTGAGGCCAACTATGCTATCAAAAACAGCGGTCTGATTTATTTTAATATTCATAAGGCAATCCCTACACTTTCTTGTTTTAGAATAAAAGGATTGTGACATATCCTCACGTTTTTTTTAATGTTTATGTGACGGAAAAAGCTCGAGACCCACCTGATGTTAAGCGGACTAACAGATGCATTTCGAAAATCTTTGGCAGAGACTATAACAGATACATTTCGTCACAAGTCACAAATTGCACTGCGCCCGTCACCTTGAGACATAGTTGTCAAGTCTCATGTGCATGTAATTTCACTGGTTCTAAAGGACTGCTGCCGGAACACATCGTTAGGTGCTTGGCGACAGATTTTCTACTATTTGATAGTGGTCGCCAGCCAGGCGGTAATTCACAAAATGCCCTTCCATCATGCGGTGAACCTCAAGCCCGCGCCGGGATTCGAACCATAGACCTGCTGCGCGGCAGTCCATAGCCTATGCCACTGAACCATCACTGCTTGATGATTGTAAAAGGTGACTTAAGGACAAAAAGCGCCAAATTACTCTCTTGAGACGATGACAAAAGCTGAAATTCCATAACTACCGGACTTTGTACGAGCGAAAGTAGTTGCGAACAGTTTTGGTGTTAAACGAAAGAAAGATTATTAACAGAAAACTAGTAACTTATACAGAAAATGTGAATTTCCCTGTCCCAATAATATTCACTCTAATGATATTGCATGTCCCAATTGATATTGTTATAAGATAGATATAAATAATTATTTAAAGAACTTTTTATTTATTAGTAAACTATATAGAGAAAATGCATTAAATGACCCTGTTAATATTTTCCCGCTATTTTATTGTTATATTTTATACACATGCATACTCTTTATCACAAGCATAACTTAGTCTACTTTGCAATTTCATTATATCTTTCTCGATTAAAATTTCATTTTTACATTTTAAAGAAACGTGTTTCAGAATAAACTTAGCCTTAATACGATCAAGATTAACATACTTATAATTTTGGTTAATGCCACAAACAATATATACATTTCTGAAAACCTGTTCAAGTAAAGCTCTTCAGCACTTGTTAACTCAGCAGAATTAACAGAATGTATGCGTGTATACTTTTTTTTATGCCTTCTATCTCACCTGATCATGTGGTCCAAAGGAGAGTTGGCCCAAGGCAGCCGCGGCCAAAACAATAGGATGTTCTTGTGTCGTTATTTTTTGACATATTTTACCGATTCTACACACGTAGAATAAGTGTATGCAGTAACAGTTAACAACAAAACGTGGCGATCTTGCTCAATAGGCGAAAGTACCCTAAAAACTTGACTGTTTGTATTAGTAAGTTTACAATGTTGTCAATGCTGACAAATATAATCTGGTAACCTACAAGTACAGATCGGAAATTAATCTAGGCAAGGAAGTTCCAGCTTCGACAGCATCGTCACTCTCTATTTTGTCATTTTCCTTTGAAAACGATGCCTATTATTCAGTTCCAATTTCAAGATGAATTTCATTTTCATTACCTTTATAGTTAGACAATAAGAGCCCAGATGAGACAGCAGCTAAACGCTCGCTAACTGATATAAAAAAAGTATGCAAATTCTCTCTCATCATACTTAAGAATCGAAATTGTTACAATTCTACTTCTAGAATTGGATCAAAAGGTTTACCATCGCCAGCTACCAAACCTTTGGCAAATGATATACATGCGTACAAGTCTTGTATTTAGACCAATCGCAATTCCAAACCCATAATATCTCCTAAACATAATTGTCTTGTTGGAAACCACAGACACTTGCAATTATTTTCTATCACGACTTGCATTCAATAATGACATTCCATGGTGTCTTAATATGCTTACAATTATAGGGCAATTACTCCAAGTATTTCGTTGCGTTCAATTATTTTTATAGAATGGAACAAGAAAATTGCCTCGTATAAATGTAGCTTATGATATCTCTTTGATACTTTATCAATGAAGCGTTGATCCATAATTGAACATCAAAGAGGGCATTTTGCTACTATCCAGACGATTTGTCACCTCTGTTACTGACAACGCTTCTGCAGGGTTCAAGTCATTGACTTTTACGTTACAATTTAGTACAAAGGTATATTATATAAGAATATTAAAGTACCCTACTATCTTGTTGGTCGAGGGGCGTAAAGTATCGCTTTGTAATACAATCTCTGGATAAATTTTTATAGGTGCATTTTTCTTACACATCGCTCATCGCCCTCACACATTACTGGTTTAAACGCAGTCTTAAGGAATTCGATGCAAAGTAAAAGAATAAAAAACGTAATGAGACTGACTAACGTAATGACATTTTGGATAATTGGGACGGCGCATATACACCCCATATAGTCAAGCGACTAATAACTGGCGGGTCTTACTTAACTAATCGCTGTACAGGAAATATGAGAAAGCAAAACAGCTATATTGCAATATCGAATTTTGCATGGTGATGGGGCATTTTGTGAATGCCCACCTGGCCAGCTACTAACCTCAAGTAGAAAATCTATCGCCAAGCACCTAACGGTGTGTTCCGGCTGCTGTCCTTGAGAACCAGTAATTCTTGGTTAACCTGAACCACATCTTCGACCACATCATAACTTAGCACCAGCCGAGATAGTGGTCAAAGGCTAGCCTACCAGCTATAAACAAAAATAACAATTGGCAGAAAACATGTTAATGCACGGATGTTGTGTATCAGCAGACCTAAACGTCATCCCGAAATATCAAGAATATTGTGTTAAGGACGAAAATCAATCTACTACAGCGCCCTGTCACCATTTTCGCAGGATTACAAGTTCAGCCATTGTTCAATCCGGACAAGATAAATAAGTCCAATTTCGGCGACACAGCCGTACCCCCGGTAGCTTAATAGATAAAGCATCCGGCGCGAAATCGGAAGGACGCGGGTTCCATTCCCGCCCGGGGCAAAACATTTTGTATTCCAATAATTTGTAAATTTATGATTTTCGCTTAGTACGCGGTAGTGCTTGTAATCATAATATATAGAAATATAGAAGGGTAGCGACATCATTTCGTGAGTTAAGTGTTTGAAAAAACACTTCTTTCGGTCAGATGAAGTCTAGTAGTCTGGTTGATGGCCGCGCACCGTCCCCTATGACGGTTTAAGAAATACGATTGGAGTACGAAATTTCGGCGACACAGCCGTACCCCCGGTAGCTTAATAGATAAAGCATCCGGCGCGAAATCGGAAGGACGCGGGTTCAATTCCCGCCCGGGGCAAAACATTTTGTATTCCAATAATTTGTAAATTTATAAATAAGTCCATATTATAACAAAGTAATTCAAATACCTAGTTGCCAACCATTTGTGACTACTGTGTCACTTGATACGTTCAACCACAATAATACCTAGACTGGACTATATGGAAATTATCCCAACATTCATGACGAAAATCAGTGTCGTCATGGGAAAGTAGTTAGAATAAATATGATATCATAATAAAACCAGACAAGTAGTTTAAAGCAGTACTAAGTGTGGCTTGTATACTTGTGGGCGCCCGTATGCACGTGAAACAGCATACACACTATGGCATGTATCTAGCTGGCGTGCCCAAAGTGCGTTGATTTATTTAAAGCGAATATGTACACAATTTGAGAATTTATAAAAAACCGGCTCGCGTCGATTGGTGCGAAAAATGTTAATAATAATATATAACCGTGGTTCGTCAAAAGCTGTTTGTAATATCTATAGGAGGTGATGAATCTGACTAAGGAAGAAAGGAATGACCCCCGAAACGAAAAAACAGTCGGTTCCAAAATGAACCGAACGCAGCAAAAGTTGTCGTAGTTTAAATGGACATGTGGCTACAGTGCTGCTAGAGAATCGTAAAACGGTTAATATTGAATGGTACACGATAATTTGTTTGCCAACAACAGTATTTGGAAGGTCAAAAGATCGAATGGACGGGTCACCGGCCGTACAGCCCTGATTTGGCACCAACGTCTTCTATTTATTTCAAAGCGCGAGGAATACATTACGTGGTCAACAATTTTCAACCCACGATGAAGCTGTTGATGCGTTCAAAATTCATATTTTGGAGATACCCCAGAGTGGCAAAAAGCTATAAAAATTGCTCTCAACGTATGCAAAAGTGCAAAGATCAGCATCAGTACTATCAGTACTAATATTATAAATGCGAGAGTAACTCTGACTGTCTGTTACGCTTTCACGCCAAAACTACTGGACCGATTTGAATGAAATTTGGCATGGAAATAGTTTGAGACCCGGGAAAAACATAAGATAGTTTTTATCCAACTGCGCAAAAAGATGTTAATGTTTTTGCGCGATAACCTACAAAGGCGCGGGCGGAGCCGCGACCGAAAAGCTAGTAGAAAATAATTTGAACAGGAATTAAACCACATAAAATGATAGATGTTTGTTTCTTTTTGTTATTCCGGAACCAAATGATTAAATAAGAGCTTTCATATTACATAGATGTTACCTATACACTTTGTTTTTCGTTACACAAAATAGAATATGTCCTAGGGCTTCCCAGTCAATATACTTTTCTGGTTTTGCTACGATGATAATATTATCTGAATGTCAGTGTCGTTATCAAGTATGACCGAATGGTAATCAGTTTATATTCCTTTAGAAATCCCACATGACAATTGAATATGTTACTACGTACATTTATTCTAGGGTGTTGGGTCATAATTGCAAAATTACCGTTTTTAATGGCTTGTTTGAAGTGAGAAATCTATCTTGTATTCGACTTAGAATTCCGTATGTTATCACGCCGTTTGTTCTTCTATATTTCGCCGCTTGTGACTATGGGGATATTGAAAATTCCGTTCCTTTGCCGTGGTACCATTAGATAGTTCCTTTGATGGTACCACGGCAAATTTAATTTGCCATTGGTACCATTGACTCAATAGTACTACGAAAATGCTGATTTCTATTAACCGTGGTACCATTGAATCGTTAGACTAAAAAATCCATTGGCTTTGCTTAATTCAACGGAAGCAAGATCAATAAAGAACAATTTATATGTTGAAAATTCTACGATTTCCGAACATAAAATTAGATTAATGCGTAGATTACTCATACATCAGTACCTTAGGTCAGGAAAGAACGCAAATTTCTCCTGTTTTTTTATCTGAGTCAGTACAGTCTACACGATGAAGAAGAAAACGGTCTTCCCGAAGACTCTATCCTTCTTCACATATGTCTTTGGGTCCTATATTTAAACCTTACACGAAGAACCGTTCGAAATAAGTGATTAACATTTTATATAAACCTGTATATACATTATAAAAAAACGTGAAGGCACCTGCAACTTGGACCAAACATTCGAATGTAACAGGCGCGTAATATTTTTAGCCCAGCCTCAGCATCAGATGTCGGATTTGGGGCAACGACTCCGACGCGTGGGCGAAACTGGGATTACGCCTAAACCAACCAAATATCAGACAAATAGGGTTTTCTTATATTTCCGCCAAGTTATTCATCGTTTGTACTAAACTTATGGTATATTTGGAACAGTTGATTTGAATTCGGGCTTGAGCTTCACCGCATGGTGGAAGGCCATTTTGCGAATGCCCGCTTGGCTAGCGACCACCCTCAAGTAGAAAATCTGTCACCAAGCACCTAACGGTGGGTTCTGGCAGCTGTCCTTGTGAGCCTAGCCAAGTTCTTCTCATGCAAATTCTAGGTTAGCCTGAACAAGATCATCACTTCCCATCAGATGAGACTGTGGTTAACCTTACCAAATCAGCAATTAAAAAAAAATGTAATGTGGAAAGCGTAGTAGGACTCGAAATCATCATTAGCAGTCATAACTTCGAACGTTGAACACGTGCCTCCTTAATTTAGGGGGCTTTTGCAATAATCACCAGTCTTGGCAGGCGTTTTGCGCTTTTTTTTATGTCTTATAGGTTATCTTTTGGCCACTATTGTTCAAAGTGATGTGAAGTGATGATGTGGTCGAAGATGTTGTTCAGGCTAACCTGGAATTTGCATGAGAAGAAACTATCATTGCAGTGTAAGATGGCTTAGAGTTCTTCAAAGGCCGCTGCTGCTCGTCTTCTGGTATTCTGTCCTTTCAACTCCTGGAGGAAGCTATGTAGGTGCAGTGCAATACAAGTCCGGCAAACCACAGGAAAATTAAAGAAAGACTTAAACATGACATCATATTAATACTTGCGTATCATAGATAATGATAAAAATTGAATTTAATATACATAAATGACGGGCGATTATACAGGTTACAAGAGTGCCTATTTAAAAAAAATACTCTGACACACATGGAATCCATAACTTTATTGACAGATAAATACTCTTTGCGACTAATCAGTGAAGTCAAAACCCATGGATAAAATAAGCTTGTGGATTAACTTCAATAGGTAGGTAACCTTACTGTATATAGCTAACAAATATTATATATTGACATTTTATTTAGGTTCCTACTTAGTTTTCAAATAAGCGCTAAAACGATAGATGGTAATGTAATATTGTGACGTTGCTACGACAGTAAACCACAGACTATTAAGAGATACTTCGTATGCACATTTTTCAAGACAATTCGCTTACAATTGTCACTGTCAAAGTAATTTGCGATCTAACACATCTGTGCCATTATTTTTGCAAGGATTACGCCATTTCCAGTACAAGTGCATTTATAGGTCACATGATTAGTTTTATAGGTGATATAGGTACATATACAAGACACAGATGCTATTGTATATTTGCATTTTATGTACTTAGGTATTTAATATTTACTATCGAGGCATCGATTTAAATAAAAAAGTAATATAGAGTACGCTCTAATACCACGACAATTTAATGTGGAGAAAATTTAACCCAAGCATATAAAGCACAAAGCTATATTTACATTGTATATGAAACTTCTTAATTAATGACAAAAGCAGAAAGACAAGCATGCAGTGGACGCACATACGCACACTACTGAGACTCCATCAGGAGACGTCGCCTGATTTGGCATTGCCATGTTTGAGGTTTCTTGGTATAAAATTAGTGCCATATCCTTAGCTAGTTTAAATATAATCTGATTTAATATACTCAATGTTAACGTTACTAACACAAACGACTAATATGTAATTGATTCATTACCAAATATATAATTGGCAACAGTGTCAACTTCACAATTATTGAGGTTTGACACATTGAATGTATTCAACGAAACACAATGATGTTGGCAAACGATGGCAGAACTTCATGCTGACCAATATTTCACAAAACTACTACCTATATTGCGCTTTGCAATTGAAATGAAAACACATACAAACACAACGATTTTATATAGGTACTGTCTAAACATCCATAAGGGCAAGTCTACTGCCACAACGGGGCATAGCTCCGGACTTGCTACTATACTTACCTACCTTTACTTACCTACCTTTCCCAACGCGAGATCGTAGGACCTCATTTTTACAAAGCAACTCTTTATATCACTCGACTACCGAAAACCTCAATTTCCAGCAGAAATGTTTAATTAATTTCACATTTTACTCACCAGCAGTGTGTTTGCCTGATATAGGATCGGCTTCCATCACCATCTCGCTTCAGTCACCTTAAAACAAAAGATACCTATCATAAATAATAGAAGAAGATTCCCCAAATCATCTCAATCGAAAGAAAACCCTATGCTACCAACTCCAAACTGTGGCCAAACGTCATGAGGTATGCACAATGTTATTTATTGAACAAAAACACACTGTTTACATCGATCCTGCCAGCGACTAAAATGACGAATTAAAATCAGAAATAAATGTATGAGAAATAATGACACGTCGCACACCCACGTAAGGTTTAAAATAGATTCTCTCAAACGACCGCTTTAAATTAGACGATACTTCGAGTCGAGATTGCGATAAGGGGGACCTCGATAAAATGGTGAGGTGTTCGTTTAAAAAAAATGACGCGTAAATACGAACAACAGTACTAATTAGAATATCTAATCACGTGGAACGCGACTGCTCTGCCATTACAAATATTTTGCCTTGTTTTAAACAAATCTTACGAATATGTTATTGCCTTTTGTTGAATGTCTGTGACCGTTGTCAAAGCAATGCTTTGAATCCTTGTTCAAATGTTTAGACATAAATTATCATAGTCACGTATGTTTCAATACACACCGCATTTGGCTTTTCGATAACCGAATGCGTGCTAAATGTTAGATAATTAAATAAACCGATTGGCACATGGCTTGCCTTGCAGTCACCGTCGCCGTCGGCGTCATATCCATAAAAGGATTCTTATCTGTAGCTGTTTATTGCCAATAAAAATAGTGGCTTTACTTGTTGTTAGCACAAACCAATTTCTTTTGAATTGAAATACCATTACGTATGAAATTACGATACATTTCTATCATGTATTTTGAAGTAATCGTAGAAGAGCTTGCCCTAACCATATCCATGACCGTAAGACAATGTATACAACGTTCACTGAGGTCATTACTTGGATGGGTCTGCTTACATTTACTACTGAGCGCTTCCGTGCCTTGGGCAGACGTCAGTCCCGGTTGTTGTCTTAAGATGGCAGTCGTTATAGCATGGTCCGAAGCGCTCGTAGCGAAGTTTGCTTAGCCATTCTGAATCGATCAGCAAAGTTAAGCAACGTCCGCCGCGGTCAGGAGTTGGATGGGTGACCGCTGGTGACATTACTGAGCGCTTCCGTGCTTCGGAGGGCACGTTAAGCCGTCGGTCCCGGTTGTTGTCTTAGGATGACAGTCGTTACAGCATGGTGGTAGGGCACTTTGCGAATGCCCGCCTGGCTAGCTACCACCCTCAAGTTGAAAATCTGTCGCCAAGCACCTAACGGTGTGTTCCGGCAGCTGTCCTTGAGAGCCAGTAATTCTAGGATTAGCCTGTACAACATCTTCGACCACATCATCACTTAACATCAGGTGAGATAGTGGTCAAAGGCTAACCTATCATGCATAAAAAAAAAAAAAAAAAAAAATGGTGGCAGGGCATTCTGACCACCTTCAAGTAGAAAATCAGTCGCCAAGAACCTAACGGCGTGTTCCATAGGTTAGCCTGAACAACATCTTCGACCGCGTCACTGACTGTTAGGTCAGATAGTGGTCAATTGCTAGCCTATTAGCAATAAAAAACATAATTTAGTTTTAAGAATTCCGTGTAAGAACTCCAGAAACGAGGAAGCACGGAAGGTTAATATTGCAGTCCGATTATGATAGTAGGCACGCGATGAAACAACAGTATGAATCATTGTCTGTAGATAGAATTTTCAACTATAAAATATAACTGGAATATCATCTGTTTTTTTTTATCAGTGTGTGGTGTCTGCGATATTGAATAAAGTCGATCGAGCGCGAATCGACATCGAAACAGCGAGGATTCCGTTCCGTACAACACACACTGTTTTTACTTTCCTTTTTGCGGTTTTTTTTATTAGAACCGAAACCCGACTCATATTTGGTTGTTCTTGATATATTTTTTGTTTGACCTAAGATATTGCATACTAAGTTTAATGTACATATAGCCGTTTTAATGATGGAACTAAAACGAAAAACATTGAAAAAGTACGTTTTTTATATAATAGATATTAGATAAATAAGAATAGATTCTCAATTCGGTTGTATTATTTTATCGTCATTACCTCATATATGATTTGAATGGATATTTTTTTTTTTTTTCATTAGATTGGTACCATAGAAATGTCTTCAAAATCGATTTAGTACTCTGACCGACTTCAAAAAAGAGCAGGAGTAACTGTATTTTCATACCCAAAGTGTGTTTCTTAGGTGGTCATTCGGGTTCCCAAGATACAGGCCTAGGCCTAGGCGAGTTTTGGGCCCTCTGATAATATAAAGTGTGTGCAATATAATTATTATATTAGGTATACATTGTCTAAATTACTCTTACGGTTAGTTCAGCAAACGTAATGTATTACAGTGTACATATATACATTTATACTTTCAGTAAAATAAAAAAAAAAATTTCATTACTCAATTCGACTGTTTTTTAAAATCGATATAACTGAAAAAATATCTATGTACCTAATCCAAACATTAGTTATTATTTTTATATTATTTATTTTATTAATATTTTATCATATTAGCATCCATGCCTCCTATTATTTTATATCGGCGCGGCGCGTGTAGGTTCAAGGCGCTGACAAGTGCTAAATGGCTTTACGTACGTATACCTACGTAATGTAAATTAAGTATTGTAATAATTTTACTATATAGTATGTACTTAACACATTGTTAAAAAACGTTTAAAAGAATGGCCCCGAGTTTCTTGCCCGTTCTTCTCGCAGTGGCTCTATAATTTTTGTTTGCTGAACGTGGCAGTACAATGTAGTATATTGCAATATTAAAATTTGTAACTGACCTTCATAAGAGCGTCGTAGACGCCTAAATTGAATAAATGATTTTAACTTTGACTTGAACAGATTTTCAACTAAATATATTTAGTTTGTAGCAGTAAGAAAATTATATGTATATTAAAGTAAATATTTATATGTATAATGCATTTTAATTGTATTGATCATATTCTCTAAGGCCAAGTAAATTCTGAAACACGTTTCAGTAAATTTTTCTGCATATAATAAAATTGCATAGTATCTTAATTATTCATATATGTATGTAATAAAAATATACTAATACAATAGAAAATCTTTATCAAGAGGGACAAGTTGAGTTATATTTTCAATTTAAGTTAATGGTTTTGTGTTCATCGCTGCCTCTGTATCACTCCCATCCCATGCAATAGAATTCAATTAATCATTAGTAGTAATAGTCCTATCCTATGGTAATAGAATTTTAGCATTTGGAAGCGTATAAATAATAGGGTCCGTTTCTCGTACGGGACCTAAAAATCGTCACAAGTACGAGTATGTATCATATACTAGTATCACATTCAGATCATTCGACAGATAAGATTTTGTGCCACACTGTCTACAGAATTCTGACGTAATATATCACAGTACAATACATAGTTCACAACAGTCAATAGTCGAGCTCAAAAACACGGAAATGAATCTAGATTAACTGCTCACTTCGTGTTATTCTTTTCCTTGTATAAAAACGGAAAGGTCAAGAAACCAGACGCACATTAGGCGGTAGAATTCGTGTTGTGGGAGCGATCAATTTGCTGAAAAGGTCTTGGGAGTTACCTAAAAAGAAAACGAAAGCGCTCTTCGAAATGCTTTCAGGCTGTGGTGAACGATAAATCCATTAGTTTAATACCTGTCTGGTATTTAGCATTTAACAGCATTTGAAAAGGGTTTATAGAAGTAAAAGTTTTCAAGAATATTCAATTATTTATACATTTTTGTATCACTTGTCGAAGTACACGAACATAGAATAGAACGCTACGTTTATTTGATATTATTGTAGTTACTTTATTACTTGAAATCCTATGTAGTCAACGTACCTGCTCGTAATTTAGATAATTTGATTAGGAAGGCAGAAGGTTAGACTTTTTCCGGCCTTTGTTTTTATTGGTGAAGTATACATGTTTAGTAATATTTACTTGGTTTTATCCTGAGGCTAAGTGGGACTGCACAACTTGTATTCACCACACTGTTCAGTTGTTTTGTTATTGATCTCACTGTCCACACCTTTCACACACATATCCTTCAAGCTATCACACACACATTACCTGAAGGCAGACGATACACATCAAAGAAAGGGATAGACACTCATTGGTGTTATCCTCCCAAAAAGAAACAGCTTACAATACATCCGCTCAAAGTTTAAAGACTGATTGAAAATAAGGCAGAAAAATAAAATAACTTCCTACAGGCAGTCTCACTTTCTTTGACCTTCATCTACCCCTATATCTATATCGGTCAAAATTAATACCCAATCGTGTTTAACTGTAAATGAGTTCATTACGACACGAGTTCCTGAGTGGCTTTTACTACCAAACACGTAAATGTAAGTATTTGACGTACGGGTTCAATACAAAGTCGTTACGTTAGGGTCAGTCTGCAGACAGACTGTTTTATAAAATATGCGATGACGCGCATAATAATACGTCAGTCTCGAGGGGTCGCCCTTCCATTCATGGAGACGACCTTGATCCTCGCTCAATTAATTCACAACAATAACCACGAGTAATACGATACCACGGCTCGCCATGTATGGCACTCCTGAACGGTAAACAGCACGGATATCTCGGACTGGATTTTGCTAAGAAACGGAAAACGAGATTTCTAAGGTAATCATTTGAATGTACTAAACACTGCATTCTGCACGGTTTCCTTCATTAAAAATACAGGAATGGCTCGTTTCTCTTAAGTCCGTGAGGTATCAGTCTTAAAAAATCTAATTAAAGTTAAGTAGTTTTAATTCAATAGTAAGAATTTCTGACATTTCTTTACTGAGCATTGAATCCAAATAGGAGTACGTCAAGGTTAACAATATTTTTGTATATAAAAACAGAAATCATTACACGTTTACCTAAATTCGAGGGTTAGTCAGATGTTTGTAAACACCCATGCACGTTTTCCAATTATGTTTTGGTCTCATGTAACAAGGGGCGATCGTATTGCCATGTACCAGGCACCATTCTCTGTTTTAAATAATTACAGAAAACTTTGCCCGACACGTGGATCACAGTAACCCACACAAAAAAGGCTGATTTTGGTCAAACTTTATGTGCATGTACACACTCGCATACTTTTCTTTTGCACCCCACAAGTCCTTTTTGACACAGAATTAATATTCTAGTACTCCTTTGGTCGGTTATGGACGGTGTTATTAGGCAATATTTTTTTTTTTCAAACTAGCTTTTTTTTATTGCCTGATAGGTTAGCCTTTGACTACTATCTCACCTTGGTAATTGATGATGTGGTCGAAGATGTTGTAAAGGCTAACCTAGAATTACTGGCTCTCAAGGACAGCTGTCGCAACACACCGTTAGGTGCTTGGTGACAGATTTTCTACTTAAGGGTGGTAGCTAGCCAGGCGGGCATTCGCAAAATGCCCAACCACCATGCAAGGATGAAATAGGTGATAATTTGGCAATAACGTCTGAATAGTCCCAATGTGGTATTCATGAAAATATGAAATGGGTGTTCCTCATCTTCCCAACTTTCTACAACTCTCAAATTTGTAAGTAAGATGATATATTAGTAAGCCATAAAAATACTTGTAATTTATAATCAAAACAGACCGTGTGTGACCAAGTATGTAATTGTCCCCAATGAGTTACGACTGTTGCACGTGATGTCGTGATAATAGACATTGAGGAACAAGTTCGTCTCTATGCGTGCTCGGAAGACATAACAGAATTCTTGCCTCATGCAAGCATAGATAGGGCCAACCCTACAACTCTACCCGCCGTAGAATAAATTTACAGCTAACGTCCACTAGGGTTGCCAAATCGATTGGCGTTATTGGTGAACTTCTCAGCGGATCATTATTGCACTGTGAAAGATATTTTCTTTTATGTATGTTTATTTGATAAAGTTTCGCCTTCCATTTTCTACAGAAACTATATATCAGCTCAGCGGATCATGAAAAAATATTTATTATGCATATTTTATAAAAATTCAGGTGAACTACGAACGGCTTGCGTGAATTTCGACCGCGGTAGATAGTAAATAATGTAATATAAAACATACAACTACAAGTAGGATGGCAAAAAAAAACACCGAGTTTGGAATACATGGTATTTAATATATTATGATGAAACCACGCTAACATGGAGAACCCTTAAATATGAAATCACTTTAAAAGCTGATTCGTTGCCTTTGTATTTATTATATGAAACATCGTTCTGTAAGAAAATTCATTATATATTTTTTTATGTTGTGAAATGGTGTTAAGGCCAAGTCGTCCGCCTGGTCCCGTGGTAAGCGTCCATTATGTTACTTTAATTATCTCCCAGGTTAAAGAGAGTATATGAAGGAAACAAGTAAAAAGCAGTTATCAATTCTAGCACAGAATAATAATGAAACCAGGATTACTCCGCAAAGCCATACCAATAAATAAGCGACGAGCCAGGCCTGATTCTAATAACTAGTATAGGAAAAATACAGAGTCAGTCGCGGAACTCGATTTCACATAGCGGTTACGTCAAGTGAAATCGAATACGGATAGCTAAGGATATCGATTTAATCGTTACATTAAAAACATATGCCTTTATATCGCAACCTTATATATTGAGTTATATATAATGTTTTTTGAAAGTGTCGTCTGCTATCTTACCGATTTCAAAATTTATTATAGCTTATTTTTTCCACCTTCTAATACATATTTGATATTATACGTATACTATATATATATATAATACTAGACCGTCTAATGACCCGACATACGTTGCCTTGCCGGTTTTCTTATTTTTTAACACACACAAAAATCATTAAAATCGGTCCAGCCTTATGGCGGCTGAAATTCAGTGACAAATGCAAGTATAGAATAATTTTATTATGGTTGAATAACTCAGCAATTACTAAGTTATTTAGACTGATTATATATTTTCTTATAGTTTAAGGTTCGTATGTACTATACTGATAAGACATAGCAGTGTATATATCCATCCCAATAAAATAATCACAACTTGAAGAAGTTACCAAAGACACATGATCGTTATAATAATCAAGATATAACTCGGTTTAATTAAGAAACAAATCAAATATGGAGCCGCTTATCATTACCTGTCCTCTACCCTACTTCATTATTAGATTCGTTTTTATATTAAAACCAGGTTTTGAAGCAATGATGGCCGAACGGTAATAGCTGTGGACTGCCGCGCCGCAGGTCCGTGGTTCGATGCCCACTACAGGCTTGAGCTTCAATGCATGGTGGAAGGGCATTTTGCGAATGCCCGCCTCGCTATAGCTACCCTACCCTACCTCAAGTAGAAAATCTATCAACAAGCGCCTAACAGTGTGTTCCGGCAGCAGTCCTTGAGAGCCAGTAAAATTACAGGCAGATTAGACTTAACAGCTGTATGTATCTCAGGATGACGTCGTCACTTGTGACGAAATGCATCTGTTATAGGCAGAGGTTAGTCCGCTTAACATCAGGTGGGCCACGCGCATGTTCGGTCACAATCACATAAAAAAATGGGCAATGTGCGAGTACGACTCGCGCACGAAGGGTTCCGTACCATTAGCTATACATTAGACTTGATATTTTAACCTTTTTTTGTTTTAACGTGCGCGAGTCCGACTCGGACTTGGCCAACTTTTTGTATTTGTTGTTATAGCGGCAACAGAAATACATCATCTGTGAAAATTTCAACTGTCTAGCTATCACCGTTCTTGAGATACAGCCTGGTGACATACGTACGGACGTACAGCGCAGTCTCAGTAATAGAGTCCCGTTTTTACGCTTTGGGTACGGAACCCTAAAAATCATGATTAGGTGCGATTCACGCAAAATATATTTTGCCCATCACTCACACTCCCAAATAACACTCGTATTAAGCTAAAAATATATGTTACTAAGCCCTTTTGACATTCGTTAACAAAACTAGCCGGCACACAACAGAAGTAGGCCTACCGTTTCCTTTGTGTATCAAAAACAAGAGATGCTCCATGCTTCCTATATTTAACACAATATACCTTGCGTAAGTGCTTTCAGTACATACGGGACATAGCGCGATTGCCAAGTGGGAGAAAGTCATATTTGATTGGATATTGGCATGCGGCTGCTATTGTTACATTGAACTGTATATATTATAATTATTATTTATGTACTCGTAGATTACTGACGTTACAACGATAAGCAGTGAGCGCGTGGTAAAATTCCGAGTCGGAATTTTACCATTTGTTTATTTGTGTATAATAAATATGTTTGTTTAGATAAGCTGTGGGGAGCCGTGATAGAATGTCAACCCCCCTTTGCTAACTGGGGGTGTCGTGAGAAGCGACTAGGGGTAAAATAGCGTAAGGTGGGCAGCACCGCCTTCTGAAGAACTCTTAAACTGCGATCCCCCAAGACGCCTGCCAAGCGTGGAGTATATAGTAGTATAGAAGGCCTCTGCACTTTTGGTACATCTGCGTATCTGTCTGGACAGGATTATTGTACAGTGGGTGTCGTCAGAACAGATCAGAGCTATGCATGGCTATGCGATAGAAAGGGAGATAACTTGTATGTGAATATAAACATTAGGTACTCCATGCTTTGCTAAGTGCACTTTATTAAATCTTACCTAGAGGTGCTTATTTATTGGAATGGCTTGGCGGAGTGATCCTCGTGTTCCCTTTTTTTTCTATGGCTTAACGTAGAATACGAGGACACCCGATATAATTGCATCTCCCAATATCATCGGAGTAAAAGGCTGAATGGGTCAGAGACCATCGTAAGAGGCTAAACAACAGCACCCTACTGACAAACTGCTATATACACAGCGATCCCACAAGACGCCTGCCAAGCGTGGAGGTTATGGTTCAACCCCCCATGATGGGGAAGGCTATATTCAGCAGTGGACAATCCGGCCAATAAGCAAGTTTTGATAAGAGGTATGGGTACAGACCCGTGGGGTGCCGGAATATCATCCCTTCTCTGTTTTCTTCTGTGTTGTAAAGAGGCGACGCGCCTTCTGAGGAACTGTTATATTATACTGCGATCCCCAGGAGACGCGTGCCAAGAGCAGTAATTATGGCAAACCACCTTAAACGGGAAGGCTGTATTCAGCTGCATCAATTCGGCTGATACAGTATAGGTACATACAGCATCACAGTTAATTTTCCACCTGCCTTCAACAACAAAACTGTTTGCATATATGTGTGTACAAGTAATATATATGTATGTAAACAAGTCATATATTACAAGTGAGTATGCAGTTGTTTGTTTGAAAGCAGATGTTTTGGTCACAGAAAAAAAAGGATACTGCAAAATAATAATTAAGTTTATAACTGCAGACTGCATCATGTGCATCTGGCTAAATAGGGCCAACAAACTAACGACAGGTGCTTGCATATTTAATTTGCAAATACATGCATTTTTTGCTACCTACTATGTTGTAGAAAAAGTATGAAGTAGAATAAGTACTTTGTATGCCTGTGTTACAGTCTCCATCACAATTAAACTAGAAGGCTTCAATTCTAAATTCAAAATCTATGAAAATTTAAATCTTTTAAATATCTGATACGTTTTCAGTACAATACCACCTGACAATAAGTGATTATATAGTAGTACTAGCTTTCCGGACGCGGCTCCGCCCGCGCGTATGTCGGTTATCGCGCAAAAACATTAACCTCTTTTTACGCAGTTGGATAAAAACTATCCTATGTTTTTTCCCGGGTCTCAAACTACTTCCATACCAAATTTCATTCCAATCGGTCCAGTAGTTTTAGCGTGAAAGCGTAACAGACAGACAGACAGACAGACAGACAGAGTTACTTTCGCATTTATAATATTAGTACTGAATACTGATAAAAGGCCTCTGCACTTTTGGTACATCGGCGTATCTGTCTGGACAGGATTATTGTACAGTGGGTGTCGTCAGAACAGATCAGAGCTATGCATGGCTATGCGATAGAAAGGGAGATAACTTGTATGTGAATATAAACATTAGGTACTCCATGCTTTGCTAAGTGCACTTTATTGAATCTTACCTAGAGGTGCTTATTTATTGGAATGGCTTGGCGGAGTGATCCTCGTGTTCCCTTTTTTTCTATGGCTTAACGTAGAATACGAGGACACTCAATAGAATTGCATCTCCCAATATCATCGGAGTAAAAGGATAAATGGGTTAGAGCCAATCGTAAGAGGCTAAACAACAGCACCCTACTGACAAACTGCTATATACACAGCAATCTCCAAGACGCCTGCCAATCGTGGAAGTCATGGCTGTAATAGTGGTAGTAGATGTTAACAAGACTTAACCCAGAATAGTAAACAGCACTTACAACTTCTGGATGGAAGTTTCCAAACATTTATGTTAGCATTATAACTATGGACTGGTGAACAAATTCTGGACATATGATCAAATATTCATTCTACAATAGGTATCTCAAATAAAACTCCAAATATGATAATTTCTAACATTTGTGGACACAATTTTGGCTAACTGTAGGTTATCGAAATACCCTAATTGATGAACTAAGGAATTTTAATTCATGTCACTAAGTAACTGAAGTAAAATTAATCACATTATTGACATAAGAAATCAGTAATACAACCAGACACAAGTTAATATCACGTAGCAATCATTAGATATAGTATTTGTTATCTTATCATTACACGTTGTGAGCCATTTTTTTGCAATTTATATGGCATATGAGTAATGATATGAAAACTATAAACATTAGTTTGAGCGGTGTCACACCATATCAACGGCTGATAAGCATCGAACTGTAGTATCAATTTATAGGACTATTTCACAGAACCATAGCAAGTCTATCAATTTTGTTTGCACATGAAATAATTACAAAGATATCTAATGAAATAATAAAGAATCTTGAATCTAACATCAGCTGAGGATGTATCTGACCCTTATGCTATAGATGGAAGCTTAGATGTTTTTATCCCCAAATATTATATACAGTGATCGGAATAGGCAGAATGATTTTACGTACTTACATTACGTAGTCATAACATGGATATGCCATTTCCGGAAAGTTCCGATATTCACGGGATTGCGTTACATAATATTATTAAAATAGTGATTCAGTAACTACTTCAGTAACTATTTAAAAATTAAGAGAATCAATTTTCTAACATTTTAAATTCATTATGGTTTTGTCTGCTCTCCATGCGCGTTTCCAAAAAATTCATCTGACTGATTTGAATCTTTGGTGAGTTGCCTAATGCAAATTCGGGACATTTTCTACGATGGGAGAAAACATTTTCCACGAGAAACAAAACAAACGCATTCACTCTCACAGCCCTGCACTTAGTTCAAAGACTTGTATCACGGGTGCAGGGTACACAACTACACCCAGAACCAGAAACAAAAATGTTCCATGGGGAGAAACTTTGTGTTTCCACTGGGAATCGAACCCGGTACCCGCAGCTCTGAAGTCCGATATATAACTGGCTGGACAAGCGGGCAATGTACTATAAAAACTTGAATGTTTACTTGTGATTTGTAAAATTACGGTCACCAATGGCGCTCTAAGAGCATTAAAAGTTATACAGAAAAAAATGCTCATATTGATATGTTAGTCACCTTACGCCTCCAAGTAATATTTTTGATATTCCAGGAAAAAAAAGAATGAACTTAAAATTCCGAAATCTGGGAGGCTTATCCATATTAACATATACCTCCAAGATCATTGACCCTAAATCATTCTACCTATTCCGATCTCTGATTATATATTAAGTAACTCTGATGATAATGTAGAACATATTTAAGGAAAAATGCACCAACAACCTCTCAGGATCATGATAAGGAACCAAATTATGTTATCCAAAAAATAAAGTAATATCTTGATAATCAGGGAAGATATATAATATTATTTTGGTATGGTATAAGAGAATTGGAGCTTAAAGATTTCAGAAGTTTTAAGCATTATTTGCACACTGTCTTGTAGACTCTAATATCAGATTAAACTAAGAGTAAAGTAAATAAGTACTCATGTTGTAATAAAAAATTCACACATTTTGGAAATAAAGTGCTCTTATCGCTGTTTTGGTGTGACAGGCACTGTGGCAAGTATAATCACTGGGCAACTTCGGCTAAGAAGTAACGATTTGAAGTGAGTGTGAGAGAGAGTGCAGTGCTGTATGAGCTGAACATTAAGGTTGAAATTTCAACTCTAATGGACAGGTGTGCTGCTTATTCAGGTTGGCTTGTCAGTTTCATCACTTTGTAATGTTAAAAAAAAAAAATATTTAACAGTAAAACAAGAATCTGCTCTCTGATATTTATGATGTGATTGCCTATTTCAGTAATTTCTTATCAATCATGCTTATTTCAGTAACAAGATGTGTTTAAATTGGTTATGTAGCATTAAGCATTCAATAGCACACTAATTTCATAGTTCAGAGGCCACCACAAATAATTCAGGCAAGCTAACATTTGACACCCTTTCAATACAGCAGTTAGCGAATTGAATAATGGAAATATACTCTTTTTTCAACACATTTTAGCAATATACCCCCACTATAAGAAAATTAGAAATCAAAAACTTCCATCAGCACAAGGCGTTGCTCTTAGAAATGAACAAATTGCCCTTCTTAATCCTTAAGCAGTTCAGTTTTTTTACAATTAAATTCAATTTAATAAATGCCGGAATACAGGTGGGCCTAATGCTAATAGTTCAATTCCCTATTCAAAGAGGTATGTGGCTATATATGACATTTTATTTACTCAGGTCTTATAGTAAATAATACATGGGTATATCAATGGCATTGGCCAATATCTCTAGAAAATAATAGATTTGTCCAGTACAGAGGTGATTTTCAGTCTTGTGACAAATAACACAACTTTTCTCTAAAAATGCTAGATGTACCATCTATCATCTATTGTCATCAGAATTATAATTGAATGATTAGTATGATTTGAGAATATAAACCAAAATTATAAAATAAATTAATACTATGACTGTGCAATTTTAGAGCATATTTTACCATTTTGTTCATGCATACATAAAATCCAATGTCTACATAGATCACCTTTGCTTATTGACACCATGGTTGACATGAATGCTGGTGCATCTTTTGCTAGAAAGTTGTCTTTAGCAGTCCAACACAAAAGTGCATAGATCCTAATGATTTGTAGTTTTATTGTCATGTTATTTATACTAGGTAAGTAGTTTGGTTTTAATTTCATTCTATAACTAGTACACAGAGCACAATAAATATAAATACTCAATGTTGTGTATATCACAGGTGGCCACTTTTAACTATATAGCAGAGAGGATCTTTGTAAGTACATAGCTACTTATACTTTGCACATCATTCCGCTCCCATTTTAGTTCACAAAGAAGATCCAGGTGGCCATAAAAGTACTGCTGAGGCGTAAGGCCAAATTAGACGATGACACTCCGACAACGCTCGTCCAAGGTTACACGAAATAGCGCAGCAAGCCAAAACTTCACCGCTTCGTCCCAGAAACTATAGTTTGAAATATTACGAAACACTAACACACCGAATTATTCTGCTACGCATTGCATCTGCATAGAAATTATATTCGAAGGGATAGGTGATTTTATTATAAACTTACCTCTTTGCAATGAAGCAAAATCTTCTAAAAGTAGTTTTTAAACGTTTTTCCATATAACACTTCCAAAAATAAAAACCCAAATATGGAGAGCAGCACTTAACAAAGTGATTATTTACAATTTTAGTATTTACAAATAACTATGATTCGTAACGTGATGTTTCCACTTCCACTGCGAAAAAATCAGAGACAACAACGCAACTGACAAGCAAACACGACGTTTCGGAATTGTTGTGAAGTTGGTTACAAAATACGAGTGACATTGATAGAAATCACTTTGATAGTGATGTGCTTAAGTTTTGCACAGACTACATAATTGATCACTATAGATATATCGAATTAGGAAAGACTTCAATGTTTTTTTTAATGTTAAGTGTGTTGATGTATGTGTAGGCAAGGCGAGACAAGAGTAATAGATTTTATGTGCAAAAGCTTAATAAGAATGGTGCAACTCAACGGTAAATTCTTTGGAGGTTCTATTTGGCACCTAGTACTAATGGATCCACAACCTTTCATGTCCGTTGTCTGTGCCGTACCTACTGCTAACCACTACTGTGATATTCGTTTCAGATTGCAATGTTTAGTAGTTTAAAAGTAGTTATGAGATTATTTATTTCGCGAGTTTCCAGGGCAATATGTATTAAGTGAATGTTTATTATTTTTATCTCAATTTGACTAAATTTCCATTATTGAGAGTATTATAGTTTTTATTTCTCGTATAGCAAAGGGCAGCTTACTAACGTCACGTCGTTTGAATTATATCGATTGGATATAGACAAGCTTAACAATAAACGTTTTTTCAGGCAACCGGGATCCTGGTCGGGACAGATAAGGGGGTCAATACCAAAAATTAAAAAAACAACCTTAAGCTTTAGATTAATTTTAGCACCGTTATTGACATGTTGCTTAGACACATTAAACATTACAGCTTCCTAGGGTCATAACTGTAAAAATAGTTAAGAGATACTTTCCGTTATCATCGAACAATATGGTTAATATATCGTATAGCCAATGATTCAATGATGAGAATCAGGCTTACGCAAATTTTTAAGGGCAATTTTATAAATCCAATTATCGACAGCCGACCGGGATCCCGGTATGTACATATGATGGAACATCCAGACTCCGGTTTACACATATTAGGGGCATTGATTTATCAGTGTAGCCACGGTAAGGGGAAGCTGCTCTGCTGAGATAATTATATTATATTTGTGTACCAATTAACGTCAAAAGTTACAGTTCTATACTTTTTGGTCCACATCGTTAATGGTACAAACCTTTCCACTTAGAAAGGCGTGACCCTCCATATTTTGTGTAATTGCAACAACCTAATATATACCCAAGCGATCAAATATTACATTTGATCGCTACATCGATGGTGACAAAAAGACAACGTGCAACACAAAAACAAATGAGGCCTTCCCGACAAATACGTATCAATAATTTTCTGTGAATTAGAGTCTCATAGTCTAAGAAAATGATAGTGAAGATGAACAAAATTTTTATATCAGTTTGACATTTCATAATGATGCCATTATGGAATTCGAATCCCAAGATGCAGATCATTTTTATTACCGTTATATTAGAGTAAGACAAATAAGGCACCATAACATAACATTACGCAATAAAGTACAATAATAGATTATCAAAAACATAATATATTCATCGAAAACTTAATCGATTTGTAAAACTGCTATTCGGTAAATCGATACAAAATAAATAAGCTTTTCAAATGTCAAACTAAAGTTCATATTGTCTATGATAAAAATGTTGCCCACTAGATATCGTTTCCTAAATTAATGGGAAAATTATTATGGTACTAATTATTAAAATTGGATACAATGGCTTGTATGTTACCATTCTTCCGTCACTGTGACTTGAATGCCGTGAGGTAGTTAGGCATATGGCAGATAAAGGCTATAGATTTAAAACAAGTAATACAATAGCCCAACGCACACACCCAGGGCGTGTCAGGCCGACGACGAGCATCTCACAGGGTCTCAGCACTATAAGTCGGTTCTTGTTATTGCCCTGTGTTGCTCCCCGTTGGGTGCTGAGCTGAAGAATTAGAATTGCACCCTCATTCCCCCATTTTTCCTGTCCTCGAAGTGAAAAACACCAGAACGCTGTTGCCTACAACAGCGCCTTCTAGCGAAGAATTTTTATTTTGTCCCCAAGACACATCCCAAACGTTGGGATTATGGTAATACCCCAATATTAGGGAAGTCTTTTATTCAACGGTGGACGTCATGGCCATTCATGTGTTTTTGTTGGTCAGTTAAGGACATTGGTACTCTGTAGTATCTGAATAATATATAAATTGCACTTTTCACAGCGCTGAAGCGGAATCAATGTAAAATTGAAATTGATAGTTAGTATTATTTTAGTTGGTTCAGTCGGGTCGCGATTAGGACCTCCTCTGTCATCTTTGGCACCATTCCCGCTTTCAAATACTTCTGAACTTTAACCTAGTACTTAACCTGGTGCTAGGTAACGAGAATAATCTGTGTACCTGAAAAATTATCCGTCCGAATACATTAAAGTAGGGTAGCACCATATTAGCATCAGGGTAGATTTTAAAGGAAGCGCCAAAAATCAATAAACATACTATTCACAGTTCACGAAATAAAATCACTCTAGCTGCATGTCGTTTTCTCATAATAATTCTTTAAGGTTATATTTATCAAATTACTATGTACTACGCAAGTAGTTAAAAAATTTCAGTAAGTAACTACTTTATTCGACAATAATATTACTTTTTTATATCTCGGCACACTTCCATTCGCTTACAATGGCTATATTCATACCATACTCTACACCAGCGCTTTTCTGGAAGATTTTTGAACTGTTACTTATAGATTAAAGCTGGACAAGTTTTTAAGTTTTCTACCATGTGAGATGACTCTCTTAACATCTACCCTCCATATACTAGGGAAATTAAAATATCTAACATAGCAACACTGCCGTCAATTTCCGGACCCGGGGCGGGCCGATACAGCTCGGCTAGTCTCGGAAGCCCAATCAAATCATTGAGCTCAGAAACCGTGGGCGAAACCGTCAAAACACGTCGTGTTTAAAAATTGCGCGAATTTTATTTACGCATTTGAGTGAAGAAAAATACATGTATTTATGACTGCCAGTATTAATGAAATAAAATATTAATTAGAAGTCGCAAGGACGGTTTAGTGTATATAAAGAGTTATCATAGTAAACATTAATTATTGACTGGTGTGTGATTTGTTTATATTTGTGAAAATGACAGCCTCTACAATGATTGAACTGGAATCCTGGATCATCTACCAGTGTGTTCTGAACGAATGCCATGTTTCTAGCTGTAAGTAATAGTTCATATTATCTACTCTTACAACATTTAAGTAGGCTAGGAGGAAGGAGAGAAAGAAAAGCTCCGATTTATTTTGTGTTTGGTACTTTCCTGTTTTACCTATTTTTGAAATCAGTATTTATGCCTAAAAACTGAGGTTCTTATATTCACAAAGCGCTATGATAAAAAAAAAATGCGCCCCCAAGTGTACACACCAACCGATATTTCACATAAAGCAAAGAGGTAGAGTTCTAATGAAAATCATATTATGTATGTAGTGCAAAACTATGTAGGTACCTAGTTGTTTTTTTTGTTTCATTGTCATTGATCGTCGTTGCATAGACTTTTATAAAATAAGCATAAACCGATGTACATAATTTATTGTATACCTAAATTAATTATTCCAGTATGGATGTCATTTAAAATTAACGTAACTCATACATAATAACAATGTCAAAACAGTTTGATCCTGTTACCGTGAAATTATTCTGTGACATGAGGAAAAAAACAGTTAAATAATAAATCTATGTACCTATTAAATTTATGTCTCAGTACAGCATAATTTTCCAATATAAGTATCTAGAAGCTCTTTATTTAGAATATTAACATTATATATAAAATAAAACATGCGTAGATGAACTACTTAATAGATATATTCTGTAACCAGTTTTTCCTATATTACCTAACCTACCTAATAATAAGAAAATTGCATGCTCAGTGTAGGTAAAGGATGACGGCCGTAAAATCCATGTCGAAACTTTTTACAATTTCTTACGTTCTTTTGTTGCCCGCTCTTTTGTAGACATATTCGTAAACTGGCTAGCACCTTTCGAGTTTAGTTTTTGTCGTCAACTCGCGCGCACTTATAAATACAGTCATAAACAAAAATATAAAAACCAGCTAAGTAACGACTATCCAGAAAAAAAGAATAAAATATGTTTATTTGACATGACACGCTTTACTTATACAAAACTAGCTTTCGGGGCGCGGCTCCACCCGCGCGTATTTCGGTTATCGCGCAAAACAGTAACCTCTTTTTGCGCAGTTGGATAAAAACTATCCTATGTTTTTTCCCGGGTCTCAAACTATATCCATACCAAATTTCATTCAAATCGGTCCAGTAGTTTTGGCGTGAAAGCGTAACAGACAGACAGACAGACAGAGTTACTTTCGCATTTATAATATTAAGTACTGATAAAGCCAGTAATATGTAAGTGAATACAGACAATAATATATATATATATATACAAAACTGCTTGTTAACAATATCACAAATGAAAAATATTATAATGACTCAATAATTTGGTTTACTGCCCGTTATGTAAATTATCCAAAACTAAGCAAATAAAAAAACAACAATATTAGAATATTGAATAAAGCGCAATCGCTCCTTAATAGATATTAAGGTGCGATTTATATTAAAATAGGTACTACCGGTTCCAGATATAGGTACTCGTATGTAGTATAAGGTTATAGGTTAGACAGATGATGCTTTATGGTGCCTTGCAATCCCTTGTATGTAAGGCACAATAATCATTAATTTATAATAAAACAAATTATTCTACTTTTTATTTTTATTTAAAACTAGCTTTCCGGACGCGGCTCCGCCCGCGCGTATGTCGGTTATCGCGCTAAAACATGAACCTCTTTTTCCCGGGTCTCAAACTATGTCCATACCAAATTTCATTCAAATCGGTCCATTAGTTTTGGCGTGAAAGCGTAACAGACAGACAGACAGACAGACAGAGTTACTTTCGCATTTATAATATTAGTACTGATAATTCAAGAAATAACAACTTAACACAAATCACACTTATATCACATATATTATAAATGCGAAAGTTTGTGATTGTGCAGATAAGTCTGTTACTCCTCCACTCTGAAAGGCAGAATTGCTTTGGATGAAACATGGAATATGTTATCTATGTCTTGGGACACATATGATACTCTCAATCATCATGATCACTTTTCATAATTGTCTACACGGGTCAAACCGCGGGCGCAGCTAGTTACGTTTAATAAAACTAGGTGTATAGGGGAACGATTTGTTCAATATATAAAATATTGGTCTTTATGAATATGTTTATTGCATCCCTAAATGATAGCCCAGCTGAAATAGTCGAATGGTGTAGGATTGGCTGATCTCGCCGGCTCTCCAACAGGAACATGAGATGAAACATGAGTTACGGACAGACGGACGGACAGGCGGGCAGCGTATTCTTAGTAACAGGGTCCCGTTTTTTACGAAATCCTATAATCGATACTGGAATCACTAATCAGTACTATATATTATATATAATATTATAAATGCGAAAGTAACTCTGTCTGTCTGTCTGTCTGTCTGTCTGTTACGCTTTCACGCCAAAACTACTGGACCGATTTGAATGAAATTTGGTGTGGAGATAGTTTGAGACCCGGGAAAAAACTTAGGATAGTTTTTATCCGACTGCGCAAAAAGAGGTTCATGTTTTCGCGCGATAACCGACATACGCGCGGGCGGAGCCGCGCCCGGAAAGCTAGTTAAATATAAATATATTTGTACCTGTACATTTGGACAAACACATAGGTACTCAGATAATATCATATCTAAAGTTTATAGTTTAGAGTGTGGATATTTGCCAACATTATGCAACAAGTGCGCGAAGTTTTTTATTACAATCGAGATGGGTAATAGAGATTGTAATAAACAACGCGCACGAGTTTCATACGACGTTTTTCAACACACTTGCGAGGAACGAATTCGAAAATTTCGATACGAAAATATTTTCTTGATCTTTTTCATAGCAATAATAATCTGATTAAAAATGTTTATAATTAAATCTTCTAAAGTTCTACTTCAGTAGGTAAAAAACTCTTTGGTTTGTTTTTATATGAAAAACGAACGAAACAAACTGCAATCTCCTTGGTGAGAAGTGTGGAAAATTTGTTTTTTTTCTTCTATTTAAAACACTAGTGCGGTATGTAAAGTAAACAAAAAACACGAGTGCGTTACGAGCGAGTGTGTTCAAAAATAGTTTGGTCGCAATGCTTATTACTTGTTCGTATCCCGATGATACTCCTCAATTCTCCTAATTCATAATAGAATAGAATAATTACTTTTTATACAAAAGCGATTTCCACAGCTGAAAAGTATAAAACAATGTTGTTTTTATTGACTTGGATGACAAAATATGTATTTTAAACGACTTCTAATAGAAGGATGCGGTTTTCAGTTCGATGTTTTTTTTTGTGAGCTTCAATCGTTGATTTAATTGTTAGAGTTAAGCTCTACCTCAAAAAAATGAATCATGTTTGACTAAATTTAAATGGGCTTTCTACCGCTTAGCAGTAATGTTCGCATTACTATCTTCCGGTATCAAGGGTATGGGCACCGTTGAAATTACAGACACATTAGACGTAACAACGTTGTCTCAGGGTGATGAGGGTAGTGCAGTTTGAAGATTTACGAAATCCATCTGTACTGCGTGACGCGTGATTTTTATAATAAAACTGAAAATAGTATTCGCATACCTGGATGATTTATTGGTAATTAAAAATTAGCGCTAGTAGCTATGTTTGCTAAGCCGTTCTGAACCGATCAGCAAAGTTAAGCAACGTCCGCCTCGGTCATGATTTGGATGGGTGACCGCTGGTGACATTACTACTGAGCGGTTCCGTGCTTCGGAGGGCACGTTAAGTCGTCGGTCGCGATTGTTGTCTTAGGATGGCAGTCGTTATGGCATGGTGTTAGGGCATCTTGCGAATGTCCGCCTGGCTAGATACCACCCTCAAGTAGAAAAATCTGTCGCCAAGCACCTAACGGTGTGTTCCGGCAGCTGTCCTTGAGAGCCAGTCATTCTAGGTTAGCCTGAACAACATCTTCGACCACATGATCACTTACCATCAGGTGAGATAGTGGTCAAAGGCTAACCTATCTGGCATAAGATTTTAGGTGAGAGACATTTTGTAAGCAGTACGCATCAGTAAAAGAGTTTTTTTTTTAATACGGAGCCGACTATCAATTTTGAAACGTATGAAATTACTTATCGAGGTCGGACCATGAGATAAACATTTAAATATATAAGAATATATTCCAGTTTCTCAATCGAGAAGAGTTCATAAGACATGTCTTCTAAGTTTCTTGTTCATGCGCAAGTTATGTTAGAGACTGGAGATATATTTTTTTCTGAAAGGTGGGCAGCAACGCCTTCTAAAGAACTGCCAACTTACATTGCGATCCCCAAGACTCCTGCCAAGCGTGGGGATTATGGCAAATACCCCCTTAATAGGGGAGGCTGTGTTCACAAGTGGGCGATCCGGCTATTACAGTACAGTACAGTGATTTATAGCGCAACATAATATAATAAGGAATATTATGTTCCGCATATATTATTCAAACGTAAACAAAAAGCGTTTCTTCTATCTATATAAAATTAAGGGACAAATATTGGCTTAAGCCTCTTAAAAAGAAGCGAGTCTAATATCTTTTCAAAACAATGTCATCCCCTCGGAGTGCTCGCCTCGGTTGTCTACTCCCAGTATTACTTTAATTAAGATGAATGGGCCCGCCTAAATTATTTCACTAATTGAAAGTATCAAGAAAACAAAGACCATCCTCTCAAATAGCTTTACGAAAAACTTTATAAAGTTCGAAACGAGTATCTTAGACAGTCTGTCTTACTCGTAAATTAAATTTAATTAACCTACAGTTGGCAACAAAATACAATTCTTCGGTAATATAGACTGTATGCCCTGGTATTAAGGTGTAGGTTTTGGAAAGTACCTCGTGAATCGATAGAGTCGTCAGAGAAACAGGAGTTCCCAAGGCCGCGACCTCCGCGTCAACAACCCAGTCTACCTATGCTTCATTTAATTTTGTATGGGCACATTACGAATGTTCCTTTGATGTCGGTTCAAATTCAATAAATTGTTAACTGATTATGGAGCGTTATTAGATTTCAAAGAGAACTTTTTCATTTGCTTGGTCTGGTCTTGCTGGGTACGCGGACTTGCGGCCTACGGATTGTGAGCCGAATCATTAGGCTGTGTCAAACCTAGTAAAAGACGGTGACGAGTGTCTGTTTCGTTATCACAAGTAAGTTTGTGGTTTTAAATTCCTTGAGTTGATTTAACGATATATGTCATTAGTCATATAGGAACCATTAATCTGCAGTGTATGATAAGATAGATAAGTCACACACCCATGTCCATGTCATCCACTATGCCTGAGCACATTCAAACGCACGTAACTGACTAAGTATGTACACACAGACCTATTAGACTCACGGAGACGTGGTCTTTTACAGTCCGAGTGTTACTACTACAGTAGTAGTAATAGTATCAGCCAGATTGTCCACTACTGAACACAGCGTCAGGATTTTCCATATTCCCCACGCTTGGGTATTACAGTGTAAGACAGCAGTTCCTCTAAAGGCGCTGCTGCCCATCTCCCGTTTTGCCCTTACTCGCCGGCTTTTACGACACCCTCGGGAAGAGTTTGGTTCGATGACATTCTAGCCCACCACCCCACGGGAATTCCACTCTTATTTGCATATTGTATGGGTAGGCCTCGTTTGTACAATACGTGATAGTGTGAGTGTAGATGCTAATGGTACTTTTACTGTATCAGCCAGATCGTCCACTGCCTCCCCTATTAAGAGGGTATATGCCATAATCCCCACGCTTGGCAGGCGTCTTGGGGATCGCAGTGTAAGTTAGGAGTTCTTTAGAAGGCGCTGCTGCCCACCTTCCAGTATAGTTCCCTTAGTCGCCTCTTACGACACCCACGGGATGATATGGGGAGGTGCAATTCTAATCCGGCACCCCACGGGCGGTCACGGCTCATGGTACTTTTACAAACATCTATTTAAATTAAAAAGGAAGATAGGGTACTCTCTAATATCACGACAATATAATGTGGAGAAAATTTAACACCAACATATAATGCATATACAGCTACACTTCCATTGAATATGCTTTGTAATGAATGACAAAGACAGGAAACAAACATGCAGTACGTAGACGCACATACGCACAATACTGTGACTCAATTAAAAGATGTTGCCTGATTTGACATGTTCGAGGGACGGGTGCCGTTTCTCCCGTTTTTGTAAGTTCAATGGGAACAAACAGTAAAATACTAAAATAACCTACACTAAAAAATATGGAGAGACGCTCCTTTGGCAGTCGAAGTCGTATACCACGCTTATATCCCTTTAATTCGTAAAAATCACTCCCCAGTCACTGAAACTTAGATAATCCGATGAAAGGAAGTAATCTATTAGATCTGATAGTTCAACTATTGGATCAAAAATACTCGTTTAATAAAATTGCAGAGGAAGTTGCGATGACATTTCAGTAATCGATTTGTGAAAAGCGTCTTCAAGTTAAGAGGAGCAATTACATTATCCATTCGAAGAAATGGCATCGAGAACTATTTTATTGATCTTTAGATAAGGGAAAAAGTAATTATCTTTAGAAATGTTTGTTCAGAGTTCAGACTCAGACTGATGGCATGATGGCTTTCAAGCAGTTATGAGAAAAAAGGTAGCATCATTAATGAGGCGAGAGAAGGATTATCGACAGCATCCTGAAGACGGTAGTGGACAGTCCATGTTCTACTTTTGTGAGGCATTTTGTTGTTTCGTTCGCATGGGATGTCCTATTAAATAAGTGTTACATTATTGTAGTAGTGTAATATTTTACATTTAATTTTAATTTTGTGTGTAAATTTATATATTATATAATGTATATAATTATACCTTTAATAAATAATTTTATATATTGTTTCTAACAAAATGCATTTGTTGTTGTACGAAATATATGAATCTGAATTTAAATTTATATATTTATATACCTACGAGAACCTATGGTTGAATCTTGAAAGGGTGTTTTGAAGAAGACTTTGTATGTTGTATGGATACCTACTAAGCTGTTTCTTAAAAGACCATGTCTTTTTCTCGCTACGAAAATAAAAAGAACATGAAAGAAAAAGGCATTTATGCTTGTCTTGTCTTTTGCATTAAGAGTTGCGTGCTAACACACAATATATTTTGTCTACACACAGTATGTCTATCCCGTGTGGTGCCGGCTGGCTAGTATTCCACCCCACTGTCTCATATCTTTCTGTGGGAATCGGAAAAACTAGCAGGTTCGCAGAAGCGCCTTGGTAAGGTCTGCGTCTCCAATTATGATAGAGTAAAACAAAACATGGTTAATATTTACAAATTTCTTAGGGATCTTTTCATGAGGATCCCCGTTATTTTTTACGTTTTCTTTTTTGTTGCTAGGCAATGCGCTATAATAAAATAACATATGATACAGGTTCAAACGTACAGCCACAGAATGATTGCGAAAAACTCTTTGTCGGATGGATGCACAACATAGGCTTAGTGATAGCACAATGTATGGACACTTCGGCAATGGTAACAGAGTCCCGTTCCCCTTGATAGTTTACATTAATCATTACATTGTCTATACTAATATTATAAATTGTATTTTTGTACGTAACGAATAAACTTAAAAACTACTGGATCGATTTGAACAATTTAAAAGTTCTTTTACTATTAGAATCCTACATTATTCCTGATGAATATAGGTTATAGTATATTTTCAAATAAGTTAGGGATCCGCATAAAAACTTTGATAATGTAACCCAAAGCGTGAAGAAAACACCAAAAAGATCGTACGCTGCGGAAATGATTGTCAAAGCAGAGTTATGTACTACAATGTTATAGAGGACAGATACACCATACCCACACATATCTACAAAAAGTCTCCAATACCACTATAAAGTCTCACAATTACAGTTATGTCACAATAACTACTTTATTATGTGTTTAAATTTATAATTTTTGAATTTTTTGTTATAACGCGTGCGAAGCCGGGATGGGCCGCTAGTAGATAATAATTATAATCATAATGGTACATTTTCAATAGCTTGAGAGATATAAACTTGTCTGAAACTAGGTGAAGTTGTTGAATTTAACACAGAAGCTACACTAAAGTCCGTTAGGGTATGCCGACAGCGGCATACAACACCCTTGTCCTCCCTAAACAAAATAGAAGCTACAGAACAATAAAATGATTGGTAGGTTTTTATCCCTCTTCTACAAGGTGAGATATAGTTAAATTTTTTTATGTCAATGTAGCATTGTTTTTCTAAATAGTATTTGTCATCTGACATTTTCTTTAAAGGCACGTAAATTACTTAGGTGCCACTAGGTAACGTAAACGCATTTTCCTCATGACAATAAAAAAAAAGGTAATGCGTTACAATCATTAACCACTTTAGCCATATGCTGACCTGCATTTATTTCTTATATATTTAATTAATACTCACAACAATATCTTTATTATATTAAATGTAGGTTTATAACAAAATCTGTAGATAATAGTTATATTCTTTAGAGCTCACGTTGCACATTATGCTCATGGATATTAAATATTTCCTACTTTACCTGCAGCTTACAATCTGTAGCAATATTGCGACGCTCGCATTTCCACAAAGGAAGCACCTCTCAACCAAGTGTCAAAGCCCTCATCTTAAAGAGGATCCTACATTTAATATCAACTGGAAGCGCTCTCTAGAATTTGATTGAGCCAGCAATATACCCCTGAATAGGCACTCAAAGCTTGATTGGTATTGAATCCGAATAACAGAGGTAATTTCAACTATATTGGTTTAATTACGCCGCGAATAATTTCTAGATATGTTAATTAGGGAGGAGGCAGTCACCCGACCGTAGTTGATTGAGTTAGAATATGATCTCAAATATTACGTTTCAAGAACTACACGAAAGCTTTTAAAACGTCAATATGGCGAAGGTTACGTAGAGGAATTAATTTGATCAGAATGCCGGCCCTTAGCTACCGAGAACAGAGTACCGACCTCGCATAGAGGGTGAGGCTTCTGAAATTTAGGGTATGTTTGAAAACACTTCGAATGCCACGAGCTAAGGCACGAGATTAAATTTTGCATGGGTTCAATATAAGTTTAATGAGGCTTCTAGGGATTTTGCTTTTAAGTTTACGTTGTTATTTTGTTTTGGTTAAGCAGACGTATTTAAATTATTAATAATTTTATTGACGTTTCCCCGAATTCAAGCGAATTGATGACATTGGTTTTCATGCAACAAAATAAGGGTGACGCGACGGTTCAAGTTATGGTCAAAATTATGCTTACAGAATATGTATACTTAATGAAAGTACTCAATGCTATAATACTAGTTTAAAATCTGTCGTCAAGTACCTAACGGTGTGTTCCGGCAGCAGTCCTTGAGAGCCAGTGAAATTACAGACACAAACTATGTCTCAAAGTGACGGGCATAGTGCAATTCGTGACTTGTGATGAAATTAATCTGTTATAGGCAGAGGTTAGTCCGCTTAACATCAGTTGGGCCTCGGGCTTGTTCCGTCACAATAACATAAAAAAAACTACATTACTAAGACTTATAGATACGAAATCGTAAGTTCTTATATCAATGTGTAAGAGAAGACATTTAAAATTCATTTGCCATGTCCCAATACCTGGGTGCCAATATAAACTTTGATATCAACTATAGTTACATTGGGTTGCTTTGTCTCCCTTACACCACGTAATGTCTCAAACCTCGCCTCTACGGAGAGTACTTAAGGTCCTTTCTCAAGTCTCCCCTCGTCAAGACGTCTGTTGTTGAGTTCCTTGGCATTCTCGAGGGCAGGTGTGTCTGCAGCTGTTCCGTCCACATGTTTAACGGTCGGCGTAGCGCGTGCTGTCCTGTCGGGTTTTTTCTTGTCTGTTAGTGAAGAGCAATATTATCGGTAATAATTATCAGACTTGTCAGTGTATATAACTCAAAATACGTATTTTTTTGATGTTAGGTATTGCTCTATACTAACAGTACCTTATTTAAACTTTGTTACTGAAGCAGCGCGCTCAGGTCTCACAGACAAGAGAGTCGTAGGTACAATGAAATAATAATTTAATTTAGCTTTGGACTGCGATGTAGCAGGTCCATGGTTCGATTCCCACCGCCACCGGGTTGAGCTTCACTGCATGGTGCGAGGGAATTTAGCGAGTGCTAGATTCCCTCGCACCATGCCAAACCCTAACAGTGTGTTCCCGCAGTAGTCCTTGAGAGCCAGTAAAATTACAGGCACATGAGACTCAATAACTGCATGTCTCAGGGTGACGGGCGCAATTCAGTTCGTCATTTGTGACGAAATGCATCTGTTATAGGTTTTGAAGCGCTCGTAGCGAAGTTTGCTTAGCCATTCTGAATCGATCAGCAAAGTTAAGCAACGTCCGCCGCGGTCAGGAGTTGGATGGGTGACCGCTGGTGACATTACTATCTGAGCGCTTCCGTGCTTCGGAGGGCACGTTAAGCCGTCGGTCCCGGTTGTTGTCTTAGGATGGCAGTCGTTACAGCATGGTGGTAGGGCACTTTGCAAATGCCCGCCTGGCTAGCTACCACCCTCAAGTTGAAAATCTGTCGCCAAGCACCTAACGGTGTGTTCCGGCAGCTGTCCTTGAGAGCCAGTAATTCTAGGTTAGCCTGTATAACATCTGCGACCACATCATCACTTAACATCAGGTGAGATAGTGGTCAAAGGCTAACCTATCCGGCATAAAAAAAAAAAAAAAAAAAAAATATACTTACATAAGAACTTCAACGTGAGAGCGGGATGCATGCATCGAATCAAGTCATTTGTGCGACAGCGGTCGCACTATATGAACATTATTGTTTCGTGACGGCCACGGTACTAACCTTAGTATCAATAATTTAAACTTGAAACAATGACGTTTGCATTCCATAATAGTTTATAAAAGGTGGGAGTTGGGTCCCTGTTAGCACCTTCGACCAGATTATAACTTAAAAACATGTGAGATATTGGTCAAAGGCTAGCCTATATGTAAGCTATAAAAAACTAAAGCTGATACATACGAGTATATATGTTAGTACTTTTACTATTGACAATTTAAGCTATTTCCTTCTCTGTAGAATAAATGCTGTGGAGATGAGAGCATTGTGAAGCATGATTGGAGTCAAACGGAGTGACATGATAAGGAATAGTTTGATAAGGGAACGATGTGGTGTGAATGAGGATGTAGTGACAAAAATTGAGAAAGGTATGTTAAGATGGTTTAGACAAGTAGAGAGAATGAATGAGATGAGACTGAGTAAACATGTATACATGGGACAAGTGAACATGGGGGAAGTGTTGGAAGGGGAAGACCTAGACGAACGCTCCGAAATCAAATTGAAGACGTTTTGAAAAAAGGACAGGTCAGGAGTACCCAAACCGACGCTCATGTATGAAAGATTTGATGAATGTAGACGAAGCGAAAGAGATATGAAAGGATCGTGGCAAGTGGAAATCTGTGGTCTCTGCCTAACCCTACGGGAAAGAGGCGTGATGTTATGTATGTATGTTCCTTCTCTGGTATGAATCTGGCACTGTAGTCAAGGAAAGCAATTATTATCTTGTAGCTACTGGCGTATTCTCTTTATTCAGTGATTACTTTAATTCATATAGTCGATGATACTCTTAGAAGACTCGTAAAGGACTGGTGATATAGTTCCTCAATTACGAAATGTGCCGCGTGCCGACGCGTGACAACGAATTCATTATGTCATATAGACAGACGTCTTATATTAATATTGATAGCCGTACGCATATGCCGTCTGAATTTATCATTAGGTTTTCGTTTTGTCGTTGTTTCGTTCATTAGATCGTTTGCCAAATTACGACCCCCAATATGTAATTTAAAGACTTCTTGTATGAATATGCTTATCGGGCGAGCATTTTGTGAAAGTTCACGTGGATGTAAGAAATCTAGCAACAATAGCCCAATGGTCTTTCGACACTTGACCTTGACAGCCAGTTCAATATCTTCGACCTCGAGTATCTTGAAGCAGTCTTCTGAAGCAGATGGCTCAGTGGCATTGGCTATGGACTGCTGTGCAGCAGGTCCATGGTTCGATCCCGCCGCGGGCTTGAGTAGCACCGCATGGTGGAAGGGCATTTTGCGAATGCCCGCCTGGCTAGCTACCACCCTCAAGTAGAAAATCTGTCGCCAAGCACCTAACGGTGTGTTCCGGCAGCTGTACTTGAGAGCCAGTAATTCTAGGTTAAGCCTGTTAACACCTTCGACCACATGATCACTTATCATCAGGTGAGATTGTGGTCAAAGGCTTACCTATCAGCAATAAAAAAAAAACTTTTAGGTAAAGATGAGAATAGTCAAAGACATACATTAGTCCTTGACCACTATCCCACCACCTGGTAGAAAGTTAATTAACTACGAATTATATATACCAGTTGATTATACAAACATCAGTGGACACTTTCCGTATATAAAAAAATACTCTGTGGTGGACACTGCTCTGTTCCGGACAGGATTGACAGTGATATAACGGGCGTAAAGATTCTTATATCGAAGACCCTATAAGGTACCGCCATGCGATCTGCATGAATGGCAAACCAACTACAAATATATTCAACAACTACAAAAAAAAATAGTGTTTATTGTTACGGAACCTGCATTTAAATGCGAATTCGACTTGCATTTTACCCGTATTATTTTTTACGCTCGTGATCTCAATAATCTAGACTACTTCGCTGGATTTAAAGTCAGTAGTACTCGGACCAAAAAACTTTGCTCACTTGTCGAACAAACAACGATTCTTGTTTAATCATTAACATTATCGTCATCGACGTTTTAGTAACTTTGAACTATGATTAACTTCCTCAAGAAAGTTTCCGCTCGCCCTTACTTCAATTTATTTTTAATTCAAACGAAACCTCAAATTTTTCTGATAAATAATTCTAATTTAGAAGGCAATCGTGGTTTTCAAATAAAAAGTTTGATTGGATTTCGGTTTTGACTCTTAAACTTTTTATTTTGTTTATTAAGCTTTGAGACGGTCGCCCGCCTGATGGCTTGCGTCACGCCATCTGCTTGACACTGTACTGTGCTCGTCACCCCCGAGACGTTAGGTCCTTCTTATGTCTTGTTTGCCCAGTAATCTCACTTGTTACAGTGCCTTTCATGTCTAAACACAATAGTGTTTGCATGCACTGCTTTGAGCCAAAGTATCTGACACTGCGGACCCAGTAATACTAACATCGAGTTTAAGTTATTTGCTGGATGTAAAGAGACCTACAATAGGTAATTTATTTATTTATTCGATTTACACCACTTGCGCTAACGATAAAAGAGTGACAAAAAATAATTTAAAAAACATTAAATATTCAATAAAATGTCAAAAAATAAATGTCGATTTGTAAATACAATTATACAAATCAACTGAGTAAATATTTAAATGGTGAGTCAAAATAATAGTAATAACAATTTAAAATAATAATAATAAAAAAATAACATTTTAACAACTATATCATTCACAGAGAATCAATTCAATGAGAATCTCCTTCCATGTCATTAAATACGTCACACTTTTGTTTGGCGTCTGTCAATGTAAAAGTAATGATATAACCTTTCTTCTTCTTTCTGTCAATAATAAAGGTCGGCACAACATCTCTTCTTCTACCTTTATTAACAAGCTATCATGCCAGTTGACACACCTTTCGTACATATCTAATCTATATAAAATCCACGTTATTCAATACCATCTTCGGTCCGTGGCCAAACATTTTTCTTACCGTATTCGTGTATTTATTTAACATGAAAGTCAAACACATGATTTCCATGTACACATAACATGTGAAGCCTAACTATTACCGGGAACCAGTACTATTTATTCGTCGAAACTGACTTTTTTGACACAGGTGCTACGTTCAAGCTAACTAGAGAAGAATAGCCCGGTATAGCACAATAACGGGGAAGACTAAATACGATTAAAATCGTATAAGGATAAGTTTTATCACGATTGAGCCGTTCCCAAATAGAGGGCGTTACACCAAACTTCACACGCGTTAAGTTAAGAGTAGAGTGCACGGAGCACTTTCTTACAAAAGTAGTTTCGTCATATTTTAAATACCAAATGTTCAAACTCAGTGAAATTTTGTACGAATATTGCTGAGCCTAATATCTATGCTTCGGGTTTTCCAGTTTTTCGATTTATTATTTACTAGCTTTCCGGCCGCGGCTCCGCCCGCGCTTATGTCGGTTATCGCGCAAAAACATTAACCTCTTTTTGCGCAGTTGGATAAAAACTATACTATGTTTTTTCCCAGGTCTCAAACTATTTGCATACCAAATTTCATTCAAATCGGTCCAGTAGTTTTGGCGTGAAAGCGTAACAGACAGACAGAGTTACTTTTGCATTTATAATATTAGTACTGATTGTATCCCTAAATGTCAAAATAACGATTTTACTAATTAAAAAATAAAAATTATTTTTGAAAATACATAATTTTACGGAAATCCGGCAAACTAGAACCATAGATTAGGCTCTAGGACATACATGCAAATTTTCACCGCGTTTGAATACTTAGAATTATTATTATTATTTAAAATATGACAAAACTAGGTTTGTATGGCAAGCGCCACGAGCACTCTAGCTTTAAGGACATCCCAATTATTATCTTTATATAAAAATTACGGGTCACGTTGTTTGTCGGTGATGGACTCCTAAACTATTACTTTACAATTTTAAATTTGATTTGCACACCGTGTGTAATTTGATCCAAATTGAAAGATAGGATAGCTATAACATCTCAGTTTATAATCGTAACTACCCGGGCGAAGCCGGGGCGGGCCGCTAGTCAACTATAAAAAGATTCAATCACGAAAGCACTGTAAATTATTGATGACCATTGGTACGGGGGTGCATTCCAGCACTCCTCTGGCCAAGGCAAATTTGCTCTTATCGCGATTGCACACTTTATCAGTAATCCAATCGAGCTTAAATTGATCCTGACAAGTTTTGATCATACCAATTCCAGGTGACCTGTCAGAGCTAATTATACTCTGCCTAGCCAAAATTAAACCTTTTGAATCGGTCAAATCCTGGCTAGCTGTCAAATGTGACAGATTTTACAATTATTAATATATTTTGTAAAAGCTAGGCCAAATATTAAGCTTAAATTACAATTGTGTTACTACGTATTGAGCACGATTTTTTAAAGCTGCCGAAACTATTTTACCAAGTAAGGTAGTAACTCAAATTTTGACAGGCAAAAAGATTGTTTCAGGAGTATCACGCAAATCTAGCTCGTGCGTTATTTGCCTAGGACATTGCTGGAACGAACCCCGGGTATTCCCCGTTTGTACACTAAGACTTAATGTGGGTGTAAATGCTGATGGTACTTACAGTAAAGCAATATTATGTAAAAGATTTTTTTACAGAAAAATGGAACACTCAAAAGTGTGAAATAACTTGTTGAAGTCTGTACCATGAAAGTTCAAAAGTTTCTATTATCACAATATTGTGCGCATGGGACTTCGACAAGTTATTTCATACTTTTGAATGTTGAAAACGGTTCCATTTTTCGTTTTTTTTTTTACATTTTTTTAGTGTCCCATGCTTCTTACGGGATCTATTGTCATTCATTGGCAACAACTATATCATCAAGATAAAAATAAAAAAGAAAAAACTTTCCAGTTATTGGAATGTAACTCAAAATAGCTTGACCGATTTTAATGAAATTTAAATGAGACCAGACGACAAGTACCAGCTTTCAAATAAAAAAAGAATTATCAAAAACGATTCACCCATTCAAAAGTTCTGAGGTAGCAATCATAAAAAAACAGATGAATTGAGAACCTCCTCTTTTTTGAAGTCGGTTTCAATACATGATCACTTGGGTAGGCAGTAGTTGCAACTACACTGAAAACATATGAGATGTAGGTACGTCTTCGGTAGTGGAAAGGTTTGCAGCTGCTTTAAAGAACGATTAAAGCAGGTGCTTTATTTGATAAAGTAGCCTTGTGAATTAAGTTGGTAGTAGCTCAGTGAGGCCGTTCTCATTGCCCATCGCCGATCGGTCGCAGTTGATCTTGTGACTCACCCAAGGTACAGCTGTTGTGGCATCCGATCCGACTGGTTTCCAATGTCCGTTAACTCGTTTGCATTTTTATATTTTCATTACTTTGCTTCGATTCGCAGAATATTGTCTTTATATTAAACGTTTCACTTGGTTTCGGGAAATTGGACAGTTGTTTATAGTTTTTGCTGGTGCGGGGTAATCTGTGCTATTGGTATCAATTTTCTTGGAAGTTCTGGAGAATTAATTGCAAAAGCTTTGGATAATGCTTCATTAAGGTAGGTAGGTATTATAATGGATATAGATGCATGGTAATGTTTGTGAAAAAAATAGAAACCTGTATATCATCATCATCAGCCGAGTAGACATCGACTGTTGAACAAAAGCCTCCTCGATAGAACGGCACAAAGATTACACGTACTAGCCACTTGTCAGCATTAGCTACGAGCGACTTTTACGATGTTATCAGTCCAGTCCAGTGGACTGATGACATCGTAAAAGTCGCAAGTGTAAATAGGTCGGTCTACCATTTCTACATCTCATATATATCGTTTACGTGTAATGTGGTAACCACTCGAAAACCTTTACAAATTTATTTACTTAAGTATACTTTTTTATGTGATAGGAGGGGAAACGAGCATGCGGCTCACCTGATGATAGTATATAAATATATATGTATATATATATATATTTATACTGCCACAAAATTATGGTGGGTGCTTTACAGCACCTTTCCTTACGAGGTACCATCTGCTTCATCTTATTTTAAATATATACTTAGGAGGCGATTAACGTAATAGCTCTTTTGTAGACGACATCACACACCTCAAAATGTCATTGCTATACAAGACATGGCAGAATCTCCTTTACTCCGTGCCCTATAAAACAAAATGCAAAGATAAATTCCCTCCAGCGTCGATTGGGAAATTTGCAGTACTTTACATATCCATCGCTCCAACCATCAACGAATAAGGCTGTATGGTCTGTAGGTATGGACTTATAAAACAAAACTACAATGTTTGATCGTTTTGTATGCCTTTGTGATGCTTATTCATCAATCAATATCTTCCTGACGTAGGTAGGTATACGTGTTTTAGGTAAAACACAATGAAATCACGGATCACAATCGACACGTAGGTATACATACACCTACATAGGCAAAATGCATGTTGTATCTGTGTGGGTAGTATCTGTGGTATACTATACATGCTTATAAATTATGAAATAATGTTCTAATAATAACAAATATAAAAAAAAAAATTGAATATTTCCGCAAATTAACTCCTGAATCTATTCAAAATCTTAAAGAATGTTCTACTTAATAATTTTTCTATTTGTATATATATACCTCAGAATGCTCAGAATCCAGAATTAGATTTATAGAAGTACTCATGTTAAGCTCAATTGGTTAGTGCATACCCTGGCTAAAGGGGTGGATGAACGCGGGTCCGAATCCCGCTCATAACTATAATTTTTTCTCTCGCAAATCTGTAATTTTGTAATGTAATTCGCCTAGCAGGCGTTATTGCAAACTTAACAATATTAAAATTATAAGGTTGCGTCATCATTTACAAGTTTAAAACCATTTGCAAAATTGGTTTTGTTTTTAGTACAACGCAAGTTGAACTATAGGTATCGCTCCATCCCGATGCGATGGTTGAAGAACAAGAGCAAGAATTAAAGTTATGAGTCATTGTGTCATGTCAGCTCAATTGGTTAGAGCATACCCTGGCTAAACGGGTGGATGGACGAGGGTTCGAATCCCGCACATGACTATATTTTTTTCGCTCGTAAATTTGTAATTTTGTAAAGTACTCATGTTAATTTGAATTAATTAAGTTCTCAATGAAGTATCATAAGTATGTACCTAAAATTGCAGTTTTCTTTTGTTTATCCAGTTGACTTTATTCGGTCAGATGGTCCACTGCTGAGCACAGCCTTGAGAGGGTGTTTGGCACGCATGGCATGCGTCTTGGGGACCACAGTATAAAAAAGCAGTTCCTCAGAAGACGCTGCTTCCCACCTTCCGGTATTTTACTAAAACCCATTGGCATCCACGTGGATGATATCGTTCATTTATAAATGAAATTCTATTGTTCCCGTTACCGTGGATGTTAAAGGATTAAGTCACCTCTTAAGATAACCACGGGAAGAGATGGGGAGGAGTGTGGGATGAGATTCTATCCCGGCATCCGTATAGGGGCAATTATCCAGTTCATCCATCGATGATTAACAAGTCCTTATAAATCTTATAATACATATTAATTTTCACCAAATCCTCGCGTTCGATGTCATCTACTTACAGTAATAGATTATTTATATACTACGCACTTATATAAATAACAGGAAACGGGAAACAAGTCTAAGAGTGGCCATTGCAAATTACCTACAGACAGTTCAACACCATATTAGTTGCAAACCGTAACAGTAATCATAACGGGTGTATTTCGGCCCGCGATGCGCCCGCGCAACTTTAATTGGTGATTCCATTACAGACACGACTCAGACCTTAAATCTAGTGCTACCAATTTGAACCCTAAGTTCAAAGCACTAAGGATGACTGAAATCTTGTAAGCTAATGGCATATGTGAAGGTTATTGCGTGACGTCACATGTTGCCGTTTTAGTTTTTTTTCGCTTCATTAACATTGTGTTAATTGGGTTAAATGTATCAATTACGTCTAATTGACTTTTGTCTGTTTTGGACTACGTTTTAGACATGCCCATAATATCTACTTACGTATTCCCCAAATGTATGCCATGGTAGATATAGGACCCGTGGAAGGCCGGGTCATTCATCCTTTGCTACCTGTGTCGTAAGACGCGACTAAGGGTAAAATACCGAAAGGTGGGCAGCAACGCCTTCTGAAGAGATGCTATCTTAAACTGCGATCCGCAAGACGCCTGCCAAGAGTGGGGATTTTGGCAAAAGCCCGGCTGTGTCCACCAGTGGACAATCCTTAAGCTGGTACAGACAGATATATAGGGTTGATGTAATGTTTCACTGAAGGGATTCGATACAGTTGAAGTTACCATCACCTTGTAGCACGTGCTAAAATGAACCTAAGTTTATAAGTATGTAGTTTGTAAAATTTGTTTAATTATCGGCACAACCTGATGATTTTGCATATTTTCTGCCTTATATTTTTAATTTGGTTTTGATATTGTTGTATTATAGACAACAGTCATTAATCATTGAAATGTCACTTTCTCAAGTAACGTCATTGTTAGTTTTAAACATGTACTTATTTTTAAGTAGACACTAAACAGTGTTCCCAATGAAGCGTCATGAGTTATAATTAGCCTCATATGAATGCACTCAGATCATTTCAATTCATATCACAACCAGCATTATGTATGCATGCAATATGATGGTTTTATTATTTATATTGACAGTAATTCCAATAAAATTACATTTGTTTCAATATCGAAATGTTGCAGCTTTATTATTTGACTCATTTACAAGTTTCAATTCAATTTAGTGTTATCTAGATATATAATGATGCTGTTATCCTTGAAATTGACCAGTTTTTAGTTCAAGTTTTTGCTTAAGTATGAGTATTTAAGTTTTTTAACATTATTATCGTGTTAGTACTAATAGTACAGTGAGGCGGGCAAACATCGCCACATTATGGAAGCCTAAAAACTTTAGCCGATACCTTAGTCGTCCTCATAAAAGTTGGAACCATTAGAAAGTCTATCAACCAGGAACATGGCGCAGGACAGGGATGAGAGACAGGAAACCTTTGTCAGCAATAAGACATAACTAATAATAAAGACATAAATAAACATAATTTGATGTCTAAAAACTGATTAGAAATTTCCCAATGAGACAAGTTAGTATGTATCAGTCCAGAATAACTAAAGCTTAGAACTTATTATCTGCCGAGTCTCCGGTAGCTATAATCTCGTTTAGTTTAGTAATCAATCCGTTGTCTTACGTGATCCAACGTGGAACTCGATAGCGGGTATTGTCACCACAAAGGTCTCCATTGTCTGGTGGATTACGTTTCAGCCCTGGATCTTGAGAAGTTCCGTGTTCTTCAAGAAAATCAACAAATATTTAGTTTTATTATAACTTTCCAACTTCTGGTTTCTACTTGTTTATGCTTTGTGGCTTCACCGCTGTCTCCAAATTTTGTGCCATAATCTTAGAATAACTCAATAAAGCTAGCTAGACTGAGTAAAAAATTTGAAGAAGTAGTAGCAAAGATGGAATACTTCAAAAGTAACTCGTCAACGTCGTAATTTATTTACATCCTACCATAATTTATGAATCTTTGCGGCAGTTGAAAAAATGCTTCTGACCTTGAAGCACGATGTGCCTGAGCAAGCCGTGCAAAGCTTGGCTACGCACTACCGCTCATCTGTGTCTTATGTGAATCATACTTGAAAGGAAATGCATACTCAAATCGAAACTGAAAATGTTTTGCGGCTTGTAATATGGATTGTGACGGACAAGGTTTGCTGTCAAGATATTTACAAAATACTTATAAAACTAACAGAAAATAGATGGAGCCAAAGCTCAATATATATAGGTATATATTATACTGTGGTTAAGCTGCCATGTAATATCCCGAGTAGTAAAGTTTGTAACTAAAAACTTTTACTGGAAGGTAAAAGTTGTAGGGCTTGTGAAGACATAACTCTTTTAAAATAAATTCTTATTTCGTAAGTGGAGTAGCGAAAGCATCGCTTGTGAATCTCGACATCCATAGGTTCGATTTCATGTTGAACAGTTGTTGCGGTTTTTTGACAATGAAATTACCAATAGAATCTAGAACTGAGCCCATAGGCTCACCCCAATCCAATATTACATGGACTAAAACATATCTAGAGAATCATTGGTCTTAAGACACCTCTGCAAATAAGTAACTACCCTTTTGGGGAATACAGACTTGACAATTTTTTTTCAAATAATTGGAAGTATGACGTAAAACATTTTATATCTAGGTACATTTATAGCTACTGCCGAAGAATACAATGCATAGTCTCACTAAATTTGCCATGGCCGAGTCCTATTTAAATAAAAAAAAAACATGTTCTGTTTTATTATTCAAATTTTCTACGTAGCATACAATGTTAAATTGCCATTAAGTACTATCGCTTCGCTATAATCAGAAAGAGCCCATCAAATTGATAACGAATTCACACCTGGAAATGATGCCAGAGATAACAGGCTTCATACAAGTTTATATTAGGCAGTGGCTGATTACTTTTTTATGATACTATCATCATCTTCATAATCTTTCAGTAAGTTAAGGTGTTAAGGGAATAGACCCTAACAACACCCCCAAGTGTTGGGTGAAGCCCATAGAGCGCATGTAGTAGATACTTTAGTCGCTTCCTACGACTACTACCGGAAAATATGGAGTGAATTCTGTGCTCAAGGCAATGAACCCAATGATACTGTACACAATATAACACATCCTTGTACCATAGAGTAAGAATAAAATTTCATCAAAGGCAAAGGTCTAATCTTTTCACTTAGACTGATAGTTACTTCTGACAAGTGACTTTTTGCAGTAAGAATGTTGATTATTGTTTAATAACTAATGCATTAAAGCATTTGGCCTTATGTATTGTTAAAATTAAATTAATGAAAAATACACCTTTAAAAATAAACTCATTACAATTTCTTTTCCCGTAGAATTGCCAAAAACGTTTTTGAGCAAGAAATTCACTAAGGCCTTTGCTACCCGATGCGTCGATAAACATTGATAATAATCTAAATAATGTTTGACCGTAGGCCATCAAAAGGACATGAATAGAGTTAATAGGGATTGGATTTTTAATTCATTGGTGCGATATAAACACTTATAGTTCAAATTAATATAATAACTGTAGATCAATATAAACTTACTTGCAAAAAGACATGTAAATAATAGTATCCAGATTTTCGCACTGTCTCTAGCCATTTGCTAAATGTGGCAGTTACCATTTTTTTACTAAGCCTATTTTTTTTGTAGACACCAAAGTTAAAAAAAATATTGTGACTTTACTCAAATTAGATTGTAAATATTCCATGCGACTGAGAATAGTTATCGAAGTTTCGAGAATGCGTCGTAGTCTATAATCCAACCAAAATCCACGTGCAATGAAATTGCGGACGGCAACTAATTCTTGATACTTCAAAAATAGAAACATCTATGTTTTAAGAAGTTACCCGTAAGATTAAGCAATGTGAAGATTAAAACGGTGTAGGTACCTATACATATGTTCATAGTAGTACACATACTTACTAGATCCCCGTCTAACATGCTTATAATAACGCGGAAACTTACCAGGAAATTCCTTGCACAAACATGACTTAACACACCTTATGCATCGTTTGTTTTTGAGTCATGCCTATGCTATAAACCAAATTTATTTCCTATTGTGGATAACTGTTTCTAAGTAATTATTTATCATATTCAGAACACAGGTACTTACCTACCTAAATATATCTTATTTCGATAGGGTATTTCATGAAATCCATTTCAAGCCGGTCGTGTAACGTAATTTACTGCGAATATAATGGCTCTCTTATGTTATCGTTTCCCTAGATTCCTAGATCTAAGCATTTTATTAAGCTTATAAATATCACTTCAATATATCAGTAAAAAATAAAAGAAAGCTATGTAGATTCCAGAAAGCGTTTGACAGAGTCGACAATGACTTTCTGCTGGAAAACATTAGCGCTATATTAATAAATTAATTAATTATAAATGGATGGGTTAGCCTATAACCCCCAGATGGTAAGTGGTGATGTTTTCGAAGGTGATAACAGGCTTAACCTACATTGACTGGCTCTCAAGGACAGCTGCTGGAACACACCGTTAGGTGCTTGATGACAGATTTTCAGATATGCCCGCGGCCCGCGGTAGTGTCGGACCATGGACCTGCTGCGTGGCAGTCCATAGCCAATGCCACTGAGCCATCACTGCCTCAAAAAAGTCTTCATACACACTTGGTCTTCTTCTATTTATTGCTGATTATCTCCGTGACCGCATGGATTACGTCCGCCTTGGTCTCTACGGGTTATGACCCTATCATACGCGTTCTGGAGTCAATCAGGGTTAAATTCTTGGACCTCTTCTGTTCATCTTGATTAACCATGTTCCCTCGGTTGTCAAGAATGCTTAATGCCTTCTGTATTTTTTTTATTCACTATAGGTTCGCGTTTGACCACACCTTGCCTGATATGTGGTCATGGTTACTTAGAAGAAAGCTATTTACACTCGATATGGTTGCAACCATCGGGAATATATGCTTACATTAAAATATAATATACATGCTAAAGAATTTAAATGATTTTATGAAATTAAGTCGAAAGAGTATTGCATTCGGTTTCAAGAGGATATTGACGCTGTATGCAAGTAGGACACTGATAACAACATGCAATTCAATGCCTCGAAATATTTCGGGTTACCTTCGGTAGAATGTGAAGCCTGATAGAATTCAAATATAAATTGAATGGTGGTATTATTTCCCGAGCGATTTCTGGAAGAGATCTGGGTGTAAACTTCGATAGAAAACTCACCTTCCATGATCATATGCCTGAAATAGCTAAATCAATTTTTGACGTTTGGAGTTCGTACTTATTCTCGAGATTTCAACAACAGAATTGTCAAGCTCTACTACAGTGCTTTTGTACGAAGTAAGCAGTCTACGAATTTTTTAGACGCTTTTATGAAGGTCAATTACAAATTTTAATATTGAAATATTGTACATTGTACTGCCACGTTCAGCAAACAAAAATTATAGAGCCACCGCGAGATGAACGGGCAAGAAACTCAGGGTCATACTATTAAACTTCTTTTAACAATGTGTTTATACGCCAGCATGCTGGACACGCTGCCAACTGGGAGTGGGCTGGAGGTTGTCTAAATGGTTTTACTGTAGTAACTATAGTGTTGTATATAGTTCGTAGTATTTTGTTTAATAAAGGCATAAAAGTACAATGTGTCACATAACTTATAATAAAATTACAATATTTTTTTAAATCACATGGGTATAGGCGATAGCTTAGCAGAAGCGGAATTGTCCAGGCATTTTTGTCGTTTAAGTAATCACAAACTGTGTAGTAGGATTTCTTAATCAAAATGTTTTTCACATGCAAGTTGAATTTTCCATCTGTGAGCATTGTAATATGTTTTGGAACTTTATTATAAAACCGCACACAATTACCTAAAAAAGGATCTTTTATTTATCTTTACTGTTCAATCTTTAGGCTAGAGGCCTGTGCATGCGTGTGACGCCCGTGAAAGCACGCATTCACTTTCATTGCATAAAGCCTTCCCGAGGTATCGTTATAAGGGCATCTATGGATATTATAGGTGTATGTATTCTTTTGGGTTCTCTGGGATATAATTTTTATCAAGTCAGAAGGCGTTCGACTACGACTAATTAGTAATAATGTGCAAAATTCTTCTCGAGAAAGTAGATGCCCCAAAAATCTCAGTGATAAACCGTGTTGTCTGAGTACGCTTGTAACCTACCATCGGGGTAGAAAACACATTTTGCTCTTCTTTGCTAACGCATCATGGAAAACTGTCGCCCACTCTAATCCCCAATACCGCGAACCCTCACTGTACTCAGTGGAAACCTTAGTCCTTTTTATTCTGTGGCCTAAGTTGGATTTGTTTTCTGATGAATGGAAGGAGATTTTGTCAGAATGTCTAGTATATAGTGAGACGAACTCGTGATCAATTTGAATTTGTTATTTATTGTTGCAACCGGCGGCGGCGGCGGCGGTATGACTTTATTAAGAACTAGACGACCCGGTGTACTTCATATTACCTATCCTAACGGGCGTACGTCAAATGTTTGACAGGAAAGTATAGGTAGAACAGTTTATATGGGAAAATGAAATTTTTGTTTTTACTATCGTTCTCGCCATTTTTCCATATATTCTTATAGTTTCTTATATATTCTTAACCTTCCCTACTACGACAAACATTTCAAAACCAAAATTGGCTCAGTCGTTCTCGAGTTTTAGCGAGACAAACAACCGCAATTGATTTTTAAATATATAGAGAAGAGAACTATTATTGTAGTAGTTGATGTGTTCTATCACTTCAACTACTACAACAATAAAAGCGTTTAGACAACCTATAAGTCATTGCAGACTCACAGGCAGTTCAAATGCTCCAGCCCAGTACCAGTTGGCAACGTGCCCAGCAAGCTGGCAGCATTGCCCCGTTAAATTGCAATGCTTATTCGTTGAGCCAAATAGGTACCAGCATTTTAATCACGCGTCGCATCGAACAAGCGGTTTAATAAGTTTTGGAAAATAATAACTAATAAATCCGTATTAATTAATAAATATATGCCATCAGTACATGTTTCCGTTCAAAAGGTCAGTTTTATCGATGAATACTATTTGGAACTATCAAACGATTCATTCTGTTTAAGAAAATGTTCCGATCTATTGTTCAATAGGACAAAATATTTCTATTTGCTCGTAAATCAATATGAGGGAAATTTTAAAAAGGAACTTAAAGCTCGTAGGAACTAAGTATGAAATAGTTATTATCCAATTTAATTATACAGAGTTACTTGACCACGTTCAATAACTTTGAAGAGATATGTTACTGTAAACAGCACCGATCCTTTTTGTTTTCCTCATATCATTTGTAAAAAGACGGCTGTGAGTTATAGCATATTAAATCAATATTCTTTTTCTACTCCCGCCATAAATCTCATCGATATCCTTTTTTGTTGCTGCAGATTTATCTCTTTCCCTTTGTTTTCTATTTAATTAGATCTACATTTGTTTGTTTGTTTTTCACGTCTCGGATCGTTGAATTGCTTTTGCCAGCATTTCCAATTATCTGGCGGAGTCTTGAATGTGAGTATAATGTTTCATCACTTTGATTGTCTCAATTGTTGTTGTTTTTGGTTAGAAATGATTGTTATTTGTTTACTTTTGTTCTATTTCTTACTACTTGTCGATATTTAGTTTTAAATCTGTTATGTTAGTCATGTACCGTACTATCTTTGTATTGTACTTAATTATAAATGACTTTGTCGTATTAAAAGTATGCTATGGTTATTATTTATTTGCCTTATTTACCAAAAATTGTCAAAGCAAGAGATTAGTTATGAAGCTATGATGGCGAAGCGGTAATAGCTATGGAATGCTGTGCCGCGTGTTCCTGGTTCGATCCCTGATACTGTTCTGGCTAGCTACCGCCCTTAAGTAGAAAATCAATGACCAAGCACCTAACGATGTGTTCCGTAGCAGTCTTTGAGTGGCAGTAATATTTCAGGCACATGAGAATTAACAACTAATCTCGAGGTGCAATTCTTGACTTGGGACGAAATGCATCAGTTATAGGCAAAGTTCAACGTCCGCTTAACATCAGGTGGGCCTGGTGCTTGTTTCGTCGCATAAAAAAAAATGTTTACAGTATTAGTACCTCAGTCTATAACAGATTCATTTCATCACTAGTGATTAATTGCACTGCGCCCATCACCTATGTCATCATAGTGTAGTAGCTAAACTGCATGTAGGATACAAACAAGGCCATCGGAACTGACGGACGGCACACCGTTCGATTGAACGGTACAGTTCCTCGATTCGATTAATCTATTCGATTTTTTTTTCTACTACACCCAACTGCACAGTTTTGAATAATCGAACCGACCTCCCATACACACGGTACGGTTGATTGGGCCCGTGTGACTGTACAGCTCAAATCGTGTTAGCATAAGGTGTATGGCAGGTGTCAAACGTGCCCTTAATTTCGTTACAATTCAAAATGTTAAAATCCATGTTACACTTTTATTTACAAATATGGTTTTCTTACATACATTTTGCTATTACCATTAGTTAGGTACCTACCAATTATTTACTATTTAAGGATACTACTTGTATCAGATATACCTATAGATATTATTTACGTCTTTGTCGTGTTTAGAATTTAATTTTCTATTAAGAATTCTAAATGATTTATTTTACGTTGAGTAAAATAAATATAATGGTTGTCCATCTTTCGTACTTCGTTTTGCCTTCCCCGTTACATATTTTCCGTTGTCATGATCTGTCTATACATTTTGTATTGCGTTGTATCGAAGATATATTATGAACTAGGGGTATTGGGTGCGATACGACTTAAGAGTGAACCTAAAGGGCCTGTAGACGACATCTAAGGACGTGACAATTTGTCCCATCAGGATCGTGAAAACAAAATGCTGTTTCTCAACTGTATCAGTGTTTTATTTTGTCGCTGCAACACAATGTAAGAAGTCTAATTCTCTTTGCTGTTGCACAGATAAAATTCGAAATTCGATCGTCGACTACTAATTGTTTTTGTTACTGTACAACTTAGGTTTTATACGAGGTTAAAATATTCATTCCATACCAGGCCTAACCATTCTACAAACATAATGCTTATGCCACAGTAGATATATGGAGCTCTATGTGTACTGTTCTTATAACACCTACGATTATACCCTAAATGACAATTCCAATCCTATCCTCATAGAAATCAGATTGACAATTGACGTCAACTATTGTTTCACCGAATGATAATTCAGAAAATTTTTATATTGGAACACTAATATTGTTCTCTAATACATATTTTTCACAACAAGTGTAAGATAACGTAGGTAACATCAGAGTAATAGTACACAGCCAGAGTGGTTATTGTTTCGCCGCCTCTCACGATTTTACTCGCTCGAAAGTGGAAATGAATCATTTGATAGGGGTCTGCAGTGATATTTTGATAACGGAATGTTTGCAGCTTTATCTTGTACACTAGAGTTAAAAAGGCTATGTTGTTAAGTTCTGTCTATGATTGAGAAAAATTTAATTGTCTTATTCAATTTTAATGCCTTATTTTTATTTTAAGGAGGACAATGTGCCTGCTTTTCCACTATTGTAGCACCCTAACACATTTCTGTATTTATTTATTTATTTATTTAGCACTTGCATTAGCGTCTAGGGATACTCTTTGAAAAAATAACTTGTTTTAATTTAACTCAACAATCGTATCGTATCAACGAAAAACCGTGTCGTAATTTCTATTGCCTTGACTGTCTTAGCCGATTTTGTTTTTTATAAAGTAAGAAATAATTAAAAAATTAAAAAACACGCCTGCCGTACCAAAAAGTGAACGAAAAAATTACAAACAAGTTACATGATTTTAATGTTGAATGGCTACAATGTAGGTACTAAATAGATTATATTTACTGTGCAATTGAACCCAGAAATGGAGAATAGATAACCAATATTTTCATCGAAGTCGGGGGGCATGTAAAGAACTATTCCAAGGAACTGTCCCCCGACTGCAATGAAAAGATTGGTTATCTATTCTCCATTTCTGGGTTCAATGGTGTTTTAATTGCACAGTAAATATAATCTATTTAGTACCTACATTGTAGCCATTCAACATTAAAATCATGTAACTTGTTTGTAATTTTTTCGTTCACTTTTTGGTACGGCAGGCGTGTTTTTTAATTTTTTAATTATTTCTTATTATTTCGTACCTTTTAGTGATAAAACAATATTTTTGCAAACGCACAATGTGCCACAAAACATAACTTATATTTTTTTGGAAATTAATATCACGCAAAAGATAACGTGAAATATATTTTTTTATGATTAATTAATTATTAATGATAACTTTGAGGTCTTTCAGTTCTTGCAGAGACTTTTTAACATGGGGCTCGTTGATAAGCTTTCGTGGATCTAAAACACCAATTCTTCTAGCTGTCTGACGCGACTAAGAGCGACATAAACTTTCATCATCGTCATCATCAGCCGGAAGACGTCCACTGTTGAACAAAGCCTCCCCCATAAAACGCCACAAAGAATGGCTATTAGCCACTTGTGACCATTAGCTACCCGCGACTTTTATGATATCGTCAGTCCATCTAGTGGGGGGCCTACCAACTCTACATCTTCCGGTGTACCATGGTACCCACTTGAGAACCTTTCTTTCCCATCGCTTATCAGTTCGTCGAGCAATGTGGCCTGTCCATTGCCACTTCAACTTGCAAATTCTGAAAGCTATGTCGGTGACTTTGGTTGTTTGGCGAATATCCACGTTCCGGATTTTATCGCGCAAAGTAACTCCGAGCATAGCTCTCTCCATGGCTCGTTCAGTGACTCTGAGCTTGTCCATAAGGGCCACTGTTAAGGACCACGTCTCGGTGCCATATGTCATCACTGGGAATACACACTGGTTGACGACTTTGGCCTTTAGGCACTGCAGGATCTTTGACGAGAAAATGTCGCGTAACTTCCCGAACGCTGCCCATCCGAGTTGGGTTCTTCGGGCGTTTTTTTTTTTCGAAGTTGGGCCTACCTAACTGGACAGTCTGTCCCAGGTAAAATTACATAAACTTTGCCCCTTGGCAAAAATTTTAGCGCCTAGATCCACGACGGCTCTGTCCCGTGTCGTTCCTTGCAGGTTGTGCACTGTCACAGCCTCACATAATTTCAGTGGTAGCATGTGCCGCTCGACTTTACCTTGACCCCGTAACGCGTCAAATTCGACAGCGCTAGGCTCAATTTTGACACCTAAACTAACTGTGTTGCCACGCATTATTTTGTCATAGAGCTCAACGAAAACGGCTTGCGGTAACTCTCCCGGTTACGACGTAGCGCTGGCCATACGAATTATCGGATGACTTCCATAGCGCCATTTACCAAGCCGTGTCCAAATTTAATATTTTTCTGCAACATTACCCTAGTACCAATGGTAACTTTTAAGAATGGAACAATACCTCCTGTTACGTCTTTTATTGTGTAGTTTTAGTGTCTTAATACGTCTTTTATTGGGATCAGAAAGTATAAATTCGGGTTTTGGCCGCTGTCATTTGGTTTTGGGTCTACGGATGTATCTGATGCTACCACGTCAAACAACCGGCAAATTTTCGCGAGTTCGATGGTCATCGTTTGATTTTGATTTGGTGGTTCGATTCATCCACCTGTCTTGTCGTGGGAAATTTTCGCACATACTCGCCATCTGGTCAAGTAAGTGGTACTCTACAATGATCCAGGATTTTAACCCGTAAACTATTCAAAATATCGACAAATGTGGTGTCGTCTGCTTGCCTCACATTCTGTGGCAGTTTGCAGAAGCTATATAACGTCCATAAATCCATTTCAGCACTTAAATGTTGCGGTTGTTTAAAGCAGTAGTATGCAATAAATGATTCTGATTCTGATTCAGTATGCTCCGCTGACAGATTTAGCTACTAGTGGAAGCTGCATCAAGTCACTAAACAGTAAAATGTTAACACCACCAAAATAATCATTTCTTGTAGTTGTGTATGAAATGCCTTTCTCTCTGAAGGCGTTCTCCGGTCAAAAAACGCATGGTCTCTGTCCTGCCGCATGCCGGTGATTTGTTTATTTGTATTACTTGTGTCTACAAGAAGCAAGTGTAGAAACGGATAAGACAATATTTATTACTTTTGATATTAGTTAACCAATGTATATTGAATACTACTGTTATATATTTTTGTTATCTACTAAGCAAGCTCTAGACGGTGATAGTAAAATTTGTAAAATTTTCACGAATTTTTTTTAAATTTTATTTTAATTTCAAGAACTATGGCCCCCTCTTTAATTTTTTTTAAACATTCACTAGCCTATGTTACCCGGAATAACTCAACGCTTCTAATGATATGACAAACATCAAAATCGGTTCAGCCGTTACGAAGTTATGGTGGAATAAAGAAACTCACAAACATACATACATACATGAACCCTAAAAACATAACTCTCCTTTTTTCAGGCAGTCGTGTAAAAAGGTTTCCAAGTAAAGTTTCCGTCGCCTAATGTATTGGTGCCTACCGCCATCTTTAATTACTGGATTTGAACATAGTGTTTGTATCATATTTCCGGGCTAGCTCAGATTTGATTTGGAGCTGTACCAATATAGGTAGGTATCATAGGTTTCCAAAACGATAGAATTCGTTGACAGGAAACTTTTAGGTTCATAATGAATACAAAATACTTATATTATACTTCAGGACCATATTAGAGTTACTTTTCCTTATTTCTTCTTTTTAATGCATAGGTATATGTTACTTAACTATTTACATTCGAACGTCAACTTGTAAGTTACCTAATATTTGTCGTACATTTAATTTCCAATTCATTTCAGTATTAACAATAACTTTGTTTAGGATCTTGTTCAAACCAACTATGGATCAGTTTTTAATATTTTAATTTCGAATTACGTTCGATTCGCTCTGCTACATAGAGAACCCTGCCGTATATGCCACCTAATCTCTTAGCCGCTTTTGTCTTATATCATCTTCTCAAGTAAACCCAAGTGTTTCCGTCGCAGCTAATTGAATACCTCCGTCTTTGACAATTGGACAACCTTAGTCTCATTTTATCCAATTTGTTTTATTGTTCCTCTTTCTGGCTTATTTTTTCTTATGTAACAATAGCTTTGTTTTTAATCACGTCACCCATATCATTTAGACAAGGTTTAGAATGAGAATGTTTTTCTATTTGCTAGATCAGCTTTCAGTATTTTAAATTTGTACTTCGATTCGTGCCTACTTCTACTTACAATAATAGTCTTTGTTAAATAACTTTAGTTTATTAATTTACTGTCTGTAAGGTTGCCAAATGTCTTCTAGTTTCAAACAAAGAGAGATCATATTTTGAACTAACTACATCTACACTCATTAGCAATACCAGTATTCTTAGAAGTTGTCGACCTCCACCATATCTCCTACTTAGGCATGCAGAAAGATAAATTCACAAGGCAAGGCTTCGTTTTTGGCTGTACGATATAATATATTTTATCTTCTTATATACCCCACCTAGATTATACTTGCTGCATACAAATGTAACGTGACTGTTTATAAACCTTACTGCTTTGCCACAATAAGCGTCATTTTTAATGAAAAGACGAATAACAATTTTTAGAGTAAGTATACTTAATGTAATTTTGTTTGCAATTATGGGTGATATTTTTGCTAGTTGTACCTAGTCTATATACTTGTTAGTGTAAGCTTATTTCAATTTGTTATATTATTAAAATAACTAAACTACATTTATTTATACTATATAATATGTAGCTATAAAAAAAACGAATTAGATAAAATTTTATAATGAAAGAATTTAAAAATTAATTTAAACTGCTTTGCACATTATGGCCGCAAACGCATCAGTTCGATGCAATCACTTAGCAGCTGCATTAGAAGTCTAAATAGTTTGTTAAATTACTGCCAAATACCGATTGGCAATAAAACTTGAAGACTGATATTTTTACATGTTTTGAATAGCCATGGAATCTTCTGGACAACATATTTAGCCACAACATCATAGTTCTGAGCTCTCATTTCATAACTATCCCTTTCTCTAAATCACACTCCATACCATAAGAATATGACAGCTCATCAGCCCACCCAATACTCAAAACCAGAACAGAAATCAGTCTGTAAACTGGTGTTTCTAATTTTTTGCACAGAATGTGTAAGACGTGATTTTATAACGATATATAATGAAAAAATAAATTGAACTTCCCAGAAGTATATACAGTCTTTTGCAATATATCGCCTAATTTGACTGGACTGTAATACTATAAATTCTACGTTAGCATAAGAACATGTTCGATTATAAATAATTAAATAAATCTTACGACCGAATACAGTCATCCAAGTCCGCGAGCCGTATACGACTCGCACGATAAGTCCTAATTAGGTATGCAGAAATGATTCCGTGTGGGTTTAGATAACAGCTGCCGTCTTGGCTCAGAAACCGGAACTTCAATGTCGGTAAGCAACGCTTCGAGGATATAGAATATTCTCACGCACGTTGCGGCTCGCATTGCTCTCATTGCGATGTATGTTTCATAGTATTGTAATAAGCGAGATGGTAAGATTGTTGGAAGTAAACGCATATGCAATAACTTAGGTATCTATTACTCGTCAGACTCTAAGCATGGAGTGATTGTTTTATTTCTATTAATACCAACTGCATTTATAGGATATGTTCTACCTTCGGGACAAATATCATTTTGAGGAACAACAGTAATTACAAACTTATTATCAGCAATCCCATATTTAGGAACTATACTTGTTAATTGAATTTTGTTCATTGATCCATAAAATTTACTGAAAAAATGAAAATAATATACATATTAATATTTTCGAAAAGCATTTAAATAATATTATAATATATCTAGTGAAAAATTCACCTTATTGTCCTGCTAAGCCGACGTGACGTTATTGACGCTACGTGGCCAAACCTGAACCATTTTTGACGCGTTTCGATTCCACTTCGATTCCTCATATGCACCAGGAGATTTGACTCTTCGAACGTGCGATCGAGCTTCGAGCGCACATACATTTTCCGGTTTGGCAATGTTGCATTAGTCACGTTGGCTTAGCTGGAAAATCAGGCGGAATTTTAACTAATATTTTATATATTTTAAATGTGTTTCTAAAATATTAATTTGCTATTTTCTTTAAATGTTTGTTATTATCAACTTAACTGTTCAGGTGGTGTTCTACCTACTACGCAAACAAACTAAATAAATAACAACCTACCTACCAATTAGTAGGTAGAAAGTCCCCTCAAATTATTCAACATTTAGGTATTCCGTCCAGTTTTAATGTTCTTCAATGCTTCATAAACCAAGATTCTCGAACTCTAGATCACATTTTGCGTAACGGGCAGCAGCGCCATCTTACACTGCGATCCCTCATGACGCCTGCTAAGAGTGGGAATTATCGTCGTACTCACACATAACCGCGAACGGTTTTACGAGCATACATACTTGAGTATCGCTTTTTTACTTGTAATGTAATGATTAGCAGCGCCATCTCTGATTCGTTTCTTTATTAAACCAAGTTGTACCTACAATACATCGAAGATACACTACTAGGGCATGGCCGTATTGGACTTGTTGGCAATACCGGTATCAATATTTTCAAAAACCGGAATACCGGTATTTCGGTATTTTTTCGGTATTTCACTATAAATGTTAAAAACGCAGAAAAAATATATTTTCCATGTAATATTGTTTTAGTCTGAATATATGTACCTAATTTATTATAAAAAGATCATCTTAAAACATTAATTTTTATTCATAGTTTTTGGTATTTTCTTATGTTTTTTTTTATTATGACAATAAATAATCAGATATAATTTACAATTAAACTGACAATAAAAAGTCAAGCTCAAAAGTTTCTTTCAAAAGACATTTCTTAATATCGTGATTAATTAAGCACAACTGTAAACAGTCTTTGGATAAAAGTAGTGCCTGTGTATTATTTTATTATATTCACATTTTTGCTGGACAAGGTGCAGAAAAACAAATGCAATATAAAGTCTTGTCATTAAATGAAGCTCGCCCCGGCTTCGGGCGGGTATTTAGAAAATATTCTGTCGTCTATGTTCATATCAGGGATAATGTAGAATTCTAAAGATTAAATTATTTTTCAAATCAGTCCAGTAGTTTCAATGCAAATAAACAATCAAATCTTTCTTCCATATAATATTAGTTTGCCATATAATATAATAAAATAGTCCATATTACACAATTCGCCCCTGAAAGCTCTCTTTCGGATTCAACACTAGTTGAAGGTAAGGTCTTCTACAGTTCATCCAAATAAAGTCCTCTATTTCCGCCATTTTCGTGCTGTGTCATATAACTGAATAATGTATCGCATCAGATTTCATCATCTTTCGGATCAGAGTCATTAGATTTGTTGTCTATCCCTTGTGATTAGTGTAAAAAATCATTTTATGTACTCTCTCTTTTAGAGATTTCTCGATCGTTTTATATCATTCTTATTAATTTGAAGCGGAACCGACACCTCGACGTTATCGCCACAACCAGTTTTGGCACTATCTGCTGATATTACCAAATGATCTGAGTAGGATAGATACGCTTTATGAAGCTTATTAAGTTTGAAAGATTTTAGAGTTTCTTACTTACCGATTATCTACTAAATGATAGTTTTTTCGTAATATTGTCTCGAAATCGAAAACTACCCACACAGTTCTTACTGTATTAGCTGGATTGTCTACTTCTGAACACAGCCTCCTTCATTAAGGCGGAGTTTGCCATAATCCTCACGCTTGGCATGCTTCTTTGGGGATCGCAGTGTGAGATACCAGTTCATACACAGTTCATATCACTATAAAATACTCGGAAACACTGATTACCGTTTATACCACGTGCATGTGCGTAGTAATTGTGAATAGAATTGTGAATAGAAAACCAGCGAACCAAGCGAGAGCGCAAATGCAATTGAGAATATTCGTGAGATAAAAAGAGGCGTGCCATGGTCGGCGGGCGATATGCCAGTTTTGTTAAACTATATAAACAATACTACCACCGTATAAGTAATACCATATATGTACTCACAATTGCACGGACACATTGACTTCCAATCTTAAAATGCCACTTTTTATTAAGTAGAAATCAACGTTACCTAACTAGATTATGAACATATGTTTTTTGAAGTCGGTTTATCTATTAATTTGTAAAAGCATGAAAAACGTTAACTGCGCATTAATTTACAACCATAAAATTTAATAAATTGTTGATGTTATTCATATTATCCATATATATATATAGAGCCGCCGTATTGGTTAAGCCTTTGATTAGTTTTCATGCATATAAACTTCTTTTTTATCATAATACCGAAACACCGGTATTTTTGATTCCAATACCGGTATTTGAAAGTACTCTAAATAGGCCGGTATTACCGGTTTTTCGGTAATACCGAAAACCGGTATCCATGCCCTATACACTACGGTGTGAGCGCAAGTCGATGTTCACAAGCAACGTGTCAAGGAAGTCGATCAAAGGAATCAGGAAACCTGGGTAATATGATACTTTCTGACGTGGGTTTCGTCGAGACGTGGCTATAATGTTTCCTTTGGGGTGCTGCGGTTCAAAACAGGTCATATAAATTGTGTACCCAATGTAAAGGGTTTTGCTATAGGTGGATAGGTGTGAACGAACTGTTCTTTAGCAAAGGTAGTGTGATAAAAGGATGGTACGAGTACTCATATAGAAAGGTACTTTAGAAAACTATTTATTTATTTTATTCAATTAGTACCGCACAAATACGAATTACACTAATGATATGAATTTATACTTATGCAAATAAATTATTAATGTTTGCACATCACTGTTAATAATAATAATTGGATCTCACTCATAAATGTCCTGATTGGGTTGCATATGGTGCTACAGAAGTAAAGTATCTATCTATAACAATTAATATGGAAAATTACCAAAAATTAAAATATTAATACGAAATGTCAAATACAATATAAAAATACATGTTTGCAAATTTAAAATAAATGTCAACTATACTTCTTATATTATTCACAGACTACACTAAGTACCTACATGAGAACAAAGTCAATTAAGTTATATAAAATGTCATGTTAGTTTAGATTTACAGAAAAGATAAAATAAAAATATATAAAAAATATGAAATATCCAATAAGTATACTATAAGTGAATATACATAAAAGTCTTTATTTTTTGTGCTGATTAAAATACATTGCATTGAACATTACCTATAGTCGCAAGTTATTCTCAAGTTAGTCCCATTTAACAACTACTGGAATCACCGATTTAAAACGTGGTTTTGAAATTGTGATCAAATAAAAGACAATATTATTTTTTCTTTAACGGACTGTTACTATTCGTTGCCCTATTAGATCGAGGCCAGACGCGCACTTGGCCAGTTTTTCCTTTCCAAATTCAAGCGTTTATTTGCCAGAATACATCATCAAATTACATTTTAAGTTCGTATATAATAATTTTAGGTCACTGTATTCAGCTTGCAAGCAGGTATACAAATGATTAATATTCTATATTAATTTTATTAAAGTAATTTAAAATGTCATGTCTGTAAGAATAAGATTAATTTATTATTAAAAACTCCAGTTATACTTACCACATGAGTATTATAAGTACATGCTTGAAATAAAATAACATATAAAAAGTAACTAACGTAAACAATAAATACGAATAGAAACTCTGACAGCTGTGCTATTATAATATATAAATTTGCATTATGAAAATAATTATATTTACATCACTTAGTGAAGTTTATGTATTCTTTCATGCTGTAAAAACAATTGTCAGTCAGCCAACTATTCAATTTAGATATAAAAAAATTACCATTCAAGATTTTAATATCTTCTGCTAAATTATTATACGCCACCATGCACATATTAAGTCATCTGTACTATATATAATATTATAAATGCGAAAGTAACTCTGTCTGTCTGTTTGTCTGTGTATCTGTTACGCTTTTACGCTAAAGCTACTGGACCGTTTTGAATGAAATTTGGTATGGAAATAGTTTAAGACCTGGGAAAAAACATAGGATAGTTTTTATCCAACAGCGCAAACAGAGGTTAATGTTTTTGCGCGATAACCGACATACACGCGGGTGGAGCCGCGCCCGGAAAGCTAGTTTATTTTATAAATATTATGTACGTCAGGGAGGTTGATGTAGTAGGTTTATGAAATTTAGACTTCATTACGCAGGTAATTTTTTTCATTCATCCAATATGTGACACTCTTTTCCGTATTTATTTTCCATGTTTTTTAAGGTTCCGTACTAGAAAATGGGGCCCTAATATTGAGCTTCCATCCGCCCTTCAAAGTGCTGTATCTTTGGAACGGTAATAGGTAGTTGGTTGAAATTTTCACAGAATATATGCTGGTATAGCGGATTGCTTAACAAATAAGTATAGTAAATAAAAGCTAAAGATCTAGAATCGTAAATATAAATAATGATTTTTTTATATTCAGTGTTGATTCGGAACCCCCGGTGTGTGAGTCCAACTCGGACATGGGCGGTTTTTTCTATTTTTATTTGTCGTATTATATTATGCTGACTTGTGTAGTCAGGTATGTTGTTTAACATACCTCACTGATTATGATTAATGACTGATCGGGTACGGAATGCCAAAACAAGTGTGACCAAAACCTGTTTGATCATTTGCGGTATTCTAATTTCGAGGTTATTGACGTTGTAATATAATATGTCCCTTTTTAGGGTCTCGTACCCAAAGGGCAAAACAGAGCCGTACCACAGAATAAAATGGCCGTTTTACTGTTTTATTGTTATATACACATACACGTGAAAAAAATTTAGTGAGAAGTAATTTTATTATACTTATACAGATTTATTTTCGGAGAAACTAAATATAATATAATCGAGTTAAACATGTAATTTTCTTACTGCTACAAACTAATATATATAGCTCAAAACCTGAAAATATACTTCTTTTGTCACGACTTGGATGGGTGATCGCTAGTGACATTACTCCTGAGCGTTTCAGTGCTTTGGAAGGCCCGTTGAGCCGCCGCGCGCCGCGCCGGTCCCGGTTTGAATTTGTAAAAAGTTTTGGCGATCTTAAAGTCAGCTGCCTCTCTAACGCCACACTTTGGAAATATCTTTATAAAGCATATTTCTTTGAACGAATTAATATCATTATTCGTAGCTAACTACACATTTTCAGTAATTGAATAAATAAGGAAAATATCGCTCCAAAAACTGTTAAGTTAATCCAATTCCGTTATTTTTTTCCTATAGAGTTGTTCATATATCGCTACGGCAGTCTTTCGTTGTAATATTATTTGCCTCTACGTTTTTTATATAAGTACTTAGTATATAAAGTAGCGAGAAGCGTCCCAAATACGAGTGTGTTATTCTCCCCCTGTTAGAGCCTGTTTGGTGGTAAAGTCACGTCGTTAGTGAAATAAGGATCCATTTTCTAAGGGTGGGTTTTGGTGGGGTGTTTGAATATCGCCGTTTTTGATATGCTTGTGTGTACTACTACTCTCTTTTTATCATAGTGATGTTTAGCGTTCGGGTTTTCTGTAATATACTAATATGTTTAGGAAACGGCAGCGCAGGTGGCATATAAAGTAATCTTTATTATAAGAAGGTACATTCAGAAAAAACTTACACTGCGATCCTCAAGATGACTGCCAAGCGTGGGGATGATGGCAAGTTACCTAAACAATGGGGGAGGCCTTGCGAAATAAATCTTATCCATATCTATTATGTTTATAAATTGCCTGTTACTCACATGCTAGGTGTCATTCCACCTCCTATTCAACCGAAGCGACAAATACAAAATACTATAAAGTGGGCTGCAGTGCTTTCCGAAGAACAATACTTACACTACGGACCTTAAGACGAGAAGGAAGTGTCGAATTTTCATACAAAAAGAGAAAATGTTTCTACCCCCCTAAACAATCACCGATTTTGATGATTTTTGGAAAGGTTACAGATATTATCAATATTGAGGTTTGTAAGTTTTGCTTTTTATCATTATATTATAGGAATTTGAATTAATGGGTTTTTAAATACCGATTTTTTCTCAAAAAATGTATCTCTAGTTTGTGAATTGTTTATATGAAAAATAATGATAAATAAAGAAAAAGGAAAACCTATAAACATCGTTTGTTCTGTCAGTTATAAAATAAGACCAAATTTTTTGGATTTGATTAATGTTTACTATAGGAGAAAAGTTTTCTCCCAGAACTCAAATTATGCGGAAATTCTAAGTCAAAACTTGAAGAAGCTGCAATTGTCCTTATCGCACAATTCTGTTCGGGGGGCAGGGTAGCTGCACAGAATAAATCATAGTAGTTAGGTAGAGGTACTTGCATTAGTGATGTCAATATGCATTTTCGATATGTTGGATGGTGATTGATGGGAAAAAATCGATGGTGTAGATATTTCGATTCTACGAATATTATTGTTTTCTGAATATTACATTTGAATTATCGAAACTAAAAAATATATTATAGACGTACATAACCCAATATATAAATATAAAAACATGTTCACACATCAGTTTTTACCTATTAATAAATTTCATATTTTTACCTATCCTTCTAAGTATATCTTTGTCGTGAAATCTTAGCTTACATTATGACGAACATTGATTGAGCCGACGTTGTAGATATTATATAATGTAAATTAAATGTCACAACACATTTTGTAGCAAATCTAGTAAAGTCTCTAAAGTAAGTAAGTAGAGGATATTTGTTCTTCGATACACATAAAACATGTTTTTTTATAAAATGGATTCATCACACAATAAAAAACGAACAAAAATTAAACCGACTTCTAATACCAAAAAGTCTGAAATAACTAGTCAAAGTCGGTACCATGACAGTTTGAAAGTATGATCTCCATATTGTAGTCATGGTGACTTCGACAAATTATTTTTCATTTTTTAGGTTTCATTATAGGTATTATGTTAAAAAAAAAGTTAGCCCTGCCACTTACGGGAATGATTTGTGTATTCCGGTCTGATACCACAATCGGATCCCACACCGTTCATTTACAATATAAAATTGCAAGACAATACAAATATAAAAACAATACAAATACAATATAAATTTTTCGTTCCGGTCTGATCCCACTCATTGTTTCATGGTCCAGACTGATAATAGTTATAGCTTGGGTACGTTATCAATAAAGGAAGAAATTTATGAAACTATGCTTAACACGACAACACACATTGGTACACATACCAATATAAGAATACGCAAGTTACCAGGAGAGCAGAAGTTCATAGGAGTTTCATACTGTAAATCTTGTTACAGAAAAACATATTTATAAAATATATTATTAGCTATTAGATAAGTTGTGATTATAAGTTATGAAACTCACGCAGAGAACTCACTTAAATTATATTAACTTAAGTTCATCAGTAAATAATCAGTGTATTTTTGAAGCGCTCGTAGCCAAGTTTGCTTAGCCATTCTGAATCGATCAGCAAAGTTAAGCAACGTCCGCCGCGGTCATGACTTGGATGGGTGACCGCTGGTTGGGCATTACTACTGAGCGCTTCCGTGCTTCGGAGGGCACGTTAAGCCGTCGGTCCCGGTTGTTGTCTTAGGATAGCAGTCGTTACAGCATGGTGGTAGGGCACTTTGCAAATGCCCGCCTGGCTAGCTACCACCCTCAAGTTGAAAATCTGTCGCCAAGCACCTAACGGTGTGTTCCGGCAGCTGTCCTTGAGCGCCAGTAACTCTAGGTTAGTCTGAACAACATCCTCGATCACATCATCACTTACCATCAGGTGAGATAGTGGTCAAAGGCTAACCTATCAAGCATAAAAAAAAAAATAAAAAAAAATATGTACATACATAAATGTGGCTGAATCGATAACTAAAACATAAAAATCATTATCTGCTATTTTTCCTTAAAAAAATACTTTGAGTTACATCTTTCTTTTATTTTTAAATGTACTTACATAAGAATAAAACAAGCTGCTTTAAAACGATATCACTCTTTATTGTAAAACTAAGATATCGAAACTAACAATCAACATTAGGAAAATAACTATATACAAACAATATGGGTATATTTTTATAACCATTTACGTATGCTTAGCGAGAATATAAAAATAATGTTTGATGGAAAAAATATATAATTAGGACTGGGATCGGATCTCATGATCACAGGTACCTGTAGTGGCAGGCTCGAATCTTGCCAGTAGCTAATGCTTTTTCCATCTAACAGTATAAAAACAATATTATATTAAAATTGTTCATACAGTTGGCTGTATATCCGCAGGTCATACCTATATAATTTTTTAAACCTTCAGCCAATTTACCTTAGAAGAAAGCATATAATTAACAAACAAGCAATTTTATGTAAAATTTGTAATAAAATATATAAACAGTATAGATATTTTAGAGCATGCCATATAGTAGATTATATCTACGAAATATTATTTAAAGATGTCAATAGCTTCCAAAATAAACAATAAAATATAATAATAGTTTGCCTAAGAGTAACAATTCAGACTACAAAGTAAGACAATAAGTAATCAACAACATTAAAATATGCAAAACTTTTCCAAAAAAAACAACTGTGATTTCAGCTTTTTGCAGTTGATCTGTAACATGGTAAATTCATTTATTTCTTCAAATTATTTTGTGAAACTACGCTTCAGTGATTATTGCATTGTTTTATATTGATTGTTAAGTAATATATTTAAGTTGGCATCTTTTTCTAAATAATTTAACAAAGCTGGTATTTATTGTGGTGCATTTTAATAATGTTACTATATAATTTAAAATGCCAGCATTCCATAAAATGTTCGATGATGTTCCTTATATAGTACACAATATGTTTACGAAACTTTAGTCTTCTAGCCATTGAGTCACCATGTAGCCATTAAGGTCTTGTACTTCTGCGAGTTTCTGGTAAGTCCTCGATATTATAACAGCAGTCTTTTTCGATGTGACCTTTTTCAAGGTACAGGTTTTTTATGCTTTCAATTTAGTATTGTTGACAAGTACTTTATATACGTTAGTAGCTTGTAAGCGTAATAATTACAGGACGATTGTAAAAAGCAAATGATCACCTTCGTCTTTATTTTTTCTAAGGACCAACAAACAGTTTTACAGTATTTTCTTAATGTAAAAGTATTATTATTTATAATAATAATCGTGAGACCAACATCGTTTGTTCAGTTTGGATTATTCAGTTTATAAACTAAAAAGACGAGAACCATAAGTTAATTTTCTAGTATGTTTACAAAGAAGTAAAAAACAAAAGAAATCATATGTATACAGCGTAGTAGATATGATTTCTTTAAACTTCTGCCCTTCTGGTACTTTGTAAATTAGTTAAATTCCACTTTAAATAATAAGTGGGATCAGAATGGAAAATATGAATAATAGAAAATATAACTGATAACATGTGGTATATTTTCATGGGATCGGACCGGAAGACACCAATTGGGGTGTGGCACCGTCAACAGTGAAATTATCAAGATAGGTAGTCGTTACACTGCTCGGTTGGGAGTAACTAAGAAAACCGCTAAACTATAATAATGTTAAGGAAATCTGGAAGGTGGATGGATAGTAACTCTTGCCCTATCAAGTACTCAGGTAAGTACATTAAATGACGTGCAAATGACATTTGTCTATGTATTTTTTTAATATATTATACTCTGGGACCATAATTCAATTATATTTGTAATCAATTAAAAAATGAAAACATTATGTGTTTTTTATGAATTGTTAAGGTTTCATATCAAAAGGAAGGCAAATAAAACAATGAAATAATAGTACACTAAAAAATATAATAACTAAGTCACACCGAAATACAATAACCGACTTCCAAAATGGAAAGAGGTTCTCAATTCGTCTGTATTTATTTTATGTTTGTAACCTCAGAAATTTTGACTGGGTTAACCGATTTTAAAAAATATTTTTTGTTTTAAATCTTATGCTTGTCGTTTGGTCCCATTAAAACTTCATCAAAATCGGTTAAGCCATTTTTGAGTTACATTCCAGTAACTGAAAAATATTTACCTATCTTGATGATGTAGTCGTTGACAATGAATGCCAATCGATCCCGTAAGTAGCAAGGGTCACTATAAAAAGACAGTTTATTTTAAATCCAATAATGGAACTGAATTCAACACCCAAATGTGTGAAATAACTTGTTGAAGTCGGTACCATGCGCACAATATTGCTATTGATTATTGAACTGGTACTTTTCAACTATCTTGGTACCGACTTCAACAAAATATTTCACACTTCTGGTGAAGTGGGGTCCAGTTTTTGGTTAAAAAAATTTAACCGAAGTCGACGAGAAGTAAAAGTAACGAGCAGCGCGCGGGCGGCGGTGCAGCGTGGAGCGGCGACGCGGCGGCGCGGCGGTGCAGCGGCGTGGAGCGGCGGCGCGGCGCGGCGCGGGTGCAAAGAGAATTCAATAATGACTCGACTGGACGACTCTGTACTGTAGTACCTATACATATTATATGTTTATGGGATTTGACGACGGTGCGGGGCGCGGAGTGCGAGGCCGGCGTTTAGCGGCGAGACAGCATCATTTTGTTAAAATACCTATTTTTCTGTGGGAGCTTCTCTTCAGCGGCCTCTTAAGACTCCTGGGAGGCCATCGTTCACCAGTGAACCTCTTCCAGCTGTTCATATGTACCTAATGTGATCTACTACCGTATCCGTGTTTCACAAACAAAATTGTCGTGCATTTCGTTTATACCTACTTTTAACAAACAGGCCCAGTTTGAAGTCGGCGTCAACATCCGGTTTAATAATAGTCATTGAAAAAACAAACATAGGTACTGAAGGAATCATTTCCAAAGTGAGTCAGGGCGCACTTTCAATGGGCAGCATGACTTAATCGGTGTTTACTCACAAATCCTTGATTACATACTTACCTACGAGTACAAACACTGGTTACAGTATTATTTTCTTTGTCTGTAGACAATTTTGCAAAATTTGCTAAGATTTAGGTACAATACTACAGAATAAAAAGGAACAGAAGGAACACTCCGCAAAGACATTCCAAGAAATAAGCGACTCTAACTACGAAGCAATAAAGTGCACTTCAGCTCGCAAAGCACGGAGTATCTAATATTTATATTATTCACCTAGAAGCCGTCTCTCTAGCATAAAAAACGGTGTGTGTTCAGTCTTGCAGCCCATGCAATAAGGATGAGCCTATTGATACCTAAACCAAGCCTGGTTTCAGCTGGAACACCGGATGAAAAATCATGGTCTGTCAGACCCGGGGATCGAATACAGGTTGAGTTCATATATTACTAATGCGACTCTACGCCGCTCAACCAAAGTCGACTTTAGAATTAAATAAATCATCAACATCATTTATTTATTTATTCCTGAAAGGCTAGCCTGTGAACACCATCTCACCTGATGGTAAGTGATGATGTAGGAAGCACGGAAGCGCTCAGTAGTAATGTTACCAGCGGTCACCCATCGAACTCATGACCACAAGGGCTTAGCTGATCGGTTAAAAACGCTAAGTATACTACGCTACGAGCACTTCCATGGTTGCAACTACCCTCAAAAATATCGAGGGGCGTACCATCGTTAGTGAAAAACGTTCAAGTATATTGAGAAGTGGTTGATATGTTCAATACACTATTTTGAATTCGAGTTGATATAAAATACTGATAAAGAAAAGTTTCACACAGCAGAAAATAATAAATCTTGCATTGTGAATCTAACTTCTCAAGTAGGACGGGCGATAAAACTTTTATTTTTTAAATTCTTTTAATGTGGCCAATGCCACAGCCAACGTACTCGGCCGCATTCGTCCGCAGCCGCGCTGGCCACCGAGAGATAAAAGTTAAAACGGTTTTAAATTTAGAACGAGGAAAACGCGCGACCGCAAAACGTTGCGGCTGATGAAGTTAATTTTGTTTGACTTTATAGTCCTTCTTATAGTTAATAAGTCGTAGATTGGCCCTGTTATGACCGCGATGTATGCAAATAAAAGAAATGTAATAACACGCCTACAGTGTTTCATGCTAGGCGTTCTAAAATCCTAAAACGCAAGACGTGTTAGTAGCAAAACGTGTGATAGTACCAATGTATTGTTTACAAAAAACAACACGCAAAATGATTCTGAATCTCAACGCCTTTAATTCAAATTTGATTTTTTCTTGCGTGTATGTTTGTGAGTTACTTTATCCCACCATAACTTCTAAACGGCTTAACCAATTTTAATGTATGGTATATCATTAGACTCGACTTGATAGCGCAGGATACTCTAGGTACTGTTTTTCTTACCCAACGAGTGGAGTATCGAAATGAAAGGCTCTAAGAAACGATTCCATAAATTATATATAGCTTGCAGTTTTCATTTCAATGGAGCGAAAAAAATATTTTCCGTCGGGTTTTTTAATCTTTAATCAATTTATACATGTTAATAGTTATATTTTTGATTATAGCTGATCAGCTTAACTTAGTAATTAATTTAGTGCACGTTTCTACTTGTTCTTTGTGTTATTTACTTTTTGTTTATTTTCTGTTTTTTATTCTTTTCAGGAGCTGACGTGTCTGCTTTTGTTTGCACCGCGTTTATTTTAAGTTTTCTTCATGGTATCCACATGTGAGTTCATTTTTATTTTTTGTTTTCTTATTTTATTATTTATGTTTATTTGTTATGTTTGTGTATGGTGTGAATTTTACAGGAGAACAAAATTATTTGTGTATTGAAAAGAGAAATCAACAAAAAAGGCAACTATATTGTTGTAAATTCAAGAACTATATAGTTCCATGTTTATAACCGAAATTCGTAAAAGAAAAGGTAAGTTCTGAGATCGATGCGTAGTTTTTGAACAACATAATTGGCGAAGTAACCGCGTAACGCATACAAGAAAACATACAGTTGAATTTAAAACTCACTATTTTTTTCAATGTGGGTTAAAAAAGAGATCTCATATTGGATATCTGTAGTGGATACTTACATATATACCTTATTCAAATCTTATTCAAAACCAAGCCATTTTTTATTAACCCGTAAACAACCGAATATTCATTATTTTGATCACATAAAAAATTATGTTGTAGTCCCATATACATACCTGACTATTTTATGGTACAAAACGCGATCATTACAACTTCACTTGGTCATAAAAATCACGAAATAAGAGAAATTTCGATCGTTTTTGAGGTTATAATTAAGTAATATTTAAAAAAATTGGTAACGATGTTCAGAAGAATATTTTATAGTTCCTTTTTCTCTGAATACCTGTATTTTTTCACACGAGTTGAATTAACTTGCGCGTCCACGTGGTTCGCTGCGCATGGACTGAGGTAGCGCTAAGTGGCTACTGCTCATGGATATACTGGCCTTAAGTCCTGGGTTAGGATTTTAACTAGATTTACTAAGTAATTGTGCGAGTCGCTGAACAAGTCTATTTTCTTACGGAGCGTGATATAGCCGATTTAGATTACTAGACTTTAAAGTTATTTAGAAAAACTGGAATAAAAAAAACGTACAAGCCTTGTCAATGATATGTTCAATACATGAATACAAAAATCACCGAAATCGGGCAATATTAAGAGGTTGAAAAGAGCTTTTTCTTTTTGTATGGAGAAGTACGCGCTATATAATCCTCTTAAGCCGTCGGCCCCGGTTGTTGTCTTAGGACGGTAGTAGTTACAGCATGGTGGTAGGGCATTTTTGCCGAGTACCCTCAAGTAGAAAATCTGTTGCTAAACACGGAAGGTGTGTTTTGCAACTGTCTTGCAAGCTAGTCATATAAGTATATCTTCAACGACATCGTCACTGATGATCAGGTGAGATTGTAATGTAAATAAACATAATAATAAAAACATCTAGAACAGGATCTCTATTACAGGGACTCGATACGCATTATTAGGGATAACTCCTACTGATGCTCATCATATCTCACTAAATTTAAAATAAATGGAACCACATGAAAAGCACCAGCTTTCGATGAAAAATTTATAAAAATCGGTACATCCTGTAAAGAGTTATAAGGTAGCACACAAAACAAGCTTTAATATGTATAAAAAACTTTTTATAAACAAGCTTTTATTGTTCTTGTTAATAATAAGTATTAAAAATTAAAAAAAAATACTCGTCAAGACAATTCAAATGAGCCCAAACTCGATGAGGTTGTGTCGTTTCATTGCGAAATTCTATTAGCCACCTTCCAGCTCCATCAGATCAGCACCATGGCATCATACTATTGTATTGTCACGCGATTTGCACATGTATGCAAAATTTCAGCTCAATCGGTAACCGGGTTTTTTTACAAGATTTAATTTACAAGTTTGATGACAAACATAGGGACAATGAAACTAAATAAAAGCTTGTAAAATACAGTTGAGTTGAGAACCTCCTTTTTTTTATAAAAAAGTTCTTTGATGGCCGCCTCACTATTTGACAGCAACCAGTAGCACATCGAGGTGATAGCCTATCTGTACCTAAATTTTTAGTGCGATATTCGTCCGGTCCCTCTCCGGGCAAGGATTCAATTTGGCGTCATTTTCCGGTTATCTCCATTCCCGCCATAAACATAATCCCATAAGCTCGGGCTGATCCGATCAAAAGGGATTTTCTGTGAATACGGGACAGCCTTTTGAGATGGATTTGCCAATGTTTAGGAAAAATGTGAAAAAGGAATTTTTGGAAAGGTTATCCTCGTTACTACCGTCAAAGTTTTATAAAAAATAATACTGTTCTTTTTCATCATTAGTAGGAAAGCCTAGTAAGTAAATTCTATATGAACAAATATTTTTAAAATATTTTGAGAAAACATTGCACTAATATGTCTTAGAAAAACACTTATATAATATAAAATATATGTGTCTAGTGACAATTGTGCCTATTTTTTCTGTTAAGCTGACGTGACGTCATTAACGCCACGTAGCCAAACCGAAAGAATTGTCGACGCGTTTCGCTTCTTCATGTAGCATCCTCAGGAGGTCCTTGAAGAGTCATGACTGTTCAAGGGCACGATTCAGAAATTCTCGATCGTGAAAAATCTCAGAGCTTGTGAGGGGAAAATAAAATTAATCCAAATCCGTTCAAGCGTTCTGGAGGTGAGCTTTACACACACACACACACACACAAACAAACATTTCGATTATTAGTATGATATAAGCTCATAAGTATAATGCTCGGTAAATAGTCTACAGGTTGAAGTCTAATTTTCATTTTATTACTCTGAAGTTTATCCCATCAGTTGCACAGTTTCTCAGTAAATTGTGGAGCTAGGTACAAAGTAATATCACGGGGTAAAAGCACAAAGCGAGAGGTAGGTGGTTGTCATGACAACGCTTGCTTTGAAAGGATATTATTACTGTACTTTCTATGCACCACTTAAAATGGTTTATGTATTTTTTTTGTTTCAATGTCCTTTAGTTTTAAATTGAGACTATATAGCAAATCTATATAGTTTCAATTTAAACTAAACTTCAACTAAAGCTGTTAAACGTCATAATAAAATTACTTATTTTAGGCATTCATGATACAATTTTCACCCGAACATGACAGCGAAACAAACCTATTGCAATTCACGTAAAAAATAACGATTACGCGTAAACCAAAACTAGTGTGGAATATCGTATATTATCGTATAATCGTATATTCCACATTATTTTTGGTTTGCGCGTAATCGTTATTTTTTACCTGATTTGCAATAGGTTTGTTTCGCTGTCATGTTCGGGTGAAAATTGTATCATGAATGCCTAAAATAAGTAATTTTATTATGACGTTTAACGGCTGAGCCAAAGGCTAGTTATTAGGCTGAAATGGTGCAATGCACGAGTTACACCTTCGTTTTTTCACCGCATATGCGAAGATCCTAAACAATGATATTAGTAATACATATACTTTTAATTAAGATAGAAACATGTACTCGTATGTATATTGTTCTATTTTGAGTGACATTGTATCGAAAAAATACTGGGTCTTTAATAATATCCCTGATATTTCATGTAAAATGTATGCCTGCTCTTGTACAATACGTAGGGCTATTATGAAAGACTAAGGTTAACTTTTTACATTAAATAATATTACAAACTGAAATTACTTGACGAACTAATATAAAATATTAGTTGTGATTACAAGAGAGGCTGTTATAGTTATAGTCCGCTTACACCGGCCATAAACAATAACTTTACGAGCATAAGTGAAAAAGTATTATTTTCATTCTGTAGCTACTTGTAGGGAACTTATTGAATAAATTACGGTATTGAACTTCATTCTATGAAGAAATAGAAACATACGATCAGTTTCATTTAAATTAATTATCAATGAAAATAAATCTTGTATTCGAAACATGTAAGAAGTTTATTTTTATAAGTTTATTATGAATAACAGACATTTACCATACTAACTTTGGTGACAGTTACACTAAATTTAGTGAGAGTTATACAAAATGTCTGCCATATATTGACGGCATATTTTACAGATATACCTACATAACTTTTTCGAATTAAATATTAAGTTTCATGACAAAGGAAGAAGGACATGACTTATATGTTGTCTAAATGCTTACTTAGCTGTTAGTGTTAAGCTTACTTATATACATTGACCTGTGTAACGTATATCTCGATGCTTATATATAGTTTGTAGTATTTTGTTAATAAAAGCGTACCGCTGCGCGCGGTAAAAATAAGGTAAGTACATACATTGGTAGATAATTAAATTAGCTAAATATGACAAGACTTAAAAAAGTAAGTCGGCAGTAATAAGTAAATCCTCATTTATTTATTATTCCAGCAATATCCCGTCAAGTTATTAAATACTACCTCAGATTCCAGAATATAAAGCACCATTATCTCCAAAAATTATATATCTCTGGCCCAGTTTTTATATTCGCCGTAAATTTATGGGCCCATGTTCTACGCGTTCATTTTCTTGGTAGAGTTTTAAGTATACTCCTCAATTTTATTTTTTTAACAAAGAAATTTGATAATATTTCCCTGAACCATTATTTTTGAACCAGAGCTACAGTGTCCATTTCGGGAATAGAAAAACAGTTATTTTTTTCGTCAGCGTGGGTACTGTGTCTTAATTTATTATTTTCAGTGTACAGAACAACATAATTTCATTCAAAATATTTAGTTTTTTTTTCATGCTTTTGCAAGGTGGACCTGTAGCACAATAACATTTTCAAGAGTAGAAGACAGTGAGAATTGTTTTAATATTTGCAATAAGTCACGTGCGGGATTCGAACCCGCGTCCATCGACCCCTTTAGCCGGGGTATGCTCTAATCCAATTGAGCTAACATGACAATGAGTCATACCTCAAATTTTTCCGGTAATAATAATATACTAATACTATATTATTATAACATATGTATACCAAATTATATTACTCCTACTAGTAATACCTATTGAGTGAACACATAATCCTGCTTCGTAAAAGTTGGTAAATTATACATAGAAACGAGGCTGGGACTGTGTGCACAAGAGTTTTATTGAAATGATCAGAACCGCCAACATTTACCTTTGTGCTTTGTGACCGTACCCAGCAGCGGTAGGCCCCGAGGTATATATTGTGCAAATATTAATCCTTTGTTATACGGTTTTACTTTTATACCTGTATATAATGATACAAGCTCTTGCCTGATATCGCATTCTTATGCGAAACTTCTTACACAATCGGGATGAAAATTAGGTGTTGTTTGGTGGTGTATGTATTTACCCAAGAGCTTTAGGATCTGTGTATAGAACAGTTATCGGAGTGTAACTCAAAAACGGCTTGACCGATTTTGATGAATTTGAAATGGGATCAGCCCTCAAATAAAAAAGAAAATTCAAAATCGGTTACCCAGTAAAAAGTTCCAAGTAACAACATTAAAAAAATGCAGACGAATTGAGAACCTCATCCTTTTTTTGAAGCGGTTACAAAAAAACATATTAATCTTTACCAGTGTATCAACATAATTGTCTAGCTTCAGATGTATACATGCTTATAATTACATGCTTATACCCTTACTTTAATTTATGAAAGTTACACAAACGATTTGGTAGTCATCTCGACTGCGAAAAATTCGACAATGTTGTCGAGTTACCGCCTTTCCTTATTTTTATTTTGTTTTTTTTTTTTTACCTACGGTATGCCTTTATCAACAAAATACTACGAACTATATACAACACTACAGCTTCTACAATAAAAGCATTTAGACAACCTATAAGTCAATGCCGACTGACAGGCAGTCCAAATGCTCCAGCCAACTACCAGTTGGCAGCGTGCCCAGCATGCTAGCCGATATTTATTGTAATTATTTGACTTGACCACTCGTACAGAGTATAGTTAGCTCCACAAATTTTCCATTTCAAACCAAATTATTTAAACTCAACTTTTAGCGCGCGGCAATGTCAGCAATTAAGTAGGTATTGCAGTAAGGTTTTTGACTCACCTAAGTCCCCAAAAATGTAAGTAATATATGATTAAATCAGAAATTAACCGCATCTAAACAAAGAAATTGTATGTAACTAGGTTACCGTGGCACATATCACATAGGTGTGCCAAGTTTCATGGATCATGTCAAGGGAACATGGCGCTCTAATTAATACAAATCAACAGTACCTACGTCAATGAATAGATTCAGGCGTTACTTTGCGGAAACTTATATTTAATAATAACAAATATTATAAACATATTTTAATAAAACATTTAAAAAATATATCTGGTGACAATTCCGCCTAATTTTCTGATAAGCCGACGTGACGTCACAAACACCACGCAGCCTAACCGGAAGAATTTTCGACGCGTTTCGTTTCTACACGAAGCATACTCCTGAGTATGCTGATCTTGACTCTAAGAGCGCACGGAAATTCTCGACAGGAAAATTAGGCGGAATTGTCACTATATATTTTTATATTTTGTGTTTTAAGTGTATTAAGTGTTTTATTAAAATATTTATTATTAGTACCTACGTTACTGCCATGTGTATTGTCAGTAGTTTTTTCAGTTAGGGTTTTTTTTATAGCTAGTTTTTAAGACGCTGTCTAATACTGAAATGTTGTCATTATCGGACTGCGTAAGAGTGAAAGAGAGGCAGCGATGTTGAAATCGCCATCAGCTTAGGTAAAATCCAAAAATGATGATGATGTTGTAGTCCTGACCGATTTTGGCCACAGCGACTGCTAGTTCTGTATAGGTATGCTGAATTTAGGGATTTAGAAATAGGTTCTGTTGTTCAACCCTTTGGTGCGCTCTCTGGTGGCTTGAGTACCTGATTTTATTGGAGAAGGTTCGAGAGCACTTGGGGCATGTTAATATCCCGCTAATGTATGGGCAAGTGCTGTTCCTATGGACGCATGTACCTGTGGACACAATCGATTCCGGCGAAACGAGCAAACTTAAAATTCTAACTTGAAGCAGATCGTACAGCTTTGTCTATGGTTGGCAGTTTTGACGTGTCGCCATCTTTGTTTTCTGTGTGGTTGTTGATCTGCCGGCTTGGAAAGATTTTAGCGCCAAAAAGTAAGTAATTTTGTTTAATTTAAATAAGTTATACCGTGAAAATATAAACGATATCGATTTGATAGTATTTTCACTATGATCTGTGTTGTTTATAGCATATTTAGTAATTTTTTCCTTGTCTAAAATTTCTTTTATCGTCGAACCTAGGTCAGTTTTGTTATTTATGACGGAATTTGTACCTATGGACAAAAATATGACTGTACCTGTGGACTGTCCACAGGTACAAAAGTGTCATTATGTTTACTAACAAAATCTGATCCGCTGTTACGTTTATTTTTTTTTCAGTGCCTCGCAGTAAAACTGGTTTAAAAAGGAAGGGAATATGCCCCGATACACTCACAGCAGCCGTAAAAGAAGCAAAAAGTGGCAACTCGATAAGGAAAGTAGCTGAAAAGTATAAAATACCTAAGTCAACAATTTTTCAATACTTGAAGTTACATAAAAGCATTGATTTAAGGAATAACATTCAGCTTTTGAAGAATGACGTAAGAAAGGTATTTGACCCGGAAGAAGAAATTTTGCTATGCAAATATTTAAGAAAAGCTGCATTTCTACACATGAGTTTAAATACAAGACAATGTAGAGAGCTAGCTTACCAATATGCTGTTTCTAAACGGAAAACAAATCTGCCTGCTAACTGGGAAAAGCACAAAATGGCAGGAACCGGGTGGCTCCGTAATTTTCGACTTCGATTCCCGCAATTATCTCTTCGCAAACCTGAGCCAACGAGCATAGCGAGAGCAACTAGTTTTAACAGGGCAAACGTGAATGATTTCTTCAACAACTTAGAATCAGTCATGACAAGATACGACTTTCTACCAGGATCCATTTATAATGTTGATGAGACTGGGATATCCACTGTTCACAAGCCAGGGAAAGTATTGGCTCCCAAAGAGATTCGTCAGCTAGGGAAGATGACTTCAGGAGAACGAGGAGTGCATACCACAATGATTGGCTGCATAAATGCTGTTGGAAACGCTGTACCTCCTGTCTTCGTATTCCCACGAGTTTTTTACAAAGACAACATGTTGAAAGGAGCTCCACCTGTTTCTTTGGGTGTGGCTAATCAATCAGGTTGGTCAACAGAACCAATTTTTAAAAAGTTTCTGGATCACTTTATTGCATTCGCAAAACCAACAAAACAAAATTCAGTTCTCTTAATAATGGACAATCACGAAACTCATATCTCTATTGAGATAATTGACAAACCCAAAGAGAATGGAATTGTTTTATTGACTTTGCCTCCACATACGTCCAATCATTTGCAACCACTAGATATTTGGGCCATTTAAAAGCCAATACAGCCAAGCAGCCGATAGATGGATGCTCAATCATCCTGGTAAACCTATTACCATTTATGACGTAGCAGATATAGCTAGCGAAGCATACAGAGTCTCGTTTACACCAAAAACATTGTGAAAGGCTTTGAGGTTACAGGTATTTATCCATACAATAGAAACATATTTTCAGATGAACATTTTTTAAGCTCATATGTAACTGATCGTCCAGATCCAAGCCAAAACGCAATTGAAAACCGGTCCGAAAATCATGAACGGCCCAATAATGAAGTCACTGGAACTGAACAAGAAACATTGATTGTTAATTTGGATTTACAACAACCGGTTGACCAGATTTTCAGCCAAACCTACCCAAATAACTCAATTCGAAAAGAACTTTTTGGTGGTTCTGTCATTCAGGTCATCCCAGAACCACTTTCGCCAATCCAGAAGGAAGAATGGCTGATACCAGAACAACCTGTATTCCTAACTGCACTGAAGATTATAGATCCACAAATAACACCCGAAACCGTCCGCCCATTAGAAAAAGCTGGTCCACGAAAGGGTGCTCAACGTGGAAGAAAGCCTGGAAGAACCAGAATATTGACCGACACGCCAGAGAAAGATGAAATTTTAAGTGAATCATTAAAAAAAGCTGAAAAGAAGAAAATAGCAGGCCACAAAACGGACAAGAGAAAATCTGCAAAAGCTGTTCAAAAAACAATAACTACCAAAGTTTTTCCACAATCTGTTTCCTCCAATGTTGACGCTAGTTATTCTAAAGGTCATCTAACTCTGCTGGCTAATAATTTTTCTGAACCAGGCCCTTCCAACGCGTTTTCGAATGAAAAGCCTGAAATATCCATCGAAAAAAGGTTTAAAATAATTCAACACGAGAAGTTCTTGTTTTTAAGATGTGTAAAGTGTAAAAATTATTCCAAAGACAAAAACCAAATGCTTAAATGTAGTTTCTGCAATCATAGTTATCATATTTGGTGTGTTCCGAAGTCACACAGAGAAAACTTGGGAGTCTGATGATGAGGGTGAAAGTTTCGTTTGCGTGGCATGCTTCGTATTAAACAATGATGATGATAGCGATGAGTCTACTTGAAACTTGTATGCAGTGTTGTATTGCGTACAAATACGTATAATAGAGTATGTTTAGGATTGTTCGAAGTTGTTTTCAAAAACCTTTAATTGTTGTTTTTCTTTTTTATTCTCTAATTAATGTGAGTCGTCCCTAGGTACAACACTGTCCCAAGGTACAATCTTAGTGTACATAGGTACAATCGTCTGTTGAACCTGTGGACAAATATGGTGTTTTTAAAAAAAGCTGATTATTTTTGTTAATATATGTGATAGTGAGACTAGAATTTTAGTTAAAGAATGACTGATTATTATATAATATAAGCAATGTTAAAAATAAAAAAAAACTTTATTTAATTAAAATATAAAAAATGTTTCATTCCACAATCTGGAAAGTGTCCACATGTTCCGCACTTGCCCCAATTGTAAATAAAAAATGCTAAATAAAATCCGAAAGTAAGCTTAATAACCCAAAACTAGTAACGTAAATCGAAAGTGTAGTTTTTCTTGTCCCTCTTGATAAGGTTTTTCTATTTTATTAATATATTTCATACACATTCATTCGTAAATAATTAAGATATTTACGTTAGAAGCTTAATTTAGAGTCACCTTTGCAATTTTATTCTATAGAGAACATTTTTAGGAAACATGTTTCGGACTTTTCTTGACCATAGATAATGTGATCAAGATTAACATTTATTTATTTAATTGTACAAACTAAATACATTTTGCTACTCGTAATATTCTGTTTAAGTAAAGCTATTTAGCACTTGTCAGCTTCTTAGCCACTTAACGTTAGGGCGAATCAAGACAATTGGAAGATCGTGAGATGCTTAAGGACTAATTTTCTTTATTAAAATTTATTAATTATATACGGCCCGGTGGGGTGCCGGGTTAGAATGCACCATTATTGCTCCCTGTGGGCGTCATAAGAGGCGTCTAAAGGTAAAACAAGGCGGGCAGCAGCGCCTTCTTAGGAACTGATATCTTAATTATATATTTAAAAAAATCAGCCTGAACGACATCTTCGACCACATCATTTACCATCAGATGTGCTTTTATTCGAAGGCATATCGAAGTATATAAAAAGAAAAATATTCGTATGCTTTTCAAACATCAAGGCATGAAGGTCTCCCTTAGGTCAATCATAAATAACTGCTGCTTTCGTTGATTAAATAATATATTTCCTTGACACATGCCACACATATGTCAAGTATGTCAAGGGCATAGTACAGGGCATGTCAAGGATTGCTTACTTATTCAAGTTATACACGGATTATTTAGAATCAGCCTTGGCAAGCACTATGCTGCTTGCACTGTGCTGCTAGCGGACTCTGCATTGCAGCTTTGACTCATTCTACATTGCCTGCATTGACATACAAATCTACGGCTGGCGTAGCTTGTTTTCTTTCACATATTTCAATAGTAATTTTCTACTTCCTTCATAGTATAAAATAAAGTCGCTTCCCGCTATCTGTCCCTATGTATGCTTAGATCTTCAAAACTACTTAATAAATAGAATGATTCAAGAGGATGGTTTATATGCATAATACATGCATAATGTACTATAGGAACACTGATAATTTTAAAGTTTTCTAATGTGATGTCAAGAGTAAACTTTACCCTTTCAAGAGTAACCTCTAAAGAAAACATGTTTGTATTGTCTAATGACAAACAAGCTGTGAACGTTGTATATAAAGACATTCTGTAGTATATTTTAGTATCAGTAATGCAACCGTGCGAAGCCACGGCGGGTCGCTAGTATTGTATCAGATCTGCAAGTTGAATGGAAGCCTACCGGCAATAAAATAAAAGAATACCGTTCAAGTTTGTGTAGTTTTAATAAAAGTATTGCCGCAGTTACTCACTCAATTAGTCAGCTGTACAGGTATCCCCGGAAGTCATGCAACCTCAGAAGTGTGAATCATACTTTTATTCACAAACTAGCTTTCCGGGCGCGGCTCCGCCCGCGCGTATGTCGGTTATCGCGTTATATTATCACATTAACCTCTTTTTGCACAGTTGGATGAAAACTATCCTATATTTTTTCCCGGGTCTCAAACTATTTCCATACCAAATTTCATTCAAATCGGTCCAGTAGTTATGGCGTAGAAGCGTAACAGACAGACAGAGTTACTTTCACATTTATAATATTAGTGCTGATGTTGCTGCAAAATGCGCCTTCGTAGCGCTTAGTAGATCCCTCATATTTTATATACTAGGTATGTGTTCAGACTTTATGAAATTCGCATGCATGTCCTTGCCAGTTTCCGTTTTATTATTTACTTTATCTCATATAGTGTAGAAAGATGTGATGGGAATTCTAATGTCCACCTTAAATCAACTTTGAGAATGAAAATACATAATCAGATGGTACGTCTAAGAAGTTTTTAAAGTACAAGTAAAGTACAGTCAATTAATCAAATAAATAAAAATAAAGTGCGAATCGGACTCGCGCACGAAGGGTTCCGTACCATCAGCTAAATAACATTAGACTTCATATTTAAACCTTTTTTTTTTTAACGTGTGCGAGTCCGACTCGCACTTAGCCATCTTTTTGTATTTGTTGTAGCGGCAACAGAAATACATCATCTGTGAAAATTTCATCTGTCTAGCTATCACCGTTCTTGAGATACAGCCTGGTGACAGACGGACGGACAGCGAAGTCTCAGTAATAGGGTTCCGTTTTTACCCTTTGGGTACGGAACCTATTATATTTCGGAGTTATAAATAAAAACTCCATTTAAGGTGCTGCCGTCTGAAAATTTTAAGTAATTTGTTTTTTATGGGTTCGTACACTTTTTAATAAATTTAATGTATGCATTACGGATTTATTATTATCATTTGCAGCACTGCCGTACAGCCGGGTGCATTTCCATTTCTCTGTCGACAGCGAGCGCAGAGGCGCTCATTTTGTAGTCTAACAAAAAAAAATTTACCGTTTTGTGAAGATCATGCGGTCGAAAAACAGACTATTAGACTTCAGCTGAATGAAAGGAATGTCATTACATTCATTACAAACATTTAAACTTTCGCAATGTACGCTACTTTTCCTAAACAACAACTATAACGAACAGTCGTGACGCTTATCATCAGGCCGGAGACTTGTCTCTCAGATGACTTATTAACATTTAAAAAACATCTTTTTTACAATCGTGGTTTCTAATTTCGCGCGTGGTTAAATTATTCACCGATTTGTCAAAAAGACGGAAGTTCTCAATTCGACACGTACCTATTTTTTTTATGTATGACCACGCATAACTTTATCCAGAGTAGTCCGATTTTGAAAATTATTTTTTGTTGAATAGTCTCTGAAACCTCTGAGCTGGTCTCATATCAATTTCATCAAAATCGGTCAAGTAGTATTAGAATTACACTAAGCAATTACCAAGTCATACATGTATTTCAAGCATTTTTCATGCTTGAATTTTGTCGATGGTGATTAGTATAATCGACCGTTAGCCAGTTATTATCACTGAAAAGGGTGACATTTTTTTAATCAAAAATTGAACCGACTTCTTACACTGAAAAGTATGACATGATATGTAGAGAATGGAATTATATGGGAAACATTATTTTTTTCCTTTTAATTGTACTTACCTATGTAGTTAGTAGGATGGGTGACCGCTGGTGACATTACTATTGAGCGCTTCCGTGCTTCGGAGGGCACGTTAAGCCGTCAGTCCCGGTTGTTGTCTTAGGATGGCAGTCGTTATAGCATGGTGGTACGGCATTTTGAGAATGTCCGCCTGGCTAGCTACCAGAAAATCTGTCGCCAAGCACCTAACGGTGTGTTCCGGCAGCTGTCTTTGAGAGCCAGTAATTCTAGGTTAGCCTGAACAACATCTTCGACCACATCATCACTTACCATCAGGTGGGATAGTGGTCAAAGGCCAACCTATACGGCATAAAAAAAAAGTATTTTTAACAAATTTGTTGAGTCCAACATTTTCATCTTGGCTGGGAAAAATGTGAATTGGGAGTAAGCCTAAAACCTTGCGATAGCCTAGATTTTACTGAGCTAACATTATGTTCTCGTATCTGTTTCCGTGCAGCATTAGGTACTACCTCACCCCTCCCTTAGTGTATACAAGGCAGGTATACGTGTAGGTACACGCAGCTCAAAGTGCAAACAAACACCTGGTTGTTCCATTTACAGTGGGGACTTCCATTAGGGCACTGTTCGTGTTTACGACCACTATGCCAATGTGGGTACAGTAGGTGCCCCTGATACTTTATTAGGTCTTTTTTAGTATCACTCGGAGTTGTGTTGGTTTAACTGGTTTTGGTCAAGATTCAAGATAGCAGTCGTTATGACATAGTTTTCTTGGGGTATTTTATGAATGCATAGCTTTACAACAGGACACACAATAATCTTAGTATCACAATGATTTATCGTGTTACGCATAGCCGTACCTACGCTACGCTAGCTGTACCGGTGTACAGCTAGCAACAAAATCGCTTCAGTTAACTTCAAAAGGAAAGTTCCAATTAATGTTTTAGAACAACACTTAAAATATATCTAGTCACAATTACACCTAATTTTCGTGCTATGCCGACGTGACGTCTTAAACGCCAATATTTTTTTTTAAGTGGTTATAAAACATTCATTTAATATTTGAATTTTCTTAAATATTAAATGAATATTTTCTTAATATTATATTTGTTATTATTATATATGGATTTCCGCAAAGTAACGTCTGAAGAGCATAATTATAAAACTATATATATATATACACACGAAGATGCTATAAAATTAACATAAGCTAAGATATTTGAAAAAAGTAGCATCGGCTCTGAAATAAGTAAATTATTTTACTTTGCATTGTTCAACTTAATGTGTAAATGTTTTTTTGCCTACGGCACTACACTAAATTTGTTTGCCGCCATGCAGTCTGAGAAGTGAGATGTAACACTACCAACAGGACATTTCATAAACATCTTCACTTTTAAAGCGCTTGCAGCGGAGCTTGCCTAGTCGTTCTAAACCGTTCAACTAGGTTAAGTAACGTCCGCTGCGGTCATCATATAGATGGGTGACCCGTAGTGGTATTTACTACTAAACACTTCCGTGCTTCTGAAGGCACGTCCCGGTTGTTGTCATAGGCTGGCAGTCGTTATAACAAGGTGGTAGGGCATTTTGCGAATTCCCACCTGGCTAGTTACCACCCTCATGTAGAAAATCTATCGCAGAGCACATAACGGTCTGTTTCGGCAGCCGTCTGTAAGATCCAGTAATTATATTTTGATTTTGACATTATTTTTTATAATTGGAAAACTGTTATATCTATTTTTAGGACATATTGTGATAATCTTATTGACCAATGGGACAATGAAAGTAATCGTGCTAACAGCTCGGTTGAAATTGTAGAAATTGATTATTGAAGTTTGACATTTTATAATTTTATCTGTCATTTATTTGGACATTTTATAATATTATTTGGCATATATTTTACTATTGTTAATTGTATTTTCCATTGCCTTCTTAATTAATTAATGACTTCTGTTTTAATTGTACTTATTACTTTTTTGATGTAATTAATGTGAGATGAATTTAAATGTTTGTAAAATCGTTTTTATCTCAATAAAATAAAAAAAAATGGAACCGACTTCAACACCCAAAAGTGTGAAATAACTTGTTGAAGTCGGTACCATGATGGTTCAAAAGTACCTATTATCACAATATTGTGCTTATGGTACCGACTTCAACAAGTTATTTCACACTTTTGGGTGTTGAAGTCGGTTCCATTTTTTGTTTTTTTCAATCTTTTTAGTGTAACTCAAAAACGGCTTGACCGATTTTGATGAAATTTAAAATGGGACCAAACGACAAGCATCAGCTTTCAAACAAAACAAGAATTTTCAAAATCGGTTCACCCAGTCAAGAGATCTGAGGTAACAAACATAAAAAAAAAAAAAAAATACAGATGAATTGAGAACCTCCTCCTTTTTTGGAAGTCGGTTAAAAATAATTTAATTTAATTTATAGGTTAGCCTGCTTTTCTTCGACCACATTATTACTTACAATCAGGTGACGACTTTGACCACTTTCAAAGGGTAGCCTACTGTATCCGCCGGATTGTCCACTGCTGAAAACTGCCTCCCTCACTATGGAGGAGGGGGCGGGCTTGCCATAATCCCCACACTTGGCAGGCGTCTTGGGGACCGCAGTTTAAGAGATCAGTTCTCACAAGGCACTGTTGCATACTGTCCACAGGCATACTACACACTTTCTAGCCCGGCACCCCACTGGGAAGAATGGTAGCCTAATCCTAATGGTAACAAAAATATATTGAAAATTAATGTGGCTTAACGATACATGTGTACAAGAAGCATTCTACTTTCAGCCCTGCAATATTTCAGCCAATGCGCGTAAAATTTCACTAAAAAGAAAGAAATACTATGACATCCTGCTAACATAAAAAGCTTGAATCCTTTAGTTGAATCTTTTGTCCTCCTCCTCGCTTCGTTCTACTCATTACTGAGGGTCGTGATTACCCCGCTTCTTTCTTTTGTCGGTGTCCCGCCACTTATGCCTATCCTTGGCGTCATGAATCTTTTGTAATTTTTTTTTTTATATCTGATAGCTTAGCCTTTGACCGCTATCTCACCTGATGGTCAGTGATGATGTGGTCGAAGATGTTGTACAGGCTAACCAAGAATTACTGGCTCTCAAGGACAGCTGCCGGAACACACCGTTAGGTGCTTGGCGACAGATTTTCAACCTGAGGGTCGTAGCTAGCCAGGCGGGCATTCGCAAATTGCCCTACCACCATGCTGTAACGACTGCCATCCAACAACCGGGACCGACGGCTTAACGTGCCCTCCGAAGCACGGAAGCGCTCAGTAGTAATGTCACCAGCGGTCACCCATCCAACTCATGACCGAGGCGGACGTTGCTTAACTTTGCTGATCGATTCAGAATGGCTAAGCAAACTTCGCTACGAGCGCTTCAAAAATTATCCCCTAATTAAGCACTCTGGACAGAAAGTTGAACGTCTCTTATCCTAGTAGTGCTTCCTTGCCATCGCTCGTTCTGAGAGACAATATTTTGCCACAGAGTAACAGTAGGTAATGTAAAACGTAGTTATGGAGTATATGGGGTGTGACTGTCGCCGCGCTGTCTGCATAATCCAGCAATGGATGGGACATTCCATTACTGTGTTTGTTTAACTTCAACGTTTATACATGTGCACTGTTTGTATTATAGGGCGCAGATGTTTATCTAACTAAGTATAATGGTATTATAACTTACATACCATTGATTGGTATGATGACTTGTGCCCGGTTCAAAAATCGAGTGGAATGCTTTCAGTTTAGTATGTAATGCCAATTAGTTACTGGGATATGAATTAATGGCCCCGTATGGGCAAGAATTTGAATTTCATCCCCCCATTGTTCCCTGTGGGTGTCGTAATTTAAAGGTAAAATACTGGAAGGTTGGCAGTAGCGCCATCTGAAGAACTAATTTTCGCCTGCCAAGCGAGGGGATTATGGCAAACCCTCTCCTAAATAGGGGTTGTGTTCAGCAGTGGACAATCCGTCTGATACAGTATATAATGTAATTCATGACTGAGGCCTCATATTCTGTCACATAGATGTTGGTAAAAGGCTACTAAGGGATAATTTTATTATGCTCCCAATTGAGTGGCAGACCACTACTAATAGAGCCGTATTATTAAAAAAGTGGGGTGTTGCCGCGCAATATTAACGTATACCCAAAACAAATTCATCAAGTATTGAAACTCTTCCCCGAATCTCGCGTTTATGACATCAACCACAACGTTAGACGAACCATGATGACGAATTCCACTCGATGGGTTTGAGAGAAAAATATTTTTTTCTGTCACAAAAAAGCGTCTAAAATCCGCCAGTTCGTTTATTTTTACTTGTATAAGTAATTAGTGTTACCTGCACCAGCATTACAAATGCAATGATATATTGTACATTCAAATCGGTTGAGCCGTTCTGCAAATATGGTGGAATAACGAAACTCACAAAAATACATACATACATGAACCCTGAAAGCATAACTCTCCTTTTTTGGGCAGCTGTGTAAAAAGAAACAACCGCAATGAAAACTGCGTCCAAAATAGAACAGAATAGTTCTAGCCCTGTTTGAAAAACAACGAGGTTAAATTGCTAAGCCCTCATTAGTAGCGCCCTCTGCATGAAAGGGCAGAGTGTAGGTAACGAGCGGCTTGACATTTGACATCGCAATCGTATGTATTCCGTGAGTGACGATTCGACGTATGCCCGACCCGACACAATGGATATCGCCCGCCCTCCCGTCTACCTGGGATTGTTTGTAGTTATCGTCTCTTTCCTACCTTTATCCCAGCTATACGGCGTCGGTACTACATATCTTATCTAATACCATATAATATAAGTAATAGGTAGCTATATAACTAGGTTAGCCTGGACAACATCTACTACTACATCATTACTTACCATCAGGTCAGATAGTGGTCAAAGGCCAACCTATCAAGCATAAAAAAAATAAACATATATAAGAGTATTAAAAAAATTAAACATATTTAAGGTTATATATACATATGTCTGTTTCCGCTTACAACTCGAAGGAGATTAAGCCAAGAATTGTTTGATTATTAAAACTATGGCCGGCGGCCTATCTGACGCCAAACCTCCTTGGGAATGCTTTGGACTACCAAAGCATTAGGTAAACTATTACCTTCTACCTTATTTATTACACGACTGCCCAAAGGAGAGTTATGTTTTTAGGGTTCATGTATGTATGTATGTTTGTGAGTTTCTTTATTCCACCATAACTTCGTAACGGCTTAACCGATTTTGATGTTTGTGGTATCATTAGAAGCATTGAGTTATTCCGGGTAACATAGGCTAGAGAAAATAAAAAAAAAATTAAAGAGGGGGCCATAGTTTATGAAATTAAAATAAATTTAAAAAAAAATTCGTGAAAATTTTACAAATTTTACTATCACCGTCTAGAGCTTGCTTAGTACATAACAAAAATATATAATAGTAGTATTCAATATACATTGGTTCACTAATATCAAAAGTAATAAATATTGTCTTATCCGTTTCTACACGTGCTTCTTGTAGACACAAGTAATACAAATAAATTAATCACCGGCATGCGGCAGGACAGAGACCATGCGTTTTTTGACCGGAGAACGCCTTCAGAGAGAAAGGCATTTCATACACAACTACAAGAAATGATTATTTTGGCAGTGTTAACATTTTACTGTTAAGTGACTTGATGCAGCTTTCACTAGTAGCTAAATCCGTCAGCGGGACATACTGAATCAGACTCAGAATCATTTATTGCATACTACTGCTTTAAACAACCGCCACATTTAATTGCTGAAATAGATTTATGGGCGTTATATAGCTTCTGCGAACTGCCACAGAATGTGAGGCAAGCAGACGACACCACATTTGTCGATATTTTGAATAGTTAACGGGTTGGAATCCTGAATCATCGTAGCGTATCACTTATTGGACCAGATGGCGAGTGTGTGCGAAAATTTCCCACAACAAGACAGGTGGATGACTCGAACCACCAAATCAAAATAAAACGATGACCATCGAACTTTGCCAAAATTTGCCGGATGTTTGACGAGGTAGCATCAGATACATCCGTAGAAGCTAAAATCAAAGGTCAGCAGCGGCCAAAACCCGAATTTATACTTTCTGATCCCAATAAAAGAGGAGGTATTGTTCCATTCTTAAAAGTTACTATTGGTTCTAGGGTAATGTTGTGGAAAAATATTAAATTTGGACACGACTTGGTAAATGGCGCTATGGGGGTCATCCGAAAATTCGTATGGCCAGCGCTACGTCGTAACCGGGAGAGTTACCGCAAGCCGTTTTCGTTGAGTTCTATGACAAAACGATACGTGGCAACACAGTCAGTTTGGGTGTCAAAATTGAGCCTAGCACTGTCGAATTTGACGCGTTACGGGGTCAAGGTAAAGTCGAGCGGCACATGCTACCACTGATATTATGTTGTGTTGTGACAGTGCACGAACTGCAAGGAACGACACTGGACAGAGCCGTCGTGGATCTAGGCGCTAAAATTTTTGCCAAGGGGCAAAGTTTATGTTATTTTACCTGGGACAGACTGTCCAGTTAGGTAGGTCCAACTTCGAAAAAGAGGACGCCCGAAGAACCTAACTCGGATGGGCAGCGTTCGGGAAGTTACGCGACATTTTCTCGTCAAAGATCCCGCAGAGCCTGAAGACAGAAGTCGTCAACCAGTGTGTATGCCTAGTGATGACATATGGCACCGAGACGTGGACGACGTGGTCCTTAACTGTGGTCCTTATGGACAAGCTCAGAGTCACTGAACGAGCCATGGAGAGAGCTATGCTCGGAGTTTCTTTGCGCGATGAAATCCGGAACGTGGATATTCGCCAAAGAACCAAAGTCACCGACATAGCTTTCAGAATTTGCAAGTTGAAGTGGCAATGGGCGGGCCACATTGCTCGACGAACTGATAACCGATGGGGAAGAAAGGTTCTCTAGGGGGTACCATGGTATACCGGAAAACGAAGAGTTGGTAGCCCCCCCACAAGATGGACTGACGATATCATTAAAGTCGCGGGTAGCCAATGGTTACAAGCGACTAATAGCCATTCTTTGTGCCGTTCTATGGGGGAAGCCTTTGTTCAACAGTGGAAGTCTTGCGGCTGATGATGATGATGAAAGTTTATGTCGCTCTTAGTCGCGTCCGACAGCTAGAAGAATTGGTGTTTTAGATCCACGAAAGCTTATCAACGAGCCCCATGACAAAAAGTATCTGCAAGAACTGAAAAACCTCAAAGTTATCATTTACAATTAATAAATCATAAAAAATATATTTCGCTTATATTTTGCATGATATTAATTTCCAAAAAAAATAAGTTATGTTTCGTGGCACATTGTGCGTTTGCAAAAATATTGTTTTATTTTTAAAAGGTACGAAATAAAAAAAATAATTTAAAAATTAAAAAACACGCCTGCCGTGCCAAAAAGTGAACTAAAAAATTACAAACAAGTTACATGATTTTAATGTTGAATGGCTACAATGTATGTACTAAATAGATTATATTTACTGTGTAATTAAAACACCATTGAACCCAAAAATGGAAAACAGATAACCATTCTTTTCATTGCAGTCGGGGGACAGTTCCTTAGAATAGTTCTTTACAGGTCCCCCGACTTCGATGAAAAGAATGGTTATCTGTTTTCCATTTTTGGGTTCAATGGTGTTTTAATTACACAGTAAATATAATCTATTTAGTACCTACATTGTAGCCATTCAACATTAAAATCATGTAACTTGTTTGTAATTTTTTAGTTCACTTTTTGGCACGGCTGGCGTGTTTTTTAATTTTTAAATTATTTCTTTTTATTTTTATTTAGATATAGCCTTTGCCCATTGCACTATCCCACCTTATGGTAAGTGATGATGTGGTCCAGCAGGCTGGCCCTCAAGGATAGCTCCCAGAACATACTGTTATGTGCTTAGCGACAGATTTTCTTCTTGAGGGTGGTAGCTAGCCAGGTGGGCCACCGCAAATTTCCCTACCATCATGCTGTAACGACTGCCATCCTAAGCCAACAACCGGCACCGACGGCTTAACGTGCCCTCCGGAGCACGTGCACGCTCAGTAGTAAAGCCACTAGCGGTCACGCATACAAGTCATAATAATTAATAATTATGATAAATAAATATATTGGACGGTTTTAGGGTTAACTTAATCATGTATACATCGGTGTACAAAAAATTTTTCAAGGTAATACTTACGGACAAAATTTTTAAGTTTGAATTCTGTTATTGTTTAGAATGTTTACCAAACATAGCAACAAAAAGCGCAATAAAACTGTTTGATCTTAGAATTTCCCGCCTCAGAATTTCCACCTAAACTTAAACTTGGTATTTTACGTAGGTAGTACCTACAATCTGTGTTACTGCAGTCATGCCGTGCGTCCTACGGTGGACATAAATTACAATAAGAATCAATGCAGTGGTTTTCTTCATTTGTTTTGGTATATAAAGATTTCAGAGCTAGCCCGCTTGGCTAGCTACCATCCTTAAGTAGAAAATTTGTCGCCATGCACCTAGCGGTGAGTTCCGGTAGCTGTCCTCGAGAGCCAATAATATTAGGTTAGCCTGTATAATATCTTCACTTACATAATCACTTACCATCAGGTGAGATAGTGGTCAAAGGCTAGCCTGTCAGCTATTTAAACTTTGACACATTTAGGACTGCGAATGAATGATACACCATCATGTTTTAGGTCAAAAAGTACTTTTATTTTTACGCTCAACGATTAATTGCGCACTTTGCTAAACATAAGCCAATCAACATTTTAATTATAGCAACAATTAAAAGTTTTAATGAATCACTTTTGCGTCATCTGTTTACGGAGTTCCTAAAATATAATTGTACGGCTTGGAGTTGTTCGCAGAACTGTAAATATAAATAGAAATGTCAGATGTTTATGAGTACGAAACAAAACATTGAAATACTTTTTTAAATAATTTTTTGTATATACAAGTCTTCAGAGTTTAAGTCTTCTACAAATGTGTATTACCAATGATGTCTTATGGTACTGAGCTTTAGACGAACGCGCCCCATACAAACATACGAGTAGTTTCGTCATATGATAAAATTAAATACCAAGTATTCAATCTTAGTAAAATTTTGTATGCAAATTGCTGAGCCTAACCTCTGTCCTTCTGGTTTGCCGGTTTTTCGATTTATTATTTATTTTATCCCTAAATGTTAAAATAACAATTCCCATACAAAACTATTTTACGAATTATTTTTGAATACACTAAGTCTATGGAAATATAGCAAATCAGAATTAGTATAGATATAAGGCTCCAGGACATACATGCTAAGTTTCACTGAATTTTAACACTTAGTAAGTAAAAGTTGACGAAACTATGTTTGTATGGAAAGCTCCACGAGCTCTCTGGCCTTAAGGCCTTTATGGACAAGCTCAAAGACCCTCAACGAGCTATGACAGCTTTGCTTGGAGTTTCTTTTTGTGATAAAATACGGAACGAGGAGATCCGCCTGAAGATACGATGAATAGACAAAGTCACCGACAGCTTTCAAAGTCAAAGTCAAAGTCAAAATCATTTATTCAATTTAGGCGTCTACGACGCTCTTATGAAGGTCAATTACAAATTTTAATATTGAAATATACTACATTGTACTGCCACACTGCTGCCACACTGCCACTTTCAGAATTGAAGTGACATGGGCAAGCTCATAGGAAATAGTATTTTGTATCTCTATGGGCAAGCCACATCGCTCGACGAACCGAGGACCGATGGGGAAGAAAGGTTCTCATATAACACCGGAATACGTAGAATTGGTAGGCTACGACCACTAGGTGAACTGACGACATCGTAAGCGTAGCGGGTATCCATTGGTTACAAGTGTTCTTGTAATCAATGGCTAGTTTGGTTGTAGTGTTCTATGGGGGAGGACTTTGTTCAACAATACGACGAAAACGCAATACATAGGAACGTATTAAATTACAATCATACATAATTCAATGGAATTTGATCGATCGCTGCCATCGATAGAATAAAAATGTGATATCTATATGCACGAAAATTATAAAAATTTCATGTCCTTTATATCATTACTTCCCCCAACCCACGTATGTGGGGTCGGTACTATATATTTTCAACAACTCGATACAAGAAAATATTGCAATTTAGTTTTATATTGCTGTTAGGCTAGCCTTTGAACACTATCTCATCTGATAGTAAGTGATCTGGCGGTCTATGGTATTGCTCAGGATAATCTAGAATTGGCTTTCAAGCTTCTACCGGAATTGGAATACACCCTTATGTGCTTGGTGACAGTTTTTCTACTTGAAGGTAGTGGCTATCCAGATTCGCAAAATGCCCTGCATAACGAAGCATGGAAGCGCTCAGTAGCACTAAAATGCTACGAGCGGGCACCCATCTAAGCTATGACGTTGCTTAACCTAGTTGATCGGCAAAGAACATCTAAGCACAGAATAAAAGTACCAGAAGGATCACCCCACAAAGCCATTCCAATAAATAAGCGACTATAGCTACGAAGCAATAAAGTGCACTTTAACTTTGCAAAGCACGGAGTACCTAATATTTGTATTCACCTACAAGGCGTCTCTCTTTCTATCGCATAGCCGCACGCATAGCTCTGATCTCTTCTGACACCACCGTAGAATAATCCCGTCCGGACGGGTTACCTGGTCGTCGAGGTACCTGTAGCCATGTACCTAAAGTGCGGAGGGAACCAGGCCTGATCTAGACAAGCTCCGCTACGAGTGCTTCAACATGTATATGCGTATTATGTCTGGAAGTGAATAGTGTGATAGAAACGCTTGGTTGAGTGGGTCGATACTGTCGTCGCGTGCTACACGCCATCTCCGCCACTCATGTGACAACTCCCTAGTCCCTAGTTACTGGTTTCTATTGAATTCGTATTTAACACTGAAAATAATCTGTAAATAGGATTATCATATTAAGCTTTATCTGAGAACTCTTTAATAGTCCGTCCAACGTGAATAATTCCTTTTTATATTATGTTACAAATATTATAAAACAGATGTAAAATATACATGACTTATATGTATGCAGCACACTTAGAACATTTTGAGAAAAGGATTTTGTGATGTATAGAATACTGGCTGGCTATAGTTTTGATTTTAAAACTATGATCATTTACGAGCAAAAGTTTCAAAATCAAATTACTCTCCACCACTATAATATATTAAGAACTAAATGTAATTATCGTGTCACAGTCAAATATGGAACTGTTAGTATATTTACGAGCGATAATATTTTACGTTGTTAAATGTAGCCTAAAACCGGAATAATGTTTTTACTTGAAATTGCATGTGTGGTCTGTGAATGAAGGCCCACCAAGGCATGTGTTCGATGATTCAGGGAATTTAACATTTCTGCGGAACGTACACTCTCCTTCAATCAGCAATTGAACAGAGGGACCCTTGGACAAAAAACATTTTTTTTTCTCGAGAATCATATCACCTGTTACAAAGGAACCTATTTACCCCTTTATTTCGAAAATATAACTGCGATTGAGTGAAACAAGACTCCCGCTTTAAAATAAAGCACACGATCTGCAGGTGAATTGTTTACGGAGCCTTCCTTCGTCTTGAACTTTTTCCTATTTCCTCTTTCAATTTATTTTAGCTGGATACAAACTCGAGTGACAAACGACACTTTTATATAAATCGTTAAAGTTTCAGGACGATATTTCGCTAACATTAATCTTCTAATACGAACACCGAAAAGATCTGTAAAAGGGACAAATTAGAATAATTTGTTCTGGAATAGAACTCATATTATAGTAATGAGTTTTTATTAAAGTTTAGGTACTTTTGACACATTTTAACGGGTGTTATTCACACGTGGAACATGAATTGCTCTACACGTTGGGCCCGAAAGTTTGTGGATTTCAAAACAATCATTAAAAACGCAAAACTAGTAGGTACACAATCAAATATACATTTAAATAGAAGAGAACGTGTGAGGAGTAACTTTTTAAAAATAGTCACCCACTTGATGAGCACATCGCGCTGCAAAAACTCCACAAGTCTGGACCTCAAATTGGTAAAAACTCGCTGGCACATCGCGCATGGAATAGCGGCCATTTCTTCTAGGATATTGTTTCTCAACTGGATTATTGCTGTAAATTCGACTCTTCATGTATTCCCACAGAAAAAAGTCTGGTGGTGTCAGATTTGCACTTCTGGGTGGCCACGGCTCGATATGAGTTTCCCTGGAAACATCGACTGCCTATGAATCATTAGATGTATGGCATATCGCGCCGTCTTATTGAAACCATGATGCACGATTGTAGGCTTCAAATTCTTTTAGTTGCAGGAAGAAAAAATCTCGTAACATGACTGTGTATCTATCGGAACTTACAGTCACAGATTGCCCTTGTCTTTGTTCTTCTTGACTGTCACTCTGAAATGTTATCTCTTACGCCTCGTTCGCTCAGTGCTTTTCACATGCACTTCAAGGGCACTGTACCAAGGCGGACACTCTTGCTGAAAAGACTTACCACCTGGTCGACACTTGATCGAATGCCAAAATTATGAAAGAGTTCCAATCATAGCGTCTACAACACTCTTATGAAGGTAAAGTAAATGTTATACTATTGAAAATTTCAACTATGGCGCTTCAGCAAATGAGGTATGAACCACTCCGAGAAGAATTATTTGCATCATATTAGGTTTTATTTGTATTGGACGTTTACAAGATGTCTTTATATAAGGAAAAACAGACCATTCCCCACAAACGCGCTGCCCTCCATATTATTTGAGCGTAGTTGCAACTACTGCTGCCTACCCAAGCTATCAAATTTTACATTTTATTATTTAGGTTTTATTATTGTACCATAAGCATTTACACCTACACTTAGACGTCGTGTACAAACGGGGGCTACCCGTGCAAAGGGCCCTTTTCCTGTCATGCGTATTTTCGCCCGCGCGCTGATCCGGTCCGCATGCGGGTGAGAACATGCTCCTGGCCGCGCGCGTGCTGCCCGCGTGATAGGAAAAACATGTATGAAATAATGGGATACCGGCAGCCCACATGCGGGCTAGATCCGCACGCGGGTGGCTATCCGCGTGACAGGAAAAGCAGCTTTACTATGGAGTTCCGCGCCTACGTGAGTGAATGGGTTTGCATGCAAGTAGGTAAAGTTGCTGACGAAGATTTATGTTTGTAACCAAACGTTAAGATCAAAGCTACAGCAGCAACATTTTCAGTAATATAACTGTTGGGAATAGCAATTACATAATGTCCGTAGAGGTGCCAGCGTTGGTATTTATAATTCAAAAGGCACGGTCCAAAACGTCAATAACTAACAAACCTTACTACCCCTCCCTACTCATAAATACCTAAATTGATGACACCCGACTCTGGAAAGGCTTTCTTTGTTGGACAAAATTGGAGAATCGATTTAGGGTTGAAACGAATCCTTGAACAAACAAAAAGAAATATTAGTCGCTGACTTGGTTTTGTATCAGTACCGGGGGTTATATTACCAAGTATAATATTACTGAGGATATATTTAGTAGCCGTATTTCAGTATTACGTTATAAGATTGGTACTCAATATCATCGCATCTTCTTTTATTTATTAATAGCTGTTAGGCTAGCCTTTGTCCACTATCTCATTTGATCGTAAGTGATGATGTAGTCAAAGATGTTATTCAGGGTTACCTAGAATAAGGTACTGGCTCTCAAGGACAGCTGCCGCACACGGTTAGGTTAGTTCGTTTGGCGACAGATTTTCTACTTGAGGCTGGTAGCTAGCCAGGCAGACATTCGCAAAGCCCTACCACCATTTTTTTTTTTTTTTTTTTTTTTTTCACCCGGGAAAATCCTTTATGGATACCACCCGCCCCGGGGGGAGCGGAGTGGTTATGTGGGAGTCCTCGCCTGAAGGGCCTTACTACCCCCTCGGGGGGGTAGTAAGTGAGGTTACCCACTAAAAACCCGGGATGAGCAGTCTGCCGCCTAGTAGGGCGAAATGGGGTAGCGTTAGCAGTCACCATCTCGCCCCAGCGGCCGGCCCGTCACCGATGACGGGCCCCGGCCAATGGAGGGATGACCCGGCTCATTGGGGCCATCCCCCAGACGTGTGGGATCGTGCAAGCCAGTGGAGAATCCCCCGACTCTCCACCGATGATCCGCACAGCACTAGGAAAGAGCGAGAAGGCGCCCGAACCGCCTTCTCCTCCCCCCAGTTCGTCTACGCCGGAGCGGGTCCGCGAGGACGTCGTCCTCCCTCGCCCGCTCCGCGGCCTCTTTCTGCGCCATCACCGCTTCGCAGAATGAGACCACCGCCTGCCACGATCCGTCGCTGCCGAGCATAGCGTTAACCACGCTCGGCAGCGACAGATCTGCGCCTATGACCGCTGTGAGGGTGTGCCGCATGGGACTCCACGCGGCGCACTCCTCCAGCGTGTGGAGCGCCGTGTCTTCTGGCGCTCCACACTCGTGACAGGCGGGGGTCGCCTCCCGTCTCGCGATGTGATGCAGGTACCTTCCGAAACATCCGTGTCCGGAAAGCACCTGCACCAATCGGAAGGTCAGCGACCCGAATCGCCGCCCTACCCACCTCCGGAGGACCGGGCGAATGGCATCCACCGTCCTCTGTCCAGGGACCGGTGGAGCCAGGTCCTCCGTCCACCGCCTCAACAGGGCGGCCCGCGCCCGCCGTCGCATGCGCGTGACCTCCTCCCACGCTGGAGGCTCCCCGCGGGATCTCCTCGCCGCCACGAAGTGGTACACTTCGGCGAGGATCTCCGAAAGCCCTACCACCATGCAATAACGACTGCTAACCTAAGATAACAATCGGGACCAACGGCTTAACGTGTCCTCCGAAGCACGGAAGCGCTCAGTAGTAATGTCACTAGTAACCTATCCAAATCATGACCGCGGCGGCTTAGCAAACTTCGCTACAATTAATCCTTGATTGGCATGGAGTTTCAGTATTTAATACCCAGATTTTTTTTCTACTGCCAAAATACTAGGGTACTAAAAACTAACATTTGAAATAGCATCACCTGAAACCTGATGTCGTTCATAGTATGTCCACAGTGCAAAAGCATCAAGCTAACGTCCTGATGGATGTGTCTTATCACTTGCTTTATACCTTACTATAAAGATATAAATATATGTTCTGTAACCACAATATTAACAAAACGACATCTTTGATCATCCATCAACTCTCCCACTTGCCACTTGCTCCAATTAAGCTAAGATCCTTCTTAATTGTACGAAACGAGCGGCGGTCATCGACCCGATCCTTATTTCGTAGGGTTGTCGCAATTTATACTATTTTGCTCACAAGCTTTTACTCCCAACTTTTAATTTATTAACTTGGCACGTAAATAATTTAGCAAAATATTTACATAAAGGTTTGCTTTGAGCATACCTGTAAACCTGTATAAGATGTTTCTATATTATACATTGACATAAACGAGATTAATCTAATCGAACCTGGAAAGGATATATTTTATCGTGTGTATTCACTTTCATTAGGTATACATTTAATTTTTTTCATAATAAGCACATACGTGGTAGGGAATTTTGCGAATGTTTCTATAGTCTATACATTGACATAAACGAGATTAATCTAATCGAACCTGGAAAGGATATATAATTTATCGTGTGTAGTCACTTTCATTAGGTATACATTAATTTTTTTTCATAATAAGCACATACGTTGTAGGGAATTTTGCGAATGTTTCTATAGTCTATACATTTACATAAACGAGATTAATCTAATCGAACCTGGAAAGGATATATTTTATCGTGTGTATTCACTTTCATTAGGTATACATTTTTTTTTTCATAATAAGCATGCAAGCACGTATGTACGTGGTAGGGAATTTTGCGAATGTTTCTATAGTCTATACATTTACATAAACGAGATTTATCTAATCGAACCTGGAAAGGATATATTTTATCGTGTGTAGTCACTTTCATTAGGTACACATTTTAATTTTTTCGTAATAAGCACATAAGTGGTAGGGCATTTTGTGAAGATCTATCGCCAGTATGATTATCTTCGATAACATTATTTCAGTAAAATTGTGGTGAAAACTCGCCTAGCGCCAATAAAAATAAATTCCCTCCTAAAAGATTACAGTTTCTATTTAGTTTTTTACTGTGCGATTTCACAAGGATATGTTCACGTGCGGGTATCAGTAGGAGAACGTCGTATAAGTACGTGAAAGCACCCCTCTCGAACAGAACCGAAAACATAATCCCTAGGGCGGAATAAATACTATACTCGTAGTATACTCCTAGAAGGTGCGTCCCTAGTTTAACGAGAAGTATGATAATTAATACTTCAAGTAAGTCGTCGGAAGCCATTCTGAGAAATTAATGCAGCTAATAATAATCAGACTGTCGTAGAAATTTAGGCTTGATAAATAAACAATTGACCCTGGTACTGGCATCAATGCATTTTTTATGATTATTCAAAGTTCTTTATAACATAGGTAAGTATTATAATGTAAACAAGACACAGTCAACTAAGTGACACTTCTCAGACTAATAGCAGTGCTAATAGCGTTTAAGTCTTTTAAGTATTTAAAAGACTTAAACGCTATTAGCACTGCTAAATATATATTTATAAAATTTATTATAAAATTTAAAATATATTATAAAATTCTTAAATATATATATGTTGTTATAGTTTAGTGGGCTAGAATATCACAGTTGCTACCTGTGGGAGTCGTCAGAGGCGACTAAAGGTTAAATATCAGAAGGTACGCAGAAGCGCCTTCTGCGGAACTTAAACTACGATCCCCAAAACGCCTGCCAAGCGTGGAGATTATGGCAAAACCCCCATTTAATGGGCTGAGAGGCTGTGTACAAATGTGGTGAATATGGCTGCTACAGTGTGTTGTTATATTACTTACACTTAATAAATACTTCTTTGGAGTAGAACCCAACATACACTGGAAAGTCAGAAGACTACTTATGTATGCACCTTTTTACAATGTACATTTATTGCCTTTGTAGTAGTTACTTCGTAAACTCTTCCTTCGGTCAACAAACAAAACGGACTAGATATACCGACTAACACAATATAATACGAGAAATAAACTAGTGATCTCGATGTTATAGGATGCTATGATTGAGGGCTTGCATACGTATATGTATTTAGGGCCCGTTTCAGAATGTCCTAATAAAATTTCAGGTTGCTATGCAACACATAAAATAACTGAATGATAAAAATGACAATTGACATGCAGCGCGTTTCAAGCTTTAACCTAGGTATCTCTATATAGTTTGTGCTTTAACCGATGGATATTCTAAATCGATGACTGTGAAACGCAAAGATAGTGTTTTGTTTAGTAAATATGTTCTGGGTAGTAAACCGGAACTTACTCGAACATTCTGAAACAGGCCTTAATATAATATTAAAATGAGTTTGAATAGCAAGTTTTTTAAGTCGGTTAAGAACATGTTTCCATGTAGTTCAGGCAAAAGTGAGTGCTTCACATCTGCGGGAATATCTTCGTGTAACGATTTTATTTTGTATACGATAATGCTGCGGCCAGACTTCAAGGCGAAGATTTGTGTTATCGCGATAGTGTGGCCCCTGCATAACAGCAATAAATGCTGACATACTCGTATTGTAGATATCCGGGGTATGCTCTGACCGCTATAGCTAAAGTAAAATAATATTTGTAATCTAATACGCAGAGTATGCTTTATTGCAAAAATAAATAAATTTATATTTTTAATTTCCTATGTTTGGATGTAAGAATAGATTACGTTGTTGTCATGATTTTGCAGGCTATAGAGATAAAATAGACGATATTATTTTCGCATTAAAGCAAATCTAATCACATTCAATTCCAATGCAATAAATCGGGGTGAATTATTCTAATATATTTTTTTTATATTGATAGCAAAAGTACTTTTTTAGTATTTTGAGTTAAAAAAAAATGATTTGGCAACTCTTAAGGCTAGCTTAATTATGAGATAACAAGTACCTAAAACACACAAGAACTGAATTTTTGATTTTTATAAAATTAATATTTATTTCGTAATACAGAGTCACAATTTCTAATTTATAACTATTTTTATTCAATTTTTAATTTATAACAGTCCAGATTCCAGATATATTATACGGCAAAGCATTTAAATTTCCATCGAACAAAGTGTTTAAATCTCGGCTTTCAGTTCAATTGGATTGAATGCGCACAAATGGGTTTATTGAATTGATCCTTGTATCCGTCGAATGCAGGTCTGCAATGCTAATTGAATTGCATTTACGTTATCTTCTTTACAAATTTAATACTCTTTGATGCATTGTATAAAAAATCCTCAAATTGGAACAGACTTTAACACTCCAAAGTGTGAAATAACTTGTTGTAGTCGGTTACCATGATTGTTCAAAAGTACCTATTATTACAATATTGTGCGCCTGGTACCGACTTCTAATTCAGTCCCATTTTGAGTTAATTTGTTTTGTACAATCTTCTCCCACTACAAGGGCAGCAACATGACGGTAGGAGCATTTTTTTGTTAATTATAACTGATAAACTAGCCTCTGGTTTTTTAACCAATATCTCACCTGATGATAATTGATGATGTGGCCGATGTTGTTCAGCCTAACCTGAACTTATTATTGGCTCTCAAGGACAGCATGGCGTAAAAAGCTCTTTACACAGGTAAGTATGTCTACTTCTCTATACACCTTATTTCTCCTTATAGTTGCTAACAGACGTGGCATGGAGAATCCATAAATTCTGATAACGCTCCATCATTTTTCATGAGGTACTATCAACTCGATACAACCTTGAATGATAAAAGTGCTCAAAAGCTCCGAACGGCGTATGAGTCATAGCTAACATATATCGTCATAGGGCTTTGCTTTACACAGTATCATTTAGAGCTCCGTTTTAGCACTTCGGTACGGTACCCCAAAACAGTTTATGGTACTTATGTATTACATTAGTTTTCAAAATCTAGTAAAAATATTTCCACAGAAAATAACACAATGTTATATTATTATGTATATTAATATAATATATATTGTAGGTATAAGTTTATTTAAAATTTATGTTTTAGATTATAATGTAGCCTAATTATATTTAATTTAATGATTGTTTATAGACTTATGTACACCCCCGACATAGTTCCTGTATTTCCTCTCCATACAAAGGTTGCCTGGAAGAGATCGCTTTTAGTGATAAGGCCGCCCATTGAGACACTTTAGTCTAAGTTTTTGTTTGTAAGAATGAAATTTTTATATTATTGGTGTAACAATAAAGAATTATCTATCTATCTAACACTTTAGTGTGGAAATATTTAGAGAGAGAGCTTAAACTGTTTATTTAAACGAAAAGCTCACGTCACCTTTCATAGGTAAAATAAAAAGCTTCACGCCATTATTGTGCCTCGCAGCCGGAAGATAGTGGAGTTATGAAGGGTTAACGATGGCCCACGGGGGCAATTTCCGATGCCCACCAAGGTCGGTTAGCTAGGGTGGGTTATTTTGGAAGTAATGACGACGTCTGATTTAAATCAAAGCTGGGAAAAGCTGCACACGTCACGGGGCAGCAGCCTGGGCTATTCACATATCTTGAAGATATTTTTGGCAAATAAATAAAAAAGAAATTACATTACAAAATTACAAATTTACGAGAGAAAAAATTATAGTCATGTGCGGCATTCGAACCCGCGTCTATCCACCCCTTTAGCCGGGGTATACTCTAACTAATTGAGCTTACATGACACAATGACTCATAACTGTAATTCTTGCTCTCGTTCTTCAACCATCGTATCGGGATGGAGCGATACCTATAGTTCAAATTGCGTTGTACTACAAACAAGATCAATTTTGCAATTGGTTTTAAACTTGTAAATGATGGCGCAACCTTATAATTTTAATATTGTCAAGTTTGCAATACCGCCTGCTAGGCGAATTTCATTACAAAATCACAGATTTACGAGAGAAAAAATTATAGTCATGTGCGGGATTCGAACCCGCGTCCATCTACCCCTTTAGCCGGGGTATACTCTAACCAATTGAGCTAACATGACACAATGACTCATAACTGTAATTCTTGCTCTCGTTCTTCAACCATCGTATCGGGATGGAGCGACACCTATAGTTCAACTTGCGTTGTACTACAAACAAGACCTATTTTGCAATTGGTCTTAACTTGTAAATGATGACGCAACCTTATAATTTTAATATTGTCAAGTTTGCAATACTGCCTGCTAGGCAAAAAAGAAATTAGTAAGTATTTTTTTTGATACCTCTTAGAATATTGATGTTATCAAACTGCCCATCTGGTATATTTTGATGCGGTACTATTATTATTTCACACACGGCTTTAATTTAAGCTTTTCAATTTGGGGCTGAAACGCTAGTCGCGGTCGCCATTTTGCGAGGTCATAACGGAAGAAAACCACAGAGTATTCCAGTCACTGTCAAAGTTGTTAACTATTAATTACCTAGTCTGCACCATTGCTTTTAACTTATTATCAAATAATTACTCTAATTACTCTACTAAATTCTGTTTTTGATCACGACGAATAGTTATATAAATATTAAAAAAAAAACACTTTTTATTTCCATACAAAATGAATAAAACGTTACAAAAAAGATTGATATAAGAGATCTGTCGATGGCCGGACTGGACTGACGACATCGTATCGCTGAGAGCCGATAGATACTAGTGGTAAATAAGTAGATTGTGGCGTTCTAGATTATTGTATAACATGTCCAGACTCGAGCGACGAATTGGTCGTTCGCTCAAATAAAAAATAACGGTATAAAAAATCTGCCAAGTGCGAGTCGGACTCGTGCACGAGGGGTTCCGTACCATTAGCTATATAGCAACACTAGCTCTCCGGGCGCGGGTCCGCCCGCGCGTATGTCGGTTATCGCCAAAAACATTAACCTCTTTTTGCGCAGTTGGATAAAAACTATCCTATGTTTTTTCCCGGGTCTCAAACTATTTCCATACCAAATTTCATTCAAATCGGTCTAGTAGTTTTGGCGTGAAAGCGTAACAGACAGACAGACAGAGTTACTTTCGCATTTATAATATTAGTACTGATTAGACTTCATATTTTAACCTTTTTTGTTTAAACGTGCGCGAGTCCGACTCGCACTAGGCCAACTTTTTGTATTTGTTGTTATAGCGGCAACAGAAATACATCATCTGTGAAAATTTCAACTGTCTAGCTATCATCGTTCTTGAGATACAGCCTGGTGACAGGTGACATTAATACATTAAAAAAATACAGTATGCATAAGGTTAACAATCTAAACTTGCTTTGCTATTATTGCACGCCTACAAGTAGCTTATGACACAGATTACACCATAGCTTATGAATATAATGTTATCAAAAGCTTCAAAAACAAAACAGCTCCCTTGAACTCTGACTACAAGCTCATGTCATTTGGCATAATGGATGTCAGCTGTGCTGGGTGTTCATTTGGACGTGAAAAATGGTCGTAGACTGGCTGTAGTAATTACGGCGAGGTAGAGGTGAAACATTGAATGTCGCAGTGACATAATGAAGGTGGGTCTAAAGGTACATGTATTATGAATGCTTATTCGTAGAGTACCTTTACATAACGTGGTAATGGCACGACGAACGAGTTGTTTTGTATGATGTGAGTTGTCTATGCAAGAAGTGAAAGAAAAGACGAAGGGTATAGGGTAATTTAATTATTTTTTTTAAACCCTCGGTTGCCATTATTAACAAAATACTACGAACTATATACAACACTACAGTTACTACAACTCCAGCCCACTGCCAGTTGGCAGCAATGCCAAGTTGAATTGCAAAAACAAAAGAAAATAGATAATTTAAAAGCTTAGACTGCATAGAGAACAAAAGGCTCCGAACGTGTTCATCTTAAAATGCTACAGTTATTAAATCAACAGATGACGACTTATTACCATAATTCTTATTTTTTTATGCTTATTGCGTCTCTATCAGAGTATTTTTATTCTTGAGTCTTACTTATTTCGGTAGCAGAAAGCCTCAAAAGACGTAAATTTGAGAGTCTCAGCGCGGCGGTGGTTTCACATCCCTGTCTTTTGAAGCATTAGGTGTGTTCCAAACGGATGGCTTCTCTGCATAGATTTGTCAAAGCGGTTGGTAGACAAAACAAACGACCAAAGGGCTGGCCCTTACCTCGGCCTGAAAATTATTTATGCCATTCACCATGGAATGTCGCCTGCTTTTTGGATAGGTATCCTACCCGTGAACCTGAGCTTTGATTTGTGCCTGTAATTACCTCCTAGTAGAAACCAGAGCTCATTATTGTAATTATCATTTAAATTTCAGAACGTGGATAGATTTAGTTATTAGATTTATTTATTTTGTGGTTCAGTTTGTGTTTATATTTGAAAATAAATGCATCAATTCAAAACATTTATAACTATAAATTTTATCATCAAAAACGAAAAACGATCATCAAGATCGGAAGATCCACATTAAAGTTATTCGTGGTTATATAACCAAATTCTACATTTTCATTAATAAAAAAGAATGCTTGTTAATGTCAACCTATATATAGAAGCTTAGCCACGACAAGTAAAGTGACACAGTAAAAGGCTCACTTAAGTATGTCATGTCTACAAAGTTTGCATGCTGACGGGATCGCCACTAAAATATTGATTTGCCCCTTTACGGTTACGAGCACATAACACGCAAGTCATGTTCCCACAAAAGCAACACCACTGGGGGAATACAGCGCAGTCAAATTTTATTCTGCTTGGTTATCAGTGAAATATCACGCAAGTGCTCACATCTGTGAACTTATAAAAGTTTCAAAGCCAAATTTATCACCACCGCGCCGCAATGTATTACGCACTTCCAAAAGATCGGCTAAAAATACTGTGCTATTCTTTATAAACGAGTAAGAACAAAAAATTAATTATTTTATATACTTAATAAATATTCTTACAATGTGTTTCACGCAAATGATTTATTATAAGCAAAATTAATCGCATAGATAAAAACGCAACTTGGCAGAAAGAGAGCTTCGCGTTGTAATACTAAATTATGCATTAGTCTTAGGAGTCCTAGAAAGTCTTTTAAATGATTCTATAATAATGTGTGATAATCAGAAATGTTCATCTTGTATACTAGACTTATAAAAATAATCTTTGGAGAGTATAGAACACACGCAGACACAAAAATGAGATGTAAAATAAGGTTTGTCCAAAATTGTTCCGGTAGTATATATTTTATTAATTTCACCTTTGTGTACATTTCGCCTCCAATGGGTTTGCAAGCCGTGTTCAACACGGTAACGACCGGGTGGAGGCAGCGAACTAATAAACCTTCTGTTATGTTGTTTCTGTGTTTGCATAGGTTGTATTATAGGCATGTGATATGCGTGCAGGTAGGACCTCAATATTTGCGTGGACACGAAATGTTTTAATTTCCCTGTGTCTATACACGTTAGTACTGGAATGTCTTGTTTGTGCTAGTTATGAGTTTTAGGGTAGACTATAACGGCGATAATAATTATGTTCCTTTCATAATATGTATGATGGTCCAGTACACCTACGTTGTATGTTTTCTCTAACATAACAAAGGAAATCACAAGGACTTAATACATATATGTAGTATTTATCTATGCAAAGGATGCCGCTATCATATTGAAGAAATTATTGGCCACGGTTTGAGGGCAGTCGCTTTCCAGATGCTTACCCGTGGGGTGCCGGGTTAGAATGTCACCTCCCCATTGCTTTCCGTGGTGTCGTAAGAGGCGACGAAAAAGTGCGCCAAATGATCAGCATGCCACTTCTCACATCGATGTGAGTAGGGTGTTGTGTGCATTAGACGCACAACAGAGCTGTATATCATCTTAGTGCCTTCCCAGGGTTTCATACAATATGTGTTGGTGTCTTATATGTTATTAGGGTAAACATATTATTCGTAATATGATCTTGTGTTTCGTCCAGTGTGTTAGAGAAAACATTTTGTATGACCTTGAAACTGTGCCCAGACAATGGCAATAGATTCACCCCCTATTACATGAGACCAAAACCCAATTGGCAAATTGTGGGTGCTTACACACCTCTCCCTACCCCTTCGGGGAAATACAGGCGTGATTTTATGTATACTCTCCTTAGGAATATCCTTGGTAGTACATATATATCCACTATAGGTCGTTCAAAATATGTGCGCTTAATAATTCCAATGTACTGAACACGGTCCTAATCAAATAAAGTTAATTAACACTCTGTAATATCGCATGTGAATTTTCCAAGTAATATTAAAGGATTTCTCTAATATTGAACATGGCGTCGCTGTAATTGGTAGGGTAATTGACTTTATATAATTGAATTTGTATCTGGGTTCCGCTTACCTCGGCTAGCAGAGAATATTTGTAATTTGATATGCTAAGCAATAATGGACCCAATTATACGTACCAAGAATATAAAAAAAATCTAAATTGACATCCAACACTGAAAGGTATTAAGCAACTTGTTGAAGTCTGTTTGAGATTGTCGTGCTGATTCAAAACACTGATCTCACATTATCCTATCAAACAAACTAATGAAACTATTACTGAACAATTGCTATTATACAATTGACAAATTCTTAAATGATAAAAATCTTGACAATTTACCTAAATAATAATTATTGCATGACATAATGTTAATTAGAATAAAATTAATTGTATCATATTGATCTCTATTATAATTATAACATACGTTTTATTTTAAAATATTTTATGACATTTGAGTACGTACTTTTTTTATTATTAATTTTTGGACTACACCCAATTGTTTTGTTCGTTCAACTCCATCCTGGTAGAGATCGCTTTTAGTGATATGTGCGCCTATTGTAGCACTGTGTTATTATTATTTAATATGTAAACTTCAATATTTTAATAGTGGTGTAACAATAAAGAGTTTTCTATCTATCTATCTAAATTATAAACAATAAACAATCCTGGTCTGACTTCCACAAGGTATTTCATATATTTTAATGTTGGATTGGGAGTATGTTCCGTTTCCTTAAATATATTTCACATTTCACTCTTTTTACATCACATCACTATGTTTACTGCTTACAAGATCATTATCACTCGCCTAAAATACTTTTCACCATCGACCAAAGTTGCAATTATCATTACATCATCCAGGTATTGAAATATGTTTTTATAACTTAATAACTACTCGACCGATGGTAAAATTTTAATTTATTTATTTATTACAATGAGTAAACTTACAGCAAAGGAGCCAAAACGTTTACAATTTTAGACAAAACATAATATTCTTATAAATAGTTCCAAGGGGATCGACATGGATGTCGGCATTTTGGACCTCGTTGACGAAACAGTTTATAAGATTTACCGCCCTTGCCGTGTGCGCATTATTGGCATATCGGGTACGTAACTTGCTAGAAAATGCCAACAGATGGTGCCGACGACGCTCACCTACGCTAGTGTAGTTTTGCAGAACATAATAGATTACTCGAGATAGTGCTGAAGGATTATCTACTGAATTTCGCAACAGCATACAGTAATTAATAATCAGTAGAAGCTTGCGCCTGCGCTCTAGAGTAACAAGCCCTACCATACCAGAGACACACAAAGATGGGAAAAGGAAGGGGTAGCAACCGTATATCTTCTTGTAGAGGGTCCTGGCAAACTTAGGCTGAACTCTTTCTAACATTATAAAAACAAATGGGATCAACTTCGAGGTATACTCCTTGTCAAAAACAGTCATCAAATCAACATCAGTTCATAATTCGCGGAGTAACAAACACAAGAAAAGAACATACAGTCGAGTTGAGAACCTCTTTCTTTTTTGGAAGTCTATTATAAAGGTATTGGTTTATGTAATCCTTTTTTCTGAACTACTGGCAATCATAGAGCTTCTATTTACTTTACGTTATACCTAGGTATACCATCTGCCCTGCGTTATAGGTCTATAGCGGATACTCCCAAATTGGGAAAAAAGCCTCACCTTAGCAATCAGAAACCGTTTTGGGCTCTTATCTAGACATTCTCAGCCTTGAAGGCTTTCAGTCAGGGGTTGAGAACATTGACATTGTCGAAACTTGACATTGCGGCCCTGACTGGGCCCAGGGGTACGCAACATTTCTGCAGACCAAGGCCGTCCGGACACGCGATATGGTAATATACCGCTATCTGGTTCCGGAATGAGGTAGATGGATGTACTGTTGTACGTATATGACGGTACCTTACGTGAGTCAAGAAAATTGCCTGACTCATCAACTTTGATGTGGTTGTTACAAAAATACGAGTAGCTTAGTCGATTTGCCTGCATCAATCTATTTTATCCATTATAAAATCTATATGCGTTGTGTTTTACTTCTGTCTCAATATTTGCTGTTTACCTTATATTATTGGCTATTGAAAGGGCTCAAACGCAATTAAGTGCCTAGAGTAGAAGAGATTGATTTGATTTATTGTAATATCCCAAGAACTGAGAGTCAGGCGGAATACAATTATAGTATAATATGACGGTTATAATTTTTCTGATTTAGTTAAAATTGTGCGAAATATTTGTTTATTATCATGTACATAAAAATAATTATTTAATTAATTATAAAGTATGAAATATTTTAATTATTTGTATTATCTATGGTTCTAGTTATCGAGATGTATCTTTGCTCAGTATAAATAGAAAAAATATAAAAATAAAATTTTAAAAAGAAAAATATTTATATGGTGAAAATATGAACATACAATCAATGTTTAACTATTTTAAAATTTAGGGTGTCAAAATGCGGAGCTCTAAATTTTGAGCGAAAATAGACTTGAGTGTAGGGGTTAATAACTCTTTACCGTATCAGCCGGATTGTCCACTGCAGAACACACCCTCTCCCATTGAGAGGAGACTTGCCATAATTAGATCATTGGCAGGCGTCTCGAGGATCCCAACGAAAGATAGCGTTCATCAGAATGCGCTGCTGTAAACCTTCCAGTATTTTAATCTCAGACACCTTTTACCATCTTCGGAAAGAGAGGGGGGTGTCGTTCTAGCTCGGCACCTCACGGGCTTACTCTTTACTATTATTAAACATTCAACCTTTATGTATTATTCAAAATCATAATAGAAAGTATTCCAAGGGACAGATTACATTGACATTGAACTAGAATATTAAATTAATACCAACTCTGTGAACAACCCTCACTTTTTTGAGTACCAAAGAACGGCCTCGATCGACTGTGAAACGATCATATAGGTACTGAAAGCACGCCTACACCATGACTTGATTTAACTATTTAACTACAGTAAAGTTATTATACTAGATAGGAAAATGTCTGTTCCCATCATATACATCAGCATTAGCAATAATCTTTTCAATAACCTTACCTATAAATTATTATTAACCAATATTAAAAGTGAACGCGCAGCTCGAGCGAAGCGTCTACGTTTTAACTTGTAAAAATTATTTCGTATGTCTGTCCTGCTGTTCTCAACTACAAGTCGCAATTCTCAACTGATTCTCGTGAAATTTTGTGAGCAGGTTCTATAATTATGTTTGTGTTGTAGATTCAGTTTTTAGATTCTTTATAAACGCCTCGGCCGCGGCTATGGGTGTAGAAAACATAAAAACCTCATATCAGTCGCAGTCTGTATTATCAGTATATATGTATATATTACTTATGTTATAGTTGCACACCGCAAGACCATCATACCTATTTTTTTTTTAAGCCGGCCTTTATTATCTAAATACTACGAACTATATACAACACTACAGCTACTACGATGAAAGCTTTAGACAACCTATAAGTCATTGCAAACTCGCAGGCACTCTACGAGTAAATGCTCCAGCACACTACCAGTTGGGAGTGTGCCTAGCATGCTGGCAGTGGCAGCATTGTCCCGTTAAAACTTATTCGTTGAGCCAAACTTAGGTGCCACCTTTTTGATCACGCGTTGCATCGACCAATAGCCATTTATACCTTTATTATATATTTCGCAAAGACCTACATAATATTTTGATTAGTTAACCATCAATCAGATTTAAGTAGGTATCAATAAAGTAAATCTTCCCATAATTCTCCTGAATACACCGTTTAAGTTTCATCCTACACAAACAAACGGTTGAGTTAGCCAGCTCAAGGATAATTTGCAATATCCGGGCGATCTGTCTCCGATCGGGCTTATAGCGTTCAGCTTGTTTGGACAGGACTGCAAATATCCTCGGAACTTGCTACTTCGCATTATTAGGCAGGGCTTCCGTTGAGCATCTCCATCAACCTGATGTTTCAATTTCACTTCGGTTCAGGATAATTGCGCCGCTGTACCTATTTATTCTGTGACTGTAGATATTTAGATGTCTACATTTTTTGAAATCGTTCAAATTGAACTTTGTAGAATGGTTCGCAAAGCTGGCTATAACCAGGCCTGGCGTACCCCGCACTTAAAATTTTGACTTTTGAAGCGCTCGTATGGTAGTTTGAGTAGCCGTTCTTAAACGATCAGCTCAGTTAAGCAACGTCCGCCGCGGTCATTGTCTTGGATGGGTGACCACTAGTGAAATTACTACGGAGAGCTTCCGTGCTTCGGAGGACGTTATAGCGTGGTGGTAGGGAATTTTGCGAATGCCCACCTGGTAAGTTGTAGATTTCTAATAGTGCTTCGATCTTACTGAAGCTTATCTTGATATACACGGATACAACAGTCATTTGTAGCAGTAAAGGCTCCGTGGCATTCTATGGACTGCCGCTCAGCATGTCCATGGTTCGAATCCAGCCGAGGGGTTGAGCTTCACCGCATGGTGGAAGGGTATTATGCCAATGCCCGCCTGGCTAGCGACCACCCTCAAGTAGAAAATCTGTCGCCAAGCACCTAACGGTGTGTTCCGCAGCAGTCCTTGAGAGCCAGTGAAATTACAGGCACATTTCAATTCGTGACTTGTGACGAAATGCAACTGTTATAGGCAGAGCTTAGTGGGCCTCGAGCTTGTTCCGTCACAATAACATAAAAGAAACATGGTAACACAACCAGAGAGTTGAAATACATAGAGTAGTTATGTCCGAACACCACTGCTCTAAAAGCTTACTAGAATTTACGTATATACATACCTACACACATGTATATGCAGTTTGTAATGACAAGGAAAGAACGTTCAAATATTATGCGTCATATCTGTTATTAGAAAGAGATAAATAAGCAATTCGTGTTACCACCGAACCGCCACGAGACGTTCCGATCATCATTATGCTGCGATCTCTTTCACCCTCCCACACCAAACGATACACATATCCCGCTCATCCATTTCATTGTGATTAGTTCCTAAGATAAATAAAAAAAACAAAATGACGATATTTTCTATTTCAACAATAAAAGCAATAATTACGCATGAAATGAAACAGTTTTCTTATCTCTCACAGCGCCTGTATAATTGGTGCAGAGTCTAAAGACACAAGGAATGCATTGTCCACAGATTATTCCTAAAAAACACGATTAGTGGCGATGTATTCACCGGACGCTTGGAAGTGCAAGACTGGTGACTCAGGTAATTACCCTGGATTGGTCTAGTAAATATGGAGGCCATACAACTCATCTACAGGTAAAAAAATCTTAGAACACAATAGCTTACGTAGATCAACAATCAACCAACTTTATAGTTTTGTGCGCAGACGTCACAAATAGCGCTAAAATGGCGGTGCTTGAACACCCAAATTTTGTTGCTGTTTCTACATTTATTGAGATAATTACGATAACCTCGGTGAATTTTACAAGGTTTTATTTAGTTTCCCCTGTCCCGATATTTGTGATCTAATCTTGGCAAAAAATTTGATACACTTCCCGGTTACCAATTGAGCTGAAATTTTGCGTACATATGTAAATCGCGTTACAATGCAATATTACATTCCGACCTGTGCCGCCACGCCGTGCACACCTGTCTACAGCTCCGCCAGTATCTCCCAGTGAGACCGCAATAGTCCCCGCACTATTGCCGTCTCACTCGGGTCATCGTTCCGACGCTAGTTGCAGACCAGTGCCTTGGAATACGCAGTCCTGACGAAGTTTTGTTTTCTGTGCAGAAGCTGAGCAGCCACCGACCGCCGTGCAACGTGAGCTACGAGCTCGCCGTGCCGGCGCGCAGAGGCGCTCTAAGACGTCAGGCATTACCACCTACCCAAGTCCCTTGTTTCGGACGAACAACATCATATCGGGCTGGTGGTCTTGTTTTGACCGCACTTTTCGGTGCGCATTTCACCACTTTACTACCCGACACAACATAGTAACAGTCGCGTAACAACACACTTTGTGCTGTTAAGCGACGTCGTTCAGGCGTGGGGTAGCGTCAGCCAAACCCGTCTGAACGATCAAATCCGCCATTTGCTGCGGTCGCAGTGTGACACCCTACGGTGACAACGGCCACTGTTGTTGTTTTGGTTTAACCTTGCACCGTGGCCTTTCCCGCTTCACGGGTCAGCCGAAGCAAGCTGGGCTCCGGGATTACTGGCCTTGGGGTCGCCCCTAGTCAACCCCGGAGTAGCGCTTAGGAGCACCCCTCTCCGCCGAGAAAAAAGCTCGGAGAGGGTACACAACTAGGGCACACCCTAGGTACACACTCCCTCTCACACAGTGAGCTCACAAGGTGTGTGAGGGAATTCAAACCCTTGATAGGGCGTCCTGAGTATTCCCCTCAGGATGCAGTCCCGTCCCTCTAACGGTGAGGTACAGGTCCTTCAGACCTTCGCCCTCCGCCACCCCGATCTATACGTTGCACATATGCAACTCCTTGAAGAGGAAGAGAATGCCCGCCTCACGGACACTCTCATCGCTCCCTCCGGGACTTCAAACCCGGAGGCCAGCGTTCCTCCCTTGACCCGATCCTATTCAGAGGATAGTCCTACTTCGCCCGCTCCCGGGCCCGACAATAGACGCACGGTGGCAGCCCCTCCCCGTGAACGGTCTCGCTCTCGCTCACCGATCGGGAGGTCAGCGAGTACCCGTCCCTCCTTCGCCATTGTCGAGACCGTTTCGGAATCCGAAACGGACATGGAGGTAGATCAGGCCGGCGCCTCACGCACGGACTCTGATTCCGATAACGACGGTTACACCGTCGTAGATCGCAAACGCAAGCGCGCGCCCAAAGCCGCTAGTTGCGCCACTTCCGCCCCTCCCGCCAAGGCACCCGCAAAGGCCCCCGCCTCCGGCAAAAAACCGACCCCCGCCCCGCGCCCCGCGTCTCCTCCCTCCGCTCCGGTTTCAACCGCCGCGTCCCCTCAGGACGCGAGCGCACGTCGCGAAAAACCGCCTCCGCCTTTGTTCATTCAGGACAAAAGCAAATGGGACATGCTGTCCCGCTTAGTTTCGGATCGTGGGATCCATTATACTAATGCCCGCTCCACGCAGCAGGGCATTAAAGTCCAAGTGCCCACTAGTAGCGACCACAGAGCGCTAACAAAGCTCCTCCGTAAAGAGAGCATAAGTTTTCACACTTATGCGCTCGAAGAGGAGAAAGTCCTTCGCGTTGTGATTCGCGGTGTGCCTAAGGAGATACATACCGATGCGGTATGTGACGACCTTAAAGCACAAGACTTCCCAGTGCATGCGGTTCACCGCATGTACAGCGGGAAGGACCGCAGTCCATATGACCTAGTACTCGTAGTACTAGACCGTACACCAGAGGGCAAGGCCATTTTTAATTTAAAAAAGGTCTGCGGCCTCTCTGGGTTAGACGTACAAGCCCCATTTAAAAATGGAAGTCCCTCGCAGTGTCACAACTGCCAATTGTACGGTCACGCCTCCCGCTTCTGTTTCGCTCGCGCTAGGTGCGTCAAGTGCCTAGGCGATCACGCGACAGCGGCGTGCACTCGCACTCGGGACTCGCCGGACCCACCCAGCTGCGTTCTATGCGGTGCTCAAGGACATACCGCGAATTACCGCGGCTGCCCAAAAGCACCACGCATAAACCACAGGGTGGCAAGGCATAGGCCGACCCGTCCCTCACATGACCGTTACCAACGGGTCAGCCCTAAGCTGTCGGTAATACCTGCTTCACAGGTAATACCCGCGCCGCTCCCCGCCCGTAACGCATGGTCTAAACCACCCAGTATGGTAAAGACCATCACTCCCGCCCGCGCCCCGGCCCGCGCGCCCGCACCCGCTCCCGCCCGCGCCCCGGCCCCTGCCCGCGCACCGGCCCCGGCTCGCCCCGCGCTCCCGGCACCCGTTGCCAACTCCGTTCGCGCCCCTCCTCCCCGCGCCATTCCTCGGCCACAAGCCCCACCCATGCCGCTGATGGATGCCTCTCTTCAAGAGGACATCAAACTAGTCAGCGACCTGGCGATGTCTATTGACATCAACGAAGTCCGCGAGCTAGCGCACAAGATGCACTTCGCTCAATCCCCAGCGGACGTGATCCAATATACATTGGAACACGCGAATTTACTTAGCGCCCTTAAGCGCTTCGTTCCCCAGGCCCCTCCCCAGTACAACCACTATGGGTAGTACAACCGCACGCACGAAACCGCGCTCAGTTTCGTTAGCGTCATTCAACGCTAACGGTTTCTTTAGACAACGTGACCTTGTCCACGACTTTTGTTGCACCCACCTTATCGACATTATATGCGTGCAGGACCCTGACCAGTACCCTTCTAAAACCGGGGAAGGCGAACCCTAGGTTTGCCAATTACAGAACGGTACGTGATGATAGAGTGAACTCCCGTGGGGGAGGCACTCTTATCTATTACAAAAGGTCCCTGCACTGCATCCCCCTACCTACCCCGACTCTTGTTAATATGGAAGCATCTTGTTGCCTCCTAGCTATGACTGGTCATCAACCTATAGTCATAGCGTCCTGTTACCAAGCTTGTCAAAAGCCGATCGTCCGAGCTGACTTAGAAGCATTGTTCTCATTAGGAAGCGCCGTCCTTCTGATTGGCGACTTCAATAGTAAGCACATCCTATGGAATTGTAACGTCAACAATCCCAGAGGCATTGCACTTGAAAAACTAGTCGCAGAAATTAATTTTGACATAATTGCGCCCACTGAGCCCACTCACTACCCTCATACGGAAGACTTTCGACCTGACTTGCTTGACATGGCACTACTCAGAGGCGTAACACTCCAGTTACGCTCCATAGAAGTGGTTCACGAGCTTCACTCTGACCACCGACCCATTATACTGCGACTAGGTCCCGACCCAACAACAGACCTCCCCCGCCCCACTAAGACGATAGTGAACTGGAAGCAATTAGGCGTTGCCCTAAAAGCTATCAGTTCACCGGACCTTGACAAGATCCCTGACGACATCCTGACTAAAGATGACGTAACCCTTGCGATCGATTCGTTCACTAATCACCTCTCCACCGTAGTAGGTGCATCCGCAAAGGAGGTCATGGTGCCGGACGACCGGCGCCTTGTCATTCCAGCGGATGTGAGACGATTAGTGACGGAAAGTAAAGCAGTGACCCAACATTACGACTCTTACCCCAGTAAAGAGAACAAAACTAAGAAACGCCACTTTGAACGCATGGTTCAAAGTCGCATGTCTGAGTTGCGTGATCAACAATGGGGTGACAAACTTTCAAACCTCGTGCCAAGCCACCAGGCTTATTGGGACTTGGCGCGAGGTATGAAAGGAAGTAACTACAACGACATGCCTCCCTTATACAGACCAGTCCCACTAGTCCCAGCGTTCTTTGACGAAGACAAAGCTGAGTGCCTAGCTGATAGCCTAGAGGCTCAGTGTTCCCCTAACGTAGATCACGTTGACCAAGCTCACCTCGATTCGGTGGATGCTGAAGTCGAACGTAAAAGCTCTGTGGTCACCTCTGAACTCCCACCAATCACCTTAGCGACTTACGCTGAGGTGGCGAGACTGATCAAGGCCCTCCGACCGCGCAAATCCCCCGGTGCCGATGGCATCTCCAACAGGGTTCTTAAAACCCTCTCTCCTCCTCTCATCCATCTCCTAGTCAGCATCTTCAATGCTGCTATGAGCCACTGCTTATTCCCAGACACCTGGAAATGTGCAAATGTCATTGGCATTCACAAACCAGGCAAAAGCTCATCTGACCCCACCAGTTACCGCCCCATCAGCCTCCTCAGTGCCTTAGGCAAACTTTACGAGCGGTTACTTGCAAACCGTCTCCAGTCCCATGCTAAGGAACACCACCTTATCCCAGATGAGCAGTTTGGCTTCAGACCCGGACACTCATGCGTCCAACAGGTGCACCGCCTCACGGAGCACATCATTGAGGGCTTTAACAAGTACCCCAAACCCCAGACAACGCTAGCAGTCTTCCTCGACGTAGCGAAAGCTTTTGACAAAGTCTGGCACAATGGCTTGATTTACAAGCTATACCAATTTGGCGTGCCAGAACGTCTTGTGCTCATCCTACAAGACTTCCTTAAAGCCAGAAGCTTTCGCTATCGCGAGGAAGGCACCCTCTCCTCCCCCCACCCAGTCAGAGCCGGAGTCCCTCAGGGCTCCGTGTTATCACCCATTCTTTTCGCGCTGTATACCAGTGACATCCCACGCTCTCAGCCTAACGTCCTACTAGCCCAATACGCGGATGATACCGCTATTTATACCACTGGGTGGCATATCAGTAGAAAGTCCATTCCCGCCCTCCAACGGGCCATCACCGAGATCGGTGACTGGTTCCGTAAATGGCGCATCGCGGTCAACCCAGTTAAAAGTGCAGCTATGTACTTTACTGAGAAGGGCCGCCCCCGTTACCCGCAACCTTTAACTTTGTTCGACCAACCCATCCCCTGGGTTAGTAAAACAAAATATCTCGGAGTCACCCTTGATCGGAATCTCACCTTTAGCGATCATATAACAACCGTCCGTAACAGAGCGGCCTTTGTAATGGGTCGCCTTGGTCCCCTGATTCGCAAAGAGAGTAAAATGTCTCTTAGAAATAAGAAGACACTTTACACTGCCTGCATCCGCCCCATCATGACTTACGCATCAGTAGTGTTTAGTCATGCTAGTGAGGCCCATCTCCATAAGCTTCAAGTCATTCAAAACCGTTTTCTTCGTAGTGCAACCGGCGCTCCGTGGTATATCCGGAACACCGAGTTGCATTGCGACCTAAACCTTCCCTCTTTAGCGCAGTTCAATAAGGACTGCGCCCGCCGATACTTTGATCGAGCGCCCCACCACTCGAACCCTTTGGTTGTCCAGGCATCGAACTACTCGACCGCCTCTTCTATCCCATTTTTCGAACCCCCCCGTCGCCGACCACGGCAGGTATTAGACGACCCGGATGACCCCATCGCAGTCATTACATTGGCAGCTTTAGCGTTATCCGCAAGTCGTCGAGGTAAAATCCCCAGGTGTGAGGTAATTAGAGGTCACACAATCAAACACCGAGCTCGCCGGCGAGCTCGAGGCAAAAACAAGGTCACGATAAATTGCTCTCCAAATAGTCAAAGAGTATTATTCAGTAGGGCCCAATTGTGCAACACTGCAGTTGCACAGAGGCATTTTGCTCCGATCCCCCCCATGTCTCTCGACAGCGAGACAAGCCGAGGTCCGAACCACAGTGGTGCCCTTGAGCTCGCTGTCAACCCCTCCTATAATAGCGGTACGTTTTCGGCGTCCGCAGGAGACGGAGGTAGAAAGCGCTTTTCGCCTTCTACGCCCGTCTCGGGAGAAGTGCCTTCGGCACTTCTCCCTCCCGGGCTATTGTAGGGCCAGGCCCTCGCCCAAAACCCGGTGGAGCTGGACGACCGCACAGGCGGTAGCCAGCATCTATGTCCTCCCTAAAAAAAAAAAAAAATGCAATATTATGATGCGCTGATCTGATGATGGAGCTCAAGGATTGCCAAAGGAACTTCGCAATGAAATGATACAATCTCATCGAGTTTGGGCTCATTTGAATCGTCTTGACTAGTATTTTGTTAACAAGAGCATAATAAAATTTTATTTATAAAATGTTTTTTTTATAGAGAAAAGTTTGTTTATAATGTCGTTTTTTTAAATTAAAGTGTATGTATAAACCTTATTACATATTCTTTTGTCGCATGCTAAGCTCGTCGGAATACACAGCAGGTAGATTTTTCAATTTCCACGTAAGCCTGTCGAGCGCAGGTGATTACGATTCAGGCAGCGCCCTGCCCGTGTTCAGGTAGACGAGTTCAATTGACTTTTCTCTTTATCTGAATAAAATATAACTCTTTCGCAGAACTTAGCATGAATGGGTAACGTTGGGAGTGGGGAAAAACAGTTGGGAATAAATACGACAGGTGATTCATGTCTTCGTCATCAAGGGTCACTGTGATACCACAGTGTAAGAATACTGTGTGTTTTCTGTGTTGGTACAGTTCTTTTTTTATCCGACTTCAAAAAAAAGGAGGAGGTTCTCGATTCATCGGTTTTTTTTATGTTTGTTACCTCAGAACTTTTTACTAGGTGAACCGATTTTGATTGTTTTTTATTTGAAAGCTGATGATTGTCGTGTGGTTCCACTTAAATTCCATCAAAATCGGTCAAGCCGTTTTTGAGTTTCACTCTAATAACTGAAAAATATATTCCTACCTATATGTGTACTTTAGTATACATATAGTCGTTATCGTTGAATGACAATCGATCCCGTAAGTAGCAAGGGGCACTAAATTTAGTGAAAATTTTATTTTTACATAAAAATGGAACCGACTTAAACACTCAAAAGTGTGAAATAACTTGTTGAAGTCTGTATTTGCACAATATTGTGATAATAGGTACTTTGAACTATCATGGTACCGACTTCAACAAGTTATTTCACACTTTTAAGTGTTGAAGTCCGTTCCATTTTTAGGTAAAAATAATGTTTATGCTATAGTGATGGAACAAGAACGAGGCCCACCTGGTGTTAAGCGGTAACAGCTCATCTCAAATGGCGAACTGCACTGCTCCCATGACTCTGAGATATATAGTTGTTGAGTCTCACGAGCCTGTAATGTCACTGACACCCACACTCATACTCGTTAGATATCACTCAAATTTCTATATTCTACTAGGGTCTACATACACCAGCTTTCTAATATAAAAAATAACATAAAATCGATACATTAGATATTGTACCTATAATACGTCAGGCTAAATATTCTATGTGTTTTTTTTTCTGTTACAAATAAACTTTATTCTATTCTATACACCCTGTAAAGAGACATGAAGTAACACACAAAAAAAGTTGAGATCCTCCTCCTTTTTTTAAGTCGGTTAAAACTAGGCTTGGATACGTTGATCAGATTTTCTTTAAACAAGTCTAAGCTATATAGATAGAAACTCGTAAGCAGAGAGTTGAAATATTAGAGTAGTTATATCCGAACACCACTGCTCTAAAACCTTACTAGAATTTACCTGTGTGTAGGTATGTAGATATACCTACGCACATGTATATGCAGTTTGTAATGACAAGGAAAGAACGTTCAAATATGATGCGTCATATCTGTTGTAAGAAAGAGATAAATATAACCAATTCGTGTAACCACCGAACCGCCACGAGACGTTCCGATCACCATTACACTGCGATCTCTTTCACTCTCACACACCAAACGATACACATATCTCGCTCATCCATTTCATTGGGAATAGTTCCTTAGATAAAACAAAATGTCTATATTTTCTATTTACTCAATAAAAGCAATAATTACGCGTGAAATGAAACAGTTTTCTTATCTCTCACAGTGCTTGTATAATTGGTGCAGAGTCTAAAGACACAAGGAAGGCATATTGTCCACAGATTATTCCTAAAAAACACGATTAGCGGCGATGTATTCACCGGACCCTCGGAAGTGCAAGACTGGTAGTGACTCTGGTAATTACCCAGAATTCGTCTAGTAAATATGGAGGGCATACAACGCATCTACAGGTAAAAAAATCTTAGGTTGTAAGTCGGTTAAGCTCTTTTGGAACCGTAAAACAGACATATGTAAAGATCTCCAACGACTATACAGGGTTATTGGTAAAACGCTAACAATCTCTTAGGGTTGACTTGTTTAAAAAAAGTATACTTTTTTCAAATCTAAAAGAAAAACCATCTCAAAATGTTTGCAAGGACTAGTAGAAGTCAACCCTAAGTGGTTGTCAGCATTTTACCAATAACCCTGTATATAAGAGTGGAACTCAAAATGAAGACAACATATTTTAATAATTTAATGTTCACGTATATACTTTAATACAAAATACCCTTATTTGAAATATCAATTTGATACAGGTAAATTGTGAATCCATTGGCTCCAAACTAGTGTGAACTGTGTTTCAGAGCCCAAGCAAGGCTTCTCCCATAGAAATAACAAAAAAAAATGCCAAAGCCTAGATTATATTAGATGAGATAAATTTTAAAATGCTCTTATTCTTTCATTTAATACGTAGATTCGTATGTATAGAGGGTAATAGTGGGTGTCATTAACGTCTGATATGTAGGAGTTATGTATGGAATTCGTCCCTCGAATAACCCTCGTTATTCAAAGGACAAATTGTCCCTTGGGCGGGTGAATACGTATAAAAGACTTCGACCTCTATCAACATTCTCATTAAAATGTTTTGAAAGGGTATTCGATTATAATTCCATAATGCGCTACCATCGAATCCAGTTTAAATGATATATTAAAATCGAATACCGCTTCATAATTTTTTTCATATTTATGTAGGAGGTAGGTATACTTATATATAATTTGGCGGACTAGAAGTAAATACGTATTTATTTCGTCGTATTTTTTTAGAATAGAATAGTTTAATTGTTTATTGCTACAGAAAAAATAATTACATACAACTTCTTACAGGCAATATACAACTTATATCAAAATTGTAAAAAAAAATTAAAACATTAAAAAACACCCCAACTGGGAGTGGGCTGGAGCATTTAGACTACCTATGACTCTGCTATGACTTATAGGTTGTCTAAATGCTTTTGTTGTATGTATATATGTAATTTGTAGTATTTTGTTTAATAAAGGCATACCGCCGGTAAAAAAAAGTATAGCAAAAGGAATATGCTTTGTTTGAGTTTTGGTCAAACCTGTTAAGTTACAACCATAACACTGATTTTCAGTGAATTCCTGAAATCGGGCTTAAAAAAGCGTACCAATCCACTATATATATACATATATCTATCTAGGCACAGACAAAACAGCAATCTATGAATAGGACTTTTTCAAATACGATAGATATACTAATATTAAATTAAATACATTTATATATTTTATTAATAAATTATATTGAATACATTCGTTGAAAATATTAATAATAATTAATTTATATAATTAATTATTTTGGTTGAATAGTAATTAACAACCGCAGTGTTTTAATTATAGAGTTGCGTAATCGTAAACAATTTAGCTTGACTTCAACTTGACTACAGGTAGGTGAATATGTCGCTAATAAGAACCATAGGATAAACTATCATATGATATGACTCAAAATATAGGACAAAAACAATATTACCGCAACAATAATATAAGAATGACTAATAATATATAGGTATCTTTGAAGCAATGCTGGGCAGTGAGAGGGCCTTCCTTCGGCCAAAGTCCGATAGAGTTGGACAGCCGACAGTGCTGGGTAGCATCTATGTCCTCCTTAATAAAAACAATGCTAGTACATTGCCTCCGACTATAGATTGACGTGTGTTGGTCCTATGGTTCAGCTTAGTTCTAGAGTAGCAACGGCGCGTCATGTGTTCTGGTAGATCGTAAGGCGTTGCCAGATCGCCAAGGAGGGATCTGTCAATCGATGATCTTGGCGGGTTAGGAGGATGTGTGCAAAAGTGTTGCTTGTTCGTGGCAGTGCGTTTATGGTATACTAGCTTTCCGGGCGCGGCTCCGCCCGCGCGTATGTCAGTTATCGCGCGAAAACATTAACCTATTTTTGCGCAGTCGGATAAAAACTATCCTATGTTTTTTCCCGGGTCTCAAACTATCTCCATACCAAATTTCATTCAAATCGGTCCAGTAGTTTTGGCGTGAAAGCGTAACAGACAGACAGACAGACAGACAGACAGACAGACAGACAGACAGACAGACAGACAGAGTTACTTTCGCATTTATAATATTAGTACTGATAAATGTAATATATATAATATGTTTTTTTTTTTTTTTTTGATTTGTGGTTAGCATTTATTTGCAAAAGATAACTAAAGTGTAACAACAGATATTTCTGACTAAAATTAACATATTTAACTTAAAAAAATAAAATTAAAATAAAAACTTAAAATTACTACAAACTAATCCAATATTCCGCTACCACTAGGCAGTGTTCCCAAAATGCTGGCCGCATTGCCACGTTGTATGGTTAATATATTATTATTATTATTTTTATTTTATAATATGGTTGTATCACAGTTTCGTGACAGTATACCCGTGGCTTATACTAACAAGCACTTAAAAATGTGTTTCGGCTGCAGCGGTCCTTGAGACTCATTAAGGGGCTCGCCAAATCAGTTTTTTCAACTCAATAGACTGAAAAAAGTACGTATATTTTATCAACATTATATTAATAATATGTATAAGAATGATTTCAATTGAACTGAAATTAATTACATCTACTACACTACGATTAAAAAAATATTTTATCAACTTCTATTTTTAACCGACTTCCAAAAAAGGAGGAGGTTCTCAATTCGTCTGTTTTTTATGTTTGTTACCTCAGAACTCTTGACTGGGTGAACCGATTTTGAAAATTCTTTTTTTGTTTGAAAGCTGAAGCTTGTCGTTTGGTCCCATTTTAAATTTCATCAAAATCGGTCGAGCCGTTTTTAAGTTACGCTCCAATAACTGAAAAATATTCACCTAGCTTCATGGTATGATTGTTGACAATGAATGAGAATCGATCCCGTAATTAGCAAGGGTCACTAAAAAGAAAAAAAAAATGGAACCGACTTCAACACTCAAAAGTGAGAAATAGCTTGTCAAAGTCGGTACCATGTGCACAATTTTGTGATAATAGGTACTTTTGAACTATCTATTTTGTCTATATAGCCCGCAAAGTCGTGATAACAGCAAAATATGGTTTATTAACTGCTCTAACACCAAAACAGGAAATTTAAAAATATAACTATCTTGATGACTTGTTTTTAAATCCTTCTTCTTTGTTTAGTAATGTTTTGTGTGATTCTCGCCCATTTTGGACAAAATATTAACGTAATTGCCACTTCGGAGTGCGCTCTGAAATAAACCTTATTTCAATGGTAGTTAGTTCAATTTTTTAATCTACTTTAGCAGCTGTTAAGAGTACAGTGCACGGAGCGTTTCCCATACAAACGTAGTTTTGTAAAATTTTAAATACGATGTGTTCAAATTCGTGGACATTTTTTATGCATATTGATGAGCCTAATATGTATGTTTTTGGTTTGCTACTTTTTCAATTTACCATTTATTTTATCCCTAAATGTCGAAATAACAATTCGCACACACAACATATTATTCGATGATTTTTTGAAAATACTTAATTTTACTGATATCTGGCAAATCAGAAGCACAGATATTAGGCTCAAGGACATACATCAAAGTTTCGCCGAGTTTGAGCACTTAGTATTTAAAATACGACGAAACTATATGTGTATGGAAAGCGCCACGAGCATTCTAGCCTTAAGTCTTTAACTGCTATCTAAGTTTATCCTGTTCAACTTCTTCGTTGACCAAACCGGGCAAAACTCAGACAAATTCGTGTAATAATGAAGCTCTAAACGGCCAAGTAGGTATAAGTACATGTATAGAAACGTAGAGTGTATTATTTTATACAGCGTTATATTGTGTCGAGTCGAAGCAGTGGGCACTCGCCGCGTCCCAGTTTACAGAGATTCAATTGAAAGTGCAATTGTTTCATTGTGAGCGGAGATATTGAAACAAATGGCCAATTGAAGCAAATCGTAAACATTATAATGTTAATAGTAATAGCGTTGCGTTGCAAGACATTCATATCATGCCATAAATTGCAGTATTGAAATATCTACGTTGTATTTTAAAGCATTTGACGATTCTGACGGCATGGGCAGTCTACATATATTTTAGATCTATAGTGGAGTGATCGAGCGACAATGTACTTGTTGACTCCTAGATTATTTATATTCAATAGTAGATTTTTTTTATGGGATAGAATAATATAATAATAAATAGATTCGAGAGCCATTAATTCTAGGTTAGCCTGAACAACATCTTCGACCATATCATCACTTAGCATCAGGTGAGATAGTGGTTAAAGGCTAACCTATCAGGCATAAAAAGAAGGGCAAACGAGCAGGCGGCTCACTTGGTGGTTAGTGATCACCGTCGCCCACAAACATCATACGTAATTAAATGCACTCTCTGGCTAAGATTTTTTTTATATTTCAAATCACTGCTCTCTGGTTAGTAAACTTATTTATTTTTTTATTCCTCAAGAGTTAGGCGTTACCCACGCGTATCGTAGATATAATAATATGTAATACTGGCTTTCCGGGCGCGGCTCCGCCCGCGCGTATGTCGGTTATCGCGCAAAAACATTAACCTCTTTTTGCGCAGTTGGATGAAAACTGTCCTATGTTTTTTCCCGGCTCTCAAACTATTTCCATACCAAATTTCATTCAAATCGGTCCAGTACTTTTGGCGTGAAAGCGTAACAAACAAACAGACAGACAGACAGATAGAGTTACTTTCGCGTTTATAATATTAGTACTGATAACAATAGAAATGTACGATATCGTCTACTGTAGGTGCTAAGAAGCCACGAATATAAAGGCTTTTCGATTTCGCCTTACGACAGGTTGGTAAATTAATTCTATGTTAGCGGGTAATACCACCCTAACTTCTAAGGAATCAGTCATTTCTTCAATTCTTTTACCATTGTCACGCATAAGAACCAAATGGTTCGAGAATATAGCTGCGACATTTTATACATAAGAAAATATAAGAGAGAGTAAATGTGAAGAATGTGGTAATTTGTTTTCCAGCGATGGAGGGCGGCACGTGGTGCGCCCGCGACATCTCGCTGCGCGCGCAGAAGAAGTTCCTCTCTCGGGTGGGCGGCAACGCCAGCGCCCGCTCTCTGGTGCTCGACGAACATGCCGCCAAGCTCTTTGATCAGGTATTTACTTCATTCCGTTTTAAATTAAGCGATTGGCTTCTACAAAAACAACATGTAAGTACCTACTATTATTGTAAAACGTACGCTCCCACACTATAATGGCCAGCCTTAGAACAAAATCATTCCATCAGATCTTATACCGTCGTCACACCGCAGCGAACTATACTAATTTATCTAAATAAACTGGCAAGTCACTGCAAGCTCAAGGCAACAGGCTCGTCTCCTATTACATGAAATCATAACATACGTGCGTGTGGCGAAACGTGGGCGCTACCAGTATTTTACGAGCAGTACTGAAGTTTATACATAGAGGATACTGGTCTGCTCTGGATGCTAGTGCTAATGACATTAACGGAAAAAAAAGAAAAAAAAAAACTTTTAACACTGTTCCCCCTTGGAATGTTGCATGTTTCCTATTTCATATTTCTTGTTTACTAATAAATTATGTCATAGTTAAAAAAAGTCACGGACCCTGGAGTCTGTGGAGTGTAGATTTAAAAAAAAAAAAAAAAAGTTTATACATTTTGGCGCATAAGAAAACTTGTCAAAATGATATCTGAAATTTACATTTTAACCCCACCGAACCTATTTCGCTTCACACACAGATCTACCATTTCACTTTCAGCAATTTAATTCTACGCACGTAAACCAATTTTATATTAAAATTATCCAATTCAATTCGATTCGTATGATTTCGTACCAACTATGTATAGTATTAAAGAATACCTGCATAAAATGTATAAGTATATATAATAAATTTGATCAAAGTGCTGATATTTTTAGTGTATTACTAGCATTAGCCCTATTTATAGCCTAGCCTTTAGCCTTTAGCCCTAGCCTATTATTTGCACGTCTGCTTGCAGGCAGAATACCCATTAAAAGTGAAACCACGCATTTTACACTACAACTTAAAATGTAGGTACATACCATTATTATATTCTTGTAAATAAATTATTTGACTTGATTTGACTCCTACCCTCCTACTTTTAGTTTTACTCATTTCAGTCCATATTTTGTTCATTTCTATTTTGGCTAATACCAACACAAAACAACCAATAACTCGTGTTTTGTTTGAGGTAAATTCATTTTCTACACCATTTCAACGACGCCGCTTTAAACATCATATTTTATGTTTGGACAGCTTCGTTTTCATATTTAACGACTTCCGAACACAATTTACGTCGGCCGTTTAGTACAAAAATACTATTTTAGGAGCGGATATGTATAAACACTGACCGTGACTGAAGACAAGGGAGCACGTAGATTATTATTTTCATAGCTTTAAGTTCAACAACTTTTAGAGAAAAAATACAATTTGGGTTTCTTTTTTATTTATTTTTTTAAAATTAATTGTTCTACCAACTGTTTGTTTGACCCAATTGTCTGACCTTGCAATTCAAGCATTTATTTTAATTTTATCAAAATAATTTTCATAATCGGCGCGCGGATTCTAAGTTACCTTCTATTAGTACATTCTATTAGTTGATAAAATCTCTGAAGTAGATTGATCAATTGCATGCCGGCTTGGCTGGCTACCACCCTCAAGTAGAAAATCTGTCGCCAAGCACCTAACAATGTGTTCCGTCAGCAGTCATTGAGAAACGGTAAAATTAAATTAGGGGCACATGAGACTTAACAACGGTATGTCTGAGGGTGACGGGCGTAGTGCAATTCGTCACTTGTGACGACATACATCTGTTATAGTCAGATGTTAGTCCGCTTAACATCAGGTAGGCCTCGTGCCTGTTGCTTCGCAATCACATAAGAGAATCTCTTTTATCGGTAAGTCGTTACAGAGCCAACAAAAACACTGTGGTTTTCGTTTCATAAATTAGGCACATTCGTTCACATCGCACTAAATTACTTAGTTCTCGGATTCCCATCGCCTTCAAAGTGCAAATAAGAACCTTATCTCCGCAGAAACAACGTACTTCATCAGTATATGGTTAGATTGGGGACTTAAACTGGGTAAAGCGCCTTAGATTGGTATAAATCACGAGGTATGCAAGTAAGTAAGTATGCAAGGTCGGTCGTTCGTAACCATTGGCTAATGCAAAACTTCAACGTAAAGCCGATATTCGAGAAAGGAATTTACATTAGTTGTTCTACCTTTTTCCAGTTCTTAACAGTGCTCCGCGAACGCGTCGAGAAGCGAGAAGCGGAGAAGTTGGTGAAGCATGTGATCAAGTCCGCCGTGAAGCTCGGTGTGCTGCGGCGGCACAACCAGCTCTCTGCAGCCGACGAGAGGCAGCTCGCTGCTTTCAGGGCTAAATTCCACGTAAGTACCGATATCAGTAGCCCTAGCACGAATAACTTGCTAAAATGTAACCGTTTCGTTAACGTATCGAAATGTCACCATTTTGTATAGGATTTGATCAGCGCCCCTACAGTGCGTAAAAGGAACTAAATTTTGACAGATTGAAATTTTCAGTAGCCCAAGCACGAACATTTCGATAGTCGGTAACGTAAACGTATCGAGCTTACAGACTTTACAGTTCATAGAGAACTTTGTATAGGCTGAAGACGAATTCAAACCTCTTTTGGAATGAATCATTAGCTCTTAGAAAGAAGGTACATCAAATTTGATTTACGCCGGATGACGTCACTTTTGTAATACTATCGAGTTCACGTTAGCCAACAAACAATGCATTGTGCTGTCAACCATCGCCTCCTGCGTAAACGTACTGTAAACTTTTGGATTGACTTTGGATTTTATTAAGATAATAATTGCTTAAATAAATAATTCTAATTACCTACTTGGTTTAATTAATTTATTTAAGGTATTAATTAATTTAAACAGCATTGACGCATGCTTAGCGAAAACAATTATTTCGGATGAATAAAGATAGCTGAACTTGAACTCGCGACCAAAATACAGTTCTAGTAATATTTATATTGTTCTATGGTAATACTAGACTGGACAGTGGAAAGCATAGAACATATTATAATAATGCTGTCGAAAGTGGTCTTTTTCCATAAGTTTGAATGCATGTCTCTTTGACGGTGGTGACATCTGCCTAAATAACATGAAACTATCTGGTAGGTTGATTGTTCAGCATCCGCTTCAAAAAATGTTTATCTTAATTTAATCTATGTTTTTCTATACGAAATAATTTCTACATTACTACACAGAACTGGAAGCGTTTCAAATACAATTAAATCTGCAGAAATTCAATCAGTTAAGGATTTCAGGAAAACGAAATGTCGGTTTTTAATTTCCTAATCTGACCAAAAAGATACTATTGTCCTCCAAAGATATTAGAAGTTACTAAAACCATTGTTGTTCTCACAAGCTCGAAGAAAGCTCGAAGTTATATATACTTACTTACTAATGGGCAATAGGATCTTGGGCATGTTATGTAGGAAGGTTGGCCCGAAAACCTATTGTCATTACTCGATGTAGTCTAGGCCGGATGGAATTGATGCGCTTGCAGCGGAGCTTGCCTAGACTTTCCTATGGTTGATTTCTTCACAGCGCTTTCCATGTGCTTCAGGTTTACAATTTTTCCGCAGTCATGTAATATCAAAATTATTCATAACTTTGCGGAAACCTTGCAAACCAAAAGCATATAAGGTAACTGTACCATTCATGGTCAGCGTTCTATTGATGGTCAATATAGATTTAAAAGCTGCAAAATAAGATAACCAAATGTTGCAGGGAAAATAGCAACACTTAATAATAATCCATAGACACTCTGCTTGTCAAAAAATGTCGTTTCTCATTTTGACACTTCACATTTGTAACATGGCGAGCCTTTGAACAGAATGCAATGGTAAACATTAAAAATAAGTGTTATTTTGGATAAGGAGTTGAGTATTTATATTATTGTTTTTGTTGATAAGTTAGGGGTTTTGAGTTATACCTCTGTATTGATACTAAGAGTAACATACCTGTGAGACGAATGATATCAGAAAATGCACATATTTCGGTCTTGGAGACTGCATAAACGACGCTGACCTTTACTGGAACGTCCAATTATGATATTTCCAATGATGGTCAAATTGACCATGATTGGTGTTATAGGGTTTTTGTTTTTTTTGATCAAATTTAGAATATTTGTCCATAGATAAAACATTACATTTTATTGGCGGCTCGTTCGTGCATTGTGGTCCAGTAATGGTCATAGTTACCATTATTGGGGTGACCATGACTGGATACTGAATCACAGACCTTAATGTTTGCACTATATTAGGATTAGGTGCTTGCTTTTTGCTCATACTTTAGACACATAAATTTAAAGTAGATTATCGGCTAATGAAGGAAGGGAAAGGTGAAAAATGACCCATTTCGTTATTTTTATCGACATTGATCTCATTTTGATTTTTATTTGATTGTTTAAGTTTGAAAGATTCTAAGTTCAGGATTGTATGTTAAAAACAAATCTTTTACTTCTTTTATCACGAATGACAATATATTGAAAACCTTAGTGACCATTATTAGTGCTGACCATAATAGGAGAAGACCATGAATGGTGGGTCATCATTGGATTTTGGACTGACCATAAATGGCTCTGGCTACACTTACTTTTCAAATATTTTTTTTGACTTTGCGATCAAAGACAAGACCTACTTATAAGCTTTAGTGTGGAAAGTATTCCTACTTATATCAGTATAAATAGTTTTGAAACCGATCTGGTTTTAATTAGATAATAATATAACAGTAAATAAAATTAAAAAATCTTAAAGTGACCATAGCTGGTGCATTTACCTTATAGGTGCGAAATCGGAAGACGCCGCGCGCCGCTTTATTTTTTGTTCGCCCAGGACCAAAATGTTGTACTTTGTAAATGTCAGAAGCATAGAGGTTCATAGGTTCTAGAACATGCGTGCAACGTTCTACCAAGTTTTTAACACTTCATATTTGAATATATGACAAAACTACGTAAGTAGCTATCGGCGCCTACTAAAATATAACCACTAGTTGAGTCAAAAACTAACTTTCTTTGCTCGGAAATATGATCAGGCAATAATAGTAAGCAGTGTGCCCGAATTCAACATTGAAGGGTTTATCTCGCTTCAAGCTTTAGTTAAAGTTTGGTGACCAGGATGCCATTCTATAATATTATAGTATTCACGAGTTTAATTAAATGTAAGTATAAGGTTCGTAAAGACGTAAACCCCAACGCACGTGAACCTATAAAATACCCCTAAAACCGTCAAACATACAAAAAATACGTTTACCCCTAACAATTTTAATCTATTCAATAAGTAATTAAAAAAATCTTCCGTATTACATGATCAAATAGTAAGACGATCTAGAAACAAAATAAAAAAAAAAAGTGTCCACTTTAACCTACGAATAAATTTATATATTCGTAGACTTTTCCGATCAATTTGGCTAAGCAATGTTCGCAGTAGTCTTCAGGTGAATGTGGTTAAAGACTATATAGGAGAAGCAGCAACAAAAACAATTGATCACGTTAGACTTGATTCCAGAAGAAGCCACAGAAGTGACCAGCAGCGCTGTACGGTAATCGGTGATGAGCCGCTTGGGGCCGCCCAACTTATACAAGTCTTGCAACCGATACTATGCCTTGCAGAGATGGAGACAAACGTGCGAATTGTCGAAAATTGCTTGAGAGTAAAAATGCCACTTCGTCCTGAATTAAGCCTTAGTTCCTGACTATGGTCTTCTAGTTACCTTGCCGATACTGCCGTTAAATGGTACTGGCAGAAATGGGAAACAGAAGACTTTATTGAATTTTATTTGTGCCAAGTGCTCACAGTAAGTTTTTGTACATTTCAGACGGTACTGATGGCCGTGGTGTCTTTCTGCGAGGTGGACTTCTCGTACGATCGCGGCTTCTTACAGGACGCACTGCGCGAATCTCACCAATCACTCAAGTAAGTACGGCTTCATCATGTGGGTGGTAGCAAGGTAGTTCTCGAACTGGAGCTTGTCTTCAAATATATCTGTTGGTAGGGACGAAACGATACCATCATAGTATCGATGCTTACTACTCGATAAATTGTATTATAAATAAATAATTGAAAATCTGGCAAACCAGAAGCATAGATATAGAGCTTAAGGACATGCATTCTATATTTCACTGAGTTTGAACACTTGGAGTTTAAAACATGATGAAACTACATATGTATGGCATACCATACGCATACCTAGACAATGATTAGATGATCCAGGGTTGTAAACAAAAAAAAAATAGTTATATAGGTATGATAGGTACATACGCAAACATTGAAACCTTCAGTGAAAAATTGACGTGATACCTCCTACGTCATACCTCAGTATCGTGACCTAAGAAAAATAATATAAAATAAAAGAATAACTACCGCGTGGACATACAATAGTAGACGGTGAAGCTGCAAGCACTTGAAATCTAATTCAAATTGAAGAATATATCATAAAAATTTAATCAGTCTTCAATAAATAAAACTTAGGGCTTGTATTGATTACGTTAATGTAAAGTTTTGACTTTGATAACTGTAATGTTTATCAAAAATTATCTGGTAATTTTCAGGTCAGTGGTTGAGCGCCATCTCTCTGACAAGTCAGTGTCGCGTCTCGCGGGCGTGTTCTCTCTCGCTTCAAGAGGAGAACTGCTCGACTCTCTGTTCGCGGGACAAGTGGACGAGGACGTACAGAAACTGTCCAGGATGCTCCGCAAGGAGCTCGACCGGGGCTTGCTATAATTGCTCCAGGTTTGTGCTCTCAACCGTCCTTGGACCCGTGGTCACGCCGGGAGGGATGATTCCACTTCTCATGTAGACACTGTCTCAATTGCGCTCTCTAACACATTTCATGACAAGTGCCATGAAAAGTATTTTTTCAAAGCAAACTTTCTCACTATTTCGTTACTTGAAACCAGGCCGAAGAGTCTTGCGTTAGTCTAAAAACAATTTTAATGAAGTGGTTAGATTTGGAATACGTCGGGCCAACTTGTCCCAAACCAAACTTGATACATCCAAAGAGGTGTAACAAAGTAGTCGATGAGTTTTTATTGAAGACCGACTATGGGATCACTAAAGATATCGTTATCTTCACAAATGAAGATTTGAATTTATATTCTTAAGGAATCAAAGATAATAATAAGATGTAGGTACACATTTCGTGCGGCATATTTTCATTTGGGTGTCGGCATAAAATACGAAATTGAATTCGTTGTTATATGTAAGGTTTTTTCGCTCTTTCTATTGTGGGTAGTTATAACAGTCTTTTGGTCTCTAGACGTTTATCGTTCTTTCCACAAAGCCATGGAGTATTCATGCCACGCTGACCTTCTGACATCCAAAGCTAATTTGTAAAACAACATTGATGCCATTGGGGGGTGAAGGGTGGACGCTTTCAGCCACGGTTTCCGGGAAAGATCTCAAACATATTAATCCATCCTAAGGTTTTTGGAATATTCCCCGTGGTAAGGCCCACGTCTCTTACTTTCCCCAGGTTATCCTCACCGTGGTATTAATGTGGCTCCTATTTTTGGGTTGTTGTATATAGAGCTATAATATCTATCAATAAATCAGGTGGAGTCACTGTAAAGTCAGTTTCATATTTCATCTCACCTTAAAGATGTGTAATCTCAAGCAACGTGTATCTTGTAAGGCACCTTCTTATAGGGAACATATTATTTGTACTAGTCCTCTAAACACTGAACCATTTAAGCCGATACTTAATTAAATGCTTATACATAATATCTTTAAAACTCACTAGCTTTTACTTTTAAATAAGTAACCACTGCAAGTAGAACTATATACGTCATCACGTACATTTAAAAATGGCAACATTTGGAATCGAGTGTGGTGAAATTGTTTTGAAATAAAATTACTTATCTACTGAGTAAATACTCAATGAGACTTTAGTTATATCAATATTGCCATGTTGTTAATAAATTTATTTTTAGGTGAAAACGACATAGGGTTATGTATGACGTTCTCGCATCGATTATGCCAGGGCTATTGACTTATTTAATAAGACTAAGGGCCCGTTTCAGAATGTCCTAATAAAGTTTCGGGTTGCTATGCAACACATAAAATAACTGAATCATAAAAATGACAGTTAACATGCAGGGCGTTTCAAGCTTTAACCGATGGATAGGCTTAACCGATGACTGTGAAACGCAAAGATAGTGTTTTATTTATCAAATATGATCTGGGTAGTAAAACCGGAACTACCTCGAACTTTCTGAAACGGGCCCTTAATTTAATTTTATTATTCCATTGCCGTTTTTGCCAGTATTGTATAATGTATATTAAAATAGTATTAATTGATGCAGACACATGTCGATATTAAGATCTTGCCTGATTTTATCATGCCTTTATATCAAGGAAATATATCACAGCATTCACTAAGAATACTGCATTTAGTAGTTTGTAAATATTTAATATAATTATACTCGATTATACTATACAATAATTATCTATTTACTGCAAAATATATATATATATATAATAATATATAATGCATATATCCACACATAAATAACTTTAAAACTTTTTTAATAGGAACCGTTACCGATTGGTAAACTTAACCAACATATATAAATAAATAAGGTATTGTAATAAGAAGCTATAAGTAGCACGTTTTTATAACAATTATTGTACTGTCCACAATATACAAAGTTACAAACATATAAATTGTACACGTGATTATGCATTTGAGTAAAATTTGAAATGAAATTGTTCAAGAATGATATCTTACACTTAAAAATATATTGCAAAATTAGGAATTTAAATTTTTTATAATCAATCATGGATATCTGTTGTAAGTAATGAGTAATCTTTAATCCTTAAAAAAGTATCCAACAAAAAATATCTAAGTCTACAACTTCGGACCAAAGTATAAAAAAACATCTCCTTTACAGTTTAAACATATCTGAACATTGATTCATATCTTACTTTACTAGCAATAAACTCGGTTAGTCATAGATTAACGAATTGTTTTATATTACCTGTACTTTTACTCGATTAACTGGCGATGCACGACAAGATAATTTCTCAATATATAAAGCGAAGTTAATATACCTAGAATCATTACGCACAAAAAGTGATGTCTTTGTAAATCACTGTTTGTCATGCATTGCGAGTTCTATTTCTGTGGTAAGTAGTTTTCACTGTCGTACGCACATTTTTGATCTTGCCTAATCTTGAGTCTCTGTTTAGTGTCTTAACTTGTGTTCGGTGTTTCGTGTTTGCTGTCTCGAGATCATTTTTTTGTAATATAGATTTTTTTAAATGACTGTTATTTTTTTTAATATTGATTTTTTTTAAATGACACTGGCAAACGCAGTGTTGCGAAGTGTTACCAGAATAACCTCAATAATAATTACAAACACTTTGTACGATAAAAATGTGAACGTGATTTTGTTATACTATTTTATTTCTTTATGTTGAAATAGGTAAAATTATAGTCTTATACTTTAGAATATGCCTCTCTATATTCAATCAAAATCGTGATGTATTGTCCTGCACAAACATGACTGGCAATTCTCTTTAGCTTTTGCTCGTTCTTAGTTGATATAAAGGGGGCAATACAGATCAATCAGAGTAGCTTTTACAGGAAGATATAACAAAATTTGAATTGCGGAGAGTAAAACTAATTCAATCACAATGCGCGCTGCACGTAGCGAGTGTGATCTATCGTTTGTCCAAAAAGCACAAAAAGGTTAATCTTAATCACATTATCTAAGGCCAAGCAAAGTTCAAAGCACATTTCCTTAATATTATCGCGATAGAATAAAATTGCAAAGTTGATTCTAAATAACGCTTGTAACGTAAATATCTTAATTATTTACGTATGTTTGTGTATGAAAATGTATTAATAAAATAGCAAAACCTTATCAAGAGGGACAAAAAAAATATTAAGCTTACTTTCAGATCTTACTTAAAAAGATCGCGATTTCATCATCACTGCCTCTCTCTCATTCGTACGTTGTTCGATAGCGAAAAAATTTTAGTATTTGACATCGTCTTAAGTATTTAACTGGTCACGTTTTATCGTAAATTATATGTGAAAATTTATTATCATTGAGGAGTTCCAAAAAGAAATTTGAAAAACTTTTTACATGTTAATCAAGCGTTTATGAAAAAACCTTTAGCACGGATTTACTAGAATAATGTTTTTACAATAAATAAATATTTATTCTAAATCGAAACAATGATTATCTGAAGAGAAGTTCACTTTCAAAGTGACCAAAATCTGGACATTATATATACTTGCATTTTAAATATTATGTCTAAAATATTCATGTACATGTTTTCGTTTCTAAAATTTCATGTGGTTTTATTTTGGTAAGCGAATTTCGATACACTCTATATCATACGAACCATTTTATGTAACACATATATTTCATATTTAAAAATTAAATAAAGTAGTATACCCAATTAAGCGCCTCTATCTTCCACTGCAATCCTCAAGACGCCTGCTAGGGATTATGGCAAATCCCCCCTAATCGGGAGAGGCTGTGGTTAGCAGTGGACAATCCAGCTGATACAGTATTCCAGTACAACAGTACCCGATTAAAAGCTTATCCAATATGTATTTTTCAACAATCTCAAGGCAGCAAACGCAAAGTTATAGCTAGACGAAATCAAAGAAACGTCCGAGTAGGGATTGTATTAAAAAGACAATATTGAATGTGTATGTAATATATAATATCTAAATAAATGTTTTCACGATTCTCTGCGAGGTGTTTCTGGATTGATGTTAAATGGACTTTGAATGTTAGTTTAAGCTTATTCGTTTAGAATTTAAATGTTTATATGATTTTTTTTAAACTTTTGTTTTATATTATATATAAAAATAAGCTTGTGGAGGACGTATTGTAACTCAGTGTTATTTATCAGAAGTATAAAGTACCAGCATTTGTTATTTATAAGTGTTTAATTGTTTAAACCAAATATACGTGGACATAGCACCGCAAGGCACTTAAACATGACATTTTGAGTAGATATTATGTAATTACAAATTATATAATGTATATTTACCGGTTAATTTCATTCCACAATTTCTGAAACGGAAAAATGTCTACAAAGATCCGTTAATAAAAATATCTAAGGAGATCGGATCTTAACCCTGTTCGTGTTTGAAAATCCTGAAAATGAATGTGTCATTCGTCAGATGAAGTTATCCGTATTTACACGATTTGTATATTTTTGTTTAGCTGTGTTATCTTAAGTGTATGTCATAAGATTTGATATCAAAATATACAATTGCATTAATTTTTTTCTTGTTTTATTCTGTATTTGATCAATGTTTTAAATTCACCTCCTCCCAGTAAGTATTGCCTTGCAATATTTCGAGAGGATAATTATAGTCATGTGCGGTATTTATATATTACGATATTTTCTCCTCTCATTGTGATTTTGTAATGTAAACCGCAGAGCATTCATTTCAATAATATAAATATAAAAAGTATTGCCTTCTTATTGTCAGGATAAAGCGTACTTCCAAAAGATATCCAAAGAAAACCAAATTCTGTTTGGAAGCTAAACATACATGTGATACAAATTGTAAGTACCTAATTAGTGTTCGTGATTAGCTCAGAAAATGCAGAACAGCTTTGACATAGTATATATAGCCGTAAAGTTTCAAAGTCAAGATTATTTATTAACTGATATCACACTGCGATCCCCAAGACGCCTACCAAGCGTGGGGATTATGGCAAATTCCCAAATGGTGAGGGATGTATGTATATTATTACCTCACCATGTGGGGATTTGCCATAATCCCCACGCTTGGCAGGCCTCTTGGGAATCGCAGAAATCAGTTCCTCAGAAGGGGCTGCTGCTGATTTTCTGGTGTATTATCCATAGTCGCCTCTAACGATACCCACGGGTAGAGATGGAAAGGGTGACATTCTAGCCCGGTACTCCTCGGGTTTTTATAGTAACATATAAGTAAATGTAATTAATCTAAATGACAGCCAATTGGCTCGTCTTGAGGATTGTGGTTTGCCAACAAATTTTGTTTGATCCTCCAACGCCTTTGCTTACCCGATTACACGATGCGTTGGTGACCGCGGTGAGCAACCATAGACTATATGCTAAAAGTATAATAATGAAGTTAAACCCAAAACGCTTAATAGCTATTAACTTCGTTCAATATTTTTAAATCTACAATTCAAATGCGGGCGTTAGTGTCAAAAGCTTAGGCTTAGGCATGTGCCTGCGACATAAGCATTTTAACCAATAACAATATATACCATCCGTGTTTTTTTTGACTGACTGTCACTACCTGTACCTACTTTGGTAAGAATATTATCCTGGTTTGACGTTTATTGTCTATTCAACCCTTTTTTTCCGGCAACAATCAGTTACCAATTTAATATGAACAATAAATAATTAAATCGGAAATATAGGGAGTTAATAAATGTATAAGTTTTTGCGCCGGGCGCCATGGAGACTAAGAAAAATTATGCTTATGGTAACTAACTAAAATATTTTCGTAACAGTCTACAAAAAAATAATCTTCAATGAAACTGGACAGCTACAAAATGAAGAATAATCAATGGTTATTCAAGATTAAGACAACTATTAGCCAACACGTAATTATTATTCGTTCTTTCAATATTGTATTAACTATTGCAGTGAAAACTCGGGGCAAACAGTAGTGAACATTATCTATAGCAAAGGCCTTTCGCGAACATGAGTATGATAAGTATTAATATGTTTATGCTATTACTTAATCAGGAATAGTGATATTATATCCATCATTCTTTAATTCAGACTGTACTAGAAAATATTTCCATAAATCATGTTAAAATTTGTTTTACTAACTATTTTGTTCGTTCTGGCTCCACATGGTGAGGTAATAATATACATACATCCCTCACCATTTGGGAATTTGCCATAATCCCCACGCTTGGTAAGCGTCTTGGGGATCGCAGTGTGATATCAGTTCCTCAGAAGGTACTGCTGCTTTTTTTTGGTAATTAATGAAGTTACCAAAAAAGCAAAAAAAAACTCGTATGGAGAAGAGTTATTTTTGCATAATTAAATGTATTTCGCTTGTAAATTGGACTTCTATTTATATGAACTGTTGAGATATTTTGTCTGAATCAGTTTAAGTAATTATTATCACGAGTTATCGTATCTTTTGAGCTCTATGATCACATTTCAGCGAAGACTAGGTCAAAAGGTCAAACTTACTTTGTATTCATTATCTAGTAGCAAAGTTCTGTCTTGAACGTGAATAGTTGGATGGGTGTCCAGACGATATTTAGACACGTAAATAGTAATGTTATTCAATGGTTTAGGTGCTAATGCGTTATGAACACAAAAATTGGGCAACAGGCTTAAACCAGAATGTGGCTCTCAACACTCTCCGGAGCACTATTACGTGTATGCCGACATATTTTTTACTTTAGGGGTTATGGCAAGCTAGGACGTTGTGGTCAAAGACTAGCCTACCAGCCATAGTAGAAATCATTGTAGTGTAAGCTCGATCTATCACCTTTTTAATCTTTGCTGGAATCTTTGTATTCTGGACTGAAGAAAGGGCGTTGCAACACATTAGATGCAGAAAAGAGATCAATTCACCCTTTTGCCCTATTGGCTAAGCGGTATAAGGAGTTCTTAAGGATGGTGGACGACCGACATGCTGCTGGCCGTAAGACCAAAGCCATAATTTACTATAATTTCTTGTGTTGTAATTTTGTAATTAAAAAGAATCTTATGTTGAAACCCCAAGTAAGTGGTAATCCTTGTGGATAGGAAGATGGTGATGATCTTAGTAAAGGAGGGCGGCGGAAAAGATAACGAAATATCGCCTTAGGTGTTTACTTACATTTCATACGCGACCCTTCAAAGATCGATCCTAAATAAGTACCACACAACCTTACACAATACGAGCTATCGAATGACATTCAAGTTTCTTACTGGAATGACTCGACTTGTTTCTTTGTAGCTTCTTATAGTATAAAAGTACTATTGAGGTAGGTATTTTATACTCAATAAAATTGTAAGGGGCATCAGGCTGTAAACATATGGAATACGATGGAAACTCCGTCCGTCCCAGGCAATTCTCGATAATTGTTGTTTGTATACTAATAGGCCAGTTGACGGGCGTCTTGTCCTAAATAACCTCTCATTTGAGGTTAAGTATCTGAGCTGATAATACTTAACATTAACCTACATATATGTTATATTATGTTAGTGGCCCAATAAAGGGAACCATTTCATTTACTTATTATTCATTTACATGTATAATACATAAAAATAATAAACTTTCATGTTGATAAGGATGACCTGTTGACCACCTCGCGAATTAGAAACTTCTAATAAGAATTTGAAAGGGATGAGAGGGACAAGGAACTTTATTATCAGAATTTATCTGTGGTTATAAAAACAATGCTGTGAAACTATGATTTTGTAGTTGACAGTAGTAACTTATATTTTATTACATAGGTATTTGCGTAGTTAAGTAAAATTTTGCTTGTTTAAGAAGTACCACTGTTGAAAATGTGAGGTTCACATAATAGCGCCGGTTTTCTTAACTTCAAATGTTCCACAGAATGTATAAGATCTCTTAGCTCCTTTAGTTTCGGCAAGTTCTTCACAGCGAGAACAGCTACATTAGGTTCTTTATAGAACGGCTTGTAACAAGAGGTTGAATCTCATATGTTGCGTAAGTATTGCCATCAAGCTTCTGCAAGGCTATTGGGTACTTCTCTGCTCCATTGCACGTACAGTTCAACGCAAGCGAATTTGTGATTTCAGTTTCGTTCCTGACGAGGATGACTGGACGAACGTCTGTCGAATTTTGTTCTGTATCCTGAAACTTTAATACAGGTACATGATTGTTCTCACCGCAGACACACACAAAATCAGCTTTAGTGACGTCGTTCCAGTGACATATAGGTTCGTAAATTGCGTTCGGGTACATGACCACAGGCAGCCATCTTCCAAGAAACCAGTCTACATCACTAGCTCGAGTTGCAACGAACAAAATAGTTAGTAAAACAAATTTTAACATGATTTATGGAAATATTTTCTAGTACAGTCTGAATTAAAGAATGATGGATATAATATCACTATTCCTGATTAAGTAATAGCATAAACATATTAATACTTATCATACTCATGTTCGCGAAAGGCCTTTGCTATAGATAATGTTCACTACTGTTTGCCCCGAGTTTTCACTGCAATAGGTAATACAATATTGAAAGAACGAATAATAATTACGTGTTGGCTAATAGTTGTCTTAATCTTGAATAACCATTGATTATTCTTCATTTTGTAGCTGTCCAGTTTCATTGAAGATTATTTTTTTGTAGACTGTTACGAAAATATTTTAGTTAGTTACCATAAGCATAATTTTTCTTAGTCTCCATGGCGCCCGGCGCAAAAACTTATACATTTATTAACTCCCTATATTTCCGAGACTATTTATTGTTAATATTAAATTGGTAACTGATTGTTGCCGGAAAAAAAGGGTTGAATAGACAATAAACGTCAAACCAGGATAATATTCTTACCAAAGTAGGTACAGGTAGTGACAGTCAGTCAAAAAAAACACGGACGATATATATTGTTATTGGTTAAAATGCTTATGTCGCAGGCACATGCCTAAGCTAGCTTTTGAGTAAAACGACCGCATTTGAATTGTATATTTAAAAATATTGAACGAAGTTAATAGCTAGTAAGCGTTTTGGGATTAACTTTATTATTATACTTTTAGCACATAGTCTATGGTTGCTCACCGCGGTCACCAACGCATGCTCGGGCGAACGAAGACGTTGGAGGGTCAAACAAAACTTGTTGGCAAACCACCATCTAAATCAACAATAATCATTTTGAAGCGCTCGTAGCGAAGTTTGCTTAGCCATTGTGAACCGATCAGCAAAGATAAGCAACATCCGCCGCGGTCATAAGTGGATGGGTGACTGCTGGTGACATTACTACTGAGCTCTTCCGTGCTTCGGAGGGCACGTTAAGACGTCAGTCCCGGTTGTTTTAGAATGGCAGTCGTTATAGCATGGTGGTAGGGCATTTTACGAATGCCCGCCTGGCTAGCTACCACCCTCAAGTAGAAAATCTGTCGCCAAGCACCTAACGGTGTGTTTCGGCAGGTGTCCTTAAGAGCCAGTAATTCTAGGTTAGCCTGAACAACATCTTCGACCACATCATCACTTACCATCAGGTGAGATAGTAGGCTAACCAGGTTATGCCTTCGCATAAAATACCTGCCCATAAAGAAGCGGAATGAAGCGATCTAAGATGTGCCTGCGATATATGATTAATATATATATGTCTAAACATTATTGACCCTTTAACCTGTATGCGAGTTACTGATAATATTATGTACGCGTATCGCAATATGGTACTCGTATTATTAAAAGTAATGAGTTTCGAACTTGCATGGAACGTAAGAAAGCTAACTGCTGCACTTAGAATTACATGTAGGCCTGCCCTCTCAAGGGACTGGATAAGTAGCCAGGATTTATAAGGAACACTATAGCTTAGTTTGCAGCTCTGTAAACACATTACAGCTGTTGAATGTCGAGTGTCGACTGTTGTGCGCGAAAATAAGAATCCGTTTCCGATTTCTCGAAGCGGAAATCTTGCTGAAGACGTAACATTAATTGTATGGTGAAAGGGCATTCCTTGAATTACTATATAATCTGAGTTCAACAGTTTCCAAAGCTTAACAAACAAACACAACTTTCACATTATAGGTTGATTTTAAGTTTCCCGTATTTTAGATAAGGAGCACTAGCCCTGGAATATACACAGAATAAATCTTTTTGGTTTATTATTATTCGAAATTCAATGTTATCTCTGATATTTTGTTCTCGAGCATTGGAAACGTCGCTTCGCGTGCTACTTATCTATCCGTAGGGAAAAGACGTATGCAGGTACATCTCCTCCACTTGCAACGTTTGTCCTTGCTTTCCAGGTATGGTTAACGCAAAACTAACGACTCTACTACTCTGACTCCAGAAACGGGAAAACTGTTTTTTATTGTGAAATTTTGCACATTTGGACCTCTTTGCTTGGAGGAATAAAATATAAAATTGTATTCCTATTTACTGAGAGTTGAAGCTACTAGATCGGTACGTGCAATCCAAAGGTGTTATTATATTTTTATGCCAAAGGGGCAATGCTGCCATCATGCTGGACACGCTGCTACTGGTAGGGGACTGGAGGATTTGGTTTACCTGTAAGCCTGCAATGGCCTGTAGGTTACCTAAATGCTTTCAGTCCGTATTTATTCCGTGGTTTTAGCATAAATAAATAAAAAGCATAGAATAAGAGCTATCATTTGAATAATATATAGGGAACTGCCAAATATGTGATTTTTATACAAGTAATAAATAGTTTTCTTGTATAAAAATCAACTTAAGTAAGAAAGGATGTCTGATCTTATAAGGACCTTATAGACTACTAAATGATTCGCCTGCAAAATTCGGCTATTATCGTCACTACTCTTTTTTTTCTTTCAGTGAGCAAGGGAGCTGCGTAATAGGTTCATCATAATTTTTCGCATAAATACAGCTGTGATTTTCATATGTGCTCGAGACAGGCGTTAATCGCGTTTGCAGTAGCAAACATATTACTAGGTAAGTACTTCATAAGTAATCCTGCCAATATAATGATTTTGTATGTAGCAATATTAATTAACATTTTCACTTATCTAATTAAAACAGTAGAAGTTTTTGAGCAGTGATAGCCGAGCGATAACAGCTTTTGACTACCGTGCCGCAGATCCAAGGTGGGTTCGATCCCCACCGGTGGCAGGCTTGAGTTTTACCGCATGGTGGAAGGGCATTTTACGAATGCTTACCTGGCTAATTACGACCCTTAGAAAATCTATCGCCAAACACCTAGTTTGTTCCGGCAGCTGTCCTTGGGAGTAATTATGAAAATTACTTTTTTTTTTATTTATTGCTGATAAGCCTTTGACCACAATCTCACGTGATGGTAAGTGATGATGTGGTCGAAGGTGTTAACAGAATGACTGGCTCTCAAGGATAGCTGCCGGAACACACCGTTAGGTGCTTGGCGACAGATTTTCAACTTGAGGGTGGTCGCTAGCCAGGCGGGCATTCGCAAAATGCCCCACCACCATGCTGTAATGACTGCCATCCTAAGACAACAACCGGGACCGACGGCTTAACGTGCCCTCCGAAGCACGGAAGCGCTCAGTAGTAATGTCACCAGCGGTCACCCATCCGACTCATGACCGAGGCGGACGTTGCTTAACTTTGCTGATCGATTCAGAATGGCTAAGCGAACTTCGCTACGAGCGCTTCAAAAATTATGAAAATTACTGATTAAAATAAAATTAATTATGAAATTACAGGGACTGTAAAGCCTCATACTTAACAACTTGGCTCTGGGTAATCGGCGCCGTGTAATTCGTCACTTGTGACGAAGCGCATGCTAAAGGCAGAGACCACCTAGGTCAGCCTAGAGCGTGTTCCGTCACAGTCCTATAAAAAAGAACCTTATTACAATATAAAAAGCCACGATGATGTGTTGTCCATTATGTATTGTATGTACGATATTTCAGGCATTCATGAACGCAAACATTGGTAAGTATGTGACCAGTGGTTACTTCGTTCAATAAAACAAACGATATATTGTTAAAGCACCAGTCAAAAAATTTTATTCACTAAAATTCCGTTTGTTAACAAATCTGGATGTAACAATTCGAAACGTAGGTATATATTGCAGCGAAAGCTATCTATATCTTCCAATTTGTCTATAATCCCAAATAAAAGAGACTACAAACAACGTTTCATAAAAATTTAAGAGTTAATTGTATTTAAAGAGAAGAAATGAATACAATAAATTAATGAAAACTAGCGAAATTTCTAGTGTCAACTTTAACCTCGATGAATTATTTCCTTTATAATCTGTGGCAGAATTTTGATAATCTTTACTGTGGTTCTGAACTAGGAGGAAGAATCTGGATTCTGCCTCCTAGGTTCTGAACTAAAAAAATCGTAAAATTAACCCAGAAAGAAATGTTTCGATAGACAGTAATTTCACATTTATACTCAACCCGATTACAAACATATTTACATAGTTCATAATACCGAGAGAGTAATATTACTTATTTTAAATTACCATTTAAATGATAGCGTTCGCTACAGGTGCTTTTGTTTTAAAGTAAAATAATTTCTTAGTTTTGTTATAGATTTTTTCGAATGTGACTCCATCTATGATATAAATATAATCATTTTTAAAAGCCCATACATAAGAACTATATACAAATAAAGAACAATAAAAATAAGTAAAATATTGTTTTAGTGACTTTTTATTTTGCAAATTATAGCTCAAAAGTTGCACATATTACAACGCTTCTATACAATATCAGTATATTAAACACAAAACAAACTTTGTAAACAAATTCAAGTTATCTCACAAATAGTTTGTAAATATTATTCGGTGTATTATATTTTTTGCGTGTGCTTTGCATCTACAACACTCATGGAACATTCACCATTAAGATATACAAAACACGAGATTGAACTAAATAGAAACATTTAGGTTTAATTCTAGTTACATTTATGCCTTACTTTAAACATTTAGAATGAAAAGTTATGTCGATGATGAAGCACAGATTAAGTATTTACAATTCACCTACAGAGCGGAATGTGAAAGTATGGAGTTTCTATTTAGATGCTCTAGAATACTATTCGAAACCAGAAAATATTTGTTTTTGCTACAAACTCTCCGTAAATTCGTATCGTCATTCATTCAAGTGGTAACTCGCTCCTCTTTCAATATCTTTAGACATATTACCAATACCATGATTAATATATATTGTCTGAGTGCTCATGCTCTTCATTTTAGCTGTTACGCAAATGAGTAAGAGCTCTTAAACAAGTCTTTGTAATTACTTTTTTACCACTGGTTTTTTTTAATTAGTAGCATTTTTTGTCTTTTATCTTTGCTTTAGGACTAACTAAGTCCGTCAAAATAAGACAGTTGGTATCATCATTACTTTTTTCATATACCTCTTGCACTCACACAGAAGAAATTAGTGCTGATGTGCGAATGAGATAGCAATAAGTTTGTTTGCTCAGACAAAGATCAATGCTCGGGTTCAATGCCCGAAATTCTTACAGCGGAGCAAACATACCTTAGGTAACTACTTTTTGAAATAGGTATAGTATGTGAAAGCGTCATCTTCGAGACACACGTGACACTAGGAAGAAAGCTTCGCTTATGAGCTGTTGGTTATCTCTAAAACGTAACATCTAATTAGTATAAAATAGATTTATTCGTCGTTCTATACTAGAAACTATACATTATATCTAAATACGAGTATTATTACTAATTTCAACGTTGTTTATGCTGTTTTACCATCTACAAGTGACCTCTTCTAAACGGTTAATCCACAACCAGGTGCTTCGAACCATAAGCATAAACAATATTGAATTTTATACGGTAATATGTAGTGTGAATGAGAAAGAACGTTATGATTATACTTATCTACTTTACTGAAAATATTAATGATGCCTATGCATGTTTTTCAATCTTTACAACTTTCAATGCGTGTTCAATAACACTTTCGGGTCTATCACGAAAAAATTAAAACGAAACTAAAGAATTTAATCAGAAAAAAATATAGAGAACCTTCGTTTTTATATGTGCCTATGAAAGACAATTATCTAAGTAGGTATATTCTTTTTTGTTAGAGGCACAAATTATACTCTATATATACATAAGATAGTGATATTTCTGAATGAAATAAATTAATATCTTCATAATTTTACTATCATGTTATTCCGCTTCTTGTTGTACATAATAATATGGCTGAGACAGTATGCTGATCTTTTTAACCAGGCCAATTTTTCATATCTACCTTGTATTCGTTATTATTTCATACACAATATGATTTCTTTAATTCAACACATTAGATATGTAGATAATTAAAATATATTGAAGCGAGAGTATTATAATACCGATATTATCATTAAGTCCAACCCCGTGTCTCTTGCAGGGAGAAGATCCGCCCCATTCTACTTTCATTCTTCCATTACAAGATTACAAAAGAACTACTAGGGAAAGACGCGCACTTCGTCGTTGCAAAACACAGCCAATCCATTAGTGTATACATCAGTGGTCTTGTGATTTTCGCTATCAGTGCGCGACAACTAAAATATTCTCTGTATCGATTCCTCTTATTTCTAATGGCTCTACTCAGGGACTCTGCAACTATCTTATATCTAGATAAAATTTCTCTTTTGGCTTCTCTTCCATAAAAATATGTGTTTATTCATCCTCTCACTTCAAACTAATATCATCTACATAAACACAGACTAAAATTACGAGATATATTAATCTAATGCGTGTTTCACAATATAAATGGGTATTTATTACATTACGGGACTCTAGTGACATGAAGGGGTTGAAACAGTGTGCGCTTAAATGAAATAGTATTCGAAAATATATATCTACCATCACTTACAATGATGTGTACAAATGACAAAGTTAATCTTTCTTACATTCATGAAAGCAAATAGTTTGAGATACCAATAAGAATCGAGGAATTAACTAAAAGTAAGTATTAATTAGTTTTGTGAATCGGAATGAAATCGAAAAATTTGATCTACCTACTAACAAAAATATCAATTTCGATTACATACAATAATCGTTAAAGGATACAATCGTTATGTTTTCAAACATCTCATTACAAAAATCGTGTGGTAACAACAAAAAAAAACGTATTTACGTACATACAATCTGAAATTAGAACGAAAATAGATAGAACCTAGGTATAAGGTTTTCACTGTGTTTGACAATCATTATAGTAATGTTCATCATTTAGGTTCACCTAACAAGATAAAAATAATACTGTAATGACTTATCAATTTTCTACTCTTCCTACAAAATCGTTCTGTACAAAGATGTCTGGCATAAATACGAATAAAATAACACATCACAGTGACTTATCACAAACTAACCCAGCCAACTTGAATTGAAAAATAATCCAAATCCAATCATAATTTAAACAGATTTGACCTGTCGTTTAAAATTTGAGCCCCATAAAATTATTATTTTCGTAAAATCATTTTCATCATTTTAAAATAATTCACGCAGTTTCGTTTTAATTGGCAGGGTCATTTTAATTTCTTGCTTTTGAACCCCTTCTTCATCATTTTAGGGTCAGAACTAGTTTTTGTGTACACAGCGCTTTTCAAGCAAACGTAATTTCTTTATTTTAAATACTAACCCCTAGTTTCTGGAACGATTTTCATTGATTTCTATGACGTGATCGGTGACTAATGAGCGTTCAGTATTCAGTCAGTTAACTGGTTAAGAATTTTACAAATGTTCCAGAAACTGGAAGAAAGTGTTCAAACTCGTTGATATTTGGCATGTATTTCTTTTGGCCCCCTGCATTTATTTTTTACATGCTTGACGACTTTCTGCTAGTTGACATCACGATCGATACTTGCTCATTTCGACTTCTTCCGAGAGCCATCATCAGGATCACAAATGATATTGAATGTGTCTGTATCATAATAATAATATGTCAGCGGTCGCGTCCCGGTTCTTAATCAGTTTTAAAACATAAACTGTTACACTTGACTATTGTAAAATCATTTTCCAACAATTTCTTGTGGCGAACATAGCTTGGATGGAATTATGTGTTAAATATATTTTGTAAGGGCTGAAAATGAATCATACTTATAATATCAGTATAATTTTGGAGGTGTTTTGAATTCAAGAAATTTCTCGACGATACTGGCAATTCACTTAAGGAACAGTGGGCGCTAAGACACCAGCAAAAGCAGTACCTTCCAAGCCACACAACCGACTAGGTTTCACCACTGGTCTGCTATACTTAACATTAATACATATTATTTATCTAAAACGTTAATAAGTTCTTGTGGTCACCGAGTAACACTTTCATTTGGTGCCTCTGTGCCTTATGTATTGCCAGCAATTATACCTTCTGAAAATTCTTGAATCATCAACGTTACTTTATGTTTCTGAAAGTTTGGCCATTAGTTTGAATTTACGCCGGTACTTCAATAAAAAGTACGCAACATTAAATGTTCGTGAATTAATTGATTTTTTTCAACTGTTGTAGTTGAACATTTTTATGCAAGTGAGTAGATTACAGTTTTAGATGATTGTAGAATACAAAACTTGTCTATTTGAGACGGAATAAAATAAACTGTATACAATATTTTAATATTCACAAACAAAGAAGAGTCAGCAAGATGAAATCTTTATAATTCGGTCTACGCGCTGTCGTACTGATTCATGTCAAATCGGATTTAATTAACATATATGTTCTTCTCCGGGTTAGAACGACACGCACCCTTTACTTCCTGTGGGTGTCGTAAGAAGCGACTAAAGGTAAATTACCGGAAGGTGGGCAGTAGCGAGGTGAGGAGATGTAACTTTATTACAGCACTGCGATCCCCAAGACGCCTGCCAATGATGCCTGATAATACGGTTGATTCAGTACAGTACTCCCCTTGCAACAGTTGTAATGATTGCGATTATATAGAGTAAACAAATCGATACATTCAACGTCTTATTGTTTTTTTTAAACAATAAGACGTTGAATGTTAAGTTTATGATAGTTCACTTCAATCCGCTTTCAGATCCCTCTATTCACCATTGCGTTTGCAACTGTGGCAAAATATCAAGTACTCAAGAGCAATAAATACAGAGTAAATAACCCGGTTTGATCGTTAAGTACGAGTATCTAACATTAATTACTGTGACGTATTAAAACTCATGTAAACAGATGTCTTAATAGATACTGAATGTAAGTACAAAAGTAAATAAGCCAGACATCCGTACGTCCGAGGCTCATATCCTACCCAGTAAGGAAAAGAAAGAGGTATGTATGTGCAGTGGCTACTCCTTCAGCTTGTGCCAATCGGCGATCTGTCGGCGCGGCGCGGCCTGCACCTCGCGCCAGTGGTGCCGCGCGCTGCCCGACCCGTTGGCGCCCAGCTCCAGCCGACCTATCACCTGCAACGAGATTATATACCTTTACAATGGCTGATGTGGGCAGATCTGAAAAGAGCCTATTATTCAGTGAATGTATCAGCTGGATTGTCGACTGGTAAACAAAGCCTCCCTCGTGAAGGGCCTCCCCTTCCTTGCCTTGAGGCCTTGTTAACAAATTAAACCAAAATAAAGCCTTGTTAAAAAATTTGTTTAATTTGTTTACAAGGCCTCAATAAAAAAAAATACGAGAAGATGCTATTGTGCAACTTTTGATGTTTTACCTTTATTCTTCTCTTACGACATCCATGGGAAGAGATGATGGTAGGGGATGTTTCAGCCGACTTTATCAGGTGCATACCTTATTGCAGATAAGTTCACTAAGTACCAACGTTCTGATTACTATAGTCCCAGTAGATTAAGATATAATATTCTTTGACCGCGGCTACTACTTCAAATACGAACGACTTGCCCACAGAGTATATACACAGATGGCGGTAGATAACAGTACTTACCTCGTTCTTAGTAAGACGGTCCCAATCCAGCACGAGCAGCTCGAGCGAGACGTGGTCGAGGGTAGCGTTGGGCGCGGCCGGTACTTCGAATACAAACGACTCGTTGAACACGGGGTTCAGGGTGCGTTTCTTCACATGCGTCTTCTTCTTGGCAATGCGCTGGCCATTGTACAGGAGATACATCTTCACGTAGCTGTAGAAGAAAAATCGTCAGTTATAAATAAAACATTCATTAATTACAGGCCAATTTATAAAATAATTTAAAAAATAAGATGAATAAACTTTCGTTCGTGACTGCATGTAAATATTTGTTTAATCACTTATACAAAAAAACTTTTTTTAGATCTGAAAGGATATTGTTTGAAAGGCTTTAGTAAAATGCCCAATTACAATGCAAACTGTCGGATGTTTCAGGGCAATCTCGAAGGAGTGTATTAAGTACGTTGCTGCGAACAATAGACTGCGAATAATATTGAAAAGCACGTTACCGCGAGAAACAAAGACCGTGAAAGGAGGGAGAACTGCTTTATATGTTTCTACGACGCTCTACTGCATTAGCAGCAAATTCCTAATGGAAGTTTTGAACTAACGTGTTTTGAACTAACGTTCAAAACTTCCATTAGGATTTTGAATTTGCCTGGAAGGCCTTCATAGCCTAACGACTGTCATTCTAAGACAACAACCGAGACCGATAAGACGGCTTAGCGTGCCTTCCGAAGCACGTAAGTGCTCCGTAGAGTGAATGCCTAATTTATCGGATAATAAAGACTAGGTAAGCTCTGCTACAAGTTCTTCAAATGTTAGGTAGCTGTTTGAGAGGGCGGTCACATATCAGTTCTACGCTGTACTACTATAAACAGGCTATAGGTAATCTAACGTTAGTTCCCCGTACGACAAACATCATTTAGGTCCACTCTAAACTAAACTAACTATAAATGATCATAATACGTACGGGTCTGCGAGTCCGGTGACGTCCATCTTGGGCAGGTTGCGCGCCTTGAGCAGCACCACGGTGAGCCGCGCCGCCGCCGGCTGCCAGCACAGCGACACCAGCACCTCGCCGCGCCCCACGCTGCGCATCTGTCGAGTTCACGTACCATCAACACACAACGATCATAACGCCCACAACGTTGAACAAATGCCTCCCCAAACGTGATGCGGTGCACATATATCAAATAACTTTAGAAGTGCCCATGCTTCTCCTAGGTAGGCATCCCCGCAAGCGTGACGAATAACCTTTAATTTTGAAAAAATATCATTCGTGATTTCTTCGTTTCTTCTTCCTGTTCTTATCTCACGCTTAGCGGAGTCAGCAAAATAAGTACTCATTCTTATTCCAACCAACTCTTTGGGCTATCATCTCAATATTAACAACTTTCGGACACGTATCTTTCTTCACGCCGTACATCCATATCTTTATCGAACTTTCTCAATAAACCTGTCTACACATACTCTACACTTTTTTTTAGACACATTGTTTTCAGTCGCTTCTCATGACATACCCATACCATGCCTTTCGATTATTCAGATTTCCTGTTACTGGTGCTACTTTAAATTTTCACCATCAGGAATATAAAAAGAAAGCCTATTGATGTTAAGCGGTAATTCTGCAAGTTTTTCTGAACAGATGCAGTTCACCACTTGTGACGCGCCCATCATCCTGAGGCATAATGTAGTTAAGGCTCATGTGCCTGTAATTTCAACGGCACCCATACCCTTCAAACCGGAACTTGTTCCACTATTCAGTTTAGTCACAAAATATTTGGTGCCAAAAACCTTTTATAAATAACCAGAACCATAGGGCTTAGACATGACTTTACAGCACCAACAAGTCATATTTTTTTTTATGGGCCCTGTTGCTCTTGATATCTTAGTCAAACCGGTCTTGATATATATATCAACACTCCTATCCATATCTCATGTATATCCCCATATTCACCACCAACACAAACGCCCAATAGCAGCATTGATTGCGACTCACAGCAGTCCTCCGCCATGTCCAGCAGTTGGGATGGCTTGGAAGCAAGGAAATACAATAAACTCCCCAAGCGGTAAATGCAGGTTTTACCGCCGTCAATTAGAATATGTATTGCTTTCAGACCATCAATAATTGGATATCGAAATACATATATAAATACATCGAGATTAAAGTACTAAGTACCTTGAGGCTTCGTGGTTGGATTTCTCGGCACAGCGCCATGGCTTCTCCGCTTTGTAGTTGCAAGCTCGATAGTGGAGACACCACCTCACCAATTATCTCATCGCGGGAATATCTGTTAAAATAACATTATTAGAAAGGTTTTCAATGTTGGATGATGATAAGAATTGCTTAAATTTGAATAGTAAGGAAGCTTGAGTTTTATATTACAGCAGGTAGTGGTGCATGATCGTCTGGCTTCTTAAAAGCTTCAAGTGGAAATCAATTGCCAAGAACCGGTGTGCTCCATCCGCTGTTCTGCTTTGGAAGTCACGCGATGCCTTGGTAACTCCCAAGATATTGTCTGCCACACACTATCATCGACCACTCATGCATCATTCAACACTTATCAGACGAGACAGTATGCACAGACTAGCTCAGAAGTATTCAGTAATCAGAATGATTACTAATATATAGGAAATTTCATTTGCATTCGTTTTGCCTCTGCATGTCAGTCATGAATGGGTTTAGAATCAGAATTCGTTCTCAAAAATTATGAATCAGTTGTCATGTATCTATTAGCTATCTCTGTGTTTACCTGTCAAAGCTGAGCACGACGAAGTGGAGGGTGATGGCTGAGATCTGATGCGGGGCGATGCCGTAAAACGTGAAGTCCTCATCGTACACCGGGCATCGAGTCTTGCGTACCACCCTGCCAATAAAAATTAAAATAAAGCAAACTTAGATTTACCTGACTTAGCAGAATCTGAAATATAAAATACAAAGGATTTTGTTTTATGAGCCGGTATCACAATCTTTTGCGCAATTATATAAATAGAGAATTGTTATAGAATCGACACATTTTTTGACATTAATAAGTATGGATGATGGGTATCCGTATTATCAGAATTTAGTTTAGGTTTAGAAAACACCTAGCAAAGTTCAAATTTTTTGTTCTTATATCACAGACTTAATGATAAGGAAGGTAAAAAGGCACAAGTTCGGTTTTAAGTTTTCAGTCTAAGTTTGTTCCGCTTACTGGAAATGAATAATTATTGTGAGGTAGGCACGTTGAATAAAATTACACGCGAGTTTTAGTTTGCGGACGAACTATTAAATAACTATGGTTAAGGTTATAACGTACAGTTCGACCAACTTATGTGTGAACTCTAAGAGGGCGCTGTCGGTTGAGAAACACCAAGTTCTGTTTCTAATTTTCGTAAGCAATTTCGTAGTTCCTTTTTCTGCCACTTCACAGATAACTTGGTTGAACTGTAATGATTAAGAATTTGACGTTGAAGAACTGTGTCAGTATCTGTGCCTATAAAAATTAAATATGTTTGGGTTTTAAAGCAGTTTAGTAGATAGGCACTTAACCTTGCTATAAAAAATGTAAACATTAAAAAAAAAACGTGAAATAAATTATTCGACAACAGCCTAAATATTCATACATTTAGGCTGTTGTCGAATTAATATTGGTGGCAATGGTTAGTCTGCTGTTTAACGTTTTCTTTAACATTTATATAATAAAAATATTTTCTTCGAAGTTTTTCACGGTTTTGTGAATCACAGTAACCAACTCGAGTATCTTTCTTTCCCACTGGTTCTCCTTTAGTTAAACAACGTAGTCTGTTCTTTGTAAAAATTATATAAGTCGATACAACGGTTGTATATTTATATATTTTATTAGAACAGGATACAATATATTGACGTGGTTTTTTTTTAATTAATTTTTTTTCAAAAGTAAGTACTAAGGCTGAATTTCTGAAGTTCTTTCACGCTGTAAAAATAAGAAGTGAAAAGTCAGTTTGTTAAGGTTGTTTTAAACTTATTCCCATCCAATATTTTAATACTCTCTGGTATACAATAATATGATTTGTCAGCGATGCTCCTAATTTTAATTTTAGATCCTATCAGCAAAGACACTCCAAGCATAGTTCTCTCTATGCCACGTTGTGTATGTTATTGTCTCTGAATGATATTGACTCTAAACCATGGAAGTAATAAGTACTTACGTTGTACGTAGTACTTATTACTTCCATGCTCTAAACTTATTTAATATAACCATAGCTAAAAAAAGCACAATGCAGTGCCAAAATAATTACAGTAATACCCCGCTTTACGCGTTATGCGCGGTTTCACTATAACGCGAATTTCAAATTTCGCGTTCAAAGAGCATTACGCGCTTGCTCTTTTTAAAAAATATTTAGATTTGGACATTATTTTACTGTATAATATACAATTAAAGAGCTTGTAATCTTGACCCAGCTGAGATTAAATAAACAGTATCAGGTAAATCCACGTAAAGAACTAGGCAATATTTCAGCTTTACCTAAGCTTCTCAAAATACTAATGAAATTTCAAGCAGTAATATTTCGTGAGGAGTTATTTCTAATTCCTTGCCTTCCCGTCTGGCTTTGAATAGTTTATTTCATGTGTTATTCATCTGCTCGATTCATCTTCACAAAGGAGAATTCTTAAAATGTTGCTGTGATAAGGTTACGATTACATAAAGGTACACTTATAAGAGCTTAGTCGTTACACGAGTTGGTGCGTAGGCGGTCTACGAACTGGGTTAGACACTTTCTTGCAAGGTAAATGTTTTTGGAGTTATAAAGTTTTAATGATCTTGAAATTCCAAATAAACGAAACTTCAGTGGGGCTTTGTTTGCTAAACTTGAGATATTGTTACATCAAACTTTAATTCTTCTTGTTAACATCTAGATTATTTAATACTATCAAAAAAAAATGAAAACACAAAAAACAGCTTTGAGTAAACCACAACAACAAATTTTAAATAATTATATTCTTATTGATCACTTTGCTGATAACGTATATAATGAGGAGAACTACTAAGATCATCACACTATGCATTGCCTGTATCGTGAGAACCTCACTACTTTTGACAGATAATATATTGACACGTGACTCTTTCATAAATAATTGAACGATGTAAAATTCACGGCCACTGAGCGCCAGGGATATATTTATTTACTAAATCATGCATCATGTCACTTCTTTGCCCAGTAACAGTGATTTTGGGTTGCCACGCACGAGGTACACGTTCGATTTCTGCGTGGATTCACCACATAGAATTCAAACCTGTACCTCCTGCTTGGTTATATCACTGCTATTGCATTTGCGAATACACGCCTGGCTAACCACAACCCTTCAATAGAAAACTTGTCAACAGGCCTATCTGTATGATCCTTCGGTCATCCTTAAGAGCTAGAATTGCTACTTTATGTTTATCATAGTACCATCTTACCATACACCCTTTCGAAGCAGTGGGAGCCGAGCGATAATAGTTATGGACTGCGGCGCCGCAAGTTCATGGTTCGATTCCCACCGCCGGCTCGAGTTTCACTGCATGGTGGAATGGCATTTTGCGAATGCTCGTCTAGTTAGCACCATCAAGTAGAAAATCTGTCACCAAGCATCTAAGAGTGCAATCCGGTAGCATTCCTTAAAAGCCAGTTAATCACGGGCACAATGACACATAACAACTGAATGTCTCAGGGTGATATAAGCAGTGCAGTTCGCTCTTCTGACGAAATGAATCTGTGATAGGCAGGAAAACCGCTTCAAATTGGGTGGGCCTCAATGACAAGTTAAGTCACAATCAAATTGAAAAAAAACAACATCCAGGTAATACGTTAAAGGCAATAAATCAGATAATGTTGTAAGTACTGACCTGGTCTTCACTTTGTGCTGTTTATCGGGCAGCAGCTGCAGCTTGACGTAAGGGTCGGGTCCAGCTGGCTCGCGGCCTGGCAGCCCCTGGCAGGAGACCACCGACACCACCAGGGCACTCTTCTCGTTTTCATACCTGGAGAGGTACAAATACAAAGTGCTTAGAATTGTTTTTTATTTTTTCTAACGCATCGGCACGCGATATTTTTATCTTCCTCGAAAAAAAATACATGTAAAGATATCCTAAATATTAATCGAGGACGTAGCTAAAATCAATGTGAACCAAATATCATTTAAATTACATAATTCATTCTCTTACACCACTCTTGTGGAATCGGTACAATATATATCCGGTGAGTAAAACCGGAACAGTGGGTTCGATTCCCACTCTAGTTGAGACATTTTGTAATCTAAACAAAAACAATAGTTCATGCGATTTTCACTTAGCACGTGAAAGTGTTTGAAATATTTAGAAATACAGAAGGGTAGCGACATCATTACGAGAGTTAAGTGTTTGAAATAGCACTTCTTTCGGCATATAAGTAACCGGAAAGTACTCCAATAATTTTATCATCATCATCAGCCGGAAGACGTCCACTGTTGAACAAAGGTCTCCCCTGTACAACGTCACAAAGAATAGCTATAAGCCGATTATTTTGGATTATATTGGCTACCTGCTACTTTTACGATGTCGTCAGCCACCTATAGTATACCTTACCAACTACGAGTATAATTTTATACTCCTAGGTAATTATGATAAAACTTTATAGCAAAATGTAATATCGTGATACGATCGAAGCCTACCTGGAGCTAATATCTCTATCCAGGCCCTTGGATATAACGTAATAAATATTTTTAGATATCGTCGTATTATATAACCCAATTCCCTATTATTCTCGGAATCTCCTCTTTGTTACAGCAGTTAGAAACTCGTATACGACACCCACACTTTCAAGGAAAGATATCTATCTATAAAGAAGACGCTTTGCGAGGTTATAAACATGTACCTACCTAAACTCATTAAATAGAAAAAAGATTCTTGTGACCCGAGACTAGTCTGAAATAAAGCCTGGTAACAAAGGTTACACCAGAGGACATCAGAATGTTCTGGACTTACCTAGCTATCGAAATATAAAGCTTTTCTTTCTTGTTTCAGTACATTTCTTTTCGCTATTTTACACAGTTATACGATAGCGAAGTTCATTATACAAAATATTATTTCATCTTAATTGGCACGTCTATTGCTAGCTACCGACATTTCAGGCATATCCACTGCTTTTTAGTCGTACTGAAGTTTAGGCAAACTGCTTTATGGCATCTTGCTAAAAAGTGAAAATACAAGTATGCCTATCTGTATTTCCGCGCTGAACCGATAACATACAACCGATATTGATCTGCTATCGAACAACCGATAGCAGATCAATAAATAACCGTTTCTTTATTCATGTGGCAATAGTGCTCGCTGTAAACTTTTTCGAATTTTCTTGTGCTCAGCGATAGTAGGTACGAGTATGTATATATATAAAACACAGAAAAGAGAAAGCAATTTGATATCTCTATGATATAAAACTTTTAAATTATTAAGTTTTGTCAGGTCCAAAAATGGGACAAGACTCTATTTTGAAATCCAGCGTTATGTTATTGTGAACTTGCACATATTATATCCTATAAAACTAGCTAATAATACTTAGATGAAATAGATAATACTTTTTAGGCTCCTCGATCTTAACATGCCAGTAACAAAAGATTATAAAGATAATATGTTTTTTGTTATTATAAAACTTATTGGTGTGATTAACATTCTGATTAGTAGGCTGCTCGCGAGATAACTAACTATTGATGAGGTAGTTGCTTCCTCCGTAGACGCCATTGTTTAGTAAACTTTTGTTATAATAACTATTTTTAAATCTGTGGCGCAGGTAAGTAAATCCCAAGCGTCTATATTAAAGGTTTCAGAGTGTTTCACCTACACGAGAGGTTGTACAAAATTTATGATATTAAGGCCGGAGCATCGCAGTCTCGCGTCAAATATGCAAAATTGTAAATCCAGCTCACGCGGTCCGCGGGGACTTACTTTTTTCGAGCTTTTTATTCGAATGGAAGGACTGACATGACACGAATATGTCCGAATTTTACTGTCATAACAATGTGACGAATGGGTATGGGTATGGGGAATTCGCTTAATGTTATTTTCCGGCAGTAAATTGTTTCGTTAAGCCCCACTTCTTTACATAAAAAACATATCGCAAATGTACACGCACGTTCTAGACATGTTGGCCCAGGTAAACCTCCTATTAGATGGCGAGCGTATGACCATCTACCTGATAACGTTCCATGATCCAGAATGCTATTAAAATGTATTTTAGACCTACATGTCTGACCCGAGAATCGAACCAAGTAGGTATAAAATACCTAGAAATTTCAAAGCGACAGTTTAACGCACACCAACGACGTCCTATTTTTAAGATTATCATTTATTATGAATTGCCAGAAAAAAATTACTTTAAAAATAATCACATTATGTCCAAAACATTTTAAATTGTGAGACTCAAATCCAGGCGGATTCGTTAAAATTTAATTGAAAAGCTATGTTATATATATAAATATGTTCCGCCTTTGAGTTTATAAAAAACGAGCGATACGGCACGCGTAGCTCTAACATGGCAAAATCAGGCGACGTCTCCTGATTGATACTCAGTAGTGCGTCTACTACATGCTTGTCTTCCTGTCGTTGTCATTCATTAAAACGTATCATATACAACGGAAGTGTAGCTGTGTGTATTATATGCAATGCCTGTATTAAATTTTCTCCATCTTTATAACAAGAAACTTGGCCCAAGAGTAGAGGAAAAGGAGGTTTTCTTTTTTTTATTGCTGATAGGTAAGCCTTTGACCACCATCTCACCTGATGGTAAATAATGATGTTGTCGAAGGTGTTGACAGCCTTAACCTAGAATTACTGGCTCTCATGGAGAACTGCCGGAACACACCGTAAGGTGCTTGGCGACAGATTTTCTACTTGAGGGTGGTCGCTATAGCCAGGAGGACATTCGCAAAATGCCTTTCCACCATGCGGTGAAGCTCAAGCCCGCGGTGGGATTCGAACCATGGACCTTCTGCGCGGCAGTCCATAGACAGTGCCACTGAGCCGTCACTACTTCAAAAATCGATGTGTTCTGCTATTAAAACTATTGCCATTTTGTCGTCATCATACTTTAGGACTTGCCAGTAATTATTTATTGGCTTGTCGTAGTAAGGTTTATTAGAAAACCATGCAGCGATCGAGATTACCAGACCCAGTATAATTACAGATGCTAGGAACCAGGTCACGTTTAATTGTCAACACCCGCTACACTTGATAGGCTGTTTGGGAAGGGATTAGGAACTTTGTCGATCTCGTACGGTCTAATTTTACTTAGTTTCAATTTAATAGGTTACCAGTGAATGTAGGTACTTTTAGTAAACGTTGTGTAGTAATCAATAGCTGAAAATTTTAGCTCAATGTTGTAGATACCGAGCCTACCGATGTTAAAGTATTATTAGTTTGGTATGCATATTTTTTTTATTATAACCAATTTAATATCCCTTGCAAAATGATCTCAATATGTGAAGACGAGTTCAAGATGTACGTGCTTATTTATTTCTTATTTAAATAGTGTATGTAATGTACAAACTGAGTGAGTATAAGTTGAATTCTATTCACATGAATAATTAATATATAGAGTGAGTTCAGTTATATAGTTAAGTCATATTTGGCTCAACGAATAAGCATTGCAATTCAACGGGGCAATGCTGCCAGCATGCTGGGCACGTTGCCAACTGGTACTGGGCTGGAGCATTTGGACTGCCTATGAGTCTGCTATGACTTATAGGTTGTCTCAATGCTTTTATTGTAGTAGCTGTAGTGTTGTATAAAGTTCGTAGTGTTATGTTTAATAAAGGCATACCGCCGGTAAAAAAAGTTATATACACTAAAGTTGACTTCAATTCAGAAATACCATAGTACTAGCTAGCTCTATGAGCAAGCAACTGAAAACAGGAATATACGTACATTCCAGTAAAATATTGAACTAGAATCTTGGAATTCCCATCCAAAGAAAATGTCCAACCTCCGACTAAATGCAAAAGGGTCACCACACGCACGACATTTAAACCTCTAGGCATTCTAGAGATGCTATATTGGTATATAAGGAAGGTTATTTAAGTACATTAGGTACACACAGACACCTAAATAAACGATAAAGTCTGGGTTTGCGTAGGTGCGTCATTCTCAAACGATCCCGAAATAAACAGCACTGAAATCACTCAGTTTACGTTAAAAGCCTTAGAAAGTAAGTCTCTAAATACATTTTAATAATTAAATACATTTTAAACCACCAGCACCACCTGTTCGAAAATTTCATATTAAATATATCATGCAACCTTTATGTACCTAAAGTTATAGTTGCTTTAGCTTTATGGACTTAGTTGGGGGCAATGATGTTCTGTATACTTTAGGACATATTTTGTTAATCGAGTTACGCTAGCTAGACCAATTTTTCCAGTTTGCTATTTTCGTTTCAGCAGGTGCTAGGTTGTAAAGATATCTTACATATATGTAAGATATCTTTACAACCTAGCACCTGTATGTGCTAGGTTGTAAAGATATCTTACGTATATATATATATATGTTCAATTTAGCACGTTTTCATTAGTAGTTTGTTTACCAAGGCAGCAAATAACCATTTTAAAGGCGAGAGTTTTTCTTGAACAGAGTGGAACGAAGAATTCTAGAATAGTCACGAGCTTAGCAAGGGATTCTAAACAAGAACCCTGAGTGCAGTGAGGGATTCAAATTTACTCGAGCTTAAAGTAGCTGTTGGCTCCCGAGGTGAACACGGTACATTTTATCACCCTCTATATGAAAATTAGTTAGTGCAACTTGTGAATATGAATAGTACGTTTATTAATTTAGATATAGTTAGGAAAAATAGGACATAGTATAGAAATAGAGGCAAATGTTAATATTTGAATAATTATGGAAGTGCATTGTAACAGTTTTACCACTACCAGCCGTTACAGGTTTATTTACAACTTGAGAATTAGAAATATTCATAGAAAACGTCGTCTCGTGATGTACTTTTTGAGAAACTATATTATTTATAAGGTTGCAAAAAAACCTGTACCTTGTTCAATCAATGTTTGTGATTGATCTCTTTAGTAATTGGAACTTTTACTAAAAATATCCACATTCTAAATGTAAATCACTTTTAGTTCCTCAGGGATTAAAAAGCTATTTTAATAGCTTTTTAAATGTTTACCTGTTGTCCCTGTTTACGAAGAATAAACTACCTTTTTTTGAATAGATGTGATAAAAATTTTTGATACGTCTAAACTAACATAACTTACTGTATTCTTAGACCTCTTTTAATTACAAAGTAAAGCAATAAATGAATATAACTATGACTATAACATAATAAATAATTCAACTCCCTTGTTGGGGCCTTTAAGTGATAAAAAAAAACTCTTACGAGTATCCAATCGGGTAATGACTTAGTAAGGAATGACATAGGTATATACATTAATATGTGACGTGATACGACTAAAACACAATCTAAACTAACCGATGAAAAAGAAAACTTGCGCAAGGAAAGCCTTGCACAAGTTTACTTTTAAACGAGTTAGGAAAATGACGAACAAGCAAAGCTGACAATTAAGGCTAACTGACGAACAAGGAAACTTGCGTATCAGGAAACCAACTTAGTAGGGAAATTGACAACTTAGTGAAACTGGGAAATATGGAAATTGGCGAATTCAGAAACTGTTTAATGAGTAAACTGGTGAATTAGTGAAATTGACGGGTAAGGAAACTGACCCGTGGTGCGCTAACTCTGTTAATCTGCAGGAAGAGGTAGATCCTTGTGGTATTTAATATATACTCCTTGGATTGTCTTTGAATGCCAAGTAATGATTAAGTATTTTATGTCATATTATTGTCAAGCAAACTTTTGTGAAATAAAGCCTAAATTATGTTATAACAGGTATCTCATTTACTACAGTCCTTTTGCATTTATTAAAACGCAAACTTATTATATAATTCAAATAATAATGGATATAATCTCCATTTTGAAATTTTGAAATTCGATATCCATAATGGCATAGTTTTCAAAGGAAAGTGTAAAATTTTAAAAGATCGGTTTCTGTTTCGTTAGGAATAGGACCCTGTGGCCCTGTGGGTGTGTTATTTCAAGCTTAAAATATTAGTACTGACATTCGTACCGTGGCCGTCACGACACAGTTATGTTCATATAGCGTTATCTCTATCGCACAAATGACTTGATTCAATGCATGCATCCCGCTCTCAAATTGAAGTTCTAATGTAATTTTAATATAGTGATATTTTGTAGTGCTAATTAAAATTGTAAATGTAAGGTTAAAATAAGACTAAATTAGGAGATCTGAGTTGGCCCCCTACTCAGGTGATCCGCAGTGGTAAAAAAATATTTGAAACTTACCTTAGAAGTGACACCAAAATATCTCACTCGAAAATCTAGCTGACCATGGCCAATACAAGTAAGACCAAGAAGATTTCATCCCACAAAGTATCTAGCAATAATGAGGATTTAATAAATTTATTGTCAAAATAATGATCTTGACAAGACTAATATACTAATATCATGGAAGTAATAAGTACTACGTACAACAGTACTTATTACTTCCATGACTAATATACAAAAATGATAAATAGCATTACATATATGTAGAAGTTACTATATCCAATAATATCAATCTATGAAAAACGGCTGGCCAAAGCTGCCAACGGTTAGTAAATTATGGTTCACAACTATTATTAAACCTTACAATTCTCTGATTATGCTTATATATGTACATAGGTTTGAGAGATTTATTGAAAAAATTAAGTAAAATGAGGTTTTTCGGCGATTTATTATATCATTCATTATATCATAAGAAATAATAAATTCAATCCCTTTTTCCAGTTACAGGACCGCAGTCTATATACTAACCAAAAATATATATGTATCGCAATGATAAATCTCGAATCTACATATAGTACCTAATGCAACTTAAATAAACAAATTTGATTTTATATCGCTAAAAGTGCTATTCATAAAAATCCTCCAACATGTTCCTGATAGTTTCTACTTGTCAGGGACATAATAGCCTTTATGTTCTTCGCTCAGCTTGCCGCCAAGGCCTCTCCCTCAATGCCAAGGCTATAAAGTGTACTTCTGTATCGAGTAAATAGGTATTCGCTTTATTGCCTGCACCAGACGCCCTAACGACTTATTAAAAAGCACTAAAAAGACTTCTATATTGGCACTCATTCGGTCTGGGGAACAAAAACATGGACACATTTATTAATTTTTATTTCGCTTTTACGACTCTTAAGGAACCAGCTGGTGGCTGATTTGCTCTGAAATAAGGAAGTTATAATAACATAAAAATAAAAAGCAATCCTGTTGTAGCAAAAAACTTCTTCCTGTCTTTGTTCTATACTTTTTGGGGTTATTTTTCTGCCACTCTATTCTGTTACTTGTAATTTCAGTACCCACACAATTTAAACATATTAATTCTTCACACAACCTACTCTCATCCAATTCATTCTTCATCTGCCGTTTATTCAAATAAACAAACATTAATTGTGAAAAAATAAGCTCAAGGCGAGCATTTACATAATATGCTACCACTATGTCAAAAGTCTAAAGTTGCTTTGCCTGTCACGCGGATAGCCGCCCGCGTGCGGCTCTAGCCCGGATGTGGGCTGCCGGCATCCTATAATTTCATACATGTTGTTCCTATCACGCGTGCAGCACGCGCGCGGACAGGAGCATGTTCTCACCCGCATGCGGACCGGATCCACGTGCGGGCGAAAGTACGCATGACAGAAAAAGAGCCCTTAACTTTGAGAAACCTCATTGCGCGCATTTTTATGTCAAAATATGCAGGAAAAAGTTGTTTTTATAAAGAGTAATATTTACTTTAATAACCCATGCCTACAAAAATTGGTTTTCGTATCTGTTGTGTTCCTTTACAGTTTCTAATGTGATTACACAAAGTTTTATGAGTTTAAGTATTAACATTTTTCCCTTTTTTCAATAAAACAAAAATGTTTAGCAATCGATATCAAATAGCATCAAAATCGGTAGGTATACTCGGTAAAGAGTTATGAGGAACCACACAAAAAAGAACAGTCGAATTGAGAACCTCCTCCTTTTTCGTTTCGTAAGTCGGTTAGAAAATCCTATTTCAACAACTAATGAGTATGAAACGCAATTTCGTTATACACTTCAATGACATCGATATTTTTACAAGTTATTGTGATTTAAAGTACTAGACCACGGTACCCATGTTGATGACAATCATATTCTTGATCGATGTGGGTAATTTGAAGTATCGTTACATATAAAAAAAAAAACAAAATCGATTCACAAATTACGGACTTAGGAGGAACAAAACATACAAAAAAACATCAACAATATTAAGAATCTCTTCTTTTGAAGTCCGTTGAAAAAGCATCCCATTTATTTTCATTTCCTTGGTATTATAATATTTTCTTCATAAATAATAATATTTTTATACGAATTCGACGAAAGTTAAATCAGTGTATTAAGTGAATAACATAAATATTTTGTTTCACACAAGAATAATATTAGAAATTATCGCGAACCAAGTTAAACTCTGCGGAACATAACAAAGCAGTATTCGTAAACTTTTGCCTTCTGAGTGATCTACCTATTTGCTAACTCTTCAATACAGTTGGTATAGCTAATGTCCTGATGACTAGAAAGATTTTCGAAGTCTCAGGCTTTAAGTGATTCAGTATAATCATAGGATAATAATTCCATCTCTTTGGCTGAATGGTAAATGCTACATCAGACCTAATTGTAAAGCGATCTTTGTAATTTAATGTACCTAGTACGAATGCTATATACTCGCACCCACTTATACAGACAGTTGTCACAATCGGTGATGGTAAAAAAGTATGTTATAATTCTCTGTAATTTATTTATTTATTTTAAGACGCACCAACGACTTATTCACTAAACATTGAACACAATATAGGGACACAGGTTATTACTTGGTAGGTGAATCAATCAATTATAGGTACGTACAACGCTTTCTGAGAACTATTACATAGCATTTTACATAATATAGACGACTTATATACTTCATTTTACTAAATCTTTATATTACATGATATTTACTTAAAATAAAAAGAAGAAAATGTAAACTAAAATTATACATATAAAAAATGTAATCATGAAACTCCCTTAGCGTTCTCGTGTAGGCATCTTATACACCGTAATATACCTATATACTTCATGAAAATTCATATCCTATTCACTTAATAGTAGACATGACTGTATTATTCCTGTTTGTACATTATATATTGTCTAAGAAATTTTATATTAATACATTCTTTTTGCTTTATGAATAGGTAGGCATTTTCCTTTAAGTATTTTAATATGGAGCATGTTATACCACACGTCATTAAAGTTAACTAACAAATTCAAATAGTATTGTATAAATGTTTTCAATTATTTTAAAATTTTATCAAATTATTAACTTTTAATCGATCCACGATCAAAGTTGATGACTGTCTAAATACGTACATAGTAGAATATTGGAATAAATACAAAGTACGGAATATAGTACTGGAAGTAGTTACTAGATAGACTACCTGTAGCCCAAGCACGAACATTTCGATAGTCCGTAAAGTAAACGTATCGAGTTTACAGTACGTTTACGCAGGAGGCGATGCGCGATGGTTGACAGCACAACGCATCGTTTCTTGGCTAACGTGAACTCGATAGGATTACAAAAGTGACGTCATCCGGCGTAAATCAAATTAATTGCACCTTCTTTCTAAGAGCTAATAATTCATTCCAAAAGAGGTTTGAATTCTTTTTCAGCTAGGAGAAAGTATCTATGATGGAGAAGACATTTATATTCTGTTGGTTGTGAGACAAGAATGGTAATATATACGCTTGCATTAGTTTGAATGAGACAGCATCAGTTTGTTTGGTCCTGCTCGGCGTATGCGATTTTTTTGTTTGCCACATTTCGCAGTTGTGGCAGACAAATTTGTGTCCTTTTTTTCGTGTTAAACAACGATTTTGATGTGTTTATTGTAAATTGTAAATTAAATTCGACGCTGCTGCTTCCACCAAACATGGTGAAATGCAGAATTCTTGGCTGTAAAAACAGAACTGAACGAAATGTGGAACACATTACTTATCACATGTAAGTACTATTTTTCATATGTTTTTACCATTCTTACACAGTCTATGTGAATCAAATATGAATTTCTGATCATAACATGAATGTCTGCGTGTTAAATTATTTGATTATCTTACATTTTACTACAAAATAATTTCTTGATTTTGAGATTATAATCCATAAAAATTAAGTAGTGTTCTTTTGCCTATCTGTCTCGCTCTACTATGATGAAATTGGTTTAGGGAGAAAAGAGAGTGTGAACATAGATCAAAAATTATACTTTTTCGAATTATAGCAATTTTCGGAATACCAGACCGAAGATTTTTCCCATAAAAGTGGGTAATTTTGTATGAACCACTTTTGACCAATTATGCAGTAAAATTAACGCAATTAAATTTTGACTTGCAGTTTTCATAAGGAATGCTGTCCTTCATCGTGTATGGATTCAAGCAACTGGACGACAAAATTAATTAAATTAAAAATTACATAATTAATTAATTAAATTGTAAGTGGTGCCAAAATGTTGAATCTCGATGTTATTCACACATATGTTTTATATACCATTAAGCTATAGATACATTATTACTTTGTTTTATTTACTATGAAATATTATAGGTACGAAGGTTTGTATGAATTCGTTACTCATACAAACCTTCAAGTCAATCAACGCCGAAGTTTTCAACGAAATTTCGCACATAGATTCCGTAGGACCCGGATTAATAAATTCGCTACCTTTATTCCGAGATATTGAGTATTATCGGGGGACTACGGTATAACTATTCCACGCGGTTGAATCCACAGGCGCAAGCTACTTATCCAATAGTACCATGGGTTAAGTTACGTAGGTAAACAGTTATTTGGATCTCTTAATGTAATAAGTAAGATTTTTGGTCCCACGTCCACTAAACCAATATAAAAGTTTGCATTTTTAAATGACGGACCTTGATGAAATTTGATACTTACATATATTTAGATAGCTTAAGTCGTATAACATGTATAACAACCTTTAAGTAGATTAACATTGAACTATGCTTTATTACCGAGGTTCTCGAAGGGATCGCGGCCCAACCAAGTTCTATGTGGGCGAAATTATATGTATTTAACTAGCAAAAATGCCATAGTTTTAAACTCCACCAAAACATATTCTGTACGTATTCAGTTAGTTTTAGAATCATGGTAATTTTCTAAAACTGGCTGACCTGGTTTCTCTGCCATTAAGGCGGACCGTTCAATCTGTAGCGAGAAATTCAAAATTGAACAGTCTGTCTATTTGTTGCGAGATCGAATAACATTTATAGGTATATGATTCTATAATTTACTTAAATCAGAGATCTTTTTTGGAGTATTTTGTAATTGTATCTTACATAGATGTATCTGATTTCATATATTTCTCTACTAATCTGCAAAAACCGTTTTATATATTTGTAAGTTATGATGTCAAAATACTTTAGGGTATAATTTCCGATTTGCGCAATTTAAAAACAAGACACGTACTAAAGTTATCCGATCTAGCAACATACATTAAATTTTGAATTCCCCGATATAACAAATTGAACGGTCCAGTACACCTCAAGCAAGTACCATGCAAATTCTATTTTTTTCAGAAAGGGCGGCAATATTTTTTTCTAAAAGCTTCATTGTAATTTGGGTAATGTTATGGAACACTGGCAATTCTGCAATATTAGGTATTTATACTCTGTCTCTATCGGGTATACGCGCATAGCTACTCCACCATAGATACTTCCTCCTAGTTTTTCAGCCTATACAAAGTATTCTATTATTGCTATTTGTCAATTTTGGCGTTTTATTTGGTGAAAACTAAACTGTAATAAAACATCTTTATAGGTATTTAATATAAAATTTGATATATAAATAGTTATGAGTCAGGAATTCTCAAGCCTAGAATCTGTGCCACTGATAATTTACCTACTTTATATTAATTACAAACAACTACTATCAGAATCTACACCTTTAATCAGAGAGAGGAGTCTCATGAAACCCTGAAGGGTCGTCAGCCGTCGTGAAGAGTAGCTGGCGCTAAATTTGATGGTGTTTTAGCAGAAAAAGGTTATTGAGTTCAAACAGTGTACCTACTCTCTTGGTTCTAAATGTTCACTGAAGGAGGTTTCCGATAGAATTTTAGTCCCCAGCGGTATTTTTACCGTCTGTTCTGGGAAATAAGAATACTGTAACAAATTGGAGCGAGTATATAGTAATATACCTAATAGTTTCGCAAATACAAACCACTTGGCATTCCATGAATGCACCGTTACAAAAAATCGGGAGTGCTGTGACTTGCAACAGGATTGATAGTGTTGTTTTGAAATTATAATAATTTTAGGACCTATACGTGTTTATTTTGTATGAGTCAGCTTATGGTTGGATTATAATTTTGTGTGTGTTATTACTTTGCCAAAAATAAAGTAATTACTACTGTTGGTGTAGCTTTGTTTTTATCCATCTCCTTTTCTGTATTCTTAAGTAATAGTGTGGCAAAAAAAGCGTGATATCAAGTAAACCCAGGCCCATAACACGATCAGAGGGGGAAGAAAATTGCTTCTACTATGAGTTCGCCACCCAATAGTCTTGTATACATGTGTCTGTAGGTAATTTCACTGGCTAATCTTTAATCACACAGCACTGTAGGTAAACATTGCATGGTTGCAATTTGTAGACGAGGTTGTGGTACCTATATTGATCTACTCACGGATGCTAGTGTTAAGATAGCTGTATATAGCGACCGTCTTCCTAGTCAAAGCGTTGAATTGTTATATGCGCTTAGCAGTTTGGAGTACACACCATACGAAAAATACTGAAGGTTAAAGCGAATGGCGTCGGATGGAACAGTGTGCGCCAACCATTAGCAGCGCACACTGATCCATTTCATCAACACTGTTGTACGCCCAATGCGTAGCAACACCCCATTCACACCGACCTGAGTAGTGGCGAGCCGTCACGTATCCTTATCTTAGTCGCCTTTCACGTCATCCAACAAGAGGATATTGAATAATCCTTAAATTCATAAGCCAAGAACTTTTCGATATACCAATAAATAAAACGCACAAATGCACTTCGTTTACTTTTATTAAGAACCTAAAGTCCAATATCACAGCTTCTACATTTCATATTAAAATCTTCTCTTCGTAGTGTTTAGACTGTTGGCTTGAGCATGGTCATCACCTCAGAGTTCGTATAGGTAGTTAGTCTGACGAGCCGTTGGTATTCCTCTAGTATCGCCTTCTTCTGGTGCATTTGTTGACAGCCTTAGTTGATCTAAATGATGGGCGATCTGCTGAGAGCTTTATTGTTTTCGATTTGACCATGCACAATAAAGCCTTTCATAACAACACTGCAGCGCCGCGAGACATATCCAAAGAGCGAAGTTGGTGTAAATGTGGGCTGGAACGGTGGAATTTAGAGGCTGTTTGATGCAGAGTTTTAGAAAATGTCCTGATTTGGGTCCATCGTACATTAGCATCACTTCCCTCCAGTGCCATAAATTAATTAACACTTACTTTGTTTCTGATAAACGAAATGGTACATTTCAACTTGTAATCATGCTGCCACGTTTGTAACTCTTTTCATAGTTGAAATATGAATGAAAAAACACATTAAAAACATGAAATTTCGATGTTTTTATTACAAATTCAAAACGTTAAATCAACCATCTCAATGAAAACTTCTCAATGACAAACATTCGTAGATTTTTGACAGACTCTCGATAGCCAGCCTTCGAGTTTACGTTAAAATTAGGTTCGTGCTCACGATTTCATACAAAACTTTTTACGTGACGAAAAGTTCACGTTAATATCTCGACGCGTTAAATGTCAAAACCTTTCAATCTGCCAAAATTTAGTTCCTTTTACGCACTGTAGGGGCGCTGATCAAATCCTATACAAAATGGTGACATTTCGATACGTTAACGTAACGTTTACGTTCTCGCAAGTTATTCGTGCTAGGGCTACAGATCGATTAGAATCGCGTTACAACTGCACAGATCAATACCTAGTATGATTATACTAGGTAATCTGTGCGCTCCAGTTATACTGCCTACAACAATTAAAAGTTGTGAATAGGTAACTTTAAGAAAGTTTGCTTAAGTTTCATGTGGAACTGGGCAAACTTCCCGGTATTAACACTTAGTTCTACAAGACAATAGACCCAACAGCAAACTACTCTCAATTACTTATACGTGAATAATCGCTGTTATACGTACCTACAATAATATATTTTATTAAATAACACCTCCATCACCCTCCATTTTTGAAGTAGTAATGTTTTAAGAACCAATCCTGGTTTATTTTATAAAGAATCAGATATCGTTACGCGTCATAGACGAGATAATTTAAAATTGTCTTAACATCCAGGTAAAAGCAAGCTACTCTGCAAAGGGATATTAGGATCGGCACCGAAATTATTTTATAATAACGTACCAAAATGCATTAGAGACAGGAAAGGTACCAATACGCACAAGTAAATTGTACAAATAGCGTTTAGAAAACATTTGTCCTATAACTACAGAAGAAAATGCCGCCGCGGGCCTGAGCTTCACCGCATGGTGGAAGGGCTTTTTGCGAATGCCCGCCTGGCTAGCGACCACCCTCAAGTTGTAAATCTGCGCCAAGCACCTAACGGTGTGTTCCGGCGGCAGTCCTTCATAGCCAGTGAAATTACAGGCATATGAGACTTAACAACTATGTCTCAAGGTGACGGGCGCAGTGCAATTCGTCACTTTTCACGAAATGCATCTGTTATAGGCAGAGGTAACCGCTTAACATCAGGTGGGCCTCGAGCTTGTTCCGTCACAATCACATAAAATATATATATTTTTTTTTTAGAATAAGAACTATGTGTCAGGTACATTTATAGACAAAGGACGACCAACGTCACAATCGATTGTTGTGGTTGACCGTCCGAGGGTTAACCGCAGAAACGTGGCATCAGTCCATAGCACCAATTACAGAGACGTAATGGCCGGCTGCACGTAAACACGTAGGCAATTCCTACTGCACCCCTAGTGTGAACCTATGAATGTTCATATGCTACGAGTTTTTAGGTAATCATGAAAATTAAGGAGGAAACAATGATATTATTTTTATAGCTGATATTCATACGATAATAAAGTGGTAACCGTGAAAATAATTAAACACCTATACAATAATGCGGGCAAAGGTGTAAACAGGCATAATCTCGAAGAACAGGGGTCACCATATACTTAGACTTGGAGTCAGTTTTTATAAATAAAATTACCGTCACGGTCTGCGAGGTCTTAGGTCTAAAGCCGAAAATGTCTAAAGCCTCGCAATTCATGTAATGCATTTCCATTTTTTTACAAAACGAATAATGTTCAGGTTATAATTGTTTTTCCTGTAAGGTTTCAAGATGTTATATATAGTAGTTTACTAAACAATTTTCAATCAATATGACCATTAGGTACTTTGAGTTTTTTTGGTACACACATGGGAGTGCATATATCAATTAGGTAATTGTAAACAACACAATTTGTTTGCGACGATGGATAAGGTAAAACTAAAATTTTACTGCTTCTGAGGCCAATGGATTTGTAAACAAAATCAGTTAAAATAACGATTTGATATCCATGATAGGGGGCCATTTGATGAACCAGCCTAACTACCACCCTCAAGTAGAACATGTGTCACCGAGCACCGATTTGTATCGTTTTATCATCATCATTCAATCAACAGCCAGAAATCGTCCACGGTGGAACAAAGATTAAAGACATGGGATTGTGGAAAAAAGGGGAGGCCCTTTTTCCACAATCCCCACGCTTGGCTTCCAAAGGCACCATCTTGTGGCCAATACTCTACGGGCCGTAATTACAGTAAAGAATGAAAACTATATTTTATCAAGATACGAGTACTTTGCAAGACCGATTCTCATGGCAAAGCCTACCTCAAGATACCCTAGTGTGAGACTCGGTGACCAGCTATAAACTTACATAAGTCGAGTAATAATTATACATACCCAATGTAATATTTTTGGAAGTATACATATCATAAGTTCTTTTTTTTTCTAAATATGATTACAAGCACTATCGCGTGCTAAGCGAAAATCATATCAAACAAATTATTGGAGTACAAAATTTTTTTGCCCAAGGCGGGAATCGAACCCGCGTCCTCCGATATCGCGTCGGATGCCTAATACCATCTCAGCCACCTGGACATTGGCATTTCTGCCAAAACTTGGGCAAAAAAATTTTGTACTCCAATAATTTGTTTGATATAAGTTCTTTTTTCCTGATAATCATTATTATTATTTATTTCCTATAGAGGGTTGGTTACATTATATACGCTTTTGTTCTGCAGAAAACTTATGGTTATGATGAGTGGGTGCGAGGCCGAGGAGTAATTACCTAATAATTTTATCAAGCCTCACACAGTGGCAATGGACGTAATAATCCGTATTAGGTTATTAATCGCCTAATCTGCCCTAATGTCCACACTTATGTAAGATATAATACAGTAGGTAGGTAGGGATGTTTCAATGAGAAACAAAATGTATGACGTCACGCGTAATCGGATATAGAAATTACGCACACCGAATTTGTCACCATGAAAATAAATACCTACAATATCTTTTTATTAGGTACATCTAGTTTTGGGAATTTTCTACAGTTCTTATAAATCAACTATAAACGGGTTTTGTAAGAGACACAATGTTTTGATATTACCTTTATAATTTGTTAGTAAAAACAACAATAATAATATACTGACGAAAGGCTGTTCTACCCGCAAGAGCAAAAAGACACAGCAGTTCTTTTGAAGGCACTTATGCCCACCATCAGGTAATTTTCCCTTCGTCGCCCTTAAAATACCCTCAGAAAGGTATGGAGAGGTGACATTCGACGAGCCCGACATCCCACGGGTCACTACTATAGATATACATAAACTATTTATTGAAACACCATATCTAAGACAACTGCTACAAACAAATATTAAACTACAACAGTTAATACCTTTCGATGTTTTCCAAATATCCCCAGAAAAGGTCATCTTACATACCGCAGTTTGAAATGTAGATCTCCAAGTTTCCCATCATTGGTCGGCTCTGGTTCTAATGGTTTGGTCTTCTCCGTGGCGTTGGCGTCAGCAAGCTCCTTGCTCAGTGGTGCTGGCTCGGGAGCTGTCGGAGTGTTTGGGCTGCTCTGTACTGATGGCTGGTTATAAACAAATATATGTTATTTTAGGGTGGCATGTGAAAGATATGTACGAATTGGATGTTGGATTCTTGAAGCAAAAAAATTAGGGTGGAATGATTTTTGTTTACCAACATATGCAAATATGTAAGCAATAACTTTGTAGAACTATAGCATGAACGTTTATGCAACATTAGATGTGTGAAAGTGATAGATTGAAAGAAATATTCGTGTGTGAGACATTGTACACACAAAATAATGTAGTTCGTAACGGAAAGAGAAAATAAATAAAAAGTCATAAGAAATGAACGACCTCGTTTTGATTCTTACTTTACACATTAACTTTGTAAAGTTAAAATATTTGGTTTATTAAGATTAAATAGAAAGACACGATCTGTTTTTTCTTTAACGACAGCGAGAAAAGTCGTTATAAATAAAAATAGTGGAGGACTCGTTATGTTATTTCGTTTATCGGTTCTCGAGTGGTTTCCACATCACACGGGAAGTTATGGAGTTTGTAGGCCCCCACCCACGGCCGTGGACTGACGGGTAGCCAATGGTTACAAGTATATACAAATTGCCCTTCATTGTGGCGTTCTATAAGGGAGGACTTTCAACATTGAACGTTTTCTGGCTGATGGTGTTCATGATTTATTGGGTAATAGCGTCCGCTTCAGGTGCCTAATGCGCCACTAGAGCGCCACAACGAGGTTGGTGGAATAACAGCACTTTTTCTGTGCCTCCCTTACTTATTTCAATGAGTTTGGGGTTATTATGGCTCTTTTTGTATAATGTATAGTTACCGGGTTCTGCGGCGGTGTCGGCTGCGGCGGTGTAGTAGCGGTCGGTGGCACCGGTGCGGTTGGTGACGGAGACTTCCTCAGGTAGTGAGTAGCAGAGCCGGGGGAGCGGACGGCGGTGGCGCGACGAGGAGGCTGGAATACCAGTGCTTTATCGGGTCCTCGCTTGTTCCCTGAGTGGTGGTTAGTAATATGTAAATTATTTTAGGTATATACGCTATCGCTAAAATTTACCCACTCTTGCCTTAATCCGTGAGGGGTTTGCTTGGATATCCACTCGGAAACTACGCTTTATATAAGGATAATGTATTAATCTTCTTGAGCAGTTTGGTATACGTTTGATCCGTAGGGGATATTTCTCTTATTCTACAAACTTGTCAAAACATTTGGTCAATGGGAAGATTGACCAATATGCTGGCTCTTATTTGGCTCAATAAAACTGTTTGCAATAGAGCAACGGTCGAATCTTTGTAGTACTGTATAATTTGCAGTCAGCTTGTAAATTTTTCAATTAAGTCCAAATGCCGTTGAAAACAACACAAAACAATGTTGTGATACTTATATATGTACTGAGATGAAAGTTACGCAGTTGTAAGTTCAAAAACAATGCTTTTCATAAATCTCCATGGCGTTTGTCGTAATCACAATGAAATACTGATAAAGTTAAAGGGTGAGATAGATTCTTCACTTTCGCACGTGACGGCCGTTTGACCATCGGACACCAGGACCCCGCGCCGCACACAAACATCCAAAACGCTTTATATTAGTTCAGTGTCTCGGTAATTATGGAGTAGATACTCATTCGCCAGTTTGTGTGCATGCGAGTTCCTGTGTCATTCCTGGCAATATTTGCCAGGTCCAGGCTCACTTTCTAATTTATATTATAACTGATAGGCTATACCCTTTGACCACTATCACACCAGATGGCAAGAGATTATGTGGTCGAAGACGTTGTTCAGCCAACCTACAATGACTGGCTCAAAAGAACAGCTGCCGGAACCCACCGTTAGATGCTTGGCGAAAGATTTTCAAATTTATATAAAAGGGCATTCACAAAGTGCCTTGTCATTGTTGCCTCTACTGTCAGCCAAGACAACAATCGGACGTAAGGACAGGCTCAAGTGTCGGTATTGCGCAGTACTGACCAAGTTTGTGTGCAAGCGAGTTCCTGCGCCGTCCAAGCCAGCAAGCGACGGCTGCCAAGCCCAGGGACACGAGGACCACGGCGCCGCACACGAACACCCAAAATGCAGGACTGTGCCATTCGCCAGCTGTAACAAAAGAACACATTAATATATGATAGCAAATATAATAACAAGCAACTAGGCCCAAGAGTAGAGGAAAAGGAGGTTTTTTTTTATTTAGCTGATAGGCTAGCTTTTGACCACTATCTCAAGGTATGTAGTGACAACGTGGTCGAAGATGTAATTCAGGCTAGAATTAATGGCTCTCAAGGACAGCTGCTGAAACACTCCGTTAGGTGCTTGGCGATATTTTCTACTCGAGGGTGGTAACCAGCCAGGCGGCCAGTCGCAAAATTCCCTAACACCATGCAAAAAATTGTCATAGAGAATCGCAGCACATGTTATAGTTCATATTTAAGCCTTAGGCCACCCACCTCCACAATGACATGTAACATTGCCTCAAGATAATGAACAGATTCAGGCGTTACTTTGCGGAATAATAAGAGATATTTTAAAAATATTTTAAGATTACATTAAATTAATACTTTAATTAAACTTCTTAAAAATCCAGTCTCGTTTTTGCGCTCGAAGAGTCGAAGACCTGAGGATGCTTCGTGTAGAAGCTAAAAGGGGGGGGGGGCTAGTTTATGAGATAATTAAAACTCTATAGCGCTTAAGAAGCTATAGCGGTAGAGACTATAAAATCGTTTTGTTTTCAACAATATTTGTCTATGCTATATTTTATTAAAAAGTACACGTACAGGCGTTATATATTTTTTTCAAATTATCATACAACAATATGATAATTTTAAAAAATATCAGCTAAGTGCGGGGCAAATGCGCTAAGAATTTCAAACTGAATGAAGAAATAAAGCAAATTAATTCGCATGTCCACTTCATCCTCGGTATTTTTTGTTTTTAATTCAGACCTCTAATCTGAGTTTTTTTTTTATTTATTTAGGTTCTTCATAGATCTTAGATGAAACCTACTTTCAGTGGTTGTGCCCTGCTCAACTGTCACAGGTTTAAGATGTTTGCATGTAGTATAAAGTACATATACCTACCTCTTTTATTCATATGGTAGTATAAAGTTTCATACAAATAATGAATGAAATTACAAATAACACTATTGACATGGGTTCTACGCATCATTGTAATAAAATCTAGTTCAACAATGTTGACGGGATAAGGCCTAGGGCTCAGTCACGGTTTCTATCTTAGAATAGTCATAGGATGTTGGTATAGGGAGTTTTCAAATGCCACAGGTTTAAAATCACCTCAAGTTAAAAATTTGTCGCCAAGCACCTAACAGTGTTTTCCGGCATTCCTTAAATGCCATTCTAATTATACATATTTGCCACTTTCGATCACATCATCACTTACCCTTAAGTGAGATTTGGTATTAACCTATCATTAACCAAAAAAGTCAGCAGTTAGTGCTGACTTACTTAACAAAATTACTAGATACGAAATAAACTTTCATTAAATAGTTATTTTTATCTCTCTGTTTGTCACACTAAACAATATAAGAAATCACATCTTTCCTCCTTAATTGCGGAAGTCACGTCACTTTTATACCCACGTGACCTCGAATTAAGATTAATATTGGCAAACAGTAAACTTACATAGATACGAGTATGAAAACAATGTTTGAAATTCGAATAGCCCATACAAAGGACGCCCAATGCATATCGCATCGCATGTAACACAATACGGGAGCTTACGCTGAATCTATTTTGATCTCAGAAGTACGTCGTTCGCACGTCGACGACGTGTTTCCATTACGTTTTCACGTCGATATGTTTTCTGGATTATAGAAATCTTCTCGTCTACAGATGTTATGAAGGAAAATTCGTCTTATTTTACTTACTTTGTACGTATGCGGGAATACAAAAGATGTTTTGTAAGAAAAAATATGTATATTCTTGTTCAGAAGATGGCGAGTTGTACATAATGAAAATCATAAAAATTTAATTATGTACAAATCGCCATTTTCATAAATGAAAAATCTGTTAGCTACTTTTAAAATTTGTCTACAGATTTGTTTGAGCTAGACCAAACAATGTACCTATTGATTGGTGTCCAGTGTTTAGTTTTTATTTGTCCTGTATCGTAGCTAGTAGCAAAGGCTGTTTTTTTAGTGTTATCTTTGTAGTTTCTAGTCTAATGATATAGTGGGTATGTCGTAGGCAAGTCGTAAATTTAACCACACCATCGCACATATCAATAAATGGCATAATTAAGTATATAAAATATAACTTTGTCGATTGGCTATACTACGATGTACCCTGGCCCGATTATTTTTTTTTAATACTAGTTTCAACTTTACTATTCAGTTCGGTCATGTAGTAAGGTCAGCTGTACACGGCAACGATCAAAGGGTTCTGTTTTAAAGCACTGCGAAAAGTTGCACAAGAAGATCTTGCGTAATTTCCTGTTGGGGAAAAACAGGAAATTACGCTTTGTAGTTGTTGCTATCAACCAAGAATCCAATAAAATAACCTAAATTACAAATTTTTCAGAGGAAATATATGACTATACTTAGATATAAGAAAGCCTAAAGTATTTTGATAGTTAACAAAATTTTGATTCAATGGTATGAACACCTAGCATGAAGAAAAGATGATGAAAAGCATTGGTTATTAAGAGTACCTTAAATAATATAAATTTATAGCTAAAGGTAATTTGTGACGTAATGAGATATCTATGTTTAACACTAAAAATTATCTGATGTTACGTAGACCGAGCCTTATAACCCAAAGGTTACCATATTAATGAGTAAAAGCGTCCAAAAGAAAAAGTTTTTAACTGAATGCATCGAACCAACGCTGGAGGCTTTAGAGAGAACAACGTTGAAAACGAAACAAAAATATTAACTTTCTAACTAAGAAACTCAACTTTATGAATAAATTTATGCTAAACTTTATAGCTTATACATGGAAAAAAAATACGGGCAAAACAATTTCGAACATTCTGATGAGCTTCTGTGTGAGTGTTATGGCGGCATAGCTACCCTGTACCTCCTATAAAAATAAGCGGGACATTACACGATGCGGTTATTACAGGGGTATTGAATTAACCTCTCATACGTTGAAACTTTTTAAACTCATCCAGGACCACTAAAACACCAAATCGATTTGGATGCATTCCATCAAAACAACCAACTCTATACAGGCAGTGTGTTTAATAATGGAAAAATCATCGTTTGAATAACAAAGACTTACATTTCATTTTTATGTAGTACATACCTGGAAATGCTTTCGACCGGGTGCCAAGAAGACTATTGTGGCAAGCTATGAGATCTCAAGAGCTACCTGAACATTGGGCCTGTTGGCCTTGTTCAGGATATGTACAACAACATCCGCACTAGAGTCAAAAGCTCTGTCGGTCTCGGCAAAGGATTTAAAGTTTTACTACCAGTTCACCAAGGCTCAACACGCTTTGGTGAACTCGCAATTAAACATTAAATATTTACTTTTTTTTTTTTTTTTTTATGTTATTGTGACGGAACAAGCTCGAGGTCCACCTGATGTTAAGCGGCTACCTCTGCCTATAACAGATGCAGTTCATCGTTCAAGTGACGAATTGCACTGCGCCCGTCACCTTGAGACATAGTTGTTAAGTCTCATGTGCCTGTAATTTCACTGGCTCTCAAGGACTGCTGCCGGAACACACCGTTAGGTGCTTGGCGACAGATTTTCAACTTGAGGGTGGTCGCTAGCCAGGCGGGCATTCGCAAAAAGCCCTTCCACCATGCGGTGAAGCTCAAGCCCGCGGCGGGATTCGAACCATGGACCTGCTGCGCGGCAGTCCATAGCCAATGCCACTGAGCCATCACTGCTTCAGAAGTACTTAGTCCATTACTCTTAAACCTCGCATAATATATATGCTGAAGGATTGCAAATGACCTTGATATCATGGATAACCGCACTGGAAACCTCCGGGCTCCGTTTTAGTCGAGCAAACACCGAATATCTATCTAAAATGTCATTACAGCAATACTGCTCTTACTTCTACTGTATGCTGTCCAGACGGAATGCCGGTACCAAGTGTTGATCATTTCATATAGCAGAAGTGGCGTTCACTTACCGGAGTACTGTGTGATGTGTGATGCAAGTATGCGAATGCGCAAGAAAGGAAGTGTACAAAATGGCAGTAAGATCAGCTATAGCCTATGGTGCTGAGTGTTGAACAGTTAAAGAGAAGCACACCCAAAAGCTGCAGGTGACTGAAAAAAATACTAAAATTCAGAAAGTCTGGTAGGGCCACGAGGCTAGACACAATTCGGAATGATTAAGTGCGAGGCAGTTTTAAAGTAGCTCCCATCATTGAGAAACATGTGATCCGAACAGCTTTGGCTATCCCGGATTGCAAGAAATGAATACGTCACCCCCCTAGTGTAATAGTGGACCAGCATGTCCATTAAGATTAATATAAAATCATATAAAGTCCAAATATCTAAAACGACAACCCAAGATAGATTGTCTTAACACGATGATTAGGAGAGCCGACCTTATTTTAAGTGAGAAGTGACAAAGATAAAGAAGATTCTGATGACAGAAGTGCTCTATCGCCATTTACTCATAAGTCTACTGCGACATTTGGAAACCCAAGAATATTTGAACACGTTGCTCCGTGGCTAAACAAGAATCATTGGAAAGAAATAAACTGATTTATTAAAGCTGATAGGTTACTCTGCTAACTTAAGCCCAGGATTCAATCCATGTTCCTCCTGCATGGCAGTCCAACAAAATATACCATGTAAATTTAGATTTATCGTAAATCTCAACACACTCTTTTACGTGAGGGTCTATATAAGAGCGCCCTTGGTCTTGGAAGCGTTCTCGACCTCGGCACTCGACATCCAAGAAGGTCACTACAATGGAGAAGTCTTTGAAATGAATTTAGTTTTCTCAACGATGGTAAACAAATACCACATGAGACTTGGTAAACTTGGTCCCCGAGTGCCAATCAACAAAAGAGTGATTTCTATTGAATGGCTGTTTCTAAACAAAATTCTACCGTTGACTAGCCTAACTTTTCATACGTTTGGAATAGTGCCTTTGAATAATTTGATTAAAATTTTCCTAAAGATTATTTTTGTCCGCCCTTATGTCGCGTGGTGGTTGGGCATTTTGCGAATGCCCGCCTGGCTAGCTCAGACCACTGAAATCTGTCGCCAAGCACCTAACGGTGTGTTTCGGCAAGAGCCAGTACTTATAGGTTGTCCTGAACAAAACCTACGACCGTACGACAACATCATCACTTACCATCAGGTGAGATTTTACTTTATACTTTATACCCAAAACCAAATATTGAATTGGAAATTTCAAATATTTTTCAGGGGTAGGGATAATACTAAATATCTCTAATCAAACTAATAATCAATAGCTACCATACCATGTGTATTTGTAGTACTGCTATCATCGTCAAATATTAATGGGTACAAATACTGAAAACTCCGACATAGATAAAAGTTATAGTTTTTAATCTGTACTCAAAATAAATCAACGTGGGTTGTTGGGTTATTGCGAAGCAAACCCTTATAGACCTGGCCCGACTCACACTTTTTTATTTGTATAAAAATAAGGTGATAACTACTCTTACAAGCGCTACTGTATGCTATATGATCCTGGCATACATTATGTGTATAACGAAAATCCTAGTTTTTTTGATCACTCAGTAAGTATTTCTATTTCTTCCATTTGATTTATTCCTTCGAGAGATGTAAGGTTTTTCATTACGAACTGTAAATACTAGGTACCTATGAGTCCGTTTATTTCGAAGCAATATTCCTTATAAGAATTCCTCGAAAACGTAATTTCGCAAAGGAAACCTTTGAGAAGTTTATCGAGTCTCGTACATTGGAAGGTTCTAGAAAGTAATAGATCGAATTTGTTATGAGGTTTCGACTTGCGTCGTTATTTGGAAATAATATGTATAGAGGAGCTTGGATTTTATATCACCCTCTTTGAAAATGTCATTTGATTCTATCCAGGACGTAAATAATCTATTAATTAAAACTTCACCGAGAGCTATAAAAGTCTACCCACAACTTAAATAATATATGGTAAATACTTGTGTATTTGGCATTTGTATGACTTTATTCCTTCGTGAAACTTGCGCGCACAACACTTATCCACATAAGAAATAAAAAACATCGTCATGCACCAATCGGGACCAATCCTAGACTCCAGGCAGCTATCCGGCTTTTATTATCTGATGTTATATTTTAAATATTGGATTGGCACAGGAAAACTAAAAAGCTTAAAAAACTCCAACTTATATGGTGCCCCCTTTTATTTAGATTTTTTGTTATTACCATTATTAATTATGCAACCAGTAATTACAATACATATACTGTAAAAGTTTCGGCGAACTACAAATTACGGTCATAAAGATTTTAGATTCCTTTTAAAAGTCGGACAGCCAGACAGACATCCGAGAGTTAGTAATAGAACCCCGTTTCTAGTAAAGAATCCTAATACCTAAACAACAGGAGTTATACTTAAATTCTACAAATAGGGTGCTCACCATATCCAACATAAAAAAAAAAACACCTTCAAACATCACACGGTTACCTTATGAATGCAAAGTGAAATCGTCTATGTTTGTAACTTCTTATCGCTTAAAATACTGAATATCAATGAAATAAACCACACAGATACAGTTGAACAGAATGGTGCTTAGGATATTTTCATATTTTCATTTTTCATCCCGACCCCACACGTGCTTCCCAAGAGCATGTGATCGAATGAAGAAAATTTCGTAAGGTTATAAAATATTCAAGTGCAAAATGTCATGACCCGGTCGAGCTTTTTTCCCCAACGAGTGTGTGACTGATTGAAAAGAATGAATCTCAATTTTTCGCTATTGCCTGCCTCCATCTCCTGATAGGTACCTACCTATCTCTTACACAAAGTTAATGCCTATTAGCTAACTGCTGTTGTTGTTCTATTGATGATACAGTACGCACAAAGTTATTTTGTAATAAATACGATTGGATAAGTTTGTACAAGGTGAAAGCAAAGTCACGTCTCAACTGAGCCCGTCTTCTGGGCAAGGGATTATGTATTCATACCGACTCGTGTTTCGGGAAATCCGATTTAATGCAAGTTTTAATAGGTCAGAGGTATCCTCGTCTATCTCAACCACCTATCATGATTCTTTTGCTAAATTGACACAGCGGGCATACCTGCGGTATCGCTTATTATTATATTTGGCCGCTTAGCCGTTCGCCCATTACGCAATTCGTGCAACTCGCAGTTCGTTAACAGCAGATGATGTACTCGTCGTTTTGTATCAAGCAATGAATGCCCAGGGGTAATAGCTAGATAGATATATGGACTGCCAAACCGCAGGTTTGTGATTCGATCCCCACTGCTGGATCGAGCTTCACCTCAGTATGGGAGGGCATTTTGTGAATGCTCACCTAGCTAGCTGCCACCCTCAAGTAGATAATCTGTTGCCAAGCATCTAACAGTGTGTTCCGGCAGCAGTTCTTGAGAAAAATCAGTAAAATTACAGTCGCCTGAGACTTAACAAATGTATGTGTCAGGAAGACGGGCGCAGTGCAATTCCACACTTGTGATGTAATGCAACTGTTATAGGCAGAGGGTTGTCCGCTTAACAAGAAGGGCCTGATGCTTGTGTTTAGTATTTTTTTTAAATGCCTGATAGGTTAGCTTTTGACCACTATCTCACCTGAGTGACGATGTGGTCGAAGATGTTGTTCAGGCTAACCTAGAATTACTGGCTCTCAAGGACAGCTGCCGGAAAACACCGTCAGGTGCTTGGCGACAGATTTTCTACTTGAGGGTGGTAGCTAGCCAGCCAGCGCGGGCATTCGCAAAGTGCCCTACCACCATGCTGTAACGACTGCCATCCTAAGACAACAACCGTGACCGACGGCTTATCGTGCCCTCCGATGCACGGAAGCACTCAGTAGTAATGTCACCAGAGGTCATTCATCCATGTCATGACCGCGGCGGACGTTGCTTAACTTTGCTGATCGATTCAGAATGGCTAAGCAAACTTCGTTACGAGCGCTGAAATCTGGTTGTGACAAAACAAGCGCGAGGCTCACCTATATAATAATTATAAGTGGACTAACCTTTGCCTATAACAGATTTTTTACATCACAATTCATAGCTTTGTTTATAACGGTATTTTAAACGACGAAAACCGAGCAATAATTATGTACGGGTATAGACTAAACGTGCTCGTTTATTGCGCATTTTTACTATACAATATTATATATATTTTTCTAATTTATGTTTTGCTCATGTTTTTTGCCTAAACCTTCGGCCTATAATGCAACAGATTTAGATAATAAGAGACGATAAAACTAAAAATCTATATTAAGTTTCAATGTCTCAACATAGACGTCTACGATCACCTTAAGCTCTTTCAAGTCACAGTATGACGTGTTCAGTATATATTTATTAATTTATACGATTATTTTACAGCATTCGTCATCGGTCACCTTTACGGTTGGTACTGACGACTACGCGCATACGCTCGTAAAGTTCAGGGCCCATTTTCATTGCGTACATACAGATATGGAAGCAATTATACTGTAAGAGCGAATTAATATGTACCAAATATATGTCAACATCATCAGCTGGAAGACGTCCACTGTTAAACAAAGGCTTCCACCGTAGAACACCACAAAGAACAGCTATTAGCCACTTGTCAGCTTTGCTAAACCTTTCTTCCCCATCGATTATCAGTTCTTCGAGCAATACCTGCCTGCCAATTGCCACTACAACTCGCAAATTCGGAAACTTATGTCGGTGACTTTGGTTTTTCGGCGAATATGGTCGTTCCGTTTTTTATCGTACAAAGACACTACAAGAATAACTCTCTCTATACCTCGTTGAGCTACTCTAAGCTTGTCCATAAGGGCCACATTTACGAACCACGTCTCAGTAACATAAGTCATCAGTGGTAACACACTCTATAATAAATATACTGTATAATAAATATACTGACATACATATTGTTCTCGTAAAAAAGTGACTTCCAAAGGTAAGAAGAATGGTTACTGACGTAGTAATACTTTAGGAAGCCTCTTCACAAGCAAGTCGGCGGAACTAATCCGCTTAGGCATCCTTTACAAATTATGTAAGCTGTCAGAGTTTTGGAGGCTTAACAAAATATATAATAGGATAAACTCTGTAATGGAATGTCACTGGGCTTTGTCAGAATACGGTATAATTTAGCATTAGAAGAATTCGTACTTTCGCATCAAATGATATTTCTACTGATATAGACAGTGCAAGTTACTACACACTTTTGAAGGTCGAGTCAAGGTAAGGTATATATGATTATATGACTTGACTTTTATATGATCTTTGAACATAAGATTAGAATTAGTATTGCCCTTCAACGGGGTAATGCTGCCAGCCTTTTTGGGAACCCTGCCCTTGGACCTATGCTCTGTTTTCTATGATTGCCTAGAGGTAGGAAACGGAGCTAACAATATTTTGTGGTACAGGGTTATTAGAAAAATGTAATGTAATTACATTTTTCTAATAACCCTGAACAGAACAGCAACACAAAAACAATCAAATACTGTCCTATACCTATGTCTAAACATTTTATAGCTAAATATTGTTGTCCTACCTCGAGGCAATCATAGAAAACAGAGCATAGGTCCAAGGGCAGGGTTCCCAAAATGCCTGTAATGTATTATTTAATATTTTTTATTACTTTGCTCGATGTAAATATTCAAAACTCTATACAAAGGGAGCACGGCGCGGTCCGGTGTTGCCACGGCGTGCGCTCTTGAGTACGCTTTAAAACAAAAAAGAATGTTTTTTTATATCAAAATGTTTGTTAGGACTAGCAGAAGGCAACCCTAAGGGGTTTTTAGTATTGTACCAATAACCCTGTATATAGTTTCAACTGATGATGTAATAAAATTGTGTTCCTCACGCTATTATCGTTTACGTTTGTTTATTCTAAGGGTTCCGTAAAAGAACCTTGTAGGATTGTATGTGTTTTGAACGCTCTAAGAACGCTGACGACAATGGTGTGAAACACATGTATATTAATTGTACTTGACCACGTACGCGAGTTATTCGTTAAAAAAAATATTTCATATACTTATTTAAAAGACAAAAAGAACAGCTGAGTTAATGAAAATTAAAACTAATAATACAATATATTTATTACTGCATACCAAAAATATAAAATCTTCAATCAGAATTGGCTCCTCCTCAGTTTATTTTTTTCAGATAATCATTCGAATCCTCGTTCGATTCCCTATAAAAATGTTTTACAACATAATAAATAAGCAACCATGTTTACTTTTAATGTGGCAACACTGCCAATACAGAACCTCTCTCTCTGCTTCTTGAGTCATCGTGGCGCGTGCGCCTGTAATTGTAAGTTATATATCTACATAATAAACCTTTTAGTTGGAGTTCTTCATATTGCAAATATTGTGGAAGTCTAATATGTTACATTTATTATTTTTTTAATTATTTATTTATTCAATTCGATCGGCCCTACACCAATAACACTAATGATAATATATTCGATAATTAAATTACCTAATATATGGTTTAAGATGCAGTAACAATGTCAAACAAACCTAAGTCTTAATATAAAAAAACGTCACAACTAATTATCATTTAAAATGCCTGTATTACTAATTAGATTATAAATAAAATTTCATGAATATTATAAAATTTATTTAAAATAAAATGATAAGTATAATACTTGCTCAAAATAAAATTTTACGTAAGTATACTTTCACAGAAAAACAAACATTTAATTTCTCACCAATTGCCAGCAAAAACGTCACAATCCTGTTTAGCAAAGCGTCGAGCGCAGTAAGGGAATGACGTATTGGGGATGTTGCACGTGGTGTCAGATCAAACAGACTGTGTGTTCAATCAGTGTACGAAGTCTACATAACATTCAGCACGCACTTCTCTAAACCTACAATACGAAATATACATTTAAATATCTTTAGAAAAAAGCCACAGAACTTAGTGGAAGAACCATGGTTAAGGTTGGAAAAAAGAAGCATGGGAAAAAATATACAAAAAAACCGTACCCGCGTTTTCCTATAACTAATAACATTCTGGAATAAGATATCTCGTCGATACCGCCTATGTTCTTCAGCCTCGCCTTATCGAAGCCAATAAAGGCAAAGCGGAATATATGAATTTTGATGTAATCTAACTTGAATTGGTAATATCACTTGAAAGAGGTCGTGTCATCATAAACATTTCTTACCTATGTACTGCCACTTCAATTTCAGTATTGATAAATGAAAAATTAAGTTTACAACGCCGCGCCGGTTGTGTTGTTACTTTCATCTTCCTTCCCGTACTTTTGTGGTATGTGGAGTCAATACAATATGTATTCTTGACAACACAATAACACAAGAATATATATATAACTAGCTAACCAGGCGCGGCTCCGCCCGCGCGTATGTTGGTTATCGCGCAAAAACATTAACCTCTTTTTCCGCAGTTGGATAAAAACTATCCTATCTAATTTTTTCCCGGGTCTCAAACTATTTCCATACCAAATTTCATTCAAATCGGTTCAGTAGTTTTGGCGTCAAAGCGTAACAGACAGACAGACAGAGTTACTTTCGCATTTATAATATTAGTACTAATCACAAAAATATGTTACTCAAGCAAACCTAGAATTAAGCTTTTTGACGTTAACCTGAAAAGGATCCAATTCATGCGCCAAAAGTGAATAATTATCCCAATAATTTATGAAAATGATACGAGGATTTTTTTATTGCTGATAGGTAATCCTTTGACCACAATCTCCCCTGATGTTAAGTCATGATGTGGTCGAAGGTGTTAACAGGCTTAACCTAGAATTACTGGCTCTCAAGGACAGCTGCCGGGACACACCGTTAGGTGCTTGGCGACAGATTTTCTACTTGAGGGTGGTCGCTAGCCAGGCGGGCTTTCTCAGAATGAGCTACCACCATGCGGTGAAGTTCAAAATTATTTTAAACTCGCGAATTCCATGATCATTTAGAACCATACCTAGCTATAAAAGCGATAAAACGTTTAACTATTGCTACCGCTACAGACTTAACACCATAAGTCAGGTGAACACGATCAAGTGAATAATCCGCTCAGTTAGGTGTGACAATAAATATGCTCGCAACTAGTAACAGCGAGTATTGTCCACATTTGAGCACTGTTAACAACATCTCGTTTGTATAAGGGTTATACGCACAGGAAAACGGCATTATCAGATTTATCAGGTCAATTCAGGGCACGAGGAGGGCATGCTCGCAATTCGCAACCGCAGAGCTTAGAAAAATCTACCAGACTCGTGGGGATACATTGCATTTTTTTTTTTACTTTTCTATGTATTAACTAAAAACAGCACTGTGTGTAATCTAAATAACAAATGAAACCCAAACCCCGAGCCAAAATGGAAAACAATGGGGCCATACGTTGTATCTTACAATAACAAAAAATATTGGAAACATAAAAAAATCATCCAGTTCCGATACTTTTTTGACAGTGTCATTCTGCCCTCGATCTGTCCTAATCGATACCATAAACAGTTTTGTACCCGTGACGAGTAATATATACGTTAATGTGTACATTATAAAGATAAATAGAACAAGGGTATACTTCATCTTACACGGGTCAGAACATTTAGGCATTCAGAATTATTTGCTACCGCCCCTGAATACGTCTTATCTAATACGCCCCCGTTTCATTTGCTTACTATAACGCGTTTTATGTAAACTGAAAACCTTGATAGAAAGTACCAAATTCAAATCCATTCAGCTGTTACCGTGACCACTCACCTCACAAACACACACACAAGCCCTCGCCTCGTCGCAAACACTCAGACGTGCGCACATACTTCCTCTCTCACTCACACAAACACACATTATTTGAATAAAATAATATTAAGATACACATAAATTATTTTTACCACGTCTATGAACTGAAGTAACCATAAAATTTAGAGCAGCACGGCCTTCCACCTTGACCATCTAACTAACCCAATTATTTCCCTTCGATCCTGTGGTATGAACGTTATGTCTAAGCTACCAAGGCCGCCGGTGTCAATTTTTAGGTTCCTTTCCGGGACTAGACAAGAGCTTGGGGTTTTCTGTTAATTAATTTATAAACAATCAGAGATTTTAATGGACACCCCTTTAAAACCATAAAACCATCAACCAACCAACCACATGACATAAACTAGATGAAGAAATCAGGATGTTTTCTACTCCTTTAACTATACACATGAGTGCTTTTATTATAACATACGAAACATTCATTACGTAAACTGATATCTACATGCTATCTACAAAGTATGTGATCGCCCTACATACGACCAACTTACAAGAAGTGGACATGTCCGACGTAATGAGAAAGTTGTGTAAAACTTCCTCGTAAAGCAAACCCTCAGCCCCCGCTGAAATACGGCCTGGATACTCCTGAAACGTACCGTGACGGTCACGTGCCGGTCCCGTGTCCACCCTCGGAATTAATATAATGAAACTTTATCATGATAAAAACTTCTAAATAGATATACCGTCGCTTCTGCCACATAAAATATTATGTTCTCACTATGTCAACCTAACAAAGCTTGTCAAATTAAGTTAGTGGAACTACTCAACGCATTAAAAAATAATCGCTAAGATAAACCACTGAAGATTACTGGCAACAATTTGGTACACCATATACTCTAGGCCTTTGTTGTATGGAGTTAGAGACTCATGAACGAAAACCTACAATGGATGGAATGGATGGATATACTGGATAACTCCAAGGGTCAAGACAACAGTCAATTAGATGGCATAGTTCTGGGACTAAGTTCGTGTAGTAAAATCAGTACTTACATACCACTCCTCACCTTTTATTCCGCCACAAAGCTACATGACCATTCTCCCACAAATAATCATACACTGTACGTATACACGGTATCGAGGAACTGATGGCCCTGGTGTCGCAAGCATCTATTGGCTGCGGTAACCATTAAACATCACGGGCCGCATGCCTGTATGCCACCTTGGTGGTATAAAAAAAAACCACAAAGTATTTCTCACAAAATCTCGTAGATCCAAGTTCGATCTATACACACACACACATACACACATATTCTCATATCCTAACTCCCTCAAACAACAATGCGATAAAAATATTAGTAGAATGTTTGTGAGCTACTACTTTAAGTCGTTGATTGATAATTATATCAATCATCCTGCCCCTATCTATCCCAATTTTACGTACGTTTACTAATACCAATCTCATCTATCGTCCGTCAATAATACTCCCAATACCAGTAGTAGGAAAACTTGCCTAATAGTTTTAAGCACGTGCCAGAAAAACATGAGCTGTCTGTACCGGCTGTTCCAAAAGGATATAAAAATATCTACGATGTATATCTAGTATATGCTAGGAAGTAAGTACATATTATGTCCAGGTACAAAAACAATGCTTTGACATTTGTACTTACATAAAGTTTAATATTGTCCAATAAAAGTAATATTTTTACGACTGATGAGCTAGCCTTATCTTACCCGATGGTAAGGGATTATGTGAGCTTATGTCATTAAGCTGCACGAAGTAGAACAGACTGCAAGGAGAGCTGCTGGAATTGTGTTAACACAACGTGTAATAAATGTAAACATCATCAGGTGCTTGGAGACTTATTTCCCATCTGAGGGTGATAGCTACCCAGGAGGGTATTCTCAAAATGTGGTGACCACCACACAAATGTGAACCTGAGAAAGGCAGCCTAACAACAAAGCCATCACCACCATGTATAAATCGCATGTTCTTAAAAAAACGAAATACGAGTACATCTATTCTACCTATCTTGTCTAATAAAAATGAATGTTTGTGAATATAGGTTTTCTACCACTCATCTCCATAATGGCTTACCAAATTCAGATAAAATGTTGTATATAGATAATATTTTAAGACTGGAGATAACATATATAATACTTTAGTCCTGATTTTCTTTTAATAAGTTTCTGTAGAAGCGCGATACCAGATCACAATTGTTATTTGAAATAACAAGTTTATTTTCTGTGAAAACAAAAACAAGACGAGTAATTTTTTTGTTTATTATAATAGAAACGTTAATTTCTTTAAATAGGGTTGGATTATGCTACCTTTTTCGTTATCTTTCAGAAAATCTGCTTTTGAGGATTATTATTCCTTTATATGTAATTGAGTAGGCGGTCTTTTATCCGTAGTCATTACTATTTATAATTAATCATGATATCTGGTAGCAACACAATAAAATTGACAAAAATGTGCCAGTTTTTGCACAACGACACCTATCTATCTACGTCGTAGCAGCTACGACGCTACGTGACCATCAAGTAAAGAAGCTCTACGATGAATTCCTCAATAACGTTAATTTTCGTTTCTGCGAAATTAAACTTGCACATGGCATGTGTAAGTTAATCCTTCCCTTCTGAACCACTGTATGATTCAGAAGGGCCTTGTTTCTGACGTGGGTAAGGTCTGGAGCAGACAATGCCCTTTTCAACTACAACGAACTGAGTATATTATTGCTAGCACCGAGTCGAGGTTGATACGGCAACAAAATGACAATATTAATTGTTGTAGAATTTTATAAAATACTTACTTTGATGAGCTTGAAAAAGTGCTTGCCGATTCGTTCACAACCGATAGGTAAAGAAATGCCCGCTGCGGTCATTATTGGAGGGGTGACCGCTAACGGCTAGTAATTCTAAGGTAGCCTAGATCTTCGACCGTATCATCACTTACTGTCAGATGAAATAGTGGTCACAGCTAGCCTATCAGCAATAAAAAAATAATTATAAGATACAACACTATTCCATACTAATAAAGAAAATGCATGACACAAAATTACCATTGAAAGATGGACTAGAAACGAGAAAAGTCACATATATCGACAATAGGAACACATATATTAATATTATAATACAATAGTACATATTAAAACCGTACTATTTTATACAGACTGACTGACTAACTGTACTATTAGTAGGTACAGATTTAGCTATATCTACCCGGGTGAGTGTTATAAATGTATAAAATAGTCCTAGGTATTCCAGAACCTTGAAAATGAACATACAAAACTTCATTACAATCTTTAGAAATGAGTTGTTACAAACGCATATCATCACTCTCTCGCAATGGTGACTATTAGTAGCTAACATACATCCTCTAACTAATAATTTTACGGGACGACTCAACAATGGTTTCAGCAGTGGAGTGTTTACTAAATAACGATATGGTGGTTGCAGCTTGTTAAAACTTGAATGACTTGTGGCTGTAATATTCGCATCCTTTGTTAACCTTTCCAAACCGTTCAACTCCGCCAGAGAAGTTCAAATCGATATCACAGTAGTACCGAGATAGCTATCAATATCTGCGGTCAGGAGGTCGCGACAGTTCTGAATTACTTTTTATGTCGTTGATAGGCAACTTTGATCACATTATCTATGTATATACCTCTTGGTGAGTGATAGTGTGGTTGAAGATGTTGGCTCTCAAAGGCTGGAACACACCCTTAGGTTTATAGCAAAAGGTTTTATAACATAAGACTAGGGTAGAAAAATAATAGCAAAATATCCTTATACATAAAAATTACGTGTCCCGTTGTTTGTCCGCGATGGACTCCTAAACTACTGAACCAATTTTAAATTTAATTTGCACGCCGTATGCAATTTGATACAAATTGAAAGATAGGATAGCTTAATCCGTGCGAAGCCGAGCGGGCCGCTAGAATATTTATAGTTTTTTATTTTTACGCAAAATATTGTCGAACTACTAAAGAAGGAATGTACTTACTTTACAGAATTATATAAAACTTTAAGATAAACTTAGGCAATTTAAAATAATCTACTCATAAAAGGGCTATCTCTCTAATAATAGGGCTTTATACATGAAGTTGCTGTTCTAACGTTTTAACTTAGATTGTGATTTTAGAAACTATAACATTCTAAATTTTTAAATAGATGTAACATTCGATGTTCGAATTTCAATTGTTTTTAAATTAAGCTTTTAACGATATATACGGACACAGCGAAAATCAAAGTAGGCAGCAAAAAACTGCTCGTTATCATTGACAGCATTGGTACGTTTGGAGAGGGAGGGGATAACGAACGCACCGAGCATTATTGGTTTAACCACTTTCGAAGTGAGCTTTGACCTGATGGATGAATCACGATGAAGGTGCCACTAAAGCCACGATACCAGTAAGGTATATTAAGATGAAAGTGATGGTGGAAGCATATGCTTCCGGTATCAAACTACTAAAGAATCGTGACTTGGTATGACGAACTTCTAAAATGTTTGCCTCATGATTGGACTGGTATGCAGAGAGCAACGCGCGCTGAATCTTGCCTTACCTTGATAAATTTATAGCTTTTTTATCAATTTCTATTAGAAGCATCTTCCGGATGTCTTGACTCTTGGGCGCATAATAAGTATAATAGACGAAAAAAAAACTGCAAAGCCCATAATATCATCGGCATTCACCTCCTTGGCGACAAATTAATATTTCAAAACTTCAAAGAACAAATAACGAACCTACCTTTTCAAAAGGTTTCACAAAGTCCTCGACAACAACTCACCTCCATTTCAATTACTGGGCTACGTTTCTATATCAACATTTTAATTTGTTGGCAAATCACTTTGCAGGTATTCGTTTCTTGACTTCTTAGAATCTACGATTCTATTTGGCTTCTTTTTGCCTTCTACAGTTTGTATACGCATATTGTTTGTATACTTGAGTGATATATATTTGTAACGAATCCAATCATACTCCGGCCGCCGAGAGAATGCGTTTGACAGTACGTGTTTTAATTGGCGTTGTGGCTTGTAAATGGAGTAAAATAAAATATTTACCCTATTTGTATATACTTTATATACTTTGGTGCCTGACTAATACAATATTATGCAGTCAAACTGTCTATGTTACTTTGAACTGGGGAAAACATATTCACAAAACGAACTGTCAAACGCATTCTCTCGGCGCGGCGGCCGGAGTTTAGTTCGTGGAAAAAGTTCAGTTAAACAAAATTTACAATCAGTACTATATAATATTTATATTATACATGCGAAAGTAACTCTGTCTGTCTGTCTGTTACGCTTTCTCGCCAAAACCACTGGACCGAATTGAATGAAATTTGGTATGGAAATAGTTTGAGACCCGGGAAAAAACATAGGATAGTTTTTATCCAACTGCGCAAAAAGAGATTAATGTTTTTGCGCGGTAACCGACATACGCGCGGGCGGAGCCGCGCCCGAAAAAGTAATGAAAAATATTGGAAACAAATTTAATACCTACAAGATATTCGTATATAGAGATTCCGATTAGCGATTGCTCAAAATACAAAATAGCTTGCTCGTAAGAGTTTTGAAGGAATAAAAGACATACAATAATGCCACCAGACCCTAATAAATAGTGTTTTATTTATCAGAGCAAAGAGCTCTTGTTTCTGGGCAAATTCTTATGGACACCATATATATTAATAATCTTAAAAAAAAGCGACTATCAAATTTAAATGGAACAACATGACAAGCACCAGCTTTCGAATATAAATAAAGTTATCAAATTCGGTACACCTAGTAAAGAGCTATGAGGTAACACCACAAAAAAACAGACAAATTGAGAACCTCATCGTTTATTTAATTCGGCTAAAAATTTACTTAATATCTACCTACACTAACTAATTAAAACAAAAAAAGGTTAAAATATGAAGTCAAATGTTGTATAGCTAATGGTACGGAACCCTACTTGCGCGGGTCCGACTCGCACTTGGCCGATTTTTATAGCGCCCACACTTGACCACTGTATCACCTGATGTTAAGTGATGATGCGATCGAGGATGGAAAAATATTAGATTAATTTCGATAATTATATTCAATATATCTTTACTATTCTGCATAAATTTCCTAATATAAAATAACTAGCTTTCTAGGCGCGGCTCCGCCCGCGCGTCTGTTGGTTATCGCGCAAAAACATTAACCTCTTTTTGCGCAGTTGGATAAAAAATATTCTATGGTTTTTCCCGGGTCTCAAACTATTTCCATACCAAATTTCATTCAAATCCGTCCAGTAGTTTTGGCGTGAAAGCGTAACAGACTGAGTTACTTTCGCATTTATAATTTTAGTACTGATAAATGGACTTCATGTTGACGACGTGATGTCAGAAATGCCAAGTAGACTAGCTGGAAAACGTGTGACACGCGTCGAAAACTATTCCGGCTGATCGAAATTTCAAAAAAATATCAATTTAATTAATTTTCTGCTTATATTTGTTAGTATAAATAATAGATTTCCGCAAAGTAACGCCTAATTTATTCATTATTTTTATATGTTCTTTATGTTGTTAGAGAATATGCTTATACCGACGCCACACGTTTAGGATAAGGGTAAAAGATAATGATGATAATCTACTTGTATCGTTTGTACCACAGAAAAGAATATCTCTATGGTTTGTACCGTACAAATATTTCCAATAAAATCATTTATCAAGAGAACTCCAAATATATATTGTTAATGACATCGTTTCGACCATGTCCTGGTGGCTATCTCGAGTGCCATACTTTTTTATCAGGTTGAGATAAGCCTCAACTAGCAATTTGCATGTATTTTGGGGGCATTCTACAAAGCAACAACATCGACTACAACTCGATATCTTTACAGGTTCTTATCTCGTGGGGGTCGCAGTAGTATGCTAGTAAGATGGTAGTTTAACTGATTTTCAAAAAAGGAGGAAGTACTCAATTCGACTGTATTTTTTTTAATGTTTCTTACCTCAGAACTTTCGACTTGGTGTACTGATTTTGATGATTCTTTTTTATTTGAAAGTTGGTGCTTCCCGTGTGGTACCATTTAAATTTCATCAAATTCGGTTTAGCCGTTTTTGAGTTACATTCCAATAACTGAATAGGGTTTTCTATGTTGATGATATAGTCGTTGACAGTGTATGACAAGCGATCACTTAAGGGTCACATAAAAGGGTATTTTTTTTGTTACAAAAGAAATTAATAGTCATATCATTCAAATTATTGGAGTACAAAATTTTATGCCCAAGCCGGGTATCGAACTCGCGTCCTCCGACATCGCGTCGGATGCCTAATACCATCTCGGCCACCTGGGTCTTAGCATTTCTGCCGAATTTTTGTGCTCCATTACTTAAACCGTCATAGAGAACGGTGCACGGCCATCAACCAGACTACTAGACTTCATCTGATCGAAAGAAGTATTTTTTCAAACACTTAACTCTCGGTATCATGTCGCTACCCTTCTATATTTTTTTAATATGATTCCCACCTTGGGCATACAATTTTGCACTCCAATAATTTATTTGATATGATTTTCGCTTAACACGTGATAGTGCTTGTAATCATATTTCGAAATGTAATCGTCTTCAACACTCAACTGTGAAATAACTTGTCGAAGTCGGTCTCAAAAGTCCAAACGTGTCAAAAGTCCAGTCGAGTCAAAAGACCAGTCGAGTCAAAAGTCCAGTCGAGTCAGAAGTCCAAACGAGTCAAAAGTCCAGTCGAGTCAAAAGTCCAGTTAAGTCAAAAGTCCAGTTAAGTCAAATATAAGTTTTGAACTGTCATGGTACACGACTCCGACAAGTTATTTTACACTTTTGAGTGTAGAAGTCGGTTTCATTTTCTTGTAAAAAAAACCAGAAAGTGCTGCTGCCTACCTTCTGCTATTTTTGAAACTACGATACCCAAGACGCCGGCCAAGCATGTGGTTCAAATCCCCCCTTAATGGGGGAGGCTGTGTTCAGCAGTGAACAATCCGACTGATACAGTACCGCACAAGGCTCGTCCGTCTCTCTATTCTTTATTCGGATATTTACTAGTACAAAAAAAACAACAATTGACCTATATGGGCTACGTACCTATAAAAGAAAAATTTTGATTGAATGACACGGCACTGGTAATTGCTCCACAGAATACTGACGTGCTAGTAGTAGTCCGTATGTAGGTACTTACGTCGCCGATGTTGTACCGACATATCGGCGTCAATATAACAAGCACAAACATGGTAATATCAGTATTCAGCGGTAAACACTGTGTGATTATTGATTATACCAGTTGTTCCAAACGCAGTCTGTCAGTTTCCACTATGAGCAAAATATTTTTGACACAAACATATATAAATAAGTATCGTTATCGTATCTATTATACTATATACAATACAAAAACATCGAATTACCCTGCCAGTAGTGTGTTATATGGTAAAATAGATGTACTTTCATTATTGGGTCTAAAACTTTTTTCTATTAAGATTTACTTGCCTCTAATGAAAAAAGGTCATAAGTACCTATATGGAAAAAATATACCTGTCATCTACCTAAGTCTGTTTTTATTGGAATGAACAATATGGGACTTGCTGTTCCCATATTTTTCATTGCATTATATGAAACATTGTCGAAGAATTATTGTTATACTTTTTGTTCCTAGAATTTGCTTTCTTAACGCGCTCATATGGGGATACGATCTAGAGATTTTAGAGCGATGGTCATAAAAATAGACTTAGTTAGATGACAGGTATATTTTTTCCATGTACTTATGACCTTTTTTCATTAGAAGAAAAGAAAATCTTAGGATGGCTTAATCCTACTTCCTAATGAAAAAGCCTTAATGATTTTCTGTCTCTAAGTAAAATTGTCTTTGGTGAAATCTCTGCAGCTCTAAATAAAATTGCTCAGTAATTAGATCAACTAAAACGAAACGACCTATCCATTTTACCCTTTTCAATTCTTTTTGTAAACTGCGTAAGCTATCCATGAGACTTTAACATCCCATTAATTTTCATCTAAATTGTGCGTAATTAGGTTTCATCACGGACAAATTGTTGTTGTACTTACAGGATTCTACTGGAGATATATCTGGTCCCTCGTGGGAGGTCAACATCTTCAACGTGATTGCTCCGGGCAGCACGCTACTTGACACCGACACCGTGACAAATTACTTCACAATATCTCGCGAAAGATCTCACAAATTATACGAAATCAGGAGAAAATATCGCGGAGCCCAACAGGCTGTTTCTACATTGCATTATCGATTGAGGGTCGAGGGTAGTCGCGCATGCGTTCGCCCTTATTTTCCGCGCATGCCCTTTGCTGCCACCGCCATTTTGGTACGGAAGAACGTCATTTGACAAGCAGTTTAACAACTTCCGGTTTTTATTAAATATGTCACGTGTCGGCTCAATTTTCCTATGACTAATTTGATGACGATCTACCCTTAATGGTGATGAAAGTAACATTTTGTTAATGGACTTTACAACGTTTTTAGCACTTCCCGGACGTCATTAGTCTGAGTTTTTGCTATAATATTATTTGTAACCATTATTGTGCCTCTTGCGCTGTAGAAAATGTGTTATTTTCTGAAAGTAATATAAAACTAAAATAATATATGGCTAGGTTCTCTATAGTTGACTTTACAATTGCATGGGCTACATGAAATGTCGCAAAAATATCGTAAATAGCGTAATAGTATTATTTGTTAAGATAAGTCTTTAGTTAGACTAATCAGTCATAGACATAAGCTCGGCGAAAGAGCCATATTCTGTAAAATTATAATCATAAAGATATATCAATCGATATTAGCATGAATGTTATATACAGCCTCACCTAAGATGATTTTTTGTCGAATTGAAAGTATGGACCATCAGTTCTGGCCAGTGTCGGAAAAAAATAACTATTCTGGTTTCGATTGCAGTTTTGTGAAACTTCTTCGTGAAACTCGAAGAAGAACTCTAAGGTTTATTTTGCCATCCAGCGTTTCATGGTCTAATTTGTCTACTCTCGCTCATAAAAATGGTCATTATAATCATTCTACCCTTAGATTAGTTTACTAGTTTTGCCTGTACATAGGAAAGTAAGCACTTACATGTTGTAAATACTGATTTATTTATTTTCAATTTAATTATTTTGTTTATTAAAATTATTTCTACAATTATTGAAACCTTCAATTTTTTTGTATATTTATTAGATGTATTTTAAAAAATTAAGGTTCTTAGCATAGAACCTAACTCAGGCATTTACTCGAATATCGTATGAAATAAAAAAGGTCGACTTATTGTCAGCACAATTATATTTTCGTTAAAAATAGTTAATGTACCATGTTTAAAAATGTCCCTGTGTTTTGACATAGCATAAAGAGTCATCGCGATATTTACACGCACTAGACACATATAATAAAATAATAGCAATAAATTGTTATAAATTAATTTTTATTGAAAATCGTAAATAAATTTACATAAAATATTAATAAATATTACATCACGTGTACAAACGTATTTGCGTAGTGTATAGTATTGTTGTGATGGTGGCAACGTGGGGCTGCATGTGTATGCGTGTTTGTAGAGTGTATGTGTGTGAATGTTACGTGGGAGTGCGGGTCTAATAGCCAGCCAGCTCAGCGAAGGTGGAGTCCATCTCGTCGGCCAAGCTCTTGTATCTGTCCTTGTTGATGCCGAGCTCATCTGGGGACACGCCACACAAGCACAGTTACTTACAAATTCTTTGCAACCGCGACAAAGATATATCCTATGATAAAAATATGCATATATATGAACCGAAGAATTGCGACTGTTAGAAAGAAGACTTCTGATGTAGAATCTGCTAAGATTGGTAGCACGACAATCCTAAATATTCTGACTTCGATAAACAATGTAAAAGCATTACTGTCTTTACATTATAGGTATCATAGAAGAAAAATGTACTGACGATCAAAAAGGAAATATTACGAAGATTTTTCTAGTATATTAATCAAGACCTAGTATGTTTTGGAATAGAAAAATGCTACAAGGAAACAATAATCAACTACGTTACCTCTTGATTAGGATTAGGTAAATCTGAATTCATTATAAATAGTTAAAAAGTAGTACCTATTCGTTATAGCATCGACAAATCTTTAACTAGGATTCTATGCACAGCCTAAATTAGCACATCAACTTACTTAATTGAAAATGTAAACAATTGTAGAATTTCATTGGATATTGCAGAGTTAATTACACTTTTGAAGGCAGTTCTTACAACTATAAACTTTGCTAATTTTAAGAATGCGATTAATGGTTATCTCTTGTTTGTTTAAAACCAATTTTATTGCAGAAGCGAATGCTTTAACAGACAATTTTATGTGGAAAAATTAAATTAAAGCTAGTAAAAGATTAAAAGAAATAGTACCTTGAAAGCATTGGTCCGCCATTGTAGCAGCAAAGCGTAAGACATGTTAAACACAACACAAAAAGCAGGGCTTAATACTACGAAATCTAAAGGATCGCCAGCCAATTAGTCTACTGTTTAGTGACAATCCCCTAAATATCGGTTATAGGTTAGAATGCGTTAACGAAGTACAAGGTAGACGTAATGTTCATCGTGAACTGGGGGCGGTTGAGAACAGTCACCGATAGACACATAGATTTACAACAGAAACTTTCAATATAATGTATAAAAATTGGATGTGGATATTATTTTAATATTTTTGGACGAAAGAATCGACAAGACCATGATCGTAGTGTATGTCGACAAGGATTTATAAATACAAAATGGACTTTATGGAGAGAGTAAAACGGACGGTATTGTCTTAAACTAGGTGCTGCTAGGGTCGGTTAGTATCCTGTCAGCTCGGCGAAAGTGCCATCCAAGTCATCGCATATCGCCTTGTATTTCTCCTTCTCGTTGAATAACGCGTCTGTAAAATTTTGTCATTAGATAGTAACTTAAAAAGTAAATCTCCCCGAGTCTTGTTTATAGTTCGCTTAGAGATTAAAAAGCTTTGCAGAGAGAAGCCATAGTATTCTCTTTCTGTTAAATTTTAGAAGATTATGTTATTATTTGATTAAGAGTCATTTTTAATTTTTAATTCATTGCATAAGAACCAACAAACTTATTGACAGTTAAGAAACAACTGTGAATGAATGAATGTAGACATACTCAAATCTATTTGTCTAAATTTTATAAAACATTTGTTTATCCAATCATTATTGTGTATAATATTCATGTTAAATAGTATTTAGCAGTTTTGATAACTACGTAAATGAATTATAATACGATAGTAAAATACGAGTATATGCTTTGTAAATAATGTTATTATATAAAATTTGTATGCACTTTGCAATAAGTTTATTCGTTTAATAGTAATTTTAATTTAAGGATGAATAATAATTTAATATTCTGATTATTTAAAAGATCTTAAGATTTTAGTGTGGATTTCCACAGGGTCATACCTTCGAGCCTGTCGACTTCCTTCTGCAATTTCTTAACAGTCTTCTCTGCGAATTCAGCGCGGGCTTCGGCTTCCTTCAGTTTGCTGGTGAGGGTCTTCAGTTGCTTTTTGAACTCTTCTACGCGCTGGTTGGCTTTCTCTTCTGATACTTCCAGGGATTTGAGGGAGTTACCTACAACCTGAAAAAGGAAATCCATACCTCAATATTTGTTGTTACCGTACGTCAACAATACCATGAATGGAACAAATTCTTTCGCATTCTAAAAAAATATTGGCACGTGTAGGTCCATGGCAGAAATTTGTATTTGTAATTTATAGGAAAAGTGTAAGTGGAGTGTTTTATGTGTAGAAATAAAAACGTTCTTAAATATTTTACCTTCAATTCCTCTTCAAGTTCTGAGATCTTAGCGTCACCAGACTTTACACGGTCTTCAGCTACTTCGAGTTCGTCTTCAACGAAGGCCAGTTTGCGTGATACCTGCGTGACACAATGCATGTGGATAAGGTTTATATTACTGACCTTACAAGACCCTTTGAAACAAAACATAAAAGGATAAAATGGAGTTTAACAGCTAACTTAAATAAAATAAAACAACGATCCGTACCACAGTTAGGTACGCAAAATATTAATGATAAATACTAATCAATTTATACTACATAAATTTGAGTCCGTGCTATCAAAAAAGCAATTTGCTGCAGACAGTAGGTACCACAATATCCGTGTTCGTGTCTACGCCAAGATCTGATAGCACATCTTTTTATAATCAATCCCAATCCCAAAGAAATAACATTATCCGTTGAAAAGGATTTAATTAGTAGCGTTTTTTTTACTATCGACTGTCTTTAACCACTTTCTCATATAATATGTTATTTATTGATGATGTGAGTGAACATGTAAGAAAGCTCGACTTAGAATATGAACTGAATCTGAGGGGCAGATGTTGGTGTTGAAAGGTTACCTCATCGGATTTGCCATCGGCATCCTCAGCCAAGAGACGGGCTTCCTTCAGCTGGTTGGTGAGTTGGTCCATGCGCTCCTCGTCTTGCTGTGCTCTGTTCTCTAATACTTTGCACATACTGAAACATTAACATATTTTTGCTCTAAGAACATAATATTTCATTATGTTATTACTGTAGGTAGTAAAGAACACCAGATAACATACATCTGCTTAAGGAAGGTACTAAAAGCAGCACTGGTGCGTTGCCAGCATGTTAGTTAGAGATACCTTTGACTTATTTTTTTTGTTAATAGCATTTTTGGAAATTCTATCTGTAGTTTACATGTGCCTGTGCTTTCTGATTTTGGCACGGTTGTGAAGGGTGTGGGAGTGGTCCTTCTTTTCTATTTTTGTAGTATACCTTATTATACCTCTCTTCAGACATGTTTTGAGGTGATGTAGCCAATTTATTGAGCGTCTTGTCGTTCAGGGCAAGGTAGAAGGCACGAGACCGCTCGGGAGGTCACCCATGCAATGGACTGACCAAATTAAATCTGGTGTGGGTGGTCCCTTACATGACTGCACCAGGATGACCGTGAATAGAGGGCGATGGCGTGACATTGTGAGTCGCATTACATCTGTCCCCACTACAACTACATGACGACCACGACCGCACCTATTACATTACAGTTCATGAAGGCGACATTAGCCTATTAGGCGATCAGCTGCAAAACAAAAGTAATGTGTTAAATAAAAATTCAAGAGCAACTGACCGGTTGTTCTCGTCAGCAGACTGCTGGGCCTCGAGCAATTTCTGCTGGGCAGTGCCGGACCTCTCCTCTGACTTTTCAAGGTCCTCCTCAATCTGCTGGACCTTCCTGTTCATGGCAGCGACTTCAGCCTCGGTGGCGGTGAGCAGCTTCTCCTTCTCTTCCAGGTCCTTGTTGGCCTGATCAAGCTTGTTCTTGTTGACGATCAAGTCTTCCTCAACTTGAGCAAGCTTCTTCTGGAGCTCACGGACTTCCTCGTTCACCTAGAATGAGTGTTGTTTTAATTATGACTGAATTTGCAGTTTTCTGAAGACTAAATATTTTATACATAGAAGCTCTTCTAATTGTAGTCCTTACTAATAAAATTATATTTTTACATTATTAATGCTAACGCTAGTTTAATATATTAAAAGTCTAGTTGTGTATCTATTTGTTACTACGCTTACACCACTAAATCAATTTTGATATTTTATGCCCCATCAACAGAAAATACAAAACACATACAAATTCTCAAGTGCGAAACCAAATAACCCGCGTATGTTTTTTTTTATTGGTATCATTATACAATGTAAAGACAAGGAAAAATTATCATAATAAGAAAGTTTCTAATAATCCAAACACGAGTGTCAAAATATAAAACCCAGTTGCGCTTGCAATCCAACAATCCAAAGCAAAAATTTCTATTTATGAAAGTTTTAACTTGAAATATTATAATATTTTTAGTGGAGACTCTTTGAACCTGAAATTTAGTTTACCTTAAATTGTGTGCGTTATTTACTATTGTAGATTAGGTATATTCCAACTTAGTACTGAATTTTAATAGTGTTTTAAGTGTATACCTTCTCGGCGCGGAGGTTGGCGTCTCTGGCCTGCTGTTCGCAGGTGTCAGCCTTGTCCATGGCATTGTCCTTCTCCAGCTTCATCGCCTGCATCTTCTTCTTAATCGCGTCCATGGTGGCGGTTTTTTGTCTTTACGGTCCGGTCGAATAAATACGCCACTTACGGCCTGAAAGTATCAAGTTATATATCTGTAGGTACATCTTAAGTGTTGACTTTTCTGAAATATATATTATGTCAATCATTCATTCAGTCAACCCTTTCGTATAGTTTTTAGTAAATTTGTGGCAGGACTAAATGAACCACACGGAATAAAGTATTTGAATGTAATTATTTTATAATTATAACTGTATATGCCCCGTGAGGTGCCGGGCTAGAATTTCAACCCCATTGCTACCTATAGGTGTCGTAAGAGGCGAATAAAGGTAAAATACTAGAAGGTGGGCAGCAGCGCCTTCTGAGGAACACTTATATCTTAAACTGCGATCCCCAAGACACCTACCAAGCGTGGGGATTTTGGCAAACCCTCCCTTAATGGGAGCGCATGTGCCATTAATAGTGGACAACCCGACTGATACAGTACAGTTTTATGTATTGAAGTTTTGTCTAGACATTAGCAAAGCAAAAGCGACAAATTGTTATAATTTAATCTCGAAATATTGTGTTGTTGAGGCATTTGCTTAAAAATATCTGATACGTCATTCTCTGAACGTTCATCTCGGCAAACATCCCGTTTTCATCCCAGACGAAACAACACACGCCCTTCCTTCGCTAATAACTTTACTCCATCCTCCCGCAATCGAGATGAAAAACAAACGTTAACCTCTCTTCACACACATCACGCTGAAACAACATGGAATTTCCCCAAGAGTTTGAATGAAAATTCAGTAAATGTCTGTGATTTATGTACCTACGTACCTACTTCTTGAGTAGGTACTAAGTAGAGCATACAAGTAGGTAGTTTAGTCAGACTGTGCTACAGATTAATTACTTCTGAGCATGTTTTACAAAACTTATTGTAAGGCTAGGTCTTTTTTTACTAGGACGGGGTGTCATAGCGGTTTCGCTCCGAATAGAAACCTTACCGACTTTCTCAAACTTTATAAGCATAAACCATAAATTCTCAAACTTTATTTACATAAATTTAACCTGTTGTTCGAAAATTATAAAACATACAAACAAACGCCGATATCCGAATTAACCAGTGAAAAAAATATTTTTTTTATACGAAATGAGATTGTAATATACAATCCACTGCGCTGTCTACACCGGACAGACTTTGGATGAGTCCAAAGCAAGTCTTTTACTACTTACGAAAGAAATGGCGACCCGTGGGTACAACCTTGGGGAGGTATAGACGTGAGAATGCTATTTTTATAAGTTCTACCTATGTGCTCTAGTGGAATTTATTTCGCACCTTATTGTCATCCATCACACAAACAACACGGTACAACAATCATCTGGACACACGGCATTATCCACGGGTTGTACTCGTATATACCACCACCATCACATGCGCACCAGCATCCGCCCTTCGTCGCCCTCCAAACTTTCTAAATTGCCTACCCCAAATCTAACTTTACGCATTACATTGCTATTATATAAGTCTCCTAATTGAGGCTAACGAGACCTTTTAAAAAACAAAGCTAAACTATTAAGTATATAATAAAACTTAATTAATATATTCTGGTGCCACAGTATGGAAATCCATAAAATAGATAAGTATTTAAAAAATATTTAAATACATTTAGCTATAATTTCTCAAAATTTTCCTGCTTTGGTACACAGTCGTGACGTCAGAAATGTCTCGTATTAGGTATCATGCAATTAAAAGTAATCATATTTTTTAAACATGTGTTATTCATAAAAACAATCCAAGCTTCATGCTTTTGGAATTACAAAGCTACTCTGTAATTCAAAACAGGATTTCCTGCTTTATTTTACATCGGTGCTAATAAATTTAATTGTCTGGTTAAGAAAATCAGTTTTGACGGTAAGATGTCCTTAAAACGAGTACGAAAGTCAACGTAAAAAATAGCCCAGAAGATGTTTTGTTTTTGTATTCTAATATGGGCGTGTGAACAAAAGCTTTACAAACTATTCGGGCTCATACGTTAGTTATCCGGTTTAGACTTGGCTCGTTGCCAGTTGCCAGATGGAGATGCATAACTGGGGTCATGAAGCTGATTTATATTTCAACCCAATTAATTTTAGAATCGTATTTATTGGCGACTGTTTGAGACATGATACATTTGTTTGGTATGCGTAATATTGATGTCACCTAGTATTGTGATAGTATCGCATAGATTTGCTGTACATATAATCAATAGCTATATTAATTATATATGTGCTAGTACAGTACACATCCTATCTACATACCTACTTGGATGACAAATTTTTCCAGAGATGGGACCTAGCTGTATTGATTTTTGCCCGTGTTATATCTATGCCTACAACCTTGTTGGTATACGTAACTCTTACATTTTTTAGCTATCGTTAGGGCCATTTTTGAGAATGCCATTAGTGTCCAAGTTGTTTGATGGCTTCTAAGTATATTGGTTTATTAGTATTTAGGTTATGATGGAACTGGCTTGCAGTTTTGTAAAACTATCTAAAATATTTGATTTAAAAAGATGAAAATATTTACCTACCTATACATGCACACATAGGTATAATACTTGTTTGATAAGCGTGGGGAATAAGGCAACCTCGGCAACTCAATGGAGAAGGCTGTAAAGTGCAAAAATCTAATAATTCTAATTCACCCCAACCTTTTTGTTTATAAAAAACTTTCCTTTTTTGCTAGCATTTTCCTATTTACAATATTTGCATGTGAAATGATTCCCAAATCTCTTCTTTTGTTTACTCTACAGCAGAACGTTATGTGCATTCATTTAAAAAATATTTTATTACCATTACATATCTTCAAACTTACTCGAATTCCTATGAATACTTAACAGTTGATTTCTAAGCAAAATCAATATTAGAAGGCGAGAGCTATGTTGTAGCTGTTTCAATAGCCGACAACTGAAATACAGCCGGTTCATCGGGATTTACTTAATTGAAGAATTAACAACTTTTCGGGATAGTTCAATGTTGTTCGCTACAGGAATAGATCCACGTTTTTGCCCGTTTCGTTAGCTGTAGAAATTAAGCCAGTGCGGGGAATGTACTCGTATAATTGAATCCGTCAAATGATTTAGTTCCTACTAAGGTACTACTGCGAAGTGAATCGTCAAAAGAAACATTTTGAACACGTATTTTAGAAAGAGAGTACCTTACAGATATACCTTATAGAAATTATAATATATTCTAGAAGATATGACAAATACTAAGCCTAATCCGAAAACACGAGTCTATATTTCTCTCGATAAAAAATCACGAATACAGCTTTACAATTTCTCTTAATCCTTTTATTGTGTTTATACAGTAATTCGTATCAAATCATATTTCCAATTATTATGAACCAACGATGTGTAAAGTACCTTAAAGATTTTTACCGTTATTAAAAAGCTAATTTCATTGAATTTATTTTTAATCTTTATTTATATATTCCGTAGTTCTGCTTAGCTATGAAAAATTTGGTTCCTCCGTCTTACGCACTCTGTCTGAAATTTTTCAGAGATGATTTAACCTGATGGTTCTGTTATATTACAGATAAACTCTGACGTATGCGTTGGCTTGAAACGTAGAATACTTTTCCTTTTTTTATCCTCTACCTGCTGCTTGTATCGTAAGTATTTCTTGAACGAATTAAAATATACTTCTGAGATGCTTTAGTTGACGTTAACGCGACTAATTAAGACATTTGAAAGGTATTCGTCGGTAAATCTAGGTACAATCCTTTCACTGCGAATGGGCTTATTAGTTACCTATGTTTTAGGTGCGGACTTACGTAATCATTTTATTTGCGTTGTTAAATAAACAGCGTTAAATATTAATGACCGGTTATGTAAACGTTTGTGCACGTAAGTGGAGTAAAATTTCAGAACAATCAGCCTTAGTAATTAGATAATATAAATATATTATCTGCTTTTTAAATTCGCTATCCAACAAAAGGCGGCGGGGTCTATTAGGCACAAAACGCAAGTAAGCAAAAACTTTGTACAATATACTTGTGTCATCCTTTGGGTTGCTAAAGAAGGCAATAAAGGCTTGTTGGTTGTCTGTAAGAAATGGCTTTGGCGTTAGAGCCCCCATTTTCTAATATAAGTTTAATACTGGTTGTGCTGTTTTAAATTGTTTCAAGTATTTAAAATTAGTGTTCAATAAAGATGTTTGTATAATAATTGTTTTGTAATTATTGTACCTACCTTGTGTATGCGTGGGATGAGATGTGATGATAAGAATAATGTTGATGATGATGTTAATCTAGTCGTTATTTTTCTTTTTACTAGATCTTTTTTCTAGTTTCATTTACCGAACAGTATCGAACCTCCGATCCCGATGTAGAATCATTTGGTTTGAATTTAACTATATGTAATGTTTAAATGTTGTACTGTTTTTAAAACTCACCCTAAGCAGCTGAGGATTAGTAGAAAAAAAATTCACAAGATGAGAATACATTTATATTGTTATGAATTAGTTAGTAGTAAATAAAATAATACCAATGAAAACTTTTCATCTATGTATTGTTTTGTTCGGAGCAAGTCATCCTATAAGTGAGATAATACTAGAAAGAGTGAGGTAGGCCCTTAAATACTGTTTCTTGCCGGTTCTTCCCGCAGTGGCTATAACACTTTTTGCTAAACGTGGTAGTAGAATGTAGAATTTTAAATTGAACTTCGCGCGCTACGACTACTACGACGTCTACGAAGCTTGGAAGCGTCGTAGCATCGAGCAAAAAATTATTCGACGATGATAAAGTAATTAAAAATAAAATTGCTAGCGTGCAATGGATCCATCTTGAGATTTACGGACTATGTTGTGCTCACCTCTTTTATTAAGCAGGTAACAGAGCGTCTCTTCTATTTTTATACTTTTCCTTATAGTTTACGTACAGAATGCCGCTAAAAAGAGAATATATAAATGAAAAAAAAAACGTAATTTTATATTTTACTCTTATAACTTATCTATATATCGAATCAATTACATAGTTCTACATAATAAGTTATTTAGTATTGCAGCCAAAAAACAATAACGTCTTTCAAAATGATTTTGATACAACTTAATGTGGTAAATTGAATGGAGGAATCCATTCAATAAAAAAGGCCTTAAATTTTCTTTTTGCAAATGTATCACAGTTTATCGTACAGATAATATTTAATAGTGAATGAACGCTTAACCTTGAAGTACTGACTTTCATACATTTTAAATACGTGCCTTATATCCAATTCTGTACTCTCCCAAATATTTATGAGTTAACGTCGATGAGAACATCGAGCAAACTGCACCAGCCAATGTTTAAAATAACCGGGTATATGACGTACACATGTGTAACATCACATAAAACTGAAATAACGCCAGCGAATTTTGATTCTGATGCTATCGGTATGATGCAATTCGGTTTCAGTAAGTATTTTCAATAGGTATAGTAGGAACATAGAGTGCATAAGGTTTGCGATATTTTCACGTTGACTGTGTCGTTGGTTGAGTGGCGTAGATATTGCTTTAGAATCTCGAAGTCGTGGGTTCAGACCCCGAGTTGGACTGTTATTCAGGGCTATTCTGTAAAGAAATTCTCAGTATCTGTTCGAAGCCTGGAACAGTTTTCGTTTGATGGTAATATGCTCAAAGTATATCTAGTGAAACGTCGGTTGTACTTGTACCTCTGGATTACAAGTACAAGTGTAAAGTCTTGAGAATATATTAAAAAAGTATATACAATATTTGTATTATTGGGTTTAAAATAAGTTACAGTGTAGGAGTTACAGTAGATAATTGAACACTAGTCTGTTAGATGGCGGTTGGAGTGTTTCATTATCATCAATATCATATTGTTATTGAAAGCCTGACGTTGCCCAGCTAAATCATGCAAATTCCACCGTATAAAGCAGCTACTTTACGTTTTCCTTATGAACCATTGATGTGCACGAGGGTACAGTAATGGTGATTCCATCTTTTTTTGGATCTAAGTAGTTCAATACATACTATTTAATTCATATTGATGAGCCACATTACTTTCACAGAACGACGTGAGCCAACGTCGAGTTCAAGTCATTTTCCATTTTCAGCCAAGTTTCAGGCTCTCAGGTTAGTATAACAAACTGCATGGTTGACGTATTGGTCACTCATACAACGTAAACAAGTTCATAACGACAATATCGTTTCTTTTTCCACAAGAAATAATAAACTCAACTAACAACATCATAATATCTCTACGTACCCATAGGGGTTGTTCGGAAATCACTGAATGCGGTGAATTTTACACTCGAAGTCGTTGGGAAAACAAGCAAAAGTTCACTTGACAGTTAATAACTACAACTTCTTCTTTATGTGACTTCTGCGGACTTGTTACAATTTCGCCAATAACAGTTGAATATGTTGCTCGATGCAAAACAGGGTGAAGATTTTCATCAGGTGAATGGTAGTCAATTGTCATTTCAGAGAGCATTTATTTTACTTGCGTATGGTCGGGAAATAATTATAACTACTCGTGAGTTACTCGATGCTCGTTCGGAAACGACTAAGTTAACATATTACATCACGTTTAACCCTGGCAAATGGTACACTGGTGAGAAATCACACGTTTCCGAACGCAGCCTTAATAGTTTAACAAAATGTGACAATGGCTTGAGTTAGGTTTTTTTAATTATGATAATTAAATTAAGTCTCGTTTCGTAACCATAAACAATCCACAACTATCAGCATTTCTTTATCAGATGTGTAGGTACATACCATATGAGTTATACGAAGTCAAAATGCGATGTTACCTAAAAAAAACATCTAAAGCATTCCAAGACCTTGAACTGTTTACATCGACTTACAAATGAGCTATTTTTGATTTGATGATTGACATTCTAAGAGGCAAACGTGTTCGTTATTTGATCAATACACACGCGGAGTTATGACGTACTGTATATTTTATTGCCTTATTTTTACACAAATCCTCCCACGAAACGTATGAGCCTTATTGCTGTATACCTTCTTTAAAGACATTACTTTTCACCTTTTTTTTTACCGGCGGTATGCCTTTATTAAACAAAATACTACGAACTATATACAACACTACAGCTACTACAATAAAAGCATTTAGACAACCTATAAGTCATTGCAGACTCATAGGCAGTCTAAATGCTCCAGCCCAGTACCAGTTGGCAGCGTGCCCAGCATGCTGGCAGCATGTCGTATATTTGTTATTTTCACCTGTCAGTACTACCAGTTTTACGCATTATCCTAAGGATACTAATTGGTAATTTCTTAAAATTATGTAGCAACATCATCCCATGAACTTTGATGCCTATTAACTTCGTATAAGTATTAAAGTAGATATAAATTCTCCTCATGGGCTAGCTTGGCCAGAAGGCCAAGCTAGCTAATGTATGATGTAAATGAAGAGAATGCGACCAGATAGTCGTTCCTTTATATTGTATGCTACCTACTTAGAATTTCCAAATATTAGATACTTGTAAATTGTTTATTGTAATACCTACTTCATACAATACTTAAGACTAAGCATCCTCATTTCAATAGAAGTGACCTTCCACGGACAACCATTTCAGGCAAAATAATAGAAATTTAAAATAATATAATAAGTATCAAGATACCAATTCCGATAAAAGCTTTCACTCCAAAACTGATATAACATTATGTTTGCGTGCGAAACGGCTGTAACTACATCGCAAACATTTGTTCGGCTCGACACAGAGTATCTGCTACATCAAGCGAATATGATATCATTAACATTTGTACCAGCCATAAAGGGTAAGTTTTATGCGTTATAAAAACATGTCTGTTTCTCTGGAACTATAAAATTGCAGTATAGTGTAACTGACCCGGTGTTTTTCGGGCAGCTACGCGAAAATAACGCTTCTGCTATGACGCGATCGTGGGTGGATATTTCTGGCCGCTAGTCAACTCTTGCCGATATATTGTTCGGAAATAAACTGCTTTTCACAATTTTCCTAGCGGCTGTTGCGCAGCCAGTTTGCTAAATATAATGTTAACTAATTGATCTCTAAATGAGAACAACGAAGCAACTGTTTTATTAAAGTATTAAGAATTCGGTCAAGCTATTTATTGCAGCCAGTGAGTCGTACTCTAAGGCATTTAAAACACTAAAATTGCTTACTATTAGATTATTATTATGACTATTATATATTATTATTAAGAAGATAACTGCGGTTTTAATTGGCAATCAGAGGGGAAACCGGTCAGCCGTTACAGGCCTATTAGATTAGGTACTCACAGTACAGACAGTTAGATAGCCCACTACCATTTGGCAGTGTACCTAGCATGCTATCTGCATTGCCACGTTTAATTGCAATGCTGATTCATTGAGTGTAATAATGCTAAAAAGCATTTCAAAAGTTACAATTGAAAAGTTTTCATTTATTCTATAGAATATGTAAGTTAAGGCTTATTGTATTATATACATATTAATTTATAAAAGAATACTTTAAAGAAAACGCCATAAGTCTTCTTTATTATATTTAAAACGTTTTGATTTAAGAGAATCCAATATTGGTTGAAGCTAGATTAATTAACTGATCAAAGTATATTTAGTCGGAGTATCAATCACTGGTTTACCTTGAACTAGACTCAGATTTCAATCAACCCTCTTCCAATGTCAATCGATCAATCAGTCTAGTTAAACTTTCCGAGAGGGGCGCGCGTTGGTGTCTTTTGTTTGGAATTTTTAATTAAATTTGTAACGTGATTGCTTTAAAATTGTTTTTATTCGAAATAACTGTTAAATTAATATGTAAGTTACTTTTTAGAATACAGAATAGCTTCCAGATCAATGATATATTCGATGGGGAGTTATAATAGCATAGGTAGCAGTAAACTGCGATTATTCATAAAACTGCATTTCTATAAATATTCAACACCATATTCCATATTAAGCTATAAGGTATAAAGCCATGCTATGATTATCAAATAAAGCATTTTAATATAAGAGCACTAAATTCCTTATGAACGTTTTAGTCAAACGTTATAAGAATTAATGATACTTCTGTCTATTTGATTTTTAAATAAATATTTTTTAGGGACATCCATTTTATAAAAGGCGTCGTAGTAGTTATATTACAGGAAGTTAATAGTCGCCTACATATTTAACGTCATTTCTCTACATCTGCTCTAAATATTTATGTTGGTTAGTCTCGCTCCGTATGCTGAAGAACGAGCTTTGATGGTGTGCCAACTGCCAACATTCCCAGGTATAAGAGGTACCTACTACCTAGGTATTTGTAAGCTAAATGAATGTGCCTAGCCTGTGAAAATGTTTGAGATGAAAGATTTGTTGCTTCCTCAATTCTTTTATATGTAACCTATTCACGTATACGTGTTTAGAATGTTTTTTGATTTAAGTAAACAGGCATAGACAGTAGAATAGTAATGTAGTAATCATCAATTATCTAGACTGCCGCATGGCGAGTGTGTAAAAATGTAAATGTCGTATTGTTTGATGTCAAAAGCTATATTAAATCAAAAGTAAAAGAAGATGTATGTCCAATTCATTAAGTTGTAACTGGAGACCGATCATACATCGGGCATCCCACGTAGCAACGTCCTAATTACGTGAAATATGGGCCACGTCTCAGTCTAAATAAAAAATGAGACGAGTTTCCTCATCTTGCTAAATAAATACTGATGTTCGAGCACGCCGCAAATAGGTTAGACGCGAGCGCGGGCGGTGCGGCGAGGGCGGGCAACGGCGCGCGGGCCGTGGGCGGTACGGGCGACCACTATTTTCAGCGAGGACGTGCGATTACTGAAACCCGAGTCATAACCATAGAAAACTCCGAAGCGCGCGCTAAAACTTTCAAACCGTCTCACTTTCAAAATCTGCACTTTTCATCTATGATAGAAATATCACCGAGAGAACTTTAATTACGCATTCATCACAAATCATCCATGGGTTGTTAACACAAAATGATATCACCAAATAAGCTGGTGGAGCTTCCAGCAGCTTGGATACTCCACATCACGTGTCACTATATTCACGGAACACTGTTTGAAATCCGGTGGGGGTCCGACGGTGGGGTTCCCGAGGTCCGTGGAGTATCCAAGCTGAAGGCGCGGGCGGTGCGCGGGCGCTTCACTCACCTCACGAGCGGGCTGTTCGAACGGCGGAGCGACACGCACTGCGCGCCGCCCGCCCTCGGGGCCAAACCGCGCGCCCGCCCGACTATTTTCGGTGCCAAAAATCCAGGATTCCAATCCCGCAGTGATCACAATCGCAACTCGGCGATCGCCACCCGTCACGCTCGCACGCGTCGCTCGACCGTGCATTTCGCAAACTCAGCAGTGGCGCGGGCGCCGCGGATGTTGCCTCTTCAATCAGCGGGTCGATGATATCAAAACACTGCTGTCAATGCCGGCTAAATCAGATGCAGCAACTTACGCGTAGCCCTTACAGCTAGGCGTTTCTTTTTCTACAAATATTAAACTCGTTTCTGTATCAACATTCTCGAGTTTCTAATCACATCCGGTGGCAAGTTGTTAGTGATCTTCACTATATTTAGAGCTATGTCTGAGTTCATTGATGAAACAAAGCTTTCATCGTATAAACAACGTTGTAAGTTGTAAGTGCTATAGTGTGTTAGTAATTGTTTAGATTATGTATATTTATTTGAATATAATACAAGGTTTAATGTGCATTCGAGCAGCAAATATCTTCGTAGCCGGATTTATACACTATCGGAAAATCCGATGGTTATCGCGTTATTAGATCAAGGGATATAATCTTGCTGCTTTTATGTCATCACCACCTCATGAACGATTATTGCGATAATCATTGGAATTTATGCTTGTGTGGCCCGGTCTTAAGATGAATGAGAGAACGATAGGCTAATTGAGTGTTATAATATAAGTAGTTACCGTGCCCAAAAAGACAATTTATTTGAAAATATTAGTATTTTAAAAATTGATGAGTACATAATTAAGTTTAATATATCATGTAAACTACTTACCAACTTTAACTAAGAGCTAATAATATTTGTAAGCAAGGATCAAACTGCTACCATAAAGTATTTATTTAGTGCCGGAACTAACAGATGACTGTTAAGTATTCATTGTCATCTTTTTCTGTATTTCAAGATTATGTCATATGATGGAAATCATTTCGTTGCAGAAGTACATATAGGATTAAGTACATATAAATGTTGTTGTCCCACGGGAAAGTGCTCTTCAGTTCAGTTCTATTCATAATTGTTTATGTAGATAATCTTCCGAAAGTAACAGATCACCATACTGCAATATTTTGCTTATTATTATCAGCTTATCATGAATCTACGACAGGACAAAGACTGACATATTGACTGACATACCTATATTGCTAAACTAAACTAAATTTCTAAAATTTAAAAATAATATAGAAACTGTCACGGATATGAAACACGGAATTTTTCTCTTTTCAACATGAATATTATCATTATTAACGTGCCGAAAGCCTGAAACTTGAAAATTGGATTGCAAAATTGTGGTTTACAAACTTATTTAGGATTTTTTTTTGGGCCCGGAAGGAATATCTAGTATCTACGGATATCGGGCTTTGTATATGTGCACAAACAGCAAAACCACGGCTGCAATTTTGTTCGAATAATCTTAAAGCATGGGGCTCTATTAGTGCCCTCTAGTCCTCATAATCAGAGTATGTGCATTATAATTTAAATAGTTTGCAAATACAATAATAAGGCATTTTTTTTAATCGTGTACTGGATCACGGTAAATATTTTTTTCTACAAGATAGAATGATGGACGCGTATTGACGTCATATAGAATAAGAAGGGGCACGGTGAACAAAACTTACTACATCGCGATCGCGATGTACCACCTTTAATTAATATGTTTGGTAAATTATTTAAGTACTGATTAATAATAACACTAAATATATCTAGTGTATTAAAAAAACTTAGTGAACAAACAGAAAGTACTTTTGTAACAACTCTCCTCATGGAAAAATGGAAGAAAATGAAAGACTCTGTTAATCATTTTCAATATAAATTTATTTCTTAAGATTGTAGAACAATACATAAAGCGTTGTAATAAGTCCCGGACTAGGGTAGCTAGATTAGTATAAAGGAATGTTTTATAGTAAAGAAGATTCGGATAAGATGTACATAAATCCAAAAATTATCCAATGCGTGGCCGTAAGTATAGCACATCTGAGAAAAGATAGGATCAAGTACATAGGTAATCATTCTTGGTGCGATATCTGAAAGTTTTCATTTCAGAGTTCAAGAAAATCCTATTGTACGTGGTCGGTATTTCAAGTTTGACTTTGTAAGCAGTAAATTCATAATAAATTGTTTTTAAAAAATGTACATAGAATTTAATATTTCCAATGTGTTACATTTTCGACAAGCACTGTTAGTATTTAGTACACTATTATAAAAAACACTATGTAATCAAATCGTACAAAATCTATGGCTAAATAAGTCCAATAAAGTACATACAAAACTTGGCATAACCTATTGCAATAGCATGACAGACGAAACGTAACTCGTTACAAATGTCCATAAGATTGTTTTTCTCTTACAATCAGTAAGTAATAATAAAGCTAAAATCACAAATATAATGAACAATAGTAACATATCGAATCCTGTTTCTTTGGCCATCACATATATCTTCAGAACGTTTTCCTATCAGAATTTGTTTTTTTTCCTATATTCCGAGGCTAAATGCATTGAGTAGGTAGACTTCCCCAGAACCAATTTTATAGTGGAATGACAATGATATTGTACGACATATCATTATATTTTATTTATTCACAATATGGCTTTTAAATACATCGCAATTATATAAGTACGACTCAAATTAACCTGGCAGTGTAAAATATACTTGAATATAATTTCTGGTATTGGGAAACTGAACCTTCAAACACATGTATTTTTATCTACAGAGACATTTTATTGCTAAACAATGTGTACAAGGTTCATCCACACAAGAGGTACAAATTTTTACCTGTAAACTGTGGTTAACTAATACCTATTTAAGTATAAGTGGGTAGCAGTTAACTTATTTTCTTTACAATTAAAAATTAAATATTAATATCACCTACGGGATTTGTAATTGGAATCCCCTAAGTGATAATAATATTTGTGTACAAAACCGTGATAGTTTAAAATATTTAAAAATTAATAGGCAGTTATACCAATTGATAATTTTTACACATTTTCTACACCTTTCTCAAAAATAATTTTGAGTGTACTTTTTTAACATACCTAGTTAGTTTTATCAAAACTCGTTTCTGAGGGATCATTGCGCCACAAATAAATTAGATAAATGGGTGTGTTCATTAAATACTACAGAATAAAATATCGAACATAATTTAAAAATCAATTTCTCAAAATATACCAGAGTATTCCACTATTCCAGGGCTCCTATTCCAGGCGAAAGTTTTACACATAGCTTAACGAGATTGCAAACAGTTCATAATAGCGGCCGGTTTTCAGTTAACAATGTCAAAATCCTGATGTTAGTAGGTAAGTGTATTTATATGGCCTATACAGTATTTTCCACTTCCTTGTAGGTACTGTGGTATTATAATCGCCCGGCAGCGCCGGGTTGCGTCGCCGTTGCGCGTAGAAAACGTCTAATGGAAGTAAGCCCTTACGCACCTACCATAAAGGCGGTGCCAAGGAGTTCTATTATCAGAATTTTTAAGTCCTAAACCGGCTGGCACTATATTTTAGGATTATGGTACTTACAATTAGAAAGAACGCGTACCATTTTTCTTTTTAAAATAATAACTATATAGGTTCTTTACGTTATTTTAAACTAGCTAACCGGGCGCGGCTCCGCCCGCGCGTATGTCGGTTATCGCGCGAAAACATTAACCTCTTTTTGCGCAGTCGGATAAAAACTATCCTATGTTTTTTCCCGGGTCTCAAACTATCTCCATACCAAATTTCATTCAAATCGGTCCAGTAGTTTTGGCGTGAAAGCGTAACAGACAGACAGACAGACAGACAGACAGAGTTACATTCGCATTTATAATATTAGTACTGATTTATATTATAATATGAATTTTCGCCCCATGGGATGCCGGGCAAGAGTTACTTCCCCTTTCCCCATATCTTCCAATGGGAGTTGAAACAGGTAACTAAAGGAAAAATACCAGAAGCTAGTTTGGTTAGAGAAATTTCAACCAGAGCTTTGCATAATGAATATACTATGTAATGTTCCTAGCTAACATTTCTGAAATAGTATAACTACGTATTGAACTGAGGATTACGTACGAGACTTGCCAGTGATGTTGGTTAATTCTTATTTGTGTGCTGAACCCTTTTCATTATACCCGCACTCTACCTACTTATAGGTATAACTCGGTAGGTATACGTGGAAAATTCGGAAAGTGTTCCCGTGATGACAAAGAACAATTTCTGTTTTTACGATTAGTTTTATTTAAAGATTTAACTTGTTTTGAGTAGCTAGCTGAAACGTGTTTGGGATATATTTTTTAAAGAATATTATATGATGCAACTGAGCATGTGCTAGATTCCAGTCACTCTTCAGTACCTCTTGAGGTAATTGCCTTTGTAGTTTGTACCGACTAGTAAATTATGTTGGTATACGTACAAAATGTTCTTTCACAACTTCTTGCTTACTTCCTAGGTATATCCATTGACGGTTTGAGATAAAGATCTTTGAAATAGTTGTTAATTGCTATTAAACAACTATACCTATTAACTACTTACATATGCTATGACTGATGATTAGGTACATAGCGTTCATTATCCAGTCTAATTGAAGCTGGCCATTCACAACAATTCAAAATTCGAAGCTTAGTGTCCATATTCAGACGTGCAAAGGAGTTTTCAAGCGAACAACATTCACCGGCTGCGATCACTGCGCACACAATACATTTTCCCGCCGTTTTCACAAGTTAGTAGCCGCGTGAGAATAGCGGTCACTATTTTTTTTTCAGTGTTAGTATCCGGAAAGATCTGCAAACGTCTGGTCCACTTCCTCAGCGATGGCCTTGTATTTACTGCGCTCTTCCACCAACTCATCTGTCAGGGACGTTAATTGGTTAGTAGGTTAAAGGGTATGTTTCAAAAATTTTGTATTAGGTACAGCTTAGGTAATATATGAACTTTAACTTATTCTTAGATGCATGCCTAGAGGCACGCTTGTCAATCATGGTCTAACCGTAAGCAAAAGTTGTTTAGTATTTATGCAAATTAGTAAACTTAATTTTTGTGCGGTATTTGTTCAAAATGCCCTCCTTAGTATTTTGTGTAGTTTTGCAAAATTAAATGTCATGATAATTAATTACCTATCTATGTATTTTGTTGAATTTTTTTCTCTGGTGGATGAGGCACCCTATACTTAATGATAAGAGGAAATATTCAATCTATATACTTCTTAACTTCGGTGAAAAAGTGGAACAAGTGAAAGAGTTTGTATCCCATCCATGTTTACAAAAGATGGAGAGTGTGAAAGTGATATAGAAAGGAGAGTGAATGCTGGAAACATGGTTAACGGAGCATTGCACGGGCTTATGAACAGTCAGAAGGTGTCTAAGAAGGCTCGTCTGGCTGTGCATGGGGGAGTGTTGGTTCCGACACTAATGTATAGGAGTGAAAGTTGGGTATGGCAGAAAAAGCATGAAAGTAGAATAAATGCAGTGGAGATGAGAGCATTGAGAAGCATGATTGGAGTAAAACGGAGTGACAGGATAAGGAATAGTGTGATAAGGGAACAATGTGGTGTGAATGAGGATGTAGTGACATAAATCGAGAAAGGTATGTAAAGGTGGTTTGGACATGTAGAGAGAATGAATGAAATGAGATTGACTAAACAGGTATACGTGGGACAAGTGAACGGAAGTGTTGGAAGGGGAAGACCTAGGCGAACGTTCCGAAATCAGATTGAAGATGTTCTGAAAAAAGGCCAGGTCAGGAGTACCCTAAACCGACGCTTATGTATGAAAGGATTGATGAGTAAAGATGAAGCGGAAGAGATATGTAAGGATCGTAGCAAGTGGATATCTGTGGTCTCTGCCTACCCCTACGGGAAAGAAAAATTTTATGTATGTATGTACTTCTTAACAATTTCACATAGGGCTAAGAAAATCCTTTATTTGGTAAACTCCCTGTAGTTTAAAAACTTTAAGTGTAGGTTGACAGAAAACATTTATGGAATAAGTAATCAATTCAACAACTCTTAAAATAATGTAAAAACAATAAAAAAATATTTTGTAATATTAGGAAAACTCCATTAAGAATTAAAATTATTTTAAGAAATTAAAGGGCTATTTATAAATAAAAATTAAATATTGTTTGCCATTGAATTATTGTCTCATGTTTAGCGATAGTACGATATTAAATTAAAATGTGTTTCTAGGGCCTCTATATGGCTAAATTAGTATAAGCTCCGGTGCTTCGTTGCCAAAAAAACAAAGTGACTGCTATTTTATTATGTTGATATAAATATTACATATAGGCGGTGATTTGTCGATATACTATGTCATATCACATATAATATCATACATTACGTGATAATTATACCATAGAAACACTGTTTCGTCATATTTTAAATATCAAGTGTACAAAGTCAGTGAAATATTACATTGCCATGGTATGGAGATATCTCATTAGATCTAGACTTCTGGTTTCCGTAAAATTATGTTATAATTATAAAAATCTGATTTGTTTAGAATGGTAATTTTAAAGTTAAAGATTAAATAAAACAATATTTTTTTTATCTGCGATTGATATCAGAGTTTGATTATGTCGTTGCACTTAATTTCACAATTGTAATTCATAAAATCTAGGCTACGTATAAAAAAAAATTTTTCGTAGAATCTAGGTAAGTTGAATCATCTTTTGCATTAGAAAAGGAAGTTACTTAATAAGAATATAATGACAAACTTTTCTTTCTTACCGTACTTACAAAATATACGTGCATGGAAGTCGTGGACATGAAAATAATATTTAAATTTAGTTACTGTGGAAATCTGGGGGATATACCTGTGTGCAGTTTAATTTCGATTTTGGTTTTGAAAATGTGGGAATAGCCCGATCCATAGATCAAATAGAATATATACTAGCCCGATCTGGCAAACCAGGAATATTAGTTTCAAGGAAATGCATGAACAATTTAAGCATTCAAGATTTTGATACAACTGAAACTAGCAAACCAGAAGCATAGATATTCAGCACAAGAACATGCGTGCAAAATTTCAACTAGTTTGAACACTTATGTTTAAAACATGACGGTACCTAATACATTTGTAAAGAAAGCACTATTAATAAACTTTCCAAAATTTTCATTTGCCGCCATAGACATGAGTTTCTATTTCACCTTAATGAAGGTTATAAACCTAATAAGAACGAAATGACAATTTCACGCTGTCATATGACAATGGTAGCTCGGATTGGCATGTCCTGACCAAAGAGGTTTATAATACTCTCTATAATCCCAACCGCCACTGCGTTAGCAACCGTTTTAGTAGCAGTTGAGATGGTCGTTTGGAATATACTGCCCAGGGCACGGATCGATCAAGGACTCAAACCCCGCTCGAGCTTCATACTCTTGCATTCTTTGTGATAAGTTGTAGGGGAGTTGTGCTTAAGTTGACATAGTCAGATAAGACGACACACCTTAAATATCTTTCTAAATATTAGCCCAATTTCGATCGAAAGAGTTTCGATGACGTCTTATGTTCAGCCAACAGGTGTCACTAGTAGCAAACTCTAGTATGGCCGCCAGCGTATGCTAGCTTTGACGGAGTGAATATACATATTTGTAATTTTGTAGTGCAAAAAAAAGTGACATCGAGAACTTATCTGAATAATTTAATTTATAAAAGATTTTTTTCTTTTTTTTAAGCAAGATAGGTTAGCCTTTGACCATTATCTCACTGATGGTAATTGATGATGTGGTCGAAGATGTTGTTCAGGCTAATCTAGAATTACCGGCTCTCAAGACACCTGCCGGTACACACTTGGCGAAAGATTTTCTACTTGAGGGTGATAGCTAGCCAGGCGGGAATTCACAAAATGCCCTACCACCGTGCAAAATGTTGATAAAACAATGTTGATTTCATTGAAATTGACCACGGGAGTTATTTGACTTTTTTCAAGGCTTTTTTCCCTGTACGTCACAGTTGAGTAAGTTTTTAGCCGTATAATTATTAAAATTGTCTCTGGTTGGGTTAAGAAAGCCATACTTACAAATATTTAACCTCTATTTCAGCCGGATGATACGAGTGGTGGTCTATATCCACGAACGATACATTACCCGATATAATTAAGTCCTGGTTTACACACGATATTTATAATATTTGCGTCGGAAAAGACCTAATTTAATTAGGTATGTAATACGGATTCCTAAATTTACTACGCAACTAATAATACTGGTTTAACGAATAATCATTGCACTTCAACGGACAATGCAGCCAGCATGCTGAGCACGCTGCCAACTGGTAGTGGGCTCTGGAGCATTTGGACTGCCTGATGCGAGTCTGCAATTGCTAGTAGGTTGTCTAAATGCTTTTATTGTAGTAGCTGTAGTTTTGGATATAGTTCGTAGTATTTTGTTAATAAAGGCATAACGCTGGTATACAATTTAGGTTGATCTTATACCTACTCTACGCAACTTAAGCAACCAAAATTGTAAACAGGGTTATTGGTAAAATGCTAACAACCTCTTAGGGTTGACTTCTATTAGTCCTAACAAACATATGTTTTTTTTGTTTAGAATTTTATTTTATTTTTTTGTGTTTTTATTCCTACTCCGAACCAAGAGCGCCCCGCCGCCGCGGCAACACCGGGCCGTGCTCCCTTTGAATATAGTTTTGAATATTTACATCGAGCTAAGTAATAAAAATATGAAATACATTACAGGCGCAAGAGATTTTCAACATCAGGTGGCCCTTGTACTTATTCCGTGAAAACATTAAAAAAACACATTTTTTTGTGTTTTTTTCTAAACAAAATAAAATTCAACGTCAACCCTAAAAGTTTGTTAGCTTTTTACTAATAACACTGTATATACAAAAAAGCTCTACAACTACTAAGGCTATAAGCGAACACACAAAACCATCTACTTAATCAGTCGGTGAAAATACCTACTCAGTAACTTGCAAACCTTCCGATGGCACATATTTCTGCTTTTCTCTATGTTCACAGAAGTATCATAAAATCAAAGAATAATTTGCCCTTTTTTTATTCATGTTTATGTAAGCTTCGCTTATTAAGAATTTAGTAATTTTGCATTATTTTGAAAATGACGAAGTGTATACATCTCATTGCAGGTGACAGTACATAATACAATATAAATATAACACTCTATACATACATATCAGGCATCTCGACGGAAAATCACTTATGCAGTTGCGCTTTCTGAGTAGACTTATTATTTTCCTGGCATAAAGTGGTAGAAATTGCAAAAATATGGTAATCGAAATAGGTCTGTTGAGTTTTCGAGTTAAAGGATCAACCATGGTTTTTACATAATGATAAAAAGATTGATCGAGCAGTGTGAGGACTGCGTTATCCTGGAGCGGTAATGACTAAGGTCTATTGACGATTCGGGGTTATTTCTCGACATCATCTTTGGCAACTCTTCACAATAGGCATTTGTTGTTATTGATACCTCCACCTTCCCAATAAACTGCAGTGAATTACGCCATGAAGTGACCACCACAAAGTAACTGAAAGTTTTAATTTTTTTTTTGGGTCGTTTCCGAAGCAAACTGTTCAAATACATAGTGTCCTGGATCTCAACCAGTGCCTTTTCGCTGGCGATTATCGTACAGTACCTACACTATTCATCACACGTCTTGTGATACGTTCTGCCCCAAAAACCTTTCATTTCTGTACCTGTGCAAGCCAAGCTTTAACGCGTGTTCTTTTACCAAAATCAGTTCTGTTTTTAAGGCACACATTTCTAAATGTTATTATTATCTTACAAATGAGGTGCATACGATTCATCGATTTGCGTAAACTAACGTCAAAGCATGAAACTAATTCTTTGCTTTGATAATGATCGGCTTCCACTAGTATTACTTTAAATTCATGCAAATTTATTATGTCTTCTACACGTTTTCACTTAAATTAAACAAGAGATGCGTTCTGTTACACCAAATATATGGCTGACCTAGGCCCGAATCCCTCACAAACCTATTTACGCGTTGTCAGCAGTATATTTCTCTATATGTATAAACGGTGGCTTCCAAAATTAAGTGTTCAGAATTATTGTGATAACTCCAGGAGTCACCCGACACCTTCAGGTGGAACCTCTGCCCAAATTAATAGTAAAAGTGAGTTGCGGGAACTTGTAAGTCCTCTTGTAAATTTAATAATATTATTTTTTCTAATTATATAAATGTGTGCGTGTCTTTATGTGTTTTTAAGACAACTGTTGTTGTCCGCACAACGTAAGTTGTACATATTCTACCCAAACAGCTGTTACTGCAGCGTGTGAACCATGTCAGAACACATATTCAAAAAATCTATAATTATTGATACTTGGGTATCCACATGTTTCACTCAAATACTGATCAATATTCATCAATCACCCAATAGAATGACATAGCTTGTGTTAAACCATGATATTCAAAAGACTTCAATAATCTATTGGTTCTGGTTTATTTTCTATTCTCTTTTTTAATTCTAATTAAAATCCAACCGTGCCTGTTCAATTTCCTACAGTAAGACGGCAACTTCATACTTACTTTAACGCCTATTATTTCGTTTACTTATTAACTACAGTATTTTATGATATTGTACTAATGTTTCAAGCTTCTAATAGCTACCACCATTTAGAATTGGTAATTTCTAGTGCCTAAGTGTGTATGAATATAGATGTACCTACTTAAACATTCATTATCATTTCTGAAGTAGATTATAGTCCAACTTGCACACCGAGGGTATTTTTAGCTGACAAGCAAACCTTTAACCACTACCTCCGCAGAAGCATAGTGACGATGCAGTTGAGTATGTTGTTCAGGCTAACCTAAATTACAAGATCTCCAGGATAGCTACCAGAACACATCGTTAGGTGCTATCCAGACGGGAATTCGCAAAATGCCGTATTCTAAATGGTGGTATTATGCTACTTATAATGGCTGTCACGGTAAGGCAACAACAGGAACCGTGCTAGCTGCCGTATGGAAACCCAAAACAAATATTTTAGCAGTTCGGGATCCTAAGCCGATTCCGACTATTATGTAGCCCATTTTTAATATTGTTTGCTGTTTCACTAATTTTTTTCCTATATTTATTAATAATAATATTAATAGTTTATTCAAAGAAATTGCATTGCGAATTGCATACAATATTTATTCAGGTTAGATATGATGTAGGTATATAACTCAATTATATCAATTGGCTAGAAAATTTGGAACATTTTAAGCGAGAGTATCTGCTGCTGAACTAGATCCCCTTATATCAGACTGCCACTAGCCTCTACTTTAGTATTTTTAATAACTATAAAATAAAGCTAATACAAGTGATTTCTTAAACTATTTTGTGAGACCGTGCCTCTCTTTGTATAAAAATAAAGTAGTTATATAGGGAAAAGTTGAAGCGCTCGCAGCGTAGTTTGCTTAGCCGTTCTTAACCGATCAACTAAGTAAAACAACTTCCACTGCGGTAATGACTGGGATGGGTGACCGCTTGCATCCTGCTTCGTAGGCATGTTAAGCCTTCGGTACAGCAATTTGCGAATGTCCGCCTGTACACAGTATAAAATCTATCGCAAAGCACATAACGGTGTGTTCTGGCAGCTGTCCTTGAAAGCCAGGTAAAAATTAGAGGTAGAAATTCTAGGTAAGGCTGAACAACATCTTCTATCACATCATCACTTACCATCAGGTGAGATAGTGGGAAATGTGAAATGGCTAGCCTAAAAGCTATTAAAAATTATTATGTATCAAATAAAAACAATATCCTCTGCTAAAAAAATTATATCGCAGAGATCTTTAATCATATAAAACTATTTATAATAATATACGTGAATATACGTTAGAAACAGTAAAGGTCCTAAAGTGTAACTTTGCGGAACTACTATTTTTGCCAAATACCCATAAGATGTCGCCATTTATTCTAACTTTCTGTAGGCTGTATGACAGATATGATTTTATAAGATTCACAAGTACCTTTTTAAAAAGTTTACAGAACAGTCGAATGCCTTGGAACGATGACAAAACATGATAATGGCATTGTAACCTCTATGTAATCAAGTAAATAAAAATAAAGTCAAGGTTGTAAATATTCCATACGAAATTTTTACTTTACATTTCACAAATTGTCTTAACGTCTCAAATAGTTTTTAATACGTACTACTCATATTGTTATTATCAGTAAATATTTAAGAAAAACGACAAAGTACCTATACTTTTTTGCTTTTCGTATATTTGACATGGAAAATAGAGTGCTTAACAGGGGTAAAAGCCCACTGATTTTCTAAAATCTGAATCATAAGAACATTTAGTAGGGACCTGTAGCTTTAACACGGCCAAACTGACATTACTTACTGCCGTCTTAAAAATCCAGCCAGTATTATCATAGAAGATATTTCTAACCTTCGTCTTTATAATTTGGAAAACGATACATGATTATAAAAACTTGAACCAAACTATAGCTAATCAGACAATCAGTGTGCAAACCACGTCACTATTTCAGCGTAGGTAACTAAGAAAGACGTATCTAGCTTAGTGGGAAGGTTATGCAATAACAAAAAAAAAACGAAAATACGTTATAAATTAATATATTATATTATTCGAAATAAATACGACCATAACGCTATGGATATCAAGTAATAAATTAAACCGAAAGTATAAAATTATAATTAATACGTGTTCGGATAGCTTGTGGTGAATCGCATGGCTGGTGACAACGCCGTATGGAATGAGCCACAGAACCTCCGGAGAAGTTATTCCTTGAGGATGAGCTCGACGAAGGCGGTGTCGAGGTCGTCTCCGATGTCCTTGTACTTCTCCTTCTCGGCCACCAGCTCGTCTGCACATTTGACATGGGTTATGGCATGTGTCTACAACTTTAAATGTCTGATAAATCATTCAAATACATATGAAAATTTTGAGTAAATATGTACTTTATAAACAAATCTACATATATATTTAAAAAGCTATACCAGCTAAGGTATATCTCTAACTCGGCTGAAGAAAAAGTTCCGAATTTTGTTGTAAGTCTCCATATATAATAATTGTGCGGATGGGAATGAAGATCAATTTTCCATCGTCAACTTTTTTTATGGACCAAGGGAAAAACATCATTTTCATATCGTACAATCTGCAGTGAATTTTAGTTGGATGACGGCAAACATAACCCCACAAAAGGCCATCCAAAATAATTATAAATCAGAAGAAAAGATCGAGCTAGAGTACTTGAGTTAATTATCAAGTTGAAATTTACTCTATAACAATACTTCCCATCGAGATACATTTTTGAGAAACTGCGCATGTTATGACAGTGCAAAACGTCTTCTCTAAGTTTATTAGCAGTTATTGACCAGATAAAATGCTTCTACCATGAAGAGCTTGCAGATCTCTGTGCCAGATGGATCTTCCTCATGTAGGCCCTTATTTTGTAAACTACGATATCAGTTTAAATGCGTGTCACACAACTTCTTTTTTAACATTATAGTGTTGTTTCTAACCTCTAGATAGTAGTAACTATATAGTGTACCAACTTAATTATAGTTTTATCTAAACTACAATACACAATATTATTTGTGTATTTTGTTGATATTTCTCTTTCAAGTCAAGTAAATTAGTGCTTCAGCGTGATGACAGTAACAGACGTGCCGAGTTTCAATAAGGACTATATATATATAGGTCAAGCAATAAATTTGGCGACGTCTGTAACCGCATCGTGGTGTAAAAAAATAATTAATAAATGCTTACATGTTGCGATCCTGGTTATTCTGAAGCCATGCCTCGACTCGGTGTTACCTTAAAGCTCGTTTTGTCGCAGTGTAAATGATAAGTTTGTTTTAAGATTGTGCCTGGTTTAATTTAGTTTAGCATGCGGTTTCAGTTAGAAAGCCATTCGTGGTCACTCGTACACGTCGGCGGCGGATCACTAAGTATACAGGACTAGTTAAATGCAAGCGAAGCGCGGTTCGCGTCGGTCGGTCAGTGGCAGCAGGTGCATCGTTCGCAGGTGCGGCCAAGGGGCGCCGGTGCCGGCTGCAAGCCCATGTCTTCGAACGCGCTGTTCAGCTCTCCGCCGATCTCGTGGAACAACTCCTTGCCGGCGATCAGATCGTCTGCGGAAACCGGCCCGTCAGTGCGCTATATCTCTTCCTCCAATGAATGTAAGTGCTATGTACGTACTCGCGGGCATGCGCCATACTCTCCTCACTCACGTTAGACACGAATGTGTTTATCGCACGCTCTTATTGAAATACTATTCCATCAGCTATGTTTGACATTATTTATTTATAAGTTAAAAAATAAACATAGGTACATATTATTCCATTTCGTCAGTCCGATCATTTGAAAGTCTTTCCGGAACGAAAGCCGCAAGTATCATTGATTTAAGAAGGTGGAGCCGCTTCGGCGGGAGCGGGTGTGGGTTCTGCGGCGGGAGCCGGTGCGGGTTCTGCGGCGGGTGCGGGTTCAGCGGCGGGGGCGGGGGGAGCGGCCTCAGGGCCGGGAGCCGGGGCTGGGGCTGTGGCAGATTCTACAGGTGCGGGCGCGGCCGCGTCGGCTGGTGCCGCTGGTGCAGGGGCAGCATCGGCTGCGGGTGCCGCGGCTCCTTCAGCTGGAGGGGCGACGGGAGCCCCTTCAGCGGGAGGAGCAGCGGGTGCGGCACCGTCGGCAGCCGGAGCCGGTGCCGGCGGTACCACACCGTCAGCCGCAGGCGGTGCACCCTCGGCGGGAGCGGGTGGGGCGGCACCGTCGGCTGGCGGAGCAGCAGGTGCGGTGCCATCAGTTGGTGGTGCAGCACCATCAACCGGGGGCACTACACCTTCCGCAGGAGGTGCGGCTCCGTCGACGGGTGGAGCGGGAGGCATGACACCGTCGGCGGGCGGCGCAGCTGCGTCCGCCGGAGGAGCAACTCCGTCAGCCGGGAGAGCACCATCGGCGGGAGGAGCGATCGATTCGGGAGTGGGCTCGGGTGCGGGGGGCGGAGGAGTGGGCTCCTTGGGCGGCGGCGTGGGCGCCTTGGGTGGAGGTGAGGGCTTTTTGGGCGGGTGCTTGCGTTCCCACTCCTTGCGCGCAGCCTCGATCTGTCGCGCCGTGGGGTCGGCGCCGGGGATCAGCTCCACGAACGAGTCGTCGATGTCGTCGCCGATGTCGTTGTACCGCTCGATCTCGCCGATCAGGTCATCTGCGGCAGGCGGCGGGGTCAGTCAGCGGCGGCGGCTCTCCGCGGGGACATGCCGCATGCGTTACCACGTCGCCGGGCCGGGGCCGCCACGGGAGCTACTCTACGGGAGGGCTGTGCAGGATTCTTCTCATGCCCGGCGTGCTTCGACGATGGTTATGTACAGTGCGGTATATTCTCAGTTTTCTATCGTTCGCATCCGTTAATTTTGTTTCTCATAATAAAATGTTTGCGCAACGAACGATCGAATTAGGATATTTATGGTAATGATTTACGTATGGACACGTAATTTCATGTGATAGCTGATAGAATCGACGGATGATGTTAGCGAATCGGGACGAAGAGGAACACTCGGATTAGTAAATGAAGAACACACCAGTTAAAAATAATAATATTATATTTTATAAACACTTGTTAGAATAATCTTAAAAATCATTAATTTATTCCTCACGAACATACTTATCTACCATATTATTAATCGACAACAATATAAAAAGACGGAAATCCATCATTCGTTCGAAAGTTTTCATTTTACAGTAGGTTAGTTTGTTGTTTGCAAGCACACTACATTCGTCACACGCATGGAGCATGCCACGCCGCGTAGCAGCGATGTGACGTAACGCCACGCCGCGTAGCAGCGATGTGACGTCACGCCACGCCGCGTAGCAGCGATGTGAAGTCACGCCACGCTGCGCCTATAACGGCAGTGCAACAGAACGCGACGCGACGCAATTCGTCGACACATAATTGCCAGCAGTAAAAAAATATTGACTACGTGAAACGAACATTTTACCATCGTGATTTAATGGCTGTGATTAACTCATCGATTAATTTAAATAAATAACAACAAACTCAAGTTATGACACGAAAAAATTATAGGTATACTTGAAATAAAATAGAATATGGAATACTTCATACTTCATAGTAAGTATATTCTTATAAATATCATTATTTGTTGCCATCACTCATTAAATAAAAATATCTAATCTCTCATCTAATAATTAAGTAAATAAGGAGTTCAATATTGCATAAATTGCGCTCTTAAGAACGTAAAGAGAACCGTTCGTGGATTGCGAAAGCAGAACGTGATATCTTGGCTTATTACATTGAATCAAAAAAAATGTGCAATATTACAATATCTAGTGCTAAATGTCTTTTATTTTGAGTTAATAAATGCTAAAGCATTTTGGTCCCCAACTTGGAATGTAGACATTTTGTCCTAAGCTAAAAAGTGCATCGAAGCTGCATACATCTTATCGAAATCGATATAAACAGACTCACTCATTAAATAATGACTAATACAACTGAGGACAAATACATTTCTCGAAAATTGTACGAGAGAATATCGTTCGTGTATCAAAATTAAAAAATTGCACATGGCAGTGTTGTCATAGCGAACACTTGATTTGAAGTTACATTAAGAAAAATAAGCGGCTGGCAATTACTCTAAAACTAATAACATCTAATAGCCCGCTCGCCTCACTTTCTGTCGCAATTACAATATTTACTGTCGGGAAATAAATATATTTTTCGTTTTATTTTTTTGGGTGGCAACTCTATTTAGAGTTGGGTAGTAAAGTAACGATTCGTATATCGATAGAGGCGACTAGTGCGTGAGGCGAGCGGGCGAGCGTGTGGGATAGGGTTGGGCGAGGTGTTCACATATTCTGGATGTCGTGGAGAGTGGCCTCCATCTCTTCCTGCAGAAGTTTGCTCTTTTCGCGCTCGGACACCAGATCGTCTGCAAGGTCGGACGTGGCCGCGGTCAGTCTCACACACATCGACATGCTAACCGATACAACACTGCTTCTTCAGTCAATATTGATGATACGCATGAATCATATTTGCATTTTGCAGCTAGGTTTGGTAACTATTGTACTGTACATGAGCATAGAATTTGCGGTATAAGAATATTGCTAATATTAGTTTGTCAGGTCATATAACAGTTATAAACATGTTAAGTTGTTTTAAGAATTACAAATTATATTTCATAATGTACTCAATTATAATGTTAAAAATATCTATTATTTTATGTAGAAAATACTCTTTAAATCTCTGAAATCACATACTTGAGTACAATAGTTACACGGCCTTAGCTACAAAAGAAAATCAATGTTTTGAATTAATTTGGAATTCCCGTCGAGACGTGATCATTCACAATAACTTTAAGCTCTCTAACTCAAAAAAAAATTATGTTGTATATATTATAACATTATATCTTTTTTATTAATTGATTTATTTTTTATTGTCACTGATTCCAAAATGTTGTATCGGTCAGTACAGGCAAAACAAAACATGCTAAAACAACGAAAAAACATCGAAGGATCGAGCAGTCTAGTGGGACACATTATAAAACATGCCACAGAGTAAAAAGAAGTTCACAGAACTGACATAAAATATCTATGGTGTTACTAGAATGTTTCCTTTAAAGTTAATAATTAGTTTGGTCAATTCTGGGAGCTTGCAAAATATAAATCTAGGCAGAAAAACTGTTACAATGAAATAAAGAAAAAAATAAGCTTTAACTTTAGCGAAAATAAAAGAAACGAAAGCTTTCAATTCTATAGTACAGCATCAAACTCAATAAGCCACTTCTGATGACGGCTGAGATGAATTATTGTGCAACTGAGTGTCAAAGCTTTGGTTAATTCTCAAACGTTGTTATTGTATACTTGACTTCAGAGACATTTGGACATATACTGTAACCAAACTTGCTGTACGATGTAAATATATCAGGTCCTTCAAATCTAGCATCAAAAAATTACATTATTATCATTGAGAAAATATGTATTCCTATATTTTCGTAGTTCTATCTAGAACTTTATTTTCATTATCTGTATAGTTGAAATATATTTTTTTATGTTTATTATATGGTAGTAATGTTATATTACCTTCAAGCCTGTCGACCTCCTTCTGGAGTTTCTGCACGGAGCGCTCAGCAAACTCAGCGCGCGCCTCAGCCTGTAATTGTTATAATAATATATTAATTTTTGTTCTTTAGGGAACAGCCTATTTTCTGTATTTTTATCGTACGTGGAACGATTCAAAACATATTCATAAAATGGTTCTCGCATGTTACAAAACTTCATAGAATATTCTTATTGAAAATTAGTGTCAGAAAATAGACTGTTTTTTGAGACAATTACATGCAATACGATTTAAGTGATTTTACTCATTAAAAAAATCTAATGTTATTTCATTATAAATCTTCGATAAATTTTTAAAAATTTACGGTAAAAAGAACAGGTAATATAAAAAAATAACAAAAACAAAATGAACACCAAACAAGGTTATACGTTTAAAGCGACACAAGCATGCAATTTACCTTCACCGAAAGCTGCTAAGTGCTGTGTAGCGACACTACAACACTAACATAATACCGTTACCCAAGCTAGAATAATTTACTAAAGAATGAGAGTGAACAAAGTACGTGGGGAGCTCTGATCGATGCCTCAAATATATTATTTTAATCTGTTGTAAAAATTGCCTGCCATTGTGTGGACATTTCCTTCTGTAATCTGGTAACTCCAGTTCAAATTGAAATGCGCGAATGATTAATGAGACTCGATTTGTTTAAGATAATTAAACGAGATAAATCGATATACATCAATGTGGTTCTACGAGTGCCGCATCATTATACTAACAATAGTTGCTGCAAAATTGAACTAGATGGCGCTGTTTAAAACTGTCATATATATATAAAACCAACAGGAACCTAATAATTGTTCTTTGAATACATACAAGTTGTTTTAGGCAATCGATGAGAGCCCCCGTGATGTGAGCACAACTTACTTGCGTCAATTTCTGCGAGAGACTGTGGATCTTATCCTCGACGTGCTCGCGGGTCGCCATCGCCTAGCCACACATGAGCCATTACTTACGGCAAGCGACATGCCGCTATGTCGCCGTGTAGTGAATGTACGCATATCTTTATTCAATATTCATGTTTAAACTTAATAATTTGCGGTTCGTGAAGCGACTACAGATAATAAGAAGCATATTGAAATATTATCAACATATTTCAAGAAATAGGATGATAGAACAGAAATAAACACATTTTTAAATAGTGTATGTGAAAATATGGCATAATAGGATGATAGTGCTCTCAATCGGTTGGACCCATTTGCCAATTTTAAACGAAAGCAGTACTGTATGGAATACGGTTATTGTATTTTTTTTTGTATTGTTTACTAACTTCTAGGCAAAAGGAAAATATAAGGTTACAAATAATGTTTTGCTTCCAGCGAAAAAGGATTGTCAAGACATATTTTAATACCAACAAGTATGGAAAATTTAAGATACTCAACGGGGAACTTTAAGTGAATTATTTACATAGATATTAGCTTGATATCACTATCTTACACAAAGTAATTAAGTACGTATTTTTGTTTGAAAACTTACCTACATCAATTGAAAAATAAACCATGTATATTTCAATTAAAGTAAGTTTTTAAACAAGAATACGTACATATTCACGTTTTGTAAGATATCACGCTTATTTCAATATTTTAAATACAAGAGAACATTTAATTTATACAGTTTGAAACGAGAACAGAATATGTTCATTTAATTTAGAAGTATTAATTTTAAAAAATTAATAGATATTCTCAATATGAAATTGAGGAAACTCATGGATTCAAGAGTTGGAAACTTATATGAAGTCTTTAATATCTGTAACATATAGCGTACAGTCACAACACAGACGGCAAAATACAAATAATACATAGAAGAAACAATTATTACACATGTACAGAGAGGATAGATAGACATCATAGATAAATAGATGAAGCACCAACCGCCGCCAGCTCTATAGGGACCTACACCAACGGATGTAGCTTATTAACGAAAAGCCATACCCTCCACGTGATATCGACTAAGTATATTTACAAATTAATCGATACTGTCGGGCACAACACTATCCCCAAACACAAATGGCGATGAGCATGAGTCTACAGCCGTAACCGAGCGCTATCTACCAGATGCCTCCGCTCCGCTGTCACTTTTACCTCTTTGAGTTGTGCGTCCAGCAGTTTTACTTGGCCCTCATACGTTTCTTCTCTTTGTGTCGCCTGCGATTATTTTGTTAACGAAAAAGAAATAATAATAAACACAACAGCGAAAACGGTAAAATTCATGCGGAACAGCGCTGTCTCGAGTTATATCGTCGACAGCTCTGTTATAAAAAACTATGTTACATTTTGTAAACAGGTAAACAACACAACAGACAATGTTATAAATCGGGTACGAGGAGAAAACACGCCGAGTTACAGAACGCTACTGTGCCGTTTTTACCATTCATTTGTTTGTAGTAAATCAGGCATAGATTAGGTAAAGTATCTGTGCGGTAGATGCAGTTAGGCAAGCGAACGGACACACTCGCTAGTTAAACCAATCTCGTCAATTCACACCTCCTTTAGGCGGGTGGTGAGGGTTTTGATTTGGTTTTTGTACTCCTCTTCGCGTTGGTTGGCCTGTGTGAAATGGTACACACATGGTTACTACTCAATAATAAATAAAAGACAAAAGAATCCTCACGGACTAAGTTTTTCTACGCTATCATATCAAGTTAAAATTTTCTCATATGGTTGGTGCATCATTCTTTTCAGGTCTGGTAAACATATTCAGGCTGGTAATCAATTTCAAGGTTTCTGCTATTAGAATTGATGATCTACTTAATGATCGGTAAAATTTGAGCTAGTAATATTCATAGTAATCACGTTGACTTAAGTTTCTTCCCAAGATACGTCAAGTCTCATAAGCATATCACTTCATCAGTGCGTGATCAGATGACAACTCCAGGACGCATCAAAAGTGATGCTTTTTATTACACTCAGGCTAATTCACTTCAAAACTATTATAAATTCCAAGGTCTATATGAGAGTAGTAAGAAGTATAGTTGTAAATGGTGTGACACATACCTTCTCCTCAGAGACTTCCAGGGACTTCAGGTTGTTGCCGACGACGCGGAGCTCCTCCTCAAGCTCGACGATTTTGCTGAAAAATTGTTAAGGAGACCAATCAATTTCTACTGAACATTAAAATTTTTAGTTTTAGGTACTTTATATCTTTGTATTTCTTTTTCTATGAATTTGTATTTCATAATCAATTATTGTTGAAGTCATCAGTATCAGTTATAAGAGGGTATCGTACGAGGAGATCACTGTTTACAACTTTATCAATACAAATATAGCCATGACTTCAATCTATTTGACCTGAGCTCATCAATTCGTAAAGTGAATTTGTGATGGCTTCGATTCATCATAATAATTACGTCTTGGAATGCAGTTGCCGAATACTTCTATTCAAAAATAAAGAGCTTTCAATCAATATCAATTCAATTGCCAAGTATTTATCAATGACCGACATGTTTGGGCTTAGAAACAATTGGACTTAGTTCTATAGTGCTGAGTGAAATTGGTGCTTGTTAAAAGTAAAGAGTTAAAAATTGCTTCACTGAAATTATATGTATATTCTTCAACTTTATGGCGGAAAAAAACTAACTAATATCATAACTAAAATAAACAAGCAACTAACGACGTTAATTAATGCTTGCAAGTTGCTTTGACAGATATTCAGATATACCTATCCAGCGCAATATATTTCTATTTATATTAAAAAAAAACACCTGGATACCAGATAATCAACGGTTTCAACAACATTGGTTGTAATAAGAGAGATAAATATATCCAATGTAAATACCACTGTATTGTTTCTATTTCAAGGTACAGATTTAATTGAAATGTGCAGCTTATAGAATTTACTTTAAGCCTTATCCGGTACCTAAATATTTTATTGTCAAAGCAACTCGATATACATTAATCAGCGTGTATCAGCGGAAATTATAGTAACTACAGATAAGATTTACATTTACAATTAAACATCACACAGGCTTTCACATTTTCACTAACACACGCGCGATATCGTGCTCCATACATGCTGAATTCGAAGTATCGAAGGGGCCGTATTTTGAACTTTTTAAACCGTAAAAATTCCAGTTAAATCTCAAACTGGTTACTTTGTTTTTGCCAAGTTCCAATAATTCAAAACTGGTTGTTTTTCTTAATATTTGAGGTCATGTTACGATATTACTGAGCTGTTTAGTTCACGGCAGAAACTGACTGTAAACTAAAGTTCACAAAACAGCCCCTAAATGTTATAATTAGTCTTAAAATTACGTAAATATATGAAACATATGAAATGTATAAGTATAACTATACTTATACATTTTGTAACTGGAGACTATAAATGGCTTCAAAGAAAGCAGGAAAACTAATTTTATATTGATGACTCATCAAAAGAAAAGATTGCAAGGCACAAAAAATGTACTTGATCATTATGTTTTAACCGGAAAGTAAACTCGGCAAAACATAGCTTAATTTGGTAGAAAATTTCCTGGAAAGTAAATGTATTTATACAATCAAAATCGCCTTTTACGGTCAACTATGAATGTTGGTAGTCGGAGTGACATAAAATAAATGAGACTGCAATTTGCGAGAATTTTCATGTCCAAATATTTATATTTTAAATGAACTTTGGTATCATTACTTTGTCTGGCATTCGCTTGTAAAACTTCCATAGATATGTAAGCGCGATCTCCAGTTACTGAATGGGTAAATACTCACCAATCGCTTTGCTCAGCTCGCTCCTCTGCGCGTTCGAGGTCCTGCTCCATGAGCACCAGTTTCCGCGCCACCTACCGCCGGCCGAGCGTTAGTACACGCCCACACGCACACACACACACAACACACACTAACCTACCGCCCTCACTCCGCGCTCGACCGCTCGCTTCGCTCGTGCCGTGCTTGGACTTAGCTGCGCACGCTACGCCACGAATAGTGCATTTCTAAGGTAAGGAATAGGATAGTGTACAGGATGTAATTAAATCGTATATGAGCTAATATTGTGAATAAGGAGCATAGGATAGGGGCAGAATTGGTACATACTCGGTGAATATATACTTTGCCAAATAATGTTGCGTGTTTCATGTTTTTGTGCAACGTTTAATGCTGCAGTTTCAGTGCAGACATAATTGCTGGTGACATAAAAAGGAATATTGCAACAAAGCAGTCAAAAGCAACAAAAACACAAACAACGGTTCAGGAACACAAAGCAGAGTGGTCGAGGGCGGCGTCAGAACTCACATTAATTAAATATATAAACGAGGGTTGTCCCAAAACATTTTAGTTCTACAAGTTACTTTTGTTGCAAAGAAAATTTTATTATTATCTAAGTGCTATCTAGTGCATTATCATATTCGTTATGTGATGTGTGCGGTTGCATATGTGCGGCACGCATACGGCCAGTAATTCTGGTGTAATGCGGTGCATATCTGAAAACGAAAATTGCCCTATACCACACATATTTCCTGACAGCCTAGCTATAGCCACGTCATATCACATACACTTAGGACAGAAGTTTAGTCGGCACATGGACATGATAGTTAACATTTACATAAGAAATATCCATGAGATGGGGCAACCCTTGTTTTAGTCTGACGACAGGAGGATAGCGGCACTTACTTGAAAGAAAAGTCGTAAGTGACGCTATCCTTTTCACTTACACTAAAAAATATTGTTGATTCAAATTTATTGAACCGACAATGTTTTATTAATAAAATGGCAAATGAAAATAAAACTATTACAACTAAGGCTTCTGCTGCTCCGTGGCACGGCGACCTAGAATCGGACATGCAAAACAAAATGACGGGAACCGATGTTAGAAATACCTATGTAGGTAAATCGGGTTACTGTGCAGCAATGTTAAGAATGCAAATGAACGATCATGCAGAACGGTGGCGGAAACTAGCAAAACGAAGTCTCCGGATCGTCGCTCTAAGGATCATTTTTGACCGTCACTTATAGCAAACCGACTAAGTCGCTTTCACGATCGAAGTTAATGCCATTCGTGGCAAGTCGGAGGCGAGGGTCAATAGCGAGTTGAGCGACGATCCTTCGACAGTATACGTGTGACACCTACGATTCGCCGGACTCGGCACGCTCCTCTGCGCGCTCCAGATCAGCCTCGACCATGGCCAGCTTACGAGCGACCTGGACACACCACACCAACGTTAGGCGACCGACACATAAAACATCAACATCAAGTTAAACGTTCGACGTACTCGCCGACCGCGTATAAGGCAGGGTACTTATGTAACGCCGTGTACGAAGGAGACCGCGCGCCGTAAAAGGCGAACGGACCAAGATTGGGCCCGGCGCGACTCCTTCTTGGGACGCTGACTTTTACAACTGCCTTCACTGCGCAGGGTCATATGTCAGGGGAATTAGGACATTATTATTGTAGCTAACCATATGGTATCGAAGGTACGACCATATTTTTTATTACATATGACGAAAGTCATGAATGCATATGGTGATATCTAATCTAGATGTGATAATGCTTCGTCAACATTCGAGAATCATCGCAGCAATAAAGCGTTTTGAATACAGTAAGACATTTTTTTCAATTATTTAGAAGCTTCCATTCATTATTCAACTCATGGATAGATGTATAAATCAATATTTAGAATTAATAATATTAGTGGGATTTCGGATAACTCGAGTCAGTCATTCTGGTATTCGAAAGTAAATAGGTATGTTAAGAGATGTCAATTGGAAAGGGCAAACATTTTCACAACTGTAAATATCGTTAAGGCCGTAATCCGCATTCCGGATCCACGAGAGTTATGATACGAAAGTACAACACGCTTCCGTGATCCACGGAACAATCGCTTGCAAACACATGACGAAGAATGCGTTTATCATTAGGAGAGGGATAGAAAGCGGGCAAACCAAACGACATCGACACTCGTTATAAAGACCTCATCGTATTTCTTGTCGGCTTCCTCGGCGAGGAACCTGGCTTCCTTGAGTTGGTTCTCGAGCGCATCCATGCGCTCCTCATCGGCCAGCGACCTGTTCTCGAGCACCTTGCGGGCACTGCGCGCCACAACATCTCACTTTAGTATTTGTACGACAAACTAGTTTCGTCAAGGGTGACCCACAGTTAGAACACATGCAACGCACGGACACGCTACAATCGCAAGGAACACACAAAAGCGACAAACTCGTCCTGCCGGATCCCGTTACTGTGGAGAGAATCGCATTTGATACCACTAATGCACTAATTACATTGTAATGCTTTACTAATGCATTTTGGTGGTTCCGAACGCGTAAGTTAAGAGAAACAAAAGCGAAACTAAACGGATTCCGCATTTTAATTTGCTTCTTAATAGTACGGTCGTTAGTATAATACATTCTTGAAATTGCACAACGTGCACGAGCGTGCATATAGTTTTTTCTATTATAATTAAGAAATTAACCTATTCTTAACTTTTCGTCAAGATTTGCGTTTGTGCAACTTCCAGAATGGGTCAAAAACGTAACAGTCCAGTATTTGACATAAATGGCATAAGTCAAGCAGAATTTCGGATGATAACTAAACTGGACTTTCAGGTTTTTGACTCGTTAAATCTAATGCAGTCGTTGCTGTCACGAGGATTTAATGGAAACATAATGTAAATGTAGATATTAATGGCCAAACGAATTTAAACTCCAATTTGTTTAACTAATAACCCGTTTGTACTTGGTTAAAGCTGGTAGAGTTCAAGACTCAGGGTCGATGTTATGAAATAGACTGGACGATTAATGTAAATATCCTCTGATATGGGAGCACTGGCACAGTAATGGATCCTTTAAACAATAGACTGGTATACGGCAAAATCATATACTACTCATGTTAAGAAATACTTTATACCATTAAACCCTCGTAATAGCACGAATGTTACCCGGAAATGGATAAAACACATCGCATGGAAGAAAAGAAGAATTTATTTTGAAGCTGTTTGTATAGAAAAGCATAAAAAACTTAATTCGAGACTGCAAAAATAATATTGTTTAAAATCATTCTTTTCATCTTCTCGACGTGCCTTATCATCCGGGCACAGAAACTTATCAATGACGTCATAAACAAGCTGTCACCTCTTCGTATTTCTTGTCCGACTCCTCGGCGATGAGTTTGGCCTGTGACAGCTGAGTTTCCAAGATAGCGACGCGGTCGTCCTCCATATTGGTTCTGTTCTCCAACGCCTTGCGTATTCTGGTTAGTGCGGGGCCAAACACATGCGTGTTATAAACATAGATAAAACGGAGAACACTATCGATACCGCGACACATCACTTACCCAGCTCTTTAGACATCGGAAGACATTTTTTTTGGTAACAGCAAATGTATTTCACGATAATTTAATCTGCGGAGCTTAGCCTTCGATCTTCCAAGTTGCTCAGAAGATGCAATATACGGGTAGAAAGATATTAAATACATTGATACTGATTTCTCATCTGAGTAATGGACAGACACAAACAAGGCTTTATGCGATCTAAAGAGCTGGGAAGAGTTATGACTTGCGTTATCTTTGGACTATTGTGGCTATATTCAAATGAAAACAGCTAGCATCTTTCACCTGTCCAAATATAATTAATCGCACTTTCTCAGTACGTATCGAACAGGTGAAGATATAACACAATAACTGATTAAGAAGACAAAATAATGTTATACAGAAAACGAGAAAGTCTATAAATATGGTGGTTAAGGGCAAAAATATGAGAAAAAAAAACATTCATGCACACTGTTAATAAAGTAGAAAATATCAAAGTAATAATATCTCAAATAGTATGAAGTAATCCAATTTAGCGTTGAATTTGAAGAAGCCGTATTTGTAATACAGTCTCAATGCCAAGTCTAAATGGAGCAATCTCGGCACCGGCAGGACACGCGTTATCTTGTGTAAGCAGCTAATATAATTTATAATACTTTTAGTATACTAAATAGCATGATAAAAACAGGTTCCTTCAAATTCCACTTATAATAAGTTGTCTGCGAGTCAGTTCAGGCACATTACGCTGACTATACAGTACTTGTCTTAGGTACTTAGGAGTACGGACGCGTTTGAGTTCGTCGGTCATTATGCGTACAGTTAAGAATTTGCTCAGGTATGGCTTATAGTCGATCAACATATTGTATACCGATCAACATATATCATTGTAATGTGACTAAAGACTTGCAAAAGACATCTTATTCAAACTTTACAATATCTCCCGAATAGTGCCTAAGTATAATTTATTCCACCAAATATTACTTATGGCAAGTATGATGTGATAACCAGTTCAATATCAGAAGGAGCTTTTTTGATGTATCTATTTATATGTCATTGAATTTCGTACGCCTCCCAAAAATTAATCTACATATTAGCAATCATACCATGTCCCCGTCTATCAATCAAGTTTGTGACATCGAACTTATTGTGGGGAATTCACGAGCTACCAATTGGCATTCCAGACGACTAGCATTGTTTTGTGACTTTGAATACATAGGCGATAGATAATAATAATTCTCTTTCCGTCAGTACCTAGCCTAACCCTCGCAGAAGCGCTGAGTGTTAATGAATTACTTCTAGACTGTAATTTCTAGGTAATTTCAAGGGTTCCCCAAATAAACTGGCGCAGACTCACCGTTCGGACTCATCGGCTGCCTGGCTGGCTTCGGACAGCTTGGCGGTGGCGGTGGCGAGGCGCTCCTCGGACCTCTCGAGGTCCTCCTCCAACAGCTGGATGCGTCGGTTGAGAGCAGCAACTTCGGACTCGGCCTGGGGAAAGAGACAATGACGTTCAGCACTGCTATCGAGATCTGTTATATAGTTTAATTTAAGCTCAACGACATGACAAATATGACAATATAAGTAACAGAAACAAGGTTACCCCGTGACCACGATCACTAATGGCTAACAAAGATGGCCAATTGTGTAAAAATAGATAAAGATTTACGTAAATATTATTTCATATTTATCACTCTCATATGGATTCCGTATCTAGGTTAGCCTAAAACTTACGCTGTAGGTAAAGTTGTATATTAATTCTTAACTTATCGTCAGTATATTAATTCTGCTCCGAAACGGGCCTAAATATAACATCGTGTTTCCCTGTCTCGTCAGTGATGCGTGCACACGCTACAGATGTAGTTATTTTGATTGATCAGATAAGGTTTCGTGAGGCGAAAATCCCTAAAAACTCAGTCGCAGAAATGTTGTTGCCACAATGTTTGACCGTGATACAAAATTAGGAGTTTTAGAACCTTCTTCCGGTATCTTCTCGGTATAACTCGTATTTTTATTTGGTTATTTTGTTTGTGTCACAGTATAATCTATACAATGCTTGCGTAAAGCACTGTAGCTGCCATGTCCGCGTCTCAGTAAACGAATGTTTTTTGTATGGAGTTACGAATTACACTGATTTGATATTGTTGTGCCTAATGCGTCAAGTATCTGCGAGCAGCCGCCAGGGCTCTCAATGCCGCACTCTTCAGTTAGGGGGTACAATGGCTCAACAAAACGTATCAAATGTATTATATTTTTTTATCATACGATAGGCCCTAGGCTAGCCAAATAATGGATAGCCCAACGTAGTTAATGGCAACATCTTCGGCCCTACGCAAATTCAATAATTGTTGGCTATACAAACTATATTGAAAAATGCACGATGGGCCAAGATGGGCCACGATTGTTAAAACAACTCTTAATGGTCAGCCAATACTTTTGCGAATATTACGTTGGACCGAAGAACCACTAAGGACACAAAATTAAATGTGAAAGACAGGATACGAACCCAAGAGAACCTACGCAGTATCTATTGAATATCTATGCCAAAATAAGTAAATAACAAGTAGAAAATCTGTTGCCAAGCACCTAACGGTGTGTTCCGGCAGCTGTCCTTGAGAGCCAGTAATTCTCTAGGTTAGCCTGAACAACACCTTCGACCACATCATCACTTACCACCAGGCGAGATAGTGGTCAAAGGCTAACCTATCATGCATAAAAAACAAAATAAAACTTCCAATAAAGGGTATCGTTCTCTGGAATTTTAGCATCAAATGGTGTTACAATCGAGTTCGGCTTGTTAATAAGTCAGCGCTAAAAATTAACTATGGCCTTATAGCACTCAGATACATAAGATATTAACAACACATAAAGCGAGGCCTCGCAGCGTGAGCGTAAAATCGAAATCGTTAATCTGCCGTAAAAGAGGTAAAATGCTTCTTATGGTCATGGTATATGCTTGGGAAGAAATCACAGAGCAGCAATAACAACTAAACGTAGAAGCCATAAAATATTCAACGATTTATTGTGGCTGCCCAATGGACTAGAACGGAGATTGAAACTCCTATAAGACGAAGAAAAAAAAATACTTGATTTCAACATGTATTCACAGTTATTAGATAAGAATGAGACTCAGCAGGACACGGATATACCAAACAGGTAACCGAACGACGAGTCGCCTCGGGCGGTTGACCGAAAATTAGTGATGTGCGCAATGCATTACATTCCCGTTATTTTATCGATATTTACTTTATATGTACAGCGGCTGCTGTAGACAGTTACATGATAGAACACAAATTAGGCACCGTATTGGTTCGCATATTTTAAAAAGATTCGTGTGGACTGTGAAGACTTGACGTTAACTGAATATGAACGTTCGACACATTTCGCGTTTATTTTTATTTGCCGTGCACATGTCGATGACATCAGGCGTCCTTGCGAGGAAGCGCTCGCTAGTCCCAGTTTCTGATCCTTTTATCCTGTGTCGTCATCAGCACCGAGCATGAATGCTAATAATAGCCGTGACGGGACTCTAGACTCTAATCACAGCGGCCGTAATAAATTCTTTGAAAACACATTGCGGCAATTAACTCGACCACTAGGTGTAGCACTCTCACGACCAAAACGACCACAATTTCTTCAAAGAGGTAGTAATTAAATCATGAAATGTAATGGAGGTTTTTTTGTCACATAACTCGTTAGGCAGATGAATGATTTATAGCGTCTGCGCGTAATCACCTTGAACTATTTGAGCATGATTTGACTGAGGTTTAAGGCTATACCCAAGTTTTGTGAGTTAAGCTTCTTATGGCAGGTCAATGACCTTTACCTGGAGGATTTCGGCTGTAACAAAAAGACGTACTTTACTTCCTTTGTGGCCTTTCCACATTTAGAGGTACCTACATAGGTACGTGGGCTTTTGTTGCACCTGTACTTTCGCCGAGTAAACGCACATTGTTTAATTTTTGTGGGATCGGCTAGGGCGGGAGCTTTGTGTCCGATTCAATGGCCGTGCACAAAAGCGAGCCCTAGCTATTCCAATAAATTGTAACACAATACTGGTCACGCGAAGGCACACTTAAATTTGATGGCATATGCACCTCTTATTTCCAGTAAAACCGGTATATCTAATTTTGTAAAATACAAAAATATTTCCTTGTGATTTTGAGACGATAGCAAACATACAACTTACCTTGGCGTAATTATTTTGTAAATTACTTTTTATTCAAGTTACATGACAACTGTTTTATTTAAAATGATCTTAGTAGGAAATAAATTAGCTCAAATTTATATCTATAGACTACATTGTTATACAAACACCTGTTGTTATCGTCTCCGTTCAGATACATTTAATTGTTCCAATTAGGTAGTGCCTTCGAGTTCGACGTTTACCGTTTTCTATTTAGGTACCTTCAAGTAGATAACTGTTTCCTTTGACTACAAATGACATGTTTAAAGTTGACCTCAACAATCTCTGTTTAAACATCATGTCGACTGTTAATATTTATACACGCCCACAATCCAATTTGTTCCGTTGAATTCGGTAGGTTCATCAATTGAGATCTTTCAAATTATCTATAGTCCAAAATAATACGTTTAACGCCACAGTCATCTTCAATGTAACATTGATAAATAATAATAACAATCATCTATGGTATCTTCCTTATACTGTGGTATAATCTACCTTTGAATAGGTAGGACGTCTTATCTCAACTCTGATACAAGTCAAAAGATAAGACATGCGATGTTTTTTATGATATTAGTAACAGGGCATAGATTATACTCCGCTCATTAGCGAGAATATGAATCAACATTTCATGTACAATGCAATCATAGAGAATATTGTAGTTTAGGTGATATTAATATTTTGCAGGTGTTTATAATCTGAACATTCATACAGCAGTGAGTTACGTCATGTGACGATAACGGGTGGGACACGCCTTGCGGCGACGGCAGCGCGGTGCTTCGAGGACGTCCGCGCCAGGAATGTACTGGTCTGGAGGGAGCCAGCTCCGCTCCAGACCTCGCTCTACATGTGCCACTTGAGACCGGTACCGTACTCGACCTCCAACGCAACCAAACCTGTTACGTGTAACACGAACCGGCGGCACTCGACCATCAGCCGATCCCAATAATAACCCCTTTCATGCAATCCTTTACAGAATACCGATCGAAACACCTTTTTTTCATTAAAAGTATACATTTAGATCAAAAGAGCGAGGTACCCCACGAAAAGTATTATTATTCGCTGTCTCGTTCTAAAAGATGAAGGCGAGATGAATCCGAAAGAGACGTGAATATGCGTACGTTGCCTGCACACCTAAGTATGGCCGGACATTACTCACTAATATAGGTAGATAGCGCGAGACTGATAACTCCCATATTTTGACCCGTTATTTCCAAGCACAGGTACACATCAGAACTTATATTTCACAAAGCACACAACACAATTAATAAACACGTTTCCTTACTTCTTCTCTCCGCATAATTTCCACTTGTAATCGTTTGTGATACTCCTCACATTCATCCTTATATTTCTCCATTTCCTCTTTTGTTTGGCGCATTTTCTTCTTGAGAACGTCTAGAATCGTTCCTTGCTGCATATTTGTCGTCATTTTGATGCACTTTTATGTTTAAATTGATTTCCTAAACTATAAAAACTAGTAACACCTTCGCCCTACTCGCGAAAATGCCAACTGACTGCCCGTTCGTTACAGCTCAGTATCGCTGTGATGGGCTCGGCACGAATGAACACAGCCGGCGAATAAAATGGCCGCCACGAACTTAGTGCTACCACTTCACTTATACTGCCCCTTATTGCACACACTTTCGTAATGTGATTACTTAGAAACGATCAAAGATGGTAGAGATAATTGTTTGAATTATAAAAATAGTATTTCTCGCTATCGATTCGCTATATTACAATTTTGGAATGACTTTGACAGCGAGAGACGACACAAACGTCACACGTTCGGCTCACGATAAGCACAATCGAAACCTTGTGCAGGACTGGTGGCTCCACCTGTCCCCACCCGGTTGAACCTACATCCTGTAGAGTAGGGTCAAAGCGATGCTGCAAAAGAAGCCCAAAATATGGGATAGTCGAAACGGTAGAGTGATTGTGAATAGACAACTACGGAAGTAGAGGTCGAATTCAGTGAAGGGCTATAAACCGTTCATTGTGTTATAATATAATTATGTAGATGCAGTCATGGGAATTTAGTGCTCAAATGAAAATTTAAAATTTTTCCCGTCACTATTTTAATTTAAGTATTATTATTATTCAAGCAGTTCTTTACGTTTATTTAATGACGAAATATAAGTTACTTTCCCAAAGGAAAAATCATATAGCCAAAACATTTTTTCCCAAAACATTCTAGCTTTGATTTAACGCCATCTGTCTTAACAGCTAAACACTACAAAACGTACATTACACCGCACCATCCGAATGCCAAGTCATTGAGAGGCAGCACAGCACTCAAACGAGCACGAGTTACAAGAATCACCGAATTTATTATGACGTCATTTGGAAAGTATGCAGCTTGTCTGCCTGTTTTAAATTCCAGTATGTAGATATTCATATATCGTATATGCATAGCTGTATAGTCTCATGAGTGTACAACTATGCGCGGACGGCAAAAATTTTCTTCTCTGCTATGCTGTAAAACAGTAGAAACTTGCCGTACAAATATGAACATTTCACAAAGAATTCAGAGAACGTGAAATAATGACTCATCATTTAAATTGTAAACATTAATAACTGGAATATTAATCTATCTTCGCATAGTTAATTTGCTGTTGTAATAACATTATTATACTTGTTCCGAAAATCTCAATTTGGTCATCAACATTTTTGATGTTTCAATGCATGTTCGGATAGCTTCAATTTTCTTATTAGATTCACCACTACGCTCGTATTGTAGTTTTTGGCACATTTTTTATCACTGTGGCCTCGAACAACATTATCTGAGAACTCACCTCTGTTAGGTAGTTGACTCATTTCATTTTGCATTGGAAATTCAGAACAGACAAAAATTGTGCACTAATTTTGTTTACTTTTAAGCATTTAAGGTGTCGAAAAATAACTATTTTTTTAAATTTTATCTACTTCTTTAACTAGACCAAAGTAATGCTTACGTAAAACTAATGTACTCCCAAATCCCAATACAGCATGCTCTTCTATTTTTTATATCGCTTTTTTTACTAAAATTAAGTAGTATTTAATTTACCACTTTTTCCAATATTATGATTCAATTATCATATTTTGTTTATTCATAATTTTTCTTATTAATATTATTTTACTATTATTAAAGACTACCTTGACTAACTTTTATGAAGTTATTAAGTCTTAGAACATCAAATTCTATATATGAATTAAACTTAATAATAATTATTATTATATGTAGGTATTTAATATTATGCTATCCCTGCACCATATGGTGAGTTCAAGCTTTCCATAAAAGGTTGTACAGAATGCTTCAATGCAATAACTAACCATGTAGTTAGGTATAACGATCGGTCACGATTGCGACGACGATAATGAGTGATGACCTTTAAAAGTATCTAGGTATATCAACAGCATATCCCAAAAACGGCCATCTGGCCATAGATGACGTGTCATGAGCTAATGTGCAATAACCTAATGGAATCATTGCGGCACGAAGTTAAATAAATATATTACTAGACGAATATAGTTGGTGTGGTGGTGTCAAGGCACAGCGGGAGTTGCATTTCATGCGACATTACTTTATAATGCAGCTACCCATGATTCAATCATACAACTGCCGTATTGAGGGTGAGATTTGTACAGATTCACCACAATTATTATTTCAACAACTACTAATAAAAATATCGCAAAGAAAAGGTACACGATGAGCATTAAAGGGAACTTCTAAACCTGGGCTATTTGATTTGTTTGAACAAAACAAACTTCCTTCTATGAGATATGTGCTCGAGAATATGACGGATTGATGGTTGATGAGATAGCTCTTATATATTGCGATCTATAGTAGATGTCGGATTGTTGGTTGGTTTGGCCTGATCAGAAAACTCTTTTTAGTGAATTTAAAATTTGATTAGTCTTTGTTTAGTTGACCAAGAAAGCGCTAAGCGCGAGCATAGCGTCTCCATTCAGCCTGGGTAAAATGATTTCCTATAGACATTCGGATTTCTGGAACAACAGAAAGCTTGTTCCCTTCACTCTCTTCATCACAGGTCGCATTACGCGAACATGTTCGATCATTTGTTTCTTTTATCTTGTTGATTCAGTTTCTTTTTTCAACAAGGCGGGGCTGATATGTAAAATAAATTCAGTGGCTTGGTCTTCAGCCTAAAGCCACTAGGTAAATAATTTGTTAAAGTAATTTACGTAGTAGGACTGATGTGACTGGCGTAATTATAACACTCAACATAATTGTTTGAGTATTCAGTGACGAATACATTCGAGACAGAATCGATTTCGAAATAGATTCTATGAAAAAGCTTATAATTAAATAAAGATTGTAAAACAACCTATACGACAAACACAACGACCTCAATATCATCAGCAATGGCCTACTTAAAATGTCTTACTTACATTGCAATGCATATTTCATACGAAAGCATAATAACAAGAAAGTACTAAACATACGAGTGGAACAAATATATCATGACCAAATCAAATTCTAAAAGGAACAATTGCAAATATGCAAATCGATTAAGAACGGTAGCATCGAGTGTATATATATCGAGTTAAGAACTAATGTTTATAATAGACCATTGTCTGGCGGTTATTTTAGTTTCATCATTTCCATTCGATTCATTGGTCATGTTCTGAAATCAAAGATGTCTGAAATCGATTTTGTTTTAAAGGTATTACAGTAATTGCTTCAATAATTCGAGGAATCTAACTTGACCTATTTTAATAGTATCTAACAGCAAAATTCTTGGGTTTCCGTTAGACTCGTAATATACGCGATTTATGTGACTGTAATGCTTTTTATAGTAACTCTCTACATTTATATTATAACATGCAGATTGTTTTTATGATATCTGCGGTTATATTGTTATGGGCAACGCCATTATGAACGTTTTCTTCTGTTACGATTTTGTAAATATTTATTCTCACTTTTATTGTATTTTTATTAATTTCCATTTGGTCTGCGGAAGTCTTAATATTCTAATCACTGTTTAGTTCTTGTTGTGTTGATTGTTACATTATATTTATTTTGTATAATATGAGTTTATTATTTATATGACTATGGTTCCAAGGTTCCTTCTATTATATCATTATATATTCATCATATATTCTTCCTTTACCAACCTGCATCATACAATAATTATAACTCATGTCTAGTCATCTAAGTAGTCCGATATGTTAAATGTATAACCATAAAAGTTGAAATAGATACATATATATGTAGTTGGGACATAATCATCAAGTCTTTATATAAAATTGATATCCGTATAAACTGCATTCACGGAAACGTATTCTTATATCATATAACACTACAGTGGCAGCAATAACTTTTTTTGACTTGTTGGTTAATCGAATCACGTTTAGTTTACCAAATATGTAGCAAGTATGTTCCAGCCAGCCAGGTCTCTGTTACGTGAGACTTTGAAGTTTCTATTTAACACGATATAAGTATAATATCGCGATAGCTACTTGTTTTTGTTTGTTAGTAATGTTTCGACTTGGTTTTTATTTACAGCTGATAGGTTAGACTTTGACCACTATCTCGCCTGATGGCAAGTGATGATGTGGTCGAAGATGTTGTTCAGAGTAACCTAGAATTACTGGCTCTCAAGAAATGCTTTCGGAACAAACCGCTAGGTATACTTGTCGACAGATTATCTACTTGAGCACGGTAGCTAGCCAGGCGGGCATTCGCAAAATGCCCTACCGCCATGCAAAAACTTGTTGCTACTATTAATAAAAGATCTTGAAACGCTAGGATAATATATGTATAGGTAATACATACTACGAGTATAATTATTTCACGTCACCGTCAATAGCTGTTCTTTTTTTAGAAAGTAGTCTACAACACCCACAGTAGTGACAGTCAATAAAAAATATTGTTATTGTAATGTTTAATCTTATTTTGTCCGCTGCAAGTCGTTTCTATTTTAATTTAAAACTAAGAACTAAAGACTTTAACATGAAATATGTAGTAGGACGTAGTAAGATGAATCTCTTTATCGCTATCAGCGAGGCATTATTATTACAAATAAATAGGTAAACGCACAGTCGAGATAGAGCCAACAAGATAAAATTGTGTCATCGTAAGCCACATAGACAGGCCTGGTTCCATAATTTAAACCTCCAAATACCTATATTCTATACATCACATTATATTATTGGCTTAGTTAATAAATAATAATCCATTATCTACTGTTGCAATCGCGCAAGGAAGACAAATACAAAAATATATACATTTATAATTATGGTTTGATTGCATCTACTACAACAATGGTTAAATCCCTTGAAAACTGTTCCATATTGAACCTTATTCCAACGAAATAAATTAACTATGACGATAACCGGAGATCTGTCATCTGCGGTTATCGTCAAAACGTTGATTTAATTAAAAGAAATCAAAATGGGGATAAGGGCTTGAGGGCCACATGCTCAACTCCAACCTCCACCAACGACATCTATCGGCGCTGAGTGCGATCGTACGAGTAAACATGTCAAAGCGTCTAGTCAGTGGCTCAGCTGATCGCCACGCGCGATGTTTCCCAGAGCCTGTGCTCAATATCAACACCAGCCGTCTTAACACGATTAAAAATAGTTCTCTGCGCGTTTGGCCACACGCCTGCTTCACTCACACTAACGAACGCTAGCTCAAATAACTAAGGACATTTACCCTTCTTAGTGCCGTGTTCTTTATGTTCTGCAACTCGTTTTTGATCAACGCAAATTTCATCATTGTGTCTGAGGAGAATATTGAACTACCGAACGCCAAGCCCGGATAATCAGCACATCTTCTTCTCCGTCTGCTCTCCCGTTCCGCCAACACCTCTGTGCATTCGCTCGTGCACCTGAGTTTCGCCAGTTCAGCTGTCTCAGGGTCATCGTCGGATATCGTTTCCGAAGGAACAGGCGTAAATTCGGCCCCGTCTCCAGCTGACCTCTCTTCCCTAAACGAAAAATCATCATCCGATAAATCTAGCGAGTCCGTATCCTTAATTCTAATATCAGCTTCGATTTCTTCAAAAATATTCGCATCGTCCTCCACCGCATTCAGATTCGAAAGTGCATCGTCACTATTTGTCCTTGTCACTTGTTGAGATTCACTAACACTATTGACACAAGGCACAACATCGTCTGTTTGAGTTAGTAAGGTCACTTGTTTGGACGGATCTGTGTTTTGAGGGCCAGTGGGGGCGGGCTGGCGGGTTCCCCGCAGGCGCGGGTGGTGTTGGTGCCCCCTGCGCCGCACGGGGGTGCGCCCGTGGGCGTGGGGCGCGGACGCGGACATCACTACACTCCGCGCGCTCGCGGTCCGACCGGCCGCGCAGCGCCGGCGGCCATATTGACTGCCTCTACTGCCTGTCATGCATCTCACAGAGCCAAACAACGTGGTGGCGCTGCAGTCGCGCCACACTCGCCTCCATCTTTGTTTTTAATCTGCTTTACCGACTGATTCATTGTTTGAGGAATGCGGGAAGTTTTGAATCCTCTTCTGGCTTAGTCAGTTTTATTTTATTATATTATAGCGTACGTTCATACTATTTAAAGTATCGTACAGATAAAATACACGATTTGACGGACCAAGCGAGGTCCCTGTGACAAGTAATAGGCTTATAAATATGTGTGCGTGTCGTGATGATTACTTTGAATACATATGCTTTTTGATTGTCAAGAAATTTTGTCGGGAGGTAAATTGTCTTATTATGTATACTTATCTAAAAAGAAATTTTCAGCAAGTCAAATTTTTTTAAATTGATTCATTTGGATATTTCAATAGATTTTTAAAATATTTTTTATTAGTACATACCTGATTATTTTTATGAGACAGGGTTCAAAATTCAGTACAGTGCGGGGCCTAGTTCGCCGTAGCAGTTGTCTCGTCCCCATGGATGTCAATTTATTTCTCACCAATAGATTATTAATAACCTACAATAGAGTCAACAATGAAGTAAATTGCTCCAGCTTGGTACGGAAAGTTCGTAAAGCGGTGACGCCATCGTTCCCGGTTCTATTTTTGCCGGAACACCGGGCACAGGGGCCATATTAGGTGTCAGCGCCCAGAATAGCCGCTGCGGAGGAACGCAGCCCCCTACAGCGCAACATTCCGACGTACCTACGCACCTACCATTACGTGCTGAGCTTCTTGCAAGCGGCCAGCAACTTGGTGACGTCACATATAATGTAAACAAACGAATCTATACGATGACAGTTTCTACAAAGTTTTTATGCGTTTTCAAATAAGCCAACAAATATACTTGGATTCTTATCCAATACCTTCTAAAGATAAAGCGTGTGAATTCGCACACCTGTTGCATGTACTTCTACTTCCGCATCTTATTTGCAAGCTTTATCTTTAGAGAAAACATACTCTCAGCTACAATACAAATAATACAATACAACATGCCATAAAATCGTAGCACACAGTCAACATACCACAGGTGATAATGTAAAACTAATACCTATTTTTTTGGTAAATAAAATAATACGGGATAACTCACGTGAATAAGCCAGATACGTCCGACCAAACAAAGACCAGCGGTTGAAACTATAGTCGGAGCTATCTTATAAGATTATACTCATTATCATTATCTTATGAGTATACTCATTACTCTTATTAATGTGACCGTATTATATACCAAAATGAGTGAAAACCACGTTAGTTTTTAGGGTTCCGTACCCAAAGGGTAAAAACGGGACCCTATTACTAAGACTTCGCTGTCCGTCCGTCCGTCTGTCACCAGGCTTTATCTCAAGAACGGTGGTGATAGCTAGACAGTTGAAATGTTCACAGATGATGTATTATTATTATTGCCTCTATAACAACAAATACAAAAGTTGGCCAAGTGCGAGGCGGACTCGCGCACGTCAAAACAAAAAAAAGGTCAAAATATGTAGTCTAATGTTGTATAGCTAACGGTACGGAACCCTTCGTGCGCGAGTCCGACTCGCACTTGGCCGATTTTTTATAATAAGATACCTAGTACATACGTTTTAAGAAGCTTGTATTATTTTCTAATAAAAATAATTGTATTCATTAAATATAAAAAGACTTAACTGTGAGTTAGGAAAGACACTTAGAAATATTTTTTACACAGCCCTGTGCGAATCTTCTAGTTCACTTTTTATCATTAACACCGGCAAATTGAAATTACTGAAAGAAATCCGAAACATAAAAGAAATCGGAAAAAGCTGGGTAAAAAAAAATTAAACCTAACAATACTTTAAACATAGAAGACGTAAATAGATATGGATAGAATGCCGTAACGGAGAAAAAATAACCTTACAAACAGCATGAGTTATAATTTATAATATAACTTATACGAGTATACTAGTCATAGTTCTGATTATTTCGCTGACAAACTAATTAGTTCATTAGCTGTATTATGTTGGCGCAGCGGTGGTCGCCACGCTAGCCAACTACACGGGAAGACTATGCCTCTATCGATGATTATTTAAGGCTGACACACATTCTGTATTAATTTCTTTAACGTGATTAATTACATTGATGAGATCACCTGAATACGGGCTTGATATTTTTATTTCTATATACAGTCATCATCTAGCTAGTACATTATTTTGATGTATCTCGTAGGCTTCAGCCAGCGTTTGCAAAGTAAGCGCAAAAAAGTGTTTATTTACGACATCACATTAGAAACTTCTAAAATTCTACTATATTATGCAGTATTATAAATATAAACCTTCATTTTGAATTACTCTATACAGCAAAAATAACCGGATCAAAATCCGTTACGTAGTTTTAAGATCAAAGCATATGTAGAGACAGACAGCCAGCGGGAAGCGACTTTGTTTTATACTATGTACTTAGTGACATTCTTGAGATCGTATGACCGACCTCTCTTAAGACTAACTAAAGCAGTGATAGCTGAGTGGTGATAGCAATGGACTGCCGTGCTGCAGGTCCATGGTTCCATCTCCATCACTGGCTTGAGCTTCACCCCACGGTGGAAGGGCATTTTACGAATGCTGTACTGGCTAGTTACCACCCTCAAGTAGAAAATCTTTCACCAAGAATTTAACAGTGTTCCGGAAGTAGTTGCCCGCGCGTATGTCGGTTATCGCGCGAAAACATTAACCTCTTTTTGCGCAGTCGGATAAAAACTCTCCTATTCCCGGGTCTCAAACTATCTCCATACCAAATTTCATTCAAATCGGTCCAGTAGTTTTGGCGTGAAAGCGTAACAGGCAGACAGAGTTACTTTCGCATTTATAATATTAGTACTGATGAAATCGGTTTTTACAGCTCTTCATTTTGATACCAACCCCCCTACTCGATGAGTTTGGAAGGAAAAGAAAAATATTTTTCTAACAATATAGGCGTATTTTTTTTGTTACCGCTGTTATTTTGGTTATATACGAATCTAATGATATCTTATACCTTAAAATCTACTCGGAACGCTTCAAACTGACAGAATTGGAAGAACATTGCTAAGAGGGCAAGCCTTGGGATTATTGGGGACTTAACCAATGCCTCTGCGTGTACAGCATCAGCGCAACCACGACCACTCTGACAAGAGTGCCCGACTGAGACATTAAAATCGGTTCAGCCGTTTAGAAATTATGTTGGAATAAAGAAACTCACATACATACATGAACCCTGAAAACATAGCACTTTTTTGAGCATTCGTGTAAAAATGGCTTGTCGTCGTTGTCGCGTAGTCGTGCAAGCAGTTTTACCAGTATTTTGCTAAGACTTGGACCTCTCACGGACACCTACTGTTTACACATTATATCCTGTCTCGGTATTCACATAAAATCAAATATTTACACAACTGTTCGTGTTCTCCTTGCCACCAGAAACATTACATATTTTTCATTTTACGATTTTGGTAAACAAGAACCGACTTAAATAAGCGTGAAGACTGACGAAGCCAATTTCCATCGGCTCTAAATATTATACTTGTACAATGACGACTACCTAATAATAAAATGTTTGAAAGAACACATTGAAATAAAAACAGCAGGTAGCAGGCTTCTTGCCTTTTCTATTGCGTAAAATGAAAACAAAAGCAAACATTACAACTAACGAGTCGTTCAAAGAGGACGATGAACAGAATCAAAGATACATTTAAGTACCACAGATTACATAATATTAGGACTGAGACTGGGTGCTGAATTTTTTTAAATTGAAGCTTATAATAAAACTAGTAGTTCTATAATTAAGCAAAAAACATGTGATCTATTGTACAAATAATGATCTTGTATATACCTACATTTGAACATTTATTTGTCAGTGCAACCCTTACTCTTATGTGTTTAATCTCCAAACCTCTCGATAGCTTTGGCTCAGATAGCTCAGCTTATAATAACCAAAACGTTTATTTTTTCATATAAGCTCTTCTTCTTTGCTGCATCTTTCTTCAGGCGTTGAATAGTTATTGTGTAAGAAATATACGTATACATACAAATATACGTATAAATACTCAAGCCACTTGCCACAGAGACCTCGCTTGGTCAACTGACACACCGATGGTTATTTTTCGTTTTCCAATCGACTATTGGCCCTCAAAAGATATAGGCCGCTTAAGGGTAGTGTTTTAATTCCAGACAATTTGAGAACTTTGACACTGGATATTACCAACTCGCACAAAGAGTTCTACTGCTATAAAAGGCGTGTCAGGCGTTAGGCATGTCATTTACAATCAGAATTTTTTTGGACTTTTTCATATATATTTCTATCTTGAACTAAATATGTCACATTATAGTCCTCAACAGCCACTTATTGCCCATTGCTCTAAGCATAGGCCTTAATCTCTCAACACTACAGACATTCCCTGATATTATTTTTATGACGAAAATCCATCTTGCCTCTGGACGACCTACATTTCTCCCACCAAATTTGGCAAATAAGACTATATCTACAAAAATACAACAGTGCGTGAAAACACGCCTTTCAGTAGATATGACGTGTTGCTTACTTACTATTAACTTTAGTTCCAATTATTCCAAGAAATAATAGTTGCTTTACGATTTATAATTATATATTACGCATTTACGCATACTGTACGATATATTAAAATTCTGTTGAAACATAATCTGCTAATGCAGAAATATTCCAATTACTACAATTTCAATAGATACCTACGATTTTAGGACTTTTATGATTTTTGCAAATCGAACACTTAGTCGAAGGAAATTTACCAGGATAGAAACTGCATATGATATTTAGTTTTTTTTTTTGTTATGAAAAAATGATATAACGAAGTAGTCGCCCGCCTGATTGTAAGCGTCATCACTATCCATTACAATTGCAGTGTCAGTCTTAGTTCTGCTTGACAGTGCACTGCGCTCGATTAAGTTCCATAGACCGTTGTCACGAGCAGACAATCAAGGACTATGTAACACGGAATTCTCTTTAAGTAACAATCATCTGAGAAGTGCGTCTTATGTGGATGTGGGTACTTACGTTCTGCAGAGCCTTCTCCTTCTCTTCGAGCTTGGCGTTGACTTGCATGAGGGCTTCCTGTGTCTGGTCAAGGTCGTTCTCAATGGTCTGGATCTTCTTCTGGAGCTGTCTCGCCTCCTCTTCCGCCTGTCACAATAAGAACGTTATAATTAAAATATATTTTGTTCGTGGTTGTTGCTGGTTGTTTTTTTATCAACCAGGAGCTCCATGAACAGTTAAGTTGGGCTTGGGTTACCTATTTGGATAATCCGCCGGAACTGAAAGCTGAGTGCTTACCGACAATTTTAATATTTGATAATAAGAACTAGCCAGGCGTAAATGCCCTACCAACGTGCAGTGAAGCCCCTACGCGTCACTCCATAGCTATTGCTATTGGGCGAATAAAAACATTCTTGTAATATGACAAAAGTACTATTTTATTTTTAAAAGTTACAATCTGAAAGTCTGTAATCAACTTTTCCATTTTTCTATTATGCAGTTCTCTACATTTCTAAGATAGTTATGCTCCACTGGTTACGAAAACTAATTAAAGTTTTATACGATAATCTTAGATATGAAACCAGATTGATAGAACAGACTAGATATACAATTAAAAAGAAGGCTATTATTACTTAAGTTGTTATATATATCTCCTAACCTTAGATTATTTATAGGACCCATCAATAATCTAAGCTCCTAACGTCTTTAGAAAGCTTTGTTCAGACCTGCAGGAGAACGCTAGCTAACTTCTTAGGTAACTACCATTTATTTTACTTAAATAAGTTAACTCCCAACACGGAGTAGGTAAGGCTAAATAATAAATTTTGCACCCACAGCAGTATCCTTCCCAATAATACCGGAAGGACAAAAATGGTATCATTTTTTGAAAATAATGTTAAGTTACTCAATACCTTAAATTTTGCTGTCTAAAATGAGCAATTGCCGATGATCAAAGAGGCTCAACTGCTATGCTAGACAAATGACTCAACATCACTTATACACCGCGCTTAACAGCCCTTACCCCTCTTGCGTATTTTTTATTTCATTTGCATAGTTTCCAGCCAGGTATGTAAGCGTACATGCAGGCATAGAACCTACTTTGTAAGGTTGGCGGCCTTAGCCTTCATCGTGGTCAAGGTTTTGCTCTCTCGACCGTTTCAAGGAGCATTACCGCGCCTTCCAATTTTGAATTTACGAACGTTTGGTTTACAGTACAGTTTTAAGTGTTTGGTAGGGAACATGAGTATAACCGTTCAAGTATAATATTTTATACTGAACAAAAGAATACAGCGCGGATAAAAATCTATTCTTTGTACAATTACTATTGGGGTTTGGTATATAGATTTACTGCGTTTGGAAGGAAATCTAATCGGAAAAGCTGTGTACGTTCCCAACCCAAAACATACATTAAGTCAGAAAATAGGACTCTCATCAACAATACAATTGCTTAATTTGATGGCCCTATAAACTAATCATATAAACTGCCAATGTCATGTGGATAATGTGATAGACATAGTGCCAACATCAGGAAAAAACGAGTGTGGCCATTTACCTTCTCAGCGCGGAGGTTGGCGTCCTTGGCCTGCTGCTCGCACATGGCGGCGCGGTCAAGCGCGTTGTCCTTCTCCAGCTTCATCGCCTGCATCTTCTTTTTGATCGCGTCCATTTTGGCTGGTTTGTTTTTTCTACTCCCCTAGATGAAAATCTGGAAGAAAGATTCAACGTTAGATAACTAATCAACGTAGATATACCTATACGTTAAAGATTTCATGTCCTGAATAAGTTAAGCCTTGGCTGATTGCCAAATGAGAACAGACTGACCCCCAATTGCTTGCCTGGAACCCAAACTATAAGTGCGATATCTGGGCATTCTCATTGCTCTGGCCACTCAAACGGGGATATACAGAGGCGCTTATGTGAGTTTACTTTACTAACTCTAATATAGAAAAAACATTTGTGACATTTTTAGTCTTTTGCAATGATGGTCAAATTAAAAAGAAAAACAAGTATCGCGTTGATGTCTTTTCTATGGACAACATTTCACCAGATACTAAGTACCAAGTATTTGCCGAAGAAAGCATAATTTTCTTAATAATACGTTTTTCACTTAGAAGGTAGGTACCCAATAATTACAGATGAAAGGTGCACTGATCTCGAAAACCAATGGTTTAATCGCAAACTCAACAAAAACGCACGAATCAAAGAACGATATAATGCTATATTAATAAAACTTGGCAGTAACAGTAAAAACCAGGAAAAAATTTAATTACTGTTACTGTATGTAAACCTTCAAAGTATGTTTTTAACTTAAGACCCTATCATAGATTTTTCGATAGGTATATTAATAAACATTAAAATCAGTTTTAAATTTTAATTACTGTTACACTACGTAAAGATATTTTTAACTAAACAAAAATATATAGATTTTTTAACTTTTTAAGTAATTCTTATTCATTCATAATCACCACATTCAACCACACGAGCATTGTTAAAGCCTTTACGACAAGTAAACGGTCAGCAATTCACTGAGAAACAACTATTTTTCCTTTAACGTACAATTTATTGAACGAGCTAAGTGCGATTAACGTTTTTCTGATAATTCCGACACCTCACAGAGGTTAAAAACCTCAGATAGTTGTAACCTGTTGTTATTACTTTGTAGTGAAGGCGATTTGGTATAATATTTATGAAAACACATAAAACTTTCCGCTTTGGTTTTGGAGATATAATGATAAAAGGCTCAATAAAAATAAACGCGTCTGAAGTAGGTATAACACAGTCTTATCTATTAGTTAACTAGAAAGAATCATTTTTTATTGTAATGGGGGTGCCTAGTAAAATCAAAAGCATCTACTATTTTTTATTTTATTTATAACTAATAAGCAAGCCTTTGACCACTACCTCACCTGATAGCAATTGATGATGTGATCGAAGATTTTGTTCAGGCTAACCTAGGATTACTGGCTCTCAAGGACAGCTGCCGGAACACACCGTTAGGTGCTTGACGACAGATTTTCTACTTGAGGGTGATAGCTAGCCAGGCGGGCATTCGCAGATTGCCGTACAACCATGCAAATTATCAATATCTATAAAATTGGTATCTAAATACTATATCAGACGTGTTTTGAGGAGACTATATATAATACTAGCGGCCCGCCCCTGCTTTGCACGGGTAATTGCGACTATAAATTGAGATGTTAGCTATCCTATCTTTCAATTTGGATCAAATTGCAAACGGTGTGCAAATCAATTTAAAATCGGTTCAGTAGTTAAGGAATCCATTGCGGACAAACAACGTGACACGTAATTTTTATATATATAAAGATAATTATTTATGTATGTCATGAAATTAGTTTTAATGCTAAATGTCATGCGAGTCACCTGCTTGTTTGTTGACTGTATGAAAATACATAACATTTTAAAAAGGTACGTTTAGAGATTAAGTGCTTTTCAAGTACCATTGGGTAAGTAGCTATGTTTATGGCTATGTCCAATTAGATAAGTCCATTAAAGGAGGTCGTCGTCCCCACCCAAAACTCAAGTGCTTCTACTTTAAATTCTGTAAGTCGATCCTGTCGTGGTCTACTAACGTTCATTGTCACGTCACGGTTTACTAACTTCTGTATCGTGTATTGTACACAGCTAAGAGTTACAATTAATTATTGTCGCCACATGGTCTTTTGATAATAATATATTAACATTCATATGGGTTAGAAACTTATGAAATTAATATTTCTTAATAATGACGAATAATTTAAAATATAAGAAAGACATTATAATAATAATTTTAATTTATTATAAAAATATTTATAGTGTCAATTCTGCTTAAATTTATAACCAAGCCGACGGACGCGTCGCGTTTCGATTCTACACCAAGCATTTTCAGGTCTTGGCATTATTTGGTCTTGATTTTTTTAAATTATTTTAAGTAATTGTTATTGTATTAATATATCCGCAAACAAACGCCTGAATCTATGTATTATTTCATATATCTAGTGAAATTTATATGTAATCATAAGTACCTAGAGATTATGTTTTTTTTATAACAAATACCCTATTGTTTCCAATCTGAGCTTCCTAACTTATTTTAGAAGGTATCAATGTGTGGTTTCTAAGAGATGCATTAGATGAATAATGGAATACACCTAAATATCGATAGACATAATGGTTATATAGGTAGACATTCCTGTAAGGATTACTGCAAAGGCCTTTATATATATATATATATATATATATATATATATATATATATATATATATATATATATATATATATATATATACCTTTTAACCGGTAATAAATGGTAACTGAGGACGATCATCTTATAACAGGCTTTTTTGTTGTAATCCTTGAGCATCATGAATAGATAACAATTGAATTTCATTCATAAAATCCCGAATTCAGGTGCTAGCTTAAATTAGTAGAAATAATCCAATGTTTTTTATACCTTGGTACATAACTCTTGTATATGTTGATGGCTTTTATCTAAGTAAATACGACAAGTTAAATAAGTATACTTTATAAACCTTACTAAAAAAGAAAGAATAAGCCGATAAGCCCCTATTTTAATTGGTCATGTCATGGTACATCTTCAGACTATTTCAATAGTGAATGGTCAGTGATAAATCCAGTAACATTTTTTTACTTAGTTTCTCTGAGTACAAAGACTTAACAAAGACTTGTGCAAAGAAAGCGTGAGCCATACGTCACAGTACCGTGGAGGCATTGCGGATGAATCAAAGGATACATTCCACACCATGAGTCACTCGCGAACATTTCCAAGGGTCTGGGTCCAGCGGTCAATACACGGACATTGGTCGGATATTTCACCTTAGATTTATTGCAAGGTATGCTAAGTATCAATTTCTGTCAGATAATGATTAAGCTTTCTTAGAAATGTAGTCAAAATTTATTCCATTTTTTTATATGTTCAATTTAAATAAAAAAAACCACGCTCTTATTATACTGTCCCTTTTACGCTCCACGGGATTGCCACATTGTTGATAAGAACAACACGATAGGATCATGTTTTTTTGGCTTCACTTGTATCAAGCGCCATGATCCATCTGAACCTCTTTGTTTATCTGGGGGTGAATAATGTTTCGGAGATACCTGTTTGAAACAAAACAGTAAGTGAAGTTAAGTTTTTTTAAACTTTCCAAACAATATCTTGAGAAGCCTTATACTGATGATTCAGGTAGGAACTAAACAGGTACGTTTGTTTGTTTCAATCTACGTAGATTAGTTTATATTACGTTGGGATTTAAATTTCGAACTGTATTTTTTGTACTAAATTAAAAATAAACTGTGTAATGAATATTACTGTACACGTTTGAAAAAAATATAGTCGTAGAATTGCATATGTTATTTCTTTCTACACTTGACAAAGCTGTAAAACATTCGGCTCACAAACTGAACTACAGATATGTGACATCAGTGCTTTGAAAATGCATGTGAGTTTATCTTATAAAATAAATTCAGTTATGGCACGTAACACACATTCTATTAAAGTTACTGTCATCACAATATAACAGTGACTATGCAATAGCACTATAATATTTAAATAATGTTCATCTCTACATCATAACTGGCGACCATGGATGCAATCGCGATGATTCGCTAAACAAATAAACGCATATCATTCGCATTCTTGCCTGTGCGTTGACATAAACCGACTACGTATATAAATACCTTGGTATGTGCAACATTAAATGTATAGGCACTCCATAAAACTAATGTTGAATGAGTAAATACAATAGATACATTATGCAGGTATTTCTTAAAACTATTGTAGGTACTGCCATTCACGTCACTCCTTAGTTATTTATTATCATATCCTATTATTTATGTCGTAAGTTTAATCATATAAAACAGTAGTGTAGTATTTTAATAATAATAAAACAGACATTTTATTGTATTTGTTGTTGCCTGGTATAGAATTCCACGAAATTGAAGTTAATTTAGAAGACTTGTTTTTGATACTTTAAACAATACTGATAAAAAAATTATTTATTTATGTCCTTAGATATAAGGGTAATAACCGTTATAATTTATCTTTATTCTGTAATTGTATTGTGTCTATCAATAATATTACTAATTGTAAGTAGAGCCAGTGAAACATCCACTCGTATAAACGCATAGTACTGAGTAATAACAGTTACTAAATAATAATTAATAATAATATAAATAATACTAAATAATTTGTGTCTTAGGTGTTCAACGACCCATACATTTAAAATCCTTGATCTTTTGCTGTAAAACCCAAGACGATACAATTGAGTGTTCCAATCCAAAAAAAACTATTGCCCGCAGAACACCATAACAACCCCAAGTGTTCTACGAGGATTTGCACGGACAAATACCGGTGGGTTTTGAGACCTTTAATCTTTCAATTTATATTTACTCTTAGCTAATTCAAGAATTTTGCGTCCTATAGGTATCGCTGATCAACCCGGTTTGCTCCTCTTTATCAAAAAGCGGAAATATAGCTGTGAACGATAAGACACCATTGGACCAGAACTGTAAGCTATAGTAGCTGTGTATTCACGGGTTTTTTTTTAATATCGGCGGTATGTCTTTATCAATAAAATACTACGAACTATATAGAACACTACAACTACTGCAATAAAAGTATTTAGACAACCTATAAGTCATTGCAGACTCACAGGCAGTCCAAATGCTCCAGCCCTCTTTTTTCCAATTGTTTATAAATTTATCTGTACTCACTCCTTTACTAATAATCTTCACATTAGTACTGATAAATACATACATAAGTAGGTAGCTATATTTTGTAATATTATAAAATTATGAAGAATTGGATGCTAGTTAATTATGGCTATATTTACCACTGGTAATTTTGGTATGAAATTCCGATATATTCACACTGTTACAAACGCCACGGTCACAAGCAAACTGACTCAAAACTTATGCAGTATTTCTTTATGAATGGTTTGAAGCATCCTAGACATCTTTTCTTTTTATTCTGAAGGCATCAGTTCTTATTTAGGTGGTGTCATAGTCGTAGTATTCATCGTAATCTAAACTGTGTCTTGAACTGAATACTTCAGTCACGATTGAGCATGTATCATGTTTGTTGGCACCAGTTACTGGTTTCTATGGTATTTCAATTTCAACACCTATTGTTCTGCGAGCCAAATGTTGTTTACATTCGGGGCCTCAGTTACATCTGTCAACTTTATATATAGGTCGCTACTCTTCTTTCCACAAAAACTAAACATTTTTGTAGCCACCGTCCGTTTATATTGTCTCATAATTAAGAATACTTTTTGCGCTGTCCATACAAACGTAGTATCTCATATATTTAATACAAGAGCGTAATTTCTGTGCTCCTGGTTTGCCAGTTTTCCTGTATATTATTTATTTTAACTTTAAATGATGACCAATTAACATTACCAACGTTTCTTTCTTCATTACCAACGTACCTTTATAATAATATTTAGACTTGAGGATTGTTAGAGTTACGTAAATTTATGTAGTTTGAAAAGTCTCTGAAAAAATAATTTTATATGCATAAAATCATAAAATAATTTTAATGCATAAAATAATTTTATGCATATAAAAATAATTTTATATGCATAAAATCATATAAAATTATTTTTACAAGAGATCTGGAAAATATTTTTATACGGATAAAATAATTTTTCCAGATAATTCTGAATCTGACAATTTATGACAAACCTAAATATTGCCTAGTGTCAAGGAGAAGTGTGCGAAATTTCACACGAATTTTGAACCCTTGGTAGCAACACCTTTTGGTGAACTGCCATTTTAAACTGCTATCCTCAATCCGGCTGCAGATCGTGAGGATAATGGCAAACCACCCCCTCAATGGGGGAGGCTGTATTCAGCTGTGGATGATCCAACTGATACAGTACAAATACATATAGTATTTCATGTACGACGAAACTACATTTTTATGGATCCTTGTATAACACCTTGTTAAACTTAACTAAGGATTTAGGTAGTATTAAGTACCTATGTACCTTTCTACATTAACTATACCATTGTGTTAAGTACTATCTTACGTATTATCAACTCTTGTCCATTATTAATCTTTTAAATTGAACAAAATAACAAGTAGCCATTGGTGGTACTGATTGAAAAATATGAAGTACGCATTGTATGCAAAATAATTGAGTATTCAGTGGTCTATTGTTCCATTAGAATTGTGACGTCAGACGCCTGTCAATTTTTGGCACGAATTCAATGCATAATAATTGATATACTAAAATAATTGCTTGTCAAAGATATTACACGTAAGAATATTTATTAGTGTCACGGAAAATTTTAAATGTCTAACTTTTATCCAGTAAGACTCACATTCTTGGTTTAAAAATAATAAAATAAGGTCAATTTGAAAATATCCTTCGTTTTAATTGCATAGTTAACCCAAAAACTCGTAAGTCAACAATTTAAATTGACTTACAGACATATTTATTACTTTAATTTGTCATAGCCTTGGCTTTCTTTACAGTTGATACGGTTTCAAGGTGGGTTCCAATTTTCCGGTATTTCAAGACAAGTGTTAAGTATTGAAATTTATTGTTAAAATATTTACAATGATAGGTATGCTGGATATTATAATTTATTTCTGACGCCAGTAAGTCAGTTTCAAGTATTTTCACTTTGGGTCGACCATGTTTAGCATTCCTTAACTAATATTCAGTTAATGGGAAAGCAGCTGGCTGAAACGCCGTCTATATTTAACGCTGAAAATTAGAAAAAAATTACAGGCCGCATGCGTATCTGCGCTTACGTCGACCGCCCCCACATCTCGTGTATCTCGCGATTGGTCAAACGTTGGCATGTAGCCAAAAGCGCGGGAAAACTTCAGAATAGACGTTTTCTATTGGCCGCCGAAATTGTAACCGAGCACCGCGATATTCAAAAATAGATTCGAGAGATGCGTTTCCAAAGTTACTGGCACGGTTTCCAACAATTATTTTATTGTAAAGATAAACAAATCAATTAGTTTGAAATCCATTACAATTCTTGAATTAAAATAGATACTCTATAAAAAACACAGATGAGTAAAATTGGATTAATAAATTAAATTAGTTTAATACAAACGCTAATCAATACATAAGTGATCTCAATTTTATTCAAAAAAATTATCTGAGCTGAAAAATAACGCGATGTCCTACAATCCGTGAAATCACCTTGATCCTCACTGCACTTTTAACCGCACCCTACTTACCGAATGGTTATCAAGACCAATGCACCTTAATAATTTAAAAATTCACTTGTTTTTTTTCACTGACACTATGGGGCACTGAAGGAGCGGTTACTTACATGTCGAGTCGACGCGGGCTGTGGTGCGACTGGCGAGAAGCTCGGTAGATCGCCCGGTGTCGCCTTACCGCCGCGAAAGGAGATGGCCGGCAGCGTCCGCCCCGCTGCTGCTAAACGAGACTCCATCCTTCAGTCAGTAAACGCTTCGAGTATTAAAGGACCTTTATCCCTTCGACTGACAGATGGTCAGAAACCGAAGAATTCTGATGTTGTTTTATTGCTATTTTTAATTCCTACTGTTGAATTAAGTAATAATATTAAATAACAAAACCTTAACATAAATTATTTCACCATGAAGGTGTTTATACGGTATTAATGTGGTCACTTAACAAAATTTTTATTCCGCTTTTTATTGTAGAACGATTATTGACTTCATTTGCATTACTTTTCACTAGGATAATGCCACTTTTCTTCAGACAAACGTTTGTGAATATATTCGCAGCCAATTCAGAAATGTTTATTACAAGATCAAAGCCTACAAATTTCTTATGAGGCTAATTTAGTTGATTTTGTTTTCAGTTTTGAATTGATTTCTTTCAATATTAGAGATTGTTTCTGTAGTATCCATCTCGAGGTCTAAAAAGAATCTTGATCTTGTCTTGATAATAATCTTGGTCGCATAACATCAACAGCGATAACGTACACCGTTGAACCAGGCTTCCCACATTTGAGGGCTTCGCGTAATCTCCAAGCTTGGCAAGCGTCTTGGGAAAAACTGGAAGTTCTTCTGAAGGCGCTGCTGCCCATCAACTAGTATTTTTCCTTTCGTGAGATATACGAGGGAATTTAAGAAGACACTTTTGTTTTTCAAGCTTTCCATTAATTATCTTATATAATTATGGAAGATTCAAATTCAAAATAATTTATTCAGTTTAGGCGTGTACGACGCTCTTGTGAAGGTCAATTACAAATTTTACTGCCACGTTCAGCAAGAAAAATGTATAGAGCCACTGCGAGAAGAAGGGGAAAACTCGGGGTCATTCTTTTAAACTTCTTTTTAACAATGTGTTATATACGATACTAGCTTTCCGGGCGCGGCTCCGCCCGCGCGTATGTCGGTTATCGCGCGAAAACATTAACCTCTTTTTGCGCAGTCGGATAAAAACTATCCTATGTTTTTTCCCGGGTCTCAAACTATCTCCATACCAAATTTCATTCAAATCGGTCCAGTAGTTTTGGCGTGAAAGCGTAACAGACAGACAGACAGACAGACAGACAGACAGAGTTACTTTCGCATTTATAATATTAGTACTGATAATAAAATTATTACAATATTTGTTTATGTGGTGACAGGCGATAGCTTGGCAGAAGCGGAATTGTCCAAGCATTTTTGTTGTTTAATTAATTACAAACTGTGTAGTAGGATTTCTTAATCAAAATGTTTTTCACGTGCAACTTGAATGTTCCTTCTGTGAGCATTGTAATATGTTCGGGAACTTTATTATAAAACCGCACACAATTACCTAAAAAGGACCTTTTATTTGTCTTTGCTAATCTAAAACCTGGCACCGCTATTTTATATTTATTCCTAGTATTGTAATCGTGATTGTCACTATTTAATTTCTAATTACAAAATATTTTGCGGACATAATATTTTCAAATATGTACAGATTCGGTAAAGTAAAAATAACAATTTCTCTAAAAAGATCCCTTAGATATCATTGCTTACTATGGTAATGTACCTAAGCACAAACAAGTAATAAAATAACTACATATTATAATAAATGATCCTGATGCTAGCCTTTGACCATTATAGTCGATTAGTGACCATACTATGTGGGCTAAGAAGACAAGCAGGCTAGAACTAAAATTCTCTCTAACTATCAAAATCAGATACATTTTGAAGCGCTCGTAGCGAAGTTTGCATAGCCATTCTGAACCGATCAGCAAAGCTAAGTAACGTCCGCCTCGGTCATGAGTTGGATGGGTGACCGCTGGTGACATTACTACTGAACGCTTCCGTGCTTCGGAGGGCACGTTAAGCCGTCGGTCCCGGTTGTTGTCTTCGGATGGCAGTCGTTATAGCATGGTGGTAGGGCATTTTGCGAATGCCCGCCTGGCTAGCTACCACCCTCAAGTAGAAAATCTGTTGCCAAGCACCTAACGGTGTTTCGGCAGCTGTCCTTGAGAGCCAGCAATTCTCTAGGTTAGCCTGACAACACCTTCGACCACATCATCACTTACCATCAGGTGAGATAGTGGTCAAAGGCTAACCTATAATGCATAAAAAAAAACACATTTTATTTGGCTGCACAGCTGCACGAACGGTATGGCTGTTTGGAGATTGGCAATTTTCTAATTAATGGTAGGATTCGAACCTAAGATTCACGTTATAGGTTTCGGGCACTGGACGAATATTGTTATTGCTTTTAATTGCTCTCGGACTTATTTCTAAGGTATGAGAAAAGCTGAAGCCAACATCTCATATAAGGAATACAATTTCGTTACATCAGTACTCAGTACTAATATTATAAATGCGAAAGTAACTCTGTCTGTCTGTTTGTTACGCTTTCACGCCAAAATCGGTCCAGTACGATTTGAATGAAATTTGGTATGGAAATAGTTTGAGACCCGGGAAAAAACATAGGATAGTTTTTATCCAACTGCGTAAAAAGAGGTTAATGTTTTTGCGCGATAACCGAAATACGCGCGGGCGAAGCCGCGTCCGGAAAGCTAGTAGGAAATAAAGTCAAGAAAAATATTTTTTTTGAATCCTATAAAGAAAAGGACAAGGAAGAAGTGGGTTGTAGCATGTTGTAGATTGAATTTCGGAAATGAAATATATAGAATTTAGTCTACATGTATATGAGGATTGCGACGAATGAGGGAAAGCGAAGATAATCTACAATAAAATAATATATAGCTGAGCGGCGCGAAATATCGATTCAAGCATGAATCTAACGTAGATTATATATTAGCAGAGATTTTATTATGAACTTGTTTTGAACACGTTGAACACGAATACGAGTTTTCAGACTAGGTACCTAAATAAAATAAATAATACCTACATACGTGCTCGAAAAGTTTTTATTTTATAATTTAGGCAAATTGACTTTCACCATTCATTACTGAATACAAATAAGCGAGACTTAAAATGTATACATAAATCCATACGTGCTGAGCAGGCAAGATTTTTTTTTTTTTTCATGATTTTTTCTTTTAACTTTGGTTAATAACAGTCTACTCTTATTACTCAATTCCTAATAAACCTAACTCTAGTTAATAATAAACTTTACTGTATTTAAAATTCATAAAATCGCAGTTAAGGCAACCAATCAATTGTATACCTAAGGACCTACTCGTACCGGCCTATTTAAATTTTATCGAATCCAATGGTCATTAATTAACACAATATTGTTTTAAATTCGGGAAGGAAAACATATATAAATACATCAAATTACCTACTCCAATTAGTAATAAATAAAGCTGTAATAAATTCAATTAGGTTATAATCATACCATTATTTATTTTGTCTACAAAAGGATAATTAAACGTCAGTGAGTGAACTTTACGAAACCAATAACATTGATTTAAGTAACCGCACGCTGCGCAGCCTTGTAATGCCATGGTCTCAGAAATTATAGTGATAACAATAGTTCTTATTAAAACACCGTCAAGCGGATTCCAAAAATCTCAATAAAATGTGTTAAAAGGTATTTCAATGACGCAAATACATGAGTTATTATAATTTCGAAATAAACGCTTCGTCGGCCCGATGACTCAACAGTGCGTGTCATTTAAGTAAACAGTTGACCCAGATGGTTCATTTAAGGTGATCGCCAGGCTTTAGTTCAAGTACCTACACAGACAATTATCCAAGCGCAGATATAGTCATAGCACCTATTTAACTGTGTACTTTACAAGTACTTGTAATAATCACTTGCTGATTGTTGTCCAAATAATGGGTGCTGAGTAAGACCGGCGTTTAGGGAAATTATAGTCGGTTTCACGCTTGTGACCGTAAATGACAATAAAATGTCAACAGTTGATACAAATAATTGACTGAGTTACAGTGTAATAAAATATTTCATGGCATTGGTTTTTATTGTTTATGGTGCCAATGACTGGCTGACAACATTTTGCCGAGAGTATGTATTTGTTCTCCATCTCATTTGAATCTGCGAATGTTTTTTGTGTCTGATAGGCTAGCCTTTGACAATTTTACCTGATCGTAAGTGATGATGTGGTCGAAGGTGTTCAGGCTAACCTAGAATTACTGGCTCTCAAGGACAGCTGCCGGAACACACCGTTAGGTGCTTAGTGACAGATTTTCTACTTGAGGGTGGTAGCTAGCCAGGCGGGCATTCGCAAAAAACCCTACCACCATGCTGTAACGACTGCCATGTTAAGACAACAACCGGGAACGACGGCTTTACTTGCACTCCGAAGCACGGAAGCGTTCAGTAGTAATGTCACTAGCGGATCACGAAGAATGTATGTAGGTATGTTTATTTTTACAAATTTCACGTAGCGATAGATCTAATAGATCTAATAGACTGGTGCCTACCAAACAAAAACAGAATCACGAAATTCATGCATTCATGATTGTAGGAGTAATCGCGTAACAAACGAAAAAACATACAGACTAATTGAGAACCTGTTTTATAAGTGGGTTAATTATATAGGTATATGTTTTTCTCTTTTTACACGACTGCCCAAAAAAGGAGTGTTATGTATTCAGGATTCACGTATCTATGGTTGTGAGTTTCTTTATTCCACCATAACTTCTAAACGGCTTAACCGATTTCGATGTATTAGATATCCTAAGATTTGTCTTGATAACGCAAGTGACACTAGGTACATAAAAAACATTAAAAAACAAACTGGCGAATTTTAGACGCCACAATGTGAGAGGGAATAAAAAATTCTTCCTAATCCATCGAGTTGGGTATCAAAATGAAACGCTTAAAAACTATTCCATGCATAAATATCTATAACTTGTTAATTTAAATGCAACAATAAATCGCTTAGCGAAAATAAATAATATGCTGTCGGGTTCTTTACTTTTTAAATTAATTTATACTTGTTTCCAGGCCTGAATCGCTGTCATAATTAAGTTAAATAAGGAAAGGCTCATCGTTTATCTCTTTCTATTAAAAAACGCTACAGCTACGAATATTAGAAACATCATTGCATACCTATTAACAATACCAATAATCAGTGCAAAGCGTTAATTTGCAGACTTGGCAATCATTAACTTATTGCAAGACAAAACCGAAAAAAAAACATTCAAAAACAAATGCTATTATTGTCATAAAGTCAGTGCACATATAAATTGGGGCGAATTCTCGTTCTACTCATTCCCACGATTGTATCTTTGCTCGATACAAAAACAACTTGTGATTCCATCAAACGTAACAACTACGTAATGATGTTACGTTATTTTCTTTTCTTTATGCATTGGTGTCATTAGTGAGGCTGTAAATTGCCAGATTCAGTTTACACCGTTAAATGCGAAAACTTGTAATTGACCTCGTTTTAAGTTCAGTTCGGTAATTTAGGTGGTAAGATTTCCGAAGAAAATAAACTAAATAAAACCATTGATCTAGATTTGCTCTCTGACCGATTTATGAAGTCTGGTTTCCATACTGTGATTTCCTATAGTGCATCAAACCGGCATGTGTTACTAGACTAAAGACTTGGGAGCAAAGTTGGTTTGATGGAGTACAAAAAACTTCACCTCCGTTTAAAAATTTGATTTAAATCAGAGAAATATGCTTAAATGAAAACCTCTGCGATGCCAAGTAGAGCTGAAAATGGTGTGAATACATTCCGAAGACGCCGTATTTCCGTCAGGATAGACATACGATTTTATTGGCAAAGCGAATTGACAATGGACCAATTACCATGCCAATATACACCTGTACTTATTTTTTACACAGAGGTATTTCTTATTCTGACAATTTAAACACAATTTTAAGACGACTAAAATTTTACAAGTAATTGAGTAGGTTATTATATCAGATCTGATGTCACATGATAATCGTCTACAAATATTCGTACTCAAGTGTATACTTAAAAGCGAGTTGCATTGCAGTTTTCCGGATTAAGGAAGAAGGTGGACAGTTTAGATCACTGTGTCCGAATTGAAGAACATTGCATTGCATTTTTGTATTCGGGATTGAACGATAGAAGAGATCACAGGATTGCAGTTCGGTTACTAATTTGTATTGCTGTTTTCCAGATTGTGTAGCCAATTTTCATTGCTATACTTCAGATTGGAGGATAGTGTAACCATTTTACATGTCTGTACTTCAGATTAGAGGATAATGTAACCAGTTAGCAAGACTGTACTTCATATTGCAGTGCAGGATAGTGTACCCAGTTGCATTGCGGTATTTCAGATTCAGATTGAAGATGTAGCTAGTTTGCAGTAATGTATTTCAGTATAGTGTAGTCATTTTGAATTGTCGTATTTTAAATTGGAGGGTACCTATTGTAGCCAATTTGCATCGCTGTATTTTAGAATTGAAGAATAGTGTAGCCAGTGAGCATAGCTGCGTTTCAGATTGGAGGATAGTGCAGCCAGTTGGCCTAGCTTTATTTCAGATTGGAGGATTAATAAATAATAGTTTAAGTATGGATTAATAGTCTATTTACAGTTCTGTGTCACGGATTAAACACTACAGTAGCCAGACTGCATTACTTTGTTCTATAAAGAAAGCATATCAAAATATTTTTTTATTGCTGTGTTCTAGATTCAAGGATAGTGTAGCCAGTTTGCATTGCTATGCTCAGAATTAAAGCCTGCGGACTTTACAGCAAAATTTTGTACAGTACAGCTGAATGTAGACTGTGTACTTAGATATTTAGTGTTTTAGTGCTGACACTAAAACTCTAAATATATAATAACTTTTTATCTCTTCAACATTATACAAGACACTTTTGAAGCGTCTCTTTTAAATCAATTTTATGATATACTTTTTTGAATAATTTACTCTTGGCGCACTCAACATCACATTGAGCAAGTAATACTACGTTTTATCCATAAGTTCGGCTTTAGGAATAAATAATTACAGTTAAAATGACCCAGGCGTGATCGCAAACTTTGAATCTTAATTTCGTAGACAGATTACACAAGACTAAAATCATTCTCCGCGGAGCTCGTCCCAACTGAATGTAGAACACGTTATGTGAGGTGAATCTTTTTCAAATGAATCACAAGGATACAAAATTGAACACACATTTTTTTAACATCGCGGAAGACAATAACCCCTCGAAAGTGTGTAGGTATTATTCACCGCGTACAGGAAAAATGAGTCGTATATATGAGAGTTGGTATTGAGAAATGTATTTTTTTGTTACTAATATACGCTAACCTCTGACTAATATATGACATGTAAAGATGTGTTCTAATCAGGCTAGAGCAAGAATGGGAGCGATATAACGTACCTACTATAAAAAGGCCTCAGGTCATCGGCGAATGTATTTTATAATTCGCTGGACAGCTCGTACCTACCACGCTTAAGTAGAAAAAATACTGTAAAGGCGAGTATGTAGGATGCTCTGCCATACCTACTGCCTATTCATCTATTATGACCGTCTTCTTATACAAATCTGAAGCTAAAATCATCACAATTGTATGCATATTTAGATGGCGATAGACCTCGGAGGTGAGGCAGGAAGATAATATGAGGCTGTTTCAGACCAGCCCCATATCAAATATCTTCGCCTCCACGTTTCCTTTTGACGTAGGTACTTACTCTATTAATATTGCGTTTTATCTATTCAGCCTTTCAGTACTTTCATTCAGTGAGATCGACGCACAGCGAAACATCAAGCTACTAGTTTTATGTTCACTAAGATTGGGCGCACACGAACGCTGACCCGGCTATTTCTGTGCAGGCAACGTGCTTGTGCTCACAAGTCTGAAATAACTCGGTGTCGTCACAGATGCTGCTTCTTTACATTTTATTTTCATACTTTGTTACCGGTACAATTTACGAGAATCCTAGTTGCGACATCTGCTTGCATCATGATGACTTATGTGCATCGGAATTTTGTTAATTAAGTAAGTTGGCAACTTCTACCCGACCTGCCTTAATTTATTTTCTGTAAAACTCATGTGAAATAACCAGTTACTTATATAAGTATTCACGTAAGAATGTTGGTACTATATCCCAGGATCTTTTATGGGTCATACCAATATAACACAGTTTTATAGCCGCCGATCGGATCTAGAATACCACATTTTGGCAGGCAGAGAAAACCACAAATAACTTTAACGACTTAGATTTATGTACTCGTATGTGTTTCGTATTCTGGATAACAGACCGTTCTTGCAAATGGAAATGTCATTTGATCGCTTTCTTCGCAGTCTGTAAGAAATATAAGTACTATAAGAGAGTTTCTTATTTTTCCAATTTTTTAACATGAAGTTCCCGTACATGAACCGAACCGGTAGAGACTAACCTCTACAAACGATTTTTGTACTCACGCATAATGAAATAAAAAAATACGAAGAAAATACGAGTCTCGGCGATGATTATATATTTCTGCCTTTTGGAGTAGAAACATTAGGTCCGTGGGGTCCAAGTGCATGGATTTTATATAAAGATTTATCAAAGCGGCTGATAGAAAAGACAAACGACCAAAGGGCTGGCGCTTACCTCGGCCAGAGAATTAGTCTTGCTATACAACGGGGTAATGCTGCCAGCCTTTTAGGTACTCTACCCGTGGACAGTGACCTGAGCTCTGTTTTCTACTTATGATTGCCTCCTGCTAGAAAATAGAGCTCATAATTTTTAAGTATAACATTTTAAGGGCATAAGTATATATAGTTAAATTATTTATTTATTTTTGTGTTCGTAAATTAATATTATAGTTTGTAATAACAAACGGTGTTTGTTTCCAAATTTACGCACAATAATGTGAGTATTGTTATTTACCACGAACATATCATTATTTGATGGTTATTAAGAACAAATGTAGTTTAATGTACATATATCAACGATAGTATTGGCAATTCTCGGATGGCGTAACATCTTGTACGCTACCAATTCGACAGAACAAACATGTAGAAAGTGGATGAAATATCGCCGATACTCCGTGTTTTCGGAATTTGTTTATCAAAGGTCGAAGGGAACCGGTTTGCTGAGACAGCCTTGAGGAAATTGATGAGTATATAGGAGTTTCTACATACCTATAAATTCTTAAACTGTATAGAACAATGAAGAAGTTTGCCCTTGGTTTACAACATAAAAATAAAAGGAAATATTACCCACCTTTACCTATTTCAAAAGATACATTTACATACTTAATTAAACTATATTTACATCTCACGATGAAAAAAACGGCCAAGGGCGAGTCGGACTCGCGCACGAAGGGTTCGATGACACAAGCTAGGGTGCAAAAAAGTTATTTTCTTACTAGCTTTCCGGGCGCGGCTCCGCCCGCGCGTATGTCGGTTATCGCGCGAAAACATTAACCTCTTTTTGCGCAATTGGATAAAAACTATCCTATGTTTTTTCCCGGGTCTCAAACTATCTCCATACCAAATTTCATTCAAATCGGTCCAGTAGTTTGGCGTGAAAGCGTAACAGACAGACAGACAGACAGACAGACAGAGTTACTTTCGCATTTATAATATTAGTACTGATACTGATATAGACGCCCCCCTGAAAAATAAGATGTCTTGGAATATATATTCCAATATTCATCTTTGGGTCAACGTTGTGCACAAAATAAAATAAAATAGTTTGTAACCATATCGTTTACGAGCTATGGATACTTGACGTGCCGACAGACGTGCAGACATACAGCGGAGTCTTACGTTACCCTTTGGGTCTAAAGATCGTCATCTTGAAGGGAAAGAACATTGATTTAGGTTCTGCTCTGCTTTTTTCTTTGTGGATATACAGGGTTATTGGTAAAATGCTAAAAACCTCTTAGGGTGGACTTCTGCTAGTCCTAACAAAAATTTTAAGATGTTTTTTTAAACAATACATACGACCAAAATGGCACCAAAATAATGTATGAAATGTATCGTCATTAGAAGTATAATTGGCAAGTTGGATGATACTACGGTAGAGTGGGTTAGGTTCAATTACTTAATTACTTAGATTTAATTACAGGTCATTCAGTTCAACCTAATAAAAACGTGTTAATGTACCAGTCTAATTAGGTTCACAGTGCGCGAGTGAATTGTCTCACTTTGAAGATCTCGTCTCTCAGGTTTCGGTGGTTCAACTCCTACCTGTTCCCACCGGAATGACTTAGGACAAGATATGATAACTAGTAATGGACTAGTTGATGACTATAGATATCATTTTGGGGCGCTCGTAGCGAAGCTAGCTTAGTAGTTCTTAACTGGTCAACTAAGTTAAGCAACGTCTGCTGTAGTCATGACTTGGATGGGTCATCACTAGTGGTTATAGCATGGTAGTAGCGCAGTCAGCGAGTGCCTGCCTGAACATTTGTTGCGCCTAAGGGTTCGTTCCGGCAGATCTAGGTTAAACAGAAGAATATCTTCGACCACAACAGCACTTACCGGTGAGCCAGTGGTCAAAGGCTAGCCTATCAGCTATAAATAAAACAATAGCTTATCAGTGTCATGGCTTCTATCAACCTTAAGACAATATTAATTGGCAGCTGGCCACCATACAACTCACAAGTGTTGCAATGTACATTATCGGTGGCGTCGTGTCGCCGGCCTCACGCTGTCCGCAACATATTCACTTCCATACAAGGCACTCGCAGACCCTGATCGTTGCAACTACACTTGCACACTCACTGACAAGATATATGACATGAGAAGCCATGATGGAGATCTTTAAGAAATTCTTTGGCAAGGTAGGAAAGAGCATGAAAATATTTTGATTGATCATCTCATTAAGCGATGGAAGATAGGGTAGGTATATCACGGTTGATAAATCGCGGCCTTGTGCAAACTTGTCCTGTATTTTGGGCGCAAGTCGCAACTGAACTACGAATGTAGTTATATGCACCTGTTGATCTGAGTGTCGTCAAATGGTAATTCCATAATTATATACATCCATACATATACGTACTGTCACGGCTGTAAGTTTTATCTGACAGGGAAGGCAATGATGTCATAAACCCATATTTCACCAGACTGCGGTCACGAAAGCTTGCCATTTACTCGGCACAGTTCCACATTTCAGAATTTCAGGTACGGGGCAGCTAAAAGCCAAGGGTTCACTTATGAATTGTAACTTCATATAAGCATGCATTTTTACACTTTTAGTGAATAGAATATTAATTACTCTTTCAATTTACACTTCAGTTTCAGTGCAAATAATTAGTCTATTGATACTCATTAGTCATTCCATATTATATCCGACGTACCACATTTCTTGGCCGCCACTGCACTGATACAAATCCAATGCAATTTGCAATGTCACTACGCAATTAATACAAAATATTATTCATCATATTATTATTAATAATAAACAATGCAGTATCCTTTAGGTTTACCTTAATAGGCTTCATAATAGCAAGCAGTCGTGGTCTTGTTTATTCAAACTGTAACCGCTGACCATATGTTCAAGAGCCTTGTGAACCTTTATTCAACTAATTTGGTATTGTATTTTTTTCTCACTTGTCCTGGTTTATGAGGACGTGTCAACAATATCGATTTTTCATCGACTTACATGTAGAAATTGTGACATATGGCTGTTATTGCAATACTTGTTTGTGGCTGTAGATTTCACTCATTAGTGTCTTTTGTCATTTGACCCCTATGACTATAGAGTATGTTTCATAAAACTCTTCAAATGCTCTGACGGATCCTGTTTATGGATATGAGTTAGGTCAGGTCTTTGAAAACAGTTCCGTTTATAACAAGCAACCCTAACTATATATATATCTACTTGTATATTGATAAAGTGCTACCAGTCTTCACGTAAAGTTCATTTGACAAAGTATATATTGCGGTTAGTGGCTTTGGGTACGAAACCCTAAAAACTACCGCAGTGCGGTCGGATTCTCGCAAACGATTAGTTAGTACATTCTGTGTTGGTTCGGAACCCTGGGTGTGCGAGTCCAACGTACACTTGGCCGTTCGCACGAATAGAATGGATAGGTATTCCCGTATGATACGAGTATTCCCGCCTGAAATACCAACTAAGTAAACATGTGATGGCGCGACAAGTTGACATGTTTAATGAAGAAGTAAAACGCATCAATTGTTTCAGCTGACGACCTAGCTGAAACAAGGGAGGCTTTTCATAGCGCCTCCGGAGGGCTACCTTGCTATTCAAATTTCAGAAAAAAATATTTTTTCTTTCTGTTATTGACAGTCTGAGAAAATAATAAAATTGCCAGAGACTATTAATTTTAATAGAAAGTCCATAATGTCTATGGAACACCGTAACAAACCATCCGTACCACATTAGCAGGTGCAAAAATTATGCTTAACCTAGGTATCTGCCGAGGCTCGGCCTTCAGGGCCGCGAGTTATGGCGCGGTCCAGTTTTTCCCGCAAGCATGGGCATGAGTCACAACACCACAGTAACTGTGTCAGCGTGTCAAGCGAGATTGCCGGCTGTCCGACGAGATTTGTAATTAAAAGGACCACTTCAAGGGACAGTCAAGGTAGCTCGGATTGTATCAGCTAGTAGAATGGCATTTTGAATCGTATTAAACAACATGCCAACACTACTTAGTGTTATAAAAAATATGACAGCCGAAGTTAACAGGTTATTCACTTGATGTCAACTTCCTGACTACTGTTCTATCCCTTATCTTGTTTTTGTATCCCTCATTCAGTTGGTTGTCGTTAAATGCAATTAGCGGAAAAGAATGCACCGTATCACTTCACAAGTCTGCGTGAAAAGTGTTGCTGTACATTAGGCGAATTGATTATCATTTTACAATCATAGGAGGGAGGGAGGAAATGGTATGGTACAATCGTTAGATTATTATGCCGGTAACAATACGAATCGCCAGCTCGTAACAGAGTACTAAATTGTACACGATAAATTCCACAATACCATTACCTATGTATATTGCAGCTACAACGTTTTTCTGTATATAAGGTACAAAACAACACACATCTGTTAAAAAAATTAAAAACCACTTCCCTGCTTTATAATGTAGTCAGTGTCAATCATCTTACTTACTAGCAGCGGAAGCATCTTACTTACTACCCCCATACTACCAAATCTTGAAGCAGTGATGGCTCAGTGGCATTGGCTATGGACTGCCGCCCAGCAGGTCCATGGTTCGAATCCTACCGCGGGCTTGAGCTTCACCGCTTGGTGGAAGGGCTTTTTGCGAATGCCCGCCTGGCTAGCGACCACCCTAAAGTTGAAAATCTGTCGCCAAGCACCTAACGGTGTGTTCCGGCAGCAGTCCTTGAGAGCCAGTGAAATTACAGGCACATGAGACTAAACAACTGTCTCAAGGTGACGGACGCAGTGCGAGTCACTTGTGACTACATACGTCTGTTCTAGGCAGAGGTAACCACTTAACATCAGGTGGGCCTCGAGCTTGTTCTGTCACAATAACATAAAAGGATAATCTGTTTAGTCATTTCGAAGTTATGGTAGAATAAAGAAACTCACATTCCATAACTCCTTCTAAGCAGTAGTGTAAAAATAACCAACAGTTCATTTTTCTAACAACCAATATTTTCAAAATATTTTAGGAAAACATTACATTTTTATTTTAATAAAACACTTAAAAAATATATCTATAGTGGTATTTCCGCATAATTATCATGTTATGCTACGTAGTCAAATCGAAAGAATTTAAGACGCGTTCGCTTCTACACGAAGAATCCTCAAGAGATCTTGACTCTTCGAGCGCACGAACGCAAGTGTTTTTGTAAGTGTTTTACTAAAATACTAATTTAATTAGTTAATTGTTTTCTTAACATGTTTGTGATTAATTAAAATTCATTTCCGCAAAATAACGCTTGAATCTATTCATTATCACAAATTTATTGATCAATATCTAGTAATGGGACAACCAACGAAAGTAACAAACAGCATAGAACTAACAAGGGGGGTAAACCTGTAGGGATAATTAGAAATTTACAAAAAAAAATTAACAAAAAATGGAACCGACTTCAACACCCAAAAGTGTGAAATAACTTGTTGAAGTCGGTACCATGATAGTTCAAAAGTACTTATTATCACAAAATTGTGCACATGGTACCGACTTCTATAACAGATGCATTTCGTCGTGTCAGTAAGTGACGAACTGCACTGCGCCCGTCGCCATACACTTGTTGAATCTATGTGCATGTAATTTTACTGGCTTTCAAGGACTGCTGCCGGAACGTACTGTAAGGTCCTTGGGTACAGATTTTCTACTTGAGGGTGGTAGCTAGCATTCGCAAAATGTTCTTCCACCACGTCGTGGGGAACGAATCATGGACCTGCGGCACGGTTGTCCATACCTATTACCGCTCGGCTAACATTGCTGCAAAACTTAACCATATATAGAAAAAAGTACTTCCGTTAGTCGTGGTCCACCTGAACATTTATCAGGATGTTCTATTAATACATATCGTAACAAAAACAGCACAAGGAAACAAACACATTGCTTGGTGGTAGGGCATTTTGCGAATGCCCGCCTGGCTATCACCCTCAAGTAGAAAATCTGTCGCCAAGCACCTAACGGTGTGTTCCGGCAGCTGTCCTTTAGAGCCAGTAATTCTAGGTTGGCCTGAACAACATCTTCGACCGCCTCATCACTTACCACCAGGTGAGATAGTGGTCAAAGGATAACCTATCAAGCATAAAAAAAAACAAGGAACTTCACGCTGCCATAATTCAAGTATTATCATTTTGATTACATCAATATAACTAATACTTTCTAGAAAATTACGTCAAGTCTCCGGATGACTTACAGGCTCTGACGCAGTTATGAAAAGTTACCAACATAATTATTTTACTTCCGAAGACTTCGCTCACGTTTGTATATTAGCTACAAAAATTATAGCGTAGGTGGCACTACTTTATTCACAAATAAACAGCCAAGTAAGTGTCGAGTCACGCGCAGTGTATGGTTCCGTAGTAGCCCGTTATCACAATATACAATAGAGGAGACTTGGCAGGCCAACCTTCACCCATCTGATAACATGATGAGACATTTTTTATCAAATATAATTTACTAGCTTTCCGGGCGCGGCTTCGCCCGCGCGTATGTCGGTTATCGCGCAAAACATTAACCTATGTTTTTTCCCGAGTCTTAAACTATAACCATACCTAATTTCATTCAAATCGGTCCAGTAGTTTTGGGGTGAAAGCGTAACAGACAGACAGACAGACAGACAGAGTTACTTTCGCATTTATAATATTAGTACTGATTAACAAACATGCATACGATAACTTGCCTATCGAAAAGTTTTCATAGCTATTTTTAATCGAATTAATTTTAATCAAGTTTAACAATTTGTTTATTGTACATGAAATAAAAAAACATTAAAATTTATTCAATAAAAATAGCTATGAAAACTTTTCGATAGGCAAGTTATCATAGGCATATTTTTTAATAAATTATATAAGATAAAAAATACGTCTCAAGTTATTTGATGGGTCAAGCTCGATCTTCACCGGCTCTTAGACTAATAGAATGATTCTGTTGTTCTTTATTGTCTTCCACTGTCTTCTTGCTAAAGCTAAAAAATAAAAGTACGATTGCTGCTAAGTTACTATTTCTTACCAAAATTGTTATTTTAAAATTAAACAATGTTCGTTTGTAAATTCTATAGGAACATTGTGGTATAGTACCATCTAGCGGCAGCTTTGTGAATCTCATGACAATATTATTGTGTTTTAGTTTTTTTTTCTTATTTTAGATTTGTTTTTCAACGCAAGTCTTTAGCAACTACTTCAGATTAGTCATTAAAAAGGTTTTTTCTAAGGATTTTGTATTTGGTACAATATTATACAACACCCAAATTCAACGACTAATAAGTACTGCTAAACTAATAAAGTCCTCTTAGCCGCTATAATTTTCCTTTAGTTTAAAACTGTCACTTTTAAGAGCGAATATCTTGGAAACTTGCTTGTGGATAACTTGTTTCTTGGCATGAGAAATAGATTTAATCGAGATCTTCATTTCAGATGAGCGACTGTCAAAGTTTTAAGAGCAATATATCGGAAATTGTAAAATATCAGCTAAGTTTTCATGACATGTGTCATAATAATATAATAAATTATAGAAAATATTCCTATTTAGTGAGAGAAGAAAACGGGTAACTTGCACACGTATCGGTTTTTCATAGTGCTAGGTGCCACCTACGCCAAAAACTATATATATCTTCCTCGATAGATATCTTTCCAGCATTCGCAAAATCTCTACCACCTTGCAGTGAAGATCAAGACCGCCGACCGGTAGATCCGTGTCATGTCATGAAAACTTAGCTGATATTTTAGTTTCCGATATACTGCTCTTAAAACTTTGACAGTTGCTCATCTGAAATGAAGATCTCGATTAAATCTATTTCTTATGTCAAGAAACTAGTTATCTACAAGCAAGTTTCCAAGATATTCGCTCTTAAAAGTGACGGTTTTAAACTAAAGGAAAATTATAGCGGTTAAGAGGACTTTATTAGTTTAGCAGTATTAGTCGTTGAATTTGGGTGTTGTATAATGTTGTACCAAATACAAAATCCTTAGAATAAACCTTTTTAGTGACTAAGATGAAGTAGTTTCTAAAGACTTGCGTTGACAGGCGATAGCTTGGCAGAGGCGGAATGGGCCAAGCATTTTTCTCGTTTAAGTTATCATAAACTATGTAGTAGGATTTCTTAATGAAAATGGTTTTCACGTGCAACTTGAATTTTCCTTCTTTGAGCGTTGTTATATGTTTGGGAACTTTATTATAAATGCGCGACATTCCATACAATTATTCTCACTGGGCCATCACTGTTTTGCAAAATAATACCACACATGCATTAATAAATCATATTCATAAATCACTAACTTAAATGGATAATCTTTCAAAATAGATCTTACAAACTAACTCTACTGAACTTTTCTGTGATATTCAGGCGTGGCGTTTCCATATTCTTGTAGATTGAACAGAGTCGATCTGTTAGTGACCATGTATTTTAAGAAGTCCTGTACATGTGTAAGAATGTGTTGTAGTGCTTTCTCGTCGAGCGCCGTATACGCTAGCATGGGTCCCATTTTAGCGAACAATCTCAACAGATGTATCGACCCATATATCTGGGACATCGGCGTGTCCGGGTAATCTTGTAAAATCTCACTGTACTGGGGCCTTTCGAACTTGTACAACAGCTGTGAGCCTAATGTGGCATTGAAATACTCCTTTATGCCTTCGGCTATACCCACTAGAACAGATTCCTTTGCTTGGTTGTGTGATTTGCTTGATTTCTTGAAAGCCAAGTAGTTGTCGACGATTTGTTGGACGGTTAGTTTGGCGGGGAGCAGCGCCAGTTTCTGCTGGCGTGTGATCACGTCCCAGTCGTCGACGAGCCATACTTTCAGCTCGTCCGGTAGTTTAATTTTGACTTCTACTTTAGCCAAGTATTGTTCCTCCGATTCTATGGATAGGTCTAGGCGGCCGCGTTTCTTCCTGTAACGAACACATAGCATAGCTGTTTAGTGAACACAATTTGAAGGGTACAGTTTCTCATATATAAGCATAAAAGTTTGCCCAAACTAACGCGTTCAGCTGCATCCATGTTGGCGTGAGAGGTGGCGGTCAGTTATTTTAAATATTTTATTTCAGTTTTTTGTACGCTTCTTAATATTCTTAACAATATGCTATGCTGGACGCAGTTGTACGCGTTGGTTTGGGTGTACCATTATATATACTATGCGATGTATCGTCTATTATTCTGACCGCGATGTTACTCGCGTTTCTCGATTCGCGTGGAACTAAGTTATATAGTGATTCCTCAAGAACTACTTAATAAATAAACAAGTCTTGCTGTTACGTATGTGAGTGGTAACCGCATAGGCACAAACTTTCGCATTTACTTGATTTGAAGGCAAATATAAGTGTTCTATAAATCTCTATATAGAATAGATCTGTTGCGGCGACATCTTTGTTTTTGTCAAAGCGACTTTTCATATAAATTGTAACTGAACGCAATAGAGTGGTTGTATTATGAGTTGTTTTTTATTGATACCTAGCTATTCAACATTATTAGTATTATATCGGAAAAATGTAATAGGACTATTATTACTTCATAAGTAGGGCTTGCATTCGAATATTCGAATAATAAACTGGTACGAATAGTCGCATACTAAAATTGAAATATTCGACCAATTTTCTCGAACTACATTTTCAGTTAATACATTTTTTAAGGTTGCATGAGACGCGTAAACACATACATTAATAGTTACGCGGGCGAAATAACAAGATTTGCTAAACTCTGAAGCGCTTAGTTTGGGAACACTTGGATAGTGGGGCCTCACATATCACGTAGACATTGGTGCTAATTCAAATGCAATTGATGAGCGTTCCTTATCACACATCTTTACAAATCGAATGCGATCAACGATTCCGTTCAAAACTTTACCGTTTTTCTTCCACTACACACACTACGACAGATAGAGAACGACCTTCATTTCTTTCCACGATGTCTTCGAGGTATGACGTATTAGCCGTTGTTGGCTTAGTGCTCGCCCTAAAGAAAAATATATGAAAACGACGACGATGGAGACGAAAATATATAAAAACAATATTATTAAAAAAAGACTTCTAAAGACCACTCGAAAATTTAATTTCTCAATTAATTAATTTAGTATACATTGAAGACGACTGCATGCATTGATATCCCATACTTAGCTAAACTCGTGCAGCATGGTAGCCTAGGTATTCAATCTATAAAGAGAAAATACTTTTTCACCTCACATGCTCGGAAAGCCTTTGTTTATCAATCGAAACATGCTTGCAAAAGTGATTATTATACTGTAGCGTAGAAACGGTTATTAAAATTCGAAGATTTATAACAGTACTAAAAATCTATTTAACTTTCAAGAATACAGATCATAATAATTTTACTTTTAATTTTTAATGTTATTACTATACACAATTTACCATATTATTTAAGCTATATATCTTGCACTTATAGTATTTTCCTAGCTTAAGTGAGGTGAAAAATCGTGTATGTCGCTCGACAGCAAAGTTATTTAGCGTTTCGTACCATTGAAACCTTATAAATCTTAGAATCCTTGGCTGCCTCAGGTTTCAAAACAAGTACAAGCGGCAAATGACAAACTTTGCAGGCTTGGATAACAAATAACTATCATAATATTATATTAAAATAATGTATAAATAGACATGCAGTGAGTTGCAAAAGAAAATCATAAGTACTTACTGACGATATTAACACCATTTATATAACTTTTAATGAGAACGAAACAATAGTTTAGAAATTTTCCGCTCTTGGTCCGTTCCTTCCATTTCACTGTTATGTCAATCAAAAACTATACCAACATCAGCCAATCAAGCAATTTAGTTAAAGCAACACCATTTAGAACTCATACATAACACAAACACAACCCAATAAAAGCACCAATATAATTATAGTATTTTATTTTATAAACAAAGTATCTTTTTTATGTTTTATTTTTGCAATGACACATACTCCGTGCAGAACGTTACAAAGAGAGGAGACATTATAGTCATGTGCGGGATTCCAACTCGTGCCATCCACCTCTATAGCCGGGGTATACTCTAACGCTAAGCAATACGTATGACTAATTTATTCTTTCGTTCTTAACCATCGGGGTGGAGCGACATCTATAAATCAACTTACGTTGTACTACAAACAAGACGAATTGTCTGCAATTAGCTTTAAACTTGTTTACGATGACGCAACCCAGTATAATAATCAGATATAATTTTAATATTTTTATTTTTAAAATGACACATGCTCCGACTGTAATATTAAAAAAATAAAATGAGGGGCAAAATTATAGTCATGTGCTAGATTTGAATCGTGAAGTATAAAAATTCTTATAACGTTGAAATTTGCCAATATTATTTTATGTGATGAATAATCATGATATAGCGATAACTAATACACAATAGCCCTTGTGTTTTTACTCTCGAGCTGTCGTTTGCTACCGAATCAATGTAGTTAGTATACATTATACTTTTGGTACAAAATAAAGAGAAGTATTACAGAGATATCGTTATTTAAATTGCAAAGAATTAATAGTACTATTAATTCTTTGCAATTAAACTAAACCACCTTATCAAACTAAGAGGAACTTTAAAGCAAACATGATGATGCAGGATTTACTTGCACTTTCACATTATAGACATTTATATCAATAGTTAGTATTTACTGTTACATAGTATATAGTTTTTCTGCCACCATGCAATTATTCAAAGTGCAATAAAACAGAAAGTGAAGAATTAAGGTATTTAGCGGCTGTAAGCAAAGTGTTAAAATCTTTGCGTAAGCTTTTCCAGTCAATGACATTAATTTAATTACAAATTTATAAAAAAAACTTACTTGGGTTGATCAGAGCCAGAGTCGGTAGGTGCATCTTTGCTCTGAGTCTTGGTTGCCTTAGCCGGGGCAGGACTCGCTTCCACCTCTTTACCTGGAATATATATGTGAAACGGTATTAGAATCATCACATTCCCTATGTCATTTGATCGAAAAACCTCTAGTTTTTCTATGTAATCATAAATATATATATTTTAAATACTATATAAATATTTGGAAGCTCGGAACGATCTCTGAGAGCCAGTGTAATTCTAGGTTAAGCCTGTTAACACCTTCGACCACATCATCACTTACCATCACGTGAGATTGTGGTCAAAGGCTTACCTATCAGCAATAAAAAAAAAATAAAAAAAAAAAAAAAACTATATCCGAACATACGGCTGGCTGATACCAAGCTTTTGAAGTATCTGAAATATGACCGACGGCTCCACCCGCTTTGTGAAAGGCTATCACTGCAATCTTACTTTCTTTATCCCCCCATAAAATTCCATATTGTTATTTGATAATGAAACGTTCCAAATTTAAAATAATTAAAAAAGTTGAAAAATTTGTATGTATTTATGGGCAGACTAGTTATGTTATGTATTGATTCAAAATACCCATGTAGGTAGATAAATAAGTAAAGAGTAGGATGATTGCAAATTTCTTTTTTTTTTATGCTTGATAGGTTAGCCTTTGACCACTATCTCACCTGATGGTAAGTGATGATGTGGTCGAAGATGTTGTTCAGACTAACCTAGAATTACAGCTGTAGGAACACACCGTTAGGTGCTTGGCGACAGATTTTCTACTTGAGGGTGGTAGCTAGCCAGGCGGGCATTCGCAAAATACCCTACCACCATGCTATAACGACTGCCATCCTTAGACAACAACCGGGACCGACGGCTTAACGTGCCCTCCGAAGCACGGAAGCGCTCAGTAGTAATGTCACCAGCGGTCACCAATCCAACTCCTGACCGCGGCGGACGTTGCTTAACTTTGCTGATCGTTTCAGAATGGCTAAGCAAACTTCGCTACGAGCGCTCATGACGAATCTACCCTCTAAGGCCAGTTGATTTTGTGGACTCTGAATAAAGGTCATGTTCTGGACGCTATGTTGTTTAAATCGAGTATCCTGTAGGAACACAACAAGTTATATAGGGGATATTATTACAAACAATAAACACTATTTAACAAAATTTCATCGTGTCTCATTTGTCTGTTAGTTGATATTAAAACTTATGACTAGACTGATGAGATGAATGTCAGAAATTTTAAGAATGTATGTCTGAATCGTGTAAAGTGCGAGCCTGTGGAATCATACTCCTTTAGTATACAGTGTATATTTGTTTCAAAGTAAAACAAAATGTATAGTTATGATATTTTTGTCTTTAAATAATAAATCATTCTCATTGTCGATGTGCCAAACTCCATACAAAAATGTAACAACCCTTTTAACGAAAGGAAATGATTTTTCATCCCTAAATTTTAGCCTAGAGTCTTACTAAGCCGTAAGTTTGCTTTTTGAGTTCTACAATAATAACTTAAGCGATCGAAATTAGAAACTGGTCACGGACACTTCCTTGAAATTAGAAAAATTAAAAAATATATCGGATTTAGAGGTTATAATTTATTGAATGTCTGACACTCATATGTCATTAAAGCTTCTAAGAAGAGCATTTCGTACCACGCAGTGAGATGGCGTTTTTCATGAAAATAGTATTATAGTGACAAAAAATAATTATTTCTATAAAATGACACATTATAAACGAGACAAAGACGAAACAGAGACTAGCAAACAAACATCGTGTATGGCCATTATCGTCAACTCGAAGTCGAATCATATCGTCAAGTCGAATCATCAAACAAACGATCATTTTAGCTGATTCGAGTTGGCGCGATTGGCTCCTAGTTCTTAGGGCTCCTGTAACTGGCTATATGACACGTCGCGTCATCGATGAGCATCGATTGTTAGCGAAACATCGATTGTTCGCCCATGAGTGTAGTTTTAACGCGAGTTTACCACTACACTATAGTAAGCTACCAAGCCAGCGGACCAATATCCTATATGGCGATTAGCATTTTATGATTGAATCAATTAAAATACTTGTTTATATATTAATGTTACTAAGAAGTGTCCGTCACATTATATTCATTAATTTATCAAGGGAAAAAAATGCTAGAAATTATGATACATATGATATGTATGTGGGACTTGAACCCACTAAACCCCCCCCTCCTTAATTTCGTCCAATCAAATGGCAGAAATACGAAAAAATATAGGACATCTTACAAATTATTGGAGCACAAAATTTTATGCCCCGGACGGGAATCAAAACCGCGTCCTTCGATATCACGTCGGATGTCTAAACATCCTCGGCCACCTGGACACCGCATTTCTAGCCAAAATTTCGTGCTCCAATTGTATTACTTTAACCGTCACAGGGGACGGTGCGCGGCCATCAACCAGACTAATAGACTTCATCTGATCGAATGATGTCGCTACCCTTCTATATTTCTGAATATAATTACAAGCACTATCGCGTGCTAAGCGAAAATCATATTTTACAAATTATTGGATCACAAAATGTTATGCCCAAGGCGGGAATCGAACCCGCGTCCTCCGATATCCGTCGGATGCCTGGATATCGTGGTCATAGGCCACAGATTACCCCGCTAATTTGTGTCATAGGCTTACATAACAGAAATAATAAAAGAGGCATGATTAAGTATACACACCAGCAGGAGTGGAGGCCCTTGACTCTTCTCTAGCTGGGGTAGTGGAGGTCGCTGCTGCTGCTGCTGCTTCTGACTTCTTCCCTTTTGCTGGAGCTGCAAACATAATTTATTAAATCAATATAGATTTTTCTAAATGGCACATCAGAAGTATCGCGTCGCCCGCAAGATTTGTGATAAGTATAATATGTGTCCAGGGCCTGATTAACCCTTAGGCTAATTAGGCTGTAGCCTAGGGCGCGAGGATCGGGGGGGCGCTATAATCGTGTCTTCGTATGTACTATTAATCTAGCATAATTGTATCTACCCTACATATTTCAACTAGACCGAGACAAAACACTAAAACTAATAAGCTGTCAACTGATATAATGATATATGTTAAAGCTTAGGAGTCCCCAGTGGTAACAATAAATTTTAAAATTATGAAAAGCGCTCATAAAGCAAACAGTAACTTGTCACTCGAATCGGTCAGTGGTCGAGCGAGTAGTGAGTCAGCTGGCAACGGCGCAGCAATCGTTAGTGCACAGCTACAAGCAAATTCTGTTAATTCATCTAACGTTGTTATTCTTTATTGAGACATTACATGCTTATATTTCTTAATCCTTACCGGGTCTATTGACGCACGAGTTTAGTTCACGAAAGTTTAAAAAAAGTATTACTTGATTGTATGAAAATTTTGAATCAGAGGCAATTAGCTATCGCATGCATAAGAGATGTAAGAAGCAGAAAGATTTTTTTTATGGTAACTGCATGAACTAGACGACAGTGAATTTAGTAGAAGCAAAGGAGTTAAAAAATATTTGCTGAAGAATGCGTCTATTTGGTGCAGTTTTAAATCTGACAACGAGGCCGAGCATTATATTTCTGCCAGAAGTCCAAAGAGTTTGTTGCAGTTAATATTTTTCTAAATGTGGAGAGTATTAAGATTTTTTTTGATAATAAGTAGTGATATGTTACCAACTGCAGCGGCGAAAGGTATTTTACAGCATTTAAAAGAGTAAATAATTCTTTGCGCTTCACACTCTGCCAGCAAAAACTTACAGCGTTATCTCTAATGTACATAGAAAGTATTTATTTACAAACGATAAAATTTAAAATATTGTGGAAATATTTGCAAACGCACGAAAAAGGACTTTTGTGTGTGCTAATAAAAATTATGTAAATAATATAGGGGTTAAAGTATGAAATAGCCGTTTTATTGAATTGACATAGAAGTTATGATTTGAGATTTTTGCTATGGTATTAGGTACCTATGAGCTTTTTCTTTTCAAAAATGTGCAATATTCTATTATCGACTTTCAGTTGTTTTTTTTATTCAGCTTAGACAAGAAAGATGAATACTTTGAAAATTCGAGTGATTTTTGAATACAAATTCCGATGCAGAACTAACGTGGCAGAAACAGCTCTCAATATCAATGTTGCAATTGGAGAGGGGACTTCTGATGAAAGCACCGTGCGATTTTGGTTTAAACGCTTTCGTGATGGAAACTTTAATTTGAAGAACGAACCACATGAAAGACAGCCCACACAGGTGAATAACAATGAATTGAAAGAGATGGAAGCCGATCCGACCCAAACTACCCAGGAATTAGCAGCACGGTTTAACGTTACCTTTCGCAATAATATTGACTTATTTGCGTCAAATCAATAAAATAAAAAAATATGAAAAATGCGTGCCTATTGACTGATCAGCAGAAAGAAACCCGTGTTGAAACTTGTGTTGCCTTTTTGAATCGATAAAGAAATGACGGAATATTGGATCAAATTGTGACATGTGATGAAAAGTGAACTTTTTACGATAACCGTAAGCGAAAAATGCAATGGCTGACCTCAGCTCAAACGCCGCAACAGTGACATAAAGCAAACCTTACCAATAAAAAGGTAATGGTAACTGTTTGGTGGTCTCAGCATGGAGTTATTGACTATAGCTCTCTCCGATCTGGTCAAACAATAACGGCAGCTGTCTACTGTGCCAAACTCCGTACAATGAGAGCAAAGCTAGCAGTGAAACAGCCCCATCTCATTAATCGATTTTCACCATTATTGCTCCATGATAACGCAAGGCAGCACGAGAAACCGTTTTAACTCTACAGGAACTGAAATCAGAAACCATTCGTCACCCTCTGTATTCGCCAGACCTTGCTTCAACGGACTATCACATTTTTCGTGATTCGGACAATTTTCTACGTGATACAAAGTTTTCTTCCTAGGCGGCAGTACAAAATACTTTCACACAGTTTGTCGAATGTAGATCACCAGAGTTCTATCGCAAAGGAATAAATGACCTTCCTAGATGGCAGCAATGTATAGATCATAATGGTAATAAGTTTGATTAAATGCGTTAAATAAATAAAAAATCATTTTTTCAGTACCAATCGGCAATTTCATAGGTACTTTGACCCCGAATACTAAAATTTTCAAATATATCATTAATCTATTACAAAAATGTTTCACTTGTATGATGCCTCTCGTCATTTTAAGGCGCTCCTGGCCAGAGAACGCCATACAAGAATTAACTTTTCTCAAAGAAAAAACTCGGTTATTAAACTAAAAAAAATATATGTTATTTTTAAGCATATTCTTGAGTTAATTCATAAATCTGATACACATAATAAATAACTTCACTCGATAGAAAAAAATCCTAAAGTTATCTCTATTTCGAATTTAAAAACGATTTTTGTCTCCCTCTTTACCAATCTTTAATTTTAATTTATTTTTTAATGCATTACTAATCAATAAAAGAAATTAAATCATAAATAAAAATGTTAAAAAGTTATCATGTTAATTTTATATGATTTTTATCATGAATTCATGGTATCAGAGCTCGCTCACTTGACCGCCAGTGCGCTCGCAGAGCTCGTCGACGTTGGACCTGTGTCAATTTTTGCGACCTACGCAGCGCCACACAGAAAAAGATCAAAATGAATATCAAACACAACAAAATAAAATATGCTCAGGGCTAACTTTTAGAAAATCGACTCGTTACGCTTATCTTGATGACTTCCTGATTAACGGTGAATAACAATAGATTTCGTAAGTAGTGAAAGTTAGTATGGTGAAAGTTATAGTATGTGTGTTAATATTAGGAAAATGGTGTTTTTTTTACAAATAAATGGAACCAAGTTCAACATTGAAATCTTTGAAATAACTTGTCGAACTCTATACCGTGATGGTTCCAAAGAACCTATTATCACAATATTGTGCGCATGGTAACAACTTCAACAAGTTATTTTGGACTTTTGGGTGTAGAAGTCGGTTCCATTTTTTGGTATTATTTTAATGTTTAAAATTTTTTTTAATTAATCTAGCTGAATGCCTATTATTTCGTACCCAGTGTCTAAGACAATGAAGTTAACAATCAAAGCCCAGTGTATAGGTACACACTGGGCTTTAATTATTAACTTCATTACCATTATATAATCAAAACTATGCTAGGTATATTATTTTCATTATAGATTTACTCCACCCTTGTCTAGCTTTGATATGATAAAAATAATATAAAGTATAAATTAGAAAGTTAGTATGTGTGTTATTAACCGATTAAAAAAAAATACCTAAAAATGGAACCGACTTCAACACCCAAAAGTATAAAATAACTTGTTGAAGTCGGTACCATGATAGTTCCAAAGTACCTATTGTCACAATATTGTGCGTATGGTACCGAGTTCGACGAGTTATTTCGTACATTTGGGTGTTGAAGTTGGTTCCATTTTTTGGTTAAAAAAAAATTAGTCTTTTTAGTGACCCTTGGTACTCACGGGATCGATTGTGATTCATTATCAACGACTATATTATCATGATAGGTCAATATGTTTCAGTTATTGGTGTGTAACTCAAAAACGACTTGACCGATTTTGATAAAATTTAAATGAGACTAGACGACAAGCATCAGCTTTCAAAAAAACATATTTTTTGAAATCGGTTCACCCAGTCAAGAGTTACGGAGGTAACAAACGTAAAAAGAAACAGACGAATCGAGAACCTCCTCCTTTCTTGGAAGTTGGTTAAAAAGGGGGAGGTTCTCAATTTGTCCGTTTTTTATGTTTGTTACCTCAGAACTTTTTACTGGTGAACCGATTTTGATGATTTATTTTATTTGAATGTTGATGCTTGTCGTGTGATCCCATTTAAATTTCATCAAGATCGATCAAGCCGTTTTTTGAGTTACACTCCAATAACTGAAATGTTTTTTCTTATCTTGATGATATAGTCATTGCCAATGAATGACAATCGGTCCCGCAAGTAGCAAGGGACACTAAAACGTGTGAAGATTTTTTTTTACCGAACCTACTTCAACACCCAAAAGTGTGAAATAACTTTTCGAAGTCGGGAACATGCGCACAATATTGTGATAATAGGTACTTTTGAACTATCACAGTACCGACTTCAACAAGTTATTTCGCACTTTTGAGTGTTGAAGTCAAGCCCAATTTCGGTAAAAAAAAAAATTTGTGCGATATTACATGAGTATTGAATTTGTTAGTAAATTTGAGTAGTCTTTTTTTATGATTATAGAAATAATAAGTGACATTAAGCGATTTTTTAAACTGGATGGATATAAATTAAATTATAAGTAAAAACATACATCTGGCTGTATGGAAACTCATGTCACGTCACGACTAGGGCATGCTATTCGGATATCCGAATATCCGAATTATCCGGATATCCGTTGTATATAATTATCCGAATATCTTTGATGTTATTATTCGGATAAAACGGATAATTTGGATATTTATTTTATAGATTATAATTAATTTTAATCATGCTTTTTACGATATGCCGCACGAAACTTACTTTATTAAATGACTTCTAGTCTAATCAAGTTTGAATTATATCTGTATGTCGTAAAAATGAGATCGAGTTTATCATGACGACCAAGAAGCAAATATTCGATGATGTCTCTGTGATCCATGAGGTAAAAACCGGTAGCGATCACCGTATCATTAGAGGCACATTGAATATCAATGTTAAGCTTGAAAGGTCCCGTCTGATAAACTCCACGCTCCGTCCTAGCGTTGCCCAAATCCAAAACCCCGAGAACTTTCAACTCGAACTACATAACCGTTTCCAGTGCCTAGCTGAATGCGAAACAGTGGACACGATCTACAACGGATTGGTGGAAGCTGTCCACGCGGTGGGGTCTCAGTTCTTTAAGTCCCCTCGCCGAAATAAAACAAAGAAACCATCAAGTTGATGAAAGACCGGAATGAGATGAGACTGCAATCTTCAGCTGATATGTCGAACTTCGGCAAGCTCAATAGACGAATTTCGAAACCACTGCGACACGACTTGCGCGCCTTCAATACAAACCGTATAAAGGCCGCAATCGAGCGTAACCAAGGCTCCAAAGTGTTCGCAAAAAAATCGTCTATAGGGCAAAGCCAAATTACCAAGCTGAAGATCGATGATGGCAGAATCATCTCATCAAAACCGGAGATTCTGAGAGAGCTTGAGAGGTTTAATGGACAGCTACCTTGACACGAGAACCCGTTGTCAGTGCAGCTCAAGACAAGAGAGCTAAACTGGCCCGACTCTATACCGAAGATATCCCGGACATCAACCTATACGAGATTAGAATGGCTCTCAAACAGCTTAAGAACAACAAGGCGTCAGGTGATGACGGAATCACAACAGAACTTCTGAGAGCGGGTGGAAAACCGGTACTCTCAGTCCTCCAAAAGTTATTTAATTCCGTCATCCTTGAAGGTAAAACGCCAGAAGCATGGAGCAGAAGTGTAGTGGTACTGTTCTTCAAAAAGGGTGAGAAGACCTTGTTGAAGAACTATAGGCCCGTTTCACTTCTGAGCCATGTTTATAAGCTTTTCTCGAGAGTCATTACGAATCGTCTTGGTCGTAGGTTTGCCAAACAAGCCGGGTTCCGAAAAGGCTTTAGTGCCATAGACGACGTACATACGCTTCGCCAGATTATACAGAAGACTGAGGAGTATAATCGGCAATTGTATCTAGCGTTTGTGGACTATGAAAAAGCCTTCGATTCAATCGAAACCTGGGCCGTACTGCAGTCTCTTCAGCGATGCTAAATCGACTATAGGTACATTGAAGCGCTGAAGAATTTGTATAAGAACGCCACCATGTCGATTCGACTACAGGACAAGAGCACGAAACCAATCCAATTGCAACGAGGCGTGAGACGGGGAGACGTAATTTCTCCGAAACTCTTCACGAATGCGTTGGAGGACGTTTTTAAGTTCTTGAACTGAAAAGAATTCGGACTTCTACATTTATGGCGAATACATCACTCACCTTCGTTTCGCCGATGACACATAATGGCAGAATCGCTTGAGAAATAAAATGCTCAGCGACCTCAGTAGAGTTTCCCAGCAGGTGGGTCTTAAAATGAACATATACACAATATGGATAAGACGAAAATTATGTCTAATGTCCATGTTGCACCCGTACCAGTCGTTGTTGGGAACGATACGCTCGAAGTGACCATTACATTTACCTGGGACACACTGTCCAGTTAGGTAGGGCCAACTTCGACAAAGAGGTCGCCCGAAAAATCCAACTCGAATAGGCAGCGTTCGGGAAGTTACGCGACATCTTCTCTTCGAACATCCCGCAGAGCCTGAAGACTAAAGTCTTCAACCAGTGTGTGTTGCCAGTGATGACATATGGGACTGTAACGTGGTCCTTAACTGTGGCCCTTATGGACAAGCTCAGAGTCACTCAACGAGCTATGGAGAGAGCTATGCTTGGAGTTTCTTTGCACGATAAAATCCGGAACGTGAATATTCGTCAAATAACCAAAGTCACCGACATTGCTCTCAAAATTTGCAAGTTGAAGTGGCAATGGGCGGGCCACATTGCTTGACGAACTGATAACCGTTGGGTAAGAAAGGTTCTCGAGTGGTTACCACACTACAACGGAAGACGTAGAGTTGGTCCCCCACCAGGTGGACTGACGACATCGTTAAAGTTTCGGGTAGCCAATGGTTACAAGCGGCTAATAGCCGTTCTTAGTGGCGTTCTATGGGGGAGGCGTCTGTTCAACAGTGGACGTCTTCCGGCTGGTGATGATGATGATACTTTTAGTATTTCGCTAAAGTTTTGTAAATGTTAACAAAATACAAAATTTTTCATCTACTAAAATTAACCTTAAGTATTCCAATAATTTGTAAATTTATGATTTTCGCTTAGTACGCGGTAGTGCTTGTAATCATAATATATAGATATACCACTCCATACATTTGAAAATTAGCAAAGTCAAATACACGACGTGCTTAATATGCGAAAAGTTCGCGTCTCCGGTAGCGCACCACTACTAAACAATAAAATTACACTAGTTTACTACAACATGTTTACACCCGAGACTGCAAAAAACTGATTTTGCTTCAAAATTAATAGTATAAAAACGATACAGTGATAAAAAACTTGATTAAACAGTCTTGTTAGTTTGATTTAAATCTTTATCACTAGTATCCGAAATATCCGTATTATCCGGATATATCCGAATAGTGTTTAGGGTGTATCCGAAATATCCGAATAGTAAATTTGGTCGGATAATTGCATGCCCTAGTCACGACCATGGTACGCGATTAGGGCTTGCAATTATCCGACCAAATTTACTATTCGGATATTTCGGATACACCCTAAACACTATTCGGATATATCCGGATAATACGGATATTTCGGATAGTAGTGATAAAGATTTAAATCGAACTAACAATTTATCACTGTATCGTTTTTATACACTGTAATTTTTCAGAAAGTTTTTTGTCGTCTTGGGTATAAAAATGTTGTAGTAAACTAGTGTAATTTTATTGTTTATTAGTGGTGCGCTACCGGTGACGCAACTTTTCGTTTATTAAGCCCGTCGTGTATTTGATTTTGTTAATTTTCAAATTCAAATATATGGAGTGGTATACTTAAAGTTAATTTTAGTACATATATGAAAAATTTAGTATATTGTTAACATTTGCAGTTTTAGCAAAATACTAAAGTATCATCATCATCATCAGCCGGAAGACGTCCACTGTTGAACAAAGGCCTCCTCCATAAAACGCCACAAAGAACGGCTATTAGCCGCTTGTAACCATTGGCTACCCGCGACTTTAACGATGTCGTCAGAGCACCTGGTGGGGGGCCTACCAACTCTACGTCTTCCGGTGTAGTGTGGTAACAACTCGAGAACCTTTCTTCCCATACCGGTTATCAGTTCGTCGAGCAATTTGGCCCACCCATTGCCACTTCAACTTTTGAGAGCAAATTTTGAGAGCAATATCGGTGACTTTGGTTCTTTGACGAATATCCACGTTCCGGATTTTATCGCGCAAAGAAACTCCGAGCATAGCTCTCTCCATAGCTCAATGAGTGACTCTGAGCTTGTCCATAAGGACCACAGTTATGGACCACGTTTCAGTGCCATATGTCATTACTGGCAACACATACTGGTTGCAGACTTTAGTCTTCCAGCTCTGCGGGATGTTCGAAGAGAAGATGTCGCGTAACTTCCCGAACGCTGCCCATCCAAGTTGGATTCTTCGGGCGACCTCTTTATCGAAGTTGGACCTACCTAATTGTACAGTATGTCCAACGACTGGTACGGGTGCAATATGGATATTAGACATATTTTCGTCTTATCCATCTTAATTTTAAGACCCACCTGCTGGGAAACTCTACTGAGGTCGCTGAGCATTGTACTGAGTTCCTCGATCGATTCTGCCATTACGAATATGTCACTGGCGAAGCAAAGGTGAGTGATGTATTCGCCATAAAAGTTGATGCCGAATTCTTTCCAATTCAAGAGCTTAAACGCATTCGTGAACAGTTTCGGAGAATTAACGTCTCCCTGTCTCACGCCTCGTTGTAGTTGGATTAGTTCCGTGCTCTTGTCCTGTACTCCTCAGTCTTCTGTATAATCTGGCGAAGCGTATGTATGTGGTCTATGGTACTAAAGCCTTTTCGGAACCCGGCTTGTTCTGGAGGCTGGAAGTCAACAAACCTACGAGCAAGACGTTTCGTAATGACTCTCGAGAACAGCTTATAAACATGGCTCAGAAGTGAAATGAGCCTGTAGTTTTTCAACCCTTCTGCTCCATGCTTTTGGCGTTTTACCTTCAAGGATGACGGAATTAAATTACTTCTGGAGAACTGAGAGTACCGGTTTTCCACCCCCTCTCAAAAGTTCTGTCGTGATTCCGTCATCACCTTGCGCCTTGTTGTTCTTAAGCTGTTTGAGAGCCATTCTAATCTCGTATAGGCTGATGTCCGGGATATCTTCGGTATAGTGTTGGGTCAGTTTAGCTCTCTTGTCTTGAGCTGCACTGATAACCGGTTCTCGTGTCGAGGAGTATAGCTGTCCATAAAACCTCTCAAGCTATCTCAGAATCTCTGGGTTTGATGAGATGATTCTGCCATCGTCGATCTTCAGATTGGTCATTTGGCTTTGCCCTATAGACAAATTTTTTGAGAACACTTTGGAGCCTTGGTTACGCTCGATTGCGGCCTTTATACGGTTTGTATTGAAGACGCGCAAGTCGTGTCGCAGTGCCTTCGAAATTCGTCTATTGAGCTTGCCGTACTTCGACATATCAGCTGAAGATTGCAGTCTCATCTCATTCCGGTCTTCCATCAACTTGATGGTTTCTTCTGAGAGTTTCTTAGTTTTATTTCGATGGGAGGTCTTAAAGAACTGAGACCCCACCGCGTGAACAGCTTTCACCAACCCTTTGCTATCGTCCACTGTTTCGCATTCAGCTAGGCATTGGAAACGGTTATGTAGTTCGAGTTGAAATTTCTCGGGGTTTTGGATTTGGGTAACGCTAGGACGGTGTGTGGAGTTAATCAGAAGTGACCTTTCAAGCTTAAAATTGATATTCAATGTGCCTCTAACGATACGGTGATCACTACCAGTTTTTACCTTATGGATGACAACTCTGTGATGTCTCCATCATCGAATATTTGCTTCTTGGTCGTCATGATAAACTAGATCTCATTTTTTACGACATACAAATATAATGATACTAAACTTCATTAGACTAGTAGTTATTTAATAAAGTAAGTTCCGTGCGGAATATCGTAACAAGCATGATTAAAATTAACAATAAACCATAAAATAATTAGAAAATATATATCCGAATTATCCGTTTTATCCGAATAATAACATCAAAGATATTCGGATAATTATATACATCGGATATCCGGATAATTCGGATATTCGGATATCCGAATAGCATGCCCTATACGCGATGTCACACCCGTGATGTGAACAAGTTTTTTTGATAACTTTCTAGGTTCAATAAGCTTGCTAAAGTGCAATGAAATTATTGTTTTTATATCTAGTTTTAGCCGAATGTCTAGTATTTCGTACCCAGGGTCTAAGATAATGAAGTTAATAATCAAATCTGTACTATATTATTTTTAGTATAGATTTACTCCACCCTTGTTTATTATATGATAATAATAATATATATCATAAATTTGAAAGTAAGTATGTGTGTTAGCTTCTTAACCGACTTCAAAAAAGGAGAAGGTTTTGAATTCGTCTATTTTTTTAAATGTTTGTTACCTCAGAACTTTTACTGATAAACCGATTTATACGTTTTTTTTTTATTTGAATGTTTGTGGTGTGGTCCCATTTAAATTTCATCAAAATCGGTCACGCCGTTTTTGAGTTACACTCCAATAACTGAAAGGTATATTCCTATCTTGATTTTAAATTTAAATTGTTATCACTATTGTTAGGTCCAACGCCTAAAAATATGAATTCTGTTATTCTGTTGTTTTTCTTTATATTTGTTATCTGGGTAATCCTCAACTCAACTGTAATAAAATATATATTTAGATTTTTTTATGTATATCATTATCACACATAAAAACCCTTTACATTTTTGCAAGCTCATTGAACCTAGGAAAATATTAAAATACTAGTTCAAAGTCTCAGGTGTGATATTGAGCAACATAGTCGTGACGTGACATGAGTTTCCATACAGCCGGACTTACGTTTTTTACCCATAATTCAATTTATATCCATCCAGTATTAAAAATCACTTAATGTTACATATTATTTCTATAATAATAAAAAAATACTACACAAATTTACTAACAAATCCAATACTTATGCAATGTCTCAATATAAAAAAAATGTTTACCGAAAAATGAAACCGACATCAACACTCAAAAGTGTGAAATAACTTGTTGAAGTCGGTACCATAATAGTTCAAAAGTACCTAGTATAACAATATTTTGCGCTTGGAACCGACTTCGACAAGTTATTTCACACTTTTGAGTGTTGAAGTTGGTTCCATTTTTTGGTTTACATTTATTAAAAATTTTTTCAGTGATTCTTGCTACTTACTGGATCGATTATCATTCACTGTCAAAGACTATATCATCAAAATAGGAAAATATTTTTCAGTTATTGGAGTGTACATCTGATTTTAAAGAAATTGATACTTTTCGTTCGAATTCATTTAGAAATCAAACGACAAGTCAGGCTTTAAAATCAATCAGTGGCAATCAGCTTTTAAATAAAAAAAAGTATTATAGAAATCGGTTCACCTTGTCAAAAGTTCTTAGGTAACACACATAATAAAAATATAGACGAATTGCGAACCCCCTACTTTTTGAAATCGGTTAATAAGCTTTGCTATTATGAACTGAATTTATTAGAAATTTGTTAAAAACCTTACCTTACAATTTTCATAAACTATTTTTTTTATAGTAACTTAAAATTAATTTATCAATTTTTAATTCCAAATAACATTTTGATTTATTATAGTGCGCGTATAGACTCATTATATCTAAATATAGTATCTGTTGCCCTGTTTTATGACTTTTTATTTTTATTTTTACGGCATATGGTTCTACTGTATCTTCAATAATAGACACTATCTGGCAAATTTTATTTTTATTTCTGGCCAATTTCGCTAGAAGGCACATATCTGCCTGAAGAAGGTTGCCTTGATGAGCGATGATTATGAAGTAAGAATTTGTACTCATTGACTTTGAATTGAGCACTCTGTAAAGGACAGCTTTATGAAATTTATTACAATGGGGCTCCTGTCACAACCAAGACAATTGATACATATTTTTAGTTTCAAAAATGCTCTCTATAAGCGCTCAACTTAACACGTATCGTTTTGGATAATATCTTTTTTATAAAACTTGCAAAACAGTACATTAGAATGAGCTAAAATGATATCCAAAAATATTGTGGAATTTGGTTTATTTTAAACGCACGACATAATTCTTTGAGATTTGTTATTATGTTGAATACATGGTCTGAAAATAATAATTTAAAAAAACTTAACTAAAACTAAACGATTCTGTCTCGACCATGGGCCTTAGGCCATGAAAACCACGGTTGTGACGTCCATGGACGTGAAATGTTCGCATCATGCTATAACCACAAAGATTAAACAAAAATAGCCATCTTAAAACAATCACTAGATTCATTGTTATTAAACACACCATATTAATATTAATCTGCGTAGACATATTCATAAATACATATTTTAAGAGTCACGGTCTTGACAGCATAAGGGTACTCGTTTTACAAAATAACTAATATATAACTTATTCTTACGAAGCTATATCACTCGACGCCATTAGTTAATAGGACAACTGTGACAGACAGACTTGTTACTGAGTTCTGGGAATCTCACATGACATGGTTGTGACATTTAATGTTTTCTTTTGATGAAGTTTATATATATATATTTGAAATATAATAATATTACCAAATTACCATTTGTGAATAGGTGCATTAAACGGCTTTCTCTATACTAAAAATATAATAGAACCTTAATATATTAATTTAATGTAGTTCTCACAAATAAAAATGTTTTTCTTAAGAATGATAATTTACCCATCTAAAATAACCGTAGGTACACAATGACCCTAACATCCTGTATAGATATATAAACACTACTGTACTGACCGAACCCCTACAGGACCCGATTATTTTTCCGGCGTATGTACCAATACACGACAAAAGTTAATTCCATTCTAAAATGTCATAGGTACTGACGTGATCTCCGTACGTAGGTAGGACTGTACTGTACCTTACCTGGAAAGCTAAAAGCGTGCGCGCGGCGCATCGCACATAACTTTGTGTCGCGTAAATGAATACGTCGCGCTCGAATAAAATACCTAAAGTCCGTGGAAAGCCTCGCCTTAAAATGTAAAAACATAAGTGTAAATATTTAAAAAATACTTAAAGTCGAAGCAACTGCACACACTATATAAAGATAAATAAAGAGTTTTCTATCTATCTATCTATCTATATGACCACGCTCATGGTCAATGTCCGCAACAACTAAATTGTCTATAGAAACTAAGCCAATACAAATCATGCGGCCAAACACGACATGGGTTTGCTTTTCTACTTGGTAGCCTGCAGTCACTTTTCATGACTTTGGTCGTATAATGCGTGAGGTGCTTTGCCTTTAAGTATGTAGGTACAGTCACGGGACAGCTAAAAAAACGGTTATCACCCTAAGGTCGACAGATATCATGCAGATCAAAGTTATGTTAGTTGCGCTTGCAGATCTGAAAACTTTTAAGTACTATGAACCAAGTTAAAATTTTCACACTAGTAAACAAAGTCGAAACTAATGTACTACTTTTTTGGCCGACGGTAACAATCTGGTGGGGGCGCGTCCTCATAATTAGCCTAGAGCGGTCAGAACTCTTGATCAGTCGCTGTATGTGTCCTACCTACCCTCCACTTCATTTAAACCTATCTAGATTCCAATTACAAGGTCACGTCGCCATGATAGAGTTCTCAAAATCATACGAGAAGCGGCTCGGTAGCTAGAGCAAAAAAAGGTTTGACCACGAACAAACGACACGTCGATTTTGTAAAAGAAGGGTCATATACATAATCTAAATCCAAGCCTTACTCCATCTTAGGCAAAGCTCCCGATTGGACTCTTTTGATGGACATGTTTGAAAAACAATACAAAATTCCTGAGGATGTTGGTGTTTCCTCTTCCAGACCAGACATATTTCTATAATCAAAAAATCTAAAACGCATAGTACTTATAGAACTTACTGTGCCGTGGGAAACGAACATACCTAAATAACCAAATAAAAAACCAAATATTATTACATATTAATGTTTTATATATCCAGCTGTACTCACGCGTATTGGTCGAGATTGTCGACCTAGGTTTCGCGGTTTTAGTTGCGCGGAATTGTCGCCGCGTGAACGCACCTGATGAAGGGAATCGGATATGCCCGAAACCCAGGTCGGCAATCTCGACCAATACGCGTGATTACAGCCAGTTATATAAATATGAATATGTCTATACTCACGGGAACTTTCAAACAACAATATTATGACCTAACAAATGAATTAACCAAAAAAGGGTTATGTGGTTAATATATATGCTGTAGAAGTTGGAGCAAGGGGTATACCAGTGAAATCCCTATAGGTATAACTTAAAGATCTTGGCCTGCCAAGAACAACCGTAACTTCCATCCTAGAATGTATATCTAAGGTGGCATTAGTAGGATCTTACTAAATTTGGTCAGGTAGGGGAGGAGGCTTGAGCGGTGAAGGGGAGCATGGATATATCGTAAAGAGGCTTCTTAACCCTACTCCTGGGTTGCAAGTCCCAGGCCCCTCTAGACTCTTCCTCTGCAACATTATGGACCCGGCACCCGCACGGTGAATCCATGGAATGCTAAGTAATTCATCCCCCTTCCATAACATAAAATTTGTGGTTATCATAGGTAACTGTAAATCTATCTATAAAAAAAGAATGAAGGAACATTGTGGTGTATTCTGATCCTATGAGCCTTAAAAGTTATCCGAGTGCTGTCTAGAAATCATGTCGGTGAGGTTTTTACATTTACTCCTGGCCATTGCAAAAACAAGTCACTTGATAGTAGAATTTGTTATCTGATGCCAAATAGATGTAAATGAAGAAGGACTGAATAGAATGAAGAGTAGCTAAGTAATCTTTTGGAATATGAGAAGTAGCTCATTGCTTGAAAAGTGTGTTTTAATTTTGAATTATCATTGGCAGAAAAGTGCAGATCATATGACAATTTGTATTTGAATTAACGAGGGATTGGAATTTCCCCTAGGGATCAGGAATCTATAGTTTAAAATTAATATAAAAATTTATCATAATGACATTAAGAATAATAATTGATATAGGCATACAAAGGCACACTGCGCAAGAAGAGTGCAGAAGGCATCAAGTGCCTACTACCTCAGTTATTGCGGGTGCCGAAAACTGACACCTTCAAAAAGTGGACTTGAGAATGTGTTTAGTGGCACCACTGTAGTACAGACTTGGGCTTGAACTGTTGCCAGCTTATACAAATACAAAATACATAGAAGTACTTCACTTCTAATGTGACATTTCTGTCTTAAAGCTTGTACATAATTGTAAAATCTGTGATGTGAAGCGCTCTTAGCGAAGTTTGCTTAGCCATTCTGAACCGATCAGCAAAGTTAAGCAACGTCCGCCACGGTCATGAGTTGATTGGGTGATGGCTGGTGACAATCCTACTGAGCGCTTCCGTGGTTCGGAGGGCATGTTAAGACGTTGGTCCCGGTTGTTGTCTTAGGATGGCAGTTGTTATATATAGATACATTTTGCGATTGCCCGCCTGGCAAATATTGACTGTGGTAGCTATACTACTTTCAAGTGGAAAATCTGTCGCCAAGAACCTAACGGTGTGTTCCGGCAGCTGTCCTTGCGAGCCAGTAATTCTAGGTTATCCTGAACAACATCTTCGACCACATCATCACTTACCATCAGGTGAGATAGTGGTCAAAGGCTAACATATCAAGCATATAAAAAAAAAAAATTGTATTTAAACTCAGTACTAATCTTATGTACATGTATAAGTTAATTTGAGACATGCATTACGATTATCTAATAGAATGGCATCATTTTATTGTTGATTTGTGACTAATTATTTACATTTCTAATGAAGAAAATGGAGGTATTTTAAGAAATTTCACTAGTATTAAAGGGTTAGGTTTCAGTAACACCCCTCAGTGGCGAATATTCCACTCCCTCTCCGTTCTCCTGCCTACTTATAGTTTTTTTTTTACCATTGGCGACCAAATACTTGTGCAAGACAGCAACACAAGCAGGTTTCTACAGTTGCAGTAATTAAAAAAAGTATAAATCATAAATAAATTTATAGACAGAGAAGAGAATGGCAATATCGAAACTTGAGCAATGTTTTTAGTAACTATGATCAATAAAACACATCCCTCTCATTAATACCAAACAAAAAGAGATAAAAAGGATGTGCTTTCTTTTTATCTAACAAGAAGGCAAGGGCGTCGCAAAAATATGGCAAAGTTAGGTAGGGGAGGAGGCTTGAGCAGTGAAGGGGAGCATGGATATACCATTAAGTGGCTTCTTAAACCTACTCCTGGTTTGCAAGTCCCAGGCCCCTCTAGACTCCTAGTGTCCTAGTTAAAATAAGTTTGGGAAGCCCTGCTATATTATATATTTTATGTATGTATACCGACTATAGATCCTCTCACTTTTACATTCACCCAGTGAAATCTGAGCGCCTTCTAGGCAATTACCAGAGTTTTTATTAGTGTTAAATGCAATGTTCACAAATATTGACTGTGCACAATTTAGGCAAATATTCGGGGATTACTTACTTTTTTTACTCTTCGCTGGCTGGGCGGTGTGAGCCCTAAGTACTTCTTTCTGTCGTTGTACATTCGCTTCATTGTACTTTAAGACACGGCTTTCTGGCACCCATTCATCCCAGCTGAAACATAATATTTGAGTTAACAACAACTTACAAATTCACTGCTTATAAGTAAGTGCACTAACTTACTTTTTGTTCCACCCTGCATAATGAATCAGGTAGCGTATGTGTTTATCTTTTGTTACGGAGCTTTTGAGACATTTTGCCTCGTATATTAGAGGACCGTGAAAACACAAGACTTTTTCCCCTGCGAAAAAATACCATGATTATTCAGTAACACAAGAATACAGATATATTAGTGAAAAGTGGAAAACCATGGAATACTGTTAATTTATGTCACAAAATTTAAATTATTTATACCATCAGCAAACTTTAGTTTCGGTGCCATCACAGACGACCACAGATGACAGAATATCTGTGCACAGAATCCATACACACACAGGAGCGCGTTCTGAACCTCGGAGTGCACTCGGAGTGCAACTATTCACTCTAACGTCGTTCACGACCTTCGGGTAGAGCGCAACTTTTTAACTATCTTATGAGCCTCATAAGATAGTTAAAAAGTTGCGCTGATTCGAATGAGCGAATTTCGCCGACTTCACCCGAACCGAAACGAGCAAGCGTAGCTTTTCTGTTTCCGGCATAAATGCCGTAAACTTTGAAGAAAAGGAGTATCAGCCATTTTGTTTTTAATCCTGACGTGACTGATAAATGTTAAACAGGGATCAGGGTGAAATTTTTATTAATTAAACTATAACAAAATCATAATGTTATACTTACATTAATATAAAAAAAAAACAATATTTAACAGAATGTTATTTTGGGCTAGATATGATGGAAGCTCAGCTGCGAGTTCGTCCAGGGAAGTACTGCCACTATAACAATTTCTACCGCCAATCATTAATGTTCACATTACTGTGTAGGTACAGGTTTGAAAGGTATGGGTGCCAGTGAAATTATAGGCACATGAGACGTAACTATCGTATGTGTCAGGATGATGGGCGCAGTGCAGCTCGTTACTTGTGACAAACTGCATCTGTTATAGGCAGAGGTTACCGCTTAACAAAAGGCGGACCTCGTGCTTGTTCCATTACGACAGCATAAAAACACATGAGTATTTTTATCGAATTTATAAACAATATGTTAGCCTGTTTTCAACTACCACCAAAAGAAAACTATGCCCAACTTGTTCTACCTTACATACCAAAAGAAAAATACATAACTATAAGCATATGACAAAAAATCTCGAATGTAAATGTAAATACTAAAACTGTTAGTTAAGTACCTGCTTCTACTTTACCACAGTGTTTGGTGTGAATGAAATCATTCGAGAGATATTATTCGGATTATTCGAAAATTGAAATTAGTATACGACTAATTTCTTAGTCGAACAATGACATATTAGTAATGAATGATATTTTGAAATCTGTTTTCGTTCGCAGTCGCGCATCGCTATTATGAGGTCGTTAATATGTTGAATCTTTAACTGACATGACCGTGACATTTCTTGTTGAGAGAATTATAGGCACTCTTTCATATTTTGCAGGTAACGGTAGTTATTGCTTTTCAAACATCATAAAAAGTCTATAAATTTTGCAAAATTCCCCGCCAAAAACGATATTTGAGGTTATAAAACAACCGGTCGTCCGGAATCTTCGAGTAAGTTAAAGCAAGTAAAGCAACCAAACAACGCACTCTGACCCTGAACGCGGCCCAGCACAGCAAAGATCACTAATTTGTAGCAAGCATGGAAGTAATATGTACTACGTTGTACGTAGTACTTATTACTTCCATGGTAGCAAGCAACATAGGACTGCGTTCCGAACCTTGGTTACTCGCGTTGAGCGCACTCGTAGTGCACTCGGAGTGCGTTTTCATTCTAACGTCGTTCACAACCTTCGAGTAGAGCGCAGCTTTTTAACTTTCAAAAGCGGTCGTTAAATGGTTGAATTTTTAAAACTTACATGACCTTGATATTTCTTGATGGGAGAATTATATGCACTCTTTTGTATTTTGCAGGTAACGACAGTTAATGCTTTTCGAACATCATAAAACGTCTTTATATTATTTCCCCGCCAAAAATTTATATTTGAGGTTAAAAATAATAATAATTTTATTTTTCCAAAGACACGGTTTTACAATAATTAGTATATATCAAAAGGCTTCCCACTGGGATTCCCTGTTTTGGGAAGTCTATTTACTTTCTAATATACAAATTAAGATGATTGAGATTGCAGTTATACATGACAAAAATTAAAATAAAATCATCATAAATCATTCAAAACTATTAGTTACATTAAATTTACATTATACAATACAATTTTATGATAATTATTAATTAAATTAATTAATAATTATCATTAATTAGTAATTCACATTTCACAATAATAATATTAAAATTGAATAGAATAGAATTACTTTATATTAATCTTAATATTTTTGCATTATTTGCGTGTTATGTGTTGTGAGAGGGTGTGTATGTGTGTGGTGTCGGGAGAGGGCATCCAAGATATTTTTGTTGGCGTTTGTGTTTTTATAGCATTTATATAATACGATGCATTAACTTTTCTGTTTCTAAATAGTTTAAGTTTCGTAACCAATTGCTCACTCTTGATCTGACTTAGTATCTATTTAAATTGAGTATTTCAAGCTTTTTATTGACCTGACTATATAAGTAAGGTCACAAGTAAAAATAAAACCGCTGTGCAAACGCTGTGCGTTTCAGTTTTGTATGCCACCATAGTCTACGCGATCCTAGACCTCTAATAGATTAGATTGATGTTTTGTGAAATTTGATAATTGTTGCCACAATGAATAGCTGTCTCACTCGCAGAAACTGGGTATCAGTATAAAAGGCATCAGTAGAGAAACGGAAAGGCAGTTTGTATGCCACCCTCAGAATAACCCTATAAAACAACCGAGTCGTTCGGAGCCTTGGAGTAAGTTAAAGCAACTAAACAACTACAGTCTGACGCTTGGAACGTTCGGAGGTTCATTGAATTGAATCTTTTATCTGTAGTGGAAACTGCTAAAATTTTTATAAAATTTGTATTAGACCTTTTTATCATGAAATCTGTATAATATATGTATGGTCAAAATAGCCAAAACAGTTCTGCTTCTTTTGAATAACAAGGGAGTAGGTTAGGTAGGATGAAATAATAAATAGACACATATAGGTATATTATATGAGGGCCCGTTTCAGAATGTCCTAATAAAGTTTCGGGTTGCTATGCATCACATAAAATAACTGAATGATAAAAATGACAGTTAACAAGCACCGCATTTCAAGCATTAACCGATGGATAAGCTAAATCGATGGCTGTGAAACGCAAAGATAGTGTTTTGTTTAGTAAATATGTTCTGGGTAGTAAAACCAGAACCTACTCGAACATTCTGAAACAGGCCCTAAATCTATCATATGCACATAATGTACATATTCATATTTAAAACATTAATAAAACAAACTACAAAATATCAAATGAATACTTTAACTTGCAACGAATGAACAAATAATTACTTTATAATTTGCATTAATCAGTCATACATAGTTTTGAAATTTTGCTTTGTTTTGTCTTCACTAAAGCCGCGTTGACACGATCAGAGTACTCTCGGACCGAGTGCATTCGGATACCTACTCGGACGCTACTCGTATTGTGACAACCGGTAATCCGAGCACACTCGGACGACGGCATCCGATCTGTGTTGACTCGGACCGTGCTCTATTCTTACGAGCTAGCTCGGATGGAAATTGAAAAACAAAATGGCGTCTAACAACAATTCACAAGCGTCTCGTGCGAAGAAAATGTGGTCTGAGCATGATACCATTAGATTTGTTGAACTTTATGAAGCAGAAGAAGTTCTCTGGAACGTTAAATAAAAGCTTGTCATAATTTGACATTTCTTCGATAAATATGTCTGCAAAAGTTTTTTTTTTTTTTTTTTTTTTATATTCCTGATAGGTTAGCCTTTGACCACTATCTCACCTGATGGTAAGTGATGATGTGGTCGAAGATGTTGTACAGGCTAACCTAGAATTACTGGCTCTCAAGGACAGCTGCCGGAACACACCGTTAGGTGCTTGGCGACAGATTTTCAACTTGAGGGTGGTAGCTAGCCAGGCGGGCATTCGCAAAGTACCCTACCACCATGCTGTAACGACTGCCATCCTAAGACAACAACCGGGACCGACGGCTTAACGTGCCCTCCGAAGCAAGGAAGCGCTCAGTAGTAATGTCACCAGCGGTCACCCATCCAACTCCTGACCGCGGCGGACGTTGCTTAACTTTGCTGATCGATTCAGAATGGCTAAGCAAACTTCGCTACGAGCGCTTCAAAAAGCTTCGACACCCTGTAGTAACAAATCCGTTTATGCCATATGAAATTGTGATCTTGAATGTTATTGATAACGATTACACTTTGATGTATGTAAAACGCTATCCCTGTACATCGTATGAAGCCGACTCGTACGGGGGCACTCGGTCCGAGAGTACTCTGATCGTGTCAACGCGGCTTAAATTGAGAGCCCGTTTCAGTATGTCCTAATAAAGTTTCGGGTTACTATGCAACACATAAAATAACTGAATGATAAAAATGACAGTTGACATGCAGCGCGTTTCAAGCTTTAACCGATGGATAGGCACCGATGACTGAAACGCAAAGATAGTGTTTTATTTATTAAATATGATCTGGGTAGTAAAACCGGAAGTTATTCGAACATTCTGAAACAGGCCCTTAGAGATGAAATAGTAGATTGTTATACAAGGGTCGAAATTAATCAATTCCCATACGAGGTATTTAGAGTATTATTACGAGGCTATAGTCCGAGTAGGAATTGATTACTTTCACCCGCGTTAAGCACTCTACTTTTCATTTCGAATATAAAGAAAGCAAAAGATACTAGTCTTACTAAAATATTTATTGACAAAAATAATAAAAGTGTGCCTATTTATAATTAATTGAAAAGTTAGTACAATTTGTGAAAGTTAAATTTAAATTTTTATGTGGAACATTTACGCTGTTTGATATATTGTGACAAATTTGGCTGTTCTGGATGTTAGTAAAAATAGGTGATTCTGGTATTTGATTAGACGGTGAAACCCATGGCAGCGGAGATTCCCTTAAAATTGTAGGTTGTGAAGAACTAGGCCGTAAATTTATAGTCTCAGTTATTTTGCTTGAAATTTTCGTTTTATTTTGGACAGAATCTTCAATGTAACCTTCGGCGACTGAGCTAGATTTCCATCCTCCATGTCTTTTTAACATTATCAAGTTCGCTCCTGAATCGGCTAACAGTGTTGCTGACGTTCTTCTGTAACAATGCCCCGTATACTGCTCACAGTATTGTAAGTTCAAATATGTTGCTATTTGCTTTGGCATACCTGATATTTTGTTTTTACCGATCACTTGTTTATAACATTTTCCCTTTTGGTAGTTGAGAAAAAAGCGATTAGTTTTAACACCATTAGGTCTGATCTTTTGATATTTTTTTACTATATTTGTGAACTCTTCTCGTACTACAAAGGTGCGCTCTATGTTTGTTTTTGTTTTAGTTAATTTTATTAGCAATAACTGGCCTTGATTTTCAACGTCGTTAATTGTTAAATTTGTCAGCTCACTGCTTCTACAGGCGCCGCTTATTCCAAGTATTAATGCCACCTGTCAAAAACATAATATTGTCAGAATTTATCTTTCAGGTAGGTATGTAGCTAAAATAAACAGTTCTCAGACATCTCATACTCTAAAAATGTTAAGCAAGCAAACGGCAGCTACGTCTTTCAATCAATATGCGTAATCTGGTCAATGTTAGTGTCTCTTCTATCGCCAACTATCTATAATACATATCAGAGTATAGACGTTTGAATGACGTTCATTTTTAGAGTAAAAGACCTCCTTAGTTAGTAGTTAGTATAGTAAAAGAGCTTACCTTCACTGCCAAATATATCTCATCAGGGGCTTCATTTATAAATGTTTCTATTTCGGATGAAGTGAAAACCTTAGATTTTCTGCTCTTGAACCCCTGAGACTGTCTTTTCAAAAACGATGTTAGGTTATGGAATTTTTTCAAATCTACATTGTGTTTTACACTAAGTGTACTCTTGAGCATTGAATACCTGCTCCATAGCGTAGAAGGCTGTATTTTGTTAGATAGTCCATTGAAATATGTAAGAAGCACACTTTCGGAAAATGATTTAATTTACTTGTCTGCACGCCACTTCATAAAATCGTTGTATGTATTTAAGTATCTATCCTTTGAAATTTCTGGCAGAAGATTTTCAATAACCGTATTTGCCTCTTTAACCGAATCTGGGGTTAACATTACAGAATCGCTTGAACTCATTTTTATCAAATATTAGTCCATGAAACCACGATTTAGAATTTTGGTGCAGCTTACAGAGGTACTTATTATCCCGCCAAATTATTATCTTTTTAAATTTCACATATGGAACACACGTGGTCACTGCCGCAGGCAATCCCGCTTAAAAGTTTTTTTTTAATTCACACGGCCATTGCTTTATTTTTATCGACTTTTTCTTATTTTTTTTTTGTATATCCTTAATCTTAATAGATTTGGTTCTATTTTTAAAATTCATTCCGGCCCTTAAGAGGGAAGCAATTACTATGAGTTTTTCCCGCCCTTAGGTGGGAAGCAGCGTCTCCCACCCGCTACTCAGATCAAACAAACACTATTTTCCGAGTATAAGAAATGAAAAAGATTCTCTCTACACCACGGTACTAGAATGAGGTAAAACAATGAGAGACGGATGTTTAATAAACAAAATAACCATACATAATCATTGACCTATATATACTAGACGCGACATCTCAAACGATGATAGTCAACCGGTGCAAATATGCTGGCTGGCATACTCGCACTTTACGTTCGAATGCCGGCCAGCATACTTGCACCGGTCGACTATCATCGTTTGAGATGTCGCGTCTAGTATATATGGGTCAATATACAGAATAGTTATAGCAGGCAACATTTAATAATATTATACGTAATCACGGACGGCATTTGAGCGTGTTATTTATTGTGTTCTTTAATCAGATTACGACAATTAAGACATTATAATGTGAACATTCTGGGTAAAAATCTGTATCCAATGCTAATCTGTACCACCATCGAAAATCTGTATAAATACAGAGAAATCTGTATATATATCAACGCAGCATACAACGTACCCACACGATGGGATAGTAATAATTCTATCAGATGAATCACTGCCATAGCACAAAGATGAAATTATCACCAGAGACCAAAAACCAAGATTGTTGATTATCACATCGCCATATTTATTGATACATGACATTTACTTGATCTTCTTCTTCGCCAGATATGACATTCGTCATCGAGGCTTAGGCATTGTAGCCTACCATTTTGCCTACAATTAAACCATAGGTGTCGCTCCATCTCCATTTCCATACAATGGTTAAAGAACGAGAGGAAAAATTAGAGATATGAGTCATTGTCATGTTTTCTGAGTCGGTTAGAGCATACCCGAATATAGGGGTGGATGACGCGGGTTCGAATCCCGCTCATGGCTGTAATTTTTCCTCTCGTAAATTTGTAATATTGTAATATATAATATGTAGGTAATAATTTGTAAAATATGATTTTCGCTTAGCACGCGATAGTGCTTGTGATCTTAATTAGAAGTATAGAAGGGTAGCGACATCATACCGAGAGTTAAGTGTTTTTCAAACACTTCTTTTGATCAAATGAAGTCTAGTAGTCTAGTAAGGTTGATGGCCGCGCACCATCCCCTATGACGCATAAATTAATACAATTGGAGCACAAAATTTCTGCTGAAATGCCAAGTCCCAGGTGGCCAAGGAGGTTTAGGCATCCGACGCGATATCGGAGGACGCCGGTTCGATTCACACATTGGGCAAAATTTTGTAGTCCATTTGTAAAATATGATTTTCGCTTAGCACGTGATAGTGCTTGTAATCAGATTTAGGAAAAATAACACTAATTTTTAAAGTTAAGTATATACTCGTACGTATAGAAATCTTCAATCACGATGCGACGTAGCGACAAATCATTTGTCTTATCTCAAAACTTGTTTTCGAGTTTCGCTCAAATAACATATCATTACATCATCGGATTCAACAAACAATCATGATAAAATGAATTGGTAGAAAGCGAGAATGACCTTCGGTCAGAGCCGTGCCTCCAAGAGTTTATAAAGTAAACTAGTTAAGTTAGTTGCCAGCCGACAGCTGTCGAGGACTGTCGTGTTATTAGGACTAAAATAAATATAATAAGAGATGTCCCAGCAGGGCCCGGCGTTCGATGCGAACGCAATGACGCTGACTCGGTGGGTACTCGCGCAGCAGAGAACAGCACCTACGGCCACTGGAGACCTCACACAACTTCTCAACTCTATCCAGACAGCAGTCAAGGCTATTCAGTCCGCTGTGAGGAAAGCCGGCATCGCTAAACTGTGAGTATTTTACATTGCTATCAAACAACATATGTATTTTGATACAAAGCGGGGAAATTAAAAGGTTCATGTACTTTTTCCATGCACTGCAAAGTGGTCCGCTTGGTGTCAAAATACAGTGCGTCAGTTGCCCCATAGATAAATTAATATTATTTCTCTGTGCTTGCCCATAGAAAGGACTATTCGGAGCATACACTGCAGGCTGACCGAGATATATTGTCATTATACATAATTATATGCCCATATTTTAGCCCGTAATTTAACTGGGATTCTAGTACTTCAATGTGGTAATGTATCTTTTAAATGATGGATGAATTGATAGGGTGGTCGACAGGGCGGTTGTAAGAACCCAGATTTCTTCATCATTTATATTTCCCACCTTGATGCTTGAACTCAGCGGCAGCATTATGTTATGACAGATCAAGATACTAAATAGAAATAAAAAACTGGCACAGTGCAGGTAGTTCTTTGCCCTTTTGGGGTTCTGCAGTCTGCACTGAAACATGCCGTAGTTATATAACAAAACATGATTGTTGCTTTTGAACACAACTTCAAAACTTAATTAGGTCGATATTTATAATTCAGTGTTTTCGGTATTTCTCGGTTAAATAGAGGATAATGATGGTTGGTACATACCAAAGTACCGAAATGTCTGACTCCTAATGAGTTATGTACTAAGTTTTAAGAACTATTGGTAGGTACAGTGGTCCCGTAAAAATGGGTATTTACCCTAGACACCCCAAATGCTAGGAATCAAAAGAGTTTTTGTTTCGACTACGATCTCAAATATTGGAGCCCCCCGTGGGTAACTAATTTACTAAATTAAATATTCATCTTTGGGTCATCGTTCAACACAAAATATCAAAATTTCAGGTTTGTAAGTTATATATATTATGTCAGTTACACAGACAGATAGTCTTAGTGATAGGGCACCGATTTTCCCTTTGGATACGGAACCTGAAAGAATAAAACTTGAGTAGATATAGGTAGGTACATACCTACTTCGTTTTATAGGTAATTTATTTTATAACTTTGAGGTAATGTAAGTTTACTATGTGTAATCTTGTTATAAGTACGTAATAATTAAATGATATTTTCTTACTGATTTCATTACCTACCTTCACTTTACTTATCTTGTTGACTGCGAGGTTTTTAAGAGGCCAATTAGTTCAGTTTTATTTCTCTTCTACAAGGGTAATTAACAATTTTACCAACCTACATCCTATCGTAGCCTACAGCAATGAAATAGGCGGAAGACGGAAGAAGAAACAAGTTATTTTTATAAATAACACATACATTTCCTATTTAAGTGCGGTATTGACCACATAACGCGACAAAATAAAAAAGTAGGAAAAGATATTAATAGTATTTGTATTATGATAGATCGTTCAGAAATTATTAAATAAAGAGAAATGAAAAATTTATTTAGCTTATGGCAAACTTTTTCATCAGGATCAACTCTGGAGACGTCGACTACCAAACCAACAATCTTCCCTGCAAAAATAATTCATATAATTTCCTCCACATTTTAACAAAATAATGACTGTGATCGATCGAAAACGCATTTGAATAAAATACAGAATATGTAGTTATTAAATATCTTACAAACTTACAAAAGGAAAAAAATAATCACGACTAGGATTTGAATAGAATAGAATATTAATTTATTTGAACCCGCGACCATCAGTCGTATCGTACGGGGTGTTGGTGAACGGGGTGACATATATGTATGGGTCAATGTTGAAGTTGAAGCGCTCGTAACGAAGTTTGCTTTGCTGTTCTTAACCAGTCAGCTAAGTCATAGAACATCAGGCTAAGTTAAGCAACGTCCGCTGCGGTCATGACTTGGATGGGTGACCGCTGCGCTCTGACATAACTACTGAGCGCTTCGGTGCTTCGGAGTGCACGCTAAGCCGTCCGCGTCGGTCCCGGTAGTAGGATGTCAGTCGTTATAGCATGGTGGTAGTGCATTATGAGAATGCCCGCCTGGCTAGCTACCATCCTCAAGTAGAAAATCGGTCGCTAAGCAACTAATGGTGTATTTTTTTGAGACTTGAGAGCCAGAAAGTCTAGGTTAGCCTGAACAACATCTTCGACCACATCATCACTCACCATCAGGTGAGATATTGGTCAAAGGCTAGCCTATCAGACATTAAATACAAAAATTCACCAGGTAGTCTTCAGCAAGTGTGGTATTGTTCTTGGTGGGTATCACCGCATTGTCACATATTCTGTCTCACGTCTGGACCAGTGGAGAAAAAAAAATTAAGTGGGCAACATAATATACATTTGAATGCAAAGAGGCAAGTGAATGGAAATTAATGAATAACCCTTTTGATGACAGCGTGCACGGCATGAAGCTTGTTACGGTTAATAAAGTTCAATCTCACTACGCACTTAATGTGACGGCTACGACCTTTTGTCGGTCCTTGAATAAAATTGATTATCGCTGAAGAGAAGTTCTAAAAAATAAATCAAAAGAGCTCCACTTCTGTTTTATCCATATTAATGAAGTATTTATGAAAAAACCTTCAGCACGGATTTATTGCCAAAACGTTTTACTTAGGTACACATTTTTTAAATACAAATAATGATTTCTATATATTATGATTACAAGCACTACCGCGTACTAAGCGAAAATCATAAATTTACAAATTATTGGAATACAAAATGTTACAAAAATGTACACATTAAAAGACATTTTGAACCGAATTATATAAAAATACCGTAAGTTTAATTCGGTTCAAAATGTCTTTTAATAAAATAACTTGTTGAAATCGGTACCATGCTGATTCAAAACACTCATCTCACATTATCATGGACCGCCATCCTCCAAGTTATTTCATAATTTTCAGTGTTTTTCTTTTCAGTAGTTTTCTTTAATATATTTTTCTGACACGTGATTAATACATTCATATTTTACAAATTATTGGAGATTTTCGCTTAGCACGCGATAGTGTTTGTGATCATATTTAGAAGCATAGACAACGCACAAAATTTGTGAGTTTTAATTGTAAATCCATCTTTCGTTCTGTTAATTGGGTGAGAAACTTATGTCATTCAGCTGACATAATAGCACTGCAAGAGTTATGGATTCAAGCAACCCCATGAAATATCATTCTTGGGTACTGTTGATCATAGTTTTGAGTACACTGGTAAATCTGCGATAGATGCCGGAGCAGGTTTGCTAGTTTGCTACATGGCATCATGCGTAAGACAGTGGCCTCACTGATGAGGCGGACGCGTGACAGTGGCAACAGCTATCTGCAAGAAGTAGCTGATAGGGTAGATGTTCCTCTAGTCAGACACCTTCATTATGATTATTTAAGATGCATGTGCTGCCACTGCGCTGCGTTGCAAAAGCAAAATAATGTGATATATTTTTAATCTAATAACTGTAATAATAATAGACTTAATAAATATTATAATATATAAATGTAATGTAAAAACTAGTGTATTTTTTTCTTTTCTTGACTAATGCAATTGTAATTTTAATAATGAATAATAATAATTTTATTTATGCAATATTAAAACATGTACATACTGCGATTATTATAATAGACATAACATATATTTATATTTAATCTGTGACATTTTACTTAGTGATTTTTTAATGATAATTTAATATAAGAATTTAATAATGATCGAATGTAATATTTATCTATGGATTGTGAATTATCTGAAATAAATTGATTGATTGATTGATAGAAGGGTAGCGACATCATACCGAGAGTTAAGTGTTTGAAAGAAGTGTTTTTTCAACGACGGATATCGGAGGATGCGGGTTCGATTCCCGCCTTGGGCATACAATTTTGTACTCCAATAATTTGTAACATATGATTTTCGCTTAGCACGCGATAGTGCTTGTGATCATATTTAGAAGTATAGAAGGGTAGCGACATCATAACGAGAGTTAAGTGTTTGAAAAACACTTCATTCGATCAGATGAAGTCTAGTAATCTGGTTGATGGCCGCGCACCGTCCCCTATTACGGTTAAAGTAATACAATTGGAGCACGAAATTTCGGCTAGAAATGCCAAGTCCAGGTGGCCGAGGAGGTTTAGGCCGACGCGATATCGGTGGACGCGGGTTCGATTCCCGCCTTGGGTATACATTTTGTGTTGCAATAATTTGTAAAATATAATCACACTTATATTATAAACTAGAAAGTTAGTGAGTATGTTTATTGTATTTTTGGCATTCGGTTAAAAATGTTTGCGTATTTCCCGAAGGGATGGGCAGCGTTTCAAGTAACAGGAGACAAACATATATGCAAAGCTATAGCTATCTTACAGCCAGAGTTCTAATTCGACCTATAACTGCAAATGTATTTGTTGAAAGACCCAACAACTGTAAATTCGAAAATGCGCGGTGGCCATACGACGACAGGTAGGTACATTACTTTTACTACTTTATAAATTTTTTTTAAACTAGCTTGACACGAATGATATGTAATGACACCAGTTTTAAATAACAGAACACAGAATATATAACTTTGTCCAGCCACGGTATATCCGGCAAAAGGAACGAACGTGCAGTGCGCAAGAAAATGAACTTGTCATCAACGTGCTTTAAATTTATCCTTCCGCGTCTCCTTTTACTTCTAATAGGTTTCTACGAGTATATTACTAAGCCTGGGCTGCCCGTCTAGGCTTGACATATACGAGTATTTTAAACCTTGTATAGCCGGATTGTTCACTACTGAACACAGAAATTAACGAGGGGTTTGCCATAATTTATTTCAGTTTATTTTAGGAATAATTCCACGTTTTGATGAACTAGTTATAGCAATATTGTAATTCTTGTTGGTTGAAATCAATTATTTGAATTGGATTGAATATACTCTCCATGCTTGGCAGTGTAAAATAGTAGTTCCTCAGAAGGCGCTGCTGCCCACGGTCCGGTATTTTACCCTAAATCGCCTCTTACGATAGCCACGGGAAGAGATGGAAGGGTGACATTCTAGCCTATAACCTACAAAAGAGCTCGTAATTTTAGTGTGTAGCGCTCGTAGCGAAGTTTTGTTAGCTGTTCTTAACCGATCAGCAATGTTAAGCAACGTCCACCGCGGTCATGAGTTGGATGGGTGACTGCTGGTGACATTACTACTGAGCGCTTCCGTGCTTCGGAGGGCACGTCAAGACGTCGGTTCCGGTTGTTGTCTTAGGATGGGAGTCGATATAGCATGGTGGTAGGGCATTTTGCAAATGCCCGCCTGGCTAGCTACCATCCTCTAGTTGAAAATCTTTCGCCAAGCACCTAACGGTGAGTTCCGGCAGCTGTCCTTGAGAGCCAGTAATTCTAGGTTAGCCTGAACAACATCTTCAACCACATCATCACTTACCGTCAGGTGAGATAGTGGTCAAAGGCTTACCTATCAGGCATAAAAAAGTAAATAATCCAAATACCTATTTACCTTTTTTATGTTGATTACGGGAATATAAAATACATTGAAGATGTAAAGAATGAAACACTATTACTTACTAGAATATTAAAAGAAATTGAAAATAGTTATTAATAAAATGAAATGGGAAATAATAAATAGATAAAGCTAAGTATCCTTGTCCAGGCATGGCATCTCCGGCGACACAAATGTGCAAGGAGAGGAGGTGAAGAAGCTGGACGTGCTCTCGAACGACCTCTTCATCAACATGCTCAAGTCTTCCTTCACCACGTGTCTGCTGGTTTCCGAGGAGAACCCCACTGCCATACAGGTACGAAAGTGACTGATTTCGAAAGGAGTTACCTATTATTTCTCGTACCTAACTGGTTTTGAACCCCGAAGTATGAGTAGTCTGCGTGTACACCAACCAATCAGGCGGTGCATGCATGTCAAGCTCGTATTCAATCAGGAGAAAAAGTGAATAATGTGAGAGAATCATCATCGTCATCACATCCACCATAATTTCCGCCGTTGAACAAAAGGGCTGAATTCTAATTTAAACCAATTATTTTTTGTTTTGATTACAGCTAGAAAACTTTTAAACTTATAAATCGGTAATTTCAAAGACGATATGTTCAGTAGTCGACGATCCAGCTTATACGGTAACTAGTTTAGTTTTTGAGACCTGTTACAAAAAATATAGTCTAAACACCTATTACAACTATCACAGTTCCTTAAGCTTCAAGAATATGTGTGAGACATACTTTTACTTGAAACACCTTTCAGGTGGAGACGGAAAGGCGCGGCAAGTACATCGTTTGTTTCGACCCTCTCGACGGCTCCTCCAACATCGACTGTCTCGTCTCTGTCGGCTCAATATTTGCCATTTTCAAGTAAGATTATAAAATACCTTAATGATTGGTCTTCTCTGGTTGAGCACAGCGAAGGCCAATTATTAATCTAAAACCTTATTCGTAATCGTTTGATAACTTTACAATGCCTAGGAAAGGAAAATTATTTTGCTCCGAACTAATGACGTTTGATAAACTTAACATAAAGTTATGAAGTATTTATTAAAGAGTGTGTACCAATGCATCAGCCCGTAAAAAAAAACGCTGTAGGTTTTTATCACAACATAAAACTAAATTAATAATATTATGTACCAGTACTTGTTATACTTATAGTTAAATAGACGATTTGGTTCATTTCGTAGGTTCATACTGATATTTCAAATTCTTAGATAGTTTCATCTTGAATGGTTTTTGAGGATTTCAGATAGACCCCATAACAAAACATTACTACTTCAACTTGTTTGAGATGTTTTGAGATATATGAAAATAATATACATATCTATATATTCTCTACTAAATAAGCATGCTAGGATGCAAACATATTTTTTTTATTTCGTTACTTTCTTCTACTCTTGTCGCAAATTAGCAGCCCTTACAAAAATATTTTCTGGTCCATTATTCGTTTCAAAATTCTACATAATAAATTATATAATTTAACACTTTGTTACTAAATAGTACCCCTTATCTATCGACGGCACCATCATGATACACGTCTGTGTATCTGTCTGTCCGTATGTCATGGGTCAATAGATCGTAAGTATAACTAACTTGTGTAACAATTTTTGTATATACAGGGTTATTGGTATAATGCTAACAACCTCTCAGGGTTGACTTCTGCTAGTCTTAACAAACATTATGAGATGTTTTTTTTTTAATTCTCGTAGTAAAAGACAACACTGGACCGCGCCGCGCGACCTTTGAAGAGAATATTTGCATCGATCAAAGTAATAAAAAATATGAAATAATACATTACAGGCACAAGAGACAAACATCAGGTGGTCCTCGTGCCTATTCCGTTAAAAACACATAAAAAACACGAAAAAAATAATAATAATAATAATCAAGATATTTGTTTGGACTTAGCAGAAGTCAACCCTAAGAGGTTTTCAGCATTTTACCAATAACCCTGTATAATTTGAGTAGAATGTTGTTTTAAAAACGACATTACAGGTACAACGGTGAGTTCTCGGGCACTAAAAGATGTTCCATAAATAAATATCAACAGGTTTTTTATGGGTAAATAGATGTTATAATTAAAGTAAATCTTCGGATCATTCTAGTAATATATTTATTGTATAGTTTATAAGTACTTATTACATAAAATCGTATCACCATTAACTCATTTTCCAGAAAAAATACACCTGGTGAGCCCGAAGAATCTGAATCATTACAGCGAGGTCGCGAGCTAGTAGCCGCAGGATACGCTGTGTACGGGTCCGCAACTATGATGGTTCTGTCGATAGGGAAGGGCAAGGGCGTCAACGGGTTCATGTACGACCCTTCCATCGGAGAGTTCATACTGACGGAGCCCAACATGCGTATACCGGACAAAGGGAACATCTATTCCATTAACGAGGGTAAGTAGACCAGTATACTTACCGCCGGGTTACATGGAGCCTTGGCAAACCTGTGAATGTTTAAATCGACACAGGACTCCGGTCCATTCTTCGACCACGTCTACCTATATGTATATAGAGTCAGAAAAGGTTTATCAAATTATCGGCAACACAAACACCATCTGGGAATGTGGGAACTGTTGCAGATATTACTACACACGAAACAAGCGCGAAGTAGCGAAGTTTGCTTAGCCATTCTGAATCGATCAGCAAAGTTAAGCAACGTCCGCCTCGGTCAGGAGTTGGATGGGTGACCGCTGGTGACATTACTAGTGAACGCTTCCGTGCTTCGGAGGGCACGTTAAGCCGTCGGTCCTGGTTGTTGTCTTAGGATGGCAGTCGTTATAGCACGGGGCACTTTGCGAATGCCCACCTGGCTAGCTACCACCCTCAACTTAAAAATCTGTCGCCAAGCACCTAACGGTGTGTTCCGGCAGTTGTCCTTGAGAGCCAGTAATTATAGGTTAGCCTGTACAACATCTTCGACCACATTATCACTTACCGTCAGGTGAGATAGTGGTCAAAGGCTAAAACTATCAGGCATACAAAAAAAGCAAATTTGGCATAAATAAGAATAGCTCTGGGCACGCTTGTCTGGATTACAGGGGTTCCCAACCAGTGTGATTGGTTTTTGTCAAGGATTTTTATTCCCATCGAGTATTAATCGATGAATTTCAAGTCATCCCAGCGATTCATGCCACATGAAAAAATATCTCAACATGTAGATATGTATATAAGCGGTAAATATTACGCGAGATATAATAACGTAGGTACATATATGTTTTGAAACCTGTTGTGTGATTCACATCTACCAATTCCTTATGGATTTGTCATGCCTTGCGTTTGCACACCAACTTACGATAGGTATGTTCTGCATTTTGTTTTCTGTTTTCTAATTATGTTTAAAAACATGGAATAGAAATATAAGCGTACCTATATACCACGTTTTTTTTTTTCATAATAGAAAATACGGTTCGAGCTTCATCACCTAATAGTAGGGCATTTTGAAAACCAATTAAACTAATAAATATTAATTTAATGCTATAGGTTAAACTAATAAATATTAATAATATTTAGAAAATTACCCAAGCATCACAATGAGAACTTTATGCATATTCAAGTGACATTAAAATCATTGACGCGTTAGTTACAAAAGATATTGCAATGTTTCAGGGTACGCAGCAGAATGGGAGGCCGGTCTAAAGAGGTATATAGAAGACAAAAAGCAGCCGAAGAGTGGGAAAGCGTACGGCGCGAGGTACGTCGGCTCCATGGTGGCTGATGTGCACAGAACCATCAAGTACGGCGGCATCTTCATGTATCCGGCCACTAAATCTGCTCCTAACGGAAAAGTTAGTATAATATTACAAATTCCTTTGCTTAGACAAAGCCGTATGCTCAAATTTTATTTAATTATATTTATTATATGAAAATTCAGATAAAATCGGCAGATCTGGCAATGCTTAACTACTAACTGTCAGTATAATAGAAGGCTAAGACTATTGCAGCAATTAACATTAGTCCAATTTTTCTGAAGCCAGCTGCGGTATTTGACTCGCACACTAAAAATCAATTTCGAAGTTACATGTTTTAATATTTTGAATAATGATTCAATAATGGGCACACTCGCAGCTTGAAAAAAAAACTATTATAGGGAAGAGAATCTACATACCTACGTATATAATTAATTATATATACTTTACATACATATGCAAACTTACTTTCCTTAATTTACCATTACACAAAGCGAAGTTTATTTTAACCGAATAGAGTGCTTAGGTACATATCGACCCACAATAGACCCTACTAATGTATGTACTACTCGTGAGTGTTATCTGTCAATGTTATCGCAACCGGTCCGTTCTGATAAGATTACTGGTACTGGGAGGCGTGTCAATATTTATATCTTAAGTTTACATAACCAGATATTAAAACGAATTTATTTAAATCTGTGTTTATTATACCAGATTTATTGATCGATTCAAAGAAAGATGATTACCTATATCGCTTTTCGCATGTCTTTGTGGTAGATAAATATAAAAACGGTCACTATCCGCAAAAGTGGTCACTACACGTGAAACTTTAAAAAAAATATAAGAGAAGTTTGTTTCGTGCAGCAATATAATAGCGTAAATGATCTAAACAACGAAACGTAAACCAAGTAGATATAAAAAAAATACCAGGTAAACCAGAAAGGTTTGCGAAAAGTTTTTACTTTTGAAGCAGTGATGGCTAAGTGGCATTGGCTATGGACTGCCGCGCAGCAGGTTCGAATCCCACCGCGGGGTGGAGCTTCACCGCATGGTGGAAGGGCATTTTGCGACTGCCGCCTGGCTAGCGACCACCCTCAAGCAGAAAATCTGTCGACAAGCACCTAACGGTGTGTCCGGCAGCACTCCTTGAGAGCCAATAAAATTACAGGCACATGAGACTTAAGAACTGTGACGGGCGCAGTGCAATTCGTGAATTGTGACGAAATGCATCCGTTATAGGCAGAGGTTAGTCCGCTTAACATCAGGTGGGTCTCGAGCTTGTGCTGTCACAATAACATAAAAAAAATAAAAATACTCTTACCTGTATCTGGTATAACTTATATCAATAATGGGAATTAAACTGGTGAATGCATAAAAAATTGTTTAATGTTCGATCATTTAAAAGTTTAAATATATATATTTTTGTAAACTTTTAATCTTATTATAGCATCGCAAAATTTTTCATAGTGCCCCAGGAGGGAACAGTGACGCTTAACCTGATCTTATTAAGTAATTCCGAAACGGTGTTGTGTAGTTGCCACCAGACATAAACTAGATCTTGTGTACCTACATTTTCAGGGTAGTTACTTTTTATATTCTGTGACATGTGTGATTCAGGACTTTAGTTATACACATATATTTGTAATGAAGTAGCCTAATATGCAAGTGCCATATAGAGATATGATTCTGCAACTGTTCATAGTAGAAAATCCAAATGTCTGCGCTGTGCGGTGCCGTATATTCCGTGCCTCGTGGTAGATAACAATAAGAATTATGATCTTATCTCTCAAAAATAAATAAAGGAAGAAAATCTATAGTTTGCTTCTAGTTATTAACTAAAACGCCCTCAGCGGATCTATCACGGACCGGACACATATCTCCCCGGGGAAAGGAACTTTCAACTTTTGATTTTTTTACTACACTCCGCGCCTTGTCGCACCAGTAGACATATCTTTTCTCTCTATTAGTATCGTCATAAATAGCTTATAGAATATAACTACCTAGTATTTATAAATATTGTAATTTTTTTTGGCTCACTTATAAATTACAATACATACCCCACATTATTATTATTATTCTATTGTATATACCCACCTCCTAGGAACAAGGATAACTTCTCCCTTTCTTTATGTCAGATATCCACGTATGGTAGGGCATTTTGCGAATTCCCGCCTGGCTAGCTACCACCCTCAAGTAGAAAATCTGTCGCCAAGCACCTAACGGTGTGTTCCGGCAGCTGTCCTTGAGAGCCAGTAAATCTAGGTTAGCCTGAACAACGTCTTCGACCACATCATCACTTCCCATCAGGTAAGATAGTAGTCAAAGGCTTAACTATCGGCATTAAAAAAAAAGTCCTGTGTATTTTATTGAAACGTAGACATATTCCAACGGAAAATAAGAAGATAGTTTTACTTGCGTCAGTACGTAATTTTGACTCTCGCATGTGGTGTAGATTAAATCAAGGCATAAGATTAGGACACATTTTTTAAACTCCATTACATTCTAACCGTTTTCTCTTCATTTTCTTTTCTTACGGTACATAACTACTTTTTACTTACAGCTGCGTCTACTGTACGAATGCAACCCAATGGCGTTTATAGTAACCGAAGCTGGCGGCCTAGCGACCAACGGCACGATACCCATCCTGGACATCGAACCCAAATCCATCCACCAACGGGCGCCTTGCTATCTCGGCTCCAAACGCGACGTCGAAGAACTGCTATCTTATCTCAAGTGAATATGACCTTTGTCTCTTTGTTTATATGGTTGGAATTTCAATGGACTGCTAGATATAAGCTTGTTATTAATAAAGTCTGACGCCTAGTCTGCTATCCTGGTCTTTTAACCTCTTTATCATGCCCTTAAACAATGCTTGTGTTGAAATATGGAATGTTTCTTAATAAAACAACAATGTGAAACATACTTATATAATATATTATTTCATATAATTACGCTCCTTAATCTATGTATAGTCACACTGAAGCGCCCAGTCTTAATAAAGATAAAGAAAAGTAAAAAAATATTGTATTTAATGTTATGAATGAATATTTAAAATTCATAAGTCACAAAATTCGAGATGTTATTAAATGATTTCTCAGTAACACGAGGCAAAGCTCCTTATTCGCTTGTCCATAAAGAAACCACGAATACGGAACGGTAAATTAATTATACACGGTATAATATATTAACAAACAAACATATTATATCAAGGTGATATGTAGTTAGGTTGAAGCTTTAAATACCACCTAATTCTTAATGGAACTCGAACAGTTCACAACTTTCGTGGTTCATGCATAAATAGCAAACAAAGCAAACCTGAGACCCGATTCTCTTAGCTATTGAACGGCGTTAACGCAACTTAATTGCATGAAAATTGCAGTTTTTGACAGTATCCATAGTCTGCCCGCTATTTAAGTTCGATCGCAAGTCAGTGGCTTGCTATCAATCGACTTTGACATATTTGGTATGCTGTAAGCTATTTTGTTGCGATTGCGTTGCTATAGTGGCATAAAAACGGTACCCTGTTACATATTTTGACGTTTCTTATTATCTTCTTTACGTATCTTATTTCAATGGCAACATTTGCCAGCCATACGATAGCGACGCGATTGCTATACAACTGCGATTAGAAGCTAGAATCAGCAGACTACCCAATTTGACATTAACAGCAGTTCGATCGCAGAAGCATCGCAGTAGTGTGGCGTTCAGTCAATAGCTAAGAGAATTGGAGCATTTTTCACATGTTTACTACACACACCGTAATGTTTCAATAAAGAACTCTACAAATAAAGACATTCTTATGCATATTAAGACATTAATATGATGTGAACGCTTGTTTTTCATCCAAGAATATCAACTGCAAAACAGGAGCTTCGACTGTTTTATTTGAAGAAATATAAACAGAGTAAAGGTTATCTTGCACTTTATAAATCACACTCAGAGAAAAATGTTTACATCAAAAATTATATATCTATGATTTTATTAAGTAAACACATTTATATCCAGTTATTCCTGTCTTATATTACTACACAGTTTGTGATTACTTAAACGACAAAAATGCTTGGACTGGTTCGCCTCTGCCAAGCCATCACCTGTCTCCCACGTAATTTAAACAAATATTGTAATAATTGTATTATATTGTTTATAACACATTGTTAAAAGACGTTTAAAAGAATGGCCCCGAGTTTCTTGCCCGTACTTCTCGCAGTGGCACTATAATTTTTTATTGCTGAACGTGGCAGTACAATGTAGAATATTTCAATATTAAAATTTGTAATTGACCTTCATAAGAGCGTCGTAGACGCCTAAATTGAATAAATGATTTTGAATTTGAATTTGAATTTTGAATTTGAATTTGAATTTATATGTTGTTAGTCGTAAACATATTATTCGTAATATGTTCTTGTCGTCGAGCGTGTCAGAGAAAACATTTTTGTATGACCCTGAAACTGTGCCCGGTTAGGCTCGCCTCCTATTTCACGGGACCAAAATCTTACTGTCGAAACGTGGGTGTTTACACATATCTGCCTACCCCTTCGGGGAATACAGGCGTGATTGTATGTAAAACATAAGCCACTGACGTACATAACAACGAAATACTTCAAAACAAGTGTATTGTTTATAAATCTACACATTTCTTTACTAATACTACTTTCCTTTGCTAGCGAGTTTACTATGTCAATGAGGTTTATTAGTTGAAATATTCACTGCATAATTAAAATAACCAAAACAGATATTTCACCAGTTTATCCGTGCATGTGGTAGAAAAACGAACTACAGAATCGCCGTACGTTTGATATATTTTCTCTTAACTACTAGCGCCATCCTCAACAGTCCAGTTATTTTGGTGCGACTGGTATAATAATTTATTATTTCCCAGTGGTGTTTATAGTGGCACCATAAACAATTAGGATATCGTCGACATGGATACAGGCTCGCGTTATGCAGTAAGCGCCACAAACTGATGAAATACGTCGAGAATGTGTGGATCCAAGTCTTGCGTGAAGAGGAGAGTTTCTAGTGTACTGCTGTACTTCTGCACTTGCTCGTGATGCTGGAATTAATAATGATTACTTTTAAAAAAACGACTTCTACAAATAAAAGGTATAAAACACAATTTTGTCTTATTTACTAGGATGTCAAGTATATTTTACAGTTTTGTGAAGCAGTGATGGCTCAGTGGCATTGGCTATGAACTGCCGCGCAAGCAGGTCTATGGTTCGAATGCCCGCCTGACTAGCGACAACCCTCTAGTAGAAAATCTAAGCCAAGAACCTAACGGTGTGTTCCAGCAGCAGTCGCTTGAGAGCCAGTGAAATTACCGGCACATGAGACTTAACGACTATGTCTCAAGGTGACGGGCGCAGTGCAATTCGTGACTTGTGACGAAATGCATCTGTTATAGGCAGAGGTTAGCCCGCGTAAAACATCAGGTGGGCCTCGAGATGGTTCCTTCATAATAACATAAAAAAACAACAAAAAAAAAACAAACTTCAGTACCGATTTTGGTAAAATTCCCATTGGCTTAGTCCCATGGGAATTTAACTCAAATCGGTTACCAGATTAGTCTGAAAAGGGCACTTGCGAAAAAGATTTTTTTGAATTGGTTCATAAATTACAACGTAAAAAAATAATCTATGAAGAAAACATGGTTTATAATAACCTATGTGAAAATCACACAAAATAGGACTATATTAACAAAGATATAGTAGAAATGGCTATTAAAGGTGACCGCTCATGTAAACGCGCTGCAGCACCCAAACGCGCCGCAGTCATCGAATTCATTCAGAAATGCGGGGAACAATATAGGTGCGAATAAAATTCACCAATAGTGTACAAAAATGTGGAAATAAATGTGAATATATTCATGTATTGTCGAGATTACTTGGTGTGGGACAAGGGCTATATCATGCCCTATGGGGTGATAGTGAGTTTTTTAAGTGATTAAGCATAAAATTAATTATAATAATTAAGCATAAAATGTATAAAAAATTTATAGAGCAAAAAAATATATTTTTGCTTATAACTTCTTTAATATTTAATTTTAAGCAAAAAGTTATATAAACATATTTGGAGGCAAAACAATTTGCTTCAAATTATGTCCTTACGATTTTTTGTAAAACGCATAGTTTCTGAGATATCGCAAAATACGTGTTTTCACCACTTTTTTCAAGATGGCGACCGGGGGACAAGGGTGGCGACCCCACAAACTTGAGGTTAAGCTTCTATTGACCACCCACATATTATTATTATTATGTCCCAAAAAATAAAATTGCGTGCTCTAAAAAATGCAAAGCTCATGTAACTTTTCAATGGACTATAATTATAGGTGTGATTATGTTAGTCAATGAGTAGTTAGTCATTGAGAGGTTTATTATTGGGTTCATTTAAGTCTACTTTGTGTGTAAACTGTAAAGATGAGAAATGAATTTACCAACTTCACTTTGAAATATAACGCGGGTCCTAGCCATTTCATAATAACTTAATATGAATTTAAAAAGTTACATAACATTTCACTGCAAATGGGATCAAAATGTTTTATTCCATGCGACATCGTCGTTGACCGCTCGATCCTTGCTAACGGTGTGCTCGTGTGCGCCGCGCTTCGATAAATGCCCATACTCGATCGATCGCGCAAAGCGTAAAGACTCTTAACCTGCCCTACGAAGAGCTCAGTAGTAATGTCACTAGCGTTCACCTATCCAAGTCATGGTGGCAATAGTTGGACGATGCGTTCACTAGTTGGAGAGTTGTAGTGGTAGTATAGTGTAATGTAGGTAGGTAGATAGGTAAGGTTGTGTACTGACGGCTAGGAAGACCTCCCTGAGGCGCTGCAGCGTGGCGGTGTACCAGGGCGTGGCGGGGTCCCGCGCGTCGGTGTCGGCGCGCACCAGGTGCTCCGAGAGGATCATGATGAAGCGCTGGAACACGATCAGGAACAGCCGCTTCTGGTCCATGTGCGCCGCCTCCAGACGCTCCTCCATGCGCTCCACGGCCTATACGCAACAAACAACAACAATCGTTTTGGGCTAAAAAAAACTGTCGCGAGTTTTGTCCATAATTATTATTTAGTAACCGGCTAGGACTCGCGTAATATTTACCGGAAATTGCTCCGACCAGTTTCGAACTTATTTGAAGTTTTTCGTCTGGGAGTCACGATTGTGCACAGCGTCGAACTCACGTTACTCGCGTGCAACAACACGTAACTCACGTGCTGAGGCCCGCGCTCGACGCTGTGCACAATCGTGACTCCCAGACGAAGAACTTCAAATAAGTTCGAAACTGGTCGGAGCAATATGCGGTAAATATTACGCGAGTCCTAGCCGGTTACTAAATAATAAACAACAATCGTTCTCTGATTATTTGTAAACGCTTGTGTGTTAGCGACCACTTTTACTTGCACAGCTTTACGTATACGCAACAAGCAACAAACAACGACATTACAATTATGAGAAGAATCAGACGTTGCTGCTAAATTTGTCTGGTTATTATGAACGCTTGAATCTTTAGTGACAACTTTTAATTGATTTTTTTAGTTGGGTCCGATTTCTTTTGTGCTTAATTTGTGAAGTTAATTTCAATATATTCTGTGCATAATCGAATAAAGATTTGATAGTTATTATGTACGTTTAATAAAGTAGACATATAAGGGTGATTTAATTGGTCATGTTCATTAGGATTCATTTAGTTTTTAGGATATTATGAGGAGTATTCTTTCAGTTTGAAAGTTTCTGTGACTATGATATATCACATCCATTGATTTTCTGCTGAACTGAATTGAAGTTAGTTAGAAATTTGTTTAGAAGTGTGGTTGGGAAATAATAATTAGATAGTTTTATCACTTTTATAGCTAGGTACGAGTATGTATATGATCATGGGATTGGCAACTAAAAGAAAATTAATATTTTAAATAACCGGCTGTAATCACCCGTATTAGTCGAAATTGTCGACCTAGATTTCGGGCATATCCGATGATAATGTTTGAAAGATTTCAAAAATTCAAGATGGTCCATTCAAGCTATTTGAAGCACATCGACCACAGTGAAGCTCCGCATGAAAAATGTTGGCGTGTAATTTGCCAGGAGGATGTAGTTGCGATGGACAAAGATTATGAACAGTACATTCTGTAACGTTAAGTAACAGACGGGAACTTTAATGGGATATTTATGTAAATGCCTATCGTTGCAGCAATGAGCAATTTGAGATACAGTGTCGGTTCTTCCAGAGAAAAATAGGTATGTTCTCAATTTCTTATGTATGTTTTTAACCTTCCAAAAATAAAGGTCGAAGGTTCACATGTTGACGCGTGATTTAGATGTATGACAAAGCATTACTTTTACTGGATTATCCAATCGAGATGATTCCTTGTTTGTTAATAACTATAAACTACTCCGCCCTAAATAATGAAATACAAATGGGACCAACTTGGTTGTATGTTCTACTCAACGAAATAATAACTATCAAAATCGGATGATTCAGTAAGAAAATAAGTGTCGTCATACATATTATTTCTATGCGTCGACTGACATTGTGACACATACTTATTTTACGAAAATCGATTAAAAAACTTATGTATTCAAGCACGTTATGTTACCTCTTCTGTAGGTTTGTCTTGATCTTTCTTCTTCTTGCTGTTGGTGTCGTCTTCGGAGTCTGAACTGCTTGAGTCGGCCCTCGCCAACGCTTCTCTTGCCTCTTGAAGCTCTCCACCTAGAAGAAAATTAGGGATATTAGTTCCACTTTAATTTGTTCACAAAGACATTCAGAGCGATTTTCTCTTGAATCATTAGATCAGGCCACAGTTGAAAGTTTTAGCGACTCCGAGCTACATGCAGAACCAATTTCATCTAAATCATTAAACATTTAGTCTAAAACTACTAAATGTGTAGTGAAGAAGTTAAGGACTGTAAAACTAATTATCGCCTTTACGATATTAGCCCAGATATATGGCACGTCCAAGGTCCCTATCATTTTCATATGGGTAGTTTTTGTTTAAACGTACCGTTAGTACAGTGGTGGATCCCTCATAAAATATATAATAAATGACTATTCAATATCTTGGATGAATATTCGAATAAAACTCGAAAGACAACTAATAAAGAAACAGAAGTCAAAACACAGTTTTCTTCGGGTTTCCAATCTAAGAAAGCAAGCTTTCCAAGCTTTCGAGGTAAAAGTCTAATGCTATGTCATTATAAAAGTGTATAATTATCGCCTTTACGATATTAGCCGGAAATATGGCATCTCCGATGTCCCTATAATTTCTGTATGTGTATGGTTACAAGTTCGATTAGTACAGTGGTGGATCCTTAAACAATATAACATAAATGATTATTTAATACCTTGGATGAAAATTCGAGTAAAAACTCGAAAGACAACTAATAAAGAAACAGAAGTCAAAACAGAGTTTTCTTCGGGTTTCCAATCTAAGAAAGCTAGCTTTCCAAGCTTTCGAGGTGAAAGTCTAATGCTATGTCATTATAAAAGTGTATACCGAGTTTAATTTGTGTCGGAAAAAGAAACAATATCAAGTCAATTTGGACACCAGAGTTAACGACCGAACACCAGAATTTATGGTTGAACAATGAAATAATAGCAATCCATTAAAGACATGATTTGTATAGTCATTAAAATAAATTATGCGCAATGAAAGTACTCGGAGTTTTTAATTCCATTTCCTTGTACATGATAGTAGATGCTTATTGAGCTACACACTATAATTCATTATATTATTATTGTACCTCGTTGTGTTCATTTATTCATTTTCTTAACTACTATGTTAATTTTATGTATTGTGTGGCACTAAATGAATATTTGTAACAGATCGGCGAGTACTTGATCAAAGTCTCATCTGATGGTAAGGGTCAACATGGTCGTACATGCCTGCCTGCACGATACTTGTATAGAGTGAAGGGGGTTTGATAAAATGTGGGGTTAAAGTATTTCAGTCGAGCGTTTTTTGTATGTCATCGATAACTTCGAATTCACCGAAGTAAGTCGCAATAAATACTATCGCAGTACAAAAATAATGATTCAACACTATTTAAAAGTTAACTGACGTCTGAGTGTGGCAGTTATTAATTATATTAGAATCATGATACAATAATATACTACGCCAGGTATTACACTCCGAGACCGGATGTCACGTAACCGGGACACAAGCATTCTGTCATCACTTCTATCATTCTATCTACGGCTCTCAAACTTTATATCTAATTTGAGGAAATGGGGGGCAGTAAAATAACAGGTAATAGATTTCACCTTTTTTTTAATAAAGAAAATCACGTGAAATTTATTTAAGTTACACAGATTAATGTCCTTGAATAAATTATGGTTATCAAGTTCGTACAGAGTGTTTGACACCGAATAGTTTTCTTATGATGGGTACCGTCGATGCTAATAGGCCAAAATTTTTGATAGATTGAAATCAAGTAATTTTTTTCGCCGAAAAAAACCCGTTATCTGTATTTTGGTGTATAGTTTAGTTTCAAAGAAAGCTCAAAAATATCGGAAGTAAAAACCAATTAGGTAGATACGTTATATAACCAAAGAAATTTTACATTACATACCATATTTAGTAGTCACAGTAAAAATGACTTCGGCATTGTGGACCTTGAGGTCCACATTCGGCTACAGACAATTTTGCAGGAAATGAAAAAAACTTCAAAACACTGCTTTTTCTACTTTTACTCTTACAGTTACTTTTAGCATGGTGGAAGGGCATTTTGCGAATGCCCGCCTGGCTAGAAAATTTGTCGACAAGCACCTAACGGTGTGTTCCGGCAGCAGTCCTTGAGAGCCAGTGAAATTACAGGTACCTAAAGATACTTAACATCTATGTCCCCTGGTGACAGGCGCAGTGCAATTCGTGACTTGTGACGAAATGCATCTGTTATAGGCAGAGGTTAGTCTCCTTAACATCAGGTGGGCCTCGAGCTTGTTCCGTCCCAACAGAAAAAAAAATATATGTTTTTTCATCTCGCAGCTTCCAGAAATGGACCGACCACAAAGTTTGCGAATCACTGCGCATATCGCACGCTTAATAATAAACCGGAATAAGACAAAAAATCAGTTTTTTGGGAAATCGCGTTCAAAGTTTTGAGTATCTACCTTGTTGAAAACATTTTGATGGTTTTCACGTGTTTTTAGAGTTATTTTTACTTTCTTGGTCTTAAATTAAAGCCAGATGTATAGCGAATATAGCTGACATTACAATATAATTATTTTATTAATATCAAATGAATAAATGAAGTTTATTTTCTACGGTTTCGACTTATGTCAGTTTAGTATAAAAATCAATTATCAAGTTTCAAAAAATGTGTAAACTAATATGTCATAATTCTGTACAGTATTAATAAATAATATGATCTTATCAGATGTATAATTTTTATTTCACTTTAAAATTAAAATGGGAACAAAAACACAGAAATATTTTGCAATATACCTATAATTTGGTAATGTAAAATACATTTTAGAAGTCATTGTAACTGCTTTCTTAACCTAATCATATTATTATAATAATCAGTCGAATTAGCAACTTATAATAAATGTCTACTTTGAATTATTTGACGTAAATTTTACCTATTCGTCTTAATCAGTCTCGTGAGTTGTGACTTTTCAAAATATTAATCAAAACTTATCAAAAAAGTTTAAGAATTGAGTTGTAAAAACATGCATAACACAAGATGAAATCAGCCCCTTTGCAATTAAGTCCTAGTCTTAATTTTTATAATCACTTATCTCCTGTTTTTGCGTATATGCTGCCTCCATGGTTATTTCTATGACTGATTTCATATGCCTTGGTTTATTTCGCCTATTAACTTGTCGTCGTTGTAAGATATCTTTAAGTAAAATAATACTTTTATATATATACTTTTATATATTGTCTGCTTTATTTTGCGTATGCCCTCGAATCATGAATTAGGAGTGATGCTTTGGATTTTAAAAAGATAAAAAGCATACATATAAATTGTCATTCTAAAATTATATTTATTCTGACCTGCACATTATCAGAATAAAAAATAATGTTCAATGGTTCTTGTGCGTCCTTACTTATGTGCTCCAAGTATTTCCAAATGCACGTGCCTATTTCAATCAAGCTTCGCATCCGATTCCTTCCAAAAAGAGCTATTTAGAGATTCAAAAGAGCCTTTTTTATCTGTTTGAAACTCAGTTACTACCAACTAGCATCTGAGACCTATTGTCAGTCAGATAGATGCACCTACATACAAACAGTCTCTATACTTAGCAAATGTCCTGCAACAGTTAACAAGCAAAACCCAATCCTACGTAAAGGATTCCAGACATTTTGTTAACTTGCTAGCAGATATACGTATACTGCCGATGGAAATAATGATAAGTTTCGATGTGACATCACTTATCACAAATGTGTTCTTGAAAGAAGCTATAAAAATCATTGCTGACCTACTCCACGGAGCTGATATGCCAAATGACAACACAGAGCTGAGTGAATGTTTTGTGTCAAACGTATCTTTAGCGAATTAATTATAACATGCAAATGGAAGGAGTCACCTAGGCTCTCCTTAAGCGCCAGTTGTGGCCAATATTTATATGGAACATTTTGAGGGAGATCATGAGGAGCGCTAGTGAAAAACCATGTTACTGGTGGCATTATGTAGATGATGTCTTCGATGGCCAAAGAAGAGTTGCCGTTATTTAACACCCATTTAATTTCATCACACTCAAAAATATAGGTAACGGTTAAAGAAAATCGTGATGGTAGTTTGTGTTTCCTAGATTTAAAGGTATATAATGAAGAATAGTAGATGATGTCTTCGATGGCCAAAGAAGAGTTGCCGTTATTTAACACCCATTTAATTTCATCACACTCAAAAATATAGGTAACAGTTAAAGAAAATCGTGATGGTAGTTTGTGTTTCCTAGATTTAAAGGTATATCATGAACTAGACGGTATTTTTTTTATCAGTTTTTTTTTTCGATCAAGCTTTTATTCATCTCTACTCAGTATCTTGTACTCACGATGTTGGTCATATATTTGCTAAGCCCTTGTGCTTGCTCCAAAGTGGAATGTTTATAGGACAAACAAAGATGATACATACATTTTTTTAGATCGGAAGAAAGATAAATTTATTTGCTTTTACCTTTTATCAATTTGGGATTATTTTTTATAATTACCATTTTTTCCACGTAAGTCATCTTCTATAAAGTTATTGCTGTTTTTTGCTGAGTTCACCACACATCTCTTTCGAAGCAAAATGTTCAAGGTAAAAAGTTTAAAGAATTTAATTTGTTAATTACCAATAATAAAATAATAGGCTTTGTTGGGTTTTCAGACATACCCTAATCTGCGTTCGTATTTTGATATCTTGTTACCTAAACGTTTGGCTAACTTTTGTTTCCACTTTGAAGTACCGCTTACTAATTTTCGTGGTGGTATGATGACGCTGGAAGCCTGAACTTTCTGAATGGTGGTGATTATGACGTGGCGGCCTTGACTTCTTCCACCGTGAGCTGGAGATTTTGTGTTTTTGTATGCTGTGTTGGACTTGATCGTCTGTTTCATGCAAACTCTTAAATAATTTATACACAACATTAAATAAAAAGGTAAAACTTTAAATTAATTCAGAGAAACTAACGTGGTTAACACTTATTTTAGAAAATAATACGGGATAACTCACGTGATTTAGTCAAACTGCTCCAACTATAGTTTCAACCACATGCGGTGGTCTTTTTCAAGGGGAACCCGCGTTGACGTTTCGCATAGCTAACCTAACCTGCTAAGCGAGACGTCAACGCGGGCTTCCCGAGCTTCCGTTGGAAAGACCACCTATTTTGGTTAAAACTATAGTCGGAGCTATCCGACTGATTCACGTGAGTTATCCCGTATTATTTACTTAAATAATTCAGAGAATATTACGTGAAAATGTATTATGGATACTGTACCCCAAGGAGAGGAGTGTAAAATTGAAAGAAAGTAAACTTGACTCTTTCGTTTGCGTTAAAATTTTACTCAAAGACGCTAAAAACATAAGGGTGATGATAAAAATCTAAACGAAAACGTGATAGTACGGTTACTAATTTGTAAATTTACAGTCAGGGGTAATGCACATGTAAGTACATAATCACGACGTTATTTATATTTCAGCTGGCTTAGAATTATTTGTAACAGTCCATACAACATTATATCCTTATCAGTACATCAAGCATTAAAAAGTTTTAGGCGATGCTGGTTCCTATTTTCAGGCGTCCTCTACAGGATTTAAACTATGGAACTAGTGATTTAATGCTGTTTATTAATCAGTATTTAAAATAAAATTAAAGGACATTTTGTAATAAACTGCAGCAATGGCTAGAGTACTTTTAGACCTTAGAATCATTTTAAATGTAAACCGAAATAAATACAAGTATTATATAAATCTAGCGATAGCTTTGGCAATAAAGTGATGTAAAATTAATTAATTCTCGAATAAAAGTAATAATCTAATGCTAAAACGCACTAATACGCATTTTTTCTTAACTATACAATTATAATTTAATGATAAACTGCAACAAGTCCAAATAGTTCATGCTGTATTGTAACACCGTTTTCAACTGAAGTGAAGTAAAACGAAAACATGACAGTCTATAAGAAAATGAAGTAAAATAGTTTCACCTGTGTTTGAAAATAAACCAAATTATTTTACCTTACTCCACTATAGTCACAAAACAACGCTACATTTCACACAAGACGATCGCCGCATCACTGAATGATTCTTTATGGTATGAAATGACTTTTCGCGTGCTTTTGTAATAAAGAGAGGGGTGATCTAAAAATCGGCCATTATGGTTGGTTTCGCATGGCGGGATTTTACCGATAGATTCTTCAATCGGAGTTAGTTCGTTTTATTAACAAAAGTGGGAATCCTTAATTTTTGACTTATTTCGGTTTATTATTAAACGTGCGATATGTGCATGAGCGAGAGCGAAACAGATGCAAATCATATACATGAGACAGAGACGGCGATATTTGTCAAAATGGTGGAACCATAGGGAGACAACTTTTTTCATACCATTTACTGAGATGAACATTGATTATCATGTGTGACTTTCTATTAGACGTTTGAAATATTGTATTGATAAATTTACAAATTATTGGAGCACAAAATGTTTTGCCCCGGGCGGGAAAACATTTTGTGCGCCAATAATTTGTAAATTTATGATTTTCGCTTAGTACGCGTTAGTGCTTGTAATCATAATATTTAGAAATATTGTATTGATATTTTAGAACAAAACATTCACATGAAAAAGAACCATGAACTTGTATGCTGCTGCAATCATGTTTTAATAAAGAGCCAATTTGGTTACGACGCAAGCCTGTGATTCTTCGGGAGTAGAAGACCTTGTTTTCTTAGACCATGATTAGAATCCTCTGTCAGTTAAATACGAAACGTAAACTAAAGGTACAATATAATTCTACATGTTGAATATAGATGGCGTTAATACACAACTCAGATTAATTACATTAATAAAGTTCATAGATATATTTGTTAGAGTGAGATATATTTGTTATTTTTATAAAAAGTAAATTGAGCTTTATTTTAGTGCTTGTAAATATTTCTGCCTATTACCTAGCGTTAGTAAATGAATTCTATGCAAGCAGCGTTTCGATTTTGAACGTTGACGTTCACGAAATCCCTAAAAAGAACACAACATAATTTTAATAGTCAAATGCGAACATAATGGTAAATGGTATAATATACATATACAATATACAGTTAATATATTTATAAATAATAATATATAATATACAGTTATAGACTTATGTATTTGTTGAAAACATCGGTTTCAAATTACTCACGAGTGATAAAATTTACGAGTGGGTTACACACACATATTACAGGTTTTATAATTGATATCATAGGTATGAGAATTTTAGTCACAAGTGAGTAACAAAAATATAATTTTTACTAGCGGACGGCACCGGCTTAGCACGGGAATTAAAAAATAGTAGTTTATGCAACTGTCATATAATAGAGGGTATGAAAGCATGAGTGCAGTTTTTTTAAACGAGCTGCAGGCGAGTTTCCAAATAAGATTACACGAGTGTTTTAATACCTAATTATATGCAGTTGCATACACTAGTTTAGTTAATATCGTGGCTATACGCTTTTCTTGATTTTTCTGGCAAAAGACTATTCGTCAGTTTCGTAGCTGTTTCTAGAATGTCAGGTGGAGTTATATTTTCACCAGTATCGTCGGTGTAGCTTGACATTTTTGCTTCTAAAGTTTTATCCAACAAAGTATTACTCAAATTCGTATGTACGAAATAGCGCCAAAATGGAAAAAGTCTGTTATTGGTCTATTGGTTCGGAACCAGCGCTCACCATAGATAATGTAAACTTAAATTGAATTGAAACCTCCCCGGTTGGGACACATTGTACTTTAATAATAAAAAAATGTTTTAAAGCATTGTTTTGTTAGGAGAATAATGCTTTAATTAATTTTTTTAATTTTCTTAAAGTGGTATGTAAATAAAATATGCCAATAAAAGTCTATATTTCATTTCATAATTAGAATGTTGCCGAATGAGATTATATAATAGCACCTCAGGTATTGAAGTAATAGTTCATATTAACATTATTTCTTATAGACAGAAATTAGATATAAACATATAGACGTAGAATGAAAAGTCCACACTTTCTGAAACCGGCGTGAGCAAACCAAATAACAATAGAGAGAAAATAAAGAGAGAATACAATACTTATCTTCATAGGAGAACTTACATCCTGTAGTGAAATACATTTTTTTTTATTTTGTTTGTTCTATAGTCCGAATTGGTATAACACTTTTAAAACCATAATCCTAAAATTTATTTTTTTCTTAGCAATTGCAGGTTTTTGAAGCGCTCGTAGCGAAGTTTGCTAAGCCGTTCTTAATCGATCAGCTAAGTTAAGCAACGTCCGCCGCGATCAGGAGTTGGATAGGTGACATTACTACTGAGCGTATGGTGGTAGGGCATTTTGCAAATGCCCGCCTGGCTAGTCACCACGCTCAAGTAGAAAATCTGCCGCCAAGCACCTAACGGTGTGTTCCGGCAGCTGTCCTTGAGAGCGAGTAATTCTAGGCTAGCCTGAACAACATCTTCGACCACATCATCACTTACCATCAGGTGATATAGTGGTAGTAAAGGCTAGCCCATAAGCAATAAAAAAAAAGGTAGAAATGAACATATTTAGTCGTGATCTAAATTAGTGCTGTCTTAACTTAAATGGATATAAGTTATATAGTTCTTGTGTTTAATCCAATTTGGATTTAAGAAGTGAATAGAATAAGAATTTTTGTACATAACCAAACTTAAGTTAATTTGTGGTGAATAGCAGAATTACGACCACTATATCATATATAAAATCACAAGTAAGGTCCAACTACAAGTTCCCATCTATTACTAGGTACTGTATTGTTAACGCGAAGTATATACTTACTAAGTTTGGAGACATGCTTGTTCATCTTGTCTATGGTGAGATGCAGCAGCTCCCAAAGGTAGCCGCTGGTGAAGTAGGGCGCCATCTCCTTGGAGAAGAGCCACGTGGCGACGGCGCTGCACTCCACTATCTGCGTCTTCAGCATCTTGTCGACCAACACGCACACCATCTGTGGGTGCCGCTGCCATAACTCCCAAACATTGCGCAGGATGCAGATCTGTGCCTCCTCAGACTCCGCAAGGATCTGATAGCAAGAAATGTACATTTTCATCAGCACGCAAAAGAAGGTCTTAATAAAGCGTGAGTAAGGAAAAGTTACACAAATTTCGTACATCATTTTCCTATAGAAAATAGAAACTCTTGGTCAGACTTCGTTTTCACATTTCCTTGTAATCCGATGAGTCGACCATAAATACTCATGTTTTCTAGTAGATGGGTCGAACCATGAGAATTCATGGTTTCTTTTTGACCGATGAACAGGATCAATAGGAAAAAAATGCACGTCGACCGATTCCTAGAAGCTGTCGAACCACAAGTTCAGAAGGTAAACTAATTTAAACATTTCGTGTAAATGAACCAACATGTCTCGCGAAAGTACGTACGCTGATTCAAAACAATCTGGGCTAGGCTCACATTTCTATGCTCTGACACAAGTTATGTTGGTTCGTGTACCTATATTATTTACATAATTTTTAAAGCATTTTTTAAGTCGACTATTATTAAAACTGTACATTATAAATCCTTCACCTACTACAGACGACAACACCTTCACCTTAGTCTTAGCCTTTATTTGTATGCCCGAAAATACACATGCGCAAATTTCCCCTACCACTTTCGCAGAGCGCTCTAAATCCGTGATGGCTTCTATAACCTGGTAAATATAAAATTTTAACAAAAAAACCGACTTCTATCATAAACTATTCTAAAACAAGAAACGCACTAAAAGTAAATGAACCTTTACGGATTATTCGCGATAACTCAAATACTACTTAGATCTCACTTAAATGGGACAACACAACAAGCACCAGCTTACGAATGAAAAAAATCATTAATCAGTTGACCCAAAAACAAGAATCTTTCAAAATAATACAAGATAACACAAAAAAGTACTGATGAAAACTCCCTCCTTTTTTAAGTCGGTATTTTTTTTTTCTTTGCTTTCTCGTTGCCATAATAACTATATTTGATAATATTCTATAAGGTAATGCTCCCTCCAATCTCAAATAGAATGTCTGTCGCCTCTGTCCAAGCACCGACTTTGAGAGTAATTCTAATTTCACCTGAAGAAAATGTTCGACATCATCTATCATCATGTGAGATAGTGGTCTAAGGCTGGGCTGTCAGCAAAAAAAGGCCTCCGGCATACAATAATAACATGCAAAAAGCTACATCACAGCCATAACACACACCATCACGCCTATAGGTATATCCCAGAAAGGGTAGGTGGAGGTATTTTAATAAACACGTTTTTCCGATATGCTATTTTATATAGTCTTTGAACAGAATTTCACCTGAGGTAAGAGATGATTTGTGGATGATGTTAAACATACTTAATCTGGAATGGGAACTACCTTTCAAGAACAGGAGCCGGAACACATATTACAGGTTTTATACTTGAAGGTGGTAGCTATCCAGGTTGGTATTCGCTGGCTTAACAGTAACACCAAGCAAATCTTAAATAAATAAGGAATTTTATGTTTGATTTTTTTTTTGATGTAAAAGAGAAGCAACACAACTCACAGACGCAAGTTTCATTAACTGACCTTAAACACATAGTGAAACTTGGAGATGGCCGCAAAACTGTGGGAAATGCTCTTGCTTCCGAGATTCAGCAACGTCTGCACAAAGACGTCTATCTTGAGAGGGTTGTGGGGCGCGGCTTGGGCTGCCTGCGGCTGCTCGCCTTCTCTCAGGGGGTTGGGGAGCTCGCGGAGCACGTTTAGGGCTTCTTCTGGGGTGCACTTGTTGCGCACGCAGACTACGAGCTGATGGGCCGCCTCGGTGCCGGGCAGTGACGCTGGAAATAAAGAGATGCATCATGCATACCTCCATCTACAATCTACATTTATCAAGTAGAATTAACGAAGAAAATTTAATAATCACTGTAATATCAAAATACTGGGACACTTTAAATCTTTTATCTTGACGGGGCCTTTGATTATAGAATGCACACTCCGTAGTTAGTCAATATTCACAAGTTACACATACCACAACGCATATATTGGCCAAAGGGGGTGGTGTTTGGAGGAAGAGTGTTTTCATCAGTAACATTTATAATTTGCCTTGCCATGGTATATGTACAATTCCACATTCTAATCTGGTACTAAGAAATTCTTGTCAATACAATATATGTACACACTGTATAGTCATACTGTGTACTGAATCAGCCTGATTGTCCGTTGCTGAATATAGCCTCCCCCATAGGGGGCTTGGACATAATCCCCACGCTTAGCATGCGTCTTGGTAATCGCAGTGTAAGATATTAATAATAACCAAATAAATATTAAAAAATTTAGAAAGGCATTTCATCCTTAGTTGCCTCTTATGACACCCACGGGAAGAGATGGGGTGTGACATATAACCCAGCACACCGCAGGCTGTGAACACTATACAATTACTACATTAGATAATGTAGTAATAGTGTAGTAATCAACGGAAAAACAACTCGTCTCATTGTCTGGACTGGATAAATTTAATGCAATTTTAAACAATATACAGTATCTGTTAATATTTTTATTTTTGTAATGACGTTCACGACTGTATTTTTACCTCTCGTTAACATTTTGTAATATACAGACAACTCATTTTATTGCCCGGGATAAAAGTAAGGTCATATGAATATACATTTTAAAATTTTATCTTAACACTTATTTCCAGCTCAGTACAAACAATGGATACGTAGGCTGTATCGTTAACGATTGCAACGCCAAACTACACGCAAGTGTTAAATAAAAAGATTAGGAAATAATTGGTGCAATTATTGTAGATTCCGTCTGAGATAGCTCCAGTCTGCCAAGAACAATGCCAGCAGTTGCGTTACCAGCATTCATTCACACATCGATTCGAACTTATCAAATGTAATGTTTTGTGACGTAGATTTATAAAGCACGAGCCACAATTCAGAAAGAGAACCCGTCGGCACATTTACTGAACATAAGGTCACGATTACAATGAAAATAAGGTATCTCACAATTTTTCAACAATACTTATAAGATTTTCCATAAACATGAAATGGTGCAGCTTACAGATCTAAGAACAGTTACGTAAATCAAATCAAATCAAATCAAATCAAAAATATATTTATTTACTCCTCACAAAAGGTTGTTTACGTAAAGAAAAAAAAATACATGAAACAAGAGTGGCAAAAATTAAACCTAACTTTGTGAGGGGCTGGTGCCTGAAGTAGGTTTCTAAGAACCTGTATCACAGGTCACCAGGACACCTCCCGCGGATAGAAATAATCTCTGCACATCCCTACCTTGTTATACAATATATAAAATACAGTTATACGCTACCACGAACTACTTGTAGGTAAGAAGTTATAACAATATATTGTTTTTTAAAAATACAAGTGATACTAAATTAACACTGTACTCGTAGTAGGATTAATAATAGAGTGCTAATGTGAAAGATGCATAAAAACAAAACAATTGAACTTAAGAATTACCTTAAATTAAAGAATATGAAATGGAATTTCAAACCTCGTACAGGTCATTTAACAGTGTATCGTTGAAGACGGTAGGATACATGTTTACATCCGAGTGCAATAGTGATTGTGTGAGTGTGTGCGTGTGAGACTGGTTTGCGTGCGATACGATTACGCAGCGCACGCGCTGCCGCCGCACCGCAGTGTGTAAAGTGTACATGTGTGTGTTAGTTTGTGCAGTAATAATACGAGTCATATAGTGAGAGTCAGTACTTGAGTTCAGTATTTTCTTAATGCTTTGTAAATTAATCAGTTTTTATCTATCTGTAGCTACTACCTGGAACGTATTTATATACTGTTTTGTGATTTACAAATAAGATTTAAGTGCCTACTTTAATATGAGAGAATATTTATTTATTTAATTTTTTATGTTTTTTATGTGTCTGTTTGAAATATACTTGCGTATATCCATGGGTAAACTACAATATACCTAATTTAAAATAAGGGATTATAGTTAAATTGTTTAGAGATTTATTATACTATAGGACTCAAAAGTTTTTCAGTTTCATTATAGTCTAATGTTTTTAGGTATGTGGTGACTTTTTGCTTGCAACTGTAGGTGTGAATTGGATATAAGTCCAGTATCTTATTTAGTTTATTGTAAAGATATGGACCTTGAAAACAGAAAAATTTGTGTGACAGAAAAGTATTGAGCGACTGAGGCGGGCATATAGTGCCCTTCGTTCGTCTATTTTTCAAAAGTTCAGGGTCGTATTGTAACTGTGCGTGTTGTTTGAGTACCGTGTGAAGAATGAACGTCTGCCTGACAGTAAGGACATCCCATTCTTTGTAAAGTTCAACCGTAGGATAGCGGAAGGGTAAACAAGCTCCAACCTTTAAAATTGCCCGCTGTGCTCTCTCAACTTCAATTAGATGTGACTTAGCGGCACCACCCCACGAGGTGATACAGTAATTCACAAGAGACTGGCATAGCGCAAAGTAAACCATCTTTATAATTTTACGGTCAGCTATATATCGAAGGTTTTTGAAGATATATATAAGTTTACGTAGCCTGGTTACAAGGATGTCAACATGAGGCTTAAAGCTAAGTGTCTGGTCAATTACTACCCCAAGGTATTTAATTTTGTCAGTTCTTTGGAGTGAAGGACAGGAGCAACTTCCAAAATCTGGATCGCAGACATGGACGGTAATGGTAAATGAAGGTGGTGGAAGAAAGTCAGATCTCAACGCAAACGGTATGTACTTCGTTTTCGTAATGTTTAATGACAGTATGTTACTTTGAAGCCATTTGTTTACCTTATTAATACCATTTTGAGCCATTTTATAGACTTCGTTCCAACTTTCTCCACTAAAAAAGAGAGCCGTATCGTCGGCAAATGTGATGACCCTACAACTATCAAGTTGAAGCTCGCACAGGGCGTTAATATAAACGAGAAACAAGGTTGGGCCCAATATGCTGCCTTGCGGAACTCCGTATTTTGCAGTCAACTCATCACTAAGCCAATGCTCGATATTTACTCGCTGCTTTCTTACTGCCAAGTAATCGCTAAATAGCTTCAATGGTACTCCTCTTATGCCAAGTTTTTCCAATTTCAGCAGCAGGTGTGGGATAGAGACTGTGTCAAAAGCCTTAGCCAAATCGAGGAAAATGACTAAGCATTTCCTCTTCTTGTCCAAGTTAGTAACAGCAGAACTGACTAGCTCATGAACCGCGTCATCTGTCGACTTTCCATAACGAAAACCATATTGGAAGGGTGACAGCAGCTTATTTGCTTCTAAGTAGTTGATTAGGCGGCGGTTCATTAAGCGCTCAAGGATCTTAGATAACGTTGGCAAAATAGAAATTGGCCTGTAGTTGTTGACACAGTCCCTATCACCAGACTTATGGATAGGTTTGATACGCGCCGTTTTAAACGCTGTAGGAAACACTCCCGTTGTCATGGCCAGATTACAGATGTGCATTATAGGGGAAAGGAGGATTTCAATGTACCTTTTTATTATTTTCCCTGAAATTCTGTCAATCCCTACAGAACAGTTGTCTTTTAATCCTATGACGATTTGCATGATTTCTCCTTCATCTGTAGGCAACATAACAAAAGATTTAAGGGTAGATGAATAGGTGTCAGTCAGGGTATTTGTGGAGCATTGGATGTTTTGTTCGGCAAGCCTAGTCCCTACGTCCGCAAAAAACTTGTTCACATTATTAATACTCCTTTCTGGAGTATCAGAAGTCAAAAGACAGGGTGAGTGATCTACTGCCCTATTAGAGCCACCAATCTTTTTAATAGCTTTCCAGAGTTTTTTCTTATCACCTCTAGCACTTTCAATCTCTTCCCTATCGTAATCTCTTTTCGCTTTTTTAAGACGAGAGTTACAGAAATTTCTGTAGCGTTTGTACGTAGCCTTTAGAACTTCATTGTTAGGATCTTTTTTAAGCTTTTTATGAAGGTTGTCTCTATTTCTCATGCAACGCAACAGACCTAGTGTAATCCATGCCTTACGAACCCGTTGTCTTTTAGGAATAGTCTTAAGTATGGTGTTCTTTTTAATGGCTGTAGTTAAATTGTTGATCAATAGTTCAGTCGCTTGGTTAGCATCACTAATTACAAGTATGTCCTGAAAGTTTATGTCTTGAATTGTTATATCTAGATTTTTATAGTCAATACTGACACACGATTTTTCCAAGTAACCTGGCTGGTTTATTCGGTTAAGACTGATGGCTACACTTTCATGATCAGTGACTGATGACTCAAAGATGAGACAAGTCGCATCCAGTTTAGTTCGAACCATAATATGGTCCAGGCATGTCCGTCCATGTGTTGGCACAGTATGACCAGGTAACATACTATGACTCGCTAGGACATTTAGATAATCGAAAGAGCGCTTATCGAGAGTGTTAGGACTAATATCGATATTGATATCACCACAAAGGATGACATTTTTATAACAATTCAATGTAGAGAGAAGTTCATCAACAGAGCTAACAAAGTCACTAGTGTTATATTGGCCGGGAGGTCGGTAAATTCCGATAATGCATGTGTCATTGTTTAACTTTAATAACAGACAATTAGCATCACTAATAGGGGGTTCCTCATATGCTGATTTTAGTTGCTTGTTGTAATATATCACCACTCCTTCATTCTGTGTTTTGTGAAATGTAGTGGCCACACAGTTATAATTATCAAATTCCGGTATGTGCTGAGCTGATGAGAGCCAGCATTCTGTGAGAACCAGTATGTCCCACGCCACTTCAGATCTTTGAACGAGTGTTATAAAATTACCCATATTACACTGAATGCTACGGATGTTTTGGGAGAGAATATTAAAAGTGCGACTGCTATCAGAAAAATACGTATGTACTTCATCAATGTCACAAACAACTGCTTTAGCTACGGAAAATAAATCAAGATCCAAGTTTATAGTTTCAATATCAAGCATCGTATCAACAATAAGTGAAAAAAAGATGGTTGTCACGGCTTACGCGTGACCGATTATTTAATGCTTTATTTAGATATAAACCTGGATCCGGTAAAATAGTAGCTGCAGAATCTGACAGTGATAAGTGACAGTATGACGAGATAGCTATATAATAATTATAAAAGTGTATAACTCGTTTAAATTGAATTTTATGACTGTAATGTATGTGTGTGATGTTTGTGTGTTGAGTAAATAATGTGCGTGATTTGCGTGTGTTGGACCTGTACGAGAAACTAACATAAATTGACATTAAAACGATATCATTATTTAAGTTACAAAAATAAGAAACTAGAACTAGTCACGATATTAATTTATATAATTCGGATTCTTCCTCTATACGAATGGGTAGGTCAGTATCTCCTTTTTTCACATAAACCTTTCCAAACGAGGTCCAGGCAGCAGACAGATTTTTATTTTTGACGTTTTCCCGAGCGACGTAAAAGGCTCGTCTTGTTTTACCTGTCAGGTACTCTGAGATATATACAGCACACGGGGGGCCCGGAATTTTAATCAGCTCAGAGTTTAACTGTGGCTCCTTTCTTTCGCGTCTTAATTTATTAAATGACTTCAGTTTTGAGATCACTGATTCCTTCCGAAGAGTAGTGGTAAAGCCCACAACTATGACTTCAGCCTTAGGGCGATAAATTTCCTTTATCTCCGAATCTTGGATTGGTGTTTCAAGGCACAATGTTGACCCAAGGTTTTTAACTATTTTGATTAAGTCCTTTTTATTTTCACTTGGTAATTTGGGTACGTTTCGAATCTCAATGGTTGAAGAATGAGACATTTTATCTAGGAAGTCCAACTTGACTTCTAAGGCAGAAACCCTTTTTTTATATTCGCTATTTTCTCGTTCTAGATTATTGATTTTTAAAAGAAGATCTTCGTTCTGGCTTGTGAGACCCGCAACTGATTTTTGTATACCTTCATTCTGAGCCATAATGGTGCTTAGGGCATTTGTCAATAATTCAAATTTTTGGTCTTGTTGATTTTTAAGCTCGTCGATTGTAGTTTTAATTTCAGTGATAGACGCTACTGGGTAATCTTCTATGTCTCCAAATGTACGTTTTTGACGTTTAGTAATGTTAAAATAGTCAGCACGTGGGTCCGAGTTGCTGACATTGTTTATAGCAGAATCCGAGTTATAGTGTACTGTAGTATACGGTGGCAGTAACTGTGGCTGAGTTTCGCCGGGCGGAGATCGCTGCACCGACATTATTAAGAACAAATATTGTTACAGATTCCGTAACAGATAATGAATGACTTAGTCGGCAACCAGTCCCCACTATATGCAAACGTACACCTAAGTGAGAATTCTGTTGAGAACTTACAGCATCTGTGATGGTCTCGTAGGGTAATATGCGTTACTTTTGTGAATGATTACATTCACGGTATAATTGTACACTTCACTTGCTTTTGGATAAACTTTTTCGCCTTAAGTACTGCGTCACTAAGTCTTACACTCTTAATATTACGTATGATCAATCTAATACATAACTTGCAGATAGTATTTTTATGCCACAACACGTCTGCACTGCGAGGTGTCCGCGGGGGGAGTGAATCAATAATTTATTTGTCAGAATACACAACCATTAGAATTTCAGATGTTAGGAAAATATATAGCAATGTATTCAAGATGCAAGCAGGCGCACAGATATTTGTATTTATTTCTAAAATATATCATACATTTTTTTTATAATAAAATATTATATACATTAAAATATGTTGTCATAATATAAAAACAATTTTCTAGTAACCAATTGTGCAGTCTAGTTTTGAAACTGTTTCAGGCCAAAGTTTTCAAGAGCTCCGGCAATTTGTCAATAATAAAAATAATCAAGGGTCAGATGCAGAAGGCAGTGATACTCGACACGGCACGCATTGTCCGGAGGTTCCTCTGTCTGCAGCCCTAACCGCTGCTGGTAGCTGGCGCCCTGCCCCGCTGCCGGCGGCATCCTAGTTTAAACTTTTTTATAATATTTGTATTTTTTTTTTATTTGTGAATGTTGTAAAAAAATTAAATTATATAAATAATAAAAAAAAATAAAAAAAATCTGGCATTGAGGATGGTACAATAATTATATCATCTTAAGAATTTTTTGTCTCAGTATGACATCAATTCTTTTTTGAAAAAAGTTTGGATTTGCCTTCGAAGATATTACAATCTCACGTTGAAATCGGAAAATCCAATAAATATTACGTGGATAAAAGCAAGGAAAGCGAACAAATAGAACACATTCCCTACCCACCGATGCGTGAAGCATACGAGTATTACCTACCTACTCCAAATAAGCATAGGCTCGCGCGACAGCTACAAGCGAATGTATAATGTCTATATATAGACATCTTTTTATACAAACGAATAAATCAATAATGATATATGCGAGTGTCGTTCGAATATTAATAGCAATATTGTTAATAATGTTGAATCGTATGAAGTTAATGATAGAGTGTAATATGTGGCATATTGGAAACAAAGTTGAATTATAGTTCAGGAGCTCATAGTACGGATGTAAAGTATAACAGCAACGTACTCGTACATGACAATAAAACAACAAGTAGAGGTCAGATGACATGAATACTAACGACAATAACCAATGACTAATGGCAACTCTACTTCTGACAGCACGAAATTGAATTCTGCTCAAATCATTTTTTGATATTCATCGATTTTTAACTATAGAAACTGAAAAAAAAAAATAATCTACTAAGGCCCATTTTTACCAAACTGGGTTTAATTAATACACGGATAACTTTATACTATAGAATATAGACATTAAAATGTCATATGCTTTTGCTACCAAAGAACGGCAGTTTTTGAATTTGTTAGCTTTCTATCGGGGAAAAAATTAACTCCTTCACATGGACTTTTATGATATGAGATAGCAGCGAAGTAATGAATATAAATGGAATGTCGTATCAGCTGTAGTAAAGTGGCCATAACGTCTATGGTGGCAAAAGTTGTCCATCATATTTTGTTAACATACTTGAATTATAGTTTATTCTATTACAGTTTTATCCTAGTTTGGTGAAATAGGCCCTTAGGCTATACCACAAACATGCCTTATTATATTTTTTATTTTATTTTACGATGCCATATATACATGTATTCCATAGATTCATTAAATCAGCTGACAAGACATAGGTAAGTTAATACATTAATGAACCCAGTCGTTTCAAAATAATTAAATCGGTATTTTTTCGCTGTTATATTTTACCATTATGTCCAGACTGCAGCCCCAAACTTGCCATAGAAATCACGCCACGCGGTCTATATATAAAAGCTATCATGAAATTACAATCAAATTTTATTTCCATCCTTTAAGTAGGTTTTTTTATTACCTATTGGTAAAAGATGATAACATGATGGATAGCAGGCAGGAAGTTGGATTGAAACCGGCGCTTAAGAACAGCCTGCAGCCGTTTTGGAAAATTGTCTACACCATGCAAACATTGAATCAGATTTAATAAAGTAAATAAATGTATGAAAAAAAATCTTTCAAAATAATTCAAGCATTCCGCGCTGTATATGTATAAGTGCGTAGTTCCTAAACTACAATCAAATCACTGAGCACGACAATCGCGCTCCGTGTGCTACAGGATTGCTACAAAAACTGTCCCACCCCACGAGATGGAAAGTACGCACGCAATCTTGAAATTTCACTCAAGCGGATAGCGTGGAAGAAAACTGTTTTTTGCAGCGGACATCGTCTAGCTAATGAATGAGTACTGAGACTCAACTGTTGATTAACTAAAGATACGAGTTATAATCCCAACGGGGGTCGATCTATACTATCAATCTAAATAGCGTTCTTTTACATTCTTCAAGAAATCATACATCATATTCATACCCTCACCCCACGTCATGTGGAGTCAATACAATATATTTCTAAGTATGATTAGTGATTACAAACACTATCGCGTGCTGAGCGAAAATCACGTTAAAACATTTTTTGTTTCGTACGGGAATCGAACCCGCGTCCTCCGATTTAGCGCCGGATGCTTATTCCATTCGGCCACCAGAACCTTAATCTTGCGAGCCGAAACTTTGTGCTACAATTACATTACTTTAACTTTCATAGGGGACGGAGCTTGTTGAAATAAGAGGACACGATTTCGATAAAAAAAAATGTGCTTTAATAATAACAGACGCCTGTCACACTGAACCATAAAGTTGTTAAGTCTCATCATGTGCCTGTAATTTTACTGACACACAAGGACTGCTGCCGAAACACACTGTTAGGTGCTTGGCGACAGATTTTCTACTTGATGGTGGTAGGTGTCAATACAATTTGTTTACTCTAACGAGACTATACTTATAAAAATCATGTGCAGCCATATGTTTTACTAATATTGCTATTGGGTCCCGGGCTATAATTGCACATCCTTGTATAATCCTGTGGAAGTCCTGGGAAGCGACGAAGGGACTGGAAGGTGTGCAGCAGCACCTTCTGAAGAACTGTCATATAACACTGCGATCACCAAGACGCCTGCCAAGCGTGAGTGTTATGGCAAAACCTGAGCGGTACTTGCAGTCTCTTCAGCGATGCACAATCGACCCTAAAGGTTTATCAATATTCTGTGAAAATTTCAACCGCCTAACCATTAAACCACAACTATATATCTATGATTAATTAAATGAAAGTTCAACACATACATCGCTGTAAAATCGGACAAACGGTCGGACAGCGGCGAGTAGGATTAGTAAAAGAATCCCGTTATAAAACCATATACGATATAAGATTTTTAAAAACTCGTTAGCGCAAGGATGTCAACTGCATCCATCTCCATCCTCGGAACGCATCGGGCTATTGCATTGTTTCCGTTTCTGAACCACATTCTAATTACATTTTGTTGGTAAGATTATAAAGCTAGATATATAAAAGCAAAACTCAAGTACTAACAGAAAAGTCATTAGAACGATTTGGCCAAACAAACAAAAAAGGTACCTTTATAAACAACAGGGAATATGTGTTTTAATAGTACAATCAGAGGTTAGTACGTAGAATGTACTACATTAGGTTTACCATCACGAAAGTTAAACAATTCGGTGGCAAATGCAATATAGTTCCTGGCAGACGACCAACATGTGGTACTTTACTACCTACAACAATTTAGAAGCGCTCGTAGATAAGTTTGCTTAGCCCTTCTTAACCGATCATCTTAGTGATCATGAGTTGGATGGGTGACATCACTACTGAGCGCTTCCGTGCTTCGAAGGGCACGTTAAGTCGTCGTCGGTCCCGGTTGTTGTCTTCGGATGACAGTCGTTACACCATCGTAGGGCATTTTACGAATGTCTGCCAGGCTCGCTACCACCCTCAAGTAGAAAATCTGTCGCCAAGCACCTGTGTATTCCGACAGCTGTCCTTGAGAGCCAGTAATTCTAGGTTACATCATCACTTACCATTCGGTGAGGTAGTGGTGGTCAAAGGCATAAAAAAAATAAAACAATATGCTTTGTTGTTCACGATGAAAACAAATTCAACATTGAAGCCAATTTCCCAGATACCTCCTTTGGAAACAAATTAATCCTGTCCAAAGTATAGTGTGTTGGCCCGTGGTGTGCCGGCCTTAGAATGTCACTCCATTTCTTCCCGTGGGTATCGTAAGAGGCGACTAAGGGAAAATTACCGTAAGCTGGGAAGTAGCGCAAATAGGGGAGGGGTGTGACGTTCTAGCCCGGCACCCAAGGGGCTATTACACACTATTTTAAAAATAAATTTAGTACGCAACCACGGTTAGCAGCCACTTTAATCCTTTTCATCTTTTAAAGCGCTTTATGTTATCATAAATAATGATAACAATTGAATTTAATTCATAAATGGACGATATCGGTTTCACGTGATACGTAAGGGAACTAAATATTAAGCGTGCCGTAATTCAAACATGACATTATTCAATTTCAGCAGAATGTACAAAAAGCGATATTATGCTTTCCATTAAAATACGCATAACGACAGCCGGGTCGACACTTTTCCGACACGTAATATTAACTACATGGCATGTTACGTGCGCTGAAATCATATCAGTAATTTCAACTATTATTTGACGAGCTATATGGCTAAGTATTAACTTTGAGAAGTAGTCACAATGAGAAATATATTTTTTGCTAAGTAGGCTACACACATCAAAAGTGCACAGTGATCAAGTACGTTTTCAAGTAAATCAAGTAAGTTTTAAACAGATCTCATTTGGATCAGAGGCAATCTCAATGCTCAGATTTATGTATGAGTATTGTTTCAGTAGTGATCATCCTTTTGCGAAGCCGTTTGGGTAATTCGTTTCGTCTAATGCACGATAATGCAGATTCACCTACGGCTAGAGTCGCACTCTTGCCGAACGCTCGCATCAACGTTCTGCAGTGGCCTGCTCAATCGCCAGACCTCAACCCCATTGAACATGCATGGGATATGCTACAAAGAAGAGCTCTGCCAAGAATGGTACCATGCACAGAGCTTCCACGACAGCTTTTTGAATTGTTACTGAGAAAGCGGGCGGCCATTCATCATAGTGATTTTGATGAACTGATTTTAACCATGCCAAATCGCTGTGCTTGTGTGATTAGTGTAAATGGTAGAAACACAGATTATTTATTAAAAACATATTAAAGGTTTCTCTCTTGGTGTATGAAATAACTTGCGACAAAATGTTGACAAGATGCGTATATAATTGATTAGAAAAATAAGTAAGTACATTGGTTTGTAAGACAGGTAAGTGCGTAAAGCTAGAGGGTCGCAAGATGGAGTCGTAGTTTTTTGTTTTTTTTTGTTTTTTGCATTCGGATACGTGTAGGTGCGCGTTTGGATCCGCAACATGCCCCCGGCCTTGGAAGCTCCTGCTTCAAAGAGGGTAGCACTTAATGATGCGGTTGATGCTTGGGTTCTTCTTCCCGGAACAAGGGACATATTTTTGCGAAGCTGCGCCGTATTGTGCCAGATGCGGTCCGGATGTCAGCCACGCGCGCCACTCCGTCTTTGCCTTTGATAGTGTTGATGATTCGTCCAAGAGACCACTTCAGTGGAGGAAGCTTGTCATCTTTAATGACAACTAGCGTGTTTTGCTCAAGACTTTCAACGTTTTCTCTCCATTTACATCTGGTCTGCAACTCCGAGACGTATTCTTTCGACCAGCGTGTCCAAAAGTTGTGTCGGATCTGCTCCATCCGCTGATACCGGTTGAGCAATCGTTCAGGTTCGCCTCGCATGTCCTGGTACACCGGCGCTGTGAGCGGACGACCAACCAGGAAGTGGCCTGGGCTGAGAGGAAGAAAGTCATGGGATCAGATGATAATGGGGACAAAGGACGGGAATTTAGGATAGCTTCTATTTGGGTTAAAACCGTGGTGAGCTCCTCAAACGTTAAATGCGTGTTACCTATTACACGAGTGAGATGTAACTTACATGATTTTATTCCAGCCTCCCACAGACCTCCAAAATGAGCACTGTACGGCGGAATAAATCTAAGCTTTATGGCTTGGCTAAGAGCATACTCAGCTATATCAGATGAACAATTAGTTAAGAATCTAGATAATTCGTTATTAGCGCCGATGAAATTCTTAGCGTTGTCTGAAAATATCTCGTTGGGCTTTCCACGACGTGAGATGAATCGTTTTAAAGACAGTATATATGCCTCAGTCGATAGATCACTAATTAATTCCAAATGTGTGGCGCGCGTGACGAAACATACATACAAACAAATATATGATTTCACGGTTTTAGCACCCCTGCCTTTACGATTTAATGTGAGTATCGGTCCCGCGTAATCTACGCCGCAAATTAAAAATGGATAAGTAGGACTCAGTCGTTCTTTTGGCAGACTGCCCATAATAGGATTTAAAGTTTTACCTTTCAATCGCTTGCACGCAATACAATCGTGCACAATTTTCCGCACAAGATTCCTTCCCCCGACAGGCCACCATCGCTGACGAATGTTGTACAGCAGCGCTTGAGGAGCGGCGTGGAACAGACGTTGGTGTTCGTGTCGCATGAGCAATAATGAAAACGGATGTTTTGAGCATAAAAGAATTGGGTGCTTTTTGTCGTAATCAAAATTTTCAGAGTAGTTTATTCGACCGCCGACTCGAATTATTTTGTTGGGATCGATAAACAAGTTTAATTTAAAAATACTCGGCGTCTTTTGTAACGATTGATTTTTACAAATTAAATTGTACGCTTCGGTAAAAGATTCTGTTTGCGAAAGCCTTGCTAGCCCTAACTCAGATTCTCTCAGCTCGTCCAAAGTAAGTACGCCTGACTGACGATTTGTTTTATTACGCGCGTTATTAATAAATCGTAGTACGTACGCAAAAGAACGTCTCATTCGTTCGAACTGAGAAAACCTGGCAAAAGGGAACAGTTCTACCTTTTGTTTGGTGAGCAGAACATTTAATGCGCTTGTCTTAACATCAGGCAGCTCATTATCCCGCAATATAGGTGAACTTGAATCCGAAGCTAACCTAGAGCAGTCGAAGTCACCGTTGCGGAGGAAAGGCGGCCCTTCCCACCAAAGTGTAGAAGATGTAAGATCAGGTAAACAACACCCTCTAGACACTAGATCAGCTGGGTTGTCATTTCCGCTTACATGTCGCCATGGCAAGTCTCGCGTGAGTTCGTTAATTTCAGCTACTCGATTTTGCACGAAAGTTTTGAGCAGGCTAGGCGCTGTGCGTAACCACCCTAAAACTATAGTGGAGTCAGTCCAAAATACTACTGTTTTAAATTCACAGTGCAATGATTCGCGTATTTTAGCATACAGCTGCGCGCCTAGCAACGCTCCACATAATTCGAGTCTAGGTACAGTAACTGGCTTTAACGGCGCGACCTTGCCCTTGGAACAAAGCAATCTGACTGATGCGCTGCCAGCCTTATCATTAACCGTACGAATATAAGAACAGGAACCGTAAGCCGTTAGCGATGCATCGGTAAAAATGTGAAGTTCTATATAACTAGCCTCAGTACCTATAACGTGGCGTGGTACGCGGATGATCTCGAGCGCTGATAAGCTAGTAGCGAACCGGTTCCAAGACTCCGTGACGTCACGGGGCAGCGTATCGTCCCAGTCTAATTTTAATAACCAAAGTCTTTGCAATAAAACTTTCGCAATCATTATAGTAGGACTGAGTAAACCATAAGGGTCAAAGATTTGAGATACGTGAGACAATATAGAACGCTTCGTGATTTTTGTATCGTTTTTAAATTGCGTATTGTAACGAAACTCGTCTGTTACGTTATTCCAGCCGATACCTAAAGTTTTGCAATGGCTTGACTCGTCTAAATTTAACGGCTTAACGCCGTCGAACATTTTTGATGATTCCCGATCACCACAATCAAAATTAAACACCCATTTGCGTAGTGGAAAGCACCCTGATTGTAAAACCTTGTATGTTTTTTCGCATAAATCGAGTAACTTGTCTTTGTCATCTAGCGTGGTGATCAAGTCATCTACAAAAAAATCCTCATTAATGACTCTTTTGACTTCGGGGTCACTGCAATTAGCTGCAGTTTGTTTTAAGCATCGACATGCCATAAAGGCTGCTGCTGCTGTACCGTATACGATACGGTTATGACGATATATACCTACCCTTTGAGTCGGATCGTCGCGCCATATGATCAACTGTAAATCACGCTGGTTTTCACATACTTCAACTTGTCTATACATTTTTTCAACGTCTGAGCAAGCAACATATTTATGTATACGTAGGCGCAATAGTATAGCTAGCAAATCACCCTGTATGGGCGGGCCTACGAGCTGAATATCGTTAAGTGAAGTTCCATTGCTCGAAACAGCGCTCGCGTTGAATACGACCCGCAGCTTAGTGGTAGTGCTATGCTCGCGTATTACACCGTGATGTGGTAGGAAAAAATTAGGTACCCCGTACGAGTCTACTCGCGTCATATGACCTAAAGATACATATTCGTGGATAAAGTCGGTGTACAACCGTTTGTATTCGGGATCACGTTGCAACCGCTTTTCCAATGATAAAAATCTATTGAGTGCTTGAGGATACGTTTCTCCTAAGCTTTCTGTTGAGGATTTGAGTGGAATGTTGACACAAAACCGTCCTTCACGATTGCGCGTCGTAGTTTTGACGAAATGGTCTTCACACTCCTTCTCTTCCTGCGAACGCGTATCAAAAGGCTTAGGAAGTTCCTCAAGCTCCCAAAACTTGCGTAATTGAGCTTCTACCGTTTGAGAGAAATTACAATGAATATAATTTTGAGTTCGCTTTAAATTTATAGGACCTGAAACGATCCATCCTAACTGCGTATTTTGTAGGAAAGGACCTCTAGGTAAACGCATTTTTCCTTCGCTTAGTAAATCCCAAAACTTATCCGCGCCTATTAGAATATCTATGCTTTGAGACTCATGGAAATTGGGATCAGCTAGCTGTATGTTTTCAGGGATCCCAAACTGCGCACGTTGTTCGGGTATCGCTGGCAACGTTGAAGTAATGTTTGGTAAAACAATACATTTTATTCGCATAAAAAAGGGGTTGGTTCGCGATTTGACTTCTATATCACATATTTGCGTAGATTGTGTTATGGAATTTCCAACCCCGCGTATTTCGTGAGTGGACTGTATAAATTGCGCGCCTAATTTTTCGCATAATGATTGTGTTATAATACATCGTTCACTCCCCGAATCCAGGAGCGCGCGCGCTGTTTGATAATTGTTGTATCTATCTTTCACCTCCACTAATGCCGTTGATAAAAGAACAGGTTGCACACACGGATAATTAGCGCATAGAATGTTAGTGTGCGTGCCTACCGTATGCTTATCGCTACCCGGATTTGCAGCAGGCGCGGTGAGGGACGGCATCAACGAAACCAGTTTGTTATTTGTACTAGAAGCGGGGGAAGCTACTTCCCGACCCACTGCACTATCTTTGTGAATTAGCGAGTTATGCTTTTGGTCGCATTTCCTACACGCACCGAACCTACATTCATTTACGGTATGCCCTGCGCGTAAACAGTTTTCGCATAACCTGTAATCTTTAACGTGTTTTAATTTAGCATCTAAGCTATAATCAAGAAATTTTTGACATGCGTAAAGTGGATGGTTATATTGTTTGCAAATAATACACGATTTCTTCGCTAGACTGTGCGGCTTATCGGTGGAGACATTGCAGTGAATTTTGTGACCAGTTTGTGCGTTTGTGAATTGCCTTTTATTACTAGTGCTTGCGTGTGATACTTGCAATGTTTCCAACATATCCGCTCTGTCTTTGAGAAACGTCATTAAAACGTCCACCTTCAAGTTCGACTTAGAGTCACCAGATTGTTTTAGTACCGTGTTTTTATATTGTTCCCACTCGCGTTCTGTGATTTTATCTAATTTTGTGATAACAATATATATAATCAAAGTGTCCCAGCTGTCTACCGGTTCTCCTAACAACTTCAATGCGCGTAAATTCTTTAAAATTGTGTCTACTAAATAGCGTAAATGATCTGGTGCCTCTTTTGTCAAAGCCTGCATGGTAAACAGTGACTTTACGTGATTGTGTACGAGTAACCTGGTGTTGTCGTACCTACTGAGAAGCAGTTCCCATGCTATGGCGTAATTAGCTGCGGAAAACTCAATTGATTCGATCACCAACGCTGCACTGCTCTTTAGTGAAGACTTAAGGTAGTGGAACTTTTGTATTGAAGTGATGTGATCGGAATCATGAATAAGCGACTGAAAGGTATCCCTAAATTCCAACCAACGCTCATAAGAACCGTCAAAGGTAGGTATTGCTATCGTCGGTAGTTTTACTGACTTTACGTCGTTACTATGAGGTTTTTTGAAACTTGAATCGTCTTCTCCATTACTAAGCATACATTCAGCCCTCGCTAAAGTGTCGTAGTAGCTATCTTCAAATGATTCGCGTTGAGTTAATTGTTCATCGAGATCTACTTCTAAAACCGACTCTTCTAGCTGTGTTTGAATAATATTAAACTCTGCGAATAGACTAGAGGCTCCCTGAATGCGTAGCTTTAAATCTGCTCGCGTTTGTACAGGTAATGGTGATACAGATTTTAATGTATTTATGTAGTTAGAAAAGCGAGTAAGACGACCTTTCACAATAGCGCGTTTTTTGATTAGCTCACGTATTAGTTTATTCGTTTCTTCGTCATCTGTAACCGTCAACTTGTACGGAGATTTAGACCTAGCCCTAGGTTCTGTGCTCATTTTAGAAGTTCAGTAAAAGGTGGAGTACTCACGTTTGGAAAGTGGCAGTTATGCTGGCTGCGGCACACACTGCTAGACACTGTGCAAACTAATGGTAACTCACTGCGTTTATGACACTGAAACAGAAGCACCGCGGAATCAACACAAGAGAAGGATAGGAGTTTGGCAATAGTGGATGGCTGGCCGTACCGTTTCTTGGTCTTCCAAAAACAGCCGTTGACACTTTACTTGCGCTCGGTAGGTCGTGCGAAGGTCACTGGTCCGTCTTGTATTCGGCTCCAAAGGTCCAAAATATGTTAGCGCTGATACAGGAAGGTTTCTCTCTTGGTGTATGAAATAACTTGCGACAAAATGTTGACAAGATGCGTATATAATTGATTAGAAAAATAAGTAAGTACATTGGTTTGTAAGACAGGTAAGTGCGTAAAGCTAGAGGGTCGCAAGATGGAGTCGTAGTTTTTTTTTTTTTTTGTTTTTTGCATTCGGATACGTGTAGGTGCGCGTTTGGATCCGCAACAATAATAAACATAGCTAAAATCCTAATTTGTTTTCGTTTTTCTGTCAAACAACTCAGTTATAGTTGAAAATATACATGATCCGTAGGCACTTTCGATGTGTGTAAATGCAAGAAGTAACTCCAGAAATAGAATGTGAAATCGACGATTTGATAAGTAAAAATCTGGCTAAAAATAATTATGAGTGTAGATGAAGCGAAAGAGATATAAGTAAGGATCGTAGCTAGTGGAAATCTGGGAACTCTACCTACCCCTATGGGAAAGAGGCGTGATTTTATGTATATATTAAATTTGACGGTGAAAGGTATTAAATCTTCTTCTAAGTAGAATTTGAAATATTTTATGTGAACGTTGATTTATAGACGGTGGGTTTTGGTTTTATTTTTATTACTTAGCTAGTCGAATTACTATTGTGACTTTATCACGTTAAACACGAGATTCAGAGAATGCTTTTACTATATTTTAATATGTTTTTACTGTTAACAAATACCTTACGGAAACATGTGCATTGGTGTTTAATAACTTAACATAATACGAGCAAAATTATTGTTAACTCGAGAATACCTTGATCATGTATCTAGAGTGTAGTATCAAACTTAGCTACAAGCGCGATTAAACTGTAAAATCAACTATGAAGATTCTTAAATTGTTAGTCCTGTCCTGTACTGTACATGTGTATTGAAGAATTATTCACAATTATATTGAATTGTGAATGCCCGTATATATAATCCACGGACCTACATTTTGAAAATTACAATGTGTTTACTTCTTATTGCAGGCGACTGTACTTGCCCGTGGATTGCCGGAATAGAATATCACCCCTTCATCTATACCCGTGACTGTCGTAAGAGGTGACTTAGGGTAACACACTAGAAGGTGGGCAGCAGCACTTTCTGAGGAACTGATATCACACACTGTGATCCCCACTTTCTGAGGAACTGATATCACACACTGTGATCCCCAAGACGCCTGCCAAGCGTGGGGATTATGGCAAACCCCTCAATAACGGGGGAGGCTGTTTTCAGCACAGTACTGTATATTTGTATTTGATGCCGATCAAGTAGATCGGCATCAAATACAAATTATTTATTATTAATAAATATTTTTCTATTTTAATTTGTAAATATATACAATTTATCAATGATAAATATTTGTATTAATAAATTATTAATAACACCATTTTTACCAGTCGTACAGTTACTGTATTAAATATAGTATTGTAAAAACGTGTGAAATACCTTTTATAATATATAACCTCATAATGTTAAACGGGAAATTTAAAATGTCATTATGAGAATCTTTTACAACTACATACCTCATAATAGTTTTTTATACACGAATATTTTCGATTCCCGATTTACAATCGTGTCGCATCATATCGTGACCGTACTCGTAGAGCTTCCGAAGGCGAGGGGGTGCAAGCCGATTTTCACGTTTCCACACCGCCAGTCTGCTCACCACAATGCGATAGGTGCGCACGCGTCATAAAGAAAAACCATTCCTTTTTTTAACAGTACAGTGGCAAATAAACTGACCGTGCAGTGCCGTGACAGTGACAAAAATGAAATCCGCATTGCTATGCGTTTTCTTCGCGTTAATTGTGAGTTTCTCATATATACTGAATTTTATTTTTGTAGAGAACAAATTTCGGTAATAATTTTAGATATAAAGTAGGCTGGTATTTTCAAAACGATCTGAGTGTAATTAAAAAGAAAATATATCTATGGATCTATATAGCAGATTGTGGACCTGAGTTAAAACGAATGCTTTTTAATCTCAGTACTATTTAATTGATAAAGAGCGATTGTATATTATTTGATGTCAGCCTAGTTGTCGGGGGTTAGAATCCCGTATATTATGCAGCAAATTTTTACACCCTAACAATTTGAATTTTGTCTTATTACAAACAAAGTCGTTACAGGCAGTACAACCGCAATAATATACATGCTGAATTATCAAAATCATAACCATATGAAACTACTAGTAGACTCCCAGATTACTTTTTACCTTGGGTGTTTTTTAAGGATAAACTGGCCGGTCACTTCCCCATACAAACGTTGAATGGTGACCACTGACATATTTGACATTTTGGGTCTAGAACGAAGCATGATATCGATTGATCTCTTCAGCATCTAGGCTTGTATCGTTACGATTTTTTCAAAACTAACTTGAGAGTTATGAGTCTCTAAACATTTTCATAACTTTTTCAGAGTTCATAAATTGCATTTTAGTTATCTTTCAAAAATGTTAATGATACAAGCATACGTAATGAAAGGTCAATCGATATCATGCTTAGTTCAGGACCTAAAACTTCAAATAAGGGAGTAAACTCTTCTACGTGTGTATGGAGCAGTTAATTGTCATTTCATCCTTAAACAAAAATAATAAACATCTATAGTTAAATTAAAGTAACTATAGTACTATCTGTATTATATTTTTTCTAGTGTCCAATAGATCAACGAGTATTTTTTTTAGATTTCATAACATAAAGTACCACTATCAATTAGCTGTTTTTGTCTGTTTGTATGTAGTAGTAAGTATATTCTGACTTTAAGACATTACATTGTAATTTGGTACACTAATGGATAATATTAAAGCTACACGGGAAAGTATTGACATTGGAAAAAATATTAATTCCCCCAAAAGCTCGGAAATGTGTTTATAATACGAAATCTGCGAAGAACTTTTTATCCGCTAGTGGAATATGATTTTAAAGTTCGAATCTTTATTACAGTTTCATATAAAAATAGTATATATAATAGTTGGTAAAACTTCCAATTTTACCAACTATTATAGTAATTAATTTTACTTTAATTTTCTATATAAATTATTACGAATTTAATATGTTATTTGAGCTGTTTTTGTTGCACAAAGCATTTTCCTCGCTACAGTGAAAAATTGAGTTTTGCCCGGCAGGAGTTATTTTGAGTCTCATGGCTTTGCAACCTTTGCTATGCTCAGTATTATATTTATGCAAATCTGTAATAATTCTAAATCTTAATTATTTTTATAACAAAAAATTATACAAATCAAATATATTCTCAACATTTTTTGTTTAAGGAAAACATTTTTTAGATTACTTAATAATTATTATTGCATTATTTGTAATTCTTTTAACTCTGTTTTATATACAGTAATAGTACAAACACTAAATTACAACAAATATTAAAAACCGGCCATGTGTGAGTCGTGCTTGAGCTAATGATACCAACTCGAAGGATTTTTCTTAAAATAGTTCAAGTGGAAATTGCACCATTATCTCGTTACACTTGTGAAGCGCTCGTAGCGAAGTGTGCTTAGCCATTCTAACCGATTAGCAAAGCTAAGCAACGTCTGCCACAACGCCACGTGCAACGTCATGAGTTGGATGGGTGACCGCTGGTGACATTACTACTGAGCGCTTCCGTGCTTCGGAGGGCAAGTTAAGCCGTCGGTCCCGGTTGTTGTCTTAGGATGGCAGTCGTTATAGCATGGTGGTAGGGCATTTTGCGAATGCCCACCTGGCTTGCTACTACCCTCAAGTAGAAAATCTCTCGCCAAGAATCTTACGGTGTGTCTTGAGAGCCAGTAATTCTAGGTTAGTCTGATCAACATCTTCGACCACATCATCACTTACCATCAGGTGAGATAGTGGCCTAAGGCTAACCTATCAGGCATAAAAAAATGCTCTGTGATGTTCGTTATCTATGGTACGAGATTAAATAAATAAATAAATAAAAGTTCAAGGCTTGCTTATCTCTGCACAAAACTTGAGTCAATTCCAAAAAACATTAGATTCGTTATATCAACAGCTACAACGACCTTCTTTCATTCATCAGTACTTATTGTTGAGCGATGAGATTTTCCCATGTGGGGTGAGAAGCAAGTGGAGCGATAGTGAACTAATGTTAGTAGGGTTGTCGCTTTACCTCTGTCTAATTGACTAGTTTGTTGAAAAAAAGGTAATAATTTTAAATCAAAAACAAATCTACCTACTAAATTGTTCTCAACATTGAAATTTTTTCATACGAACATCGTCTTTATTATATATAGCTGAACTTGACTTAAGAACACCGTTAGCAGAGAAGAGATGTATTTGGGTACAAAATCCTGGCTTATTCACACAAAAAAATACATACAAAATCCTATTATTAACCGATTTCAAGAAAGGAGATTCTCAATTCATCTCAATAATTTTTTTTTGTGTGTGTTACCTCATAACTCTTTACAGGGTGTACCGATTTTAATGATATTTTTTTTTTATTCGAAAGCTGGTGCTTGTCATGCGGTCCAATTTAAACTAGATTAAGTAAGATCTGACGAGTAGTATTTGAGTTATCTATATTATTTAGTTTGAAGTCAGTTGTTTTGTTCTTTGAAGCTTTGAGATATTAATTTCTCGCCAAGGAATTGAATTTAAATTGCATTATGTAATCATTATGCAATTTGCAGTGTTTCTCGTATGTTATTTATATTATGCATCATTTATTTATTTAAACTAATCCGGTAATATCACCAATTGCATTAGTTATCAAACAACCTTAATTATGCAATAAATTATTATTCATATTATTATTTACATATTATATATTATATTAAATCAGATCAAAATTAGGTAATACAATTATATATAATATATATATTTTAAAGTATTTATACAATGAACTAGTTTTCACCATCATCATGTCATGATTCCATTAAATCATAAAATAATCAACAAATTAATCAGTAAATAAATGTCATATATACTCATTACAATATTGAATATTAAGTACATCATTGTTGCAATTATGTCAGTAAAAATATTTTTTGGTCAATGGATTATATAATCATATATAATCATGTTTGTTGCTCGTCAAAACCATTCAGAAAAAGAAATTAATTCATATACTTAGGTTCAGGCGTTACTTTGCGGTAATTATTCATATTAACAAAAACTTTTTTTTTGTTAAAATTTATAATTTTAAAATAAAGGCAATCAACGTTTTACAAACGTAAAATATATGCACATTCGAGAATACAATCAAAAGTTAAAAATAATTATTATAATAAAGTTTTTTATAAAAGTTAATTTAATTTATAAAATTAATAAGTAAATTGGAAAGCGGAAAGTACTAGATCCATTTGAGTTAGTCGAAACATTATCAAGGTTAAAGTTAATAATAGTCGTAACATTTTGTCAAAAAACAATACCAATGGGTAATATATAATAAATTTCAAGTGACTTATAATATCTGATATGACAACCCTACAAACAACCGATGTTGCGTGGAAAACCAAATGAAATAATGTAGCATTAAAAATATTCATTGAGATAGAATATCAGTTACGCGCGGCTGTAAAGCGTGGGACACTAGGAATTAGAATATAATTATTGTTCCGATTGTTTTACCGAAACTGCATTCATTAACAGCTTTGTGGGTAAATGTAGCATAGTGATGCATAATAAAGAACAAGATTGTTTTTAAAGTGGTTTTTTTGTATTGCTGATAGGTATCCTTTGACCACTATCTCATCTCACCTAATGATAAGTGATTATTAAATGTTATACACAAAACCGGCAAAAACACTCACGTTGGTGATCGAATACGTCGACCCGGGTTTCGAGCATATCAGATGCTTATAGGAGAATTTTATTTCAAAAATGTAAAGTGATAATGCGGTCGAAGATTTTGTTCAGAATAACAGAGAATGACTGGCTCTCAAGGACTGCTGCCGGAACACACCGTTGGGTGCTTGGCGACAGATTTTCTACTTGAGGATGGGAGCTAGTCAGGCCGGGGATTCGCAAAATGCCCCACTACAATGCTATAACGAATGCCATTCTAAGTCAATAATCAGGAACAGCGGCTTAACATGCCATCGAAGCATGGAAGCGCTCACTAGTAAATATGATTACCCATTCAAGTAATGACCGCTGCGAACGTAAACCAGTTGATTGGTTTTAAGAAAGACCGAAAGCTAGATCTTAAGCTAAGAAATAAATATTGACCAGTACAATATGTGATGTTTCTATGAGTAAAATTTAAATTTTATAACACTCTCCGACATTGCTGTATGAAGGTTCCTTGTTTGTGTCATTTTGAAGCGCTTGTAGCGTAGTTTGCTTAGCCGTTCTTAACCGATTAGCTAAGTTAAGCAACGTCCGCTGCGGTCATGAGTTGGATGTGTCTCTATTGGCATTACTACTGAGTAACTGAGAGCTTCCTTGCTTAGAACGGCACGTTAAGCCGTCGGTCCTGGTTATTGTCTAAGGCAGTCGTTATAGCATGGTGTTATGGCATTTTGCGAATGAAATCTGTCACCAAGCACCAAAAGTTCTGTTCCGGCAGCTGTCCTTGAGAGCCAGCAGTTCTAGGTAAGCCTGAACATCTTGGATCACATCACTTACTATCAAATGTGATGAGATGAGATAGTGGTCAAAGGCTAGTTTATCAGCTATATAAAAAAACAACTCAACTTCTTTCTTATTTCTTAGTTGTGACGTCTAGACACTATTTATAGATACATTATATCAATAATGATTTCCTGTCAAACATCCTATGCGGATCCGGGACTTTTGGTCCCACACGTCCTCGGCCATTGTTTGCAATTTGCGACATGAAAATATTTAATAACTATGGGTGGCTACGAATGTATTACAGTCGCATCATGATGATACAACGCTGTATATTATGGATCATACTTTTTTTGGGTTTCATATACAAAGAGCAAAACGGAGCCTTTCTGGTCTCTACCTCATAAACAGAATGAGTTAAAAATCTGAAATTAAGATATTTCTAGACCATTATTATTGAAGCCACAACTAAATAATCTATTCCTTTGACGACTCAAAAACAAAATATAAAATTTACCTGGGAGAGGGAGGAGGGTCCAATATCCGTATCTACATAATATATTTATCTACAAGTAAAGTACAGCTATATTTTTTTTCTATAAAATTAATGATTTTTGAATCAAATGTATCAATTTTAGATACTAAACATATTGAAGCGCTCGTACCGAAGTTTGTTTAGCCGTTCTGAACTGATCAGCAAAGTTAAGCAACGTCCGCCTCGGTCATGAGTTGGATGGGTGACCGCTGGTGACATTACTACTGAGCGCTTCCGTACTTTGGAGGGCACGTTAAGCCGTCGATTTCGGTTGTTATCTTAGGATGGCAGTCGTTATAGCATGGTGGTAGGGCATTTTGCGAATGCCCGCCTGGCTAGCTACCACCCTCAAGTAGAAAATCTGTCGCCAAGCACCTAACGGTGTGTTCCGGCAGCTGTCCTATGCGAGCCAGTAATTCAAGGTTAACATGTAAGACATCTTTGACCACATCATCACTTACCATCAGATGAGATAATAGTCAAAGGCTAACCTATCAGGAATAAAAAATAAAAAAAAAGTTTGTTTTTTTACGGGTTGGGATCCACCATGCGTAGAATAAATTTTATATTAGTTTTAATAAATTATTTTTTTAGGTGTGTTAACAAAGTTTTTTTTCTATGTGGATCGTTGCGGATCCCTAATAGAGCGAGGCTCGACTCTACTTAAGCATTTTTCAGAAGGTGGCTAGTTTTAACTACATTTTAAGAACGTCTTCCGATCGACAATCGACATCGATCGACAAATTAAGTCTCTAGCAAAAGGTAAAAAATCATAAAAAAAGCTACCAAGGTACCAGAATGGGTGCCACTAAGCCTTGTCCAATTCAGCCACAAACGTTTACATCCGTGTTCCTGATTTAAGGATAGTGCGGGATTCAGAAGTACATTACGAGCTTTAAAACTGCTTGTAACATACATTTCTTGTTCATATTGTAAAAAAATATAATACTATTGTAAGTAATTACATAACAGGCTTTCTGTCTGGCTTTAGGAATATTGTCAAATAAGTACTGTTACACTGAATGCCCCTTGGGTAGCCGGGCTAGAACTTTACCCCTTGGTTAGGTGACTAACAGTAAAGGACGGAAAGGTAAAAAGCGCCTTCTGAGGAACCGCTATCCTAAACTGCGATCCCCAAGACGCCTGCCAAGCATGGTGAATAAGGCACCCCCTCCCCTCTCCTTTAATGGCTGTGTTCATAAATTGATAATCAGTTGAATTACTGTATTCTGCTATGTACGAGCAAACTTATCATCGCATAATTGATATTACTACTTGCCTGACTCAATGATAGTAAAAATAACACCCCATTGTTCAATTTGTTTATTTTTTTCATTAACACTTCATCCCTGGAACTAGGAACAACACCATGTTGACGGAAACTGAATATTCTCGCAATTTTGAGCACCGCGCAGTGATAAGATTCCAAAAAGGAAATGCGCCGAAAGACATTTTGATGAAATGTAATCGGTTTTTTAGGATTCTGGGACTGCATATTCGATGGTAAAAATGGGCTCGGCTTTTTCAACAAGGAAGAGAGCTGTCAAGACGACCCCCGCCCGTGCCGGCCAGTGACGGTAGTGACCGAAGAAAATGTACAAAAAGTTTAAAAATTTGATCTGGCCAATCGTAGGTTTAAATTCTAGCAGATATCAGAAGAACTAAAGAGTAGTAAGGAATGAATCGGATAAATTTGCACATGAAAAATTTAGTGCGCGTTGAGTACCGCGAATGCTCACACCGCTCGACACACAGCGACGACTGGCGAGTTGTATGGATTTTTCGGAGTTGTGTCAGAGCGATTCGGACAATATTCGTAACAGCATTGTGACCGTAGACAAAACTTGGATTTGTCAGTATGATCCAGAGTCCAAACAAGAGTCTATGCAGTGGATTAAAAGGGAGAAAAGCCACCAATTAAGTTTAAAGTAATTAAAGTAAGTCTAAGATTGTGGCAACCATTTTCTGTGATAGCGAAGGAATTTTAGTAATCGATTGCTTGCCTAAAGGGACATATGAATGGTAAGTACTACGCCAATTTATTTGGTCAGGCACATGAAGCAGTCGTACAGAAGAGACGTGGAAAGTAGGCGCGCGGATTGCTGTTTCTGCAAGACAATGCGCCCGTGCACACCGCTCGCCTTGCAAGTGATGCCATAACAGCCACTGGGTCAGAAATTGATCATGCATTCTTCGGTCGGAACTGGCTCCCAGTCACTTTATCCTTTTTTTCAAATTTGAAAAAGAAATTACGGGTACAAGATTTTTGGACGACAACGAGATTAAGTCGGCCATTTTCAGGAGAAATTTTCGTTTTTTTTTTTCAACGGGATAAAGTAATTATTTTCACAATATGAAAACTGTATTTCACTTAAAGGGGATTACTTTTAAAAATTAAAAACTACACTTTTCTTTCATTTAGTAGAGTACTTAATGAAAGAAAAGTGTAGTTTTCAATTTTTTTTTAACTTATCAGCCGCCCCTCGTATCTACTTCTACACTAATATTATAAAGAGGATTATTTTTTGTATGTAACGAATAAATTTCTAGACCGATTTGAAAAAATCTTTCACCGTTTGAATCCTACATTATCTTTGATAAGCATAGGCTAAATTTTTTGTTAAATATGCGAAGCCGAGGCGAGCCTCTAGTTACATAAATTAAATAATCTGGCGCCTCGGATGACCATCGAATTCGACCCACGCGGACGTCTTTGCGTTTTTTCACGCTGGCCACTTACTGTTTCACTTAATATTATAAAAGAAAATAAGCGTCTTATCTAATATATAGTATGGGTAACCATACCATTAGTAGACAATATCTTACAAGATATTACGTACGATATGCTCCACGGTACATGCACATTCGGGTCTAGATCATGCTCCATAGACGCTGATAGATCAGCACCATATATTGTTAACAACACAAAGAAATGAGTTATTATGAAATCTTGGTAATCAATAGATCTGGACGCGACCTTCAATTGTTGAGGAACGCGGTCGAAGAGATCAGAACAATTAGTGCAGATCTGCAGATAGGAGTACAACCTTTATGGTGAACGAGGTGTCGTAACGGTAGTTTATCAGTTAGACGCCCGTAGAATCTTTGTAGATAATTATTGACGGTTGAAGTGCCTCATAAACTGGGATGAACAGAACAGCTATATAATCAATTAACATCAGGTGAGATAGCAGTCAAATTGATATAAGCGGGAAACGCCTATGTACCATTAGACAAATAAAAGAATTAATGGATTCATACATAGCCACGTATTGCCAGACATATTTAGGTTTCGTGTAATAGAGGAGAATATTACCACGTACCGGGTCTGCTACAGAAAAACCCAATAAATTTTCCGTCAAAAAAATCAGAAGCGGCGTTTTTATACATAAAAAATATTAGACAAATAACTATAATTTAGTTCATGGCTCCTACAGTGGTACCGGGACATTTACAATTCCACAATTCTCAAATTCAAACTGTGTGTTATGTACACTGATGATAGGAAGGTTGAAGCTCCCTTGTACACAAAGTCAACCCACGAGCGACTAGCCATATGACTAACTCTCGCCGACTCTATGCAGGATGTCCCAACTCAACAGTCAACATTCCGCGCGCCATTTTGCGCCAGAAATTCTCGAGGCCTAGTTTGAACTTTGGCTTCTTGCAAAGAATTTGACAAGGCGAGAAAATTATACATAAATATAATATCTATATGTATGATAAAGCGGACCCGATAAGTAAAATAAATTGTTAAATTCGGTACCATGTTGTTATCACTATACTCCCATTTCACGGTTCGACTTTCACAAGTTATTTCATATTTTTCAGTGTTAGAAGTCAGTTCCGTTTTAAACCGTTTTTTTTCCTTTAGTGATACATAATGCTTACAAAATCGATTTTCTCTCTCCCACAATACACAATACTGGTCACCATCGACGTTGTTATTACCATGTTATCGAGGTTAAGCTTAGTGGCAAATACTTTTTATAATTATTTGATATAGACGGAGTATCCACATAACAAACATACACAAAAAAACAAAGTGGAATTGGGAACCTTTGAAATCGGTAAAAAATAAAAAGTTTAAATGGATTTTACTATGGGAAGTAGGAAGCACAGACCAGCATTAACGAAGAGTATTGAAGTATCGATTAATAATTTAAAGCATGTGTACAATAAATTATTCGATTGGAAACCGTGCTCGGCGAGCTGCGGCCGCGGCGGGCAGCACGCGACGCGCGCACGGCACGCCGCACTTTCCCGCGACCACACATTTTACTTTCAAACGCATACTAATATGTCCACATTTTTCAAACGATTATACATTCGCAATAGTTTCAACTGAATAATTCACTGCATGGTGGAAGAGCATTTTGCGAATGCTTGTCTATTTAACGGGTCATCCAATAGTAACTTCCGAACTTCCGAACAGTTGATAGCGGCTATAAAGCATCTGTCAAATGGGCTGTCATTTATTCATTCTGATTTGCCAAATCAACATTAGTGGATTTCGTTTAACAACAACTGCATTTTTTTTTCTAAATGTGTGTTCTGTATGGGCAACGTTCCTAATTTTCATCGAAAAATCATCTTCAGCGATGAGGCCCATTTCTGGATGAATATGGGTGGTATATAATACGTCAACAAACAAAATGTTCACATTATTGTGTTAAGGCTTGAAGGGTATTGTTGCCGGTGAAATTACAGTCACATGAGACTTTATGCTGAGGATGATTAGCGCTTGGCTAAATAGGTATAGTGGTAGAACTTCCTCGAACTATCTCGCACAAAGAGTTCCACAGCTAGCAAGTGTTACCAATATATGAACTGGTGGTGAAAGGCAAGCCTATCATAGAGATAAGTAAAGAGGCCTTTAGGGTTACGCATTAAAGAAAAATATATTTGTTGTTTTTAATCACAGCTTCAAAATGACATATAATAAAAAGTTGTTTGAAGTATTTGTTGATTAAAAGATTGTGTACATAATATACCGAAATGTCAGATTTCTAACAACCTATTTAAGATTTTGAGATAGCCCCGTAAAAAATGTCTAAAATTGAAGGTTTTTATATACCTATAACTATTATGCTTTTTTTTTTTAATATTCATAATTGTTCTGTACTCAACGAGGTAAGGCAATTATACCAAACGTTCTAGGATGCAAAAAAAAGGTTTTATTGTCCCCACTGAAAAACATTTGTAAATTCTATAATATTCATCTTTTGATCAAAAATCTACATAAAATATCGAAATTCCAGATTTGTGACTCTTCGCGGTTATGAGCTATAAACCCTGCATACATACCTACGCACATACACTGCGGCATCTGGGCTCCGTTAGGGTTCTAAGACTCCATTTTGCCGTTTGGTCCATTTTATTCTAAAAATATTTATAGCTTTATAAAGACTGCCTAACATTTCTAGTAATTTCATTGTTTTACTATCTTCTAATCTTGCAGTTTGTACATAGATACCGAATTGAGCTCATGAAGTGATGATATGGAAAAGCCGCTCGCCTAATTGAAAGCGTCACGACCATAACGATAAATATATATTTACAGTTGCTGTGGCACTTTTCCCACACTGCTTGACACTGCACTCGTCACTCCAAGAAATAAGTATTTATGTCTCGTTGGGCCAGTTGCACGTCTAAACACATTAGTGGCACTGCGGAGGTCCTAACTAAGAAGGACTCTTGCTGACGAGATCTACCAACAATTATGTTATTGTTCGTTTTAATCGAGGTCTTTGGTTCAATCTTCGGACAGGAAATTAGTAGCAGTCTATAAGGGTCAAACTTCACGTCGAATGGCAACATTCTGGGGCCAAAATATACCCGGTGAAACGCGGGTATTAATGATAACTCTACCTGTCTTTTCGGAGATGTTTGCACGCTTTTGTATAGCTTAAAACCTGTAACTCGTACAAGGATTTACATACTTACAGAATAATTACCAACCCGGTTTAGCACGTCATATATTTGTTCCAGTAGTCCTATTTACAGAATTACATTCAACATGGAATCCTTTTGTTTTGCAGATTCACAAGGAAGGAAGCCTGGCAGCGGATGAGGACTTTAGGCCAACTCCAATTCCACTCAACGATTGGAATGGCAGCAGTCGTGAAGGAGTACAGGATGCAGAGAAACACAGCGCGGCCGCAGGATCGCTCCAGGAGATCATCGCGAGTGACGCACCCCCCGTCGTTGCAGCTGTCCCCGCGCACTACTGGGAGGACGCTCTTAGGCACAGCGTATATCTTACTCTTGTCAGAGACAAAATCGATCAACTTATAGCTAAGGGTTCCTTCATATCCCCCGACACCAAACCCGATCAGCACGCGCCGAAAGAAATCGACGATCACGACTTATGGGAGAAGATCAAGACAGCACCTTTTGACAGACTAAACACCGAGGAACCTGCATATTTAGGCGACATTGCAATCATTGCGAAGGGCCGACTCTTGGAACAAAATAGTGGTCTGAGATTCACCGAAGACGAAATGTCTAAAGAGAAGTGCAGAGACAATTGCACAGAGGACGTTAAAGCTTACTGGTCGGTAAAACGTGTTAGACAAAGAGACGCGGAGACCGTACCAGGGAAATACCACTACGAGTTGACCTTTTCAGTCAGTTCACAAACTCCAAAGAAACAAAATAAGCCATATGAAAATCCCGTACGGACGTTCACCGTTCGAGAGGGAATACCCACAGAACACCCGCAGCATCGAATTCATGAGCCGCCATCTCCTGTACACAGGCCTCAACGAGCGGTCTGGTTCCATAAGAATATTGTGCCGACGGCACCTCATCAGCACCGCAATGAAGAACTAGACTTGGACAGACTATTCTCGTCATGGTTCTCTTTAGACGAGGAGGACGAGCCACCGACCAAACGATACAAACAAGGATCTTATGTTCCTCAGATGCAATCACAACGTTCCAAAGTAGGATATGTCGGAGCACCTACAGGACATCATAATCAGAAACAATTATTACCATACCCGCACAAATCTAAATCTCAAGCTACATATAAATACGGCCGGCCACCTCTTGGGCCGCCACCCTACTCACATCCTCAACAACATTATCCGGACATGGAAACAATACGAAATCAAAACCAACACATTCCTTCACAGTCAGAATACAATTATTTTTCGATAAACAATGTAAAGACAACAAAACCTGCAGTATTACCGACACCACCTATCTCATATGCACCATTAAACATAACAATGGAAATGTCTTATAATTCTAATGTAACGGAGAGTACTCCAAAAGATTCCGAAATAATAACGGGTTTTACGATGTATTCAAAGCCTAGACCCTCGCCTACTAAAGTTAGTTATTTCCCGGAACACGTGCGACCGCCCGTATTCAATGCTCCACCAGGAGTCTTCGTCACCATGGATAAGAAACCCTTCAAGCCCATGCCACCACTTAAATATTTGCATTCACAAAAGACAATTAAGCACAAACCCATAGATTTTCGACCGAGTCCGCAAGTCTTAGATGCTCAATTTTCTGACCCTTTGTCCGTCCCATCAACGGATGCATTCCGGCCAATTACAAACGGTTACGGAATTATTAACAATACTGATTCGAGTGAATCAGCCGATGATGACATTAGAGCTAAGCCCATTCGAAAATCGAAACCTCCGAAAAAACACGATAACGTAAAAGCACATCGAACCACTACGAGTGCACCAGAAATAATCACTGCACACAACGAAGTTTTAGAAGAAATGCACTGGGCTAATATTTTGGGGGCGTTTGCTAAAACTACACCCATGGTGCACAAGAAAATGAATGTCAGTGAAACCACTACTCCTATACCGTCAACTACGGTTTCGTCAACGACAACCGTATTGACACCGAATAGCACCGAAAGTGAAAAGATCACGACAGCAACAAATCCGACTAAAACCAGACGCACACGACCACCGCCGAAGTTTGTGAAGCCTATAAAAGCGAAGAAGCACAAACGTGTTACTTCTACAACGACCACATCGACAACAACGACTACTGAAAAACCTCACCACAGAAGACCAGCACAGGACTTGACACCACAGGCTAGTTCTGCCGCCACAGGTACCACTAAATCTACCTGGCAGCCAAGCAGTAAGATTTATAACGCTACTATTTTGACTACTCAGACAAGCAATAACGAAACAAATGTAACATCAACAACACCAGAACCTTCCACTACAACTACGAAGGTTGTCCCGACAACATACCGCACTTCAACGACAACACAACAAAGACCAAATACAACTGAATCACCGAACACCACCACTGTAACGACAACCATTTCGACAACACAACCTAAAAACAAGAACCGGTTCAGACAATCAACATTGATGAATAAAGGCACCTCAGTAAATCACGATAAATGGAGCTCACCTCATCTGATAGAGAATAAAACCACTATAGATAGACATAGGTTAGCACAAAAACTTTCAGGGAAATTTCCAAGAAGAAAAGGGTCGAATTTCCAGGGGTATGCGTCCACGACTAGGAAAATAGTTGATGCGGAACGTGACAGAGAAGATCACAGAGACTATGTGTCTAAGCTCAATCTAAATGTGCTTAGTCTTAGCAGTACTACTGAGGCCACAACTAAATCTGTTCCTTTAACGACTCCAAGACCAACACAAGCAACATACAAGGATCTCACCACAGCTCAGCAGAATGATAAGAGTGAATTAGACTATGCAAGTGGTACTGAAGATCCGGAAGAAAATGATGAAGATATAGAGGAGGCCGAAGACGATAGCGAACCTGCCGAAGAACAAGAAACAAAGGATCAAAATGAGTATATTTTTGATACTTCTACAACGAACACAGTAGAATACTCTGGATTGAGTGAAAATTTCAACGAAGTCGACCCAGGTACAGCAACAACCACAGAAGAGACTGTTGTGGCATCGCAACATTCAGTTGTGAAAAACAAAACTAAATGTAAAAAGAAGAAAGATCAAAATCAGGAGAGTAATCCAGTAGTAAAACCTCCTAGTGAAATAGAAACTGAAGTATCAGTAGCTCCCTTAGAAATTACAACAGAAAAGCTATCAACGGCAGACTTCTTTAATGAAATATTTGGATTAACCATGGATCAAACCGAACCCAATAGCAATCAGACTGAATCAAAATATGTGGATAATGATGAAGACTTAGAAGAGTTTCTTGAGTCAATTAATGGAAAGAAAGATGGCAAAGATATAAAGGATGACGAGTATGAAGGTGAGGACACAGACAATAATGATGAGAACTCACCTTTCAATAATGACGATGACAACAGGTATCCAAGAAATGCTGATGCATCATACGAAGACTATCAGGACAGCTTTTTAGGACTAATGGCCATGGAATAGACTGAATTTTCTCTTACTATCCTTAGTTTAAAAATCTCAATTTTGCAGCTTTAATTCATCTTTATTTTAACTGATCTCATTAATCAGACCAGATTTTCTACTTGTTACCGTGAGGTTCAAATACAAATTTAATAGAGCATTTAATTAACGCCAGAGGATTATTTGCAATGTAAAAATCAATTTCCATACGATATTCATATGTAAATATTTCTTTGTTTATTAAATTATTAGGTTTAGATTAAGAGATTTTATAAAATAAATTATTATTTAATAAATTATTTTTAATATTTAATTTATCGTTCATCTTACCTGCGCCTTCCATGGAGTATTTGTAGATAGGTTCAGGTTTCAGAGGTACAAATGCTGCAAATGATTCTGGCGTGATGTCCTTTATTCTCTGATGATAGGATAATCTGTGAAGAACAAGTACAGGTTCTAATATAACTATTTAATGGTAGAGTGGTGTAAAAAGTCACTTTGGAACTTCAAGCCCTGGTTCCAATCTCTGGGCCTGATAGTTATAGGGTTTTACTGACAACGAAATTAGCAGTCTGGTGTTTATAACTATGCCCAGTAATTGACAATAGGCTCGCCACTTATAACATTGGACGTAAACATCTCTATCAGGCGGTATGTGTGAATTCTGAGACTCCTATGGCTTTCCCATATTATATTTTTATATTTACGAGGGCTGACCCAAAAGTAATGACTAATGATAATCGAAATGTAATTTATGAGTCTGAGTTAATTTTATTTTAACATAGTCACCTAAAAACTCAATCTGTACCACAGAGCGCAAATTCCTTTAGAGAATAATTTTCATCTAGACTCTCCCAAAGCGCTTCTACGGCGCTCATCATCTCACTACTGTCGTTATATTTCTTGCCCTTGAGTTGGCTTTCAATCTGGGGAAAGAGATAGAAGGAAGAGAAAGAATCGTTAGGAGCCAGATCTGGAGAATAGGATTTGTGGTCCAGAAATTCGAAGCCCGCTTATTGAATGGCAGTCATCGTAACTTCGGATTTGTGCGCTGGCGCGTTGTCTTGGGGAAACAGCACTCCAGGTCATAGACTAATAGACTGTTGTTTGGTCTCAAGATCAACGAGATGGACCCAGGTTTCATCTATTGTTAAAAATCTCTTCAACAATGTACGCCGCGCTGGCTTGGAAGTTTTCAAGAAGGAAGTTATTGCTCTTGAACTGTCATGTTGTTTCTTCTTTTGTTCGGCGGTTAACATTCTTGCTCCACCACCACCGGGGAGGATCCTCTGAATGCTGCAAGTCACCGAGATCTCATAATCTCGATGACTTCAGCTGATTGCCTGATGGTCACTCTTTGGTCAGCCAATACAAGATATGTCGATGTTCTACCCAGCCTGTACTGTTTCCTTGTACCAAACATGCAACTGTATATGTATAGAGGAGCTGAGTCTCCTAATGTTTTTCCAGGAAATCGGCGTGTAGGTCTTTAGTATTTTGTTCAGGAAGAGGTACTTTATGAATTTATTTTTTCTCAATTTTCGTGTTATTGCTCCAACTGTTCGTATTCAAATGAAAGTAAATTCCTTAGTTTAGTTTAGAATGGCCTTCGATGTTAGCTCTATAGCCCTGGCGGGGCAATAGAGCTAGGATTGTTTGGGAAGATCGGGACTAATTGCCCCGGTACAAAAATGGCATTGTAACTTTGAGATTGGACCATACAGATATTTACACTGTGGCTATTTGGAAAAAATTTGATTCCAGGGATTATTCACTTTTCTATGTTTTTTTTTTCTCTTGGACTAATATTAAACTAAGCGTATAGCGTGGCATATAGAGCTACCATATTTTATTAAGAATTTTCGGCCTACTAGAAATACCTGGTTATCATTACTTTTGAATCAATGTCGTAGGCAAGGTTAAGGGCGACGTAGCAATATTTGACATAGAAGTTAAATATGATAAAATATTATGTACGTAAAGAGTTATTATTACATTTACATACTTTCAAAGCACACAATTTCCATCACCAGTGGGACTTGAATCCACGTCCACCCACTTTACGCACCGGTGCTCGGTCATTGGGACTGGCTGGAGTGATGCGAATTTTGTGCCCTTATTTTCTTTTTTAACCGTTATAGGCAATTGTGCGGTCATCAACCGTGTTACTAGACTTTATCTGACTGAAAGTAGTGCTTTTGCAAGCACTTAACTTTCTTAAATGATGTTGCTACCCTTCTATATAGATAGTTGGTTATACATAGAGTAACTTTAGTATTTAGGACTATTTAGGAAGGGTTACTATTATTATTATTTCTTAGGTGATAGCTTCTGACGTTTAGTTAACCAAAATCCGTACATGCTTGTTTAATAAAATTTCACCTTCTAAAACATGATGCAACCACCTGAATGGTAATTGTTTGAACTAGTGGAGTAACATAAGTGAAACTTGAATAGATGGAACATTTGCTAACATAACACTTTTTTGGTGATAGATATAACAATGATAAAGCATCTTTGAAATTCCATTTTCTTCTTATTTTGGAAGTCGTGGCTTAATTACTACTGTGGCTTAACTCAACTAAAACGCTAACACTAGCTTGAGGACACTAAACTAAACAGTATTTTATTAAGTTTGTGAATCACCTGAGGCATTTTCCAAGGACCTCCCTTATAAATCTGGGTTTGGGATGGTCTGCATCAAGCTGTGCGCAACCCTCCCAGTCCTCCCAAGACCAGCGGTATTGAAAATTGCTCAAATGGTATGAGAACCAATTCACAAATCTGCAAATTAAACACATAGTTTTGTTTTCATTTTCATACTTAAAGCTTATATGCTAAAGCAGTTTTTTATGTTATTGTGACGGAACAAGGTCGATGCCCACCTGATGTTAAGCGGACTAACCTCTGCCTATAACAGATAAATTTCGTCACAAGTCACGAATTGCACTGCGCCCGTTACCTTGAGACATAGTTGTTAAGTTTCATGTGCCTGTAATTTCACTGGCTCCCAAGGACTGCTGCCGGAACACACCGTTAGGTGCTTGGGACAGATTTTCTACCTGACGATGGCGCCCACCTGGCTAGCCAGGTGGGCATTTGCAAAATGCCCTTGCACCATGTGGTGAGGCTCAAGCCCGCGGCAGGATTCGCAGAGCAGACCTTGTCAAAGTAATCTTACACTGCTATCCTCAAGACGCCTGCCAAGGGTTAAGGCAATTCTATGGGTGGCAATTATTTCCTCGGTGTACTGCTTATTCTCAATACATTAGTGGAAAGGCACCCGCTAGTACCAACCTTCCTGGTTACCTTCAATTAGAAAATCTGTCACCAAACACCTAACTGGTGAAGCCTGTTTGACATCATCACTTACTATCAGGTGATATTGCGGTCAAAGGCCAGCCTATCAGCAATTAAAATGAAACACAGAAATAACATACAGTAAAACCTTATTCGCGGATATAAAAAAATTATTAATTTCCTGTATTCGCGGATAACTATTTCGCTATTCGCGGATACAGTCGGTATAGGCACGGTAATGTTATCTATACAGTATTTCAACTTCATATAAACGAACGAATCGCGAGCTATACCTATAAGCGTATCGATCTCAGCCTGCGATCGGTACGCAGACAGACTCAGACAGTCGCGACTGTGCCGCAGTAACGAATGGACGGTGTGTTATTTTTTTAACAATAACCGCGCGATATTTTCACTAAAAATAAGTTTATGTACATATTACATATTTAATATGACGAGTAGGATATATTGTGCTGTTTTTGGTTGCATGAATTCGTCAAAAACACATCCAGAGATAACTTTTTTTAGATAACCTGGAAACTGACTAAATAGTTAACGGTACATAAGCTGTGTCGGTTTAATGGACTAGTATTTCCTTTAATAACCCGAAACAAAAATGTGTCGATTAATAAAAAAAGTGAATAAGCTATAGGAAAGTGATTTACACGAATGAAATAGGTAGTTTTAAGCTATATATTAGAATGCGGATTTTTTATACTTTAAAATTTAATAATGAAGCATTTCGTACGTCTCACAAATATTTTTCAGTCGCAAATTTTTATTCAAATATAAAAATGGTTTTTTAATTAAATCTACCTACTAGTCAAAAACAGACATAAAAAGATTATTAACATCTCAAAACAGTGCATTAAGAATAATGCTGGCTTAAGGAAACGCACATCAGTGTGAGAACACTTTAAAAATAACAAAATCATGACAGTAATATCCATGTCTATATACAACTGTCTACTTGAAATATATGATGCTAATTTGCCAAGAAACAAAGAAGTACACACATATAACCTACGAAACAAAGATAATCTATTTAAACCAAGTCTAGATTAGTAAAAGTAAAAAAGCAGGGTTTCTATAACAAAATTTGCATGTTCAACAAGTTGCCACCTAGTATAAGAGAGATAAGACCCGCAAATCAATTGAAAAGAAAGATAAAGCTATTTTTCGAATTAAACCCTTATTATTCTTTAAATGAATTTATGAAGACGCATCTTATTAGAATCTTCGTTCTCGCCACAAATAAGCCTTGTGTAACAAATTATATAGTTGAAATTTATTTTCATGATTATAATGTATGGGACTAATAATAATAACGTATATTTGATGTAAATCAGAATTTAAATTACCATAATTATTGTATGAAATAATAATTGTTATGTACTGTTGACATTTTAATTAATTTATATATGTGGACATATTCTATTAAAAGATAATTTTAGACATTGTTATTATTAATCCTATTAATTTAATTTGAAATTGTATTTATTTTATTTTATATCAATATTGTGAACCATACATTGTTTAATTGTTTAAATATCTTATCATTATCAAATTTATAGTGTAAATTGACTTGCCTAGTGTAGCTGTCGATATTATAAGGCCAATAAATAATTCTATTCTATTCTAAAATAACACGCATTTTTAGTGAACACTTCCTGTTCATTTCACAATGAATTTTATTTGTTTATATAAAAAAAAATATATTTACAATCACAAAACTAAATGGAAACACAAAGTAGGCAAATGTAATTAAAATGCTGGAGGCGGGTAGCCCTATCGCAGGTTTACGTACAGCGCGGCTGTAGGTAGTTATTTCAACGACAGAGCTGAGTTAACATACTGTATAGATAATATTACCGTGGTATAAGTGTCTTTTATTAACGCATCGGCATCCTTTGAGTACTACTGGCACGTGTCGGTGCAACATTTACAAAGGCTTTTGCGGATGCACCGAAATAATAAATATACAAAGAAAAATAAGTCATATGGCAATAAGACATATTTTTCTTTTTATAATGTACTGTGCCAAAAGTTCGTTGTCAAATGAGGCCACCGCCGCTGTATTATGTATGCCGCTGTCCTTTATTAAAAGTCGCATTTACAATGGTCAGTGTCTTATTGTAAATTGGTGAAAAAGAAAATTGCTGACGCCACTGCCGAAGATCAACCCGAATTGAAGGACCTTTTAAAAGTGGCAAGAAAAGAGGAAATTACTAGTTCTTTAAACCTTTGTCTAAACCAGGTAATAATTGGTATGTATTGTTAAAAAAACGAGTTCCGTTATGAGACTAAATTGACTTTTCTTTTATATTGAATTCTTGGTAAAAGTTTCCCCTACATCAGTACTAATATTATAAATGCGAAAGTAACTCTGTCTGTCTGTCTGTTTTTGCTTTCACGCCAAAACTACTGGACCGATTTGAATGAAATTTGGTATGGAATAGTTTGAGACCCGGGAAAACACATAGGATAGTTTTTATCCAACTGCGCAAAAAGAGGTTAATGTTTTTGCGCGATAACCGACATACGCGCGGGCGGAGCCGCGTCCGGAAAGCTAGTTCCTAATAAATTACCGTTCCGTATCCACGATTTCTGTATTCACGGAATATTTACGGATCGTATAATCCGCGACTGATAAGCTTTTACTGTACAAAATAAATTGTCATAGGATTATGTTATGACGCGTATGCCTACTACGAATATATATGTAAAGAAGTAACTCTCATACAGTTACCGCTTTGATTTTAGTCTACAAATTAACAAAACATGCACAAACTTCCAAACTCAATTGTATTGGTTAATGGATTTGGTGCTTATAAATGAATCACATTTAATTGGTCGCCTCAAGGTAATGTTGTTGCGCCGCACCGTACGCCGGGTCAAGTAGGGTTCTCCTATTTTTGAGCTTGACTTGCATTTCTTTACATATTTATTTGTAGCATGTATACATATATATATATATATATATATATATTGGAATGTTTAAGCTTTTTATATTTCTATAACTTACTTCAATGTTTAATTACGACATTTTTCGAAAAAGTTGTTCATCACCCAACCTTTTTTTTATGTTATTGTGACGGAACAAGCTCGAGGCCCACCCGGTGTTAAGCGGACTAACGTCGGCCGTAGCAACAGATGCATTTCGTCAAAAGTCACGACTTGCACTGCGCCCGTCACTTTGAGACATAGCTGTTAAGTCTCATCACTCATGTGCCTGTAATTTCACTGGCTCTCAAGGACTGCTGCCGGAACACACCGTTAAGTGCTTGGCGACATATTTTCTACTTGAGGGTGGTCGCAAGCCAGGCGGGCATGCGCAATAAGCCATTCCACCATGCGGTGATGCTCAAGCCCTTAGCGGGATTTGAACCATGGACCTGCTGCGCGGCAGTCCATAGCCAATGCCACTGAGCCATCACTGCTTCGAAACCTCTATCTATTAGTAGGTCAATGATGACTATGTATAAATTATTAATATCTCACCTATCAAAACATGCCACATTCATGGTATCAATCCTCATAAACAATATCTCTGTAGCCTGAGCCAAAACTTGAGGCATAGTCGATGGCTGCAGCTTACATAACTCTATCAAAATGGATCCATAGCAGATCTCCAAGTATCTTGGCCGCGGGAGATTGAATAGTTCTGCAAATATAACTTCCACAATACAATACTCTAAAGGTATTTTTGCCTTGTATGGGAAGCAAAGTAGTTGTGCTGCACATTCTTTCCTCTCCAAATGGTAAGCCTCCAAAATGTTGTGAAGATGTTCTTCAATGAGGAATCTCTCGATGGAATGAGCTCCAGGCAGAACCGGGCCATCAGGGCAGTCAGTATAGTCAAACATTCGGAAAATTACACGTGGCATTGGATATGTGTCATTGTCATTATGTGGAGGTGGCTGAAATAAAGTATTAAGTATATATATATATAGTTATATGCCTCTATATAATTTATAATACTTTTTTTATTTAGATTATCATGTTTCCACAATGAATAAAAAAGACAAACAACTTGAACACAACATAATAAAAATTATGAAATCAGTAAGTACACTATTCAATCATTTTTATATAATATACTTATGGCACTTCTAATAAAATGGCCCTTTAAAATGAAGTTCTGGCATCCCGTAACTACAGATAGAAAATACAGATTTTGTTTTATCTCACTTAATGTTAAACTTGTGGAGACGACTGGAAATATATTTTTTTTTTTTTAGGGAGGGCAAAGATGCTGGCTGTGCGATCGTCCAGCTCCACCGGATTTTGGGCGAGGGCCTGACCCTACAATAGCCCGGGGATGGAAATCATCAGTGGGCAAGGCTATAAATCTGTAGCCTTGGTCTCTCTCTTTCATCTCACACTGCGATCACCAAGACGCCTGCCAAGCGTGGGGATTATGGCAGACCCCCCATAATGGTGGAGGCTGTATTCAGCAGTGGACAATCCGGCTAATACAGAGAGTACAAAGCATGCTATTTTACAACTTTGTGTGTTGATTATATTTGAGTGCGTGAGACCTACCCATCCGGTACATTAGCAGCGGCGGCAGCGTGATTGTCACGTTACTGACATTCACGCAGCCGCCGCTAGAACATTGATTTGCACCAAAAACTAGAGCGTAATATTATATGTGCCGACCTTTGGCTCAAAGAATTATAAATAAATGTATTTATTTAGAGAAAATGTTATTCAAAATGATCAACAACTAAGAGCCAAATGCCCCGAATTAATACATAATTTGGAAAACTATAAAATGTATGTATAAAATTTATAAGTTGAAATAATCATGTCACAACCTCCCTAACTTAGAAGATGTTTGTTTACATGAGTTTTAAAAGGGCCATGAATGTGTTTTTTAAGATAATTTTGAGAGAACTGAAATAAACAATAGTGGAATAGATTGATTATAAAATACCTCTATATACAATAAGGAATTAAGATTCATCGATTTCCCCATGATGCAGGTAAGTCTGTTCTATAATTTCATAACATGTAAGATTACCTATCTGCTGATTATATTTTGTTACTAATGTTGTCTAGTATTATTCATTTTGTAATAGTTCATACTTATGTTAGTAGTAATGAAGGTAATTAAATTAAGTTACAGTTATAGAAAAACCTCATGAAACCTCGTGAAAATATTTAAAATTTGGAATTATTTATATTAGGCACTAGACACTGAGGAAACAGTAAGTATGTAGATCCATCCATCAGATATCAGCATTATACCACCATAGTCTAGCCTAGGGTTTTTAATTGTTGATAGCAATTAAAAACCCTAGGCTAGACTTAGTCAACATAACATTACATAGTTAAATTTAATACTTGAAAACATCAAAGTTGTTTCATTACCGTATCTACACATAGTATTAATCTTAGGTAGAGTACATATATTATGAAAATTGTTTAATCAAAAGAAATACATAATATGCCCCCAAATCCCCAACAAGTTGAAATTTTAAGCCATTTTTTGGTATGGGTTTATCTCAAAAACTAAACTAGTTGAGATTATATTAACTACCAACCTAAGGTAGATAAACTAGTCTCAAACATGGTATGCAACTTATCTGTTATTTAATCAAAAATATTGAAAATGATGATTTATGATGTGTTTCAAATAGTAAGATCAAAACCAGTTTTTTTTGGTAGGTTGTTTAATTGCAGACCCCTGCAAGAGTGTAGCCTGACTGCCGATTAGTTAGTTTTTTTAAGACATTTGTTGTTTAACTATTTCTACTGTAGCAGTGAGAGCAAAATTTTAGATTTGAGATTATTTCCAAACAGAAAATAATATTCTTTTACCTGAATAGTAGGAAGTGTATGCTGCAATGCCTCACATAGAATTGAATCAAATGCAAGATATGGCCTCGGAATATGCTTTTCTGACCAGTTGTCAGTCTTTAACTTCTTAATCTGTGCCCAGAGGCAATCCAAGTATTCCTCCTGTAAGTGTGGGCTATCTGCGGACCACACTTTAAGAGCTGGCCAATGCTTCTTACTGCGCTTGTTCAGAAAAACTTCAATAGTTACCAATAAATGGTCAAGTTGAGATTCTTTTTTTTCGTATAACTCACGGCCTACCCATGGAAGTGCTGAGAGAACAGAAAACACAAACCAATCTCTTCTGACTTGTGGCACATTATCTTCGTTTGCACAGTCAACTAAAGTCTCCAATAATGTCAGTAGAGATGAGGCAGCCAAGACGTGGCAGTTTACCAAGTCTGCTATGAACCTGAGACAGTATCTTGCAGCATTCCATTTCCCAGATTTTAGGTTATCCTTAAAAGTCTTCACAATGTACTCTACGAATTCTCCACCAAAATTGTAGTTCTTAGCATTGAGCAAACCTACTAACGTTGCATATATTGTGCACTTCTCAGGCATACGTATAGCGCAGTCAGTGAGAATACGCAAGATCTTGACGCGGAACGTACTCAAGTCGGCTTCTAGGACACTAGCCAATCCTTCGAGATTACTCTCCAAACTAGAACTACTTTTCTCACCAACCCTCAAAATGAGGGACTCTAATCTATCCTCGATTTCTTGGTTTTCTGATACACGACGCCTCTTTCGGTGTAGGCGCTCTGAAACATATTGAAAACTTAATTTTATATTACTCAATTTTACAGAACTTAACCCTAAAACGTATTAGTATACATACCGTAACCATCATCATCATCATGTCCTCTTCTGCGGTTCATAGCTGCAGGCTCCAGTTTGAAATTTTAGGAGCGAAATATGTGTATATGTTTAAACTTATGTTAGAACTATTCCAGAAAATAAAACGTACCAAGTTACTCTGAAATAAATCGAAACAACCGAAACAAACATAAGCTGCCTTCCAATTCACACCAAAAGCGATTTGATCGTTCAGTTGTAATCTCCGTTCCGTTTCACTGATATCGCGCTAACGATGATCCATTTAGGCAGCTTTCCGATACACGCCATAATCGATTTTTGCGATGTAATTCTCCATTCTGATGCAATAAAATCGAGCCAACGATAGTCATTATGATGTCACAGATTGCATTGTTAACTACGCCATCTTGCGATTTCAACGATCACGGTAGAAACTGAAATCACAGTGAGTGATTGCGATGCGCCAGAAGAATTATAACATTAAAACGCTGTTTTAATTTTGATGATTATATAGGTACTACTTTTGGGTTAACAATTATTTATTTGGAGTCATTTTGCTTGAATAGAATAGCGAGATGTTAAAACTTTGGTTGTAAATTTACATTAAAATGCGGGTTTAATTTTGGTCACAATTTACAATTTTTATCTGTTATTATATAATATATTATGGTAATATATCTGGTGGATAGTTAAACATAAGCCATTATTTAATACCAATGCTTGTACATTTCCACATAATATAATAAGGAATTTATGTTTATTACTAGCTGTACTCGGCGGTTTCATCCAATTAGTTACTGATACAAAGTTATGTTAAGTAACATTATCATGTTTTAATCCATGGCATATACTATGTATATTCCAAGTTTTGTTCTTATTAATTCCGCCATTTCACGTGAAAGAGACAGATATATATCATTCTCATCATTCATAATATTAGTGTAACCAATTATATTAAAATAAGTAGCAACTTAACGAACGTAGTTCTTATCACACATTTTCTTTTTCAAGGGTAGTTACGATCCGTAACCCTTATATAGCGAGGCTGGACTAGCACTTGGTTGATTTTTCATGTTTAAAGATTGATTGATTGGCGTGTAGTAACAATTCAAGTCCAAACTCCAAATACATAATTGCAGTATCGAGCATTTTTTTATAATATTATCAGTTGATCGAATCGATAGCGGGCACCCCCATTGGCAATACATATTTGATTTTGAATCTTGTAGTTTTACTTCATTTAATTTCCATGCCAGGAGCAGTATTATTGTTATATGCCAGGAGATCAAATTATTTAGTTTTAGGTTAGCTGTGAATGGTGACTGAGGTTTCTGCTGGTTATGATCATGTAGAAACGTTGTTATAATAAACTTGGACTGGAACAATAAAAATGGTTTAAAAATAAAAATGAATTTAAATCCGTTACTTTCCGTAGGGTTAGCTAAGTATAAACTTGTCGAATATATTATGGGCTGTAGTTTTCGTGAGATAAATAAATATATTAGTATTTTTATGAGAAAACTACTTTCTGGGTAATAGTATCCCTAACTCAATGAAAACCCTAATAATTAATGAAGATGCATGAAAATATTGGGGTCACGTGTAAGCCAAGACTATCTTCTCTAGTCAGTTAGTACGAGAAAAGAATGGCAAAATTCCATGGAAGTAATATTTTCTCAGCTTAATTAATAAAATTTATGAAAATTGTAACTTTCCTGAAACCTGGATACATCAAATAATAATTTCAATTTTAAAACCCGGTAAAGACCCATTAAGTCCGTTGTCATATAGACCAATCGCGTAATCATCAGTGATGATAAAAATCTTTGAAAACCTTCTTAAAATTAGGCTGGAATGGTTATTGGAACATCGGGAAAATTTATCGAAGTCTCAATTTGGATTTAGGAAAGGTTTTGGTACAACTCATAGTCTTAGTATATTCATGTCTGATATACGTATAGCTTTTTCTAGAAAATAAAATTTTGTTGCAGTCTTTTTAGACATTAAAGGTGCTTATGATAATGTTCTTATTCATGTCCTTAAACAAAAAATGATTCAGCTTAATTTGCCAGCGAGGATGACTCATGTTATATGTAGTCTCTTAATAGGTAGACTTATATCTGTCAGGTTCCAAAATACACTTTCTTCACCAAGGTTGATTTGGAAGGGTTTACCTCAAGGGTCTGTTTTGAGCCCTTTATTATATAATTTGTACACTTATGACCTACATCAAAGTGTAGATTAGTTTTGTGAAATTCTGGAATATGCTGATGATATAGCTCTATATTATGCTTCTGGCTCTATGTCAGATTTGGTATCGCGTCTTAATACTGCTCTTATGTATCTCAACGAATGGTTAAAAAAACATGGACTATCCTTAGCTTCAGATAAAAGTAAAGTGGTAATTATTTCTAGGAAGAAATTAATTCCTGATCTTCAAATTTATATCAGTGATTTTTGTCTTGATGTTAGTAATAAAACAAAATTTTTAGGGCTTATTTTAGACTCTAAGTTATCAGGTTCATTCCATATTGACTATATAAGAGATAAATGTGAAAAGAATATAAAATATATTCTTCGTGCTTTGCCTGGGGTTTGGTGGGGATCACATCCATATAGTCAAAAACTTCTTTATAATGCCATCATTAGAAGCCATTTGGATTATGCTTCATTTCTCTTAGAACCATGCAGTAAAATCTCGTTAAGATCCTTTGATTCAATCCAACACAAATGTCTTCGTATAATTTCTGGTGCTATGAAATCTTCTCCTATAAATGCTCTTCAAGTTGAATGTGTTGAGGCTCCTCTTTATCTTCGTCGACAATTACTCAGTGATCGTTTCTTTTTTCAAGATGCTCAATTTTCTCTTCATCCAATTTTGAATAGACTTCACTGTCTTTCTATTCTATTTAGGTCTTCAGACTATTGGTGTAATAAAGACCCTTCTTGTCTTTTAAATTCTTTTAATAAACTTTCAAGTATGCCGTTTTCGTTATATCAATTTCCTATACATCCTCTTTTTAGTTTTCCCTATGATTGTTTAATATATAGACCAAATATTCTCTTAGATTTTGGTATTGACAAAGATTCCCCTGGAGCTGATAAAATTTTTCATGATACTATGAATCGTCAATGGCCGAATTGGATGGCTATATTCACCGACGCATCTAAGTTAACAGATAATGGATCGACTGGTTCTGCGGTTTGGATTCCTAAATTCAGGATAGTTCTGAGTCATAAATGTCCTCCTTATTCATCTGTATATTCTGGTGAATCAATCGCCTTATTAGAAGCAGTCAAATATGTAGAATCCCGTAAATTAAATAAATCTATAATATTTTCAGACTCTCTAAGTTGTTTGCAAGACATTCATAAATTCCCATTGAGGTCTAAAGACCTCTTACACACCAACCTAAAAATTAGAGAAATCCTGCACAGATGTCACTCTTCTGGAATCGAGGTAGCCCTTGCCTGGATTCCAGGTCACTGTGGTATTGAGGGTAATGAAAATGCAGATTATTATGCTAAGCAAGCCGTTGAAATAGGCCTGGACACGTATTCAAAAGGATTTTCCAGAGACCTACGTACTTTAGTGGAAAGAAATCTTCGAGAAAAATGGTCTGAAATTTGGAATAGGACAAGAATGATTAAAGGTAGACATTATGGGGATATTCAGCCAGATATACCTACTAAGCCATGGTTTTTTAAATATAAAAAGTCTAATAAAATGGTAACCTCTACAATAATCAGATCGCGCTTGGGACATGTTTGCTCACCAGTTTTCCTTTCTAAAATTAGGGTCAGGGACCATTCTCTTTGTGAATGTGGCCTTGAAGATGGAACATTAGATCATATTTTCTTTTGCTGTCCTAAGTTATCTTATTCTCTGTATGATGTTTTAAGTCCTGATATCCCTAGACCTGTTAACTTCAAATGTCTTCTCTCATATGTCTTTACACCGTTTATAAATATTTTATGTAATTTTATTAAGTCCAATAATATTCGTTTATAGATGTTATTATTAGTTTTTAAATACTTCTAAACCTTTATTTTTGCTTTATTAACTAATCCTAATTATTTATTTATTAATTAACCGCGCATTCTTTATTTAAACCGTACATTGGCCACACTCTGACACTGGCAGAAAAACGCCAAGCTGCGTTTAAAAGCCATCTAAAGAAGAAGAAGAAGAAGAAGAGGAGTTTAGTTAGTCATTAGCATCACAAATTATATAGATATGTCTAAAGACAGATAGGCGTCAGACCTTTAAAAAACTTTTTTTAAAAACGCCCAAACTTTAGTCGCTGATCTTTTTTTTCTTTTATACCTGAGACGAATACTGGCAAATGTTTTGATCGAATTAATAATTACATACTATCCATTTTACTAAGGAGTTTATTAACATATTGTAAACAGGTTGTACTCCTATGGTATATACTTATTATTCTAAAATAGAATTAAAACAAATGTTAGTTTATATTGGCCTTTATTTTAACATACAAGTAGCAATTTCTTTTTCCTCCATATCACACAATTAGGGTTAGCCCAAAATGTACATATATCTTCCTCCACTCCGCTTCAATTTTAATGTGTTAAAAGCCAATGGGTATCTACACTTTGGATACTGCAACACGTTTCATACGCTTGATATGTCCTGTAAAATAAAACCTAATTTAATAATAGATATCTGTAAAGCGATTATGATGTCTTCAAACACTTGAGCACATCATCAGTTTCCCTCTCGAACTCGAAATCACATCAGTTATTTTCAAATCGCTATTCACATTCTTAATGGCTTAAATATTGCATACATTTTGATATGTTAACTGTTTCTGGAGAACGTTTATATGTGGTAAATATCTTAGTAAGTAAATGGTAGAAAATATATAATTACTTTTTTAAATACATACATAATATTGCACTTATATGCAAAAACATTAGACATGTTATATTTATCATTATTTTTGACCCGACGCTTCAAACAAAGCAGTGATCGTTAAAGTTTTTTTTATTACTATGTGTAATAATCGCGTTTACTTAAAATTATTACACTTGTTATTTTTTATATATATTTACAAATTGATGACCTACTTCCACGCTCAAGTTATGCCATTGCTTGCTATTTGCATACAAATATCCGTATCATGGTAAGGAAAACACTATGATCTCAATAGCGTTAGGGTGCCAGGTCTAAGTTGGTTCACATTATTTATGCAATTGCACCTTAGACGTTTTGATTTGAATCACAAGAGAAAATAGTTCAGAACCACCCTATGTATTAAATACCTAGAATTTAAGCGTGAATCGCGATTAGGTGTACCTACCTAGCAAATATTTGAAGCGCTCGTAGCGATGTTTGCTAAGCCGTTCTTAATCGATCAACTGAGTTAAGCAACATCCATCGCGATCATGACTTGGATGGGTGACCGCTGGTGATATTACTACTGAGCGCTTCCGTGCTTCGAAGGGCGCTTTAAGCCGTCCCCGGTTGTTGTCTTACGATGGCAGTAGTGTACAGCATGGTGGTAGGGCATTTTGCATTTTGAATGCCCGCCTGGTTGTTCCGGCAGCTGTCCTTAAGAGCCAGTAATTCTAGGGTACCCTGAACAATATCTTCGACCACATCATTAATAGCCATCAAGTGAGATAGTGGTCCAAGGCTAGCCTATCTGTAATTATTAAAAAAACATGCATTTATTAATACTCGTAAGTAGAATGATACACAAAGTTGTCAGTGGCTATGATTAAATGAAATCATAAACATTCAATTTATCACCCTTGTGACAAGCCCACAGTAGCCACTTAAAGAAGAAGTTGGATTTGATTACCTCTTTTCTTACCATACATGCTCAAGTTGGCGGGGTGGGCACCTAAAACGTATTCGCAAAAATATAGCCAAATTGCGTCCGATATGTACCTACCTAATGGGTGTGCGCCTCGAGCACTTGTTTATTATGTATTATCTTGTCCTATCCTACCTAATAGATGCAGTGTTCATTATGGCAGACTAAGGCTATGTCGTTTGTGACTGAGGTTGATTAATTATTAATAATACATTATTAAATGACTGATTAATATAAATTTTTAGTTCACGACCGTGTAGAATTAGTCTGTGGAATCTGCGGTGTAGTTATACCCTAACATTATCTCTTATCTGTTACTCTTTCTCTCATACTGATCTATGTTCTTGAAAGAAAACAAAACAAACGAAATCATTCCTAAATTTTTACTAATACTTCCCAATTATTCGTTTAAGGGTACTATAGTATTTCAGACAAACATTTCCAAAGGAATAAGAGTAATGACAACGTGGTTATCAAAGAAGCATTGTAACAAATTTTAGATAACCTCTTATCAAAAACAAAATTTAGAACCTTACAAAAAAGCTCATGAACTGATTTAAAAAGGTCAATGACCCCAAAGTTAAGGTCATTGACCGAGGACGTTTGTTGACCTCCCAGGAGGTCATTAAAGCGAAAAAAAAATTTTTTTTTTTTGCGCCCCCAATGGTACACTCCAACCTCATTTAATTACAAACCATGCCATAGAAAGGATACTTCACTAGTTACTAGCTATGAAGGAAGGATTGCTCAAGAGAGATCAGTATACCGTGAACTTAAGTATTTTCAGCCAAAATTACTTCATTTAAAGTTGTTTTATTGATATCTTTACTGAGATTGCCATTATATGTCATGAGTGTAAAAAATATAGGATAAAATTATGTAAAATAAATGCATCTAGTTATTTATGTTATATAATTTCTTTTCAATACTTTCATATTTCAGATTGCTCTCTAAGTATTTTAGTGACCTATTTAATGTAATGTATCAGCGGGATTGTACACTGTTGAAAACAGCCTCCCACATTATGGGGGGTTTGCAGTGTGAGATATCAGTTCCTCAGAAAGTGCTGCTACCTTCAGGTGTGTTACCCTTAGTCGCGTCTGACAACACCCATGGGTAGAGATGGGGGGTGACATTCTAGCCCAGCACCCCACATGCTGTTGACCTATGCTAGGGTGTAATAGTGTCAGAACTTAAATCTTAGATACTGTTATTTGTTAAGTTAGTTATTCTTAACTTATCAACCAGGTTAAGCTACATCTATTGAGGTTATTAGGTACTTGGATGAGTGACCACTAGTGTTCAGTGCTAACCTAACATTTTATTTCCAGCAGTCTTTCAGAGCCAATAACCCTAGGTTAGCCTGGATAACATCTTCACTTATCATCAGGTTCGATAGTAATCAAAGGAGAACTGAAAAACAATAAAAAAGCTTTTACTTATGTTCCTATTATACATATCCTAAATTAAATCTCACTAATATTGTGAATGTGAAATTTTGTGACTGTATATGTTTGTAACTCCTTCACACTGAAGCGGCTTAACCTACTTGTATGAAACTTGAAATATTGGTAGTGTAGGCCCTGGATTAACACAAGATATTACTATTTATATCTGTTAACATAATTGGTCTATGCGGGTGAAACCATGGGGTGCAGAACTAGGAAGCAGAACAGTAAAGCTGTGGCGGAGTAGTACCCATTCTATTCATTTGTTCTAGCAAAACTTGTCACTACCTTATAGTTTAACAGCTTGTCAGGGTACTAGTTATGTCATCTATCTCAACACAACTAAGTCCTACTCTCATTTCTGGATATAATGGATTAAGAGCATGGTTTCCCTGCTATTAATATTGCTACCTAATAATATAATTACCAAAGTGTATGATAAGTATAATCACATCTAATTTTTTCAGGTGTTCAGCTCTCAGGTAAAAATAATAATTATCCTCTTCATGGATGTTGTAAAAGTCTATTAAGAGAAAAAGTATGCTTAATGGGCAGCATGCCACTAATTATGTAAATAAGGTGTTATTGCAAATTATGTCCACAGAGCTCTTTATCATTTTAACAAACTCACCTGCTATCTTGTGGTTGCTGGTAGTAACAAGCATTATCTTCATAGCATCAGGAAAGCAGCCAGCCTTACAAGGATGCTTTCCTAAGGAATAGATTGTTATGACAATCTATAATAAATAATATGTTCTTGTATCTACCTTATGTGTTAGTAAGGAGAATGGTACCAACCCCACATTCATGGGATAAGGGTTGGAAGATGATGTTGTACAATATTATTTTATCAGTAGATATATTGCATCTATTGTATAAACTAATATGTTTAAAACTTACTTGTATTCCTCAAGTTGAATCAGTTCATTCATAGTATTTTTTAATTTTCCATGTTTCTGAAGAAATTCCTTTACCAAATAGTTCTTCAATTATATTCCTGAAATGTCGAAAATTAATCCTTCATCATTCTCTCAACAAGTTTAGTTGTCACAGTTTCCAAATCAGAAAACCAGGAGGCTTAATTACACATACTTAATACTTTTTATCCTGATTCCTACTTACCTAGATTACCTAGGTATTCTATTATCATAATTATAAATAGATCAACAAGCATTCAGGTCAGCTGAAAGTATGGCATAATAAGCAGCACTATAATGATGAGTGAGGCGATGAATGAGTAGGTTGTTTGATTATTTTCTGAAACCTTATCAGGTACCCATAAGTAACTTCTGTTGCACTAACATGTTAAAGTTGTCAGCAGGGCAGGCTTATATATGATTTGGCACACAATGACAGCTTATGGTACACACACACCATCAGGGAATTAAGGGAAGTAGCCCCTTATTATATCCAGAGGAACCTATTACCATGCAATTACTGTGAAGCTAAAAAACGCGGTAGTAATACTTACGTTTGTAGTCTGAGACTGTGTTACAAGTTTTGTACAAAATAGTATTATACAGCTGGGGAACTGCCCCACCACCACCAGCTAACCTGAGGGTAACTCCTTATTGAAAATCTAGGGACACTTACTGAGTATGATAACTTTTTGACCACCAAAATGACTAGTATACCACAATATAGTACGTCTTCTCAACCAATACCTTTTCTTGATTCCAGGACTTTTTTTAATGTCTCCAGATTAGCAATCCGACATTATATGCGGTTAATTTTGTAGACTAATTAAAAATAGACTTATTATATGTAATAGACGTAAAAAATATTTTAAATTTTGATAGAAATTATTTCCCGCCATTTTGTCACAAAATCCACAATTAAGGATACTCGATATATACCGATGCACCATAACTACTCGATGATACCGTCAAAACATCGAAATGATCCGATGTATCACAGACAAGAATGTATTTTTTAAGATACAATGAACCCCGTTTTTACGGAAATTATAGTGAGACACATGTTTTCTGTAACAAACAAACTTATTTAATGTTATAGGTGAATATATGAAACAAAGGTGATTTAGGCGTTTACAAATATAATGTAACAAAACAATCAATCGCGGTAGCTCACTAGAATAACTGGAGAAGGCGCTGTTTTTACGGAATTCGTGCGGGATGCGGACGGCGGTGTTGGCGGTTGAGACCCATTGGTTGGAATGGCTGCAGGAACGAGTATTATTAGACGTGATAGGCCTGTTTAAATAAGCTGGCGTTACACCGTTCTCTAATCAGGTCTGCCACATCCACCATTCATAGCACAATAATCAGAGGCTGCAACAATATATTTATTTAACTTCTTTCATTCTACCAATGTCAGAGACGTCAGAGTAATGCGTGTAAGGGATCTTAAAAAAAATCTGACAGCATCAATCAGTCACATCATGTGGTCTGTGATTCTTAATTTCTTAACATTATTAACTTTTAACTTTATGCAGTCACACATATGAGCACTCCAAATAATGTGTTGTTCAAAAATCACACAAAATGATGGATAGTGACTATGCAACCATTCATATAAAAATGTTCTAACTGTTTTGCATATATGAGGCCTACTTTTTTAATTATGAGTTAGTCAATATTCCTTAGAATACCTACCTATACGTATAATCATTACACACCCAATATTAATATAGGTAACTAATGTTGGTTTTTTAACAGAAAAGTTCATGGGTCGATATCACGTTTCGTTCGTATTACGCGTCCGAGCCCATAACTCATATGTCTTTTATTTTTATTTAAAAACTATGTATATGGGACTGTTACAGCCCAATCAAGCTTTAATAGCACCCAACATGAAAAAGCTATATAGTTATTTATAAAAAGTAGCTGAAGAAAAATATGCTAAAATATCATTCCACTCCGTGTCCAAACAATCCATCAGCTAATTCAATATTTTTTTATGTGAAATATTTTTATTTAATACGGAATAAATACTTCTTTTTGGATAAATGAATAGTCAAATAATATATTATTGAGGTTTTTATATTTAGAAAGCGACTACAAGTTAATGATAATCAAAGTTTAAATTTTGTCAAACAAAAAAGTTCATTCCTATCCGAGCTATCGAATATCAACATATCTCTCAAGTAAAGCCCTGGACAATGACTAGGTGATTCCTCGCAAGTTCAGCAACAAACCAGGCGTCACTACAGCTCAGAGCGGAAAGACGCCTGTGGCTACGTTAAAAATAATTAAGAATCTTGTGTCACCGGAAGGAGTTTGTCATAGATTCACTGTCATTGCCATCCACTGATTTTTAAGGTAAGTAATTTTTTTTCAAGTTTCATAAATACCTCATTTTGATCAATATCATTTAACTGTTCTAAATAATAATTTGTAAATTTTTGGTACATACGTATCGTAAACAATTAGAGATCAAATGTGTAAAACTCATTCATCTCCAATTCATTATCTTCCATTTTACAAAAAAAATTACTGGATAGTAATGACAACGATTGGAGAGGAATGAAATGAAGTAATAAAGACAGTTTTTGTAACATTTACTAGGTATAATAAGTTATCTAAGATAGGTACCAATTTATAATATACCGTACATAGTTTATTTCTTTTAGAATATTTTGAAGTTTTCAAATTTGGATTTTTAATTCACATATATAATAAGAAAAAATAGCCAAAGTTACCAAGAATATACGTCAAAACTATGCAGAAATCAAGAACAACTCTGAGCTTTCTGAAATCCAAAAAGAAAAAGATAGGAATAGGTATTTCATGAAAAAAGAGACAAAAAGATATGTAGCATTAGAGACAGTGCAAGATCACAAAGTGACAAAATATGGAGAAAGAATACGCAAACTACGTAAAGAAAAAAACAGAAGCAGATATTTCTGATGACAAATATTTTAATTAAAAATTCACCCGATATAGCGAGAACGAAATTGAATGCCTCAAAACCTGAATGAATAAGTCAGCAATATTGGCCATGGACTTAGACATTATACCCCTGCTTATATTGCAAAAAAGCTAGCCCCATCGCTGTCCAAAGTTCACACATTGTCTGATTCTCCTTCAAGCCAATATCCTGTTGGATGTTGTTGTTATCCTGGAGCACCAAATGGTGTATGGGTAATCCATAAGAGAACCGCAGATAACCACGTCACATTTAGGAGCGCTGTCGGCTCTTTCAAAGATTTTATAGATTAGATTCGTGAAAAGGTTCATAGTGTCGAAATTATTGTAATTTGAGAGGAAGATATCACTCGAAACAAATTTCCTGCTCACGTTCTAGACTGCAAAGATACCACCAAAGTTCAACAACCTGTATGGTCTTCTATATTTCCGTACAGAGTAGCTCACAGGTGCCTCAGCAATTTCAATTGCTAAAACAGCAACTTAACTTGTGAACACAAAAATCATTTAGGGGTGCTTGACATTGGGTTTGGGCAGACCACTGCTATTAGCAACTTGGATATCGACTTAAATGAACATTTATTTAATTATATACCTCGCTGTTTGACTCGGCTATCAAATCAACAGTAAAATAAACTTGGAACTGGATTTGGGAGAAGATTGTTTGGAAGACACTGTGATAAACAGATTTATCGATCGAGAGGATGAACATCTGACTACATTAGAAATAGATTCAGACACTATATTTAACAACATCGAAGAGAACATGCTCTTAAGTGAATTTGATGGTATTCTGTTCTTGATCTTGAGCCGAACTACGAGTACATATAAGTGGTAAAATTTATCTACGAATAATTTTAAAAAGCTCTCATAAAAATGTGATACTAAGCCTATTATGGATGATATGCATGTAATTTTATTATTAGTTAGAATTAGTACATACTATTTGCCATATTTTAATTTTGGAATAAATTGAAGAGATTCTCTTAAAAATTTGATACATTTGATTTTGTTGTCATTGCAATTTTTTTGTTTCATAAAAACATTTTAACGTTTTTTGAAGGAAAAAGATCCTACATCATTATTTAACTAAGTAATTAAAACTTGTTGAACTGTTCAAAAATTTTTTTGTATTACTGTTTCATTAGTTTCTGTTAAATGAAGCGTTTTGAGTTCAATGTTTTATATTTCTTAATTATTTATAAAGGGTTTCGTTTAAATACTTTAAACATCATTTTTGTTTTCACTTATTCTTAACTTTTTGCTAAAAAATATTTGTTAATTTTACGTTTGTCTTGAGACGTTTTATATTTTTTTGTGATTACTGAACTATATTGGGTAGTTTAAATAATTTTAACCCAGTTATAATTGATTCTTGTGCTCATATTTGAATAAAACAATGTAAAATGTTAAAAGTGATAAAATAAACAGTATGATTTGTACATTTAATTCATTCATGAACACTAAACCTTGCGGTGTTTTATATGTTAAATATTAACTAAATTTCATAACTTTCCACACGTTTTCATTTACTTCTAAGCTAATATCATTTCGCTCCTAGTAAAATTCATTACGCTCCAGTCGATTTTCATTACCATCCATGGGTTCATTACTTTCCTTAATTTTATTAAAAAAGTTTTTGACTTATGAAGGTGCCTTTCACAAATTACTATTCCGAATACGGAGCTAATTTTATATATGCATTAAAAACGTCAAAAATCACTAAAAAATAAAAATATCATAAAAGTTTAAAATCTGCACGACCCGTGATAATGACCCTCATATGATTTTTGAATATATAAAGTTCATATATTTTTTAGCTAGGATATGAGGGTAAAGAGCAGATGACTCTCCTCTAAGTGATTAGCATCGTCGCCCACGATTATCCAAGACACTAGCTTTCTTCTTGAAGGTTCCTAATTCGGATCGATTCGGTAATACTTCACATGGCAGCTGGCTCGACATTATTGTAGTGCGGGGCAGAAAATGTTGTTTGAATCACACGGTTGTGAACTTCTAGACGTTGGTAGTGATGAAATGATTGCATCATCATGCTCTGTCCAGATGTCCGATGGTGAAATTCAGCTGTAGGTATTTAACCAAACTATCTTCAGAACACTTCCCATGAAAGATACGGTAAAAGATGCAGAGTACTCCAACATCGCTACGCAGTGCCAGAGGGCTGAGTCGATCGAAGACATCATGATCGTTGATGAATCGAGTTGCGTTGACTGAGGTCAAATCGAAGAACCTGGTAGGTACTGCCCCCAAAGAAGTTAAAAGACGATTAAAAATTATGGCTCCGACTTTCTTACCCGTTTTTTCTTGGGTGTATGGCTCTTGACCACTTTTTTGCCAGCAGAATGTAGAATATTTTATCAAAACTTTCGTAAGTAGGTATTACACATATTTAAATAATATTCACACCGCTCTGCCGCCGCGCAACAGTGCTTGCGCGGACGGGGTCGGGAGCGCACGTACTCCATGACTCGATGTAGAATAGGTACCTATTATTTCATAATTAAAATTATGAATATATACAATATACGGGCTTTACGAGCTATACGAGCTTTACGAGCTTTGTAGACATCTATAAATTGATTAAGTAATCAGTTTGACTTTGAAGTGAGAAAGGAGGTTTTTGTTGGGGAGCATAATATTTGTGTTTCAGCCAAATAGAAAAAAACCTGCCTCAGAAGTCTACCGATGGTAATGGGTGTAGTTCTGATTCGATTATTGACCCCGTACATTACAAAAGTCCACAATAATCTGATGATTCAAAAGGCTTAGTGTTAAATTAAGAACATGTTGCATCATTCACGGTTATATAGTAAAAAATCTAAAGTATATCCAAAATGTATACGATAATTATGTGATGGCGTTGCATCGGAAAAAATCGATGCTACGTATCGATTAAAAACAGTTAAATCTTTTATATGGACATGCCTACCACAACTGCATAAGATTTTTTTATTATGATTCTAGTCTGAATATAGCTACAACTTCCACAGGAATTTGCGAAATTTATTATTAGTCTGAACTTCCGTCATCAGTTTTCAAGATCGCGTCTAATGACATCGGGATTGTTCGGTTGTTTCCGACGCCTGATTAGCATAGAGAAAAGTAATATACAGGGGTGCGTTCTTATTTGTCGTCCGACGACGGATGATCGCTCCAAGCAGAGCGACGCTCTTCGTCCGCCTTTTAAGAACGGCTCTGTATCATATCTGTATCAAGAACACTACTTAAAATGTTTCACTGACTCAGAAGAAATGTATTTACAATTATGTACTTTTCCAGAATACATAACTAAAACAAACATACATAATATAACAATAATAATAATAAAATATTGTAAACAGAAGTCTACGTAAACAAAAAGTAACTTAAAACAAAGAAAAATCAAGTCCCAACTGTCAAATGAAACGTCAGGGCGATATTTATCCACCGATTTCGTGGGGCGACCGGTGCGTCGTCGAGCGATATATAAGAACGCTCCGGATGATCATCGGACGATCGCCCCGGGCATATAAAAAGAACGCACCCCAGGGGTGCGTTCTTATTTGTCGTCCGACGACGTCCCGAGCGTTTTTATATGCCCGGAGCGATCGTCCGATGATCATCCGGAGCGTTCTTATATATCGCTCGACGACGCACCGGTCGCCCCACGAAATCGGTGGATAAATATCGCCCTGACGTTTCATTTGACAGTTGGGACTTGATTTTTCTTTGTTTTAAGTTACTTTTTGTTTACGTAGACTTCTGTTTACAAAATTTTATTATTATTATTGTTATATTATGTATGTTTGTTTTAGTTACGTATTCTGGAAAAGTACATAATTGTAAATACATTTCTTCTGAGTCAGTGAAACATTTTAAGTAGTGTTCTTGATACAGATATGATACAGAGCCGTTCTTAAAAGGCGGATGACGAGCGTCGCTCTGCTTGGAGCGATCATCCGTCGTCGGACGACGCCCCGAGCGTTTTTATATGCCCGGAGCGATCGTCCGATGATCATCCGGAGCGTTCTTATATATCGCTCGACGACGCACCGGTCGCCCCACGAAATCGGTGGATAAATATCGCCCTGACGTTTCATTTGACAGTTGGGACTTGATTTTTCTTTGTTTTAGTTACTTTTTGTTTACGTAGACTTCTGTTTACAAAATTTTATTATTATTATTGTTATATTATGTATGTTTGTTTTAGTTATGTATTCTGGAAAAGTACATAATTGTAAATACATTTCTTCTGAGTCAGTGAAACATTTTAAGTAGTGTTCTTGATACAGATATGATACAGAGCCGTTCTTAAAAGGCGGACGACGAGCGTCGCTCTGCTTGGAGCGATCATCCGTCGTCGGACGACAAATAAGAACGCACCCCTGGATACTCTGGATAGTCATTAGTTTTAATACAAAACAAAATATACAACAACATTGTACAGTTGTACACATTTGATTAATACGAGTGCTCAGTAAACCATGTCCATTTAAAACATAATGTCTTGCAATTATGCTGAAGGCTTGTCACCGTATGAACATAAAGGAGTCCTTGGTATTCCAGAGGCGAGTGCAGATGCTGCTTACACTGAAATAAAATATTATTAACCTTTTTCTGTAAATCAAGAACATTAAAAAGTATCTACCTTATTTACAGAAGTTTGAGCCAATTGAAAAATTTAATGAGAAGTGCGAGCTTCTTGCTCAGTTCCTCAAGCAAAGTCAACATGTGGTGGTTCACACAGGAGCTGGAATCAGCACCTCTGCTGGAATACCAGATTTCAGGTACTGCACAATAATGTATATATAATTGCATTTCTTTTATTTGTTATTCGTTAGAATTGTACATGGGAGTCATAAGAAGCGATGAGAGGAAATATATACTAGGTGTGCAGCAAGCACCTTATGTAGAACTGCCATATTATACCGCAATACCCTAGACCCTTGCCAAGCGTGGGGAAGGCTGTTGTTCAGTGGTAGATATTACGGTGTTGATGATCATATTTGTAATAAACTGGGTAGTTTTACAGTCATTCCAGGTATAATTTAATTAGACCTTGTGTGGAAGTCGTCTTTGTGGGTACCATGTCAACACCTTGATCATTATTTGATCTTACTAGTAAGAATATTTATATTCCTCTATTCCAAATTGAAGGATAATATTAAGTGTGGCAGCAGAGAGAATGCATTTGAAAGTTCATGTTATCAATATTTATACCCTAGTTCAAAGTAACATATTGAGCAGTCCAAATATAATATTGTGTCAGTTGGATACAAATATTTCCAAAAATATTTTTTATTGCATAGGTACTAGGGATGGGCCGAATATTCGTTTTATATTCGGTATTCGGCAGGTTTGCCGAATATTCCTATTCGGCCGAATATTCGGTCAAATCACCGAATATTCGATAAAAGGTTAGGTACTCAAAGTTAATACGGTATTAAACCAATTGATCATGAGTTGAGTCTTAAATGTGTCCTATATTTTGTTTTTATGTGGTAAGTAATTTGCAGTATTTTTATGTAGACACTGTAGTTTTATTTCCAATAACAGCAGATAAAAAATATGGTTATTAAAAACAATTTATAAGTATGTAGCTGTTTTGGGGTTAAACTACTGTACGGTGCAACCGCATATTCGCCTGCATAATCATTTTTGTCATCGTTCTAAGTAAATAACCAGTTCGTAATTAGCATCGATTTGATCGTATCTCACGCGGCTCACTATCATTAAATCACTATATTTATTTTACATATCAAATAAACATTTATATCAACTAGCAAATTAAGGATTTATTTCTCATTTTATATCATTTTTAGAATACGGTCTCGGACCGTACAACTACTGTGAACTCTTTATAATAAATAACGTTATTATAATCAGATCTTAATTGTGAGAAAATAAGTATTTTTTTTATAAATTTTAAATATAAAAATTCCCATAACAAACTTACGCGGTGGTTTTACTGTTTACTAGATGATGCAATAATAACATCGGCAGTACAACGAGGGAGCGGGAGGGAGTGTCCGGCGCATCATTTAAGTAATGTAATCAATTGTGCCGAACATTCGGCCGAATATTCGGTTCGGTATGAGTTTTACCGAACATTCGGCCGAATGTTCGTATTCGGTGAAACCCATGTTCAGCCCATCTCTAATAGGTACCTATATCTATTTTAGCCACAATGAAAATACAAATACTAACTGCCATACACATTCTCTGAGTTGCCAGACTTTGGGGCAGGCACATGAGATTGAGAATTTATATGGAATGTTTGAAATTTGCAGAGGTCCCAATGGAGTTTGGACATTAGAAAAGCAGGGAAAGAAGCCTACCACTAATGTGTCATTTGCTGAAGCATTGCCTACAAAGACTCACATGATACTGAAGAAACTGGTACAGTGTAATAAAGTGCACTATATCATTAGCCAGAACATTGATGGATTACATTTGAAGTCAGGGCTAACGAGGAAATATTTAGCTGAGTTGCATGGGAACATGTTTGTTGATGAATGTAATTTGTGCAAGAGGTAACAATAACTTGAGGTGGTTGCCGCCATGCTGGTCCATACAAGTGCTTTTCCTTTGTGCTTATTATGATTCCTTGAAAGTTAAGTCAGATACAAATTGAGATATGATTATCAGCAGTTGAATTTAGTCAGCAGACCTAATGGAATGAGTAATGTTTATTGTGTTTCATTAACAACTTATAGTTTTGTTTCCCCTTTTCAGACAATTTGTGCGCAGTCAGCCAGTTGAGACAGTTGGAAAGAAGTGCAGTGGAGTCCCATGTGCCTCTGAACATGTCACAGGTAGACCTTGTCGTGGGCGATTATATGATGGAGTGCTAGACTGGGAGCATAGCTTGCCAGAGAATGATCTATTGATGGCTGAGTGGCATTCTAGGTAAAAGATTTCTTTTATATATTTAAATCAAGTGTCTTTAATTTTACTCATAAGTTATGGGAATTATACTTTGTAATTTTCGGTCTTTCCCCACAGCATTAACAAAGGGTAATCAATAGTGTCTTGGGGAATATTTTTGGCCCTCTACACTACTGGCCAGTAGCATTGTGGGTATTATGTACGCTGCCCATATCTTTATTACCCACTACAATATTATTTTGAACAACACAGCTTGTATTTTAACTGCATTTAAGTTTGTGAAATCTTATTTTTTTAATACTATAAGATATTTAATTTCCATAAATCCATAGTTTATTATCCTACTAATATTATAAATGCGAAAGTTTGTGAGTGTGTATGGATGTATGGATGTTTGTTACTCTTTCACGCAAAAACTACTGAACGGATTTGAATGAAACTTTACAATAATATAGCTTATACATCAGAATAACACATAGGCTATAATTTATAAAGTTATACTGTGTAAATTGACGAAAATAGCAAAAAAACTGTTAATAAGCCACACTAGAAATTTTTGCGACGTCTCAACCCGGATGAAGGCTCGCGTCAACAACGTCGTCCGAAGTGCGCGCGCCGGTGTCGCGGGCAGCGTTGCCATGGAAACAAAAAACGGGCAGCGTTGCCATGGAAACAAAAAACAACTGATTAGAAATTAGCTCGACAAGAAATGTCAAAAAGCAATTGTATAAATAAGCTAGATCATGGCCCAAGAAAACAAGGTCTTCCACTCCCGAAGAATCACAGGCATGCGTCACTACCAAATTGGCTCTTTATTAAAACGTGATTGCAGCAGAATACAAGTTCATGGTTCTTTTTCGTGCGAATGTTTTGTTATAAAATATCAATACAATATTTCAAACGTCTAATAGAAAGTCACACACTCAGTCACACATGAATCAATGTTCATCTCAGTAAATGGTATGAAAAAAGTTGTCTCCCTATGGTTCCACCATTTTGACAACTATCGCCGTCTCTGTCTCACGTATATGATTTTCATCTGTTTCGCTCTCGCTCATGCACATATGCGCAGTGATTCGCAAACTTTGTGGTCGGCCCATTTCTGGAAGCTACGAGTATAATAAAAAACATGTAATTCTCGAGGCCCACCTGATGTTAAGCAGACTAACCTCTGCCTATAACAGATGTGTTTCGTCACAAGTCACGAATTGCACTGCGCCTGTCCCCAGGAGACATAGATATTAAGTCTCTGTACCTGTAATTTCACTTGCTCCCAAGGACTGCTGCCGGAACACACCGTTAGGTGCTTGGCGACAGATTTTCTACTTGAGGGGGTCGCTAGCCAGGCGGGCATTCGCAAAATTGGCATTTTGCGAATCCACCATGCAAAAAGTAACTGTAAGAGTAAAAGTAGAAAAAGCAGTGATTTGAAGTTTTTTCATTTCCTGCAAAATTGTTTCATTCTTACTGCGACTACTAAATATGGTATGTAATGTAAAATTTCTTTGGTTATATAACGTATCTATCTAATTGGTTTTTACTTCCGATATTTTTGAGCTTTCTTTGAAACTAAATTGTACACCAAAATACAGAGAATATTTCTTCGGCATAGAAAATAATTACTTGATTTCAATCTACGAAAAATTTAGGCCTATTAGCCTCGACGGTACCCATAATAAGAAAACTACGAACATACACTGTACGAACTTGATAACCATAATTTATTCAAGAATCATTAATCTGTTTAACTTAAATCAATTTCACGTGATTTTCTTTATTAAAAAAAAAAGGTGAAATCTATTAACTGTTATTTTACTGCCCCCCAATTTCCTCAAATTAGGTATAAAGTTTGAGAGCCGTTGATGACGGTATGCTTGACAAGCTTGTGTCCCGGTCACGTGACAACCGGTCTCCGAGTGTAATACCTGGCGTAGTATATTATTGTACCATGAGCTAGGTTAACACATTTTATCATCATCATCATCCATCAACCCGCGGGTGAAACCGTGGGGCGCAGCTAGTATTAAATAATTTAATGTTTTCTAATATTTGTTAATATTAAATATTGATTTCCGCAAAGTAATGCCTGAATCTATTCGTTATATATATGAATTAACCAGCTTTTCCCATGAAAAGTGGTATGAAAGAAAGATTAAAATTGTTTTATTTTTTATTTTCAGCATTGCAGACCTGAGCATATGTTTAGGAACAACCTTACAAATCATTCCAAGCGGTAACTTACCACTAGAGACTGCCAAATATGGAGGAAATCTTGTAATATGTAATCTACAACCAACAAAACATGTAAGTTTCTGCACAATTTTGCTAATTTCCAATAATTTCTGCCTTAATGTTGAACTGGCCGGTCTCTTCTCCATACAAACGTGAAAGGGTGATCACTCCCTTATTTGAGGTTTTAGGTCCAGAACTAAGCATGATATCTATCTATCTCTTCATTTAGCTGCAGCTAATAGTTTTGTACCCTGATGTTATGAGTTGAAAATTTTCTTAAATTAATGGTCCACTTATTCTTAGTCCAGTGGCCCTTTTATTGGCAGAGAAATTTGTAGAGTTTCATATAAATTAAATTCTGCTTTGGTTCCTTCTCTTAGTTGTTTGCAAGATGACAATACCTTTACATTTTGTTGAAAAGATTTACTAATTTAAATATAGGAGACACTCTTTAGATTGCTTCTATTATTGAGGTGATTCATGTAGCCCTTGAAAAGCAAGTAACTGTTGATTTTTATGGTGCAAAATGTTTGAATAGGTCTGGAAACAATCCAAATGGTTTTTCAAGGCCACAGTTCTTTGAAAATTCATATTGTAAAAATGTATTGGATTCATATTGAAAAAGCTTTGTCACAACAAGTGGCCTAATATTTGGGACTGGACTAAAATAATCAAAGGTAGACATTTCAGGGATATACGGCCTGATAGCCTAGTTATTATAGTTAGTTTGATAATCCTATGGGTCTAAAGCTAATAAATAGCCTTATTAGCTTTATCTAGAAAAACCAAAAAATTTGCTTGTGTAGGGGGCATATTTGTTCCAGTTTTTCTAGCCAATATTAGGTACAGAGCATGGTACAATCTATAACACTCTTTGTACATGTTATGTAGATGTAGATAATGGATTAGATAAAATATTTCTCTTCTGATGTCCCTTAGCTTTTATCCCTGTATGTTTTTTTAGTCCTGACCAGATTAACATTTCTATCCCTCGAATTATTAACATAAAATGCATCCTTTTTTTTTGAATATGTTTTATGTTATTTTATTATATCTATCAATATCTATTTGTTTGCAATTAAATTTATGTAATACTTCTAAGTTCTAAACATACTTAACTGAAAGAAAAATGCTAAACAACATATTTTATAAATCTGATGAATGCTGGGTTCCTGAGTTAGGTACTTTTACCTGTAGTTTATCTCTTCGTTCAATATCTTGGGAAAACGCGTTTCGTACACCTATAAGTAAGCCTCCTCATTTAGGTCAATTGAGGTTAAACTCGGCTTCTTTAATAACTAGCCAGTGAATACTCCTATTGGTTCAATAACTTGTAAAAATGCATTTCTAAACACTCACCTGGAACCTGCAATTTACACTTAATGTTAAACTTGGATTCACGTGAGGGCCGTTTATCTATTTGTTAAAGTTATTTGACGTTTTAACTTGAGCCGATTACGGGTTTTTAAGTTTTATGTACCCAAAAACGTTTTAAGTAATACAACTTATTACTTAGAAGATCCTTGGATGAATCTTCTAACTTTATTTATTTGAATATAGTATTTTTCTACGTCGTATCTTGACTATGAGACAGTATAGAAATCCTTGTGAAATTTTATGGATGGAAAATTTTAAATTACGTACTGATTTAATAAATGAACTGTACTTGACGGAGCTATCCCTGATTTTGGTCTCTTTGAAGGTGAACTCCTCTTCAGAGAATCATTAAATTGGATTCAGTAAAAATATATATGTAATTATGTCCAGACATTTTGGCAACCAATCCGTGCTGAAGGTTTTTTAATTATCTGTTTCGTTTAATAGGTAAAAAAAGATCTGTAGTGCAGTTTTTTATTTTATTTAATATTTTGGAACACGTCAGCGATAATTAATTTCACATCTATCGCTAAAATGTTACTAATAACATCTTAACAAATCCGTGTAGAAAATCGTACAATCGCATCCATGGGATATTTCCTCTAATTGTCGCGCATTTTGAACATACAAAAGGTAGTAGCCGCCACGTGCAGCGCGCATTCCGAATGAACTTTATTTAATTCATGCTTTGCTTTGTTTTCCGTTACAAGCTCTTAATTGATCTGCATCGCCCCTATGGGGTATCAATCATGCCCTAACTCTAGTTTCGCATACACTGTCTAATATCAGTTTTACAATCTTCTTAGGCCCACACGCCTTACGAAATCCAATGCTATCTAATTATAGGTATATCTATATTACTACAATCGCTATTATTTTTATAGCTGATTAGCTACCTTTTGACCACTATCACACCTGATGGTTAGTTATAACCTAACCTAGAATTACTGGCTCTCAAGGACAGCTGCCGGAACACACCGTTAGGTGCTTGGCGACAGATTTATTACGTGAAGTCATTGGCCCATCGTGCATTGCTATATACATATGAAACTTCAAAAGCAATAGTAACCTGTCCTTTAAGTATGTAGTTCAATAAGCAGGTACTATACAGAGCTTTTGTAATATTCATAATAATGCGTTAATTAAGTTGGTACGCAAAAAAAGCAAACAAACTTTAAATGCAACTTAAGGGCGCACCGAGCTTTTTAGGCGCGCCTCGTATGTGTGCGTAAGTAAGGCACTCCAACAGTATCCTTCCTCGTCCGACGGCCGAAGAATTACTAAAGCGGATAGGGACAAAGTATCGCGGCTCTGACTAAAATGGGCGGAACATGCGTGAATTTGAGTATTTCCTTCGTATAATAAAAACAAATACCTATTTGAAATATGTAATGTGTATGTTATTATTCAAATACGGATGACTCTCCGTTAAGTATTTACGCCGTACTAAGGGTTTATTTTGTTTTTTAGATGGAACTTAAGATTTTTTTTCCATCGAGAAAATTTTAAGTAATCGTGTTTCCAAAGTGTATGATTTATATAATGAATCCTTAAATATAATATATCAATATAATAACTCAAAATTAAGAAATAATGATACAGCAAGGGATCAAACGAACCACAAATACGTATCGCTGCCTCGGTGCAGGCATAACCAAAAGATGTCAAAAATTGTATTTTAATTCTAAGAAAAAAATATAGAAGGTACAAATAACACCACAGATAACCTTAAAAACCCAACGCTCGACTCATACTGACATGTCATGTCTGTGATCAAAATATAACGTTTTAATTAACGGTCTTCACTGACCAGTTAAGCCGATTTTAACCTTTTTTTGTGCACATCCCGCACATCCCTTCCACCACGGAGGTGGCGGAAGAGGATGTGTGGAATTTAAACCCACTAAAACCCCCCCGTGATTGGTCCTTCGGTGCCGGTGCCCGAGGTGGGGCAAGATGGGGTCGCGTTGGCATTCTTTATACTGTCTAAGCGGTAGGCCCTAGTTTAATCAGGTCTCTGCGCCTATGGAGTGGCGACATTGCTCACATAGACCGCCCCTCACAGGGCTGTGCAAACCAGCGCACTCCACCAGTGCCCCAAAGCCGAGTTTAACCTAAGCTAACTTATAGGCATTAAACTACAACTAAAAGCACGTCCACAACCCAGCATTAGAAATGTTCTCTTGTTTAAGACTCATGTTAATATTATTTCAGGACAACAAAGCAGATTTAGTTATCAACTATTATGTAGATGATATACTTGAAAGATTAATGAACATACTTGATATAGAGATACCAACGTATAATGTTGAGGAGAACCCTACAAAATGTGCTGATTCAGCAATCATTGATTGGAGTATAGATCGTAAAGACGTAATGACATTGGAGAAAATATTCAAAGCCAAGTGTAAAGGTGTCAAGAAGAAGCGGTCTTTGATCAAAAGTAAACAAAACTCAAATGAATCCTCAAATCAAAACAATATTAAGATTAAGAGAAATAAATTAGGAGTAAGTTTAAATACCGATAATAAATCTAAAGTTATTAAACTGGAGGTTAAAGAAGAAAATGTTACCGACACGGTTATTTCAGATGAAATAAATGGTTGTGTAAAGTCTGATGCTATCAGTGCTTCTTCCTGATGAACAATAGGTATGTTGATTGTATAGGATAAAATAATATTCATAGTTCAAACTGTATGGTAGGCCTGCAGATAAAGAAATGTTTTGTATTTTTTTTAAGACACATAAATTGAAATGTTTACCAAAGTCATATGCTAAGATCGGTGCCCAAGTGATGACTTTGGTTTGTCAATTTATAGTTAAATCAAATTAGAAGTCTTAAGATGAATAAAATACTCAATACATTGCCAATGTTATTTTAAAGCGCATTTACAATTTTTTATGAAGATAAAATGAAATGATTACTATGTAAAATTATTTAATTTAATTAAGTGAACAATAAATACAAAATAAATTAGGTAAATATAATTTATTGACACCATAAAATCTCTTATTTATAACCCTTTGGTAAATTATGATCTTCTATATCAATAACGTGGTCCACCCTTTCATGATGGTAATAAAATTATACCCGCTGGACTTACTTAACATCTTACTAACAAAATCTGATTGTTATCAGTATTACATAGGTGGCCAGAAGCTATTGTGTATTTAAGGTCAAACCGCACTACAGAAACGCGGCACTGTAGCGGAGCATCACAATTCTCTTCGCAGCTTATGTTTACCCCCCTTATCTATCAAGAATTCATAGAACATCTCTTTTCACATTCTAAAATATGATCTATGAAGAGTTATGGAAAAGTTAGAGTGTTTCTTTTTCATAATAATTTGGAATATGGTATATCAACCACATAAAACGCTCATTTTTTTGGTCTGTTTCGTTGCATAATAAAGACAATATGATTATAACTACTTAGAAGATTTCGTCCATTCCTAATTTTTGCCGTGTTGGAAGAACCGCCATGCTAAGTCATACTATTGTGAACGAAAGAGTCGTGCGTGCCGCTCCGCTGCATCGCCGCACTACTTTACTGCGGTTTTAGCTTTATAATGAATTCCCTTTCTTAAGGCGGTTCTCTCCTCCACCATGCTCATACATCTCATTAACCGCATCAGTTAAATGGAAGACCTCATATGTAGTACATTTTATTTGTACAACTATTTGGTAAATACATATATTTTCATAATAGAAAGTAAAGAAGTTGTGGACCATGTTATCGAAGATCCGTTGGAATGTCATAAAACACGATATAAAAGTATAAAAATACAATTTCTAAACACAGCCACATTACGTTCAAAGCCTATTTAACAATGTAAAATACGTCCTAAATATCAGATAAATAAAATGCCATCAACATCATTAAATTTCAACCGAATTAACCTTAGTTTTTTTTATTTGGGAACCCTGGAATTTAAATATTTATATCTTTTGCTAACAACTAATTACCACGCTTAGGACCATTTCACTAACAAATTTCGCCACCCGTGGTCAAGGGACGAAACACGTCCCAATGTACCACCACTACAGTAGTCAAATTAACCAACATATGCCTCAACCAGATGTCATGTGAAACAAAATAACTCCCACCATATTCACTGCTATATTATTAAAACCACCAGTTTTACTGCCAAAACATTTTCAACTTTGTCTATATAACTACAATTGGAAAACGTGAATAAGTCGCCACAGGCGACCTATCAGCGCTTACTGAACTAGGCGCTGTCACATCGATCTGAATCAAGTCTTAACTTCACCTGTTCCTACATGAACCCTTAAAAGGAATTTCGGGTCAGCAACATTTAAATAAATGAGAAAGATATTAATATATCAATAATATTGTGGAGGTTTTTTTTTATTGCAAATAGACAAGCATTTGACCGCAGTTTCACCTGATGGTAAGTGAAGACGCGGTCGACATGACTTATTCACTCTAGACTTGAAGACTTCCGGATTGTAGCTATCGGGAAACAAAGACGTTGGGAGTGTGCCATTAATTCGCTGTTCGCATTATGAACGTGGACACAAATCGCTTTGTGCGGACAGGAGGAATGTCAACTATTTACGGATGCCATGTTTCTGTACGTCTTGTAGTCCGGTTTCGATAACCCAATGTGTTCCACTCTATGATATAGTCATTGCCAGTGAATGACATTCGATCGATATCGTAGGTAGCAAGGGACACTAAAAAGGTTTTTTACCTAAAAATGTTGACTAGTGGTGAAGTACTACTTTTCCATCATTAATGGTAAGCACTTTCTATAGGTGGTGATATGGGAGAGCTTTAGTGTTATTTGGTCTTTGGTGAGTTTAAATTTAATTTTAATTTTAAACATAGGAGTGCTATTTTACCCCATGTGGCGAATTTTGGTGTTGAAATGGTACTAAGCTAATTTCAAAGCATTTGCCTCTAGTAAATGAGCTAGAAATTTTGGCGTAATTATAGCTAGATATTTTCATATGTTATTAAGAGGAAAGTTGGCCAGCGATTCTCCATACAAAGTTACATTATTGTTTTGGCCCTGTCATTTCTTTTTATTACCAATTATTACTAAAGAAAATATGACTGAAAATTACAAAAGTGCCCCGTTTTATCGCCCGGACCTAGGACAGAGGATCTCCAGACAAATCTGTTTATTTTTTACATTAACGAAAATAATAAAAGCTTATATAATTATGTATATTCTCCTTCTTAAAATGCCAAAAATAAAGGAATCGGTTTCATTTTGTGGGAGAAAACAGGGGAAACGTTGATTTAGTTAAGTCCTTCAAAAACCTCGTAGGCCTCGTTTCCTCTTAAATATGAATTACGGCAAAGTAACGCCTTAATATTATTAAAACGCACGCTCATTTTAAACTGATCAAGACGGGTTATTCACTAGAAATAAACACTTGAGTTTTGCCGATGTAGCCGTGGGAGTCCAGTATACTGAAGTCCTCGCGAGACCGACGGACCCGCGGCCCCCGGTCACCGCCCGTACCTGTACACCTTCACCTACCTGTTCACTCACAAAAGCGTGCCCCTTCACAGTAAATTATTGATCTGCATTTGTTATGGTAGGCCTCGTTTGTACACGAAGTTTTGGCTGTAAATACTGATTATTGAACAAACGCATGGGTAGGTAGTAGTAGTATTTGCGACTACACTCAAAAATATGGAGGAACGCGCCTTCGTGTTTGTAAAGGTCTGTTCTGTGAAACGGGCAGCGATCGAACCGCACTTCGGATCCTGATGATGGATTCCCTATGAACGGCGAAACAACTGTCGATTCGGCGGCAACACGTATTTATTTCCCGTGAATAACCCGAATTATTAGGGCTTAGTCCTAATCATCTTACGTAGTTATATTATTTGATGAAACTAATCATCCCAAATCATAAATAATAAAATTGATGACTAAACAAATGAATATTTCTCATTATAAGTAAATTCTTTGATGTTATAGCTTCTCTTTACAATGCAATCTGAACCGCGCGGAGTTTAGTCGCCCAGTTCATGTAGTACCGCCAGTAGGTAATAAATAATGAACACCTTAATTTAACATTAACTTTCTTAACATCCGTTCGTTCACGGTAAAACTAATATCGAAAAAACAGTTCAAATGATAATACAAATCTAAGCAATATGGCAAACAAAAGTTAAAACCTTTAAGGAGAGGGGTCACCTCTTGACAGGTTTTATCTCAACATTCTAAGTAACATTTTGCTATAATGTTCGATGTCAGAGACTACTACTACTACTTTTAGAACTATTTTCTTGCATCCACAGATGCAAGAAAATAGTTCTAAAATCTCCATAATATGATAAAGGTCTTAATATTTTCGGTCGCTTTATTGTAACGAATCCAACTCAAAAAGGTATATGAAGGAAAGGTATATAGGAAAATGAAGACCTGTTCTACCTTTAGCCAATAAGCCAAGTAACTTGGAATGCCAAAATAGTGATAACAGGTAACACTAAATTGTCAACTTGTTCCATCATAGCTTCCGCCACTGCGGACAATGTTGCTGCGACGGTTGTCCGGACCAACAACGAGTTGCTTGCATCAATAAGGTCTGAAAATAAAATAGTAATTATTGGAGTTAGCAGGACTAACAGGGATTATTCAGGAATGAGAGCGGATAAAGCACATATTATATGGTACTATTCTACCAACAACCTATCTTTGTGTTATAAAAATGACAGAATAGAAAAAAGTCACGGACCCTGGAGTCTGTGGAGTGTAGATTGATAAAAAAAAGAAAAAATAACCTGATGTCGAAAGTTTATAACAAGCGAAACCTAGAATGGTAACAGGCTCAATGACAGCTGCCGGAACATGATTGACGTCAGATTTTATAAATGAAGGATGTATAGTACCTAGCCAGGCGAGCCATCGCAAAATGTCCTACCACCATGATACCATGGTCGTTTTCTCATTCTATACCTGGCAGTCCTTTAGTTTTTCTTCTGGTGATTCTACAATCTGCACTGATGCTGTGACTGGGCTAATTCTTCACCCCGTCACTTTATACCTTCTCTTTTTATAACGCTTTCTGAAGAAGTAACCCACCACCCTCTTCAGCATCTCCGCATGGTGGAAGGGCATTTTGCAAATGCTCGCCTGGCTAGCGACCACCCTCAAGTAGAAATATGTCGCCAAACACCTAACAGTGTACTCCGGTGGAAGTCCTTGAGAGCCAGTAAATTACAGGCACATGAGACTTAACAACAGTATATATCAAGGTGATGGGCGAGAATTTATAATGAAAAATACATTCTCAATTCCTCAGATATATTATGTGTGATAGTATTTTATTCATAAAATAAAGGATAGTTGCATTGTTATGCTTACCGAATATTTGCAAAGCATACACGGTCGATATCTGCGCAAGTATGTTGAATGTTGTACCTTCAACGGTTTTTTTGCCACCTGGAAATCGAAGAGTACACTTATTAGTAGTCTGGTTCTGATAAATTAGTACCTATTCAATATTATATCCACAAACAACCTTAAAGGTGACACAATTCAATGTTATCCAAAGTTTTGGTAAAACTTTGGCTTTTATGGCCACCGACGGCCGGCGTCTCCCGAACGCTAGCTTTCGTAACGGATCATAACATAGTATTACTAACTTGTTGGTAATACTATATGTTGAACCAGACTTTTATGTTTTGCCTTTATTTAAAATATTACATTATCTTTTATCGATTGTTTGGTATATCAATGCAACATAATAATATATTGTTAGTACTAATGACGAAACCATCAATGTGCTAGCTAGCCCGACTCGCATTTTCCTGTTTTATTTATTATTAAATTTAGTACAACGGATGTATTTATGTTAATCCAATGCATATCAACTGCTGTTTTTACATAATATAAATAACATATTTTGTTTAAACTCTGCAATAAGCGTGAGCTTATGCTATTACAAAACGTTAAAATTACTAAATATAAAAATAAACCTACATCATCATAAAAATCGGTGGTTGTGGCTTTGAAACAAAAACGCAAAACACTGCGGCACATCCATTCACCTAAACATAGCATACATGTGCTCAGTGTGCAAATTAACCCCTAGTATCACGTGTAGCCAATATGGTCAATTTCTGAATGAAATTAAATGGTTATCTTTATTTATGATGCACATGGATGTAAATCACTAGCGTAACATTTTAAATAAATTCTTCTCACCAGACCACTTGTTGAACCCATACTTGGATCCGAACCAGCTGGCAGCAGTGTCTCCCACTCCTATGGAGAGCACTCCACTGAGCAGTTCTACCTGGCTGGCAGACTTCGGCACCAGGAGAAGGGGACACGCCAGGCCGCAGTACAAGTAGAAAGGAGTCATGGCGAACATGCCGCTGTCCTGAAAATGTTCCAAACATGAAATAGGAGCAGTTACAATCAACCCTTATCTATGCTGCTGGCCATAAGCCCATTCCTTTTTGTCACGGTTTTGTGCCAATTTTAGGTATACATGGCCATCCTAAAAATTCAATTCAGAATACATCTCAGGATTTTTCTTCGCTTACCGTGCCGCTTACTTGAAAGCAGCTTTCGTGGATAGGTATATTGCAAAATTACAAATTTACGAGAGAAAAAATTATAGTCATATGCGGGATTCGAACCCGCGTCATCCACCCCATTAGCCGGGGTATGCTCTCAACTTACATTGAACTCCACGTCGGTCAGAGCATACCCCGACTATACACCCCTATACGATGTGGTCATGTTATTGTCATTGTCATGTTAGCTCAGTCGGTCAGAGCATACACCCGTATAGTCGGGGTATGGTCTGACCGACTGAGCTAACATGACAATGAGTCATAACTCCAATTTTTCCTCTCGTTCTTTAACAATTGTATGGTGATGGAGCGACACAACGTTGCACTACTGTTGGATAGGTATATTTTTGTAGTCTTTGAAAAATGATAGACTGAGGGCGTAGGACGGAGGGACTTCGTTTCGTATGCGAGAAAGCGAAACAGAATACGCAGTATTTAAATAAGGTAAGCAATTTTTTTTTAAATAAATTTAAAAGTATATAATCTTACATAAATCTTTCAAGCACCTGTATCACATGGTTACTATATAATAGAAATAAAATGTGTTGATACTATATCCTATAAATAGACACAAACCTTGATTAAGCTTTTATCATGCTTTATTATACATAAATTTAATCGTCTTTTCGGATCAGGCCTAGAATTAATCACTTCTAAAATATTTGTGATTTTTATATCTGTCAAATGTCTCTTTCTAAAAAACATATTCAAAATATGCCTCTGCCTCACATCATTTTAGGGTATTTAAGAAAAGAAAACGAAATAATTAATCATCATGGTCTTCGAAAGTCTGGTCGTTTCTTCATTCTAAATACTGATCATATTCAAAATTAAAATAATAACCCCACGTGACTTATGAAACTAGCGTGAACGAATATTGGCAGAATTGTGGTAACATTAAACCGCAGAAGCCATTTACAAAGAAATAATAATAATAACGAAATAATTATTATGATTTTATTTACTGTTAATATTAGTCATATAAAAACTTAGGCTTAAACTAGGCTTTATTCGCCTAAAAACTGAATCTTCGTCTTCATATTGAGAAGACCATGGTCTAAGCCACGGACTAACCACCCTGTGGACTGCGTACGGACAATTATCTCAGTGAAAACAATTCCGAAACTTTTTGCGACGCGCGGGGGGCAGCGATGCTTCATGATTGGTCCTCACAAAGCAATAAATCATAACAAGTGAACTACTAGGGATGGGACGCTGACAGTTATAATAATCGATAATTATCTATATATTGGGTGCAATACGATTACAATATAAAACTATATTACATGCAATTTCTTGCATGCAATTATAATAAGCGTTCCCTTTGACCAATGTAAGTACTGTGTGTAATATAATGTGCCATACATGGGTAAGTAATCAATAACTAGAAAATCAGATAACTCCACTCTTTCTCAGTGATGTATGAGCTCGATCAGCAAACCTGTGTGCATAAAAAGCGAATTTGCTTTCGAGTTTGCCGCTAATGTAAACAAATGCTTGTTCGTCCTTATGGTATGAGGGTCATATAGGTATGACCTATATGACTTTTACCTCATAAGATAGAAATACAATAAGCTTATACCTTTTTCTAATTAGGTTATTAGTTTAGGGTGGTAGGTGCTAGCTAGGTTAATAGCTACTAACTAGCTAGGTCAGATTTTGCTGAAACCCTACCACCGATACAGGTACAGACAGATTTACCCATACTTACAGATTTTGGAGGCGAGTTCTAACAACCACTAAAACGTCCTAACATTCACGACATTTTACGTACTAAATACTAAATAGTCATAAATCTACTAGAATTATAAATAAATCTCGTAAAATACCAACTCACTCCCATAGAATTATTGGCTTTGTATATTTAAGCATTCGATTATTATAAGCTTGCCGGAAACTATATTAAGTTAATAATAATGTACAGTAAAATAATCCCAAAAATGAACCCCACAACGATATTACACTATAAACGATAGCACATTATAATCGCCACTAACGCAACCAATTTACACCTCATCACTAAGATTTACAAGAGCGAGACAAAACTATATCAAAAACTCGAGCTAGAACGAAATAGACTAATTGGCGCGTCGCAAACTAGGACCAACTTGCCTTCGGCACAAATTCTGCACAAAATTATATATAAATTGATATATCTTCTCATAATTTACTTACTAGTGAAAAGTAATATTGTCTTTTTTATAACTCAATGTCGAGGAATTCTTCCCACACCATTAAATTGCGTAGGAGGGCATTTTTTGTTTTTATTTTATTACGCGTTGACGTGGCAATTGCACGGTCGCAACTGAGAACGCTTTCGTAGGCGTGCCGTTTAAGTATCCTTCAAATAGCATACGTGTTGCGGAAAACATAGCTCTGTAGTTAGCAGTCCGTGGTCTAAGCAAACAAGGTCTCCTACTCCCGAAGAATCACAAGCTTGCGTCACTACCAAATTGGCTCTTTATTAAAACATGATTGCAGCAGCATACAAGTTCATGGTTCTTTTTCATGTGAATGTTTTGTTCTAAAATATCAATACAATATTTCAAACGTCTAATAGAAAGTCACACATGATAATCAATGTTCATCTGAGTAAATGGTATGAAAAAAGCGTTCATTGTTAACGACACCCCCAAAACGACACCCCTGGGGTGTCGTTAACAATAAGCATTTGTTGACGACACCACCGTAATGTTGGGATAACTTATCGCTTAAGAATTTATTATCGAGCTAGTATACTCTCAATGGTTAATAAACATATGCAATTGTATCTTTTTATCTCTTTCTCTAATGCACTGGCTGATAACGTTTATGACGTTCAAGAGATAAATTATGTGTCATTTGTGAAGTTAATCAATATATTGACATTTCTAACATTTTCAATAACTTTCGAAGAAAAGGATAACAATGTCAGTACACAAACTCCTGAAATGGCTAATGAAGCAAGCCTGCAAGAAGCAAATCGTAAATTCGGTGAATTGATTGGTCAAGAACTTAACAACGTACCTGTCGTAAAAAGAAGACAGATAATGATTGAAATAATAAGGATTATTGAGCTTCGATCAAGTTAAATAAAAATATCTTTACAGGTTCTTTTTATTTTATTTATTATTTTGGTATAGGTACGAACATACAGCAGGGTAACAACACTATTTGTTAGTGGTGTCGTCAACAAATGCTTTTTGTTAACGACACCCCAGGGGTGTCGTTTTGGGGGTGTCGTTAACAATGAACGGAAAAAAGTTGTCTCCCTATGGTACCACCATTGTGACAAATATCGCCGTCTCTGTCTCACGTATATGATTTGCATCTGTTTCGCTCTCGCGCATATGCGCAGTGATTCGCAAACTTTGTGGTCGGCCCATTTCTGGAAGCTACGAGTATAATAAAAATCATATAATTTTTTATATTGTGACGGAACAAGCTCGAAACCCAACTGATGTTAAGCAGACTAACCTCTGCCTATAACAGATGCATTTCGTCACAAGTCACGAATTGCACTGCGCCTGTCACCAGGAGACATAGATGTTAAGTCTCTGTACCTGTAATTTCACTGGCTCTCAAGGACTGCTGCCGGAACACACCGTTAGGTGCTTGGCGGCATATTATCTACTTGAAGGGGGTCGCTAGCCAGGCGGGCATTCGCAAAATGCCCTTCCATGCAAAAAGTAACTGTATGAATAAAAGTAGAAAAAACAGTGATTTGAAGTTTTTTTTCATTTCCTGCAAAGTGTCTGCAGCCGAAGAATGGCTTCGGTATTGTGGACCTTTGAGGTCCACAATACCGAAGTCTGCGCTACGTCTGCTTACTGCGACTACTAAATATGGTACGTAATGTAAAATTTCTTTGGTTATATAACGTATCTACCTAATTGGTTTTTACTTCCGATATTTTTGAGCTTTCTTTGAAACTAAACTGTACACCAAAATACAGATAACTGGCTTTTTTTTTTCGACATAAAAAATAATTATTTGATTTCAATCTATGAAAAATTTAGGCCTATTAGCATCGACGGTACCCATCATAAGAAAACTATTCGGTGTCAGACACTGTACGAACTTGATAACCATAATTTATTCAAGAATCATTAATCTGTGTAACTTAAATCACGTGATTTTCTTAATTAAAATAAAAGGTGAAAAGTGTTATTTTACTGCCCCCCAATTTCCTCAAATTAGGTATAAAGTTTGAGGGCCGTAGATAGAACGATAGAAGTGATGACAGAATGCTTGTGTCCCGGTTACGTGACATCCGGTCTCGGAGTGTAATACCTGGCGTAGTATATATTGTATCATGGAGAAGACGAAGCCCCGTAAGACCTTTTCAATTTTAAAATAATTAAGTTATACTGGGTGTTAGGTCTGGACTGTAGGATGGGTCGTCGATTTCTGAAAGACCTATTTCACTTAACGCCTGCCAAACTAAATATAAAAGAAGAACGGCATACTTATGCGTATATTTTATCAGATTGTTACTTTTCTGAATAAAATTTCAAGTCTAGACATAATTGCAGTACCTCAAAGGTTGAGCTGTCCACTTGTCATAGGCTTGTTTCGTGACCTTTCCAAAAAAACACTGAACATCGAATGCACAATATAATATTACAAGTTTTGGTCTTGTGATCATTAGGTTAGAATTAAGGTTGGATCGAATGTAGGGAAGAGCACGCTTCTTTAAGCTAGCGCAAACAGTCCAAGTTTGAAGACCTGCATGTATGGACTATGGACTGAATCTATATTTACAATTACTGCTTTGTCCCTTTGTTAGAAGCGACATTACTGCCAATACACTCCGTACCTATATAGAGTGCAACACCATCACCTGAAGTGTCTTCGTATATTTTCTCGACTATTCATATATCAATGTCATAAAAGGTATTACTCAAACAATGTATTATAATAATAAACGCACCTTTTCATCACTGTAGATCAGGAAAGCTGATTCTAGCGCGGACGATATTGGTTCTATGCCAGATTTTCTCAAAGCCTGAAATAAGTATAGATTAGGTCATATGGTCGTAAGGTCATGTCATGTTTGTGTCAAAAGGCTTCATTATATAATATTCTAGTGGCCCGCCCCGGCTTTGCATGAGTAATTACGAATCTAAATTGAGATATAAGCTATCCTATCTTTCAATGTGGATCAAATTGCACACGGTGTGCAAATCAAATTTAAAATTAGTTCAGTAGTTTAGGACTCCATCGCGGACAAACAACGTGACACGTAATTTTTATATATATATAAGGATTTACAAGCTGACAGAATTTAGAATCAATTTAAAGTTTATAAGTTCCGAATAAACATATTGTGACCATGGGAATTACGAGCATCTTTACATTTGCTAAGGTTACACATAAATGTTCTATGCCCCTGAGCCTCAATGTCATATCATATCAGAAATTCATAAAAATAACGACTCTTGAAATAGGCAGAGTTCCTTGGCTTATCCAAGGATGTCCCGGGAGCCTGCACTGGCGTCAGCAAGCTCTTGGCCTTTTTTAGCGACAATTGGTTGGTTAGTCCAACCACCCATTGTCGCTGAAAAAGGTTGTCGCTAGCGTACCAAGGTTTATATCACTCTTTGTTCATGTCCCTATAAAAGCACGACATTTCCATACATAGACCAAAATCAAGAGAGCAAGACGTGTGATTTCTATGCCTTACGCCATCACTCACGTAGAGAATGTCCAAGAAGAGCACAGTTGAGTCCAGCATATGGAAACACTTCCAAGATACAGTGCTCGCTTTTACCACCAACTTCGTATGGCCTAAACAAAAAATTTAAACATGTCGAAGTTAGCTGTTTGAACTTACTTCAACTAATATCAGCAGAGCAAGTCCGACTCCAGCTGCAAGCGTCATCAGCTCTTGGTCACAGAGAATTCCCGAGAGGAAAACAGTCGATGCCAGCACATGGAAGGACTTCCGCGTGACTGTACTTGCTTTCACCGCCAACTTGGTGCGGATTAGCAACACGCCTACAGATAATATAACTATGACTAGCCAGAAAGTGAATAACTGAACCTGTAAAAACAATAAGTTTGTATTTTATTAATACATAAAAAAAATATTGGATTGTGACGGAAAAAGCACGAAGCCCACCTGATGTTGGCGGACTAACCACTGCCTGTAATTTTACTGACTCTCAAGGACTGCTGCCGGAGCACACTGTTAGGTGCTCGGCGACAGATTTTCTACTTGTGGGTGGTAGCTAGCCAGAAGCATTCGCTAAACCCACCATACGGTGAAGCTCAACCCGGCGGTAGGAATCGAACCGTGGATCTGCGGCACGGCAGTCCATTGCTATTATACCACTAGGCCAGCATTGCTTAAATATTTCCTCTATAAATTTATAAGATAATTTATAAACAGATAAAAGTATTTCTTCAAGATTAATATGTATGTTCACCAGTGGGAAATACTATTTATAAATGAATACAGGTCATATAACTACGTGACCTACAGGGGGTTGTAACCATAACATTTTGTAACCGATTTCAGGTATCTCATGACCCCGCCTTCCTGTATTTCTAGTCAAAGTAAGAAAACGTGATCATTGTGAGTTTGGCTTTAATGAGGGTAATGCAGACCAATTATTTTTCTCCTAGGTATTCGACATTCCGCTGCTATTTAAATGATATGCTTCCATCAGATATTCCTCGTCCTTCAATCTTTCCTGTCTTTTAAGATTCGTTTTTACCGCTTTTATTTATATTATTATGTTTTTAGTTACATATTTGTATGTAGCTTTTTATATTTGTAGAGATAGATATTTGTCTTGTTATCCTTGTACCCAAATGCATAATTGAAAATCTAGTAAAATCATTCCTCTTTCCAGCAAACACTCTCCTTCGTTTGTTTTCCACTCTATCTACGAGGCATTAAAGCCTAAAGATATAAGAATCAAATACACATTACATACTTACTCTTTTTAGATCCATGAAAACATAACGCAATAATCTCATTACGCAATTGATTCCCACTACACAGTGCATCATTACAATACCATATAAGGCAGCACCAATCACAACATATGTAAGATAATGTAGATTCTTGTCCTCATCCTTCATCAAACTCAATGCTGTAACAATTACACCCACTGTTGACAACACTGTCTGAAAATAGGCAATTTATAATTTGCTAGTGATACAGATAATCAAGTTTTTTTTTTATGCCTGAGAGGTTAGTTTTTGACCTCTATCTCACCTGAAGATGTGGTCGAAGATGTTTTTCAGGCTAACCTGGAATTACTGGCTCTCAAGGACAGCTGCAGGAACACACCGCTAGGTATTTGGCGACAGATTATCTACTTGGGGGTGGTAGCTTGCAAAATGCCCTACCACCAGGGCAATGTAGATAATCTGACTGTTATAACGACTGCCATCCTAAGACAACAACCGGGACCGACAGCTTAACGTGCCCTCCGAAGCACGGAGGCGCTCAGTAGCAATGTCACTAGCGGTCACCCATCCAACTCATGACCGCGGCGGACGTTGCTTAACATTGCTGATCGGTTAAGAACAGCTAAGCTAACTTCGCTACGAGCGCTTCAAAAGTTACTACCAATGTTATATTACTGGTGGTGCAGTTATTCAATTGACTACACAGTAGTACAGTTATTCCTACGAAGAAATTAAAGTCAAGCTCAAAAACAGAAGAACGCAAACCTTACCGCAGCGGGCGTGGTTTAGAATGTTTACCGTGCGGCACAACATTACCTTGACATGACCAATCGGATGCGATCATTACTACACTACGCGCCAAATCAATTAATCTAATTGCTGTGGGGAGCTGCTGCTCAATCTTTATCTTACAAAAGCGTGCAATTCGGGCCATATATGAAATGGATCCAAGGGAATCTCTGAGAGATCTTTTTAAAGAAATTTATATTTTAACTTTACCAAGTCTGTATATATTTGAAAATATTATGAATGTTCGTAAAAATTTGAGCAAATTTAAATCAAACAGTGACAATCACGATTATAACATAAGAAATAAAGATAAATTAGCGGTGCCAGGTTTTAGATTAGCAAAGACAAATAAAAGGTCCTTCTTAGGCAATTGTGTGCGGTTTTACAATAAATTGCCCAAACATATAACAACGCTCACAGAAAGAAAATTCAATTTGCTCGTGAAGAACATTTTAATAAAGAAATCTTACTACACAGTTTGTGATTACTTAAACGACAAAAATGCTTGGAGTGGTTCGCCTCTGCCAAGCTGGCGCCTGTCACCTACGTAATGTAATTAAATATTGTAATAATTGTATTATATTGTACATAACAACACATTGTAAAAAGACGTTTAAAAGAATGGCCCCGAGTTTCTTGTCCGTTCTTCTTGCAGTGGCTCTAAATTTTGTTTGCTGAACGTGGCAGTACAATGTAGTATATTTCAATATTAAAATTTGTAATTGACCTTCATAAGAGCGTCGTAGACGCCTAAATTTAATAAATGATTTTGACTTTGACTTTGAATCAATCCAATTGAATTTGGAAAATTATGCATGTTTTGTTTGGTAATTGTGGTCTTGTGTTCACAGTTATCAAAACATGCATGAATTATATATACATGAGTTCGAAATCAAAGCAGTAACTATATGAGAGTTACACTTCTTTTCATATTTATTCATAGCGATAATCAATTAATTTCTGGTGGAACATATTCTTTATCAATCTTTAAGTAAACCTGCACCCACCCAGGCTCTTCGATTTCCTTAGTTCTTAACAACAGCCCCAGAGGCAAGAATGAACACATTTTTTTTTACATTTTTATAATGCAGCGACAAATTGATCACATAATTTCGCATGGATCTAAATATGAACAAATCATTTATCAAAATAGAAGCCAGCTCCCTAACTTGAAGGTGCTTCTCTCCATCTTCTGATATGTTTCCCTTCGTTAACTCTTATGACAATGATAGGAATATATAAGGAGGGGTGTATTTATAGCCTGGCACCCCCCAGAGCAAATTAATACTGCTGGTACATTCTGTAGACTACATACGAGGGTGAATCAAAAAATTCTTGGAATCAATATTAAAAAATGCAAAGATTTAAATAATAATATTTTATTTTTCTACATAATCTCCCTCCAATGCAATGCATTTAGAATAACGCGTTTCTAACTTCCTTATTCCTTGTGAAAAAAAAATATTTTCTTGACTCTCGAAAAAGTTTTCTACGGCAGCTATAACCGCGTCATTATCGTGAAATTTTGTTCCACGAATTTCCTCTTTTAATTTTGGAAACAAGTGAAAATCACTTGGGGCTAAGTCCGGAGAATATGGTGGGTGGTCAAGGAGATTGAAGCCAGCACAGCGGATTGCGTTGACCGCAACTTCCGATCGATGAGCAGGAGCGTTATCTTGAAGGAACAACACGCCCAACGACAGTTTTCCCACGACGTTTTTCTTTAATCGCTTCACGCACTTTCGGGATTAAATTTGCGTAATAGGGTCCAGTAATCGTCTGGCCTTTTGGCATGTAATCAATAAAAAGGATTCCTTCACTATCCCAGAACACAGAGGCCATAACTTTGCCAGCGGTAGGAGCAACTCGAAATTTTTTAATGGATGGAGAGGATGGTCGTTTCCAAGACATGCTTTGTCTTTTAGTTTCAGGATCAAAATGGTGGACCCACGTTTCATCCATGGTGACAAGACGACGGCAAAAATTATCCGGATCACGCTGGAACATTTCGAGATTACGCTTGGAAATTTCCAAACGTCGCTTTTTGTTTTCGTCGGTTAACATTCGTGGCACCCATCTTGCAGACACTTTTTTGAACCCCAGTGAATCAATTAAAATGGATTGACCGCTACCAAAAGATATCTTTAGGATCTCAGCTATATGTTTTATAGTCATTCTTCTGTCTTCCAAAACCAGATTCTCAACCTTTTTGACATTTTCTTCTGTAACGGAGGTTGAAGGCCGCCCAGAACGCGGGTCATCTTTACAGCTTGATCTACCTCTTTTAAATTCAGCCACCCAGTACGCAACCGTAGAATAGGGTACAGCATCACCCCCTAATGTCTGCTGAATGTCCAAAAAAATTTCCTTCGTAGACATTTTTTTCAAACTGAGATATTTTATCACCGCACGTAACTCACTTTTATCCATAATTTTGACTTTTTAGCAACTCGTTGCACAAAAAAATTTATTACATGCGAACGAACTGACAAAAATAAGTGACAGTCTGCATAAATATAGTGTGATAGACACTCTTTAATTTGAATATCGAACTTGATCCAAAAAGGTTTCATATATATGCACTTCTAAGAACTTTTTGATTCACCCTCGTAGTGGTATAATTTCCGGTAGTATGTACTGTCAACCAATTAACTACTAATAATTTTTTGACCACGCTGCCGCAGAGATCTATCATCAAATCGCACATATTGTTACCTACTTCATGTTTTTAAAATACTATATTGTGGTAGAAAATTACTTGTTGATCCATACAGGGATACTATACAAGACACGCTCATTACTAAACTTTGTTATCAATATAACAACTAAAAACGACAGATAAATACTTACATTAACAACAGCAGTAATAAAATTTAATTCATCATCAAGATTACTTTCAAATAATTTTGCTACTGACATCACAAAGTACAACACAATACTTTGTGATACTATCATTGCTTCTCCAATGGTGAACGTCTTTGGAAACTTTGTTATGGAGCTTCGCAGTAGCATACTGAATGCAAATATGGTTGATAAAGAATAGAGTAGTGAAATCGTCAGACCTGTAAAGGGAAAGGTAATATAATATATATAATGTATATCAATATAAAATACAGAATCAAAAACATGAGTAAAATTTTAAAAACATTTTACAGGAATAGTATTATGTTGCCCATCATTATGAAAAACAATTACATATCTCGACTCTCGCCTATCAGTCTATCACACAAATTTTCACATTTTGTAATATGTTGGATTATGGGCTAATGCATAAGCTTAGAAATATGTTGCCGAAGCAATTTGCTGATATAATTGAATCTTATCTTACGCAAAGAACGTTTAGAGTAAGACAAGGCAATTCATACTCAGAAATTAAACAAATTAAAGCGGGAATACCACAGGGAAGCGTCCTTGGTCCGACCTTGTACTTATTGTACACTTGTGATATTCCACACTTAGAAAACAACACCATTGCAACCTTTGCTGATGATACAGCTATAATGGCTATAGGGGCCACTCATGAGGAAGCAGTGGTAAAAGTACAATCAGCCATCGGTAAGATTTCCGAATGGACGAAAAAATGGAGAATAAAGCTCAATGAATCTAAGTCGGTTCATGTAGATTTCACTAATAAAAATGCCTATTACAACCCGGTATACATAAATGGGCACGCGATACCATACGAAAATACTGCCAAATACCTTGGAATAACACTTGATGCAAAGCTTCGCTGGAAAGCTCATGTGAAAAAGAAACGCGAAGAATTAGAACTTCGATACAAGAAGATGTACTGGCTACTTGGGAAGCATTCCTCGTTGTCTGTACAAAATAAAATTGTCTAGTACAAGCAAGTCCTTATGCCAGTATGGACTTATGGAGCTCAGCTATGGGGCTGTAACAAAGCAACATCCAGATAATCCAACGATTCCAAAATAAAGTACTAAAAGGTATAGTCAATGCACCAAGGTTGGTCAATGCGTCAATGAGGGTGTATTATTCTTGTAAATAATAACTTAAAATTTAAAGAACGCCGTGACTTAGTCAGATGTTCTGTCGAACATGTCTGTGAAGTTGCTTGTGTGGAGGTGGACAGGCATCTTGTGTTGTGTGTATATCGACCACCAACAGATCAAGGTCGTGCTCAAAATTTTTATCCACTATGGAAAGTATACTGCGGAAAATCTCTAAATGCAGAAAACCCATATTTGTATGTGGTGATTTTAATATAGATATTTTAATGAATTCTAAAAATAAGACTGATCTTATTTCATTATTTAAGTCATTTAATTTGAAATTTCTGTTCTGTGAGCCCACTAGGATAACAGACACTTCATCTACCTGTATAGACAATATATACTCAAACTGTAAGATTAAAGAAAAGTTAATATTGAAAGGTATTAGGTCTGATCATGAGGGCCTTGCGATAAAATTTGATGGAAATAGAGAAACAGAGAGGTATGAAGTTGAACATAGGCCGTTAACAACCAGTAGGCTAGAAATTCTCGGTACCAACATAGAAGCTAAGCTTGGCATAACAAGTTTTTCTCACTGTGACCCGAATGACATCTACAATAACTTATTTTCTTTAGTAAATATTGAGTTTCAAAAAGTTTGTCCAAAAATAAAGAAACAAATAAATGGAAAATTTAAGTTTGGTGATTGGGCAACTAGAGGTATCCGAAAAAGTAGAGATTATTTGTTTGATCTGTATCGCAGGAAAAATTTAACATCTTGCAAGCAGTTTCATGATTATGTTAGGAACTATTCAAAAATTTTTAAGTCTGTTTGCTTGTGTGCTAAATCTCTTTTTATTAGAGACAAAATTAGCAAGTCTAAAAATAAAATAAAAACCATTTGGAAGACTATAAATACTGAGACTGGTAAGAATAAACCTAGAGATTCAACATATGTCTTAACTATTAATAAACATCAAATCTCTGATCCAATACAAGTAGCGAATATATTTGAAAATTTTTTTTCTAACTTACCCCTAGAAGCCACTAAATCATTGGATTCTTGTCCCAATGTAGCAGAAGCCCTATTAAAACATAATTTTCCCTGCAAAACACCGGACTTCTCTTTCAGATACACGTCAAACTTTGAAATTATAAAGACATTCAAAAGTTTAAACATAAAGAGTACTGAAGACTTGTGGGGTATGTCAGTTAAAGTGGCAGAGTCTATTATTTGCATTATTGCACCATACTTAGTAACAATATTCAATCTTTGTGTTGATAGAGGAAGTTTCCCCGACTTAATGAAACTAAGTAAAATCACTCCAATTTTGAAGTCGGGGGCTGCATCTGACCCTTGCAATTATAGACCTATTTCCATCTTACCCGTTCTGAGTAAAGTATTCGAAAAAATTATGCTCAAACAACTTTTATCTCATTTTAATGAGCATAATATATTGAATGAGAATCAGTTTGGTTTCACTAAGAGCAGATCGACAACAGATGCAGGTGTTCAATTGATGTCACATATACTTGAAGCCTGGGAGAGTTCACATGATGCTATTGGCGTATTTTGTGATCTTTCCAAGGCATTCGACTGTGTAGAACACTGCACTCTGATTCGTAAGCTTTCACACTATGGTGTTCGTGGAAAAGCTTTGAATCTAATAGAGTCATATCTGTCTGACAGGCTACAGATGGTTGGAATAAATGGCAATACTTCTTCCGGGTCTTTCGTAAAAATAGGTGTACCGCAGGGATCAATTTTGGGACCTTTTCTGTTCCTAGCGTATATTAATGATCTGCCTTGCATGGTCAAAGATTTCTGTGATATTGTTTTATTCGCGGATGATACCTCTCTGATTTTTAAAGTAGATAGGAAAGATAGTGAACTCATTCATGTAAATAATGTGTTATCTATGATCTCTGGATGGTTCGCCGCTAATAATCTTCTGTTAAATTCAAAAAAGACCAAATGTTTAAAGTTTTCATTACCAAATGTTCCTTATGTTGAACCAAACATTAAGCTTGGCCTAGATAAACTCTCTATTGACAAAGCGACAGTCTTTCTGGGAATCAAAATGGATTCAACTTTACAGTGGGATCCACATATACATGATCTAGCCGGAAGACTTAGTTCTGCTGCATATGCAGTTTGTAAGATAAGACAGTTAACAGATGTAGCTACTGCACGGCTAGTTTATTTCGCATACTTCCACAGTATTATGTCTTATGGTGTATTGCTGTGGGGAGCTGCTGCTGAGATAGAGACAATCTTTATCTTACAAAAGCGTGCAATTCGAGCCATATATGAAATGGACCCTAGGGAATCTCTAAGGGATCTTTTTAAAGAAATTGATATATTAACTTTACCGAGTCTGTATATATTTGAAAATATTATGTATGTTCGGAAAAATTTGAGTAAATTTAAATTAAACAGTGACAACCATCATTACAACACTAGGAACAAATATAAATTAACGGTACCATTTTTTAGATTAGCAAAGACAAATAAAAGGTCCTTTTTAGGTAATTGTGTGCGGTTTTATAATAAAATTCCCGAACATATTACAATGCTCACAGAAGGAAAATTCAAATTGCACGTGAAAAATATTTTGATGAAGAAATCCTACTACACAGTTTGTGATTACTTAAACGACAAAAATGCTTGGAAAATTCCACCTCTGCCAAGCCATCACATGTCTCCTACGTAATTTAAACAAATATTGTAATAATTGTATAATATTGTTTATAACACATTGTAAAAAGACGTTTAAAAGAATGGCCCCGAGTTTCTTGCCCGTTCTTCTCGCAGTGGCTCTATAAACTTTTTTTGCTGAACGTGGCAGTACAATGTAGAATATTTCAATATTAAAATTTGTAATTGACCTTCATAAGAGCGTCGTAGACGCCTAAATTGAATAAATGATTTTGAATTTGAATTTGACCATGGTACATTAGAACTGTCGACCTCCATCGAGACCTGAAAATGGGTGTCGTTGTGGATATAATAAAAAACATGCAGAAGCTTATGAACATAGACTTCACCACCACGTGAATGTTGAGGCAATCCAGCTCCTTGACAACACAGACATAGAGAGAAGGCTAAAAAGGACAAAACCTTTTGAGTTAGTGTAGTTGAGTGACAGTGATAAGTAGTGAAGTGAGTGCTACATATAAAGAACACAAGAACTCATAGTGTCTTCCCCTTAATAGAGACAATAAGATAGGTGTTAATGGACACATTCTTAAATTTACTCTATTTAGCAGTTTAAGTCATACTAAAATTACTCATTAGTCCATATTGTTGGCTAGATTGTAATATAATGACATACTTACTAAGTATATCATTAGGAAAAAAAAAAATTGTAATATTGGTAGGAATAAAAATTCCCTTCCACCATGCAGGGAAGCTCAAGCCGGCGTTGGGGATTGAACCATGGACCTGCAGCACAGCAGTTCATAGCTATTACCAGTCAGCCATCATTACTTAAAAAGCAATTATTTATTATAAGTCTTAATAAGTGGCTCCTCCATTTCAGGTTCATAATTAAAGTTTAACCTAACTATTGAACTGGTATGGGCTCTAAGTGAACCAATTAATGTTCATGTTTAGTAAATGTAAATATATAGATGTTTGATAGTTCCTTACCTTTCCCTGAAAATGTATAGAGGAACAAGGCTGATACAAGGCTTGATGCTATACAGCCTCCATAGATTTGCTCCTGCAGTACCAAACATGATACAGACAAAAAAACTATGAATAACAAACAGTAGAACAATAACCCTAATGAGATGTATGCTACTAAACTGTACACTGACGAGACTGTATACACAATATTGTAAATTGTTAATACTGCAGGCAAAATACCACAGCACCAGAGTCCATTGCTGCTTACTGCCCTCCTGAAAAATTTAAAATTTGCTTCAGAGCTGATTTGCCTACTTAGAAACATTATGAATAAACACAGAATTTGGTTTAACTTTAGTTTCACACCAATTGATTCTGGGTTAATAATTTTTTACATGTGCGGGCTCTTCATGCAATGTCATAAGTTGTGAAAATAATAATTTGTGAGACATAATTATTTGTGTTGAACAAAGGCCTTTCTCATAGAATGCCAGACGTTAACCAGATGTTAACTTTTTATATTATTATTAACTTTCATTTTGACAGTTTCTGATGAATTTTGAAAAATATATTTACTCTGGAACATTCCTTTTGGCCTGCCAATATTTTGTGAAAAATCTTTGTAGTGAAAGTTAAAAGAGCACAGTTAGTGTAATATTGTAAATAAATTAGACTGTTCAAACCTTATTCTTAAGCTATTTTTTACATCAAATAAGTTTCAACTTGTGATTCTTTCAATTATAATGTTAAAATATTAGGCAAATATTGTGTTAAACATAAGTGAAACAATTTGAGTACTGACTCTGGCATGACTTTATTTCATGTCATCAAGTTTGATTCTAGAATTTTCGAATTATAACTGAAATTATCTGATTTTCATGTTCTAATCTATCTTCTACAAAAGATAAAGATATGGTTAAGTGTATGTTAACCTTCAGGGTTTCTTTGGAATTTTGGACTTAGGACTTTGGGAAAAATTCACAAATAATCAGTTGAAATAGGTAAGTATTTATATTAATAAAAGTTTTCATATAACTGGTTCCGGGACAAAGTTATACATAGGTGTGCCAATGAGTGAAGCGAGGAGTGTTAGGTTACTGGTGATTGCAAAAACATGCAAGCTGAGTGTGCAAAGCGAGCGTGCCGCCAGTGGTTGGCATTGCACCATTATACCAATAGAAGTATCAATTAAATAAGAATATGTATTACATGGGGGACATTTTAAAATTGGTAATATATATTGTATATGTAAATATTTTAGTTTTAATTCATTTAAGTAAGCCTGATAGGGATTTTTACACAACCTTGAAAATATAAAGCTACCCCTGAAAAACCGATTGTTGTAAAACTAAAGTCCTACTCAGAACTTATCATTATCACAGTGGACATTACAAGTATGATTAAATGATTATAAATTCAACTTCTAATGGATATAGGTTCATATACCTTCAGGTTCAGGTTTTTTAGTTACAAAATAGATTGATTATTCCAATTTATTACTGAATGACTAGCTATAAAATTTTGCCATTATTTAAACCTGGTAGTAATAATGTGACCGAAGATGTAATTGTAATCCCATGGTAGTTAAATGCTCTGATAGGTATATCTCCCTCCAAGTTTTGAACCCTGGCCGTTACACTATTTATTCCGCTGATCAAATATGTTAAACATAATACATAGATCAATATAATTTTTAAAAACCTACCTAGTTTCAATACCCGATTCACGCAAATTTCTCGATATTTGTCTATCAAACGTATTGAGAAGTTGCAGATATTCCCTATTTACGTAGTCACTAAGACTTTGAAATAACTTTGAATTTTTGCCCTTTTCAGTCATTTTTGTTCAGATATATTGCCTAAACATTTTACCAAAACTTCAGGGGTGCGTTTAGGCGGGTAGAATAAATTTTCACCAGACGAAAATTTCGCCGATGCGGTCCGCCTAAACGGTGTCATAGCCGTACGTCAATTATTGTTGTCAAATTCAATTGACATTCGGCAAAGAAGTTTTTATAATTATATAAATCTTGAAAGAAATAAAAAATCCTGGATACAATACATTGAAATATAATATACATTATTATTATTCTGTAATCCCGCGATAAAGTAGAACAAATTTAAACCCAAACCAATATTACCGTGCCAATACAAAACAATCCAACAAGAATACCTACAGGAAAACACCAACCTATGTACACAACTTGTCTTGTTATATACCTAGTATGTCTTCCCGCCCTTCCGTAATCTTTGGTATTATGATTGAAGTAACATGACATATAGCTTAAATCTGACAGCCGACGAAAATTTAGCGACCTCAAAAGGTCGCTAAAATTTAATCTACTTAGCGAAGATTTAACCAAGCGGACGCGCCTAAACGGGGCATATAAAATTTTAGTCTGTGCAAATTTTCGCCTCGAGGAGGCCGTAAACGGGGTGTTTGACGTTTATCTAGTTTAAATCTTATCCTGGCTAAGTCGCCTAAACGCACCCCAGCACAACAGATCAAAAGACAGAACCAACCAAAGTCCAAACCAAAAAATGTAAATACAACTTCAACTTCAACTTCTTTTTTGTGGGTGGCTTCTGTGGTGTTGCCACAATTTCGCCAATGACGAGTCGCACGGATAGAGTGGGAAACAAACGAAAGAGACTGATCGGTATAATTAACAAGTGATCGGTTGCTTAATTTTTGTTTCAGGATAACTTTTAATTGAAGTTAGGACAACATATGACATGTACGATCAAACAATTATAATATCTAAATACATAACAATATATACATAAACATACATCTAGAATATACGCCATCAAGTTATTCATAGCTTAATTTTATTAATTGAAATACATTTACCAATTATATATACATATGGAGTAAACACAAGTGACAATAGACTATTGAAGTTAACAGGGAGAGGGATATCTGGGGGAAGTTTGTTATACAAAGAGTAACTCAGCTTTGGACAGTCGAAAAATATATGATCCGTATTGCCATCGTCCAGGCCACACTCACATAATGAGTGATCTCGTATTCGGATTTTAGCTAAAAATACCGGGGTACACGAGTGACCCAACCGCAGGCGACAAATGGTAGAGGTAGTCCTCTTGTCCATCTTTTTAAATTTGAAAAACCATGGTCTTGTTGGTATACAGTTTTGTATTTCACTATAAAATTTACCTTTGATGGTTTTGGTTTGTTGCCATATTTTATCCCACGCCTGACGCATCTGGATTTCACAAACGATAGTTAGGTCGTGAGCGTAAATTTTATAATGATCCTCGTTCCCAAGAGTGGAAGCCTGCTTAGCATATGAATCGACAGTCTCGTTTCCTGGGATGCCTATGTGGCCTGGTATCCATGCCAGAATTACACTTAACCCACTTTGGTAACAGTAATATAGCGCTTCTTTTATCTTTAATATTATGGGGAATCTTGATTTAGATTTAAATTGATTAGCCATAATTGCCTGGAGGCAACTCTTTGAATCGGTAAAAATTAGGGCTTTGTTTATATTATGAGACTTATTATACAGTATAGATTCTAAGATAGCTACAGCTTCACCAGTAAATACTGATGACATAGACGGGCATTTGTTACTAATAATTATCCTATATCTAGGTATCCACACAGCAGTACCCACATCTTTATCTTTAGATAATTTTGAAGCATCAGTATAAACTTTTAGCCAATTTTTCCATTTGCTGTCAATTATCTCACTGAACTTATGGGGGGGATTAATGGTATCTTTATCTATGCCAAAATTGAGAATTACTGTAGGTTGAAAAATCAATGATTCATAACTTATTGAAAATAGTGGTATGATAGGATATTGGACAACAGGGCTGGTAAGTTGGGAATATTTCAAAAAACTGCGAACTATGCATGGAAGTTTGTTATCAGAAATATAGCCTTGTGATCTATATAAATCATAAAGGCTTTTAATTCTGTGAAGAAGGATATGTTCACTGTTTTGAACTAGTTTGAAGAAAAACCTATCTGACAGGTATTGTCTCCGTAGATGCAGGGGAGGCTCCACGCATTCCACCTGCATAGCATTTATTGGTGACGACTTCATGGCACCCAGTATTATACGAAGACATTTAGACTGTATTTTCGATAATCTGTCGGTAGATGTTTTATTTCCTGGATCTAATAAGAATGTGCCGTAGTCTAAATGGCTACGAACGATTGCATTGTACAGCAACTTTTGGCAGTAAGGATGAGAACCCCACCATACTCCTGACAGAGAGCGTAGGATGTTTATGTTTTTCTCGCATTTTGAAACAACGTAATTGGAATGAGGTGTACCTGTCAGTCGACAATCTAGCCAAACTCCAAGGAATTTTACTGTATCGCTCTGAGGAATGTTTACATTTTCAACTGTTATGTTTAGACCTGGGATATACCGCTTCTTGGTAAACACTACAATGCTACTTTTGTTAGCTGAAATGGAAAGACCATGATTGAACAGCCACTCTCCCAGGTATTGCATAGCGGATTTTAATTTATGCTCAGCATCTAGTATGTTCTTAGTAGGTAGGTATAATGCTAGGTCATCAGCGTATTGAAGGACATGACAGAACGAGCTAACAGACAGTTCTAAGTCATAGGTGTATAGGCTATAAAGAATAGGGCTTAGTACAGATCCCTGTGGTAAACCTTTCCATACTGTTCGTAGGCCAGATAAAAAGTTTTGTGTTCTAACTATGACAGTTCTTTGCATTATTAGACAACATATGAAACGAACCATCCTCACAGGAATACTCAGCTGTAAGAGTTTGTTTCTGAGTTCTGGAAGCAGCACGTTGTCATATGCAGAGGTAATATCTAAAAATACACCTACAAGGTATTCCTGCTTTTTAAAAGCTATTAATATTTCAGTCGTTAAAATGCTAAGCCCATCATATGTGCTCATACCCTTACGAAAACCAAATTGAGATTTGGCAAGAAGTCCTCTACTTTCGACCAACCATTCCAGTCTATTTTTGATCAAGATTTCTGAGATCTTGGCTAGGACACTTGATAGGGCAATGGGTCGACGAGCATTAGGATCTGATGGATCTTTACCTGGTTTCAGGAGAGGGATAATAATCTGTGTAGTCCACGACTCCGGCACAATGCCATGTTCATAAAAAGAATTGATGAGACCTAATAAAACTTACAATAAATGTGAGAATTTTTGATTGTTAACTAAATTAGTTTAGTATTGGTGAAAAAGTTTTGCATAGTTTGAGTTGGTTGCGTATTGCTGGTTAAATTTAAATTCGCTCCTATTTTAAAACAATAAATGTAATTGTTTCTTTTGATAAAGAAATATTTAGACTTGTTTGTAATCCTAATGGTGACTTTATTAATTTATTTTTTCTGAGAAATGTTTAGATTTTTAAACATTTTTTTTCACTTAATCTAGTATTCATGAATTTTGATAACTTCCAATAGATCAAGAAAGGTAGTTGCTTTTAACTTTTAAAGAAGTGATGGAGACTGGCTCATATCAATCTGAGAGCAGTAATATGGAGACCAAGCTTCAAGAAAACTCAACAACACCATTTACGAGCACCTAGATGACTGAAGAAATCTCGTTGAAATACACAATGGACTTACAAAAGAATCCAATAACGTTAGCATCACACAGCTTACACGCACCCAAATGAAACCTTGAACTTTATTTCGTCTGTTAGATGCGACATTAGTGATTTCGACCATTAGGATGTGGATCAGGTTTTACTTTTTTTTTTAAGCTATCTCCCAAAGCGAAAACCTTATGTCCACCTTTTATAATTCCAAGAAAAGGTCTCGTTCCTCCAGTACTACCTCTTCCTGCAGCTCCAGCTCCTCATCTAGTAATTCCAGCCTCTCCTAGTGCAGCAGTAATATAGGTATACGTTACTGTGCTTGATTGCATAGAGCAGAATCAGCTATGGCTGATGCCAAATCGGATTCTGTTAATAATTTAAATGAAAGTCGGCCTTCTGAAGCTTCCGCCTCCCAACCGATCATAGACCAGACCTTTGCTGATTCTAAACGTCGTCAAGGGGGTAAGAGAAGGACAAGAAACCCTACTGGTTGGTCCTTGAATGTTAAGAAATTGCGGTGAAGTACTGGAAAGTCCTATGTTATTTTAACTAGTAAGAATGTTTCTGACAGGGCCGTCAAGACTCCATACAACGACAAGTACAAATTGCAATGCAAAAAATGTGTTACTCAAATATGTGTTCGTCAATTATTGGCTACTAGGCGATCTACATAGACAAATAGATTTCGTTGTAAGGCACACTCAAGTTATTAAGTTTAAATATGATACAGCAGTGCCCAAAATAGTAGGTCCCCTCTGAATCTTTCTTTGAGGTTTAAGACACTCGTATAAGAATCTGCAAAGCTTTCATAAAGCAAACCTTGTACATGCCTGATAGATAAGTCGGTAATAAGTAGGTGTTTTGTGAACAAGTTATTCCTATAAAATATATATTCAATGATTATCATAGAAAAGCTGTGTTTATATATAAGTAGGTACTAAATTGCCTATAATTAAGACTGAATAGTCAACGTATTGATTAAATAGATGTTAATAATTAAACTATTGGAAAAACGAAAACTTTTCTAAAAATTTTCAAAATAATATGGATCGCAAATTATAATAATATGGTCCCTTAAATTTTTGTATGAATTTATTAATCAAGTGCCGATTTGATTATTTTAATTTTTTTGTTATATAACGACGAAATAAAGATATAATTCAATTACAACAAGTTTTTACTATACTGATATAGTACCAAAATTTATTAAACATAACCTAGATACATCATTTTTTCTGTGAAAAATAAGGATTAAGAGTGTATTTATTCAAAATATTTCGCAAATATGGAATCAATTTGAGTTGATAAAATTATATACAATGATATAAGTCAGGATTACTAACATAAGACGAAAAATATTAATTAACAAGTGATGCAAGTGTTTAAGTTAGAAATGAAGCAGACACATTTATCATTAAATTAAATGATACAGCATTATGTAATAATATTTTGAATTCGTCAAATAGAAATTGAATTTAACGTTTTTCGCTGTTCTTGAAAAAGACAGGTTTTTTTGAGTTATGCTCCTCTTTATCTAGATGAGCGATATCAATAGCACAGAATCACGTTCCGAACCTTGGTTACAGCGCACTCGAAGTGCAACTTTTCACTCTAACCTTGTTCACAGCCTTCGAGTAGAGCGTTCGGTTGTCACAACGCACTCCGAGCCTTTGAAGGTTGTAACTTTTTCAAAAGGTGCATTCGTTTTGGCTCGGTTGCGTTTGTAGCAGTTTCAAAAGTGGCATTTGTATCTTAGCGTTCGGAAAGAAGCTTCTGTTATTTTTGGCCACCAAGGACTGTATGCTATCCGAACGACTTATACATATTTTGACAACCGCTGATAACCAAAATAACGTTTTCTGGAACTACAGCTAAATATATAGGTGTGCAACAACTGAAGCCAAAGATATAGGTCTGTAATAATTGAATCTGTCGGAGGCATCGCCAGTTCTATTCCTTATGATAGGAACCACAATATATCTCATAAAATGTTAAGGTAAGACGTGGGTCAAAAATAGCACTTTTCTCTGTCATTTGTAGCGTTTTCAAAGCTATCCGAACGGTGAGTGAAAACGATATAAATGCTCACGAAGTCCCAATACGAACGCCCTGTGTGATCATTTTTAGCGTTTTTGAGTGTTATTTTTGGAACTGATAGGCTATCCGAACGCCCTAAAAATCAGTCGTTATAAGGTTGGGTCCTAACTAAAATTACCTTGATATATGTTGATGATAGAATTATATACTTTTATATATGAATTTTGCAGGTAACGGTGATACTATGCTATTTCTTTATATTTTTGCGTTTCGAGTAGTAGAGGAGGAGGCTCGAGCCGTGAAGGAGAGCATTGATGTCATCATAAAGGGGCCTCTTAACCATACTTCCTGGCCCCTCTAACCTTTCCTCTGTAAGGAGTCTGTAACGCTATGGACCCGGCGCGGCACCCATACGGTGAATCCATGGAATGCTAGGCAATTCGTCTCTCTAATACCAACATTACCTGCAAAATTCAAAATTCTATCATCAACAAAATATTTGTCATGTCAGTTAAGGTAGCACATTTTAACGATTGTACGCTCTACTCGAAGGTTGTGAACGACATTAGAGTGAGAAGTTGCACTCCGAGTGCGCTCTAACAAACTTTCGGAACGAGCCCGAGTGGTAGAGAAGAGGTAGTTTCTGGGGACAGTCTGTAATCTGTGGGTCCTGTGTTACCAGATATGCGAAAATTACCCTAGATCCACGATATATTTGAGTGTCATGCGATATAAAATAATAATGACGTATCGCACGATATTTCATCATATTTCGACGACAAAATTTTCATTTACACGATAATTTTGTGATGAATTCGTATCCCTGTAATGGTATGTAATTTTTGTAAAATTTTCTATTATCTATGGCAATCCAAACGAATGCAAATTGAGTAAGGATTTTTTTCATACATAAATTCCGTAAAACCAAGAAGCAGAAACCGTCAAAAAATACCTACTGTTAAATGCATAGTATAAGCTGATCAGGCTGTAATAGGATGTGGCAATAGAAGCGCAAAAAGCGATGTCCTGATTACATACTAAACCGAGCAATGACTGAGCGTACTAACAACGCAGAAGTCCAGGTCCTGAGAAAATCAGAGCCCGTCAAAGCCTACATGCCCAACCCTCTGAACTTGATGCATTGAGTACTAATTCTCTAGGATAAATTACATTTTGATCTTCATTAAAATAACAACAAATATTATAAGAAAATATTAAATAAATATATTAGAAAACACAAATATATATATATAAAGACAATTCCACCTAATTGTCCTGCCGACGTGACACCATAAACGCTACACAGCCAAACCGGAAGAATTTTAAACGCGTGTCGCTTCTACACGAAATATCCTCAGGAAGACTTGACTCTTCGAGCGCACGATCGAAAAATTATTAATATAAAATATCGTTAATATAATATATAATAATTGATTAAAAACTAACGTAAGTTTCACACATTTTAAAGATTATTTTAGCCGATTTAACTTACGGTTTGTTAACGTCGAGAAGGCGTCTCGACGTTAACAAACCGCACATTACATTATACATTATTCCTATATAATAAAAACATGAGTGACTTATACTATGCAGATTTAATTAGAAAAAAGAACAGAAACAACATTCGTGTAGTTTCCAAAAAAATGGTGGGCACCCAACACTAAAATGACCTAAAATGTAACTGATTCACTTAAAAATTTTGTCGTTTACAGTTAAGGTTTCACATCCTTTTCACATTTTAGTCATGTAATATACTATAATATATTGTTTTTTTTTAGTGTCGGTTGAGTAATTTATAAAATTTTGAACTTGCGATAAGAGCACGATAATTTTGCAGTAATTCTCTGATAATTTTTAACTCACGGATCGGGCAGCACTGGTAGTTTCATTTAAAAAAAAAAAAACATAGTAGTTTGTCTGGGGCGCGTTCCAGTAAATGTTGGTCGAGCAATATTTGCTCTAAGGCACCTGGAACGACCTTTAAAGCTCCTTTTAAAATATGGAATTGACAGCGATGTTTTTAGGTGATAAAATACAGTGTACATTTTTTTATAAATGGGGCATAATACGTAATTAAGCAATGTTAACATAGTATGCCACTAATCCTTGGCTTAGCTTGTACAAAATCTATTATTTATCGTAGAATCTGTCACATTTGACAGCTGGCCAAGATTTGGCCGATTCAAAAGGTAGTAAAAATTTGGCCCGGCAGATCAAAATTTGCTCTGACAGGTCGCCCGGAACGGGTATGATCAAATCTTGACAGGATCAAATTAAGTTCGATTAGAGTGCTGGAACGGCGTATATCTGCGTTTAGACCATAATTTGTCTTGGCCGACGGGTAGGAGGAACGCACCCCTGTATCTGTTGGTTGGGTTTGTTTTGTGTGTTTGTTGAAAAGTTTTAATTTGAGATCACATAATATTAACAAAGATGTTTAGAAACTTACATAGAATTAGAGGACTGCAGAAAGCTAGTTTTGCTACTGCTCCAGCTCCACAAACCAAACCAGAAATATTGTACTCTGGGGTAAGTAGTAAATAATAATACAAGTAGAATCCTTTCCTTGATTGTCTGCTTTGAATTTTATTAAGTGTACGTATTAATGCTTACCAGAACCAAACAAACATACTAAAGTATTTATTGGTAACAAACAAGAGAATCTCCAATTCAACAGTCAAGTCAAACAAAAAAATATCCATACCCATCTACTTTGAGCCCGCGCATTGAGAGCCGATGTCTAACCCGGCTCATAAATAAAGCCGGGATTTCGTTTCAACAGTTTTAAAATTTTTCACCAACAGATAATCACGGGTTCAATGCTGTTACTGCTCCAAATTCTCACACACCAGGTTTTCATAATTTTACAGAGAAAATGAATATAAAAATATACTTCACCATAACATATGAGGTATTTGGTCAAAAGTCAATCAAATTGAAATTTTTACTAGCAGTAAAGAAATTGCATATCTTGGTTTTAGTGAGACATTTTTAGATTCACACAATGCTAAAATATTACAAACTAGCTTTCCGGGCGCGGCTCCGCCAGCGCGTATATCGGTTATCGCGACAAAACATTAACCTCTTTTTGCGCAGTTGGGTAAAAACTATCCTATATTTTTCCCGGGTCTCAAACTATTTCCATACCAAATTTCATTCAAATCGGTCCAGTAGTTTTGGTGTGAAAGCGAAACAGACAGACAGACAGAGTTACTTTCGCACTTATAATATTAGTACCGAAAAGTGGTTATCAAATAGCATCTTTTTAAACCAGAAAAAATAAAAAACTTAGTGGAGTATCATTGTATGTAAAAATGGCATCAATTGTCAAAAAGTAGATTGTGCTTCTGATATCTCAGTAGATTCTCATTTTGAATGTTGTGGTATCAAACTAATAGATAGGTATAAATATTATTAAATTATGCATTTACAGAGTTCCAAATCTATTACTAAGAACATTTGAACTTCTAGAGAGAGACGAATCACTTCGTCTCTCTGTCTGTCGTAAGAGGTAAATTTGGTATTCCGTCTACCCAGACACAGACAGTGGCATTTACTTGGTTTTGTTCTCAAACCTTCAGTCCATGTGCAGAACTCATCCACTTCTCGTAAAAATTCCTGACATTGTATTGGGTTCCGTGTCAGAATTGCAAGGTCGTCAGCAAAAGCTAAGATGGACTCTGTGTATCTGTTATTGATCTTAAACCGATAGCTTCACTTTTTTTCATGACTAATGAAAATGATGATGTCGCTGACCACAAGTGGAAAGTTATACCATTTCATTGCGAACAACAGCAGTTTGTGCTGCACAGAACCAAACGCGTTCTCTAAGTCTATCCTGCATACCGTTATTTGTCTTTCATATGTTCTGGCATCTTTTAAACTTTCCGCTAGCAGAGTATTGTGTTCCAGGCGTCCAGAAATTCCAGGAAAAAACCCTTTCTGGTGATTAGGCCTGAAATACCTATTATTTACCATAAATTGTGTAATTCTAGTTTGTAAAATTGAGAGAAATAATTTGGATATTGTGTTGGTTAGTGCAATCGGCCTAGTATCTTTTGGATGAGTCACTTCATCTTGGTCAAGAGAAGCTTTCCACTTTGTTAGTTGAAAATGTTTTTTGAGTATTGAAAAGGATTTTTATCAAAATTAACCTCATGTTTTGCTCTATTTAAGTTATCGCGATTTTCTGTTATTTGTAATGATATTCCTTGAATTAATTTTAGAATTGATCTTAATGCCATGGGCAGTAGATGACTTTGATGATTATCGCCCATGGCCTTGGCATTCCTTAGTTGTTTTATTAACTCTCTTTTCTTCCTCCGCATTTTCAACTTAAAAGTATTTTCTTTGTTATGGTGAGTATAATTAGTTGGTGGTGGAGAGTGCTCTAAAAAGTATTCATAAATAGTATTCTGGAAAGTATCTACTTGGCTGTTTAAATCTTGTTTTGATCCTGGATGCTCTAGAATGATTGCCAAGTTTTGGTCATGTACTTTCCAAGTTGACTGTTTAAGGGAAGGGATGCTAAGACGTGTCCGGATGTTAATGGACTCCTGGTAGTTATCACACAATGGCTCACCTTGGGATTTGTGAGGGTCAACTCTATCCGCAGTGGTTGTTGAAGAATTTACCGACGGCTGTCGTGCTTCCCCACGATCATGTGTCTTTAAATGCTTCAAGTACCAGGCTCGTCTCTTGTAAATTTTCCCGCACGTAGGGCATTTCAAGTCCGTATTATCGCCATGGTCGTCGTGGGAATCAATCGGTGGACAGTTCTACCCTCTCGGACTGTTCCAGGGGTATTTTTCTTTGTCGGACTTTTAGCTTTAAAAATTCCCGGGCTTGGCTTGCTAGGCCATAGCCCTCGACTGTCTTTCCAGCAGTCCGTTGTCTTTCCAACAGTTATCTGTCTTTCCAGCTGCCATCTGTCTTTCCAGCGTCATCCCGTCTCTCCGGGCTGTCAATTTATGATGAGACAAATCACTTAGCATTCCATGGATTCACCGTGCGGGTGCCGGGTCCATAGCGTTGCAGAGGAAGAGGCTTGAGGGGCCTGGGGCTTGCAACCCAGGTGCAGGGTTAAGAGGCCTCTTTACAATGCATCAACGCTCCCCTCCCCGCTCAAGCCTCCTCCCCTACCTAACCAAATTTGGTAAGATCCTACTAATGCCGCCTTAGATACACGTTCTAGGATGAAAGTTACAGTTGTTCTTGGCAGGCCAAGGTCTTTAAGTAGGTTATATAGGGATTTCGCTGGTATACCCCTTGCTCCAACTTCTACAGCATATAAATTAACCACATAACCGTTTTTGGTTAATTCGTTTGTTAGGTCATAATATTTGTTTGTTTTTAATGTGTGGTCCTTAGGTATGTTTGTTTCCCACGGAACAGTAAGTTCTATAAGTACTATGCGTTTTAGATCTTTTGAGTATAGAAATATGTCTGGTCTGGAAGAAGAAACACCAACATCCTCAGGAATTTTGTAGTGTTTTTCATACGTGTCCATCAAAAGAGTCCAATCGGGAGCTGCGCCTAAGATGGAGTAAGGCTTAATAAATTAAGTATGCGGTCCCGTAATTGTGATAGGAAAGTTATTATTCTGGGTGATTTTAACATTAATGCTTTATAGGATGATAAAAGTAGCAAATTGCTAACTTAGATATATTTACAAAATTCATTAAACAATTATCATTTTCTGAAATTATTACTCATGCTAATGTGGATACGGCATAAACTTCTTTTATAGAACTCTTTAGACAAGTGTTTGATTTATCAGTACCTGAGGAGCGGATTCGTATTACATTAAAGAAAAAACCCAATTGGAAAACAAAAGGAATATTGCGTGCAAGTAAAGCTAAGAGAATGATGCATAATAAATGCATAAAAACTAACTCAGAGAAACTAAAATTAGATTATAAAAAATACTGAAGTTTTAAAATCTGATCCATACTCCAAAAGAAATTGTAATGTAAACAATGTAAAACAACAAACTTCATGTACCAATAAAATAAAATGTTCAATAGAAACTGTTCAAGACAATAATGAGATTAAAAAAGACCCATCACAAATTTCTAAAATATTTAATGATTATTGATTATTTTATAAATCAGAATTCACAACAACCATCCCTTGAGTCATTAACTTTCCAAATTCTCATAGCTGTAGTAGTTTATTTTTTGGCCCAATTGATGAATCAGAGATGAAAAAAAAATTTACTTAATCTAAAAAACAAACAAAGTTCAGGGTTTGACCATATTCCTATACAAGTCATCATATATTGTATAGACCATATTACCCGACCTTTAGTACATATAGCAAACCTTATGTTGGAATCAGGTAAATTCCCAACAGATCTGAAAAAAGCACTAATTAAACCCATTTCTAAATAAGGTTCCAAACTTAATATAGCCAACAACAGGCCCATTGCTCTACTTTAAAATTTTTCAAAAATTTGGAAGAATTATATATTCCAAGCTTATTAATTTCCTAGAATAAAATAACATACTGAACTGAACAGCAACCAGTTTGGTTCTCGTAAAGGCAAGACAACTACCTTAGCCATTTTTAAGATGTTCAAAGAAGTTTGAGATGCTATGAACAATAAAATACCCTGTGTTGGGATTTTTATCGACATGTCCAAGGCTTTTGATTGTGTGGTGCACAAAATATAGCTGAATAAAATGGAAAATTTTGAAGTGCGTGGGGTAGCACTTAAACTATTCATATATACAAGATAGAGAACAAGCTACACTTATTGACGCATATAATAAAGAGACAAAAACTGTAAATGAAGTAAATACAGGTTTTGAAAAAGTTATGTTAGGAGTTCTTCAAAGGAGTATTTTGGTATCACTTCTTTTCCTAATATATGTAAACGATTTGCCTATATATGCAATAGCAGAACACCTATGTGTCATGTTTGCAGATGAGGCAACATTTTTTTATCTGCCATAAACAATTACATTCGATAGGGAAATAAATAATATAGTAAGGAAAATTGCCGCTTGGTTGTTGTCAATAAATTTAAATATGAATAGAAATAAAACAAAATTCATGAAATTTAAATATTATCAATCACCATCATGTTCTTAATATACATGAATCAGGAATTAAAATTGAAGAAGTTAAAGATGTTAATTTTCTTGGTATTACAATCAATATCACCTCAATTGGAAATCACATTCATTAATTCTAAACTCTCATCTTGTAGTTTTTTTCTTTCATCTTTCAATACTTGCTGAAACTAATCTGAAGAAGTAACCCGGTAAGCATATTTTGGCTATGTTTATCCCATCCTAGTTATGGTGTTATTAATTGAGGTAACTCTGTAAATGTCTACTTTTATTCTTCAAAAAAAGTGTCGACTTATTATGTACAGTGATGAGTCATTTAATTTTGACTCTTGCTGGTATTTATAAACTAGAGCTTTGTTTGTTTGTGAAACATAATATGGAATAGAGAGACAAATTACTTAGCATTCCATGTATTCACTGTGCGGGTGCTGGGTCCATAGTGTTGTCCCCTACCTAACCAAATTTGGTAAGATCCTACTAATGCCGCCTTAGATGCACATTCCAGGATGGAAGTTACGGTTGTTCTTGGCAGGCCAAGGTATAACTTTCCACTCCCAATTAAAATTTGTTATATCATCTAAAAAGGGACACACATTGCAATACAATGTGGGTTTGTTCCAAGGTTGTTGCTTGTCACCAATAGCATTTATTATATTGATTGACTAGCTAATTAGTAATGAAAAAAAGTGGGACTTTCGGTTTAAGATCAATAACATAATAACTTAGTAAGATGGGGGAAAGCCACCGAAAAGTCTTGCGGTATTTGTCTAAGACGGGTACAGCAAGGCACTTATTGGTAGGATGCAAGGTGCTCCTATATAGGGGTCACTATTCACGTCGGCATGATAGAGTCCTCGAAATCATACGAGAAGCCGCGAGTCTCACGGTAGCTAGAGCAAAAAAAGGTTACCACGAACAAACGACACGTAAAAGAAGGGTCATCTACAAAATCAAAATCCAAGCCTTACTCTATCTCAGGCGCAGCTCCTGATTGGACTCTTTTGATGGACACGTGTGATAAAATTCCTGAGGATGTTGGTGTTTCGTCTTCCAGACCAGACGTTTCTATACTTCAAAAATCTAAAACGCATAGTACTTATAGAACTTACTGTGCCGTGGGAAACCATCAAATATTATGACCTAACAAATGAATTAACCAAAAACGGTTATGTGGTTAATTTTGGGTCCCTGGGTCCCAGGCCCCTGGCCTCTTCTTCTGCAACGCTATAGACGGCACCCGCACGGTGAATCCATGGAATGCTAAGTAATTCGTCTCTCTTTGACGGTTTTAAGGGTATGGAATAATGTGCATTGTTGTTCAATAATGTTGACTATAATAACAAATGCCGTCAGGAGACGAACATAGTCACAGACATAATTTAACGTAAAATGAAGAATCTAATTCATTAGCTGACCATCAATTAAAATGTAATAACATAAGATGTACCAATAATCATAGTAATCCTAACACTATTTTTATAAGCCCTGCTGACACACACGAAATCTATAGAATTTTAATGACCCTAAATAATAGCAAATCTTGTGGATATGATGAAATCACTACCGCAGTACTGAAGTGCTGTGCAAATTGGATATGTCATCCACTTGCTCATGTTGTAAATCTTTCTTTCCAAGAGGGTATCTTCCCAGAACAACTTAAAATGTCAATTATCAGACCACTTCATAAAATGGGTGATAAAACAGACCCAAATAATTACCGCCCTATTTCATTAGTCCCAATTATTTCTAAGATATTCGAGAGAGCTATGCTAAATAGATTAAATAAATTTCTTATTAAATATAAGATTTTCAAGGATGAGCAATTTGGGTTTCGTAAAGGGAGCTCAACTGCACTTGCAAGCTTTGATTTAGTAAAAACAGTGATGGAAAATATTAACAACGGAAGCCCAGCAGTGGCTTTATTTTTGGACTTAAAAAAGCATTTGATTTTGTTAATCATGCGAAACTTTAAACAAACTCGACTTATATGGTATAAGGGGTAAAGCCTTGGAATGGTTGAGTAGTTATTTACAAAATAGGAGGCAATGTACTCAAGTAACTAAAATAATGTACAGAGAGAAAAAAAGCCAAATAAAACAAAATTTTAGGTCTGAAATTATAATAAACAATAAGGAAGTTCCTCAGGGGAGTATTTTAGGTCCATTGCAATTTTTAATATATATAAACGATCTCCCAGAGGTGACTCCACATAAATGCATATTATTTGCAGATGACATCACTGTAGTTATAAAACCTAATAAAAACTAATCAATTCAACATATTATAAACGAAGCTTTAGCAGAAATTATAAATTGGACAGAATAAAATGACTTAAACATAAATATAAATAAAACAAAATTAATTCAATTTCATTCCTATAATTCAAAACCAACACCACTTGACATTGGCTGTAACAATACAAAAATACAAGAAGTAGACTCTTTTAAATTCTTAGGAGTATATTTAGATAACCACCTTAATTGGAAAATACACGTAAATACTGTCAGTCAGAGGCTGAGTCGCTTTGTTTTTGCACTAAAAAGGGTGATGAAAACTGTTTCTGCGGAAGCTGCATTAACTGCATATCACTGCTACGTGTCATCTGTTCTGAGACTTCTGAGTTACAGACTAATAATGTGGGGAAACTCTGTAGACTTCGAGAGAGCATTCAAAGTTCAAAAAAGGTGTGTCAGAGTTTTGAACAAGGGTGGTTTTTAGATAGTTGCAAGCCATTATTTAAGAAATTTAATATACTTCCACTTCTTTGTATGTACATTAGAGATGCATGTGTTTTTGTCAGAACTCATCCAAAATATTTTCAAAATAAAAGAGCTAAGTTTAATAATCTACTGTACCAGCCAACTTGCCATCGACAGATTTATAAAAAAAAATGTTTACAACATGTGCATAATTATTTATAATAAATTACCACAAAGTATCAAATTATTACAAAACTATAAGTTTAAGTTAAAATTGAGAGATTGGTTACTGGACAATTGTTTTTATAGTGTTGATGAATATATGAATTTTTAAATTATTGTAATGTATAATGTATTTAATTGTAATGAAATTTGATGTGATCCTGACAATAAGTAAAATAACATTTTTTAATTATTTGTATAATGTTTGCACGCCTGCCTGCAGGCTGAATACATGGACGGAAGTAATTTTAAGACCTTACATATATCGAATTGTATTCTAGCAAATAAATGATTTGATTTGATAAAATATGTACTTTAAAGTATTTAGCGATAAATAACCAAGGTCTATATATATCAGAAAAACATAAATGATTGAGTATATTTAGTTAATGTAAGTTTCTTATTTCACAGCTGTTTATCAACAATGAGTGGGTTAAGTCATCAGATGGCAAGACTTTCCAGACAGAGAACCCTGCCACCGGGAAGGTAATCACCGAAGTTCAACAGGCTGGTAAAGCTGATGTGAATAAGGCTGTGCAAGCTGCCAAAGATGCTTTCAAGTGAGTCCCATTTAAAATTAGACATAATGATGGTAGGTTATGATAGGGCGTTTTGCTAATAGTCAACTTGGCTAGCTACTACCTAAAAATTAAAGAAAATTTGTCACCTAACATTGTATTTCGACAGCTGTCTTTTAGAGGACTTTAACTCAAAATCTTGAACCACATCCTTATCCTAAATGCTGCCTATAAAATCTATGCCTGTATGATGTTGTTCAGGCTAACCTAGAATTACTGGCGCTCTATGGCTGCTGACGAAACACACTGTTAGGAGCTTGGTGACAGATTTTCTACTTGAGGGTGGTAGCTAGCCAGGCAGGCATTCGCAAATGCCCTACCACCATGCGAACATTGTAATATTTGCATCAACTCTTAATATTACAATGTAAGAAATACATTCTAACTCACAACAGTTTCGTGTAATATTGGAACTGATTGACTTTTCGCAGATTGGGTTCACCATGGAGATCAATGGATGCTTCAGAAAGAGGCGCCTTGATCAATCGACTTGCTGACCTCATTGAACGAGATAGAGTCTACTTAGCGGTAAGAATGTTAATAAAATTTTACTATTTATATATCTAGGGCCTTATTGTCTAATTAGAGTGGTAATGGGGATGATCATCATTTGACGTTTCCATTTGAAATGTCTACTGTCGCCGAAAGATACGAAAAGTACAAGCGTGACTGTGATACAGATCATACTTTGCCAAGTAATGATAAAAATATAGAACAGCAATGACTTAGTCATCTTTACTTGGGCAAAGAAAGATGAATTAATTTATTTTTGCGGTATCCAAAAAGTGTTTTATACCATATACACCTCATTTTTATATATCCTTAGTGAATCCAGGACCTAAACTATCAATAGTCCAAGATTCATCCAAATCAGTCTCACAAACTTTCCCATTTATAATATAAGCTTGATTGAGTTACATAATCAATGATATGATAACATGCTAACTTGAACAACAGCAATACCTAAAGCATACTGATAAAGATGCCCACACAACATTGTTTGTTTGAAAATACACGATAAGATTAATTTGCGCTCATTTAATTGGACTTTCTTATCAAGTTATCTTCGAACTCGACTTTTGTACTGTGACTGCGGATTTTGCGTAAATACTCCTATATATCCTAAGACAAATAAGCGACAAAACTATTAGAACTATACACTCGTTACTTACAAATCGCCAACCCTTTGTAGTTTCTAGTTCTATTCGTTTATCATCAGTGGTACTACTCACTAAACCAAATGATAGCGCCTGTATTCCAGAATTTATTATTAGGCAGAGCAGAGGCATCTCAAAACAAATACTCACGTTTCGGCAGATATATTTTGGTCTCATATAAGGTGACTATTAATTCATCAACAATACTGCGGGGGATGGTGTAGAATCGATAACTGAATGTGATCCACTCATAATTAATTTTCACATAAACAAAATTAATACTTACTATTGCCTAAGCTGTGGCGCGTTGACTTTGAGAATGATAGCGACGACAACACTCGCGGCCGCCGTGGACAAGACTCACACATACACACGCGTTCTAGGTATTCTAACGCATCGCGAAGGCAATGAACTCGGTAGGTATACCTACCGAGTTCATTGCCCTCGCAATGCGTAGGTTTACCTACCGAGTTCATTGCCCTCGCAATGCGTAGGTTTACCTACCGAGTTCATTGCCCTCGCAATGCGTAGGTATACCTACCGAGTTCATTGCCCTCGCAATACGTAGGTATACCTACCGAGTTCATTGCCCTCGCGATGCGTTAGAATACCTAGAACGCGTGTGTATGTGTGAGTCTTGTCCACGGCGTGGCCGCGAGTGTTGTCGTCGCTATCATTCTCAAAGTCAGTTGAGTGCAGTTCGCTACATTGAATGAAATGCATCTGTTATAAGCAGAGGTTACTGCTTGATACTAGGTGAGCCTCGAGCTTGTTGCGTAACATTAAAAAAAAAACGTCCTGTGACGTCTTCCGCAGAGCTGTCACATGTATCCTATCTGCCAAGCGTGGGTTCGAACCACTTCTGTCGAGCTTCACTGTACTAGCATCGATCGAGCATTCAAATGCCATAACAGTTATGTTGTGAAAATCAAGCCTATGTTACCATGTTAGACTAGACCTTTCGAGTACCAGATGGTACTGTAGATGCTATGAGGAGTAATTATGAAATTCAATACCTAGACGTAATATCTGTTGCTCATACCTCGGTGGGTACTTTAAAGGTTTATTACTTTAAACCGTTGACTCGCCCGAAGCGGAGGTTACCTAGTCGTACTTAACCGATCAACTAGGCGAATTTTCACAGCGTTAAATACTTGGGCGAATGACCGCTAGTGGCATTTACTTTCCAGGGTTATAAGAGGGCCTTCCCTCGCCCAAAGTCCGGTGGAGTTGTGCATCCAACAGCGGCGTACAACATCCTTGACCTTCCTAAAAAAATCGGCATTTACTAAAGCACTTCCGTGCTTCGGAGGGCTCCCGGTCCCCATTGTTATCTAAAGATGGCAAAAATTTCCGAATTTTCGTCGAGAACTAAGAACTGTTGTTAAGAGCCAGTTTCCAATCACCTTAGATGGCATCATCTTTTATCTGAAGATATTGTAGTCGAAGACTAAAATATCACCAATGAAAAAACTTTAAAGATGTAAACACATCAATCAATTTAATAATACAGTTAAATGCAAATAAGGGCAGTTTCCAAAGGTTTTCAACCCTACCTTGTTTGCCTTGACTCCACAATGCTCTAAGCTAAATCACACTTTATGCCGTTGGTACAGAGTCTAGAAACCCTCGACAACGGCAAGCCGTACACGGCTGCCTACTACGGGGACTTGCACGCGGTGATTAAGAACCTGCGGTACTACGCCGGATGGGCGGACAAGAACCACGGGAAGGTTGTGCCGACCGACGGGAAGTACTTCGCATACACCAGACACGAACCTGTCGGTAAGGATAAAAATGGATAATTACAGACATAGAAATCAGTTCCAGTTTATTGTCCACCGTTTAAGGCCTCCTCAACGCGTCTCCCACTAGGATTGCCATAATCCCCACGCTTGATGGGGATCGCAGTGTAAGATAGCAGTTTTTCAGAAGGCGCTGCTTCCCACTTTCTGGTATTTTTCCCTTCGTTTTGCCTCTTACTTCCTCTACTGGTAGCGCCCTGGCACGCAACGGGGGACGCCTCTATTTCAAACGGCCAAAACGTATCTCGTAAAACTTAGGTGCTAAGGTACCTACCACTTTGGAATTTCAGTTGCCAGTTGGAATTTAGTTCAAGTCTTAATTCGAAACAGAACAGATAGCCATCTGTGATCTCCTTCAGGCTCAAGATATCTCTGTACAAAATTACATAAAAGTCGGTTAAGTATTGAAAAAGTAATTAAATACGTACAAAGTAAAATTGAATACCTACGTACAATATCAATAATAAAAGTAATAATTATTTATTAGTTTTTATTTTTACATTCTATATATTTTAACTACTTATTTGTTTAGTATATATAACGTAAAGTTTACATTCTATACGATTGGAGAGACCGATTACATAAACCCGCCATGAATCCAAAGTAACCACTACAAAATATTAAATAACAATGATAAGAACTGTAAAGTTGGGGTAGCAAAAAATTTTGATTACATAAGTAGATACTGTTTATGAGTGTTTTTTGTGTGCATTGCATTATTTGCTAAATAAGGAGCAATTCGTTAACAAGGTGTATACTGTATACGTGCCTTACGATATTAGGTAGAGAAATGGTACTTTTTGGGAGATGACAATTTCACCTCGATGTCGCGGCAACAAATTGTACTGTTTAAGAATAATAATTGTAGTATTCCCATTTTTTCAATAAATCTCTCCGAGTAAATCTTATGTTGTTGTTGATGATATTGGTAAATGAACAAAACACTTGAAACATACATGCATCATCACAATGATCATTCAGATATTGTATGGTAGCAGGATGTATAAAGGCGGATTTACACTACATGCAAGTACCGTGCTTCGAAGGGTACGTCAAGTCGTCATCGGTCCTGGCCGTTGACTTTGGATGGCTGTTATTAAAATATTATGGTGGTAGAGGAATTTGCGAATACCCGCCTAGCTAGCGACCACCATCAAGTAGACTGACGTCAAGCCCCTAACAGTGTGTTCCGGCAAGGGTCTTAAGAGCTGGTACTCTAAGACAAAATTTTCTATTACGTCATCACTTACACAGACACATTGATCAAAGACTAGCATATTAACAATAAAAAAATAAAGCAATGTTTTTTTACGAAAAGTAAATACTCACCTTAATTAATTGACATGGAATATGTTGAACTGGCTAACATGTTGATGTAATTTTTTTCCTACTTATATAGACAACTTGTTTTAAAACTTGTTTGGTTTTGTTATTATGACGAGTCACGAAGAGAATTGTATTTTCAAGGCTATAACAAAGTAGAATACGAGTAGGTGCCTTCATTATGCAATACTACTTATGCCGCTAGACGTATACAGTCTTATACATAGGTACATATTCAATTAACAGCTACATCATACATATACCCGTAGATATTTTTTTTTATTGTCAATAGGTAAGCCTTTGACCACAATCTCACCTGACGGTGAAGATGTGGTCGAACATGTTAACAGGCTTAACCTAGAATTACCTAGTACTATAATCGATTTAGTAATTTCTTGTAATATTGGACAGTAGTCCATATACTGTATTTGCTTGAGGATGGAGCATTTTGTGAAGGAAAATATTGTTCGCCAAGGATCTATTAGTGTGTTCTTGCAGCTGTCCTTCAGGGCCTGTTGTTAGGAAAATATATAGCAATGCATTCAGACTGTAAGAAGGCATACAATTATTAGTATTTATTCCTAAAATATATTATATTTTTTTAACAATAAAACATTATACATTAAAATATTCTGTCATGCTATAAAAACAATTGTCTAATAAACAATTGTGCAGTTTAGTTTTAAAGCTGTTTCCGGCCAAAGTTTTCAAGTTTTCCGTTAATATATCAAAAACAGTTATAGCCATAATATTTTTTTTTCATAAATAACTTTCTGGAATAGAGGATGATATAATAAGGGGGCGATTCCAGATCAATAACGAGCTTGAAACGAAGATAAAACATAACATGAGTTAAAAAAAGTTCAATACCAAACGCACTGTAACGTGGCGGCTAATTAGAGAAAACAATATCTACATTTCGTGTGGTTGTACGATTTCAAAATTTTCAACATGCATTAAGGATATAATTGGTCACACCTCGAATGTTAGAATTTTTTTATGCCTGATAGGTTAGCCTTTGATGACTATCTCACCTGATGGTGAACATGTTGTTCAGGCTAACCTAGAATTACTGGCTCTCAAGGACAGCTGCCGGAACACACCGCTAGGTGCTTAGCGACAGATATCGGCGGACATTCGCAAAATGCCCTACCACCAACCAAAATATAATAATAAAACCGCTTCACTTAATTTTTTTATCTATAAATTAAACATTTATGATAAAACCAGCACTAATTTGTTGCCAATATGGCTGCACATATTTTTTTTTAAATCCATATAATCATCATCCTCTGAAGGTCACCTTCAAAGTGACCCAAAGTCAGGGAATCAGCCTTAATAATGCGCTGTTTGAGCGTATGATAATATTAAATATAAATAATATAACACGTTATATATATATATATATATATATATATAAAACTTAGTATAGCTTATTATAGTCTATCTTAGTTTTATAAAAAAGTCTTTTATTTTAATATGCTCTACTAGAGGCTCATTTAATTGCTCAATAATACTTAATTGATTATATAATTAATAATGAGTTAATGTCCATTTTATATCGTTGAAGTTTCAATGCCAGTCTATTTTCAGCCCAGATACAGATAAGATAAAGTTTAATCGGAGAAATCAACTACCATATACTACATTGTATTGTTTTGTATAATCAAACGTGACCGACTACGATAAAAAAGCAATTTTCGTGCTACAGTTTAGTATTAAAAATGTTTTACTTCAAAGGGACATGTGTCCAGTCACAAATTTCGCCAGACATGTTATGATCTCCTATAATAGGGGGCGGGCCTGTTTAATAATAGCCTGACAATGCCAGGTTCCAAATAGCTACTGAAAATGTCTATTTCAGATGAAGATAGATTTATCGAATCAATAGAGATTTTATAAGCCCAATTATTTGTCTGATCTGGGTATTGAAATCAGGATGTCGAGATTCCCAACTGGTGCATTTACACATACACACACACACACCGACGAGGCAGTCTTGTAATGTTTGATTATAGTTTTTTTTATTACAGATAAATCCTTTGACCACAATCTCATCTGATAGTAAGTAATGATGTGGTCGAAGGTGTTAAAAGGCTTAACCTAGAATTACTGGATCTCAAGGAGAGCTGCCGGAACACACTGTTAGGTGCTTGGCGACAGATTTTCTACTTGAGGGTGGTCGCTAGCCAGGCGAGCGTTCGCAAAATGCCCTACGACCATGCGTTGAAGCCGGCGACAGGATTCGAACCATGGACCTGCTGCGCGGCTGTCCATAGCCGCTGAGCCATCAATGCTTCAGTGTTATCTTATCTAAAAAATCTCTTAAGACCATAACCTGAAACTATCAGCCATAAGGTATTTTTCTGTTGTACTCATAACAATAAAATATGATGTCTTAGGTTTTCGCGATCGTTACACATAGTACAACCTTAAACGGTTTAAAGTTGTTTAATTAATAAAATATGACCATAGTTCGTTAATTATGATGTTGGTGTACAATATACTTTTATTTTTGATCCATCCATTCTGCCTTGATGTCACAGTGGCAGAAGGTCACGCCATATCCGAATTGCGGGGTAAGTGATGTGGTAAATAAAAGAGGATTTATGTAACTAGGACTTTTTATTGTAAGCTAGAATATAATATAAGAGCAGACGTCTACACCGAAGGATTCCAAGGGCAAGAAGAACGACCTATAGAGATGGGACATCATCCCAACTGAATGTAGTGATGTGACTCGTTGACTCGAATAAGTCTGATCGATAAGTGAGGTAACTATTTCTTATTAACACAACACTCTCTCCAAATTGTTACCTTTCTTATTGATTTACAATTTGAACAGATTTAATAAACTATACTATAAAACTTTGAACTTTTGATTCATACGATCTATCATATAAATTCAAAAATCTTTATATATCTCAACTTATTATCAGGCAATCTTAATATTACTAATTACCTAACAAATAACTACATTATACAACTTTATTTCTATATAATAGCAACAGTCAGCAAGAATCTAATCGAGAATATTAACAAATAACCTTATTATAAATAATAGCAACAGTCAGCAAGAATCTAATTGAGAATGTTAACAAATAACCTTATTATAAATAATAGCAACAGTCAGCAAGAATCTAAATAACCTTATTTTATTTAAATACTCAGCTTATGTAAAAATCTAATGCTAAATATAACAAAGTATTTATACCTATCTAACATGGTAGCAGAGTGTGGTTTATAGGTAATATTAGTCAGGTACCTATATTATTTATTTAACAAATTAAAAATATTTAAATATGTTACATATCAGTAGGTATAATGCACCAATTTCATTTATTATTATATTTTTACATTTTAGTTACAATGTGCTTTTATCAAACATTGAACTCTGTTATTTAATTAACAGCTTTTAATATTAAATTCTATATAAGTAATCTTACTTACAACATTACAAATAACTGTTATTTATGTGTCAACAATACACTGATTTATGATTTTAATTTAATTACCCCTATCTTTGATCTCAAATATTGAAATTTATCTCTTGGTAAAGGTTTTGTGAATATGTCAGCATATTGTTCACTTGTACAAATGTAATTTAAATCAATTTGTTTCTCATTATACTTTTCTTTAACGAAATTGTACTTTACTTCAATATGTTTGCATCGTTTATGATAATCAACATTTTTTAATGACACAGATAGCACTTTGATTGTCTATATGCAAGGGAACACTGTCTTGATTGAACTCACCGATGTCTAACATTAGCCTTTTAACCCACATAGCCTCTTTGGTTGCAGCACAGGCAGCCATAAACTCTGCTTCAGTAGTAGATAAGGCAACGCTTTGTTGGCGCTGTGTTGACCATGTCACGGCAGCTCCATTTTTTACAAAGACATATCCAGTCATTGACTTTCGTGTACTTTCATCTCTTGCAAAGTCTGATTCACTGAAACAAACTATTTTATTATGCTGAAAAGAAGAAAAAAATAGACCATATTCTTTTGTTTCTTTCAAGTACTTCATGATCTTCTTTACTGTGCTCCAATGTGTATCATCATAGCAGTTGAGGTAGCGACTCACTAAGCTTACTGCATACATTATATCTGGTCGACTGACAATAGCCACATGCATCAGTGAACCAACTGCTTCTCTGTATGGTATATTTTTATCAGGAATCACAGTTCTATTTCTTAGATTTGTATGAGGATCAACTGGAATGCTGGAACAGTTTGCATTATTCATGTTAAACTTTAACAGTAATTGTTCAATATATGTAGACTGGTGAATAAATATTTGATTCTCAAATCTCTCTATTTGTAATCCAACAAAGTTTCTTGGTTCACATGTCTTGATATCAAAGTTTTCTTTTAAATCTGAGATTATCTTGTTTAAAGCTTTGGTATTACTTGAAATCAATAATCCATCATCAACATACAGTAACAAATATACTTTCTGCTCTTTAACATGTCCAATATAGACACATCTGTCTGCATGACTACTTTTGAAGCCAAACTTTTTTAGTACATTATCAAATTTATGATTCCAGCAGCGAGGTGCTTGCTTCAAGCCATATAGTGAGCGATTGAGTTTACAAACTTGATTTGATTTTACTATTAAGCCTTCTGGGGGTGTCATGTAAATGTCTTCATGGATGTCTCCATATAAAAAAGCAGTTTTTTACATCAAATTGAATCATTTTATGATTATGTTGAGCTACTTCAGACAATAATAATCGAACTGAGTCATACCTTACTGTTGGTGAGAATGTTTCTGTGTAATCTATACCTTCTTTTTGTGCACAGCCTTTAGCACACAGTCTGGACTTATAGAGTGGACCGGATGGCTCGTCTTTGACTCTAAAGACCCACTTGCAGCCAATTATCTTCACTCCTGGTGGTTTTTCAATCAATTTCCAAGTCTTGTTTTGTTCATGAGCTTTTAACTCATCCTCTATTGATTGTTTCCATTGGATAGCATTATCTGAGGAAAGAGCTTCCTTGTATGTTTGAGGTTGGACCTGTAACTGGGGACTTTCATTTAGACATAGGTAAGTAGCATCTCGTTTTGATATTTTTTTGGTTCTGACAGTTACATTACTGGACTGTGATGATGTTGATTCATCACTTTCATCAGGTACGTAAGTAGAGTCGTCTTCAGATTGATAGGTTTCGGATTCTGAGTCTTTCTGTGATGAGTAAGACTCATTTTCAGTAATATCTACTACTGAAGTGTCATTATTTGGAACTGATGCAACTGAATCAGACAAAGGTAACATTGCATAGTCTTTCTTTACAAGATTTTCCAAAAAAACAACATCTCTACTAATCATCACCTTCCTGGTTTTAGGATTGATCAATCTATAACCTTTTGTGTTATTACAATAGCCAATAAATATCATCTTACTTGCCTTAGAGTCCAGTTTCTTTCGTTTTTCCTTTGGGTTGTGCATCATGACTTCACACCCAAAAACTTTAAGATTAGTTAAGTCTGGCTTGGTCCCCGTCCACAGCTCCTCTGGCGAAAGGTATGACAGTGCTCTGGTTGGACATCTATTTGTTACATATACTGCTGTTGACACCGCCTCTGCCCAGTACTGCTTCTGTAATTTTGCATTAATTAGCATACATCTAGCTCGTTCAATTAATGTACGGTTCATTCGTTCAGCTAACCCATTCTGTTCTGGTGTATATGGGTTAGTTGTTTGATGGGTTATACCCGAATGCTTCAAAAAATTTGAAAAGTTTTTACTTAGGTACTCTTTGCCATTATCGGAACGAAGACATTTTATTTTAGTGTTTAATTGTGTCTCTACCAGGGCTTTAAACTCTTGAAACTTTTCAAACACATCAGATTTATTAGATAAGAAATATGTGTATACTTTCCTGGTATAATCATCAATGAAGGTGACAAAATACCTTGCTCCACCAAGAGACTGCACCTCCATTGGGCCACAGATGTCTGTGTGTATGACATCTAGCGCTGCATGCGCCCGGGAACCCTCCTTAGGAAATGGTTTTCTTGTCTGCTTGCCCTCCAAGCAGGTGACACAAACAAGCTTGTTCTTGTTTTTGAAGTTAAGTGCTGAAATTTTGTTAAGATCTGAAAAATTAAGATGAGCCATTCTTTGATGCCATAAAAAATATTCATTATCCTTTGTGTTGGTATCTGATAGGAAAGCTGGCATGCTCTCTTGCATTATGAGCCTGTACATGTTGTTGACTAGTTTTGCTTCTGCAACTTCAACCTTTTGTTGGTTTAGAATTTTACATCCTTGTTTGTTAAACATCACTTCACCTCCGCTTTCAATTAATTTGCTTACAGAAATTAAATTTGTTGCGAGGCCAGGTACAAATATTACATTTTTAAGTTGAATCTTTTCTATGATCCCATTTCTCATAACATTTATTACAGCTTTTCCACTGCTTTGTACCGGTAATGTCATATTATTAGCCACCTTAATTGTTTTTATCGGAGGTGGAACTTCATCCTTGAGCCAGTCCCTGTGCATCGTCATGTGCATGGACGCTCCTGAGTCTATGTACCACTGCATAGTTTCTGGATCACATTCGGTTGCAGAGAACACCGCTACATATCCGGAGTCTTTTGTAGAATTTTTATTCTTCTTGTTCTTGCAATTTTTACTTATATGACCATAGTTTCCGCAGGAAAAACACCTCGGACCCTTACCCCTCTTGGTATCAGGATTGTTGTTTTGCTTCTTGTTCTTTTGAACATGAAATGCCCCACTTCTTGTATCTTTTACTTCCTGTAACAACTTTGTTTTGACGGAATCGCCGGTTATTGGCACACCTGAACTCTCCAGAGCCATTATCATTGGTTTGTATTCATTGGGTAACCCCGACAAGAGCAATGAACCGAGCCACTCTTCATTCACTTCAAATGAAATATTTCTGAGTTTATGTGCTATTGACATAATGCGATTTACATACTGTTCTATATCCTGACAGTTTTCCAAATTGGTACTTATCAAATCCCTTAGCAGACCAACTCGTCTTGTGAGACCTTTGTCATCAAATGCTTTTTCTAAATTGTCCCATACCTCTTTAGCTGATGCACATTGTTGTACATGTATGTAAATGATTGGATCCAATAATAGTATGATTTTGGTTTTTGCTTTTAAATCTAACTTTGGATCTAAGGCGTCATCGTCTGTATTTACGATACATTTCCACAACTCTTCATGTTGTAAATAAATTTGGACAGCAAAGCGCCACGTGCAATAATTGTCGCGTCCGGTCAATTTTTCTACGTTGAATGTTGACGTCGACGTCATTATGATTGTTAACAATAACAATTTAATTATAAGTACAATCATAGCTAGTAAAACACCATGTGAGTAGTTTCTATGCCATGCCGATCGTGGCCCCACACCGCGATGTAGCGGCACCAAAATGGCGTCGACGACTCGCCGTAATAATTTCACAAAACTTACCGGAATACTTTTTACGCGTGAATTTAATGCATCAGGGGACTGGGCCATAACCTGATGTGGTAAATAAAAGAGGATTTATGTAACTAGGACTTTTTATTGTAAGCTAGAATATAATATAAGAGCAGACGTCTACACCGAAGGATTCCAAGGGCAAGAAGAACGACCTATAGAGATGGGACATCATCCCAACTGAATGTAGTGATGTGACTCGTTGACTCGAATAAGTCTGATCGATAAGTGAGGTAACTATTTCTTATTAACACAACAGTAAGAAATCCATGTCAACCATGGGACTTTGTTACAAGCTTTTTTATAACAGACTGGAATCGTGCACTGTGATGGTAGATGGCAATATCCTTATTACATGGGACCTAAAAACAACTATGTCAAAATCAATTATTGAATTATGTCTGCAAAATTTGACTATTGAAAGATTCTACTGTTGCTATCAACAAAAAGGATACAAAGTCACTACGAGAAGAACCGAAACTTGGATATTTATAAACATAATTTAATCAATATACTTATAAATATGTCGCAGAGACGATATCTTGGTGTTTTATATGGTACCTACTGATCGCATTAATGACGTGTTCATATTATGTATTATACTAATGAATTATTTTTAAAACTACCTGAGAAAGTGCCTATCAATATATACGGCCTGAACTTAATATTGAAAAGCTCCGTGGTGGCCCCTGGTAGTGTACACTGATACATTAGATCGTAAGCCCTGAAACAACATAGTAGTACTAAGTAGGGCTTGCTCGTACGTATACCTGGCTAATTAAGAATGTTCTTTCGAATACTTAATCGTGATAACCTGAACAGACAGCTCATACTTCAGCTGAATACGTGCTTCGACAGCGGTTGGAGGTTTATCCTACCATAATTCCTTATTGACTGGGGATTGATCAATCAACTAATTAAAGGTGTTTAGGCATAGACCCCCTTCGACGGGGCGACTAGCGAGCCGTTAAGGGGTAAGTTTTTCGCCCCTTTGTTTGCACGCGGACATATATCAGCTTGTGTCTTCCTATGACCTTCCAGGAACCCAGTCGAATACGCCACGACATCCGTGGTAAAGTGTGGGACTACGGCGATAGAAAAGGGCCCCCGCCCAAACTTATATAGATGATTATGGACGAAGGCCTTATTTCTAACAATAATGAAAAAAAATCTGAAAGTGAAAAAGTCACATATGTGGCGAGTAATTCAAAATTATAATAAGTAGTCTTATTGCGCTTGCATTTACTGGGTTAACTTTATTGGGTTTGGTAATCATTTCAAATAGTTATGACATTCACGAGTTTCAAATAATATTGCCATACTAATATTCATAACAGTTATTGATCGCCAATGTACATGATTCTAATTACCCATATAACCGTCCAAGTTTTTAAATGTAAGTTATCCTATAAAACATGTATGTAGATAATCAATACTACAAGTTGTTATGATTATTAATTAAATATACCGGCTAGCACTCACGGTGTTTAGTCGAAATCTCCGACCGATGCAATAAATGATTCTGATTCTGATTCTGATTCTGAATTAATAATTCTACAAGTGTTTAAAAAAATTAGGCATCGTAATAAATATACACCGAGTATCGCGTATTACCTATTAAGTACAAAAGTTAGACTAAGTAGCAACAAATCCAAGAAAAAATAATTACGCTGCAGACGTTAGTGTCCTCAAATAAATATATGACAATACAAAATGGTTTAAGTATCTAAATGTCAGTTTTTTTCGTAAGGTGTGTGCGGTCAGATAATCCCATGGAACTTCCCCCTGCTGATGGCCGCGTGGAAGCTGGGCCCCGCGCTGGCGACGGGCTGCACGCTCGTGATGAAGCCGGCCGAGCAGACCCCCCTCACTGCGCTCTACATCGCACAGCTCGTCAAGGTAACGCCTGTCTATCCTACCTATACATTAGTACCTAGTTTAGATGTAACAGTTTTATGATCATTCAATTATTTCGTATCAATGGCTAATCGACTCTTAGATCATTTTAACCGGCTTCAAAAAAGGAGGAGGTTTTAAATTCGTCTGTAATTTTTTTTTATGTTTCTTACCTCGAATTTGATAATTCTTTTATATTTAAAGCTGATGGTTGGTCGTTTGGTCCCATTTAAATTTCATCAAAGGCAGTCAAGCTGTTTTTAAGTTACACTCCAATAACTGAAAAATATTTTTCAGTTATTGGAGTAATGATTCTATTGAGTTGCAGTGATTTTAAGTCAAAATAGTTAGCACCAAATAAGAGGGTAGTGAAGTCTGCTTAAATTACCCACGATTGAACGGTTAATTTTAGGTTTTTATTTTGAAGTGTTATACTGCTGCATAACAGAGTAACGTGTAATGTATGTTGGTTGTACAATCCAGGAAGCCGGCTTCCCCCCGGGCGTAGTGAACATGCTGCCTGGATACGGCGACGCGGGCGCAGCGCTCGTCGACCATCCCGATGTCGACAAGATTGCTTTTACTGGTACCTCCAACTATTGTATTATAACCAGTTAATAAAGAAACAAATCGAAAATGGCACACCGCTTATCATAATCTCTCACTTGCACACATAAAATGCAGTTGAATATCAAATACATCATACCATACAGCGTCTTTGTTTCCCGAATAGTATAACTTGGGAGTCATCAAGTCTAGAGTGAATAGGTATCTTCAAGGCAAACATGCTTCACCTTCGGCCGCATCATTACTTTCTATCAGGTAAGTAAGATAGCGGCGATATTTTTATTGCCTACCTTGAATTAAAAAAAAAATACAATAAGAAAATTAATCGTAAATATTAAATTTTTTATTCATAATCTTTTATGTAATGTATTTTAGTTTTTTTTTTACATATTTTCATCTCTGTTTTGAATTGAACCCGCTTTTCCAGGATCTATGCACCACGTGCCCTTAACCCCTTGGCCACCGAGACTGTAGAATAAGATGCGAATTGTATGTACGGACGGTGCGTCCACAAACCAGACATTGTCATCATCCGTAAGCAATAAGTGCTTTTTCAAACATTCGACTTTCTTAATGATGTCCCTATCCTTCTGAACTATTTAATAATGATTTCAATTACTATGGCATATTAAGCGAATATCATATTTACAGCATTATTTTAAACTAGCTTTCCGTGCGCGGCTCCGCCGCGTATGTCGGTTATCGCGCAAAAACATTAACCTCGTTTTGCGCAGTTGGATAAAAACTTGTTAGGATGTTTTTTCCCGGGTCTCAAACTATTTCCAGACCAAATTTCATTCAAATCAGTCCAGTAGCTTTGGCGTGAAAGCGTAACAGACAGACAGACAGACAGAGTTACTTTCGCATTTATAATATTAGTACTGATGTTGATCTTCATTGTTATACGATGAAAAGATGTATAAAACTATTCTTACTTATATCCAGGTTCTACTGAAGTAGGCAAGTTGATCCAACGCGGCGCGGCCGGCACATTGAAACGTATCACATTGGAGTTGGGCGGGAAGTCGCCCAACATCATCTTGGGCGATGTCGACTTGGAGACTGCAGTCGAGGCGGCACATACTGCGCTCTTCTACAACATGGGACAGTGCTGTACCGCTGGTAACAAAACTATTCTTTATAACCATTGCTTGAATTCTAAGCGCTCTGTTACACCTAATATATTGCTGACCTAGGCCCGAATCCCTCACAAACCTATTTACGCGGTGTCAGCAGTATTTTTCTCTATATAAACGGTGGCTTCCAAAATTAAGTGCTCAGATTTATTGTGATAACTCCAGGAGTCACCAGACTCAGTACTAGTATACCCTTCAGGTGGAACCTCTGCCCAAATTAGTAGTAAAAGTGAGTTGCGGGAACTTTTAAAGTCAAGTGTAAATTAATAATTTTATTTTTCAAATAAATGTGTGTGTGTCCTTAAGTTGTTTTTTTTTTAAGACAACTGAATAGGTCCACACAGCAGCTCGTAGCGTAGCTTGTTTAGTCGTTCATAACCGACCAAATATGTTAAGCAACGTCCGCCACAGTCGTGACTTGAATGGGTGACCGATAGTGAGCGTGCACGTTTTTCGGAGAGCAATTTAAGCCGTTGGCCCCGGTTGTTATCTTAGGATGGCAGGCATTTTGCGAATGCCTTCTTGGCTAGCTACCACTCTCAAGTAGATATATGGCAGACATAACACAGCTAAGCTTAAAACTGATATGTGCTACATCCATCACTACGAAGACGCGGGGATTGGCCTGGGGTGGGGGCCAACTCCCACCTTTTACGAAACCATCATAAAATAGGAGCGTTTTGTTTTATGCTTAAAATAATCATTCGTAGACATGAACTATACTATCACAGACCCAAAATCGCGTCAAGTAATATTGATTTGATCCTACTTAAAGAACGAATGAAATATGTATCACGAATGTGCAAGATGTTTATAATAAAGCGTTATCTCGCTCACACTGTTCCGGAGTACGATGTTATGGAACGGTTTTACCATAGTTTTACGACATTTTATTGTATGCTGCACAACAGCTGTCTATAACTTTTAAGTTTCACTCATCAAATAATTTTGCTTCATTTATTTAAAAGAACAATATAAATAAAGACATTGTACGTAATTTACACATTAATTAAACCCATTTTTATCGTAAAACTTCAAAATCAAGTTTAAATCCGCTGTTAGAAAGTAACTTTTTTCAGATGGATAAACATGACGGACTTCATATTAAATATCACGTCAGAGTTCGCGAAAAGAGCATTTTGTTGTGACGTCATCAAAACGAAGAGCGATTCCATTACCGTTTGTAAGCTTGCTTAATTGACGTGGAGGTACGAAATTTAGCAGTAAGATTAAGTTATAATATATAAGAGGTGAGGGTTGGTTTTTGGTGAGGTTGCTGCGTTTTTCAGTTGTTTTTAGTCCTTCCCGCTGATTAAACTTCAGTGAATACTTTGATTCATGTAATCATTTCTTCAGGTTCTCGTACGTTTGTGGAAGATAAGATCTACGACAAATTCGTGGAGCTGTCGGCCGAGCGCGCCAAGAGACGAGTCGTCGGGGACCCCTTCAGGCCCGATGTGGAATCCGGACCACAGGTCAGTAACACCCTTTTAGTCCTTAACGCTTACCACATCAAATTGTTGTAATTTTTCCTGTAATATTCGTCAACCTATTAGATTTATGCATAAATGAATACATATAACGTTTTTTATATATTAAAATAACGTTAGCCGAGAAAGCCATTTTGTGACGCCTGCCAAGTGTGGGGATTATGGCAAATACCCCTTAATAGGGGAGGCTGTGTTCAGCAGTGGACGATCCGGCTGATACAGTACACGATTTCGATGCATAATGCCAGAAACGCACAAATACAAAAATATAAAAATTACATTATAAAACAGCGGTTTCAGTGTATTATATGATACATGTTTATCTTGTCGTGATCCATATTATATTATAATGGTAACTGAAAACACTTCTTTAATGATATTTGTTTTATTCAGCATTTTACAAATTAGGGCGTGCACTGTGCCACATGAGCGGGAAAAAGCAGACAGTTCTAACCATAGATTATATAATCCAATGACCAAGCTAGAGATAAGCATGCATTAGAGATGTTCCCATAAACAATACATAATATAATAGGCATAATTTTAAATTTCAGATTCCATAACTAAACTGTTCTTAAATTTGCAATTTTAACAGCACCCATTTATTTATTTATTTTTATAGCTAAAAGAATATTTAAATTATGTCTTCTACTCCATATGCTTTGGACGATGGTACACCACATGCTAGTGTCCATGTGTTGTGCCCATCAGATTAATAATTTCATGGAATTTCTAGCAAAGAGGTTTTTTGTTGTTCATCATTACTGGTAATTATTATGCTATAAATTAGTATTAATTTTTAATGCAGTTTCTATTTCTTTTCGACATATAAAGACAATCAGTGGATCACATTTACAAATTGTGACAGTACCACCGCACTCTCCGAGAGAGAGAGTCACTGGGCCCTGCTTAAGCAATGGTTAAGGCACTTGCGTTCTTATCCTGTTTGTTTTTATCAGAAACATATTATTAAAGTGTTCCTGTGTTGTTAAAGGCAACGGGAGACATATTACCGACACCAAATGATAAGGATAAGGGTAGGAAATTATAGCTTAGCACTCGTTAATGGAAAATATCCAATGGTTACCGTGCTATATAGTGATTTACAACGCTCACAGAAAGAAAATTCAAGTTGCATGTGAAGAACATTTTGATAAAGAAGCTGTTTGATTTTGAAGCGCTCGTAGCGAAGTTTGCTTGGCTATTCTGAATCGATCAGCAAAGTTAAGCAACGTCCGCCGCGGTCAGGAGTTGGACGGGTGACCGCTGGTGACATTACTACTGAGCGCTTCCGTGCTTCGGAGGGCACGTTAAGCCGTCGGTCCCGGTTGTTGTCTTAGGATGGCAGTCGTTACAGCATGGTGGTAGGGCACTTTGCGAATGCCCGCCCGGCTAGCTACCACCCTCAAGTTGAAAAATCTGTCGCCAAGCACCTAACGGTGTGTTCCGGCAGCTATCCTTGAGAGCCAGTCATTCTAGGCTAGCCTGAACAACATCTTCGACCACATCATCACTTACCATCAGGTGAGATAGTGGTCAAAGGCTAACCTATCAGGCATAAAAAAAAAGCTAGCGCCTGTCACCTACGTAATGTAAATAAGTATTGTAATAATTTTACTATATAGTATGTACTTAACACATTGTTAAAAAACGTTTAAAAGAATGACCCCGAGTTTCTTGCCCGTTCTTATCGCAGTAGCTCTATAATTTTTGTTTGCTGAACGTAGCAGTACAATGTACTATGTTTCAATATTGTAATTGACCTTCATAAGAGCGTCGTAGACGCCTAAATTGAATAAATGATTTTGACTTTGAGTTTGATGTGTTCGTTACAGATAGACTCTGAGCAGCACGGACGCATCCTGGGTCTGATCGAGCGCGGCAAGCAGCAGGGCGCGGCGTGCGTGGCGGGCGGGGCGCGGCTCGGGGACGTGGGGTACTTCCTGCAGCCCACCGTCTTCGCTAACGTTACTGATACCATGGACATCGCCACCACTGAGGTACGGCATAGTCAATGGTAAAGTAACTGTGTGACTTTGTATGTATCACCTTAGAAACGGCTCAACGGATTTTTAATATGGTTTAAAAATTGAACCGACTTATATATTGTTTATAGACGAAGAAGTTTTTGAAACAGTGATGGTTCAGTGGCATTGGACTGCCGCGGAGCAGGTCCATGGTTTGAATCCCGCCGCGGGCTTGAGCTTCACCGCATGGTAGAAGGGCATTTTGCGAAGGCTAGCTACCACCCTCAAGTAGAAAATCTGTCGCCAAGCTCCTAACGGTGTGTTCCGGCAGCTGTCCTTTAGAGCCAGTAATTCTAGGTTGAGCCTGTTTACACCTTCGACCACATCATCACTTACCATCAGGTGAGATTGTGGTTAAAGTCCTACCTATCAGCAATAAGAAATAAAAAGACGAGCAGCGTTATTTTTCATATATCATTCATCTTTCTCATTTCGCATGTTCACTTATTAACTTTAGTCGTAGTCCAGTTATCGAGTCAGTTCTTTAAAAATATTGACAGTGTTTGCAGTCACAATAGCATTTGGTAAACAATTCCAATTGAGCACTTTAGAAGCACTTTGTTGCTAAGGAGATTGTGTAAAATTTTCATGTATGAAAGTGTTTTATGTACTCGTATTTTATTTTGGTTTCCTCTTGTTGACCGTATTATTTCTTTATACATTTCGTGGATACATGCAAGTTGTGTTTGAGTGTGATAATCTTGTATGATTCAATAAGGTTATTACAAATTAGGCTTATCTTCTAGTGTAGTGAGGCCCAATGCGACACTCTTATACACCGAAAAGTTTAACACTGAATGTTGCTAATAATAAGTTTTTTAAGTCTGTACTATGATTCAAAATTGGAAGGGCATTTTGTGAATGCTCACCTGGCTAGCTACCACCCTCAAGTAGAAATTCCGTCGCCAGGCCCTTGGGCACCTATAAATAATACTTGTGAAACGCTGTAATGGTGACGCAAATGCAAATTTTAATTAAAACAGATATATTAAAGTAAACAATGCAAAAATATAACAAAAACTATGAATTAACGTGTACATGAGACTTCACAAATTTATATTGGTACTGTCAGGATGATGGTTGCAGCACAGTTCGTCACTAGTGACCAATGGGTTTTTTTTTTTTTATGCTTGATAGGTTAGCCTTTGACCACTATCTCACCTGATGGTAAGTGATGATGTGGTCGAAGATGTTGTTCAGGCTAACCTAGAATTACTGGCTCTCATGCAAGTTCAACCATAGTCTAATTAAAAATCATTTATTAAATTTAGGCGTCTACGACGCTCTTATGAAGGTCAATTACAAATTTTAATATTGAAAAATTCTGCATTGTACGGCCACATTCAGCAAAAAAATTTATAGAGCTACTGCGAGAAGAACGGGCAAGAAACTCGAGGCCATTCTTTTAAACGTCTTTTAACAATGTGTTAAAAACAGTCAGTACTAATATTATAAATGCGAAAGTAACTTTTTTTTTTTTTTATTCTTGATAGGTTAGCCTTTGACAACTATCTCACCTGATGGTAAGTGATGATGTGGTCGAAGATATTGTTCAGGCTAACCTAGAATTACTGGCTCTCAAGGACAGCTGCCGGAACACACCGTTAGGTGCTTGGCGACAGATTTTCAACTTGAGGGTGGTAGCTAGCCAGGCGGGCATTCGCAAAGTGCCCTACCACCATGCTGTAACGACTGCCATCCTAAGACAACAACCGGGACCGTCGGCTTAGCGTGCCCTCCGAAGCACGGAAGCGCTCAGTAGTAATGTCACCAGCGGTCACACATCCAACTCATGACCGCGGCGGACGTTGCTTAACTTTGCTGATCGATTCAGAATGATTAAGCAAACTTCGCTACGAGCGCTTCAAGTCAGTTCGACTGTCTGTCGGTTACGCTTTCACGCCAAAACTACTGGACCGATTTGAATGAAATTTGGTATGGAAATAGTTTGAGACCCGGAAAAACCATAGGATAGTTTTTATCCAACTGCACAAAAAGAGGTTAATGTTTTTGCGCGATAACCGACATACGCGCGGGCGGAGCCGCGCCCGGAAAGCTAGTATAATATTTGTTTAGATTACGTATAGGTGAATTCTGTCTGGTGTGAGATAGTATATTAATTTGATGTTTGTTCCGTTCCAGATCTTCGGTCCGGTGCAGCAGATCCTGAAGTTCTCCCAGCTGGAGGAGGTGGTCGAGAGAGCCAACAACACGCAGTACGGCCTCGCCGCCGCCGTCTTCACTAAGGACCTCGACAAGGCAAACTATCTCGTACAGGTACGGTGACGTTACTGTGGCGAGGAAATTGTGGAGTTTGAATTGCCGCAATCATAACGCAACTTACGAAAACTTGTTTTAAAAAAAAATAATAACAACTTAATAACGTAAAAGAAACATATAAACTAAAAGATATATGGCAGTTTCCTCGCACCAATACATGCGTTTGGTTAAGCGCGTTTGGAATAGTAGTTTTTATTTTATAACCAGAATTGAAATTTTAATACTCTAAAGTTCATATTTTTACAAATAAAAAAGCAAAACCATCAATAATAACATTCAACAAAGTGCAAGTCGTATTTGAACTAATGACCCCAACTGAAACTAAGGTAATTAAAGTTCTCTAAAGTTCACCTTAGGTGTACCATACTCCCATATATTGTGAGAATAGAAAAGTCAAATCTATTGCGTACCTTAGATCCATCAAAATTTGCGTCTCCGCAGTACGACTAAACAATAAGAATTAACTCGTCCTATACATATTTTTTTACACCTGACAGAAAAAAAAACAGATTTTCTTCAAATGTACAGTAGATTTTAGCAATTTATTATTTTAGATTATGTATTTAGTATATAAATATTAAAGTTTAGGGTAGTACGGGGTGGCATGTTGGGTTGCAAAAGAGAGAGGAATTACTTAGCATTCCATGGATTCACCGTGCGGGTGCCGGATCCATCGCGTTGCAGAGGAAGAGGCCCAAGTCACAGTTAATTCATTTGTTAAGTCAGAATATTTGTTAGTTTTTATTGTGTGGTCTTTTGGTATTTAGTTCTCACAAAATTGTATTTGAAAGTGTTCAGTACATTCTGTTTCATGGTATTATATAATTACCTTAGTTTCAGTTCGGAACATTAGTTCAAATACAACTTGTTGCACTTTGTTGAATGTTTTATGGTCTTGCTTTTATTATTTGTAACATAAAGTTTGTACTTATTTCAATGTTTTTAATGTAGATAAAAAATATGAGATACTCCCCTATTTCTTTTTACTTATTAGGTAAGTTATAAAGAACATCCTATGACTAAACTTACACACTCACTCCGTCCCACTTTTAAAGAGATTTCATTGACCGTAATAAGAAGGTTGTCGATATTTTCACAGAATATGTGTTATCATGGCGAATATCCCACATGGGACCCTTAATAGAAACTGTAACAACAGTATGCTAAAATATTTTAATCATACTTTTTTTATTTTTTATTTTCTTGTTTATTACACATAGTAAATATCCAACTTAAAATGGTTTAAAGTACTGTATCACCCGGATTGTCCACTGTAGAACGCAGCCTCCCTCAATATAGGGGGCTTTCCATAATCCCTACGTTTGGGAGATGTCTCGGGGATCGCAGTGTGAGATATCAATTCCTCAGAGAGCGCTGCTGGCCCACCTTCTGGTGCGTTGTTCTTAGTCGCATTTTACGATACCACGCGTAGATATTGGATGACATCCTAGCCCGGCACTCCACAGGCACATGGGTTAATGGCGTATATTTAAACGGTATAAAGCATTTCCATTACTTAGTGTATTTTTCCACTATTATAAGGCACTGTATTTTGCGATCTATATGAGAAAAAGTATGAATCGTCTTTGAATGATTTTTAAACGGTCTTTGCGGACCTGGTGGTGAGGGTTCCATACAATTTCAATATTTTTATTTTTCCTGTAACGCATGCTCTGCGGATTACATCAAGTTTAAAGCTAATTGCAAAATTAGTCTTGTTTGTAGTACAATGTAAGTTGAACTGTAGATGTCGCTCCATCCCCATACGATGGTTAAAGAACGAGAGGAAAAATGAGTCGTAGTCATGTTAGCTTAAATGTTCAGAGCATGCCCCGGCTATAGAGGTGTATGGCGCGGGTTCGAATCCCGCACATAACTATAGGTTTTCCTCTCGTAATTTGTAATTCGATACAATTGACCAATATTCGAGCGCACTTCTTACTCGTCGATTGTATAAAGTAACTGTTTCAATAGTTCTTAAATTATCTTGCCCATCAATATATATATTATATAATAAGGAGAATAAAGAATCTGAATTTGAATCATCCAGTTGCGTGTTGTTTTCATATAATTGTTTGGTTGTTTTAGAAAATCCGCGCGGGTACAGTGTGGGTGAACGACTACAACGTGTTCGGTAACCAGGTGCCGTTCGGCGGGTACAAGGAGTCGGGCGTCGGACGAGAGAACGGGCCCTACGGACTCAACAACTACACCGAGGTCAAGGCGGTCGTCGTCAAACTCACTGACAAGAACTCATAAATACTATACATGCACTCCTTGCACGGACTAAGTACTTCTATATAAAACTAAGCCTTAAGTAGACGCGCGAGTGTTGTTGGCCGCGACATCTATCGTACGATACAGTTATACTCAAATGTATGTTGACTACATTTTTGTCTATATATAAGGTTAATATTAATTCATCAACAATACTGCGGGGGGTGGTGTAGAATCGATAACTGAATGTGTTCCACACATTTTTAATTTTCATATAAACAAAATCAATACTATATGATAGCGACGACAACATTCGCGGCCGCCGTGGACTAGACTCACACATACACACACGTTCTAGGTATTCTAACGCATTGCGAGGTATCTATCGCAATGCGTAGGTATACCTACCGAGTTCATTGCCCTCGCAATGCGTTAGAATACCTACCGAGTTCATTGCCCTCGCAATACGTAGGTATACCTACCGAGTTCATTGCCCTCGCAATGCGTTAGAATACCTAGAACGTGTGTGTATGTGTGAGTGGAGTGTGTTCGTCGCTATCATTAAAGCGCCACAGCTTAGGCAATAGTTAGTATTGATTTTGTTTGTGAAAATTAAAAATGTGTGGATCACATTCAGTTATCGATTCTACACCACCAACCGCAGTATTGTTGATGAATTAATATTAACCTTATATATGACTGTGCTGAGACTATCAAACTTGTTTTAAAAATAACGCGTTTTCATTCATGAGCAATGGTAAAGAAAGTTCTGGAAATGCGTGTTGAAGATCTGCATTTTATTTACTTATTACGTTAATTAAGAAATTACATAAAATGTGATTAATGTATTTTATTCAATATTTAAAATAATATTAAATTTTTCATCTTCATATGTTTTTCTGTAATTTACAGACATATCACATACTAGCTTTCCGGGCGCGGCTCCGCCCGCGCGCATGTCGGTTATCGCGCAAAAACATTAACCTCTTTTTGCGCAGTTGGATAAAAACTATCCTATGTTTTTTCCCGGGTCTCAAACTATTTCCATACCAAATTTCATTCAAATCGGTCCAGTAGTTTTGGCGTGTAAGCGTAACAGACAGACAGACAGACAGAGTTACTTTCGCATTTATAATATTAGTACTGATAACTGAAGCCGTCTGTACCAGAGTGGTCTATCTTTTGCGGACAACTGATTTCCACTGTCTCAAAAAGATAAGTTACTGTCGCGCTCAAAGCCTCGATTACTAATAAGATAAAAACACTAGCACATTGCTCAGCTCGGCACACAACCAACTCAACTCGCGTGTCTACTGTAAACATATTCTAATCAAAAAACATAATTCTAAAATCAATTCTCAAACTGTAACATTGACCACAGGTATTAACTATGCCACTTGCAACGGTGCTAATTAACTCTGTTTGAAGGATACACGTTTTAGCGCGTCTACCACATCATCACTTACCATCAGGTGAGATAGTGGTCAATGGCTAACCTATCAAGCATAAAAAAAAAAACCTCAGTTATATAGAAGTCTTTGATGTATCCACTGTAGATAAGTATATATAACCAGGGCGTTCGATATTCTTTGTATGTCTCATGCCACTGTGCCGTTTTGAGTAGTTAAACAACTCAAACCGGCCACATATTTCATGTACTTACTATTGTACGGACTGTATATCTTTCTAACTATTAGAAAAAATACTAATTCAATACATACGGTCAATTACAGTCCGAATAAAAAAAGGCTGTTTTCGTTTTTCTATGGCATGCATGTTACTTTTTCCAAGGTGTTTTTCGTCAATTCCTAGTGTTTGCCTTTGTCAGTTCCTGAGGTATGTGTGTGAACGTCGCGCTCCATAGGAGTTACATACACCACATCCCGCAAAGCGCCGCTGCCTTAGAAATTGGCAACGGGTCGAAATGATATACTGCATCATTTAAAAAAAGTAAAAGAGCCGTGTAAACGACTTGCTTCCTTATTCATAATCGCTTCAACTTTATGGTAAGTTTATCAAGCTTTACTAGGACTTCGCAAAGGAAAACTCTTTTTCTCTTGTGAAAAGTGTATAAAACCTATCTTAAAGTCATGAAACTAGTAAGGATTTAGGGGGTAGTTACTATTTTATTTCAAACCAATACCTATTAATTTTTTGGTATGAGGATATTAATCTATCTGTATATTAATATCATGAGCACTGTGTGTTAAAATCGTAAAAAAAGTCTAACTTTATTGCCTTTATTTGGTTCTAACTATGTATAATAGAATTATAAACTCGCCCTTTGCGCCCCTAAGGGGACAGACTGTATACTTACTTTTACAACTCCCCCAGGAAGAAATGAGGGGGGAAATTCTAGCCCCCGGCATCTCAGGAGGTATCATACCTATGTGCAAATACAGATGAATATGTGTATCAGTACTCTGAAACAACAAAATTATTAGAATAAACTATGTATGTATTAATTCTGTCCTTTGTATATTAATCAAAGTGTCTTCCATTCCACCGTATTAAGGTGCCATTTTTATTATGCAATAGGTTAAGATTTTGAGTGTTGGCCTCAGATATTTTTAAATTTGCATTTCTATCAATTGGTGCCATTTTTATTAAAGTTGTCAAAGACAAAGCAAATAAAGTTATCTATATACATTTTATTTTTGTTTTTATTTTATATTCCGAATTTAATGTCAAGGATACTCACCAAAACTCAAAACAAGATACTTGTTCCAAGCAACAAATAAAATGTTACTTGCTCGATGGCAACACAGAAAAATAATCAATTGACAAGAAATAATGAATTGATGGAATGGTGAGAAATAATGACAAAAAAGAGAGAAATAGTCCTACTATATGCAGGGTGTCCCAAGAAGTAGTGATATGCTGAAGCTGGGAGGTAGAGGACCTAAAGGGCTATCTGAAACATCCCCATGTATGTTCCTCTATCACAGAAGCGCCGGTAATATAAGTATATGTTCTATGGAAACGCTGTTATAATGTGAAATGCGGAAGTATCTGCAGGAGTCGACTTCATTTGACCAACTTAATTACAACTTGAATATTGTTACGAGCTGGGGGTTCGGGATAAATAATGCAAAACGTTTTCGACAATCTGACACTTTTATTCACTAGTTTACAGTCACTTCCAACAACACTATAACACTGAACTGTTCGCACTTCACAGAACACTATTCACAAACTTCACTGTACTTCACTATTCGCGCTTGGAGCACTTGGTCCAAATAATATCGCACTGTTGATCGTTTCGAACTCAAAGTAAGACTGACTGGTCGGCCCGGACCCGACCCTATTTATACTCAAAAGTCACATTTTCCAGAAAGTTCACTAATAGTCTAGATAGAAAAACAATAAGGGCCATAAATTATCCTTTTAACGTAAACAACTTTGATTGGAATTCCACGAAAGTTAACTACTACTTATTCTGTGGTTGTTTACTAGTTGCCTGAGAACAAAGGCGACCCTTTTTTTATAACCTTTTGTGTGAAGAGTAGGTACATTCTTGAATTCTTTTATTTGTTTACTGACTTTAGATTATTCTAGATTGTTCGAGCCCTTGCGCCGTAACAATATAAATTGGTTTTGGTCCTGTCAGAGCATAATTCGGTTTTCAGACAGAATACGTTGAACTAATAATTTTAATCGCTACGACAAAATTTTAGAATGAATGAATCTACCAATGATATTCTAGAGAATAATCAAGGAGCGTTGAACTAAATATGAAAGCCATATCAAAGGCAGTTTCCGTAACACATCGTTACATGCTTCAGATGCTTGGTGACTAATTATTAGATAGAAAGTGGCAACTAGCCAAGCGAGCATTCACAAAATATCGTAAAATGTTCATAATCATGTTTTAGATACATATAAGGTGACTATTAATTCATCAACAATACTGCGGGGGATGGTGTAGAATCGATAACTGAATGTGATCCACTCATAATTAATTTTCACATAATATATGATTAAAGTTCGTACTAGTGGAGGTTGCCAAATCATTCTTAACCATTGCTATGCTGCATGTGAGATTGAAAAGAGAAGATTTTTACTGACGTAGCGGTGCGTAAGTATGTCCCAGCACGCTAAAATATTGTCACTGCTGATAGCTAAATGCATTATGAGCTTTTCTGGTTTTCTCGTCTAAAAAGTCTCTAAAAGGTACCCAGCTTGTATAATCCCCATTGAAAGTAGGTAGGTCTAGCGTCGGGGTAGATTTCCCGATGCGCGACCGACCACATCTTTGTATTTATAGCCCTTTTCAGCTCATAAAATTAACGTTCATACCTTTTTTTTTTTTTTTTATTGCCTATAGGCTAGCCTTTGACCACTATCTCACCTGATGGTAAGTGATGATGTGGTCGAAGATGTTGTTCAGGCTAGCCTAGAATGACTGGCTCTCAAGGATAGCTGCCGGAACACACCGTTAGGTGCTTGGCGACAGATTTTCAACTTGAGGGTGGTAGCTAGCCAGGCGGGCATTCGCAAAATGCCCTACCACCATGCTATAACGACTGCCATCCTAAGACAACAACCGGGACCGACGGCTTAACGTGCCCTCCGAAGCACGGAAGCGCTCAGTAGTATGTCACCACCGGTCACCCATCCAAGTCATGACCGAGGCGGACGTTGCTTAACTTTGCTGATCGATTCAGAACGGCCAAGCTAACTACGCTACGAGCGCTTCATACCTGTCGTAAATGTTGGCATATTCAGCATTCTCGCCATCCAACTCACTCTCGATGTCCCAGTGAAGATTGTCGATTGTGGACCACCTCTCCTGTAGCATCTTCAGGACATCTTCAAACTCCCACTTACCAGTAATTTGTTCTATGTCTATGTGCGATGTTGTTCTTACAAAAGCATTAAAATTAGCATACTGACGTTTCAGCAAATCGTCAATTTTACTGTTTGTTCCATAACTGCGTTTCATTGTTTGCTATTTCTGTTGTACCGGGAAACTATGCTCTCCATGTTCAGGTATGCCCTCCTCAACGACACTAGCTGTTGAGGTTCTGCGCGGTGTTAAAACTTGTTTACCTGATGTGGAGGGGCCTGGCTGAACCTCCAAAATCTGTTGACACTGTTCGTGCCTTGGTTGATTCATACGCCTTCCTTGTCCTTTCCAACTCTTGTTTTATAAAATAAGGGTCAGTTCTGCTTACTTGAGTACCAATTCTCTCATGGTACTCTCTCCAATACTCTTCCAAAGTCGCCAACCGCCGCATAAAATAATCAACTGTTTTTCTATCTGCGCTATCTTTTTTAATCTTGATACCCATTTTCAAAATGTCGTCGTAGATAGACTGAGTTTCAATGAGACCGGCCATGATGTTAAGTGTTATATGTTAAAAAAAGTTGTTGTTTGATGATACTGTTGTTCTGTTGCCGATACTCAGCTTCTTTGAATGTTGTTGTTATCCAATGTTAACACTGCAATCCTCTTTATCACCCACTCACAAAGTTTGTTACACTAGTTCAACCTCGCTCCACGAAATACCGAATAAAATATTACGAAATTACGCGACGCGAGGTACTTTCGAAGGACCAATATGTTCGGGATGATACGCGAGGTTGCAGAGGTTGAAAATAAATGTTTTATGTTCACTGTTAAATCACTAATTTATTACTGTTCAAATGTTCTTAATGTTAAATTGTTATGAAAATGTTGAATGAATGCTACCGTATGCCGCGAAGACCAAACGTGCACTGTTTTGTAAATCGTTAGTTTGATTAAATAGGTGTTTGCGACACACGGCGGTTTGTGCCGTGTCAGGAAAATGTTTGGTATTGTACCAAACAATGATAAAATGTATAATATATGTTAATCCAACGCCTTATCTACCTCAATACCATTTAATAATAACTTTCGTAAGTATAAGAGTTATATGGCTTACGCAAATATGATCATGTCTCCGATTTTCGTAATAAGCTCAATAGTGGCTCCCTATTCGTCGGCTAAGCACTACATTTTGACGGATTAAAGCTGCGATGAAATATATAGTAGATCCCCGATCGGCGCTCGAAAACGGCACCGTCAAAACAAGGCATAAATGGTGTAGTATGCCTTGTTTTGCTCTCAGTCGCGTCAGACCGCTCCAATCGTGTGACGTGTTACAATGCCGAAGTGTGCAGTGAAAACATGCAAGAATTATTCGTTAAAAGTGCAAAAAAAGGATGGCGTATCGTACTTTGAGTAAGTATTGCATTGTTATCCATTTATTTGCATATTTACTAATATTTTTGTATATTTATTAGCATATTTACTAATATTTTTCTTCATTTGCAACCACGCATTGTGTACGCATCTATCCCTTTCACTCTGGCTCGTACTTCGATGAGCAAAAACGAAACGAAACTAGTGCTTTAGAACAAGGCCTGTATGAGAGGATACGGAGTCGTCATTCCCTTTTTATTTTTTTTTGTGCGTTACACTTTTGTAATCTTTTTGAAATACTTCTTTTGTTTTAGTTTTCCACAAAATGAAATACAAAGGGAGAAATGGAGGTGTATCATATCACGAAACAGAGAGGAAGAATTTTATGAACCAAACACCTCTAGTGTAATTTGTTCGGAACATTTTAACAGGATATGTATGTCACGAAGAAAGGATTTAACAAAATAAAAAAGACAGCCATACCAAATATACAGGTAAAGTTAAAGTATTAACCCGCCGAGGATGTGGTAATTCACTTCACGGTCATTTTGACCGTGCTGATTTTATTTGATGCAGAGTTTTTTTACCTGAAGTCGCATACTATCGAACTTATCAGTAACTGTAGTCATTGAATAACCCTCCCTTATTCGCACCTCCTCTTAGTCGGGTGGAACACGTGCAAGCGAGCGCAAACGCAAATAGGGCAATTTTGACCCCTCCACAACCACGACGTAGTACTTTATGCCATTTTTCAAATTATTATTTCATTGATTTTTGTCGTAGTTTAGAGTGGTTTTAGTCAATATGGACAACGAACGAACGGTTTTACTTATGTCAAGTCTTTACCACAATAATCAAATTGATGACTGCTAGTAATTTATTTCCACAAATCGGCATTTATATGTTTGTGTATAATATGTATAAACATATGTTTGTATCTTCGACACTAGGACGAGTATTTTCTTTCTCAAATTTTGTTAAGGTATATTAAAAACTACGTTGTCATTGATAATCTTTAATTTAAATTTGTTGTAAATTGAATAATCTATTCGTTTTTTTAGCTAGGGGAATCAAAGAAAGGTGAAAACACAATATCATCTCTAGTTGTGATCGCCGCTCCAGTTACAAGAAATGATAAGACATTTGTTCCTAATGTTATGCAGGTATATCAAAAGCCATTTAATTATTATAATCATTAATTTAAATTTATTGTGTCTTAATTAATGTATTCGTTATTTTTCAGCTATAAGAATCATTCACATTATATTAAATACTATCAGTTGCCCGTTTGTAATTATGTGTCATTATTGATCCATTTACCATTCTCAAATAAAAAAAAACAATCTAAGCGACTCCACGCTTCCTAATTACTTTGTTCCTAGCGGTCGAGATAAGGTAAGTTCAAGTCCAAAATGATGTAACTCGCATATTATTTGAGACGAATTTGTATTTTAGTGCTAACTATTAAGGTTGTTTTTACATTAAATATGTTTTTAGATGTCTTGTTTTATTTCTGGGTATCATCATCCATAAAGCCAAAAATAATAGTTACAGAACTCTTACAAATGTTTTACAACTCTACTATAGGGTATTAAGGTTCATTATTAAAATGATATAATATCCACTTGTGGACTTTTTATATTAGCTGGAGATGTATACATCTGTATATGTACGCATTAGCGCGGGGACACTGTTGAGATTTGATTTTCATAGAGACTGGGTATCTATAGTATATTTGATTGAAGGATTAAAGCATTAGTTCACGCTTAGACTTGTCTCTGAATTTTAGCCTGAGACATTGTACTGAGTTATTTAATTTAATTTGATATGTATAATTTTGACTAATTGTAATTTTGTTTATTATGTGCATGTATTATTATTAGTAATGGACCTTTTTTGATGTCTGACAATAAATATAAATAAATAAAAGAGTTATTTATCTCGCTATCTATCATACCCAATTTCATAAAAATCGGTCCAGTCGTTTGAGGGTGAAAAAGTAATGAAGATACAAACACACAAACGTTTGCCTTTATAATATTACTTTGAAAAGAATCAATTTGTTACTACCGAATATGCATAAGAAATAAATTATATTTTTTTATAGTATATAATATGGTTCACTATATTGGCGATAATGGCTTACACATAAAAGATAGATATATGCTGTCGCTGGCTTTTCTGTAGGAAAAATTGAAATAAACATTTCCGTTTTACATTATGTGAGTTTGACACTTAAGGTTTATGCAGTGCACGCCAGAATAGGTCGCATACGGCTGATTTTTTCTTACTTACTTGACAATTATCGTTATATTTTCGACAATTTACATGACTTTAATATATTAATTTTTGACATTAATATATAACTTATTATGTTTTTTTTTTTTTTTTTTTTTTTTTTTATATTTACATGGGTAATATCTTTATAAATTATAGCCTATGTGTTATTCTGATGTCTAAGCTATATTACTGCAAAGTTTCATTAAAATCCGTTCAGTGGTTTTTGCGTGATTGAGTAATAAACATCCATACATCCTTACAAACTATCACGTTTATAATATTAGTAGGATAGTCTAGCTAGACGATAATGCTTTACCCAGTTAGGTACTAGGTCTTCGACCATTACAAGCTCGAGGAGCTAGCTATCTGTAAAATTTTTTTTTTTACATTTTCTCTCCCCACGCCGTGCGCCACTGTGATATCTACATGAAAATAAAGTTTTAGGTTTATATATTTGAAATAGGTAGGTACCTACTATAATATATTAAAAATAAGATACCTATTAGATGGAAGTATTAGTTCTATCTAATAAGTTAGAAGCGCTCGTAGCCAAGTTTTCTTGGCCATTCTGAATCAATCAGCAAAGTTGAGCAACGTCCGCCGCGGTCATGACTTGGATGGGTGACCGTTGGTGACATTACTACTGAGCGCTTCCGTGCTTCGGAGGGCACGTTAAGCCGTCGGTCCCGGTTGTTGTCTTAGGATAGCAGTCGTTACAGCATGGTGGTAGGGCACTTTGCGAATGCCCGCCTGGCTAGCCACCACCCTCAAGTTGAAAATCTGTCGCCAAGCACCTAACGGTGTGTTCCGGCAGCTGTCCTTGAGAGCTAGTAACTCTAGGTTAGCCTGAACAACATCCTCGACCACATCATCACTCACCATCAGGTGAGATAGTGGTCAAAGGCATAAAAAAAAAAAAAGTAGGTATCTAAATTTTAATCATATCTAAATCAATCTAATATCTAATACTTAAAAAAAAATATCGCGTGCTGCTATAACGTAGGTGCGTTAGTGGTACGTAGGTAGGTAGCACTTTAGATTAAATAGTTACAAGCAAAACAAAGGATTGTATTGTAATACTATACTGTGGTAGTAGTACATACTATTTACATTCCTAAATGTAGTAAGCACCTACCATGCCATAGAACATATACCTAATAATAATAATACACCATACGATGTAACATTTCTGTAGAAGCATCAGTGAAACATCACTAAAAAGCTGCGCACGCCGACAACGTTACGTCAGTACCGACCAAGTATTGATCACGTGAGCATCTGTCCGACTTTGATAATATTTTACTCACAACAAAACTCAAATAAAAAAAACTTTAGCTATGTCTTCTTGCTCGATTAAATGGTGTGGGAAAAACAGTAAAACGTCTCACTACAGTACAGACGGGATTACTTTTCATCGGTGAGTAACAAATATGTTAAAAAATATTTAACGAAAAAAAGCATTAAGTACCTACCTACAAGGTTCTGTCAGATCAAAGGCTCCAGTTGCACACATGGTTTTTGATATGTTTAAACTTCATTATTTATGTACCATTTTCTCATTTCAAAGAAATAAATAGCTAGGTAAACAAAATACCTAAGTAGGTAGTGTAAGTATGTAATGTACTTGGTTCTCAGACCACATAAAAACTTGGTTAGGGAAAAAAAGTTTTAATTTTGTTGTCGACCTTTCTATACTTAGGTTACCTTCGTACCTACCTACTTTGTTCTAGTGGAATTGTAAGTCTTCGTACCTACGAACTTCAATTTTCTTACGATGCGATGGGTAAAGGGACAGTTATAATAAGTTAAGGTGATCAACGCCGTTCGGCGTGGATTGGGGCGTGCGTGACCTTGCATTTCGGAATGAATTCGATGACTAGAAATGTAGAAATTAGTACGGAGAATGGAGTGCGGCGTTTGCGGAGCGGCGCGGGTGGGCGCGGAGGCGCGGCGCGCGGCGCGGCTCCACTATATTCATCTTGGGGCAGCGCGACCGGCGGCGTCACCGGGGCGCATGCGGCTTCTATGCATTGACCTACTCGTATATTATGGCGCATCTAGGTAGCTCAGAGAAATGAATAAGAAAGAGGGAGTCAAATGAAAATCAAAAATGAAGCATCAAATTCGGCCAATTTTTATGTAAGACACAACTCACTCACACAAACGTACCCAAATTCAGCCAATTTTGTCCTCATTCACGATAGACCGTCGCACATTACACACGTCACACAACGGAATAAATAAACTAAAAATGCCCACTTGCGTATTAAAACACTGCAAAAACAGAACATATTCAGTGAAGAAAAAGTTATCTGGAATTACTTTTCACACGTAAGTATTGAATTTAATGTACTTTCTTTAATATTATACTACGCAATTTAGGTTATAACTTCGAACCAAAATGTAAACAATACGATCGTAAAGTGTTGCCAGACATACATTTTAGGTTGTTTCCAAAAGTGTGCAGTTTTCTACTGTTCGTGTAATTTATTTTTTTACTGATTTTTTTGCATTACATTTAAAAAAAATCACACAATGAAGAATTTATTCGAAGGATACTGTTACTGTACCTACAGGGATACTGTTCGGGACACTTTGTACTACTTTGATTCAAATAAATATTTTTTTATAATGAATTAACTTGTAATAGTTTTTAGGGTTCCAGAGTAAACTATGAACCCTTAGAAGTTCAAAGGTCATAGACCTTTTCCTAAAATAGATATTGTAATAAAATTAATTTATGAAAATGAAACCAACTTTAAAATATTCTAATTAACCACAAAGGAAGAAATAACACGAAATGAATCAAAACTGGACATCTACCTAAGTAGGTACGTAAATTAACTCTTTTTTTAGGTTATTTCTCCCGTTTTAGTTATTAAGATTATAGTCAGTTTAGTTGTTTATTATTACATTTATTCATTCATTTTTAATAGTATTTACTAGTTATGTTTGCAACTAAAATAAATATTCACAAATCTTCACTGGGTAATTCGTTTAATTTTCAAACACACTTCACTACATATAAAGTGTAACATCCAATTTTTGTAGTATTAAGTTTGACATATCCTTTTATTACATAGTATAAGTGATAAACCTACCGAATTTCGTTCAAATCTGCCCCGTAGTTTGTACAGAGTCATTGAAACGCTCAAATTTCTAAATTAAAAATGTTTACATCTTCAATGCTACTGAACCGATTTCGATAAAAATGACAGTAACTCCTAAGTTGGAAGTCTTTTCTTAAATGAAATGAAATAAATTGCAATACAATTTCTATTTTCTGCGAAATACGTGGACAAACATACATATATAATAACATACATCCTACTACGTGACGAGTAGTTTTCTTTTCAACTACGACACCTGCGACGAAACCATATCGTACGTACCCTAACACGCCTTTGGTCAATTATTTATTGTCCTAGAGAACGTGAAGCCTAGAATATCTTTAAATAAAATTGCGAAACATATTAAACAATAATCGTGAAGATTGTCCAATACTTTAATAATATTGCACAATATAAATAATATTATGTTATTGCGAAGTATTCTTAAGAACAGATTTTGCTGTATATTTATATCTTCAAAAAAATTTCTCTCATAATTCCTACAATTTAGTTATTTTTGCTTTCATATGGCAACACTTCTATCGCACACATGTATGGAAGTCTTGCTTCAGTTTGATGTTTTACGACCCTCCGTCTTTTCTTCTATTTTGTCAGAGCTAGGTAGCGACCCCTCATCTGTACAAAACGGCCTTCCGGCTTATCCATCATTTGTACAAACGCCGTCGGTAGTGGATAATGGTAAGTATTTACAGAATTGCCCTAAAATCTGTGCAAGTCTGATTTTCATAATCGAAACGGTTCTCGAAATGATGCATCCTTGGCTTAACGAGAAAAATCCATATAGGTAGGTGCCTAAGTATTTCTGAGGTAGGTAACGGAAAGTATTTTTAATATTTTTATGAAATCTGAATCCAGTACAATACAAACTACATTTTGGCGCCTGTCAAGAAAAGATTTGATTTGTAGTATTCTTCAATTGTTTATTTGTAACTATAGTAGGTAGGTACAGTAAATTTTTGAGATGTACCTACCTACATGAAACTGTTTACAAATAATTTATCTTACTTTTGCATAAAATGAAAACGTTTGACAATATTTTGATATCGCCTCTTCTTCGTAGTTACTTAGATCTAGAGATGGTCGTTCCAAAGACGAACCGTTTTAAAAAACCGTTTTGTGTTCCGCGACGATAGAACCGTTTTACGTTTTGTTTCAAAGCAGTCTTCGTCGCACAACCAGTCCTCGAAATGTTTGACGCGAATTTCTACTTACTCGTAATGTAAATACAAGCTAGAATACAATGAAACCATTCGTAGCTCGTTCCGTTCGTTTCGATATTTGTTAAAGCAAAATAAAATAACTACTATTACTTGTGAGTTACGGTCGATTATCGTATGGACTACAATTTATTTCGATGTTTCGTCTCGTTCACAACGCGGTGGTCATTGCTGCGTATCGTATACAGATAGATATAGAACTCAAAGTCGCTTAGCAATACGGCACGAGACGATGGCGCCGTTCGTTCGATGCGTCTCGTTGTGACTACTTGTGACTCGACATGACAGCGGTATATTGTTTGTTTACTTAGGTACATTTTTTAGTCCGAATGCGCGCGCGTGAAGTTCATTTATTAGAAAATTCTAATTAAAAAAGCTCCTAATTGTAAATGTTTATAAGTGTAGATACTGTTAATCGTTTTGTTAATAAGTGAGTGATTAAACTAATCTATTTAGAAAAACTTTAGTCCTACTTGACGAGTAGGTAATTAATTTTTAACAATGTTTAAAACCGCAAGTCTATACAACCGTCGCCGAGACGAACGAACGTTCGAGAACGTGTATGAGATTTCAATTAACCTATTATAGATTCGTTTCGTTCGTTCGAACGTCGCGCGACGCTGCGTCGTCGTCGTCTGCCTTCCGCTTCTAACCATCAACCAATTGCGAACGAGAACCGTTTCGCGAACTAGTTTTCATTCTTGAAAAAACGGTTGCGACTCGTCGTCGAAAAAACCGACAACGACCCACTACTACTTAGATCTTTTATAATTTTCTTTAAGGTTATATAAACATAATACCTTGCCTATTACAACTTGAAAAAAATCTCCTGCCTCCTTTTGTGGCGCTAGTGTCGTTCTATATACAATATGTCAACTCTAGCTAGAGTTATCGGATTACTTGTTTTATGCGCCATCTATCTGTCATGATTTCAGTATTTTGACGATACTATTTATTCAATAGGTGTTCTATTGATGGAAACTGTTTTGACTCGCATTTTGAATATTTCATTTAGAAGGAAATGAATGAATGAAATCAAATGAATTTGATTTCCACAAAGAAAGATTACATTCGAAAGTGGATACAGTTTTGATTTGAAGGCCCATTCCGTGCAGAGCTCTGGTTTAGTCATGACGTAGTAAAGATTATAGGTACTGTCGTGGTCTTGTCTCGTGGTTACGCCTACCCAAATTGTGGAATATAAAATAAGTAAATATAGCAGCAGTAGTACATTGCCCTCTATATCTATCTCGATGCAGTAGTATAGATAACATTACCGTGACCCTGTGGACTGCTCACTTCATAGCGATGTATGCGTTTTGAAGGATACTTAAACGGCACGCCTATGAATTATGAACGCGATCTCAGTTGCGACCATGCAATAGCCTAGCCACGTCAACACGTAATAATCAAAACAAAAAAATGCCCTCCTGCGCAATTAAATGGTGCGGGAAGAATTCCTCGACATCGAGTTATAAAAAAGACAATATTACTTATCACCGGTAAGTAAATTACGAGATGATATATCAATTTATATTTAATTTTGTGTCTGATGCAAGTTGGTTCTAGTTTGCGACGCGCCAATCAGTCTGTGTCGTTCTAGCTCGAGTTCTTGATATTGTTTTGTCTCGCTCTTGTAACCCTTAGTGATGAGGTGTAAATTGGTTGCGTTAATGACGATTATATTCTATCGATTGTTATTTATTGTAATATCATTGTGGGTTCATTTATTATTTTACACATTATCAACTTTATTTAGTTTCGGGCAAGCTTACACTAATAGAATGCTTAAATATACAGAGCCAATAATATGGGAGTGAGTGGGTATTTTTACACGACTGCCCAAAAAAATAAGTGTAATGTATTCAGGGTTCATGTATGAATGTATGTTTGAAAGTTTCTTTATAACATCTAAACGGCTAAACCGATTTTATTACATAATATATCATTATATTTGTCTTGATAGCCCAGTTACATAAGGTACATAAACAAAGTAAAAAATCGGCCAAGTGCGTTTCGGACTCTCGCACGTAGGGTTCCGTACCATTAGCTATACAAATACATCATTAGACTTCATATTTTAAACTATTTTTGCTTTAACGTGCGCGAGTCCGACTCGCACTTGGACAACTTTTTGTATTTGTTGTTATAGCGGCAACCGAAATACATCATCTGTGAAAATTTCAACTGTCTAGCTATCACCGTTCTTGAGATACCGCCTGGTGAGAGACGGACGTACGGACAGTGAAGTCTCAGTAATAGGACCCTATTACTGAGACTTCGCTGTCCGTCCTACCCTTTGGATACGGAACCCGAAAAACAACAAATTGTCGGATTTAAACGCCACATTGAGAGAAAAAAAATTTTTTTTCTCCCAAGTCCCTCGAGTGGGGTATCAAAATGAAGGGCTTTAAGAAACGATTCCATATATATACAGTTTTAATTTCAATGGAATAATAAACCACTTAATTTTTTTTTTTTTATATCTTATATGTTAGCCTTTGACCACTATCTCACCTGATGGTAAGCGATGATGTGGTCGAAGATATTGTTCAGACTAACTTAGAATTACTGACAGGTTTTCTACATGAGGGTGGTGGTAGCTTACCAGGCGGGCATTCGCAATATGCCCTACCACCATGCTATAACGACTGCAATCCTAAGACAACAAACGTGCCCTCCGAAGCACGGAAGCGCTCAGTAGTATGTCACCAGCGGTCACCCATCCAAGTCATGAACGAGGCGGACGTTGCTTAACTTTGCTGATCGGTTCAGAACGGCTAAGCAAACTTCGCTACTAGGGCTTCAAAATATAAATTAATAAATAAAAGAACAATTTTATAAATAGCATAAGCATACTTAATATTGCATGCCTCATGTAAAGGCCGAATAGAATGTAACTCAAAATGTTTAATGTAAGATCTCTGTATCACCTTTATTCGCAATAAATGATTTGAATTGAATTGACAAATTAATAAATAATCGCAGTCGGAGTTTTTAAATTTATAATTAATTTACATATTATACTTTAGTACGAGATGTTTTTATATTTAATTCTAGTCGATTTATGTTTATTTAGGATTTATTACGTACTGATCGATTTGAGCGAATACTAAAAATATGATATTTCGTGGATGTTTGGGACGTTTTGGTGATTGTTAGAGCTCGCCTCCAAAATCTGTATGGTGGTGGGTTATTTCTGACCTATCTAGTTAGTAGCTATGAACGTAGTAGCTAGCACCTACCACTCTAAACTTAGAACCTTCTGAATGAGGTGAATAAGGTATAAGCTTTTTTGTATTTTTATCATATGTCGTAAAAGTCCTATAGGTCATACCTATATAACTCATACCATACCAAGGAGAAACAAGCATTTTGTTTACATTAGCGGAAAAAAAAGCAAATTCGCTTTTTATGCACACAGGTTTGCCGATCGAGCTTTTACCTCACTGAGAAAGAGACATTCACTGAGCCAGTTCACCTGCGCGCCTATATGGTATAAACCATAATATTTAACGATCTATGGATAACTTTCGAGAAACGCACGCGCAAAATAAGTTTATAGAGTTTAGTCTTGTCGTATTATCCATTAGTAGTATCCAGTAGTTAGTATTGCCCAGACGCGCAGGTTGACCAACGTCCTATGGGTATATACGTACGCCAGGCATTATGGCCTGTAACTGTATGATTAGTTTACTTGTACTTTCTAAGTATTGATTAAGTAATCAATAACTAGAAAGTATAAGACGTATGCCCAATAATACCCATTTATATATACCCACGTTTTCATTACAAACTGTACATTGGTCAAAGCGAAGGCTTATAATAATAAGAAATTGCATGGAATATGTGGTTGCGGGCTTTATAGTTTTTTATTGTAAATTTTGTAATCGCATTGCACCCACTATAAAGATAATTATCCAACTCATTATGGAATAAATCTATTCTTAGGTCAGTCTGAATAGAAAAAATAAATTAGAATGAAAAACTTAGTATTATATAAAATAATAATAAATAACTATACAATTTTAATTTTTATATATTTTTAAATTAAGGAGGTCAAAATGCGGGCCCCTTAATTTTGAGCGATATTGACCTGAGCGTCAGCGTCCCATCCCTAGTTGTTGACTTTTTATGGTTTATTGCTTTGTGCGGACCAATAATAAAGCGTCGCTGGCCCCTGCGCGTCGCAATAAGTTTTTTGGTTTAAATTCAGATAATTGGCGTGCGCAGTCCACAGAATGGTTAGTCCGTGATGGTAGATGATATTTATTTATTCACAGGAGCTAGGAAAAAGAATATGATTTACAGGTTTACTCGAGAATCTGCAGCAATTTTTCAGTACTATCATGAGTCAACAAAGATAACCATTTACGAATGGTGTGTTTGGCTTCCGTTACCGTCATATCTTTTATATTAGGTACAATGTTTCAGAACAGAATTATAAACATATAAGAACTTTGAAGAACTCTCCGAAACATCTAGCAAGTACGTTTTTTACGGTAGGGGTAAGCTAAAAACAACTGTTTGTGAACTGAAAGCAGTACCTTCAAAATAAACAGCTGCCTAACCGTAAGCACTCTCTCAACTCGAATTTCGAATAAAGTCTTAGCTGCACTGCCCCAACGTTATATGCAGTATGTTATGATAGATTGACATAAGGTGATAATATATATGTTACAGCCAAAGTAATAAATCTGGATATTATATATACTGTCTAGCCATTATATATAACGTCTACTCAATTTAGATAAAGTGATAATTGACACAAAATTTTGATATTATTCATGAGACTCATATTTCTATTGGTCACGGAGGGCGCACCAGAATGGTTAGAGCTTAAAAATAAATATAAGAATAGTATTAATTTATGTGGCGCATCGCCGGCCGCTGCCGCGGCACGCTCGCTTCGCTCGCTCGGCTCGCGCGTTGTTGTAGTCACAAGTAACCTAACGCTCCTCCTCGCTTCGCTCGTCGTCGCACCTAAATATGACTTTGCCCTAGACTAAATGATATTTAACCCCTTTTTATAACTTTTACCAATATGTGTCGTGAATTATTAATAATTACTACTAAAAGTAATACATTTCGATCGTTTATTTGTGTAAAATTTTGTGTCAATTATCACTTTATCTAAATTGAGTAGACATTATATATAATGGCTAGACAGTGTATATAATATCCAGATTTATTACTTTGGCTGTGACATATATATATAATATATTCACATATCTAGGTTTAAATTGAGTAATATGAATGCCGGGTGGCATCACAATTGCCGGATGGCCGAATGTCATGATTTCAGTATTTTAACGATACTATTTATTTAAAAAGTGCTCAATTGATGGAAACTGTTTGGACTCTCATTTTGAATATTTCATTTAAAGGAATTCATTTGATTTCCACAAAGAAAGATGACATTCGAAAGTGGAGGCAGTTAACTGCCTCCACTTTCCATGAATGGCCTCCAAAACTGCAGTTTTGGAGGCCCATTCCGTGCAGAGCTCTGGTTCAGTCAAGACGTACCTAATAAGGATTATAATATTGTCGTGGTTTAGTCTCGTGGTTATGCCTTCCCGAATTGTGGAATATACGATAATTAAATATAGCAGTTGTACCCTCTGACAAAATCGTATTGGGATCGAGCGACACCTATACCTAGTTCAAATTACGTTGTATTTTATTACAAACAAAACTAAAATGTAACCCGCAGAGAATGCGTTTTTATAAAAATAAAAATATTAAATTTTTCCCTGCGTTTTGACTGTTTTTATTTTTTTATGAGACTTAACTGAATTTGGAGGGACTGTACTATAAAAACTAGCCGAAGAAAAGCTACAAAAGTGTTGAAATAGTTAGGTGACTTGAACCAATTAAAATTAAACCCCAAAAACGTTGCGCTACATCTTAGCTTATAGAAAGAAAAATCTCGACCTTAAACAGAATTGAGTATATATAAAGTCAAATCTTATAAATTATCCAGAATCAAACAAAGTTGATGTTCTAACTATAGACCATAAACTAGCGACACATTTCTTTTAATATTGCAGGTTTCCCAAAGATCCAGACAGGAAAGCATCGTGGATCTCTGCAACTTATAGGCGAAACTGGTTTCCATCATCATTCAGTGTTGTTTGCTCGAGGCACTTCACAAGTGACTGCTTTGAACAAATAAAGAGAAGACGACGGCTGTTCTCTACGGCGATCCCTACATTATATTTACCAAAGTTGGTAAGAAAATATCTTATGTCTATATCTCATATTCTACCTCAATATTAAAGTTCAAGTTACAATATAAAGGATTTTCTGCATGGGTTTCCTCATAGGATGGGTTCTCCATTAGGGACGGGTCGATGTTGAAAGTTTTGTGGCGGCCATGTTATTTGATGGCACCACGCCACGTTCAAATGATAAAAGTAGTGGCTCTATGAGAAGACCTCGCGACAAAAATAAGCTTGTTTTATTTTTACATCTTCCCACATATTCAATCGTTTATTTTAGAAAGTTGACACAAGAAAAAAAAATTATCGAACCTGCACACAAAATTTCATTCAAGTCGGATGAGAAATGCGACCTGTAGAGGAAACAACCGAAAATCCGGACAGCATACGGCGCTCGTTCGTATAACAATATTTATATTTTATAGTGCAAATGTTGCGGTAGTTGCGCCCTTTTATTAATGCACTTCAAAGTCGTCTTCCGTTTTGTGGCCAAATGCGAGTTAATCTTTGGTTGCTAAGGTGGGTCGAAGGTCAGGAGGAGCGGGACCGCGGCGATCCCTGATCGCGGTTGTGGGTTCCGACCTCTCCTTGCCGGTCATCATCGTAAAGATGATCGGTGATGAGAGGTCGTGGGAAGCGGTGGCCTCGTTCTGCGAGACGATTGTCTCTCAGAGGGAGGCGGAGGAGCGGGAAAGAGAGCGAGATCCTCTCTCTGTTCCGCTCCGCAGAGCGCGGACACGGAGGCGAGCCGATCGTGCTCGCACTCCGTCTCCGCTCAGAGGACCTGGGGTGTCGGCTGTGGGGACGGCCGGCACCCCCCATCAGGGTTAGGTCCTCATGAGGTGTGGATGCCCTCGTGTTCCGGAGCATCCCACGAAGCAATGGGGGGGGGGGTCATTCCCAGAGGCTGGGCCCGTTCAATAGGGTAGCGACGTCGATGGGGGCTGCGGATGAGAGCGCGAGTGACCCCGCAGCACCTGTCACTAGTCGATGACGACGGAACACCATGAGGTTTTTAGTCGGTAGTGGGGTCCCTACTGACCCTGAGCCCGACATAACCACCTGCTCCCCGGCAGGTGTGTATGTGTAAATGCATTTTCCTCATGACAATAAAAAAAAAAAAAAAAGGTGGGTTGAAGGTGGATGAATTTTACCGTTCGTATTTAGAGGTCGCTTTTATACTGATTTGAAAATTGGCGGATATTCGAGTAAATTGGATATCTGATTGCAAGCCCATTACGTGGTTACGCGATGGGATCAGGGCACAGGAGGGGGTAATCTGGATCAGGGATATCCTAGCCCCACAAAAAGTCAATAATTATGTAAGGGATTATTATATATTATTATTATTATCAATATTAACCACTCCAGATATGGAGTACCTATGTAATATAGTCTAGGTAGGTAGGACTTGCGAATTTGTTCTTCTAGGTTTTCTATGAGATTATAAATGATATATGTACTATAATGATTCGTTGCTTAATATAGCGTGGGTCGTGTTTGGCTTATCGTAACGAACGGCCGTATCTAATATTTTACCATATACCTATATGTACCAGGTGTCGCGAACATATTCACGAGTATTGGCTAGTGACAAAATATTTTAATAAAGTTTTTTTTATTAGGTCTCTACTGAAGAAAACTCACAAAGTGACAACGAAGAACCATCGACTTCGACGCTAACTCAAGCTTCTACAGACGAAAATCCTCTAGTAGAAGAAAAGCATAAAGACACATCTTCAACATCAAATAAAGTACTGTGTAGAAAAATCATAGATCTCAATAAAAAGCTACAGGAAACAAAACGCGTCGTAAAAAGGTTGAAAGACTCAAATAGATTTCTAAGAAGTAAAGTTAATACAATGCAAAGACTATTAGAAAAACTGAAGAACAAAGAATTGATTACAAAAGAATTTATAGACATAGATCGCTTGCAGAACTCTAATAAGCAACTCAGAAAGAAGGTGGCTTTGTTAAAGAAATTGTTAGATGAACAGAAAAAGAAGAATTTACTTAATCGACAGAACACGGTCTGGTGTCCGGCGCCGGAACAATCAATAAACACAGAAGAGACACTAGTGGTAGACCAAGAATAAAGGTCACTCCGGACTTCGGTATAAGTTATTATAAAAACATAAGTTAAAATAGAGTAGCGATAATAAATTGCTAATTGCTCGTCATGATTGAATAGCCGGCCAATCGGATTCCTTTAGGTTGCTAGTTAATAACATACGATATTGTTAGGCTACCTCACAATCGTAATTTCTTCATGAGAACTGATGGTGTTGAGCTGGCGCGCAGAACGGGAAGAAAAAGTATGTGAAAACCTATTGTCAACGAGTATTTAATTTTCTAATTTTGTATGTAATTTAAAATGTATTTTCTTTTTAATTTTAGTTTAAATTTTCCTAATTTTTTGTCCCTATGTAACCTATTTTTATATAAGTATCATCTCACTTATATAAAAATAGGTATTTGGCACTTAGTCGAAAAAATATAAAGAAAAGAACAAACAAGTGAACATCAAAAAAGTTTGGTAGCAGTAGAACTATTTGTAGCAGTTCGTCCAAGGAAGTAATGCCACTATACCTATTTCTACCGACAAGCAGTAATGTTCACATTAGTGTTTTGAAGGGTATGGGTGCCGTGAAAATACATCCACATGAGACTTACATCTTTATGTCTCAGGGTGATGGGCGCAGTTCTTCACTAGCTACGAACTGCATCTTTTATAAGAAGAGGTTACACCAGGTGGGCCCTCCTGCTGTAAAGCGGTAACCGTGCTTGATCCATAAAGATTGCAAAAATCCTCTCGCCGGCGCAGAATGCTTTTCTATGCTAATAATAACTGAATTGCTAGGGTAGGTATTTGGCGTAAAAAAATGTCGTTTTCCGACGTAATGTAGGTATATAGTATCATTGCGAGGTATATAGTACATATAAAGCGCTATTTATACTCTGTAAACTGTACAAATTGCGATTCCCGGAATGGGTCACTTTCTTCCTTCGATGAACAATGTACTGTTAATTAACCTCATATAAAAAAGAAATAAAAAGATTTTCATTAAGTTGACATTTTATTTTCAACAGTTATCAAATCAAACAAGAGTCTCAATAACAATACTTTAAAATTGCGACTTTCTAAACAAGCATAAATTAATACAAGTAATTAACCCGATTAGTTTGTTTAAGTATCAAAAAAATATGTACCAAGTTGAAGAAATAATTAACTTTAACTTTGGTTTCTATAAGTTACTTAAAAATAAATGTGACACGTTAAATATAAGTCTAAGTTATGATAGTTAACCTGACAAAAGCAAAACCTTTATAAGGTGCAATCTTATATTAAAAAAATCACAACAGTGGAATGTATCGGTGCCACTTAATCTAAAAATCACATAGCCTTTTAACAAGTAGGTAAACTCTTAAAAAAAATAATACTAACTTATCTAAAACACTTGTAAGAAAACCTATGAAAGTATCTTTGGGGGTTTCCTAAACTTACCCGAGCATGATTGGACGGAAGTATCGGTAACTATGGCAAGTATGTAACAATTGTACTTGATTGTGTTTATCAAAAGGCCTACTTATTGTAATAAAAAAGTGTGTGTAAGCAAAAAATGTATTCATGATAATAAATGCTGAGAATTCCAATTACGATTGGCCCCTATGGGGCTAAAAAGGAATAAAATTCCTTTTGTCCCCCACTGGAGGCGAAAAGTTGAGGGACACCAAGAACAACCCGATTTTAATATATGTATGGTTAGCATTCAATACTAATTGTTATATCGTTAGAATTGTTTGCGTTGCGTTAATGATAAGCCTCGTAGTGGTAGGTATTTTCAGTTTATCTAAAAACGAGCTGTGCAAGGTAGGTTAGGTAGAATTAAATTTAATAATACCTATACCATTGGACCGGGTGTCGCGGAGTATTCGATTTATATGGACGATTGATAAGGATCAAAGAGCAACATTTGCAAATAATATAATATTTTTCCCTTCTGTCATTTGCATAAGATTGCAAATGAATGCTGTTTTATTTCGCATGAACATGCAGTGAGCGTTGAAGCAATATTGCTTGTTGCATGGAAATGTTTTATGCGGGAGCAAATTGTTAAAAGCTACAAGGAAATTCGTTCTCATGAATGCCAGTTACAATTAATGTTAGCCGTCGCGCGCCGTTTAACGTCAGAATAGCGAGTGTAACATAAAAAATAACCTTTTCCGTATGTGAATCTGTCATATCAAAGTAGTTTCCGGTGGAATCCGAAAACCAAAATGCCACATGCAAGAATTCGGGAGTTATTAAAAAAAAAAAAAAAAATAAAGTCCCAAAGTGCCGGCGGCTAAGATATACTTATAATAAAAAAATAAGGTAACACCCATCATTTTATGCCAAGAATGGGGCTCACATTATTATATTTATGACATGATGAGATACAATAGTGCTACATTTACTACTGAATTTACAAACTAAATAAATTATAATAAATATTGTGGAAGTCTATATTTAAATACTGTGGTTTTAAGCGAGGTAAATAGCAAATAATAATAAAGAAAATATCGGAACGCTATCAGATCGCTTCCATATGTACTGCACGTTTATTAGTAAAATTACACCCGCCTATCCGAGACACACAATTCTACAACAACCTTTTTTCTATAGAATGACTTACCTTTTATCTAACCATTGAACGATTCAGGGAGATTCCAGAAAAAAGGTTCTAACAAAAGCTGCAACGTCTGCGAGCCCATTGTGCTCGTCAACAAAAAACTTTGAATCAACAGAATCATACAAACTAATTATCTAACTCCTTATCAGTAGCATCGTCATTAAGAGCCGACAGATTTTCCTCTGAAATCTTACCCAAACAACCGCAGCCCAATGTCATATTATTGGTGGCGATGTCTTGTTCTATCTTTTGCTCGAGGAGCTCAAAATCGTCACTATCCGTCTGGCACTTGAGACATTCGTCCGAGGAAGAGTCTTGATAACTCATGACATTCTCTATGTTGAGTTCCACCTCGTCCTTTTCGTTCATCACTAGAGAGGGGCTGCTGTTGCTAAGGATTCTGGTTTCTCTCTTGATCGGGGGGAATATCTCCGATTTGGGTCTGATTTTGTTCCGTGCGATGGGTGTTTGAGCGCGTTTGTCTTTGGGAATGACGCGTTGGATCCTCTCTTCGATTAACGATATGCTCCGTTTGAAGACGACCGTGTCTTGTGATAGCTCGCAGCCGTCTATAGCGTCTCGGGACTCTGTGTCCGAGTTGTCACACCGGAAGTAGATGGTGTCACATCCGTTCTCCTGCTTCACCTTGATGAGGCAGCATTCGTCCTCTCTCTCGCACAGTATCTCGTGCAGGGACCCGTGCAAAGGGATAAGTTTCACTTTCCCACCGAAGTTCTCCTGCATCTGTGTCGAGAGGTCGTCGTCTATGTAAAGATCCTCGGTGCTTCTAGCTTCCTATAATTTGAAAATAAATTTATTGGATTTTTAGAATGAAATATAAGAAATAAATTTAATTATTTTAAAAACTCCGGTGATACTTGGGATACTAGAGTCTGATTCTCTTGAGATTCTGATTCTGTTACATATTAGACAAATAATTGAGTAAAATGACTTAATTCAGAATTTGAGAACGCTTCGCTGGACATGTATGCGAGCGAGCTTATTACTATTTACCGGGCACAGTTCCAGACTGTTACTGAAAATTTACATGTCTTAAAAATACGATAATTTGTCGAATCCGATGATAGAACACATGACCTCAACATTCTAAAGCGGCGTTGATTGCCATATCAATAAGGATACGTACCTACAGGCAGATTTATATTATATTAGCTGCGCCCCGCGGTTTCACCCGCATTACTATGATGGATAGTGATGATGATATTGATGAAAAGTATCCTATGTGTTATTCCAGGTACTTACTAAATTATCAGCAATCCAAGTATCATTCAAATCAGTTCAGCAGGACTCTCCAGGAAGAGTTTGCCTTGGCTGGTATTAGTCAGATATTCTGCCTCGATGCAGTAGTGCCCAAACACTACTGTGTTTATGCGTGAAGGGTACTGTAGTATTACTGTTCTTCTCAGAGTGAAAAGCGCAGTGCAATATCAAGCAGAACGCGTATGGTGATATTGCATCTGTAACTGACTGGCAGCAGGTGGGCGACTGTGTCCCGTGATCCCGTCACTTCATAATATTTATTCTACTCAGTCACAAACCTTCCAATTTATAATATTAGTGTGATAAAAGTCTTATGCTGTTTGAAGTAGGTACCGTAGATACTTATCATCCACTGGCTCTCAATTAATAATTTGGTAAATTTGTATATTTATAGCGCTCTCTATAGAAACGCAATTTCTTCATATAATTATTTAAATACTAAGTATTGAAACTAAGTGAAATTTTCCAACCATGTCCTTTCATTTTATTATGTATTATACCTATACGCGCAAAATACGTGAAAAGAACAATTCCAATACAAAACTATTCGTATAATTTTTAAATCCTTAACTTTACTGAATTCTAGTTATTAAGCTAAGAACATATATGCATAATTTCATGGTTCAAAATTTCACACTTGGTTTTTAAAAAATGACTAAACTTAAGTGTTTATTGTATTATTTCCATAAAATAAACTTACCTGAATAGCATTGAAAGCCTGGCACCTCTTCAACCCTGGCACCTGCACATCTTCCGTCAGTGTGTCTTCCAAAGACACATTCAGCTTCTCCCTTCCAGGATTGTCACATATCGTGACATTCACACAGTTGTCCAGCACTTGAAGACTGTTCTCCCCGGAACGGCTGAATGTGATTTGTAGTAATGGTTTGTTGTTTCCATTTATTTTAACTCTGGAGAACGACTTGACAGGATCTTTCTTCAAAGTCCTCTCTGCTTCGTCGTGATTCAACGATTCAACGATGTTAGAAACGCCTTTGTTGACTAAATCATCGTTTCGAGTTGTGGTTGTCGAATTGTCGTCAGATATCTCGTGTAGTAAATATTGGAATTCCTTTCGGATGAGATCGCGTATGAAGTCTTCAATGCCCTTTGTGTCGGTGCATTGATCTATTTTTGATTCGGCTCTGTCTTCGGTGAAAGAACTGAAACAATGTATTTATAACTAAATATTTTCGACACAATACAACTTATTTAATAATACTTATGTCATGTCAGTAACAGATACACTTTTTTATAATAACGTCCTAAGTTCTGCTAGTTCAACAGTTTGCGGTTCAACAATTTTGAAGCGCTCGTAGCGAAGTTTGCTTAACCATTCTGAATCGATCAGCAAAGTTAAGCAACGTCCGCCGCGGTCATGACTTGGATGGGTGACCGCTGGTGACATTACTACTGAGCGCTTCCGTGCTTCGGAGGGCACGTTAAGCCGTCGGTCCCGGTTGTTGTCCTAGGATGGCAGTCGTTATAGCATGGTGGTAGGGCATTTTGCGAATGCCCGCCTGGCTAGCTACCACCCTCAAGTGGAAAATCTGTCGCCAAGGACCTAACGGTGTGTTCCGGCAGCTGTCCTTGAGAGCCAGTAATTCTAGGTTAGCCTGAACAATATCTTCGACCACATCATCACTTATCATCAGGTGAGATAGTGGTCAAAGGCTGACCCCTATCAAGAATAAAAATAAAAAAAATATGCCAATTCAGCAGTATGAAAATCGAACAAATAAATCTTATTTTTGGGAATAGGTATAGCAAGGGTAGCCTACTATCTCCCTACGTCATGTTAGGGGAAAAGTCTCTCTACCTGGAATGAAACTATTGCAGTGCGATGTTAACGCATAATGTGATTTAAGGTGTTAAAATTTTCATAAAGTAGGTGCTATTGGTTGATCTGTCTAATAATAATGAAAGATTGAATTTCTTGATATTAATATTTTCATAATGATTTCATGATTTAAGATATGAGGATTATATTATTATGTAGGTATCATTTGAAGTATATTTTACAACTAGCTTTCCGGGCGCGTTTCCGCCCGCGCGTATGTCGGTTATCGCGCAAAAACATTAACCTCTTTTTGCGCAGTTGGATAAAAACTATCCTATGTTTTTTCCCGGGTCTCAAACTATTTCTATACCAAATTTCATTCAAATCGATCCAGTAGTTTTGGCGTGAAAGCGTTACAGACAGACAGAGTTACTTTCGCATTTATAATATTTAAGTACTGATTTATTAGTACTAATAAATTAGTAAGCCTCATCGTAACTAAGAAGCCTAAACATGGTATAAGTTTGAAAATATTTTTTTATTCGAAATAATGGTTGACATCATGAATATTTTGTTAGGAATGGCTTAGCCTCTTCTATCTTCCACTTGACATACCACATGAAAAAAGGTTTCATATACAAAAAAAGATGACGCCATAACTCTCCTCCGAATATTATTAACTACGAGTAAAAATATTTGTTTTGATATTAAAAACTACACGTGTGCCACATAGCTATCATGTGCATCGATTTGACTTTTTACTAGCGTATATTTTTGTACTATTACGTAAGCGATAGTTTGTTTTAGTACTTCTTGGTAGTGACTAATTGAACGTACTCGGAAATTAATAATTGTAAAAAATAATGTAGCAAAAACCAACATTACGCGGTGTTCCCAGGCGGTCACCCATCCAAGTACTGACCGCGCCCGACGTTGCTTAACTTCGGTGATCGGACGAGAACCGGTGTTTTCAACGTGGTATGAACGTTGGCGACAATAAACGCAAAACGGATGTTCTGTTCGTACCTATAACGACCATTACATTGATTTTAACTCAGTGACCACAGGTAAGGGTTTGAACATTAATCCATAATGTAAAATCGAGTGGTAGCACCCGATACCGGGTAGATACTACAAACAAATCTGCATTATCCATACATTTACGAATCTCTATATTACACATGCAACATGCAATGTTTTATAAAATTGATCCCCTCACGATCCACCGAAGAATATCGTCAACGCAATTCAGAAATTGAGTCCAGCTGGTGGCCATGCACCATCTAGGGCCACTTTGAGGAACTAAATAAGAGAACGGCAACGCGCGGACCACAGATTGTGGCGCGGACAAACCAGAACACTGCTCATAGCTAGCCTCAGGCTGACACAATTACAGCTTAATATTAGCACTTACCAGTAGATGGCGCTTTATAAAAACTTAGTTCAACACAGAGCATTCTAATTTTTAGAGTTGTTAAGCATTAAGTGCAATAACATTATCTGCACCCGATTGCAATGATACACAACTAGGTAGTAGGGTCTGTAGCATCTAGACCTTCTGAGATCTGGATAAATGCGGTACCTTTCCATGAATTCGGCAGCCAAGCATCTATCGATTTTTTGTTGCACGTAACACGCAAATGACCAGTGAAATTATGATGACAATCCAATATATCGGGTTGCAAAAGCAGTATCAATTCTGTCCAAATCTCAAAAGCGTATTTTTTTACGGCTTGAACCTAACTCCTACTGATTTATGGAATAGGCAACAGGATGAGGTATGAAGGTCAATGGTCATTTACTAGCTTCAATAGAAAAATATTGTATATATCGTGTAATGTCACGGTATCTATAATGAAAATAAAATGTTTCTTAACTAGAAAAATGATCGTGTAAAAAGAAAGTGAATGCAAAAAACCAACATTACGCGGTGTTCCCAGGCGGTCACCCATCCAAGTACTGACCGCGCCCGACGTTGCTTAACTTCACCTTCTTCTAACATAATGACATACCTATCTGCAATCACGTATTGGTGCAACTACCTACCTCTGATAAGTTAAATATCGCGGGAAAGGGAGAGTGGTTGCACTCGACACCGGGTAGGTTAGTACTACAAACATAAATCTGCATTAACCAAACATGTATGAATTACTGAATTACACATGCAACATGCAATGTTTTAAAAAATGTATCCCTTCACGATCCACCGAAGAATCTCGTCAACGCTATTCAGAAATTGAGTCCAGCTGTTGGCCATGTACCATCTAGCGTCAGTGTGAGGAACTAAATAAGAGACCGGCAACGCGCGGACAAAACAGAATACGGCTCATAGCTAGCCTCAGGCTGACACAATTGCAGCTTAATATTAGCACTTACCAGTAGATGGCGCTTTTTAAAATCTTAGTTCAATACAGAGCATTCTAATTTTTAGCGTTGAGAAGCAATAACATTATCTGGACACGATTGCAATGATTATACCAACTAGGTAGTAGGATCAGTAGAATCGAGACCTTCTGAGATCTGGATAGATGCGGTACCTTTTCATGAATTCGGCAGCCAAGCATCTATCGATGTTTCGTTGCACGTAACACGCAAATGACCAGTGAAATTATGATGACAATCCAACATATCGGGTTGCAAAAGCAGTATCAATTCTGTCCAAATCTCAAAAGTGTATTTTTTTACGGCTTGAACCTAACTCCTACTGATTTATGAAATAGGCAACAGGATGAGGTATGAAGGTCAATGGTTCGTTCATTTACTAGCTTCAATAGAAAAATATTGTATACATTACACGATATCTATAATGAAAATAAAATGTTTCTTAACTAGAAAAATGATCGTGTAAAAAGAAAGTGAATGCAAAAAAAAACCAACATTACGCGGTGTTCCCAGGCGGTCACCCATCCAAGTACTGACCGCGCCCGACGTTGCTTAACTTCGGTGATCGGACGAGAACCGGTGTTTTCAACGTGGTATGAACGTTGGCTACAGTTCAACCAAATACAGTCAAATGTTTCAGCCTAGTTCATGACGTCATAAGGCAAAAACTTGAACAAGTATATTCTTTCTCCGTTACAAGTAGGTACATATAAAATATATTTCAGGGGCAGGCCTTAGTTAAACAGTAGACGTCTTCCGGCTGATGATGATTATATCATTCTCTCACTAACCTTTTATCGGAATCTTTCCTCCACGTGTGGTAGCGGTCGGGGCTTCGATCCGCGAAGTTAATGCCCTTTGGTAGGGCTTCCCGCGCTTGGCAAAATTGCTCCCAATGCGCGCCTGAAATGTATAACGTTTACGTGTGACTACAGATTGCCAATGCAAATACCTGTATTTATTTGTGTAGATTGTAAAGTTATGAAATGACTATTGTACAATTATATTTTTCAAAATCACACATCGAAATTTGAAATAAATTAATAATTCGTTCGTCCAGAATCACTTGCAATATATACATTCAGCACAGCACAATGATATTTCAAGCCGGTTCTCCTGCTCCTTCCTTTTTGTTAAATTTAACATTAACATATATTATCATAATTTTGACATTTTAATTTAGAAATAGACACCACTTTGAAATGATGTACTTTGCTGTAAATCTGTTAATATAAAATGTTTCTTCTAAATCATGTCTCAGACCTACGAAAAAAGATTTTTTATCCAAATCTATCTTTTATAAGACGTTCTTGGTTATCATTGAAACTTTGAAAGTGCCTAATTGTAGGGTCTCACACGGAACCTATGTTTTATTTGAACTAAACGCAAGATAGCTACAACGCCTAAAACACCTTCCTCTCATCTTGAAAACTGATGATCTAACAAAATTAAAATCAATACGGTAAATGAGGAGCAGACGATTTGTAGAACAAGTGTTTACGTTAACATACATTTTGAAGCGCTCGTAGCCAAGTTTGCTTACCCATTCTGAATCGATCAGCAAAGTTAAGCTACGTCCGCCGCGGTCATGACTTGGATGGGTGACCGCTGGTTGGGCATTACTACTGAGCGCTTCCGTGCTTCGGAGGGCACGTTAAACCGTCGGTCCCGGTTGTTGTCTTAGGATAGCAGTCGTTACAGCATGGTGGTAGGGCACTTTGCAAATGCCCACCTGGCTAGCTACCACCCTCAAGTTGAAAATCTGTCGCCAAGCACCTAACGGTGTGTTCCGGCAGCTGTCCTTGAGAGCCAGTAACTCTAGGTTAGTCTGAACAACATCCTCGACCACATCATCACTTACCATCAGGTGAGATAGTGGTCAAAGGCTAAACTATCAGGCATAAAAAAAAAAAAAAAAAAAAAAAAGACACTAATTTTAGTTCTTTTGTTAGAATTTTGACAGCAGGAGAACCGGCTTTACAGCTCTACAATTTTGTGAAGGATTTGGTCTTACCTTGTAAATACCGTTTGTGGAAAGGTTAGCTAGAGACAATAAAAAGCGACACGCATGTTAATGAAAACGACAATTACATTTTGTTTATTACAAGTGGCTAACAATCAATGATCTAATATTATTTATTAATTGAAAATCATATCTCGGTAGTACATCTTACTTAGGTATCAACAGTACAAGACTGGAAGAATTATGAAGACAAATTTAAGCATTAATAAGAAAAAAAGAGGGTTCGATCGGGTAGAGATTTTCCCTTCACCTCTGGTAAAGCATTACCTTACCCTGGTTAATGGTTATGTCTATAGAGACTTATTGTGCATTTTACCATTGTTGTTTGGCGAAGATGGCATACGAAAAGTTTTCGTCGACTTTTTCTGATGAAGTTGAGGAAGAGAACTCTGCAATGTGTCTACGCAATGAGAAGCAGGCTTCACGGCCGATATCTGTGATCTGAAACTAAATATATAATATACAGGGCGTCTCACGGATATGCCACATGGAGGGAAAGTACTTTGAATATTGTAGATGGAAAATTTTACTGAAAAAAGACATTATTTGAATTTAAAAAAACAATTTAAAATGCATTAATAGATATTTAAATAATTACGTGGTTGAACCGGGAATCGAACCCGTTACACGAGAAAAATAATCAACCTGTAGCTTTATCATACCGGTCGAAAGGCTTCATCATAAGGAATATTTTTTGCTAAATAACATAGTGTCAGAAAAAAAAGGAAGAATTTTAAAATTTTATACGTTCCTCTATTCTATCTCAGCAGCCACTCCCCACAGCAATACATACGACATAATACTGTAGAAGTACGCGAAATAAACTAGCCTAGCAGTAGCTACATCTGTTAACTGTCTTATCTTATATGATGCTAGGAAAACTCCTGGTAGTACGAGTCCAACCGGCACTTGGTCGGTTTTTTATTAATTAAGTAGAACATCTACCTGTTTTCTTCCGGCAGCGACATCGATCGTCCGGATTTCCTGTTGGCCTCGTAGATCCACCTCTCGTGTATAGCGACTAGCGGCTTCACGCTCATGTTGGCCAGCAGTTCGTCGTCTATCTTGGACTTGGGTTGGTTCCGTTCATGATAAGACTTAAAGGACCAAGAGCTGCGGCCCTGGGTGTCGTCAGTCTCGGGCGTCCAGTCTTGAGGTGGAATCGATCTATATAGGATAAACGAATAAAATATAATATAGAATGGTATATAGAATAAATACTCTTATATAATGTGTAAAGGTTCTAAGTAAAAAATATATTTAAATAAAGAACCGATCGACTTCCATTACTAAAATGTATGAAATAATCACATTATCATGGCCCGACTTCCACAAGTTATTTCATACTTTTCGGGGTGAGCACTCGGTGTCTTTTTTAAATATTTTTTTCTCTTTTTTATTTATTCATACGGCTTACAAGATTGTTGTCACTCACCTAAAATACATAGGCAAGAGTTGCAATTACCCTTAAATAATCCCGGGATAATATTCAAATACTTCTTTAGTTAATTGATTGTAACAGAGTAATAGACTGCTAAACCGATGTTGATGAAATTTAAATAAAACCAGATTGGAGGTCTCTAGGATACTCTACCCACAAAAAAAAACCGTCGATATCAATTCATGAATGGCGGCATAATCGCGAAACAAACAAACAAACAAACAAACATGCAATCTAATGAGAACCTTCCCCTTTTTGGAAGTCGGTTTAAAATTGACATGTTTTAATCAATCAATCAATCAATCATTTATTTGTCAGAATGCACAATAATTACAATTTCAGATGTTAGGAAAATATATAGCAATGCATTCAACCTGCAAGCAGGCGTACAAATATTAGTATTTATTCCTAAAAATATAGTTTTTTTTAAACAATAAAATACATTAAATTATTATACATTAAAATATTCTGTCATGCTATAAAAACAATTGTCCAATAACCAATTGTGCAGTTTAGTTTTGAAGCTGTTTCCGGTCAAAGTTTTTAAGTTGTCCGGTAATTTGTTAAAAACAGTAATAGCCATATTATAAACATTTTTTTCATAAATAACTTTTTGGCATAGAGGATGGTATAATAAGTTTTTATACTTCGATCTTTTTTGTCTTGGAATAACATCACTCCTTTTTTGAAAATAGGTTTGATTTGCCTTTACAAAGATACACAGGTCTCTTATATACATACACGGTAGGGGAAGTATATTATTGTTTTTAAATAGTGGTTTGCAGCTGTCAAGAAACCAAGCCCTATTTATGACTCGGATACACCGCTTCTGTACCTTGAAGGCCTAACATGTTCTTTTCAATTAAGATTTTTGGCCAAAATGTATACCCAAAAATTTATAACAGCTAACTTCTTCTACTTTTAGATTTATATATTTAATGTCAAGGGATAGTGGAATTGTATTATAAGATTGAAATTGAATTATTTTAGTTTTGTTTAAATTAATATTTAAGTCATTATTATATGTCCATTTAATTACATCCGCTAACGCTTCGTTCACGATTTGTTGGCATGATTTTTTGTCATTACATTTTTTAATAAGAACTGTAGTGTCATCTGCAAACAGAACACACCGGTGAACTGTGTGATCACTCAGGGAGATCATTAATGTAAAGCAGGAAAAGGAGAGGTCCCAAAATACTTCCCTGAGGCACTCCTTTCTTATTTATGATAGTTTGAGATCTAAATTTCTTCCTCTCATAAATTTTGTGACCCTTTAAAATTGTTTTTGTAATTTCAGTTAATTGTCTTCTATTATTTAAATAACTTTGTAGCCACTCCAAAGCATTACCTCTAATGCCGTATATACTTAACTTGTGTAGCAGCTTACTATGATTTACAAAATCGAATGCCTTTTTTAGATCAAGAAATAAGGAAACAACTGGAGTGCCCTCATTTATGCTCTCTGTAGCGGCTTTTATTAAATTGAAACAAGCAAGTGCAGTAGAACTGCTCTTACGAAATCCAAACTGTTCATTAGCAAGAATTTTATGTTTAGTCAGAAATTTACCAAGTCTATTAAACATAGCCTTTTCAAGTATCTTAGACAATATAGGCACTATAGATATAGGGCGGTAGTTATTAGGATCTGTGGTGTCCCCAGATTTGAAGAGAGGCTTTATGATAGATATCTTGAGTTGTTCAGGAAATATTCCATTCAGAAAAGACAGATTAACAATATGCGAAAGTGGGACACATATCCAGTTAGCACAAAACTTTAAAATTTGCGTTGTAAATTCATCATAACCACTAGTTTTACTATTACTAAGATTCATTATGATACTAAGTATAAATTTCATAATGATCTGTAGGGTTCAAAAATATTGTTTTTAAATTGAGACTGCAATGTGTGGTTTTTGCTTGGGTTGTAGTAGTGGGTTGATTTACAATTGAGTCAATAAAATAATTATTAAATGTATTACGAATGTCAATAACAATATGCGAAAGTGGGACACATATCCAGTTAGCACAAAACTTTAAAATTTGCGTTGTAAATTCACTATAACACGAAAATTCATCATGACAAATGTCAATGGGATTAGTGTATGTCATATTATTCAAATTTATTTCTTTTATGTCATTTTTACTTAAATTATTACCTACAGAAGAAGATATTGCTTTCCAAATAGCCTTGCATTTATTTTTATCGTGTTCGATACGTTTCAGGTTATATTTTCGTTGTGCTAGTTGTGTACACCTTTTAAATATATTGTTATATTTACTGTATATAGTTTTACCTTGAACTTTATTAATATTTGATCTTCTATATTTCAAATATAAAAGACGTTTTGTTCGACTCGATTTTTTAATACCTTTTGTCAACCAACCCGCCTTCACCGATCTATTATTAATCTTCACTTTGATTACGGGAAAGCACAAACTATAAAATAAGCGAAAGAGACGGTAAAAACATTCAAAAGCTTCAGGTAAATCATCAGCCCTTAAAACTTCTTCAAAAGAGGATATACATTCGCCAAATTTTCTAAGGTTATCAATACTGCAGTCTCGTTTATATTCAAACCAGGTCGTTATAGCATTTTGTTTGTTTGATCTCAGCGTCAGCATTTGAGCTGTTTCGTGATCCGACAGTCCTAGAACAAGTACCTCGGATTTAACGTTATTTATATTCGAGGCAATTTGATCTAAACAAGATGTAAGACGTGTTGGAGTTTTTATGTGGGCTTTGAAATTATAGCTCTCTAGAATATTTGTCAATTCCGTAGTAACTGAATTTTGTTTTAACGTGTCTATATTCCAGTCACCGCATATAATGATTTTTTTCCTTCTAAATTGGTCAGTTACATAATTGAGCAATTTATCAAGCTTATATAGGAATAAGCCTACTTGTGCCTTTTTTTGCTCTGGTATTCTATATATAGAAACTATTATCATATTAAGGCCAATCATCTCAATCCCACAGCATTCGAAATAAAGGGGAGTGACAATACTCGAAGGAATATATAAGGCCTTAGTATTTAATGTTTAGCTAAGTTTGTATGAAAATAATTGCGAACGTAAGTTTAATTGTATATTTTGTTACTTTTTCACGATGCATGTACTGATTATTGGCTGCCTTACTACTATGATAATAATCTATAGGTACAGTAGATATTTCTGGATTTCAACATGAATGAAATCAGTAAAAACATTATGGACTGTATCAGCCGGATTGTCCACTGCTGAACACAGCCTCTCCTATTAAGGGGGATTTGCCATAATCCACACGCGTGGCAGGCGTCTTGAGAGATCGAAGTTTAATGAGGATCTAAATTGAAACCAAAAAAATATATAACAGGTACAATTCAACACAAGTGACTAACTGCACTGCGCTCACCACACTGAAACAAAACGCTATTAAGTCTCATGCTTGTAATTTCACCGGCACCCTTCAAACCGGAACACAGTATTGCGAACATAACTGCTTAGCAGTAGTACTAGTTATGATGGGATTCATATATGAATAGGCTCACCTTTTGTACCTGGAATCACTCTCCTTGACAGTATCAACGCTTGCCCGCGACGGCTCGGCACTCTGCTCCTGCGTCGCACAATTATTTTCGAAACTAACATGTATTTCAGGCGAACAGCTCGTCGACTTCGGCATAGTCTCAGAACTTTCTGGAGACCTTCCGCCGGGCGGTGCGTTTATATGATCTGCAAATAGAAAGAAATCAACATTGAGCTGATGTGCCCAGGCTATATTACACATACAAGTCACATTTACAAGTATAGTACTAATGTATAGTACTAATGTATAGTACTAATGTATAGCACTAATGTATGTACAAAATGGTGGACATTTTCTCCAGCTACAGCGAACCATTGTTACTTTGAAGTTGTGGCCTCTTTAAAGTCTCACATGTGTACCATTATAATGTTATTAGCTGTAGAAAGGTTCACATTGAATGCTATTTAATAGAACTTTTATAGAATATAGATTAAAAGTTGATTGATATATCACAAACTATACCCGTTAACAGCTACAAGTTGAATAACGCCCCACAAAAGGTTCTATCAGTACTAATATTGTAAATGCGAAAGTAACTCTGCCTGTCTGTTACGCTTTCACGCCAAAACTACTGGACCGATTTGAATGAAATTTGGTATGGAAATAGTTTGAGACCCGGGAAAAAACATAGGCTAGTTTTTATCCAACTGCGCAAAAAGAGGTTAATGTTTTTGCACGATAACTGACATACGCGGGGCCGCGCCCGGAAAGCTAGTATAACATATTTCAGCTGATTTAAATCTGTAATAAAAAGCCAGCAATATAACACCATACATTTTGAGTATTAAATAGCCCGTACCCTATTTTACCCTTTTAAAATGTTCTTGTTCAGCTTTTAAACTAAAAGCTGACTAAATGATTAATGTTATCCTAATATAAAACCAACAGTCACTTAATAAGTGAATTATGTACTTCTATGCATGCTTTACATGGGTATAGCTGAATTTGTTCACTTTTATACAGCCATTGAACCATGTGGTCAATGTGAATGTCTAGAGATCACCAGTGAACTGAATGTGAACTAATAAAGAGAACAAAATGCTACTTGGGCGGGAATATACGGAGGTGCTATTCTAGCCCGGCACCCCTCGGGCAGAGGACCTAACCTTGTAAAATATGCCACTTGACCATCGAAGCACACACAACCATAGCTGAAACATTCCTAATAAAAATATCAAAGAGCTTACCTTCTTTGCTTCTAGTTGGTGGAATTTTCCCATCTTCCAACTGCATCCTGGCTGTGGTACTTCGTTCACTGGCGCTCACATCTCCAGAGAGCCACGCATTCTTCCTAAGCTTATTGCTGCAAGCTATGGGAGTACTCGGCAAGCTGTAGTTCTTAATATCGAAGCTGTAAGATGACTTTTCTATGCTATTTTGCTCCATAAGCAAGGGCTTTATTGAGTCCAGATTGTATTCAGGCACTTTTATATGCAACGGTTTGTACGATTTAGGTGTGAAGCTTCTGCTGAGCTTGGCAGTTGATCTTTCGACACTGCTTCTATCTTTGTAACTATCGTCATTGAAAGCCATGTTGGCTGTGCGATTAGGGCTTAAAATGCTGCAGTATTCCGTGGAATCACTCCGATGCAACGCGCCAGGGGTTGCGATTTCTTTAATTCTCGCTTTGATTTTTGCTATTGGAGTAGAGCAGGCGCTAGAATACTCCCTTTCTGGAAGTAAGTCGTATTTGGCCAGAGAAACGTTATCAGTATCGTCATTAATATAGCATTTCTGTGCGACTGAGTACATCGTGTTTACATATGATTTTTTTATAGTTTCGTATAGTGGGGTGTCGCTTTTGGTATTGTCTTTCTCGCTGGTGTCGGTGGAACTTTCGGGTTCGTTTGTGTGGACGACTGCTTTGTGTTGGATGTTCTGGGGGCTTTGGCACTCCGAGTCGGTGGGGGAAGTGGTGTCCCATCCCACTGAGCTGAAATTGGATTTCTTCGTTGGAAGCCGCGCCGGAATTATTATGTATCCAAGGTTGTCGAGGTCTGCCTGTGAACAAAGATAGTAAGTCATAAAGCATTATTCTTGCGTGTACATATCAACATTCATTTAAAAACTATATGTTCTGGGTAGTAAAACCGGAACTTACTCGAACATTCTGAAACACGCCCTTAATATATATATAATGTTCAGTTAAACTAATTCGGTAAACCATCACTTTCGTTTAGTAAAATATGAAACGTAAGTGATGGATTAGTCACAACCACTTTTCCTTCGAGTTAGGTAAGTTTCCAATATACTACTTTTAACAAATATACGAGTGTATATTTGTTTAAAATTTGTACATCAAACAAACACCAATCGAGCATATATTCAAATTCAAAAATCATTTATTCAATTTAGGCGTCTACGACGAGTAGTAAATTAGCATTTATAGAACTGTAAAGACCTCATGTTTCGCGTTTTATAGAAAATCAAGTGAAGTTCTGAAAATAACCATAAAAAAATATTTTTGCTGTGATTATCATGTTTCTAGATCTCCCTATCTAGCCTACTTAAATTCTTCTTCGGTCACTTATTGACACTAGAGGTATATTAGAACTAATATACCTGGGCGATAATTATATGTATATAGCGAGTTTTCTCCGTATACGACAATCAGAGTAAATTACCATACTCGCATAGAGTTTTCGTCCTCGAAAATTCTTCACTGTATTACGAAATGGTTAGTAACCGTTTTCGAGACCGTGATTAAAAACATATACACGAGTTCAGTAGTAATCTATCAATCATGTATCAACGAGCTTTGATTATTTATAACCCAATATTTTACCTTTACAGTTTCCAGCGTTTCTTGCAGCGTTTCTATATCGATTCGTTCACTTCTGTCCAGCTTGAGGCCTGATTGTAACAGAGACAGCAAGCCGCCGGGGTACGTTCCATCTTGAGGTAATGGCACGCCGGTACGCCAGAGGGTGTAATGCTCTTTTAGTTTCTCGTACGTTAGCAACTTCCAAGGTATGGACGCTGTTGAAAACAAAAAACTAATATTTTATAGTAAAAAATCGGCACTATTTGAAATCTACAAAACTGCATTATTATTTTTTATTTCTGATGGGCAAGCCTTGGAGCTCAGTTCACAGTTAGATGCTTAGCGAAATATTTTCTACGTGATGGTGGTATCTTGCCAGGCGCATTAGGAAAATACCCTACCACTATAATATAAAGTCTGCCATCCTAAAACCAAACACTTTATAGAAGCCTAAATCGATTAAATGATATCAGTTTTTTTAATTGACTTGACGTGAAAACATAAGATACCAACGGCCAAACGTAGCCTCCGAAGCACGAAGCGCTCAGAGTACTTCTTTTTTATTCCAATAGGTTAGCTTTTGACGACTATCTGACCTGATGGTAAGTGATGATGTGGTCGAAGATGTTTGAATGTTGTAGAATTACTGGCTCTCAAGGACAGCTGCCGGAATGAACCACCAGGTGCTTAGCGACAGATTTTTTACATAAAATGGTCTTCAACCATTCAAAAGTAGTAATAAATGCCACTGTAGTAAATCACCCATCCAAGTAATGACCTTAGCGGACGTAATGGGGTATATCATAAACAGCAAAAAACCAACATTACGCGGTGTTCCCAGGCGGTCACCCATCCAAGTACTGACCGCGCCCGACGTTGCTTAACTTCGGTGATCGGACGAGAACCGGTGTTTTCAACGTGGTATGAACGTTGGCGACAATGAGTGTAAAACGGATTTTCTGTTCGTACCTATAACGACCATTTTATTACATTGATTTTAACTCAGTGACCTCAGGTAAGGGTTTGTTGAACGTTAGCAGCATAGAGATCCTTTCGAGCAAATTAATGAGCTCCATAATGACATACCTATCTGCAATCACGTTTTGGTGCACCTACCTCTGACAAGTTCAATATCGTGAGGAAAGCGAGAGTGGGGTAGCACTCGACACCGGGTAGGTACTACAAACATAAATCTGCATTATCCATACCTGAACGAATCGCTAAATTACCTAGGTAGTGCCAATATGCAAATTATGCAATGCTTTCAAAAAAAAAACGAGATTCGGATAGCAATCATTTGATATTCATTCTGGACACATATTAGAGAGGTGATAGGTATATTAGATATTATATAGTCTACAAGAAATACATGCTAGATGGATGGAATCATTGATGGGGGACGGCGCGAACGCAGTCCCCACTACCAAAAATAACACGTCCGAGTTATCCACATTAGGGATAATCGCAGAGGTCAACCCGTCCGCAGTGCAATGGAGAGGCCTCGCTCTGGGGGAACCGCCTTCATGATCACGGTGTCCCCTACGCCAGGTAAGTATGATTACATAAATGCGCACAAATCCCCTCACGAACCACCGAAGAATCTCGTCAACGCGATTCAGAATTGAGTCCAGCTGGTGACCATGCATCATCTAGCGCCACTGTGAGGAACTAAATAAGCGAACGGCAACGCACGGACAAACCAAAACACTGCTCATGGCTCTAGCCTCAGGCTGACCGCGACGACAAACCATACTATACCAGTACCAGATTTAACACTACCCAGCAGATGGCGCAATGTTAAATAGTTATATCTCGAATATCCACAATTTCTTTTAACCGACTTCCAAAAAGGAGGAGGTTCACATTGCGACGTGTTATTTTTTTCTTTTATATTTCTTACTTCAGAACTCTCGACTAGTTGAACCGATTTTGCTGTTTCTTTTTTTCAGCTGGTGCTTCCCCTGTGGTCCCATTTAAATTGCATCAAAATCAATCAAGCCGTTTTTGAGTTACACTCCAATAACAGGAAAGTGTTTTCCTATTTTGATGATAATATAATTATTGAATAGGCAACAGAACGAGGTATGAAGAATAATGAAAAGTTTATTTACTAGTTTTGATGGAAAAATATTTTTATACATTACACAATATCTATAATGAAAATAAAATGTATCTCAACTAGATAAAAGATCGTATAAAAAGAAAGTGAACGCAAAAAACCAACATTACGCGGTGTTCCCAGGCGGTCACCCATCCAAGTACTGACCGCGCCCGACGTTGCTTAATTTCGGTGATCGGACGAGAACCGGTGTTTTCAACGTGGTATGAACGTTGGCGACATATACTGCGAATCGGATTTTCTGTTCGCACCTACTTAACCATGATGTCATGGTGTAATTTGATTTCATTTTGGTGACGTCAGATAGAGGGATGGAATTCAATACGAATCTGTTAGAGATCCTTAGAACACGTTATCCAACTCTATTTTGCTGTATATTATTATATTATATTTCATTGCATCTCTCTCTGACAAGTAAAAGATCATGAAAAACGCGGAAGTGGTCTACGCGGCACTCTCTATTACCTTTGCTGCGTCACCGGGTACAAAAATCATATTATATACATTTTAAACGAACCATTAAATGCAAACAAATATTCACACAACACAATTTCAAAACTAAAATAATTAGTACCTAACCAAACCGATACGTAAGTTTAGTCATGAACAGCAAAAAACCAACATTACGCGGTGTTCCCAGGCGGTCACCCATCCAAGTACTGACCGCGCCCGACGTTGCTTAACTTCGGTGATCGGACGAGAACCGGTGTTTTCAACGTGGTATGAACGTTGGCGACAATGAGTGTAAAACGGATTTTCTGTTCGTACCTATAACGACCATTTTATTACATTGATTTTAACTCAGTGACCTCAGGTAAGGGTTTGTTGAACGTTAGCGGCATAGAGATCCTTTCGAGCAAATTAATGAGCTCCATAATGACATACCTATCTGCAATCACGTTTTGGTGCACCTACCTCTGACAAGTTCAATATCGTGAGGAAAGCGAGAGTGGGGTAGCACTCGACACCGGGTAGGTACTACAAACATAAATCTGCATTATCCATACCTGAACGAATCGCTAAATTACCTAGGTAGTGCCAATATGCAAATTATGCAATGCTTTCAAAAAAAAAACGAGATTCGGATAGCAATCATTTGATATTCATTCTGGACACACATTAGAGAGGTGATAGGTATATTAGATATTATATAGTCTACAAGAAATACATGCTAGATGGATGGAATCATTGATGGGGGACGGCGCGAACGCAGTCCCCACTACCAAAAATAACACGTCCGAGTTATCCACATTAGGGATAATCGCAGAGGTCAACCCGTCCGCAGTGCAATGGAGAGGCCTCGCTCTGGGGGAACCGCCTTCATGATCACGGTGTCCCCTACGCCAGGTAAGTATGATTACATAAATGCGCACAAATCCCTTCACGAACCACCGAAGAATCTCGTCAACGCGATTCAGAATTGAGTCCAGCTGGTGACCATGCATCATCTAGCGCCACTGTGAGGAACTAAATAAGCGAACGGCAACGCACGGACAAACCAAAACACTGCTCATAGCTCTAGCCTCAGGCTGACCGCGACGACAAACCATACTATACCAGTACACCAGATTTAACACTACCCAGCAGATGGCGCAATGTTAAATAGTTATATCTCGAATATCCACAATTTCTTTTAACCGACTTCCAAAAAGGAGGAGGTTCACATTGCGACGTGTTATTTTTATCTTTTATGTTTCTTACTTCAGAACTCTCGACTAGTTGAACCGATTTTGCTGTTTCTATTTTTTTTCAGCTGGTGCTTCCCCTGTGGTCCCATTTAAATTGCATCAAAATCAATCAAGCCGTTTTTGAGTTACACTCCAATAACAGGAAAGTGTTTTCCTATTTTGATGATAATATGATTATTGAATAGGCAACAGAACGAGGTATGAAGAATAATGAAAAGTTTATTTACTAGTTTTGATGGAAAAATATTTTTATACATTACACAATATCTATAATGAAAATAAAATGTATCTCAACTAGATAAAAGATCGTATAAAAAGAAAGTGAACGCAAAAAACCAACATTACGCGGTGTTCCCAGGCGGTCACCCATCCAAGTACTCAAATCAAAATCAAAATGTTTTATTTTCGGATAATTATAAAATCCATTGGTTAACAGGTATAGTGCAAACTTATTTCTAATGGTTAGTATAAAATATAAATAAAAACAATAAAACATTAAAATGCACCACATCGCACGGAACCCTATGCGTATACCTGTCGAGTTTTATCCACAAGTAAACCCACAAAATGCCGCACGACGGGCGAGTTGTAGTGTTCAGCCACTGTACGTAGAAAACTGTTGGGACTGTCTCGCACTCGCCTCAACAGAGAAGCCGTCTTCTTCCTGAGGATAGCGTGGAAGCCATCCGTCCGAGCCTGAGCAAACATCTCTGACACACTACAGAAACGAGGCAGACCCAACAGCATTCTGAACGCATTATTATATTGGACTCGTAAGGCATTTAACGATTTTTGAGTATAGTTGATCCATAGATTGCCGGTGTAAAAACTCTGACAGTATGCCTTGAACATTGTGATCTTAGCTTCGTCACTACACCGGGAAAATCTACGAATCAACATATTACTCCTAACCGCCAATGCCCTACGTTCCCGTTCAATGTCTACATTGTCCTTAAGGTCGTCGGTAAGAATATGTCCGAGGTACTTGAACTGTGTACTTGAAATTGCGAAACATATTAAACAATAATCGTGAAGATTGTCCAATACTTTAATAATATTGCACAATATAAATAATATTATGTTATTGCGAAGTATTCTTAAGAACAGATTTTGCTGTATATTTATATCTTCAAAAAATTTTCTCTCATAATTCCTACAATTTAGTTATTTTTGCTTTCATATGGCAACACTTCTATCGCACACATGTATGGAAGTCTTGCTTCAGTTTGATGTTTTACGACCCTCCGTCTTTTCTTCTATTTTGTCAGAGCTAGGTAGCGACCCCTCATCTGTACAAAACGGCCTTCCGGCTTATCCATCATTTGTACAAACGCCGTCGGTAGTGGATAATGGTAAGTATTTACAGAATTGCCCTAAAATCTGTGCAAGTCTGATTTTCATAATCGAAACGGTTCTCGAAATGATGCATCCTTGGCTTAACGAGAAAAATCCATATAGGTAGGTGCCTAAGTATTTCTGAGGTAGGTAACGGAAAGTATTTTTAATATTTTTATGAAATCTGAATCCAGTACAATACAAACTACATTTTGGCGCCTGTCAAGAAAAGATTTGATTTGTAGTATTCTTCAATTGTTTATTTGTAACTATAGTAGGTAGGTACAGTAAATTTTTGAGATGTACCTACCTACATGAAACTGTTTACAAATAATTTATCTTACTTTTGCATAAAATGAAAACGTTTGACAATATTTTGATATCGCCTCTTCTTCGTAGTTACTTAGATCTTTTATAATTTTCTTTAAGGTTATATAAACATAATACCTTGCCTATTACAACTTGAAAAAAATCTCCTGCCTCCTTTTGTGGCGCTAGTGTCGTTCTATATACAATATCGCACACCCAGATCAATACCGAATTATGTCGAAAAATCTCAAAACTGACTTTATTGTATATTTGAATCGGCAAAATTTTACTGCACATACCACGAAGACAGTCATATCGATATTTACAAAGATATCTAACAGATGGCGCGCTAAGTCACTCTGGGTGAATGAATGAATGCAGAGTCATACCACGAACACGAATTTAATTCTAGTTGCGACTTGCCTGCCTAAGGGAACAGTACGTAATGCCGTTACACAAGAGTGAATTATTTCGTAATAATCCGGTGTTGTTGAGTGCAATAAGAAAATCTCTTCGAGTTATTTAGTATTAATTCAGTGTTGTTGAACTTTCTGATTCTGCGTTTTGATACTATTTCAAAATACTACTCTATTGATGACGAAGGTATGTTATATTTTTTTTATTATTCCAAAATAGTTTAGTATTGTTTTAAAAAGGTGAAAATTTCGATATGATGCACTATTGATGGTAGATTTAAATTACGTCCAATTTTCTTGAAAAGTCATAATATATTATTATTTCATGCTCAGAATGATTACTAATCTTCTATATTAAAATAAAAGTATTATGAATTTAATTTTTTTTTATTATACGTGTAGATCAAACATTTTTTTTAGATAATGCACTGTTCGTGAATTAATTCAGTTTTTAATTCTTATTTGGCAGATGATGAAGGGTCAAGGTCTATTGTTGCTTGAAAAGGCAATGGAAGCAACCACAGAAGAAGCCCGGTCTACTGTTCTACAAAGCAGAATGGAAGTGGGTGGTGAAAAGGATGTCGAAAGTGCAACCGTTGCGGCGGCAATGTCCACAGTGTAATAGAAAAACAGATAAAAAGACATTTGAAATCTGGCCCTATTTACTGCCCACAGCAATATGCTACTCTGATTCGTACTGCCAAAAAAACAGGACAGCCGTATCTCGTAGAAGAGCTTTGACATGACGATTTTTACGACCTTAAAGTCCTCCAGGAGGCTTAGGGTAATAACTTTAATGTGGATGAGGAAAATAACCAGCTCAAATGGCATGACATTAAACAACTTCGCGTTGAAAAACAAAATCCTCTGACATTCTTTTATAAAACATCGTTCGAAGAGACCAATTTTAAGAAAGTTTGTGTTCGAAATCGTTCAAGACGCTACAAAGATCAAGACTTTTCTCCCCTGTTGCTTAAAGCATTTACGGAAAGGCAACCTCTGGCTGAAAACAAAAAGAGAGATATTATGGAGTTAATCGACAAAAATATAATTCCTGTAAGTTACTTTAACTCCTATTATAAGACTGCGTTAAATTTAGAGTCTAACTGAAAAACGAAACGCTGAGTTCCTATCTTAGTTAAAAGTTTTAGAGGGATTTTCCCTCGCCTTTTATATTCTATTATTATGAACGTACTAGGTACCTACTTGTTGATTTTTAAGTTCAAGTTGATTAATATTTGTTGTTGTTTAAGTACACCTATAAATAAGACTTCTTACCCTGACAAGACTGGTTATCATAGATTATCTTAGAGTTTAAGATACTACTTTAAGTAAAGAGAGTCTACGGTACTTAACAGTATTAGTAGTTTATTAGTATTAATACTGTAACATATATAATATTCAGTAACAGTAACTTATTGTATAGGTTGTTTATGCTCAAAAGTAATGTTTCCTTGTTGATTTAAGTTTAAAGTCACATTTATTTTTATATTTGTATTGTTTTTAAAATTTTATACCAGTTTTTGTATTATGTACCTACCTACTGTACTATAATATGGTGTACTCTCTTTTTATCTATACCTATTACAGTAACAGTCCAAGATAATGGCCTAAATACTTGTAAAACAATGGTTAAAGTTTATACTATTGCAATTTTTCTTAATCTTAATCTTTATTAACAGAAATGTCTAAGTACCTACCATTATTTTATAAACAATTTGTTTAGTTTTTTTTTGTGCTTACCATGTTTTGATACTATGTGCCATTGATACCGTCCAAAACGGCTCTTAATATAATAATTATTATTTTACCGCAGTAAAATTAGTTGATTATGTAAAACAAACAATAAAACAAGTACTGATTTTCCTAATATTTTATCTTTTATTTTACTTTTATTAGGTCCATCCCTGAAAACAAAATAAATAGGTCATTATTGCTTATTTGCTCTAAACCAATAGACGGTAGAATAATAGTGAATTATTTCAGAATCAATCAACAAAAGATGTGTAACTCAAAATAATTCATTTTTATTTTATTCAATAATTTGACAATAGTGAATTAAGACGAAAAATTCATATTTTCACTTTATATACGCTAAGTGACGGGAACAAACTATATAAGACTGAATCAAAATGGAATGGTTTCATGAAATGTTCAAGACTTTTGCAATAACTTTGATACAACAGGAGAAAACTGTTTTTCGTTGATTCTGTAATAAGTGCTATTTTGACTTAGTGCAGTGTTGATCTGAGTGTGCGATATGTCAACTCTAGCTAGAGTTATCGGATTACTTGTTTTATGCGCCATCTATCTGTCATGATTTCAGTATTTTGGCGATACTATTTATTCAATAGGTGTTCTATTGATGGAAACTGTTTTGACTCGCATTTTGAATATTTCATTTAGAAGGAAATTAATGAATGAAATCAAATGAATTTGATTTCCACAAAGAAAGATTACATTCGAAAGTGGATACAGTTTTGATTTGAAGGCCCATTCCGTGCAGAGCTCTGGTTCAGTCATGACGTAGTAAAGATTATAGGTACTGTCGTGGTCTTGTCTCGTGGTTACGCCTACCCGAATTGTGGAATATAAAATAAGTAAATATAGCAGCAGTAGTACATTGCCCTCTATATCTATCTCGATGCAGTAGTATAGATAACATTACCGTGACCCTGTGGACTGCTCACTTCATAGCGATGTATGCGTTTTGAAGGATACTTAAACGGCACGCCTATGAAGTATGAACGCGATCTCAGTTGCGACCATGCAATAGCCTAGCCACGTCAACACGTAATAATCAAAACAAAAAAATGCCCTCCTGCGCAATTAAATGGTGCGGGAAGAATTCCTCGACATCGAGTTATAAAAAAGACAATATTACTTATCACCGGTAAGTAAATTACGAGATGATATATCAATTTATATTTAATTTTGTGTCTGATGCAAGTTGGTTCTAGTTTGCGACGCGCCAATCAGTCTGTGTCGTTCTAGCTCGAGTTCTTGATATTGTTTTGTCTCGCTCTTGTAACCCTTAGTGATGAGGTGTAAATTGGTTGCGTTAATGACGATTATATTCTATCGATTGTTATTTATTGTAATATCATTGTGGGTTCATTTATTATTTTACACATTATCAACTTTATTTAGTTTCGGGCAAGCTTACACTAATAGAATGCTTAAATATACAGAGCCAATAATATGGGAGTGAGTGGGTATTTTTACACGACTGCCCAAAAAAATAAGTGTAATGTATTCAGGGTTCATGTATGAATGTGTTTGAAAGTTTCTTTATAACATCTAAACGGCTAAACCGATTTTATTACATAATATATCATTATATTTGTCTTGATAGCCCAGTTACATAAGGTACATAAACAAAGTAAAAAATCGGCCAAGTGCGTTTCGGACTCTCGCACGTAGGGTTCCGTACCATTAGCTATACAAATACATCATTAGACTTCATATTTTAAACTATTTTTGCTTTAACGTGCGCGAGTCCGACTCGCACTTGGACAACTTTTTGTATTTGTTGTTATAGCGGCAACCGAAATACATCATCTGTGAAAATTTCAACTGTCTAGCTATCACCGTTCTTGAGATACAGCCTGGTGAGAGACGGACGTACGGACAGTGAAGTCTCAGTAATAGGACCCTATTACACTTAATTTTTTTTTTTTATATCTTATATGTTAGCCTTTGACCACTATCTCACCTGATGGTAAGCGATGATGTGGTCGAAGATATTGTTCAGACTAACTTAGAATTACTGACAGGTTTTCTACATGAGGGTGGTGGTAGCTTACCAGGCGGGCATTCGCAATATGCCCTACCACCATGCTATAACGACTGCAATCCTAAGACAACAAACGTGCCCTCCGAAGCACGGAAGCGCTCAGTAGTATGTCACCAGCGGTCACCCATCCAAGTCATGAACGAGGCGGACGTTGCTTAACTTTGCTGATCGGTTCAGAACGGCTAAGCAAACTTCGCTACGAGGGCTTCAAAATATAAATTAATAAATAAAAGAACAATTTTATAAATAGCATAAGCATACTTAATATTGCATGCCTCATGTAAAGGCCGAATAGAGTGTAACTCAAAATGTTTAATGTAAGATCTCTGTATCACCTTTATTCGCAATAAATGATTTGAATTGAATTGAATTGACAAATTAATAAATAATCGCAGTCGGAATTTTTAAATTTATAATTAATTTACATATTATACTTTAGTACGAGATGTTTTTATATTTAATTCTAGTCGATTTATGTTTATTTAGGATTTATTACGTACTGATCGATTTGAGCGAATACTAAAAATATGATATTTCGTGGATGTTTGGGACGTTTTGGTGATTGTTAGAGCTCGCCTCCAAAATCTGTATGGTGGTGGGTTATTTCTGACCTATCTAGTTAGTAGCTATGAACGTAGTAGCTAGCACCTACCACTCTAAACTTAGAACCTTCTGAATGAGGTGAATAAGGTATAAGCTTTTTTGTATTTTTATCATATGTCGTAAAAGTCCTATAGGTCATACCTATATAACTCATACCATACCAAGGAGAAACAAGCATTTTGTTTACATTAGCGGAAAAAAAAGCAAATTCGCTTTTTATGCACACAGGTTTGCCGATCGAGCTTTTACCTCACTGAGAAAGAGACATTCACTGAGCCAGTTCGCCTGCGCGCCTATATGGTATAAACCATAATATTTAACGATCTATGGATAACTTTCGAGAAACGCACGCGCAAAATAAGTTTATAGAGTTTAGTCTTGTCGTATTATCCATTAGTAGTATCCAGTAGTTAGTATTGCCCAGACGCGCAGGTTGACCAACGTCCTATGGGTATATACGTACGCCAGGCATTATGGCCTGTAACTGTATGATTAGTTTACTTGTACTTTCTAAGTATTGATTAAGTAATCAATAACTAGAAAGTATAAGACGTATGCCCAATAATACCCATTTATATATACCCACGTTTTCATTACAAACTGTACATTGGTCAAAGCGAAGGCTTATAATAATAAGAAATTGCATGGAATATGTGGTTGCGGGCTTTATAGTTTTTTATTGTAAATTTTGTAATCGCATTGCACCCACTATAAAGATAATTATCCAACTCATTATGGAATAAATCTATTCTTAGGTCAGTCTGAATAGAAAAAATAAATTAGAATAAAAAACTTAGTATTATATAAAATAATAATAAATAACTATACAATTTTAATTTTTATATATTTTTAAATTAAGGAGGTCAAAATGCGGGCCCCTTAATTTTGAGCGATATTGACCTGAGCGTCAGCGTCCCATCCCTAGTTGTTGACTTTTTATGGTTTATTGCTTTGTGCGGACCAATAATAAAGCGTCGCTGGCCCCTGCGCGTCGCAATAAGTTTTTTGGTTTAAATTCAGATAATTGGCGTGCGCAGTCCACAAAATGGTTAGTCCGTGATGGTAGATGATATTTATTTATTCACAGGAGCTAGGAAAAAGAATATGATTTACAGGTTTACTCGAGAATCTGCAGCAATTTTTCAGTACTATCATGAGTCAACAAAGATAACCATTTACGAATGGTGTGTTTGGCTTCCGTTACCGTCATATCTTTTATATTAGGTACAATGTTTCAGAACAGAATTATAAACATATAAGAACTTTGAAGAACTCTCCGAAACATCTAGCAAGTACGTTTTTTACGGTAGGGGTAAGCTAAAAACAACTGTTTGTGAACTGAAAGCAATACCTTCAAAATAAACAGCTGCCTAACCGTAAGCACTCTCTCAACTCGAATTTCGAATAAAGTCTTAGCTGCACTGCCCCAACGTTATATGCAGTATGTTATGATAGATTGACATAAGGTGATAATATATATGTTACAGCCAAAGTAATAAATCTGGATATTATATATACTGTCTAGCCATTATATATAACGTCTACTCAATTTAGATAAAGTGATAATTGACACAAAATTTTGATATTATTCATGAGACTCATAATTCTATTGGTCACGGAGGGCGCACCAGAATGGTTAAAGAGCTTAAAAATATATATAAGAATAGTATTAATTTATGTGGCGTATTGTTGTAGTCACAAGTAACAACGCCCCTTTTTATAACTTTTACCAATATGTGTCGTGAATTATTAATAATTACTACTAAAAGTAATACATTTCGATCGTTTATTTGTGTAAAATTTTGTGTCAATTATCACTTTATCTAAATTGAGTAGAAATTATATATAATGGCTAGACAGTATATATAATATCCAGATTTATTACTTTGGCTGTGACATATATATATAATATATTCACATATCTAGGTTTAGATTGAGTAATATGAATGCCGGGTGGCATCACAATTGCCGGATGGCCGAATGTCATGATTTCAGTATTTTAACGATACTATTTATTTAAAAAGTGCTCAATTGATGGAAACTGTTTGGACTCTCATTTTGAATATTTCATTTAAAGGAATTCATTTGATTTCCACAAAGAAAGATGACATTCGAAAGTGGAGGCAGTTAACTGCCTCCACTTTCCATGAATGGGCCTCCAAAACTGCAGTTTTGGAGGCCCATTCCGTGCAGAGCTCTGGTTCAGTCAAGACGTACCTAATAAGGATTATAATATTGTCGTGGTTTAGTCTCGTGGTTATGCCTTCCCGAATTGTGGAATATACGATAATTAAATATAGCAGTTGTACCCTCTGACAAAATCGTATTGGGATCGAGCGACACCTATACCTAGTTCAAATTACGTTGTATTTTGTATCGCATAGGTGCTGTATTGCATAGGTGCTTGGGGTGGGGCAGCCAAAACCCACCTGATTGAACTAGAGCGTGCTCAAAGAGCCGTTCTAAAGACTATGATGGGTAAGCCTCGACGCTACCCTACTGATATGCTTTATGCAGAGACAGGAGTACTTAGAGTAAGACAGCTCTTTATCATGAAAGCATTTACTAAGACCCACAATAAATCAGACCACAAGCCCAAAAGGAAAAAAAGATCTAAGAGACCTTTGAGACATGGTCTTTCTAGGGTAATATCCACTTTTGCTCAACATCTTCCAAAATATGTGCACATACGCACCTATAACGAAGTTTGCAAAGCGATAGACTTAAAAAACACTACAATATATGAAGCCAAATCAAAACTAAAAAGATGGTTGCTCACACTATCCTACGACGACCTAGAAAGACTTGTCTTGCCCTATAAAATTTAGGCTCATGATATGGCATTGTCTAGTACAAAGAATGTTTCGTAGAACTTAACCCACCAAAAATATTGTTTATGATCTCATTCCTCCTCAGATTTCATAAATATATATAATATATCGCATTTCTCCAACAATATACTAAAAACTAAATTAATCGTTTTAATCTCATGCTCTGCAATTAGCAATTTTTAAGAAAAAACGCTTTACTGCAATAACTACAAATTTTTAATCGTGATGTTACATGTTGTCAGACTACTAATACCTACATACTCTCACTATCCCTGCCGTACACACACCCTTGCCTTACACACCCACACATCTAATCCATTTCACTACCACACTCCACGATAAATTAATACGCACCGCATACATACATCTTGTCATGAATTTTAAAATATCAATCAACATTGAAAAGAAAATACTTAAATTGATTGGAATGAATAAACAGAATCTTAGCTTTATCTCTCAACCAGTGTATTCTATATCACTAATTTATTTTATATTTTCCTAATATTTTACTGTTCTCTCTATCTATTTATATTTTGAGCATAACTTATTACAAAATAATAGAGATTGAATTAGTTTTACAAATAAGAATTATCATTTATAACACATCATTAAAGCATAAGTAATAGAAATAATTATAGTAATTTAGGTAAGCAATTAAATTCCATTAATTACTCATTATTTATATAACAAGAATGAGTAATTAATTTAAAGACTACAAGTTCTTATTAGGCACATTCTTGTGAAACCATAATTGTAAAACAGCAGTAGTTAAAAATTGTCTCAGTGTGTTTAAGCGCACTTACTTAGCTGCCACATCTAGTGGCTTTATCTTCTCGCACTTCGCATGACAGCGCGGTCGCTCGGGCAAAACCTGTTCCCGGACGTGCGATAGACGGCGACGGAGCGAGCCGCGCGGCCGGCGCGGCGCGGGCGCGGCGGCGCGGTGCAATGCAATTTACTTAACTATTGTTTTAAAGTTGGTATCAATACTACTGGATTAACAATGTGCTTATAAATTTGATAATAAGACCTGAGCTTGAACAAGCTGAGACCATGTGACCTATACATTGTTTCAGATATTAATTGACTGGATATATTGTTTTCTAAATCTGATGCTCTAATCTGATCGGATTAATAATTATCTCCGCGTAATTTTTTACTCTCAACAGTCTTTATGTTACATAAATGTAAAAACGGAATGACATAGTGCGAACTTTACCATGCCTGCTTATCTCAATTGTTTGTTAACTTTTAGTTTCATTAAAATTGTCAAATGATCTCATTGAAATAAATTTTATTTTGAATATTTTTGGAATTGTTGCTGGTATGATGTTATTCTTGCTTTTATCTAGCTAATTCATTTAAACTTCCATATTACTATGTCATCCCATGTTTAAATGCCCTATTAAAACACAAGCATGTGCATTTAGCTACTACTAGTTGGTATTTAACAATGTTGAGTCCGTAGGTACGTACATCTTTAAACGGTCTATGTCAAATCTTTCAGTCAATACTTTGGGCGCCCAAGATACAGGCACAGCCTAGTTTGGGGCCCACGGGTACATATCTTTAATTTTTATCAGGACTATTTAACATAAATATTAAAAAATACTTTAATTAACATAGATATTAAATTAAATTAAACACAACTATGTACAAAGATTCATTATATGTCAATAGTTTTATGATTAATAAAGTTATTATTATTATTATTTTATTACAAACAAAACTAAAATGTAACCCGCAGAGAATGCGTTATTATAAAAATAAAAATATTAAATTTTTCCCTGCGTTTTGACTGTTTTTATTTTTTTATGAGACTTAACTGAATTTGGAGGGACTGTACTATAAAAACTAGCCGAAGAAAAGCTACAAAAGTGTTGAAATAGTTAGGTGACTTGAACCAATTAAAATTAAACCCCAAAAACGTTGCGCTACATCTTAGCTTATAGAAAGAAAAATCTCGACCTTAAACAGAATTGAGTATATATAAAGTCAAATCTTATAAATTATCCAGAATCAAACAAAGTTGATGTTCTAACTATAGACCATAAACTAGCGACACATTTCTTTTAATATTGCAGGTTTCCCAAAGATCCAGACAGGAAAGCATCGTGGATCTCTGCAACTTATAGACGAAACTGGTTTCCATCATCATTCAGTGTTGTTTGCTCGAGGCACTTCACAAGTGACTGCTTTGAACAAATAAAGAGAAGACGACGGCTGTTCTCTACGGCGATCCCTACATTATATTTACCAAAGTTGGTAAGAAAATATCGTATGTCTATATCTCATATTCTACCTCAATATTAAAGTTCAAGTTACAATATAAAGGATTTTCTGCATGGGTTTCCTCATAGGATGGGTTCTCCATTAGGGACGGGTCGATGTTGAAAGTTTTGTGGCGGCCATGTTATTTGATGGCACCACGCCACGTTCAAATGATAAAAGTAGTGGCTCTATGAGAAGACCTCGCGACAAAAATAAGCTTGTTTTATTTTTACATCTTCCCACATATTCAATCGTTTATTTTAGAAAGTTGAATTGACACAAGAAAAAAAAATTATCGAACCTGCACACAAAATTTCATTCAAGTCGGATGAGAAATGCGACCTGTAGAGGAAACAACCGAAAATCCGGACAGCATACGGCGCTCGTTCGTATAACAATATTTATATTTTATAGTGCAAATGTTGCGGTAGATGCGCCCTTTTATTAATGCACTTCAAAGTCGTCTTCCGTTTTGTGGCCAAATGCGAGTTAATCTTTGGTTGCTAAGGTGGGTCGAAGGTGGATGAATTTTACCGTTCGTATTTAGAGGTCGCTTTTATACTGATTTGAAAATTGGCGGATATTCGAGTAAATTGGATATCTGATTGCAAGCCCATTACGTGGTTACGCGATGGGATCAGGGCACAGGAGGGGGTAATCTGGATCAGGGATATCCTAGCCCCACAAAAAGTCAATAATTATGTAAGGGATTATTATATATTATTATTATTATCAATATTAACCACTCCAGATATGGAGTACCTATGTAATATAGTCTAGGTAGGTAGGACTTGCGAATTTGTTCTTCTAGGTTTTCTATGAGATTATAAATGATATATGTACTATAATGATTCGTTGTTTAATATAGCGTGGGTCGTGTTTGGCTTATCGTAACGAACGGCCGTATCTAATATTTTACCATATACCTATATGTACCAGGTGTCGCGAACATATTCACCAGTATTGGCTAGTGACAAAATATTTTAATAAAGTTTTTTTTATTAGGTCTCTACTGAAGAAAACTCACAAAGTGACAACGAAGAACCATCGACTTCGACACTAACTCAAGCTTCTACAGACGAAAATCCTCTAGTAGAAGAAAAGCATAAAGACACATCTTCAACATCAAATAAAGTACTGTGTAGAAAAATCATAGATCTCAATAAAAAGCTACAGGAAACAAAACGCGTCGTAAAAAGGTTGAAAGACTCAAATAGATTTCTAAGAAGTAAAGTTAATACAATGCAAAGACTATTAGAAAAACTGAAGAACAAAGAATTGATTACAAAAGAATTTATAGACATAGATCGCTTGCAGAACTCTAATAAGCAACTCAGAAAGAAGGTGGCTTTGTTAAAGAAATTGTTAGATGAACAGAAAAAGAAGAATTTACTTAATCGACAGAACACGGTCTGGTGTCCGGCGCCGGAACAATCAATACACACAGAAGAGACACTAGTGGTAGACCAAGAATAAAGGTCACTCCGGACTTCGGTATAAGTTATTATTAAAAACATAAGTTCAAATAGAGTAGCGATAATAAATTGCTAATTGCTCGTCATGATTGAATAGCCGGCCAATCGGATTCCTTTAGGTTGCTAGTTAATAACCTACGATATTGTTAGGCTACCTCACAATCGTAATTTCTTCATGAGAACTGATGGTGTTGAGCTGGCGCGCAGAACGGGGAGGAAAAGTATATGAAAACCTATTGTCAACGAGTATTTAATTTTCTAATATTTTTTTTGTAATTTAAAATGTATTTCTTTTAAATTTTTGTTTAATTTTTCCTAATGTTTTTGTCCCTATGTAACCTATTTTTATATAAGTATCATGTCACTTAGGTATATAAAAATAGGTATTTGGCACTTAGTCGAAAATATATAAAGAAAAGAACAAACAAGTGAACATCAAAAAAGTTTGGTAGCAGTAGAACTATTTGTAGCAGTTCGTCCGAGGAAGTAATGCCACTATACCTATTTCTACCGACAAGCAGTAATGTATTCACATTACAATGTTTTGAAGGGTATGGGTGCCGTGAAAATACATCCACATGAGACTTACATCTTTATGTCTCAGGGTGATGGGCGCAGTTCTTCACTAGCTACGAACTGCATCTTTTATAAGAAGAGGTTACCGCTTTACACCAGGTGGGCCCTCCTGCTGTAAAGCGGTAACCGTGCTTGATCCATAAAGATTGCAAAAAACCTCTCGCCGCCGGCGCAGAATGCTCTTCTATGCTAAGAATAACTGAATTGCTAGGGTAGGTATTTGGCGTAAAAAAATGTCGTTTTCCGACGTAATGTACGTATATAGTATCATTGCGAGGTATATAGTACATATAAAGCGCTATTTATACTCTGTAAACTGTACAAATTGCGATTCCCGGAATGGGTCACTTTCTTCCTTCGATGAACAATGTACTGTTAATTAACCTCATATAAAAAAGAAATAAAAAGATTTTCATTAAGTTGACATTTTATTTTCAACAGTTATCAAATCAAACAAGAGTCTCAATAACAATACTTTAAAATTGCGACTTTCTAAACAAGCATAAATTAATACAAGTAATTAACCCGATTAGTTTGTTTAAGTATCAAAAAAATATGTACCAAGTTGAAGAAATAATTAACTTTAACTTTGGTTTCTATAAGTTACTTAAAAATAAATGTGACACGTTAAATATAAGTCTAAGTTATGATAGTTAACCTGACAAAAGCAAAACCTTTATAAGGTGCAATCTTATATTAAAAAAATCACAACAGTGGAATGTATCGGTGCCACTTAATCTAAAAATCACATAGCCTTTTAACAAGTAGGTAAACTCTTAAAAAAAATAATACTAACTTATCTAAAACACTTGTAAGAAAACCTATGAAAGTATCTTTGGGGGTTTCCTAAACTTACCCGAGCATGATTGGACGGAAGTATCGGTAACTATGGCAAGTATGTAACAATTGTACTTGATTGTGTTTATCAAAAGGCCTACTTATTGTAATAAAAAAGTGTGTGTAAGCAAAAAATGTATTCATGACAATAAATGCTGAGAATTCCAATTACGATTGGCCCCTATGGGGCTAAAAAGGAATAAAATTCCTTTTGTCCCCCACTGGAGGCGAAAAATTGAGGGACACCAAGAACAACCCGATTTTAATATATTTAGCATTCAATACTAATTGTTACATCGTTAGAATTGTTCTTGTTGCGTTAATGATAAGCCTCGTAGTGGTAGGTATTTTCAGTTTATCTAAAAACGAGCTGTGCAAGGTAGGTTAGGTAGAATTAAATTTAATAATACCTATACCATTGAACCGGGTGTCGCGGAGTATTCGATTTATATGGACGATTGATAAGGATCAAAGAGCAACATGTGCAAAGAATATAATATTTTTTCCCTTCTTTAATTTGCGTAAGTTTGCAAATGAATGCTGTTTTATTTCGCATGAACATGCAGTGAGCGTTGAAGCAATATTGCTTGTTGCATGGAAATGTTTTATGTGGGAGCAAATTGTTAAAAGCTACAAGGAAATTCGTTCTCATGAATGCCAGTTACAATTAAGGTAATGTTAGCCACCGCGCGTCGTTTAACGTCAGAATAGCGAGTGTAACATAAAAAATAACCTTTACCGTATGTGAATCTGTCATATCAAAGTAGTTTCCGGTGGAATCCGAAAACCAAAATGCCACATGCAAGAATTCGGGAGTTATGAAAAAAATTAAATTAAATAAAGTTCCAAAAGTGCCGGCGGCTAAGATATACTTATAATAAAAAAATAAGGTAACACACATCATTTTATGCCAAGAATGGGGCTCACATTATTATATTTATGACATGATGAGATACAATTGTGCTACATTTACTACTGAATTTACAAACTAAATAAATTATAATAAATATTGTGGAAGTATATATTTTAATACTGTGGTTTTAAGCGAGGTAAATAGCAAATAATAATAAAGAAAATACCGGAACGCTATTAGATCGCTTCCATATGTACTGCACGTTTATTAGTAAAATTACACCCGCCTATTCGAGACACACAATTCTACAACAACCTTTTTTCTATAGAATGACTTACCTTTTATCTAACCATTGAACGATTCAGGGAGATTCCAGAAAAAAGGTTCTAACAAAAGCTGCAACGTCTGCGAGCCCATTGTGCTCGTCAACAAAAAACTTTGAATCAACAGAATCATACAAACTAATTATCTAACTCCTTATCAGTAGCATCGTCATTAAGAGCTGACAGATTTTCCTCTGAAATCTTACCCAAACAACCGCAACCCAATTTCATATTATTGGTGGCGATGTCTTGTTCTATCTTTTGCTCGAGGAGCTCAAAATCGTCACTATCCGTCTGGCACTTGAGACATTCGTCCGAGGAAGAGTCTTGATAACTCATGACATTCTCTATATTGAGTTCCACCTCGTCCTTTTCGTTCATCACTAGAGAGGGGCTGCTGTTGCTAAGGATTCTGGTTTCTCTCTTGATCGGAGGGAATATCTCCGATTTGGGTCTGATTTTGTTCCGTGCGATGGGTGTTTGAGCGCGTTTGTCTTTGGGAATGACGCGTTGGATCCTCTCTTCGATTAACGATATGCTCCGTTTGAAGACGACCGTGTCTTGTGATAGCTCGCAGCCGTCTATAGCGTCTCGGGACTCTGTGTCCGAGTTGTCACACCGGAAGTAGATGGTGTCACATCCGTTCTCCTGCTTCACCTTGATGAGGCAGCATTCGTCCTCTCTCTCGCACAGTATCTCGTGCAGGGACCCGTGCAAAGGGATAAGTTTCACTTTCCCTCCGAAGTTCTCCTGCATCTGTGTCGAGAGGTCGTCGTCTATGTAAAGATCCTCGGTGCTTCTAGCTTCCTATAATTTGAAAATAAATTTATTGGATTTTTAGAATGAAATATAAGAAATAAATTTAATTATATTAAAAACTCCGGTGATACTTGGGATACTAGAGTCTGATTCTCTTGAGATTCTGATTCTGTTACATATTAGACAAATAATTGAGTAAAATGGCTTAATTCAGAATTTGAGAACGCTTCGCTGGACATGTATGCGAGCGAGCTTATTACTATTTACCGGGCACAGTTCCAGACTGTTACTGAAAATTTACATGTCTTAAAAATACGATAATTTGTCGAATCCGATGATAGAACACATGACCTCAACATTCTAAAGCGGCGTTGATTGCCATATCAATAAGGATACGTACCTACAGGCAGATTTATATTATATTAGCTGCGCCCCGCGGTTTCACCCGCATTACTATGATGGATAGTGATGATGATATTGATGAAAAGTATCCTATGTGTTATTCCAGGTACTTACTAAATTATCAGCAATCCAAGTATCATTCAAATCAGTTCAGCAGGACTCTCCAGGAAGAGTTTGCCTTGGCTGGTATTAGTCAGATATTCTGCCTCGATGCAGTAGTGCCCAAACACTACTGTGTTTATGCGTGAAGGGTACTGTAGTATTACTGTTCTTCTCAGAGTGAAAAGCGCAGTGCAATATCAAGCAGAACGCGTATGGTGATATTGCATCTGTAACTGACTGGCAGCAGGTTGGCGACTGTGTCCCGTGATCCCGTCACTTCATAATATTTATCCTACTCAGTCACAAACCTTCAAATTTATAATATTAGTGTGATAAAAGTCTTATGCTGTTTGAAGTAGGTACCGTAGATGCTTATCATCCACTGGCTCTCAATTAATAATTTGGTAAATTTGTATATTTATAGCGCTCTCTATAGAAACGCAATTTCTTCATATAATTATTTAAATACTAAGTATTGAAACTAAGTAAAATTTTCCAACCATGTCCTTTCATTTTATTATGTATTATACCTATACGCGCAAAATACGTGAAAAGAACAATTCCAATACAAAACTATTCGTATAATTTTTAAATCCTTAACTTTACTGAATTCTAGTTATTAAGCTAAGAACATATATGCATAATTTCATGGTTCAAAATTTCACACTTGGTTTTTAAAAAATGACTAAACTTAAGTGTTTATTGTATTATTTCCATAAAATAAACTTACCTGAATAGCATTGAAAGCCTGGCACCTCTTCAACCCTGGCACCTGCACATCTTCCGTCAGTGTGTCTTCCAAAGACACATTCAGCTTCTCCCTTCCAGGATTGTCACATATCGTGACATTCACACAGTTGTCTAGCACTTGAAGACTGTTCTCCCCGGAACGGCTGAATGTGATTTGTAGTAACGGTTTATTGTTTCCATTTATTTTAACTCTGGAGAACGACTTGACAGGATCTTTCTTCAAAGTCCTCTCTGCTTCGTCGTGATTCAACGATTCTACGATGTTAGAAACGCCTTTGTTGACTAAATCATCGTTTCGAGTGGTGATTGTCGAATTGTCGTCAGATATCTCGTGTAGTAAATGTTGGAATTCCTTTCGGATGAGATCGCGTATGAAGTCTTCAATGCCCTTTGTGTCGGTGCATTGGTCTATTTTTGATTCGGCTCTGTCTTCGGTGAAAGAACTGAAACAATGTATTTATAACTAAATATTTTCGACACAATACAACTTATTTAATAATACTTATGTCATGTCAGTAACAGATACACTTTTTTATAATAACGTTCTAAGTTCTGCTAGTTCAACAGTTTGCGGTTCAACAATTTTGAAGCGCTCGTAGCGAAGTTTGCTTAGCCATTCTGAACCGATCAGCAAAGTTAAGCAACGTCCGCCGCGGTCATGACTTGGATGGGTGACCGCTGGTGACATTACTACTGAGCGCTTCCGTGCTTCGGAGGGCACGTTAAGCCGTCGGTCCCGGTTGTTGTCCTAGGATGGCAGTCGTTATAGCATGGTGGTAGGGCATTTTGCGAATGCCCGCCTGGCTAGCTACCACCCTCAAGTGGAAAATCTGTCGCCAAGGACCTAACGGTGTGTTCCGGCAGCTGTCCTTGAGAGCCAGTAATTCTAGGTTAGCCTGAACAATATCTTCGACCACATCATCACTTATCATCAGGTGAGATAGTGGTCAAAGGCTGACCCCTATCAAGAATAAAAATAAAAAAAATATGCCAATTCAGCAGTATGAGAATCGAACAAATAAATCTTATTTTTGGGAATAGGTATAGCAAGGGTAGCCTACTATCTCCCTACGTCATGTTAGGGGAAAAGTCTCTCTACCTGGAATGAAACTATTGCAGTGCGATGTTAACGCATAACGTGATTTAAGGTGTTAAAATTTTCATAAAGTAGGTGCTATTGGTTGATCTGTCTAATAATAATGAAAGATTGAATTTCTTGATATTAATATTTTCATAATGATTTCATGATTTAAGATATGAGGATTATATTATTATGTAGGTATCATTTGAAGTATATTTTACAACCAGCTTTCCGGGCGCGTTTCCGCCCGCGCGTATGTCGGTTATCGCGCAAAAACATTAACCTCTTTTTGCGCAGTTGGATAAAAACTATCCTATGTTTTTTCCCGGGTCTCAAACTATTTCTATACCAAATTTCATTCAAATCGATCCAGTAGTTTTGGCGTGAAAGCGTTACAGACAGACAGAGTTACTTTCGCATTTATAATATTTAAGTACTGATTTATTAGTACTAATAAATTAGTAAGCCTCATCGTAACTAAGAAGCCTAAACATGGTATAAGTTTGAAAATATTTTTTTATTCGAAATAATGGTTGACATCATGAATATTTTGTTAGGAATGGCTTAGCCTCTTCTATCTTCCACTTGACATACCACATGAAAAAAGGTTTCATATAAAAAAAAGATGACGCCATAACTCTCCTCCGAATATTATTAACTACGAGTAAAAATGTTTGTTTTGATATTAAAAACTACACGTGTGCCACATAGCTATCATGTGCATCGATTTGACTTTTTACTAGCGTATATTTTTGTACTATTACGTAAGCGATAGTTTGTTTTAGTACTTCTTGGTAGTGACTAATTGAACGTACTCGGAAATTAATAATTGTAAAAAATAATGTAGCAAAAACCAACATTACGCGGTGTTCCCAGGCGGTCACCCATCCAAGTACTGACCGCGCCCGACGTTGCTTAACTTCGGTGATCGGACGAGAACCGGTGTTTTCAACGTGGTATGAACGTTGGCGACAATAAACGCAAAACGGATGTTCTGTTCGTACCTATAACGACCATTACATTGATTTTAACTCAGTGACCACAGGTAAGGGTTTGAACATTAATCCATAATGTAAAATCGAGTGGTAGCACCCGATACCGGGTAGATACTACAAACAAATCTGCATTATCCATACATTTACGAATCTCTAATTTACACATGCAACATGCAATGTTTTATAAAATTGATCCCCTCACGATCCACCGAAGAATATCGTCAACGCAATTCAGAAATTGAGTCCAGCTGGTGGCCATGCACCATCTAGGGCCACTTTGAGGAACTAAATAAGAGAACGGCAACGCGCGGACCACAGATTGTGGCGCGGACAAACCAGAACACTGCTCATAGCTAGCCTCAGGCTGACACAATTACAGCTTAATATTAGCACTTACCAGTAGATGGCGCTTTATAAAAACTTAGTTCAACACAGAGCATTCTAATTTTTAGAGTTGTTAAGCATTAAGTGCAATAACATTATCTGCACCCGATTGCAATGATACACAACTAGGTAGTAGGGTCTGTAGCATCTAGACCTTCTGAGATCTGGATAACTGCGGTACCTTTCCATGAATTCGGCAGCCAAGCATCTATCGATTTTTTGTTGCACGTAACACGCAAATGACCAGTGAAATTATGATGACAATCCAATATATCGGGTTGCAAAAGCAGTATCAATTCTGTCCAAATCTCAAAAGCGTATTTTTTTACGGCTTGAACCTAACTCCTACTGATTTATGGAATAGGCAACAGGATGAGGTATGAAGGTCAATGGTCATTTACTAGCTTCAATAGAAAAATATTGTATATATCGTGTAATGTCACGATATCTATAATGAAAATAAAATGTTTCTTAACTAGAAAAATGATCGTGTAAAAAGAAAGTGAATGCAAAAAACCAACGTTACGCGGTGTTCCCAGGCGGTCACCCATCCAAGTACTGACCGCGCCCGACGTTGCTTAACTTCGGTGATCGGACGAGAACCGGTGTTTTCAACGTGGTATGAACGTTGGCGACAATGAGTGTAAAACGGATTTTCTGTTCGTACCTATAACGACCATTTTATTACATTGATTTTAACTTGGTGACGTTCGAGCAAATAAATGAGCTCCATAATGACATACCTATCTGCAATCACGTATTGGTGCAACTACCTACCTCTGATAAGTTAAATATCGCGGGAAAGGGAGAGTGGTTGCACTCGACACCGGGTAGGTTAGTACTACAAACATAAATCTGCATTAACCAAACATGTATGAATTACTGAATTACACATGCAACATGCAATGTTTTAAAAAATGTATCCCTTCACGATCCACCGAAGAATCTCGTCAACGCTATTCAGAAATTGAGTCCAGCTGTTGGCCATGTACCATCTAGCGTCAGTGTGAGGAACTAAATAAGAGACCGGCAACGCGCGGACAAAACAGAATACGGCTCATAGCTAGCCTCAGGCTGACACAATTGCAGCTTAATATTATCACTTACCAGTAGATGGCGCTTTTTAAAATCTTAGTTCAATACAGAGCATTCTAATTTTTAGCGTTGAGAAGCAATAACATTATCTGGACACGATTGCAATGATTATACCAACTAGGTAGTAGGATCAGTAGAATCGAGACCTTCTGAGATCTGGATAGATGCGGTACCTTTTCATGAATTCGGCAGCCAAGCATCTATCGATGTTTCGTTGCACGTAACACGCAAATGACCAGTGAAATTATGATGACAATCCAACATATCGGGTTGCAAAAGCAGTATCAATTCTGTCCAAATCTCAAAAGTGTATTTTTTTACGGCTTGAACCTAACTCCTACTTATTTATGAAATAGGCAACAGGATGAGGTATGAAGGTCAATGGTTCGTTCATTTACTAGCTTCAATAGAAAAATATTGTATACATTACACGATATCTATAATGAAAATAAAATGTTTCTTAACTAGAAAAATGATCGTGTAAAAAGAAAGTGAATGCAAAAAACCAACGTTACGCGGTGTTCCCAGGCGGTCACCCATCCAAGTACTGACCGCGCCCGACGTTGCTTAACTTCGGTGATCGGACGAGAACCGGTGTTTTCAACGTGGTATGAACGTTGGCGACAGTTCAACCAAATACAGTCAAATGTTTCAGCCTAGTTCATGACGTCATAAGGCAAAAACTTGAACAAGTATATTCTTTCTCCGTTACAAGTAGGTACATATAAAATATATTTCAGGGGCAGGCCTTAGTTAAACAGTGGACGTCTTCCGGCTGATGATGATTATATCATTCTCTCACTAACCTTTTATCGGAATCTTTCCTCCACGTGTGGTAACGGTCGGGGCTTCGATCCGCGAAGTTAATGCCCTTTGCTATGGCTTCCCGCGCTTGGCAAAATTGCTCCCAATGCGCGCCTGAAATGTATAACGTTTACGTGTGACTACAGATTGCCAATGCTAATACCTGTATTTATTTGTGTAGATTGTAAAGTCATGAAATGACTATTATACAATTATATTTTTCAAAATCATACATCGAAATTTGAAATAAATTAATAATTCGTTCGTCCAGAATCACTTGCAATATATACATTCAGCACAGCACAATGATATTTCAAGCCGGTTCTCCTGCTCCTTCCTTTTTGTTAAATTTAACATCTAACAAATATTATCATAATTTTGACATTTTAATTTAGAAATAGACACCACTTTGAAATGATGTACTTTGCTGTAAATCTGTTAATATAAAATGTTTCTTCTAAATCATGTCTCAGAGCTACGAAAAAAGATTTTTTATCCAAATCTATCTTTTATAAGACGTTCTTGGTTATCATTGAAACTTTGAAAGTGCCTAATTGTAGGGTCTCACACGGAACCTATGTTTTATTTGAACTAAACGCAAGATAGCTACAACGCCTAAAACACCTTCCTCTCATATTGAAAACTGATGATCTAACAAAATTAAAATCAATACGGTAAATGAGGAGCAGACGATTTGTAGAACAAGTGTTTACGTTAAGATACTAATTTTAGTTTTTTTTTGTTAGAGTTTTGACAGCAGGAGAACCGGCTTTACAGCTCTACAATTTTGTTAAGGATTTGGTCTTACCTTGTAAATACCGTTTGTGGAAAGGTTAGCTAGAGACAATAAAAAGCGACACGCATGTTAATGAAAACGACAATTACATTTTGTTTATTACAGGTGGCTAACAATCAATGATCTAATATTATTTATTAATTGAAAATCATATCTCGGTAGTACATCTTACTTAGGTATCAACAGTACAAGACTGGAAGAATTATGAAGACAAATTTAAGCATTAATAAGAAAATCAATAAGAGGGTTCATGTATTTTCCCTTCACCTCTGGTAAAGCATTACCTTACCCTGGTTAATGGTTATGTCTATAGAGACTTATTGTGCATTTTACCATTGTTGTTTGGCGAAGATGGCATACGAAAAGTTTTCGTCGACTTTTTCTGATGAAGTTGAGGAAGAGAACTCTGCAATGTGTCTACGCAATGAGAAGCAGGCTTCACGGCCGATATCTGTGATCTGAAACTAAATATATAATATACAGGGCGTCTCACGGATATGCCACATGGAGGGAAAGTACTTTGAATATTGTAGATGGAAAATTTTACTGAAAAAAGACATTATTTGAATTTAAAAAAACAATTTAAAATGCATTAATAGATATTTAAATAATTACGTGGTTGAACCGGGAATCGAACCCGTTACACGAGAAAAATAATCAACCTGTAGCTTTATCATACCGGTCGAAAGGCTTCATCATAAGGAATATTTTTTGCTAAATAACATAGTGTCAGAAATAAAAGGAAGAATTTTAAAATTTGATACGTTCCTCTATTCTATCTCAGCAGCCACTCACCACAGCAATACATACGACATAATACTGTAGAAGTACGCGAAATAAACTAGCCTAGCAGTAGCTACATCTGTTAACTGTCTTATCTTATATGATGCTAGGAAAACTCCTGGTAGTACGAGTCCAACCGGCACTTGGTCGGTTTTTTATTAATTAAGTAGAACATCTACCTGTTTTCTTCCGGCAGCGACATCGATCGTCCGGATTTCCTGTTGGCCTCGTAGATCCACCTCTCGTGTATAGCGACTAGCGGCTTCACGCTCATGTTGGCCAGCAGTTCGTCGTCTATCTTGGACTTGGGTTGGTTCCGTTCATGATAAGACTTAAAGGACCAAGAGCTGCGGCCCTGGGTGTCGTCAGTCTCGGGCGTCCAGTCTTGAGGTGGAATCGATCTATATAGAATAAACGAATAAAATATAATGGTATATAGAATAAATACTCTTATATAATGTGTAAAGGTTCTAAGTAAAAAATATATTTAAATAAAGAACCGATCGACTTCCATTACTAAAATGTATGAAATAATCACATTATCATGGCCCGACTTCCACAAGTTATTTCATACTTTTCGGGGTGAGCACTCGGTGTCTTTTTTAAATATTTTTTTCTCTTTTTTATTTATTCATACGGCTTACAAGATTGTTGTCACTCACCTAAAATACATAGGCAAGAGTTGCAATTACCCTTAAATAATCCCGGGATAATATTCAAATACTTCTTTAGTTAATTGATTGTAACAGAGTAATAGACTGCTAAACCGATGTTGATGAAATTTAAATAAAACCAACTTGGAGGTCTCTAGGATACTCTACCCAACAAAAAAAAAATCGTCGATATCAATTCATGAATGGTATTATATATCGCGAAACAAACATACAAACAAACATGCAATCTAATGAGAACCTTCCCCTTTTTGGAAGTCGGTTTAAAATTGGCATGTTTTAATCAATCAATCAATCAATCATTTATTTGTCAGAATGCACAATAATTACAATTTCAGATGTTAGGAAAATATATAGCAATGCATTCAACCTGCATGCAGGCGTACAAATATTAGTATTTATTCCTAAAAATATAGTTTTTTTTTTTAACAATAAAATACATTAAATTAATAAACATTAAAATATTCTGTCATGCTATAAAAACAATTGTCCAATAACCAATTGTGCAGTTTAGTTTTGAAGCTGTTTCCGGTCAAAGTTTTTAAGTTATCCGGTAATTTGTTAAAAACAGTAATAGCCATATTATAAACATTTTTTTCATAAATAACTTTTTGGCATAGAGGATGGTATAATAAGTTATATACTTCGATCTTTTTTGTCTTGGAATAACATCACTCCTTTTTTGAAAATAGGTTGGATTTGCCTTTACAAAGATACACAGGTCTCTTATATACATACACGGTAGGGGAAGTATATTATTGTTTTTAAATAGTGGTTTGCAGCTGTCAAGAAACCAAGCCCTATTTATGACTCGGATACACCGCTTCTGTACCTTGAAGGCCTTAGCTAACTCAACCGAGTTTCCCCAGATTATAAGGCCATAACCAAGAACCGATGAAACATAGCCATGATAGGCGGCTAAGGCGGCCTCAACAGATATTGTTTGTCTCAGCTTTTTTAAGGCAAACGTGTAACGGCTAAGTTTTTGGCAAACTGCATTAACATGTTCTTTCCAATTAAGATTTTTGTCCAAAATGTATACCCAAAAATTTATAACAGCTAACTTCTTCTACTTTTTGATTTATATATTTAATGTCAAGGGATAGTGGAATTGTATTATAAGATTGAAATTGAATTATTTTAGTTTTGTTTAAATTAATATTTAAGTCATTATTATATGTCCATTTAATTACATCCGCTAACGCTTCGTTCACGATTTGTTGGCATGATTTTTTGTCATTACATTTAATAAGAACTGTAGTGTCATCTGCAAACAGAAGACACCGGTAAACTGTGTGATCAGGGAGATCATTAATGTAAAGCAGGAAAAGGAGAGGTCCCAAAATACTTCCCTGAGGCACTCCTTTCTTATTTATGATAGTTTGAGATCTAAATTTCTTCCTCTCATAAATTTTGTGACCCTTTAAAATTGTTTTTGTAATTTCAGTTAATTGTCTTCTATTATTTAAATAACTTTGTAGCCACTCCAAAGCATTACCTCTAATGCCTTATAAACTTAACTTGTGTAGCAGCTTACTATGATTTACAAAATCGAATGCCTTTTTTAGATCAAGAAATAAGGAAACAACTGGAGTGCCCTCATTTATGCTCTCTGTAGCGGCTTTTATTAAATTGAAACAAGCAAGTGCAGTAGAACTGCTCTTACGAAATCCAAACTGTTCATTAGCAAGAATTTTATGTTTAGTCAGAAATTTACCAAGTCTATTTAACATAGCCTTTTCAAGTATCTTAGACAATATAGGCACTATAGATATAGGGCGGTAGTTATTAGGATCTGTGGTGTCCCCAGATTTGAAGAGAGGCTTTATGATAGATATCTTGAGTTGTTCAGGAAATATTCCATTCAGAAAAGACAGATTAACAATATGCGAAAGTGGGACACATATCCAGTTAGCACAAAACTTTAAAATTTGCGTTGTAAATTCATCATAACACGAAAATTCATCATGACAAATGTCAATGGGATAAGTGTATGTCATATTATTCAAATTTATTTCTTTTATGTCATTTTTACTTAAATTATTACCTACAGAAGAAGATATTGCTTTCCAAATAGCCTTGCATTTATTTTTATCGTGTTCGATACGTTTCAGGTTATATTTTCGTTGTGCTAGTTGTGTACACCTTTTAAATATATTGTTATATTTACTGTATATAGTTTTACCTTGAACTTTATTAGTATTTGATCTTCTATATTTCAAATATAAAAGACGTTTTGTTCGACTCGATTTTTTAATACCTTTTGTCAACCAACCCGCCTTCACCGATCTATTACTAATCTTCACTTTGATTACGGGAAAGCACAAACTATAAAATAAGCGAAAGAGACGGTAAAAACATTCAAAAGCTTCAGGTAAATCATCAGCCCTTAAAACTTCTTCAAAAGATAATAGGATATACATTCGCCAAATTTTCTAAGGTTATCAATACTGCAGTCTCGTTTATATTCAAACCAGGTCGTTATAGCATTTTGTTTGTTTGATCTCAGCGTCAGCATTTGAGCTGTTTCGTGATCCGACAGTCCTAGAACAAGTACCTCGGATTTAACGTTATTTATATTCGAGGCAATTTGATCTACAAGATGTAAGACGTGTTGGAGTTTTTATGTGGGCTTTGAAATTATAGCTCTCTAGAATATTTGTCAATTCCGTAGTAACTGAATTTTGTTTTAACGTGTCTATATTCCAGTCACCGCATATAATGATTTTTTTCCTTCTAAATTGGTCAGTTACATAATTGAGCAATTTATCAAGCTTATATAGGAATAAGCCTACTTGTGCCTTTTTTTGCTCTGGTATTCTATATATAGAAACTATTATCATATTAAGGCCAATCATCTCAATCCCACAGCAATCGAAATAAAGGGGAGTGACAATACTCGAAGGAATATATAAGGCCTTAGTATTTAATGTTTAGCTAAGTTTGTATGAAAATAATTGCGAACGTAAGTTTAATTGTATATTTTGTTACTTTTTCACGATGCATGTACTGATTATTGGCTGCCTTACTACTATGATAATAATCTATAGGTACAGTAGATATTTCTGGATTTCAACATGAATGAAATCAGTAAAAACATTATGGACTGTATCAGCCGGATTGTCCATTGCTGAACACAGCCTCTCCTATTAAGGGGGATTTGCCATAATCCACACGCGTGGCAGGCGTCTTGGAGATCGAAGTTTAATGAGGATCTAAATTGAAAGTAAAAAAATATATAACAGGTACAATTCAACACAAGTGACGAACTGCACTGCGCTCACCACCCTGAGACAAAACGCTATTAAGTCTCATGCTTGTAATTTCACCGGCACCCTTCAAACCGGAACACAGTAATGCGAACATAACTGCTTAGCAGTAGTACTAGTTATGATGGGATTCATATATGAATAGGCTCACCTTTTGTACCTGGAATCACTCTCCTTGACAGTATCAACGCTTGCCCGCGACGGCTCGGCACTCTGCTCCTGCGTCGCACAATTATTTTCGAAACTAACATGTATTTCAGGCGAACAGCTCGTCGACTTCGGCATAGTCTCAGAACTTTCTGGAGACCTTCCGCCGGGCGGTGCGTTTATATGATCTGCAAATAGAAAGAAATCAACATTGAGCTGATGTGCCCAGGCTATATTACACATACAAGTCACATTTACAAGTATAGTACTAATGTATAGTACTAATGTATAGTACTAATGTATAGCACTAATGTATGTACAAAATGGTGGACATTTTCTCCAGCTACAGCGAACCATTGTTACTTTGAAGTTGTGGCCTCTTTAAAGTCTCACATGTGTACCATTATAATGTTATTAGCTGTAGAAAGGTTCACATTGAATGCTATTTAATAGAACTTTTATAGAATATAGATTAAAAGTTGATTGATATATCACAAACTATACCCGTTAACAGCTACAAGTTGAATAACGCCCCACAAAAGGTTCTATCAGTACTAATATTGTAAATGCGAAAGTAACTCTGCCTGTCTGTTACGCTTTCACGCCAAAACTACTGGACCGATTTGAATGAAATTTGGTATGGAAATAGTTTGAGACCCGGGAAAAAACATAGGCTAGTTTTTATCCAACTGCGCAAAAAGAGGTTAATGTTTTTGCACGATAACTGACATACGCGGGGCCGCGCCCGGAAAGCTAGTATAACATATTTCAGCTGATTTAAATCTGTAATAAAAAGCCAGCAATATAACACCATACATTTTGAGTATTAAATAGCCCGTACCCTATTTTACCCTTTTAAAATGTTCTTGTTCAGCTTTTAAACTAAAAGCTGACTAAATGATTAATGTTATCCTAATATAAAACCAACAGTCACTTAATAAGTGAATTATGTACTTCTATGCATGCTTTACATGGGTATAGCTGAATTTGTTCACTTTTATACAGCCATTGAACCATGTGGTCAATGTGAATGTCTAGAGATCACCAGTGAACTGAATGTGAACTAATAAAGAGAACAAAATGCTACTTGGGCGGGAATATACGGAGGTGCTATTCTAGCCCGGCACCCCTCGGGCAGAGGACCTAACCTTGTAAAATATGCCACTTGACCATCGAAGCACACACAACCATAGCTGAAACATTCCTAATAAAAATATCAAAGAGCTTACCTTCTTTGCTTCTAGTTGGTGGAATTTTCCCATCTTCCAACTGCATCCTGGCTGTGGTACTTCGTTCACTGGCGCTCACATCTCCAGAGAGCCACGCATTCTTCCTAAGCTTATTGCTGCGAGCTATGGGAGTACTCGGCAAGCTGTAGTTCTTAATATCGAAGCTGTAAGATGACTTTTCTATGCTATTTTGCTCCATAAGCAAGGGCTTTATTGAGTCCAGATTGTATTCAGGCACTTTTATATGCAACGGTTTGTACGATTTAGGTGTGAAGCTTCTGCTGAGCTTGGCAGTTGATCTTTCGACACTGCTTCTATCTTTGTAACTATCGTCATTGAAAGCCATGTTGGCTGTGCGATTAGGGCTTAAAATGCTGCAGTATTCCGTGGAATCACTCCGATGCAACGCGCCAGGGGTTGCGATTTCTTTAATTCTCGCTTTGATTTTTGCTATTGGAGTAGAGCAGGCGCTAGAATACTCCCTTTCTGGAAGTAAGTCGTATTTGGCCAGAGAAACGTTATCAGTATCGTCATTAATATAGCATTTCTGTGCGACTGAGTACATCGTGTTTACATATGATTTTTTTATAGTTTCGTATAGTGGGGTGTCGCTTTTGGTATTGTCTTTCTCGCTGGTGTCGGTGGAACTTTCGGGTTCGTTTGTGTGGACGACTGCTTTGTGTTGGATGTTCTGGGGGCTTTGGCACTCCGAGTCGGTGGGGGAAGTGGTGTCCCATCCCACTGAGCTGAAATTGGATTTCTTCGTTGGAAGCCGCGCCGGAATTATTATGTATCCAAGGTTGTCGAGGTCTGCCTGTGAACAAAGATAGTAAGTCATAAAGCATTATTCTTGCGTGCACATATCAACATTCATTTAAAAACTATATGTTCTGGGTAGTAAAACCGGAACTTACTCGAACATTCTGAAACACGCCCTTAATATATATATAATGTTCAGTTAAACTAATTCGGTAAACCATCACTTTCGTTTAGTAAAATATGAAACGTAAGTGATGGATTAGTCACAACCACTTTTCCTTCGAGTTAGGTAAGTTTCCAATATACTACTTTTAACAAATATACGAGTGTATATTTGTTTAAAATTTGTACATCAAACAAACACCAATCGAGCATATATTCAAATTCAAAAATCATTTATTCAATTTAGGCGTCTACGACGAGTAGTAAATTAGCATTTATAGAACTGTAAAGACCTCATGTTTCGCGTTTTATAGAAAATCAAGTGAAGTTCTGAAAATAACCATAAAAAAATATTTTTGCTGTGATTATCATGTTTCTAGATCTCCCTATCTAGCCTACTTAAATTCTTCTTCGGTCACTTATTGACACTAGAGGTATATTAGAACTAATATACCTGGGCGATAATTATATGTATATAGCGAGTTTTCTCCGTATACGACAATCAGAGTAAATTACCATACTCGCATAGAGTTTTCGTCCTCGAAAATTCTTCACTGTATTACGAAATGGTTAGTAACCGTTTTCGAGACCGTGATTAAAAACATATACACGAGTTCAGTAGTAATCTATCAATCATGTATCAACGAGCTTTGATTATTTATAACCCAATATTTTACCTTTACAGTTTCCAGCGTTTCTTGCAGCGTTTCTATATCGATTCGTTCACTTCTGTCCAGCTTGAGGCCTGATTGTAACAGAGACAGCAAGCCGCCGGGGTACGTTCCATCTTGAGGTAATGGCACGCCGGTACGCCAGAGGGTGTAATGCTCTTTTAGTTTCTCGTACGTTAGCAACTTCCAAGGTATGGACGCTGTTGAAAACAAAAAACTAATATTTTATAGTAAAAAATCGGCACTATTTGAAATCTACAAAACTGCATTATTATTTTTTATTTCTGATGGGCAAGCCTTGGAGCTCAGTTCACAGTTAGATGCTTAGCGAAATATTTTCTACGTGATGGTGGTATCTTGCCAGGCGCATTAGGAAAATACCCTACCACTATAATATAAAGTCTGCCATCCTAAAACCAAACACTTTATAGAAGCCTAAATCGATTAAATGATATCAGTTTTTTTAATTGACTTGACGTGAAAACATAAGATACCAACGGCCAAACGTAGCCTCCGAAGCACGAAGCGCTCAGAGTACTTCTTTTTTATTCCAATAGGTTAGCTTTTGACGACTATCTGACCTGATGGTAAGTGATGATGTGGTCGACGATGTTTGAATGTTGTAGAATTACTGGCTCTCAAGGACAGCTGCCGGAATGAACCACCAGGTGCTTAGCGACAGATTTTTTACATAAAATGGCCTTCAACCATTCAAAAGTAGTAATAAATGCCACTGTAGTAAATCACCCATCCAAGTAATGACCTTAGCGGACATAATGGGGTATATCATAAACAGCAAAAAACCAACATTACGCGGTGTTCCCAGGCGGTCACCCATCCAAGTACTGACCGCGCCCGACGTTGCTTAACTTCGGTGATCGGACGAGAACCGGTGTTTTCAACGTGGTATGAACGTTGGCGACAATGAGTGTAAAACGGATTTTCTGTTCGTACCTATAACGACCATTTTATTACATTGATTTTAACTCAGTGACCTCAGGTAAGGGTTTGTTGAACGTTAGCAGCATAGAGATCCTTTCGAGCAAATTAATGAGCTCCATAATGACATACCTATCTGCAATCACGTTTTGGTGCACCTACCTCTGACAAGTTCAATATCGTGAGGAAAGCGAGAGTGGGGTAGCACTCGACACCGGGTAGGTACTATTTTTTATTTTTTAGGGAGGACAGAGATGCTGGCTACCGCCTGTGCGGTCGTCCAGCTCCACCGGGTTTTGGGCGAGGGCCTGGCCCTACAATAGCCCGGGAGGGAGAAGTGCCTTCGGCACTTCTCCCTCCTCCGAGACGGGCGTAGAAGGCGAAAAGCGCTTTCTACCTCCGTCTCCTGCGGACGCCGAAAACGTACCGCTATTATAGGAGGGGTTGACAGCGAGCTCAAGGGCACCACTGTGGTTCGGACCTCGGCTTGTCTCGCTGTCGAGAGACATGGGGGGGATCGGAGCAAAATGCCTCTGTGCAACTGCAGTGTTGCACAATTGGGCCCTACTGAATAATACTCTTTGACTATTTGGAGAGCAATTTATCGTGACCTTGTTTTTGCCTCGAGCTCGCCGGCGAGCTCGGTGTTTGATTGTGTGACCTTTAATTACCTCACACCTGGGGATTTTACCTCGACGACTTGCGGATAACGCTAAAGCTGCCAACGTAATGGCTGCGATGGGGTCATCCGGGTCGTCTAATACCTGCCGTGGTCGGCGACGGGGGGGTTTGAAAAATGGGATAGAAGAGGCGGTCGAGTAGTTCGACGCCTGGACAACCAATGGGTTCGAGTGGTGGGGCGCTCGATCAAAGTATCGGCGGGCGCAGTCCTTATTGAACTGCGCTAAAGAGGGAAGTTTTAGGTCGCAATGCAACTCGGTGTTCCGGATATACCACGGAGCGCCGGTTGCACTACGAAGAAAACGGTTTTGAATGACTTGAAGCTTATGGAGATGGGCCTCACTAGCATGACTAAACACTACTGATGCGTAAGTCATGATGGGGCGGATGCAGGCAGTGTAAAGTGTCTTCTTATTTCTAAGAGACATTTTACTCTCTTTGCGAATCAGGGGACCAAGGCGACCCATTACAAAGGCCGCTCTGTTACGGACGGTTGTTATATGATCGTTAAAGGTGAGATTCCGATCAAGGGTGACTCCAAGATATTTTGTTTTACTAACCCAGGGTATGGGTTGGTCGAACAAAGTTAAAGGTTGCGGGTAACGGGGGCGGCCCTTCTCAGTAAAGTACATAGCTGCACTTTTAACTGGGTTGACCGCGATGCGCCATTTACGGAACCAGTCACCGATCTCGGTGATGGCCCGTTGAAGGGCGAGAATGGACTTTCTACTGATATGCCACCCAGTGGTATAAATAGCGGTATCATCCGCGTATTGGGCTAATAGGACGTTAGGCTGAGAGCGTGGGAGGCTGAGAGCGTGGGAGAAGGGTAGGTACTACAAAAATAAATCTGCATTATCCATACCTGAACGAATCGCTAAATTACCTAGGTAGTGCCAATATGCAAATAATGCAATGCTTTCAAAAAAAAAAACGAGATTCGGATAGCAATCATTTGATATTCATTCTGGACACGTATTAGAGAGGTGATAGGTATATTAGATATTATATAGTCTACAAGAAATACATGCTAGATGGATGGAATCATTGATGGGGGACGGCGCGAACGCAGTCCCCACTACCAAAAATAACACGTCCGAGTTATCCACATTAGGGATAATCGCAGAGGTCAACCCGTCCGCAGTGCAATGGAGAGGCCTCGCTCTGGGGGAACCGCCTTCATGATCACGGTGTCCCCTACGCCAGGTAAGTATGATTACATAAATGCGCACAAATCCCCTCACGAACCACCGAAGAATCTCGTCAACGCGATTCAGAATTGAGTCCAGCTGGTGACCATGCACCATCTAGCGCCACTGTGAGGAACTAAATAAGCGAACGGCAACGCACGGACAAACCAAAACACTGCTCATAGCTCTAGCCTCAGGCTGACCGCGACGACAAACCATACTATACCAGTACACCAGATTTAACACTACCCAGCAGATGGCGCAATGTTAAATAGTTATATCTCGAATATCCACAATTTCTTTTAACCGACTTCCAAAAAGGAGGAGGTTCACATTGCGACGTGTTATTTTTTTCTTTTATATTTCTTACTTCAGAACTCTCGACTAGTTGAACCGATTTTGCTGTTTCTTTTTTTTTTCAGCTGGTGCTTCCCCTGTGGTCCCATTTAAATTGCATCAAAATCAATCAAGCCGTTTTTGAGTTACACTCCAATAACAGGAAAGTGTTTTCCTATTTTGATGATAATATAATTATTGAATAGGCAACAGAACGAGGTATGAAGAATAATGAAAAGTTTATTTACTAGTTTTGATGGAAAAATATTTTTATACATTACACAATATCTATAATGAAAATAAAATGTATCTCAACTAGATAAAAGATCGTATAAAAAGAAAGTGAACGCAAAAAACCAACATTACGCGGTGTTCCCAGGCGGTCATTGCTTAACTTCGGTGATCGGACGAGAACCGGTGTTTTCAACGTGGTATGAACGTTGGCGACATATTCTGCGAATCGGATTTTCTGTTCGCACCTACTTAACCATCATGTCATGGTGTAATTTGATTTCATTTTCGTGACGTCAGATAGAGGGATGGAATTCAATACGAATCTGTTAGAGATCCTTAGAACACGTTATCCAACTCCATTTTGCTGTATATTATTATATTATATTTCATTGCATCTCTCTCTGACAAGTAAAAGATCGTGAAAAACGCGGAAGTGGTCTACGCGGCACTCTCTATTACCTTTGCTGCGTCACCGGGTACAAAAATCATATTATATGCATTTTAAACGAACCATTAAATGCAAACAAATATTCACACAACACAATTTCAAAACTAAAATAATTAGTACCTAACCAAACCGATACGTAAGTTTAGTCATGAACAGCAAAAAACCAACATTACGCGGTGTTCCCAGGCGGTCACCCATCCAAGTACTGACCGCGCCCGACGTTGCTTAACTTCGGTGATCGGACGAGAACCGGTGTTTTCAACGTGGTATGAACGTTGGCGACAATGAGTGTAAAACGGATTTTCTGTTCGTACCTATAACGACCATTTTATTACATTGATTTTAACTCAGTGAGCTCAGGTAAGGGTTTGTTGAACGTTAGCAGCATAGAGATCCTTTCGAGCAAATTAATGAGCTCCATAATGACATACCTATCTGCAATCACGTTTTGGTGCACCTACCTCTGACAAGTTCAATATCGTGAGGAAAGCGAGAGTGGGGTAGCACTCGACACCGGGTAGGTACTACAAACATAAATCTGCATTATCCATACCTGAACGAATCGCTAAATTACCTAGGTAGTGCCAATATGCAAATTATGCAATGCTTTCAAAAAAAAAAACGAGATTCGGATAGCAATCATTTGATATTCATTCTGGACACGTATTAGAGAGGTGATAGGTATATTAGATATTATGTAGTCTACAAGATATACATGCTAAATGGATGGAATCATTGATGGGGGACGGCGCGAACGCAGTCCCCACTACCAAAAATAACACGTCCGAGTTATCCACATTAGGGATAATCGCAGAGGTCAACCCGTCCGCAGTGCAATGGAGAGGCCTCGCTCTGGGGGAACCGCCTTCATGATCACGGTGTCCCCTACGCCAGGTAAGTATGATTACATAAATGCGCACAAATCCCCTCACGAACCACCGAAGAATCTCGTCAACGCGATTCAGAATTGAGTCCAGCTGGTGACCATGCACCATCTAGCGCCACTGTGAGGAACTAAATAAGCGAACGGCAACGCACGGACAAACCAAAACACTGCTCATAGCTCTAGCCTCAGGCTGACCCCAACGACAAACCATACTATACCAGTACACCAGATTTAACACTACCCAGCAGATGGCGCAATGTTAAATAGTTATATCTCGAATATCCACAATTTCTTTTAACCGACTTCCAAAAAGGAGGAGGTTCACATTGCGACGTGTTATTTTTTTCTTTTATGTTTCTTACTTCAGAACTCTCGACTAGTTGAACCGATTTTGCTGTTTCTTTTTTTTTTCAGCTGGTGCTTCCCCTGTGGTCCCATTTAAATTGCATCAAAATAAATCAAGCCGTTTTTGAGTTACACTCCAATAACAGGAAAGTGTTTTCCTATTTTGATGATAATATAATTATTGAATAGGCAACAGAACGAGGTATGAAGAATAATGAAAAGTTTATTTAAGTACTAGTTTTGATAGAAAAATATTTTTATACATTACACAATATCTATAATGAAAATAAAATGTATCTCAACTAGATAAAAGATCGTATAAAAAGAAAGTGAACGCAAAAAACCAACATTACGCGGTGTTCCCAGGCGGTCACCCATCCAAGTACTGACCGCGCCCGACGTTGCTTAACTTCGGTGATCGGACGAGAACCGGTGTTTTCAACGTGGTATGAACGTTGGCGACATATTCTGCGAATCGGATTTTCTGTTCGCACCTACTTAACCATCATGTCATGGTGTAATTTGATTTCATTTTCGTGACGTCAGATAGAGGGATGGAATTCAATACGAATCTGTTAGAGATCCTTAGAACACGTTATCCAACTCCATTTTGCTGTATATTATTATATTATATTTCATTGCATCTCTCTCTGACAAGTAAAAGATCGTGAAAAACGCGGAAGTGGTCTACGCGGCACTCTCTATTACCTTTGCTGCGTCACCGGGTACAAAAATCATATTATATACATTTTAAACGAACCATTAAATGCAAACAAATATTCACACAACACATTTTCAAAACTAAAATAATTAGTACCTAACCAAACCGATACGTAAGTTTAGTCATGAACAGCAAAAAACCAACATTACGCGGTGTTCCCAGGCGGTCACCCATCCAAGTACTGACCGCGCCCGACGTTGCTTAACTTCGGTGATCGGACGAGAACCGGTGTTTTCAACGTGGTATGAACGTTGGCGACAATGAGTGTAAAACGGATTTTCTGTTCGTACCTATATATAACGACCATTTTATTACATTGATTTTAACTCAGTGACCTCAGGTAAGGGTTTGTTGAACGTTAGCGGCATAGAGATCCTTTCGAGCAAATTAATGAGCTCCATAATGACATACCTATCTGCAATCACGTTTTGGTGCACATACCTCTGACAAGTTCAATATCGTGAGGAAAGCGAGAGTGGGGTAGCACTCGACACCGGGTAGGTACTACAAACATAAATCTGCATTATCCATACCTGAACGAATCGCTAAATTACCTAGGTAGTGCCAATATGCAAATTATGCAATGCTTTCAAAAAAAAAAAAAACGAGATTCGGATAGCAATCATTTGATATTCATTCTGGACACGTATTAGAGAGGTGATAGGTATATTAGATATTATGTAGTCTACAAGATATACATGCTAGATGGATGGAATCATTGATGGGGGACGGCGCGAACGCAGTCCCCACTACCAAAAATAACACGTCCGAGTTATCCACATTAGGGATAATCGCAGAGGTCAACCCGTCCGCAGTGCAATGGAGAGGCCTCGCTCTGGGGGAACCGCCTTCATGATCACGGTGTCCCCTACGCCAGGTAAGTATGATTACATAAATGCGCACAAATCCCCTCACGAACCACCGAAGAATCTCGTCAACGCGATTCAGAATTGAGTCCAGCTGGTGACCATGCACCATCTAGCGCCACTGTGAGGAACTAAATAAGCGAACGGCAACGCACGGACAAACCAAAACACTGCTCATAGCTCTAGCCTCAGGCTGACCGCGACGACAAACCATACTATACCAGTACACCAGATTTAACACTACCCAGCAGATGGCGCAATGTTAAATAGTTATATCTCGAATATCCACAATTTCTTTTAACCGACTTCCAAAAAGGAGGATGTTCATATTGCTACGTGTTATTTTTTTCTTTTATATTTCTTACTTCAGAACTCTCGACTAGTTGAACCGATTTTGCTGTTTCTTTTTTTTTTCAGCTGGTGCTTCCCCTGTGGTCCCATTTAAATTGCATCAAAATCAATCAAGCCGTTGTCACCAACCTACCTACGGTTGGTAGAAGGGAGCATAAAAGAAAACAAGAAGGAAAGATTTAGAATTATATTGGGTAGAGAAAAAGGGTCGTGGATTACAGACAGGTGTGGCAATAGCGAGCTTCCTTGTTTGAGAACTTATCTCCGGTCCGCTAGCAACTGAGTTAATGCTCAGCAGCAGGTCTGCCGTGCAGTGGCTCAGCTCCAACACTGCCGCGCCGGTAGGCTGTCCCAGCTAGGCGCTGTAGAGACGTGGAGTTTGGCAGCGGTCTGCGCAGGAGTTCAGGGGACGGCCGGAGTCAGGGGATCAGCCTCGTTAGGTACTGGGCCTGGTAGTGGAAGCCTGGTACAGGAAGCCTGGAGTTGGAAACCCGGTACTGGAAGAACCCTGAAAGGATGTGCTCAGGTCAGAATCCTATCAGTGAAGGTGTTGAGCTGGTGGGTCCATTGTTCCTCTGCTACTGAGCATGGCTAGGAACGCAGAGGCCTCAAGGATGTGACCCGCCCGCAAACAACAGATGCCTGAAGGGCTTAAGTAAAATTGTGTGTTGTGAAGCAACCAAGAAAATACAGAAAAACATAGATAAATAGAGATAGGTTACACAAGATGATATATGCTTATAGCTCGAATAGCTATTAGCAAGGTTAGAACATAGGGAAACACAGTAAATACAATGGGATAACATAGCAAGAATTAAATACACAAGTTAGAGGTTAGTTTTGTGGTAATTATTGGTTAAGCACATATTCACTTACCCGTTAAATGGGGTTTCTTATAGCTTGGATTGAGGTTTAAATTATTTAGAACTGGTATAATAAAGTCTGAGCTCAACAAATTGTAAAGATCTCAGTTAAGTTTATCTTCTGGAGGTCTCATGTAAAGTCAAGCTAGTTTGCCGTTTTGGCGCCTAGCCACTCAACCCCCGGAAGTTTGCTCCGTAATCCATTACCAAATATGGTAATGCTAGTGGTGACTAGACCGTTTAGAATTGAATCCACCAATGGCTTCACTTTTATTTTACTAATTTAAAATTACAACGTGCTTCTGCATTAGAAAATCGGAAGTAAAAACTATAACGGTGGCCATGTTGACACTTGACAGCTGTAACAAGCCAGTTCTGTCAGTTACTATATATGGACCTATAGTTATTTTATTGTAATTTAGACCTATTAAAATTCGTTATTTATTTTAAGATATTATTATTATTTATTTAGCAAGATATACTTAATATGAAAATATTATTTTACTTATTGCAACACATCACCAGATTTTTGGTTTAAGAATAGGCGACCTCTCTCGGATCATTGATGTACTACTTCAGCGAGCAAGGCGTTCACAATTGTATTGAGATCTCTTTGAGAACGGATAGATATTCTATTCTGCTCCTAATGGTAGATACATGGTTAGATGGCGCTAGTAGTAAATTAAGTAATATTTGTTCACCGTTCAGGAAGGTGACATATCCCCTTTCGGCGAGAAGAATTTTTTGTTTTACTAGAAACAAAAAATTCACTAGCCTCAAGCAGATCTAAGAAAAATACCTCACTTAAGACATTACTTGAGTTACATATATACACTATAGAAGCTCCAGCATATGGTCTTAAGTATTAACATTGTCTAGCCGCCATAGCGATGTGCATATACATATATAAGAACTCCCTAGAATTCCTCCCCATCGTTTGGATTCAGACATCCCAAGAAACGATTATTGACAGCAATATTGGGAGAAATGGAAGATTGTAGGGCTGAAAAACAGCCTAGCTACATTATAGGTATAAAGAACACACTAGAACAATAGTTAATTTAAGTACATAAAGTAAGCATTCATGGAATTAATTTTATTATAGGTTCCATGATTGCCTAAGTTAAATAAAATATTATGACAGATAGAAGTTAATCAAAAGGAAATACATAATGGCTTATTTTTTGAGTTATGTACCGCTCAGGACAATAAGGCTAAGTTAAAGAGTTTGAACAACCGCTCTGAACAATAAGGCTTAATTTAAAGAGTTTGAACAACCGCTCTCAATGGAAGAATTACCATATGGTATGTGAAAGAATGAATTTAGCAATGTTACAACACTATTCCATTCAAACTGGATAGTGACAAAGAGTATTTAAGGAAGTTACAATTAATTTAGTATATAAGTTAAGATGTTTAGTTTGTAGTACATTATAGGCACTAGAGTTAAGTTATAATATATCTTATGCCATTACAGTTGTATATAAGATATATCTATAAACAAGGATCAATATAAGAAAAGATCACAAGTTATTTGAATTTCAGAAGTATATAAGATACTGTTACATAGTAGATCAGTAGTATATAAGGATTTATTTATCCTATATAGTTAAGGTTATAATATTAGAATTTATTAAAACAATTTATTCTATAAGTGGGCTAAGGTGATGACTTACTATCAGGTGAGCCGCCTGATCAGTTTTATATAAGGATTTATTTTTCCTATCAAGATAAGGTTATATTAGAATTTATTAAAACAGTTTATTCTATAAGTGGGCTACGGTGATCACTTACTATCAGGTCAGACGCCTGCACGTTTTTTCTTATTCTATAAAAATATTCTATGAGTTTGGTTTTATTTACCTACCATAATTTAGTTATTTATGATATTCAGAATATGTATTTTAGTTGTAAGGTTGTATAAGTAAAGTTTTATTAAATTAATTCAAGGTATGAATTTGGTTTTATTTGAGATTTATTTAAATTTTAGGTATCAACAATCTATTCAGTAGAAAGATTTGCATATAATAATTGTTAAGTAAGGTGAAGTAATTACTAGAATATGTATTTATTATCATCCCTGATATGCCAAGAACCTAAGTTTATTGTCTTGCATATCAGTCAATTCAGAAACAAAAAGAGAAAATTTAGTTTTATTTGCAACACATTGTATTTAGATAAATTTATTAGAATAGCTATTATCTATATAACTGTGATAGAAAGTCATAGTATGACTGTAGTTTTATTCAATATATTTATGTCAATTTAGATTGCATTTGAGACATTACTTAGTAAAATTTTGTATTTAGTCAGTCGTTAAAATAAAAGAAGTTAAATACTGAGATAAGTATTAACTAAGAAACTTTGATATGTCATAAGTATAATCTATGTATATCAATAAGTTCAGAGACAGCAAGTAAGAGTTTAGATTTATAACGACATTTACAAAATTTACAGTTCAGTTGAACATTTGAGTATAGTATTCTCCGTTGCAAGTTTTTAGAAAATTTCAAGTTATAAGATAGTGCCACTTCATATGCAAATTCAGCTTTTTGCATAGATAGAAAGTAAATGTGCAGACCCATGATTATTGGAGTGAATATGTACTTGACCTATACCCAATGACAACAGTGTCATACAAGGTCAATGAAGGTTAGTTAGTAAGTACAAAATATTTCAGAAAAAAAAATGTGGGTACATAGAAATATGGTATGTGTGCTATTTATAAGCTGTTTTACAGATTCAATTATATTAAGTGCAAGTTATTAAATTAGAAGGAGATATGTGTAAGATAAAATATATTAAAAAAAACTAAAATTTAATTTTAGAAAAAAAAATATTTAAAATTTCTCGTTGAAGACGATATGGCTGGTTCTATGCCGCCAGAGGGTGTTACCCGTTGGCTATTAGTCGCCTCTTACGACATGCAGCTCTGCAGCAGGCCTATTCTAAATAGTACCCCGAGCCTACACAGGGCTATATGGCTGGTTCTATGCCGCCAGAGGGTGTTACCCGTTGGCTATTAGTCGCCTCTTACGACATGCAGCTCTGCAGCAGGCCTATTCTAAATAGTACCCCGAGCCTACACAGGGCTTGCCAACTTATAATTAACACACACACAAGAAGAACACAATAAAATACAGTTTAGAGAGTACAGAAAATATGTGGCAGAGCCACACCCAAGAAAGTTTGCCACACCAACCTGTCTGATCCTATTTAGTATGGGCGCCAATGTCACCTACCTACCTACGGTTGGTAGAAGGGAGCATAAAAGAAAACAAGAAGGAAAGATTTAGAATTATATTGGGTAGAGAAAAAGGGTCGTGGATTACAGACAGGTGTGGCAATAGCGAGCTTCCTTGTTTGAGAACTTATCTCCGGTCCGCTAGCAACTGAGTTAATGCTCAGCAGCAGGTCTGCCGTGCAGTGGCTCAGCTCCAACACTGCCGCGCCGGTAGGCTGTCCCAGCTAGGCGCTGTAGAGACGTGGAGTTTGGCAGCGGTCTGCGCAGGAGTTCAGGGGACGGCCGGAGTCAGGGGATCAGCCTCGTTAGGTACTGGGCCTGGTAGTGGAAGCCTGGTACAGGAAGCCTGGAGTTGGAAACCCGGTACTGGAAGAACCCTGAAAGGATGTGCTCAGGTCAGAATCCTATCAGTGAAGGTGTTGAGCTGGTGGGTCCATTGTTCCTCTGCTACTGAGCATGGCTAGGAACGCAGAGGTCTCAAGGATGTGACCCGCCCGCAAACAACAGATGCCTGAAGGGCTTAAGTAAAATTGTGTGTTGTGAAGCAACCAAGAAAATACAGAAAAACATAGATAAATAGAGATAGGTTACACAAGATGATATATGCTTATAGCTCGAATAGCTATTAGCAAGGTTAGAACATAGGGAAACACAGTAAATACAATGGGATAACATAGCAAGAATTAAATACACAAGTTAGAGGTTAGTTTTGTGGTAATTATTGGTTAAGCACATATTCACTTACCCGTTAAATGGGGTTTCTTATAGCTTGGATTGAGGTTTAAATTATTTAGAACTGGTATAATAAAGTCTGAGCTCAACAAATTGTAAAGATCTCAGTTAAGTTTATCTTCTGGAGGTCTCATGTAAAGTCAAGCTAGTTTGCCGTTTTGGCGCCTAGCCACTCAACCCCCGGAAGTTTGCTCCGTAATCCATTACCAAATATGGTAATGCTAGTGGTGACTAGACCGTTTAGAATTGAATCCACCAATGGCTTCACTTTTATTTTACTAATTTAAAATTACAACGTGCTTCTGCATTAGAAAATCGGAAGTAAAAACTATAACGGTGGCCATGTTGACACTTGACAGCTGTAACAAGCCAGTTCTGTCAGTTACTATATATGGACCTATAGTTATTTTATTGTAATTTAGACCTATTAAAATTCGTTATTTATTTTAAGATATTATTATTATTTATTTAGCAAGATATACTTAATATGAAAATATTATTTTACTTATTGCAACACATCACCAGATTTTTGGTTTAAGAATAGGCGACCTCTCTCGGATCATTGATGTACTACTTCAGCGAGCAAGGCGTTCACAATTGTATTGAGATCTCTTTGAGAACGGATAGATATTCTATTCTGCTCCTAATGGTAGATACATGGTTAGATGGCGCTAGTAGTAAATTAAGTAATATTTGTTCACCGTTCAGGAAGGTGACACCGTTTTTGAGTTACACTCCAATAACAGGAAAGTGTTTTCCTATTTTGATGATAGTATAATTATTGAATAGGCAACAGAACGAGGTATGAAGAATAATGAAAAGTTTATTTACTAGTTTTGATGGAAAAATATTTTTATACATTACACAATATCTATAATGAAAATAAAATGTATCTCAACTAGATAAAAGATCGTATAAAAAGAAAGTGAACGCAAAAAACCAACATTACGCGGTGTTCCCAGGCGGTCACCCATCCAAGTACTGACCGCGCCCGACGTTGCTTAACTTCGGTGATCGGACGAGAACCGGTGTTTTCAACGTGGTATGAACGTTGGCGACATATTCTGCCAATCGGATTTTCTGTTCGCACCTACTTAACCATCATGTCATGGTGTAATTTGATTTCATTTTCGTGACGTCAGATAGAGGGATGGAATTCAATACGAATCTGTTAGAGATCCTTAGAACACGTTATCCAACTCCATTTTGCTGTATATTATTATATTATATTTCATTGCATCTCTCTCTGACAAGTAAAAGATCGTGAAAAACGCGGAAGTGGTCTACGCGGCACTCTCTATTACCTTTGCTGCGTCACCGGGTACAAAAATCATATTATATACATTTTAAACGAACCATTAAATGCAAACAAATATTCACATAACACAATTTCAAAACTAAAATAATTAGTACCTAACCAAACCGACACGTAAGTTTAGTCATGAACAGCAAAAAACCAACATTACGCGGTGTTCCCAGGCGGTCACCCATCCAAGTACTGACCGCGCCCGACGTTGCTTAACTTCGGTGATCGGACGAGAACCGGTGTTTTCAACGTGGTATGAACGTTGGCGACAATGAGTGTATAACGGATTTTCTGTTCGTACCTATATATAACGACCATTTTATTACATTGATTTTAACTCAGTGACCTCAGGTAAGGGTTTGTTGAACGTTAGCGGCATAGAGATCCTTTCGAGCAAATTAATGAGCTCCATAATGACATACCTATCTGCAATCACGTTTTGGTGCACCTACCTCTGACAAGTTCAATATCGTGAGGAAAGCGAGAGTGGGGTAGCACTCGACACCGGGTAGGTACTACAAACATAAATCTGCATTATCCATACCTGAACGAATCGCTAAATTACCTAGGTAGTGCCAATATGCAAATTATGCAATGCTTTCAAAAAAAAAAAACGAGATTCGGATAGCAATCATTTGATATTCATTCTGGACACGTATTAGAGAGGTGATAGGTATATTAGATATTATGTAGTCTACAAGATATACATGCTAGATGGATGGAATCATTGATGGGGGACGGCGCGAACGCAGTCCCCACTACCAAAAATAACACGTCCGAGTTATCCACATTAGGGATAATCGCAGAGGTCAACCCGTCCGCAGTGCAATGGAGAGGCCTCGCTCTGGGGGAACCGCCTTCATGATCACGGTGTCCCCTACGCCAGGTAAGTATGATTACATAAATGCGCACAAATCCCCTCACGAACCACCGAAGAATCTCGTCAACGCGATTCAGAATTGAGTCCAGCTTGTGACCATGCACCATCTAGCGCCACTGTGAGGAACTAAATAAGCGAACGGCAACGCACGGACAAACCAAAACACTGCTCATAGCTATAGCCTCAGGCTGACCGCGACGACAAACCATACTATACCAGTACACCAGATTTAACACTACCCAGCAGATGGCGCAATGTTAAATAGTTATATCTCGAATATCCACAATTTCTTTTAACCGACTTCCAAAAAGGAGGATGTTCACATTGCTACGTGTTAGTTTTTTCTTTTATATTTCTTACTTCAGAACTCTCGACTAGTTGAACCGATTTTGCTGTTTCTTTTTTTTTTCAGCTGGTGCTTCCCCTGTGGTCCCATTTAAATTGCATCAAAATCAATCAAGCCGTTTTTGAGTTACACTCCAATAACAGGAAAGTGTTTTCCTATTTTGATGATAATATAATTATTGAATAGGCAACAGAACGAGGTATGAAGAATAATGAAAAGTTTATTTACTAGTTTTGATGGAAAAATATTTTTATACATTACACAATATCTATAATGAAAATAAAATGTATCTCAACTAGATAAAAGATCGTATAAAAAGAAAGTGAACGCAAAAAACCAACATTACGCGGTGTTCCCAGGCGGTCACCCATCCAAGTACTGACCGCGCCCGACGTTGCTTAACTTCGGTGATCGGACGAGAACCGGTGTTTTCAACGTGGTATGAACGTTGGCGACATATTCTGCGAATCGGATTTTCTGTTCGCACCTACTTAACCATCATGTCATGGTGTAATTTGATTTCATTTTCGTGACGTCAGATAGAGGGATGGAATTCAATACGAATCTGTTAGAGATCCTTAGAACACGTTATCCAACTCCATTTTGCTGTATATTATTATATTATATTTCATTGCATCTCTCTCTGACAAGTAAAAGATCGTGAAAAACGCGGAAGTGGTCTACGCGGCACTCTCTATTACCTTTGCTGCGTCACCGGGTACAAAAATCATATTATATACATTTTAAACGAACCATTAAATGCAAACAAATATTCACACAACACAATTTCAAAACTAAAATAATTAGTACCTAACCAAACCGATACGTAAGTTTAGTCATGAACAACAAAAAACCAACATTACGCGGTGTTCCCAGGCGGTCACCCATCCAAGTACTGACCGCGCCCGACGTTGCTTAACTTCGGTGATCGGACGAGAACCGGTGTTTTCAACGTGGTATGAACGTTGGCGACAATGAGTGTAAAACGGATTTTCTGTTCGTACCTATATATAACGACCATTTTATTACATTGATTTTAACTCAGTGACCTCAGGTAAGGGTTTGTTGAACGTTAGCGGCATAGAGATCCTTTCGAGCAAATTAATGAGCTCCATAATGACATACCTATCTGCAATCACGTTTTGGTGCACCTACCTCTGACAAGTTCAATATCGTGAGGAAAGCGAGAGTGGGGTAGCACTCGACACCGGGTAGGTACTACAAACATATATCTGCATTATCCATACCTGAACGAATCGCTAAATTACTTAGGTAGTGCCAATATGCAAATTATGCAATGCTTTCAAAAAAAAAAACGAGATTCGGATAGCAATCATTTGATATTCATTCTGGACACGTATTAGAGAGGTGATAGGTATATTAGATATTATGTAGTCTACAAGATATACATGCTAGATGGATGGAATCATTGATGGGGGACGGCGCGAACGCAGTCCCCACTACCAAAAATAACACGTCCGAGTTATCCACATTAGGGATAATCGCAGAGGTCAACCCGTCCGCAGTGCAATGGAGAGGCCTCGCTCTGGGGGAACCGCCTTCATGATCACGGTGTCCCCTACGCCAGGTAAGTATGATTACATAAATGCGCACAAATCCCCTCACGAACCACCGAAGAATCTCGTCAACGCGATTCAGAATTGAGTCTAGCTGGTGACCATGCACCATCTAGCGCCACTGTGAGGAACTAAATAAGCGAACGGCAACGCACGGACAAACCAAAACACTGCTCATAGCTCTAGCCTCAGGCTGACCCCGACGACAAACCATACTATACCAGTACACCAGATTTAACACTACCCAGCAGATGGCGCAATGTTAAATAGTTATATCTCGAATATCCACAATTTCTTTTAACCGACTTCCAAAAAGGAGGAGGTTCACATTGCGACGTGTTATTTTTTTCTTTTATGTTTCTTACTTCAGAACTCTCGACTAGTTGAACCGATTTTGCTGTTTCTTTTTTTTTTCAGCTGGTGCTTCCCCTGTGGTCCCATTTAAATTGCATCAAAATCAATCAAGCCGTTTTTGAGTTACACTCCAATAACAGGAAAGTGTTTTCCTATTTTGATGATAGTATAATTATTGAATAGGCAACAGAACGAGGTATGAAGAATAATGAAAAGTTTATTTAAGTACTAGTTTTGATAGAAAAATATTTTTATACATTACACAATATCTATAATGAAAATAAAATGTATCTCAACTAGATAAAAGATCGTATAAAAAGAAAGTGAACGCAAAAAACCAACATTACGCGGTGTTCCCAGGCGGTCACCCATCCAAGTACTGACCGCGCCCGACGTTGCTTAACTTCGGTGATCGGACGAGAACCGGTGTTTTCAACGTGGTATGAACGTTGGCGACATATTCTGCGAATCGGATTTTCTGTTCGCACCTACTTAACCATCATGTCATGGTGTAATTTGATTTCATTTTCGTGACGTCAGATAGAGGGATGGAATTCAATACGAATCTGTTAGAGATCCTTAGAACACGTTATCCAACTCCATTTTGCTGTATATTATTATATTATATTTCATTGCATCTCTCTCTGACAAGTAAAAGATCGTGAAAAACGCGGAAGTGGTCTACGCGGCACTCTCTATTACCTTTGCTGCGTCACCGGGTACAAAAATCATATTATATGCATTTTAAACGAATCATTAAATGCAAACAAATATTCACACAACACAATTTCAAAACTAAAATAATTAGTACCTAACCAAACCGATACGTAAGTTTAGTCATGAACAACAAAAAACCAACATTACGCGGTGTTCCCAGGCGGTCACCCATCCAAGTACTGACCGCGCCCGACGTTGCTTAACTTCGGTGATCGGACGAGAACCGGTGTTTTCAACGTGGTATGAACGTTGGCGACAATGAGTGTAAAACGGATTTTCTGTTCGTACCTATATATAACGACCATTTTATTACATTGATTTTAACTCAGTGACCTCAGGTAAGGGTTTGTTGAACGTTAGCAGCATAGAGATCCTTTCGAGCAAATTAATGAGCTCCATAATGACATACCTATCTGCAATCACGTTTTGGTGCACCTACCTCTGACAAGTTCAATATCGTGAGGAAAGCGAGAGTGGGGTAACACTCGACACCGGGTAGGTACTACAAACATAAATCTGCATTATCTATACCTGAACGAATCGCTAAATTACCTAGGTAGTGCCAATATGCAAATTATGCAATGCTTTCAAAAAAAAAACGAGATTCGGATAGCAATCATTTGATATTCATTCTGGACACGTATTAGACAAGTGATAGGTATATTAGATATTATGTAGTCTACAAAATATACATGCTAGATGGATGGAATCATTGATGGGGGACGGCGCGAACGCAGTCCCCACTACCAAAAATAACACGTCCGAGTTATCCACATTAGGGATAATCGCAGAGGTCAACCCGTCCGCAGTGCAATGGAGAGGCCTCGCTCTGGGGGAACCGCCTTCATGATCACGGTGTCCCCTACGCCAGGTAAGTATGATTACATAAATGCGCACAAATCCCCTCACGAACCACCGAAGAATCTCGTCAACGCGATTCAGAATTGAGTCCAGCTGGTGACCATGCACCATCTAGCGCCACTGTGAGGAACTAAATAAGCGAACGGCAACGCACGGACAAACCAAAACACTGCTCATGGCTCTAGCCTCAGGCTGACCCCGACGACAAACCATACTATACCAGTACACCAGATTTAACACTACCCAGCAGATGGCGCAATGTTAAATAGTTATATCTCGAATATCCACAATTTCTTTTAACCGACTTCCAAAAAGGAGGAGGTTCACATTGCGACGTGTTATTTTTTCTTTTATGTTTCTTACTTCAGAACTCTCGACTAGTTGAACCGATTTTGCTGTTTCTTTTTTTTTTCAGCTGGTGCTTCCCCTGTGGTCCCATTTAAATTGCATCAAAATCAATCAAGCCGTTTTTGAGTTACACTCCAATAACAGGAAAGTGTTTTCCTATTTTGATGATAATATAATTATTGAATAGGCAACAGAACGAGGTATGAAGAATAATGAAAAGTTTATTTAAGTACTAGTTTTGATAGAAAAATATTTTTATACATTACACAATATCTATAATGAAAATAAAATGTATCTCAACTAGATAAAAGATCGTATAAAAAGAAAGTGAACGCAAAAAACCAACATTACGCGGTGTTCCCAGGCGGTCACCCATCCAAGTACTGACCGCGCCCGACGTTGCTTAACTTCGGTGATCGGACGAGAACCGGTGTTTTCAACGTGGTATGAACGTTGGCGACATATTCTGCGAATCGGATTTTCTGTTCGCACCTACTTAACCATCATGTCATGGTGTAATTTGATGTCATTTTCGTGACGTCAGATAGAGGGATGGAATTCAATACGAATCTGTTAGAGATCCTTAGAACACGTTATCCAACTCCATTTTGCTGTATATTATTATATTATATTTCATTGCATCTCTCTCTGACAAGTAAAAGATCGTGAAAAACGCGGAAGTGGTCTACGCGGCACTCTCTATTACCTTTGCTGCGTCACCGGGTACAAAAATCATATTATATACATTTTAAACGAACCATTAAATGCAAACAAATATTCACACAACACATTTTCAAAACTAAAATAATTAGTACCTAACCAAACCGATACGTAAGTTTAGTCATGAACAGCAAAAAACCAACATTACGCGGTGTTCCCAGGCGGTCACCCATCCAAGTACTGACCGCGCCCGACGTTGCTTAACTTCGGTGATCGGACGAGAACCGGTGTTTTCAACGTGGTATGAACGTTGGCGACAATGAGTGTAAAACGGATTTTCTGTTCGTACCTATATATAACGACCATTTTATTACATTGATTTTAACTCAGTGACCTCAGGTAAGGGTTTGTTGAACGTTAGCGGCATAGAGATCCTTTCGAGCAAATTAATGAGCTCCATAATGACATACCTATCTGCAATCACGTTTTGGTGCACATACCTCTGACAAGTTCAATATCGTGAGGAAAGCGAGAGTGGGGTAGCACTCGACACCGGGTAGGTACTACAAACATAAATCTGCATTATCCATACCTGAACGAATCGCTAAATTACCTAGGTAGTGCCAATATGCAAATTATGCAATGCTTTCAAAAAAAAAAAAACGAGATTCGGATAGCAATCATTTGATATTCATTCTGGACACGTATTAGAGAGGTGATAGGTATATTAGATATTATGTAGTCTACAAGATATACATGCTAGATGGATGGAATCATTGATGGGGGACGGCGCGAACGCAGTCCCCACTACCAAAAATAACACGTCCGAGTTATCCACATTAGGGATAATCGCAGAGGTCAACCCGTCCGCAGTGCAATGGAGAGGCCTCGCTCTGGGGGAACCGCCTTCATGATCACGGTGTCCCCTACGCCAGGTAAGTATGATTACATAAATGCGCACAAATCCCCTCACGAACCACCGAAGAATCTCGTCAACGCGATTCAGAATTGAGTCCAGCTGGTGACCATGCACCATCTAGCGCCACTGTGAGGAACTAAATAAGCGAACGGCAACGCACGGACAAACCAAAACACTGCTCATAGCTCTAGCCTCAGGCTGACCGCGACGACAAACCATACTATACCAGTACACCAGATTTAACACTACCCAGCAGATGGCGCAATGTTAAATAGTTATATCTCGAATATCCACAATTTCTTTTAACCGACTTCCAAAAAGGAGGATGTTCATATTGCTACGTGTTATTTTTTTCTTTTATATTTCTTACTTCAGAACTCTCGACTAGTTGAACCGATTTTGCTGTTTCTTTTTTTTTTCAGCTGGTGCTTCCCCTGTGGTCCCATTTAAATTGCATCAAAATCAATCAAGCCGTTTTTGAGTTACACTCCAATAACAGGAAAGTGTTTTCCTATTTTGATGATAGTATAATTATTGAATAGGCAACAGAACGAGGTATGAAGAATAATGAAAAGTTTATTTACTAGTTTTGATGGAAAAATATTTTTATACATTACACAATATCTATAATGAAAATAAAATGTATCTCAACTAGATAAAAGATCGTATAAAAAGAAAGTGAACGCAAAAAACCAACATTACGCGGTGTTCCCAGGCGGTCACCCATCCAAGTACTGACCGCGCCCGACGTTGCTTAACTTCGGTGATCGGACGAGAACCGGTGTTTTCAACGTGGTATGAACGTTGGCGACATATTCTGCGAATCGGATTTTCTGTTCGCACCTACTTAACCATCATGTCATGGTGTAATTTGATGTCATTTTCGTGACGTCAGATAGAGGGATGGAATTCAATACGAATCTGTTAGAGATCCTTAGAACACGTTATCCAACTCCATTTTGCTGTATATTATTATATTATATTTCATTGCATCTCTCTCTGACAAGTAAAAGATCGTGAAAAACGCGGAAGTGGTCTACGCGGCACTCTCTATTACCTTTGCTGCGTCACCGGGTACAAAAATCATATTATATACATTTTAAACGAACCATTAAATGCAAACAAATATTCACACAACACAATTTCAAAACTAAAATAATTAGTACCTAACCAAACCGATACGTAAGTTTAGTCATGAACAGCAAAAAACCAACATTACGCGGTGTTCCCAGGCGGTCACCCATCCAAGTACTGACCGCGCCCGACGTTGCTTAACTTCGGTGATCGGACGAGAACCGGTGTTTTCAACGTGGTATGAACGTTGGCGACAATGAGTGTAAAACGGATTTTCTGTTCGTACCTATATATAACGACCATTTTATTACATTGATTTTAACTCAGTGACCTCAGGTAAGGGTTTGTTGAACGTTAGCGGCATAGAGATCCTTTCGAGCAAATTAATGAGCTCCATAATGACATACCTATCTGCAATCACGTTTTGGTGCACATACCTCTGACAAGTTCAATATCGTGAGGAAAGCGAGAGTGGGGTAGCACTCGACACCGGGTAGGTACTACAAACATAAATCTGCATTATCCATACCTGAACGAATCGCTAAATTACCTAGGTAGTGCCAATATGCAAATTAAGCAATGCTTTCAAAAAAAAAAAAAACGAGATTCGGATAGCAATCATTTGATATTCATTCTGGACACGTATTAGAGAGGTGATAGGTATATTAGATATTATGTAGTCTACAAGATATACATGCTAGATGGATGGAATCATTGATGGGGGACGGCGCGAACGCAGTCCCCACTACCAAAAATAACACGTCCGAGTTATCCACATTAGGGATAATCGCAGAGGTCAACCCGTCCGCAGTGCAATGGAGAGGCCTCGCTCTGGGGGAACCGCCTTCATGATCACGGTGTCCCCTACGCCAGGTAAGTATGATTACATAAATGCGCACAAATCCCCTCACGAACCACCGAAGAATCTCGTCAACGCGATTCAGAATTGAGTCCAGCTGGTGACCATGCACCATCTAGCGCCACTGTGAGGAACTAAATAAGCGAACGGCAACGCACGGACAAACCAAAACACTGCTCATAGCTCTAGCCTCAGGCTGACCGCGACGACAAACCATACTATACCAGTACACCAGATTTAACACTACTCAGCAGATGGCGCAATGTTAAATAGTTATATCTCGAATATCCACAATTTCTTTTAACCGACTTCCAAAAAGGAGGATGTTCATATTGCTACGTGTTATTTTTTTCTTTTATATTTCTTACTTCAGAACTCTCGACTAGTTGAACCGATTTTGCTGTTTCTTTTTTTTTTCAGCTGGTGCTTCCCCTGTGGTCCCATTTAAATTGCATCAAAATCAATCAAGCCGTTTTTGAGTTACACTCCAATAACAGGAAAGTGTTTTCCTATTTTGATGATAGTATAATTATTGAATAGGCAACAGAACGAGGTATGAAGAATAATGAAAAGTTTATTTACTAGTTTTGATGGAAAAATATTTTTATACATTACACAATATCTATAATGAAAATAAAATGTATCTCAACTAGATAAAAGATCGTATAAAAAGAAAGTGAACGCAAAAAACCAACATTACGCGGTGTTCCCAGGCGGTCACCCATCCAAGTACTGACCGCGCCCGACGTTGCTTAACTTCGGTGATCGGACGAGAACCGGTGTTTTCAACGTGGTATGAACGTTGGCGACATATTCTGCGAATCGGATTTTCTGTTCGCACCTACTTAACCATCATGTCATGGTGTAATTTGATGTCATTTTCGTGACGTCAGATAGAGGGATGGAATTCAATACGAATCTGTTAGAGATCCTTAGAACACGTTATCCAACTCCATTTTGCTGTATATTATTATATTATATTTCATTGCATCTCTCTCTGACAAGTAAAAGATCGTGAAAAACGCGGAAGTGGTCTACGCGGCACTCTCTATTACCTTTGCTGCGTCACCGGGTACAAAAATCATATTATATACATTTTAAACGAACCATTAAATGCAAACAAATATTCACATAACACAATTTCAAAACTAAAATAATTAGTACCTAACCAAACCGACACGTAAGTTTAGTCATGAACAGCAAAAAACCAACATTACGCGGTGTTCCCAGGCGGTCACCCATCCAAGTACTGACCGCGCCCGACGTTGCTTAACTTCGGTGATCGGACGAGAACCGGTGTTTTCAACGTGGTATGAACGTTGGCGACAATGAGTGTAAAACGGATTTTCTGTTCGTACCTATATATAACGACCATTTTATTACATTGATTTTAACTCAGTGACCTCAGGTAAGGGTTTGTTGAACGTTAGCGGCATAGAGATCCTTTCGAGCAAATTAATGAGCTCCATAATGACATACCTATCTGCAATCACGTTTTGGTGCACCTACCTCTGACAAGTTCAATATCGTGAGGAAAGCGAGAGTGGGGTAGCACTCGACACCGGGTAGGTACTACAAACATAAATCTGCATTATCCATACCTGAACGAATCGCTAAATTACCTAGGTAGTGCCAATATGCAAATTATGCAATGCTTTCAAAAAAAAAAAAACGAGATTCGGATAGCAATCATTTGATATTCATTCTGGACACGTATTAGAGAGGTGATAGGTATATTAGATATTATGTAGTCTACAAGATATACATGCTAGATGGATGGAATCATTGATGGGGGACGGCGCGAACGCAGTCCCCACTACCAAAAATAACACGTCCGAGTTATCCACATTAGGGATAATCGCAGAGGTCAACCCGTCCGCAGTGCAATGGAGAGGCCTCGCTCTGGGGGAACCGCCTTCATGATCACGGTGTCCCCTACGCCAGGTAAGTATGATTACATAAATGCGCACAAATCCCCTCACGAACCACCGAAGAATCTCGTCAACGCGATTCAGAATTGAGTCCAGCTTGTGACCATGCACCATCTAGCGCCACTGTGAGGAACTAAATAAGCGAACGGCAACGCACGGACAAACCAAAACACTGCTCATAGCTATAGCCTCAGGCTGACCGCGACGACAAACCATACTATACCAGTACACCAGATTTAACACTACCCAGCAGATGGCGCAATGTTAAATAGTTATATCTCGAATATCCACAATTTCTTTTAACCGACTTCCAAAAAGGAGGATGTTCACATTGCTACGTGTTAGTTTTTTCTTTTATATTTCTTACTTCAGAACTCTCGACTAGTTGAACCGATTTTGCTGTTTCTTTTTTTTTTCAGCTGGTGCTTCCCCTGTGGTCCCATTTAAATTGCATCAAAATCAATCAAGCCGTTTTTGAGTTACACTCCAATAACAGGAAAGTGTTTTCCTATTTTGATGATAGTATAATTATTGAATAGGCAACAGAACGAGGTATGAAGAATAATGAAAAGTTTATTTACTAGTTTTGATGGAAAAATATTTTTATACATTACACAATATCTATAATGAAAATAAAATGTATCTCAACTAGATAAAAGATCGTATAAAAAGAAAGTGAACGCAAAAAACCAACATTACGCGGTGTTCCCAGGCGGTCACCCATCCAAGTACTGACCGCGCCCGACGTTGCTTAACTTCGGTGATCGGACGAGAACCGGTGTTTTCAACGTGGTATGAACGTTGGCGACATATTCTGCGAATCGGATTTTCTGTTCGCACCTACTTAACCATCATGTCATGGTGTAATTTGATTTCATTTTCGTGACGTCAGATAGAGGGATGGAATTCAATACGAATCTGTTAGAGATCCTTAGAACACGTTATCCAACTCCATTTTGCTGTATATTATTATATTATATTTCATTGCATCTCTCTCTGACAAGTAAAAGATCGTGAAAAACGCGGAAGTGGTCTACGCGGCACTCTCTATTACCTTTGCTGCGTCACCGGGTACAAAAATCATATTATATACATTTTAAACGAACCATTAAATGCAAACAAATATTCACACAACACAATTTCAAAACTAAAATAATTAGTACCTAACCAAACCGATACGTAAGTTTAGTCATGAACAACAAAAAACCAACATTACGCGGTGTTCCCAGGCGGTCACCCATCCAAGTACTGACCGCGCCCGACGTTGCTTAACTTCGGTGATCGGACGAGAACCGGTGTTTTCAACGTGGTATGAACGTTGGCGACAATGAGTGTAAAACGGATTTTCTGTTCGTACCTATATATAACGACCATTTTATTACATTGATTTTAACTCAGTGACCTCAGGTAAGGGTTTGTTGAACGTTAGCAGCATAGAGATCCTTTCGAGCAAATTAATGAGCTCCATAATGACATACCTATCTGCAATCACGTTTTGGTGCACCTACCTCTGACAAGTTCAATATCGTGAGGAAAGCGAGAGTGGGGTAACACTCGACACCGGGTAGGTACTACAAACATAAATCTGCATTATCTATACCTGAACGAATCGCTTAATTACCTAGGTAGTGCCAATATGCGAAAAATGCAATGCTTTCAAAAAAAAACGAGATTCCGATAGCAATCATTTGATATTCATTCTGGACACGTATTAGAGAAGTGATAGGTATATTAGATATTATGTAGTCTACAAAATATACATGCTAGATGGATGGAATCATTGATGGGGGACGGCGCGAACGCAGTCCCCACTACCAAAAATAACACGTCCGAGTTATCCACATTAGGGATAATCGCAGAGGTCAACCCGTCCGCACTCCGCAGTGCAATGGAGAGGCCTCGCTCTGGGGGAACCGCCTTCATGATCACGGTGTCCCCTACGCCAGGTAAGTATGATTACATAAATGCGCACAAATCCCCTCACGAACCACCGAAGAATCTCGTCAACGCGATTCAGAATTGAGTCCAGCTGGTGACCATGCACCATCTAGCGCCACTGTGAGGAACTAAATAAGCGAACGGCAACGCACGGACAAACCAAAACACTGCTCATAGCTCTAGCCTCAGGCTGACCCCGACGACAAACCATACTATACCAGTACACCAGATTTAACACTACCCAGCAGATGGCGCAATGTTAAATAGTTATATCTCGAATATCCACAATTTCTTTTAACCGACTTCCAAAAAGGAGGAGGTTCACATTGCGACGTGTTATTTTTTCTTTTATGTTTCTTACTTCAGAACTCTCGACTAGTTGAACCGATTTTGCTGTTTCTTTTTTTTTTCAGCTGGTGCTTCCCCTGTGGTCCCATTTAAATTGCATCAAAATCAATCAAGCCGTTTTTGAGTTACACTCCAATAACAGGAAAGTGTTTTCCTATTTTGATGATAGTATAATTATTGAATAGGCAACAGAACGAGGTATGAAGAATAATGAAAAGTTTATTTACTAGTTTTGATGGAAAAATATTTTTATACATTACACAATATCTATAATGAAAATAAAATGTATCTCAACTAGATAAAAGATCGTATAAAAAGAAAGTGAACGCAAAAAACCAACATTACGCGGTGTTCCCAGGCGGTCACCCATCCAAGTACTGACCGCGCCCGACGTTGCTTAACTTCGGTGATCGGACGAGAACCGGTGTTTTCAACGTGGTATGAACGTTGGCGACATATTCTGCGAATCGGATTTTCTGTTCGCACCTACTTAACCATCATGTCATGGTGTAATTTGATTTCATTTTCGTGACGTCAGATAGAGGGATGGAATTCAATACGAATCTGTTAGAGATCCTTAGAACACGTTATCCAACTCCATTTTGCTGTATATTATTATATTATATTTCATTGCATCTCTCTCTGACAAGTAAAAGATCGTGAAAAACGCGGAAGTGGTCTACGCGGCACTCTCTATTACCTTTGCTGCGTCACCGGGTACAAAAATCATATTATATACATTTTAAACGAACCATTAAATGCAAACAAATATTCACACAACACAATTTCAAAACTAAAATAATTAGTACCTAACCAAACCGATACGTAAGTTTAGTCATGAACAACAAAAAACCAACATTACGCGGTGTTCCCAGGCGGTCACCCATCCAAGTACTGACCGCGCCCGACGTTGCTTAACTTCGGTGATCGGACGAGAACCGGTGTTTTCAACGTGGTATGAACGTTGGCGACAATGAGTGTAAAACGGATTTTCTGTTCGTACCTATATATAACGACCATTTTATTACATTGATTTTAACTCAGTGACCTCAGGTAAGGGTTTGTTGAACGTTAGCGGCATAGAGATCCTTTCGAGCAAATTAATGAGCTCCATAATGACATACCTATCTGCAATCACGTTTTGGTGCACCTACCTCTGACAAGTTCAATATCGTGAGGAAAGCGAGAGTGGGGTAGCACTCGACACCGGGTAGGTACTACAAACATAAATCTGCATTATCCATACCTGAACGAATCGCTAAATTACTTAGGTAGTGCCAATATGCAAATTATGCAATGCTTTCAAAAAAAAAAACGAGATTCGGATAGCAATCATTTGATATTCATTCTGGACACGTATTAGAGAGGTGATAGGTATATTAGATATTATGTAGTCTACAAGATATACATGCTAGATGGATGGAATCATTGATGGGGGACGGCGCGAACGCAGTCCCCACTACCAAAAATAACACGTCCGAGTTATCCACATTAGGGATAATCGCAGAGGTCAACCCGTCCGCAGTGCAATGGAGAGGCCTCGCTCTGGGGGAACCGCCTTCATGATCACGGTGTCCCCTACGCCAGGTAAGTATGATTACATAAATGCGCACAAATCCCCTCACGAACCACCGAAGAATCTCGTCAACGCGATTCAGAATTGAGTCCAGCTGGTGACCATGCACCATCTAGCGCCACTGTGAGGAACTAAATAAGCGAACGGCAACGCACGGACAAACCAAAACACTGCTCATAGCTCTAGCCTCAGGCTGACCCCGACGACAAACCATACTATACCAGTACACCAGATTTAACACTACCCAGCAGATGGCGCAATGTTAAATAGTTATATCTCGAATATCCACAATTTCTTTTAACCGACTTCCAAAAAGGAGGAGGTTCACATTGCGACGTGTTATTTTTTTCTTTTATGTTTCTTACTTCAGAACTCTCGACTAGTTGAACCGATTTTGCTGTTTCTTTTTTTTTTCAGCTGGTGCTTCCCCTGTGGTCCCATTTAAATTGCATCAAAATCAATCAAGCCGTTTTTGAGTTACACTCCAATAACAGGAAAGTGTTTTCCTATTTTGATGATAGTATAATTATTGAATAGGCAACAGAACGAGGTATGAAGAATAATGAAAAGTTTATTTAAGTACTAGTTTTGATAGAAAAATATTTTTATACATTACACAATATCTATAATGAAAATAAAATGTATCTCAACTAGATAAAAGATCGTATAAAAAGAAAGTGAACGCAAAAAACCAACATTACGCGGTGTTCCCAGGCGGTCACCCATCCAAGTACTGACCGCGCCCGACGTTGCTTAACTTCGGTGATCGGACGAGAACCGGTGTTTTCAACGTGGTATGAACGTTGGCGACATATTCTGCGAATCGGATTTTCTGTTCGCACCTACTTAACCATCATGTCATGGTGTAATTTGATTTCATTTTCGTGACGTCAGATAGAGGGATGGAATTCAATACGAATCTGTTAGAGATCCTTAGAACACGTTATCCAACTCCATTTTGCTGTATATTATTATATTATATTTCATTGCATCTCTCTCTGACAAGTAAAAGATCGTGAAAAACGCGGAAGTGGTCTACGCGGCACTCTCTATTACCTTTGCTGCGTCACCGGGTACAAAAATCATATTATATACATTTTAAACGAACCATTAAATGCAAACAAATATTCACACAACACATTTTCAAAACTAAAATAATTAGTACCTAACCAAACCGATATGTAAGTTTAGTCATGAACAGCAAAAAACCAACATTACGCGGTGTTCCCAGGCGGTCACCCATCCAAGTACTGACCGCGCCCGACGTTGCTTAACTTCGGTGATCGGACGAGAACCGGTGTTTTCAACGTGGTATGAACGTTGGCGACAATGAGTGTAAAACGGATTTTCTGTTCGTACCTATATATAACGACCATTTTATTACATTGATTTTAACTCAGTGACCTCAGGTAAGGGTTTGTTGAACGTTAGCGGCATAGAGATCCTTTCGAGCAAATTAATGAGCTCCATAATGACATACCTATCTGCAATCACGTTTTGGTGCACATACCTCTGACAAGTTCAATATCGTGAGGAAAGCGAGAGTGGGGTAGCACTCGACACCGGGTAGGTACTACAAACATAAATCTGCATTATCCATACCTGAACGAATCGCTAAATTACCTAGGTAGTGCCAATATGCAAATTATGCAATGCTTTCAAAAAAAAAAAAACGAGATTCGGATAGCAATCATTTGATATTCATTCTGGACACGTATTAGAGAGGTGATAGGTATATTAGATATTATGTAGTCTACAAGATATACATGCTAGATGGATGGAATCATTGATGGGGGACGGCGCGAACGCAGTCCCCACTACCAAAAATAACACGTCCGAGTTATCCACATTAGGGATAATCGCAGAGGTCAACCCGTCCGCAGTGCAATGGAGAGGCCTCGCTCTGGGGGAACCGCCTTCATGATCACGGTGTCCCCTACGCCAGGTAAGTATGATTACATAAATGCGCACAAATCCCCTCACGAACCACCGAAGAATCTCGTCAACGCGATTCAGAATTGAGTCCAGCTGGTGACCATGCACCATCTAGCGCCACTGTGAGGAACTAAATAAGCGAACGGCAACGCACGGACAAACCAAAACACTGCTCATAGCTCTAGCCTCAGGCTGACCGCGACGACAAACCATACTATACCAGTACACCAGATTTAACACTACCCAGCAGATGGCGCAATGTTAAATAGTTATATCTCGAATATCCACAATTTCTTTTAACCGACTTCCAAAAAGGAGGATGTTCATATTGCTACGTGTTATTTTTTTCTTTTATATTTCTTACTTCAGAACTCTCGACTAGTTGAACCGATTTTGCTGTTTCTTTTTTTTTTCAGCTGGTGCTTCCCCTGTGGTCCCATTTAAATTGCATCAAAATCAATCAAGCCGTTTTTGAGTTACACTCCAATAACAGGAAAGTGTTTTCCTATTTTGATGATAGTATAATTATTGAATAGGCAACAGAACGAGGTATGAAGAATAATGAAAAGTTTATTTACTAGTTTTGATGGAAAAATATTTTTATACATTACACAATATCTATAATGAAAATAAAATGTATCTCAACTAGATAAAAGATCGTATAAAAAGAAAGTGAACGCAAAAAACCAACATTACGCGGTGTTCCCAGGCGGTCACCCATCCAAGTACTGACCGCGCCCGACGTTGCTTAACTTCGGTGATCGGACGAGAACCGGTGTTTTCAACGTGGTATGAACGTTGGCGACATATTCTGCGAATCGGATTTTCTGTTCGCACCTACTTAACCATCATGTCATGGTGTAATTTGATTTCATTTTCGTGACGTCAGATAGAGGGATGGAATTCAATACGAATCTGTTAGAGATCCTTAGAACACGTTATCCAACTCCATTTTGCTGTATATTATTATATTATATTTCATTGCATCTCTCTCTGACAAGTAAAAGATCGTGAAAAACGCGGAAGTGGTCTACGCGGCACTCTCTATTACCTTTGCTGCGTCACCGGGTACAAAAATCATATTATATACATTTTAAACGAACCATTAAATGCAAACAAATATTCACACAACACAATTTCAAAACTAAAATAATTAGTACCTAACCAAACCGATACGTAAGTTTAGTCATGAACAGCAAAAAACCAACATTACGCGGTGTTCCCAGGCGGTCACCCATCCAAGTACTGACCGCGCCCGACGTTGCTTAACTTCGGTGATCGGACGAGAACCGGTGTTTTCAACGTGGTATGAACGTTGGCGACAATGAGTGTAAAACGGATTTTCTGTTCGTACCTATATATAACGACCATTTTATTACATTGATTTTAACTCAGTGACCTCAGGTAAGGGTTTGTTGAACGTTAGCGGCATAGAGATCCTTTCGAGCAAATTAATGAGCTCCATAATGACATACCTATCTGCAATCACGTTTTGGTGCACCTACCTCTGACAAGTTCAATATCGTGAGGAAAGCGAGAGTGGGGTAGCACTCGACACCGGGTAGGTACTACAAACATAAATCTGCATTATCCATACCTGAACGAATCGCTAAATTACCTAGGTAGTGCCAATATGCAAATTATGCAATGCTTTCAAAAAAAAAAACGAGATTCGGATAGCAATCATTTGATATTCATTCTGGACACGTATTAGAGAGGTGATAGGTATATTAGATATTATGTAGTCTACAAGATATACATGCTAGATGGATGGAATCATTGATGGGGGACGGCGCGAACGCAGTCCCCACTACCAAAAATAACACGTCCGAGTTATCCACATTAGGGATAATCGCAGAGGTCAACCCGTCCGCAGTGCAATGGAGAGGCCTCGCTCTGGGGGAACCGCCTTCATGATCACGGTGTCCCCTACGCCAGGTAAGTATGATTACATAAATGCGCACAAATCCCCTCACGAACCACCGAAGAATCTCGTCAACGCGATTCAGAATTGAGTCCAGCTGGTGACCATGCACCATCTAGCGCCACTGTGAGGAACTAAATAAGCGAACGGCAACGCACGGACAAACCAAAACACTGCTCATAGCTCTAGCCTCAGGCTGACCCCGACGACAAACCATACTATACCAGTACACCAGATTTAACACTACCCAGCAGATGGCGCAATGTTAAATAGTTATATCTCGAATATCCACAATTTCTTTTAACCGACTTCCAAAAAGGAGGAGGTTCACATTGCGACGTGTTATTTTTTTCTTTTATGTTTCTTACTTCAGAACTCTCGACTAGTTGAACCGATTTTGCTGTTTCTTTTTTTTTTCAGCTGGTGCTTCCCCTGTGGTCCCATTTAAATTGCATCAAAATCAATCAAGCCGTTTTTGAGTTACACTCCAATAACAGGAAAGTGTTTTCCTATTTTGATGATAATATAATTATTGAATAGGCAACAGAACGAGGTATGAAGAATAATGAAAAGTTTATTTAAGTACTAGTTTTGATAGAAAAATATTTTTATACATTACACAATATCTATAATGAAAATAAAATGTATCTCAACTAGATAAAAGATCGTATAAAAAGAAAGTGAACGCAAAAAACCAACATTACGCGGTGTTCCCAGGCGGTCACCCATCCAAGTACTGACCGCGCCCGACGTTGCTTAACTTCGGTGATCGGACGAGAACCGGTGTTTTCAACGTGGTATGAACGTTGGCGACATATTCTGCGAATCGGATTTTCTGTTCGCACCTACTTAACCATCATGTCATGGTGTAATTTGATTTCATTTTCGTGACGTCAGATAGAGGGATGGAATTCAATACGAATCTGTTAGAGATCCTTAGAACACGTTATCCAACTCCATTTTGCTGTATATTATTATATTATATTTCATTGCATCTCTCTCTGACAAGTAAAAGATCGTGAAAAACGCGGAAGTGGTCTACGCGGCACTCTCTATTACCTTTGCTGCGTCACCGGGTACAAAAATCATATTATATGCATTTTAAACGAATCATTAAATGCAAACAAATATTCACACAACACAATTTCAAAACTAAAATAATTAGTACCTAACCAAACCGATACGTAAGTTTAGTCATGAACAACAAAAAACCAACATTACGCGGTGTTCCCAGGCGGTCACCCATCCAAGTACTGACCGCGCCCGACGTTGCTTAACTTCGGTGATCGGACGAGAACCGGTGTTTTCAACGTGGTATGAACGTTGGCGACAATGAGTGTAAAACGGATTTTCTGTTCGTACCTATATATAACGACCATTTTATTACATTGATTTTAACTCAGTGACCTCAGGTAAGGGTTTGTTGAACGTTAGCAGCATAGAGATCCTTTCGAGCAAATTAATGAGCTCCATAATGACATACCTATCTGCAATCACGTTTTGGTGCACCTACCTCTGACAAGTTCAATATCGTGAGGAAAGCGAGAGTGGGGTAACACTCGACACCGGGTAGGTACTACAAACATAAATCTGCATTATCTATACCTGAACGAATCGCTAAATTACCTAGGTAGTGCCAATATGCAAATTATGCAATGCTTTCAAAAAAAAAACGAGATTCGGATAGCAATCATTTGATATTCATTCTGGACACGTATTAGAGAAGTGATAGGTATATTAGATATTATGTAGTCTACAAAATATACATGCTAGATGGATGGAATCATTGATGGGGGACGGCGCGAACGCAGTCCCCACTACCAAAAATAACACGTCCGAGTTATCCACATTAGGGATAATCGCAGAGGTCAACCCGTCCGCAGTGCAATGGAGAGGCCTCGCTCTGGGGGAACCGCCTTCATGATCACGGTGTCCCCTACGCCAGGTAAGTATGATTACATAAATGCGCACAAATCCCCTCACGAACCACCGAAGAATCTCGTCAACGCGATTCAGAATTGAGTCCAGCTGGTGACCATGCACCATCTAGCGCCACTGTGAGGAACTAAATAAGCGAACGGCAACGCACGGACAAACCAAAACACTGCTCATGGCTCTAGCCTCAGGCTGACCCCGACGACAAACCATACTATACCAGTACACCAGATTTAACACTACCCAGCAGATGGCGCAATGTTAAATAGTTATATCTCGAATATCCACAATTTCTTTTAACCGACTTCCAAAAAGGAGGAGGTTCACATTGCGACGTGTTATTTTTTCTTTTATGTTTCTTACTTCAGAACTCTCGACTAGTTGAACCGATTTTGCTGTTTCTTTTTTTTTTCAGCTGGTGCTTCCCCTGTGGTCCCATTTAAATTGCATCAAAATCAATCAAGCCGTTTTTGAGTTACACTCCAATAACAGGTAAGTGTTTTCCTATTTTGATGATAATATAATTATTGAATAGGCAACAGAACGAGGTATGAAGAATAATGAAAAGTTTATTTACTAGTTTTGATAGAAAAATATTTTTATACATTACACAATATCTATAATGAAAATAAAATGTATCTCAACTAGATAAAAGATCGTATAAAAAGAAAGTGAACGCAAAAAACCAACATTACGCGGTGTTCCCAGGCGGTCACCCATCCAAGTACTGACCGCGCCCGACGTTGCTTAACTTCGGTGATCGGACGAGAACCGGTGTTTTCAACGTGGTATGAACGTTGGCGACATATTCTGCGAATCGGATTTTCTGTTCGCACCTACTTAACCATCATGTCATGGTGTAATTTGATGTCATTTTCGTGACGTCAGATAGAGGGATGGAATTCAATACGAATCTGTTAGAGATCCTTAGAACACGTTATCCAACTCCATTTTGCTGTATATTATTATATTATATTTCATTGCATCTCTCTCTGACAAGTAAAAGATCGTGAAAAACGCGGAAGTGGTCTACGCGGCACTCTCTATTACCTTTGCTGCGTCACCGGGTACAAAAATCATATTATATACATTTTAAACGAACCATTAAATGCAAACAAATATTCACACAACACATTTTCAAAACTAAAATAATTAGTACCTAACCAAACCGATACGTAAGTTTAGTCATGAACAGCAAAAAACCAACATTACGCGGTGTTCCCAGGCGGTCACCCATCCAAGTACTGACCGCGCCCGACGTTGCTTAACTTCGGTGATCGGACGAGAACCGGTGTTTTCAACGTGGTATGAACGTTGGCGACAATGAGTGTAAAACGGATTTTCTGTTCGTACCTATATATAACGACCATTTTATTACATTGATTTTAACTCAGTGACCTCAGGTAAGGGTTTGTTGAACGTTAGCGGCATAGAGATCCTTTCGAGCAAATTAATGAGCTCCATAATGACATACCTATCTGCAATCACGTTTTGGTGCACATACCTCTGACAAGTTCAATATCGTGAGGAAAGCGAGAGTGGGGTAGCACTCGACACCGGGTAGGTACTACAAACATAAATCTGCATTATCCATACCTGAACGAATCGCTAAATTACCTAGGTAGTGCCAATATGCAAATTATGCAATGCTTTCAAAAAAAAAAAAACGAGATTCGGATAGCAATCATTTGATATTCATTCTGGACACGTATTAGAGAGGTGATAGGTATATTAGATATTATGTAGTCTACAAGATATACATGCTAGATGGATGGAATCATTGATGGGGGACGGCGCGAACGCAGTCCCCACTACCAAAAATAACACGTCCGAGTTATCCACATTAGGGATAATCGCAGAGGTCAACCCGTCCGCAGTGCAATGGAGAGGCCTCGCTCTGGGGGAACCGCCTTCATGATCACGGTGTCCCCTACGCCAGGTAAGTATGATTACATAAATGCGCACAAATCCCCTCACGAACCACCGAAGAATCTCGTCAACGCGATTCAGAATTGAGTCCAGCTGGTGACCATGCACCATCTAGCGCCACTGTGAGGAACTAAATAAGCGAACGGCAACGCACGGACAAACCAAAACACTGCTCATAGCTCTAGCCTCAGGCTGACCGCGACGACAAACCATACTATACCAGTACACCAGATTTAACACTACCCAGCAGATGGCGCAATGTTAAATAGTTATATCTCGAATATCCACAATTTCTTTTAACCGACTTCCAAAAAGGAGGATGTTCATATTGCTACGTGTTATTTTTTTCTTTTATATTTCTTACTTCAGAACTCTCGACTAGTTGAACCGATTTTGCTGTTTCTTTTTTTTTTCAGCTGGTGCTTCCCCTGTGGTCCCATTTAAATTGCATCAAAATCAATCAAGCCGTTTTTGAGTTACACTCCAATAACAGGAAAGTGTTTTCCTATTTTGATGATAGTATAATTATTGAATAGGCAACAGAACGAGGTATGAAGAATAATGAAAAGTTTATTTACTAGTTTTGATGGAAAAATATTTTTATACATTACACAATATCTATAATGAAAATAAAATGTATCTCAACTAGATAAAAGATCGTATAAAAAGAAAGTGAACGCAAAAAACCATCATTACGCGGTGTTCCCAGGCGGTCACCCATCCAAGTACTGACCGCGCCCGACGTTGCTTAACTTCGGTGATCGGACGAGAACCGGTGTTTTCAACGTGGTATGAACGTTGGCGACATATTCTGCGAATCGGATTTTCTGTTCGCACCTACTTAACCATCAATGTCATGGTGTAATTTGATTTCATTTTCGTGACGTCAGATAGAGGGATGGAATTCAATACGAATCTGTTAGAGATCCTTAGAACACGTTATCCAACTCCATTTTGCTGTATATTATTATATTATATTTAATTGCATCTCTCTCTGACAAGTAAAAGATCGTGAAAAACGCGGAAGTGGTCTACGCGGCACTCTCTATTACCTTTGCTGCGTCACCGGGTACAAAAATCATATTATATACATTTTAAACGAACCATTAAATGCAAACAAATATTCACACAACACAATTTCAAAACTAAAATAATTAGTACCTAACCAAACCGATACGTAAGTTTAGTCATGAACAGCAAAAAACCAATATTACGCGGTGTTCCCAGGCGGTCACCCATCCAAGTACTGACCGCGCCCGACGTTGCTTAACTTCGGTGATCGGACGAGAACCGGTGTTTTCAACGTGGTATGAACGTTGGCGACAATGAGTGTAAAACGGATTTTCTGTTCGTACCTATATATAACGACCATTTTATTACATTGATTTTAACTCAGTGACCTCAGGTAAGGGTTTGTTGAACGTTAGCGGCATAGAGATCCTTTCGAGCAAATTAATGAGCTCCATAATGACATACCTATCTGCAATCACGTTTTGGTGCACCTACCTCTGACAAGTTCAATATCGTGAGGAAAGCGAGAGTGGGGTAGCACTCGACACCGGGTAGGTACTACAAACATAAATCTGCATTATCCATACCTGAACGAATCGCTAAATTACCTAGGTAGCGCCAATATGCAAATTATGCAATGCTTTCAAAAAAAAAAAACGAGATTCGGATAGCAATCATTTGATATTCATTCTGGACACGTATTAGAGAGGTGATAGGTATATTAGATATTATGTAGTCTACAAGATATACATGCTAGATGGATGGAATCATTGATGGGGGACGGCGCGAACGCAGTCCCCACTACCAAAAATAACACGTCCGAGTTATCCACATTAGGGATAATCGCAGAGGTCAACCCGTCCGCAGTGCAATGGAGAGGCCTCGCTCTGGGGGAACCGCCTTCATGATCACGGTGTCCCCTACGCCAGGTAAGTATGATTACATAAATGCGCACAAATCCCCTCACGAACCACCGAAGAATCTCGTCAACGCGATTCAGAATTGAGTCCAGCTGGTGACCATGCACCATCTAGCGCCACTGTGAGGAACTAAATAAGCGAACGGCAACGCACGGACAAACCAAAACACTGCTCATAGCTCTAGCCTCAGGCTGACCCCGACGACAAACCATACTATACCAGTACACCAGATTTAACACTACCCAGCAGATGGCGCAATGTTAAATAGTTATATCTCGAATATCCACAATTTCTTTTAACCGACTTCCAAAAAGGAGGAGGTTCACATTGCGACGTGTTATTTTTTTCTTTTATGTTTCTTACTTCAGAACTCTCGACTAGTTGAACCGATTTTGCTGTTTCTTTTTTTTTTCAGCTGGTGCTTCCCCTGTGGTCCCATTTAAATTGCATCAAAATCAATCAAGCCGTTTTTGAGTTACACTCCAATAACAGGAAAGTGTTTTCCTATTTTGATGATAATATAATTATTGAATAGGCAACAGAACGAGGTATGAAGAATAATGAAAAGTTTATTTAAGTACTAGTTTTGATAGAAAAATATTTTTATACATTACACAATATCTATAATGAAAATAAAATGTATCTCAACTAGATAAAAGATCGTATAAAAAGAAAGTGAACGCAAAAAACCAACATTACGCGGTGTTCCCAGGCGGTCACCCATCCAAGTACTGACCGCGCCCGACGTTGCTTAACTTCGGTGATCGGACGAGAACCGGTGTTTTCAACGTGGTATGAACGTTGGCGACATATTCTGCGAATCGGATTTTCTGTTCGCACCTACTTAACCATCATGTCATGGTGTAATTTGATTTCATTTTCGTGACGTCAGATAGAGGGATGGAATTCAATACGAATCTGTTAGAGATCCTTAGAACACGTTATCCAACTCCATTTTGCTGTATATTATTATATTATATTTCATTGCATCTCTCTCTGACAAGTAAAAGATCGTGAAAAACGCGGAAGTGGTCTACGCGGCACTCTCTATTACCTTTGCTGCGTCACCGGGTACAAAAATCATATTATATGCATTTTAAACGAATCATTAAATGCAAACAAATATTCACACAACACAATTTCAAAACTAAAATAATTAGTACCTAACCAAACCGATACGTAAGTTTAGTCATGAACAACAAAAAACCAACATTACGCGGTGTTCCCAGGCGGTCACCCATCCAAGTACTGACCGCGCCCGACGTTGCTTAACTTCGGTGATCGGACGAGAACCGGTGTTTTCAACGTGGTATGAACGTTGGCGACAATGAGTGTAAAACGGATTTTCTGTTCGTACCTATATATAACGACCATTTTATTACATTGATTTTAACTCAGTGACCTCAGGTAAGGGTTTGTTGAACGTTAGCAGCATAGAGATCCTTTCGAGCAAATTAATGAGCTCCATAATGACATACCTATCTGCAATCACGTTTTGGTGCACCTACCTCTGACAAGTTCAATATCGTGAGGAAAGCGAGAGTGGGGTAACACTCGACACCGGGTAGGTACTACAAACATAAATCTGCATTATCTATACCTGAACGAATCGCTTAATTACCTAGGTAGTGCCAATATGCAAAAAATGCAATGCTTTCAAAAAAAAACGAGATTCGTATGGCAATCATTTGATATTCATTCTGGACACGTATTAGAGAAGTGATAGGTATATTAGATATTATGTAGTCTACAAAATATACATGCTAGATGGATGGAATCATTGATGGGGGACGGCGCGAACGCAGTCCCCACTACCAAAAATAACACGTCCGAGTTATCCACATTAGGGATAATCGCAGAGGTCAACCCGTCCGCAGTGCAATGGAGAGGCCTCGCTCTGGGGGAACCGCCTTCATGATCACGGTGTCCCCTACGCCAGGTAAGTATGATTACATAAATGCGCACAAATCCCCTCACGAACCACCGAAGAATCTCGTCAACGCGATTCAGAATTGAGTCCAGCTGGTGACCATGCACCATCTAGCGCCACTGTGAGGAACTAAATAAGCGAACGGCAACGCACGGACAAACCAAAACACTGCTCATAGCTCTAGCCTCAGGCTGACCCCGACGACAAACCATACTATACCAGTACACCAGATTTAACACTACCCAGCAGATGGCGCAATGTTAAATAGTTATATCTCGAATATCCACAATTTCTTTTAACCGACTTCCAAAAAGGAGGAGGTTCACATTGCGACGTGTTATTTTTTCTTTTATGTTTCTTACTTCAGAACTCTCGACTAGTTGAACCGATTTTGCTGTTTCTTTTTTTTTTCAGCTGGTGCTTCCCCTGTGGTCCCATTTAAATTGCATCAAAATCAATCAAGCCGTTTTTGAGTTACACTCCAATAACAGGAAAGTGTTTTCCTATTTTGATGATAGTATAATTATTGAATAGGCAACAGAACGAGGTATGAAGAATAATGAAAAGTTTATTTACTAATTTTGATGGAAAAATATTTTTATACATTACACAATATCTATAATGAAAATAAAATGTATCTCAACTAGATAAAAGATCGTATAAAAAGAAAGTGAACGCAAAAAACCAACATTACGCGGTGTTCCCAGGCGGTCACCCATCCAAGTACTGACCGCGCCCGACGTTGCTTAACTTCGGTGATCGGACGAGAACCGGTGTTTTCAACGTGGTATGAACGTTGGCGACATATTCTGCGAATCGGATTTTCTGTTCGCACCTACTTAACCATCATGTCATGGTGTAATTTGATGTCATTTTCGTGACGTCAGATAGAGGGATGGAATTCAATACGAATCTGTTAGAGATCCTTAGAACACGTTATCCAACTCCATTTTGCTGTATATTATTATATTATATTTCATTGCATCTCTCTCTGACAAGTAAAAGATCGTGAAAAACGCGGAAGTGGTCTACGCGGCACTCTCTATTACCTTTGCTGCGTCACCGGGTACAAAAATCATATTATATACATTTTAAACGAACCATTAAATGCAAACAAATATTCACACAACACAATTTCAAAACTAAAATAATTAGTACCTAACCAAACCGATACGTAAGTTTAGTCATGAACAGCAAAAAACCAACATTACGCGGTGTTCCCAGGCGGTCACCCATCCAAGTACTGACCGCGCCCGACGTTGCTTAACTTCGGTGATCGGACGAGAACCGGTGTTTTCAACGTGGTATGAACGTTGGCGACAATGAGTGTAAAACGGATTTTCTGTTCGTACCTATATATAACGACCATTTTATTACATTGATTTTAACTCAGTGACCTCAGGTAAGGGTTTGTTGAACGTTAGCGGCATAGAGATCCTTTCGAGCAAATTAATGAGCTCCATAATGACATACCTATCTGCAATCACGTTTTGGTGCACCTACCTCTGACAAGTTCAATATCGTGAGGAAAGCGAGAGTGGGGTAGCACTCGACACCGGGTAGGTACTACAAACATAAATCTGCATTATCCATACCTGAACGAATCGCTAAATTACCTAGGTAGTGCCAATATGCAAATTACGCAATGCTTTCAAAAAAAAAAAACGAGATTCGGATAGCAATCATTTGATATTCATTCTGGACACGTATTAGAGAGGTGATAGGTATATTAGATATTATGTAGTCTACAAGATATACATGCTAGATGGATGGAATCATTGATGGGGGACGGCGCGAACGCAGTCCCCACTACCAAAATAACACGTCCGAGTTATCCACATTAGGGATAATCGCAGAGGTCAACGCGTCCGCAGTGCAATGGAGAGGCCTCGCTCTGGGGGAACCGCCTTCATGATCACGGTGTCCCCTACGCCAGGTAAGTATGATTACATAAATGCGCACAAATCCCCTCACGAACCACCGAAGAATCTCGTCAACGCGATTCAGAATTGAGTCCAGCTGGTGACCATGCACCATCTAGCGCCACTGTGAGGAACTAAATAAGCGAACGGCAACGCACGGACAAACCAAAACACTGCTCATAGCTCTAGCCTCAGGCTGACCGCGACGACAAACCATACTATACCAGTACACCAGATTTAACACTACCCAGCAGATGGCGCAATGTTAAATAGTTATATCTCGAATATCCACAATTTCTTTTAACCGACTTCCAAAAAGGAGGATGTTCACATTGCTACGTGTTAGTTTTTTCTTTTATATTTCTTACTTCAGAACTCTCGACTAGTTGAACCGATTTTGCTGTTTCTTTTTTTTTTTCAGCTGGTGCTTCCCCTGTGGTCCCATTTAAATTGCATCAAAATCAATCAAGCCGTTTTTGAGTTACACTCCAATAACAGGAAAGTGTTTTCCTATTTTGATGATAGTATAATTATTGAATAGGCAACAGAACGAGGTATGAAGAATAATGAAAAGTTTATTTACTAGTTTTGATGGAAAAATATTTTTATACATTACACAATATCTATAATGAAAATAAAATGTATCTCAACTAGATAAAAGATCGTATAAAAAGAAAGTGAACGCAAAAAACCAACATTACGCGGTGTTCCCAGGCGGTCACCCATCCAAGTACTGACCGCGCCCGACGTTGCTTAACTTCGGTGATCGGACGAGAACCGGTGTTTTCAACGTGGTATGAACGTTGGCGACATATTCTGCGAATCGGATTTTCTGTTCGCACCTACTTAACCATCATGTCATGGTGTAATTTGATTTCATTTTCGTGACGTCAGATAGAGGGATGGAATTCAATACGAATCTGTTAGAGATCCTTAGAACACGTTATCCAACTCCATTTTGCTGTATATTATTATATTATATTTCATTGCATCTCTCTCTGACAAGTAAAAGATCGTGAAAAACGCGGAAGTGGTCTACGCGGCACTCTCTATTACCTTTGCTGCGTCACCGGGTACAAAAATCATATTATATGCATTTTAAACGAACCATTAAATGCAAACAAATATTCACACAACACAATTTCAAAACTAAAATAATTAGTACCTAACCAAACCGATACGTAAGTTTAGTCATGAACAGCAAAAAACCAACATTACGCGGTGTTCCCAGGCGGTCACCCATCCAAGTACTGACCGCGCCCGACGTTGCTTAACTTCGGTGATCGGACGAGAACCGGTGTTTTCAACGTGGTATGAACGTTGGCGACAATGAGTGTAAAACGGATTTTCTGTTCGTACCTATATATAACGACCATTTTATTACATTGATTTTAACTCAGTGACCTCAGGTAAGGGTTTGTTGAACGTTAGCAGCATAGAGATCCTTTCGAGCAAATTAATGAGCTCCATAATGACATACCTATCTGCAATCACGTTTTGGTGCACCTACCTCTGACAAGTTCAATATCGTGAGGAAAGCGAGAGTGGGGTAACACTCGACACCGGGTAGGTACTACAAACATAAATCTGCATTATCTATACCTGAACGAATCGCTAAATTACCTAGGTAGTGCCAATATGCAAAAAATGCAATGCTTTCAAAAAAAAACGAGATTCGGATAGCAATCATTTGATATTCATTCTGGACACGTATTAGAGAAGTGATAGGTATATTAGATATTATGTAGTCTACAAGATATACATGCTAGATGGATGGAATCATTGATGGGGGACGGCGCGAACGCAGTCCCCACTACCAAAAATAACACGTCCGAGTTATCCACATTAGGGATAATCGCAGAGGTCAACCCGTCCGCAGTGCAATGGAGAGGCCTCGCTCTGGGGGAACCGCCTTCATGATCACGGTGTCCCCTACGCCAGGTAAGTATGATTACATAAATGCGCACAAATCCCCTCACGAACCACCGAAGAATCTCGTCAACGCGATTCAGAATTGAGTCCAGCTGGTGACCATGCACCATCTAGCGCCACTGTGAGGAACTAAATAAGCGAACGGCAACGCACGGACAAACCAAAACACTGCTCATGGCTCTAGCCTCAGGCTGACCCCGACGACAAACCATACTATACCAGTACACCAGATTTAACACTACCCAGCAGATGGCGCAATGTTAAATAGTTATATCTCGAATATCCACAATTTCTTTTAACCGACTTCCAAAAAGGAGGAGGTTCACATTGCGACGTGTTATTTTTTCTTTTATGTTTCTTACTTCAGAACTCTCGACTAGTTGAACCGATTTTGCTGTTTCTTTTTTTTTTCAGCTGGTGCTTCCCCTGTGGTCCCATTTAAATTGCATCAAAATCAATCAAGCCGTTTTTGAGTTACACTCCAATAACAGGAAAGTGTTTTCCTATTTTGATGATAATATAATTATTGAATAGGCAACAGAACGAGGTATGAAGAATAATGAAAAGTTTATTTACTAGTTTTGATAGAAAAATATTTTTATACATTACACAATATCTATAATGAAAATAAAATGTATCTCAACTAGATAAAAGATCGTATAAAAAGAAAGTGAACGCAAAAAACCAACATTACGCGGTGTTCCCAGGCGGTCACCCATCCAAGTACTGACCGCGCCCGACGTTGCTTAACTTCGGTGATCGGACGAGAACCGGTGTTTTCAACGTGGTATGAACGTTGGCGACATATTCTGCGAATCGGATTTTCTGTTCGCACCTACTTAACCATCATGTCATGGTGTAATTTGATTTCATTTTCGTGACGTCAGATAGAGGGATGGAATTCAATACGAATCTGTTAGAGATCCTTAGAACACGTTATCCAACTCCATTTTGCTGTATATTATTATATTATATTTCATTGCATCTCTCTCTGACAAGTAAAAGATCGTGAAAAACGCGGAAGTGGTCTACGCGGCACTCTCTATTACCTTTGCTGCGTCACCGGGTACAAAAATCATATTATATACATTTTAAACGAACCATTAAATGCAAACAAATATTCACACAACACAATTTCAAAACTAAAATAATTAGTACCTAACCAAACCGATACGTAAGTTTAGTCATGAACAGCAAAAAACCAACATTACGCGGTGTTCCCAGGCGGTCACCCATCCAAGTACTGACCGCGCCCGACGTTGCTTAACTTCGGTGATCGGACGAGAACCGGTGTTTTCAACGTGGTATGAACGTTGGCGACAATGAGTGTAAAACGGATTTTCTGTTCGTACCTATATATAACGACCATTTTATTACATTGATTTTAACTCAGTGACCTCAGGTAAGGGTTTGTTGAACGTTAGCGGCATAGAGATCCTTTCGAGCAAATTAATGAGCTCCATAATGACATACCTATCTGCAATCACGTTTTGGTGCACCTACCTCTGACAAGTTCAATATCGTGAGGAAAGCGAGAGTGGAGTAGCACTCGACACCGGGTAGGTACTACAAACATAAATCTGCATTATCCATACCTGAACGAATCGCTAAATTACCTAGGTAGTGCCAATATGCAAATTATGCAATGCTTTCAAAAAAAAAAACGAGATTCGGATAGCAATCATTTGATATTCATTCTGGACACGTATTAGAGAGGTGATAGGTATATTAGATATTATGTAGTCTACAAGATATACATGCTAGATGGATGGAATCATTGATGGGGGACGGCGCGAACGCAGTCCCCACTACCAAAAATAACACGTCCGAGTTATCCACATTAGGGATAATCGCAGAGGTCAACCCGTCCGCAGTGCAATGGAGAGGCCTCGCTCTGGGGGAACCGCCTTCATGATCACGGTGTCCCCTACGCCAGGTAAGTATGATTACATAAATGCGCACAAATCCCCTCACGAACCACCGAAGAATCTCGTCAACGCGATTCAGAATTGAGTCCAGCTGGTGACCATGCACCATCTAGCGCCACTGTGAGGAACTAAATAAGCGAACGGCAACGCACGGACAAACCAAAACACTGCTCATAGCTCTAGCCTCAGGCTGACCCCGACGACAAACCATACTATACCAGTACACCAGATTTAACACTACCCAGCAGATGGCGCAATGTTAAATAGTTATATCTCGAATATCCACAATTTCTTTTAACCGACTTCCAAAAAGGAGGAGGTTCACATTGCGACGTGTTATTTTTTTCTTTTATGTTTCTTACTTCAGAACTCTCGACTAGTTGAACCGATTTTGCTGTTTCTTTTTTTTTTCAGCTGGTGCTTCCCCTGTGGTCCCATTTAAATTGCATCAAAATCAATCAAGCCGTTTTTGAGTTACACTCCAATAACAGGAAAGTGTTTTCCTATTTTGATGATAGTATAATTATTGAATAGGCAACAGAACGAGGTATGAAGAATAATGAAAAGTTTATTTACTAGTTTTGATGGAAAAATATTTTTATACATTACACAATATCTATAATGAAAATAAAATGTATCTCAACTAGATAAAAGATCGTATAAAAAGAGAGTGAACGCAAAAAACCAACATTACGCGGTGTTCCCAGGCGGTCACCCATCCAAGTACTGACCGCGCCCGACGTTGCTTAACTTCGGTGATCGGACGAGAACCGGTGTTTTCAACGTGGTATGAACGTTGGCGACATATTCTGCGAATCGGATTTTCTGTTCGCACCTACTTAACCATCATGTCATGGTGTAATTTGATTTCATTTTCGTGACGTCAGATAGAGGGATGGAATTCAATACGAATCTGTTAGAGATCCTTAGAACACGTTATCCAACTCCATTTTGCTGTATATTATTATATTATATTTCATTGCATCTCTCTCTGACAAGTAAAAGATCGTGAAAAACGCGGAAGTGGTCTACGCGGCACTCTCTATTACCTTTGCTGCGTCACCGGGTACAAAAATCATATTATATACATTTTAAACGAACCATTAAATGCAAACAAATATTCACACAACACAATTTCAAAACTAAAATAATTAGTACCTAACCAAACCGATACGTAAGTTTAGTCATGAACAGCAAAAAACCAACATTACGCGGTGTTCCCAGGCGGTCACCCATCCAAGTACTGACCGCGCCCGACGTTGCTTAACTTCGGTGATCGGACGAGAACCGGTGTTTTCAACGTGGTATGAACGTTGGCGACAATGAGTGTAAAACGGATTTTCTGTTCGTACCTATATATAACGACCATTTTATTACATTGATTTTAACTCAGTGACCTCAGGTAAGGGTTTGTTGAACGTTAGCGGCATAGAGATCCTTTCGAGCAAATTAATGAGCTCCATAATGACATACCTATCTGCAATCACGTTTTGGTGCACCTACCTCTGACAAGTTCAATATCGTGAGGAAAGCGAGAGTGGGGTAGCACTCGACACCGGGTAGGTACTACAAACATAAATCTGCATTATCCATACCTGAACGAATCGCTAAATTACCTAGGTAGTGCCAATATGCAAATTATGCAATGCTTTCAAAAAAAAAAACGAGATTCGGATAGCAATCATTTGATATTCATTCTGGACACGTATTAGAGAGGTGATAGGTATATTAGATATTATGTAGTCTACAAGATATACATGCTAGATGGATGGAATCATTGATGGGGGACGGCGCGAACGCAGTCCCCACTACCAAAAATAACACGTCCGAGTTATCCACATTAGGGATAATCGCAGAGGTCAACCCGTCCGCAGTGCAATGGAGAGGCCTCGCTCTGGGGGAACCGCCTTCATGATCACGGTGTCCCCTACGCCAGGTAAGTATGATTACATAAATGCGCACAAATCCCCTCACGAACCACCGAAGAATCTCGTCAACGCGATTCAGAATTGAGTCCAGCTGGTGACCATGCACCATCTAGCGCCACTGTGAGGAACTAAATAAGCGAACGGCAACGCACGGACAAACCAAAACACTGCTCATAGCTCTAGCCTCAGGCTGACCCCGACGACAAACCATACTATACCAGTACACCAGATTTAACACTACCCAGCAGATGGCGCAATGTTAAATAGTTATATCTCGAATATCCACAATTTCTTTTAACCGACTTCCAAAAAGGAGGAGGTTCACATTGCGACGTGTTATTTTTTTCTTTTATGTTTCTTACTTCAGAACTCTCGACTAGTTGAACCGATTTTGCTGTTTCTTTTTTTTTTCAGCTGGTGCTTCCCCTGTGGTCCCATTTAAATTGCATCAAAATCAATCAAGCCGTTTTTGAGTTACACTCCAATAACAGGAAAGTGTTTTCCTATTTTGATGATAATATAATTATTGAATAGGCAACAGAACGAGGTATGAAGAATAATGAAAAGTTTATTTAAGTACTAGTTTTGATAGAAAAATATTTTTATACATTACACAATATCTATAATGAAAATAAAATGTATCTCAACTAGATAAAAGATCGTATAAAAAGAAAGTGAACGCAAAAAACCAACATTACGCGGTGTTCCCAGGCGGTCACCCATCCAAGTACTGACCGCGCCCGACGTTGCTTAACTTCGGTGATCGGACGAGAACCGGTGTTTTCAACGTGGTATGAACGTTGGCGACATATTCTGCGAATCGGCTTTTCTGTTCGCACCTACTTAACCATCATGTCATGGTGTAATTTGATTTCATTTTCGTGACGTCAGATAGAGGGATGGAATTCAATACGAATCTGTTAGAGATCCTTAGAACACGTTATCCAACTCCATTTTGCTGTATATTATTATATTATATTTCATTGCATCTCTCTCTGACAAGTAAAAGATCGTGAAAAACGCGGAAGTGGTCTACGCGGCACTCTCTATTACCTTTGCTGCGTCACCGGGTACAAAAATCATATTATATGCATTTTAAACGAATCATTAAATGCAAACAAATATTCACACAACACAATTTCAAAACTAAAATAATTAGTACCTAACCAAACCGATACGTAAGTTTAGTCATGAACAGCAAAAAACCAACATTACGCGGTGTTCCCAGGCGGTCACCCATCCAAGTACTGACCGCGCCCGACGTTGCTTAACTTCGGTGATCGGACGAGACCCGGTGTTTTCAACGTGGTATGAACGTTGGCGACAATGAGTGTTAAACGGATTTTCTGTTCGTACCTATATATAACGACCATTTTATTACATTGATTTTAACTCAGTGACCTCAGGTAAGGGTTTGTTGAACGTTAGCAGCATAGAGATCCTTTCGAGCAAATTAATGAGCTCCATAATGACATACCTATCTGAAATCACGTTTTGGTGCACCTACCTCTGACAAGTTCAATATCGTGAGGAAAGCGAGAGTGGGGTAACACTCGACACCGGGTAGGTACTACAAACATAAATCTGCATTATCTATACCTGAACGAATCGCTAAATTACCTAGGTAGTGCCAATATGCAAATTATGCAATGCTTTCAAAAAAAAAACGAGATTCGGATAGCAATCATTTGATATTCATTCTGGACACGTATTAGAGAAGTGATAGGTATATTAGATATTATGTAGTCTACAAAATATACATGCTAGATGGATGGAATCATTGATGGGGGACGGCGCGAACGCAGTCCCCACTACCAAAAATAACACGTCCGAGTTATCCACATTAGGGATAATCGCAGAGGTCAACCCGTCCGCAGTGCAATGGAGAGGCCTCGCTCTGGGGGAACCGCCTTCATGATCACGGTGTCCCCTACGCCAGGTAAGTATGATTACATAAATGCGCACAAATCCCCTCACGAACCACCGAAGAATCTCGTCAACGCGATTCAGAATTGAGTCCAGCTGGTGACCATGCACCATCTAGTGCCACTGTGAGGAACTAAATAAGCGAACGGCAACGCACGGACAAACCAAAACACTGCTCATGGCTCTAGCCTCAGGCTGACCCCGACGACAAACCATACTATACCAGTACACCAGATTTAACACTACCCAGCAGATGGCGCAATGTTAAATAGTTATATCTCGAATATCCACAATTTCTTTTAACCGACTTCCAAAAAGGAGGAGGTTCACATTGCGACGTGTTATTTTTTCTTTTATGTTTCTTACTTCAGAACTCTCGACTAGTTGAACCGATTTTGCTGTTTCTTTTTTTTTTCAGCTGGTGCTTCCCCTGTGGTCCCATTTAAATTGCATCAAAATCAATCAAGCCGTTTTTGAGTTACACTCCAATAACAGGAAAGTGTTTTCCTATTTTGATGATAATATAATTATTGAATAGGCAACAGAACGAGGTATGAAGAATAATGAAAAGTTTATTTAAGTACTAGTTTTGATAGAAAAATATTTTTATACATTACACAATATCTATAATGAAAATAAAATGTATCTCAACTAGATAAAAGATCGTATAAAAAGAAAGTGAACGCAAAAAACCAACATTACGCGGTGTTCCCAGGCGGTCACCCATCCAAGTACTGACCGCGCCCGACGTTGCTTAACTTCGGTGATCGGACGAGAACCGGTGTTTTCAACGTGGTATGAACGTTGGCGACATATTCTGCGAATCGGATTTTCTGTTCGCACCTACTTAACCATCATGTCATGGTGTAATTTGATTTCATTTTCGTGACGTCAGATAGAGGGATGGAATTCAATACGAATCTGTTAGAGATCCTTAGAACACGTTATCCAACTCCATTTTGCTGTATATTATTATATTATATTTCATTGCATCTCTCTCTGACAAGTAAAAGATCGTGAAAAACGCGGAAGTGGTCTACGCGGCACTCTCTATTACCTTTGCTGCGTCACCGGGTACAAAAATCATATTATATACATTTTAAACGAACCATTAAATGCAAACAAATATTCACACAACACAATTTCAAAACTAAAATAATTAGTACCTAACCAAACCGATACGTAAGTTTAGTCATGAACAGCAAAAAACCAACATTACGCGGTGTTCCCAGGCGGTCACCCATCCAAGTACTGACCGCGCCCGACGTTGCTTAACTTCGGTGATCGGACGAGAACCGGTGTTTTCAACGTGGTATGAACGTTGGCGACAATGAGTGTAAAACGGATTTTCTGTTCGTACCTATATATAACGACCATTTTATTACATTGATTTTAACTCAGTGACCTCAGGTAAGGGTTTGTTGAACGTTAGCGGCATAGAGATCCTTTCGAGCAAATTAATGAGCTCCATAATGACATACCTATCTGCAATCACGTTTTGGTGCACATACCTCTGACAAGTTCAATATCGTGAGGAAAGCGAGAGTGGGGTAGCACTCGACACCGGGTAGGTACTACAAACATAAATCTGCATTATCCATACCTGAACGAATCGCTAAATTACCTAGGTAGTGCCAATATGCAAATTATGCAATGCTTTCAAAAAAAAAAAACGAGATTCGGATAGCAATCATTTGATATTCATTCTGGACACGTATTAGAGAGGTGATAGGTATATTACATATTATGTAGTCTACAAGATATACATGCTAGATGGATGGAATCATTGATGGGGGACGGCGCGAACGCAGTCCCCACTACCAAAAATAACACGTCCGAGTTATCCACATTAGGGATAATCGCAGAGGTCAACCCGTCCGCAGTGCAATGGAGAGGCCTCGCTCTGGGGGAACCGCCTTCATGATCACGGTGTCCCCTACGCCAGGTAAGTATGATTACATAAATGCGCACAAATCCCCTCACGAACCACCGAAGAATCTCGTCAACGCGATTCAGAATTGAGTCCAGCTGGTGACCATGCACCATCTAGCGCCACTGTGAGGAACTAAATAAGCGAACGGCAACGCACGGACAAACCAAAACACTGCTCATAGCTCTAGCCTCAGGCTGACCGCGACGACAAACCATACTATACCAGTACACCAGATTTAACACTACCCAGCAGATGGCGCAATGTTAAATAGTTATATCTCGAATATCCACAATTTCTTTTAACCGACTTCCAAAAAGGAGGATGTTCATATTGCTACGTGTTATTTTTTTCTTTTATATTTCTTACTTCAGAACTCTCGACTAGTTGAACCGATTTTGCTGTTTCTTTTTTTTTTCAGCTGGTGCTTCCCCTGTGGTCCCATTTAAATTGCATCAAAATCAATCAAGCCGTTTTTGAGTTACACTCCAATAACAGGAAAGTGTTTTCCTATTTTGATGATAGTATAATTATTGAATAGGCAACAGAACGAGGTATGAAGAATAATGAAAAGTTTATTTACTAGTTTTGATGGAAAAATATTTTTATACATTACACAATATCTATAATGAAAATAAAATGTATCTCAACTAGATAAAAGATCGTATAAAAAGAAAGTGAACGCAAAAAACCAACATTACGCGGTGTTCCCAGGCGGTCACCCATCCAAGTACTGACCGCGCCCGACGTTGCTTAACTTCGGTGATCGGACGAGAACCGGTGTTTTCAACGTGGTATGAACGTTGGCGACATATTCTGCGAATCGGATTTTCTGTTCGCACCTACTTAACCATCATGTCATGGTGTAATTTGATTTCATTTTCGTGACGTCAGATAGAGGGATGGAATTCAATACGAATCTGTTAGAGATCCTTAGAACACGTTATCCAACTCCATTTTGCTGTATATTATTATATTATATTTCATTGCATCTCTCTCTGACAAGTAAAAGATCGTGAAAAACGCGGAAGTGGTCTACGCGGCACTCTCTATTACCTTTGCTGCGTCACCGGGTACAAAAATCATATTATATGCATTTTAAACGAATCATTAAATGCAAACAAATATTCACACAACACAATTTCAAAACTAAAATAATTAGTACCTAACCAAACCGATACGTAAGTTTAGTCATGAACAACAAAAAACCAACATTACGCGGTGTTCCCAGGCGGTCACCCATCCAAGTACTGACCGCGCCCGACGTTGCTTAACTTCGGTGATCGGACGAGAACCGGTGTTTTCAACGTGGTATGAACGTTGGCGACAATGAGTGTAAAACGGATTTTCTGTTCGTACCTATATATAACGACCATTTTATTACATTGATTTTAACTCAGTGACCTCAGGTAAGGGTTTGTTGAACGTTAGCAGCATAGAGATCCTTTCGAGCAAATTAATGAGCTCCATAATGACATACCTATCTGCAATCACGTTTTGGTGCACCTACCTCTGACAAGTTCAATATCGTGAGGAAAGCGAGAGTGGGGTAACACTCGACACCGGGTAGGTACTACAAACATAAATCTGCATTATCTATACCTGAACGAATCGCTAAATTACCTAGGTAGTGCCAATATGCAAATTATGCAATGCTTTCAAAAAAAAAACGAGATTCGGATAGCAATCATTTGATATTCATTCTGGACACGTATTAGAGAAGTGATAGGTATATTAGATATTATGTAGTCTACAAAATATACATGCTAGATGGATGGAATCATTGATGGGGGACGGCGCGAACGCAGTCCCCACTACCAAAAATAACACGTCCGAGTTATCCACATTAGGGATAATCGCAGAGGTCAACCCGTCCGCAGTGCAATGGAGAGGCCTCGCTCTGGGGGAACCGCCTTCATGATCACGGTGTCCCCTACGCCAGGTAAGTATGATTACATAAATGCGCACAAATCCCCTCACGAACCACCGAAGAATCTCGTCAACGCGATTCAGAATTGAGTCCAGCTGGTGACCATGCACCATCTAGTGCCACTGTGAGGAACTAAATAAGCGAACGGCAACGCACGGACAAACCAAAACACTGCTCATGGCTCTAGCCTCAGGCTGACCCCGACGACAAACCATACTATACCAGTACTCCAGATTTAACACTACCCAGCAGATGGCGCAATGTTAAATAGTTATATCTCGAATATCCACAATTTCTTTTAACCGACTTCCAAAAAGGAGGAGGTTCACATTGCGACGTGTTATTTTTTCTTTTATGTTTCTTACTTCAGAACTCTCGACTAGTTGAACCGATTTTGCTGTTTCTTTTTTTTTTCAGCTGGTGCTTCCCCTGTGGTCCCATTTAAATTGCATCAAAATCAATCAAGCCGTTTTTGAGTTACACTCCAATAACAGGAAAGTGTTTTCCTATTTTGATGATAATATAATTATTGAATAGGCAACAGAACGAGGTATGAAGAATAATGAAAAGTTTATTTACTAGTTTTGATAGAAAAATATTTTTATACATTACACAATATCTATAATGAAAATAAAATGTATCTCAACTAGATAAAAGATCGTATAAAAAGAAAGTGAACGCAAAAAACCAACATTACGCGGTGTTCCCAGGCGGTCACCCATCCAAGTACTGACCGCGCCCGACGTTGCTTAACTTCGGTGATCGGACGAGAACCGGTGTTTTCAACGTGGTATGAACGTTGGCGACATATTCTGCGAATCGGATTTTCTGTTCGCACCTACTTAACCATCATGTCATGGTGTAATTTGATGTCATTTTCGTGACGTCAGATAGAGGGATGGAATTCAATACGAATCTGTTAGAGATCCTTAGAACACGTTATCCAACTCCATTTTGCTGTATATTATTATATTATATTTCATTGCATCTCTCTCTGACAAGTAAAAGATCGTGAAAAACGCGGAAGTGGTCTACGCGGCACTCTCTATTACCTTTGCTGCGTCACCGGGTACAAAAATCATATTATATACATTTTAAACGAACCATTAAATGCAAACAAATATTCACACAACACAATTTCAAAACTAAAATAATTAGTACCTAACCAAACCGATACGTAAGTTTAGTCATGAACAGCAAAAAACCAACATTACGCGGTGTTCCCAGGCGGTCACCCATCCAAGTACTGACCGCGCCCGACGTTGCTTAACTTCGGTGATCGGACGAGACCCGGTGTTTTCAACGTGGTATGAACGTTGGCGACAATGAGTGTAAAACGGATTTTCTGTTCGTACCTATATATAACGACCATTTTATTACATTGATTTTAACTCAGTGACCTCAGGTAAGGGTTTGTTGAACGTTAGCGGCATAGAGATCCTTTCGAGCAAATTAATGAGCTCCATAATGACATACCTATCTGCAATCACGTTTTGGTGCACCTACCTCTGACAAGTTCAATATCGTGAGGAAAGCGAGAGTGGGGTAGCACTCGACACCGGGTAGGTACTACAAACATAAATCTGCATTATCCATACCTGAACGAATCGCTATATTACCTAGGTAGTGCCAATATGCAAATTATGCAATGCTTTCAAAAAAAAAAAACGAGATTCGGATAGCAATCATTTGATATTCATTCTGGACACGTATTAGAGAGGTGATAGGTATATTAGATATTATGTAGTCTACAAGATATACATGCTAGATGGATGGAATCATTGATGGGGGACGGCGCGAACGCAGTCCCCACTACCAAAAATAACACGTCCGAGTTATCCACATTAGGGATAATCGCAGAGGTCAACCCGTCCGCAGTGCAATGGAGAGGCCTCGCTCTGGGGGAACCGCCTTCATGATCACGGTGTCCCCTACGCCAGGTAAGTATGATTACATAAATGCGCACAAATCCCCTCACGAACCACCGAAGAATCTCGTCAACGCGATTCAGAATTGAGTCCAGCTGGTGACCATGCACCATCTAGCGCCACTGTGAGGAACTAAATAAGCGAACGGCAACGCACGGACAAACCAAAACACTGCTCATGGCTCTAGCCTCAGGCTGACCCCGACGACAAACCATACTATACCAGTACACCAGATTTAACACTACCCAGCAGATGGCGCAATGTTAAATAGTTATATCTCGAATATCCACAATTTCTTTTAACCGACTTCCAAAAAGGAGGAGGTTCACATTGCGACGTGTTATTTTTTCTTTTATGTTTCTTACTTCAGAACTCTCGACTAGTTGAACCGATTTTGCTGTTTCTTTTTTTTTTCAGCTGGTGCTTCCCCTGTGGTCCCATTTAAATTGCATCAAAATCAATCAAGCCGTTTTTGAGTTACACTCCAATAACAGGAAAGTGTTTTCCTATTTTGATGATAATATAATTATTGAATAGGCAACAGAACGAGGTATGAAGAATAATGAAAAGTTTATTTAAGTACTAGTTTTGATAGAAAAATATTTTTATACATTACACAATATCTATAATGAAAATAAAATGTATCTCAACTAGATAAAAGATCGTATAAAAAGAAAGTGAACGCAAAAAACCAACATTACGCGGTGTTCCCAGGCGGTCACCCATCCAAGTACTGACCGCGCCCGACGTTGCTTAACTTCGGTGATCGGACGAGAACCGGTGTTTTCAACGTGGTATGAACGTTGGCGACATATTCTGCGAATCGGATTTTCTGTTCGCACCTACTTAACCATCATGTCATGGTGTAATTTGATTTCATTTTCGTGACGTCAGATAGAGGGATGGAATTCAATACGAATCTGTTAGAGATCCTTAGAACACGTTATCCAACTCCATTTTGCTGTATATTATTATATTATATTTCATTGCATCTCTCTCTGACAAGTAAAAGATCGTGAAAAACGCGGAAGTGGTCTACGCGGCACTCTCTATTACCTTTGCTGCGTCACCGGGTACAAAAATCATATTATATACATTTTAAACGAACCATTAAATGCAAACAAATATTCACACAACACATTTTCAAAACTAAAATAATTAGTACCTAACCAAACCGATACGTAAGTTTAGTCATGAACAGCAAAAAACCAACATTACGCGGTGTTCCCAGGCGGTCACCCATCCAAGTACTGACCGCGCCCGACGTTGCTTAACTTCGGTGATCGGACGAGAACCGGTGTTTTCAACGTGGTATGAACGTTGGCGACAATGAGTGTAAAACGGATTTTCTGTTCGTACCTATATATAACGACCATTTTATTACATTGATTTTAACTCAGTGACCTCAGGTAAGGGTTTGTTGAACGTTAGCGGCATAGAGATCCTTTCGAGCAAATTAATGAGCTCCATAATGACATACCTATCTGCAATCACGTTTTGGTGCACATACCTCTGACAAGTTCAATATCGTGAGGAAAGCGAGAGTGGGGTAGCACTCGACACCGGGTAGGTACTACAAACATAAATCTGCATTATCCATACCTGAACGAATCGCTAAATTACCTAGGTAGTGCCAATATGCAAATTATGCAATGTTTGATATTCATTCTGGACACGTATTAGAGAGGTGATAGGTATATTAGATATTATGTAGTCTACAAGATATACATGCTAGATGGATGGAATCATTGATGGGGGACGGCGCGAACGCAGTCCCCACTACCAAAAATAACACGTCCGAGTTATCCACATTAGGGATAATCGCAGAGGTCAACCCGTCCGCAGTGCAATGGAGAGGCCTCGCTCTGGGGGAACCGCCTTCATGATCACGGTGTCCCCTCCGCCAGGTAAGTATGATTACATAAATGCGCACAAATCCCCTCACGAACCACCGAAGAATCTCGTCAACGCGATTCAGAATTGAGTCCAGCTGGTGACCATGCACCATCTAGCGCCACTGTGAGGAACTAAATAAGCGAACGGCAACGCACGGACAAACCAAAACACTGCTCATAGCTCTAGCCTCAGGCTGACCCCGACGACAAACCATACTATACCAGTACACCAGATTTAACACTACCCAGCAGATGGCGCAATGTTAAATAGTTATATCTCGAATATCCACAATTTCTTTTAACCGACTTCCAAAAAGGAGGAGGTTCACATTGCGACGTGTTATTTTTTTCTTTTATGTTTCTTACTTCAGAACTCTCGACTAGTTGAACCGATTTTGCTGTTTCTTTTTTTTTTCAGCTGGTGCTTCCCCTGTGGTCCCATTTAAATTGCATCAAAATCAATCAAGCCGTTTTTGAGTTACACTCCAATAACAGGAAAGTGTTTTCCTATTTTGATGATAATATAATTATTGAATAGGCAACAGAACGAGGTATGAAGAATAATGAAAAGTTTATTTAAGTACTAGTTTTGATAGAAAAATATTTTTATACATTACACAATATCTATAATGAAAATAAAATGTATCTCAACTAGATAAAAGATCGTATAAAAAGAAAGTGAACGCAAAAAACCAACATTACGCGGTGTTCCCAGGCGGTCACCCATCCAAGTACTGACCGCGCCCGACGTTGCTTAACTTCGGTGATCGGACGAGAACCGGTGTTTTCAACGTGGTATGAACGTTGGCGACATATTCTGCGAATCGGATTTTCTGTTCGCACCTACTTAACCATCATGTCATGGTGTAATTTGATTTCATTTTCGTGACGTCAGATAGAGGGATGGAATTCAATACGAATCTGTTAGAGATCCTTAGAACACGTTATCCAACTCCATTTTGCTGTATATTATTATATTATATTTCATTGCATCTCTCTCTGACAAGTAAAAGATCGTGAAAAACGCGGAAGTGGTCTACGCGGCACTCTCTATTACCTTTGCTGCGTCACCGGGTACAAAAATCATATTATATGCATTTTAAACGAATCATTAAATGCAAACAAATATTCACACAACACAATTTCAAAACTAAAATAATTAGTACCTAACCAAACCGATACGTAAGTTTAGTCATGAACAACAAAAAACCAACATTACGCGGTGTTCCCAGGCGGTCACCCATCCAAGTACTGACCGCGCCCGACGTTGCTTAACTTCGGTGATCGGACGAGAACCGGTGTTTTCAACGTGGTATGAACGTTGGCGACAATGAGTGTAAAACGGATTTTCTGTTCGTACCTATATATAACGACCATTTTATTACATTGATTTTAACTCAGTGACCTCAGGTAAGGGTTTGTTGAACGTTAGCAGCATAGAGATCCTTTCGAGCAAATTAATGAGCTCCATAATGACATACCTATCTGCAATCACGTTTTGGTGCACCTACCTCTGACAAGTTCAATATCGTGAGGAAAGCGAGAGTGGGGTAACACTCGACACCGGGTAGGTACTACAAACATAAATCTGCATTATCTATACCTGAACGAATCGCTTAATTACCTAGGTAGTGCCAATATGCAAAAAATGCAATGCTTTCAAAAAAAAACGAGATTCGGATGGCAATCATTTGATATTCATTCTGGACACGTATTAGAGAAGTGATAGGTATATTAGATATTATGTAGTCTACAAAATATACATGCTAGATGGATGGAATCATTGATGGGGGACGGCGCGAACGCAGTCCCCACTACCAAAAATAACACGTCCGAGTTATCCACATTAGGGATAATCGCAGAGGTCAACCCGTCCGCAGTGCAATGGAGAGGCCTCGCTCTGGGGGAACCGCCTTCATGATCACGGTGTCCCCTACGCCAGGTAAGTATGATTACATAAATGCGCACAAATCCCCTCACGAACCACCGAAGAATCTCGTCAACGCGATTCAGAATTGAGTCCAGCTGGTGACCATGCACCATCTAGCGCCACTGTGAGGAACTAAATAAGCGAACGGCAACGCACGGACAAACCAAAACACTGCTCATAGCTCTAGCCTCAGGCTGACCCCGACGACAAACCATACTATACCAGTACACCAGATTTAACACTACCCAGCAGATGGCGCAATGTTAAATAGTTATATCTCGAATATCCACAATTTCTTTTAACCGACTTCCAAAAAGGAGGAGGTTCACATTGCGACGTGTTATTTTTTCTTTTATGTTTCTTACTTCAGAACTCTCGACTAGTTGAACCGATTTTGCTGTTTCTTTTTTTTTTCAGCTGGTGCTTCCCCTGTGGTCCCATTTAAATTGCATCAAAATCAATCAAGCCGTTTTTGAGTTACACTCCAATAACAGGAAAGTGTTTTCCTATTTTGATGATAGTATAATTATTGAATAGGCAACAGAACGAGGTATGAAGAATAATGAAAAGTTTATTTACTAATTTTGATGGAAAAATATTTTTATACATTACACAATATCTATAATGAAAATAAAATGTATCTCAACTAGATAAAAGATCGTATAAAAAGAAAGTGAACGCAAAAAACCAACATTACGCGGTGTTCCCAGGCGGTCACCCATCCAAGTACTGACCGCGCCCGACGTTGCTTAACTTCGGTGATCGGACGAGAACCGGTGTTTTCAACGTGGTATGAACGTTGGCGACATATTCTGCGAATCGGATTTTCTGTTCGCACCTACTTAACCATCATGTCATGGTGTAATTTGATGTCATTTTCGTGACGTCAGATAGAGGGATGGAATTCAATACGAATCTGTTAGAGATCCTTAGAACACGTTATCCAACTCCATTTTGCTGTATATTATTATATTATATTTCATTGCATCTCTCTCTGACAAGTAAAAGATCGTGAAAAACGCGGAAGTGGTCTACGCGGCACTCTCTATTACCTTTGCTGCGTCACCGGGTACAAAAATCATATTATATACATTTTAAACGAACCATTAAATGCAAACAAATATTCACACAACACAATTTCAAAACTAAAATAATTAGTACCTAACCAAACCGATACGTAAGTTTAGTCATGAACAGCAAAAAACCAACATTACGCGGTGTTCCCAGGCGGTCACCCATCCAAGTACTGACCGCGCCCGACGTTGCTTAACTTCGGTGATCGGACGAGAACCGGTGTTTTCAACGTGGTATGAACGTTGGCGACAATGAGTGTAAAACGGATTTTCTGTTCGTACCTATATATAACGACCATTTTATTACATTGATTTTAACTCAGTGACCTCAGGTAAGGGTTTGTTGAACGTTAGCGGCATAGAGATCCTTTCGAGCAAATTAATGAGCTCCATAATGACATACCTATCTGCAATCACGTTTTGGTGCACCTACCTCTGACAAGTTCAATATCGTGAGGAAAGCGAGAGTGGGGTAGCACTCGACACCGGGTAGGTACTACAAACATAAATCTGCATTATCCATACCTGAACGAATCGCTAAATTACCTAGGTAGTGCCAATATGCAAATTATGCAATGCTTTCAAAAAAAAAAAACGAGATTCGGATAGCAATCATTTGATATTCATTCTGGACACGTATTAGAGAGGTGATAGGTATATTAGATATTATGTAGTCTACAAGATATACATGCTAGATGGATGGAATCATTGATGGGGGACGGCGCGAACGCAGTCCCCACTACCAAAAATAACACGTCCGAGTTATCCACATTAGGGATAATCGCAGAGGTCAACGCGTCCGCAGTGCAATGGAGAGGCCTCGCTCTGGGGGAACCGCCTTCATGATCACGGTGTCCCCTACGCCAGGTAAGTATGATTACATAAATGCGCACAAATCCCCTCACGAACCACCGAAGAATCTCGTCAACGCGATTCAGAATTGAGTCCAGCTGGTGACCATGCACCATCTAGCGCCACTGTGAGGAACTAAATAAGCGAACGGCAACGCACGGACAAACCAAAACACTGCTCATAGCTCTAGCCTCAGGCTGACCGCGACGACAAACCATACTATACCAGTACACCAGATTTAACACTACCCAGCAGATGGCGCAATGTTAAATAGTTATATCTCGAATATCCACAATTTCTTTTAACCGACTTCCAAAAAGGAGGATGTTCACATTGCTACGTGTTAGTTTTTTCTTTTATATTTCTTACTTCAGAACTCTCGACTAGTTGAACCGATTTTGCTGTTTCTTTTTTTTTTTCAGCTGGTGCTTCCCCTGTGGTCCCATTTAAATTGCATCAAAATCAATCAAGCCGTTTTTGAGTTACACTCCAATAACAGGAAAGTGTTTTCCTATTTTGATGATAGTATAATTATTGAATAGGCAACAGAACGAGGTATGAAGAATAATGAAAAGTTTATTTACTAGTTTTGATGGAAAAATATTTTTATACATTACACAATATCTATAATGAAAATAAAATGTATCTCAACTAGATAAAAGATCGTATAAAAAGAAAGTGAACGCAAAAAACCAACATTACGCGGTGTTCCCAGGCGGTCACCCATCCAAGTACTGACCGCGCCCGACGTTGCTTAACTTCGGTGATCGGACGAGAACCGGTGTTTTCAACGTGGTATGAACGTTGGCGACATATTCTGCGAATCGGATTTTCTGTTCGCACCTACTTAACCATCATGTCATGGTGTAATTTGATTTCATTTTCGTGACGTCAGATAGAGGGATGGAATTCAATACGAATCTGTTAGAGATCCTTAGAACACGTTATCCAACTCCATTTTGCTGTATATTATTATATTATATTTCAATGCATCTCTCTCTGACAAGTAAAAGATCGTGAAAAACGCGGAAGTGGTCTACGCGGCACTCTCTATTACCTTTGCTGCGTCACCGGGTACAAAAATCATATTATATGCATTTTAAACGAACCATTAAATGCAAACAAATATTCACACAACACAATTTCAAAACTAAAATAATTAGTACCTAACCAAACCGATACGTAAGTTTAGTCATGAACAACAAAAAACCAACATTACGCGGTGTTCCCAGGCGGTCACCCATCCAAGTACTGACCGCGCCCGACGTTGCTTAACTTCGGTGATCGGACGAGAACCGGTGTTTTCAACGTGGTATGAACGTTGGCGACAATGAGTGTAAAACGGATTTTCTGTTCGTACCTATATATAACGACCATTTTATTACATTGATTTTAACTCAGTGACCTCAGGTAAGGGTTTGTTGAACGTTAGCAGCATAGAGATCCTTTCGAGCAAATTAATGAGCTCCATAATGACATACCTATCTGCAATCACGTTTTGGTGCACCTACCTCTGACAAGTTCAATATCGTGAGGAAAGCGAGAGTGGGGTAACACTCGACACCGGGTAGGTACTACAAACATAAATCTGCATTATCTATACCTGAACGAATCGCTAAATTACCTAGGTAGTGCCAATATGCAAAAAATGCAATGCTTTCAAAAAAAAACGAGATTCGGATAGCAATCATTTGATATTCATTCTGGACACGTATTAGAGAAGTGATAGGTATATTAGATATTATGTAGTCTACAAGATATACATGCTAGATGGATGGAATCATTGATGGGGGACGGCGCGAACGCAGTCCCCACTACCAAAAATAACACGTCCGAGTTATCCACATTAGGGATAATCGCAGAGGTCAACCCGTCCGCAGTGCAATGGAGAGGCCTCGCTCTGGGGGAACCGCCTTCATGATCACGGTGTCCCCTACGCCAGGTAAGTATGATTACATAAATGCGCACAAATCCCCTCACGAACCACCGAAGAATCTCGTCAACGCGATTCAGAATTGAGTCCAGCTGGTGACCATGCACCATCTAGCGCCACTGTGAGGAACTAAATAAGCGAACGGCAACGCACGGACAAACCAAAACACTGCTCATGGCTCTAGCCTCAGGCTGACCCCGACGACAAACCATACTATACCAGTACACCAGATTTAACACTACCCAGCAGATGGCGCAATGTTAAATAGTTATATCTCGAATATCCACAATTTCTTTTAACCGACTTCCAAAAAGGAGGAGGTTCACATTGCGACGTGTTATTTTTTCTTTTATGTTTCTTACTTCAGAACTCTCGACTAGTTGAACCGATTTTGCTGTTTCTTTTTTTTTTCAGCTGGTGCTTCCCCTGTGGTCCCATTTAAATTGCATCAAAATCAATCAAGCCGTTTTTGAGTTACACTCCAATAACAGGAAAGTGTTTTCCTATTTTGATGATAATATAATTATTGAATAGGCAACAGAACGAGGTATGAAGAATAATGAAAAGTTTATTTACTAGTTTTGATAGAAAAATATTTTTATACATTACACAATATCTATAATGAAAATAAAATGTATCTCAACTAGATAAAAGATCGTATAAAAAGAAAGTGAACGCAAAAAACCAACATTACGCGGTGTTCCCAGGCGGTCACCCATCCAAGTACTGACCGCGCCCGACGTTGCTTAACTTCGGTGATCGGACGAGAACCGGTGTTTTCAACGTGGTATGAACGTTGGCGACATATTCTGCGAATCGGATTTTCTGTTCGCACCTACTTAACCATCATGTCATGGTGTAATTTGATGTCATTTTCGTGACGTCAGATAGAGGGATGGAATTCAATACGAATCTGTTAGAGATCCTTAGAACACGTTATCCAACTCCATTTTGCTGTATATTATTATATTATATTTCATTGCATCTCTCTCTGACAAGTAAAAGATCGTGAAAAACGCGGAAGTGGTCTACGCGGCACTCTCTATTACCTTTGCTGCGTCACCGGGTACAAAAATCATATTATATACATTTTAAACGAACCATTAAATGCAAACAAATATTCACAACACAATTTCAAAACTAAAATAATTAGTACCTAACCAAACCGATACGTAAGTTTAGTCATGAACAGCAAAAAACCAACATTACGCGGTGTTCCCAGGCGGTCACCCATCCAAGTACTGACCGCGCCCGACGTTGCTTAACTTCGGTGATCGGACGAGAACCGGTGTTTTCAACGTGGTATGAACGTTGGCGACAATGAGTGTAAAACGGATTTTCTGTTCGTACCTATATATAACGACCATTTTATTACATTGATTTTAACTCAGTGACCTCAGGTAAGGGTTTGTTGAACGTTAGCGGCATAGAGATCCTTTCGAGCAAATTAATGAGCTCCATAATGACATACCTATCTGCAATCACGTTTTGGTGCACCTACCTCTGACAAGTTCAATATCGTGAGGAAAGCGAGAGTGGGGTAGCACTCGACACCGGGTAGGTACTACAAACATAAATCTGCATTATCCATACCTGAACGAATCGCTAAATTACCTAGGTAGTGCCAATATGCAAATTATGCAATGCTTTCAAAAAAAAAAAACGAGATTCGGATAGCAATCATTTGATATTCATTCTGGACACGTATTAGAGAGGTGATAGGTATATTAGATATTATGTAGTCTACAAGATATACATGCTAGATGGATGGAATCATTGATGGGGGACGGCGCGAACGCAGTCCCCACTACCAAAAATAACACGTCCGAGTTATCCACATTAGGGATAATCGCAGAGGTCAACCCGTCCGCAGTGCAATGGAGAGGCCTCGCTCTGGGGGAACCGCCTTCATGATCACGGTGTCCCCTACGCCAGGTAAGTATGATTACATAAATGCGCACAAATCCCCTCACGAACCACCGAAGAATCTCGTCAACGCGATTCAGAATTGAGTCCAACTGGTGACCATGCACCATCTAGCGCCACTGTGAGGAATTAAATAAGCGAACGGCAACGCACGGACAAACCAAAACACTGCTCATAGCTCTAGCCTCAGGCTGACCGCGACGACAAACCATACTATACCAGTACACCAGATTTAACACTACCCAGCAGATGGCGCAATGTTAAATAGTTATATCTCGAATATCCACAATTTCTTTTAACCGACTTCCAAAAAGGAGGATGTTCACATTGCTACGTGTTATTTTTTTCTTTTATATTTCTTACTTCAGAACTCTCGACTAGTTGAACCGATTTTGCTGTTTCTTTTTTTTTTCAGCTGGTGCTTCCCCTGTGGTCCCATTTAAATTGCATCAAAATCAATCAAGCCGTTTTTGAGTTACACTCCAATAACAGGAAAGTGTTTTCCTATTTTGATGATAGTATAATTATTGAATAGGCAACAGAACGAGGTATGAAGAATAATGAAAAGTTTATTTACTAGTTTTGATGGAAAAATATTTTTATACATTACACAATATCTATAATGAAAATAAAATGTATCTCAACTAGATAAAAGATCGTATAAAAAGAAAGTGAACGCAAAAAACCAACATTACGCGGTGTTCCCAGGCGGTCACCCATCCAAGTACTGACCGCGCCCGACGTTGCTTAACTTCGGTGATCGGACGAGAACCGGTGTTTTCAACGTGGTATGAACGTTGGCGACATATTCTGCGAATCGGATTTTCTGTTCGCACCTACTTAACCATCAATGTCATGGTGTAATTTGATTTCATTTTCGTGACGTCAGATAGAGGGATGGAATTCAATACGAATCTGTTAGAGATCCTTAGAACACGTTATCCAACTCCATTTTGCTGTATATTATTATATTATATTTCATTGCATCTCTCTCTGACAAGTAAAAGATCGTGAAAAACGCGGAAGTGGTCTACGCGGCACTCTCTATTACCTTTGCTGCGTCACCGGGTACAAAAATCATATTATATGCATTTTAAACGAATCATTAAATGCAAACAAATATTCACACAACACAATTTCAAAACTAAAATAATTAGTACCTAACCAAACCGATACGTAAGTTTAGTCATGAACAGCAAAAAACCAACATTACGCGGTGTTCCCAGGCGGTCACCCATCCAAGTACTGACCGCGCCCGACGTTGCTTAACTTCGGTGATCGGACGAGACCCGGTGTTTTCAACGTGGTATGAACGTTGGCGACAATGAGTGTTAAACGGATTTTCTGTTCGTACCTATATATAACGACCATTTTATTACATTGATTTTAACTCAGTGACCTCAGGTAAGGGTTTGTTGAACGTTAGCAGCATAGAGATCCTTTCGAGCAAATTAATGAGCTCCATAATGACATACCTATCTGAAATCACGTTTTGGTGCACCTACCTCTGACAAGTTCAATATCGTGAGGAAAGCGAGAGTGGGGTAACACTCGACACCGGGTAGGTACTACAAACATAAATCTGCATTATCTATACCTGAACGAATCGCTAAATTACCTAGGTAGTGCCAATATGCAAATTATGCAATGCTTTCAAAAAAAAAACGAGATTCGGATAGCAATCATTTGATATTCATTCTGGACACGTATTAGAGAAGTGATAGGTATATTAGATATTATGTAGTCTACAAAATATACATGCTAGATGGATGGAATCATTGATGGGGGACGGCGCGAACGCAGTCCCCACTACCAAAAATAACACGTCCGAGTTATCCACATTAGGGATAATCGCAGAGGTCAACCCGTCCGCAGTGCAATGGAGAGGCCTCGCTCTGGGGGAACCGCCTTCATGATCACGGTGTCCCCTACGCCAGGTAAGTATGATTACATAAATGCGCACAAATCCCCTCACGAACCACCGAAGAATCTCGTCAACGCGATTCAGAATTGAGTCCAGCTGGTGACCATGCACCATCTAGTGCCACTGTGAGGAACTAAATAAGCGAACGGCAACGCACGGACAAACCAAAACACTGCTCATGGCTCTAGCCTCAGGCTGACCCCGACGACAAACCATACTATACCAGTACACCAGATTTAACACTACCCAGCAGATGGCGCAATGTTAAATAGTTATATCTCGAATATCCACAATTTCTTTTAACCGACTTCCAAAAAGGAGGAGGTTCACATTGCGACGTGTTATTTTTTCTTTTATGTTTCTTACTTCAGAACTCTCGACTAGTTGAACCGATTTTGCTGTTTCTTTTTTTTTTCAGCTGGTGCTTCCCCTGTGGTCCCATTTAAATTGCATCAAAATCAATCAAGCCGTTTTTGAGTTACACTCCAATAACAGGAAAGTGTTTTCCTATTTTGATGATAATATAATTATTGAATAGGCAACAGAACGAGGTATGAAGAATAATGAAAAGTTTATTTAAGTACTAGTTTTGATAGAAAAATATTTTTATACATTACACAATATCTATAATGAAAATAAAATGTATCTCAACTAGATAAAAGATCGTATAAAAAGAAAGTGAACGCAAAAAACCAACATTACGCGGTGTTCCCAGGCGGTCACCCATCCAAGTACTGACCGCGCCCGACGTTGCTTAACTTCGGTGATCGGACGAGAACCGGTGTTTTCAACGTGGTATGAACGTTGGCGACATATTCTGCGAATCGGATTTTCTGTTCGCACCTACTTAACCATCATGTCATGGTGTAATTTGATTTCATTTTCGTGACGTCAGATAGAGGGATGGAATTCAATACGAATCTGTTAGAGATCCTTAGAACACGTTATCCAACTCCATTTTGCTGTATATTATTATATTATATTTCATTGCATCTCTCTCTGACAAGTAAAAGATCGTGAAAAACGCGGAAGTGGTCTACGCGGCACTCTCTATTACCTTTGCTGCGTCACCGGGTACAAAAATCATATTATATACATTTTAAACGAACCATTAAATGCAAACAAATATTCACACAACACAATTTCAAAACTAAAATAATTAGTACCTAACCAAACCGATACGTAAGTTTAGTCATGAACAGCAAAAAACCAACATTACGCGGTGTTCCCAGGCGGTCACCCATCCAAGTACTGACCGCGCCCGACGTTGCTTAACTTCGGTGATCGGACGAGAACCGGTGTTTTCAACGTGGTATGAACGTTGGCGACAATGAGTGTAAAACGGATTTTCTGTTCGTACCTATATATAACGACCATTTTATTACATTGATTTTAACTCAGTGACCTCAGGTAAGGGTTTGTTGAACGTTAGCGGCATAGAGATCCTTTCGAGCAAATTAATGAGCTCCATAATGACATACCTATCTGCAATCACGTTTTGGTGCACATACCTCTGACAAGTTCAATATCGTGAGGAAAGCGAGAGTGGGGTAGCACTCGACACCGGGTAGGTACTACAAACATAAATCTGCATTATCCATACCTGAACGAATCGCTAAATTACCTAGGTAGTGCCAATATGCAAATTATGCAATGCTTTCAAAAAAAAAAAACGAGATTCGGATAGCAATCATTTGATATTCATTCTGGACACGTATTAGAGAGGTGATAGGTAAATTACATATTATGTAGTCTACAAGATATACATGCTAGATGGATGGAATCATTGATGGGGGACGGCGCGAACGCAGTCCCCACTACCAAAAATAACACGTCCGAGTTATCCACATTAGGGATAATCGCAGAGGTCAACCCGTCCGCAGTGCAATGGAGAGGCCTCGCTCTGGGGGAACCGCCTTCATGATCACGGTGTCCCCTACGCCAGGTAAGTATGATTACATAAATGCGCACAAATCCCCTCACGAACCACCGAAGAATCTCGTCAACGCGATTCAGAATTGAGTCCAGCTGGTGACCATGCACCATCTAGCGCCACTGTGAGGAACTAAATAAGCGAACGGCAACGCACGGACAAACCAAAACACTGCTCATAGCTCTAGCCTCAGGCTGACCGCGACGACAAACCATACTATACCAGTACACCAGATTTAACACTACCCAGCAGATGGCGCAATGTTAAATAGTTATATCTCGAATATCCACAATTTCTTTTAACCGACTTCCAAAAAGGAGGATGTTCATATTGCTACGTGTTATTTTTTTCTTTTATATTTCTTACTTCAGAACTCTCGACTAGTTGAACCGATTTTGCTGTTTCTTTTTTTTTTCAGCTGGTGCTTCCCCTGTGGTCCCATTTAAATTGCATCAAAATCAATCAAGCCGTTTTTGAGTTACACTCCAATAACAGGAAAGTGTTTTCCTATTTTGATGATAGTATAATTATTGAATAGGCAACAGAACGAGGTATGAAGAATAATGAAAAGTTTATTTACTAGTTTTGATGGAAAAATATTTTTATACATTACACAATATCTATAATGAAAATAAAATGTATCTCAACTAGATAAAAGATCGTATAAAAAGAAAGTGAACGCAAAAAACCAACATTACGCGGTGTTCCCAGGCGGTCACCCATCCAAGTACTGACCGCGCCCGACGTTGCTTAACTTCGGTGATCGGACGAGAACCGGTGTTTTCAACGTGGTATGAACGTTGGCGACATATTCTGCGAATCGGATTTTCTGTTCGCACCTACTTAACCATCATGTCATGGTGTAATTTGATTTCATTTTCGTGACGTCAGATAGAGGGATGGAATTCAATACGAATCTGTTAGAGATCCTTAGAACACGTTATCCAACTCCATTTTGCTGTATATTATTATATTATATTTCATTGCATCTCTCTCTGACAAGTAAAAGATCGTGAAAAACGCGGAAGTGGTCTACGCGGCACTCTCTATTACCTTTGCTGCGTCACCGGGTACAAAAATCATATTATATGCATTTTAAACGAATCATTAAATGCAAACAAATATTCACACAACACAATTTCAAAACTAAAATAATTAGTACCTAACCAAACCGATACGTAAGTTTAGTCATGAACAACAAAAAACCAACATTACGCGGTGTTCCCAGGCGGTCACCCATCCAAGTACTGACCGCGCCCGACGTTGCTTAACTTCGGTGATCGGACGAGAACCGGTGTTTTCAACGTGGTATGAACGTTGGCGACAATGAGTGTAAAACGGATTTTCTGTTCGTACCTATATATAACGACCATTTTATTACATTGATTTTAACTCAGTGACCTCAGGTAAGGGTTTGTTGAACGTTAGCAGCATAGAGATCCTTTCGAGCAAATTAATGAGCTCCATAATGACATACCTATCTGCAATCACGTTTTGGTGCACCTACCTCTGACAAGTTCAATATCGTGAGGAAAGCGAGAGTGGGGTAACACTCGACACCGGGTAGGTACTACAAACATAAATCTGCATTATCTATACCTGAACGAATCGCTAAATTACCTAGGTAGTGCCAATATGCAAATTATGCAATGCTTTCAAAAAAAAAACGAGATTCGGATAGCAATCATTTGATATTCATTCTGGACACGTATTAGAGAAGTGATAGGTATATTAGATATTATGTAGTCTACAAAATATACATGCTAGATGGATGGAATCATTGATGGGGGACGGCGCGAACGCAGTCCCCACTACCAAAAATAACACGTCCGAGTTATCCACATTAGGGATAATCGCAGAGGTCAACCCGTCCGCAGTGCAATGGAGAGGCCTCGCTCTGGGGGAACCGCCTTCATGATCACGGTGTCCCCTACGCCAGGTAAGTATGATTACATAAATGCGCACAAATCCCCTCACGAACCACCGAAGAATCTCGTCAACGCGATTCAGAATTGAGTCCAGCTGGTGACCATGCACCATCTAGTGCCACTGTGAGGAACTAAATAAGCGAACGGCAACGCACGGACAAACCAAAACACTGCTCATGGCTCTAGCCTCAGGCTGACCCCGACGACAAACCATACTATACCAGTACTCCAGATTTAACACTACCCAGCAGATGGCGCAATGTTAAATAGTTATATCTCGAATATCCACAATTTCTTTTAACCGACTTCCAAAAAGGAGGAGGTTCACATTGCGACGTGTTATTTTTTCTTTTATGTTTCTTACTTCAGAACTCTCGACTAGTTGAACCGATTTTGCTGTTTCTTTTTTTTTTCAGCTGGTGCTTCCCCTGTGGTCCCATTTAAATTGCATCAAAATCAATCAAGCCGTTTTTGAGTTACACTCCAATAACAGGAAAGTGTTTTCCTATTTTGATGATAATATAATTATTGAATAGGCAACAGAACGAGGTATGAAGAATAATGAAAAGTTTATTTACTAGTTTTGATAGAAAAATATTTTTATACATTACACAATATCTATAATGAAAATAAAATGTATCTCAACTAGATAAAAGATCGTATAAAAAGAAAGTGAACGCAAAAAACCAACATTACGCGGTGTTCCCAGGCGGTCACCCATCCAAGTACTGACCGCGCCCGACGTTGCTTAACTTCGGTGATCGGACGAGAACCGGTGTTTTCAACGTGGTATGAACGTTGGCGACATATTCTGCGAATCGGATTTTCTGTTCGCACCTACTTAACCATCATGTCATGGTGTAATTTGATGTCATTTTCGTGACGTCAGATAGAGGGATGGAATTCAATACGAATCTGTTAGAGATCCTTAGAACACGTTATCCAACTCCATTTTGCTGTATATTATTATATTATATTTCATTGCATCTCTCTCTGACAAGTAAAAGATCGTGAAAAACGCGGAAGTGGTCTACGCGGCACTCTCTATTACCTTTGCTGCGTCACCGGGTACAAAAATCATATTATATACATTTTAAACGAACCATTAAATGCAAACAAATATTCACACAACACAATTTCAAAACTAAAATAATTAGTACCTAACCAAACCGATACGTAAGTTTAGTCATGAACAGCAAAAAACCAACATTACGCGGTGTTCCCAGGCGGTCACCCATCCAAGTACTGACCGCGCCCGACGTTGCTTAACTTCGGTGATCGGACGAGACCCGGTGTTTTCAACGTGGTATGAACGTTGGCGACAATGAGTGTAAAACGGATTTTCTGTTCGTACCTATATATAACGACCATTTTATTACATTGATTTTAACTCAGTGACCTCAGGTAAGGGTTTGTTGAACGTTAGCGGCATAGAGATCCTTTCGAGCAAATTAATGAGCTCCATAATGACATACCTATCTGCAATCACGTTTTGGTGCACCTACCTCTGACAAGTTCAATATCGTGAGGAAAGCGAGAGTGGGGTAGCACTCGACACCGGGTAGGTACTACAAACATAAATCTGCATTATCCATACCTGAACGAATCGCTATATTACCTAGGTAGTGCCAATATGCAAATTATGCAATGCTTTCAAAAAAAAAAAACGAGATTCGGATAGCAATCATTTGATATTCATTCTGGACACGTATTAGAGAGGTGATAGGTATATTAGATATTATGTAGTCTACAAGATATACATGCTAGATGGATGGAATCATTGATGGGGGACGGCGCGAACGCAGTCCCCACTACCAAAAATAACACGTCCGAGTTATCCACATTAGGGATAATCGCAGAGGTCAACCCGTCCGCAGTGCAATGGAGAGGCCTCGCTCTGGGGGAACCGCCTTCATGATCACGGTGTCCCCTACGCCAGGTAAGTATGATTACATAAATGCGCACAAATCCCCTCACGAACCACCGAAGAATCTCGTCAACGCGATTCAGAATTGAGTCCAGCTGGTGACCATGCACCATCTAGCGCCACTGTGAGGAACTAAATAAGCGAACGGCAACGCACGGACAAACCAAAACACTGCTCATGGCTCTAGCCTCAGGCTGACCCCGACGACAAACCATACTATACCAGTACACCAGATTTAACACTACCCAGCAGATGGCGCAATGTTAAATAGTTATATCTCGAATATCCACAATTTCTTTTAACCGACTTCCAAAAAGGAGGAGGTTCACATTGCGACGTGTTATTTTTTCTTTTATGTTTCTTACTTCAGAACTCTCGACTAGTTGAACCGATTTTGCTGTTTCTTTTTTTTTTCAGCTGGTGCTTCCCCTGTGGTCCCATTTAAATTGCATCAAAATCAATCAAGCCGTTTTTGAGTTACACTCCAATAACAGGAAAGTGTTTTCCTATTTTGATGATAATATAATTATTGAATAGGCAACAGAACGAGGTATGAAGAATAATGAAAAGTTTATTTAAGTACTAGTTTTGATAGAAAAATATTTTTATACATTACACAATATCTATAATGAAAATAAAATGTATCTCAACTAGATAAAAGATCGTATAAAAAGAAAGTGAACGCAAAAAACCAACATTACGCGGTGTTCCCAGGCGGTCACCCATCCAAGTACTGACCGCGCCCGACGTTGCTTAACTTCGGTGATCGGACGAGAACCGGTGTTTTCAACGTGGTATGAACGTTGGCGACATATTCTGCGAATCGGATTTTCTGTTCGCACCTACTTAACCATCATGTCATGGTGTAATTTGATTTCATTTTCGTGACGTCAGATAGAGGGATGGAATTCAATACGAATCTGTTAGAGATCCTTAGAACACGTTATCCAACTCCATTTTGCTGTATATTATTATATTATATTTCATTGCATCTCTCTCTGACAAGTAAAAGATCGTGAAAAACGCGGAAGTGGTCTACGCGGCACTCTCTATTACCTTTGCTGCGTCACCGGGTACAAAAATCATATTATATACATTTTAAACGAACCATTAAATGCAAACAAATATTCACACAACACATTTTCAAAACTAAAATAATTAGTACCTAACCAAACCGATACGTAAGTTTAGTCATGAACAGCAAAAAACCAACATTACGCGGTGTTCCCAGGCGGTCACCCATCCAAGTACTGACCGCGCCCGACGTTGCTTAACTTCGGTGATCGGACGAGAACCGGTGTTTTCAACGTGGTATGAACGTTGGCGACAATGAGTGTAAAACGGATTTTCTGTTCGTACCTATATATAACGACCATTTTATTACATTGATTTTAACTCAGTGACCTCAGGTAAGGGTTTGTTGAACGTTAGCGGCATAGAGATCCTTTCGAGCAAATTAATGAGCTCCATAATGACATACCTATCTGCAATCACGTTTTGGTGCACATACCTCTGACAAGTTCAATATCGTGAGGAAAGCGAGAGTGGGGTAGCACTCGACACCGGGTAGGTACTACAAACATAAATCTGCATTATCCATACCTGAACGAATCGCTAAATTACCTAGGTAGTGCCAATATGCAAATTATGCAATGCTTTCAAAAAAAAAAAACGAGATTCGGATAGCAATCATTTGATATTCATTCTGGACACGTATTAGAGAGGTGATAGGTATATTAGATATTATGTAGTCTACAAGATATACATGCTAGATGGATGGAATCATTGATGGGGGACGGCGCGAACGCAGTCCCCACTACCAAAAATAACACGTCCGAGTTATCCACATTAGGGATAATCGCAGAGGTCAACCCGTCCGCAGTGCAATGGAGAGGCCTCGCTCTGGGGGAACCGCCTTCATGATCACGGTGTCCCCTACGCCAGGTAAGTATGATTACATAAATGCGCACAAATCCCCTCACGAACCACCGAAGAATCTCGTCAACGCGATTCAGAATTGAGTCCAGCTGGTGACCATGCACCATCTAGCGCCACTGTGAGGAACTAAATAAGCGAACGGCAACGCACGGACAAACCAAAACACTGCTCATAGCTCTAGCCTCAGGCTGACCGCGACGACAAACCATACTATACCAGTACACCAGATTTAACACTACCCAGCAGATGGCGCAATGTTAAATAGTTATATCTCGAATATCCACAATTTCTTTTAACCGACTTCCAAAAAGGAGGATGTTCATATTGCTACGTGTTATTTTTTTCTTTTATATTTCTTACTTCAGAACTCTCGACTAGTTGAACCGATTTTGCTGTTTCTTTTTTTTTTCAGCTGGTGCTTCCCCTGTGGTCCCATTTAAATTGCATCAAAATCAATCAAGCCGTTTTTGAGTTACACTCCAATAACAGGAAAGTGTTTTCCTATTTTGATGATAGTATAATTATTGAATAGGCAACAGAACGAGGTATGAAGAATAATGAAAAGTTTATTTACTAGTTTTGATGGAAAAATATTTTTATACATTACACAATATCTATAATGAAAATAAAATGTATCTCAACTAGATAAAAGATCGTATAAAAAGAAAGTGAACGCAAAAAACCAACATTACGCGGTGTTCCCAGGCGGTCACCCATCCAAGTACTGACCGCGCCCGACGTTGCTTAACTTCGGTGATCGGACGAGAACCGGTGTTTTCAACGTGGTATGAACGTTGGCGACATATTCTGCGAATCGGATTTTCTGTTCGCACCTACTTAACCATCATGTCATGGTGTAATTTGATGTCATTTTCGTGACGTCAGATAGAGGGATGGAATTCAATACGAATCTGTTAGAGATCCTTAGAACACGTTATCCAACTCCATTTTGCTGTATATTATTATATTATATTTCATTGCATCTCTCTCTGACAAGTAAAAGATCGTGAAAAACGCGGAAGTGGTCTACGCGGCACTCTCTATTACCTTTGCGCGTCACCGGGTACAAAAATCATATTATATGCATTTTAAACGAATCATTAAATGCAAACAAATATTCACACAACACAATTTCAAAACTAAAATAATTAGTACCTAACCAAACCGATACGTAAGTTTAGTCATGAACAACAAAAAACCAACATTACGCGGTGTTCCCAGGCGGTCACCCATCCAAGTACTGACCGCGCCCGACGTTGCTTAACTTCGGTGATCGGACGAGAACCGGTGTTTTCAACGTGGTATGAACGTTGGCGACATATTCTGCGAATCGGATTTTCTGTTCGCACCTACTTAACCATCATGTCATGGTGTAATTTGATTTCATTTTCGTGACGTCAGATAGAGGGATGGAATTCAATACGAATCTGTTAGAGATCCTTAGAACACGTTATCCAACTCCATTTTGCTGTATATTATTATATTATATTTCATTGCATCTCTCTCTGACAAGTAAAAGATCGTGAAAAACGCGGAAGTGGTCTACGCGGCACTCTCTATTACCTTTGCTGCGTCACCGGGTACAAAAATCATATTATATACATTTTAAACGAACCATTAAATGCAAACAAATATTCACACAACACATTTTCAAAACTAAAATAATTAGTACCTAACCAAACCGATACGTAAGTTTAGTCATGAACAGCAAAAAACCAACATTACGCGGTGTTCCCAGGCGGTCACCCATCCAAGTACTGACCGCGCCCGACGTTGCTTAACTTCGGTGATCGGACGAGAACCGGTGTTTTCAACGTGGTATGAACGTTGGCGACAATGAGTGTAAAACGGATTTTCTGTTCGTACCTATATATAACGACCATTTTATTACATTGATTTTAACTCAGTGACCTCAGGTAAGGGTTTGTTGAACGTTAGCGGCATAGAGATCCTTTCGAGCAAATTAATGAGCTCCATAATGACATACCTATCTGCAATCACGTTTTGGTGCACATACCTCTGACAAGTTCAATATCGTGAGGAAAGCGAGAGTGGGGTAGCACTCGACACCGGGTAGGTACTACAAACATAAATCTGCATTATCCATACCTGAACGAATCGCTAAATTACCTAGGTAGTGCCAATATGCAAATTATGCAATGCTTTCAAAAAAAAAAAACGAGATTCGGATAGCAATCATTTGATATTCATTCTGGACACGTATTAGAGAGGTGATAGGTATATTAGATATTATGTAGTCTACAAGATATACATGCTAGATGGATGGAATCATTGATGGGGGACGGCGCGAACGCAGTCCCCACTACCAAAAATAACACGTCCGAGTTATCCACATTAGGGATAATCGCAGAGGTCAACCCGTCCGCAGTGCAATGGAGAGGCCTCGCTCTGGGGGAACCGCCTTCATGATCACGGTGTCCCCTACGCCAGGTAAGTATGATTACATAAATGCGCACAAATCCCCTCACGAACCACCGAAGAATCTCGTCAACGCGATTCAGAATTGAGTCCAGCTGGTGACCATGCACTATCTAGCGCCACTGTGAGGAACTAAATAAGCGAACGGCAACGCACGGACAAACCAAAACACTGCTCATAGCTCTAGCCTCAGGCTGACCGCGACGACAAACCATACTATACCAGTACACCAGATTTAACACTACCCAGCAGATGGCGCAATGTTAAATAGTTATATCTCGAATATCCACAATTTCTTTTAACCGACTTCCAAAAAGGAGGATGTTCATATTGCTACGTGTTATTTTTTTCTTTTATATTTCTTACTTCAGAACTCTCGACTAGTTGAACCGATTTTGCTGTTTCTTTTTTTTTTCAGCTGGTGCTTCCCCTGTGGTCCCATTTAAATTGCATCAAAATCAATCAAGCCGTTTTTGAGTTACACTCCAATAACAGGAAAGTGTTTTCCTATTTTGATGATAGTATAATTATTGAATAGGCAACAGAACGAGGTATGAAGAATAATGAAAAGTTTATTTACTAGTTTTGATGGAAAAATATTTTTATACATTACACAATATCTATAATGAAAATAAAATGTATCTCAACTAGATAAAAGATCGTATAAAAAGAAAGTGAACGCAAAAAACCAACATTACGCGGTGTTCCCAGGCGGTCACCCATCCAAGTACTGACCGCGCCCGACGTTGCTTAACTTCGGTGATCGGACGAGAACCGGTGTTTTCAACGTGGTATGAACGTTGGCGACATATTCTGCGAATCGGATTTTCTGTTCGCACCTACTTAACCATCATGTCATGGTGTAATTTGATGTCATTTTCGTGACGTCAGATAGAGGGATGGAATTCAATACGAATCTGTTAGAGATCCTTAGAACACGTTATCCAACTCCATTTTGCTGTATATTATTATATTATATTTCATTGCATCTCTCTCTGACAAGTAAAAGATCGTGAAAAACGCGGAAGTGGTCTACGCGGCACTCTCTATTACCTTTGCTGCGTCACCGGGTACAAAAATCATATTATATACATTTTAAACGAACCATTAAATGCAAACAAATATTCACACAACACAATTTCAAAACTAAAATAATTAGTACCTAACCAAACCGATACGTAAGTTTAGTCATGAACAGCAAAAAACCAACATTACGCGGTGTTCCCAGGCGGTCACCCATCCAAGTACTGACCGCGCCCGACGTTGCTTAACTTCGGTGATCGGACGAGAACCGGTGTTTTCAACGTGGTATGAACGTTGGCGACAATGAGTGTAAAACGGATTTTCTGTTCGTACCTATATATAACGACCATTTTATTACATTGATTTTAACTCAGTGACCTCAGGTAAGGGTTTGTTGAACGTTAGCGGCATAGAGATCCTTTCGAGCAAATTAATGAGCTCCATAATGACATACCTATCTGCAATCACGTTTTGGTGCACCTACCTCTGACAAGTTCAATATCGTGAGGAAAGCGAGAGTGGGGTAGCACTCGACACCGGGTAGGTACTACAAACATAAATCTGCATTATCCATACCTGAACGAATCGCTAAATTACCTAGGTAGTGCCAATATGCAAATTATGCAATGCTTTCAAAAAAAAAAAACGAGATTCGGATAGCAATCATTTGATATTCATTCTGGACACGTATTAGAGAGGTGATAGGTATATTAGATATTATGTAGTCTACAAGATATACATGCTAGATGGATGGAATCATTGATGGGGGACGGCGCGAACGCAGTCCCCACTACCAAAAATAACACGTCCGAGTTATCCACATTAGGGATAATCGCAGAGGTCAACCCGTCCGCAGTGCAATGGAGAGGCCTCGCTCTGGGGGAACCGCCTTCATGATCACGGTGTCCCCTCCGCCAGGTAAGTATGATTACATAAATGCGCACAAATCCCCTCACGAACCACCGAAGAATCTCGTCAACGCGATTCAGAATTGAGTCCAGCTGGTGACCATGCACCATCTAGCGCCACTGTGAGGAACTAAATAAGCGAACGGCAACGCACGGACAAACCAAAACACTGCTCATAGCTCTAGCCTCAGGCTGACCCCGACGACAAACCATACTATACCAGTACACCAGATTTAACACTACCCAGCAGATGGCGCAATGTTAAATAGTTATATCTCGAATATCCACAATTTCTTTTAACCGACTTCCAAAAAGGAGGAGGTTCACATTGCGACGTGTTATTTTTTTCTTTTATGTTTCTTACTTCAGAACTCTCGACTAGTTGAACCGATTTTGCTGTTTCTTTTTTTTTTCAGCTGGTGCTTCCCCTGTGGTCCCATTTAAATTGCATCAAAATCAATCAAGCCGTTTTTGAGTTACACTCCAATAACAGGAAAGTGTTTTCCTATTTTGATGATAATATAATTATTGAATAGGCAACAGAACGAGGTATGAAGAATAATGAAAAGTTTATTTAAGTACTAGTTTTGATAGAAAAATATTTTTATACATTACACAATATCTATAATGAAAATAAAATGTATCTCAACTAGATAAAAGATCGTATAAAAAGAAAGTGAACGCAAAAAACCAACATTACGCGGTGTTCCCAGGCGGTCACCCATCCAAGTACTGACCGCGCCCGACGTTGCTTAACTTCGGTGATCGGACGAGAACCGGTGTTTTCAACGTGGTATGAACGTTGGCGACATATTCTGCGAATCGGATTTTCTGTTCGCACCTACTTAACCATCATGTCATGGTGTAATTTGATTTCATTTTCGTGACGTCAGATAGAGGGATGGAATTCAATACGAATCTGTTAGAGATCCTTAGAACACGTTATCCAACTCCATTTTGCTGTATATTATTATATTATATTTCATTGCATCTCTCTCTGACAAGTAAAAGATCGTGAAAAACGCGGAAGTGGTCTACGCGGCACTCTCTATTACCTTTGCTGCGTCACCGGGTACAAAAATCATATTATATGCATTTTAAACGAATCATTAAATGCAAACAAATATTCACACAACACAATTTCAAAACTAAAATAATTAGTACCTAACCAAACCGATACGTAAGTTTAGTCATGAACAACAAAAAACCAACATTACGCGGTGTTCCCAGGCGGTCACCCATCCAAGTACTGACCGCGCCCGACGTTGCTTAACTTCGGTGATCGGACGAGAACCGGTGTTTTCAACGTGGTATGAACGTTGGCGACAATGAGTGTAAAACGGATTTTCTGTTCGTACCTATATATAACGACCATTTTATTACATTGATTTTAACTCAGTGACCTCAGGTAAGGGTTTGTTGAACGTTAGCAGCATAGAGATCCTTTCGAGCAAATTAATGAGCTCCATAATGACATACCTATCTGCAATCACGTTTTGGTGCACCTACCTCTGACAAGTTCAATATCGTGAGGAAAGCGAGAGTGGGGTAACACTCGACACCGGGTAGGTACTACAAACATAAATCTGCATTATCTATACCTGAACGAATCGCTTAATTACCTAGGTAGTGCCAATATGCAAAAAATGCAATGCTTTCAAAAAAAAACGAGATTCGGATGGCAATCATTTGATATTCATTCTGGACACGTATTAGAGAAGTGATAGGTATATTAGATATTATGTAGTCTACAAAATATACATGCTAGATGGATGGAATCATTGATGGGGGACGGCGCGAACGCAGTCCCCACTACCAAAAATAACACGTCCGAGTTATCCACATTAGGGATAATCGCAGAGGTCAACCCGTCCGCAGTGCAATGGAGAGGCCTCGCTCTGGGGGAACCGCCTTCATGATCACGGTGTCCCCTACGCCAGGTAAGTATGATTACATAAATGCGCACAAATCCCCTCACGAACCACCGAAGAATCTCGTCAACGCGATTCAGAATTGAGTCCAGCTGGTGACCATGCACCATCTAGCGCCACTGTGAGGAACTAAATAAGCGAACGGCAACGCACGGACAAACCAAAACACTGCTCATGGCTCTAGCCTCAGGCTGACCCCGACGACAAACCATACTATACCAGTACACCAGATTTAACACTACCCAGCAGATGGCGCAATGTTAAATAGTTATATCTCGAATATCCACAATTTCTTTTAACCGACTTCCAAAAAGGAGGAGGTTCACATTGCGACGTGTTATTTTTTCTTTTATGTTTCTTACTTCAGAACTCTCGACTAGTTGAACCGATTTTGCTGTTTCTTTTTTTTTTCAGCTGGTGCTTCCCCTGTGGTCCCATTTAAATTGCATCAAAATCAATCAAGCCGTTTTTGAGTTACACTCCAATAACAGGAAAGTGTTTTCCTATTTTGATGATAGTATAATTATTGAATAGGCAACAGAACGAGGTATGAAGAATAATGAAAAGTTTATTTACTAATTTTGATGGAAAAATATTTTTATACATTACACAATATCTATAATGAAAATAAAATGTATCTCAACTAGATAAAAGATCGTATAAAAAGAAAGTGAACGCAAAAAACCAACATTACGCGGTGTTCCCAGGCGGTCACCCATCCAAGTACTGACCGCGCCCGACGTTGCTTAACTTCGGTGATCGGACGAGAACCGGTGTTTTCAACGTGGTATGAACGTTGGCGACATATTCTGCGAATCGGATTTTCTGTTCGCACCTACTTAACCATCATGTCATGGTGTAATTTGATGTCATTTTCGTGACGTCAGATAGAGGGATGGAATTCAATACGAATCTGTTAGAGATCCTTAGAACACGTTATCCAACTCCATTTTGCTGTATATTATTATATTATATTTCATTGCATCTCTCTCTGACAAGTAAAAGATCGTGAAAAACGCGGAAGTGGTCTACGCGGCACTCTCTATTACCTTTGCTGCGTCACCGGGTACAAAAATCATATTATATACATTTTAAACGAACCATTAAATGCAAACAAATATTCACACAACACAATTTCAAAACTAAAATAATTAGTACCTAACCAAACCGATACGTAAGTTTAGTCATGAACAGCAAAAAACCAACATTACGCGGTGTTCCCAGGCGGTCACCCATCCAAGTACTGACCGCGCCCGACGTTGCTTAACTTCGGTGATCGGACGAGAACCGGTGTTTTCAACGTGGTATGAACGTTGGCGACAATGAGTGTAAAACGGATTTTCTGTTCGTACCTATATATAACGACCATTTTATTACATTGATTTTAACTCAGTGACCTCAGGTAAGGGTTTGTTGAACGTTAGCGGCATAGAGATCCTTTCGAGCAAATTAATGAGCTCCATAATGACATACCTATCTGCAATCACGTTTTGGTGCACCTACCTCTGACAAGTTCAATATCGTGAGGAAAGCGAGAGTGGGGTAGCACTCGACACCGGGTAGGTACTACAAACATAAATCTGCATTATCCATACCTGAACGAATCGCTAAATTACCTAGGTAGTGCCAATATGCAAATTATGCAATGCTTTCAAAAAAAAAAAACGAGATTCGGATAGCAATCATTTGATATTCATTCTGGACACGTATTAGAGAGGTGATAGGTATATTAGATATTATGTAGTCTACAAGATATACATGCTAGATGGATGGAATCATTGATGGGGGACGGCGCGAACGCAGTCCCCACTACCAAAAATAACACGTCCGAGTTATCCACATTAGGGATAATCGCAGAGGTCAACGCGTCCGCAGTGCAATGGAGAGGCCTCGCTCTGGGGGAACCGCCTTCATGATCACGGTGTCCCCTACGCCAGGTAAGTATGATTACATAAATGCGCACAAATCCCCTCACGAACCACCGAAGAATCTCGTCAACGCGATTCAGAATTGAGTCCAGCTGGTGACCATGCACCATCTAGCGCCACTGTGAGGAACTAAATAAGCGAACGGCAACGCACGGACAAACCAAAACACTGCTCATAGCTCTAGCCTCAGGCTGACCGCGACGACAAACCATACTATACCAGTACACCAGATTTAACACTACCCAGCAGATGGCGCAATGTTAAATAGTTATATCTCGAATATCCACAATTTCTTTTAACCGACTTCCAAAAAGGAGGATGTTCACATTGCTACGTGTTAGTTTTTTCTTTTATATTTCTTACTTCAGAACTCTCGACTAGTTGAACCGATTTTGCTGTTTCTTTTTTTTTTTCAGCTGGTGCTTCCCCTGTGGTCCCATTTAAATTGCATCAAAATCAATCAAGCCGTTTTTGAGTTACACTCCAATAACAGGAAAGTGTTTTCCTATTTTGATGATAGTATAATTATTGAATAGGCAACAGAACGAGGTATGAAGAATAATGAAAAGTTTATTTACTAGTTTTGATGGAAAAATATTTTTATACATTACACAATATCTATAATGAAAATAAAATGTATCTCAACTAGATAAAAGATCGTATAAAAAGAAAGTGAACGCAAAAAACCAACATTACGCGGTGTTCCCAGGCGGTCACCCATCCAAGTACTGACCGCGCCCGACGTTGCTTAACTTCGGTGATCGGACGAGAACCGGTGTTTTCAACGTGGTATGAACGTTGGCGACATATTCTGCGAATCGGATTTTCTGTTCGCACCTACTTAACCATCATGTCATGGTGTAATTTGATTTCATTTTCGTGACGTCAGATAGAGGGATGGAATTCAATACGAATCTGTTAGAGATCCTTAGAACACGTTATCCAACTCCATTTTGCTGTATATTATTATATTATATTTCAATGCATCTCTCTCTGACAAGTAAAAGATCGTGAAAAACGCGGAAGTGGTCTACGCGGCACTCTCTATTACCTTTGCTGCGTCACCGGGTACAAAAATCATATTATATGCATTTTAAACGAACCATTAAATGCAAACAAATATTCACACAACACAATTTCAAAACTAAAATAATTAGTACCTAACCAAACCGATACGTAAGTTTAGTCATGAACAACAAAAAACCAACATTACGCGGTGTTCCCAGGCGGTCACCCATCCAAGTACTGACCGCGCCCGACGTTGCTTAACTTCGGTGATCGGACGAGAACCGGTGTTTTCAACGTGGTATGAACGTTGGCGACAATGAGTGTAAAACGGATTTTCTGTTCGTACCTATATATAACGACCATTTTATTACATTGATTTTAACTCAGTGACCTCAGGTAAGGGTTTGTTGAACGTTAGCAGCATAGAGATCCTTTCGAGCAAATTAATGAGCTCCATAATGACATACCTATCTGCAATCACGTTTTGGTGCACCTACCTCTGACAAGTTCAATATCGTGAGGAAAGCGAGAGTGGGGTAACACTCGACACCGGGTAGGTACTACAAACATAAATCTGCATTATCTATACCTGAACGAATCGCTAAATTACCTAGGTAGTGCCAATATGCAAAAAATGCAATGCTTTCAAAAAAAAACGAGATTCGGATAGCAATCATTTGATATTCATTCTGGACACGTATTAGAGAAGTGATAGGTATATTAGATATTATGTAGTCTACAAGATATACATGCTAGATGGATGGAATCATTGATGGGGGACGGCGCGAACGCAGTCCCCACTACCAAAAATAACACGTCCGAGTTATCCACATTAGGGATAATCGCAGAGGTCAACCCGTCCGCAGTGCAATGGAGAGGCCTCGCTCTGGGGGAACCGCCTTCATGATCACGGTGTCCCCTACGCCAGGTAAGTATGATTACATAAATGCGCACAAATCCCCTCACGAACCACCGAAGAATCTCGTCAACGCGATTCAGAATTGAGTCCAGCTGGTGACCATGCACCATCTAGCGCCACTGTGAGGAACTAAATAAGCGAACGGCAACGCACGGACAAACCAAAACACTGCTCATGGCTCTAGCCTCAGGCTGACCCCGACGACAAACCATACTATACCAGTACACCAGATTTAACACTACCCAGCAGATGGCGCAATGTTAAATAGTTATATCTCGAATATCCACAATTTCTTTTAACCGACTTCCAAAAAGGAGGAGGTTCACATTGCGACGTGTTATTTTTTCTTTTATGTTTCTTACTTCAGAACTCTCGACTAGTTGAACCGATTTTGCTGTTTCTTTTTTTTTTCAGCTGGTGCTTCCCCTGTGGTCCCATTTAAATTGCATCAAAATCAATCAAGCCGTTTTTGAGTTACACTCCAATAACAGGAAAGTGTTTTCCTATTTTGATGATAATATAATTATTGAATAGGCAACAGAACGAGGTATGAAGAATAATGAAAAGTTTATTTACTAGTTTTGATAGAAAAATATTTTTATACATTACACAATATCTATAATGAAAATAAAATGTATCTCAACTAGATAAAAGATCGTATAAAAAGAAAGTGAACGCAAAAAACCAACATTACGCGGTGTTCCCAGGCGGTCACCCATCCAAGTACTGACCGCGCCCGACGTTGCTTAACTTCGGTGATCGGACGAGAACCGGTGTTTTCAACGTGGTATGAACGTTGGCGACATATTCTGCGAATCGGATTTTCTGTTCGCACCTACTTAACCATCATGTCATGGTGTAATTTGATGTCATTTTCGTGACGTCAGATAGAGGGATGGAATTCAATACGAATCTGTTAGAGATCCTTAGAACACGTTATCCAACTCCATTTTGCTGTATATTATTATATTATATTTCATTGCATCTCTCTCTGACAAGTAAAAGATCGTGAAAAACGCGGAAGTGGTCTACGCGGCACTCTCTATTACCTTTGCTGCGTCACCGGGTACAAAAATCATATTATATACATTTTAAACGAACCATTAAATGCAAACAAATATTCACAACACAATTTCAAAACTAAAATAATTAGTACCTAACCAAACCGATACGTAAGTTTAGTCATGAACAGCAAAAAACCAACATTACGCGGTGTTCCCAGGCGGTCACCCATCCAAGTACTGACCGCGCCCGACGTTGCTTAACTTCGGTGATCGGACGAGAACCGGTGTTTTCAACGTGGTATGAACGTTGGCGACAATGAGTGTAAAACGGATTTTCTGTTCGTACCTATATATAACGACCATTTTATTACATTGATTTTAACTCAGTGACCTCAGGTAAGGGTTTGTTGAACGTTAGCGGCATAGAGATCCTTTCGAGCAAATTAATGAGCTCCATAATGACATACCTATCTGCAATCACGTTTTGGTGCACCTACCTCTGACAAGTTCAATATCGTGAGGAAAGCGAGAGTGGGGTAGCACTCGACACCGGGTAGGTACTACAAACATAAATCTGCATTATCCATACCTGAACGAATCGCTAAATTACCTAGGTAGTGCCAATATGCAAATTATGCAATGCTTTCAAAAAAAAAAAACGAGATTCGGATAGCAATCATTTGATATTCATTCTGGACACGTATTAGAGAGGTGATAGGTATATTAGATATTATGTAGTCTACAAGATATACATGCTAGATGGATGGAATCATTGATGGGGGACGGCGCGAACGCAGTCCCCACTACCAAAAATAACACGTCCGAGTTATCCACATTAGGGATAATCGCAGAGGTCAACCCGTCCGCAGTGCAATGGAGAGGCCTCGCTCTGGGGGAACCGCCTTCATGATCACGGTGTCCCCTACGCCAGGTAAGTATGATTACATAAATGCGCACAAATCCCCTCACGAACCACCGAAGAATCTCGTCAACGCGATTCAGAATTGAGTCCAACTGGTGACCATGCACCATCTAGCGCCACTGTGAGGAATTAAATAAGCGAACGGCAACGCACGGACAAACCAAAACACTGCTCATAGCTCTAGCCTCAGGCTGACCGCGACGACAAACCATACTATACCAGTACACCAGATTTAACACTACCCAGCAGATGGCGCAATGTTAAATAGTTATATCTCGAATATCCACAATTTCTTTTAACCGACTTCCAAAAAGGAGGATGTTCACATTGCTACGTGTTATTTTTTTCTTTTATATTTCTTACTTCAGAACTCTCGACTAGTTGAACCGATTTTGCTGTTTCTTTTTTTTTTCAGCTGGTGCTTCCCCTGTGGTCCCATTTAAATTGCATCAAAATCAATCAAGCCGTTTTTGAGTTACACTCCAATAACAGGAAAGTGTTTTCCTATTTTGATGATAGTATAATTATTGAATAGGCAACAGAACGAGGTATGAAGAATAATGAAAAGTTTATTTACTAGTTTTGATGGAAAAATATTTTTATACATTACACAATATCTATAATGAAAATAAAATGTATCTCAACTAGATAAAAGATCGTATAAAAAGAAAGTGAACGCAAAAAACCAACATTACGCGGTGTTCCCAGGCGGTCACCCATCCAAGTACTGACCGCGCCCGACGTTGCTTAACTTCGGTGATCGGACGAGAACCGGTGTTTTCAACGTGGTATGAACGTTGGCGACATATTCTGCGAATCGGATTTTCTGTTCGCACCTACTTAACCATCAATGTCATGGTGTAATTTGATTTCATTTTCGTGACGTCAGATAGAGGGATGGAATTCAATACGAATCTGTTAGAGATCCTTAGAACACGTTATCCAACTCCATTTTGCTGTATATTATTATATTATATTTCATTGCATCTCTCTCTGACAAGTAAAAGATCGTGAAAAACGCGGAAGTGGTCTACGCGGCACTCTCTATTACCTTTGCTGCGTCACCGGTTACAAAAATCATATTATATACATTTTAAACGAACCATTAAATGCAAACAAATATTCACACAACACAATTTCAAAACTAAAATAATTAGTACCTAACCAAACCGATACGTAAGTTTAGTCATGAACAGCAAAAAACCAACATTACGCGGTGTTCCCAGGCGGTCACCCATCCAAGTACTGACCGCGCCCGACGTTGCTTAACTTCGGTGATCGGACGAGAACCGGTGTTTTCAACGTGGTATGAACGTTGGCGACAATGAGTGTAAAACGGATTTTCTGTTCGTACCTATATATAACGACCATTTTATTACATTGATTTTAACTCAGTGACCTCAGGTAAGGGTTTGTTGAACGTTAGCGGCATAGAGATCCTTTCGAGCAAATTAATGAGCTCCATAATGACATACCTATCTGCAATCACGTTTTGGTGCACCTACCTCTGACAAGTTCAATATCGTGAGGAAAGCGAGAGTGGGGTAGCACTCGACACCGGGTAGGTACTACAAACATAAATCTGCATTATCCATACCTGAACGAATCGCTAAATTACCTAGGTAGTGCCAATATGCAAATTATGCAATGCTTTCAAAAAAAAAACGAGATTCGGATAGCAATCATTTGATATTCATTCTGGACACATATTAGAGAGGTGATAGGTATATTAGATATTATATAGTCTACAAGAAATACATGCTAGATGGATGGAATCATTGATGGGGGACGGCGCGAACGCAGTCCCCACTACCAAAAATAACACGTCCGAGTTATCCACATTAGGGATAATCGCAGAGGTCAACCCGTCCGCAGTGCAATGGAGAGGCCTCGCTCTGGGGGAACCGCCTTCATGATCACGGTGTCCCCTACGCCAGGTAAGTATGATTACATAAATGCGCACAAATCCCCTCACGAACCACCGAAGAATCTCGTCAACGCGATTCAGAATTGAGTCCAGCTGGAGACCATGCATCATCTAGCGCCACTGTGAGGAACTAAATAAGCGAACGGCAACGCACGGACAAACCAAAACACTGCTCATGGCTCTAGCCTCAGGCTGACCGCGACGACAAACCATACTATACCAGTACCAGATTTAACACTACCCAGCAGATGGCGCAATGTTAAATAGTTATATCTCGAATATCCACAATTTCTTTTAACCGACTTCCAAAAAGGAGGAGGTTCACATTGCGATGTGTTATTTTTTTCTTTTATATTTCTTACTTCAGAACTCTCGACTAGTTGAACCGATTTTGCTGTTTCTTTTTTTTCAGCTGGTGCTTCCCCTGTGGTCCCATTTAAATTGCATCAAAATCAATCAAGCCGTTTTTGAGTTACACTCCAATAACAGGAAAGTGTTTTCCTATTTTGATGATAATATAATTATTGAATAGGCAACAGAACGAGGTATGAAGAATAATGAAAAGTTTATTTACTAGTTTTGATGGAAAAATATTTTTATACATTACACAATATCTATAATGAAAATAAAATGTATCTCAACTAGATAAAAGATCGTATAAAAAGAAAGTGAACGCAAAAAACCAACATTACGCGGTGTTCCCAGGCGGTCACCCATCCAAGTACTGACCGCGCCCGACGTTGCTTAACTTCGGTGATCGGACGAGAACCGGTGTTTTCAACGTGGTATGAACGTTGGCGACATATTCTGCGAATCGGATTTTCTGTTCGCACCTACTTAACCATCATGTCATGGTATAATTTGATTTCATTTTCGTGACGTCAGATAGAGGGATGGAATTCAATACGAATCTGTTAGAGATCCTTAGAACACGTTATCCAACTCCATTTTGCTGTATATTATTATATTATATTTCATTGCATCTCTCTCTGACAAGTAAAAGATCGTGAAAAACGCGGAAGTGGTCTACGCGGCACTCTCTATTACCTTTGCTGCGTCACCGGGTACAAAAATCATATTATATACATTTTAAACGAACCATTAAATGCAAACAAATATTCACACAACACAATTTCAAAACTAAAATAATTAGTACCTAACCAAACCGATACGTAAGTTTAGTCATGAACAGCAAAAAACCAACATTACGCGGTGTTCCCAGGCGGTCACCCATCCAAGTACTGACCGCGCCCGACGTTGCTTAACTTCGGTGATCGGACGAGAACCGGTGTTTTCAACGTGGTATGAACGTTGGCGACATATTCTGCGAATCGGATTTTCTGTTCGCACCTACTTAACCATCATGTCATGGTATAATTTGATTTCATTTTCGTGACGTCAGATAGAGGGATGGAATTCAATACGAATCTGTTAGAGATCCTTAGAACACGTTATCCAACTCCATTTTGCTGTATATTATTATATTATATTTCATTGCATCTCTCTCTGACAAGTAAAAGATCGTGAAAAACGCGGAAGTGGTCTACGCGGCACTCTCTATTACCTTTGCTGCGTCACCGGGTACAAAAATCATATTATATGCATTTTAAACGAACCATTAAATGCAAACAAATATTCACACAACACAATTTCAAAACTAAAATAATTAGTACCTAACCAAACCGATACGTAAGTTTAGTCATGAACAGCAAAAAACCAACATTACGCGGTGTTCCCAGGCGGTCACCCATCCAAGTACTGACCGCGCCCGACGTTGCTTAACTTCGGTGATCGGACGAGAACCGGTGTTTTCAACGTGGTATGAACGTTGGCGACAATGAGTGTAAAACGGATTTTCTGTTCGTACCTATAACGACCATTTTATTACATTGATTTTAACTCAGTGAGCTCAGGTAAGGGTTTGTTGAACGTTAGCAGCATAGAGATCCTTTCGAGCAAATTAATGAGCTCCATAATGACATACCTATCTGCAATCACGTTTTGGTGCACCTACCTCTGACAAGTTCAATATCGTGAGGAAAGCGAGAGTGGGGTAGCACTCGACACCGGGTAGGTACTACAAACATAAATCTGCATTATCCATACCTGAACGAATCGCTAAATTACCTAGGTAGTGCCAATATGCAAATTATGCAATGCTTTCAAAAAAAAAAACGAGATTCGGATAGCAATCATTTGATATTCATTCTGGACACATATTAGAGAGGTGATAGGTATATTAGATATTATATAGTCTACAAGAAATACATGCTAGATGGATGGAATCATTGATGGGGGACGGCGCGAACGCAGTCCCCACTACCAAAAATAACACGTCCGAGTTATCCACATTAGGGATAATCGCAGAGGTCAACCCGTCCGCAGTGCAATGGAGAGGCCTCGCTCTGGGGGAACCGCCTTCATGATCACGGTGTCCCCTACGCCAGGTAAGTATGATTACATAAATGCGCACAAATCCCCTCACGAACCACCGAAGAATCTCGTCAACGCGATTCAGAATTGAGTCCAGCTGGTGACCATGCATCATCTAGCGCCACTGTGAGGAACTAAATAAGCGAACGGCAACGCACGGACAAACCAAAACACTGCTCATGGCTCTAGCCTCAGGCTGACCGCGACGACAAACCATACTATACCAGTACACCAGATTTAACACTACCCAGCAGATGGCGCAATGTTAAATAGTTATATCTCGAATATCCACAATTTCTTTTAACCGACTTCCAAAAAGGAGGATGTTCATATTGCTACGTGTTATTTTTTTCTTTTATATTTCTTACTTCAGTACTCTCGACTAGTTGAACCGATTTTGCTGTTTCTTTTTTTTTTCAGCTGGTGCTTCCCCTGTGGTCCCATTTAAATTGCATCAAAATCAATCAAGCCGTTTTTGAGTTACACTCCAATAACAGGAAAGTGTTTTCCTATTTTGATGATAGTATAATTATTGAATAGGCAACAGAACGAGGTATGAAGAATAATGAAAAGTTTATTTACTAGTTTTGATGGAAAAATATTTTTATACATTACACAATATCTATAATGAAAATAAAATGTATCTCAACTAGATAAAAGATCGTATAAAAAGAAAGTGAACGCAAAAAACCAACATTACGCGGTGTTCCCAGGCGGTCACCCATCCAAGTACTGACCGCGCCCGACGTTGCTTAACTTCGGTGATCGGACGAGAACCGGTGTTTTCAACGTGGTATGAACGTTGGCGACATATTCTGCGAATCGGATTTTCTGTTCGCACCTACTTAACCATCATGTCATGGTGTAATTTGATTTCATTTTCGTGACGTCAGATAGAGGGATGGAATTCAATACGAATCTGTTAGAGATCCTTAGAACACGTTATCCAACTCCATTTTGCTGTATATTATTATATTATATTTCATTGCATCTCTCTCTGACAAGTAAAAGATCGTGAAAAACGCGGAAGTGGTCTACGCGGCACTCTCTATTACCTTTGCTGCGTCACCGGGTACAAAAATCATATTATATACATTTTAAACGAACCATTAAATGCAAACAAATATTCACACAACACAATTTCAAAACTAAAATAATTAGTACCTAACCAAACCGATACGTAAGTTTAGTCATGAACAGCAAAAAACCAACATTACGCGGTGTTCCCAGGCGGTCACCCATCCAAGTACTGACCGCGCCCGACGTTGCTTAACTTCGGTGATCGGACGAGAACCGGTGTTTTCAACGTGGTATGAACGTTGGCGACATATTCTGCGAATCGGATTTTCTGTTCGCACCTACTTAACCATCATGTCATGGTGTAATTTGATTTCATTTTCGTGACGTCAGATAGAGGGATGGAATTCAATACGAATCTGTTAGAGATCCTTAGAACACGTTATCCAACTCCATTTTGCTGTATATTATTATATTATATTTCATTGCATCTCTCTCTGACAAGTAAAAGATCGTGAAAAACGCGGAAGTGGTCTACGCGGCACTCTCTATTACCTTTGCTGCGTCACCGGGTACAAAAATCATATTATATACATTTTAAACGAACCATTAAATGCAAACAAATATTCACACAACACAATTTCAAAACTAAAATAATTAGTACCTAACCAAACCGATACGTAAGTTTAGTCATGAACAGCAAAAAACCAACATTACGCGGTGTTCCCAGGCGGTCACCCATCCAAGTACTGACCGCGCCCGACGTTGCTTAACTTCGGTGATCGGACGAGAACCGGTGTTTTCAACGTGGTATGAACGTTGGCGACATATTCTGCGAATCGGATTTTCTGTTCGCACCTACTTAACCATCATGTCATGGTGTAATTTGATGTCATTTTCGTGACGTCAGATAGAGGGATGGAATTCAATACGAATCTGTTAGAGATCCTTAGAACACGTTATCCAACTCCATTTTGCTGTATATTATTATATTATATTTCATTGCATCTCTCTCTGACAAGTAAAAGATCGTGAAAAACGCGGAAGTGGTCTACGCGGCACTCTCTATTACCTTTGCTGCGTCACCGGGTACAAAAATCATATTATATACATTTTAAACGAACCATTAAATGCAAACAAATATTCACATAACACAATTTCAAAACTAAAATAATTAGTACCTAACCAAACCGACACGTAAGTTTAGTCATGAACAGCAAAAAACCAACATTACGCGGTGTTCCCAGGCGGTCACCCATCCAAGTACTGACCGCGCCCGACGTTGCTTAACTTCGGTGATCGGACGAGAACCGGTGTTTTCAACGTGGTATGAACGTTGGCGACAATGAGTGTAAAACGGATTTTCTGTTCGTACCTATATATAACGACCATTTTATTACATTGATTTTAACTCAGTGACCTCAGGTAAGGGTTTGTTGAACGTTAGCGGCATAGAGATCCTTTCGAGCAAATTAATGAGCTCCATAATGACATACCTATCTGCAATCACGTTTTGGTGCACCTACCTCTGACAAGTTCAATATCGTGAGGAAAGCGAGAGTGGGGTAGCACTCGACACCGGGTAGGTACTACAAACATAAATCTGCATTATCCATACCTGAACGAATCGCTAAATTACCTAGGTAGTGCCAATATGCAAATTATGCAATGCTTTCAAAAAAAAAAAAACGAGATTCGGATAGCAATCATTTGATATTCATTCTGGACACGTATTAGAGAGGTGATAGGTATATTAGATATTATGTAGTCTACAAGATATACATGCTAGATGGATGGAATCATTGATGGGGGACGGCGCGAACGCAGTCCCCACTACCAAAAATAACACGTCCGAGTTATCCACATTAGGGATAATCGCAGAGGTCAACCCGTCCGCAGTGCAATGGAGAGGCCTCGCTCTGGGGGAACCGCCTTCATGATCACGGTGTCCCCTACGCCAGGTAAGTATGATTACATAAATGCGCACAAATCCCCTCACGAACCACCGAAGAATCTCGTCAACGCGATTCAGAATTGAGTCCAGCTGGTGACCATGCACCATCTAGCGCCACTGTGAGGAACTAAATAAGCGAACGGCAACGCACGGACAAACCAAAACACTGCTCATAGCTCTAGCCTCAGGCTGACCGCGACGACAAACCATACTATACCAGTACACCAGATTTAACACTACCCAGCAGATGGCGCAATGTTAAATAGTTATATCTCGAATATCCACAATTTCTTTTAACCGACTTCCAAAAAGGAGGATGTTCACATTGCTACGTGTTATTTTTTTCTTTTATATTTCTTACTTCAGAACTCTCGACTAGTTGAACCGATTTTGCTGTTTCTTTTTTTATTCAGCTGGTGCTTCCCCTGTGGTCCCATTTAAATTGCATCAAAATCAATCAAGCCGTTTTTGAGTTACACTCCAATAACAGGAAAGTGTTTTCCTATTTTGATGATAATATAATTATTGAATAGGCAACAGAACGAGGTATGAAGAATAATGAAAAGTTTATTTAAGTACTAGTTATGATAGAAAAATATTTTTATACATTACACAATATCTATAATGAAAATAAAATGTATCTCAACTAGATAAAAGATCGTATAAAAAGAAAGTGAACGCAAAAAACCAACATTACGCGGTGTTCCCAGGCGGTCACCCATCCAAGTACTGACCGCGCCCGACGTTGCTTAACTTCGGTGATCGGACGAGAACCGGTGTTTTCAACGTGGTATGAACGTTGGCGACATATTCTGCGAATCGGATTTTCTGTTCGCACCTACTTAACCATCATGTCATGGTGTAATTTGATGTCATTTTCGTGACGTCAGATAGAGGGATGGAATTCAATACGAATCTGTTAGAGATCCTTAGAACACGTTATCCAACTCCATTTTGCTGTATATTATTATATTATATTTCATTGCATCTCTCTCTGACAAGTAAAAGATCGTGAAAAACGCGGAAGTGGTCTACGCGGCACTCTCTATTACCTTTGCTGCGTCACCGGGTACAAAAATCATATTATATACATTTTAAACGAACCATTAAATGCAAACAAATATTCACATAACACAATTTCAAAACTAAAATAATTAGTACCTAACCAAACCGACACGTAAGTTTAGTCATGAACAGCAAAAAACCAACATTACGCGGTGTTCCCAGGCGGTCACCCATCCAAGTACTGACCGCGCCCGACGTTGCTTAACTTCGGTGATCGGACGAGAACCGGTGTTTTCAACGTGGTATGAACGTTGGCGACAATGAGTGTAAAACGGATTTTCTGTTCGTACCTATATATAACGACCATTTTATTACATTGATTTTAACTCAGTGACCTCAGGTAAGGGTTTGTTGAACGTTAGCGGCATAGAGATCCTTTCGAGCAAATTAATGAGCTCCATAATGACATACCTATCTGCAATCACGTTTTGGTGCACCTACCTCTGACAAGTTCAATATCGTGAGGAAAGCGAGAGTGGGGTAGCACTCGACACCGGGTAGGTACTACAAACATAAATCTGCATTATCCATACCTGAACGAATCGCTAAATTACCTAGGTAGTGCCAATATGCAAATTATGCAATGCTTTCAAAAAAAAAAAACGAGATTCGGATAGCAATCATTTGATATTCATTCTGGACACGTATTAGAGAGGTGATAGGTATATTAGATATTATGTAGTCTACAAGATATACATGCTAGATGGATGGAATCATTGATGGGGGACGGCGCGAACGCAGTCCCCACTACCAAAAATAACACGTCCGAGTTATCCACATTAGGGATAATCGCAGAGGTCAACCCGTCCGCAGTGCAATGGAGAGGCCTCGCTCTGGGGGAACCGCCTTCATGATCACGGTGTCCCCTACGCCAGGTAAGTATGATTACATAAATGCGCACAAATCCCCTCACGAACCACCGAAGAATCTCGTCAACGCGATTCAGAATTGAGTCCAGCTGGTGACCATGCACCATCTAGCGCCACTGTGAGGAACTAAATAAGCGAACGGCAACGCACGGACAAACCAAAACACTGCTCATAGCTCTAGCCTCAGGCTGACCGCGACGACAAACCATACTATACCAGTACACCAGATTTAACACTACCCAGCAGATGGCGCAATGTTAAATAGTTATATCTCGAATATCCACAATTTCTTTTAACCGACTTCCAAAAAGGAGGATGTTCACATTACTACGTGTTATTTTTTTCTTTTATATTTCTTACTTCAGAACTCTCGACTAGTTGAACCGATTTTGCTGTTTCTTTTTTTTTTCAGCTGGTGCTTCCCCTGTGGTCCCATTTAAATTGCATCAAAATCAATCAAGCCGTTTTTGAGTTACACTCCAATAACAGGAAAGTGTTTTCCTATTTTGATGATAGTATAATTATTGAATAGGCAACAGAACGAGGTATGAAGAATAATGAAAAGTTTATTTACTAGTTTTGATGGAAAAATATTTTTATACATTACACAATATCTATAATGAAAATAAAATGTATCTCAACTAGATAAAAGATCGTATAATAAGAAAGTGAACGCAAAAAACCAACATTACGCGGTGTTCCCAGGCGGTCACCCATCCAAGTACTGACCGCGCCCGACGTTGCTTAACTTCGGTGATCGGACGAGAACCGGTGTTTTCAACGTGGTATGAACGTTGGCGACATATTCTGCGAATCGGATTTTCTGTTCGCACCTACTTAACCATCATGTCATGGTGTAATTTGATTTCATTTTCGTGACGTCAGATAGAGGGATGGAATTCAATACGAATCTGTTAGAGATCCTTAGAACACGTTATCCAACTCCATTTTGCTGTATATTATTATATTATATTTCATTGCATCTCTCTCTGACAAGTAAAAGATCGTGAAAAACGCGGAAGTGGTCTACGCGGCACTCTCTATTACCTTTGCTGCGTCACCGGGTACAAAAATCATATTATATACATTTTAAACGAACCATTAAATGCAAACAAATATTCACACAACACAATTTCAAAACTAAAATAATTAGTACCTAACCAAACCGATACGTAAGTTTAGTCATGAACAGCAAAAAACCAACATTACGCGGTGTTCCCAGGCGGTCACCCATCCAAGTACTGACCGCGCCCGACGTTGCTTAACTTCGGTGATCGGACGAGAACCGGTGTTTTCAACGTGGTATGAACGTTGGCGACAATGAGTGTAAAACGGATTTTCTGTTCGTACCTATATATAACGACCATTTTATTACATTGATTTTAACTCAGTGACCTCAGGTAAGGGTTTGTTGAACGTTAGCGGCATAGAGATCCTTTCGAGCAAATTAAGAGCCCGTATTCCAGCAAAGCCATTTTACAGCCGTTTTCTCAAGGCTGTTGCAGCTAAAGTATAAAAGTTTTTGTTTTTTAAATGATGCAGGAAGAAAGTTTATTGTTTTTTTAATGGAGTGCATTAACCAAAACAATAAAAAAAACAACTGAAATCCGATAAAATTTTTTTTACCAACTCATGTTTTCATAAATTTCTTCATCAGCGTGACTTCAACAGTCTTTTTATCGAACAAAAATTATTCGTTTTACAGATTGAAAAATATCAGTAAACCAATCATATTACCACCAATGGAGTGCATTAATAACATTTTGATAAATATATGTTACAACTGAGTAAATAAGGGATTGAAAGGGCACTTTTGGCACAAAAATACCATTCAAATTTCTTGTTATTTCTACAAAATCTAGTATTTTATCAAATAAATAAATATGCGATTCATTAGTTGAAGTTTTTATTTAATAGATAATAATATTTTGTCGTTAATTTAGTGAAAAATGTATTTTATACAATTTTTTCAATATGACCTATAAATTACGGAACACAACGCCTTGCATCTCCACTTTTTTTTTCACATTCCGACCTGTGCCGCCACGCCGTGCGCACCTGTCTACAGCTCCGCCAGTATCTCCCAGTGAGACCGCAATAGTCCCCGCACTATTGCCGTCTCACTCGGGTCATCGTTCCGACGCTAGTTGCAGACCAGTGCCTTGGAATACGCAGTCCTGACGAAGTTTTGTTTTGTGTGCAGAAGCTGAGCAGCCGCCGAACGCCGTGCAACGTGAGCTACGAGCTCGCCGTGCCGTCGCGCAGAGGCGCTCTAAGACGTCAGGCATTACCACCTACCCAAGTCCCTTGTTTCGGAACAACATCATATCGGGCTGGTGGTCTTGTTTTGACCGCACTTTTCGGTGCGCATTTCACAACTTTACTACTCGACACAACATTGTAACAGTGCGCGTAACAACACACTTTGTGCTGTTAAGCGACGTCGTTCAGGCGTGGGGTAGCGTCAGCCAAACCCGTCTGAACGATCAAATCCGCCATTTGCTGCGGTCGCAGTGTGACACCCTACGGTGACAACGGCCACTGTTGTTGTTTTGGTTTAACCTTGCACCGTGGCCTTTCCCGCTTCACGGGTCAGCCGAAGCAAGCTGGGCTCCGGGACAACTGGCCTTGGGGTCGCCCCTAGTCAACCCCGGAGCAGCATTAGGAGCACCCCTCTCCGCCGAGAAAAAAGCTCGGAGAGGGTACACAACTAGGGCACACCATAGGTACTCACTCCCTCTCACACAAGTGAGCTCACGAGTTGCGAGAGGGAGACAGAACCCGTTAGGCCATCCTGAGTATTCCCCTCAGGATGCAACGTCCCTCTAACGGTGAGGTGGAGGTCCTTCAGACCTTCGCCCTCCGCCACCCCGATCTGTATGTTGCTCATATGCAACTCCTAGAAGAGGAAGCGAGTGCCCGCCTCACGGACACTCTTATTGCTCCCTCCGGGACTTCAATCCCGGAGGCCAACGTCCCTCCTCTGACCCGGTCCTTCTCAGAGGACAGTCCGACTTCGCCCGCTCCGGGCCCAGACAACAGACGCACGGTGGCAGCCCCTCCCCGTGAGAGGTCTCGCTCGCGCTCACCGATCGGGAGGCCAGCGAGCACCCGTCCCTCCATCGCCGTTGTCGAGCCCACTTCGGACTCCGAAGCGGAGATGGAGGTAGATCCGAGTCGCGCCTTACGCACCGACTCGGACTCAGACAACGACGGCTATACCGTCGTAGATAGGAAACGCAAGCGTGCTCCTAAAGCCGCTAGTTGCGCAACTTCCGCCCCTCCCGCCAAGGCACCCGCTAAGGCCCCCGCGTCCGGCAAGAAGCCGACCCCCGCCCCGCGCCCCGCGTCTCCTCCCTCCGCTCCGGCCACTACTGCCGCGTCCCCTCAGGACGCGAGCGCGCGCCGCGAAAAACCGCCTCCGCCCCTGTTCATTCAGGACAAAACCAAATGGGACATGCTGTCCCGTTTAGTTTCGGATCGTGGGATCCACTATACTAATGCCCGCTCCACGCAGCAGGGCATTTAAGTTCAAGTGTCCACCATTAGCGACCACAGAGCGCTAACGAAACTCCTCCGCAATGAGAGCATAAGCTTCCACACTTATGCGCTCGAAGAGGAGAAAGTCCTCCGAGTGGTCATCCGCGGTGTGCCCAAGGAGGTACATACCGATTCGGTATGTGCCGACCTGAAGGCACAAGACTTCCCCGTACATGCAGTTCACCGCATGTACAGCGGGAAGGACCGCAGTCCCTACGATCTAGTACTCGTAGTACTAGATCGTACACCTGAAGGCAAGGCCATTTTTAATTTAAAAAAGGTCTGTGGCCTCTCAGGACTCGATGTCCAAGCCCCATACAAGAATGGGAGTCCCTCGCAGTGCCATAACTGCCAACTATACGGGCACGCCTCCCGTTTCTGCTTCGCTCGCGCTAGGTGCGTTAAGTGCCTAGGCGATCACGCGACAGCAGCGTGCACTCGCACCCGGGACTCGCCGGACCCACCCAGTTGTGTCCTATGCGGTGCTCAAGGGCATACCGCGAATTACCGTGGTTGCCCTAAAGCACCACGAGTGAACCACAGGGTGGCAAGGCATAGGCCGACCCGTCCCTCTTATGACCGCTACCAACGGGTAAGCCCTAAACTAACGGTAGTACCTGCCTCACAGGTAATACCCGCGCCGCTCCCAGCCCGTAACGCATGGTCTAAACCACCCAGTATGGTTAAGACCGTCGCTACCGCCCGCGCCCCGGCCCGCGCGCCCGCGCCCGCTCCCGCACCCGCCCGCGCCGCGGTCCCTGCCCGCGCACCGGCCCCGGCTCGCCCCGCGCTCCCGGCACCCGCTGCCAACACCGTTCGCGCCCCTCCCCGCGCCGCTTCCCGGCCACAAGCTCCCCCTATGCCATTGATGGCTGCCCCTCTTCAAGAGGCAATCAACCTAGTCAGCGATCTGGCTATGTCGGTTGACATCAATGAGGTACAAGAGCTATTCCACAAGATGCAATACGCTCAATCCCCAGCGGACGTGATCCAATACACATTGGAACACGCAAACTTACTAAGCGCCCTTAAGCGCTTCGTCCCCCAGGCCCCTCCCCAGTACAACCACTATGGGTAGTACAACCGAACGCACGAAACCGTACTCAGTTTCGTTAGCGTCATTTAACGCTGACGGCCTCTTCAAACAACGTGACCTCGTCCACGACTTTTGTTGTACCCACCTTATCGATATCTTATGCGTGCAGGAAACCTTTCTAAAACCGGGGAAGGCGAACCCTAGGTTTGCCAATTACAGAACGGTACGTAATGATAGAGTGAACTCCCGTGGGGGAGGCACTCTTATCTATTACAAAAGGTCCCTGCACTGCATTCCCCTACCTACCCCGACTCTTGTTAATATGGAAGCATCTTGTTGCCTCCTAGCTATGACTGGTCATCAACCTATAGTCATAGCGTCCTGTTACCAAGCTTGCTCCAAGCCGATCGTCCGAGCTGACTTAGAAGCCTTGTTCTCATTAGGAAGCGCCGTCCTTCTGATTGGCGACTTCAACAGTAAGCACATCCTATGGAATTGTAACGTCAACAATCCCAAAGGTATTGCACTTGAAAACCTAATCGCAGAACTTAACTTTGACATAATTGCGCCCACTGAGCCCACTCACTACCCTTATATGGAAGACCATCGATCTGACTTGCTTGACATGGCACTACTCAGAGGCGTAACACTCCGGTTACGCTCCATAGAAGTGGTTCACGAGCTTCACTCTGACCACCGACCCATTATACTGCGACTAGGTCCCGACCCAACGACTGACCTCCCCCGCCCCACTAAGACGATAGTGAACTGGAAGCAAGTAGGCGATGCCCTAAAGGCTATCAGTTCACCGGACCTTGACAAGATCCCTGACGACATCCTGACAAAAGATGACGTAACCCTTGCGATCGATTCGTTCACCAATCACCTCTCCACCGTAGTAGGTGCATCCGCAAAGGAGGTCATAGTGCCGGACGACCGGCGCCTTGTCATTCCAGCGGATGTGAGACGATTGGTGACGGAGAGTAAAGCAGTGACCCGACATTACGACTCTTACCCCAGTAAAGAGAACAAAACTAAGAAACGCCACTTTGAACGCATGGTTCAAAGTCGCATGTCTGAGTTGCGTGATCAACAATGGGGCGATAAACTTTCAAACCTCGTGCCAAGCCACCATGCTTACTGGGACTTGGCGCGAGGCTTGAAAGGAAGTAACCATAACGACATGCCTCCCTTATACAGACCAGTCCCACTAGTCCCAGCGTTCTTTGATGAAGACAAAGCTGAGTGCCTAGCTGATAGCCTAGAGGCTCAGTGTTCCCCTAACGTAGATCACGTTGACCAAGCTCACCTCGATTCGGTGGATGCTGAAGTCGAACGTAAAAGCTCTGTGGTCACCTCTGAACTCCCACCAATCACCTTAGCGACTTACGCTGAGGTGGAGAGACTGATCAAGGCCCTCCGACCGCGCAAATCCCCCGGTGCCGATGGCATCTCCAACAGGGTTCTTAAAACCCTCTCTCCTCCTCTCATCCATCTCTTAGTCAGCATCTTCAATGCTGCTATGAGCCACTGCTTATTCCCAGACACCTGGAAATGTGCAAATGTCATTGGCATTCACAAACCAGGCAAAAGCTCATCTGACCCCACCAGTTACCGCCCCATCAGCCTCCTCAGTGCCTTAGGCAAACTTTACGAGCGGTTACTTGCAAACCGTCTCCAGTCCCATGCTAAGGAACACCACCTTATCCCAGATGAGCAGTTTGGCTTCAGACCCGGACACTCATGCGTCCAACAGGTGCACCGCCTCACGGAGCACATCATTGAGGGCTTCAATAAGTACCCCAAACCCCAGACTACGCTAGCAGTCTTCCTCGACGTAGCGAAAGCTTTTGACAAAGTCTGGCACAATGGCTTGATCTACAAGCTATACCAATTTGGCGTGCCAGAACGTCTTGTGCTCATCCTACAAGACTTCCTTAAAGCCAGAAGCTTTCGCTATCGCGTGGAAGGCACCCTCTCCTCCCCCCACCCAGTCAGAGCCGGAGTCCCTCAGGGCTCCGTGCTATCACCTATTCTCTTTGCACTGTATACCAGTGACATCCCACGCTCTCAGCCCAAAGTATTCCTAGCCCAATATGCGGACGATACCGCCATTTACACCACTGGGTGGCATATCAACAGACAGTCCTATTTCGTCATTCAACGGGCCGTCACCGAGATCGGTGACTGGTTCCGAAAATGGCGCATCGCTGTCAACCCAGCTAAAAGCACAGCTATGTGCTTTACTGAGAAGACACGCTCCCCTTACCCGAAACCGCTTATTTTGTTCGACGAACCCATTCCCTGGGTTCCTAGAACAAAATACCTCGGAATCACCCTTGATCGTCATCTCACCTTTAACGATCACATAACAACCGTCCGTAACAGAGCGGCCTTCGTAATGGGTCGCCTTGGTCCCCTACTTCGCAAAGAGAGTAAAATGTCTCTTAGTAATAAGAAGACACTTTACACTGCCTGCATCCGCCCCATCATGACTTACGCATCAGTAGTGTTTAGTCATGCTAGTGAGGCCCACCTTCATAAACTTCAAGTCATCCAAAACCGTTTTCTTCGTAATGCAACCGGCGCCCCGTGGTATATCCGGAACACCGAGTTGCATTGCGACTTAAACCTTCCCTCTCTAGCGCAGTTCAATAAGGACTGCGCCCGCCGATACTTTGATCGAGCGCCCCACCACCCGAACCCATTGGTTGTCCAGGCATCGAACTACTCGACTGCCTCTTCTATCCCATTTTTCAAACCCCCCGTCGCCGACCACGGCAGGTATTAGACGACCCGGATGACCCCATCGCAGCCATTACATTGGCAGCTTTAGCGTTATCCGCAAGTCGTCGAGGTAAAATCCCCAGGTGTGAGGTAATCAGAGGTCACACAATCAAACACCGAGCTCGCCGGCGAGCTCGAGGCAAAAACAAGGTCACGATAAATTGCTCTCCAAACAGTCAAAGAGTATTATTCAGTAGGGCCCAATTGTGCAACACTGCAGTTGCACAGAGGCATTTTGCTCCGATCCCCCCCATGTCTCTCGACAGCGAGACAAGCCGAGGTCCGAACCACAGTGGTGCCCTTGAGCTCGCTGTCAACCCCTCCTATAATAGCGGTACGTTTTCGGCGTCCGCAGGAGACGGAGGTAGAAAGCGCTTTTCGCCTTCTACGCCCGTCTCGGGAGAAGTGCCTTCGGCACTTCTCCCTCCCGGGCTATTGTAGGGCCAGGCCCTCGCCCAAAACCCGGTGGAGCTGGACGACCGCACAGGCGGTAGCCAGCATCTATGTCCTCCCTAAACAAAACAAAACAAACCTTGCATCTCAGTTTGCGCCTAGCGCTCGCGGAGGGAGGACGTATCGCTGCTCGTCCCGCGCCCTACACGTGCCGCGACTACGGTGCGCAATGAAAATATAGCGTGACCGAGTTGTTTTGATCTATGCGTATGCTTTTATTATTGTAAAGGTATTTTTGTTGAGACCATGCCTTTTTCATTATTAACTAGGATTTATTATTTCCTGATCGGAATTGAATTTTTAACCGACTTCCAAAAAAAGGAGGAGGTTCTCAATTCGTCTGTATTTTTTATGTTTTTACCTCAGAACTTTTGAAAGGGTGAACCGATTTTGAGTATTATTTTTTTGTTTGAAAGCTGATGCTTGTCGTTTGGTCCTATTTAAATTGCATCAAAATCAGTCAAGTCGTTTTTGCGTTACACTCCAATAACTGAAAAGTATTTACCTATCTTGATGATATAATCATTGACAATCGATATCGTAAGTAGCAAGGGTTACTAAAACTAGTGATCAATTTTTTTAACCAAAAAATGGAACAGACTTTTTGGTTTTTGCCATAGTAAAAAAAATTTAACCATAAAATGGAACCGACTTCAACACCCAAAAGTGTGAAATAACTTGTCAAAGTCGGTACCATGCGCACAATATTGTGATTATAGGTACTTTTGAACTATCATGGTACCGAATTCAACATGTTATTTTACACTTTGGTTGTTGAAGTCGGTTCCATTTTATGGTAAATTTTTTTTTACTATGGCAAAAACTAAAAAGTTGCGTTGTTGCTATGTATAAGAAAAAAGTTTTTAAAAAAACTTGAAACTAGCTAGAAGCTAAAATGTATTTTTTTTTCTTATTTGTTCTTTATTTTATATTAGGTATTAACTTGGCCAAACAGATGGAAGCGAAGTAATAAATTTTTACAACAAGTGTCTTTTACACGAAATAATTGGCCATCAAAAAGCACGATCTATGCCTCTAAGAAATAATTTTATTTAAGGCAAGACTATCTAACGGTCTGTACCGTGTACTGATTTGGTTAAAAATAAAAGATGTTTATAATAATATAGACGTTATATATTTTATTAAACAATTAGTACCGACCCTGAGTTAGTATTTAAGACTTCTATATTAAACGCACCTTATTTTCTTTCCGTAGCGACCACTAAAGCCGCTCCGCCAACGGGGCAGTTATACAAATATAATGAACCAAGATATGCATGCACAAAGCAGGTATACAAACTACAAAACTAAGTTATTTGCCTATATACAATGATGGTTAGAAGTACATAATCGAATATAGATACCTACACAGTAGTCCATTGAAATTTTACAATTTAAGACCGAATATTGCATTTCTTAGAGGGCACAATTTTACTTTTGAGACATATGTGGGTGGTCCATAGAAGCTTAACTTCAAGTTTGTAGGGTCGCCACCCTTGTCCTCCAGCCGCCATCTTGGAAAAAGGGGTGAAAACACTTATTTCCCGATATCTTGGAAACTATGCGTCTTACGAAAAATTCTACAGCATATAATTTGCAAATTATTTTGCCTACAAATATGATTATATAACTTTTTGCCCTAAATTAAAAATTTAAAAAGGCATAACCAAAAAGAGTGAGAAAATTTTCATATATTTTTTTGCTCTATAACTTTCTTTTTCTCATTTTACAAAAAAAGATACCTCAGATCAATCTTGTTTATATGTATCATTTGAGGATTTTTTTTATGATTTTTTAATTTATTTCATTTAAAACACTTACAGCGCTACAAAATTGACCAGGTTCATCAATGCTCATGGGAATCCGGTCAAAATGAAATGTTTAAATTATATTTTTCATATCTTTAAAAAAAAATTCGTACAACTTCACTTATTCATACCTAACTGTTTTCCTTACCATAGAACTTACCAAATATAACTTACCGAAGGATAAACAGGTAGAAAAGGTCTGAGTTACCGTTTGGGGACAAAGGAACATCTGCCTGCTACGACTATTATTATTATACGCAGGCTTAGCTGTTTCTTCTACCTCAGTTTATTCCCTTAGTTGTGCTACATTTTTTGTTACGTGTAAACGTGTTGAAAATTGTGGATATTATTTTCAGTTTAATCAATTAAACTGCGAGTTTCGGAAAAAAAATCCTCAAAACATCATCTACAATATTGTTCTGGGGTATTTTTTTTGTAAAATGTATAAAGAAAGTTATAGAGTAAAAAAATATATTTTTGCTTATAACTTCTTTAATATTTAATTTAGGGCACAAAGTTATATACGTACCATATTTATAGGCAAAACAATTTGCTACAAATTATGTCCTAACGAATATTTTGTCAAACGCATTGTTTCTGAGATATCGCAAAATACGTGTTTTCACCCCTTTTTCCAAGATGGCGGCCGGGGGACAAGGGTGGCGATCCCACAAACTTGAGGTTAAGCTTCTTCTATAGACCCCCATACATGTCTCAAAAATAAAATTGCGTGCTCTAAAAAATGCAAAGCTCATGTAACTTTTCAATGGACTATAGTTATAGGTGTGCTAATGTTAGTCAATGAGAGGTTTATTATTAGGTTCATTTAAGTCTACTTTGTATGTAAACTGTAAAGATGCGAAATGAATTTACAAAGTTACATAACATTCCACATTATTTATCAAAAATAAATAACACCTCAAAAAGGATCAAAATGTTTTATTCCATGCGACATCGTCTTTGACCGCTCGATCCTTGCTAACGGTGTGCTCGTGTGCGCTGCGCTACGATAAATGCCTAAATTTGAACGATAGCGCAAGGCGTAAAGACTCTTAATGAGCTCCATAATGACATACCTATCTGCAATCACGTTTTGGTGCACCTACCTCTGACAAGTTCAATATCGTGAGGAAAGCGAGAGTGGGGTAACACTCGACACCGGGTAGGTACTACAAACATAAATCTGCATTATCTATACCTGAACGAATCGCTAAATTACCTAGGTAGTGCCAATATGCAAATTATGCAATGCTTTCAAAAAAAAACGAGATTCGGATAGCAATCATTTGATATTCATTCTGGACACGTATTAGAGAAGTGATAGGTATATTAGATATTATGTAGTCTACAAAATATACATGCTAGATGGATGGAATCATTGATGGGGGACGGCGCGAACGCAGTCCCCACTACCAAAAATAACACGTCCGAGTTATCCACATTAGGGATAATCGCAGAGGTCAACCCGTCCGCAGTGCAATGGAGAGGCCTCGCTCTGGGGGAACCGCCTTCATGATCACGGTGTCCCCTACGCCAGGTAAGTATGATTACATAAATGCGCACAAATCCCCTCACGAACCACCGAAGAATCTCGTCAACGCGATTCAGAATTGAGTCCAGCTGGTGACCATGCACCATCTAGCGCCACTGTGAGGAACTAAATAAGCGAACGGCAACGCACGGACAAACCAAAACACTGCTCATAGCTCTAGCCTCAGGCTGACCCCGACGACAAACCATACTATACCAGTACACCAGATTTAACACTACCCAGCAGATGGCGCAATGTTAAATAGTTATATCTCGAATATCCACAATTTCTTTTAACCGACTTCCAAAAAGGAGGAGGTTCACATTGCGACGTGTTATTTTTTCTTTTATGTTTCTTACTTCAGAACTCTCGACTAGTTGAACCGATTTTGCTGTTTCTTTTTTTTTTCAGCTGGTGCTTCCCCTGTGGTCCCATTTAAATTGCATCAAAATCAATCAAGCCGTTTTTGAGTTACACTCCAATAACAGGAAAGTGTTTTCCTATTTTGATGATAGTATAATTATTGAATAGGCAACAGAACGAGGTATGAAGAATAATGAAAAGTTTATTTACTAGTTTTGATGGAAAAATATTTTTATACATTACACAATATCTATAATGAAAATAAAATGTATCTCAACTAGATAAAAGATCGTATAAAAAGAAAGTGAACGCAAAAAACCAACATTACGCGGTGTTCCCAGGCGGTCACCCATCCAAGTACTGACCGCGCCCGACGTTGCTTAACTTCGGTGATCGGACGAGAACCGGTGTTTTCAACGTGGTATGAACGTTGGCGACATATTCTGCGAATCGGATTTTCTGTTCGCACCTACTTAACCATCATGTCATGGTGTAATTTGATGTCATTTTCGTGACGTCAGATAGAGGGATGGAATTCAATACGAATCTGTTAGAGATCCTTAGAACACATTATCCAACTCCATTTTGCTGTATATTATTATATTATATTTCATTGCATCTCTCTCTGACAAGTAAAAGATCGTGAAAAACGCGGAAGTGGTCTACGCGGCACTCTCTATTACCTTTGCTGCGTCACCGGGTACAAAAATCATATTATATACATTTTAAACGAACCATTAAATGCAAACAAATATTCACACAACACAATTTCAAAACTAAAATAATTAGTACCTAACCAAACCGATACGTAAGTTTAGTCATGAACAGCAAAAAACCAACATTACGCGGTGTTCCCAGGCGGTCACCCATCCAAGTACTGACCGCGCCCGACGTTGCTTAACTTCGGTGATCGGACGAGAACCGGTGTTTTCAACGTGGTATGAACGTTGGCGACAATGAGTGTAAAACGGATTTTCTGTTCGTACCTATATATAACGACCATTTTATTACATTGATTTTAACTCAGTGACCTCAGGTAAGGGTTTGTTGAACGTTAGCGGCATAGAGATCCTTTCGAGCAAATTAATGAGCTCCATAATGACATACCTATCTGCAATCACGTTTTGGTGCACCTACCTCTGACAAGTTCAATATCGTGAGGAAAGCGAGAGTGGGGTAGCACTCGACACCGGGTAGGTACTACAAACATAAATCTGCATTATCCATACCTGAACGAATCGCTAAATTACCTAGGTAGTGCCAATATGCAAATTATGCAATGCTTTCAAAAAAAAAAACGAGATTCGGATAGCAATCATTTGATATTCATTCTGGACACGTATTAGAGAGGTGATAGGTATATTAGATATTATGTAGTCTACAAGATATACATGCTAGATGGATGGAATCATTGATGGGGGACGGCGCGAACGCAGTCCCCACTACCAAAAATAACACGTCCGAGTTATCCACATTAGGGATAATCGCAGAGGTCAACCCGTCCGCAGTGCAATGGAGAGGCCTCGCTCTGGGGGAACCGCCTTCATGATCACGGTGTCCCCTACGCCAGGTAAGTATGATTACATAAATGCGCACAAATCCCCTCACGAACCACCGAAGAATCTCGTCAACGCGATTCAGAATTGAGTCCAGCTGGTGACCATGCACCATCTAGCGCCACTGTGAGGAACTAAATAAGCGAACGGCAACGCACGGACAAACCAAAACACTGCTCATAGCTCTAGCCTCAGGCTGACCGCGACGACAAACCATACTATACCAGTACACCAGATTTAACACTACCCAGCAGATGGCGCAATGTTAAATAGTTATATCTCGAATATCCACAATTTCTTTTAACCGACTTCCAAAAAGGAGGATGTTCACATTGCTACGTGTTAGTTTTTTCTTTTATATTTCTTACTTCAGAACTCTCGACTAGTTGAACCGATTTTGCTGTTTCTTTTTTTTTTCAGCTGGTGCTTCCCCTGTGGTCCCATTTAAATTGCATCAAAATCAATCAAGCCGTTTTTGAGTTACACTCCAATAACAGGAAAGTGTTTTCCTATTTTGATGATAGTATAATTATTGAATAGGCAACAGAACGAGGTATGAAGAATAATGAAAAGTTTATTTACTAGTTTTGATGGAAAAATATTTTTATACATTACACAATATCTATAATGAAAATAAAATGTATCTCAACTAGATAAAAGATCGTATAAAAAGAAAGTGAACGCAAAAAACCAACATTACGCGGTGTTCCCAGGCGGTCACCCATCCAAGTACTGACCGCGCCCGACGTTGCTTAACTTCGGTGGTCGGACGAGAACCGGTGTTTTTAACGTGGTATGAACGTTGGCGACATATTCTGCGAATCGGATTTTCTGTTCGCACCTACTTAACCATCATGTCATGGTGTAATTTGATTTCATTTTCGTGACGTCAGATAGAGGGATGGAATTCAATACGAATCTGTTAGAGATCCTTAGAACACGTTATCCAACTCCATTTTGCTGTATATTATTATATTATATTTCATTGCATCTCTCTCTGACAAGTAAAAGATCGTGAAAAACGCGGAAGTGGTCTACGCGGCACTCTCTATTACCTTCGCCATGGCAATCAACATGTTTTGAAACTTTTGAACTTGAAAGCTATGAACCGGGAAACATTTTCAATAATATTTTTCGATGCTAATAACTTTGAAGTGAATCACTTTTTTAGAATGTTGTTATGATACGAGCCTTGATAACGAATGAAGGGAGCAATAGACATCATACTTATAATGATTAATGCACAGACATATATTTCTGTCTTGAGTGTACTGCATAACATTAACACAATATCACTGGTCTGGTGGGATAAAAGAAATATCCACTACTTTCACAAACAGACAATGGCTTCCTTGTTACAAATACTAGTTGTTTCTTGTTCGAAAATTGAGTGCATTACAAACTACCACAATCAACATCAGCAGCAACCACAAAATATCCTTTTTTTTTAAGTTTTGAATGAAATACATTTTTTTTATGGGATGAGAACGGAAAAAGCACGAGGTGAGAGCACACTGAACCATGTCGGAGATAAAATCGTATAATTAACTAAAGCCTCAAATATGGGGCTGATCTGATCACCTTTCGACGTTGGTATGGAGAATACACCGGCCAGTTCAACCATAATATCTTTAATCAGAACATACGATTTTGAAATCGAAGAACAGCATCCATATGAAAAGTATTTCTTTTTTATTTTCTTGCGTATAAAACATATACCGTATTTGTCAAAATGCAGCGCGCGCTGTAATGAGTCATATTGCATCATTCTATTTCCTTATTGCGTCCCCGAATAACCTTACAATTTTCAGTTCTATTTCGTACCACCAAATATAATTAAAGTAAACATACATTAAAACTTCAACATTAGAGAGGGGTGCCTGCATTGATACAATCTATTTGTGCGACAGAGATAGCGCTATATTAATATTATTGTTTCACGACGGCCATGGTACGGATCTTATTATGAAATATTATAAGCTTGAAATAATGACATTTGTTTACCACGATATTTTTATGAGGTGGGAGTTGCGTCCAAGGCCCCTTAACTGGACTGGAAAGTATAGACATATATATGTAACTATAACAGTGAACTATGTGAGCCATTCTCACCAACGAAATCCGTACCACCACCACATATGCTACTGGAGCAGCTATGCCAGCGACCCAGTCCTTCTCCGCTACATTAAGGAGTTGGGATGCCTTGGGTAGAAGCTGGCGGGGGAAATGCACAAAACACCCCAAGCGGGACGTCAGTGCAGGACATATCGCCCCTCCCGCAGCGGCACACGCTTACAGCCATTATAGGAGGGGATCTCTCTCTGCCGAACTTTGTAAATACCATGCTCGGCGGAGAGAGATCGCGGCAGGCGGTGGTCTCCTTCTGCGAAGCGGTAATGGCGCCGAAGGAGGCCGCGGAGCGGATCAGGGAGGACGATGTCCATGCGCTCCGGCGCAGACGAGCGGGAGCGAGGAGACGGCAGTTCGCCCGCCTCCTCCCTTCTCCGTAGTGGGATCACTGGTGGAGAATTGGGGGATTCTCCAGCAGCTTGCACGGCCCCACACGTTTGGGGGGTAGCCTTGGTGAGGGGGCTAACCCCTCCACAGGCGCAGTGGCCCGATCGGGCGTACCGCCGGGGTAAGATAGTGACTGCTAACGCGACCCTAACTTGCCCAACCTCGGCGGAGGACTGCTCACGGGGGGGTATTAGTGGGTTTAAGTCCCACACATCCCCTTCCACCGCCCCCATGGTGGAGGGGTAGTGCGAAGGCATTTCCCCCCCTAAAAATAAAAAATAATGACATATCGCCCCTAAATAGAATAAGCTACCACCTAGAACACTAGAACAGTAGCAAAACAGTACCAACTAGAACAGTAGCAAAAAACTTACCATTACAGCCCTCCCAGAGAATTAAGCTCAGCGAGTACACATCACTTCGAGAACAAGGGTGAACGTTTCCATCGTCACAGGGCGTAAATAGTTCTGGAGCTTGCCACCGGTACAGTTCACTGTTCTGAAAGCTCTCGTACGGTTTCGCGACTGCATTCGTTTTTATGTATGTCTCCGATGGATTTGCAGACAGTAGGGGCTCGTTATCCGATGATTTTGTGTCTCGACTGTCTGAAATCAAATGGGAAACATAAATGCAGCCAAATCAATCTGATCGCACCCAACGAGAACCGATGTTTTTAACATTGTATGAATGTTAACATATCAACTTCTTTGTTTGCACTTACGATTTTATGAATAAGGTGAGAGTAACTTTATCTACAACAGATATTACTAAATTAGATTCCATTTTTAGATACTTGCCTAATAGTTTTGAACTTGAGTATTTGTTAACAACTATTGCCCATACTGGTACTAATATAAAATTTAAGCAATTTAGTTGATAGTCTTGTGGAGGGTCTAATTAGAATTTCTACCTCCCATTTCATCCCGTGTGGGTGTCGTAAGAGGTGACTAAGGGGAAAAAATACCGTAAGATGGGAAGTAGCGCCTACTGAAGAACTGACAACTTCTACTGCGATTCCCAAGACGCCTGCCAAGCGGTGGCAAATTACCTCAATGTGGGAGACCTTGTTCAACGGTGGACTTTCCGGTTAATGTGACGATTATGACTATTGGTAGTGCCAAGCAGTAGTATCGCTTACCTACTACTGTGGTAGAGATATACCACCTGGTATAATATATGTTATTATGATACATACAAGTCCACTTCGTAAATATATACAGGGTTATTGGTAATATGCTAAAAACCTCTTAGGGTTGACTTCTGCTAGTTCTAACAAACATTTTTGGTGCAGAGATGAATTTTTTTGTTCTGATGTTAAAAGTCTCTTGTGCCTCTGTAATGTATTATTTCATAGTTTTTATTACTTTGCTCGATGTAAATATCTCAAAACTCTATTCAAATGGAGCACGGCGCGGTCCAGTGTTGCCAGGGCTGGTGCTCTTGGCTCGGAGTAGGCATTAAAATACAAAAAAAAACCTAAAAGCTATCAGTCTAGATGGCTACGCTACTTAGCAAATGAAAAAACATTAAAATGATTAATTACCTTCTATATTCACATACTGTGGTTCAGGTGAGTAAACCTCGTAATCTTTGTCGACTCCCTTGAAGCATTTATCGTTCTTATGTAGTTTGACACAGGGTCCTAAATCGGCGAGCTTGGCAGTATCATGGCTTGTTATCATGATGGCCATGCTACTGAGCTCTGTGTGTATGTAGCCCTGCATTCGAAGGAAAACCAGTGCATTTGCGATGTCTAAGGTGTACTGGACGGACGTCTGGGCGCTCAGAATGCGACCCTGGAAAGTAAAATTAAAAAATGTAATATAATTATTATGGAACAAGCACGAGGTCCACCTGGTGTTAACATAAATACAAATAATTTATTAATAACCCCATAGTCACAAGTAGCTTTGTAAGAATAGAAAATATGTTCAATATTGTCTTATTATAATAATACAAACTGGTAAGCTGTAACCTCTAAGAAATTCTAGGTTAGCCTGAACAACACCTTCGATCACATCATTACTTACTATCAGGTGAGATAGTGGTTTGTAAGGCTAACATAACAGGTATAAAAAAAGCCTATAACAAATGCGATCCATCACCCTGCTTCATTAAGAGTTGTTGAATCTCATGTGCCTGTAATGTCACTGGCACCCATATCTTTCAAACTGGTACCTGTTTTACCTATTTGTACCATATGGTATGTATGGTGGTATGGTTTCTACCATATGGTAGATTAGAGTACTTCCCTAGACGAACTCATTCCTAACTGCTATATTATATTAGTTGTTTTCTTCCTCTTTTTACGATTAGTTTTTTACTGTATCAGCCGGACTGTCGTCCGCTGAACACAGTCTCCCCCGTTAAGGGTGTTTTCCATAATCCCCACGCTTGGCAGGCGTCTTGGCGATTGCAGTGTAAGGTTTCAAGTTCGTCAGAAGGCGCTGCTGCCCACCTTCTAGTATTTTATCCTGCCTTCTCTTACGACACCACAGACATAAGGGGGTGACATTCTAGTCCAGCACCCCACGGAGCTTATATAAGTTATTTACTTCATTATAATCTTTCTACTATTGTTCCACTACTGGAGTCGGTACTATGTCTCTTGTTGTCTAACAACACAACATAACCTATTTTAAAAGAGGTAGACCAATTTTGAAGCCCTTATAGAGGATCTAGCCTAGTTCACTAGTTTAATTAAGAAACGTCCGCTGAAGTTGTCATTTGGATGGGTGACCGCTAGCGCCATTTAACACTCTAGTGTGGACGTGCTTCGGAGGGCACGTTCGCCTGAGCCGTCAGCCCCGGTTGTTGTCTTGGAATGGCAGTAGGGATTTTGCGAATACTTGCCTTGATAACTACCATCCTTAGGTAGAAAATGGGTAGCCAAGCACTTAACGATGAATTTCAGCAGCTACTGTTTAGATCCAGTAATTCAAATTTAGCCTGACTAACAACCACATCTTTCTTGTAGCACTTACTTACCATTTACACATAACTTACCTTCTGATGAAATAATGGTTAGTCTAATAGCAAAAAAAAAAATTGATAAGCAAAAGAAATAGGGGATTTTCTTAGCTGCTACAGTTACACTCAAAACCTTGCGTCAATCCCCTAACAGTGTACTCAGGCAACAGCCCGCGAGGGCCAGGTGCCAACTAGGTTGAACATTCAGTTACTACTAACCACATAATTTCTTACTAACCTAACGCTAGCTTATCAGTGAAAAGCAAATGTGTCGGTACTTACGTGGATTTTTTGGGGGCCCGAAATAGCATAGAACTGAAATTACAAGCTATTTTTGCACATGATAACGTTTACCAATTTCCACGCGAGCAGGAACTAGAATATACGATAGTTATTTTTAATGCATGGCTCTAAGAATAAATATTTAGAGAAATGTAACTCTCATACAGTTACCGCTTTGATTTCAGACTCGTTGACTCCACAAGTAACAAAACGCGCACAATTTTCAAAATTTAATTGGATTTGGTGCTTAGAAATTATCACATCTGGTCGGGTCGAGTTAAAGTTGTTGCGCCGCACGGTACACCGTAAGGTTTGCGATCTGCTGTTTTTGATCTCGACTTAAATTTCTTTACATATTTATTCGTAGGCAAAGCTGCTAAGTTGTTATTTGGCGCGAGTCTAGTGCTCTACTACTATTAAAACCGAAGAAGCGAAGTAGTGAAAAAATTGAATAAAATCCCCTATTTTGTGTCTCACAAAATAACTTTGCTGTCGAATGAATGACAATTTTTCCCCTCACGTGACTCTTGGCTACCGCAGTGGACAATATCGTTCATTCTACTATGCGCATGATTAAGCAAGAACAATATCTTAAATAATCAAGTAAATTGGTGTTCATTTACATACAAAATTAAATTACTACAATAATATTGCAAGTAAATTTACTTTCGAGAATTGTTAAGTACAAAGACTCGAGTATTAAAAAAACCTTTCCACGCTATCGCTAGCATATTTCCACCCAGATTTCAATCGATAAACACCTTGCTGAGTTTATGAGGTGAAAAATAGATTTCAAAATTATATGAGACAGTATAATAGGACAATTACCTGAACATGAAGTATACCGAATAGGGAATCCACGCATCTTTCACAAATTATATGCACATTGTTGTTCACGTCAGGATAAAACCCCATCAACAGAATAATATTCGGATGGCGGCATTTTCTGAAATCAAAGAAATACTAATAAGTATGCAAATCACTACATAACTGCAGTATAAAACAAATTCACTTCCCGCTGTCTGTCCCTATGTATGCTTGGATCTTTAAAACTACGCCACGGATTTTGATGCGGTTTTTTTAATAGATAGAGTGATTCAAGAGGAATGTTTATGTGCATAATAATACATGCATAATATACTAGAGAAACACTGATAATTTTAGAGGTTTCTAATGTGATATCAAGAGTAACCTTTAACCTTACAAGAGTAACCTCTAAAGAAAACATGTTTATATTGCCTTATGACAAAAAATATGTGAACGTTGTTTATAAAGACATTCTGTAGTATATTTAGTATCAGCATTGCACCCGTGCGAAGCCGGGGTGGGGCGCTATAATATAATGTATTCAATATACCGTGGTTAGTGCGGTGAGAACGTGCACAGGTATGTAATGTGGGAAGGTATGAGCAGGACAGGGCGGGGACTTGAGTCTAAGCCGCGGGATCCCAGGTTCTAAGCCAGAGTCGGTAAAGTTAATACGATTTTACCCACAAACATTTAGAGCGTACAATTCTCGCTTCGGGCAGAGATCGAATCCGCATCTTCCAGCCATACTTGCCGGCCGAGTTCACATATTTGCTTCCGAGACGGATAGCAGAGGTTCGATTTTTTAACTTTCATATTACATGGCACACTGCAGCCATCAACCAGACAACTGAACTACGTATGAAGGAAGGAAGTGTTTGCAAAACACGTTTCCTTATGAAACCTTCGTAATGATGTCGCTACCTTGATTTTCAAGCACAATGTTTTTTTTTATTTGATATCCTTTGACCTATACCTCGTCTGATGGTAAGTGACGATCCGGTCGAAAATGTTGTTTAGGCCAACCTAGCATTACTGGTTCTCAAGGACAGCTGCCGCAAAACACTTTTAAGTGCTTGGCAACAGATTTATAATTGAGGATGGAAGCTAGCCAGACTGGTATTCACCGAACGCTCTACCACCATGAAGTATCCACTACTATCGCATTTGTAGCGAAGAGATGAATTCCTTAGTATTCCATGGATTCGCCGTAAAGGTGCCTGGTCCAATGCGTTGCAAGGAAATAGGCCAGAGGGGCCTGGGAAATTTTGGAAATTACATAAACGAAAGAGCGTTTTGACTATCTTAATAACTCTAATTCTCTTTGCTTACGGTCATCAGAGAATCTTATGCTCAAATTTCCTCCACACGCTACCTCGTTTTATGACCGTTCGTTTACGGTCGAAGCCGTCAGACTCTGGAATGCATTGCCACTTGATACCAAACGAGCTCCGTCCTTAAATGTTTTTAAAGACAAATTTAAAGCTTTTTACCTGTCGTGCTAGCATAAGCTCCATACGTGTAAACATCATATTTATGTACTGTATTTGTATATACATATGTATATGTATGTATTTTTGTATGTATATGTATATATTATGTAAGAATACATTAATTATCTATATTGTATATTATATTGTAGATATTTATAAATATCAATACTGTTAAGGATATTGTACACCGCCATCCCTTGTCAAAACTTGCTCCTCTCCAAAGGTTGTCTGGAAGAGATCGCTTTGAGCGATAAGGCCGCCTATTGTTCACTATTATAAGCTAAATATTTTTAATTTTAGTATAGTTTAAGGTGTTCAATAAAGAGTTTATCTTAACTAATTTAAAGCGTATTTTTTTGCATTCGGCACTCTTTCTGCGATGTTCCCTCCATCAAACGATGTTGGCCACTGATCTCATAATTGAGTTTTCGACAGGTGTAAAATGCCTAATTGCATGAATGCATGGCGTGATAGGCGCGGATTCTAAATCTAAGGGAACTTTTTCCCTACTATAGCCAAAAGTAAAAAGCGCTTGGAGCGGAACTTGCCAAGTTGTTTTTAGCCGATCAACTAGATTAAGCAACGTCCATTGGCCCTCATTAATTGGATTGGTGACCGCTAGTGGCATTTAATACTGAGAACTTTCGTGATTCGAAGGGAACGTAAAGTTCTGGTTGTTTTAGCATGGTAAAAGGGCGAAAAGCGGCAGCTTTTTGCTTAATAAAGTTAAAGTATTATTCTTTTTGGACAATAACGTATGATTTGACCTTTTTACTATATTTTCTAGGAGGGCATAAGACATTAAATATAATTTACAGATAAGACATTCGTCGAGGATAAAAGTACTCGTATATCATTATTTACGTAGAATCGATTTCGACTCTTCTTGTTATAGGTACAGCCATATCATCAGGCCTTATCCCAGATGGGAAAGGCAGAAGTATCACGTAACATCAAATATGTTGTGGTTCTTTTGCGAGGCGATCGCCATCTACCGGGCTCAGGAATGCGCTCCGTGCACTCTATTCTTAAACAAGTCTCACCAAATATTAGATTTTAATATTTTTATTATGTTTGCAACAACGCATGCTCTGCGGATGACTATAAAAAATTACAAACTTACGAGGGTAACACTTTTTTAAGTCATTTGCGGGATTCGAACCTGCGTCCATTCACCCCTTTAGCCGGGGTATGCTCTAACCAATTGAGCTAACATGACAATGAGTCATATATATTAGATTTTTGGGAAAATAAAGAAATCGCATGTTGCCAAGTCTGGCCCAATGTGTGGGATGGCTCACGGCGTCTTGTTCACGGTATGCGAATCAAAGCATTGTCATGGTGCAACCGGATGCAACTTCTTGGTTGTTTTTCCCCAACTTTTTGTGGTTTATTCGCTGTATTTTATTCTTCAAGTGCAGACAGGACCTGCCCGCGTAATTCCATTTTCTTTACGGATGACAAACTTCAATTTGTGATGTGAAGTGTTAGTAATTAGTTCTGTACGGAAAAAAAGGGAGTCGGGAGGCCAAGCTAGTACTGTATTCACCAACTTTAACGCTAATTTTATATTAGTACGAATAATTTATATGTATATCAAATACATCTTCTTTACTATGGTGCCCAGCGCTCAGCGACGTACGCTACGGTACAAAAACTTGTTATGAATCAGAACAATTCTTTATCTAGCTAATACAGGCAACGAAAAATGTATTAATATATCAAGTAGACAAGAGCAAAAACCTTTTAGCTTTCGGACTCTTATCACATGAGTCACAAGAGAAGTATTGCATGGCATCAATAGATTAAGTTTGGTTTGGATAGAAGTTTTGAAGCAATGAATTGAAAAAGGACGATGTAAAATAGGTATAGACTGCCGTGCTGCTGGTCCATGGTTCGCTCCCCACCGGTGGCATTAGCTTCAGCATATGTTAAAATGGAATTGTGCGAACGCTCGCTTGGGGAACTATCAAGTAGAAAATCTGTCGCCAAGCACCAAACAGTGCAACAGTCTTTTAGAGCCAGTAAGTAATTATAAGAAAATTACAGGCACATGAGAATTAATAACTGTGTGTCAGCATGATACGCGCAGTGCAGTTCTAATAGTCTTCTATTTGTAATAGGCAGAAGTTACCGCTTAACATCAGGTGGGTCTACTACGTGTTCCTTCATAGTTTCATAAAAACCCGCCCTCTGCATGTATAAAACTAAACTTTTACAAAGATATCGATAGTTAACATTCCTTACATACATACATATAATTACGCTTGTATTCCCCGAAGGGGTAGGCAGAGGTGTGTAAGCACCCACGTTTCGCCAATTGGGTTTTGGTCCCATGTAATTAGGGGGCGAGCACGAAACACATGAACATAATATTACGACTAATATGTATATGCAAACAACATATCGCACGCTTAATAAAAGTCATAAAGTTGAATTTGTCGGAATAAGCGTATATGTAGAGATTTGTGATTTTTTCACGGAGCTTTTGATTAAAGATTTTAGATTTTATAAGTTTCGTACCTCAAAATATTGATTTCAGTGTTCCGTTTCTTCTTCACGTTATCGACGTTGACGCCGGCCAGTTTTTTTATCTGGACGGGCACCACGCCCCACCGGCCGTGGTTCCATGTCTTCTGTCGTTCTGCGTTTATGTCGAGGTTCCGCGCGCTTGCTATCGGCAAACCATAAGCGCTTGTGTCACTCTGGAAAACCGTGAATATTAAACTTATTATAGGTTGTCTATAAAACATCACACTCAGCGATAAAACCGCCCATTGTCACACCTATTCCTTATCTTTAAAATACAAATTTCTCGTGTTACAGTGTTTGTAACAAAACTCCTCCGAAACGGCTTGACCGATTCGTATGAAATTTTGTGTGTATATTCTGTAGGTCTGAGAATTGGACGTAAACTATTTTTGAAATAGGTATATAGAACTTTGTTTTTAATTTTTATTTACTTATGTGGCAAATTGTAATGTGTCAATAAAGTGTTAGATATCTTTTAGTCTAAAAATGCACGCCCTTCCAATGTCTTTACCCCTACATGCAAAAATAGTGACATCTACACAATACTCGCAACCTTGGCAACAACATTGGTATTTCAGTCATTGTGTGCGTGCAATTTACGCGAACGTGTCAGTGTTGACAGTCAATTCGTTGCACGCATAGCATTTTTAGACTGAAAGATCTCCTATTTAATCTAGAGGAAAAAAAAATGGAATACACTGTACGCGAGAGTGGGAGGGGCGAATTTCAAACCAATCAAATGTACAGAGCGTGTCTCTGAATCAAAGATTTGTGTATAGACAGGTCCATTGCGTGGATGACGTTCGTGAGTCCGAAACAAATATTTGTGTATGAGTTATTGTTTAATGTTCCAAAAATACGTCAAAGTAGATGCGGCTTACGATTGGCAGACAGAAAAATATGCAGAATGCAGTAATTCCTACGCTAGAAAGCTGAATGTCCGATATAATATAGATTAGTTAATGCAAGAGAAAGCTACTTTAAATTGAATTAATCTAATGTTAGATAACAGATAAAATCTATCAACGTTGAAGAGCAATACAGAAGTAAATACGTTTTAAGGGTTCCCAACCCATAGGGTAAAAACGGGACTACTAAGACTCCACTGACTATCTATCTGTCTGTCACCAGGCTGTATCTCAAGAACCGTGATATCTAGACTTTTGAAATTTTCACTGATTAGTATTTCTGTTGCCGTTACAACAGCACATACTAAAAATCAGCCAAGTGCGAGTCGGACTAGCGCACATGAAAACTAAAAAGGTAGGTTATAATATAGTGTCTAATGTTGTATAGATAATGGTACTGAACCCTTCGTGAACGAGTCTCACTCGCATTTGGCCGATATTATATTGCTGATAGACTTGCACTTGACCACTATCTCATCTGTTGGTAAGCCATATAGCTTGCTTACACCTGCCACTCCATCAAGTGAAAGAAGGTGTAAGCATGCTAGGCCCAGAATGGATAGTGGCTCACGAGGACAGCTGCCGGATCACACGACTTGACACATGATTATCTACTTGAGAATGCTAGCTAGTGCGGCGACGCAATGACAACCGAGCGGTAATAGCAGGTCCGCTGGTTCGATCCCATCTCCGCCGGCCTGAGGTACACCGCAAGTCGGAAGAGAATTCTACCAAAGCTCGCCTGACTAGATAACCATCTTCAAGTAGAAAATCTGCCGCCATGTACCTAAAAGTGTGTTCCGGCAGCAATCCAATTGAAGCAGTGATAGCTCAGTGGTTTTGGGTATGGACTGCCGCGCAGCAGGTCCATGGTTCGAATCCCACTGCGGGCTTGAGCTTCACCGCATGGTGGAAGGGCATTTTTGCGAATGCCCGCCTGGCTAGCGACCACCCTCAAGTAGAAAATCTGTCGCCAAGCACCTAACGGTGTGTTACGGCAGCTGTCCTTGAGAGCCAGTCATTCTAGGTTAAGCTTGTTAACACCTTCGACCACATCATCACTTACCATCAGATGAAATTAATCAATAAATCTAGGTTAGCTTGTACAATATCTTCGACCACATCATCGCTTACCATCAGGTGAGATAGTGGTCACAGGCTAACCTATCAGGAATAAAAAAAAAAAAAAAAGATGAGATTGTGGTCAAAGGCTTACCTATCAGCAATAAAAAAAAAACCTTAAATGCCAGTAAAATTACAGGCACATGAGACTTACCTTGTATGTCTCAGGGTGACGGACGCATTGCAGTTCGGCACTTCTGACGAAGTGCTCTATTATAGGCAGAGTCACTGATGATAGAATACTAGGCAGAGGTTACCGCTTAACATCAGGTGGGCCTCGTGCTTCTTATGTTACAATGCCAGAAGAAGAAAGAATAACATGCACAAAATACCAAACCTGCCGTGTTACGTCTTGAGACAGGGACCGACTAATCGGCAGACAATAACTAAATACTACACCACGTAGCTTTCGTCATTAAATATAAGCAAAATATTCAGCCAATAATTAATACATTTTGGCGAAATCACCAATTAATTATAGCAAATATTAAAACATATATTTTCCGAAATCATTCAATTAATATTAAAGAAAAACATTTTAATATATGACATATAAATATATCTATTTAGTGTCATTTTTATCGAGAATTAAGATATCATGACTTTGACGATCGTGCGCTCGAAGAGTCAAGATACTCAAGCAAGACCACCTGATGATGCTTCGTTTAGAAGCGAACGCGTCGAAAATTCTTCCGGTTGGGCTACTTGGTGTTTATGACCTCACGTCAGATTAGCAGAAATTTTAAAATTTGGCGGAATTATCACTAGATATTTTTAAGATAATATTTTTTTGTAATATTTATTTTAATAATTTGGTTATTAAATAAAATATTCAGTTTTAAACTTACTTTGCTATCATCAGATCTGCTAGCACTAGGCGACTTGGTCTGCAACTGTTCATCTGCCCACTGGTCTAAATGTTTCAGCTCGCTCATCACCTCCAACAGTTTCTCATCACCGCTCCCATTTTTATTCGCGAAACCCGATGCCTTAAAGTCTTCCGCGATCACACCATCAACCTCTTCCTCATAGCTTCTGGGCGGTTCCAAAAATGTCTTCACATCAAATTGCAAGGAATTGTTCTTGAAGAACTCCGGTGGCGATACCGGCTCATCACCCTCTTTGAACTCTATGTGTCTTTTGATGAAGTCGGGAGACCGACAAGCGCTCCGCTTCGACTGACGTTTCGACTTTTGTGGCTCTGAGTAAGAAGACGTCGTGAACATGTTTCCGCCAGGCATGAACACCTGGTTCTGGAATAGGAACTGGATGTTTGGAACCCCTTCGTATATTTTTTCTGGTGTGTTACTGCGAGCGCGTTTGTGTTTCTTGTATTTGCCAGCGGATTTCTTTTCATAGTTGAATGTGTTGTCGTGATCGGTCGCGCAATCCGTGCAGCTTATTGGGAGGGAGTTCCTTCCACATGTTTTCTTTTTCTCTGGCGTGATGGCCAGTTCTTTGGTGCCAGCAGATCGTCTAGCTTGGAATTCAGCTAGGTCTCGTTTGTATTCTTCTGTGCGGATGGTGCCGATTTGAGTGTCGCTCTGTTGTTGGGGTACTTCCGGCGAGGCGGTGGCGCCGGGACTGATATTGTGATGGGTGGTCACCGTCACACGCTCCCTGTGGACATACAGATTGCAGTGATTTTGATGTGTATGAAGGATATAGTAATGAAACAACTTTTATTTTTCATTATTTTATCCCGAAGTTTCAAACACTTTGCATTGATGGTGGTCACGGGGTGACTGAATATCCACGACCAATGCAAAGTGTCGCATCCAATAACCACGATCAATGCAAAATGTCGCAAATCGCGAAAACCTAAGACAACATTTTGTATGAAGGATGCCTGACCATATATAATAAATAAGCTATGGAAATCACTATAGTAAAACTATATATAGTTTTGCTATAGTGATTTCCATAGCTAATTAATTACTTATATGAGACTGGAAAAGATGAGAGGACGGATTCAGGACAACGCAGACTCTTCACCTTATCAAAGTTACCTTGCGTCTCTCACGGCTATTCGCAACCTTATCTCTAATCGTTCAATATGGTTAATGAGTTACATACATACAAAGAATAGGCACTGAACGTTTCATTGACTAGCGGCAAAATCTTGCAAAACAACTTTGTCAGTTCTATAAATTACGGAAAACATTGTCAACTTTCTTAAACAACCAGAATGAATTGCATGTGAACGCTATTGAGTAATTTACATAATTGTGTTCCGTAACACGCACATGGTTTTGTCAAAAAAAACATGTGCATGAATCAACATTATTTCTATGTACAACAAAAGGCAAATTGAGAAAAAACTGACAATACAAATCTGAGTGACAAGATACAAAATGGTGCGCAGACGCGACGCAAGTGGTAGTAAGTACCATTATTCAACTTTGGCCTTTGCCGCTTTCATAGCAATAATCCATAGATTTTAAGGAAAAAGAAAAGTTGTAGCAAATTTATTGTGACAAGGGAGCAAAGTGTAGCAAGCACTTTGTAGGTAGTTCAGACCGCAGACAAAACCGTGGGACAATCGGTCGCGGGTCAGCGACGTGATCCACTTGACAGCCTTTATGGGGTATTGCTGTTTGACTGCTGAATGTTGCTAGAGAAACAAGCATAACAGTATTATTGTTGCACAAATCTCTTTTTACTTTCTTTGTTATTATGATTAAGTTTTAATACAGTATAATAAAAGGCAGTATTTTCTCAAAGCATATGATTCGAAAATTTCTTGTGATCATCATATTCGAAGTATACTCATCGGTTCAATATATTTCGTCTAAACAGGAATGACAGTACAAGAACTAATATGGTAAAAGTTTTTTCGATTTTATGGCTATTGGCTTGACGTAACCAGCCTAATAAACTCTCTTGTTGGTAGTACCTACTTATACCTTTTAACATTAGGTTATATAGGTTATTATAAGAAGCTATAGAGCCGTGTGCAACAGCATCTACTAAGGTCAAGTCAGCAGTGGCATCTTATCATTGGGCACATTCTACTTTGTTATCTAAACTAATATAATAAAGAGGATTAGAATAAAGAGCATTGAATTTTAATTAAATTAATTTTTCTAATCTAGGTTAGTCTGAACAACATCCTCGACCACATCATCACTTACCATCAGGTGAGATGGTGGTCAAAGGCTAACCTATAAGGCAAAAAAAAAAAATATATTGGCTCTGAAACTACTAGACCGAGTTGAAAAATTCTTTCACCATGAGAATCCAACATTAACCCTGATGAACATAGGCTATAGAAGAGTTTAAAAAAAGTTAGAGATCCGTATGAAAACTTTGATAATGTAACCCAAAGTGTGAAAAAATACCAAAAAAATCGTTAAATCACGTACGCTGCGGAAATAATTGAAAATACAGCAGAGTGATGTAAGTACTACAATTTTATAGAAGTCACCAATAACTATAAGAAAGTGCGCAATACTACTAGTCTATTACAGTTATGTCACAATAATTACGTTTATATGTGATTCAATTTATATTTTTTTAATTCTTTGTGTGCGAAGCCCGTGGGAAGCCTGGGCGGCCGCTAGTATTCAGATAATAATCTACCACGATTTAGCAGGCTTATAGCAAAAAAGACAGTGTATGTAGAACAATGATACGACACAAATCTCTTCTGCCACTGAAACAGCCAGAGAAATCGGACGGGTCAATTAAAATGTAAGAAAGCGATAGTAAGCAAGCACTAACTTAGGTTTTGTGAGTGACACAATTCTCATCCCTAGTTTTATAAACCTTAATCCAAAGGCATAAGGTACATAATGGTATATTTTGGGTATAACGCGTCACTGTAGAGATAACAATGATAAAAGAACAGTTTTTGAACCGGAAAAAAAACGATTACAATCATGACAAATGGTCGGATCTGAGCAGCGATACACTTTTACCGATTATCAATTTGATAGGCTTCTGGTTGGCCGTAAAAAATGTTCCAAGACTGACAGTACATAGGAAATATTAGCTAATCTGTGATATATCGTAGAAGAATCGTCAGGGACATAATTATAACTAATGAACTCACTCGATATTCGGGTTTAGGGCCTTAGGTGCCGAAAGTTGTACTTAAGGTGCCGTTCGGACTTGGGGAATTAACGTTCAGATAAAACGAACTAACGAACCGACAGGACATTTCGGTTATAGGACCTAAGATAGCTAGGGAGGGAGGTTCAGGAAAAAGGACATTTGGGGAATGAACGATTTGGGAAATAGACCAAATGAACCAAATGGACATTCCGGTTATAGGACATAAAGTGGCAGAAGACGTTCGGGGAATTAACGCTCAGGGAAATAGACCTAATGAACCAACTGGACATTCCGGTCATAGGAACTAAAGTGCTGTGAGGGTAGATATAAATATATCTATAAAACCAAAGCGAACTCTGCAAAAGGTTAGCTAAGAGCTTTTGAGAGATTATTGTGATTGAAGATAAGTCGTGAATTAAATGAGATTGCCATTTGATGATAACACGATTATGAGACGGCTCGTTCATTCATAAGTCATCACAACCGGAAGTAATATTATTACAGACAAAATAAGTACAAACAATACCTTACGCAATTACTAATTAAACTAGAAAGCATCTCGAATAGATAAGCGCATATACACGTTTTGACTGTCACGTTAATGCTAACATAAATAAAAATCTGTCTACCCATCAATTTTGATAGCAATATAATAAAATACAGGCGGCGTCGACACAGGTATGTACCTACCTACCGAACATCAAATAGGTGAAAGTGAAATTTCAATACCGAACACAGTTTTCGAATTGAGAGTCGAAAGGTTTTCAGTTTGCGGTATTAGGTAATTAATAGCAGCATCAATCACGATTCTTCGTCAATTTTGGAAGTTATTCTTTTGTTATGGCAATTGCGAAACTATGTACCCAAGTTAAATTATCCGTCTGACGAATCAATGGCTTCTGAAAGTACGAAGACGTGCCCATTCAGCTTGCAAATGGGATTGCAGAAGTTTGAATGTTCTAACATTTAGAGAAATGATCCTTTGTGCTTCGGTTTTCACTTCAATTTTTGTATAACGAGAAAGGAGCCATTACAAAAGCGAGCGGCTTGTGAACAAGGTCACGAATATCACGATGAATGAAGGTGCTTCCGTATCCTCAGACTTCTAGAATGGTTAGAATAGTAGCCCAATTTTGAATACGTTAAAAAATAATATAATAAATTCTGGTTATGAATTTTTTGAAACAGTAATCTATTATAGTACGTACCAAACCGACCTACACATCCTCTTTCCGTCTTAACGACAGAATAGAAGTGTGTTGACTTCTATTCTGTCGATAAGACAGATTTAACTTTGCTGTTGTGAGTAGTAAGTTCATTTAGCTTGCTCGATGAGTAAGGTGTACGATCTGTTACAATACAATCTGATGAAAGAATTATTCTGATATTAAATTATTAAAGAAGAACTTTAAGATAACTGTTTTAGTGTTCCGTACAACTTGGTACCGTATATACATAGGGTTTTACGTGTCGGTCTGTGACAACTGCTCTCTTCGAATCTATTGGACGGAGATGTGAAATTTAGCACATAATTAATTATATCTAGTAATAAGAGTTAGGTAAGCCTATCAAAGACGTAACGCCTTAACTTGTAAACAACGGCAATTAGTTGGAAATAAAGAAAAAAAAATCCGCGATTATGTCGCTGCGTCCGATGAAAGGTTTAAAATTTCATCGCGAGTGCAGATCGTGTAAAACAAAATGTAATTGAGGTAAAATTGTTGTTTGTGTGCAAAATTAAACACTTTCGATGGGGATTCAAAGATTCAATGGTTTGAATCCCCATCAAAGTGTTTAATTGTCCGACGGTAGACGTGGTCGTTTACCGTTGGACGCATATACTATACATTATACGCATCTTGGAAACTGTTACACTTTAATATCCTTAGAAGAATACAAATTCATAAACACCTAATATTTGTAAGATTCATTTTGATGCCTGGATGGGTGGCCACACCTAGTCCACAAATTCAGGCGCCAATCAGTAAATTTACATAACTGTATTCCGAGAGGACAAGGTAATCAAGACCTATTAGACAAAGACCTATATATCAGATGGCGGGCTCGTCGTACCGAAATGATGTGTAATAAATAGTAATAATGAAATGTATGATTTTGTGCACCTTTTTGTGGTCTAAGATGGAAGCAGTCAGTAAGCCTAGAAGGAGAACAGGCTCCCAAGGTCAGCCGGCCTGCATAGTATAGTAGTATGTAATAATAATTGTATCTAACTAGGTACGCCTTGCTGCCTGCTGGGATGGGGCCTGGGGCCTTATTGTCGAAATGATAGCGACGCGTAATGTGGTTAGAATTTCAAAATGAAGATCATTTTAGAATTAGTTTCTCGATGTTTTAGAATAAGACAAGTCTTACCCCCAGTTTCTGGAATGTTTGTCAAAGCCTCAATCAGTTCGATTGAACACTGAACGCTCATTGGTCACGTATCACGTCATAGAACATGTCAGTCCACCAATAAAAACTTTGACAAGCGTTTCAGAGACTGGAGGCTAGTTTTGTCACAGATGACAGAATACTAGGTTTTGTAAAGTCCTTTAAGTAAGACGCATCTGGTTAAATAAAACTGTTTACATAGATAAAAATCGGGCATATGGGAGCCCGCATGGCAAAAATCGTATAGATCATTTTTGATTTATTTTTTTATATACCATAGCTTCAACATAACAAACCACCAAGGTAACGTCGAAATAGTTCAGTTTTTGAGATAGACCGTAAAAAATGGTCTTAAATAAAGAACATTAAAATAAGCCCGACATAAAATAAGCACAACATTTTTTGCAGCTCACAAGTTTGGAGATGTGTTGTTTATTATTCGAAATCTGAGTGGAAAAGTCCTTTTTATCCGCTAGCGTGAAAAGGGTTTGTGAATTACGAACTTTTAAAAAGTTCCAGAAAAATTTATTTACTTTTAATACTACCAATTTTAGAAATGTTTACTATAAATTAATGCAAATTTATTACATTACATATTTAAGCTGTTATTCTTGCACCTAGCTTCCTATTATTAGTGAGGTGAAAAATTGTTTTTTGCTCAGTAGCAAAATTTTTTAGCGCACCGTAATGGTAGTACAATTTTTTTATTATTATTTTCTGATCAAAATATACCCTACTCTACTCAAACCCATGAACTACCGTAAAATAGAGTACAAAAAAGTTTTTTGTATTCTGTTACCTCTCAGACAGGGGAGTATTGGCTGGTGTATATATTATGTCCGATGGTATTGGTCCCTTTTGAAAAAAATATTTAATTGAATATCTAATCCAATATTTGGTTTCAGATTAACATTCTACACAAAATACTTAATTTCAGGTTAATAATACATTCCGTCTAGTTTTTTTTTCGAGGCTAGCCTTTGATCACTGTCTCACCTTATATTAAGTGGTGATGTGGTCAAAGATGTTGTTCAGGCTAACCTAGAATTACTGGCTCTCAAGTACATCTGTCGGAACACACTCAACTCTAAAGTGCTTCTGACTCAGATAATATAGACGACTAGTATAGGTATCAACATAAATGACCCAAAATTGGAACAATAGCTCGTAAACAGGACGACATACAAACTTGAAATTAAGCTTTTTGTGCAAAGTTTGGCCCACAAACACTTGTTAGAATAATGGTGAAAAAATCTTTTTTTTTTTCGTATGTTTCGTCGTTTGTCACCGCTTATATACCGACAGGGTGCTTTTGTTACAAGATCTACTAGTACTAATATAGTTATTTTCTGTATATTAAATAATACCTAACACTTAAGCAAATAAATGTTCATTCATCCAATATACAACAAATACAAACAAACAAATGTGTTGTTGCAATAATCTTATATACTTACTCCTGAAAAACGTGTTCTCGGTAAGATATATTACGAGTAGATGCATCATTCAACAGAATCTATAAAATAAGACGGATTACAGACATGCGATCCAATTCTTGAAAAAGGGCAGAGGTTTTGTAGTTTAGGGTATAGATTTAATCAATTTTATACATTTAGGGCCGTAATATTATGTTCAAAATTTTGGCAGTGTCTAATCAGTTTTCTCCGTTCAACCATGACTATCTGATAAGATCTCACAAAGTTACAATATACTCAATATGCAGATTTGCGAGTGTTAATATTTTATGTAAGCTGTCTCGCCAAAATAAATTGGGTTGTTTTTTAAACGAGACAAGGTTTTAAAATCAAAATCTTGGCCTAAATATATAGTCATGAGTCTCAAATATTGATAAAGTCAAAGTCAAAGTCAATATCATTTATTCAATTTAGGCGTCTACGACGCTCTTATGAAGGTCAATTACAAATTTTAATATTGAAATATACTACATTGTACTGCCACAGCAAACAAAAGTTATAGAGCCACTGCGAGAAGAACGGGCAAGAAACTCGGGGCCATTCTTTTAAACGTTTTTTAAAAATGTGTTAAGTACATACTATATAATAAAATTATTACAATACTTAATTTACATTACGTAGGTGTTGGGCGCTAGCTTGGCAGAGGCGAAACAGTCCAGGCATTTTTGTCGTTTAAGTAATCACAAACTGTGTAGTAAGATTTCTTTATCAAAATATTCTTCACATGCAACTTGAATTTTCTTTCTGTGAGCGTTGTAATATGTTTGGGCAATTTATTATAAAACCGCACACAATTTCCTAAGAAGGACCTTTTATTTGTCTTTGCTAATCTAAAACCTGGCACCGCTATTTTATCTTTATTCCTAGTGTTATAATCGTGAGTGTCACTGTTTGATTTAAATTTGCTCAAATTTTTACGAACATACATAATATTTTCAAATATATACAGACTTGGTAAAGTTAAAATATCAATTTCTTTAAAAATATCTCTCAGGGATTCCCTAGGATCCATTTCATATATGGCTCGAATTGCACGCTTTTGTAAGATAAAGATTGTCTCTATCTCAGCAGCAGCTCCCCACAGCAATATACCATAAGACATAATACTGTGGAAGTACGCGAAATAAACGAGCCTAGCAGTAGCTACGTCTGTTAGCTGTCTTATCTTACGAACTGCATATGCAGCAGAACTAAGTCTTCCAGATAGATCATGTATATGTGGATTCCACTGTAAAGTTGAATCCATTTTAATTCCCAGGAAGACTGTCGCATTGTCAAAATAAACTACCTTTGTTAAAAGATAACTAACATTGTTTATAAAATAAGTGAGTATGAGCATGGTACGGGGGTTGAGAGACTGACTTGTACATTGACGCCGGGAGTTGGAAAGATCTAAACATCTGACCGAACAAACGTCTAACCTTGTGGAAAGCAACGGCACGGGCGACGGTGCTTGCCAATCAGATATCATTCACTCCAGACTTGAAGACTCAGACCCAATTAATCATCGGGAAACTGAGACGCTAGTAGGGTGATCCACGCACTTCAGCCGTAAGCAAAATGAAGACGGTATATGAAAGGGACCCGTATTTTGAGAGTATAGACCATGTACACGAATGGATGCCCCGTTCCTGTGCGTCCGATGAAAGGAGATGGGGCTAATAATTCGCATTTTCTCCCAGTGATGAAATATCGATAATCTGGACTGGCCAATAGGCTTCATTAATAGATTATTAATGGAGTCCAAGGTATCCACCTGGTTGGTATCCGAATCATCCCAGACATGGCAGATGTATTCCATACATGCCTGGATTCGGACTTGATACAGGTTTAGAAGCTATCCCGATGTGAAACGACGCATTTACCAAAAGACGACTTCCCACTTTTATTATTTATTGCGAATAGACAATCATTTGACCGCAGTCTCACCTAATGGTAAGTGACGACGCGGTCGGCGGTGGAGCATGCTTGCCTAGAAGATACTTATTCACTCTTGACTTGAAGACTTCCAGATTATAGCTCTCTGGGAACAAAGACGCTGGGAGGGTGTTCCATTCCTTCGCTGTTCGCATTACAAACGTGGACGCAAATCGCTTTGTGCGGACAGGAAAAATGTCAACCATATATACGGATGCCGTGTTTCCGTAAGTGTTGTAGTCCGGTAGTGGAAAGTAGATGCAGGAATTAAGTTATGCAACGCCATCGCACACTCTCCGAATTGTATCCTGCTTTTTCGCAGCTTGCCGGGGGGAACACATGGCACGTGCTTCGGCAACGAACGATCGCTACGAATTCTCTTCATTTCACAAAGTTACAACCCAATAACTACAAAATACTGTATTGTAATATTAATTGTATAAAGGTATACGTTTTAGTTTTAATTCTTTGTTATTTAAGGACTTTTGAACAACATGTTCATGTCAGCCCTATAATGACCTTATCATAATATATAAACACAAACCAAAAATTATAACTAAAGTGTGCACAGCACGGTAACCTCTAAACTAACTTTTCTATACCTCAAACGTTCTATAATGTACTTATAGTTAGTATAATAGTTTATAAATAATTTTTGCTTCATTACAATTAGTTACAGATAATAAAAAACGAAAAATAACGACATTATTTACAGTGATCTTCAACTCGTTTAGAAAGATTATATCAGCTGTAAAACCAGACTGTTAATTTATACGACGAATTTTTATTTATAACCGTCGTCGTGATAGGAGACGGTGCGGCCATCGATTATCCTACTAAACTTAGTCAGAACCAAGGAAGTGGTTATTTTGAAATCCTAAAACTTAAGCTATAGCTTATGTCCGCTTTCTGAATTAATTTTATCAAGAAATTCTGTTTTTCTTTTTAATGACATTGTAACGGAACTATCACTAGGCCCATCTGATGTTAAGCGGACTAACCTCTGCCTATAACAGATGCATTTCGTCACAAGTGACGAATTGCACTGCGCCCGTCATCCTGATACATCGACATCATCACAGTGGTTACCATTTTTTATGCCTGATAGGGTAGCCTTTGACCACTATCTCACCTGATGGTAAGTGATGATGCGGTCGAAGATGATTGTCAGGCTAACCTAGAGCTCTCAAGGACAGCTGTCGGAAGACACTGTTAGGTGCTTGGCAGATTTTCTACTTGAGGGTGGTAGCTAGCCAGGCGGGCATTCGCAAAATGCCCTACCACCATGCTATAACGACTGCCATCCAAAGACAACAACCGGGACCAACGGCTTAACGTGCCCTCCGAAGCACGGAAGCACTCAGTAGTAATGTCACCAGCGGTCACCCATCCAACTCCTGACCGAGGCGGACGTTGCTTAACTTTGCTGATCGTTTCAGAATGGCCAAGCAAACTTCGCTACGAGCGCTTCAAAAGTCCAAACATGAGACCTAAGTCTCATGTGCCTGTAATTTTACTGGCTCTCAAGAACTGCTGCCGAAACACAATGTTAGGTGCTTGGCGACAGATTTTCTACTTGAGGGTGGTTAGCTAGCCAGGCGAGCATTCGAAAGTGCCCAGTGAAGCTCGAACCAGCAGTGGAGAACGATCCATCACACTACTCACTTCGACGCGAGTGGTGGAATGCTGCTCATTATGCGTATTTCCTATGTACGGTGAACGCGCACTTTAATTCTTGCATAAATGTTGGACGTTCGGCGCGGATAGGGGCGTGACCTTACAGTGCTGAATGAATTGGATGACTGCGGCTCCTGTGGCGCGTCTGAGTTCAATGAATTCGACAACATCGGCACGCGCGTCTAGATTTTTCACCTTTAGTCGCCTTTACCACATTCGATAGGAGGGTGCGGAAAGGTCTTTAACCGAGAGCATTAATGGATAGGATAATAATTATTGAGCTAACGACCGCGAAGCGCGAGCAAAGCGTCTTCGTTTCAGCTTGGGAAAAAATGCTTTTGTATATCTGTCCGATAGATGTCCGGATGTTCTCTTATACAGTTCGCGTTCATAACAGAGTCTCGTGAAATTGTGTGAGCAGGTTCGATACTTATATGGAATTTTTGTTGACTAAGTTGTTGGAATTTTTTCAAAACGTGATATGGGGATTGAAAACGTTAAAAAGATCATATTCTAAGACGCAACATCTTTAGCTCACAAAGTCAAAGATTTTATTTGCAAAATGTAGGTAATACATGCTGTAAGATTTATAATATAAAAAGTGCCATATACATCCTTGCCATAATTAGCATGCAAATAATACATAATACAAAATTTTCATGTTATAATTCATAGATTTTATTGTCTATGATCAAATTGTAAACCAGTTAACAATATTAAGTAAAATAATCCATGTTCTTGTTGGAATGAGAAAAGTTAGTTTTATAATGTTAATATTAAAAAGTAGTAGTAGTTAAAATTACCATTTAATAAGTTAATTTTTAAATGGTGTATAGACATTTTATCTAGAAAGTACTAACTAAAGAACTGTATGTTTTCCGAATAAAATAAAATAAAAATAATGCTTTGTCGCAATTAATCTGGTATTAATGATTTCAATTGTTGTTTTATTGTTTTATTTTTCAGGCCAATTATTGATGAACAGAGAAGTTTATTGATTTGTCATAATACAGATGTAACAACATGTCAGTGATATCATAAAATAGTTATTTTTATTGTTATAATTGACTTTCTAAAGTAATTTTATGGTTATAGTTTGTTTATGGAATAGGATGGGATGAGGATAAATAGGCTCACTTATCCCATGCTCATTGTAAATATTTATAACAATAGTTATATTGTAACATAAAAATGGATGACATTGTCCAATGCTAGGACAAAATTTACTACGTTGTTACAGTTTTATATTTTTTTATCTCTAGAGCCTGGATAGTTGCCTCTCATCAGACAAGTCATTGGGGTTTCAGACAAATAAAAGTTCAGTAGTCCGGAGCGTGGCCTACTCCATCTTATTATATATCCGACTATGGCCAAAAGATAGCATTAATTTCGCCCCTTACACATGAAACCAAGAACATAACGCCAAATGTTTTAGACAACTCTAAATACCGTTTTGATTATGTAGGCAATCAAGCATGAAGTTATGTTAAATTTGTTGTAGCATTACTAGATAACTGCATAAAACAACCTAATTAACCAGGCGGTAGGTCTCATTAGCAAGTCTGTCTTGGTGTGTACCATCTCAGTGTCGGATAATCTGCTTTGAAGTAAGAAGCCAAACTAGTGTTTTTGGATGAACGAAACTAGAACTCTTGGAGTGACAAGCCCAGTGCAGTGTCATGCTGAACGAGGATGATGACACCGCAACTGTAATGGGCCAGTATGATGCTTACTATCTGGCGGTCGTAGGGTCATTTGATGTTTTGGCAAAGAATAACAGTAATTAAATAAAAAGATACTGTATCGAAATTTAATATAAGGGTTTAATTTAAATGATTTGTATGTATATCTTCTTACTTGCCTTTTAATTAATTTAATTAAATATTTTGTTATAGTTATAGTTAACTGTTAAATTCAAACAAATGAATGTAGCATGATAACCTAAACTCTAAAATAAAGTATCCTGAGTAATTATAAATAAATGTATGTAAATATTGCTGTACAAAGCATGTTTAATTATTCATAAATTTAATTCTTTATTTAAATTAATTAGCAGACTGTGTTGGTTAAAAATTATTGTCTTCTCAATAAAACTATGAAACATGAACCATAAGTTCTTTTACATCACTTCAAGTTTTTATTGAATGGTACTTTATCCCTTCAATAAAACTTTATTACTATATAGGTACCTACTATACTTATATGTATTTTTAATAATCCCTGTTTCTTGAATATTATAGATATACTAATTAAAAGAAATTCTCTTACCTATACTTGTCAAATTTTACTAATATTTATATGCTATCCTTCTGAAAATGATGACACTTCCTCTGAAGAAATTATTCAATGAGGGTAGTATTACACAAAAATCTGGTACGAGTCTAATCCTGATGATTTCGAGGTGGAATGTGACTGGTTTTGTGCAATTAAACTGCAATCATGACTACTACAATAGTGTCTATAGTTGACTAGTATTTAATCTGTGAATTTTGGATCAACAATGAAATCACCGATGGCCTTTTGACAATGATAGACTCCAATGGCCCATTCAAACCAAATGAAAAGAGTTTACACTGATGATTCAGCTAGGTGGAGGCATTACATCATGCTGGTACATGCCGCCAGCAACCTGCATTGTTAACTGGAATGTAGGCAATTTTATATAGCGATTTGAACTTCAGCTCTCACTTTTATGATTACATTAATTCTTTATGCCTACTTATTTTGTTATTTAATATATATGGTATTATTTATGGTGTATATGTACTGTAAAAAAAATATCAGTTTACAGCGCCATCTATTACCAAAATAGCCATAAATAGGGTGACTCTATGGGATGCAGCCAGTTGCTTACACAATAACAAATTGTACAATGTTTACCTACAGCATTTGTAAATAAGCAACAAAAAAACTGGTTTTGTTAAATGTACATGGACTGCCTGCACGCAAATAGGTAGGTACTCACCGGCGCAACCACTTGAACACTCCCATATCCTGCAGTGAATCCACTTTTTGCTTTATAATTACAGCACTGTGTACACAAATCGTTTGCACTTAGCAACTTATCAAATGCGTTATCTCAACAAAAAGTTACTTTTTTCGAACAAATCGAAAAATACGACGCCGCGATCGCGAGTACCTACCACGCGGGACATTACCGGCACACCACGGCGGCGAACTACACTACAAGCCTGTTCCTTGTTAAAAAAAAGTGCTACCGACAATGACCACCGATGTATTGTGCGGTCGGACAAAACATCACGATGAACAACGCGCCATTCGCATTAAGTTGAATTTGATTTTTTGTACAAATTACTCTACGTCTCGGTTCGGTGATCCACTAGCCGCGGAACGGTCGTAACGCGTCGAGCCCCGCTTCAGTCTAGTTTGTCGCGGTCACAGGCGCCTCGTCAACCGTTACCTTACCAACCACCTCCATTTTATTTTATATATTTTGCACAGTATAGGGTAGATAACAAAAATTGCCGTAAAAGATACATTCAACGATTAGTCATATTTTGTATACTCACCGTAGCGCTGGTTCAGTTTCCGATTTACATTTTATTAATTTGTATTCATTTAAAAATTTCTTCATTTTAAATCAATAACAATGTGTACTCAGTAATGACAAGAATATAATAGAAATTAGCACCAGTTAATAGCTGTTGGTATTCATTTTATTTATTGTCTTATTGCAGAAATCCCCTCAGTGTTGATGTTTTGATTTGACGTTAACTTACGTACATCACTGAATTCATTCATTAGTCCTTACTTCTTGTCATTGTTTTGAGTTTTCTGCAAGTTTTTCTGTCAAATTGTGTCCTTTTTACAGCATGGATCGAAAAATTATTAAGACAACATTTAATTTCAAGAGATTATTAAATGTTAGCAATTTTATTATCACCTATCCAGTAAATATTAGCGACATCTATTGCTCGAATTAATATATTTTTCTTTATTCCTTTATTTACTTCCGGTTCTAAGTAGGCTCAGTTTGTAAACCTGATAAGGTGACAATAATTCGGTAGCGAAAGGAAGGACAATAGGTACACTTATTAGCAGTGACCACAGAATAAACGTTTTATTTATATTTATGTCCATTTTCAAATTTTTTTTTAATCCCTGATAGGTTAGCCTTTGACCACTATCTCACCTGATGATAAGTGATGATGTGGTCGAAGATGTTGTTCAGGCTAACCTAGAATTACTGGCTCTCAAGGACAGCTGCCAGATCACACCATTAGGTGCTTGGCGACAGATTTTCACCTTGAGGGTGGTAGCTAGCCAGGCGGGCATTCGCAAAATGCCTTACCACCATGCTGTAACGACTGCCATCCTAAAACAACAACCGGGACCGACGGCTTAACGTGCCCTCCGAAGCACGGAAGCGCTCAGTAGTAATGTCCAACCAGCAGTTACCCATCCAAGTCATGACCGAGGCGGACGTTGCTTAACTTTGCTGATCGATTCAGAATGGCTAAGCAAACTTCGCTACGAGCGCTTCACATTCAACTATAACACTAAAGTAGGTATGTACAAGCTTATTCGCATAGAATTTGGGACTTATCGCGTTCCCTTGGGCGACGCGACTGGCATATGGCACTTCGTCGCACGGTGGAAGGTTTGCGAAAACTCTTTGTTCTAGTAACACCTCAGTTACCTGAGTAAGTTGTGTCTCCAAGCACTTAACGTATTTTGGCAGCTTTCTAGAGAGCCACTACTGACCATATTTATCATCATACCAGGCCAGATAGTCGTCAAACGCAAAATAGATAGATTATATGGATAAATAGCTCTTTATTGTTACACTACAAACAACACTAAGAATAATTCACAAAAAAACATGGTACAAGTGTCACAATAAGCGGCCTTATCATCGCAGGCAATCTCTTCCAGGCAGCGTTTGTATGGAGAAGAATAACGATACAGATGAGGGTCATGGAAACAACACTATTGCATATAATATATTGAACGGGCATGTAACATCACTATATAATAAAAAAAAAGTCACTTCACTCTGTCTGTATGTTTCTATGTATGCTTAGATCTTTAAAACTACATAACGGATTTAGATTGATAAAGTGATTCAAGCGGAAGGTTTGTGTGTATATTAGGTACATGCATATTTGAATAGAAAAACACTGATAACTTTAGGGGCTTTTAATGTGGTGTCAGTGCCGGTTTTAGCACTACCAGCGCCCTGGGCGAGATTTTTACCGCGCCCCCAGCGAGATTGAGTGTGGCATATAGCCACTCAAATTCATGACAAAAGTTGAGAAATAGAATTCCACAGAACTCTTTTGTTTAGATACCTGCAGTTCTTGTAAGTGGCGATCTTTAATAAAATTTACTATAACGAGAGATCGAAATTCTGATCAGGAAAAAAAGATTTCAGACTTAAGAGTTCATCACCCAGCATTCAACATCTATATCTTATTTAGAGTCTACAGTTAATTTCAATTGGAGATCACTACAGAGTTTGAGAAGGTCTGGTTTTTTTGTTTTTTTTTTAGGATGGCAGTCGTTATGGCATGGTGGTAGGGCATTTTGCGAATGCCCGCCTGGCTAGCTACCACCCTCAAGTTGAAAATCTGTCGCCAAGCACCTAACGGTGTGTTCCGGCAGCCATCCTTGAGAGCCAGTACTTCTAGGTTAACCTGAACAACATTTTCGACCACATCATCACTTACCATCAGGTGAGATAGTGGTCAAAGGCTAAACTATCAGGCATAAAAAAAAGAAGTTAAAATGGCACTTTTAAAGCCTTTATTTCTACATTCTTCCAAGAAAGCGCAGCTTTTCAACATTTCTGTGCATTTACAAAGATCAGAGATCCAAGTCTTCTGATTATAGAGACTTACTGACGACATTAATTTGAAAAGTTTGTCTATCAAAGAGTTAAAAAATGATGCTATATAGCTGAAATCTTTTATTTGTTCGGCTAGTATAGTAGACTCATGAGAGAATTGAATGAACTTCAGTAATTCGAGTTTCAGTAGCCAACGTAATTAAAGCGTCATGAATGGCACTAATTCGATAACAGACGGCTTTAATACAGCTTATTCTCGCTTCTATAACAGTCTCAATGTCTCCGTGTCGTTTAAAGCAAGCCATGTCTTCTAAAACTAACTATAATCCGTAGTCTAAAGGGTTGACTGAGGTCTGGGCTAGATGACGGCCGGTCTCCAGCTCTTATAAAGTCCGGAACGTTGGTTTCAAGCCAGGCTTGGGTAGTTCGTGCCTTGTGACCAGGTGTAACTAAAAGTGTACTGCTGAAAGATTTCACAACACGATCCAAGACTGTCTCTTGATACACTTCGGCTGATGTTTTCACTCCTTTTTCACAAAAATGCAGCTTTGTGACGTCTTGATACGACACGTCCCACCAAACCATCACTGACGTAGAATGATGACCACGTTGTACCTTTCCGATCACTTGATCTGCTTCTTTAAAACTGTGAGAGTGCAATTTATCATTTTCCTTATTGTAGCGCTCTTCAATCGTGTTTTTTTTTCATCGGTAACGAGGGTGCCCTTCACCTGTGTATCGCGACGGAAGCCGTTTTGATCTATCCACTCTCCTTAATAGTAAATTTAGGACATGTCCTGTATATCAAGAATAAGCACTGAGCTTCAGGTCTTGTTTTATAATACGCGACAGAGTCCTAGCGGGAATCTTCATTTCTCGCTATAAAATTTTTGCTTCCTACTGGGTTTTTTTTCAAATTCTTGCTTTAACAGCAGTGTGCTACTGCTGTTACCTACCTACTACCTTTGTAGTTCTAAAGGCACGCGGCCGCCCCGATCTTTTATGATTTTCAACAGTGGAAGTGTTATTTTATCTATTTATACGAACGATATACGAACATACGGCTGATACCAAGCTTTTGAAGTGCTTGGAATATGATCAATTGCTCCATACCCACTTTTTGCATTGAAACCCTTTATTTTCTTTGATACCCCCTCTGTTAAAATAGAAGAATTTCTCTGAGGACACCCCATTCCATATTGTAATTTGAAAAAAATATGTGAGGAGGCGCGAAATCGAAAGAAGTTTTTAAAATAATAAACGCGTTCCAAATTCAAAATAATCAAGAAGTAGAAAAAAAGTTTTTATGTAACAATATTTATGGCCAGACTAGTAGGTAATATCTTTTTTGTTTTTTTGCAACTTCTTTTCTTTTTGGCTCTCCGTTTTCTATATTTTGAGCCAGATAGGATTGTTTTGACGGATCAACGTGTTTTGACATTTTATACTAATCAAATAATTAGCACAAATTCAATTCAATCTGCATCTTATGTATTCCATATAAGTACAATAATTTCTAAAAATAAATGAATCAAATCCTGAAACCTTTTTACTGTTACTTGAGATTAACAGTTAGACATGAAACACACAACATCACACATTAACATTTCCGTATCAAATGAGTGCCACGGCGCAGATAATTACCATTTATTTAAAATGTAGCGAAGGCAGCCCCTGAGTAGGTGGCGAAGCCAGTTTATGGCTCCGTGTAAATTCATAAATAAAAATTGAACTTTTTATAATATTTATATTATAATTTTTAATAAATTTACCTTCTGATATATACTTATAAACGTATATCTTGAAAATAATACTTTGAAATATTAGACTCCAAACCTCTGCTTGAAAAATATAGTGACTGCGCGCATATTACAGATAGCATTATTCGAAAACACTATTAAGTACATATACTATACATTTCTTCTGATAAATCAAAATTAACTATCTATTTGGGTAAGGTTATAAGTAAGAGCGTTGTTTCAATCGATTTAATATACGAAACAATGGTGTTTATTTCCAGAAAAAATTACTTTACTGATTAGTCGGTAAAATTATTCATTTCAAATGTAGTTTTCTGCAATTTTACCTAAGTTCATTATAATTAAAACTACTTTATACTATTTACGTAAATATATTTTCCGACCGTTTTATTGTAACAAAGTAGTAAAACAGGGCGGAAATCGAACCCAAGCCGAATTATTTTATGTACGCCAGTTGCCTAAAAAATGCGTTGGTAAGTGTTTCAAAAACACTTCTTTTGATCAGATGAAGTTTAAAATTCAAGTTGATGACTGCCCACCATACCCTATGACGATTGAGGTTATACAATTAGAGCACAATATCTCGGCTCCACTGAGCATGTTCCGGTGGCCGAATGGTTTAGGCAAGCGAAACATTTATTACACATAAAAACTTCCTTTCCGAAACACCACTGCATTGGTTCAGGTGTGCAAAAATTGCATTGGTTCATGTTGATTCTAATACCCTCCCTCTACCTACGCAGGGGCGTAAATGTTTAGATGCTTTCTGCAAGCCATGGAAAACATAAAACCAGCTTTTAGTTTCATACCTAGCGCCCTGGGCGGTCGCCCAACCGCACCCTGCCCTAACGCCGGTACTGTGTGGTGTCGTAAATATTGCATACGAGAAAAGTGAAGGAAAGGGTTCGGCCATACCCACAATAACCATTATTTATTTTAAGCAATACAGCATTAATTCTTATCCAATTAAGAACCTGAAATGCATTTAATATATAGATCAATATGGCCCATGTAATTGAAATGAAAATTTCCGAAGATTTATATATATATAAACCTTCGTAGAATAATCAGTACTTATATATAATATTATAATAATATATAATATTATAATATAATATTATATATGCGAAAGTAACTCTGTCTGTCTGTTACGCTTTCACGCCAAAACTACTGGACAGATTGAATGAAATTTGCTATGGAAATAGTTTGAGACCCGGGAAAAAATTATCCAACTGCGCAAAAAGAGGTTAATGATTTGCGTGATAACCGACATACGCGCGGGCGGAGCCGCGCCCGGAAAACTAGTTACATATACAAATACAAAATTAAATAACACTATAATTAATATACCTACATAAAATACAAATATCCATACACATCTTATTATATATAATATAGACGATATTAATCGATAAATAACACAAAAGATAAACAAGTTAGCCGACTAACCCAAATATAAAAATTAATGCAAAAATTACAAACTAACAAACTATCTATTAAAACGATTTAGTCATACCCGCTGTCTAGTCATGTCGCGATGCGATAGAGCTTCTAACCCCAATAGTTTTTGAATTTACCACGTAGATCAGGACCGCGATTATCACACAGTGATAAAATTAGCCCGATAGATAAATCTTGACCAGGGGTTCGTTCCAGCAATGCCTTGGGCAAATATTGGTCGAGTTAGATTTGCTCGATACTCCTGGAACTACCTTTATACTGTCAAAATATGAGTTTGATAGGGATGTTTAGGGCCCGTTTCAGAATGTCATGATAAAGTTTCGGGTTGCTATGCAACACATAAAATAACTGAATGATAAAAATGACAGTTAATATGCAGCGCGTTTCAAGCTTTAACCGATGGATAGGCTAAATCGATGACTGTGAAACGCAGAGATAGTGTTTTGTTTAATAAATATGTTCTGGGTAGTAAAACCGGAACTTACTCGAATATTCTGAAACAGGCCCTAACGTAGTAAAACAAAAGTAATTTAGTAACTTTGGATAAACTTATACAACATATATTATTTTGTACAATCTGTCACATTTGACAGCTAACCAATATTTTAGCCGATACAAGAGGCTAAATATTGGTAATTTTTAATTTTTTTTATTTTTTTTTATTTGTAATTTTAATTATTTTCTTTTAATTAGCTAATATTTGCTAGGCAGAGCATAATAGGCTGTGACAGGTCGCCCTGCATGGGTATGATCAAATCTTGTCAGGATCAAATTAAGCTCGTTTGGAGTGTTGGAATGGCGTGTATCCACAATTAGACCAATATATAATTTGCCCTAAGGAATACAGCAACTTACCCCTGAAATTACTAAACATGCCAGATAACAAGTTGGTATTGTCTTTTACCATATTCAATTTGCGATATCAAATCCTATCAATTGACTGCAACAACTGTTTACCGAAAAAGCTGGCAGTGTACAAAAAAATATTATGATTGAGCTGTTGTGATTTATCAGTCAGTACTTATAATATTATAAATGCGAAAGTAACTCTGTCTGTCTGTCTGTTACGCTTTCACGCCAAAACCACTGGACCGATTTGAATGAAATTTGGTATGGGAATAGTTTGAAACCCGGGAAAAAACATAGGATAGTTTTTATCCAACTGCGCAAAAAGAGGTTAATGTTTTTGCGCGATAACCACATACGCGTGGGCGGAGCCGCACCCGGAAAGCTAGTTAAAAATAAGAAAAATAAAATGCCACAGTGGGGAAAAAAAATTAAACGCTTTTATATCGGAAACTAATATTATAAATGCGAAAGTAACTCTGTCTGTCTGTCTGTCTGTTACACTTTCACGCCAAAACTACTGGACCGATTTGAATGAAATTTGGTATGAAAATAGTTTGAGACCCGGGAAAAAACATAGGATAGTTTTTATCCAACCGCGCAAAAAAAGGTTAATGTTTTTGCGCGATAACCGACATAAGCGCGGGCGGAGCCGCGCCCGGAAAGCTAGTTAAAAATAAGGAAAATAAAATGCCACAGTGGGGAAAAAAAATTAAACGCTTTTATATCGGAAACTAATAATATAAATGCGAAAGTAACTCTGTCTGTCTGTCTGTTACACTTTCACGCCAAAACTACTGGACCGATTTGAATGAAATTTGGTATGGAAATAGTTTGAGACCCGGGAAAAAACATAGGATAGTTTTTATCCAACTGCGCAAAAAGAGGTTAATGTTTTTGCGCGATAACCGACATACGCGTGGGCGGAGCCGCGCCCGGAAAGCTAGTAAAAATAAGGAAAATAAAATGCCACAGTGGGGAAAAAAAATTAAACGCTTTTATATCGGAAACTATAGGAGATAGGCAGGTTGTTAGTTATTCCAGAAGCAGTCGTGGGAGGTAATAGTATTGTGCAGAAAAGGTGAAGTGCATGGAGGTTAACCTGACAATGAATAAAATCAATGCTCCTGAAAAATATGCACCATCAGTACTTCAGTACTAATATTATAAATGCGAAAGTAACTCTGTCTGTCTGTCTGTTACGCTTTCACGCCAAAACTACTGGACCGATTTGAATGAAATTTGGTATGGAGATAGTTTGAGACCCGGGAAAAAACATAGGATAGTTTTTATCCGACTGCGCAAAAAGAGGTTAATGTTTTCGCGTGATAACCGACATACGTGCGGGCGGAGCCGCGCCCGGAAAGCTAGTACTTTATATGTGCTTTATACTCGTATAAGTCACGTCAAAGTAAAGGACATTTTTTATTAGAATTTTTATAAATCATATATATGTATATAAATCATAATCATATTGCATTGAATATGTCATTTGAGCAATATGATATGTATTTATTAGAGTACATATATGTTAAAAACAAAGGATAACAATCAAAAACCGTACAATAAATATTTGTCAGAATATGGTTTTATAAGTGTTCCGGCAGCAGCCCTTGAGAGCCAGTGAAATTACAGGCACATGAGACTTGACAACTATGTCTCAAGGTCACGGATGCAATGCAGTTCGTGACTTGTGACGAAATGCATCTGTTACAGGCAAAGGTCAGTCCGCTTAACATCAGGTGGGCTTCGAGCTTGTTCTGATACAAAAACAAAAAAATATGATTATACTCGAATATAAATCCATGGAAATAAAACAACTCATAGTTGTCTTGATCACATATTTGCTATATTGCGTACATTGGATCTCTACTCAGCCGAGCTCAGTACCGTTATCTCTGACCACCGCATAATCGCGCTGTACCTGATTAGAATTTTCAATTTCATAAAAACACAATTTTAATATCTGCTATAGTAAAACTGATTCTTCATATGACAAGAAAATATATAAAAAGGAATATATATCCTTGGATCAATAATATTTACATGAAAAAAGTTAAATTTTTACAGTGGATAGTGCCCAACAGTTAAATTGTTAAGAATTAAATATAATAATTTAAGAATAATAAGATAATGATAATAGGCTAATAAGACAAATATCAAAAAATTGTGGCAAAGTTTGGACAATATGATGGGATGGATTAAACATTTTTTTTTACTCCATTATGAGAGCCTATAAATACAAAATAGATGCACAGACTATAGCTAAAAACTTTGCCATCGAGTCTTACAATAGCGTACAGAAATTTATGGCTTACTGTACAAAGTGGCTTTTCGATGAAGTTAATATAAATGTCCACAAAATAAGTCGTTATTAACAAAAAAAAAATTCAATAAATGTGACTCATGTCACATAATGCAGGATAATTTTACGTGGGTAACTAAATCGTCACGTGATGTCCGGCTTGTGATGACTGCCAGTACTGGCAATCATCACTCACATCACAATCAATATATAAACAAATTTGAAGTTATTGCACTCAATCACATTTTTAATATAACGGTTTGAAAACAGCTCAATCAACATTTACATACTAAAATCAATTACACCAATAGAAGTAATCATTTGCTGAACGCCCTTCTAAGTGTGAACATTCGGTAGATGCTATGTAGGTATATTTATTTGTAAAAAGTTATTACGTAATCAAGAAAATTAAATGAATAACAAACTTAGTAATGCGATAGAAAAAATATTTATTAATATTAACCTTTCTTAAATGATTTAATACCAGTAGATATCTAGCACTTGATAAATGTCATTGTAATAAGGCCTCAACTCATCATAATAATGGATGGCTATACGTTATTATTAATTTTTACCCCTATGTAAGAACATCTATAATTGTAATAATAGCAATTGATTAATCACAACCTAGCATGTTAAACTCTGGTCAAGAATTGTCTTTTGTGATTTTTTTGTGGCTACGTTTCCGAGGTGGCACTACATCAATAGTGTTACAGCGAAGAAATGAATTACTCGAAAATATTTTACATCTATGGAATTAATTTATATGGCTTTTGATTGTGTGGTGCACAAAATATTGCTGAATAAAATGGAAAATTATGGAGTGCGTGGTGTAGCACTTAAACTATTTAAATCATATTTATAAGATAGAGAACAAGCTAAACTTATTGACGCATATAATAAAAAGACAAAAACTGTAAGTAAAGTAAATTCTGGTTTTGAAAAAGTTAAGTTAGGAGTTCCTCAAGGAAGTATTTTGGGTCCACTTCTTTTCTTAATATATGTAAACGACTTGCCTACAATAGCAGAACACCTATGTGTCATGTTTGCAGATTATGCAACAATTTTTTTATCTGCCAAAAAAATATGGATATAGTTACATTCGAGAGGGAAATAAATAATACATTAAGCACAATTGCCGCTTGGTTGTTGTCAATAAATTTAAACATTAATAGATACAAAACAAAATTCATGAAATTTAAAAATTATCAATCGCCTCATGTTTATCTTAAATACATGAATCAGGAATTAATATTGTAGAAGTTAAAGATGTTAATTTTCTTGGTATTACAATCGATACTCACCTCAATTGGAAATCACATATTCATAAAATTAAATCTTAACTCTCATCTTGCTGTTATATGCTTTCAATACTTGCTGAAATTACTTCTGAATAAGTAACCCGGAAAGCATATTTTGGCTATGTTTATCCTATCCTTAGTTATGGTGTCATTTATTGGGGTAACTCTGTAAATGTTAAGTCTACTTTTATTCTTCAAAAAAAGTGTCTACGTATAATGTACAGTATGTACAGTGATGAGTCACTTAGGGCAGTTTTTAAAGAAAAAACATATCGACTCTCGCTGGTATTTATATAAGTACTAGAGCTTTGTTTGTTTGTGAAACATAATATGGAATATTACACACTTACTGCAGACTTCCGTAATAACTTACGTAGTAGATATATAAACGATATATTTTTACCAAAAATTCGTACTACAATATATAATAAAAGTACTTATGTAACTAGCATCAGAGTGTATAATCATTTACCGCTGTTCATTAAAGAACTTAAGGGAAATATGTTTAAGAAAAAGTTAAAATTGTGGCTACTTATGCATGTTTTTTATGATGTATTTAAATATGAGTATTTAAATTTTAAAACATAAACTTGCATCGTGAATTCAATTAAAATAATTTGTTGTCTAGATTTATATAAATTCTTGTATCATGTTCATTATGTGTCAAAAATATCAGCTTAATATTGCATGCTCGATATGAGTAAACTTTACTAGCTCAATTTCCAGCTTATATTGTTTATCTGTATTGTACTGACAGTTCTGCAATAAATATTACTTTACTTTACTTTAAATTTTTATAATGATGACGACATTTACGACTCGGATTTAGTGATATGGACATTCCAAAGCTTTAATTCGTTAAAGACTACTCCCAGAATACTTATTATATTGAAGAGGTGATACATCTTTATTGTATTTTATAAATGTAGTAACATTCATCTTATGGTCAATTTTGATTGTCAATTAGGGCGTTCGTATAGCCTATCAGTTCCAAAAATAACACTCTCAAACGCTAAAAATAATCACACAGGGCGTTCGATTTGGGACTTGTGATCATATATATCGTTTTCGCACGCCGCCGTTCGGATAGCTTTGAAAACGCTACAAATGACAGAGAAAAGTGCTATTTTTGACCCACGTCTTACCGTGGGATCGTTGTGATCGTTTTTTGACAGTTGTATTTGGCGTGATAGAAGAGTAATTACACTTGTTAATGTGAATTTTAGAGATCGATTCCTTGTTTCGTCCTGTATTTTCAGTTATTATTAACCACAAAACATATTAAATCTATCTTGTCACTGATTCAACATCTGCTGCATGCTGGAAGTCACCTTCACAGAGAACTTGCCATGATGTTTAAGCCTTTGTGTTAGACATTCATATCTACCTCAAGATTTTATCAGAAATATTGTGATTCCTATCATAAATATTATTTTGTTTGTCACTTAGGTTCAGAAGAAAATAAAAGTAGTCGGCCTGAGTACTTATTTTATTAGATATATCGAAAATCTCAGTTCCAGTAATCGTTGTTTTGTTTGTCAGCGGTTGTCAAAATATGTTTTTCAGACGTTCGGATAGCATATAGTCATTGGTGGTAAAAAAAAAGCAGAAGCTTCTTTCCGAACGCTATGATACAAATGCCACTTTTGAAACTGCTTCAAACGCAATCGAGCCAAAACGAACGCACGTAATATAAGTGGTCAATGTCAGTTGAGAAATTTAGATTTCGAAGAATTTGATCCTACTCTTGTCTCCGTATTCCATAGAGAAAAGTAATACCGGCCGCGTATTCTTTGGTTTATTTGTTTACAAACAAACAGTTGCCGGTTGCGTTTGATTTTAATTTTTAGTTTTTATTGAAAGAAATTATTCATGGACGAACTTAGAGGCCCCAATATTCAGATAGTTTTACATGTTAAGGAAGGTAATATTGCTAGCTGCATTTAAATTTTGATAAAGGAGCAACGTCAATATTATTTTCTTTATTTCAGGATTAGGATTTGGTTTTCTGCGGACTCCTTTCGTTGTGAGTGGGTCTTTGAATGGGTATATGTTAGAGACAGACCCTGTTGTACCTTCTCATGCCCCTGTCTTTGATGCTGAGTTAGTTTGGGAGGCCGACAAAAGAAGATTTAGGAGGTATTACCAACTTACTGTTATCTATTTTCTTACGACAACAACAATCAAATATCAGAAATTAAAAGTTAGGAGCAAGTTACCCCGGTTTCCAAGGCTCACAACGGAATGCGCTCGGCGCAAATGAATCGTGTTGTGGCAGTTTTGAAAACAAAAATACTTGGAAAGAGCTCTACCTTGTTGCTCAAAGTGCTTAATATTTCAAATGATATTGATGTTTATGGAGTTTATCACAATACTGCCTGTAGATAATTATTTGAACACCCTCCAAAAGACAATGAAATTTTGGGCATATTTTATTATGCAACCAAAATCATAAACTTTTTTTAAATTACATCTTTTATTTTTCAATACCTGTAAGCAATGGTTTCTGTGAAAAGGTGTTTAGTTTGTTGAATAACTTGTAATTCTCATGGATCAAAATTGGTAGATTCAGTGAAATCAAACACCAAATAATATATGCAAAAAAATGTGAAAAAGAATTGTTTATTAGTTGTAGGTGTGATGTGGTAACCCAACTTCACGGTTGGTAAGTTAATTTACCACAAAGTTACATACAAGATATATGCTGGGCACGCTTCCAACTGGGAGTGGGCTGGAGCATTTAGACTGCCTATGAGTCTGCTATGACTTATAGGTTGTCTAAATGCTTTTACTGTAGTAGCTGTAGTGTTGTATATAGTTCGTAGTATTTTGTTTAATAAAGGCACATCGCCAGTAAAAAGATGCATGAGAATGAACTATACTCTTAATGTGGTTAAAAAGTTGTTTTTATAAATGCCATAATTTGAATAGGTACCAAAAAATTATTGAATATATTTTTTGTCTGTCTTGATAAGCAAGGCCCAATAATTATTTTTGCCAATTTTTATGAGTTGTGAGTGAAAAAGAATATGACAATGACTTTAAATTGTGTTTTGTAGATTATTATGTGTCTCTAACCCATGGAGTGCCAAGCTAGAATGTCTCAATATTACTTAATAAAACTACATAATTCTATGTTTACCTAATATAGATGTGTCATAAAAGTACATTTTCACTATTTCAGTCTTCGAGTACAGAATGTCCCTGTCAAAGTGGAGGTGTTTACTATGGGCACTCAAGGCCGTAAGGATAAGATTGGCTATCTTCTGCTCAGTTTACTGGGTGCTCAGCCCTGCCCCTCAAATAAGCTTATTGATGTAAGCAAAATTTTTATTGAATTATTTTAGAAATAACTGTCATTTTAAATTAAACAATATCAATAGATATTTGTATCGTCTAGTGCTTAAAATAAATAAAGTTACACCATGCTAACCATGTATAACTTTGTTTTTAACCGACTTCCAAAAAAAGAGGAGGGTAATTAGTCTGTTTTTTTTTAAATGTTTCTTACCTCAGAACTTTTGACTGGGTGAACCGATTTTAAATAATCTTTTTGTGTAAAAGCTGATGCCTCGCGTTTGGTCCTATTTAAATTTCATCAAAATCGTTTAAGTAGTTTTTGAGTTACACTCCAATAACTGAACAATTTTTACTTATCTTAAAGATATTTTCTTTGACAATGAACAACAATCAATCCTGTAAGTTGCAAGGGTGTCACTAAAAAGAGGGAAAAATTTTTTTGTACCAAAAAATGGAACCAACCACCTTCAACAAGTTATTTCACACTTTAGGGTGTTGAAATCGGTTCCATTTATTGGTTAAAAATTTTTCAATTATATAATTGAAATGTGGAAGACTGGGCCAGGTTGTAACATAATTTTTAAATTGAGAAATAGACATTTGAAAAAGTTCAGGTACCAGATTTGGAGAAATGGCATAGGTAAATGTTTTCGGGAAAAAGAGGGGTATAACTTTTAACACCATTCCAGAAGCTGATTGTTACACTGCAAGGACCAAAATGGTGCAACGATTAACAAATGTATTCAAAGACTTTTTACTAGAAACTTAGAGATAAAGTAAAAATAATATAAGAAGATTAAGGGCCCGTTTCAGAAATCTGGGTAGTATAACCGGAACTTACTCAAACATTCTGAAACAGGCCCTAAATATAATGTATTTATTACAAACAAGTATTTTGCCTTGTTAAAAGAAGAACATGGTAACTTCTAACTTGTCTCTGGTTTTATAACTCATAATAACAAAATATAGGTAACTGAAAACCTAGTTGATATACTTGTATAAAATCTCTACATTTTAAAGAACTTTGTATGAATAAACAAAACATATTATGTACAGCATTATAAACTAAATTTTGCCTCACTTTAAAAATAATCAGTTCCTAAAAGTTAAACAAAGCAGTTCAGTCATGAGTAGACTTAACAATTTTACCTTTCGTATTTAGATTTAATATAATTTTAAAAATAAAAATCTTTATTTGACATATTTCTTAGGTGGTAGGTACTTGCATTTCGCTGTTTTTATTCCCTTGAATTCCCCCCAGTTAATTATACTACTTGACTGACATCTGTTGGCATCAATCCCTATTAAATGTAGGTAAAGTAAATTAATTAACTCACTAAAATGGAATCTTTTTCATCATTATCTTGTCAACAACAATCCTGTCTTAGACAGTGTTGATATTCCCAAAAAAATAATTAAGTATGATTATACTCATTGAACAGTGAATTTGTTATGATTTAAATTTTATATGTATAATATTTAAATTTTCAGGCTAAATATTCATGGCACAGGCTTCTGGGAGTTAAGTCAGAAGGGAAGTGTTGCCATCCCCAGCTGATGATGAGTCTCACCGTTGAAGACAGGGTTAATACTCCTACACCTGTAAGCTATAATGATGATATATAATGGAATTAAAATACTTCTTTTTACCGTAAAATGGATCCGACTTCAACACTCAAAGTGAGAAATAACTTGTTGACTCACCTGATGGTAAGTGATGATGTGGTCGAAGATGTTGTTTAGGCTAACCTAGAATTACTGGCTCTCAAGGACAGCTGCCGGAACAGACCGTTAGGTGCTTGGCGACAGATTTTTCAACTTGAGAGCTAGCCAGGCGGGCATTCGCAAAGTGCCCTACCACCATGCTGTAACGACTGCCATCCTAAGACAACAACCGGGACCGACGGCTTAACGTTCCCTCCGAAGCACGGAAGCGCTCAGTAGTAATGTCACCAGCGGTCACCCATACAACTCATGACCGCGGCGGACGTTGCTTAACTTTGCTGATCGATTCAGAATTGTTAAGCAAACTTCGCTACGAGCGCTTAGCCAGATGAATAATATCTATGGAAGTTTAAAAGTATCCCCAGTGACAGTTATAGCACAGTATTTTTTTTGTAATATAATCCGCAGAGCTTGCGTTATTGCAAACATAAAAATATTAAAAGTAATACTACAGTTTTACAATCTATACACTAGTAAAACGAATGTCCTTGAGTGCATCAACATATATAACTAAAAGAGATAAGCTACACAGGTATGGACTGCGTGAAGAACTTTGTCACCATCCTCATTCTACTTGACAATGCGCTGTGCTCGTCATTCTTAGAGAATATCTGACACTGCGGTTTTACCTACCAAGACAATGTCTTGCTGAAGATACCTTCCATCTATTATGACGGCAAGAAGACTATAGAACAGAGTGGAAGATGTTTATGTTGTGCTGTCTCCACTTAGCGTGGAGTAAGGGAGTAAAAGCAGGAAAAAGAACACTACTACAAACCCTTACCTTCCGTTAATAGTATTACCACCATAAAGCGCTAGTTATTTTCTGTAGACCAACTTTTATTACGGATAGTAGTATCTCAGCTTACTGTATTAGCCGGTTTATATAAAGATAGTAGCATTCCAGCCGCGGCTCCGCCCGCGCGTGTTTCGGTTGTCGCGTAAAATCATTAACCTCTTTTTGCGCAGTTGGATAAAAAGTACCCTATGTCTTTCCCTGGGTCTCAAACTATTCCATATCAAATATTATTTAAATCGGTCGAGTAGCTTTTAAGTTCTGGTCGGGTATGAATGCATGAATGACCGCATTTTAAAGGTCAAATTGTGTGCTCAGCCATACCCCATTAACATAATCACCGTGTATGCCCCTACGTCCAAGTCAAGTGAAGAAGAGATATCAGACTTTTACAACAATCTCAATGGTGCTGTTCAAAGCATTCCCAAAAAGGAACCCATGATAATTATGGGTGATTTTAATGCGAAAGTAAGTAGCACCGATAAAGACAATCATTTGAGGAACGTCGTAGGTAGATTTGGCCTAGGCACGAGAAACGAACGAGGAGAGAGACTTTTGGACTTTTGTGCCGGTAATAGTCTTACAATAATGAATACTTGGTTCCAACAACATCCCAGACGTCTTTACACGTGGACAGCACCTAATGGTTTGTACAAAAACCAAATAGACTATATTATCATAGGCCAAAGATGGAGATCTTCTATTCAATCGGCAAAAACGCGACCAGGTGCTGACTGCGGCAGTGACCATCAACTATTAGTTGCTAAACTGAAAATTCGCCTGAAAGTCACATCTGTAAGGAAAGCGATCAAGCCCATCTATTTAAGCTCTCCAGCGCAAAAGGCATATAAAGATGAAATTCAAACCCAACTTCAACAACTTCAAATTGATCCATTCGAAGCTCCTAATGTGTCATGGCTAAAGTTAAAGTCTTCTATCCAACAAGTGGCTACACAAACAGCAAACAACCATAAGGTCGTTTCTTCTAAAGCTGAATGGATAAGTGTAGAGGCATGGGGTAAGATTGAAGAGCGGAAAGCGTTAAAAGCAAGCTTGTGCTCGGAAGAAGATCGACACCAGTATGCCGACTTACAAAAAACAATTCAGAGGCTTTGTAGGAGGGATAGAGATAACTTCATCAATGGGATATGCAAAGACATAGAGAAGTGCTCTGAAGTCGCTCACACTCGTGATATGTTTCAAAAAGTTAAGGTCTTAGCGAAACAATTCAAACCCCAGCATTGGACTATCGAAAACGAGAAAGGAGATCTTATCACTGAGAAAACAGCAATTTTGGAGAGATGGCGAACCTATTGTCAACATCTTTATAGTGATAACGCCGAAGATGATAAAAGACTGGACTATGTCAATAGAGAACCTGACATCCTTCGCCACGAGATTGAGGAAGCTGTTAATAAACTTAAGCCCAAGGCTTGTGGCAGTGATGGAGTTACAGCCCAAATGCTTCAAAATATGGGATCTATAGGTATAAAAATCATCCATACAATAGCTCAAAAAGTCTGGAGAACGGGTCAATGGCCGGAAGACTGGACTGAATCGACGGTGGTTCCCCTGCACAAGAAAGGATCAACACGCAAATGTGAGAACTACCGCACCATCTCACTCCTCTCCCACGCCAGTAAAGTGCTCTTGCGAATTTTAAACAGGAGGCTGGACGCCTACATTAGTAGACAGATATCCAAAGAACAAGCCGGATTCGTAAGAGGCAGAGGCACGAGAGAGCAAATCCTAAACATAAGGCAACTCATTGAAAAATGCAGAGAACACAACATTAGTGCTATATTGTGCTTTATTGACTATGCCAAAGCCTTTGACTGCATAAATTGGAACAAGATGTTCAGTGTCATGATCGAAATGGGAATACCAGACCATCTTACATTTCTCGTACAAAACCTTTATCGAAATAGCAAATCAAGAATAAGGCTAGAAAACGCTACATCAAATCCCTTCCAAACAGAACGAGGAGTGCGTCAGGGATGCATTCTTTCGCCATTACTGTTTAATCTCATAGGCGAGCATATAATGAGAAGAGTCCTGTATGACTGGAATGGTGGCATACGAGTAGGGGGTCACTTGCTGAATAACCTACGCTTTGCTGACGACACCACGATTATAGGTGCCTCTGAAAGTGAACTGGCTGAACTCCTGACCAGAATAGGCAATATCAGCCAAGAATATGGTCTTCACATTAACAGGAGCAAAACCAAACTGATGTTTGTAGACAGAGCGGGCACCATGCAGCGAACTAATGAGCTCCGTGACCTGGATGTTGTTCACAGATTTGTATATCTGGGATCACTAATCAGTGATGACGGCAACTGCGAGCAAGAAGTGATCAGAAGATCCCAGATGGCAAAGTCGGCATTTAAGAGGCTCGAGAAGGTATGGAGAAATAGAAGCATCAACCGCAAAACCAAAATAAAACTTATGCAGACCCTTATTTTCTCGATATTTCTTTATGCATCTGAAACCTGGACTTTGAAGTCTTGTGTGCGCTCGAGGATTGACGCATTCGAAATGTGGTGCTGGCGTAAAATGCTCCGAGTATCCTGGACAGAACGCCGGACTAATGAGTCAATCCTCAGAGAGCTCAAAATTAAGTCAAGACTGTCAACTATATGCATGCAGAGAGTTTTAAAGTTCTTCGGACACACAGTCAGGCTAGACCCAGACAGTCTAGAAAGGCTTATGATTACTGGCTGTGTTGAGGGCAAGAGAAGTAGAGGACGCTCGCCAACACGATGGACAGATGCAACTCAGGGTGCAACACAGTCAACCCTTCAGGCCGCCATTCAGATGGCACAGGACAGGTCAGCTTGGAGAGCAGTGGTGGCGCAGGCTGCACGCCATAATCACGTCCCTCAGTCATGAGGATACGACTAAGAAGAAGCTTTTAAGTTTATTCGTTGCATACAAAATCTTTCCTCTTTATAATATTAGTATATATAAAGAGGTTTTATTATCCCTTTTGTAATTTTTTTTACAGGCAAGTCAAGGTACATTTAATGCATATTTATACTACTGTAATACATTAAATTCTAATTATGTCTATTTAAATAATTGATTAAAATTTAATTATCATAATATTTTTACACTTAATACAGTCAAATAAATTTTGCAGTTATTGCATTTGCACTTGTCCTAAAAACAAATATTCTAAGAGTTGCATTTACATATATTCTTTTGATGTGTAGCAGGGATTGTTGTCAAAAAGTTCTTAAGTTTAGTTTGAACAAACTATATTTTAAGTTGGTCAAGCTTTTTGGCAATTTATTATACATCAGTATTTTCGAATAACAACCTTGTTTCTGTACATTAGCTAATCTGATTTTTGGTACAACACGATTTTTTTTCGTAATTCTCTTTTCATTATTACGCAGATTGTAAGGTTAAAGATTATCCTGCTTTTCTGGAATATCCCTATCCTCATGAATTTTTTATAAACAATACAATTATAGATGTACAGAGAAACAACTGTCATAATTTTGCCTTTCTTAAAGTGCTCCCTTTTGGGGCTACGGTTTTTCAGCCCATTAAGTATTGTCCACTGCTGAACACAGCCTCCACATAAAGGGGGGGTTTGCCATAATCCCTACGCTTGGCAGGCTTCTTGTGGATCATAGGTTAAGATATCAGTTCCTCAGAAGGCGCTGCCGACACCCACAGGGAGACATTGGGGAGGTGAAATTCTAGCCCGACAACCCACGGCCTTTTAGTTTCTCAGTGTAATTCTTTTACAAAAAAATATGGGTTGGTACAATACATGCCTATATATTTGTGCTTTAATTTACTAATTTAACTTCATATATAGATGTTTTTAAAAAATAATAAATAAAAAAATAATTTTATAGCCATTATAAAATTAACATTAACAAATTTATATTTATTGGATATGATGTTATTGTACTATTAACGCCATCTGTTAGAAAACCAAAGAGTTAACATCGCTGCAACAGAACTTAAATCAATACTAAAATACATCGTAGTTACTAGATGGCACCACTAGAATCAGATTGTAAAATAAATATGAGCCCTCACAAAGCTCAGCTTTTTGCTAGTTTATAAGAATTCAACAAATTTTGTATAACAGGGTTATTGGTAAAATGCTAACAACCTCTTAGGGTTGACTTCTGCAAGTCTAGTTGTTTTTTTTTACGGAATAAGCACGAGGACTATCTGATGATAAAAGTATCTTGTGCCTGTAATTGATTATTTCATAATTTTTATTATGAACTTTGCTCGATGTAAATATTCAAAACACTATTCCAAGGGAGCGCGGCGCTGTCCAGTGTAGCGTAGATGCGCGGCGGGCGCTCTTTGCTCGGAAGTAATAAAAAATATTAAATTAAAAAATAGAGGCACAAGAGACTTTAAAGATCAGGTGGTGTTCTTGCTTATTACGACAAATACACATAAACAAACACAAAAACAAATAAAAAAAATGTCAAAATGTTTGTTAGGACTAGCAGAAGTCAACCCTAATAGGTTGTTAGCATTTTACCGATAACCCTGTATATGCATAGAACAATAAAAAAAATAAGGAAGTAAGTAGCATAGCATAAACTTATTTGGAATTTGGAGAAATCTTAATTCTATTTATTATTATATGAGGTTTAAAATTTAAATTACACAAATATACTCGGCTTCGGCGCTGCCGAAGCACTTTCGTGTAGCTAACAAACATACAGTTTAGTTTTTATTTTATTATTTATATTTATATCTGAGAGACTAGCCTTTTATTAGTTGAAGATATTTTTCAGGCTAACCTAAAATTACTAGCTATCAAGGACAGCTACCGGAACACATCGTTAGGTGCTCGGCGACAGATGTTGTACTTTTACTCATATCGGCGCGCCATAGACAAATATGTATGTATTACATGCGATACGTAGGTGAGCGTTGAGTTTATTCAAACTTATCGAAAAGGTCGCCGAGAGTGTGTCGTCATCGTTAAAACAGCTTGAGCACTCGTTTTTAATGAGTTATTTTTAAACTTTCAATAATGTTTGTTAAATATATATACCAGACCGCGCGGAAGGTCACCCACTCGATGGACCGACCAGATAAAGAAAATTGTCGGTAACCCTTTAAATGAGTGCGCCAGGATGACCTCTAGCAGAGACAAATGGCGGGGCATCGTGAGGCGTGTACTGTCTGCCCCCTCCACCACTACTACATGACGACCCCGACCGCTCTGCGTATCGACTTAGAAGAAGAAGAAATATATATATAATAACTGATTTTAGGATTATAACGTATTTTTTTTTTGTATTGTATCAGCCGGATTGTCTACTGCTAAACATAACCTCTCCTATTAAAGGGGGGTTTGCCATAATCTCCACACTTGTCTGACGTCTTGGAGACCGCAGTTCGAGATATCAGTTCCAAGGCGCTTCTGCCCTTCAACATTTAACCTTTAGTCGCCTCTTACGCCCCCTACAGGTGGTAATGGGTGGCTAGCATTCTAGCCCGGCACCCCTTGGACACACTTATGGACATTTTATAAAGTATAATGTCCATAAATATATAGTGCGTATGCAGTGCCAGTGAATACTACTATTAAAAATATGACATGATAATAATGTGGTTGTTTCTCATAAATTTCAGAGGAATGAACTCCGCATGTTCCATAGCAATGAAATTGCATATCCCTCTGATGATGTTGCAAGCAATCATTCAGCAGCCAAGAATATGTTGATGACTTTAAGTAAGTTACACACATACACACACACACACATATGAGGCCGTGGACTGCCGTGAGTACCAGAGTAGACTATCTTTTGAAGACAAAATAATTGTTTTTTTTTAGAATATAATAACAAGCACTATTGCATGCTAAGCGAATGTAGTAGGGTCTATAGTAACCGAGTGGATTAGGCATCCGACGCGAAATGTTGTGTTTGTTTAATAAATATGGTCTGGGTAGTATAACCGGAACTTACTCGAACATTCTGAAACAGGTCATCTAAAGTTTTACTTCAGTAGGTAAAAAAACTCTTTGGTTTCTTTTTATACGATAAATAAACTACAATATCCTTGGGAAAAAGTGTGGAAAAGTTGTTTTATTGTTCTATATAAAACACAAGTGCAGTAAAGTAGAAAAAAATCGGTGCATTTAAAGGCCCGTTGCGAGCAAGTGTGTTGAAAAATTTATTTTCTACAAAATGGAGTTCTATTACGTGTTCTAGGGATCTCTAACTAATTCGTATTGAATTTCGTTCCTTTATCTGACGTCACAAAAATGAAATCAAATTACACCATGACATGATGGTTAAGTAGGTGCGAGCAGAAAATCCGATTCGCAGAATATGTCGCCAACGTTCATACCACGTTGAAAACACCGGTTCTCGTCCGATCACCGAAGTTAAGCAACGTCGGGCGCGGTCAGTACTTGGATGGGTGACCGCCTGGGAACACCGCGTAATGTTGGTTTTTTGCATTCACTTTAATTTTTACGATCTTTTTTCTAGTTGAGAAACTTTTTTTCATCATAATTATTCAATAATATATTATTTCTATCGTAGTATACAATAAACCAGTATCCTTCATTATCTCATTCTGTTGCCTCTCCAAAAACAAGTAGGAGCTAGGTTCAAGCTGTTACTAAATACACTTTTAGATATGCGCAGAACTGATATTGCTTTTGCCACCCGAATATTCACTGGGTATTCGCGTAATACCTGCAACACATCCGTTCAATAATCAATAGATGTATGACTCTCAATTTTTAGTAAATTTACCGCATCTATCCAGACGATATCCTACAACCTACTTGATATCTCTTGGCTGGCAATCGTTTCCAGATAAAGATATTGCTTATTAACGCAATAAAAAAATTTTAATGCTCCATATTGTATTTCATCAAGCGCCATCTACTGGGTAGTGATAATATCAAGCTGCAAATGTGTCAGCCTGAGGCTACTGGCTAGCTATCAGCAGTGTTCTGTTTTATCTGCGTGTTGCCGTTCGCTTATTTTAAGTCCTCAGTTTGGCGCTAGATGGTGCATCGCCACCAGCAGGGCTCAATTTCTGCAGTGCAAGTACCGTAGTATGGCTCGTGAATTTATCGAATTGCTATGATCGATAAATTTAACTAATTGTATCGCCTATTGCAAGTATGGTACTGTTGTCGACAACTCTTATCAGCGGCTTACGATCGTTAAATTGTGGACAGTATGTCGATTATTACGTAATGGCAACTTCGAAATTAGACTGTTTTTGCACAGATTATTAAAATTCTACATTCATAAGGACAATGAGTTTTTATGAAAATAATTACAATCCAAACATTTTTTTAGATAAATACAGTCAGTTTTGTTGAATACAACAAATTATAGAAAATTGACACGAAATTATAAACTTTCTCAGTATCAGGCTCTTATAAATATATTATTAATATAAATAATAATATTAATATTCTCTTATATTATTAACTCTCTGTATTATTATATGTTCTATGGTAGTTAACGGGTTGAAGTCAAATCAAAGAGAAATAATGGTTATGACAGCTGGCTGAAGTTATCTTCCAGATAGGTACACATGGAGACGTAAATTTGCTTTTTTAAAATAATCGTTATTATTTTTGTTCAGCCTACCTATTCGTAAACAAAAAAAACATCTCTAAATTCTTCTGCCCGCTACAGAAGACATGAGCAAACTACTAAATAGGTACCTACTTAGGTATTTAGTTTGTGTAATGGGCATGGGCAAGACCGTGAGATCGCGTCCTAATATCAGTTCTCAAAGCCTTGCATGACGAGCGAGTACAATTTCTTTCAATATTCGAAATAGATTCCTGAAACACTCTTGCGAAAGTCCGATAGGTAGGGTTGTTATCATTTGTCAATCTCTTCCCTGCAGCATTTGCACAGCACCGTTCTGTTTTCAATAATAAAAGGAGCCCAAAAGACCATTAAAATTTGTCTCGGTTATATCGAGCTTCTTTTTAAACCTGACAAAACAATCGTTAAAATCTACAAAATAGACGATCTCAGGCGTCATTTAAAGTTCCATGCTAGGGTTATCGTCAAATTCGTTAAATTTAAACGATGTTTACCGAATTTAAATACCGATCGTTTAAGTAGGTTTCGTACTTGCAAACTTCGATATAACCCGTTTTATCGAATTTAGACGATTTCAAATGTCAAATTTAGCGATCGCTAAGTTCGGTACTTGCGCTGCTTAATCGCAAAAGTATGTCATTATGGAGCTCATTTATTTGCTCAAAAGGATCTCTATGCAGTTAATGTTATTCAAAGTCTTACCTAATGTCACTAAAGTAGAATCTAATAAATAGTCATTATGTATGAATGAACAGAAAATCCGTTTTGCACTCATTGTCGCCAACGTTCATACCACGTTGAAAACACCGGTTCTCGTCCGATCACCGAAGCTAAGCAACGTCGGGCGCGGTCAGTACTTGGATGGGTGACCGCCTGGGAACACCGCGTAATGTTGGTTTTTTGCTGTTTATGACTAAACATACGATCAGTTTGGTTAGGTACTAATTATTTTAGTTTTTAAATTGTGTTGTGTGAATATTTGTGTGCATTTAATGGTTCGTTTAAAATGTATATAATATGATTTTTGTACCCGGTGACGCAGCAAAGGTAATAGAGAGTGCCGCGTAGACCACTTCCGCGTTTTTCACGATCTTTTACTTGTCAGAGAGAGATGCAATGAAATATAATATAATAATATACAGCAAAATGGAGTTGGATAACGTGTTCTAAGGATCTCTAACAGATTCGTATTGAATTCCATCCCTCTATCTGACGTCACGAAAATGAAATCAAATTACACCATGACATGATGGTTAAGTAGGTGCGAACAGAAAATCCGATTCGCAGAATATGTCGCCAACGTTCATACCACGTTGAAAACACCGGTTCTCGTCCGATCACCGAAGTTAAGCAACGTCGGGCGCGGTCAGTACTTGGATGGGTGACCGCCTGGGAACACCGCGTAATGTTGGTTTTTGCATTCACTTTCTTTTTATACGATCTCAAAGCTAGTAAATGAACTATTAATTATTCTTCATACCTCATTCTGTTGCCTATTCAATGATTATATATAGAGTGTAACTCAAAAACGGCTTGACTGATTTTGATGCAATTGAAATGAAACCACACGGGAACCACCTGCTTTAAAAAAAAAGAACCAGCAAATTCGGTTCAACCAGTCGATAGTTCTGTGGTTAGAAATATAAAATAAAAAAGGATACATCGTAATGAGAACCTCCTCCTTTTTTGGAAGTCGGTTAAAAGTCATTGTGGATATTCGAGATATAACTATTTAACATTGCGCCATCTGCTGGGTAGTGTTAATCTGGTGTACTGGTATAGTTTGTCGTCGCGCTCAGTCTGTGGCTAGCCGTGAGCAGTGTTTTGGTTTGTCCACGCGCTGCCGTTCGCTTATTTAGTTCCTCTTAGTGGCGCTAGATGGTGCATGGTCACCAGCTGGACTCAATTCTGAACCACGTTGACGAGATTCTTCGGTGGATCGTGAGGGGATTTGTGCGCATTTTTGAAATCATACTTACCTGGCGTAGGGGACACCGTGATCATGAAGGCGGTTCCCCCAGAGCGAGGCCTCTCCATTGCACTGCGGACGGGTTGACCTCTGCGATTATCCCTAATGTGGATAACTCGGACGTGTTATTTTTGGTAGTGGGGACTGCGTTCGCGCCGTCCCCCATCAATGATTCCATCCATCTAGCATGTATTTCTTGTAGACTATATAATTTCTAATATACTTATCACCTCTCTAATACGTGTCCAGAATAATTATCACGTTATTGCTATCCGAATTTCAATTTTTTTTTTTAAACATTGCATAATAGCATTACTTAGGTAATTTAGCGATTCGTTCGGGTATGGATAATGCAGATTTATGTTTGTAGCACCTACCCGGTGTCGAGTGCTACCACTCTCGCTTTCCTCGCGAGATTGAACTTGTCAGAGGTAGGTGCACCAAAGCGTGATTGCAGATAGGTATGTCATTATGGAGCTCATTTATTTGCTCGAAAGGATCTTTTATGCAGTTAACGTTCAAACCCTCACCTGACGTCATTGAGTTAAAATCAATGTAATAAAATGGTCGTTATAGGTACGAACAGAACATCCGTTTTGCATTGATTGTCGCCAACGTTCATACCACGTTGAAAACACCGGTTCTCGTCCGATCACCGAAGTTAAGCAACGTCGGGCGCGGTCAGTACTTGGATGGGTGACCGCCTGGGAACACCGCGTAATGTTGGTTTTTTGCTGTTTATGACTAAACATACGAATCGGTTTGGTTAGGTACTAACTATTTTAGTTTTGAAATTGTGTTGTGTGAATATTTGTTTTCATTTAATGGTTCGAGTAAAATGCATATAATATGACGTTTGACACGATAATGCAACTTCGGATATATTTGTATCTTGAAAGTTCGGATATTTTTACTCATGATGTTTTTTTAGCATTTGTTACATCCCCTCCTGCCTGGCTAGCATGCGCAAATAAGACATATGTCACGCATGACACGAGAAGAGTATTTTTCTCGCCCGTAGAGAGACTGGTGGACGATAGCAGCGGCCGCACCACGCTAAGATTTATCTATGGACGATCCTCCATTGCGCTATTTGTTGGTTGAATTGCGAAACAGTTTTAGGAAATAAGCAGCGATGGACTTTCTACTAATAAAATACCATGCTATTATAAACGATTCAACATTTTTACCGTTCTCGACACTTCATTAGGAATTATGATGGTTTTATGATTAAAATTGTTCCCGTTGATGTATTAATTTTTAAACGAATGATGAAGATGTAAATAGAATTGGCGATTTTTCTGCATATTGTAGGTAGGTATTTCATTTTTATCTCTGTTGACGATGGCTGCTTGTCTGTTTTTCTTGTTGATTAAGAACGTGCGTTTGTTTTACCGCAAGTCAAATTCTACGCGATCTATATTACGCGGCGAACGGCTCAGCTCTGACGCACACTACGATAGTATCTCTGTGTGCAAGAGCGCTATGATGCGAAAAAAATTGATACTTTTATTTATTTATTTGAATTTTGAATCGGAATCGGTTATTGTTGTGAATATAATTATTTACTATAATAAAACTGTTTACAGGCCAAATCTGTAGGTACATTGAATATTTTTTAAAAAATGGTTGCGTTATATTTTATCTATATAGAAGCCAAATCATTTTGTTTTCGTATGTCTGTCTATCCCTTCAAACGCTGGCAGTACTTTATTAATAAAACTTGGCATGTCTATAGCTTAAAGTCTGAGATGATGTCAAGTGCGGGCTGCACCAAACAATAAGGAAGTCTTATTAAGGTTTCCGTAGTAAAACACAGAAACTTTATCATGAAAACTTACGTTGTTTTGACACATTTTTTATCATAAATAAGGAAACCTTAGTTTAGTTTTGCCATGTGCGTTTCGCCATCTGTCTGTATGTTACAGCCATTTTATTGAGACACTATTAGCACTAGGAGATTGAAATTTGGCACATGTAGGTAAAAATATTACGAGTTGCTCTCATACCTAAAAAGATACCCCATCAATTGGGGTATAAAATGAGGTTTCTTGTTTGCTTTGCGTTTACGAAATATTAAGCAATAAGCTAACTTTTTTTTTTGAGTTGCATGTCCCTTCTAACTCACGAAGCCCAAAATTTAAAAAACGCAAGTTCCTATTTGTACCTAAATGTACGAAATTACAAACAAGATTATAACGACGATCTAGACTACTAGTTTACAAGCCATAGCTGACCAAGTTAACGCATAGTTCAGGCCGCGTGAACTCTAAACAAATTCCATAGTAAGAGTCAGAATCTTACCGTAGAAAACTTTGATGGCGATTAATGTAAAAACTAGTAAAAAGTTAGTGCTGTTATTGCTTATATTCTAGAATAACATATAATTATTATTATTACTTTTAGGTTTTTAAAGGCGCGTGTTAACTCGCGGGGCGTATCAAGTATATGTAATAAAACACAACGTATTAGCAAAAACATTAAAAACTGGTGTCTCTTATTGACATGGAGTGACTTTTCCTGGGGTCAATGAGTTCTGACAAAAGATAAGATTCATAAAAGCTCAATAATCTCGGCTCCATTTTTGTTGACCAGAATACGTCTTCTCTTTTGATTCGGTTTGATTTCAGACGGTATTCTAGTCCTGTCCACACCGCAAACAAGCAAAAGTTTCTTTGGCTGAAATAAATCGTATGTACATAATTACTTATTTTTACAAAATTAGAAATAAAAACAATAAAATTATAAATTATTGGTGTTATCACCTAATGTGGAGCTCATGTTTCTAAATTACTCATGGGTCTATCCACGCACGAATTAACATCATAATAATATTTTGACTAACCTCGACGTTTCAATCAAGTTGCATTGACCGTGGTCACGAGTAGACTGAAGAAGCGGGTGTCATCGTCTTGAGGAGCGGCGGGAGCGATTTAAATCTACCCCCGCTTGGTTTTTGTAAATGTCTTTCACTGTCACCTCGACACACTACACTAACAGTATCGGAGCTTGCACGCGACGGCAAATTACGATTCGAGCAGTTTTTTATTACAGGATTCTACGATGTAGACAATTTAAATCCAACTTCCCGATTGTAATTTTTGTACTTCTTAATTTCAACCGCTTCACGTTCTAGAGTAATAATGCCGTTCAGTGGAGAGAATTTTAGGGTCATGTAGCTCGATCCAGTGGTTAGGCCCTGACTCCAGTAAGTGCTCAGCTATTGCAGATTTATGTGTGTCCGATTTTTCACAGCTGCGATATGCTCTTTGACCCTTTCTGCAATAGTGCGTTTAGTCTGTCCTATATATGAGCTACCACAGCTGCAGTCAATCTTGTAGACACCAAGTGTTTGATATGGAATAACATCTTTTGCTGTTCTCACATGGCGTGCTAATTGAGATAACGGTTTATATACAGCCTTTATAGAGTAGTTTTTGAGTGCCGTTCCAACTTTATCCGTTATCCCTTTGATGTACGGCAAAAACGCTGGTTGTCTTTTGACAAAAGATGGTTCAGTGATTCAAAAGACAACCAGCGTTTTTGCCGTAAATCAAAGGGATAACGGACAAAGTTGGAACGGCACTCAAAAACTACTCTACGGATCTGGCGCATATTATGCAGTACTTATTTTTTACCATCATAAATAAAACTTTACCTGTTTTTGGCCCAATAATCGCAGCAGCACCTGATGCGGTGGCATAATTAGTTCTATTCGATCTTTTAGACCGACACGCGTTAGCCACAACTGTGATCGCAGGAATCCCATCTATAATATCTCCGTTTTCAATTGCTAGTTCAGTTTCTTCCTTAGCCGCCTCTCTCATACAAGTTTCCGCAGCAGCTGCCCACCAGTTGGAAACATCACTGTGGCACTTCTTGTAGGTTTTAGGGTTTAAATTTGGTAGGTCCATTGCAGTAAACAACTCATTTAAGTTGGTCTGTCCACTGCCAATTAACATTGCACCAGTCAAAGCAGCATGAGTTAAACTCATATCATCCGGTAAATTGTCACATGAATTAATTTAAAATTTTTCGTTGCACATATTACATTGGAAGAAGATGACTGACTCTAGACCAATAAGCTTCTCTTTTATAATTTGTATATTACTTAGTGTACCTAAGCTAACCTAAGGCTGGGTTGTGATCTGATAATGCTTTCAATCTATCAAAAAAGTGATTAAAATCAAAAATCCTTCGGCCTACAATCCGGAATGGTGAGCTGGTTGATGCATTTGATTCTACGCTCTGAAAAAAATAATTGAAATCACACATACATATTGGTAACCTTAATACTCTTAACTCCAGAGTGCTTACAAAATTGGGCTTTTTTGGTTTTGATTGGATATTAATAATAAAAATGCTACTCATACTTCCGATCTGTATTAATTTATGTTTCATGTTTTTTGTTTCATTCAGGTAAATTCAGACATTCTAATTATTATCAGAGTTTGAGTACTTACAATTTGATATTTCTCTGTCGCACTTTGCATTTGAGTTTTTTCCTCTATCTCTTCCAGACCTTCTGTAAGCGACGAAAACATTTCCTAGAATCATAACGAATACAAGTTTAATTTTAAAATCCATTATGTTTCATTATATCACTAAGATATATTTTTAATATAATATGTACTTACACTACCATCATTGGGCTCATTTAACTTTACTTCATTTGAATCATTACATTTTGGTGCATCATTAGAATAACTTGATTGTTTAGCTTCTGGCTGACTGACTTCCGTCAAACAATGACTTCTTTTTATTTTACAATAAAATGGGCATACCTTCTGGTAAATATAAGTAGATATCCAAATAAATGACGCGCTAAGATAACTGAAAATCTGTCAAAACAATTATATATTGTGAAATAATATTAAACATAATACCATCCAAACCACACTAGTCTAGTGCAGTGATATTTAGGTACGACGACGAGTGAAGCGAGGAGGAGTGTTAGGTGCCTTTTGACCACAATGCGCGCGCTCAGCGAGCGAAGCGAGCGTAACACGGCAGCGGCCGGCGATGCGCCAGAAGAATTTTAGAGCATAGCATAAATGCTCTAAAATTCTTATCTACTAAAACTTGTCATCAAAAATGTACATACTTAACCTCAAAAGTTATATCTTTTTGTTTTTCGTTTTTGATTATGTCTTTGCAATGACTCATTACCCTGTTTCGGAAGGGGTATCATGGGGGAGGGGTACAACCCCCCCCCCCCTTTTCGCGTGGCACGATACTAGACCCTTACCATCATAACATATCATGATATAACTGATAAGCTGGCTCACTCTACGTAACTAACCTTTTTGCTTTCCTAGCACAAGCCAAAGATTTATTGTTCTTACTAGATGAGAACATTTTGCGTTTATTACCCATATCTGGAAGAAAATAAATTAAGACAGTAAGTGACACCATCACGTAATAATCATTAAATGCATTAATAATATACATACGAAATTAAATATTATCAAAACTACCTCAGTTCAATAATAACAAATACTTTTAAAAGTATCTTAAAAAAACATTAAATAATATTTAAATAAAACACTTAAAAAAGCATAAAATTAAAATATATCTAGTGACAATTCCGACAGATGTATAATTTTATGCATTTTTAAGTGTTTTAATTATATATTATTTAATGTTTTTTTAAGATACTTTTAAAAGTATTTGTTATTATTAAATATGGATTTCCGCAAAGTAACGCCTGAATCTATTAATTACTACTTCAGCTATTCACACAAAACAAATTCATCACCAATATCCATACAATATTACTTACCAAGTATCAATTTGAGCTAGGCACGCTTGCGGCTAAGGTCATTGAACCGTATCGCCTGCAGACACAAAACGGTACGCGCGGGATGCGGGGGAGGGGAAGCCGGCAAGCGACACGTCCTCTCGCTGGGAAGGCCCGGTGCGTACTAATCGAACAATGGATGCGCGCAAGATTATAAAGGTTTATTTGAAAAAATCGGCTTAAATTACAAAGTCCCTAAAACGTGCAGGAAAAAATACTGAAATATTAAGCAATATCTGTTGTTCTATGAAATTAGACTGCCAATTACAAATACTTTCGGGAACTAGGTAAAAAAAATTGTTAAAGTGGACCGATAAACTCGTTTTTATGCCACGACAGTATTTTATTTCTGACACATAATAAATAATATATTTGTAATATAGCTCTGTAGTGCACTTTGAGGCTTCATACTCTTCATAATAAAGGTATCATATAAAATACTATGTCACGTTAAAGTAGTTTTATTTGACCTCAAAAACAGCTCTGCGACAGATTTCCGGAAAACACCTTGCATAAATTGCTTTCGGTTAGAAAAACTGTTTACAAATTATTATTTTTTTCACTGATGTGCACTAATATAGAATTAGACCTTTCCGAAATCGTATTTTTCATAGAATTTACTGCTTGCACTGTCACGATATTGACTCTGAAAAAACGCAGATATACGAACTTTTAGCCGTGAATCGAATCCTTGCTCTTAATGCTAAGTAGCGAAACAAAGTTTTTAATTTTTATCATAGCTACTTATCTAGTTTTCAGTGCCCCATTTATTGTTTCTTTATTAAACTATAGAATAATATTGTATAGCAATATTTTGAGTGCGGAACCCTAAAAGGAATTAATTCATTTAGATTACTTTAAATGTTTACTGTTGCGAATTTCGTGAAAAGTTATAAATTTTTAATACCTACTCATTTATTTACATACTTATAACAGTTATTTTGAGTATTCAGAAAAGAACCTATAATTCCATTACTTTAAAAATAGTTGAAAAAAACAACCTACACTACCTACATCATTATTCAAAGATATTGTATTTAAGCTACGCACACACGAGTTCGTGGGTTGTGTTCAAATTACGTTATTGTATAGATTACGCACACATATATCAAGGGTCTGCTAACACTGGATGGAAAGTAAATTTGTACCAAATCATCGATCGCCCCCATTATACTAAGACGCGCGAGAAACACTCGATTTATCTCGTCCTCAAAACTGAGGTAGAGAAAATACACGCAAATACTCGCAGATAAGTGTCAAAAATCGAATAAACGGATGGCGCGCATCTTAGTGTTGGTCGAGAAGTTGCCACAGGTAGCACAAAATGTACGGCTGCGTGGCGTTTGTGACGTCACGTCGGCTTAGCAGGAAAATTAGGCGGAATTGTCACTAGATATATTTTTGTATTTTATAAGTGTTTTATTAAAATATTAGGTAATATGATGTTTTCTTAAAATATTTTTAAAATATTTGTTATTATTGCAGGTTATGTATGACAGGCATAAAAAGGAATGTGTAATCATGCAAAAAAACATAATATTGTACTAGTACATGAACTGATGAAAAAATAAATACACGTGATATCTTACTACACCCCCCCCCCCCTCCCTCCTTGTGATTTTTCGTCGTTTTTGATAAACCTACTCCCCCCCTTTTCATGCCTCACGTGATTAATGGACGGTCCCTAATTATTGTCAAGCTATCAGTCACATAGGTGACTGACGGTGGCTTGGTATATGAGGAATGTCCCAAACATGTTTGTGTTCTACGTTAGGTACCAGTCACCTATTGTATAATAATATGCTTTCAACACCCTTGCTGCTATAGAGAGCTTTCTTATATCGTTCTTAGAGCCATAAACCGAACTATAACACCCTCGTGCATAATAATATTATACACTAGTGCGTAATAGAATTATCCCATCAAAGTTTAGTTAGTACCTAACTGCAAATTATATACGAGTAAACAGAATATTTTCAATTTAACCGGGTAATACAGATTGTAACGACAAAGATGTTTAAGGCTAAGTATATCAGTACTAATATTATAAATGCGAAAGTAACTCTGTCTGTCTGTCTGTTACGCTTTCACGCCAAAACTACTGGACCGATTTGAATGAAATTTGGTATGGAAATAGTTTGAGACCCGGGAAAAAGCATAGGAAATTTTTATCCAACTGCGCAAAAAGAGGTTAATGTTTTTGCGCGATAACCGCGGGCGGAGCCGCGCCTGGAAAGCTAGTGTAATAATAAAATAACCCAACATACAGTTGCCTTTTACTAAGACATCTTATAATTAAAACAAAGGACCTTACCTAAAACGTAACTCCAACGACACAATATTTACCACAGAAAAGAGAAAGCAATAGAAAGGTGAAGGGGGCGTGGCCCGCGAGCCTAACATACTCCTAAACAGGAGTATTTACGTCAACGGACTATAATGCTACTGACAGTCGACCTGCGGTTAACGCGCCGCATGCATCTCCGTATATGTATTTGAAAATGCCGCGTTGTGCTGTTATAAATTGCAGATTCAATAGCGATGTCACAAATGTAAAGAAAGTAGGAATATCCTATTACCGGAAAACATAACAAATTGTTCCTAAATGTTTTATATTTCGCTGATGAACAAAGTCGGTGCAATCTGACATATAGTGATTGATGATTTTTTTTATCGACAAAATGTTGTCGATAAATTGTTAGTCACTAAATGTCACCTCATTCCAATATCTAATTTGGAACTTTCTTGTTAGACCTACAAAAGCAATAACCATCTGTTCCTCTGCTTTTAGTGCATATAGAACTTTTATCAGGACGTAAAAATACACGTAGATCAGAAGGTTAACATCAATTAAATTAACAAATTATTCAAATATTTTTAAGAACAAGCAATGTTTTAAGGTTAGGATTTCAACTTAAACTCTTGTTTTGTGGCTCCTTTAGGCACCACCATAATTTCGCCAATGGCACGTAGTTAGATAGACCATCAAACGAAGGAGATTGTTTAGTTTTAATGAGTTATGTCCGGTGAGAACTGGCCAAAGCAAAATTGGTGCTGAAACATAAGATATTAGTTCATCTGTCTACTGGACGAACACAAATACACACACCCTCACACATACATCCTCACATACACACCCTCCTACACACACACACCCACAAATTTATTATATATAGGGGAAGAGGGGAAATATAGAACACCTGGGAACAACTTTTGGATATATAGTTATATAATATGTACTTAGAGAGGAGTTTATTTTGGGACAACAGAAGAATATGTGATTCACATTTCCTTCGTCCAAACCACATTCACAGAGGGAGTTATCCCTAATCTTAAGTTTGGCCAGGTAGACTGGGTTATAGGAATGGTTTAGACGCAGATGGCATATTGTAGAGGTTGTCACTTTAGCAGCTTTTTGGAATTTTGAGAACCAGAGTTTATGGGGAATCTCAGGTTGAATGTTATTATAGAATTTACTTTTTAATTTTCCATAAATTTGCCATTTCTGGTTCCAAGGTTTTTTTAAAGATGGTTTTAAAGTCGAACAGATATCTAGCGAGAAAAGTTGGGGAAATGTCCTTGAGAGTCTGTATGAATGGCATTTGTAGCACAAGAGTCAGCTGATTCGTGGCCCACTATACCGGCGTGACCAGAAATCCAGGCTAGGATAACATTTATGCCGTGAGAGCTACATTCGAAAATGGCATTTAATTTTTTTTTTAATTGGGAACCTAGATTTGTAACGAAATGAGTTCGCAAGAATAGATTGGAGGCAGCTTTTGGAGTCTGAAAATATGATAGTTTTGTTCAGATTGTGTGATATATAGATCATCTTAAGTAAATAAGTTACGAGAACTGATAACTAACTATTCTTTATGTATTCCTAGAACATCCTGAAACTTGTTAATATTTGACATGTTTAATAACCGCCACACTAAAATCATGTTTTATCTGTGTTCATTCTGGACTAGCCAATGACGAACCATCCTGTCTAAGTTCGGATTGGCTGATACGTTGTAGCGGAAACTCCTGATTGGTTGTGGTAAATATGGCGGGAAGTTTCATGAAGAGGCGACAGACACTTGGCGCCAGTCATTGCTATAAAACTAATGTCTCACCGTACTGAGCCTCTCTCTGTCTTGATTCTTCACAAGTGACTTCCGCATCGAGACCTATTCCTGATTAAGTTAATTGTTCTATTATTTATTTATTTAGTGTAACATAACTGCTGTTCACGTGTTGTGTAGGGGTTTAAGTTTGTTAGCTTTGTTCTTCCTAAATAGTTTGCCCATTTGATTATATCGTTGCGAACGGTAACTATAAACTTATACAGAATTAATCCATGTGAACCTAATGTATTATGTTTACTAAAGTGCTCAATGTGTTCCTATAAATGTTGTATCTTTTGAGTTTACCTTATGATTCCCTTTTCGTAGAAAATCTAGTAAGATACTTAGGTAGTTAATTACTAACTCAATATATCTCAATCATACTAACTCAACTAATAGTACCTTATTACATGGAATCGCATCCTGCAAAACATCTTATAAGTTATTGAGCCTATATATTTTTGCTTAAATAACTGCTGTCTATCTTGGCAAATCTCACAAACTCATCTGCAATTTACCTCTTGTTATATATACCACGACTTTGACCTTGACCTCGCCTTTTATTTTTATGAACCCCTATCTGTGCCTATCTCTAATAACACCCTTTACGCGAATTTCATGTGTTTGTAATAATTTTACTACAAATAACCAAGCCTATATCATATTATATCGAAATTAAGCTGTGCTTCGCAGTAATAGCTTTATTTTATTTTTATCGTCTTTTTCTTATTCAGCATCTTCATTGCTGAAGGTCGTGTCTAGGTCTGAAGTAGTGTTAATCGCTCGATGTACTATGCTCTTCCACATGCTTCTGTTTTCAGCGGTCTTTTAAGCTTTTGGCATAGACATACTAGTGAGCTATATGGTTCAGTCAAGACGCTTACTTGCCTGTCATTACTACATATTCAAATGATTATATAAAACCGCATGAAAACTTATTATAGCACAAACGCACATCACATCAACGCATCACCTATAAATCGTTTTAGGTCGAAGGAAAAGTTTATCGACAAAATGTACTACATCACTGGCTAGGATACCACTTTTTGTACCGAATAAATAAATAAAATAACATAAAATTTTACTAGCTAACCCAATAATTATATTCTCGTAACCATTTTTTGTGCAGTTGTCAGTGAACTATTTTTCAAGTGTCAGATTTTCCCAAGGAACGATTTTAAAATTGAAATCATACTTGACTGAGCTGAGACTGCACAATTACTGTACAGATATTGTCAACTGGCAACTTGCGATAGCTTGACAAAGTTCACAAGAAATTCAAACTTACCACTCTTTAGATAAGGTGTATTTTCAACTGTTATAAATTGGCTTATTAAACGTTTCAATTGGGTAATAATGGGACTAATCAGGGAATCGGATTGTTTGTAGTGAACAATAAAGATGTAATGTCACGTATCATATACATGTGTTGAACTGGCTACGCTCGTTTTCTAAGGAAACTGACATGGCTGCCACTCTAAATAGTATTTATATCTCTATGATATTTACTTATGCTATCACGCGCAAAAAAAAAACTTGCGCGCCCTTTTCCATAAGTTTCCTATGTTGTTTGTATCGCATTTGTGCAATAAATTTTGTTTTCCTCGCAAGGGTGTTGAAAAAGTGTGTATGAAACTCGTCAGCAACTTGCTCATTACACACGAGGCTGTGGGTTGCAGCCCGAGCCGTAGGCGAGGGCATAAATCAGCAGAGTGTAACTTAGCTCACATGTATCATAATATACTATAATATTGATTAACACGTTTTGCAACAAACATGCAGCTTGAATTTACCTTCTTTAACAACTGTAGTAACTTAATGAAACGCTCTACATTGTTATTTTCAGATGAATACATAGCAGAAAGCAAAAAGACGGTATCATCGCCTGACCTTCAACCAAAGCTCTTGTGTGACGAAGGCCTCATACAGATCGGCAGCGGGAAACACTTGTTTGTTCTCAGCTTCGTTATAGGCTCTGTTGAGAATCTAGATATGGTAAGTCGGTCTTAAATACTTTTTCTTTGTTCGCTCTTAATATTTAACCAACTTCGTAAATTTTACTGAAATGCTGATGCTTGTCGTTTGGTCCCATTTAAATTTCAACAAAATCTGTTAAGCCGGTTTTGAGTTACATTCCAATAACTGAAAAATATTTTCCGATCATTGTAGTCGTTGACAGTGAATGAAAATCGATCCCGTCAGTAGTAAGGGTTCTATAAAGAGTGTTTTTTTTTTTTAATATTTAATTTTGGATTCTGTGCCATGCGCACAATATTGTGATAATAGGTGCTTTTGAACTATTATGGTACAGGCATGAACAAGTTATATCAAACAAATGATTGGAGTACAAAATTTTTTCACACTTTTGAGTGTTGAAGTCGGTTCCATTTTTTGGTTAAAATATATTTAGTTAATAGCTCTCGTACATTAAAAAACTGGTAATTTCATGGATAGGCGTGAAATTTATCGGTTGACTTGTAGGTCTCATTCCTTCATAAACATTTAAGTACTCGTAGCGTTGCTTGCTTAGGCGTTCTTAACCGAAGGAATAAATGGCAATAATACTTGTATTGTTAGACTTACGGTATTATTATTTATTTTTATTTGACTTATATTCGGGGGGCTTACAGCTTTCATTGCAAAGTAATATTAATGTAAACAAAGACGAGTCATTTACAGATTTTGCACTGAGGACTTTCTGGACGAAGATTACCTAGCATCAGCTTTAGTGGTCAAGTAGTTTTCAGATAAAACATTAGAAATTCATATACTTTTAAAGCAGTGATAGCAAAAAGTTCGAGGCCCACCTAATGTTATGTGGTAACCTCTGCCTTTTTTACGTTATTGTGACTTAACAAGCTCGAGGCGTACCTGATGTTAAGCGGAATAACCTCTGCCTATAACAGATGCATTTCGTCACAAGTCACGAATTGCACTGCGAGAGACTAAATATAATTTTATACTTTACATTTTCAGTTGCTTCCGGAAGCGTCGAGTATGTCCAAAGAAATCGATTGCTATGTCACCTATTCAGTTTTTACGCATAATATCATGACGGATAGGTTTGTACTTCATATTCTTATTAACACACTAGCTGTTCCCGCGACTTCTTTCGCGATTGCCGTACCTGCAGACTAAATTATTCACATTTGTGTACTGTTTTGGAGTGATGCGCGGCTGGAATACAGACAGAAATAAAAAAATGCTATCAGTATCAGCTACAGTGCTCTCAAAAAATATCTACAATGTACAGAATTGGACCTGTTACAGTTTTATTATAAGTATAGATTCTAATACCTCAGTATGGGCCATAATTAGATTGCGATCCTGTGCTGTAGTTTCATATAAACTTTGAAGCTAATTTAAACCCCCCTTAATTTGTCCCTGTCGTTAAGTACTTTTAGCTGACATCTACGCGTCATAAAATACCTACCTGATAAATTTTAGCTTCGTGGGTCAAGTAGTTTTAGAGATTTAGAGCTTAGGCAGTGAGTAAGTGACCTATCGCGCTTGTATACCTATTTATACAGATTTTCAGCCCCAATTTGACACGCTTAATTCGTCCTTATAGTAAAACATTTTTAGCTAATATGTCTCCATAAACTGTCAAGCTTCGGTTCCGTAGGTCGAGTAGTTTTAAGATTTTGTATATTGTGACAGAGTCAATGAGTACCGATTACTTTCATATCAAATTTATATTTTATACAAGATTTTAGCCCCAATTTTAACCTTTAATCCTGCACTTTCATAAAGCCCATTTTTAACCGATTTATCTTCTATAGTCAATTTTTTTTAACAAACGAGTACTGAAAATTTAACTGCGTTGCTATTGGCCAACGTAACCAACATAAAGTCCGTTTCACACGAACTCTGTAGTTACATGTACATTCAGTTGAATCTTCAACTGCCTGCGCGTCGGTAAATATTGCTTGTAACGAATGAATACTAAAGTTGCAACTATTAAATTAGGGTAGAAATAGAGTAGTAAAACAAAGATAGTTTTAAAAACAATGTTGTAGCTAAGTTAACAAATCGTCTCGTCATACGTTTGCCGACGTATCACTGTGAGCTCAATCCAATTGAACTCGTTTAGCTTTAAGTAAAACGCTATGGCAGGAAATTACAATAGTTATAAAATTTATGAAGTGCGAACTCTTTTGTTGCAAGGAGTAGCTAAAAAAGGATTGATAAAAATGGTGGTCATGTCTCAATCATGTGATAACCAAGATAGAAACAAAAATGTATATGTTAGACCAATTTATTATTGAAGTATCTGCAGACAGTTCATCAGAAGGATGACGATAATTTTTAAGATTACAAGAATTGTAGTAGAATTATTTGATTTATATGTTCTAGTGCATAATATAATTATATACGATTACAATATTGTTTTATATCATAAACGCGAATAGAAAATTTTGTTACGAATATGCTATGTATGCAAGTTTAATTCATAAAATAATAACATAATTTTTTCTACAGTAAATTTTACAAGTATGCAATATGAACGGGCCTTAACAATTTCAAAACCAGAACAGAGGCATTGACCAATGACGGCAATGACCCATCTCACTCCGTCAATATCGGAAATGTGCGAGAGACATACTCAGTACTCGTTTGTTAAAAACAATAGACTATAGCTGCCTGCCAAATTTCAACTTCATAGGTTAAATCGTTTCTGAGAATTAATGTTCAGTCCATGTGTGAATGAGTGACCTCTCGCTTTTATGCCAAATTCTATGTTATTATGCAAGGCCCAATATGATCCCCTTAGTCCTGCACTTTCATGAAATCCTTTATTAGATAAAAACTCTTACTTATACTACCTACCAGCCAAATATCAGCTTATATTTGGCTGGTAGGTATTGATATAGTTTTTAAGATTTCATGTTTAGTCAGTGAGTCAATGACTAACTTTTAACTTATTTTACTAAACTTTATTATTATATATTTTTTTATTGCTTATATGTAAGCCTTTGACCACAATCTCACCTGATGGTAAGTGATGATGTTGTCGAAGGCGTTAACAGGCTTAACCTAGAATTACTGGCTCTCAAGGACACCTGCCGGAACACACCGTAAGGTGCTTGGCGGCAGTTTATTTACTTGAGGGTGGTCGCTAGCCAGGCGGGTATTTACAAAATGCCCTTCCACCATACGGGTGAAGCTCAAGCACGCGGCGGGAGTCGAACCATGGACTTGCTGCACTGCAGTCCATAGCCAATTCCACTTAGTCGTCACTGCTTCAAAATATTTAGATTTGTATGTATGATATGCAGGGTGGGCGCGACGACGTCTGGTTGCGGTTCGTCGGCTCAGTTCAACCAGCGCAGTTCGCTGCGCGTCGCGTCGCAGCTCTCTGCTTTGTCGCGGTACTTCGCGCAGTGTCCGCACGTGGTGGCCAGGGTCTGTGCCGGAGACAAAGACATCGGTAGGTCAACACTTGACAAAGAAACATTCAATCATGTATAGTTATTTTTCTTATAGTCATGATAGTTTCGCGTTTGACCACACCCTGCCTGAAGTTAAGCATTGATGTGGTCTAAGACGGAGCACGCTTGCCTAGAAGAAACCTATTTATTCTCCATTTCTATTTACTATAGTTTTGTAAGGAGCTGGCAGAGGTGTCTGTCTCCCACATTTCGTTAAAGATGATTTAAGTAATGTAATCTGTAGAAACTGTGCTGCCGTATTCCTTTTGAGGAGGGGAGATTGGTCTCCCACAAATCCATCAAAACGCAGTGGCATAGCCACTACTTCACATCGATATTAAGTGGGAGAGTGGTACTGCCCCGGTCATGCTGGCCCATTCTGCCGTAAAACATGGGCTACAGCATGGCATTACCTGAAGGATATATATAACAAATAGTGTAATAGGGACCTAACACTTCTTCGACTTGGAAAACAAATCTGGGCCTTCTCGATTAAAACCTCACGGTCATGCAAAAGATTTAAAACAATATGCCTTTTGCAGTGTTTGTCTTCCATAAGAGTCTGATTAAGTACCTCAAATTACATCCGGTCGATATACCGTATTCTGCTCCATAGTGTTCAATTAAACAGTTTGGCAAACTTTCCAGGTATATGCAGTATGGATCTTCGCAAGCTGGTCCCGACAGAGGACCCGAAGCACTTCTTAGAAAAATTCTGCAACACAGAGCGAGCGCTCGTCATCCACGAACGGTGCTATATACTGCGTTGTGACGTCACGGGCAGTGCGCCCGATGCCTCCCGGAGGCCGCATGTCGACGTAGAGATGAGTCTCAAGTATTTGGGCATTAAGGAACCTCAGGTAATTTTCGTATAGATAAAGGCATATTTAACTTTCTGCATGTACATAGGTAATTTGCACGAAGAAAACTCGGTAATTTTCATACTTTTTATAGAATTTTGTAAGGCAAAGTGAGCGCTCACCATCCACGAGTAGAAAATATATATTTACCACCAACTGTCAGGGATAATCGCGGTTCGACCCAGCGAGGAGTCTACATAATATACATACAATCTATATTGTATGTATATTATATAGCCCTTATCAATATCAACAAAACTGCAGGAAGTGGTTTGGAATCGATAACTGAATGTGTTCGACTCATGTTAAATTTTTACATACACAAAATCAGTATAACACACCCACAAAGACTTTCTATAGTGTGCAGTGAGATGTAATGATTTGCAGCGCTATATTTCATTCGTTTCTTTATTAAACCGACTTTTACTAACTTATAAAAGTTGAGGTATGTTGGATTTGATATTGATAGTGACCCCCACGGTGTACTCCACTCAAACACACACACTCACACGTTAGAACGCTACGCGAAGTTTGCGCCCGTCACCTTGAGACATAGTTATTAAGTCTCAAGTACCTTTAATTTCACCGGCACCCATACCCGTCGAACCGGAACTAAGTAATGTGAACATTACTTGTTTAGCGTTCGATATAGCCTATGGGTATGGTAGCAGTACTCCCCCGGACTAACTCGCACTAAGAGGTAGTTCTTCTGACGTTGCTGCTGCCCACCTTCTGATATTTTTCTCTTACAACTCCCGCAGTTTGAAATGGAAGGTGCAGTTCTAACCCGGTACCACACGGGGGTATCTATCCATCTTTGGGTTTTTATGACTTAGACAGTTTTAGTACCGGCCCGAATTCTGGGATTGTGCCCGATATATGGCAGTTGGATCGCCCTCTATTCCATGGAACTAAAACATATCTGGCGAAATAAATGGTTGTTTAGAAAGATCTGTCTAACCCCTTTCGATATTAAATCATTTTTTTATATGGTTCACACTTACTTATTCTTAAATATAATTAGACTAGCGGGCCGCCCCGGCTTCGCACGGGTATTTAACAAAAAATAAAAAATGATGCATATAAATAGTAGTAATTGTGACATAATTGTAATAGTTAGACTTATGGTACTACGGACTTTTTTGTAGATATTGATGTCTTCTATAAAATTGTAGTACATTACTTTGCTCTATTGTCAATAATTTACGTAGCGTATGCGATATAACAATGTTTTTGATATTTTTTTCACACTTTGGGATTATTAATGTTTTTATAGGGATCCCTATTTTTTTTAAAATACTCTATAGCCTATGTTCATCAGAGATAGTGTAGGATTCTAATGGTCAAAGCATTTTTCCAATCGGTCCAGTTGTTTTTAAATTTATTCGTTACATATACAAAAGTACAAATAGTTACTTTTTATAATATTAGTGTAGATAGATAAATAAAACTATTGATACACCATTAAGAAACTTTTAAAGATAACAATACAAAATAGTACTGACTGCAATAATAGGCGGTCTTATCTCTTAAAGCGATCTCTTCCGGACGACCTACTACTGGATGACCCAAGTTTAATTAAAAAACCACACAGACCGTGGTCTTCATAATGCAAACAAAAATATTACATAGAAATCGTTTAAAATATGTACAATTGTATAAATATATGTATAATTATTAATATATACGCATGTCATTTTAGGCAAGTTTTGTCTCAATCTCATACTATTATTAAGCTTTTGATATTTTTGAACAGAAACCGCCAATCTTAACAGCCCGCAGCGCTACGCACCTAGAAAGTGACCGCAAACGCGATCCGCTCCCCAAAGACGACATTCTGGACTACAAGAGTGGCAGCTGCACTCACCTCGACCAAGATATCGGAGGCGTGGCATATACGAACATGGCGGCTAGGAATACTGCCAGGTAATTACATAATGTCCGCAATATGTCGTCAATAAGTTCCTAAAGCCACATTCTGCACTAAAATGCAATTTTTTCCCCCTTTTATTTGATTTTAACGGAACATGAACGAGGGTCACCTGATGTTAGCGGACTAATCTCTAACTATAACAGATGCATTTCGTCACAAGTTGCAACCACCCTCAAGTTGAAAACCTGTCGCTAAGCACCTAACGGTGTGTTCCGGCCGCTGTCCTTGAGAGTCCTGAAAATGTTGTTCAGGCTAACCTAGCATTGCTGCTAGGTTAGCCTGAACAACATTTTCAGGCAACAGACAGGCAGACAGATTTTCTACTCGAGGTTGGTATCTAGTCAGGCGGGCATTCGCAAAATGTCTGGTTTCTTTCGTTGCCAGCGAAGTGAAAAATTTGTGCTCTAAAAATTTTAAATTCTCTTATTGAAATATATATAACCTTTTCAGATATAAAAACGCCGCAGGTGACACCATCCTCCAAACTAATGAAATAGCAGAACTTATAAAGAAGATGTGCGATTCATTTGCACAAAGCCAGGAGAAACTGCTAGCTACTAGAATGCGACCAATCACCAGCGACATGCAAGTGCAGTGCGAGCCAGAGCGAGAAGACGAGAAAATGACCGAGAAAGAAGATACACAATCAGCTAAATTCGATGTTTCTCCTAAGAGAAGTTTGGAGGCTTTGGAAAGGTAATTTATTTCATTCAATTTATGAAAGAAAAGGTAACAAGTTTTATTTGTAGCGATTCTTCACTAACGATAACAATAAAGTGCACGCTTAAACAAAAAAAGGTATATTAGCCTCGAAATACCTTGAGGTTTTAGGAAGGCTATTTATTTATTGCGTTATATAAAATAAAATAAAAAATATATAATTTACTTCAACACTGAGAAGTATGTAGGAATTCGTTGGAGTCAGTATCATGCTGATTGAAAACACTCTGAGCTCATATTCACATAGTCTTACTTCCGCAAGTTATTTCATACTTTTCAGTGTTCGAAGTTGTTCCGTTTTTTTTTAAATAACTCACTATTTATTGATACTTACTGCTTATAAGATTGATCGACTCGCGTACAATACAGGGACCCGATTCTCTTAGTTATTGGACGGCGTTAACGCAACTGAATTGCATGAACATTGGATTTATTGACAGTTTTCGTAGTCTGCCCGCTATTTAGGTTCGATCGCAAGTCAGTGGCTTGCTATCAATCGATTTTGACATATTTGGTATGCTGTAAGCTATTTTGTTGCGATTGCGTTGCTACAGTGGCATAAAATCGATAGTCTGTTCGTTTCTTATTATCTTCTTATTACGTGTCTTATTTCAATGGCAACATTTGCAAGCCATAGCACAGCCATACGATATAAAACAAAACCGATTAATTTAAGATAATTAATTTAAGACACACCCCTTACAACCTCAACTAGCATCGGCGTACTTGGCGTTGACATATTGAGCGTCGTTCAATTTCACTGTCATTGGGAAGATAAGGCTAAATTAGCCTCTAAGAAGCTTGGTGTGCTCGGAAAGGCGAGGCGGTACTTCACGTCGGCCCATCGCCTGCAACTTTATAAGGCCCAGGTTCGGCCTCGCATGGAGTACTGCTCCTCTGGGCGGGAGCTCCCCAGTACCAGTTTCTTCCATTTGACCGCATTCAACGCAGAGCGACTCGAATCGTCGACGGTCAAGTTATCTGCGATCGGCTCGACCCTTTGGCACTGCGTAGAGATGTTGGATCACTCTGCATCTTTTCCCGTATCTATCACGGGGAGTGTTCTGAAGAACTGTTTGATTTACTACCTGCAGCTCAATTTCGCCGTCGGACTTCCCGACAAAGCATGATGTTTCATCAATTTCATGTCGACGTCTGGAAGTCCACAACATTGCGATTTTCACGGCATTTTCTACCGCGCACTGCCACATTATGGAACCAGCTGCCAGGTGAAGTATTTCCGAATGGATACGACTTAGGAGCCTTCCAGAAGAGAGCATATTCCCACCTTATAGGCCGGCAACGCATCCTCGAGACCTCTGGTGTTGCGGATGTTTGTGGGCGACGGTCATCACTTGCCACTAGGTGAGCCGCCTGCTCGTTTGCCCTCCTATCCCATATTTTTTTAATTTTTTTTATTGGCATTCAATTTTATCGCGTATATCTAGGCACCTATCATTTTCTTTCGCGTTTTTCAAATATCTGGTGGCCCTCTGATCAAGATGGAAAAAGGGGACATTTATTGTGATTATCCGTGTCATATTTTCTTCAGTAATAAATTATTGCTAAAAAAGGAAAATGACAGGGGCGTGTCTACCATTTGGGTTCGGCAATCGGGCAATCTGGGGTGAACGTTTTGTATCGCTGGTATAGTTAAAAAATGATGCCTAGTTTATATCGATTCCATATATCTGCCTTTTGAAACATGAGACATCGGGTTCTAAAAATACCTAAAGGATTCATGAGAAAAAAAAGATTGCTTCCAAGGCAATATACAGGAAGAAAATAGAGAAAAATACCTTTGTATGAAGAATCGAACGCCCGCAGCGCCTTCCTCGTTAATCTCTTTTACTGTTCCATTGTTATTAATAAACAAAATTCATAAAACAAAATATTAATACTAAGGACTTACAAAAATGTTGTATTTTTTTCAGGGAACCAGTGAAATTGGAAACTAGTAAAAGCGACACCTGCATTGGCCATGATAAAGGTGCCTATGATTTATTGTTAATTTAATCACTACTATCTCTATTGTAATAAAGACATCAAATATCTTTTTGCCAACGCAAATATAATCTAAAGTCTAATAAATTTTTTTTAACAAAAAATGGAACCGACTTCAACACCCAAAAGTGTGAAATAACTTGTTGAAGTCGGTACCATGATGGTTCAAAAGTACCTATTATCACAATATTGTGTGCATGGTACCGACTTCGACAAGTTATTTCACACTTTTGGGTGTTGAAGTCGGTTCAATTTTTTGTTAAAAATTGTTTTTTTTCAATCTTTTTAGTGTAACTCAAAAACGGCTTGACTGATTTTGATGAAATGTAAAATGGGACCGAACGACAAGCATCAGCTTTAAAAAAAAAAAGAATTTTCAAAATCGGTTCACCCAGTCAAGAGACATGAGGTAACAAACATAAAAAAAAAAAAAAAAAAAAAAAAATACTGACGAATTGAGAACCTCCTCCTTTTTTGGAAGTCGGTTAAAAATACGTCGCCTACGTTTTGACAGATTGGTGCCACGTAGTTGGTGGCGAGTCTATTGGCATCTAACGGTCACAGTTCCAGCTTCTGAACATCTGCTGAAAATTTCTAAATCAAACCTGTTTTATCGCGCATGTATCTAGTTTGAGTAACCATTCTACATCATTATGGTATTCGCGATTTTAAAATAATATTGCTGGTATTATCTCTACAAGTTATGAACACGAATGCTCTTCCTTTACTTACCCCTAAAACCGTCCTGAATGTAGAAAGTTAAGGTACCCCTAAAAATGTAATCATTTAAGTACGTCTTAAAATAATATAATATTAGGTATCGTAAAATATATTAATTCAAGCAAGGCTGTTCATTAATCGCGTGATGTTTGCTCCCCCTTGGTGATACGTGGTTAGGTTTAAGACTACCTCCCCGCACCCACCCAAAATCAAGTGTATTTTTAGTACCTACAGAAAATCTTAAAAATTTTAGAATATTATCTTTAAATACAGGTATAAAGTATTATCTTACTAGACTTCGTTTGATGGCTGACAACGGCAAGTCAAGTTCACCCTACACGCAGCTTTTAAAAATAAATTATAGAGCCACTGCGAGAAGAACGGGCCATGCTATTAAACGTCTTTTATTTAACAATGTTTTACAACTTATATTATATAATTATTATCTACAAATAATACAACTGAATTTCAGAAAGGGTTAAACTAATATTACCATACAAAGACCGAGACGAAATCATGCAGAAGTTTGTGGACGAGCTCGAGGACTGGAAGGAGAAACAACAGGAACTATTCAAATATCAGGTAAATGTTTGATACTTCATTAACCCATCCGACCACAACATCAGTTACCAACAGATGAGATGATGATCAAAGGCTAGCCTACCTGCAAAAAATTGTCCATAATATAATTACATTTAACTGTGCTCGTAGCGGAGTTTGCCTAGTCGTTCTAGACCTATCAACTAGGTTGAGCTACGTCCGCTGCAGTCTTCACTTGGATAGGTGACCGCTAATGGCATTACTACTGAGTACTTCAGTGCTTCAGCGCAGGTTAGGCCATTGTTGTTGTTTTCTCATTTTGGCAGTCGTTAAGCTATCTTTGAGGCATCGTGCGACCTTAACTCTAACCCAATACTATATAACTGTGCACTGGCCATTAGGCTATCCAACAAGCAGCATTACACCCTGGATTATGCTGGATTATGGTCCACACTTCTCTCTCACTCTAGCTCTCTCTCTCTCTCTCTGACTGAATGGCCCGTGTCCTATCAGCGTTATGACCTACCGTAAATGTTAACATATGACTCACGATGGAACGATGGAAAAAAAAACAATCCAAGTGTGAAATTGCAAGCCGATCTTATTACCTTGTGGTTAGAGCCGGCCTCATATTCGTATTAAGATTTGTATTTTTTCGAGCATAAATATTGCAACTAAAGTAAGTACATACTTTAATACTAAGTATATTAAGTATTAATACATGTTTTATGAGCTGGTCTTGGAAAACTGATGGTAAATAATGATGACGCCAAATGGGCTTAACAGGCTTTATTAAAAATAATGGATGATGTGTACTTATTGGCCAAAGTACAGCTGCTGAATTACACTGGTAGATTTAGTAAATATAATCAAGACAGTTCTAGCACTATATCCTGATACGTTTGTTAGGTGCTTGGCGACGAAGAATTACTTCTTTGGTATTGTGGCGAAAGCTTTGCTTCAAAATCTTAAGATCCTGGGTTGCATCCTTGAGTCCAGCAGTAGCTGCACTTGTTTTACTTAGAAATACACTGTAGCATTTCGGAGTCTGAATCTGCGCCCTGTAAGTGGATATAGGTTTACCTCCTATTACATGAGATCAAAGTACTCTGATTAAGTTGACCCCATAGAGATCTAAAAATGTGTTCTATGTTTAAATATACTTATATTCTTTGCATGAAGAAGGAACGATTATTTGGCAAAAAGCTGTCAAGACAGAGTATATCTAAGATTCTTTAAAGTTTTCAGGCGGTAACACAGGTCATTTTTAGTGATTTTAATAAGTAATAATTAGTTGCTGATAAAAAGGAAATGACAGGGGCGAGTTGTTCAATGAACGTACCCAAAAACCTTTATATATTTTCTAATAATACTCTTCCATACTCGTCCTTATAGCAGTCCTGGATTTTATGAATAAGAAAAAATATTGCTTTAGAGGCATTATCCAGAAAGCAAATTGGGGAATATATTTATATGATGAAATGCACGCTGCCTTCCCTTTTAGCGCTTGCTAGAGCTTCAAATTTTTATAAGACTTTATACTATTTATAATATTATTACAGTTGAAACGCAAAGAGGAGTACCACCTAGAGCTCCTTTCGAAAGAGTGGAACAAGAAGAGAATAGAGTTGGAGTCGAAACTGAGCAAAGGCATAGAGCAGTGTCGTAACCTCGCAGCAGATCTCAGTCGCGCTACGGATGACTTCCGGCTGAGGGGGTATAGGAACACAGAACGGGAGAGGAAGGTAAAATAAAACACTTTTTTAAAATAATTATTTGTTCAACAATTGAGCGTTAATTTTTGGCGTGTGCCGATTTTAAATTCCAAGCTTGCGAAATAGTTTTTATAGAATTAAATCACGAGGGTTGCGAGTGATTCTTACTCGTATATAGGTTACCGAGCACGGTGAGGCATTTAAAAACATGCGTATATCACGTATATGCATTAATTTTAATTTACAATTTTACTCATTTATATAGAATTAAAATAGGTACTGAAGAGAATTACACTGTATACTATTTACCAGCTACTTAGCTATATTACCCATTAAGGAACTAGGTCAAGTAAAATAATAATAAAAAAACCAGTAAATTATTACATTTCAGAAGAAAATATACGAAATAAATATATATAAGAGTGACTTAATCTCAAAACAATATGACACTTAAACATAGTACGTTCTAAAATTAAAATATTTGGTAAGAACGGCATACGGTTTAAAATTACAGTTTTAATTGGAACTCAATTTTGTACACGCTTGCAGCTGTAGATTTTGCTGCGAGTTTTTAAACACCAAAACTGTCCTTTTCTTGCTGGATATGTGAAATAGCAGTTTGAAACAAAGAAGCAAAATAATATTTTTATGGTGAATTCGCTATTAAATCCAGGGTGGCGCGAAGAATTCTATAGTAGAATCCTGAGGATAAAATATTTTTGTGTCCGTATCATACACGCTACTTTTCATCCCAATATGAGACTGAAAATAAATAATATACATTTAAGTAATACCACTTATGAACATAATAAAAACAATGGAACATATTTTAATTCTTTAATTCTTGGATAAAATGAAAGTGAAGTAATAACTAAAAGTTTATAATAATCTATTTCAATGAATAATTTACTCTGGGAACAATCCGTGAACTTTTATCTCGCTGCCTCGAACAGACCTCATTCGAGTTTTTCATTTGTTTAGTTGGCCAGTCTTTCAGTATAGATTATAGAGTAATTTCGGTGGTATACCCCTCGCTCAGATCTCTACACCAATACATAAACCTTTTTGGTTAATTTATTTTTGGTTCTAATATTTGTTCGTTTTTATAGTGTGAACTTCAGATATGTTTGTTTCCTACAGTGCAGAAAGTTTAATAAGTACAAAATTGTTTTAATTGGCAAATAACTAACGCAATTAAAATGGCACTTTCCAGTTGCTAGAAGCGAAGAAAGGTCTGGAAACGCACTACACGGCAAAGTACCAGGAGTTGCGAGAGGCGTCGCAGAAGATGGAAGACGATATGAACCACCGACTGAAGATGAAGGATATGGCCATCGAGGAGCAGCATCTCAAGATTATGCAGCTGGAGAAACAAGTGGACGTTCTCGAGGTACCGCAATATATTAAAATTTTGCTGATATGATTAGCCTTTGACCAATATCTGAATTACTCCCGTCGTCCCCCCTACTCTGTCCTCTCAAGGACAAATAGGTATGAAAAGTTACTACTGTCCCCCTGTTACTGTCGGTGGGACATATTAACATAAACATTTTGAATCTGTAAAATTCTCACTTGTTGGTAAGTGCTCATATGATAGAGAGATTTTAAGACGTCCAAATAACATATTTGGGAATATGAAGCAGGCTAAAGGATAACTCAGACTCGCTTCGACACTGGCCTCGCCTCATTTTGCGTACTATTCGCTCGTGGTCTATGAGATGCCGATGCCGATACGGCATTGATAAGTGTGCGTTGTAGTATGGAGGTCCATACGAAGAATAATGTACGTCTTGAGTTGAGGTGATGTATATACGGTGCCGAATGGAATTGTGCGAAGCGGAGTTTTATTTTTTAATATAGATCAACAGAATAAATTCTAAAAAGTACAACACATCCAATCTAGCCGCGTCATTTGTTTGTACATATAGAATGCTTTGAAATAACTAAATACTTAATTCCTGAGCTGTAAGTATTTTTTTTCTCTGCATGCTTCTACTCGGGGAACATTCCGTGAAATATAATCCTCTTTTATACCACATACATTATAATTAGGGCTCGTGCGAGGAACATTGCATCAATAGATTAGCTTTATTGTCAAGCCTTAGCTGGCTTTAAAGCTACATGTAGAAAATCTATGGCCAAATTAAATAACAGTGTGTTTTGACAACTGTCATTGAGAGCCAGTTCCCATTCCAGGCCTCGCCTGCTATCATCTTCGAGCACATCAACGCTTACCACACCAGTACTCAACTGGGGAAAATGCATTTACGCTTACACACCCGCTGGGGGTTTCATGAAAGCCTCATCACCGATTGGTGGCAGGGGCTTTAACTTATAAAATTTAATTAATATAAAGTGGACAGGGCACGTATATCGCATGCTCTGTTAATTCTTCGGGTTTTGGGCATATGGAAACACCGGGAGTTAAACGGGCGCGTGGCCGGCCTACCAAAACCATAGACTGAAGTAGTTGGTAAGGAAGGTCGGGAGGCCATTGCTCAGCAGTGGGACAATTCAGACTCATAACGATAGGTAATATGTAGGTATCCGGCAGCAGTCCTAGAGACCCAGTGAAATTACAGGCACATGAGACTTAACAACTATGTCTCAAGGAGACGGGCGCAGTGCAATTCTTGACTTGTGACGAAATGCATCTGTTATAGGTAGAGGTTAGTCCGCTTAACATCAGGTGGGCATTGAGCTTGTTCCGTCACAATAACATAAAAAAAAGTGCAAACAACCTGCGGGAAATCTGAACTATCAAAGAATATCTTGCAACCAATGTTAGAATACATTGAAATGTGAAATTAAGTGTTATCAATCCATATAGTGGAAGAGACTAGAATATCATTGTGAGATAACGAAATCCTCGAAACATTAAAAAAAACAAAATACGTCGTCACGCCTATTTGCCCCAATTCTGTAGATCCACCGTCGACGCATCGCTAGTTCCTCCATCGTGTGTTCCTCGTAATAGAAGAAGAGCCCATTGCCATCTACTGATCACAGTTCCAAACTCCGGACTGCTACTAAATATATCTTTCTCAGGAAAACAAAATAATTTATCGGTCCTGGGGATTAAAGCCAGTACCTCGTCTCCAGATTTCAAAGTGTCGACGATTTTACACACAGGCCAGAATAGAAAACTTGTTCAGAGTTTTATATAGGAAATAGTTGCGTAACATTAATCGTTGATTATAAAAACGTCTAATTTATATAATTTCAACATCTTCAGAATAATTTGAAGAATTCCGAGAAAGAAGCTGACAATAAATATTCTGGACTTACGAAAGATCAAACTGCGAGCCTCATTCAAGAATTGGTAAGAATTTTATTAGCTTTAAATATTTTGATCAACGCAAACGCAGGCGTACTCGTAGCAAACATTTTAAGCAGCACTGTCGCATGATTATAAAAATCATATTTCATTTAATCCATGATCTAATCGAATATGACCCAAGTGTATTCTGTCATCTTTGCATAAGTATATAGTTTCATACTAATAGGGTAGATGTCGCTATAAATAAGTGCATTCAAATGGAGGTAAACATTAAATTGCCCACTTCCACTGCTCCTTTGGTAAAGAAACTACATCACTTAGGTGCTTAGGTTATCGCGGTAAGTTACCCTGGAGACCTACTTCCTAGGTTAATGAATAGACTTGGGCGTTACTTTCGGAAAACCATATTAAATTATAACAAATATTTTAAAATATTTTAAGAAAACATTAAAATTTATATTTAATAAAATACTTTAAAAATTAAAAATATATCTAGTGACAATTCGAAATTAATTATGACGTTGCCTAAGTTCTTAGGAGTACTACTTACCCCCATTTATTACCACTTGATGTTGTAATTTTGCGCCATACATTTCAATGTGAATTTTGTACGCATATTCTTTTCATTTAAGTTTTTTGTATGTAAGGGTATAATATAGAAAAGTTTCTATATTAGACAAAAGTTTCGTATTTTTGTTTGTGTTTGTTTCTGCAAAAACATTTGCAGCAGATGCAGCAATTTGTCATAAAAAAAAAACACAATATTTACGTTGGGTCAACTGTTGTTCCCAGCGGTGTCTAGAAGAGAAACTGGACAGCGCGGTGCAATCGAAGGCTTTCTTCAAGGAGCAGTGGGGCCGCGCGGTCAGAGAGCTGCATCTCATCAAGCTGAGCAACAGGAAACAAATGTTGACGCAACTGCAGCAGGATCGACGCCAGTTGGGGGAAATGGGGTACGTTATACATGGACCCAGTAAGTATATGTAGAAAAACTCAATTTATAATTAATTTACAGCCGAGTGTGCATGGCTTCAGAGGGCACGTTATGCCTTTGGGTCCGATTATAGTCTTAAGATGGCATATAATATATTTTATATATATTTTACACATTACTGTTGTTTCTCTCGGCACTATTAACAACGCTTCGCCGCCTTTAGACTCTCGAAGCAGCGAAAAGTTCATTTATTGTTCTGAAATCATAACAATTTTTTTTATGCCTGATAGGTTAGCCTTTTACCACTATCTCACCTGATGATAAGTGATGATGTGGTCGAAGATGTTGTTCAGACTAACCTAGACTTACTGGCTCTCAAGGACAGCTACCGGAACACACCGTTAGGTGCTTGGCGACAGATTTTCTATTGAGGGTGGTCGGTAGCAAGGCGAGCATTCGCAAAAATGCCCTTCCACCACACGGTGAAGCTCAAGCCAGCGGCGGGATTCAAACCATGAACCTGCTGCGCGGCAGTCCATACCCAAACCCTAGCTGAGCTATCATTGCTTCAAAAGACAATTAGAACAAACAGGCGCGTTTACCAAACATTGATTAAAGAATTTTGTTTTGGACATATTATCAACCTATTACAGTTTAAAACTGTATTTACTATAAAACTGATTAATTTTGAAATTCCTTTGGAAACATTTGCGTTACAATAACCATTTTTACAGTTTTTAAATGCGTTTTAGCACATGTTGACTTTGGCTGTGTTTCGACCGTACTATAATTTGAAACAAGAATACACATTTCTTTCGGCTCTTATTATTCTGGCTGCATCATGAGCTTTAATCCTCAATCTATAGTAGTATATATCTATTGTAGTATTTTCTATAGTAGTATATTAAGCATATTTCGAACGTAAGAAAGTTAGAAGGCATATATAACCACGAGAGCGTTACAAAGGAGGACTGGCAAAAAAAGGCGGCCGGTCATTAAATCAAATTCAAAACGTAATAATTACTTAACAATATTAAAATTATAAGGTTGCGTCATCATTTACAAGTTTAAAACCAATTGCAAAATTGGTCTTGTTTGTAGTACAACGCAAGTTGAACTATAGGTGTCGCTTCATCCCGATACGATGGTTGCATGAAGAACGAGAGCAAGAATTACAGTTATGAGTCATTGTGTCATGTTAGCTCAATTGGTTAGAGCATACCCCGGCTAAAGGGGTGGATGGACGCGGGTTCGAATCCCTCACATGACTATAATTTTTTCTCTCGTAAAATTTGTAATTTTGTAACGTAATAATTACGTCCTTGTAAAGAAGACATATTGTACCCACAGGACTTAAACGGGTTAGTAGAAAGATTATTATGTCCTTGATGCAGTGATATCGTGAATGCCACAGGTATAAGCTTCACCGCGTGTTGGTAGGGAATTGTGCGAATACTTGCATGGCTAACTAGAAGTAGCAAACATGTCGTCACCTAACGACGTGTTCAGGTGAACCTACATCTTCTATAATATCTCTAATAAGCACCAGGTGAAATAGTGATCAAAGGCTAGCCTAAAAGTCTCAGAGAGTGAAAATAGTCAAAGGATATTAAAGTCGTTGAAGCGCTCGTAGCGAAGTTTGCTTAACCATTCTGAACCGATCAGCAAAGTTAAGCAACGTCCGCCGCGGTCATGACTTGGATGGGTGACCGCTGGTGACATTACTACTGAGCGCTTCCGTGCTTCTGAGGGCACGTTAAGCCGTAGGTCCCGGTTGTTGTCTTAGGATGGCAGTGGTTATAGTATGGTGGTAGGGCATTTTGCGAATGCCCGCCTGGCTAGCTACCACCCTCAAGTAGAAAATCTGTCGCCAAGCACCTAACGGTGTGTTCCGGCAGCTGTCCTTGAGAGCCAGTAATTCTAGGTTAGCCTGAACAACATCTTCGACCACATCATCACTTACCATCAGGTGAGATAGTGATCAAAGGCTAATGATCACTATCTCACCTTTTATGTATAAGGATTATAAAGTTATTTCAATATTGATTAACCAACGCCATACCTATGCGTTGGTTTGGCAAAGGTAGAATATCCGAAGCATTTTGATCTTTTAAATAATCGCCAATTTTATAATACGCTTTTGCAATTGAAATCTTTTTCGTGCTGCATGAATTTTCCTTCTGTAAAAACCGTAATATCTTAAGCAATTACCTTTACGATAAAATCACGCGCAATTACCTAAAAAAAATACTTATATATATTTTTGCTTATCTATAACCGTGGAACATTATTTTTATTCTTATTCCTAGTATTGTAATTGTGGTGCTCGCCGTTTATTTTACCCAACTTCTTTCGAGTCTACATTAAATTATCAACATTATAAAGACTTGGTAAAAGTTATATGTTGATTTTTTTTTAAAAACTCCTTCAGTGACTTGTTAGAATCCATTCCATGTACGAGTTGCTTGTTATCCCTTAAGGCTGCGCTTACACCAGAGATATACACGGAAGTTGAGCAGTGTGCAAGGAAAAAATCAATAAATAAGATCGATGCGCTCGGCGAAGCAAATGAAGCAGTTTAAATTTATAAAAATGTACAATTCAAAAACGCGTACTAATTATTATTTTAATAGACTTTGATAGTCTTTGACCATTTTCACACACCCTCTGCCACAATGTTTCTTCTTTGCGTATAAATCGTAACACATAATTTAACGCTACTTTTGTTATTCTTCTGGTTTTTAGGTTAGATACAATAGAAGACCGAGATGAGAACAACACGAACAATCCGATAGACATAAAGAAGTTGAAAGACGACTTCTACGTAGACCTGCTGGCGAGCACGCCCGCCCTGGAATCTCACTCTATTATAAGTAAATATATTTTTATTGGTTAAATAACGATCTATCGGAATTCCCACAAACAGAATTTCAACTTCCTGTTCATGGTCTTTTGATTTACCACCGGCTAACACAGAGCTTGCCTAGTCGTTCTTAACCGATCATCTATAGTTTGTCCAATACCGCTGCATCGCGCCGTAGGAGGTGCGGCGAGGTGGGGGCCGAGAATGAAAGAACCCGAATTCACATGAGATCGAAAGTGTCGGATAGATCTTACGATATCATTTTACAGTTCTAAGGCACGCCAGTCGTATGACTGGTCGTATGATTATTTATTTGAATAGGAAATTAATTAAATAAGAATACCTAAATATTTCATTTTATTTAACTACATATATATCATACATTATATACTTAGTTTACGATTAGGATTTGCGATTTTGGCAATATCCACATCACTTTTATATTCAAAGCTTTCTTTGTCTGCTTTTCTTTACTTATAATGTTCGGCCACCTTAAAAAATACTGTTATCACGAGAAAACGTACGACCCATCTTTAAATATTTATATAATCTCATTCGGTAATATTCGAATTATGAAATGAAATACAGACTTTTATTGGTATATTTTATTTACATACTTCTTTAAGAAAATTAAAAAATTAAATTAAAGCATTATTCTTCTAACAAAACAATGCTTTAAAACAATTTTTAAATTATTTAAGTACAAAGTGTCCCGACCAAGGAGGTTTCAATTCAAGTACACATTATCTGTGGTGAGGGCGCTGCGCGCGCAACGCGCTGGTTTTTATATTGGATTTTATTTAATGTAGAGAGCTACCTATAGCCATGAGATTAAATAAAGTAGTGTATGCAACTGCAAATAATTAGTTATTAAAACATATATCCTCTATTATATGACAGTTGCATAAACTACTATTATCTCATGTGCAGAAGTCAACCCTAAGAGGTTGTTAGCATTTTCCCAATAACCCCGTATATTGAGTATTGATGTGTATATAAGAAACAATTATCTTTATGTACCACTTCAATTAATTTCAGGTATTTCGGGACCGGAAGGATTAGACATGTTTGACTTGAAGTAAGTCTTTACGGATTTTTTGCTTACGCAACAGCTCTGCAACTAACAGCATGATGACCCAATAGCTACCATCTGTGGAGGCGCGCCATAGACAATTATGATAATAAGTTTTAGTTGTGTCATTGACCTCTTAGCATCCGCAGTGGTCGATATCGTCCATTTCTATTACAGTAGAACGCCGATTATCCGATTTAATTGGGCCCGGCTCGATTCGGATAATCGAAAGTTCGGATACTCGGACATAGACTGGTAATAAAGAAAAACTAACTGTCACACATAGAATAAACTTTATTAAGTTTAACAAACACAGTTCTACAATAACTCTAGACTCAAACTTTCAACCATAACAGTTGAAATATATCTGGACTTCAGCCAATTCCAACTTGTTACAACAAAACAAAAACTACACATGTACTCGGTTTTAATTTTTTGTATTACGCTTAGGACCGATTCGGATAATTGGCGATCCGATTAATCGGCGCGGCGTTCGGATAGTCGGCGTTCCACTGTATTATAATTATGTACGATGCGCATGGGTTATGTCTTTAGAATAAATAGATAAAATAAATAATAAATAACAAGTAAATAAATAAAATAAACGTAAGGTTTAAGGATGCTGCGCTCAGCGAGGCTAGAAAATGAGGCGACCTTATTGGTGGATTTTCCTCGCTCACCGCTCATCTTCCTCGCACACATTTGGTCGATACACAGCCTAATTAGATCTTAATACATTCAGCCGTTTCAAACTCTTAGCTATTTAATTGGCGGGAGTAATTATGTATCGTTAACAACATTGTAATCATCACTACATATTATAAAACAATACGCTTGGCAGGGCGTCGGCTTACGCCATTATTTCTTATTTCGGATCTCCTGGTACTTTGTACTCTAAAATCTACAATATGTAGATTTTATCACATTTACAATTGGACTACAAAATTAAAGTCCCGGAATCAAACCGGCGGCCCTCGAATTCGCGCTGAATACCCTGACATGTGGAGACATGCTTGACTTAGTCGAATTTTGTGCACCAACTTTATTAGCTTGCCCGTTATAGGGGGTGATGCGGCCACCTACTAGACTACTAGACTTCACCAGATCGAAAGAAGTGCTTTTTCAAACACTTCACTCTCGGTAGCATGTGACAAATGGATAGTCTTCTATATTTCTAAATATGATTACAAGCACTATAGCACGTTGAGAGAAAATCACATTTACAAAATTATTAGAGCACAAAATCTGTACTGAGCGGGAATCGTACCCGCTTCTCCGCCTCCCTGGATAGTGCTTGTAATCATATTTACAAATGTAGTTTTTATCTCAATTTATGTAGTAGTTCCCGAGGTCGAGCAATGTTAATAACTAAATTTCACGCGTATTATGAAGCGAGACAAAACTAGTATCTAAGCTAACAAATGAAACCTTAATTCCTAAATAAACATTTAATAATTACCGAGATAGCTGCCATACAACGTGCTTCGATCCCTCTAATATGAGGCTGTTCTCATGTTCCAGTCAGTAATCAAAATGAAGTAGATATTTGATAAAGATTTGGATTTTCAGAAATGCGCCCAAAAATCCGACGAACGAGAGACTGAACGAGCTGATTTCGCAGCGAGACAAGCTAATCCATCAGGACAATCCTGACGAAGACCTGATGAAGCAACTCAACCACGAGATCAGGAATTTGCTACTCAATTGCGGCCATTAATTTTACTAGCTGTTTTTATATTACTATTGCTTGTTTTTATATAAGCTACTTGTACCTTATAGTTTATCGCCCGACAAGCACATTCACAACCTAACAGTCAGGTCAAAAATGACTTAACTACAACTAAATATTCATTATGTGCATTTTGATTTTGTGAAAAAAAGTTATATTTTTAGACCTTTTTAAAATAAATCATGTACACGGCATATATTATAACCCCCATTTATTTAAAGTTTCAATAAAAGACAAAATTGGAATAGGAAAAATAATAGAAAATTTTCAGTATGTATAATCCCCGAGATAAACGATCACCGAGACGCCTGCCAAGCATGGGGATTATGACAAATCCCCCCATAGTGAAGATGTCTGTGTACAGAAGTGGACAATCCGGCTGATACCGTACGTAACATAATACTGTAACAGCTGGAATTAACGGAACTTAATTCCACTGCATTACTAGGGTTTTTTCATGAACCTCAAGCTTGGCTTGATTTTAGTTCTACAGAAGACGCCTGTATTTTCCTTTCATCGTTTTTATCATTGCCATGCTTTGCAATTTAGAGCCCCGTGGCAATGCTATATTACTTCCGCGCATAGTCCTTGTTCGAAGGGTTTGAGTTTGCGTGGTAGGGCGCTTAGGAAGCTCGCCTTGATAGCTTCCACCCGGTGTATCCCAGCACTGGTCCTTGAGAACATTTTCCGTCCTCCATTGCATAGATATTTGATAAAGCATGCTATGCATGCTAAGCAAGCTATGCAATGGAGGACGGAACTAATAACAAGTGAGATAATAGTGAAAGACATAACCTATAAAATATATTAAGATGGGTGGTTGGATACATATTCTGCTCGGGCACCCCACTGGATGGACTAACATAGCTAGGTAGGAAGGTATTTGAACAAATCTGTGACGATGTTTTGATCTTAGTTTAATTTGTTATCAATAAATGATTTGTTATTGTTTTATCTCTGAATTTCATTCTGAAGCAACCTACTGAAAATAATGAAGCCTTCAATCGGATAGTCCGTAATCCGATTTGAAGGCTTGATTATTTTCAACATTTCAATGAGCTACCTCATCATGACGCTTATGCGAGGTGATGGAATGTTTTTTTTTAAATATTAACGTAGCTTTTAGGTTTTCTGTTTTTTTTTTTTAATTTTAAATGGCTTTGGATACTTGTCCTTATGCCATATCTTGTTGTTTTCATATCATGGGTCAGATTCTTGGCTTCTCTTCAAGACTCAAGTACTTTCTGTCAATGTTAGTGTTTTCTTCAATTCTATGGTTTTCTTCACGTGTGTGTTTCATGTTGTTTTGTCATTTGTACAATTTACATTAAAAAGTATTATAACTTTTCGATTGTAGAAGATACATAATTATATAATGTGAAAAAGTTGAACAATGTGGACACATTGTTCAACATTTCTTGAAGATGGCGAGGTACATCGGGAATAATATCCAAGAGGTCCGATATCAATAATAATCTTTGTAGTGCATATTGACTCTCAGTCAGTGTCGCCATTTATATAGAGTTTTCCATAGACATAATTTTTTCTAACGATGGATTTGTCCGTACATATGGCAACACTGGTATTAGATTGATTTTAGATGTACAATGCGGAATAATTGTGACGGAATTTGAAATTATATTCCTAGATATTCAACAACATTAACTATCTCTAATTTTGGACATGCACAATGTGTCCAATTATTAAATGATTGATTACATGTATGTAACGTTACGTCAATTGGTTCAGAAGGATTTGTTTTTTATTGGAGAACTTAAAATAAATAACTTTTGTTTTATTGGTGTTTAGTGTAAGCAGATTATTTTTAAGCCAGTCGGACACTGTTTGTAGACCCTGTTGAATTGCTTCTTTGACTTTACTCCAAGTATGTGCCCGAAAAACAATAGCAGTATCGTCTGCATATGCAAATATTTTGGCATTTTTCAAAGTAATTGAACATAGGTCGTTTATATAGACCAGAAAACGGTTAGGGCCAAGGACGCTACCTTGTGGTACTCCAAAGCGCACATCTCCATAGTCACTATAGAAGTTAGCCGATTTAATCCTATGTTTTCTACCTGTTAAATAAGATTGGAACCATGTTAGTGCTAAACCTCTGATATCCAAGCTATCTAACTTATTTAGGCAGGATTGGCCTAGAGACGGTGTCGAAAGCTTTAGCTTGATCGAGATGGACGCCAGCACACCTATGCTTTCCATCGAGTTTACCAGCCACATGATTAGTCAGGTATATGACTACGTCTTCCGTTGATCTAGCTGGCCTGAATCCATACTGGCTATTTGAAAGTAATTTGTTTGCCTCTAGGTATTTAAGCAATCTCCTGTTCACCACTTTTTCTAGAATTTTAGACAACATACTTAATAAGGAAATTGGTTGGTAATTTAGTATTGCTTTATTGTCACCGTCTTTTTAAATTGGACATACATCGGCAACTTTGAGCACATCTGGAAATGTTCCTGAATTTAGCTTAGATTGCATATTATATGAGCAAGTGGCGTTGAGAGTTCGAATTTTACCATTTTTAGTACATTATTTGTGATGTTATCTGGACCAGCCACAGAACAAGGTTTGAGATCGCTTATAATGTTAACAACTTCAATTTCACTAGTTGGGGTCATGAAGAATGAAGAGGATGGTTTATTTGACAGTATAATGTTGTGGTTTGAACTTGCAAGTTGTAGCTCTGTTTTACCGAAGCTTTTCAGTATTTTATCCGAATAAGTTTCACCTACTGAAGTGAAATATTCATTGACAAGGTTAAGTGATATTTCAGGATTTGCATGTAGTTTAATAGTTCTGTATTTGTTGATTTTTTAACTTTTAGATTACACACAGACTTAACAGCTTCCCAAGTTTTTTTGTATTACCATATGACTTTCTAATAAGGTTATGTTCGGTCTCATCTTTTATATTTTGTAGTATATTATTACAAGTTTTTCTGTATTTTTTATATTTTTCAGTTAACTCTGATGACAGAGCACTCGTCCTTGCGAGTAAATGTAATTCGTCTCGCTTCTCTATGCATTGTAAGTAGTCCTGGGGTCATCCATGACTTCAGAACTCTCTTGGGGTAAAACGGTTCAGTATCGCATTAAAAATGTCTGTAAATAGTAAAGCGGCCCTGTTTGCATCAAGTAAACTTGTCTTGTCAAACTTAGCTCATGGCCATGCGGCCACATATGTTTTTCGCAGTAAAATGTATTGAAAACTTCATTTTGTTTGTTGCATAGTATTTATATTCATCTTGTTTGTATGAAATACTGCATTATAATGTTTTTATACATAAAATCACATCACTTTGAATTTGTAGCCTCTGTGGCGCGGTTGTGCCACAATTTCGCGGTGAAAATAACATCACGCGCGCGCGTCATGCGTTGAAATGACAGCTCTCCTGTAGAAGTCTTTAGTAAGAATTACCATCGTTCGGGACGAATTATTGCTGAACGCAAGTAATTAAATAATCGAAAATTACTCTCCGAATATGGAAATACCAATATGAAACTGAAACAAACGCTGTTATATCAAAACAAACGCAGTATTTGTAGCGTGATCGTTGAAATCGCAAGATAGCATATTATGTAATGACGAAATCCATGACGTCATATGGACCATTGTTAGCGCGATTACGTTGAATCGGAATGACATCGCCAAAATAGTTTTTGGCGTGAAACTGGAAAGGAGTCTTGATCTTGACGTACTCTTTAGTCTCTACTCTTTGGTAATGAGACGGATAGCTAGCTATTTATGATTAATCTGTGGAGACGGACCTGACGGACTAATTTATTCCACAGAGCGATTATTTTACGATGTCGTGTGTAATCTTTGAATTGTAATAATTTTGCTGATATCTGCCTAATGTTTCTCAATTATTAACTTAACGTTAGGTACTTGTTCGTGTACACATACGACAGTGTTTTTGTGCCACCTTTCAACGGTTTAAAAGCCAAGCCAATATACCAATATATGTACTAGAATGGCGAAAACAAAGGTGACTGGAGCCACGAGTAGATTGAAGCAGGACTATCTCCGGCTTAAAAACGACCCTGTTCCATACGTAACTGCTGAGCCAGTGCCATCCAACATTTTAGAATGGCATTACGTCGTGAAAGGGCCAGAAAAAAGTCCATACGAAGGCGGATACTATCATGGAAAGATCATATTTCCCAGGGAATTTCCGTTCAAACCACCATCTATTTACATGATTACACCGAACGGCAGGTTCAAAACCAACACTCGACTCTGCCTCAGTATCACGGACTTTCATCCAGATACGTGGAACCCGGCATGGTCTATATCCACAATATTAACAGGGTTGCTAAGCTTCATGCTAGAGAAAACGCCCACGTTGGGGTCGATGGAGACATCAGATTACCAGAAACGCTGTTTCGCTATCGAGTCTTTAGAAATCAACATTAAAAACAAGATGTTCTGTGAACTGTTCCCAGATTATGTTGTAGAGATTGAGCAGCAGTTAAAACAGAGACAAGAAGCAATGCTTCAAGCTGAGCCTCCAGTAGGAGAGAGCGATGTCACCTCTGATCAGCAATCCAACATGCAGTCTATCCTGACAAACTTATTTGTACTGATAGGTTTTATTTTCCTTTCATATATGGTGAAATATGTAGTAGTCTCTATATCTGACTAGTTTAAAACTGCGCTATATGTTTCTAAATGTAAATACTGTAATTTATTTTGTAAATAATGTTTGTGTCAGCAGAAACAAAAATAAATGTTGACTAATTTAATAAACCTAATGAGAATACACTTGCTTTGCATATATATTTTGATAAATGTAATCAAAATACCTTATATATAGAAGTGTTTAATTTTGTGGTTCTGAGGCAAATCTAGTTACTATTGTGATTTTGATGTTAGCAAAATGTCAAATTTCTTGATTAGACAACTTTACAAGTCAATGAAAGTTCATAGTCAATAAAGAATAGATTACTTATAATTCCACCAAACTTTTGTCCTGACCTGCCTTTTAATATAGGTAGACTCATATTTAGTATAACATGTTGCACATTCTATCTTGTATTGGACAGCTTGAATTTTATTAGTATTAAGATATGAATGGAAATTATTATAATGCTTGATAGGATTTTGGAAATTTGATGTATGTCACTTAATCTATTTTATGTTGTAGATACTTTATTTATATTCAATGCATGATTTTACAAAACATCACTACTGCAATCAGTTGTTTTGTAGTGCAGAGAAAGTTAACTTGATGTTATTTATATGTAATGATTATGTATAAAGGATGTTATGTATGTAATCTGTGTCTATTATTGTCTCTATAATTTACTAACTATGAATAAATATGTAAAGAAATGTAAGTCAAGCTCAAAAGCAGCAGAATGTAAACTTTACCGTGGTGGGAGTGGTTTAAAAAATGTACCATGTGGCATAAAACATTACCTTAATGCAACCAATCAGATACAATCCTTTCTAAACACTAAATCTATTACACAATCCATATGAATTTGGAGGATTGTGCATGTTATATTAATTGTGAACTTAACAAGTCTGAAATCAAAGCGGTGACTGTATTAGAGTTACACTTCTTTGTTTATTTATTTGTCGTTTACTACTTTGAGATTTTTATTTGATAATTTATACCAAGGATTTTTAAATAATACTAGGCATATTTTTACAGATTTTTTTCCATGAATGAGGTTTTTCTAAATTTCTGTATGTAAATCCTTTTATTAGCAATCCAAATTAATCTATAACATATTGTAATAACTCTTGCATTTACTCCTTTTGTATGCAAACATTTTTCTAGGGTTTATAGTTATAATCTAATTTGAATTGTGTTACCCATTTAAGTTAGTAAGTTATAGAATTTAAGTATGTACTATGTACTTACAATGGAAATTAATTTTCATACTGTGATTGTTTCATTTGAAATTAAATTATAGAGGCATGTTTATTCCAATAAATATAATTCCATGTTTCTACCTAATATGATAGGTTTGATTGCCTAGTTTTAGAATGTAGTTTTATTAAACACATAACTGATACTCTACACACTAGGGGGCTTATTCATAATCACTGCAAAAAATTATAATCATTACAATATATTGTGTCATTTGCAAAATTTTTGTGTGCAATACTAAGTCACTTATTATTAAATGATTATAATAAAGGGTCAGTGGCTATCATAGTTTAGTATATGATTCTTGTGACACAGTGTGTAGGAGCCTACAGACTACTACTACATGTGATGTGTTTAGTCTAAAACCAATCTAATGCACCTGTTTTGTACATGTTATTGTAACTAGGCAACTTGTGTTAAATTAATTTTGACTAAATGGCTCACCATAATATAAAGAATGTATAATCTCAATGGTGCAGTATTTTTATTTATCTCAGCATATTTATTACATTTAAAATAATTGAAGCATATAAGCATAAATACACTTACAAAAATCATTAAAGTTATTTTTATAACGGGAAAGGTGTTTTATTTACATAAAAAATATTAATAACAACCTTTAGATTCTCCTTATTTATTTACAAACTGTTTACAAGAAGTTGCCAGAAAGTCTCAGTCAATGAGATTAAGTTGATTACCTAATATTGATTAGTTTACTTTTATTCTAGTACTATTTATTAGGGTAGGTACATGTTCTCACAGGGATCACAATAAAATAATATTTAGCACTCATCATCAACATAATAAAACTTATATTATGTTGAATAGTAAATCAGGCAGGAAACATTGAATACCCATTAATATTTTTATTACTGTACATAAAACCCCAAAGATCTATAAAAACACTTGAGTAACCTTTTCTATTTATTATTAATAAAAATTATATTACTGTTGGTTTTAATATTGGTGTTATTATGGAAAATTTTAGTGTTACACAATATTTTTATGTTTTCAATATAAATATACATATTATAATCCAAATAAATTAGCTGTGACAATGAAAGCAGAGAAATAAAACATATTTACATGATATAAAATACACACCCGTCATATTATTTTATGTTGATATGCATCAAGAATGCATAAATGTAGCAAAGCGAAATAAATTTGGAGACATATTGGAATAATAATTCATACTGCAAAATTAAATCTATACATACAATTATAAGTTTCCTTAAAGTAAACATATCTATAAAATTTTCTTAATACTAGCTGTGCACATAAAAAAATAATAAATCCATATACATGTACAAATGGGTACATCAAGATCATATAGGAAATATTATCTTTTGTGGTATATTTGTACATAGGATTGTATTATACCAAAATAATTCAAGATTATTACATGTTTCAAATGTATGTAATAATTCTACATCCTATATCAAGAATTCATTGCGCACTGGCATATTCAATCTTTATTTTCTTCTTCATCTTCGTCCCAATCACTGACTAGGCTTTTGATTTTGTCTTGCTGGTCTGAGTTTTCTTTTTCTGTGGTTTCAATTGGCCCACTTTCGACAGTAACATCTTTTTCAGTATGTGCATTCTCATTCGTGGAATTGTTATCTTCCTGAGAATCATTGTCTTCCCAATCATTTAACAGAGAAGAAATTTTTTCTTGTGCAACAGCTGCATCAATCATCACAACCGATGTTGACACACACTTTTCTAGTTCATGACCTGATTCATCTAACGATGAATTACCATCATCATTTGAATTAATCATGTTTTCTTCTTGTTCATCCACTGTTACCTGTTTTTCCACTTCCTGTTGAATATTTTCAATTGATTCTTCTACTTCAGATGTCTCAGTATCATTTTGTTCATCCTGCTGTGCTATTTCTATCTCATTTCCATTTGATATGTCTTGTGTATCCGTTTCCAATTTACCAGGTGAACTTTGTGTTTGGCTATCCTGCAACTCGTCTGTCTGCACATGTACATTTGAATCATCTTCCTCTTTGTCCTGTGTGTCTTCTTCTGACCATTCAGAGGTAAGTGTTTGAACATTTTCAGATACATCTTCAGTAACTGCCTGCTCTGCATCCATAGACATTTCTGAAACAATATTGGAATCAGAAGTAGGTTCTTCTTCATTTGATTCAATTATGTCACCGGTTTGACAATCTATGCTCATCACTTCAGATTGTTGCTGAATCTCATCAATACTATCTGTAGTAAGCTCAATATTTGATTCTGGTTGTGTAAATGTTTGTGATTCTATATATTCTGTTTCTTCCAACACTGTAACACTATTTGGGATAACCTCTTCCTCTGGCTCGGTTTCATTTGCATCTACAGTGTTAGGGTTTGTGGCATCTACAGTTCCTTCTATTGGCTGTTCTACAGTGTCTTCATCATGTTCTGTAAGGCCTCCAGCAACCTCCATAGTGTAGGTATTTTGTATAGTATCTTCACATACTGCTTCAGTGTTTTCAACTATATTTCTTGTAGCAAGTACTTCTACAACCATGTCTTGATTTTGATTGACAACAGTGTCATTTACGTTGGTAATTGGATTTTCAGTGGCATTAGAAGGAAGCTCAATCTGAGGAAGGTTATCAACTTCGTTGTTAGACTCTGCAACACTTGGTATTGATTGAGTTTGCAGCTGGTTGGTCTGTTCTACAATAGATTGAAGATTTGTTACTGGTGTTATTTCAATATGATCAGTATTTACTATTTGGTGCAGATTGTTTTGCCAGACTTCAGCTACTTGTTTATCTAAAACATGCGAGTTCATAACTGGTGTAGTAGTAGTAATTGTTTCGTAATTTTGTGTCAAGATTGCAGATGACTGAACAAATTGTGCTTCTAACCCTTGTGTACTAAGAAGTTGGTATTGTTTATCATCTCCTACTTGATGACTGTACACGACTACTATGTTGGAGTTATCCGATGCCACTGCTTCTGAAACATTTAGTGGATATTCATTTTGAATTATCATCATATTATCATTGGACTGAGTAGTATTTATATTTATTGCAGTAGTTTCTAATGCTGATGCATGAGGAGCAGTTAAGACAGTCAATGTTTTGTTTGAATCACCACCATCAAATATAATAGGCTGATTAGATGCCATCAAAGCTTTATATTCATCCTCATTAGAAATGTAAATTGGTATTGGATGAGTAATGTTTTCTGGATTCTTAAGTAGCATATTAGTATGTTGTATGTTTTCTCGAGTTAATTCAATTGTTGTATTGGGAGTCACAGGGTCAAGGCCATGGTCAGACAGTACATATTCCTCTGAATCTGGCTTTGGTCCTCTACGAATAAGTTGGTTATCCTTCATTATGTACTCATTGTTGCCAATCAAAACAATTTCTTCTTGAGTATTATTAGGAGACATTTCAATTTCTTGAATGTATTCATTTTGAACACTAGCCAAAGTCTTAGTCATCTTATTTTTAGGAGATTGTGTTTGCATAGATAAACCTGTATTTAGAATCTTTTGTTTTGTGGTAGGTGTTGTTGGTTCTGCTGCTTTTTTAGTGACAACAGTTATATTTCCATCAGGCCTTTGTTGAATTTGATATTGAATATCCAATTCTTCAAAGTCATTTGAAGTTGGTTCTGATTTCACAATATTTTTCGTATTGTCATGTGCATCATCATCAGAGTCATCAATAATGCCATCCTTAATTGCTTCATGCCTATGGTGTGTTTTCAAATGTGCACATAGGTTACTTTCTCTTAAGAAAACTTTCAAGCAGTAAATACATTGGAGGTTTGATTTCTTATCAGAGTATTTATGGCCTGTATTTTGTATATGGGTGAGCAGCTCTTTAGATGTGTAAAATAAAGCAGAGCAAACATTGCATCGGAAGTTTTTAACAGTACTGTGTGAAGATATTTTATGTTTGACAAGCAATGCATCAGTTAGAGCAATGTAACTACATTGGTTACATTTTGGAAAATGATATTGGGGAGGCGGTTCCAAACCATGTTTAGTATACATATGATGAAGAATATAGTTTCTCTTGGTAGATTTTTGACCACAGAATTCACATATGTTTAACACTGGTTTTTCATTATGCACTTCAACTAGATGCCGTCTGAATTTATAGTAGGTAGTGAAGTTCATCGCCTTTCCTGGTGTACCACAAATAAGACATATCCAAGGGCCCTCAATATTTTCAGCTCCCATTGCAATAAGTTTGGCAGCCTGCATGGAGTCCAAAACATCAGTTTCAAATGTATAGTCGGGTTCCTTTTTAATTTTTACTGATTTATTTACAACTGATGTGTTGACTAACTTTTGCTTCCTATCTTTTTTTGGAGATTGTGTGTTCAAAATTTTCAGTTTGATGTTTTTATTACTTTTTACCAAATGAGGATATTTTTTGAGCACCTCACTTATTATCTTGGCATGATCTAAATTAGCAGACTTAGTGTTTTTTGTCTCTATAGTTACTTTAGGGGGCCCCTCACTTTTTTCCAAAATTTGATCAAAGAGTTGGGTAGAGTCTCTTGAACATTCAGCTTTTACAAATGATTCAGAAAATGTTTCAGTGTCATCAGGAATTGAATCTTCAAATAGAGAATCTTCATGCACTTTAACTGGCTTTTTGCATTGTACTATGTCTAATGTAGATGAACCAAATTTACTAGAAGTTGAAGCCTCATTTGCTAGCCTAGGCCGTTTTCCATATTGTTTCATAGTATCTGGGTGAACCATCAAAGGTTGTGAGGTATAAGATATATTACAAAATGAGTTTTCAAAAATATTTTCTGTGTCGAGTTCTTCAGGCAACTCATATCTTGTTGGGCGGGGGTCTCCTGATATAACTTTTTTGTTGAATCGTTGATCTAAAGGTATTGGTGATGGATCACGATATAAACGACCACCATTGTTCACCATGGTGGGTTTGTTCATTGGCAGATATACTTTTTTGTCTCTATATATAGTTGTTTGTTCAAAAGCTTGCTTATGAGATCGTTTATATGTTATAGGAGTAGTAGTGACAATTTCTGTTGGGGTAATTTTCTGAATAACTTCTTTATTTTTTTGTGGAGGGTCCATCCTTTTGGATGGGCGTTTATACTTCTGAGCAACTTTTACAGGTCGATGTGAGTCCAGTAGTTTAGTAAGCACAGGCATATTCATTATTTCTGAGCATTGATGTAATTTCTCCAGCAGTTCCATTCGGAATTCTAATTGGCCAGTATACATAAAATTAACAATGGGGACAACAATATCAGCCTGCAGGTCATCCGGCATAACCAAACAGTCCTCATACATTTCACATGTTCTTTCTAGTAGTTCAAAGTACTCTGTGCATGCACTGAGTACTAAGCGATGCACCTTCAACTGGGCATTATCTTGGAATTGCAGTGTCAAGTCACAGTAGTCAGTGCGGTTGAAAAAGTGCTTTAACCTCTGGAGGAAGTATATTCCCCAGTTATCTACTTTCACTTGCTTCACGTCGTCGGACATAGTGACGCTTTTTAATTATTGTCACATAATATTTATTTGTTCTTGTATTTAGTATGGCATCCAGCTGAAAAATAGATGTTATTTAGTGAAAATATATTATTGAGGAATGTCAATCGATAACTGGCGGTGTTTTGGGGATTATTTTACATAGAGCGGGATGGGGTGACGCTTCTGAATGGGCCGGGTAAAACGGCAACTATTACATATTTTTCTTGAATCTTCCGCCACATTATAATAGAGTATGTTGTTGATGTACTTACAATATATAATTCAAACAGTTCAAAACACTTTGTATAGTTCGTATTTCAGTGACATGGGCTGCTCGAGTCGCAATCAAAATTCTCCTTCACCAAACAAAATGCACTCACTTCTCAAGCTCACTCAGCGTCAAGTTGACATCGCGCAAGCAACGCAAGATGGCGGTATTCACCGACCTCATTTCACTATTCACAGCGGAGACTTGGTTGAATCATGACTACTACTTTCATAGAGAAACTTCACATAAAATATAACAGAAAATATATAAATTCAACTGTAAGTTAAACAACATAATGTATTTCAAGATTGTTTTACAATAACGCAAAATTAAGAAGTTTTTACTATTTAGATGTTAAAAGTACGGTAACTATTATTCATGTAGTCCCTACATTGGCGCCCTCTCCACAATCAATGAAGGAAAAGAGAACTATTGATCGGGCGCGTTCTAATTTTTAATAGTTATGCGGATAGCGAAGGAATGACGCATACAACCAAAGGGGTACTATAATTTAGTGTTCTAGTTCACTCAGGTATTATATAAAATACAACAGATGGCTCTGCTATAAGTTCGTAACAACTAGAATAGAGCTGATAGTGACGAGTGTGGAGAATTCAGAATTCCAATATTTTTTTTAAAGAATGTTAGAAGCAAGTACCTACATACAATGTTTACATCATTGTTTTATTAATTTGTCCATCACAGTTATCAATTACTGAAAATTTTGTGAAGGGCATTTAATTAATTACAGAATGAAATAGGTACATTATAGGTACCATCGAAATATAACGCTATTATCACGGTAATGTTATCTATACAGTATTTCAACTTCATAGAAACGGACGAAACGCGAGCTATACCTACACGCCTCGATCTCGGCATGCGCTCGGTACGCAGACAGTCGCGACTGTGCCGCAGTGACGAATGGACGGTGTGATATTTTTTAACAATATCCGCGCGATATTTTCACTAAAAATAAGTTTACGTACATATTACATATTTAATGTTACGAGTAGGATATAATTATTGTGTTGTTTTTGGTTGTATGAATTCGTCAAAAACGCATCCAGAGATAACTTTTTTAGATAACCTAGAAATTGAAAGGTAATACTATAAAATAATTGTAGTTACTTACCTACTAGTAAGTAAAATTATTTTATAGTCTACATAGTTGACGGTACATAATGTGTGTCTTTCTAATGGACAAGTAAAATAATAACTCGATTAATAAAAAAAAGTGAATAGGGTAAAGGATTGACATGAGTGAAATACCTAGGTAGTTATAAGCTATATATTAGAATGCGGATTTTTTCTTTAAAATTTAATAATAAAACATTTCGTACGCAAATTTTTATGACTGATTTTTTATTCAAATGTAAACATGATTTTTTAATTAAATCTACCTACTAGTCAAAAAACAACACGCATTTTTAGTGAACACTTCCTGTTAATTACACAAAGAATTTTATTTGTTTATATAAAAAGAAAGTATATTTACAATCACAAAACTAAATGGAAACACAAAGTAGGCAAATGTAATTAAAATACTGGAGGCGGGAAGCCCTATCGCATGTTTACGTACAGCGCGGCTGTAGGTAGTTATTTCAACGACTGAGCCGAGTTAAGATACTGTATAGATAACATTACCGTGCTATTATGATGAGTATAGGGTACCTACCTAATGCATTATAATCGTACAAATTCTAAGCCAGAGGAGTGGGCAAGCGAGACGAGTATGTAAACAGCACACTAGCTCGTAAATTCAAATTACATAATAATGCAGTCGATTTTATACAGTCTCTAAACTTAAAATTGTCGCAATTATCGTACCTAACTAGGGTAAACAGTCTAAAAGACGACACCTTAAGCCATTTTCAAACTTTGATTACTAGGCATTTGTGAGCTTTAGTGTCTAGCTCTTATGATATATATTTATTTGTTATAGAGATTCACTGAATACTTGATTTAAGTTAAAAATAAGCAATACTAATATTAGTTTATGAGTAATTTAAATTTTATTCGACAGAGACCAATTATCCTTAAAGTCGACAGGTCTTGCCCTAATCCTGATAAGCGTTCGCCCTAAAGTCGTTACATGTATTCTGAAGGATGTGGGTATAAAGGATGATTATTTTATTAATTAGTTTTAAATTAAAACAGCTTACTTTCTATTAAGTACCATCACTTTATAATATTGAAGTAGTTATCTAATTATACCATAAATTATAAAACTATTTCAAGTAATAGGAACACATTTTTTTTTGTAATATCTAATAAAGTCTTTGTATTTTTCTATATAAGTTAGTAATAATTCTATAGAAAAATACAATGAGCATAACAAGCGCCTGTATATGGCCTTCATCAACGACACCAAGACCAAGCTTCTGTCAAACTCTGACAATCGAGTTATAACAATAAATAACGAACCTCTCGAATACGTGGAAGAGTACATATACCTGGGACAGATCATCTCGTTCAAGGTTCAGACGGACAAGGAAATCAAAAGGTGAATAGCAAATGGCTGGAAAAAATACTGGTCACTGAAAGAAATCATGAAGGCCAATAACCTTAGCGTCCTTCGGTACAAAACGGAAAGTCTACAACACTTGCATTCTACCTTGTATCATATTGCAATGCTGTCAAAAATGCGCTGCTGCGATGGAGAGAAGCATAATAGGCATCAAGAAATGAAACACCTATATAAGAGCCAAGACAAAAATTATGGATGTACTTACGAAGATAGACCAACTAAAATGGAGATGGACAGGCCACATGTTAAGGAGTACTCAGGAAAAGTAGAGTAAAATTGTGAGTTGTGACAGACTGGTATCCCAGAAATGGAATAAGGAATGGAGAAAGGAAGCGATGAAGACAAAATTAAGAGATGGGAGGATCAGTTGGAAATTACAGCGGACCCTTACTGGAGAAGGGTTGCCAGAGATAGAACACTGTGGAAAAAGTTAGAGGAGGCCTTTGCCAAAAGGCACACTTCACTTTTTATTGATCGATTGAATAAAGTCTTACTGGGTCTTACAAACAGTTCAATTATTTATATACATCATATTTATTAGTTAAACTGTTTTTAAAAATAAAGTCTTTTTAACAGATCAAATTGAATGAAAAGTTTTGCATTTATATTAATCTAGAGGAGTTCGAAATTTAAGTAACACATTATCTATCAATTATCACATGAAATTCCCGTGAGTTTTACACATTATTAAATATTATAAAAAAACCGGTTAGTAATAATTGGTTGATAATAAATGTAATAGGTATACATTTTTGGTAAAAACCTTGCCTGTTTGAAGGCACAGGCTAAAACTGGTTTCATAATCCTTCAGTATTCGACTGGGGTTAAAAGGTATATTTTCATTGCGAGTACAGAAATTAGTAACATGCTGTATGTACCTAGTCACCAGGTGTTGTTATCGATGCCTCTATAAATTACTGTTGAATTAAAAAAAAACATGTTGGCCTTGGGTTCTCTATACAGAGTTATTTCTTGAAGTCGACTACTCATGTCGACATAAAGATTATTTATTAAAAGTCCTCAGGCCCGACATCCCTTTATTTAAAATAAAATAATTGTTTGAAACACTAGATAACTATAGTTTAATGTACTCCGATCTCATTACAATATGTAAAAACAAAAGAAAAAACGCGTAAAATTATATTGAAATCACATATCTCCATAGGCGCTCGTAGAGTGAATTTAAGTAAAATCTGACGTTTTTGTGATACTTTCTCACCTTTCCACTTTCCGAGTGCCATTGAGCTCCGGGAGCATTGACTTTCCAGTTTAGTAGTTATGTTACATAGTAGGGAAAATATAACTAACATTTTTGCATTAAAATCTTTGTCACACATACAATTCGGTTTTTTTGACCGAATAAGTATGAGGTCCACCTGATGTTAAAAGGCTCTTGTGCCTGTAAAGTATTATTTCATATATTTTATTACTTTTTTCGATGTCAATATTCAAAACTCTATTCAAACGGTGCACGGCGTGGTTTAAAATATTTATTTATCAAAACAAAAAAAAATATCTTAAAATGTTTGTTAGGTTAGGAGTTAGGACTAGCAGAAGTAAACTCTAAGAGTTTGTTAGCATTTTACCAATCACCCTGTATAAGTTTTTCAAGTTCATAGTGATTTGTCATTAAAATACATATACATATATGTATGTACATAACAAGCTGGAAACATTTTTTACTACTAGTTACTCGTGAGTTATTCGATGCTCGTTCGGAAACGACTAAGTTACTGAAAAGTGTAACTTATAAGAAATTACTCGTTTTCGAACGTAGCATATGAACTACAGACGTAACACGACGCGCGATATACCTACGTCAACGCACATAAAACCACGCTTCTTTATTAATATTCGCACACGCGTACATTTAACCTACGTGGATATAAAAACCATGCTCCTCACTATCAGTTGGGACACGCTACCAAAAATTATATGTTTAAGTAGTAATAATTATCGCCGGGCTAATGCAAAAACGAACTAACTGGCAATCTTTGACAAATTGAGTTATAAATGCCATTTAACTTCAAATTGTATCCTCTTTCGAATGATAAAACAAACTAAGCAAAATACCTATTAGTTTTGTATATAGTGGGGTGCAAAACCGTCTAAATTAAAAACTTTGTAGCAATCTTTAGATGAAAAAACGAGTTCAAGCAAATAAAAAAAGCCAAAATATATTATTTCAATGTAATTTATTTTAGAAATAGTCAAGACTACGATTATTTCAATGTAATTTATTTTAGAAATAGTCAAGACTACAAAATTAGAATTATAATCATGAATAACAAGAGTATAGAAAATGGAAAAGCTGGGAGGCTGCTTTGTAGAGTTTAGGGGAAATATTAGGTTATAGGCTACTAGAGGAGACTAACGACTTCGTTCGCATGGAATCAGGCTAGATTATGTTGTTGAAATAAAAAGTATCTGGTATGTCCACCTCCAGGATTCAAGTTATCTCCATCACAAATTTTATTGAAATTGGTTCAGTTATTTTGACATGAAAACTTAATAGACAGATAGACAGAGTTACTTCCATTTTGATTATATTAGTATGAATAACGTACACAATCTCATTATCGCAGTACTGAAACTACAGGACTGATTATGTATGTCGGTAACCCAAAGATGAACGCATTACAATGTGTGAATTTTAAACATGGGGCCACTTTTGGGTTGGTAAACTATCAGTACTTAATATTATAAATGCGAAAGTAACTCTATCTGTCTGTCTGTCACGCTTTCACGCAAAAACTACTGGACTGATTTGTATGAAATTTATGGAAATAGTTCGAGACCCGGGAAAAACATAGGATAGTTTTTATCCAACTGCGCTAAAAGAGGTTAATGTTTTTGCGCGATAACTGACATACGCGCGGGCGAAGCCGCACCCGGAAAGCTAGTAGTAAATAAAAATTCTACAATAGATTGATGCTTTTATGATATCATAAATAGGTGAAATTAGCTGGTGATATAAGGAGAAAGTCCTATTATACCGAAAGGAATGGGCCTAAAATTATAAAAAATAATGGAAAAGTAATGAAATAAGCCAAGTGTAGGTCGGATTGTAACTATACTTATCTACAAATTTGTACGGAACCCTGAGTGCGGAAGTCCGACTTGAATTTTTCCGGTTTTAAGGCTGTGTCATTGGTATAATTACTATTCATAATTTAATAATATTGATTATTTACGGAAAAATCATAGACGGAATTGACGAGCTGGACAAAATAGATGAAGTTTCTGCACATATAATAATCAGCAATGCACGTATGGAAGTGGACTATCAGACTATAGGAAGACCCTATTACTTTGGTAGATTTGATAAAACCTATAGTTCTTTATACATAATCAAAATTATATTCTACCACCAATTCCAGTGGGTCAACTTTAGCTGTCGCACACGAATTAAATAACGATATAAGTGAATGTTCAGCTATATCTTTGATATGAATTATGGAAAGTTTTGGCCGCGTTTTTGAAGATCGTACATCAAAAATATTAAAAGAAGTAATTGAAGAATTTTTTCTAGATCATGAATAACAATCACAGCACAACACGATATATATTTTTAGGATCTGTCCATACGTACGAAGAAGTTCCATGCATAGCAGTATTGACTCAGCAAAAAAACACGCTGCAATCTAATCAATGACCGAATGAAGAGTCCGTTTCTGCTCGTAAACGTAAGGAGAAAATACTCTAGAATGTGATAGAAATTATATATAGTGAGTTTTTAGAGTTAATAAACTTAGCGGCAGTCATTGCAGAGTGACAAACAGAATGAAGGAGGAATACTTGCGTGGTATGTCAAAGACGAAATTAAGTTTTTCCTTATAATTATGGCATGTTGAACAACTTTTTAACATGAGCAGATAATAATTTTGTAAACCTAAGTACGCCTGCTTACCACCACCAACTCTCCTTCACATCACTATGGGACTAGGCAGAAGAAAATAGGTAATCTTCCACCACATAGTGTCAGCAGCACATTTCAGGAGCATGCTGACAACAGTGAGAAGCTGCCTAGTGAACTGAAACGGTTGTACATGGTCCCATTGCTAATTACGGCTAATATTTAATTGCTAATTATGCCACAAAAGAGATTTGTTCAATTCAATTTTAGCGTCTACTACGCTCTTATTGACGTCAATTGCATTAGTTACTGTTAACATATTCTACTGCCGTATTTAGTTAATATGTTATAAAGCCACTTCGAAAATAAGGGGCACGAAACTCAGGGCCATTCTTTTTATATGTCTTTACTCTTTTACAATAATTTGTCTATTATAAAATTATTACAATATTTATTACTTATTTACTCTTTTACGATAATTTGTCTATTATAAAATTATTACAATATTTATTACTTAGGTTATTGGCGGTGGTTTGGCTGATCTGGATTATCCAAAGCATTTTTGTGTTCTAAATAATAACCATTTTATAATACGCTTTGGCAATTAAAATCTTTTGATTTTCCTTGAATGTGTTGCTGAAGCATGCATGAGATTGAATTTTCCTTCTGTGAGAACTGTAATATCATTAGGAATTTTATTATAAAATTGCTTTCTTTGTCAAAACAATGGTAATTCCTGATGAATACCACACCTGGCTTATTGATTTAATGATCATTAGAAAAAATGATCGCGTATCAGATGTTCCATTATCAGAATCTTCAAAAGATGAACAATAAGCAAGTTTTAAATTGCTTTCATTATTAATTTTCTTCTTGCCTTTTTGAGAAATATTATAATTTTTCAACAAGTCATTTAAATTAAAAAAAAAAACAATAAAATATAATAGGTAATTTTATTATTTCTGTAAATTTATCGTATTTTAAGGGGTTTGAAGATATTTAATTTCAACGTTATTCTTTTGCTTCCTTAAATTAAGCGGTAAAACCAACTATCGTAATAGATTTTTAAATTTTTATTGAAAAATAGAAGATCCAAATACACCATTTTCCGTTTGACTCCAAATAATATTTCAATGAGTAATTTAAGGCTATTTTTATTCACCTTTCGTTTTATAGTTACCTTTATCTCTCAATATAGAAGTAAAAGCAACTACATACGGGGTCAGCTGTAAAAAAAACCTTTTTTAGGATTTCCTATGATTTTATCTGTCTTTACTCTACATAATTGAAAATATAGTTAAATAAGAATGCAACTGATTATAACTAAAAATTAGAAACCTTTTATTTAACACAAGTTTAAGGATCATGAACTTTAAAAATGCGATAACTCAAAACTACAATTCTATGGGTTAGTTGGTATTTGCATTAACCCGGCGATATATTCTGTTATAGAAAGAAAAACTTGATCAAAACGAAATGGTCGTCTATTGAAATTGTTGCCAGAATACGTTAACCAAATTCCTAGTAAGTACCTAAGTTCAATACTATTAATATTTCATTTAAAATGATGGGCTGACACTTGACACTTAATTTGGATCATCATAACATGTAACGGTGACGTATTATTGATGACCTTAATAGCGTTCTTTTGACACAAATTATAAGTGGACAAACAGTTTTTTACAAAATTAATCTATAACAGCATTTAATTTAAGAAAAATTTAGTTTGACAAACAAAAGTAATCACCATGTTACTTATATTTTATCACTAAAACTAAAAATAAAATTATTATTAAGAAAAAAGTTATTCTTCTTAATAATAATATATTCTTCATAACTTTAATGCTTACAGTTGGGTTAAAATTTCATTTTAGTATACTTTTAAAGATAAACATTACGTGCAGTGTTCAGAGCTTGAACAAAACTAAACATTGTACTGTTTAGATACAAAACAAATTCTCATATCCACCAATTTAAAACTAACTAATGGGCCCTCTAGTGGACATTTGTCGAACTATTCGTATGTGTGACTTGTTAAGATCAAATATTTGCGAGTCTAACTAAACATTTCTGTATACCAAACCAACACTAAATGTTGTGCATATTTTGAGATTATGCACTTTTAATGCGAAGAGTCGATATGCGACGATGAGCGAAGCGAGGATTGCAGATAATATATGTTACACTGGTTTGGGTTTGTATTTATAAATAAAACCTTATTAGGTCATCTTTTTAATTTTATTTATTACTAGCTTTCCGGGCGCGGCTCCGCCCGCGCGTATGTCGGTTATCGCGCAAAAACATTAGCCTCTTTTTGCGCAGTTGGATAAAAACTATCCTATGTTTTTTCCCGGGTCTTAAACTATTTCCATACCAAATTTCAAATCGGTCCAGTAGTTTTAGCGTGAGAGCGTAACAGACATACAGACAGACAGACAGAGTTACTTTCGCATTTATAATATTAGTAATGATTAAATTACATCGTTTTCATTATATCGATCAGCGTATGGCTATTCGTGTATAAAAGTATTGCTCCTTTGTTTTAGTCAGGCATTTTTTGTTTACTTACTTTTGAAAATATATTATAGGTTTCGCCTGGTGTTGCCTGTTTCAAAGCCTGTTAAAAGTTATGCCTATCAACCCATAGCTTTGTCGCCTATCATTACCAATCTTGCGGAACATTTGGCAAAAACATTGACCTACATAATAGAAAAACAGATTAGAGTAGTTTATTTATGGACTCTATGGAAAGTAAAATGTTTGTTTTCACTTTTCAGAATCACAATTGACAATACGGAGTTCATAAAGGAAAAAGTACCCTAGACAGTGCAGCAAAGCCCACATCCGATTGGCCTTCTCTCAAAATTCGTTGGTCACAGCTGTATTTCTAGATCAATCCGCCTAAGATAACGTCTGCTTACCATTTTTAAAAACCAAACTGCAATGTCTCCAAGTTCTATTTAAATAAATTAACTTTATAAATTTGATGCCTGGTCGTTCAATAACATTAGAATAACCTAGCTAGGAGAATTATTTAGAGGGGAGTACCTCAGATGCTTAGCCCAATTTTATATAATATATACACCAGCAATTTAGATAAGCAATACCTCAATTTTACAATATGCTGATGATTAATTATTATACCTACAACGCTAATATCTTAGTCAGGTGAGATAACAATAGATTAGATCTGTCTGTGTCCCAAGGCAGTGCTTTTCTGCTCACAAGACAACGTGTGTCACAACATCACCCATATCCTTACAATATAATGGAAGTCGTATTCCTGTTAAAACCGAAGCTAAATTTTTAGGTTTAATTTTAGATGCTAAACTAAGTGGACTGCCCCACTGTGAGTATATTGCGGCGAAATGTGAACGGTCACTTAACATTTTTAGGCGCTTATCAGGCGTTGAAATGACCTGCAAGTAGCAACGTGCTTGGTATGATGCCTGGACTAATAAAGCCAGATTAAAAGGCAAATACTTCTATAAAATACAACTAATGTTCCGGGATCAATAGTTATATTTTATCTTGCTTACAGTTGGGTTAAAATTGCATTTTAGTATACTTTTAAAGATAAACATTACATGCAGTGTTCAGAGCTTGAACAAAACTAAACGTACTGTTTAGATACAAAACAAATTCTCATATCCAGCAATTTAAAACTAACTAATGGGCCCCCTAGTGGACATTTGTCGAATTATGTGTATGTGTGACTTTTTAAGATCAAATATTTGCGAGTCTAACTAAATTTTTCTGTATACCAAACCAACACTCAATTTTGTGCATATTTTGAGATTATACACTTTTAATGCGAAGAGGCGATATGTGATGATGAGGGAAGCGAGGATTGCAGATATGTTACACAGGTTTGGGTTTGTATTTATAAATAAAATCTTCTTAGGTCATGTTTTTAATTATATTTATCATTAAATTACATCGTTTTCATTACATCGATCAGCGTATGGCTATTCGTGTATAAAAGTATTGCTCCTTTGTTTTAGTCAGGCATGTTTTGTTTACCTACTTTTGAAAATATATTATAGGTTTCGCCTGGTGTTGCCCCTTTCAAAGCCTGTTACAAGTTATTCATATCAACCCATAGCTTTGTCGCCTATCATTACCAATCTTGAGGAACATCTAGCAAAAACATTGACCTATATATACAAAAACAGATTAGAGTTGTTTATTTATGGACTTTATGGAAAGAAAAAGTTTGTTTTCACTTTTCAGAATCACAATTTACAATACGGATTTCGTAAAGGACTACCGGTTTAATTTTATATGCTAAACTAAGTAGACTGCCCCACTGGGGTGCGTTCTTATATGTCGTCCGACGACGGATGATCGCTCCAAGCAGAGCGACGCTCGTCGTCCGCCTTTTAAGAACGGCTCTGTATCATATCTGTATCAAGAACACTACTTAAAATGTTTCACTGACTCAGAAGAAATGTATTTACAATTATGTACTTTTCCACGACACACAACTAAAACAAACATACAAAATATAACAATAATAATAATACAATTTTGTAAACAGAAGTCTACGTAAACAAAAAGTAACTTAAAACAAAGAAAAATCAAGTCCCAACTGTCAAATGAAACGTCAGGGCGATATTTATCCACCGATTTCGTGGGGCGACCGGTGCGTCGTCGAGCGATATATAAGAACGCTCCGGAAGATCATCGGACGATCGCTCCGGGCATATAAAAACGCTCGGGGCGTCGTCGGACGTCGTCGGACGACAAATAAGAACGCACCCCTGAGTAAATTGCGGCGAAATGTGAACGGTCACTTAACATATACCTATTTAGGCGCTTATCAGGTGTTTGGTGGGGTGCCAGTCTATTTTCTCTGAAGCTGGTCCGTAATGCTCTCATAAGAGGTGTTTTAGATTATGGGATATTCTTGTTGGAGCCATGTAGCTAATCTGGGATGAAGAAATTGGATGACATTCAGGCGAAATATCTTAGAATCATAAATTAACTGCAAGTAGCAACGTGCTTGGTATGAAGCCTGGACCAATAGTGCCAGATTAAAAGGCAAATACTTCTATAAAATACAGCCAATGATCCCGGGATCAATGGTCGTATTTTATCTGTATTAATTAAATCTTGGTTTACCAAAGTGAAACTAAGTAAACGTGCTACGTCTGTTTTGATTCTAATGCGTTTGGGCCACATGTGCACTCCGGCACATCTTGCTCGGTCGGATACGCACTCGAATTATATACTCGGAAATCTCGGAATTGTGCCAGTATGGCGAAGACGTGGGCGTGGGTGACATAGATCATATTATTTTAAAGTGTCTCCATTATGATCACGCTTCGCTTTGGACCGCTTTAAGACCTTAAAGCCCTTTAAGTCCCTTTCCCTCCTAATATAATTTCCTTACTTTAGATTATAGATATTATTTACTTATACAAATACAAAACTATGTACCTATTTACTATCCTCCTATCCTTCCTAATCCTCTGACCCCATTATTTCCTCGAATTCCGATCTATAAATTATTACATAAACTTATCGTTTTTTCGTTTTTGTAATACATGATATTAACCATAATAATATATTAAGAAAACATATAATCAATAAGTCTGAACGTCTACCCAGCTTAAACCTCTAGGGCAGTTCTAGGTGCCCAACCAGTGGTCCGCGGACCACCGGTGGTCAGCAGGAGTCAAAATTTGGCCCACGAACAAATTGCGAGAGCGCGTGTGGCACCGACCCAGGAGCGGAAAACGCGGGGAGCGTGGAGGAATAATTACATAAATAAACTTCAGGCCTTTATTTGTAAACTTCCGTTATGGCTAGGCAAAATTGAGAAAAGTAATTATTATATTTCATTTGCTACATTTGAAGCAACTGTATGGGACAAAAAGTATGACGCTAACAGGGCAAACATGAATTCTACAAATGTTGATTAAAGAATTAAATCGTTATACTTCCCAGAAACAGACACTAAAATTAATCAATAACCGATTTTAAACCCGTTTAGCACGGAATCTAGTGAAGTTGCTGAATAAATCCATGAAGAACTTCATAGAACTAATAATTGCATATGAATCAAATTCGCTTTAGAAGTTTTTATATAAAAAGCAATTTCTCACACCAAAATACGAGTAATCTCTTTGCGATGTTTTTTTCTATATAATTTTCTCAACCACTTACTCGTATTAATGTGAACAAGGGTTTTATTGCTAATTAACAACAAGGCCGCAGAAATCGTTTGAAAGTAAGTGATGATTTGCGTGTAGCTTTCTGCAATACTATTAGTCTCAGGATTAGTGAACTTGTACAGAAGAAGCAAACTCAAAAATCACATATTTTCAAAAATTACCTATTTGAATTTGAAATAGATAATTTATCACACAATGTATAAAATATTAAAATTAAAATAATATTATTAGTGCTTGGTAGCATTGAATTTTTTATCAAAGTTTATTTTCGCATTGATTCAGTTTTTTTCTTGTACATGGTAGTCCCTGCTGACAAAAAAGAAACAAAAGTGGTCCCTGTTCAATAAAACATTGGGAACCATTGATAAGCAGCTGAAACCGATTGAACAAAAGTCGTCTCAAAGAAGCACTAACGAAAATGATAAATCATGACACTGGAAAATGCATAGGGAGCAAATAAAAACATGCCAATACAAAGTAATAAAGCCTCTTTCTTATAATATTCTTAAAGAAAAAATTAAAAGTGCCCGTTTCTTTTGCAAAAGAGTTTATCATGTTTTGTATACCTATATGTAATGACGTTTTATAAGTTTACCTATATTTTATTTGTCTATACATATTTTATAAATCGAACATATATTACTTACACCTGCAGACGCATTGAAAGTCGTGGAAAAAAATCGACTCTCCATAGCTTTCTCTTTGTCTAAGGTCCATATTAGTATATCACACACATGCACCGTCTCTTCCCGTGCATGTCGTAAGAGGCGACTATGAGTAAAATATCGTAAGGTTGGCAGCAACGCCTTCTGAGGAACCGCTATCTTACGCTGCGATCCCCAATATGCCTGCCAAGCGTGGGGATTATGTCACCCCCGAATGGGGGAAGCTGTGTTCAGCAGTGGACAATCCGCCTGATTTTTTTATTTTTATTTATTTAATTCAAAAAATCCACAGATCTTAACAAAATCAACAAAATCATTTTTTTATGCCTTATCAGTTAGCCTTTGACCACTATCTCACCTGATGGTAAGTGATGATGTGGTCGAGGATGTTGTTCAGACTAACCTAGAGTTACTGGCTCATATAGAGATATTTCAAATCCAATGATGGCTTTATTTTTTATTAACAAGCTTAGTTCATACAGAGCAAAAACAAAGGTAGGTAAGTATATACCTACCTATATTATGATATTCTTGAAATTGAATCAATATTTGTTTTTTCTTATTAGGTACATATGCATATTTTAAAAATAATAAAGAAACAAGGTTTTATTATAAGTCAGTTTAGATATTTACAAATTGTTAGTTTTCAATAGAGGTTTATTTTTATACGGAAGCATTTTGAAAAAATACACAGTGTTTGCATGTTGTGTGTTGAAGACTTAGCTTACCCTGGGAAGTTCTCGCAGATAATAGATAATATGTTGATTTCGAATTTCTACAGATATTTCTTATGGTTATGTGTATGGCTATAACTTGCTTTTGCTTGTGGTTTCATCATGTCTTTGTCACATTCGCTGGATACGGTATCGTCCAATGTGAGTGAATATACTCGTATAATAGATAATAGAGTGAACCTGTGGCCATGTAGAAGTCCCAGTTCCAGACTTCGTACTGCCACAATGACTGCCACTAAGCATTTCTAGGTCAGAAAAAATTTTACATCGGTACCAAGATAGTTCAAAATTACCTATTATCACAATATTGTGCGTATGGTACCGACTTCGACAAGTTATTTCACACTTGAGTGCTGAAGTCGGTTCCATCTTTTGGTTACAATTTTTTTTCACTCTTTTTAGTGACACTTGCTACTTACGAGATCGATTGTCATTCGATATGAAGTGATAGTGAATGACAATTAATATTTATATTATATCATAATGATAGGAAAATGTTTTCAATTATTGGAGTGTAACTCAAAACGGCTTAGCCGATTTTGATGAAATTTTTATGGGAGCAAACATATATAAATAAAAAAAGAATTATAAAAAGCGGTTTACCCAGTCAAAAGTTCTGAGGTAACAAACATAAAAAAACGAATAAAGAACCTCCTCCTTTTTTAAAGTCGGTCAAAACCCATACCCACAGGTCACTAATAATTGTTCGATTTGAATAACTGACTATACTCAGAATCTCAAAATTCAAGTGCGACGATAGAATTTGATTCCGTATATCGCCCACTCTGCGCAGGTATACTCGTACTGGAAATAAATTTTATTACTTAAATTACAGGACAATACTAATCACCAAATTTCGTCATCATTCGATGCTTGGCTCGCAGTATCGGGTAACGACGATGATTTTCTAGATAATCGATCATGTATTTGTATCGAAGTATAATCAGACCTGGTTCACTCCGCACTTTAGGTATAGGTACAGTGCTACAGGTACATCGGCTTATCCGTCCGGATGAGATTATTCTACGGTACGTGACGCGTCAGAAGAGATCAGTAGCCCTAGCACGAATAACTTACGAGAACGTAAACGTTACGTTAACGTATCGAAATGTCACCATTTTGTATAGGATTTGATCAGCGCCCCTACAGTGCGTAAAAGGAACCAAATTTTGGCAGATTGAAAGGTTTTGACATTTAACGCGTCGAGATATTAACGTGAACGTTTCGTCACGTAAAAAGTTTTGTATGAAATCGTGAGCACGAACCTAATTTTAACGTAAACTCGAAGGCTGGCTATCGAGAGTCTGTCAAAAATCTACGAATGTTTGTCATTGAGAAGTTTTCATTGAGATGGTTGACGTAACGTGTTGAATTTGCAATAAAAACATCGAAATTTTATGTTTTTAATATGTTTTTTCATTCATATTTCAACTATGAAAAGAGTTACAAACGTGGCAGCATGATTACAAGTTGAAATGTACCATTTCGTTTATCAAAACCAAAGTAAGTGTTAATTAATTTATGGCACTGGAGGGAAGTGATGCTAATATACGAATGGCCCAAATCAGGACATTTTCTAAAACTCTGCATCAAACAGCCACTAAATTACCACATTTACACCAACTTCGCTCTTTGGATATGTCTCGCGGCGCTGCAATGTTGTTATGAAAGTCTTCATTGTGCATGGTCAAATCGAAAACAATAAAGCTCTCAGCAGATCGCCCATCATTTAGATCAACTAAGGCTGTCAACAAATGCACCAGAAGAAGGCAGCGATACTAAAGGAATACCAACGGCTCGTCAGACTAACTACCTATACGAACTCTGAGGTGATGACCATGCTCAAGCCAACAGTCTAACCACTACGAAGAGAAGATTTTAATATGAAATGCAGAAGCTGTGATATTGGACTTAAGGTTCTTAATAAAAGTAAACGAAGTGCATTTGTGCGTTTTATTTATTGGTATATCGAAAAGTTCTTGGCTTATGAGTTTAAGGATTATTCAATATCCTCTTGTTGGATGACGTGAAAGGCGACTAAGATTAGGATACGTGACGGCTCGCCACTGCTCAGGTCGGTGTGAATGGGGTGTTGCTACGCATTGGGCGTACAACAGTGCTGATGAAATGGATCAGTGTGCGCTCTTAATGGTTGGCGCACACTGTTCCATCCGACGCCATTCGCTTTAACCTTCAGTATTTTTCGTATGGTGGGTACTTCAAACTGCAACGCGCATATAACTATTCAACGCTTCGACTAGGAAGACGGTCGCTATATACAGCTATCTTAACACTAGCATCCGTGAGTAGGTCAATATAGGTACCACAACCTCATCTACAAATTGCAGTGCTGTGTGATTAAAGATTAGCCAGTGAAATTACCTACAGACACATGTATAAAAGACTATTGGGTGGCCAACTCATAGTAGAAGCATTTTTCTTCCCCCTCTGATCGTGCTATGGGCCTGGGTTTACCTGATATCACGCTCTTTTTGCCACACTATTACTTAAAAATACAGAAAAGGAGATGGATAAAAAACAAAGCTACACCAACAGTAGTAATTACTTTATTTTTGGCAAAGTAATAACACACACAAAATTATAATCAAACCATAAGCTGACTCATACAAAATAAACACGTATAGGTCCTAAAATTATTATATTTTCAAAACAACTATCACTCCTGTTGCAAGTCACAGCATTCCCGATATTTTGTAACGCTGCATTCATGGAATGCCAAGTGGTTTGTATTTGCGAAACTATTAAGTATATTACTATATACTCGCTCCAGTATTCTTCTTTCCCAGAACAGACGGTAAAAATACCGCTGGGGACCAAAATTCTATCAGAAATCTCCTTCAGTGAACATTTAGAACCAAGAGAGTACACTGCTTGAACTCAGTAGCCTTTTTCTGCTAAAACACCATCAAATTTAGCACAAGCTACTCTTCACGACGGCTGACGGCCCTTCAGGGTTTCATGAGACTCCTCCCTCTGATTAAAGGCGTAGATTCTGATAGTAGTTGTTTGTAATTAATATATAGTTAGTAAATTATCAGTGGCACAGATTCTAGGCTAGAGAATTCCTGGCTCAAAACTATTTATATATCACATTTTATATTAAATACCTTTAAAGATGTTTTATTACAGTTTAGTTTTCACCAAATAAAACGCCAAAATTGACAAATAGCAATCATAGAGGACTTTGTATAGGCTGAAAACGTAGAAAGAGTATAGTAATAGAAGCGCTATGAGCGTATATCTAAGGGATAGCAATAGTTTATGATGTTGTTTATGGAAATGCCAGTTGAAAGATTTAAACATATTGATGGGGTAAAAAGCAGCACCAGATTTAATTATATTATGATAAACATTAATACCGGCCCGACCTATAACCTATCATCACATACTCAAGTTGTTGCCAATCTACAATCACTATAAAACCTAAGTTATTGGTTTTGGATTTTTATGATTGTTTATAGAATTTAAACTAAAGTTGTAAATATAATTTTACAACCGAAGATATGTTTTTCTTTTGGCTTTGCTATCATAGTCTAAATATGGGAAATTATTACAATCACGTCATCTAAACAACACCCAGTAAACTGGAAGTATAGAACTTAGAGGAATAAATAGTGTTGGAATTGGGTCCGTTCTAAAATAAGTTAGGTACATTACTTATGTGTTGTCTTGCGAAAGCAATGAGATTCAAAATGTTCGGAGCATATTCGAGCATTCCTTTTTTTTGCCTCCGGTAAGCAAAATCCATATAATTATCTGGTATAAATTATTTTTTTAACTGGCAACATTGAAATAACGTAATTTTTATGTACATAATATTATATTAAGGTAAGTACGAAAGTTATGACAGAATTTTTTATGTTGCACCATTGTATTATTACTAAAATTTGCGTATTCTCGAATAACCATAAATTTCTAGGCAACATGCGAGTGAGAAATGCAGTTAATCTTTACTTACCTTGTTGCCTAAGCTTCTAGTAATGATGATGATTTTGACAGATTTTGACTGTTTCAGCACAGTCATGACTTAATTTACTATAATAAATAATAATACTTCAACACTTTTTATACTTGTTTTAAAAAGTCAAAATGTAGGGAGTCAAAACATTAAAATGTAAACCATTGTAAGTAATCTAAACAACGGTTTAAATGTATTTTTAATGCTACAGTAAACTTGGACTGGAACAATAAAAATGGTTTAAAAATAAAAATAAATTCAAATCTGTTATTTTCCGTAGGATAAACTAAAACTTGTCGAATATATTATCGGATATGGTTTTCGTGAGATAAATAAATAAATTAGTATTTTTATGGGAACACTACTTTCTGGGTAATAGTTTACTAAATAGTTTCTAACTCGATGAAAAGCCTAATAATTAATGAAGATGCATGAAAATATTGGGGTCACGTGTAAGCCAAGACTATCTTCTCTAGTCGGTTTATAAGAGAAAAGAATGGCAACATTCACATAGATTAAGTAGGGTAGGGGAACCGGTCCACCGGCCGGCACCTATCCATCGGCCATTCCTGATCCTCTTGCAGTATTATTTAGATATTAGCTACTTACTATTGCAATATAGGAACGAAAGTCTTGTAAATACTCTTTGATTGAATCGCCTGATACCCTAAAACATTATTCGGTTGGGTTACTATAGCAAACGATTTTTAAAGAATTGTTTAATTTCACGTTAGCAGGTGAGAAAGAGTTAAGCACGCAAATACAAAAAAAAAATAGTGACTCGCCTCTCGTTCAACCGTAAGTTTTTTACTGTTGTATAACAGTAAAAAACTAAGTAAATGTTGATTGTTGAGATGTTGAGTTTCGGTAGTGGGGTCTCTATCAAACCCGAGCCTGACATCACCCAACTACTCCCCGACGGTTGGGTATGCCTAAAAGCATTCACCCCATGACAAAAAAAAAGTATAAGATAGATATGATTGTACAGTTTCACTTAGACGGATAAAAATAATTTATAGTGAATTATAGCTGATAGGCTAGCCCATATCACCTAATAGTAAATTATGACGCGAGCGAAGATGTTGTTCAGGCCACCCTAGAATTACTAGTATTACTATTAAAGTGTAACAAATTAAATCAAACATTAAAGTATAGTTTTATGTATGTACTGCCAAAACTATGAGGATGTTGGAATAAATGTGTGTTGGGCTAGTAGGATATTTTAAATGGATACATACATAAATATTACACATAAAAATGATTTTTTAAAATTTATTGTATGGATACATTAATTTTAAATCAATATTAAATGTTCCGACCGAAAACTGGGTACTGCTGACCGAAAACTAAAAAAAATGGCCGAAAACCGGCGATTTCGCTATATTTGGATTTATATATTTTTCTATAAATAAGGAAGCACTTGACTTTCTATAAAATATTAAATACGTAAACTACATTATATTGGGTACATATATCAATAAACAGCGCAGGGCTCAATCTGTATAATTTTTTCTAGCGTCTTAAGGTTGAATGTGCCACTAAATGGCCGAAAACTGAGTATTCTACCCTACGCATCTTGCATCTGTTGGGAGCCAGGGACCAGAGCCAGGGCTCCCAACAGATAAAGGGGTAGGTATACGCGAAAAGGATAAACAATATTGATATCTGTCTCGCTCGTTATTATTGCGGTTATGGTATGTGCATCCTTCTCTAATAATTAGTACAATTCATTACGCCGATTCTATTACTATACTCTTTCTACGGCTAAAAAATAATTCAAACCTCTTTTGGAATGAATCATTAGCTCTTAGAAAGAAGGTACAATTAATTTGATTTACGCCGGATGACGTCACTTTCGTAATCCTATCGAGTTCACGTTAGTCAAGAAACGGTGCGTTGTGCTGTCAACCATCACCTCCTGCGTAAACGTACTGTAAACTCGATACGTTTACGTTACGTCCTATCGAAATGTTCGTGCTTGGGCTACAGTAGCCCTAGCACGAATAACTGGCGAAAACGTAACGGTTTCGTTAACGTATCGAAACGTCACCATTTTGTATAGGATTGGATCAGCGCCCCTACAGTGCGTAAAAGGAACTAAATTTTGGCAGATTGAAAGGTTTTGACATTTAACGTGAACGTTTCGTCACGTAAAAAGTTTCGTACAAAATCGCGAGCACGAACCTAACTTTAACGAAAATAAGACCCCAAAATTTGACAAATAACAATCATAGAGGACTTTGTATAGGCTGCAAAATTATTCAAACCTCTTTTGGAATGAATGATTAGCTCTTGGAAAGAAGGTATAATTATTTGATTTACGCTGGATGACGTCACTTTTGTAATCCTATCGAGTTCATGTTATCCCACAAACGATGCGTTGTGCTGTCAACCATCGCTTCCTGCGTAAACGTACTGTAAACTCGATACGTTTACGTTACGAACTATCGAAATATTCGTGCTTGGGCTACAGAGCCGTTTGTGGCTATGCAATAGAAAAAGAGACGTCTAGTAGGTGAATGTAAATATTAGATACTCCATGATTTGCGAGCTTTACTACTTCGTGGTTTTTATTCTATGGTACAAGCATAGGCTTTAGGTAGTAGGACTGGTTGATATACAATATAAATAGGTAGTATAGTAAGATTTCGTCCCCCGCGATAATCATTGTCATTCTAATCCGTTTCAGGCATCATAAACGTCTCAGGGGTACCAACTTTCGCCTTAATGTTATGTACAAGTAGGTAGGTATACACATAGAAGAAACAAATGGATATTTGCAAGATAGGATATTCGCGATGATTAAATACTTATCTACTGACTTAGTGTTACTCAGAGCTACAATACACGTATTATGGCATTGTTTAATCTTTGAATCGTGGCGAGACAAGTGACAAAACAGACAACTTTAAATAAGTACTGGCTAAGCCCACTTTCTAGCCGGCCAGTCTTCTCATCGAGCCAAGAAAAGAAGTGCTGGGCGTCAGCTGATTTGTCAGATCGCGACCCGCCCAGCCAAGTCTCCGCCCATTGCGACTGGGCGGCTTTGTCATTTGATTTTGAAGTCAGTGTGCGCTAGACCTTAGGACAGAACGCACAGTTACATTGATATTGTGAATTTTCAGTGTCGTGCGTCTATTTGCGGGACTTTTGAGGTAAGCTTTATTTTCTTGTTTTAAATAAGAAGTTTGAAATTGAAATAGAAGCATTGGCTACAATATTAATACAAAAATGTTCTAGATGTGATTCTTGTGTGAAAAAATAACTTTTAATTACTTATAACAAAATTTTAAACTTGATTTGGAATCCTACATGTGCTTGAGTAAAAGTAATTTTTAACTGCGATGCATAATTGACCGTGTATTCTCATAAATCACAGGAGTGAACGTTAGTTTATTTATTATACATCTACCGTGATTAATAGTAAGTAAATTTATTCAGTGATTAATACAAACGTAATTTCGTTGTATTTTAAATAGGAACCAAGTTTTCAAACGAAGCGAAATTTTGCATGCATGACTTTGAGCCTAATACCTATGCTTTTGGTTTGCCAGTTTTTTGTTTTACTAGGTATGTATTTACTTTTATATCTAAATCTGAAAATAAATATCCCTTTATAATAGGATTATTGCTAATATTTTACGGAAAACTGGCAAACCATAAGTATTTATCTTAAAGACATGCATGCTTACTAAACTACATCGATGTTGAAATATGATGAAAATACGTTTGTTTTTAATTAATTTAATTGTAGTTTATTTAATTTAATTTTAAATGTTTATTTGTTTTTTTTTTATAAAGTGCCTCGTATACTAATACACCTCCCATATCTGTTAGCGAAAATAAACACAAGTTTTTTAACAATAATTTTGCCAAAGAGGCAGAATTAATTATCGCAAACATTTAATTTTTTTCAAATCGTGTCTTTGTATTTACACCGTCTAAGATCAATTTTTGGGAAGTTTTATAGATATCGAATTATCCACTTGAAATTAATGATAAGGAACCACTTGAAGTTAATGAAGATAGCAAATAATGCAAGAAAAGATAAAATATTTGCTTTTAAAAATCATTTAAAAATATTATCTAGCGACGACTTTGCCTAATTTTCCTGCCAAACTGATGTCATAAATCACAGTGATACGTGTCGTTCGCCGGAAGCATTTTCGGCGCATTGTCGTCCGTGCGCTCGAAGCCTCCTGTTGATGCTTCGTGTAGAATGGAAACGCTTCGAAAACTCTTCTGGTTGGGCTACACGGCATTTATGACGTCACGAGGCTTAGCAGTATAATGACACGGAATTATCACAACATATAAAAATATATATCACATATATATTATTATATGTTGATCTGAAATTTAAATTAAATTTTTGGTAAAAATATTTAGTATTGTTATATTATGAAAACTACTCAGCGTGTAATCAATCCCAGCGGTAATAAATGGACTGCCGTGCCGTGGGTCCATGGTTCTATCCCTCCCGCGTGCTTGAGCTTCATTGCATTGTGGAAGGGCATTTCGCGAATGCTCGCCTGGATACCTAATAGCGTCCAGAAGAAATCACCTAACGCCAAGCACCTGACAGTGTGTTCTGGCAGCAGTCCTCAAGCTCATTGGTGACGATGCGTTGGAGGCTAGACTCCAAAGCCTGGAGCATAGACGCAAAGTTGCCAGTTTATCGGTGTTTTACAGGCTTCACTTCGGAGAATGTGCGATCGATCTACATAACCTCATTCCATCTTCTCCTTTCTTTCATCGGACAACAAGACGCACTGGAACACGGCATCCATACATGGTCGATATCCCGAAAATACGCACAAAGCGTTTTAAATCCAGTTTTATAATGCGTACGGCCCAAGTATGGAACACCCTACCAGCGTCTTTATTTCCGGAAAGATATAATCTGGAAGTCTTCAAGTACAGGGTAAATAGGTATCTGGTATGCAAGCATGTTCCACCGTCGACTGCGTCATCACTTTCCATCAGGTGAGACAGCGGTCAAATGCTTGCTTATCTAATTACAACAAAAAAAAAGTCCTTAAGAGCCAGTAAAATTACAGGCACGTTGGGACTTAACAACTGTAAGTCTCAGAGTGATGGGCGCAGTGCAGAGCGTCTGTTATAGGCAGAGGTTACAGCTTAACTTCAGCTGAGTCTAGGCTCATCTGAAGACTAGACTCTAGAGCTTGTTCCGCCATAAACATAGTAAAACGTCATATTTCCGATTCTCACTCAGAAACTCCATTCACATTTTCTCACAACATATTTGCACATGGTCTTTGATGCTGCGTTCAGAAGCGTGCAGCGCATAATGGCAAGCTGCCTATTCATATCATATACTCAAGTCTACTGTCTCTTGGGGCTGTGAAAAATCAAACTTCTAAGCCAACGCAATCAAAAGATCAGCCAGTGTCCACACTCGTAAGGGAATCAAAACCAAGGTACTTCCCGTGAAGTCAGAATCTTGAAATGTGGTACGAAGCAATGTCTTCAAGCCCAGATAAAAGAAAAATTGCGAAAAGTATACATTTTCAGTAACATTATAAAAAAAAAATTAAAATGTTAAGGATTTCATTTGGCAATAAATAGTTTTTTTTTTTTTATTTATTGTTCAAAATTTTTACATGACAGACATTTTACTTAAAATTAGAGACTGCGGAAGCCTGACGGGCAGTAAAGTACTGTACATTACTGCAGCGGCCAGCAAAGGAGGCATTGATGGACGAACGTGTAAATGTGGGCCGAGGCTAAGCCGAGGCACACATACGTAAGTCCATCGACGCCTAGTTGTGGCCAAGGCTTGTATAGTGCTTTTTTGCAAATGCAAGTGCAAATAATGCGCGGAAATTAAAACAAAGTTAGTACCTAGGCAGAATTTTTTACAATTTTCAATAAACAGTTCTATTTGCAAGCCAGATCGAAATTTATATAAAACCTTTGATAAGTTACCTCCTTGGTTGCCATGCTTCGAAGTAAAAGATCGTTCCATTTTTAAATTACACGACAGATATGAGTTTACTATGCAATTTATTTGGCCGCTAGACACGACAGATATAGATTTTCATAATTTTTTGCCGGCGCTGCACGCATGTATTTGACCAGTACAGCAATTTCGATTCGATACTATAACCACCGTGCTATGACTTTTTTACGGAACTCTCGGTGCGCGAATCCGGCTCGCACTTGATCGGTTTTTTTTCATAGGATACGATTCTTTTCGCAAATTATTCGCGCAATGGCACAGACTGCCTTTTACCGGCGATATAATAACATTTCGAGAACGCAGCGAAGAGCGCCGCGAACGGGGAGGGGAAATGCTCAATTAAATTATTAAGTGACAGCTGCGGTGAGCTGTGGTGGTTTAGTGGTATATAGAGCTTTGTAACGCGGTTCGATTACGCGCTAAGAATATCATAACAGCTTTTCATGTGTTAATAGTTAATTAGTCTGGTAGAATAGTAAATCATTATATAGAATCGGATTTGATTTATTATTTACATTCAAGAAGGTTTCAGGTGATTCATATTAAACTATTTGGTACTTTTAGTTTTAGGTTAAATGTATGTATAATTGATTGACGCATTGTAATTCAATTAGTCTGTGTTCGTTAGTGGAGTTGAACGAATAATATCATTGACGTACAACTCAAATTATTTTAGTCCTATACATTCCTAGAATTTTTCAACTTATGTAGTGGGTACCTACATATTCTGTAAAAAAATCCCTACGTTTCTGTCATTCTGTCCCTTTGTGCTACCTATTACGGTACCAAAAATACAGTTGAAGTTAGGACGGATGACGGATGGACGTCGTGCAGCCGAGGCTTTTATTAGGGTCCTGTGCTTCTACAATATATCATTTCAAGTTTGTAACAAATCCCGTTTACGCGCAAGAGCGCTCTTCGTGTAGGAAACCCTAAAAATTAACAGTGTAAATGAACTGATAGCTGCAACAAGCTCAATCGTGTTTATGTTCTGAAATGGACTTCCAGTGCCAGTTCTGGCTCCATCACTACATAACAATCGGCCGTCATCAGAACTTCACACATTTGTCAAATTTAATGCTCAACATACAACCTCAATTGGTGTCCAAATTTTAAGTGCCTAAGATTCAATATATAAATGTCCTGGACGTTACATAAAATCCTATGTGTATACTGGATTTAAGAGTAGGTATATATGTACGTCATAAAAGCGTGGACTATATTAGACATTACATCCTACAATTTTACTTACGTAGCAGTATTATATGGTCTATGCTGTAACGAAAGAACTCCAAATACTCCAAACCTGTTAACAGTAACATGGGCTCAATATTGGATTGCAATATTTCGTTGAAACATATAATTGATAAGTTGAAAATTTCGCGAGAGTGAAGCTACTGTTCCAAATGAAACTCGATTCTTTTTCGATTTTCCGTAGAGTGGCGGGAACTTTTCATTTTTCCGCGGCAACAATGGACGTCGTCTCTCGTTTCACAATTAGGCTCTGCATATTTCAGAACATTTCGTTTGCTACAGGGATATTATAGGTTGTTTTGGAATATTCGCCTCAGCAACTTAGGGAAACATAATTTTTAAGCGTGGGTAACTGAATGCATCAATAATTAAACAACTTTAAACAGTGTAAATCGCGTATATTTATCATTATTTTTGTCCCGAGCGACGTTTCAAACACTTTGTGGGTCGTGTTACAGAGTGACTATCGGTTTGAAACGCTTTTAAAGTTGTTTAATTACTGTGTAATAATCAAGGAAGCATGTTATACAAAACTAGCTTCCGGACGCAGCTCCGCTCGCGCGTATGTCAGTTATCGCGCATTAACCTCCTCCTGTCCTGGGTCTCAAACTATTTCCATACCAAATTTCATCCAAATCGGTCCAGTAGTTTTTAAGTTTATTCGTTGCAAACAAAAATACAATAATCCAAATATACAAATCTTTCCTCTTTATTTAGATTTTTATTTTAGATGAATTAGTGTAGATGTAGATAATGAAATTCAAGCAGAGGAAATAACAAACGCTAAAAATTAGTCCAGCCAATATGCAAATGCGGCCCAGGAGCAAAATGCTAATTTCCGTGGGAGAGCCGTCAAAGTTTTTAATCTCATGTGACGTCACCAACCCCCTCCCCATCCCGTCGCCGCTGCTGTTGTCAGAGGGATGATTGAAAGCTTCGCCTCATTTGTATCTTTATTACTTTTTAATTCTTTTTCTCATCTTCACGAGTGGCTTTTTAAAAATGTTTTGCAAAAGGTAATACGCTGTCTGCTTGCCAAACTTCTAATAGCTAATAAAAATAAATTAATGCAATGAAGGCTTGCAGTACCATGTAATATATTGTGAAGTTCGTAGAATCAAAGCTGATCTACTATAGATATTTTGAAGCGCTCGTAGCGAAGTTTGCTTAGCCATTCTAAGCCGATCAGCAAATGTAAGCAACGTCCGCCTCGGTCATGACTTGGATGGGTGACCGCTGGTGACATTACTACTGAGCGCTTCCGTGCTTCGGAGGGCACGTTAAGCCGTCGGTCCCGGTTGTTGTCTAAGGATGGCAGTCGTTATAGCATGGTGGTAGGGTATTTTGCGAAAGCCCGCCTGGCTAGCTACTCAAGTAGAAAATGTGTCGCCAAGCACCTAACGGTGGTTCCGGCAGCTGTCCTTAAGAGCCAGTAATTCTAGGTTAGCCTGAACAACATCTTCGACCGCATCATCATTTACCATCAGGTGAGATAGTGGTCAAAGGCTAACCTATTAGGAATAAAAAAAAATATCAAAAACAATTCAATGAATTGTTTTGTATGGGAATTTTTATTTTGATATTAATGGATAAAATTATTAATGAATCGAAAAACTGGCAAACTAGAAGCATAGATATCAGGCTCAGCAATATGCATACAAAATTTCACCGAGTTTGAACTTTAAACACTTTAAAAAAAAAGTCGAAGCTAAGTTTGTATTGAAAGCGATTCATACTCTCTAGACTTAGTTCAACGACTTGGCCTTGCTTCTGTAGTGTCACAAAGCTCATATAGCTTGAAAGAAGAAGCCATTCTACATACATATCTTTTAAATTCTGACTTGCACTTTTTTTCTTCATTACCTTCCATAAAGAAATAAGCTTTTTTAGGCCATAGATGGCAAACAAACAAACGGGCCACCTAATGAAATGTTATCAATAAATGTTGCTCCATGAATGGATTGGTAAATAATAGTAGAACATAGATGGGGAGGACTGGACTATCACCCTTGCCACGTCGTCGTCTATACCTACTACTTATACAAATACGTGCGTGGCTCACCTTTCAGGATTCTGTTGACTCTGTCTCTTGGGTTCTGAAGACCCCTCATTTTCCAAATCGCTTCATTAGTTTTTAAGTTTATTCGTTACATACAAACATATCAATCTTTCCTCTTTATAATACTAGTGTAGGTTAAATCTGTTTTTAAGAAAGTTTCATCTATCTATAAAGAGGAGGGATTTGTATTTTTGTATGCAACGAATAAGCTCTAAAACTACTGAACCGATTTGTATGAAATTTGGTATGAAAACAGTTTGAAACTCAGGGAAGGGTAGAGGATAGTTTTTATCCAACTGCCCAAAAAGAGGTTTATGGTTTTGCGCGATAACTGACACAAGCGCGGGCGGAGCTGCGGACGGAGAACTAGTTTGTTATAAAAGATAAAAAAAAGGTTATACTTAAATTGAAATCTTATATACATCTAAATATTAGTTACAAGCACTAAGAAATCATATTGTTATTTTTTTATCCCGCTGCGCTGGTAAAAAAATTAACGTATTAACAAAATACTACGAACTTATACGTTATTATTATATTCATATATGTACGTACATACTGAATTTATAGTAACGTAATATAATCTTCTCTTTATTAAAAATCGTATTCCATTCAAATGAATTGAAATTCGTGTACCAAAAACTGTGTAATCCTTTTATCAGTGTAACGGATCGAATGCAAAGGAGCGAATGCACGCACAGCAGCTTCAACTCCCCTCGTCGGTTATTCAACGCGACCCTGATATGTCAATCATTTCGGAATGGCACAACCGAACCTATTTGTATATGTACTTGTGCATCCATAGATGCTTTTATGGCCAATATTCGTTTTGTCTCGTTAGTGAAGTGGAGTAAAAAACACTTGAATTTTGAGGGCTTGGGTTCAAACTAGGGTCGGACTCCAATTTATAGTAATAGGCCCTATTACGTGGAGCGAAACACTTATGACAAAGCTCAAGAAACCTACAACATGATCGAGAATAATATCTGTGTGCAGCACAACAGGATAATAGGAGTAGGGGATACACATAGAGTAATAGTAAAATGAACGAAGAGCCACATGCACAGGTGACAACAAGACAGACTTACTTACTAAAAAAGGGACCAAAAGCAGACCAGTGAAGACGTAATGGCACTCTGCAAACCAACCGCCACAGAAAAAGAACATTAAAAATTAAGAGAACAGACTGCAGCCAGGCAAAAATCGTATTCCCCGTCCTCAACATAAAAATCTTATACAACTTGTTAAAATAGATACCTACGTCTTATGGTTGCTATAAATACTGACCATTGCAATTTAAACTATCACCAGGACGATACCGGGGCTATTGTTAGTGCAGAAGTTGTATGCTGGGGAATGAAACTGTGGAGAATGTGCTATTGCAATGCAAGGCCATAGAAGAACCAATTGGACCAATTGTGCCAATGACTTCGAGCTACACTTCGATACATCACGATGTTAGCATGGCTAAGGTACCTGGCGGGGGAAATGCATAATACACCCCATGCGTCACGTCAGTGCAGGAATTATTGCCCCTCACAGAATAAGAACATATGGTAAAACGCGTCAGCTTAGACACTTCTACGTACTTTTTCGGGTATATCTGTAGACGTAATGATAAAATGTTGTTCAACGTACCTACTCGTATGCTTGTTCAATGTTACAAAATATCAGCGCCTTTTTAGCGCTGTTCCATCCAATGGTTAGTCGTTTTTTCAAGAAAAGTAGAGAATAGCTGCAAGAACATTTTACTTTGGTAAGTATTCTATTATTAACTAAATATTTATTTAAAATCTCTCGTATGGTAGTATGCTCGATCTTGCGCATGCCTGCCACCTTCAGAGACACCTGCGTAGAAAATCTGTCGCTCAATCTTTTCATCTGCCCTTGAAAGTTTCTTTCCATTTTAGGTTAATATTTATAATACACAAAAAAATAGACCTAAGCTTGGTGAATTATGTTATTGAATAGCAACAAAGTGCTTGTTTTTTTGTTAAATGGGCCTGGGGTGAATGTGCCAATTCTGATATTTTCCGTCGCCTCGCAATAATGCCGTGACGAATTTCGCTCGTTACAGAAATTATCACCTTCTGTGACATTTAGCGGTCATTATTTTTGTCCCCTCAGCTATACATTAGTAACGAGTTTGGGCAAATCAGGTCCTGAGAGAGTTATTTCTATTTCCCGGATGAAATCACATTATTTCAATAAAAATTTTTTTTATAAATGATTTAGTCTGCATGAAAATCCGTTCAATCACGCTCCCTCGTGATTTTCGTACCTACTCAGTAAATTGAGATAAAAAGTAGCCTTTGCGATGAAAAGTTGCCTACGTCCAATTGTAGTACCTAAATATGTTAATAAAGTTGCCCAAGTCTAAATTTATTCTAAGTTTCTCATAGAATGTCGACTACCAGATCCATAAAAAAAGCCCTTTACTTTAACTAAAAGATGTTTAAGGTCTTTCAAATCAGGTTAACGTCAAATTTGTTCGTCAATTTCTTATAATCTTTACAAATTTTAGAACATAAAATGAGTTTTAAAATTTAATGTTTTATTAAACGGGAATTTGGTTATCGCTTCACATAAAACCAGTTGGCCTGCGCGTAAAAATGGAAAACTAGAAGCATAGATATTAGGCTCAAGGACATGCAAGCTAAATTTCACCGAGCTTGAACATATGGTATTTAAAATATGACGAAACTACGTTAGTATGGAAGCGCCACATAATTAAAAGTGCCAGAAGGATTACTCCGCCAAGCTATTGCAATAAATAAGCGACTCTAGCTAACGTAGCAATAAAGTGCATTACAGCTCGCAAAGCGCAGAATACCTAATATTTATATTTACCTACAAGGCGTCTCTCTTCCTATCGTATTACCACGCCTAGCTCTGATCTCTTCTGATGAGGCACGTGCCGAAGAATAATCCCGTCCGGACGGATATGCCTATGTACCTGTAGCTTTGTGCCTAAATTGCGGAGTGAGCCAGGCGTACTACGAACTACGATAATCGTTTACATTATAAGTTAACATAACACATTGCATAAACAATTAACCTCTAGATCCTTTTTACATCTTGTTTGTTAGACTGTATGAGACGGCTGTTTCCTCACAATAGCAGCGTCACCAGAGCGTGACGAATGTCGTTCGTTACCGAAATTATCACGTCTACGACATTTAGCGGATATATTTCCCCTGTGGTCTATGGTTTAGTGGGTGTGTTATGTACCAATTATGGACGTCTCTGCAAGCATTGTCGTGGATGGAAAGATCTATGGTGTTATTTTTGAAAGGTATATGATTTGATGTAATTTTTATACTTGATGTTTTTGTTTGGTTATGTATTGAAATGATGAGTAGGACAAGTCGCCTGCCGACGAAGCGTTATGGCTGTTACAGTTGCAGTGTTCTCGTCCCACTTGACACTGCACTGCGCTCGGCACTCTAACATGTTAGTTCTTACACATAATAGGCAATAATCGATCCATAAAAATCTTAATATTATATCTTTATGTATTTTTACAAGCCTTATACTTTAAGATTAGATTTCACATTAGTAAAAGTAAGCTAAAGACAGTGATAAATATACATGATTGTGAGTCTTTCAATCGATGTTTATGACATAATCTTATCAAGATCGTCAGCAGTAATTCCGAGAATGCCATTTTCTTCTTTACTGGTTGACCGTCAGAGATGAAAGTAGAGCCAGTTTATATTCTAGGTTATGCCTTTACCCTTCAATGGCAAATGATAATGCATAATTTACCAGTAGCTGCAATGGTGGTCAAAGGATAACCAAAACGCATCATGTCATGGTACCGACTTCAACAAGTTATTTCACACTTTGAGTATTGAAGTCGGTTCCTTTTTTTCGTAAAAATATTTTTGACTTTCATGTCGAGATATGTTATGTAACATTGATCTTAAAAATTTTGACACTACCTCTTACACTATAACAAGGGTCGTCCCTACACTTAATATGAGGTTACGAACTAATATCATTATTACTAGGAGGGCTGCAATCGCTCACCCCTGCTTTTTAGCAGCTTTTGTTCTTTACGAGTACAACCGATAATTTTATTGAATAAAACGTGTTCGATTCGTGCTAACAATGTATTCACTCGCCGAGAACAGACTCGCAGTGTTTTAGTCATTGTATTGTGTGGAGTGAAGTTGTGTCAAATTTAAAAGCAGTAGAGTGTGACAGATGTAGCGGTTTCCAATTTTTTAAGTGTTGAAAGGGTGTCAAGGGAATGGGTTTAGTAGAACTGCGTCAATTCTAATTTTTCATTTAAGTGTTTGACGATGAAAAGATTTCTAACGGTACTATGATTTTTATGATTGAATCATATACCTAAATCCTCCAGTAAGGGAATTTTAAAGCGTGACCACTGTCAACCCTGTGAAAATTTTTATGGTTTTGGGGTTATGTACCCAATGAGTAAAACGGAGTCCTATTTAGGTAAGTAAGTCTCAAAAAGGCAAATATTGAACACGTTTTTAAAAAAAGTGAGTATGCATATAATATGATATAATATCTTAGTTGAGAGGATATGACAAATACTATGCCTGACCCGAAAACACGAATCCATATATTTCACTCGACAGAAAAAAGAAACCGGCCAAGTGCGAGTCGGACTCGCGCATCGAGGGTTCCGTACAAATCTGGTGCATGGCGGTCATTTTGCGAATGCCCGCCTGGCTAGCTACCACCCTCAAGTTGAAAAATCTGTCGGAACGGTGTGTTCCGGCAGCTGTCCTTGAGAGCCAGTAATTCTAGGTTAGCCTGAACAACATCTTTGACCTCATCATCACTTACTATCAGGTGAGATAGTGATCAAAAGCTAACCTATCAGGTATAAAAAAACTGTTGGTATATAATAAAAAGTTATGGTATTTAAATGAAAAACGGGTGTTTGAGCGTGAACTTACTATGAGTCGATATCGCTATTGCAATGTGCTCAAACACCCGTGTTTTTCATATATTAGATATAAATATGAGCGTAAGTTTTTATAATATAAAGATATGGTATTGTTATTGCTAATTGAAATCCATAACATTTTCAAATCATTAAAAAATATATTTATTATATGATGTTACTAAAATTTATGCTTTACGCATTTTTTTTTATCGTTTTAGCTTTATGACGTTGCTTCGTACCAAATTCTGAGTTGACGGGAAGTACCCTGTAGGTTTGATTCCTTTGCCAGTATCGAAAAGTTGCAGCATAAACGGCTGTATCTTTGATTGCGTTGGCTTAGAAATTTGATTTTTTTACAGCTCCTAGGGACACTAGATTTGAGTATTTGATAGGAATTTCAGCTTCATACTTCCACGTGTTCCTGAGAAGAGTGACTTGACAGACAGACAGACACACGGACAACAAAGTGGGCTATAAGGGTTCCGTTTTTTCCTTTTGAGGTAAGGAACCCTGAAAACATGTATACAGCGCTAAAATTTGGCTAATCAATGTTTTGTATCTATATAATAAATCGTATCAATAAAAATTTTGTTTATAATTATTAGGTAGTAACCATGTCATACAGTACCTATGAAATTTTTTTAAAATTTTCTAAAGTTCACTTTTAAATGAATAAATTCATTTAAAAAAAATCACTCACACTTTTTGCATATTCCATAGTTCGGTTTCGCTCCTTCGCATGCGAAACGAGGTCTCTCCGTCCTTTGCTCTCGGTCTCATATATTTTCAAAGACCACTTCATCATATCGAGACTCCGCTGTCTGTCCTTCTTTTTGAATATTAAGTACCTTCTGTAGAACTTACACTGCAATCACAAAGACGTCTGCTTGGAGATTAAGGAAACCTCTCCCCCTGAATAATATTAATGAAACTTTGTTTATGATTCAATGACGCATTATACAAAAAAAAAAACAAAAATAATTGAATATATTAGGTGACAATTTCCAACCAACGCCCGAACGTTGAAAGTATCGAAGGCAGGCGATCTGCCAGACTCCTTACAATGGCGTTTTTAACTTTTTACACTCTGTACACGAATGACGCTATCCTGTTACGCTGGATTGCGTTGAAAGTATCGAAGTATGGTCAAAAAACATTCTAGACGCGCTACAGCTCTGAGATAGCCCAGCAACTCTGCCTACCTATAGATGTATATTGCTTGATGTGTATTGCTGATGATCCGACGTATATTGCTGATGATGTGTATTGCTGTGGGGAGCTGCAGCTGAGATAGAGACAATCTTTATCTTACAAAAGCGTGCAATTCGAGCCATATATGAAATGGATCCTAGGGAATCTCTACGGGATCTTTTTAAAGAAATTGATATATTAACTTTACCGAGTCTGTATATTTTTGAAAATATTATGTATGTTCGGAAAAATTTGAATAAATTTAAATTAAACAGTGACAACCATCATTACAACACTAGGAACAAATATAAATTAACGGTACCATGTTTTAGATTAGCAAAGACAAATAAAAGGTCCTTTTTAGGTAATTGTGTGCGGTTTTATAATAAAATTCCCGAACATATTACAATGCTCACAGAAGGAAAATTCAAATTGCACGTGAAAAATATTTTGATGAAGAAATCCTACTACACAGTTTGTGATTACTTAAACGACAAAAATGCTTGGAAAATTCCACCTCTGCCAAGCCATCACATGTCTCCTACGTAATTTAAACAAATATTGTAATAATTGTATTATATTGTTTATAACACATTGTAAAAAGACGTTTAAAAGAATGGCCCCGAGTTTCTTGCCCGTTCTTCTCGCAGTGGCTCTATAAACTTTTTTTGCTGAACGTGGCAGTACAATGTAGAATATTTCAATATTAAAATTTGTAATTGACCTTCATAAGAGCGTCGTAGACGCCTAAATTGAATAAATGATTTTGAATTTGAATTTGAATTTGATGTTATAAATTTATGATATTTCGCTCTGATGGAGTTGTGTGACTTCAGTGTGTATTCGGTCCAAAGTTACAGGTATAAAAGGTTTAACAGTAAGATTTAAATAACGTGATTTTTACGTCAGGCACATCGTTGTAAAATTTTCTTGCAATCATATTTCCCACCACGCACAAAGCGCGTCTCTGACGCTCTATGTCATTAATGTCCTATAAGTTTGAAGTTACGATGTGGCCAAGGTACTTAAACACTCTACAGTCTTTACTAACTAATGGTGCAGGTATTGGTTCAACGGTAGATGTCATGGCTTTGTTATGGCGGCTGATGATAATGATTATATTTAAAGAAATTACGTGTAAGTTTCATCAAAATATAAGAGAAATTATTTCTAAATATAAGTACAGTATCGGTTAAAGCTATAATCAAAAGGCTGTTTGAAAACAATCAGGTAATAACGAAAGATATCCGGGGAAGATGCATTAATTAGCATGGCGACGTTAAGATTTCTCTCGAATATATTATTTTCCCCTCCGCGATTCAATGAAATGTCGCTTTGGACATTTAAATATTTGATTTCTAGGTGACTCTTAAGTTGTGACAAGTATAAATGACAAATGGTTGTTTGAGTATTATTTAGTGCTGTAAGAATGGTAGTGTATTCTTGTAGAAAGTGATGAGCTATGTGGAGCTATGTGATAACATTATCATCAACAGATATAATCGTCCACTCTTGATACTGTGCAGACGTTTTGGTGATTGCAGTGTAAAATTGTAGTTCTTTGTTACGGGCTGCTGCTCTCCTTCTAAGGTAAAATTATTCCATCCGTCGCCTCTTCTGAAATCAAAATAAGCTTGTTTTCCAACAAAAAAAGCTAGGCGCTTTATTATGTAGGGAATTGCGATAGGAGGCGAACATATTTTATCGTTGCAATACTTTTGAATTTAATAACTGAAATTGATATCCGTCCAAATCTGAAGCTACAACATATTAATATACAACAAAAATAATATAAACATATTTCGTTTTAAATAAAGAATATCACATAAAATTTCATTTTTATACTTGAATTTTATACTAACTTTTATTTTCTTTTTATAATAATATGTGCATATATTTGCAAAAAATATTCCAAGTTTGCAAATTAGAGGCGGAAAACAACAAATAAATGTCATGGTTTATATGTATTGCTGTACCAATAAAAAAATACACATTTGAACACAAACGTTACTTTTTTTTCTCCTTCGGTATGCCTTTATTAAACAAAATACTATAAACTATATACAACACTACAGTTACTTCAATAAAAGCACTTAGACAACCTATAAGTCATAGCGGACTCAAGCAGTCCAAATGCTCTCTCTCCAATCTCTCTCTCCAAAGGTTACATGAATAAAATAATATACCTACGTTGGCCTATTTCCTTTATCTCACCTCATTTACATTTAAAAGACGAAAAAAAAACTCTAACAATCAAGTAGATTTTATTCAATGATACAATATTGACTATTCAATGATACCATCAACCCGTTTCTCCTCAGTCAGTACGGGCTCATATAGCCGAGGATGGTATACAGGCGTAAACTAGAACTGCTAAACAGTACTGAATCTCAAGGACAGCTGCCTAAGCACACCGTTAGATACATACAAAACAACACACTTTCTATACCTGAGGGTTGTAGCTAGCCAGATCATTTGCAGAAAGACCTACCACTACCACCTTGGAAAAAACTAGTGACTTGGTGTTCCAAACCTGAATCCAAAGCAAAAAAATAAGTTCCTAATAGATATGTCCATTACGAAGTTATCAGTAAATCTATGGTAAATCTTAACAGATTTTTAATACCGGCAAAAATTAATCACTCCGGGATTACAAGTACAAAACGGCGACGGGGAGCCCCACAATAAAAACGAACCGGTACTCTGCAAACAAGCACTCAATCCCTAAATCGTCAGATCACAAAAGAAGCCATTAGTAGCAAACTCGCGGGTGGTCAAAAGTGGAGTCTCCATGGAAATCAGAGGAAAAGGCGACTTTTGATTAATTAGCCCTATTCTTTCCAAGACGAGACGCAACGCGGGGCCCGCCATCTTTAAAACAATATGGCCGACAAAGCTGTTTTATTGGGACATATCCGGTAGCGGGGAAGGATTAATTTACGTTTATTAATTTGCTTGTTAAAAGTTTTGTAACTTTGGCGACTAAAAACGAATTGAGATATATAAGGAGAAACATATTATAATCATTTGAACGAATAATATGGTGTTGAATTGACCCCAGGCCGCTCTTTCTAAAAGGTCTAAAATAAGTGTGAAGTTGAAGCATCCTTTTTGATAATTCTATCGTTATTATCTATACTACCAAAAAAATAATTCTACATCTACAAGATGTGAGTAGTAATTTGCTTTTTTCTATTAATTTATTGTTAGTAGATAAACAGAAACAAAATTATAAAAACACCTCTAATTTAGGTAGGTACTCAGTCAGTTGGAACCATGCGATTTTTTATAATCATATTTTCAATTAATTGCATTTGTTTACTTATGAAATTTTAAGTTATACATGTTATGATTAGTATTTATGTATAAGATATTATAATATTTGTTCAACATTCCACCTGTACCCAAACCCTTTTTGTGCTTAACTGTCAAAGGACCTGTTCCAAAGATATTGCCTCAGCAAGTGCCGCAACTTTTGCATTTATTAATATTGCACAGATTTATGACAAGAACTTTTTAATATTTATGGCAGGGCAATAAATTCTTAGCGACGAGTTGCTGGGGGATAGGGTTGATTATTTTCTCGTTGGGGTGGGTTTTAGATTCAACAAGTATAAGGGATATTATGTTGTGATAATTTTGAACAAATGGATAATTTTATTTTATATATTCAAGTTTTTTTCAAGACATTATTCGAAACATAACGCAAAGTAGTAAGTTACGAATTTATTTATTTAACTACCTACCTTTCTATGTAAGTGAAATATTTTTTGTACAATTCTGGTAACTAATATTTTTTGGTCAAAAAATCGATACAGAACGGATAAGTTTGCAGGAGAAGTATATTTTACCTGGATTGTACTAATAATATAGAATCAGGCCAATATGTATAATACCCAGTGGTGCCGGGCTAGAATATCGTCCCCCAATTTCTACCTCCGGGTGTCGTAAGAGACGACTAAAAGTAAAATACTGGAAGATGCTCAACTTCCAGTATTTTACCTTTCGCACTTTCTGAGCAACTGTTATCTTAAACTGCGATTCCCAAGACTCTTGCTAAGCGTGAGGATTATGGCAAACCTCTCTAAATGGGGGCGGCTGAAGAATTTGTTAAGCAGTGGACAATCCAGCAGTACAGTATAATATGTTTAAGAATTCAAACTGGCTTTTGAGGACCAATAAAACAATATAACTCAACCCAATCATGAATGACATGACCCAGTTAAATAAGCCTTTCATCTTCTTAATTTAATTAAAGTTCTATTCCCACTACCTCTGAACATTAATCATACACAATATGTCATCATTCTACCCTCGGGCAAAGACGGAATAATGGGAGCTACGTCTTCAGCACCTGTGAAATGTCTTAGAGCGGTTACCTACATTAATATTCGAATGTCTGGTGGTGAGTGGCCAGTTGTCTTTCACATTGCGGTAGGATTCACGCAATCTTGAAGTATTCGAAGGCAAGACTTTTCAATCCTATTTTAATTATTTTTTTATATAGCAGTCTTTTATAATGTTATTATAATATATTAAAATAACATCAATAATAAAACATTCTATGAATTTCAAGATATTTATTGCTTGGGTAAATAATTTTGTTTCAAAACTCTTTTATAGTGATTCAGTTATATATTGTGCGCATATATCGTAATATTTCGATCGTTACGTTCGATCTTTGATTGATAGACTTCAATTGATAGTAGGTATCTTGTTATTGTGCTTACATTTTTTAGAATTTCTGTTATAGAAAACGGGACTATAACTAAGCCTTGGCAGTCCGTTTGTCCATCTTTCCGACTTATAAAGGGCTACGTCTTTAGAACGGTAATAGGTAGCTAGTTAAATTTGCACAGAATATGTGTGAGTATGACGGATTACCTAATCAGTACTATTAATATTATAAATGCGAAAGTAACTCTGTCTGTCTGTCTGTTACGCTTTCACACCAAAACTACTGGACCGATTTGAATGAAATTTGGTATGGAAATAGTTTGAGACCCGGGAAAAAACATAGGATAGTTTTTATCGAACTGCGCAAAAAGAGGTTAATGTTTTTGCGCGATAACCGACATACGCGCCCGGAAAGCTAATAAATAATAATAACAACAAAATATGAAAACAAAACGGGGGTCCCCATACAAGAAACGAGATTTCTTAACTTTTTTTTCTTTTTGCTTTCGTGAAAACAGTAATTTATACAAGCGTTAAACTTGCAATGAGTGTAGTCCATTATCTAACGTACAACAACAATTAATAAAAACTGGAAAAGTGCTGGTCCAAAAAATCAAAAATAACGATAATATTTTTGTACCTATTGTACATTGTTATTGCTTGGACAATATCCTCCATTTATATATATGTGAGAATAATATAATGAAATTATATTGTGAGAATAATATAATGAAATTATATTATTCTCACATGGTTCTTACTATCTTGGATGCCTAAGGATTATTTAAGGAAATATTGTATAATATTTAGTGTATAATATTTGTACCTATCTATCAAAAGAGAAAAACAACAATCAAATGCGAACAATCTGCTTTACTGTGAAAGACATTCTCCATCACATTATTAGCTGTGGACAAAGGGTGGTGCAGACAAGAGCTGAATTTAGGGTCGAAATTCACCTTAACTACAAGTCTACACATAAAAATAAAAAAAACAAAAATTTAGGTATGTAATGTAGTAACTCTTAGGGTCCCTGTAAACCCGTAGGTAAAAAGAGCACTATATGTATGATAGATACAAAATAACTGAATTATGCAAATACAAAGAGGTTCCTTATAATTAATATTTAATAACTTACAATTAAATTTGTCTATTTAATTACAACAATATCACCACGATCATAATAAACTTTAATTTGTATGACTTAACAAAATAATTAACATAGAACTAACTTTCACAACAAAATATTTCACGATTATGAACAAAATAGTACGTTTCCATTTTCTTTTATTGTACAATCAATTTCCCAAAACATTCATAAATTCACTGCGATTCACTTAGCTTTGATCACTGCTTTTAATAACATACAATTACGATACACTTCACATTTCTTGCATAGAACACTGCTGACGAACTAACGCCATGTAACAAGCACCCTGGAAGTGAACTAGTTCTCACAAACTCAGGGTATCCTAAAGTGTGGACTAAAGACCACCTCTAATCACAAAGATAATAATGTACAGATGTACATTACATACTCGCCGTCTAGACTGAAAACGTATTAAAAAGACTGACTCAATGGTGGTAATATAATCCTATTTATACAAAGCGTAATAGTTGTATTTGTGTAAATATATTTGAACAAATAAATATATTATTATTATTTACTAGCATTTACCCGCGGCTTCACACACGTGGGCTACCCCGCAGGAATCGTTAGCGGTTTTTGGTGTAGGAAGTTGACTTAAAATCGAATATTGGGCTAGAAATTACACAACAAGTACAATTGCCTCTTCGAGCGAAGCCTTCATGATGCTTTGTGTAGAACCACGGCGCGTCGAAGATTATTCCTGTTGGGCATATGACGTGACGTCGGCTTTACATGAATATTAGTCGGAAATGTCACTAGATTGTTTTATAAATCATTAATTTAACGTTTTCTTAAAATATTTTTGTTACATATGTTATTATTACTGATAATGTAACTTGGCAGGATAAAGACTAAGGGAATTAAATATAGACTTAATTACAAAACATAATAAAATATAATATTTCATACAATTGGGGTTTTTCTACATGCACCGGTGGGTACCAACCCCAAGATTACTCTTCAGATTAAGATTCACCGGAGACATTTGAGGATGAGATTTGAAAGGATATGTCCAGTCCCGACTATTGTTTGAACGTCAGCTAATTCCTTTAAAACGCCGGGATTCTATCTGCGCGATTATATTTTAGAAAGGGCTTATTCTGAATCATCTACTTCAGAGTTTTGGTTTTGTCGCAGATTTATTTCTTTGAGACAGTCTTAAGAATAGCATATTGTTCAACATACTGTAATGGATCAGCCCATGCTAAGTGACCTATTTACTTAATTTACTAATATTTTCTTAGACGAAGCTTCTGAAGTATCCGCTACCAAGGACTCGTTTGCTGAAAAGTAATCGTGCCCTATCTTTGTTCACCTATAACCAAAGATACCTTGCGTATTGTTGTCCATTTATTGGTAATTTTGAACCATAGACTTAGGATTTTTTCGTTGTAGGTACATCCTAAGCCTACGGGCTGAACGACAAGTTACATACCAAAACTTTAGGAGCTTCGTCAAAGGAAGTATTAGTAAAAAGTAAATATAGGGCACTTACCACGGGCGGGTCCATTACAATACCCAACGTTTTGAAAGTAGCAATTGTCATTGAGTCCAAAAGCCCTTATCACAGTACACATATGGAGCTAACTATAATTATATCTACTGTGTCCTCATTGTGCATAGTTACTTATATACTTAGAAGTAAAAACGCGCGAAAATATCGAGAAATATGCTATAGATGTGCTGATATGATAGAATAGAAAATATATTTAAAAATTTTTTCGGTTTCGTAATTATACTATACATAAGGTATAAAAGGGTATAAAGGTATAAAATAAATATGGACGTAATATTTGATATGATAAATTGATTCCATGTGATAAATAAATTAACTTTTTTAATGGTCATAGTATTGATTCTCATGATTTTTATGATAGCGGAAATAATATGCATTTTCATTTAATTTATAGTAAATTTCCAAATGGACGAACACGCGGTCACGATTTTTTTTATACTTGATGGGCTAGCCTTTGACCTCTATCTCACCTGATGATAAGTGATGATGTGGTCGAAGATGTTGTTCAGGCTAACCTACAACCTAGAATTGTAATTTTTTTTATGCTTGATAGGTTAGCCTATGACCACTATCTCACCTGATGGTAAGTGATGATGTGCTCGAAGATGTTGTTCAGGCTAACCTAGAATTACTGGCTCTCAAGGACAGCTGCCGGAACACACCGTTAGGTGCTTGGCGACAGATTTTCAACTTGAGGGTGGTAGCTAGCCAGGCGGGCATTTGCAAAGTGCCCTACCACCATGCAGAAATATGACAAGATGATGCAATGCTTGCATAGTTATATCGCATGTTGCAAATGCCGGCCTGGCTGCCGCTACCATCCTCAAGTAGAAAATCAGTTACCACGAAGTGCACATAGTGTTGCGAAACGGTACTAACCTATGAAACAAAGTAGCGAGGAGTACCTAGGAAGTACGGCATTTTAATTTAAAACATGAAATATATTCGAATTTTTCCCCATCGTGAATTCCCAAAGATAATATCATTCCATTCAATCCGCATCCACCGCCGGCGGCGTAAAGAAGACTTCCCACTGTCACTCATTATGCGGTTCGCTATCATTTCGCACGCAGACTCAATTTTATGCTAGATGTGTTGTGAGAAATATGTTTTGAATTTTACGAAATATGATTACAAGCACTATCGCGTGCTAAGCGTATATCACAGATGCCTTAACCACTCGGCCACCGGCACATTACTCCTTCGAGTTGAAACTTTGTGCTCCAAATGTATTAATTTAGCCGTCATAGGGGACGCTGACGCTGCATGGTCATCAATACTAAGTATGTTCCGTTGGCTGAGTTATTTAGGAATTTGGAGCAAGATTGTTGGATACGGGATAAAAATGTGTCCAATTTTTAAATATGTTTGACTTGATTTTCTTACATGTCAACCTTACACACTAAATGCAAAAGCAACTTCTAAATTGTAGTCTTCAATATCAAAAATCAATATAAAAAATAAGCTAATTTCTTTATTGACCGAGCGAGCACGCAGTGAGAGCGAAACATATCTGCTTCAGCTTACATAAAAATACTTCCGTATGGACATACGGAAGTATTTTTGTGTTGTTCTCCTCTACAGATTGCATTTCTCAACAAATAAAAGCTTTTATTGATACAATAAAAGCTTTTTACTTAACTGAAACCTTCTGTTTTTTAGGATTGAAATACACGGCCTACGAGTATCAAATGTTGTTCATATCCAGTACATGTATCACAGTGGCGTATCTCACCGAGGAACCAGCTCGGTGTAAAGCCACGTCCACACGCGCGTCATCCGTAAACAATAAACCTTTCAGCCGGGCTTCCCGCTCCTCGCCATTGTCGCGCGTCCCGCCTGCCCCATTGTACACGCACTTTTATGCAGCTCCATTTAAAATGTTTCTAATCGTGTGGTAGTTTTCTGTCTGAATTGATGTGCTGAAATAAAACAGTAGCTTTGCAGGTTTGCAGCCACGATTTTCACAATATCTACGTATTTTTTGTTTGTGATAAACTTAGGTGTGTAGACCATATCTAGTGCTACACTATAGTTATGTAGTAGGGTTATCCAAAATGTTATATATATAGGTATATTTATATGAACCTTAAACTTGCCATTTGCTTTGAGCGTCTAATGAACTCACATTTATTACTTATTTTATTATTATTGTTTTTATAAGTGACCCGGCAACACATTGTGGTGGTAACTAATTGAAGAGTACATTTGTCATTTATAAATAATTTAACTATATACCTAGTTATATTTTGTAGTACCCAGAAGTCTGTAGTATATTATGCGGTACATTATGGGTATATTTTAGACGAACGCCCCCATACAAAACGCAGCTCCAATCTCATTTTAATAATAGCGAATAAAACTCAATGATTTTTTACCTACGTAATCACTACCATAATATTATAGGTTTATGGTGCATCAGATTTTCATTAAATTATACAGTTTTGAAATTACACTAGCTCAAAAACTCGTAATTTTAGATAAAAGAAAGACCCAACTTTAAGCATCTCTTTCAAGAAAAATAAGCATGTTTTTAATATTTCTATTGCACTACAAACATGGGGAATATAATGAACTTTCTATAATGGGAAGTTATTTATACATGTGTACTAGGTATACTTTTTAAATAAATCTGGAGCTACGAATAACTGGCTGAAACTCCTAAAAACGAGTGCTACATACTAAACGCTATATAATATTTTTTTTAATTATTAGTCCAAACTAAAAAGGATTTAAGCCAGAAACGATAGGTCTAATAATACACTATATTTAGGTACATGCGAGTTTTTTTTTAATAACAAGTTGAGTTTATATAAAAGTTCACGCTTTGGCTGGCGGGTATATGTCCTTATTATTTGTTCCTAATACGTGAAGTTATCAGATTATTAGTCTATTTTTAACCGACTTAAAAAAAGTAGTAGGTTCTCAATTAATCTGTTTTTTTTTCGGATATGTTGTTAGTATGCGTGTAAGTACCTATATTGCATGTGGTAAGTATAGGCACTTCATAAGGAGGGGCCATCGATCTATTAAAAACAAAGACCTTTTACTTACTACATACCTGCAAGGTCTTTGATGAAAAACGGTAGAGTACAGAGGGGCGGAAAACATACATTTATAGCGAGAACACTGGATGGATATAAATGTAGACAAAGACTAGTGCGCTCTACCTGTAAACAGTTACATAAAAATAACATAGATGGCGCTGCTAAAGGATCGCAAGACGGCTAGATCGCGCAAGCAAAATTCTTTATGATCCCGACACCATGTCTCGACACGAAGTCCTCGAAGCGAAGCCTAACGAAAGGGAATCGCAATTTCAAAAATGAATGCGGTACGTCCTACTTCTTATTCCACTCTGTGCACAGTCGTTTACAAGATAAACACCCTATTTTGTAAACGTTAAAACAGCACTAATATTATAAATGCGAAAGTAACTCTGTCTGTCTGTCTGTTACGCTTTCACGCCAAAACTACTGGACCGATTTGAATGAAATTTGGTATGGATATAGTTTGAGACCCGGGAAAAAACATAGGATAGTTTTTATCCAACTGCACAAAAAGAGGTTAATGTTTTTGCGCGATAACCGACATACGCGCGGGCGGAGCCGCGCCCGGGAAGCTAGTTGGTAATATTTAATCGGCAGTATGCATCACTCTGAGAAAATAATAGAATATTATAGTATGCATTTAATTAAACAACATACCAACTACTATCAGATAGCTAGAACTGGTTAAAACATCATAATGTTGGAGCCACATGTTAGAAAAAAATCTTAATTAAATGTACAATGCGTGATTTTATTGCCCAAAGCGATCCCGTCGAGGCTATTGGAACTTGTATAAAAATAAAACCAGCAAAGAAAAAGTAAGTTAGACTGGACATACACACCGACACCAACCGTGCGTACCAACCAACACAAAATGTACCAAAAAACGTATTTTTATCTAGAGTTCCCTAGAGAGGAGTTCGATCCATACTTTGATGGTTTTGTATTTTTTTATACGTTAGATTTTTGACTATATCACTATAATCTCACCAAGTTTGACACTTATTTGTGTTAGGTACTACTATTACGCGAGAATTTTTTTTTATAAAAACACGTTTCTTTTGCTATTATTATTATTTTGTTCTTATTATTATTTAAATCTGCTAACTATATTATGTTTCCAAATATTATATTTTTTTTATAATTAAAAAATATAATTTATAGGGTTCTGTTTTTCAGTGTTAAGAAAGATATAAGTGCGACAGGTGAGAATAGTGAAATGACAAACAAGATAAAATATAAAGATATATTTATTGCTCAAAACACCTAATGATACGCATTTTAAGAATGCCCATCTGGTTAGCTACCACCATCTAGTAGAACAACTGTCGCCAAGCACCTAACGCTGTGTTCCGGCAGCTGTCCTTGAGAGCCAGTAATTATAGCTTAGCCTAAACAACAACTTCGAGATAGCAGCTATAAAAAAGTCGATGTGAGATGAGTGTAGCTCTACATTAGGCGCAAAGCGGGGCTGCTCTAAAAGCTAGCGGATGTACCGACAAAAGCATCCCTAACGATAATTGGCATCGGCAAGGTAGCAGGCCACAAAACTGATGCCATGACTTTACAATAAACCCTTGTGTAGCAAAAACCGCATTTAGTTGTTAGAGAGTATTCTCTAACAAAAATAAGTCTTTATTATACCAACCTCACATGGGTGGAATATGCGTAGGAAGACAATGATGATATCCGTCGACGTAATCCTCATGCGGTCGGGTAAAACCACGGATTTAGGAAGGGAGCTCCCTTCCTAAATCCGTAGGTAAAACATTGTATGCAGTCGGGTGAATTTCCCAAAAAAATGCAATTAAACTGTAGCAACCCATTTTCCCTTCCTCCGCTACATACATACTGCGTGTATGTACGACACATCGCCGGTATAGGAGGGTAACCCGTTCCAAAGTAAACTTAGTCTCAATTTCGTTTGCTCAATGTTTGCTCATTACATTTGGATCCAGACTCGTTAAGTATTCAGTCTCAAGTTTACCATTCGCAGTGGAAACTTTGGACGTAAGAGAGTACGTCAACTAGTACGTCAACTTCATTGGCGAAAATCGCGTATATTTTGTCTAACAGTTTGACAGGTGGGAAGCCGACAGAGTAGATAATAGTTACAATACATTTTCATTTCTCATACTTGGCAAGTACACTTAAACAAAACTGGGATGAAAATAGTGTTTTTCGTCCCGGGGAAACGATTTTCCATGATTAATATCTGTATTATTGATATCTTTGCATTCAGTTCAGAATTTCTTGCCTGTCCCCTATTTAATTTTATTTTTTGCCACGATAGCACATATTCGGTGGTAAAACAACATATACACACTTTAAAAGTTAGACTGACGAGCGAACAGCGCAGGTTTACAGAAAATAATTTCAGTAGAAAAAAAAACACTAAATTTAATACAGTTAATAACGTACCTAGGCTAGGAGCCTTCTAAACCAACCAATTACCAGTCGAAATCAAGTCAAGTCGCCTTTAATATACCTTATTGTGCAAACATATTTGGAAACCAAATTCAAACTGAGGGTATATATTCAAAGTGAAAACATATAGGTACTGAATTTCCATATCGAATCGAAAAATATAGGATCAGATGGGAATCGTGAATCGAATCGGAAAATAAATACATGAGTGGGTTTACTTGTCGAGTTGTCGCCGTGACGTCACGAAATGAGATACTCCCGTTGCGGCGCAAATAGAAACGTAACACATGATAAATAGAACAGGATAAATGTAGCTGGTTGAGTTTTAAAACTGTCGTCAATATCTAAAATATATATTTTGAAGCAGTGTTGGCTCAGTGGCATTGGCTATGGACTGCCACGCAGCAGGTCCTCTGTTCGAATCCCATCGAATGGTAGAATGGCATTTTGCGAAATTTTTCCCGCCTGGCTAGCTGGTTGCTAGTAGAAAATCTGTCGCCAACCACCCTATGGTGTGTTCAGGTAGCTGTTCTTAAGAGCCAGTAATTCTAGGTTAAGAACTAACACCTTCGACACCATCATCACACTAACCATCAGGTTAAATTGTGGTCAAAGGCATACCTATCAGCAATAAAAAAAATACTTATATATAAATAGGCTTACTAACACTAATGTTTACACTTTTATTGGCCCCTAGAGGTTGACTCGACTATACGTCTTTAGAATATATCAAATACATTATCACAAACACATTGAGACAATTTCTTTTGAGAATCCCGATTGAAGGTACCAATCGATTGAACATACCAATTTTTTTTTTTTTTTTATGCCTGATAAGTTAGCCTTTGACCACTATCTCACCTGATGGTAAGTGATGATGTGGTCGAGGATGTTGTTCAGACTAACCTAGAGTTACTGGCTCTCAAGGACAGTTGCCGGAACACACCGTTAGGTGCTTGGCGACAGATTTCCAACTTGAGGGTGGTAGCTAGCCAGGCGGGCATTTGCAAAGTACCCTACCACCATGTAAATTGATTAGGTTTTTTCGTTAAATGAATATAACATGATCTACGCAGCGCGAGGTTCTTACTTTGACTTTTAGTGACCATGTTGTGAATGCAGGTGATCGGTTCTGTCGAAAAAACGTGTCTACCTTCGTTTTATTAACTCCCATTTACGTTGATATTTCTCTTATTTATAACTTATAGGCCAGCCCTTGTCTACTATCTCACCTGATGGTAAGTGATGTTTTCGAAGATGTTTTTCAGGCTAACCTAAATGATTTTCAAAACACTTTAGTAAGAACCTAAATGTCCTACACTAGCTACGAATTCTGCTGATTCGCGCTACGTGAAGTCTACGTCACATTTATGCAGCTATAGCCAATATCTACTGTGTCTACGTTGTAGAGCCCCGTAGAGCTATAGAATATCATCGTAGCACACCTTTATTGCCTACGACGACGCAACGAGACGACACAAAAACCTCTACGAGATTGTGAACAAAGTGAACATGAATGTTTAAAAATAGAGGTGGCATACTTAAGCTGTTACGGAAAAATAAGATTCCTGATGTTTCGATAGAGTTCTTTCAGATAATTATGGTGGCATTTTGGTTTTCAGTTATTCTAGTTATCAGATATATAACCAACTAGAGATTTAATTAGCACTTATGAAATGGTTTTGGTACTCATTGTAGATTTAAGAATAAATAGTTATTTTTATTGTTCCAGTTTTTTGACAGGCCTGCAATGTGCTGAATTTAAATTAGTAGTAGGGAAATTTACACCCCCGCACATATAACTGCATAAGAAAAGTCTAGGAGTGTTTCTATATAGATAATTTGTTCAAGCTATATCATAAAGCATATCCTGCGTTGCGAATTCGTACATCCATGTCCCGCGCTTTGACGGAATGTAAACGACAATATGGCATTGTGTTGCGATACGATAACGTTTTTATTATTATTAGACGGCGCAGAGGGAGGAGGTACCACAATATTCACCGTCGTGAATATAAGTAGCTACTTCAACATAAATTATTGTTGAAAAATGTTTTCACAAGAGAGTTGCCTCATTCCTTTACAAATATATAAAAAAGTAATCTTCAGACGAAACTGTAGTGACGTTTCATGTTTGAAAGTATTTTTTTAAGTACTGATGATTATCTTTAGTATCTGTAATATAAAGGATGACTTTATTTTTCATTGTTGACTTATGTTTGAGTATATACTTACACTTATGTTTGGTATACACCTATTTATCTCAATAGGCAGAGGCAAAATAGCACGCATATTAAGCAAGATATTAAAGTTTTTTGGAATAGGGCAGAGACTACTGTCGTCTATAAGGTACTGAGCAATTGAAGTCCGCACACTAACTTACCGTACCGCCACCGCCGCGGTATACGGGCAGTATACGCGATATACCTGCAGGTGGCGGTACGTGGTTACTTGACTAGCCACATTTTAGTAAGTCCAAGCGGATAAGCCTGTGAAAAAAAATTATAAATTGCCTAAACTGGCATGTTCTAGTCCGGCCTCACTCTTTTAGGTTTCCGAATTTGAACAGTAAATTGCAACGTTGTATTGCAGGCCTGTCAAAATGAAAATCCCGAATTAGATTTTTTAACATTGGACGAAAAATCTGGTGGCATATTTTAAGTCATAAAAAACGTTTATAAAAGTTCAGCATATTACACAAACATTGAATTAGAAACTAATTTTTAAATATTTTCGAAATGAAACTAGTCGACTTAGAAGCACATTATGAAAAGCAAAAAGGCACTTAAAAAGTGGTAAAAATATGGACTATATTTACTTCAGGAATATGTAACATTTACAATATATTTTTAGTATTAGCATTTTTATGATAGCACGAATTCACAATTGAAATATACCATTACTTTGTAACAACTTTTTGTTGTGTTATATATATATATATATAGTTTCTTATTGACTTAATAAAAAATCCCCAGTAGCCTTACGAGCATGAAACACGATGGCAATTTCAAGGCAAACGAAGTACTCTCGACCTCATAGATTATTATTATTCGTTATTCAATCTTATTGTTTCAGAAATTTTGTAGCACCTGCAATCGAAATATAAAATTTTTAGGTTACATTGTAGGTACGAGTAAACATTTAAACCAGCTCTAAGACGAAGTTGGTATCGTGAAATTACACTTAAGATACTTTTTTCTATGTTATTTTGACGGAACAAGCACGAGCCCAGCCCTGCCTATAACAGATGCATTTCGTCACAATTCATGAATTACCTACACTGCGCCCGTCACCCTCAGACAGAGTCGTTGAGTTTCATGTGCCTGTAATTTTACTGGCTCTCAAGGACTGCTGCCGGAACGCACTGTTAGATGCTTGGCGACAGATTTTCTACTCGAGGGTGGTAGCTAGGCGAGCAAATTCAAAATGCCCTTCCACCATGCGCTGAAGATCAAGTCGGCGGCCAGCATAGCTATTACCGCGCGGCCATCATTTTTTTACACCCATTTCTAGAGTAGTTACCGAGTATGTACAATATTATGATATTTGCAGGCAGAATCTTGTACTTAATGTATACTATCAAACGCGGAAGCACCCTATGGTATTCAAATAAGACAAGCAATGAAACTGCCATATTCTCGTGTACAATGACATAATTATTATGTGATCGTTAAGCGTCTTTGATTAAACAACGGTAAGATTCATCGTAATATCTCTCTCGCACGTGAAGGGGTGTTATTAAATTGTACGACATAATTAATTAAGCTTGTAAGTAATTACATTGCCGTTGATATTAATATTGAGTGATATAGGTATACAGATATACTGAATATACAAGAACATGAAAATAAGATTAAAGGTATATGTTCAGAAATAAGATTAAAGCACGATAAGTACGTGTTCAGAGCCCCGTGGGATGCCGGGTCAGGATTGCTCCTCCCCATATCATCCCATGGGTGTCGTAAGAGGCGACTAAGAGAAAAATACTGGAAGGCGGGCAGCAGCGCCTTCTAAAGAACTGCCAAGTTACACTGTGATCCCCAAGACGCCTGCCAAGCGTGGGGATTATGGCAAATACCCCCTTAATGCAGGCGAGGCTGTGTTCAATAGTGGACGATCCGGCTAGTACAGTACAGTTAAGAGTTCCTTAGAAACTTATGTAGTTTCTTTATTTAAAAAAAAACACTTTTAACCTCAATACAACAGCTACTACAGCGGCAGCATTTCGGCAACCTAAAGACCATTGGAGGGCTACAGGTATTCCAAATGCTCCAGCCCACTACCAGTTTGCAGCTTGTCCAACATGCTGGCAGTATTGCTCCGTTTGACACTTAATAATCTATCTTAGAAATAGCACTATCGGCAGCCTTATTACTAGGCAGCAATCTCTTTCTACATAAGTAGTTGAAAGCAAAATATTAAAATAACACATTTCTTACTTTCAAGCTCAAATTATTCCGTATTCTGTGCTTTCAAGTTCATTTATCTTCAATTTTTCACTTACAACTCATTTTCCTAAGTCAGCGAATACTGGAAACGGGCCTATCGTTCATTCAAGCATCATTACATTCGGTCGCTCGTTCTTTTCGTGCACTCGTTCTCGGTTATCGGGTAATGGATCTCGTTAGGAAATTGGCAACATTCAGATTTCTGGTCGAGAGGATCGGTTGATTAGCGTGCTGTGATTCCGGTGTTATAACGATGTTTTTGTTATTTTTCAGTGTATATTGTGTAGATCAAAGTGTAGTGTAGATTCAAGGAACTTTACGTGAACTTTTATGAGGAAATATTTGCCCTTTAGGTCTTAGGATCTTTTCAGTTTTTGTTACAGCACCAATCAACAGATAATACTTATTTCAGAAGTTTCTTTAACCTGTTTTTAATGTAATGTTTTTTACAAACATGTCTTGGAGATTCTAACTAAAACTGGTTTTAATATAATTTAAAGTTGTTATTTCGTATTTTCTGCACTGTAGTCAGCACAGAATTGCCGCAGAATTTTATAAGTTTTTTTAAATGCCCGTATTCAATTAAAATTAAGAGCAATACTCTTAAGCTATACTCTTGTTGGTCCTAATATATACATACTATACATACCTACAGCTATTATATAATCAGAATAAGATATAGTTTTTTTTTATAAGATATTATAAAATAAAAAAAAACATTATGATATAATGGATGTCAATGAAATTAATGAACCTATGAAAGTGTAATAAAAATATTAAATATTTAGAATAAAATTTTATCAGAATGATTTTGATACAGATGTAGGTAGTCAAAAACTAATAATAACTTAATTAATTTCATATGTCAACAATATAAGTACTTACATATATCTCTCTTTTTAGATCAAATACCAAAATGAAAACAGACAATATAATGCCTAATTGGAGAAGTGGTGAAAGTGTCGCTTTGGAATTTCAAGGTCCTAGGTTCGATTACTTATAGGGTTTTTCTGACAAAGAAATTCTGAACAACAGTTCAGAGTTTGTACCCGGTATATGGCAATAAGCTCACCCTCTTTCACCTGGGATCAAAACATGTCTGGCATTACTCGGGCGCTTAAAAATATCTGCCTAACCCTTCGGGGCAACAAAGCATGTCTATTATTAGTATGGTTTTTATTTAAAAAAATGTTTTACTCATTATCTTCTAGACTTAAAATGCTTATGAAAAAGAATTTGTGAACACATACTACCTATATTTTTCCAATGAAATAAAAATGCATAGAGAACACCTTTTGAATTCCCCTTTTGCCAAACTTTTTAAAAGCGTGGCAACACAGTCTCCTATTACATTTTGAACTAAAAGCCTGTGTCAGTTATTATACAGATAGATGCGGCCGGCGGTTCGTACACTTTTTTATGAGCTGAAAAAAATAGATAAGGTTGTTTCCTCAACTAAAACTCGGGTTCTATATCGCCTTGTTAGCTAAAAGAAACTGACTAAACTTATAATATAACCTACCGACCCACTACGGATAGGTAGGTAATAGTTTACTTGCGAGCCAATATCGATCTGTTAGAACTACAATTAGAAAAATGCGTGCTACGGAAGATGTTATAGAGCGTAGAATAACTAAGGAAAAAGCTAATTTTAACCGACTTCAAAAAAAGACGAGATTCTCGATTTCTCTGTATTTTGTTCATGTTTGTTAGCTCAGAAAATTTGACTGGGTGGACCGATTTTGAGAATTCTTTTTTTATTTGGATGCTGGTGGTCCCATTTAAATGTCATCAAAATCGTTCAAGCCGTTTTTGAGTTACACTCCAATAACTGAAAGATATTTTCCTATCTTGATGATATAGTCATTGAGAGTGAATGACAATCGATCCCGTAAGTAGCAAGGGTCACTAGAAAGAGTAAAAAAAACTATTTATACTACAAATATTTTGACCAAATAATGGAACCGTATCAAATGTGTGAAATAAGTTGTCGTAGTTGGTACCATCCGCACAATATTGTGATAATAGGTACTTTTGAACTATCATGGGACCGACTTCTACAATTTATTTCATATTTTTGAGTGTTGAAGTCGGATCCATTTTTGGTTCAAAATTTTTGTTCACTATGGTCTTCAAAATGAGATGGCTTCTAGTAAGGTTTGAAAATGTAACTAAGTATGCAATTTATCTATCACTATCACTTTGTATCAACCTGCAATGCAACACGATGATGAAGATAAGGCTTTTCATTTCAATCCAACTTTCTACCTACAATATAAGATTTACCTAAACCATAGAACATAAGTATAATAATACCACGTACTTAAACTTTATAATGTAGATTGACTAACGTCCATATTTGCTTGCATCGAATTTTATTATGCAATAATTTTGATCATCATCATACACAACATCAATGCACATAGATAACGAATTATTATTTAGGCATACTTTTTCACCACAAACTGCTGTTGCTCAAACAATTTATAGTCCATAAAATGTAGTGCATGTATATGCACAAATAAATAATTGTTATTATTCTGGACATGTATTGGTACTCGTATCATGTTATTATTATCAAAATCGCATAACATTTTTTTGTTGGCCCAGAACCCTGAATGTCTCCAACTAAACCAGCCAAATGCGAGCCGGCTTTTTATTTCTGTAAGGCACGGGCCCCTAAATCGTAGTATTGTACTGTATTTTCCAAATAACGCTCGGCGACGTAACTATGAGTACTCGCATGGAGCCAGTCTACCGGGACTTACAACATAAAATGAAAACACTACTTTTTATTGGTAAATTGTATTTTTAAAATGCATATATAAGAATTAATATTAAAGTAGGAAGAGTATGTGAGATAGTTGTCACAGGCTAGCTAGACTATCATCAATTGAAATAATTTGTATAGAGAAGCATTTAAGTAATTTTTAATATAAAAGCGCTCGTAACTGAGCTTGCCTAGTTATCCTTTATCGATCAACTCGGTTAAGTAATGTCTGCTGCTGTCATTACTTGTACGGGTGATCGTTAGCATGTACTGAAACAATAGCATTTACTTCTGTTTCCGTGCTTCGAAGGGCACAAGTCCCGGTTGTTGTCTTAGGATGGCATTGGTGGTATGGCATGGATCATTTTGGGAACGCCCGCCTGGCTAGCTACCGCTCTCAAGAGATCTGTCTAAGGGGCGTAATTAGCCAGGCACCTATTTACAAAATGCCCAAACTATAAACTAAACCATTCAAGTGCGGGCTGATGTTTTTTATTTCTGTAAGGCACATGCCTCGAAATTGTAGTACTACTGCATTTCCCAAATAACACTCGCTCACATACCAGTAATAAGTACGCTCACGGAACCGGTCTACAGGGATTTATGAATTAAAATGAAATCTAGCCAGCAGTAGATTTCGGACCATTGGACCCACTTGCACGGCAGTCCGTATTCAGTGCCGCTGAACAACCATTGCTTCAAAACTCATAATCAAACCTGCCAAATTAAAGCTGAGATCGGTAGACCGCGATAAATCATACCTCGAAAGTACACTCGGTCGGATAATCGGGTACGTTTTAAAGCCGTCATCGGCTTAGCCCCCCCCTCCCTTCTGTTCCTATACCTCCCACGGCTCTCCCTAAACCACCCCCTCGCCTCCCTTCACGACGGCACTTCACGTGCGTTTTGACGCGATTATCATGCCCGAGCTCGGTATCTGAGCGCAATATTGTTCGAGTTGGGAGGCTGTAAACGTGGTGGCTTGGATATGCCATTCATTTTATTATATATACCATACGAGTATTAAATAAACATAAATGAACAGAAATGTTTAAGAACAAAATTCTTATATGCGAGTACTTTACAATTATAGAAACTATATTGGGTAGATGTTTTATTTCAAAAAAATTGGCCAGGTCTGAGTCGAGTCTCGCTCTATTAAGATTAGGCATTGCAACAGCCTTTAAAGAAAAAATGTTGAGTTGTTTGGATCATAGCTACCAATCTACATTGTAAACCGTGACCAAACCAGAGGTACGTAACTTAGACAGACAGACAGCTTAATCTCATTAAATGGGCCCCATTTTTCCTTTGGGTACTAGTGAAATGAAGAGGACCACGTGACAAGCACCAGCTTTAGAATATAAAAAAATCATCAAAATCGGTACACCCTGTAAAATGTTGTGTCACAAAAAAAACAATAGAATTGAGAACCCCTTCCTTTTTAGAAGTGGGATAAAAATAGCCGACTTTCTACACTGAAAAGTATGAAATTGCATTACACTGATAACTTGTGGAAAGCGGTACCATCCTGATTCAAACACTGCGCTTACAATCTCATAGTACATAATATACACCTTCACACAATAAACCTTCAAATATCTAGTAAATAGTATTATGAAAAACTAAATGGGTACGAGTGCCTAGAGCTAATTAGTACCTACCAAAACTTCAATACTTGAACTAATACTTACTTCTAAAGATACTCTGTTGAGCCCATATTGGGATTCAGGACGAATAGTTACCACCTCCAAGTTTTCTAACTCATCATCTCTCCCCACCCACCAACGATGTGGTTTTTGAATCTGTTTCCTTTGTGACGCTTTTAATATGGAAATTAACGTTCGCTGCCGTGTGACGTCGCGCCTCGACAAAGGCATTTGCAATTGTAGAACCACATTCCCTTAAAAATGCACAACATACGGCTCAAATTGCTTTAACTTTATTTTTGTCAGGTGCTAAATCCCGCGTGGAACGAATTTGTCGCTAAAATCCGCCGCCAGTTTGAGCCGCCTAATTGAATTTTTTATGTACTTTAACAGTGGTTTAACGTTTTTTTTGTTAAACGCTTTTTGAGGTTTTTGGAGACTATTGTAGAGTTAGAATCGTATCAAACTTTTAAACGGAAATAAGTACATATGTTCTATTTTACTTTTACAACTACTGTTGGTAAACTATAGGACCAACAGACAGAAAAAGGCCGACAAAAGTATGAATAGACTGTGTGAGGTAAGAAGTTATATTTTGTGACTTTTGAAAAGTGGAGTATATAGTAAGTTGTGCCTAATACAATAAGCTTCGGATGTCTGAAAGAAGATTTGTACAAATATTTATCAAAGCTTAAAAGTTACACTAAGATTACAAATCCAAAAGTGTTTATGTGTTACCTTTAAAACTGCAGAACGGATTTTAATTAATCTTGGGACATAATTTATTCGTAAGGTCCTAGGTAGAACGTATAGGATCTCGATTTACTGAGTAGCTCTCGAGGGTACAGATTGTAACAGATTCCAATCTAGATGTAGCCGTGGTAGCCAGTAACTAGAAGGTATCACATATAAAAACCGAGCTGTAACTATGGACACCATCAAATTTATATCGACAGTATACAGTTCGCAGAACAAAGCCTAAATATTGACAAGGAAACCGAACTAGTTACCATATTTATTCTGGGTTGCACCATATCAGGTTAAGGTCAAATCGTTGATCAACAATTTTATAATTCCGTCACTTGCATTATGGAGTAAAGAACGTTTTTCCCATATTTAACTATAGTTAAAGTTTTGTTGTAAAAACTAACATGGTTTTCACTCATTTTAGCAAATAATACGGGATAACTCACGTGAATCAGTCAGATAGCTCCGACTATAGTTTCAACCACATTCGGGGGTCTTTTTCAAGGAGAGCTCGGGACGCCCGCGTTGACGTCTCGCTAAGCACAGAAACTATAGTCGGAGCTAACTGACTGATTCACGTGAGTTATCCCGTATTATTTACTTAAATAGTTAAAGTTAGTGCAATCCAGCCCAAACGTTTTTTAATTAGTTTTCTGAAATCCTCAGTACTGAACAAGCTAGCTGATATATACCTAGATTTCTCATTTTACCTTTCAGTTTTCAATAATGAAAAGATAGCTGTCCCTCATCTGTTCCAGCATCGTTCAATTACATATAGATAGCTATCGAAAAATATGTATCAAAGCTTCGTTACGTTTGTTGATTTGTGTTACGAAATTCGTAGAACGCAAACATAGCGTTACAAATATTCGTAGAGCCCATAGCGCTACAAGTATTTGTAGAAGGTGATCTTTTTAGTAGAGGTCGATATGATATTTTTCAAAAAAGTTCTAACTTAAATTATCTCATTTGTTTAATTAAATTTATAGTGAAATGACGGGTGAACAAATCATGTATCTGATGTTACATAATGCGTTACGACTACTTAATAAATACTACAGGCCATAGAAAATTTACAAATTAAAAAAATATTAACATCCAAGTTCTAGATTCTAGACCGTCCTATGCTCCAGACTGAAACTGATTTTTTTGTCAGACAACCGGATTACCTACTGTCCACCCGAGCCTTGAACACAAGAACTCTAAATTCAAAACGGCACTGAACGCTACTCATCCACCGAGGTAATTATACTCTTACGAAAGAGATAGGTACGAAGTATCTTAAAAAGTAGGTCGTATGATTGCCGCATCCCCCCTCGTTTCGGAAATATTTTCTAATTCACTTTCAACTACCTATAGAGAGGTAGGGTTGTTACATGAAGTTCGTCATATTTGCAAGACTCTGCTTCACGCTCCGTATCAACTGTTTGAATAGAGATACGCCACTCTGAGTTTATTGTGAACAACGGCAGTGAATAGGGTTGTCACGCAATGCTATAATAATTTTACTCCTCAAAAATTAAAATTGATATCAGAAACAATCGTTACTAAAACAGTAAAATCTCGCTGTAGATCTCCGAGGTAGTAAGACGTGTAAAATAATCAACAAATCGCCTGTTATTTGTTGATCGAGCAAAGAAAAGTCTCTGTTGTGAATTTGATGTTCATTAAATTTAGTCGGAATAAATAGAATTTGTATGTTCGTGTATGACTTAAATTCAGGGTTGTTGAAATATATATTGGTCATAGTATCAGGACAGATAGATGGCTGTGTAAAAAGAACTATTAACAATATAATTTTTATGTGAGTTAACTATTTCAACGGTGGCTGAGAAAATCATTTTTTGTAAGATCTCTGTTGGGGGCAAGAGCGTATAGATATAGATTGATATATATATATATACACGTATAGACCATTTACGACCATGTACACGACATTTTCCATATATTTTTTTTACTTTGATTTTTATTTTATAAGGTAACAATACACTGAGTATACCAATTATAGACCAATTATTTAGAAGACAATAAGTAATTTACTAATAAATACATAAGAGATAATAAAACATTTTTTTATGAATACGGAGGAAAAGATAGTACCTTAAAAACTACATGAATTTGTAACTTTAAAATCGCCAAGCTTAACACTAAACCCAAGGTTGTATTGCAAATAAAACTTTATAATAAATAAAATACAGGATTCTTCAAAGCAAACCGTTTAGGTGACATACAACCCTAAGTTCCCCAACCCCCTCTCTTGCTCCGCCACACCATTCCACCCACTCTTTATTGTCACACAAATCCGATGTATCGCTTTCACTTCAAACTCGGCGATATGTTAATGTGACATTTAATTCCTATCATTCTGGGATCCCATATTAATACAATATACGAATATCTATGGGGCTTCACTTGTGTGACAACGACCTACATATAAATTTTGAAGATGAGAGTGTGTGCGTGATGCTTTTGTTGATTGAATTGTGATGTTGGGAACTTTGGGAGAGATTTAATGATAGTCATGAGTAGTCGTTATACTAATATATTCAGTGCCTGTAAAATGAAATATTTTATAAGGTGTTTTTGTATCATTTACGTACTAACTACCACTATATCTGTGACATATTTATAAGAAAAGTTTGTCTAAGCTGATTTTTTGATTATAATATTCAGATAAATGGCAAAATGTTTTTTTTTGTCGAAGTACAATAGCTCACGTAGAACTAGTGTCAAAAAAAATCACAGTTGTAACAGATATACAGCATACCGAGAAGGTGGCGGATCAGTCTATTACTAAAACTTGACTTTATCGAAATTTATTTATTTTATCGAAATTACCTTTTGTGAATAGCATAATAGTATGCACCATAAGTAAATGTCTATGGAAAATGAAAAATAGAATAGTAGAAGGTGTTCAACATCGCCATCTTAAGACTCCTGCTAAGCGTAGGGATAACTATCCCCCCCTACCCCCCAATGGAGGAGGCATTTGTTCATACGTCAACTCAACGGTAGACATCTCACTCAACTGTTGATGTATGTGTCATAGGCACATGCTAAATAATAATAATAATACACTTTTTCGATTTAACTCGTGATCATCACACAAACCCGAACTCGGGCATTTATGAATGTAATTAAATTTTTTTTTAATCCGGCGGTATGCCTTTATTAAACAAAATACTATGAACTATATACAACACTACAGCTACTACAATAAAAGCATTTAGACACCTATAAGTCATAGCAGACTCATAGGCAGTCCAATGAATGTAATTAAATTTTTATCGTTATCTATATGAAGCGTAAGGATTAACCACTGAAAATACATCTCAAAATACATCAATAAAGTTACGTATCAAATGTGTCGAACTGAAAGTAGTTGTACCAGATAATAGGGACAGCCTGTGCTGAGATTCAATTGTTGTCCTAAATTTATACAAAAACTGTTTATGAAACTGCAATAATTGGCGGCCGAAACAGATTTCAATAACTTAAAAATCTTATTCTTTCTAATAAAATTTCTACGGATAAAATTGGCTCTTTCTTACATTATGTTCAATTCTCAATTCTAAATTCTTTGTTGCATCATATGTGGTGTACCTACATGCAGATCTTAAATATACATTTTTATGAAGTTATACATATGACCCATTTTAGGTATAGCAACATATACAACTAATACGTAGTAGAGCGACCGATCTTTTTCACATCATTTAAATTTGTCACCAAAGAATTCATTTAAGGTATAATAACATTTATTAAGTAATAGTTTTTAAAGGTATTGACAAAAGTCGAGTCTTTTTCTTCACTTTTTAATGAATTTGGTAGCGTATGAAATATTTTTATTGCCATTACTTTGGGACCAGATCTGTGCATTGCTAGTTTTGAGCTGTTGTGTTTTGGTGGTTTCTGTGTTATTTCTCAGTTGTAACAGTATGCAAGGATCCTCAATACCATTAAGTATCCCAATATTTAATTTAATATGCATCTTTCAAACGAGAGCCTACGAGTATATTACTGTTGACCTCAGAACACCTATTCTGAGCTACTGATGACAAACTATTTAATATTCGAATCACACCGCCATCCATACGAGTGTCGAAGGGATTTATGAGTTCATCGCCAGCAATTTTTTCATTCATTTATTCCATCAGTCATTCATGTCGTAGATTGTTTAGTGAAACTCGGTAAACAACGAGGTAAGGTGTTCGAGGCAACATGCGCAATAGCAAAGCATTGAAAAACGTTGGAATATTTTTTCGCAATGCTTTGTCACGAATATGAAAGTCGATAGCACAGACTGAAATGAAACTCGAAAGTACACGTATAAAACGAGTAAAAAATGCTGCAAATCCACGGATATGTGCACCGTCATTCGAATATTGCCAATAAAACAGCGGTGAGCTGAAAAATCGATGTCGACAGACGAACTGTACATCCCGTAGCGCTTGATACAGCTCGGGTCCTATTCTACAATTGAGACGATTGTGGCTGAATCATAATGGCACATTTATCACGTGACAGTTCAACAAAAGATTGCTAAAGATTGTCACGGCCAAAACGATATAAAAAGAAAAATATACGAGATCATGCTCTGAATAAAAGTTGAAATATAAGTAAGTATAGTCAGTGCCAATAAAATCGCAGTAAATAATTAAAATAATAATAATTGCCAATAAAGATCATCATACAATTGGTAAATGTCATAAAAGGTTTAGAAACCATATAACTTACGACAAGGTTTCGTGATCGTCCTTCGTTGAGGCCACTTCGACAGGAACTGTTCACGTTGTTCGACTCTCATATCGTGTTAAGTTTGAGTTTATTTATAATTATTTTATCATTCTCATTTTCCTACCCTCTAAGTGTTCCAGGGCTCTAGGGTTAGAATGTTAACCCCCCATTTCTCTCCGTGGGTGCCATATGAGGCGACTAACGGAATATGCCAGGAGGTGGAAGTTCTGAAGAACTGACCACTTCTACTGCAATCTTCATGACACCTGCCAAGCGTGGCGGTTATAGCAAATTCTCCTCGAGGGGGGAGACCTTGTTCCACGGCGTACATTTCGGTTGATGTGATGATGATGATGATATACCTAACAATATCTTATCGCAACTAGCTGCTGCTTACTCGTATTATTTCATCTGCATTCCGCATCTGCATTTGTTTTACTATATTCATGTTCTCTAAGGATCCAAGTACTTATTATCGGAATCAAAACAATAATAAAAAAATATCTATAAGCTGTAAATCTTACACCACTATAGGTATCGAAGTAATTTGTAAGTATATTTAACTCTTGAGATCATGATATAGGCTTTAATGATTCAATTACAGTTATATATAACACTACATACATAAAATTAATGAGTTAAACTACACACATTATTGCTATAATTTAGTCTTACTTCGAAGTTGCATTTCCTCTCCGTAACTTTAGAGCTCTAATATCTTTTCTTCATGGATTTTCGTTGCTATTCTAATGAATTGTGTTATTTATTGGTGCATCTTGTGACAAACTAAACATGTAAATCTTAAAACAGTTGTTTTATTTCCATGATTAATAATTGTGAAAATGTGAGATAATTTTAAAATATTTATTCTATAAAGTTATTCCATTTAACATAGACATCCCTATCAGAATCTCAGTGTTTTTCTCGCTCTAATACTCTAACCAATGATCATATTGTAAACGTTATCGCTTCGTATTTATAGCCAGAAGGTTGCTAAATTAAATAAGTAATGTTCATAACTGCAGAATTGACGCTATTCGGTGCCCATCCATGTCCTAGGACGGCGTTGCATAGCGGGTAGGCGCGTTTTGAAATTCAAACGAGTTTCTTTTCAATGCCGTCTGAATTATAAATATATAACATAGAGTTTGCATAGTTTTCCAAATCATCTAGTTTGCATAGTTTTGACAATCGTCTGAATACGAGATCTTTAATCTTTAATCCTTAATCTCGTAGATTCTTTTCCATGCCTACCTATTCAATGTATTGAAAGGCTTAGTAGCATATTGATTTCGATTTTGTATAGGTATCCTACGACCCAATAATAAAATACCGAATTGCTTATAAGTTGGCCTTTGACCACTATTGGAGATGTCGTTCAGTAGTACTATTACCTATACCTTTTTTGCTGAACGAGGCAGTAGAATGTGTGTAACTCTTGCCAATTGATAGGGTTACTGATTACAAAGCATATTCTGGGCCAACATAGCCTAAATGACCGCCCCGCTTAGATAAATGGCTTTGGATATCTGACCACGCTATCACGGAAAATCGTTAGGTTGATACGTGAACGCAAACATTTATAATGATACTAGAATTTAAGTCGTATTGGTCTCTAATATCTCCGGCATTTCTAGCTCTGTTTGGATAAAATAAAATCCAGCTTGGCTCACACTTTGGAAAAAGAGGCAACAATTAGAATAGGATCGAGATTGTAGGCCTCTGCCCTGGAGAGTGGCAACAAAGGCAGTGATGGCCCATTGGCAGTTGCTGTGGACAATAGTTCGAATACCGCCGCGAGCTTCAGCTTCAAGGCATAGTAGTAGGGCAGTTTGCGCATGTCCACTTGGTTAGCTGTACTGTACTTACTGTATAGGCCGGATTGTCCACTGTTGAACACAGCCTACCATTACAGTTTGCCATAATCCCCACGCTTGACAGGCGCCTTGGAGAACGCAGTTTATGTTATTAGTTCCTCAGAAGACGCTGTTGTCCACCTTCCGGTATTTTATCTTTAATCACCTCTTACGGGGTGACTTACAGCCGGACACCTCACGGGGTTATTTTATATAGCACATTTTAAGTGTCTTTCCATTAAAGCATAAGTGTCCAGCCAGACTGAAATCTGCGTTACTCGTCTTCAAAGAGATAAATGCCGCACAACTGCACTCGTCCTTAAGTACTCCGCAGTTACACAATGGAACACATTGTTCGCGCAGTGATAACCATTCTCAACTTCCGGGACTTCGCAGTTATTTACACTGTACGACAGATTTAGATCCCGTCTTACCCGCGGTACTACCGGTAGTACAGTAATGTATAGTGTTTAAGTAGAACTTTCTATACACACGCAATTGTGTCATGTATTAAATAGAAAACAATAAACATGTATTTTTTATTCATTCAATAAAGATTGTGAATAATTAGACACTCTGCAATAATGTATTAGAGTCTTATGGTTTACCAGTTTTACGATATCTTATTGTTTTCATCTGTAGGTATTCATGTGATTGATGGTAATTAAGAAGCAAATAAAAAAATCTACAAAATATATTGAAATTAAATTAAAAAATAAGAAACCCACCTGCGGAATATATTGTATACTAGCTTTCCGGGCGCGGCTCCGCCCGCGCGTATGTCGGTTATCGCGCAAAAACATTAACCTCTTTTTGCGCAGTCGGATAAAAACTATACTATATTTTTTCCCGGGTCTCAAACTATTTCCATACCAAATTTCATTCAAATCGGTCCAGTAGTTTTGGCGTGAAAGCGTAACAGACAGACAGAGTTACTTTCGCATTTATAATATTAGTACTGATTTTTATTTATTTTAGGCTAAACTTTGAGCAGTAAATCACTTAAGTGATTATGTCGTCGAATATGTTGTTCAGGCTAACTTGGAATATAGTTTTGTACCCGCCTTTTAAAGCCTTTTATTTTGAAAAATCACTCGACAGTCTTGAAAAAAAAATATTTTAGCCCACGCATTATAGCGCATAAAATCCGCCTTTTAGATTTTTTAAGCATTTTATACCCGGCAACACTCGCGACAAATCTAATGACGTATCTTTTATCAAAATCGGTTCAGCCATAAAATAATAACGAGCAGACATAGAAACTGACATATATACATACATATAGGTCCTTTTGGGCTTCAACGGTAGTAAAGAATTCACTTAAAAATTTTATATACGGAAAGCACGACGCATAATTCACTAACGATATATCAACAATAAAAATAGTTTCCGATTTCTACCGGCTCCCACTAGTGCATTCACCAAATACTTTGTTTTGTTGCAGATGAGTTCCGTGCAGGAAGAGAAGCCTCCGATCGAAACACCTAAGACAAATGTTCGAGACATCAGAAACACAGAGCTTGTGTCGCGACTCCTCGCAGCCACTCCTCCCTATCTGTACAGTGCGTTACCGCTCCAACCACACGCGTTCTTCTTCAGCGAGATGCTCCGGTCCTTCGTCAGCGCTCGACATGGCTGCCGTCCGCCCCACTACCACCGCAGATTCAAGAGAAGAACACATAAATACTTTGCGGAGAACGAAAACGATTGGCGACGTGACTGGCCGAAACCGGAAGAAGAAAAAAAAGAAGAATTGAGGCCAGAGGTTCCATTAGAACTAACCGTAGATAAACAACCGAGAGTTCGCGAGCCCTCACCGAGAAGGTTGTCACCAAAAACTGAGCGAAGCAAGTCTAGTAGTCCAGGACCTACAGGAAGACACTCTTACGTAGATGTTGGAACAGAAGAACTGCCTAAACCCTCACCTTGTGTTGGCAGAACCCCTCAAGTTCAAGATAATTCTGCTATACCACAACCTAACCTGATTTTACCACCACCGCCGCCTATGTGGTATCCCCCTCTGTATAATCCCCAGTTCGGAGTAGATCCTTTGAACTTTTTCATTGATTTGCGCGTTTCGGGTCACATTTACGATAGGAAGCGTATGGAAGAGGGAACTAATTCCAATATAGGTCAAGAAGTTCCATCAGCTGATATGGGCTTGGACAAGCGTTTAGGGAGAGATTTCGGTCAGAGGCCTCGGCATGTTTCAGCCTTTTCCGTCCCTATCCGTGGCGCTAATCCTTCCGATGGTGCTGAGAAGTACTTCGATTCCTCATCAGGGATGGTGAATGGTACGTCGTATATTATGAGGAATCTAAAGCGTGTTTACGACGACTTACGAACATCCCAAGATGGTAAAGATATGACCAAAGACGAAGAAGACACAAAGGTGGAATCTTCAGATGTAGACGATGAAGATATTGTAGATTAATTTGTTATTCTTATTTAATGTTTCTGTGTAACATGTAAATATTTACCCACCGTAAGTCCCTATACCTTCAGTATTAAATTGTACTCTAAAACACATATAAGAAAAAACAATATGAGTAAATATGTTATTCGTACAGTTATACGACGCTGGTCAATATAGATCTAGGTATAAGCCAAAGTTCCGTGTTGAAAAATCTCCCATGGAACTATTGGTTGCGCTACAAACTGACTGTGAACGTGTGTACATACATACGAGTATATGTGATATAATTTCATTTAGAATCTAAATTACTAATATACTCACATAAATATTTATTAATGTCTGACGGGCATCACTTTCTAGTCAATTAGGTTTAAGATTGAACACTTGCCAATTTCTCAAAAATTATTCCTGTCTACTTAATGTTATTAAAAGGCGATATAAATGTATTAAAAAACTGTTGCTGTCTTCGTCCTTACTATGAAATAAACGTTATACTAAATATATGTACAATGTGTATGCTTACTTCATGCAATTTCAATAAAATAATTATAATGGTACCTATATTTCTGTGTGGTTTAATATTCTTTCTTTTTATTAAAACATAACCTTAGTCGGATTAGAAGACTGGATTATTTGCCAAATCAACCCCATATCAATATTTATAGGTCTATATTATAGAGCAATGTCCTCAATGAATGAGAATCATCAAAACTAGCAGCAGCCCAAACCGGTAAAGATAGACACGATAAAACACAATTTCTAAAATACTTTATAATAACCCTGAAACTATTTATCATCATAGATGTTAACAATATGTTAGTATGTTGTTACATATGGCTCTTAAATTACAGGAAAAATCATGAAAAATTATCCAATGCCGGAAAATGGGCGGTGTTATAACACCTGGTAGGAAGATACACCACTATGCCAAGTAGTGTGGGGCAAGGTGGTGTTGGATTGTGAAAAGTAAATTGAATGAAATATTATTATTTATTCTAGAAATATAAACATAAACTAATAGTACTAATAAGTACTTATAATAAGTCACAAAACATGTTTTAGTATGTAAAAAACTATACATTTCTTACAAATGAAATTAGTTTTCTTTTTACAAACTTTGCAAGTCAATTGAATTTCCTTGTATTGAATGATGTGGTCCAGCCTATCAAAACGAGACTAGAAACATATACCCCCATCTTATTGGCCTGCCGCGTATAAATTGCTCGCAGCCATGATCACCATCGTATCATATTGCCTCATCCATCACTGTAGACTTCCTCCAAAGCAGCCATATTTAGTAAAAAGACTTGTTTATAATATAAATCTAATAGCGGTCTCACTTTTGCACACTTGTCGTTTTGTATAGGTATGTAATAGTGTATTGTCGCAGCAATGGATATGTGTCATTATAAAACTTAAACGATGCCGAGAAACAGCATTATAAATCAATGGGAATCAGTATCTGAAGATTTATCCTCCTTTTATTTGAAAGAATTGTATTATAGATTCATATTAATTATTAGCAGACCTGCTAATATAATTCCAAGCAACGTACGAGGAAGAGAGCTACGAGTATATGCTGAAACACGGGTGATGAACCTATAGTACAGCAGCAGATACTCTTGCACAAATATAATATCAAATTTTACTAGCTAATTTTTAAGAACGAACTCTTGTACACTTTTTTTAATATAGATTATTATTATTATCCCTATAAATTGACTTTCGAGGTAGGAGGTACAATGTACATATAGCCGAGCCACTACATACGGCGGAACGTTTTTCTCAACAGCAAAAGTAATATATCCTGATCGATCAGCCTGCTATTATAAATCAATATAATGAGAATATGGGAGGAGTAGATAGATCCAACCAAAATATAGGTCTTTACCGAACCTCTAACGTGTCTTGTCAGGAATGACAAAATGTTATTTTCTACTCATTTGTCATAGTTTAGACATGGTCGCACAGAATGCTTGGAAACTTTATAGGCAGAATGGAGGTGAATATGAACATTTGAATTTACAGAGAGTTATTTCAAGGGCTTTATTAGACCTACAATAAAAATGATAAGAGTGGACTTTGTCCCACTCCTAGTCTACATTGAATGAATACAAGGAAATTCAATTGACTTGCATTTTGTAAAAAAAAATACTAATTTAATTTGTAAGAGGTGTGCAGTTTATTGAGAACCTAAATCGTGTTTTGTGACATTTCATATAATTTACTTTTTCTTTCACCGTCAATATCTTTTTATTTAGGTAACCAACAGTCATATTATATATAATCAATGCCAATAAGATAGCGATCGATAACACAAATATAAATGTATATTCCGTATAGCTTACCTTTTACCAGACATAGTAAATCGAATTAACTCTGCTGCTATAATACTCAATTTATGACTCAAAATATCCAAATTTGTTTATTACCACTGCACACAATCCGAGCTTGATGAGTAGGTAGGTAGCTGCTGAATGAGATAATCGAAGAAATTTTGTAGATATGTCAAATTTATAAATAATAATGTGAGGGTAGATTTTAAGTAAATTTTAAGGCGGTGTTATAACATCTGGTCGGTGTAAGTGGGTAATAAGTGTTGTTAAAGCATACATTTGTGCTTAGTAGTAGTACAACTATATGATTATTGATTAACCAGGCCTAAAGGAGAAAAAAAAATCGATTAAAATATTTTTTTAATTAAAATCAGTTTAGGCAGAAGCTTAGGTCAAATTTCAACATCTTAAGAAAGAAAGAGGGTGGAGTAATTCAAACGGAAAATAATATTATATATCTCAAATGAATTAACAACAGGTTGTTATTATCAGGATACCTAACTAATGAAACACCTATTTTTCATTAAGAGTATTAGCATTTAGATTTTAGATTCTATGTATCTACCTGTTTCGAGAACTTGGTGCATCTTCGACACGCGTTGCCTGCTGACCTTGACTCCAACTATCAGACGAGTTGGATCCAAACACACTCAAGTTACTGCAGTCTCATTCACCACATCATCGGCCCTAGGGACATTCTTAAGGTCTAAGTATTTCTAGTTATCCTAATACCAAGCTTATCACATACATACTTCAATAATATAAATATTATGATACCACTAAGACCCTTATCAACATCTACGGCATTCAAGTACTACCTATATCAAAGTGGATGAACACACTCCTTCAATCATTCTAAAACATTTTGGCTAGTGTCAGATACCTACTTCATTACCTTAGAAGAAAGTCATTGATACGATGCACTTTCGACACCGATACCTATAAAGCGTTATTGGTAATATGCTAACAACATCTTAGGGTTGACATCTGCTAGTCCTAACAAACATTTGAGATAAAAAAATGTCGTTTAAAAAATATTTTTTTAAAAATATTTTTTTAAAAATATTTTTTCATGTTTTTTATGTGTTATTGGCGGAATAAGAAGTCTCTTCACCACCAATAACACCTAAAAGCTACCTTTGAAAAGCTGCTACGCCTGCTATTTTTTTCTCTAATATTGACACACCAAATTTTGAAATGGCCGCTGAGGGCTCAGTTCATAAATTTTGAGGTCATGCCGTTGGATTATGAACTGCGAAGTTTGTCTGGATCGAATGGCGCGAAATTAAACTGGAGTGGTACCTACACTGTCTATTAATCAAAATAACATGTGATGGAAGTAGTCTAAAAAGGGTAGTGGTCGGTAAACCGGTACTTTTACCCTACCTAAGTATACCTACTTACTACCTAAGGTCTGTGGGGCTGATATACCTACTAGACTTTTTTTTTTATCTGATTGTGACAGACCTAGCACGAGGTCCACTTGGTAATGGCTAGGTATTCTCTCTCATTTCGTTTCGTCACAAGTGACGTACCTACCTACCTAAGTAGGTACTGCACAACGCTATCACGCTGAGACTAGCCCATCGAAAAGTACCTAACTGACGTTTAAAGCTCGTTGGTCATAAAGTTGTTATGTTGTCTTGCCTGTAATTTCACGGCATCCCTAGGTAATCTACCAACACAAATCAAACAGTACCTACCTAATGCGAAAATTAATTACTTATCCTTTTTATTCTGTGACATTACTGCTTGGTGGTATAAACCGGAAATAGGTATGAAAATTGAAATTATATCTAAAATATGTGTTTGGGTTCAGATTATATTGGGATTTGGGATATCCCATGTGAATGTGAACTTGTATATTTTTTGTATCATCACACTAATTACACAGATGGCAGTAAAATAAATATAATTTTTAACAAAATATTATATGATTGCCACTTTGAAAAATTTGGTATTTTATAGAGTAAAGGCAGTTGACAATAGTGTTTTATGAATGTGAATTAAGTCAGCCAGCAGAGTATTGAATCAAATTAAGCTATGAATATCCTGATGGCGTGTATTCTAGATGTATGTTTAATTATTTATTATTACGTGATTAGATATCAAATGATATTTGTTTGATCGTATATAGTAATGATGTTGTCCTTTTTCAAATTTTCTTTTCAAAGTTATTCTGAAACAAAAATTAACCAACTGATCACTTGTTATTAATATCGATCAGTCTCTTTCGTTTGTTTCCCACTCTATCCGTGTGACTCATCATTGGCGAACTTGTGGCAACACCACAGAAGCCACTCAAAAAAGAAGTTGAAGTTGAATAATTTTATTTATGTATATTTAGTACATTACATATAATTACTAAATAAAATAAAAAAAAACCTATTTTTTTTAACATGACATGACCTACAACGCAAGTTGTAGAGGAAATTACATCATTCTGACTCAAAATAATGATGCAGTATTAGTAATAGTGATGTTGTCCTTTTTCAAATTTTCTTTTCAAAGTTATTCTGAAACAAATATTAACCAACTGATCACTTGTTATTAATACCGATCAGTCTCTTTCGTTTGTTTCCCACTCTATCCGTGTGACTCATCATTGGCGAACTTGTGGCAACACCACAGAAGCCACTCAAAAAAGAAGTTGAAGTTGAATAATTTTATTTATGTTTAGTACATTACATAATATAATTACTAAATAAAATAAAAAAAAAACAATTTTTTTAACATGACATGACCTACAACGCAAGTTGTAGAGGAAATTACATCATTCTGACTCAAAATAATGATGCAGTATTAGTAATACTCCCCTCGTGGGGTGCCGGTACAGAATAACATCCCCCTCTCCCTGTATTTCATTGTGGGATTCGTAGAGGTGACGAAGGGAAAATACCAGAAAGTGCGCAGTAGCACTTTCTGAACAACTACTATTTTGTACTGCGATCCCCAAAATGCCTGCAGTGGGGGTTCCAATTGGGAAAGCCTTAATCCCACAATTATTAGGTGGACATCATGGATATAATAGATACATAGTTAATACGGAAACTACTCTCAGTGACAGTAACAGTTTTAATTAGGCAAATCTCATTCTATAAGATGACGTAGGTATGAAGAACGCCCTTATAAATTATATGGCATTTGCATATTTATGTTTGTATGAAAAATGCATAAAATAGACCGTAATATTTTAACATTTATTTTATTTATTTACCGCCATTATTCAGAGAGGATTTCATATTTTATAAATTATTTTATCTGTTAAATTTATTTGTTTCATGGCTGGTGATTTACCTTACTGGCAAATGCCTTGTCCAACATCTTCCACTAGAAGTAGCTGTAATGCTAGTCTCCTCCAGGTATTTCCTGCTATTCCACTAATCTCATCATCACATCTTTTAGGTCGTCATATTTTTTTTATTTTACTGTTTCTGAGAAACGAAGTAGTTATTACTTTGCTCCATATGTCTTCTCTTTTATTTTTTTCCCCAGCATACTTTTCTACACGCATTCATTTACTTCGCATTGGCAAGTTTGTTATATAGCTCGATTAATTTGAATAAATGCCCAAGTCACCCGTCCCAAGTCAATATAGGTAAGTGTGTTTTTTTTTATTGTGACGGTAAACCTCTGCCTATCACAGATACATTTCATGAGTTGCACTTCGCCCGTCACCTTAAGACAAAGTTGTTAAGTCTGATGTGCCTGTTATTTCACTGACTCTCAGTGATTGCTGCCGGAATACAACTTTAGGTGCTTGGTAACAGAATACAATGAGTAAGATAATAAAGAACCGAAATATTATGAATAAACGCATTATCGTGTAATCTCAACCCTGCGACGGGAAATTGAAAATTTAAACGGTTTTATCGTACGTGTATCTAAGTTTGGCAATATAGCGATACAACCTATATATAAAACTACTTTTTGTTTGTGTATGTGACTAACATCTTTTAGAGAAAAAATGTGGAACAGGTTTTAATTCATTGAGAATAAATTAATAAGTAAATTGAGGCGTGAATTTTTTGACGGGGGATAAAAGATCTGAGGAGATTTAGAAAAAAAAATGGGTTCTGAATTGTATATCAGTTTAAATTAAATATTATTTTTATATATTACCGTAGTATTCATGAGTTTGAAATGATATTGTTCGTCTTGGAAAAGTCATTGAACACCAGTGTACAATATTCCATAAATTACCCTAAAATCCGACAAATATTATTTGAATTCCGGCCATCTTTATAAACATAATTAATTCAATTAGTAAAACAGGTATCGTAACAGATATTCTCCAAATATCGCTTGGCATTCAAAACCAGTAACTAGTATGTTTGAAACCGTACCTGACATGACTTTGACATATGTAGATGATAGAATACACACAGGCGTTTTGCACGTAAACAGTGATAGTAAGAACTTTTATGTGCCTTACTGTATCAGCCGGATTATCCATAGCTGAACACAATCTCCCTCATTATAGGGGGTCTGCCATAATCCCCACGCTTGGCAGGCGTCTTGGTGATCGCAGTGTAAGATATCAGTTCATCAGAAAATGCTGCCCACCTTCTGGTGTGTTACCCTTAGTTGGTTCTAACGACGCCCATGGGCAGAGATGGGGAGGTGACATTCTAGTCCAGCACCTCACAGCCCAGTAGTATATATCTGAAATCTTATATGTTTTTGCTACCTCCCCAATGAAAAAGAAAACACCATAAACAACTTAACATAGATAGGTAGATATGTAAATTTCAATAATGATGATGATTGAGGTTTTAAAACAACATCACGTTCGAAACCTGCAAGTTACTTTAAAAACAACCAAACATCTACACTCTGAGGCTCTGAACGTAGACCTGTAAGGGACAAATCTCCATAATATTAATTACTATCACTAAACAGTTCTACTGAACACTATTCAATGTATAAACAGACTTATATGTTTAGTTATAGTAGTTTGTGTAGGTGTAGGTTTAGAAAAAAAATCTTTGCTATCCTGGTAACACTCGTCTCCAGTCTCCACACTTACGTAGTATATATTCTATTTGATCTATGGTCTCCACACCACGCGATTTTTAAGCTCTTTTTCACTTCAGTCAGATTGTTGGGTTCTTCTCGAAGATAATAATTTAAATAGTACCTATCACTTGAAAATCCATCATAATGTATGGACAACAGCCTATTTTAGTTTTGAGTAAGTTTTCCACCTTTTCCAGGTTGTTTGTTGAAGAAAAGTTGGATTTTAACAAAGACATCTTACCATTTCAGGCCAAAACACAAAACGTGAGTTCGGCCGGAAGGTTCAATTGGAAAATATAAATGCTGGAAAGGTAATTCTGACTGTAAAAAGTATTTAACATAGTATTTCCCCTATGATTACTCTAACTCAGTTGTAAAATTGTATGTGTTGTGTTTATTTTAGACGATAGCGGACGTTATTAGAACATGCCTCGGTCCCCAGGCTATGTTAAAGATGTTGATGGATCCCATGGGAGGGATCGTGATGACCAACGACGGCAACGCTATCCTCCGCGAGATCACAGTGCAGCACCCTGCTGCCAAATGTATGATTGAAATCGCCAGAACTCAAGATGAAGAGGTTATAATTTTATTTTATTAACATTCCTTACCTGTGAAGAATGCAAATGAAAATAACATTCCTTACCTTATCTTTGTGATAGTTCGATATTCTTTAGGTAAATTACTTTTCGTTTAAAGTTCCATGCTGTATATATACTTTTATAATGCTGCTTGTTAAAAGCATCTTGAAGTGTGTGTCATCATTATGGTTCAGAGTAGGTAGAGATGTAAGTATAATATGTAGTGTATTTAAGTACATATTATATAAAGGTATATTGATTTCAAATTCAGGTACTAAACTTTAACTCATGCTCAATGTAGATAATAATAACAGTAGAATTTTATTATATCGACTCCAGGTGAAATTTAACAGTAACTATGGATGTGCTTTGTAAATCATGGCGATTCTGGGTTTAGATATTAATATCCACCTAAACATTTCCATCTGTTGTTGAACACAAAAGTAAGTAGCATAAAACATCTCGTTCCTAGCATTCTCCCAGAAGTGTACCGCATATATTCACAGTATTTTCTATTGCAAAATTAGACCAGTTTACTTTTTGCACATGAAACAAATGCTTGGTGACCATTTTTTTACTGCCCAAGAATTAGGTGCACTTTTTATTTATAGTATTTTCTATCGCCAAATTTGACCAGTTTACTTTTTGGAAATGAAATTAATTGCTTGGAGGCCATTTTATTGTTGCCCAAGAATTACATGCACTTTTTTTTGCTATAACAGATGCATTTTGTTACAAGTGATGAACTGCTCTGTGCCCGTCACCCTGAAGCACCTAGTTGTTAAGTCTCATCATGTGACTGTAATATTATTGCTCTCATGGAATTCTGTCAGAACATACTGTTAGGTGCATGGCGACAGATTTTCTACTTGGGGTGGTGGCTAGCCAGGTGGGCCATCTACTTGAAATTCCCTGGAAGTTTAAAATAACTAAATAGGTATCAATTGTATACTGGTTTTTTTCCAGCTCTGTATATGGGTTGATATTCAATACATGCATAAAAGCATAGATTTGTTAATAGGTACATATATTAAAAATATTATTTCTAACACAATTTTTTTTGTTTATGGGGTGCCAATCCAGGGTTCATATTTGAAGGGAAAGTACCAGGTGAACAGTAAGATATTCTAAAGAACTGCCATCTTACACTGTAATCCTGCAGTTGCAGTGCAAAGCTGGTTGTTTATGGCAAACTCTTATGAAAGCATTTGTTCAACAGTGGAAGTTACAGCTGTTGATGATGATATAAATGACTTACTCTGCTTTGTTCTATGCATTGTAAAATGATGCGCTTTATATTTATCTATTCCTGCGTCATAATTATACAACTTAATTATCTATTATAAAGTCAAAATAGATATTCTACTACTTAATGAAATTTACATAGATGTTTACATCATTATTTATCTGACTGAATATTGACATTGTAAAAGGACCCAGGCACGTATGACTTGGGCCTCTTCCTTTGCAATACTATGGACCTGGCACCCGCACAGTGGATCCATGTAATGCTATGTAATTCATCTCTCTCTCTCTTCTTCACAAGTTTTTACATTACAATCAATTAAACATGGAATAAAAGATGGGTTAGTTTTGCCATCAAAGTTTAACTGATTAATACTACATGTACTGTAACAGCCGGATCGTCCACTGCTGAACACAGCCTCCCCTGTTAAGGGGGTATTTGCCATAATCCTCACGCTTGGCAGGGGTCTTCGGGATTGCAGTGTAAGTTGGCAGTTCTTTAGAAGGCGCTGCTGCCCACCATCCAGTATTTTTCCCTTAGTTGCCTCTTACGACACCCACGGGATGATATGGGGAGTTGCAATTCTAACCTGGCACCCCACAGGGCAATACTACATGTACTAAGCTGTAAATAATAATAATAATAATAATAATGTTTATTACTCATTACTCATTAAATACACACATCAGTACATTTCTCATTATAACACAATTTAAAGAAATTTACAAACTTTAAAACAATACGTACATAGAATGATGTTTTAATGGTTTTTACTATATATTATAATGTCATGCATAGCCCACACTAAGAATAATTCTTGTATCGTGAGCGTCTGCTTCCTTCGTGGACTCAATTATAAATTTACAGCGAGGACATAAATTTAGTTTCAAAAATAAACTTATACTATTGTTGGTAAAAGAAATATTTCATAATCTTAATATCTATTAAATTTATCTCTATTATATATTATTGTGTGTGTGCACTATTCTTTGTGTTGTATGTTTGAGGGTGTGTATGTATGTGTGTGTGTGTGTGTGTGTGTATCTATGTTAATGGGGATATATGAGAAGGGGTTTATAAGTTTTGAAAGATTTTACCTAATAACTTTAAGTAACTTTTCAGTATCTTCATAGTTGAGCGTTTTTAACCACTTTTCAACTGAACGTTTGGCTTCTCGTATTGTAAGTGTTGGTAAGCTGGGAATAAATTTACTAATTTTATTGTACAAAAATGAACTGAGGAAACCCTGATGAAGTTTAGCTGATTGAGTATTAAATTTTTGTCTATGAAAAACAATGTCTTTTCTTCTCTTATTGGAAGATATCAATCGTTCTTTTAATGTTGTTTGCTTTTGTTTAGCTAGTAAAATATTTAGTACAAATAGCTGGCGAACTGTTAATACATCACAATCTTTGTACAAATCTACGGTGGGGAACATGTAAGGTTTATGCGTTGCTACCTTTAACACTGCTCTTTGAGCACGTTCCAAGGCCAACATGTAAGTAGGACATGCTCCACCCCATGACTTATTGCAGTAAGTGAGTATTGATTTGCAGAGTACATTGTAAACACTTATTATTAATGTTCGATCTGCAACCTCACGTAGGTGTTTAAACACAAATATTAATTTCCTCACTCTACTACTGAGGTTAACTATGTGGGTTTTCCAACTTAGTCGACGATCTATATTTACTCCTAAATATTTAATGCTTTCAACGCATTCCAAGTTTGGACATTTACAGTCTGTGGTTGGGCAATTGAAGTGGACTTTAATATTAAGATAAGGTGTCCTTCTACGTGCATAAGTAAACGGCACAAATTTGGTTTTCTCTGTATTTAGAGAAAGCAAATTGTCCCTCAACCATCGAGTCACTGCTCTTAGTCCAACCTCTGCACGGGTACGGACCTCTTCCCAATCATCACCGACAAATATTAAAGCGGTGTCATCAGCATACGCGAAAATTTTTCCATGCTCTATGTTTAGATTACACAAATCGTTTATATAAATAAGGAACAGTGTTGGACCCAATACGCTTCCCTGTGGAACCCCAAATGACATTAATTCCTCATCACTCATCATACTGGCAATCCTAGTTCTCTGGGTTCTCCCTTTTAGGTAATTTTTCATCAATTTTAGGGCTGTGCCTCGAACTCCAATCAGTTCTAGCTTGTTTATAAGCTTAGGACAACAAGGAAATACAGCTTTGCACGCAATATTGCTTGTAATCATATTTCGAAATATAAAAGGGCAGTACATCATTATGAGAGTTAAGCAATTGAAAAAGTACTTCTTTTGAATCTGTTGTAGAAATCCAGTGGTTAATAGTCACTTAATTCCCTAAAACAGTTAAGAGTTTAGAAATCAAAAATTTTGGAGCATTTCCTTAAAACTTTTGTTTCTCTGTTGGATGGACATGTTTAAGTGCAATCTAGACAGGATACACTTGTTATTAAGTCAATGTCAATATACTATAGTATATTTCTTAATGTATTGTAATTTAAAACAATACAATAATCCTTAGAAGTAATACAGTAGGGCCTCGTTAATCCGGCGAGGCAAAAACAAGTCCCTTTCTGGATTATCGAGGCATCCGGATTATAGTATGCCATATTTAATGGTAATAAAACACAATACCTGTTTAACCTGTGTTAATCAATTTTTAAATTAAAGCATAAAACAAAAATGTACATGTTCAAAATTACAACCATGCAAGAAAAATGGTAAGTTAAAATAAAACATTAGTTGATTCTACTTGAAAAAGTCTGTAATGTTCTTGGATTATAGTATGCCATATTTAATGGTAATAAAACACAATACCTGTTTAACCTGTGTTAATCAATTTTTAAATTAAAGCATAAAACAAAAATGTACATGTTCAAAATTACAACCATGCAAGAAAAACGGTAAGTTAAAATAAAACATTCGTTGATTCTACTTGAAAAAGTCTGTAATGTTCTTCTGCTTATAATTTTCGCACGTCATTACAAAAGCCCGGTCTCTAAGTCAAGGGAGAAACATAAGTTAGTGGCTATCAAATTCGTTATCTTCAGCGTGGCGGCGCCATGATGTTAGCGAGCGTGGTAAATTGAAATTATAAGTACTACACAAAAGGCGATAAATAAAAGTCTGACGACGCATTGGCTCAGGGCAGCCCGCACCTACACCCGCCCGGCTCCCCCGCGAAAACAGTTGCCCGGCGGATTACATCGATCACCGAACCAGAGTCCGGATTACTGAGTCCCTACTGTAATGTCATCTGTAACTTCATCTACATGAAATTTGATCATATTTGGATCTCTTGGAAACTTATGTTTACATTGGAAGTAATAGTCCCTTGTTTCTTTCTCGCAGCTACTATAAACCTGTTTTCCAAATTTCTTACAAGACTCAGTAATTTATGCTTGACTAAGTTGCAAATGCATCCATATATATATATATATTCAATTATCATCACAAACCACTCATAATATAAGTAGAAAAGGTTAAGAGTATCATATTATTATTGACATTTCAGATATTTTATGTAAAAAAATATGTATGTAACTTTTCAGGTTGGAGATGGCACCACATCTGTTATCGTCCTGGCTGGAGAGATGTTATCTGTAGCTGAATCCTTTCTCACTCAGAACATTCACCCGACAGTCATTATCAGGGAGTACCGACAGGCTTTGGAGGATGCTGTCAAATTGCTGCAAGACAAGATATCTGTGCCCATTGATATGAATGATAGGGACAAGCTAAAAGAAGTTGTGAGTGCATTTCTACTCTTAATTTGTAGTCATAATATGCATCAACGTCCAGTGTATTTTGTCATAAACTCATAAAGCATCTCCAAAAGTTATTAAATTAAATATGAGATAGTTGTATGTAATCCAATTTGATTATCCGCTGTGGATCAGTAATTAATTGAAATAATTTAATCTATTGTTATTCTGTGCCAATTTGCATTTGTAGATCTTTAGTGGCTAAGTGGGAACTTGTTTTTTCATATGATTGTGACGGAACACAAAACCTGATGTAAGAGGTAACCTCTGCCTATATCAGATGCATTTCGTCACACGCGACGAACTGGATTGCGCCGATCACCCTGAGAAATACAATGTTCAATATATGTGTAATGTAGGACTAATATAGTATACCACTAGGTAGACTGATGTCATCGGTAAAGGCGCGGGTAGCCAATCGTTACAAGCGGCTAATAACCGTTCTTTGTGGCGTTCTATGGGGGAGGCATTGAATCAATAGTGGATGTCTTCGGGCTGATGATGATGTGTATAATAAATGTGTGATAATCCTTATGTGAAATAACATTGACATAATTGTCACATGCTGTACCAATTCCCACCATCTTTATGTTTGGTATAGCATAATAACATGTGTAAAAGTAAGTATGAAAGCATCCAATCCATTTATGATGATTCATACAACAGATTGGACGCTTGCAATGATTCATAATTGTTCCATTACGATTGATTTCTTTAAGTCTATGGTATGTTATTTCTAATAAAGGCAATGCACCCACATTTGACCAAACCAACATCTTCCAGGTGGCAAGTGTATTGCTCTATCTACCAAACAATCCCATCCTCCTGAGTGCTGCTTGTGTACTGGGGCATAAGTTTGAGAACACTTAAGAACACTTGTCTGATAACCTGTATCTGATATTTGTTTTATTTTACTTATCATGAGTAAACTTTATACGGGTATGTTTCAGATCCGTTCATGTGTTGGAACCAAATACATTGGCCGCTGGGCAGACCTTGCTGTTGATATTGCCCTGGATGCTGTAAATACAGTAACAATCAACGACAATGGCAGAGTAGAAGTTGACATCAAAAAGTAAGTACCAAATAGAGTATGTGTTTTTACTTTAGTCCTGGTCTGGTAAACTCGATTTTTGTACCGTCAATGGGTATGATAACCACTTGGGTTACTAGATAATTTTCTCATTTAGACTTGCTCGATACTGTACAGCATACAGTTGCTCACTGGGCTATGCTGTACGGTATTGTAAAGCTGACAGGCTGGTCATAACGCGTCATTCGCTTTGGAGATGTCGGAAAATGTAGAGCTAAATCAGTACTAAAATTATAAATGCGAAAGTAACTCTATCTGTCTGTCTGTTACGCTTTCACGCCAAAACTACTGGACCGATTTGAATGAAATTTGGTATGGAGATAGGTTGAGACCCGGGAAAAAACATAGGATAGTTTTTATCCGACTGCGCAAAAAGAGGTTAATGTTTTCGCGCGATAACCGACATACGCGCGGGCGGAGCCGCGCCCGGAAAGCTAGTATTAAATAATGTAGAGCTAAATATTTCTTATGTATGATTATAATATGATTACAAGTACTACATTCGGTCGAGCTGCATAATACCGACCTCCTGATCGAAAACCATATTTACAAATTATTGGAGCTCAACATTTTTTGTTTGGGACGGGAATCGAACTAGTGTCCACCGATTTCACGTCGGATGGCTTAACCACTCGGCCACCAGAACCATACACTTTTGAGCCGAAAGGAACAAACAATTTTGTGGTCCAATAATTGGTAAATGTCTAGAGGCAAATGGCAAACTTTTTTGGAATTATTTGTTCAACAAATGAGCAAAGTTGTTTTTTTGGTGCAAGTCCCGATTTTAAATCCGGAGTTAAAAAGTATAAGCATTTATTCAAGAAATACAATGTTGAATATTGTCAAGCCAGAAAAAAAAAATATCTGCTGTTGAACTAGGGTTATGGCCTGTGTTTTAGCATACAGGACCCTGAGGTGAGGAAAGCAGTCTAGAATTGAAAATATTTTATAATATAGACTACGGAGCATATTGAGGAACTTTGCATTGGCATAAAACAAAACTCTTAGGAGAAACATAAAATGTTTCACCCCAACCAGCAAGAAAAATAATGTAAAGCTAATAATTATTTATTACTAAATATAAAAACTTATTTTTTTCTACTGATAAATTCAAAATCATTTATTTAATTTAGGCGTCTACGACGCTCTTATGAAGGTCAATTACAAATTCAGATACATAAGCCTTTGACTACAATCTTACCTGACGGTAAGTGATGATGTGGTCGAAAGTGTTAATAGCCTTGACATAAGTAAAAGTAGAGCTGCTGCATGTGTCCACACTTGCAACAATATATTTTTCACCTCACAAACAGGTGTTGTTTGTCTTTCGAAATCTGCGCGGAAAAGTGCTTTTTATGTGCTAGCGCGGAAAAGGTTTTTGGAATTTGAAGCTCTATATAAGTTGCAGAAAAAATAATTTACCTTATGTATTAGTAGTTTTATTATAAATTTACGCAAATTTACTACGTTCTTTAAGCTGTTTTTGTGCACCTAGCATTTTCTTGGTGGTGAAAAATTGTGTGTTGCGCTCGGCAGCATACTAATTTTGCGTCTTCTTCAGGTTTTAATAATAGTATTCGCGTCAAATAACAAGTTTGCAGTCTTGCATAACAAATAGGTACCTATTGCTGCGAGTTTTAACACCAAAACAGCCCTCTTCGTGCTGGAGGCAGGATATGTATAAAGTAAATAATGCACGATGGCTCATTTGGATAGCGATAAAGGAGAAATGCCCGTGCCCGGTCATGTATACGCGCGAGAGGAACAGGTATCGAAACGGTATACCGCGTACCGCTGCGACACCTATTGGATGGGTACGCGGAATTCGATACCCGTGATGATATCGCACTGGGGGAGCGTGATACCAAAATAGCGAGCGGATACCGGCTGTAATAAACTAAATATACCTTTATTCCTTACAAGCCAAGAACATACGGGAATCTAGTAAAAATAAAAATAATGTGCAAAATATTTTGCTCCAGTCCGAGATGCACTATTCCCCCAGCCGTTCCTCGCGGCGTTACTCTACAACGCTCCCGGACTCCGTCGCACGTTCCCCTACTACAGACGAATTACTTAGCATTCCATGGATTCACCGTGCGGATGCCGGGTCCATAGTGTTGCAGAGGAAGCGCAACCCTGGGAGTAGGGTTAAGTGCCCTCTTTACTATGACATCAATGCTCCCCTTCACCACTCGAGCCGCGTCCCATGGCTTATTATTTTTGGTAAGACCCTTTGAATGCCGCCTTGGATACACGTTCTAGCATGGAAGTTACGGTTGTTCTTGATAGGCCAAGGCCTTTTAGTAGGATATAAAGGAATTTCTCTGACTCTTCTCTGACTGGTATACCCGTTGCTCCGACTTTCGCAGCAATTTAATTTACTACATAACCGTTTTTGGTTCTATAAGTACTATGCTATTTAGTTTTTTTGAGTACAGAAATAATATATCCGGTTTGGAAGACGAAACACCAACATTCACAGGAATTGTATAGAGTTTTTCATACTTGTCCATGTGAAAAAGTTAAATTGGAAGCTGCGCCTAAAATGGAGTAAGATTTGGATATACATTTTGTACTTAGATGATCTTTCTTTTACAAAATCGAATGTTTTTTGTTCGTGGTCGTTTTCTATATTTTCGTTTACTCTAGCTACCGAGATACTCGCCGATTCTCATAGATTTCGTGGACTCTCATGAAATCATGGCTATGTTGATGTACAAACATTAATATCCGCTATCGGAAGCACCTTACAACTAACCAGAAAATCTCTTGGTCACCTTCCGACAAATACAGCAAGGCTTTCGGTGGCGTTCCGCCATCTTACAAAACAATGTCAGGATCTTAAAAGTTCCTGACATTGTTTCGGATTACATGTAACCTCGCCTACGGCTTGGTTATGTTTTCAAACTCGCAATCCTGTTTTAATAACCCGCGGTAAAGAATTATTCAATGAACTACCCTATAATGGATTGTAGGATACAAAACCATGACTGTTAAAAATCTTCAGCTAGGATTTTGGGTGGCAGTTTGTGTGAAGCCAAAATAATCTAAAAATACATATCAGTAAAATTTCAGTAATATTTTCATAAATCTATCAGGACCTGAATATTTTCACAAATCAAGAGAAGTGAAGAGAGATTTATAAGACAAGAGACAACAGTATACTATGTTAAAATGCGTCGAACATAATCAAACTTTATTTATTTAAGCATAAGGTTTTTATGAGTATGATACAAATTGTGTTTATTTAAATGTACCGTAAATAATAAAGATGTAGGTAAGTATACACAATCACAACCAATGCTGTCATATACTGTTTCTATAGTATATTTTTTCGAAGTCAGAACTCTAACATGAACGAGTGGAGCGTTGTCATATGACGTCATTTAGTAGCCGCGTGCCTAAGTTTTTGCACAACTACTTGATATTTTTGAATGAAACAAAAAAAACGATTTTGTATGCATAAAAGCCCCAATGTTATAGTTAAGCTATTTTGCATACCCATTAACATTATTGGAAGCTGATTGAATTTTTTTGGTGTGACTTATTTTAATGCTTCTGAAATTATTCCTTATTTATAATCATTGAATTAATCAAAAAATACACTACATGTGTACAGCGATGATTGTTCATTAAGCTCGAATCTGCTCGATTGTAAGATGTAGTCAACCGAATAAAAACGACGAGTACAAACATAAGACTTTCTATACTTTTCACAGCTGCTCAAACAACGCGTTTTCACAATTAGTGATGTAACACGCAATTCAAAAATATTACAATAAAGTAAAGATTGCGTAGGCATGGGATAGTCGTGTTAATATTTGGTCTAGTAATGCCACATGTTCACGAATGAAACGTTCCCGCGAGCTAACTTTCATGGTGGCGCCATCTGTCATAACTGAGTGAATGTAAGAGTAGCCCGAGCGAGCCCGAGCTGAGTGCTGTCTGGAAATCACCTCAGTGAATCTCTATATTCATTCTGGGCCCTTCGAATAACAAGTTAAAGTTCACTTTAGAGTTTAACTTGTTATACGATGCAAAATAGGAAGAGTTTTCTTGCTTATGTAAGCTCAATTTACCAAATATTTTCTTTGAGGGTGTGAAAATTGCGTACAGCAAAACAGTAAAAAATCTTGGGATTATTTTTGATGAATGCCTTACCTGGATCCCAGAATTGGAAAGCGTTAGCCGTAAAACGTTTGCTGCCGCAGGTTCACTCAGAAGACTGAGAAACTTTTTGCCAACGGCTACTAAAGTTGCGCTTGGACAGTCTCTTTTGTTACCGATTCTTGATTATGCAGTTGCCTGCTATTTAGACCTTACGGTGGACCAGCTTAACAAACTTGAGCGTCTTCAAAACTTTTCAATAATGTTAATATTTGGCTTGCGCAAATACGACCACGTTGCTGAATTTCGCACCAAGCTCAAGTGGCTTCCTATACGACGTCGCCGGAATGCTCATATCCTATCTCTTCTCTACAATATTTTGTTCAACCCTTCTTCACCCCAGTACCTTAAAGAGCGTTTTGATTATCTTTTGCTTACGGTCATCAGAGAATCTTATGCTTAAATTTCCTCCACACGCTACCTTTTATGACCGTTCGTTTACGGTCGAAGCCGTCAGACTGGAATGCATTGCCACTTGATACCAAACGAGCTCCGTCCTTAAATGTTTTTAAAGACAAAGTTAAAGCTTTTTACCTGTCATGCTAGCATAAGCTCCATACGTGTAAACATCATATTTATGTACTGTATTTGTATATAAGTATAGGCAATTTTTGTATGTATATGTATATATTATGTAAGAATACATTTATTATATATATTGTATATTATATTGTAGATATTTATAAATATCAATACTATTAAGGATATTGTACACCGCCATCCCTTGTCAAAACTTGCTCCTCTCCAAAGGTTGTCTGGAAGAGATCGCTTTGAGCGATAAGGCCGCCTATTGTTCAATATTATAAGCTTAATATTTTTAATTTAGGTATAGTTTAAGGTGTTCAATAAAGAGTTTATCTATCTATCTATCTATCTCATGCAATTGGCAGATATAATTTAATATTTATAGTATATTATGTCTGCCAATCACATGAGCTGGACTGGAATTAATCGCGTTGTAAGTAATTTCATTATTCGACACTTCGGTCGAGCTGTAACCGTTATAGTCGTCGTGAAGAGGGTATGAAAATATTACGCGATTAAGTCCCTTTGTTATAATTATTGTAAAATAGGCTGAGGGTTTTCACATTTCCGGTGAATTATAGTCAGTTGTCATTTGACTGTTCAATTATGGATAATTTGGTTCAATCTTGGGAAAAAAAAATTCAAGTATTTCTAAGTAGCAATGAATCTACATTCGCTTAATAGGCAATTTTTTAAAGTTTGTGGTATTTGATGGTCGGCATTGAAAATAGGTGGTAGAGCGGGTGGATATAATGACATTCAGTACATACTCCATGCCCTTTACATGATATTTCTCCTTGAGTAAGTGATGAGTGAAACATATAGTTGCTCGAGTCTCATGTGCCTGTAATTTTTATAGGCACTCATTATTGGCTCTCTAGGACTGCTGCCGGAACACACTGTTAAAACAATCGGTTTTTAACATACATATTATCTTAATTATTCATGTATGTCTGGTATGTGTGTAAACATATAACAATGAAATAGTAAATCTTTATCATGAGGGATAGGCTTCGTTACATTTTCGACTCAAGTTACTAGTTTTGTGTTAATAAGCTTTCTTTAGTTTTTCACCCAAACTAATTCACTCTTATGCAGTCTAATAGAGACAGTTTTTTTATTTATTTATACGTATATTACGCTTCATCGGAAAATATTCAGAAATATTACGAATCGCCCTTTTTGAACTTATCATTATTTTTATAATGTGTGTCTTTTCATATTATCATGACAAAAAGTATATATACTATGTTAATTGAGGATTTAAAGAATCTCTGCACTACTTTACATCCAAATCAGTTGAGCCATTGCAGATTATAGAAGGTAAACAGGTTTACACAAAAATGGCTTAATGGTTATATTGCATCAGTACTAATATTATAAATGCGAAAGTAACTCTGTCTGTCTGTCTGTACGCTTTCACGACAAAACTACTGGACCGATTTGAATTAAATTTGGTATGGAAATGTTTGAGACCCGGGAAAAAACATAGGATAGTTTTTATGCAACTGCGCAAAAAGAGGTTAATGTTTTTCCGCGATAACCGACATACGCGCGGGCGGAGCCGCGCCCGTAAAGCTAGTATAAAATATTAGTGGAATGTACCCTTACAGTTGGCGGACGCTTATACATCTGGCACCTTTGTTATCGATATCGCCTAAACTCAAACCTTCCAGTATTTGTTTTATAAGACTTCATACTACAAAGGCCAAAAAAAATAAGATCAGTGTCTTATTTTTTTTTGTGATTGTGACGGAACAAGCACGAGGCCCACCTGATGTTAAGCGGATTATCCTCTGCCTATAACAGATGCATTTCGTCATATTACAAATTGTACTGCGCCCGTCATACTAAGACACATTTGTTAGTGGCATGTGCTTGTAATTTTTCTGGCTCTCAAGGACTGTTACCGGAACACGATGTTAGGTGATTGGCGACAGATTTTCTACTCGGGGATGGTAGCTAGCCAGACGAACATTTGCAAAATGCTCGAACCAGGGACCTGTGGCACGGCTGTCCATGGCTATTACCGCTCGGCCATCATTGCTTCGAAACTCCTTCAAATCTCGTCCTGTATACATTCTTTAATGTCCCCGATGGTATAAAGTTTATGTTTGTTAACATATCAAAGAAATATGTAGGAAGATATTGATTCTAGAACTTGTGGCGTTTTCCAGTTATGCCAAAATTGAGAAGATCCCCGGCGGGTCCATCGAAGAATCTCGCGTTCTGAACGGAGTCATGATCAACAAGGATGTGACACATCCCAAGATGCGGCGGTTCATCGAGAACCCGCGTATTATTCTCCTCGACTGCCCCTTGGAGTACAAGAAAGGAGAAAGTCAGACTAATATCGAGATTGCAGGAGAACAGGTAAACTTAATTGTTATTTTTTTATTTATTTTGTACTAAATCATCGAATTCTTGTAAAATATTTACAAAATTTGAAGATTCAGTCTATCATTATATATTCATCACTCACATCGATATATTCATCAAATTTCAAATAATCATGAATATTTTTAGTTCAATGGTGTAAAATTTAATATAGTATATCTAATAAGATTTTTTAAAGTGAGTAAATTTTGATTGAGTAGCCTTTCAATTCCTTAAAATTTCTTATAATTACTACCCTTCGCGAGTAATACTTTACTGCATAGTCGTTTTTAACAGATTAACTAAGTTATGCAACGTCTGTTGCGGTCGTGACTTGGATGGGTGACCATTGCTGGCATTACTACTGAGCACTTCCGTGGTTAGAAGCGTTCGATGTTAAGTTCGGTAGTCCCGGTTGTCTTAGGATGGTGGTAGGGCATTTTGCAAGTACCCGCCTGGCTAGCTATCACCCTAAAGTAGAAAATTTGTCTCCAAGCACCTAACAGTGTGTTCCGGCAGCTGTCCTTGATACTCAGTAATTCTAGGTTAGCCTTCAACCTCATCATCACTTTCCATCAGTTGAGACAGTGGCCAAAGGATAGCCATAAATAAATAAAAAATGAAACAAATGATTCATCCTGTCAGTACATCATAAAACTGGATAGAAAGAGACAACTGTTAAAAAAACAATAATCTGGTAGTAGTAAGGATAGTAGATGATATTAAAGTGAACTTATAAATAATAACGAGTGAAACATCACACAAAAGGATTTTTTTCTTACATTTTAACAGGACTTCACAAAACTGCTGCAACTTGAGGAAGAGCACGTTCAACGGCAGTGCGAAGAGATCATCGCGCTCAAACCCGACATCGTGTTCACCGAGAAAGGAGTCTCCGACCTGGCACAGCACTATCTTGTGAAGGCTGGCATTACTGCTATTCGCAGGTTCGATTATTTCTAATATTGTCCGTTCCTTTGTCCTCCCAATGAAGGATCGTAAAAGGCGTCTTAGGGAAATAGCGCGCTGAACGTGTAGCATTTCAGGTACATGCATACACAGGCACTTTTCAAGAACTAATTTTTTTTAATGATTTTGTGACGGAACCATCTCGGGGCCCACCTGATGTTAAGCGGACTAACCTCTGCCTATAACTGCTGCATTTCGTCACAAGTCACCAATTGCATTGCGCCCGTCACCTTGATAGATAGTTGTTATATCTTATGAGCCTATAATTTCACTGGCGCTCAAGGACTGCTGCCGGAACATACCCTTAGGTGTTTGGGACAGATTTTCTACTTGAGGGTGGTAGCTAGCTACCAAGCCAGGCGGGCATTCGCAAAATGCCCTACCACTAGTAGGACAACAGCCGGGACCGACGGCTTAACGTGCCCTCCGAAGCACGGAAGCGCTCTGTAGTAGCACTAGCGGTCACCCATCCAACTCCTGAACTCCTGACCGCGACGGACGTTGCTTAACTTAGCTGATCGATTAAGAATGGCTAAGCAAACTTCGCTACAAGCGCTTCAGAACTCGGCTTCAGACTCTCAAGGTTTTCAGCTGTCTTTACACACCGTTAGGTACGTGGCGACAAATTTTTCTATTTGAAGGGACTAGCCTAAGCGGCGTTCGTAATGCCCTAGCACCATCCGTTGAGACTCAAGCTCGCGGTTGTATTTGAACTATGGTCCTTCTGAGGAATAGTCCATAGCTATTGCTACTGGGCCATCACTGCTACACTGCCTTTGTTGCCCTTCTCCAGGCCAAAGGCCTACTCTCGATCCTATGCTAATTGTTGTCATTTTTTCCAAAGTTTTAGCCAAGCTAGTTCTGCCATCTTGTATGAATCGAACTTAGATGTTTGTTATATTCACACCTATAATGACATTATTGGTAAAATAAATAAAAAAAGATTATCATTAATACATGTAAGGTCAATTACATGTTATAATATTGAAATATTCATTGTACTGCCACATTCAGCAAAAAATAATTATAGAGCCACTGCGAGAAGAACGGGCAAGAAACTCGGGGCCATTATTTTAAATGTGTTATATGTGTTGCATACTATATACTAAAATTATTACAATAATTGTTTACATTACGTAGGTGATGGCGATAGCTTGGCAGAGGCGAAACAGTCTAAGCATTTTTTCGCTTAAGTCAAATTCAAATTCAAATTCAAAATCATGTATTCAATTTAGGCGTCTACGACGCTCTTATGAAGGTCAATTACAAATTTTAATATTGAAATATTCTACATTGTACTGCCACGTTCAGCAATAAAAAATTATAGAGCCACTGCGAGAAGAACGGGCAAGAAACTCGGGGCCATTCTTTTAAACGTCTTTTTACAATGTGTTATAAACAATATAATACAATTATTACAATAGTTGTTTAAATTACGTAGGAGACATGTGATGGCTTGGCAGAGGTGGAATTTTCCAAGCATTTTTGTCGTTTAAGTAATCACAAACTGTGTAGTAGGATTTCTTAATCAAAATGTTTTTCACATGCAATTTGAATTTTCCTTCTGTGAGCATTGTAATATGTTTGGGAATTTTATTATAAAACCGCACACAATTACCTAAAAAGGACCTTTTATTTGTCTTTGCTAATCTAAAACATGGTACCGTTATTTTATATTTGTTCCTAGTGTTGTAATTGTGGTGGTCACTGTTTAATTTAATTTTACTAAAATTTTCCGAACATACATAATATTTTCAAATATATACAGACTCGGTAAAGTTAATATATCAATTTCTTTAAAAAGATTCCTTAGAGATTCCCTAGGATCCATTTCATATATGGCTCGAATTGCACGCTTTTGTAAGATAAAGATTGTCTCTATCTCAGCAGCAGCGCCCCACAGCAATACACCATACGACATAATACTGTGGAAGTATGCGAAATAAACTAGCCGTGCAGTAGCTACATCTGTTAACTGTCTAATCTTACAAACTGCATATGCAGCAGAACTGAGTCTTCCGGCTAGATCATGTATATGTGGATCCCACAGTAAAGTTGAATCCATTTTGATTCCCAGAAAGACTGTCACATTGTCAATGGAGAGTTTTTCTGGGCCAAGCTTAATGTTTGGTACAACATAAGGAACATTTGGTAACGAAAACTTTAAACATTTTGTCTTTTTTGAATTTAAGAGAAGATTATTAGCTGCGAACCATTCAGAGATCATAGTTAACACATTATTTACATGAATCAGTTCACTATCTTTTCTATCTAATTTAAATATCAGAGAGGTATCATCTGCGAATAAAACAATATCGCAGAAATCTTTGACCATGCAAGGCAGGTCATTAATATATGCTAGGAACAGAAAAGGTCCCAAAATTGATCCCTGCGGTACACCTATTTTTACCAAAGACCCGGAAGAAGTATTGCCATTTATTCCAACCTTCTGTAACCTGTCTGACAGATATGACTCTATAAGATTCAAAGATTTTCCACGAATACCATAGTGTGAAAGCTTACGAATCAGAGTGCGGTGCTCTACACAGTCGAATGCCTTGGAAAGATCACAAAATACGCCAATAGCATCATGTGAACTCTCCCAGGTTTGAAGTATATGTGACATCAATTGAACACCTGCATCTGTTGTGGATCTGCTCTTTGTGAAACCAAACTGATTCTCATTCAATATATTATGCTCATTAAAATGGGATAAAAGTTGTTTGAGCATAATTTTTTCGAATACTTTACTCAGAACAGGTAAGATGGAAATAGGTCTGTAATTGCAAGGGTCAGATGCAGCTCCCAACTTCAAAATTGGAGTGATTTTACTTTGTTTCATTAAGTCGGGGAAATTTCCTCTATCTACACAAAGATTAAATATTGTTACTAAGTATGGTGTAATAATGCAAATTATAGACTCAGCCACTTTAACTGACATACCCCACAAGTCTTCAGTACTCTTTATGTTTAAACTTTTAAATGTCTTTATAATTTCAAAGTTTGTCGTGTATCTGAAAGAAAAGTCCAGTGTTTTGCAGGGAAAATTATGTTTTAACAGGGCTTCTGCTACATTGGGACAAGAATCCAATGATTTAGTGACTTCTAGTGGTAAGTTAGAAAAAAAATGTTCAAATATATTCGCCACTTGTATTGGATCAGAGATTTGATATTTATTAATAGTTAAGACATATGTTGAATCTCTAGGTTTATTTTTACCAGTCTCAGTATTTATAGTCTTCCAAATGGTTTTTATTTTATTTTTAGACTTGCGAATTTTGTCTCTAATAAAAAGAGATTTAGCACATAAGCAAACAGACTTAAACATTTTTGAATAGTTCCTAACATAATCATGAAACTTCTTGCAAGATGTTAAATTTTTCCTGCGATACCTCTAGTTGCCCAATCACCAAACTTCAATTTTCCACTTATTTGTTTCTTTATTTTTGGACAAACTTTTTGGAACTCAATATTTACTAAAGAAAATAAGTTATTAAAGATGTCATTCGGGTCACAGTGAGAAAAACTTGTTATGCCTAGCTTAGCTTCTATGTTGGTACTGAGCATTTCTAGCCTACTGGTTGTCAACGGCCTATGTTCAATTTCATACCTCTCTGTTTCTCTGTTTCCATCAAATTTTATTGCAAGGCCCTCATGATCCGACCTAACACCCTTCAATATTAACTTTTCTTTAGTCTTACAGTTTGAGTATATATTGTCTATACAGGTAGATGAAGTGACGGTTATCCTAGTGGGCTCACAGAACAAAAATTTCAAATTAAATTACTTAAATAATGAAATAAGATCAGTCTTATTTTTAGAATGCAATAAAATATCAATATTAAAATCACCACATACAAATATGGGTTTTCTGCATTTAGAGATTTTATGCAGTATACTTTCCATAGTGGATAAAAATTCTGCAAAATTTTGAGCACGACCTTGATCTGTTGGTGGTCGTTGTACACACAACACAAGATGCCTGTCCACCTCCACACAAGCAACCTCACAGACACGTTCGACAGAACATCTGACTAAGTCACGGCGTTCTTTAAATTTTAAGTTATTTTTTACAAGAATAATACAGCCTCCTCCTTCTGCAGATGATCTGTTAAACGCACTGCCTACACTAAAATTCTTAACATTAAATAACATTCTCTGCTCTTAGCCATGTTTCAGTGAAACATAATATATCAAAAGGATATTTATCTAAGAACATTTCAATTTCAAGTATTTTGCCAGGGAAGCGATTTATATTTTGGTAGTACAGTGCTATGTCAGAACACTTCCTTGTTGTCTGCTCTAAAAGTTTAACTGAACATTTATATTAGTACATGTACTAAAATCTGTAGCGTCAATAAAAGACTTAGTTATATTTTTTATAACCGACTCAATATTATAAGCTACCAAAGTAGCAATTAAAGAATGATGGCGACTACTGACCCAAGTAAACCAGGGCGCGTTCATAAATGTATTAGGTATTGTTTTAATTGTCAGCATATTTAACATTATTTAAAATTGTTTGTATATTTTTAAAAGTAGGGAATCTTGAGTTATTTGCAAATTCATTTATGTCATTTTGTACATAGATTGGGTACAACAAGCAAAATGATTCGAAGCCGAATAACGAAAAAAGTTACATTGTCATTTTCTGATGTCAGTCAGTAGTGATGACATTGACATTTTACTTAGTCTCGTGGTAGTATACACCACAGACCAATAACCAAGAGTATACACACTCCTTCTTGGTGCAGTCCGAATTGATTGATATGGTACCTATTGTATGTAGATAATAATTTATTTTTAGATATATAGATAATGTCATAGGCACGCTTTTACTTGCTCCGAATGGCAGTAATGCAAACGGCCATGAGCTTGCATATTCCAATCGGTGCATTTATAACTACTCTCAGCAGTGAGCACTTTAGTACTGTTGGCGTAATTCGGACCATACTCTTACTGAGCTGTGATAGAAATGCCGCTGAAAAGAACCCGTTTGTGGTCCATCGACTTCGTGGCGATAAGTGCAATGAGGGTGTAATCACTAAGTTTTAGAAACGTGATTGGTTTGACAATTTATATATTGTAATAAACCACTAACACAGTCTTAAAATCCGTAATAGCTATGACAAAAGGTATAAATAACTTCCTGCCAGACCCATCTATTCAATACCATGACAGATAATATAAGAAAGTACACAACCTCTAAGTATTATTTTCTTCCGACTCCTAGGTACTGAATTCAATCCACATTTTCATTCTCATATCTTGGATTATCAGTAATGAAAAGTATTGGACTGAACGCCACATATTGTTTATAAAAATGTTGGGTCTCAAGTTGTATGGAGCGTCGCCATCCTTCTTTTTATATTTCTTAGGTAGGTACATCCTATCCCGAGTCAACATACATTTTGTAATAAATTTATTACAGTCAAAATATTAAAGTTTGTCACTATGACGACATGTTATATTAAATAATGTAGTATTTAATGAGTGAATATGCTCATTTTGGCTTTTAGTCAGTGCATCTGAATATGGAAAAGCACATAACATAATTTTGAATGCATTAAGACTTAACAATGAGGTTACACTTGCTGTTATCTGCTTCCTCTCAATACCTAAACTTTGGCCTAGGTAGACAATAACAATAGTATTCCTATCAATTTCAGAAGCCATAATTTTTTTCTCAATCTGTGCATAAGAAGCACCAGGCATGCAGTAATTTTCAATAGAGCAGTGTAGTGAATTACTAAGTAATGAACCAAAATTTTTGCCTATTGCATCTGAAAAAATCAAAACCTTGGTAACCATATCCCGGTTAGTGGTGATACCCTGATTCTCCTCCTGCACTGCTTCAGTGCATGTTTTGTTTAATGGCTGAGCTATTGTTGATTTTGAATGGGACTCTGTGGTGTGCTGAGGCTAACTATTGCTGAGGCTGGCTGACCTTGAGCATGATGCGCACTCAATGTTTCTCGCACTCTCTATATTGGTTGTTACAATATCCATTAAACTTATAGCTTCCTTGTAGTGATCACTAAGTTGGTTTTGAGCTGATAAGTAGCTAGAGAAAATATTTTGCAATAATTTATCTTTGTCTAGCAGCTCAGAGCGAAGACTCAGAGTATCATCATCATACAATTGCTTAGTTATTTCTAATTCATCTACACTATTTTGAAGATTTTCCTGTAAGTAATCACAATGAACATTTAATGCTTTGAGGATAGTAAAATTCTGAAGCCACTAATTTAAATATTATTCTATGGATCCAAATCTAAAATAACAATAACTTCATTTCATTGCTAAATTATTTCTTGACATTGATTTCAGACTGCGTAAAACCGACAACAACCGTCTCGCGCGCGCTTGTGGCGCCACCATCGTCAACCGTACAGAAGAGCTCAAGGAGTCGGACGTGGGCACTCAGGCCGGCAAGTTCGAAATCAAGAAAATCGGCGACGAATACTTCACATTCGTCACCGAGTGCAAGAACCCTAAGGCGTGCACTATTCTGCTGAGAGGCGCTTCTAAGGATGTACTCAACGAAATTGAGAGGAATCTTCAGGATGCGTTACATGTGGCTAAGAATTTGGTATGTTACATTGAAAATTATGAATTTTTGATTGATTAATGTTTTACTTTCTATAATGTCCCAGATGTTTGCTGATTGAATTCTTCTGCCAGTTTCTTCGCATAATGCCAATACAATGAGTTGGAATCAATAGTATTACTCATTTTGAAAATTATCTCTGCTAGATAACTATTTTGAGTTTAAACCATTCTCATTAGGTATTTGGTAACCGGCTAGGACTCTCCTGTGCGTACTATGTGCTTCTGTTTGTATATGGGCTTGTCCATATAGAGTAGAGCAAGTAATTAAAAGAATATTCACGAGTCACATCCGTTTATTACTGCTCTACATCATTACTCTGACATACAATACAATATCTATACTAGTTAGGTAGGAACACTCCTTATATATTCCGGAAATATATTCCTGAGACGAACAACTTCGAATGTGTTTGAAACTGTTCGAAGTATTTTCCGATATATTATATTACGCGAGTTCTAGCAGGTTGCTTAATGATAGTTTTCTTTGCTGTGTGATTTAATCATATGTTATTCTTTCGGCGTCGTTGAAGGATTTATTGGTAAAAATCCGTTACACGAGACGACTCTGCTCCGGTGATTGAGACTTTGAAGTCTTCTCCCAATTCTGAAAACGGCTGAAGATACTCAGCCGAGTCATCCCAAAGGTTGGCCCTTTATGAACTGTAAGTGGATGCGCTCAACCATAGGTTGTCACCATGGCCTCTTTGCAAGCATTTTCCATAAAATACTTAAAAGAATATACTAGAAAATATGTGTACATTTTGCTTATTTCTGTTTAGATATAGATATAGCATAGCAATGCTATAAATTCTAATTATTCTATAAAGTTATATATATATTTATATATATATATGCTATAAATTCTTTCATAATATATACTCTATTTGTACTGCATTAAGTGCAGTATAGATTTAAGTAAACAATTAGATATTTTAGTGTTTTTATGAGATTCTGATGTAACATGCACCAGGCCCACCTGGTCTTACGCTGTATCCAAAATGTGCGAGAAAATTGACCGGTGCTATGTCAGTCTTAAGACTAAGTGCATGTAGCGCTTTCTATACAAACTTATTGTAAATACAAAGTGTTAAAACTCTTAGCACATATTGCATTAAAATTTGAAATTTTAAAAGTGCTTATAAGACCTTACTCAGTAACCTTTGCCGATAACAAATAAATTTTGTCACAAGTAACGAACTGAACTGAGCCTATATGTAATTCTAATTTCCGCCAAGTACTGTACTTCTCCAGTTACTCCAAAACTCGTTTACAAAGACTTCCGCTGCTCTAAAATGATTAACAGTAAGTATTTTGTGTTGTCAGGTACTGAATCCACGACTGGTGGCGGGCGGCGGTGCAGTAGAGATGGCAGTGTCGCAGGCGCTGGGAGCCAATGCGGCTCACAACACGCCATACCGTGCCGTTGCTTCTGCTCTAGGTAAATATAAAAGGAAATACATTTAACTCCGACAACATACAACATCAAACATTCACAAACAAAACAAGAAAATAAAAAATAAAACAACAAACATAACGAACAAATCTGCGTGACGTCACAAATGAGCCCTGAGGACAAAAGTGGACCATTGCGCTGTTTTTCATAACACCAAATTTGTTCACCCAGATAAGTTGACATGTATATTTCCCATTAAGAAAATATTGAAAACGTCTTTATTTTTTGAAAGTATGTAAAGCTTCTTATTTCCTTACTTTTTCATAAAACGTACCGTGTATAGTAAATGATATGAAAATGAAAAGCGTGTCTTTCAAATTCAAAGTCAAAATCATTTATTCAATTTAGGCGTCTACGACGCTCCTATTTATTTATTTATTATAGTAAGAACGCTTACAATGCAATTACACTTATTATCAAAACAAAGACAAAACTCATGATACATATAAATAATTCATAGATCATGATAATTAATAAAATAAATTCAAAATGTCAAGGGGGTACAATATAAATATTACATTTATAAATTATAATATCACAATTATACATAAATATATTAAATATGTATATAATGTCAAAAAAGTCAAATTGGTACTATATAAATATTAGAATATTAAATTATCATACACAAGCAGTACTAATATTATAAATGCGAAAGTAACTTTGTCTGTCTGTCTGTTACGCTTTCACGCCAAAACTACTGGACCGATTTGAATGAAATTTGGTATAGCAAAAAAGCTAAGCCCAAAATTCTTCTACAACGTAGTTTTGGTGGTATTGATCTTAATTGGTTACGTAACGATGCCCTTCAAATTGACTGGTCAGATGTAGTCAACGCAATCAGTATTGACGACAAAATAAAAAGCTTCAATAATACTTTGCAAAATTTGTATGTCGTGCACGCTCCTCTCAGACCAGTCAAAATAAAACATCTACCTGCACCTTGGCTCACTAATTATATAAGATCGTTGATGCACAAAAAAGTTTTAGCCAAGGCACGGTACAAAATGAACTCAAGCGATGCAAACAAAATAAAATATGTAGAAAGCCGTAATCTCTGCAATAGGTCTTGTAGGAATGCCTTACGCCAGCACATTCATAAATCAGTAGAAAATGAAGATCCATCCAAGGTATGGAAGTTTCTTAAAACTTTGGGAGTCGGAAAGCAACGCCATGAAACGTTGCCTAATAACATTGATATCAATAATCTCAACCAATATTTTTCAACATCTTCATCTTTTGATGCAAATACGAAAGCATCTACATTAAGCTGTCTTTCTACAGTTCCGACTCCCAGATATTCACCATTTGTTTTCCGTCAATTTACTGATAGTGATATTAAGAAGAGTATATCGTCCATCTCGGCGAATGCAGTTGGAAGCGATACCATCAGTCGTAATATGATAATGCTTGTACTTGACGAAATTCTTCCTATTATTCAATATATATTGAATAAATCCATTGACGGCTGTACCTTTCCATCTATATAGAAAGAATCACAAATTATTACTCTTCCAAAAAAGTCAAATCCCTCTTCTTACTCCGATTATCGTCCAATTTCCATCTTACCTTTCCATTCCAAAGTTTTAGAGCGCCTCATATACCAACAACTTAGTTCTTTCCTAAATAGCAATAATCTCATGAATCCTTATCAATCCGGATTTCGTCCTGGCCACAGTACAGTATCAGCCCTAATTAAAGTCACAGACGATATTAGGTTCGGCATAGCTGATAGACAGGTGACCATTCTATCGCTACTTGACTTCAGTAATGCTTTCAATAATGTTGACTACGACTTACTACTTGGAATCCTTACCTCTCTTAATATATCTCCTACAGTAATTGAGTGGTTTCATAGTTTCTGTACGGACGCCGGCAACGTATTCGGGTTAATGATACTTTTTCATCATGGTAGGTTACGACAGCAGGTGTTCCTCAGGGCGGCGTTTTATCTCCTCTACTTTTTGCTATTTTCATTAACACTATCTCTGATCAACTTACTTCTTCCCACCACTTATATGCAGATGATCTTCAAATCTATAGACATGCACACATAGACGAACTACCTGAGGCAATACGTTCCACAAACTCCGATCTTCAAAACATACTTCAGTGGAGTAACTCTTATGGAATTAGTGTGAACCTTTGAAGACTCAGGTTATAGTTGTCGGAAGCTCACGGATGATCTCCAAAATCGACTGGTTTTGCCTGCCACAAGTCCTATTCGATGGTGTACATTTGAAATTTAATGAACATGTAAAAAATCTTGGGATAGTCATTGATAATCAACTATCATGGGATCTTCAATTGGCAGAAACCAGTCGAAAACTATTTGCCTCAGCAGGCTCTATTCGTAGGTTACGTAATTTTCTTCCAATCACCACAAAAACTGCGCTTGTACAATCTCTCTTACTCCCGATACTTGATTATGCTGACGCTAGCTATCTGGATCTTACCGAAGAGCAGCTTAACAAACTAGAACGTTTGCAAAATTTCTGTATTCTGTATTCGGTTTACGAAAGTATGACCATGTGTCTGAATTTCGCAATAAGCTTAAGTGGTTACCCATTTGCCTTCGCCGGAACATGCATATACTATCCATTCTTTATACTATTCTTTTTTTCCCTAACACCCCTTTGTACCTGAAAAAACGTTTTGAATTTCTTTCTGAAACATCTTCTAGACCCATACGTTCCACCCAATCTCTAGTTCTGAAGTTTTCTTTACCCTCTGAACAGTTTTCGGAAAAATAATTTACGGTGCAAGCTTCTCGTTTGTGGAATGCTTTGCCTTTGCCAGTTCGGCAAGCAGAATCCCTCAACTTATTTAAAAAAATGGTTAAGGAACATTACTTATCCAGCTTGTTCACAAACTTATAATATTATCTGTTAAGAGGCCTCTTCCCCACCCACCGAACTACAACGCAAGCATGGTCTAAAATCATGTTGTTTCATCCAACGCTTGGTCTGAATGCGAAGCACTGCGAAAAGAAAGAGACAGTGCCTGAGCCTTCGGCCGGAACTCGGGAATTTCCGCTGCTCACTCGCGGCTGCTTCGGTAGTTCGGGAGTCATTCATGATTTCGAGCACAGATATATGTTTATGTATACTATATGTATAGCGTAATGAACGCGCACTAATGGTTCGCATCGCGTCGCATCACGTCTGTCTAATGGACGCATGGACAACTATATGTACTTACATTTTATTCTATTATATATTATGTGCCGCAGTAGTTACCTATATTTATTTATGCATAAGTAATAATTAGTTAGGTATGTACCATACGTACATTTTTTACTAAGTGAGGTAACGTTAGTAGGTCAAAATAGAATAATCTTATTTAGTCGACATGTATAGCAGATATATAGGTAAGTATAAAGACATTATAGCCAACATAACAGATTTTATGACTTTATTTAGAACAAGAAGCTCGCCCATATTTCAATTTACAAAAATACCGAAACGTCACATTGTCAGCGACGGCATCGTCGCGTGGGCCGCCCGCGTGCGCCCCACGTGACGATGCCGGTGCTGACAATGTTACGTACCTACTCAGCAGAATATTATTTCGATATTTGAATTCAAAGAGGCGGCGGCACTAGTACAATTGCACTAGTGCCGCCTCACATCAGCCGACATTATTATTAAATAGGTAGGCATACCTACTCTTGCAACTGACACGGTTATAATAATGAGTTACAGTTTTAGGATTCATCAAATTATCATACATCCACTAAGTATTTCACGCGCGCCTGGCTAGCTACAACCCTAAAATAGAAAATCTGTCGCCAAGCACTTACCGGTCCGTTTCGCTATGTGACCTTGAGAACCAGTAATTTTGCGTGGTAGTAGAGAATTTTGCGAATGCAAGACTGGCTAGCTACCACCTTCAAGTAGAAAATCTATCGCCAAGCACTTACCGGTCTTTTCTGCTATGTGTCCTTGAGAACCAGTAATTTTGCGTGGTAGTAGAGAATTTTGCGAATGCAAGCCCGGCTAGCTACTAGCTTCATTTAGAAAATCTGTCGCTAAGCACTTACCGGTCTGTTTCGCTATGTGACCTTGAGAACCAGTAATTTTACGTGGTAGTAGAGGATTTTGCAAATGCGTGCCTGGCTAGCTACCATCCTCAAATAGAAAATCTGTCGCCAAGCACTTACCGGTCTGTTCTGCTATGTGTCCTTGACAACCAGTAATTCTGCGTGATGGTAGAGGATTTTGCGTATGCGCGCCTGACTAGCTACCACCCTCAAGTAGAAAATCTGTCGCCAAGCACTTACCGGTCTGTTCCGCTATGTGTCCTCGAGAACCAGTAATTTTGCATGGTTGTAGAGAATTTTGCGAATGCACGCCTGGCTAGCTACCACGCCCAAGTAGAAAATCTGTCGCCAAGCACCTAACCGTGGGGTCCGGCAGCTGTCCTTGAGAGCCAGTGATTATAGGTTAGCCTGAACAACATCTTCGACCACATCATTACTCACCATGAGGTCAGATAGGCCATACATTAATAAAAAAAATGCTTGACAAAAAATGGAACCGACTTCAACACCCAAAAGTGTGAAATAACTTGTTGAAGTCGGTACCATGATGGTTCAAAAGTACCTATTATCACAATATTGTGCGCATGGTACCGACTTCGACAAGTTATTTCACACTTTTGGGTGTTGAAGTCGGTTCCATTTTTAACCGACATCCAAAAAAGGAGGAGGTTAACCTGTATTTTTTTTTTATGTTTGTGACCTCAGATCGCTTGACTGGGTGTTAACCGACTTCCAAAAAAGGACAACTCAAACACCTAAAAGTGTGAAATAACTTGTCGAAGTCGGTACCATGCGCACAATATTGTGATATAGGTACTTTTGAACCATCATGGTACCGACTTCAACAAGTTATTTCACACTTTTGGGTGTTGACCATACCATAGTTAAAATTTTTTTCAATCATTTTAGTGTAACTCAAAAACGGCTTGACCGATTTTATGAAATTAAAAATGGGACCAAACGACAAGCATCAGCTTTCAAACAAAAAAAGAATTTTCAAAATCGGTTCACCCAGTCAAGAGATCTGAGGTAATAAACATAAAAAAAAAGCAGACGAATTGAGAACTTCCTCCTTTTTCGGAAGTCGGTTAAAAATATTATATTATTTCTTTACAAAAGGTCCTAAATACCTATGATGTATATTTTTAATTATATATATTATCTGTACCTACTTGCCATACACAATACATCTACATAACTACATGGAGCACTTACTAATTACTTACTGAAAGTCATGTCACATTCATGACACGTGTCATATTTGAAACTAATAATGTTATTGTTCCCACTTCCCGTCATTCATATCAAATAATATAGGTACTTGCTAATGAACCTCATTATCAAAACAGCGCGAGCGGCGAGTCGCGAAGCAATGCACAAACGTGCCGGTCCGTCACACCACCGCACCCCGCCCGCCCGCTACCCTCTCATTGACTAAAAATACATATACTGAAATGGAATTCGGTAATCGTATCGCAATTATGCTAACAGATATATACCTGTTACCGTTATGTCATTACGGTATTTACCGAAATCGTATCTGTAAATACCCATACCGTAATATCCCTGCAGTGGAAAGTCTTTATCAATGTCCGTATTCACCAAGCCAGGTTCGTTTTATAAAGCACATATCACTAGTCCTTTCGAAAGCAAAATCAATGTCCGGTATAAATAGCTAGGTCAAATAGAAATTAAATAGGTAAATACGCTAAACCACCGTGAGCGTTCGCAAGTCAAATTCAACAGTCCACACCGCAAACATAGAATAGCCTGAAGCGAGTGTGCCTTTGCAGCGAAAATCATTCAATTCAATGAACGCCTCCGTCTCACCCCGCGTCCCACAACTATCCTGCACGACTCGTCACCCGCGTACCTCATACCGCTCGTTGACTCAAGTAAGGTGAGAACACTATACCATTGAACGAAAATAAGCACACGGAAATATCAGAAAACTTACTTCAGGATATACGTCGTTTTGAATACGCCTTGCAAGTTAGTAAAAAAAAATGACAATATTTAGAATCTCCAATAAATTTGCGAGGATTCTGTTCAGATGGATTTTATAATATTACATTTAATGAGTACATAATAATGGGCCAAAGTTCAGGTAGAATTTGTGCAAAAAATGTGATTTTTAGAAGATTAAACTGAAATCAAGGCAAACATTTTTGAAAATTTACTTGAATAGAAGTGTAAATATAATGTACAAGATACATTTTAGCTCAAAATATCTGGAAAAAACTTTTTAACGAAACCATAATCACGAAAGAGCGTTTGTATGGAGAGCGTGGCGGGTTGAGTCACCTTAATAATAATGTTTGAATTATTTATGTAATAGGTATTATTTTAGAAAATATATATTATGTATGTTTAATTATGACATATATGTTTATGTTTTATAATATGTGTATACTGTATTTATGTATGTATATGTATTTTATGTTTATTATATTTGATATATACAATACATATTTATTTTATATATATATATATTATTAATTTTTGATTTCTTTGTTGCACACTACCGTTCACAAGTTTTCGTTGTCCTATCCATCCAAAGGTTGTCTGTAAGAGATTGCTTTAGCGATAAGACCGCCGATTGTATAGCCACTGTACGTATTTAATTATATCTGTTTGTAAATTTACACTTCCGATTAACTAGTTCTGTTTGTTTTATAACTTTTATAAGTTATTCATTGTGTTTGTAAATGTACTTATTTATTTTTGTTGGTATGCAATAAAGAGTATTCGTATCGTATCTTATCGTAGAAATAGTTTGAGACCCGGGAAAGAACATGGATAGTTATTATCCAACTGCGCAAAAAGAGGTTAATTTGCGTGATAACCGACATACGCGCGGGCGGAGCCGCGCCCGGAAAGCTAGTCACACATAATTATGTCAAATAGGTTCATATTGTAACTATTAAGTTCACAAAATGTCAAGAGGAAATTGAAAATATCAGGCAACTTATCACAAAAAATGACAATATTAGGATATGTATTAAGGAATGCGTTGAGGCCACTTATGATACGGCATATAGGTTTCTTACTCCGGGATACTGTACGTTTTCGGCCAATGTGGAACAACTCGTGTCTGTTTTCGGGTCTATTGCGAATATACATATCGGGTATTATGAATCTTATCTTTAAAAATGCAGTCAGGTTGGAATATTTGATGTCTATACCTTTTATGGGCTTAATAGTGCTTTTGAACATTGAGTAGAAACACCACAATGAGCTAGTCTTATAGTTATTTGCCAGGTCATTACTGCATTTTTGCCGTGATTTTCCACTGTAAGAAATTTTCATATGTTACTATTTGTCCTTTGATTTTGAAGGCAATAGGCTATCACTTGCATCTTGGACTTCAGTGAGTATTGGCGGCGTCTAATGTATATAATATGACTCTTATTTGTTTCTTGATGGCGACGTTTGTGACAATTATCAGAATACACAAGTGCACCAAGTTAACAAATTATTTCCGCGTGGTGGAAGGGCTTTTTGCGAATGCCTGCCTGGCTAGCGACCATCCTCAAGTTGAAAATCTGTCTCCAAGCACCTAACGGTGTGTTCCGACAGCAGTCCTTGAGAGCCAGTGAGATTACAGGCACATGAGACTTAACAACTATGTCTCAAGGTGACGGTCGCAACTCGCAGTGCAATTCGTCACTTGTCACGAAATACATTTGTTAAAGGCAGAGGTAAAAGGCGCTTAACATCAGGTGGGCATCGAGCTTATTCCGCCACAATCACATAAAAAAAAACTTAAAAAATGGCGCGTTACTTTCCATTTTCATGCGCTGTCTTCGGTTGAGTTAGCTTAGCGCGTACAGATGGCGCTGACAAAAACACCAAACAGCCTATTTTTTTTTTCATTTAAATTTCATCAAAATCGGTCAAGCCGTTTTGGAGTTACACTCCAATAACAAAAAATATTTTCTTATCTTGATGATATAGTCGTTGACAGTGAATGACAATCGATCCCGTAAGTAGCAGGGGTCACTAAAACTAGTGAAAAAAAAATTATAACCAAAAAATGCAACTAAATTCAACACTCATAAAAAGTTTTAAATAACTTGTTGAAATCGGTACCATGCGCACAATATTGTGATAATAGGTACTTTTGAACTATGATGGTACCGACTTCAACAAGTTATTTCACACTTGTTATGAGTGTTGAAGTCGGTTCCATTTTTTGGTAAATTTTTTTAAAGACACAGATGTCTTGGTTCCTAGAATTACACAAAGTATTTTTTTAAATTTAATTAACGTGAGTATAATTCTAGGAAGCGCGGTTTAAAACACTTTACGGGTAGCCACTGTCGTTAAACCAGTCTCACAGTTGTTATGGAGAATGTAATTTTTCAATAACCCTATACCAACTTGGGAATCAAACACCTCTTTATATATATTGCTTGTGCCACTTTATCAACAAAAAAGCATAACAAAAAATCGAATAACAGTTAGCCACTCCTGCTTTTGTAGTGATATGGCCGAACGGTTAATCTCACGATCCAGATACATAATATTAACATACTGTTTTTTGTATCGTGATGGATCAAACTTGAGGCCCATCTGATGTTAAGCGATAACAGATGCAGTTCGTAACGGTCACAAGTGATGAACTGCGCCTATCGCTCTGAAACAAAAAAAAAATATTGAGTCTCATATGCCCATAATTTCATTTCATATAAACTTCTATCTATGTGTTTGTACAGCTTTCCTAATATTCTAGGTTTGCCCTTTTTAGGGCTCCGTACTATAAAACGGGACCTTGCGAAGCCTTGTCTGTCCGTCCGTCTCTTTCAAAGGAATCTTTAGGGAGGGTAATAGCTGATTACAATTTTCGCAGAATATTTGTCAATATGGTGGATTGTGAAGAAGGAACGTGTTTTTTAACGATTTTCCTTATTGTTCTTAATAACGGTAATACATACAAGCGTCAAACTTTGTATGACAACCATACTGACCATACCAACCCATACTGAAAATCGGACAAGAGCAGGTTGGTTTCCCAGTAAGAATCTCGATTTCTTTTTTTATTTTTTTACGCTTGATAGGTTAGTTTTTGACCACTATCTCACCTGATGGTAAGTGATGATGTGGTCGAAGATGTTGTTCAGACTAACCTAGAATTACTGGCTCTCAAAGACAGCTGCCGGGACACACCGTTAGGTGTTTGGCGACAGATTTTCAACTTGAGGGTGGTAGCTAGCCAGGCGGGCATTCGCAAAGTTCCCTACCACCATGCTGTAACGACTGCCATCCTAAGACAACAACCGGGACCGACGGCTTAACGTGCCCTCCGAAGCACGGAAGCGCTCAGTAGTAATGTCACCAGCGGTCACCCATCCAACTCATGACCGCGGCGGACGTTGCTTAACTTTGCTGATCGATTCAGAATGGTTAAGCAAACTTCGCTACGAGCGCTCGATCTGTATGAAAAAATGATTTTTGGTCAATTGTATGTTGTATGGAAGTCTGTGTCCCTTGGTGTGGAGGACCAACTCGCACATGGCCGTTTTTTATTACATATACGACCATATCGTTACTTACGATCAGGTGTTATAAATTTGTCAAAGATGAGCTTATAAATTAAATAATAAAGTAGGTAATTGTGTTATTAGAGAAAAACGGTAATAACCGAAGTTTGGTTGGATAAAGGAAATAAGATGATGTTTAGGTTAGCCTTTAAAAACTATATACCCGCAAAGACATATTAACATAATCAATGTGTTACAGCATATATGTGTATAAATAGATAAGACCTCGCCATAGACAAAATATGTAACAAAAAGTATAAAATACATTCCATACTGTCGAACACAAAAATAGGTGCTTATTATAAAGATTTGTTACTATGCAAATTATACATTGCATGCATTTGATTTTCTGAAGATTTTTTGAAGATGGTTAATATGCGATTCTAGGACATCTCCCTTGCGCCCTTTACTGTGGGAATTCAATAGCCATAACATTCACTGTTGAACTAAGGCCTCCCTCATTAGGGGTATTTGCCATAACCCTCACGCTAGGTACTGCAGTGTTACATGCCAGTTCTTCACAAGATGCTTCTGCCCACCTTCTGCTATTTTCCCTCTGTCGTATATTAAGACCCCCACAAAAAGATATGGGTGTACAATGCCAACCTGGATTCTCCCGGCCTCCAACCATATACTGATACAAATTTTGTTTGGTACAGAGATAGTCCCGCGCACGTTGGCTCAGAACTGCGGCGCTAACACCATCCGCACGCTGACGGCGCTGCGAGCGAGGCACGCCGCCGGGGGCTCTACCGCCGGCATCGACGGAGAGACAGGCGAGATCGTAGATATGGCCGTCAAGGGCATCTGGGAACCGCTAGCCGTCAAATTACAGGTGATCTATGTGCTTTATTGTAACAAAATCTTCACACAAACCAGCAAAAATGGCAATTTTAGCTCGAAGTGTTTGATGGTTTTGAAGCAATCGCAATATTATCTATATTTATCGATGGTGAGACAGGAGAGATGGTCGATATGGTCGTCAAGGGCATTTGGAATCGCTCGCCGTCAAATTACAGGTGCTCTATGTTGCTTTATCGGACACAAACTAGCAATAATGGCACTTTTCGTTTGTGGGGCTTGAGTGCTTTAAAGCGGTCACGATAGCCGAGATAATAGATATGGCGGTCAAGGGCATCTGTGAGCCGCTAGCCGTCTAACTATTGGTGATTAAAATGCTTTATTGGATCAAAATCTTCGCTAAAAAGAAGCAACAATGGCGTCTTTAGATAGCGATATCAATATTATCTAAATTCAGCGTCGCCGAGCCGAGTAAGATCGTCGAATAGGCCTTCAAAGGCATCTGAGAGTTATCAAATTGGAGATGAACAATGTATTTTTCCCTTATAAGCCCGGAAAGGCGCTGTTTATCATACAAAATCTATGTGGAAAAAGTGCATATTATCGTTAGCATGGAAAAGGTTTTTGAAATTGGAACCTTTACAACAGCTCCAGAAAAATAAATTTACTTTCAATATTATGAAAAATAGTAATGATATTTTAATTTTTTATTATAAATAACACTTATTTCCCTTATTCATTAAAGCTTTTTCTTTTGCATGTAGAATTTTCCTCGCTTTAGTGAGGTGAAAAATTGTGTTTTGATTGGCAGCAATGTTTTTTTGCATCTCGTACTTTTGAAACTTGCTACGCTCAGGATTTTGTTTTGACAATGCTATAATCATGATATTAAGACAGAACATTATCGTATTTTAAACGGTCTGTTCGTCTTATAGACAGCTTACATCTCAGACATTCCCTTGTACACACACTAAATTGTAAATGTTTTTTTAATTGCATGGTGCAATCGCATTACATATTTCACATGGTGGTAGGGCATTTTGCGAATGCCCGCCTGGCCAGCTTACACCCTTAAGTGGAAAATCTGTCGCCAATCACCAAATGGGTAGCTTCTTCTAAAACCTTTCGGCAGCTGTCCTTGAGAGCCAGTAATTCTAGGTTAGCCTGAACAAATTCTTCGACCACATCATCACTTACCATCAGGTGAGATAGAGGTCCAAGATAAACTATCAATCATAAAAAAAAAATGCAAGGAACTTATCCCAAGCATCATATCTGTTTCAGGTGTACAAAACAGCGGTAGAGACAGCGATCCTCCTCCTCCGGATTGACGACATTGTGTCTGGTTCAAAGAAGAAGGACGGCAAGGAGCCCGCGGCGCCCGGCGCTATGGCGCAAGAATAACTATACAATCTAGAACATTCTAGAAATTAGAACTGGCTAGAATAACTAATTCATTTAATTTCGCTTTTTGGGGAGATAATCAAGTCATAAATAATAGACATATACTCGTATACATCATGATAATATTAATAATAGAGATAGATTAGGCATTCCACATGAGAATTTTGCCATTGTTTAAAAAAAATTGCTCTATTGACATGCTTAAAAAATGTGCAGTAGTCAAATACCAGTGAAAAATTAGACTGATTTTGTTCAGGCATTTCAAATTGAACTGTTCAAGGTTCAAAATAAAACTGAGTATACAAATTGATATCAAGAAAAGTGTAGTAATAAACTAGCTGACCTTGGTTTTACGAGGTTTTCTAATATTATTGTACATTACTGTATCAGCTGGTTTGTCCACAGCCTCCCCTATTACTGGCTAGGGGGAGGAATTGCACAATCTTTTCCACTCTTGGGAGGCGTCTTTTAGGTCCCAGTGTGCTTTCGCTTCCCACCTTCCTTAGTAGCCTCTTACGACACCCACGGGAAGACAGGTTGGGGTGACATTCTAGGCCGGCACCTACAATTTTGTACATAATTATTCTTATTTAATGTTTTTTTTGAATATAAAGTATTCACACATCACATTGTATTTTTACAGGCAATATTTTTTTTGGCTTGATTTTCTCCTCGAAAGTGTTAAAACGTATTAAAAACTAGCTTTTATGTGTTGAGTGTTTCTCAGTATAACTTGTGTGTCCAAGAATTATCTAATCAAGTTATATTGATTACATTCGAGAACAGTTATTTAGCTTTCGCATAACTTAGTGCTAATAATGATGCCTTATTTATAAAGCTATATAATGAACTCTATTTTTTCTGTTCAATTTAAACGATTTTTGCATTTTAAATTACTATATTTATGGTCACATTTATTCGAATATATCACAGGAGTGCATTTACGTTTTCAAAATGATTATTTTAAAAGTAAACAATAATAGTATTAAAGTTTTATAATATACTCACTAATGTTTTGTTTTATTTAGCGTTAAAAATATTTAAATTTAATGATGAATATAGGTTTTTTTTTAATGCTGATAGGTTAGCCATTGACTACAATCTCACCTGATGGTAAGTGATGATGTGGTCGAAAGTGTTAACAGGCTTAACCTAGAATTACTGGCTCTCAAGGACAGCTGCCGGAACACACCGTAAGGTGCTTAACGACAGATTTTCGACTTGAGTGTGGTCTCTAGCCAGTCGGACATAAACAAAATGTCCTACCACCATGCGATGACGGGATTTGAACCATGGACCTGCTGCGCGGCAGCCCATAGCCAATGTCACTAAACCATCACTGCTTTAGGTAAATCAAAAATGCTAGGTTTAATTGTTTAGCATTGGTAAAACTATCTTTTGGGCAATGTTCTTGAATGACGACCATGAAACGGAAGTATGTAGGTGACATCGTGAAAGTCACGGGATCCGTTTTAAGAATATGTCTAAATACTCGTAGACGTTCAATGTGTCAACTGGATAGCACAAGAGTACTACCCAGTAAGAATCAGTACTAATATTATAAATGCGAAAGTATGTAACTCTGTCTGTCTGTCTGTTACGCTTTCACGCCAAAACTACTTGACCGATTTGAATGACATTTGGTATGGAAATAGATTGAGACCCGGGAAAAAACATAGGATAGTTTTTATCCAACTGCGCAAAAAGAGGTCAATGTTTTTGCGCGATAACCGACATACGTTTCTATATATGCTTTGAAGCCTTATCACAAGTCCAGCAAACACCACATTTACATATTTTTACGCGCTAGGTTCCGTAACCACTCGGCCATCATGATTTTGATACCTTTCCATAAAAAAATTATATATCTACACTAATATTAAAAAGAGGAAAGATTTGTATTTTCGTATGCAACGAATAAACTTAAAAATTACTGATTTGGATTAAATTTGATATGGAAATAGTTTGAAGGCCGGGGAAGAACATAGTATAGTTTTATCCAACTGCGCAAAAATAGGTTAATGGTTTTGCGCGATAACAGACATACGCGCGGGCGGAGCCGTGGCCGAAAGCTATTAATTAATATACTGGTATTGATTCTTTTGACTTTTTTGACTGGTTTCGAATTCCAAAATCTAAATTAAAATAAGATGTGTCAAACAGAATGTTCAAAGCATTTTAAATACTTATCTCGTCTACTTTCTTATCATACATTCACTAGTAAACGACACTGATAGCATAGCTGCTATCACGGCTGGTAGTGTCCTGGCCGAATAACGTTAGTTTATAATTTTAGACATAAGTACGTCAATACGATGGTTAAAGAACGATAGGAAAAATATGAGTTATGACTCATTGTCATGTTAGCTCAATTGGTCAGAGCATACCCCTAGCTAAAGGGGTGGATGGACGCGGAATCCCCCACATGACTTAAATTTTTTCCTCTTGTAAAATATGTTATTTTGTAATGTGATCCGCAGAGCATGCGTTATTGCAAAGATAAAAATATTAAAAATAAGTTAACGTGTTAAAATATCGAATGATGTCCGACATATATAACTTTTATTTAATGCATTTTAAACGCCACCAATAAATTTTTATTACATTGTTAATGTTAATCCGACTCAACTAATTATAATACATCATTATGTATTCGATCAACAGAGACAAAAGAACAAAACTCCAAAGCAAACGTTTTCTATGTGAGGGTTTATTAAACTGCGGTGAATTTAGTAGATGTTGTGATAAATGTAATCGTATATTTATAATCGCTGTGCCTGGACAGGAGACACGCATACAAGTCCGCATTGTTGGAAAAACTATACCAAAAATTGGACAGTACAGTTATTTGGGCGCGTTTCCATGGTCGTTCCACGATGGATTTTCACGGATTTTGAAGTAGGTATACTGGAATTGTATTAGTGCTTACAGAACAACTAGGTAGACACCGGTAGTCTGATAAGAACAAAACTCCTACTGATGAAAATGTTCATGTCACTGTTGAATGGAAATTGTTGCAAAACTGACCAACAAGGTGGAAAACCCAGGTGGTCAGTTAGAAGAGCATAAAGCCTTTTTTTTTTTTTTTTTTTTTTTTTTTTTTTTATTCACGAGTGGGAAATCTTCAAAAAGATGTTCCGTTGTATTGAGGGTACAACGGAGTTATAGAAGAGCATAAAGCCTAGAGTAGCACAACGCCTGGAGAAGCTGTAACGTCATATTGCCAGCCCTTAGCAACACCAACGTTGTCACTTTCATAGCTGGCGGCCCGTTTGGTGCGTCGTTATGCCTCAACACATCAAGGTTGGCTCGTAGTGAAGCCTTAGGCCGTCTGATACGTCCGGTGCGGATCGAAAATCACATGAATAATAGATAAAAATATTGAAAAATGTAATGAAAACCATCATCGATCAGTCGGAATCTAATCAAAGTTTTATTACCTACAAAATTATATTCGTTATAAAAGAAATGGAGTATTCATACTTGTTTAAAGTGAAATTCGGCTGGCATACAAACCTGCAAATCCAACTTGGTTTGATATTTTTTTCCACCGTGAAATTACAATCTTATCGTGTTTTGAACAGTATAATCATTTATTTATTTCATATAATATATATTTCATAAAGTTACACTGGAAGGAGGGAGAATTTAAGTGTAAAAATTATAATGATTTATTTCAGATTTTAAATATAATATTTTTTTTATCAAAAATAACATATAACAGACAAACACGGGACCACTCCGCCTTGAAGGATGCAAATATTGATGGGCCGTACATTGTCTCACTCCATAACCCATAAATAGTATGTCATATTTACTATAGCAATTTTTGTCTCATCAAAAAAATCTGGTATTATACAGAAGGTTGGTATTGTTTTCTTTTTAAGCTTAATGTGCCAGACAGAATCCGTGATTTATGTCAATTTTTAGGATTTTAAGATTTATATTATCTTTCATATTCTATTTTTAGTGTTCAATTGAAATGGCCCAAAGCGGAACTGAAGAGGTCTGAACCACCACATCGGCGATAGTCGGCAGTAAATGCTTCTCTGGTTTTATGAAAACGGTTTTAAACGAATGTAAAAATCAATTAAAAATAAATATGTTAATTGGCTGTTCTAGCCCAGCACCCCAAGGGGTAAAAATACCTAGTGTACTGGAGTTATATTACCTTCCTAGCATCTGACTATTTGGATTCTTGAGTGGAGTAGAAAATTTTCGACCTTTAAGTTGAAAATCAGTTGAACCCGTAGAAGGCTGTACTCGCTACTAGAAAGCTATATAACCAATTTCGTCCAATACGTTCGGTCAACTTATGAATTGCCTAAAACGAATGCAGTACGACCAAAAGGGAAGCCAATGGACACGGTGACCAATTGTATACACAAACAATAAACGCGCGCGCCGTGACGACTGTTCGATAGGACCCTCGTATTGCCATTGTGGTGCCGTACGGCGTGCTGGCTGCACTACGGAGGATTATGATAAGGTAAGATATTTTTTTTTATCACTAATTGTGACGAGCACCATACTAACACTCACTAGGACCGGGCAGAATGCCAGGAAGCAAAAGACTCCTGTATAAATAGTGGGTTGTAAATGATCTCATTGTTTTTGATGCTGTGGTATGCCCATGGATATTGATATGGTCGACTGCCGGTTGGTGGTCTTGACTGCGAACCTCTGCCAAAGGGCTGAGCTTTAAATCTTTTGCACCTTCTACCTTCAAGCAGAAAATCACCCGCCCAGCATTTAAATGTCTGTTCTGGCAACTATAGGTATATCGTTAAGAGCCAGTTACAGTTTTAGGCTCAGCCTGCTAACATGTCGCTTACCAACAGGTGAAATAGTCACAAGCTAAGTGACTGTGTAACGATTTCGAATACGTTACGACGAAATACTTGGCTACTTTTGTGTTTGTAGCTGTAGGCAATATGATTTGACTTCGCTTTTGTGAAAGCTCCTTTGAATGATCTATAGAGGCAAAGTTATACTTCATTTTAGTTAGCTAATATTTACGTTCTTAGACGCCAGTGAATCGGAGCAAGCTTTGTAGCACTTTGGTTTTAGGGCAGAAGCCATTTTACAAGAGGCTTTAAACCCTTGTTTGGACCTGCCACCGATGGGCTCTGCAGACTATGGAATGAAAAAGTTCCGTACGCTGAAGCACCACATCGGCAAGAGTCGGCAGTGACATCTGGATCATCCGCAAAGCAGATTTTATAGCTCACGGCCAATACCCTCCTGGAGTCTCTTGAAACTGTGCTGCCATATTCCTTTTATTGGGGATTGGGCCTATTGAGGTAGCACAGCGTAGCACTATCATTTAGAAAAGTATACTATACGCATTGATTGGTGGAGGTAATGGAATCCAAGGATGAGGCTTTGGTGACTTGGTCTTGCAAGTGTCAATCTTTGACTCTGTTACTCTTGCAGCACATCAATGACATGTTGCATTTCAGCTATATTCATTGCTATGCGGGTGACTGTAGGTATCGGAGTAGCCTTAAACCGGCCGTACTGAAATTTCTTGGGAATACGTCGAGAGTGGGAACGAACTTGCGTTTGAAGTCAAAACCCTGTTGTAATGTATTTCAAAGTGAGGCTGACTGAATTTAATTCACTTTATCCCAAAGAACATACAAGTTTTTGGGGTGATGAGTGGGCGCTTAGTGGTACAGCCCGTATCTCCCTTTGTGTTTTGATGTACCGTGTTCTTACTAACGTATGATGGATGATAGCTCGATGAAGAAAATGCCGAATATTATTACACAATATTTAATATACAGGTTCACACCAAAGTTACACAAAACATATTAGAATTAGTTAGTTTTACACCATAGTTATAATAATGCACAGTAAAACGGTTAAAATGGAAACATAAGACTGTTTGTGTAATATACAAAGGTTACATGTAAAAATACGCAGCGCAGTCGTTTATGTGTAACCGACCGAACGTGTCACTGGCTGGTATCTGTGTGTTGCCAGTTGCCTTAAATTAATTGCCATAATAGCGAACTTAAATGTTACTTTCAGAAACATATAAAATAATAAACTGTAAACGAAAACTAAAATGGTAGGTAAATATTCTAAATAATCAATTAATCATACAAAGTGAATTATACAAATAAATGAAAATAAGGTGCGTAATAAACGCCACAAGTTTATGCGTTTACTGATAAACTCCCCCGTTTGTCGTAACCCTGCGTTTTGAAGACACCCCTCTTGCTGCCTCAACCAGTACCTATAGGAATATTATCGCGCGAGCGTCGTTCAATATCACTGTTACCTGGGAGGTATTTTTTTTATGCCTTTGACCACAATCTCACCTGATGGTAAGTGATTATGAGGTTGAAGGTGTTTTTCAGGCTAACCTAGAATTACTGGCCCTCAAGGACAAAAAGTGGCGGTAAGGTTAAATTAGCCTGTAAGAAGTACCGCCCTCGTGCGTACCGCCGTCCGCCAATCGCCTGCAACTTTATAAGGGTCTCTTTCTCACCTTTGGGCGGGGGCTCCCCAGTACCAGCTTCTTTTATTCAACGGCTTTCAATGCGGCTAGAATCCTCGACGATCAATCTCTCTTCGATCGGCTCGATCCTTTGGCACAGCGTATAGATGTTGGATCACTCCACATCTATCTTGTCTATCACGGGGAGTGTTCCGAGGAACTATTTGGTTTAATACCTGCAGCTGTATTACGCCGACGTACGTTCAGACGGATTATTATTTTTCATCAATTTCATGTCGACGAAATCAGCCAGCCATAACCAGCTGCCACGTGAAGTATTACCGAACCGATACGGCTTCGGAGACCTCAAGAAGAGGCCACACACCGTATCTACCGGCGAGCCATAAGCTCTCATTCTTGACCATACTGCTAAGATTTTGGCCACATCGTCAACTATTTACATACTACTTACTCGTTACTTCTGTTAGAATACTCTTAGTTGTTATATTTTACTAGTTGAATAATTATTGGTCCTCGCCGTTGTTGCAAATCTATGTCCATCGACCCTCCTACCTCTGCCTTTAACTAGGTCATTCGCCTTCAATAGGTCCTACCATAACGGTGATTGATAGACAGTTAATAGACAATTGTCAATAGGCATTCTATAGCAGGTATATGGAGCAGAACGACTAGTCATAAATACCTATGACACTATCGCCGAACCCGTGAGAATTTTTGGGCTTTGTTGCGTTTCATTTCATCAGCTGATACCGTTGTTTGATGGTAGGTCGGTAATGTGTTCATTTTTACGTGTACTAAAAAAACGTGATAAAAAAAATAGGATAAAACGTGTTGGTGTTCTGCTTCACGTTGCCAGTGGTATTTGTCAGGGGTGGTTGTATATTAGCTTTTTTCTGACAAAGCTATTCCCGTAGACTGCTTCAGGCTGACCTCATGATACGAGTACAGAACTGGTACAGAAATTAGGACCTATTCTTATACTTAACAGTGATGATATTTAGATAAAAAGTGGGTGCTCAGAAATCTTTTATTAACTGCGTTAGTACGCCTTCGATCCCTTCTTCACCTGATAGTAAGTGACAGGTCAAAGGTGGTAAACAGACTTAGTTAATTTCTAGAATAGGCAGTGGCTCACAAGGACAGATGCCGGAACATATCGTTAGATGCTTGACGACAAATTTTCTACTTGGGGTAGCTTTGTTAACCAGGTGGGTAAATCGTTCGTAATTTAATTATTTCGTTAGAATATGGTTGAATGTGGAACGTTTTCAGCGGATTTAACCATACTCCAAATTTAATGCAATCCATAAAACCACTGATGGTATATATTATGTACATAATGTATACATTCTATGTCCATGATGGTATACCATACAGGGTAAAATGTAAAAACAAATTAACATTGGTAAAAAGCTAACAACCTCTTAGGGTTGACTTCTGCTAGTCCTAACAAACATTTTGATATGTATTTTTTTTGTGTTTTAAATTTTAATGCCTACTCCGAGCCAAGAGCGCCAACACTGGACCGCGCCGTGCTCCCTTTGAATAAAGTTTTGAATATTTACATCGAGCAAAGTAAAATACACATACTTACAGGCACAAGATACTTTTAACATCAGGTGGTCCTCGTGCATATACCGTCAAAAAAATCTCAAAAAAGTAATTTAAAAAACATTTTTTCCTCAAAACAAAATAAAAATCATTGCAAAATGTTTGTTATGACTAGCAGAAGTAAACCCTAACGACATTTTTCCAATAACCCTGTATATCTGGGATAAAAATATCTAGGTACATGTTAGTGCATAGAACGAATTTTAAGTGCGCGTCACGCGTAGATTTTCATATCGTTAACTTAAAATAATGCACAAAGCACAATGAAGTCTAAGGTTCGATTCCGTAAAATATTCAGTATTTTGGTTTCACGAGTATATTACTACCGTACTTGGGATAGCACTAATGCAATAGGAATGACGGGTTCCAAAGAATACAATAACTAAAGGCCGTATTTTTATGAAATATGGATGTTATAATTTTTCTTAATTTCGTCCCCGAAGAGTCAAAGAAGTCTTCATTTGATAATTTGTTGCATTTCTTTGTTATTTAGGAATTGCCAAAACATGCTCGGTTGAAGAAAATATTCTATTCAAAACATACTCTTCTCGATACATATGTATATTTGTTTCGCCTTTGACAAGTTTTCGGAAGAATTCTACACAAATAAGATATCTGTAGAGTAAAACTATCATTTTAAAATATACGCTTATCATATTGTCACAGTTTCACTACGATTTCTCACGGAGAGAAACTTAATGCGTCTTCCGTCAACTATATTAAAGAGCCAAAATTAAATAATTTTCGTCCGGTCAGAGTTCATGTCAAAGTCAAAATCATTTATTCAATTTAGGTGTCTCACACGCTCTTATGAAGGTCAATTACGAATTTTAATATTGAAATATATTATACTACATAGTACTGCCTTCATGGAAGTATATTTTTTTTACTGAGTATCATGGAAGATATATTTTTACAGTGATCCGATCATTGATCCACGATTAAAAAAATTCGTTTGTATCCGGATCACAGCCAATGTCGGTTGCAGAACACTTTTATTTTAATTTTTGGCTATTTGTTGCTATGGGGGAAAAAAAGCTTAGTAACTTCGTAGCAACCTATCCTTACTTAAAACGCTGAATTTTAATTCACATTTTAAGCATATTTTTACCTATTATTGCAATTGGACTTGGCCGGTTTTCAAACTAATATTCAATTGCAATACAATAATAATGGTTATTACTCTAAATTTTAGGTAAAAGCGAGGTCGAACCATTTGCTACAATAAAATATATACAGAGATAACGTTCATGGTCCGCCGACCTGTGCTTCCGTTTGATTTCATCATGTTTCCGTCACCAGCCCCCGAGGCTGCCTCGAACAGTGTTAACGGGCAGCAAACTAATGACAAAGTAACCTACATCTTAAAATTTTTCGAAGAACTGTCAAATGTTTTGTGTCTTGAGCCGATAAGTTCATACTCGTAGCACCGTAGACATATGGAGCTCTATATAATATGGCTCCAAATATTTATATCTCTATTGTGCTTCATATTACAATTTACAATAATAATATCCCTGTTAGGTATTATTGGATAGATGTATTTATGTAAAGTATTTAGCCCCTAAGCGCTAGTCATCGACGTGATATCTTGCGGAAAATGCAAAAGCACAATGCGTCTTTAGAATCTTTGACATCTTGGCCCGGTTCACACATAGAAGCCTTGTAGTGCAACAACTGATTTTTTATATAGTTGTGATAAGAGTTAGGCTATTCCAAACTAGTATGCCCACTCGGAAGGAAATTTTCAAAAGAAATATGACCAGCTTAGTTTTACTCAATAGTATTAAAAAAAATGCCAGAAAAAATGTATATCCCTTTTGACTTATCTGCGTGTGGGAGTCGTAAGAGGCCACAAAGGAAAAATACCAGAAGGGGGGTAGCAGCGCCTTCTGAAGTATTACGAACCCAAAGATGCCTGTCAAGAATGAGGATTATGGCAAACCCCCCTTACGAAGGAGGAATTTGATCTACGGTGACCGTTAGGGCAGTCAATGTGATGTGTGTGATGAGTCTGATGTCGTAATAATAACTACAGTTCTGTTATTCATATTTACAGTATCTGAGGACATCGGCATGATGAAAAATTTTAGGTCGATTATTCTATGGTGGGGCTTGTTGATGCCAACAGTATTTGGCATAGATCTACACGATGGATTTGAAAAGCACACCGAGGTATATAACAGTTTTTTATATATAACAAGTAAAGTATTACTAATATGTGTGTTATAATACCTACTTGTATTTATGTATTCGTGATGTTTCAGGTTGAATTTGAAACGGATTCAGCAAGAGACCGTCGCGGCGTCATCGAAGAGGAAAAGTTTTACAACGTCCACTCCGAGCACCGGCAACAGATGAACCAGCCTGCCCCATGGATCCCCGGACCTTTACCCCCAGAAGACCCTACAACCAAAATATCGCTCACCAACGACGTTATTGAAGCATTGCCATTATTTCAAACTACTGAAAGAGTGACTGACAAACCAACAGGACGAGGAGCTCGAGCTTCTAATGAAAACTGGATCAAACTCCCTTACCCTGGTCATGATGATACGCAGACAGGAGACATTCTAACCCCGCCCCAACCTTCCGGCGAACTAATCAATTCTAGAATGCCTCGAGTCAACTTCGTCACACAAAACAAGGGCTTGGAAGCTTCTGAATCTCGTAACGACAAAGAGTCCATTACAAGAGCAACAAGGAAGGATGAAATAAGAACTGAATTCGTGAGACCTGAAGAAGAAGACCGAGCTAAATACAAGCCAGTTTATCCCAGACAAGCAGTATTTTACCCCGACGAATCTCGGCGGCCTTTCTATGAAGATAGATACCTTCCCATGGACGATATTTACAGACGCGCCGAGCCTTACTACCCAGTTTACGATCAGAGACGTTTCTATCCCGCATACGGAGGAGTTCCAAGGATTGACAGATACGATGAACCTTACGACAACGTTATTCCGAGAAAGCCGAAGAGGATAATTTACTACGCTCATTTACCTGAAGTTGTCAGAACCCCTCCAAGTGTAGATTTGAGATACCGTTATTCAGTAGATCCTTACAGACGGTTTGATGACGATGTTTATGCAAGGAACGGTCGGTATGACTATAGATTCAGAAACAGCAGATATCCAGTTCCACTGAGAAAGGAAGAAAGAAACTACCGCGATCTTGCACCTGCCGGTACAGTGGTCAAGGATAAGAAACTTGAAGACAAAGTAACGCCTACTCCTATCTTGCCTCTAAAAGAAGATAAGACGAGAAATACTCCTAATGTTAGAAACGTGAATGTTAACAGGAACTTGATCAACAGTCATCAGTACCATGACAGCAGTGACAACTATAGTGATGTTGCCAAAATCTACCATAACTCCATGAGATCTGATGATGGGTATCTTAGATTTGAAGAGCCCTTATTTCAGACACCTGTCGCTGACCCGTATCAAAGGAAATACTGATTTTATCCAACAAAAACACATTCATTGGCTCTTTTCTCATAAATTTGAAAAATAGTCAGCGATTTGTTTTGTAAAGTCTTGTAGTATTTATTAATTCATTTGTAAACATTTCACGAGGTGTCCGCGGATCTTGTCGCTAATAAACGTAATAACGAACGGCTCTGTTTTAATTATTCTTGCGGGGCGCGAGCGACAAATTGTACAAGCAATAAATCGGCAGTTTAATTTAAAACATGCCGAGGGTGAAGATGAATTTCATTAAGAATTAATTAATGTCATTCTTAAGCCGTTTTTGTTTTTCCACGCGAATAAAAAACATCTGTCGGCGCATCGCCGGCCGCGACGAGTTTTCTTGAGGTAATTAAGCAATAAATTTTGCGGCTGGCAACATCCGAGGTGGGGGCCAATTACACTGGGCGTTTAAGAAAATGGATGTTTTGGAGAGCGTTCAAACCGACGTGACTAATTAGAATTGAGGGCTTAGAAAAATCCTACGACGTGACAGCTTGTAATCAAGGGGATAGATTTGCTTTTTTTGTGTTTTTAATGTTGGGGCTAGAGTGGTTTGCGGATTAATGGGCGGGCTATAAATTAGCCGGTAATTAAATGTCTCGTCTGTAGGGCCGGGCCCAGAGGCGTCCGGCTTTCGAGGAGTCGCTACAATGTGTTTATTCATTGTAGCAACATTCGGTTTTACTTAAGTTTGTCTTACTACTGAAGGTAGTTACTACTGACGTTCTGAACTGTAGCCATTCGTAAATTTGATGAAGACATATTCTTATCTTTCTTAGCTATACACGTAAACGAAATGTGCTCACTAGGTAGTTCCAAAAACCATTGCTGGAGAATACAGCCGTGTTTAAAAAATGGGGTAAGTATGGAAATCTACATTTACAATTTTTTACTATAAATTTATAAAATCCAAAATGTTCGTGTCGGGCGTTGATCAAATCCACCTCTGGCTACAAGCACTGAATTTGCATGGCAATGTAACTTGGGCGAAGCGTGCATTTAAATAATCAAAGTTTTTTACTGCCCTAAGACACGGTGCGTACTCAATAGACCACTATATAGCCGACAAGTAGCAATCGAAAGTGCCTGAAAATTTTCGCAGAAGGTATTTATTAAAATTTTTGTTTTCGCTCCTTGAAGTGACCAAAAACAGTAGTTCAGTTACTTAGGTAATATCTACCGAAAATAGCTTTAGTAGCCAATGTTCAAAAATATATTCTAAGTATTAATTACATTCATAACATGTGTAGTGTTACGATAACGTTCATTTGATATCGCACTTCAGCATCAAGATAAATACATTAAGGTTTATTTGAAGAGTTAATAAACTATTGACATCATGCCAACGTAGCTAGTACAATTATTATGTAGGTTCACGATGCATCCATCAACTGTAAAGTTCTTTTTCCGGTTCAAGCCACAAAGCATATAAAGTAAACAAACTCAAGTTTAGGAGATCCACCATCAGATTTTTATAAATAGAATTATTATTCAAAGAGTCACGTTGAATTTCATGTCAATAACTGTTGGTACTACCTAACAAACATCATCCAGTTACACAAATATGTTGTTGTGAAAGTGCCTTCCTTGAAGTATAATGGTCAACTTGACTTCAAGTGTTTTTCTTACGGTAAGTTTATTATTGCAAGTGATATAGGTGTATATATGTAAGTATATACGTTGATAAGATTCATTCACTTCCATCTATTCATGGTTATTGTATGTTTTGCTGGAGGCTTATATATTTATTATACAATCTGGGTTCCTAAACAATTTCTTACGTAGCTGCGACTGGAAAAATCATCCAAAATTTGCATTTTGGATTATTAATGGTCTATTTTAAAAGTTCACTAAGAATATTTTCCTCGAATCATCTTTGGACTTCCAGTATTAACAAGTTGCTCAAGAACGCGCAGGGGCCCAACTCCCACCTTTTATAAACTATTATGGAAAGCAAACGTCATTGTTTCAAGTTTAAATTATTGATACTAAGGTTGGTACTGTGGCCGTCACGAAACACTAATGTTCATATAGTGCTACCTCTGTCGCACAAATGACTTGATTCAATGCATGCATCCCGCTCTCACGTTGAAGTTCTAATGTAAGTATACTATAGTGATATGTGGTGGTGCGAATTAAAATTGTAGATGTAATGTTAAAATAAGACTGAATTAAGAGATGGGAGTTGGCCCCCTGATGCTAGTTAAGCTAGCTGTTTTGGTATCTCTAAAACTTGCTACAATAAGACAGGTTTTTAGCAAAGCATATTGAGTTCGTAGCAAGATACAAATGATCCTATAGTCTCGGCAACTGACTTCAATGATACCTAAAATGTTCAGACAATAATCGCATTGATAGAAATTATTATAAGTAGGATAGACAGCGACAAGTTTCTATAATAATCGTTCTCGTATAAGTGAGGAAAGAAAAAGTAATTATACTATTAGTGAGCGTTTTCCTTCAGCGTCAAGTCATTATGAAAATGAACTGTAGAAAAACATACTCGTAATGTATATGTTTATTGAAAAATAATACGGTGTCTATGTTAAGGAAAATCTACCTTCTCCAGCTATCTACGTGGAAGCCGGCTGGTGTGTCGAGTTTGGTGGAAATGTTTTGAAACCTCACATCACAAATTTAAGAGTATGCCAAAGCACACATCAGGTAATAGTTAAATCTTTACCATCTTCAAATACGATCAATGATTTACCGAGCAGAATACCAACAGCGCTTGAAAGCAACTTTTTGCTGGTGATTTACAATTTAAAAGGTCAAAAGTGAAGCACACTGTGGACGGCAGCAGTCAGAAGATAGGTATAGAAAAGCGTTGTTCGATGGTGTAAAAAAATGTTGTTCTTCAATATAAAACTAAATGCATCGCTATTTTTGTATGGTATGTTTGTATTACGTTACGTATGGTAAAGTAGTGCACGTTACCAAACATTTTTATTTTTTTATACAGTTTTGAAGCAATGATGGCCAGGCGGTAACAGTCATAGACTGCAGTGCCGCAGTACCATGGTTCAATCTACACCGCCAGCTTGAACTTCACCGCATGGTGGAAGAGCATTTTGCAAATGCTCGTCTGGCTAGCTACCACCTTTAAGTAGAAAATCTACCGCCAAGCATTTAACAGTGTGTTCCAGCAGCATTCCTTGAGAGCCAGTAAAGCCAGCGGCACATGTTCGGATACCGAACAAGATGAAAATGTTGCATTCTTAGTAAATGTGATATTTTGTTTTCTATTTTTTGTTATTATAAATCAGATTGTTATTTCCTTCTCTGTCATATACGGCAGCTGTGAGGACCTATTCAGTTGTTTTAAAAAAGAACTTCACACACACTTATATATTTTATTTGAAAAAATAAAGTAATTCTATTTACATTATATGACTTACAAAATCCCGTAACCCACTTTTGCTACTAATTTGGGCAGAGGTTCCACCCGAAGTGTATACTAGTACTGAGTCTGGTGACTCCGGGAGTTATCACAACAATTCTGAGAACTTAGTTTTGGAAAGGTAAAGGTTTAAAAGTAAAAACGTGTGTGAGGGATGCGAGCCTAGTTCAGCAATATATTAGGTGTAACAGTACGCTTTTTATGAAGTTATTTTTATTTATATTTCTGTAACTTTCTATGTCCGGCCTTCCGGCATGTGGTAAGGTGAAAGAAGGGAGGTAAATAAGCATTACGCGAGACTGATCTTCGCGGAGGGTACCGTAGCTAATTGGCCCCTTGTTGCGGTAACTGAATAAAGGGTTATTGTTGCCTCCGGATTATTATATTTATCTTGTTTGTCAGAAAACTTGCTTAGGATATATTTGGAAGAAAATAAGATATCAAATGAAATACGTTTGTATGGCGTAATTATTATACATAGGTATTTGTATATTTTACTATGAATAACATATAAGGTAAAATTAAGACTTATACAGTGAAAAAATTACGGTGATGATATTGAAAAAATTGGTAATACTACCTTTTAATTTCTTCCAATGGAAAGGAACCTTACAGCCAATGTTTTAAAACGCTTATAGCGAATGTAAGAAAAATACAAGTCAGGACGTACAGCAAACACGTGGAAACTTACAACACCTTTATTTCAATAAGCACAACTTTCCACGTCCAAGTCTCGAGACTGAATTGCCATTTCGCGCTCCGCCCGCATTCAACCGTTCGTTACAAAATGGCAGCATTGGCGGTATTGCGTGCGGAACCGGAAATGACAATACTTACATATTTAGAATTTAAATTAATAACTAATAGACGTACCTACGATAAAATAAATCCATATTTAAAAACGTTAAACAAACAAACCAAACTTGTCAATATCCTGTATATTAACTGCTTTTATTTTATATACATTAACAACGCAACATATGAGCGGCAAATTTGAATTTTATACTGTTATTTATATACATAAAGCTTACACGAAGCTGCATGACTAATTTACTCGTATGCTCTTAGGGAGTATTCTCTGATTTTGGTCACTTTGAAGAGGATGTGCGAACGTTTTGTCTACAACACCGTGGTAAAGGTTTTCTGTTGCTCGAATAATACGTAAAAATATGAATTGGAATATAGCTGTTTACAAATTATTTTTTGGAACTCTTACAAGGTCTTAATTAATTTGCATTGCCTCATTAATCGATATAATGGTCAACCTTACTTCGACTTTATTGGAGTGGAGGTAGTGTCCTTCATTTAGCCTTCTTTGCCGTCAGGTTATAACAAGAGTAGAAAAATCTGTTTATTTTTGTCTTTATTTCCAATATAAAAACTCCACTTCGGTAGGAAAACGTATAAGTATCCACTAATAGTGATCGAATCAAAGTACCTAATGCTACACAATAAGCCAACTTTGCGTTGAATGAAATGTAACATCCAAAATCGTATAACATTATTCACCAAAATTTACTACAAAATAAACCATAACAACTTAATATTAATGCCTGTATTTAACCCAAAACTTAACCCTTCACGTTAAACAATATTATGTTCTCTCAAAGTAACGTACACGATCATAAAGGCATTTAAAATGATCTGATCATAAAGTTGCCATAATGAATTGCTCTGCTGGTAACTGGTCGCCTTAATGACGTCACAGCAACTATTAACAATCCAATAACAATTTGGCGAATTGCTTTTATGATCTGTAGGTGCGTATGTGTGTGTCATATGAAGCTGCACCGCCGCCGGCGGCAAAGTAAAGGGGTGGCTCTTGTAGGGCTGGCACAGCTAATGAGATCAATATATTATATATTATACATATTTTTAAAGGCTTTCTTTTATTGGACAACATTCTTAACTGTTGATACGAGTAAGTATAATATGGTCGAAGCTAGTATCAGGCTAGAACAAGAATGAGCATTGGATTTGAAGGAAGCTTTACTGTGACGCGAAAGCCATTACTGGTAATGAAATTAATTACCACCCAATTGGCAACACACTACCATTGGATTACGGCTATTCTAGTACTACTTTCAAGATAAGTACATCAATAAAGCTGCTTATATGCTGATGGAATATAATTAATATTCCATGTCCCATAAAAGCACATAATAATAATTAATAGTACTAGAATATGTACTACTATGGCGTAAGGAAGAACGCCCCGATTGCGCCGAGGTGAATGTTAGGCTCATAACGACTATTTATCATCTTATTAACATGTACCAACAGCAATCCCAAGAAGAGTTTGCGTCAGGCCGCCGGTTGTAAAACCGAATGCAAAACAAAGTTTTATTACAAAGTGTATTATTATTTGTAATATTTTTATGAATTTGTACTTTTTCATTGTTAATTGTTAGACTACACCCGCCCCAATAGTTTTGTTTATTCAACTCCATCCTAAGGTTGCCTGGTAGAGATTACTTTTAGTGATAAGGCCGCCCATTGTAACACTATGTTATTATTATTTGATGAAATCTTATGATGTAAACTTTAATATTTTAAATGTGGTGTAACAATAAAGAGTTTTCTATTCTATTCTTTATTATATACATATTTAGTAGAATATATATCTATTGTACTACTGACCCGACATACATGGGACTTAGCCCTTAGCTTCGAAAATAATGTGCTGCTGATGTTGTATTTGTATAAGCTATTCTTTATTATAAAAAAACCTTATTATTTACATTGAGGTATCAGTCCAAATAATGTATATTAATATTTATATTTCTTCTATTTTAAACTAAGTATATAGGTACTTATTATATTGTTATTATTATTATTATTATCATTTTTGGTATCACTATTTACTATAAGCATTGCAATCCAACGGGGTAATGCTGCCAGTATGCTGGGTTAGCTGCCAACTGGTGGCTTGGACATTTGGACTATCTATAGTCCTGTAATAGCCTTTAGGTTGCCATAAATGCTTTCGTTGTAGTAGTAATATTTTGAATTTAGTTTGTAGTGTTTTGTTAATGAAGGCAGTTTACTTCCCACGATTTGAGTCTATTGACTTCATGTAATTAATTTTCAGCGCAACCCTATCAACTTAAACTCCATCCCGACTCTCATCCCGAAACTCGCATCCACGAGTCAAGGGTCGATCGTCCTGCGGCACATTCTCCGTTAAATTGATAATTTTCACTTCCCTAATAACATAACCGTTACATCACTTATTCATTACCGGAGATATGATCCCGGTATTTCAGTATCCTGGTAAATTAATATTTATTCCCGGGCTGTCCCGCTTGTCCCGACTTTAAATTAATACGGGAATTGTTCTTGTGTCCGGGTCACGTTAATAGTTATGATTGTTTAGTGGAAAGGGATTTGGGTAGTTTTGGGATGATGTCTAATTAGTTTGGGGATATTGTCCTTATTTCGCTATCGTGGATATGTTGGAGGATTGTTCTAATTAATTTTCATAATGTTGTTGATTTAGTGTAGCATTTCTCTCGATAAAATCTATATGTTCGAAGACATAGGTAACTAGTACAGTACTTACTACAAAAATTAAAATTGATAACACCATCATATTTGTTTTACTCTAACCACAAATCAAAAGCATATCTTTCGCATTAACTTTACTAGACTTACTGTTAGCTGTAACATATAAATTGAGAAGGGCTATTCTATATACTAGGCTTCCTTAAATTGAACTGTTTAATGAGAAGATTAAGCTCTACTATAGAATAATGTGCGAGTAAGAGATCTATTTGCACCATTTTCATTATGATTAGTTTCTTTATTAAACCAGCTACTAACAAGAACATAGTTGTTTTTGACAAACAAAAAATGAAATTTATTGAAAATTTATACAGCGCATAATTTCGTCGCGTGCGTGAATCGAACCCGCGTCTCCTGGTTTTACGCAACGCACTTCTTTCTATCAGATGAAGTCTAGTCTAGTAGTCTGATTAATGACCGCATCGTAAAATAAGAACATACAAGTACGATCTTTACCTTAACATTTTGAATAGTTATATCTTTCATCGTTCATAAAACACCAACGATGTCTTTTAGAAAAACAACACAATTAAGAAACGGAACTTACGTCATTTTGGATTCGTTTGGCCACTATTTAGTACTTAGTAACAAAGTACCTACATAGAGCATAAAGTAATATTTTAACACCATGTTGCTTTTAAAAAAACCGTCCGATCTTACCTTCTTGCACCTTATACATATGAACCATCCCTAGGGTATGCCCATACTACGCTATACTTTGAAATTTCTTGTCAATCTGTTTTGTCACGTCAAATTTTTTAGCACGATTCTGATGAACACACCAGTAAGGAAATAGGTACGACTAGGTGTATCTACGACGTTAGGTACTTGACAGACTATTGCTAAATTACGGATGTTCATGTAAAATACGACGAAGCCAAAAGCTATATGGTTTCTCATTAATTATCGTGATAAACTTGAAGCATATTTAATAGCCTAGTTAGCCAATCCTTTTTACCTTTCGCCGCTCGGCGCCCGACTATAAACGAGTCACCGCTAAATACCTCATCATAAATTCCGATACGCAACAAAGTATGCAAATCATCTTTTAATGGTTCATACGAGGACAAAGATTTTTCTTAGAATCCAAATAACTCCCTTGTCCAGCTGAGATTAGTTCTAAAGGTGTCACATAAAGTAAAGTGAGCGACATCGTTGGGAGATGAGATATAGAGGTATTTAGCTTTCGAGGAAATCGATACTTTGTCGTCCTGTCGTACGTTGTGACACATCCAAAGATTAATAATATATTTATTCTCAAATAAGTATTAAGTATCTAACTTATTTGATCTTTCCAGGCTATGGGAATCAGCATTGTTTTCAACACGAAATAACTAATAGTTGAGCAGCAGTTTGCGTTGATATTTCCTCTAGCATACTTCCCAGTATAAAAAGGTAGACAGTTTTTTGTCTCCTGAAAAGTTGACTTTTTAAGATACGAGCTTGAGAAAGTAAGCCAACAATATATGGAATACATGAAGTGTAACTGTATCTATTTGTTTTTGCCCAGGGAAAAATCCAGGCAGGCCACGCCAACAACTCATTTTGATACACATTTAAATAAAAAATAACGTTATTCAAAATGTAAACTGTATAGGTTTATGTTTTCATCGCGATGTAAGATTGCGATAAAGTCGCTTATCATCATAACATCGGACATAAATAACGGAATAATCCTTCGCCAATACAATTGACATGTTTTAAGTGGCGGAATATTACTCGTACCATGTCCGTATTCCGTAAGGATAGTGATGTGTTTAATCGATACTTTGTACTCGTACCTACCCGTAGTTTGCGATCTCGAAATGATTGTTTTCATGGATATAGTGCCTGCGATAGTGAATATATTATGCTTGTAGCTGGTGGTTGACGTTTGCCATACAAATGTAGATGCTTCTTATTTAAAAAACGAAGTGTTAAATAGAATTGGATTTTTTATTTATACAGATAAATATTATAATATGTACACACATTAACAATGCCTATATTATTGTGTTTTAAAATATAAAGTGGGCCAATGATGATTGTCTATCTCAATAATGTACACCCCCGACATAGTTCCTGTATTAATTCCTATCCATCCTGTAAGATTGCCTGGAAGAGATGACGCTGTTAGTGATAAGGCCGCCCATTGTGACAGTGTGGTGTAAGTTTTTTTCAGAATCAAATTTGTAATTTTAGTGGTGTAACAATAAAGGATTATCTATTCATCTATCTTTTATATAATATTACTGATTTCGTTAATTCAAAAAACCGGCCTAGTGCGAGTCGAATTCGCACACTAAGTGTTCTGTACCAACACAGACTAGCAAAAAAGTTTAATTCATATAGCGTTATTTTGTTCATATAGTTCGTTCGAGACCCTTACCGGGAGTCAGATCTACACACAGACGCTATTGGCAATTTGTTACATTATTGGACTATAATTATACCAAGTTTGACACTTGTGTTACAACACGATCTAATTAGGTACGCCGGCAACGCGCCAACGCGTGTCAAATGATTTTGCTCACGTGTTTCAAGAAGTTGACAATTTTGTAGACAATTTGAAAATTAATTGTAAGTAGCCCCATAAATATTTATGATCGAAGTCTAGAGTGTCTTTGTTAAATCAGTTTTCCTGACAATACTATTTCTGACATTGAGATGTCATGAATAGTACATGATAGTACATAGCATATGTCATGTGTCAACGTTTATATGTTATTATTTAGCGTGTTGGAATTTATTGTAAGGTTATTATATTGTAAATTTACTGAATAAATACATTTTAATGCAAAATAAAATGATATAATGTTAAAAACATTTGTTGTATGGGGATTTCAAAAAGATAGAAAAATACCATTACAAAGTTTAAATAACTGATATGGTCTATAAAACATGAGGAACTTTTGTGAGGAACCTATGGCAAACACTGAGTAACACATTAATAGCCGAAACTGCAGTGATATATTGAAAAAACGTTAATTTGTCAAACTTGATAGTGGATTCCTTAGATGGTAACAGGATCAAACTAGAGAGATTTCTTCTAAACAAAGCACTGAACCGATTTAGAGGACATTTGGCAGACACAACACCATAAGCCCGATAAGACGGAAGTTTTTATCCCCATTTAGTACTAGCAATAACATTTAGCACTAGGGTCAAAGATGTTATTTACTGTCCTAGAATTGATGGCTACCAATGAAAGCACCCGGAACACAGCGTAAAGTGCTTGCACTGATGATTTTATACTTGGAGGTGGTAGTTAGCCAGGTAGGTGGGCACTCGCAAAACGTGCTACAAACATTAACGATTGCCATCCTAAGACAACAAGCGAGACAGCTGGCTTAACGTACCCTCCGAAGCGCGGAAGCTCTCAGCAGTAGTGCTATACTCAGCAGTAGCGTTCATCTGCTTCCATGTCACAAGCTACATAGGAGCGCTACAAAACTTTATTGATAGAAAAGTTCAGAGTAGAACCACACCATCACTGCAGTCCTGACTCCCGGCGCGGCTCCCAACAGACACGGCTCAATTCTGGCGTCGACGCGGACGCATCGTGAAAATGTTACACACTACAATGCGAAATGATCGCCATAATACGTGTAGTGCTAGTGCGAGATATTGCAGCGCTTACGGATCGCATGACCACGTGCTCTACTGTTTAGTGTCAGAGAGTTGAAATATTAGAGTAGTTATATCCGAACACCACTGCTCTAAAAGCTTACTAGGATTCACCTATCTACATACCTACGCACATGTATATGCAGTTTGTAATGAGAAGGAAAGAACGTTCAAATATTATGCGTCATATCTGTTGTAAGAAAGAGATAAATAAGCAATTCGTGTAGCCACCTTACCGCCACGAGACGTTACAATCACCATTACACTGCGATCTCTTTCACTCTCTCACACCAAACGATACACATATCTCGCTCATCCATTTCATTGAGATTAGTTCTTAAGATAATACAAAATGACGATATTTTCTATTTCATCAATAAAAGCAATAATTACGCGTGAAATTAAACAGTTTTCTTATCTCTCACAGTGCTTGTATAATTGGTGCAGAGTCTAAAGATACAAAGAAGGCATATGCTGCACAGATTATTCCTAAAAAACACGATTAGCAGCGATGTATTCACCGGACGCTCGGAAGTGCAAGACTGGTAGTGACTCTGGTAATTACCTTGAATTCGTCTAGTAAATATGGAGGGCACACAACTCATCTACAGGTAAAAAAAATCTTAGTTTAGTGTGACTTTTTTTGATGGTCATTTCAATAACTCAATTATAATTGGATCTGGTATTTATACCTACATGTGTTTCTGCCTTGCCTATTGCAGTCCAACAAAAACTAAAGAAACTACTAAAGTTGCATTCAAAGAATACATTGTACTCACTTGCATGTTCCCAACAATAGTGTGATATTACTGCTTCATAAAAACCATATAATCCAAAAAAAATAATTGTAGCCTTTCACGGTCATTAAGTAGGTACTCACATTAAAAAAAAGGCTACGGCTTACCATAAAGTTATGTTGTGGGTTCTAATAAACTTTGACGATACATTTTCGACAACCTATCTCAAAACTCTTAGGTTCTGTATGGGTAGAAAACTAAACGATTCCATATATAGATAAGTGATATAAATAACTTTGTGAAAGTTGTGGTATTTGAGTGTGGCACCTGTCACTCTGTAAAGCTTATAAAAAGCGGGAGCGGGCAGGCCGAAAAAATAAAAATATAAACGATCAATAGTAAAGTTGTAAAATTTTATACATTCTCTGGATCTTTGTTACTAGAGTCATTGCGTCGAGAGCGATACTCCACAACAATGCATGTAAGACTGACGTTATTTTATGAAGCGCTCGTAGCGAAGTTTGCTTAACCATTCTGAATCGATCAGCAAAGTTAAGCAACGTCCGCCGCGGTCATGAGTTGGATGGGTGACCGCTGGTGACATTACTACTGAGCGCTTCCGTGCTTCGGAGGGCACGTTAAGCCGTCGGTCCCCGTTGTTGTCTTAGGATGGCAGTCGTTACAGCATGGTGGTAGGGCACTTTGCAAACACCCGCCTGGCTAGCTACCACCCTCAAGTTGAAAATCTGTCGCCAAGCATCTAACGGTGTGTTCCGGCAGCTGTCCTTGAGAGCCAGTAATTCTAGGTTAGCCTGAACTTCGACCACATCATCACTTACCATCAGGTGAGATAGTGGTCAAAGGCTAACCTATCAAGCATAAAAACAAAAAAAAAACCTAAAAAAGTGCAGATACATTTTAAGAGATAATTAATAGTAATTATGGTACAAGTGTGTAATGTTGGTGATTGCCGCGGCATTGAGATCCGAGCCGTTAGGTTCGAAGACGGCAATCATCACGTGTATCATACGACGTTTTTCAACACACTGGTGAAGAAAATAATACTAAAAAACATTTTTACAGTTGATAAAATTAATTTTACTAACCTTAGTTGTAAAAAATTTGGTTATCTGAAGCATATTTTAGATTTTTTTCTATATCGTCAGGCGATAAAACCTTTGATTTCTTGCTTCTAAATCCATCGGATAGTTTCTTTAGATAAGCTGGCAAATTAGAGTATGTTTTTAAGTCTACTTCATTCTTTGTTCGGACTATACTTTTAAACATTGAGTATATATACCTACACCACAAAGAGCTAGGTTTGTACTTAGATAATTCTTCAAAGTTCGCCATGATCACATTTTCTGGAAAAAAAAAGACTGCTTATTCTTGTTGTTTTGCCATTGTACGAGTATGAAATTTTGGTACGCTAATACATATTTTTTCCTTGGCGTTTTCAGGTAAGTAGTAAACTTTCCAAAACGTTAAGGGCTTCACATCTTATATCGGGTGGGGTACAAAATAAATAATTTTCTTCATAACTACTTGTAGACGTCTAAATTAATTAATAACTATAATTTCAACAGTGAAAACGAAAAAATTCTGAAAACTTTTTCGCACTGGCGGGAAAAATTAATCAGTTTTCCTATGCCCGGCAATTGCCCGCTCATGGCGATCGGCCATAGACTAAAGAATGAGGTTTCTTTTTTAGTTTTTTAGCCACGTACAAATGGGGAATTTCAACTGTATGAGAATATAAAAGTTATATTAGAGTAAAAGTTTTATTTATTAAACATTAGATAATGTAATTTTTACAAGTTACATTAGCCATTTAAACTCGAAGTTAAGAAAATGTTGTATATAAACTTTTTAGAACAAAGGAACTCTACAAAATAATATTTAAAAAAATTTCTATAACTCACTTGCAATGAAAAAGTCACAGTTTGTTTACAGGTGTCATTATGTGCCTAATTGCGGTAAATTAAAGCCAGTTTATGAGCAAGTGTGTAGAAAAAAATAATTAAAACTGTGTATTATGCTCTTATTTTAGAGGTTATTAATATAAATTTTCCAAGTATAGCGAGGACGGTAATCATTAATCAATGAAGGTCCTTATAATTCGCTTGTTGTCATCTCATAGTAAGGGCTATTTTAGGACTGTGGTGCATTATTTAACGGCCGCTAAAAAACTGCATATTATATTTTTAAGAGGAACTATAATCGCTAATTGATTAATTTTTAAGTCAAATATTTTTAATTTTAGTTTAGTTTAAGGTGTTCAATAAAGAGTTTATATATATATATATATAATAAACATTTCTTATTCGGATCCTGTAAATTTTACAATTTGTGTCATCTCTCGAAAATTGTGGCTCATTAGATATTAATAATTTTAATTGTCCAAGTAGAGCCACTTACGAGATCATTCGCACGTCGTCATCGCACAGTGAGCGCTACTTTATAGTCGTGTTGTATCGTTTAATGGCGGCTTTGTCGCGGCTGCGGCCGGCTGCGTTTATCATGCGTATCGCTGCGACATCGCACCGATGACGGCCGACAAGGAACGTTACTGCGAACGGATGAGCTTTACTGTTTCTGGTTCAGGGTCCTGCTTTAGTATTGTTTTTTTTTATTTGATTTAACGCAAGATAGGTTTTCAATTCGATATGCATTGGATCTGTATATTCACGTATGATATAAGATATTCTTTTAGAGCTTCCAAACATATATACAATTTTTATACATATATGTATGTTTGTGAATACCTATACCTATTTAGGTATGTTTATTTTTTATATTTTTAGATTGCTGTCTAGCGATAAGGCCGCCGATTGTACTATTTTTAAGTTATTTTAATCTTATATATATATTTTATAATATATTTAGGGCTTGTTTCAGATTGTTCGAGTAAGTTCCGGTTTTCCTAATCAGAACATATTTACTAAACAAAACACTATCTTTGCGTTTCAAAACATCGATTTAGCCTATCCATCAGTTAAAGCTTGAAACGCGCTGCAGTTAACAACTGTCATTTTTATCATTCAGTTATTTTATGTGTTGCGTAGCAACCAACCATACGAACTACTGGTTTGGTATCAAAGGGACAACATCTCAAAACCTTGGTCAAATTCTATTGCATACATTCTATTGTAAAGCCCATTTTGTTTTTATTAAGAAAAACTTTCTTTTGTATAAAATGGGACATTCCAATCTGTTAGACTGGACATTTCTTTCTGTTAATCTAACTACTTAGACGAAACCATTCTTAAATATTAAATGGCTTGGCTCGGTACACTATCTTGTTTAGGGTAGGTACCTACAATACAAGCGAGCCAGCCCACTCTAATTCGTCGAAGTATCGAACTTCGAGTCTGAAAGAAAGGTATCCACAAAACACGTATTGGATTACTTTTGTCTAACTTCGTCCGTAGCAGAGACTAGCAGGTCTGTGTAGTTTCTGACTATTTTTTTAAAAATCGGATTCGTATTGTTCGTACATTTTACAAATATGAAATTATAATTTATTCCTTTGCTATAAGATAGTCAAAGCCGAGTTCTAAATATGCAGAAAGAACACAAATACTAATGAAGATATAAATACCTATTGTTTTTTATTACAAAGACAGTAACGTAAATTCTTAATATCTATACTGTATTTTATAGAACAGTAGCGACACCTATCGCTGATCCATAACTAGGACAATTAGACTCTTAGCATGTGAAAATGTTCTTTAATTTCTCTCTCTTAAGACTTAAAACTGATTGCGGCATAACAGCGTTCTTAGAGTAGTAACGGAGATTCCATAGCGGGCATAGAACATATAATAATATAGCGTGCCAAGATTTATGATGAACGGTGCAGTCCGACCATAGACCATATCAAACAACGAACTTCGTAACGCAAATCTAATTTTCGTTGTCTAAAGTGTCGCTCGAAACACGAAAAACTAAACTTCGTGGAATTTTAGTAGCGGCCAACTCGAGCTCAGGATCCCGATTGAAAGATAATATAATTGCTGTTGGTAAATTTACATAACACATATTGTGAAAGTCTATACAAACCTTGGTGCTTGAGACTGACATTTAGCCATTTTTTTAGCTGCCACCTCAGCGTGACTTATGTGATCAAACATGGGGAATAATTTTGCAAGAATACAGTGAGTCAAGCGATGTTCAGACCGAAGTTTTATGTTGGTATCTGAGCAAAGTTACTGCAATCTGCGAAGTTTGTGCAGAATTATGTGCCGAAGTTCCGAAGTTGCCACATCTGCTATTGTACTTCTGAAGCTTTAAACATTTCAGGTAGGCGGAATACAAAATTAACTTATGAAGCAATTATAGTCAAGCGGTAATAGCTATGGGCTGAGGTGCCGCAGGTTTGAATTCATGGTTTGAATCCCACCGCCCCCGCTTGAGCTTCACCGCATGCTAGAAGGCCACTTTGCGAATGCTCGCCTTGCTGGCACCTAAAAGTGTGGTCTGCCAGCAGTCCTTTAGAGCCAGAAAAGTAATTATGAAATTACAGCACGTGAGACTTAACCACATATACGTCTCAGGGTGAAGGGAGCAGTGGATCAATAATTATTGTGACTAAATGCATCTGTTATAGGCAGAGGCTACCACCACTTAACCACGCAAGCTTCATGCATTGTCCGTCATAATACCATAATAAACAAAAAGCATACATTTTTCTACGCTACCCTTCCTCTTTAATTACTGTTACATAAATCTAAAAAATAATTGAATTAATGTGAACAGCACAAACCACAAAATGTATTCCTGTTTGGCGTTGATTATAGTCTGAGTTCAATCAATCCTTAAAAAATAAATTAATCATTGGTCAACAGCCATCACTTAACAGAGAGCCCAAAAGTTATTTGTCAATCGTTTTTCACCAAAAGGGGTTCATCTAAATTACAGTGCTCAATACACTACAATGCATTTTACACCTTAATAACTGGACATAAGAATTAAAATCAGAGCTAAAATTCGTGAACATCATTCGCACAATTCTACCATTTAAACTGTTTAAGAAAAATGACTCATATTACTTAGCAGTAGAGATGGAACAGCATGCAGGAGAAAAGTGGGGAAAGTAGGGTGGCAATAAATTAAGTCTCGGAATCTAGGAGTATTCGTATCGGTCACTGATAAAAGTCCTCTTTTGCACGACCGACTTGTGATCTTTTATTAGTGTTGTTGGTGGCCGTCGCTTATCGATAAATGATAAAGCATCCAATATCAATAAGTTTTATACAATTATCCATAAACTGTCTTTGTATCAAAGCACATTAACTAAGTGGGCATATTTATTAATAAATTATTTTATTTGTATAAATTTTATGAATAAACCAATATAGTCTGCCTAGATGCTCCAATAATCTAAGTTATAAGGGTCTTATTATGTTTAACATTAAATGCTCTAATGTCTGCTGAAAAAAATAAAATATATGGTATGGTCTTTATGTCCAAGTTTACGAACGCACAAATAGAAAATAATAAGAAGTAAATTTGCGATAAGATTTCTAATGTAAAGGTCCATTAAGATAATAATGCCCGAGTTGAAGCCGCGATAACCACGGTAAGTTCTTTGGCTAGGCACTATAATGGGGTAACTTTACCATATTGGGGTATTTGTATATCAGTACATTGAATTTATAGATTATATTATTACGTTTTTATAGCCATACTGTATCAGCCGGATTGTCCACTGCTGAACACAGCCTCTCCCATCAAGGGAGGATTTGCCATTCCCACGCTTGGCAGGCAACCTGGGGATCGCAGTTTTAAGATCAGTTCCTCAGAAAGTGCTTCTGCCAAACTTCCGGTATTTTACCTTTAGTCGCTTCTTACGACACCCACAGGTAGCAATGGGGGGTTGCCATTCTTGCCCGACACTCCACAGGCATACTACTCATATACTTACGTTCCTAACGTGGTCTATCTTCTAAAGTCCAAACTATAGTAGATTATTGCTTAATAAGAAAAGGAATGAGTCCTGTGACTATCTCCCATCATCATTTTAATGTTATATATAATATGCAAAGTACAAAGATTATGACTCAAGTAATATCTACGTCATCAGGCAATGGAGAGACGTATCGCCACGGCGCGGTACCATATCAACGATGCTTCACTTCATATTCTCAACTATTCTCAAACTTGTCCCAGTCGATAGTAAGTAATACGCCGTGCTGGCGTCTAAATGTGCGCCAATTATTAAATAATCCATGTACCATGACCATGTATCCATGACCATCTCTTTCCGACACCATTTTCCTTAGCCGTAATCTAATAATCGATTATATTCTCTAAAAAACTTCTACTTGACGTAACCATGAAATAAATAGATATAATCATTTCCACTTTGTCATAAAGAACTGGACCAGTGAAATCAGTGAGGTCTCTTAGCATATCGGTAATCTATTATGTCACATTACTACCTATAATACAACATTACGATATGATATCGATAAAACTGTCACCTCTCTAAATGTTCGTGTGCTAAGCACGTTCCGATCAGCTGCGATCCTTTGTCTGTTTTCTTTTTAATTACGTCCAATAAATACCCTCTTTGCGCCGTACAGTATTTAAGATGGGGAGGCACTCAGTGTCCCTGACGTGATCGATTTACCCTGAAGTTGGGGAGAATCGATGGTCAAAGATGGGTTGTGGTCACACCAAATGTTCGCACGCGGTAGTTTTCTTTGTATTTGACAGCAAATTGGGCTTCACTTTTTAAGTTATTTATTGTTAGTGCCGGAATGATCTTTAGTATTTTCTTGTTGTTTGACTTAAAATGTGACTTAGTGAAATAATGAGCTCAAGGAGTAGCAATACTATTTACATGGACGGGAGTAGGATTGAGCTGCATTTGAGTTCTAAAACAAGGCCTCTGCACCTGCCACTTGAATGCGCTAATCAACAGAACGGTAATCTTTAACTTACCCTACTTTGGACGTAAAAGACCATAAAACTTGATTGTTAAAACAAAACTTTTCTTAAAATAAAAACCACAAAATATTATATTCCACAGGGATATTTGAATTTAAGAAACTCGACTGCCTTATTGGTGTTGGCACTAAGGTTGGCGTGAGTCACAAATTAAATAATAGTTACCCTGAGGTCCTACTTATTCACACGACACGTTATTTGGTTTTTCTGGCATAGAAATTGTCAGCAGCAGTCTAATATACCCGGTAGATGTCAATAGACTCGCCCCCAATAGGCGATAGTTAATATAAATGTAGATGACAATGCGCTATTGTCATCTACATCTGTATTAATTCATTTACATCTATGTACATATTCATGGGGCCAACACATGTATAGCGAAACACTATACTTAGATAGCTCTGACTATTACAAAATACATACGTGACGATTATATTAATTGTGTACCTACCGTGAAGAACTCGCTAAAGCTTAAAATTTACAATTATGTTATGTGTATGTATATTGTATATCTGTATGTATATTATATGTATATTTTTTATACGTTACGTATATTTTTATGTATGTGTGTAATATCATTCATTTATGTTTTGTTTCATTGAGTCCATTAACTATTTTTTACTGTTTTAGTATTACTAACATTAGCTTAAAAACTCTATCCATGTACTGCCAAAATATCCAATATTGTTGGGTTGTCTGGAAGAGATCGCTTTAAGTGATAATACCGCCCATTGTTTCACTTAGTTACGTTGTATCTTAAGTTGTAAGTTTTTATTTATTTATTTTTAAAGTAAGCTTTGTTTCAATAAAGAGATTATCTATCTAAAGCGTGTAGGTTATATTTGCGACCCTTCTATTTAAATAGAGTGTCTCTGGTGTCCACTGATCGATTTATTGAGGTATTGAGAGCACGACGCTTAGTTTTATAGGAACAGCTCCAGTCACGCTCAATATTTGATTTCACCGCTTTCGGAGCTGAATGATGGTGACGTTAGAATAGGGATCGGTGTCACAAGCTTTAGTGCACGAAACCAGAGTTATAGAGATTTGCTCGTAACCAAATATATGTATAACTATTAAGTACCCGGTTTAATAAACCAGTGAATCTAATTATAATAAAATGTATTATTAATTCTCACTTGCACATTATAGCAGACTGTTAAATGCAAGTGAAAGGAAATTATTTTCGGCTTTGCACGAAAAGTGGTGCAGTAACGTCATTAATCAGGTTCAGCATGTTTCACCAATAATTGGCAAACCAAAATTTAATATGTAATGGGTATATTACAGGTACAGTTGCTAACAGAAAAATATATCAAAATATTTATCAATCGATCGAATGAAATTGAGTTAAATAAAATAATATTAATGTCAATGAATTATAAAGATAAGAGGACCATAATATGGCACTATCTTAGTCACTATTATCAAAGATTATATATTACTAGCGGCCTTACCCATGCGAAGCCGGGGCGGGTTACTACTATAAATTGAGATGTAAGCTATTTTATAAATTGAGATGTAAGCTAATTTGGATCAAATTGCACACGGCACGGTGTACAAATCAAATTTGAAATTGGTTCAGTAGCTTAGGAGTCCATCGCGGACAAACAACGTGGCACGTAATTTTTACATATAAAGATAAAAATCAAAACCAAAAATTATAAATCAATTCGACTGCTGTTCTGTTCTTTGATTGAACAGAAGCAGTTTTCAGTCAGCCACAGATGACATTTGAATTTAATATATTTTTATGGGAGCTCTGATTGCCACCGGAATTTTGTTAAATATGTACTTCATTTCTTCATTGAATTGGGCTATAAGTACAAAATTATGTAAATCTGTGATGAAATACTTTATCCTAAGATTCCTGCTCAGCAAAGGAAAGCAATGTAGGAACGGTGGCAATCGCAACGGATCCATGGGAGAATTATAGCAGAAGAATACATCATGACCACAATATAGAGCTCAAAGAAAAAAAACTATACAGAGTAATTCACACTGTAAGGTTTTATGAGATGGTTATCTGCAATCGTGGCGCACGTCACCTATGAAGGTTTATATGTGCGCCCTCATTTCTTCCATATTCGTGTTCTTGTCTGTCTACTGGGATGGGTTGATAAAAGTACTACATTTCGGTGATCACCGCTGATTATTGTTTGCCAGAATTACACAAATTTAGTTACAAAAGGTTATACTAATAAGGTGTGCTGAAGTACAGACGCTCGGTACAAACGTGAGGGGGCAACTGAGCGCATGCGGCTACTTTTGCATTATCATCAAATTGCGCTCACGTTGCATGTGTCCCTACATCACTACAAGACTGGAAACTTGGTGGCCCATTTGGATAAGGCGTCCTTAGAGTTAAGAGAATCACATGGGTTAATTTTGTTTTAGCTGTTGGTTTAAAAAAAAATTATAGTGAAAGAACCCGCACGAGTCCTCGCCTCTCTACATGTAACAGATGCATTATTAACTAAAAACTGCACAATAAAATGCTTGAAACTCTTTTTACAAATACTGGACTCTAGATCTAAGCTCAATCTTTAAAATGATTTATGAAACGTCGTAAAGCTGAAGAGCTAGTAGCGTTCTAAGTTCACGTAGCTTAGCGGATGCGCTCGTAGCGTAGTTGACACGTACATAACGTAGCTGAAGCGCTTGTAGCGAAGTTGAAACGCTCGTAGTGTAGCTGAAGCGCTCGTAGCGTAGCTCGAAGTATTCATAGCATTCTAACGCGGTCACAATTTAGCTTGCTTAGTCGTTATTGAATTATCATTTAAGTTAAGCAGCGTTCGCTGCGATCATGACTTGGATGAGTGACCGCTGATGGCTTTACTACTGAGCACTTCCGCGCTTCGGAGGGCACGTTAAGGTGTCAGTCCCACTTGTTGTCTTAAAATGGCAGCCGTTACAGCATGTGGGTAGGGTATTTTTCAAATGCCAGCTTTGCTAGCTACCACCCTGAAGTAAAAAATATATCGCCTAGCACCTATACTGTGTTGGTGTCCGGCAGCTGTCCTTGAGAGCCATTAATTCTAGGTACAACATCTTCGACCACATCATCACTGGTGTTAAATGCTAGCCTATAAACAACTTATAAAAAAAATTTCCTCTGATCCAACCACCACTAACCAATTTTCATAAACAAATAGTCAACTTCAAACGCAACTTACCGACGCCCCATAACACTTATTTGCTGTACCTATGACATTCATAAAGCCGATACCCACGTACCGCACTTTCTGAATTTTTCACACGGCTAAAGTGATTTTCCCTCTAACATTAGAACAGATTATGGCAATACCTTCGCGTTATGGTGGCAATAAAACGACATTACTAAATGTAAATCTCATAATGTTGCCAAACGTCTGCTTGCGGTCGCAATTGCCGTAGGAAAAAAATGGGCTCAGTGGTTGCGATCGGGAGAGTAGATTTTGCATTCAAATAGCTTTAACTTCAAAGAACTTCTTCATACTTTATCCCACGTAGTTATGTGGGTCGATATAATGTATTATATACCAACACCCGGACATAATTGTTAGCAGTTATGGCTTCGTTTTTATTGACCTCCTATGTTTCAAATCCTCATGATCTGGGCTTCTTGATATCAAATGGCAAAGAGCCCTGTCGTAATGTTAGTATTTCTGTACGCATATCAGAGATGGTGATTTTCAGTCTCTAACTTCGATTGTACTGAATGTACTGATCCCAGGCTCCCATATTTTTAAGAGGCATTATTTCCTTCAATATTCTGGAATAAGCAAGGTTATCCCAACATACTTGAGCTGGTATTTGGTCCCAACGGACTTCCACGGTCCCGTGGGGTGCGTGGTGGAATTCTACACCCCCAATGTCAACCTGTGGGAGTCGTAGTGGGTGACGAAAGGAAAAGTACTAGAAGTTGGGTAAAATCGTTTTCTGAAGAGCTGCCATTAAAAATTACGATCACCATGACGCCTGACAAGTGGGGGGATTATTGCAAATACTCCCTATCCCTCTCTGGGGGCGGCATGGTTCAACGGTGGATATTATAGTTTTTGTGAAGATACTAATTTCACGACAAATGAAAAGAAGTGCAATAAAAACCGAATAATACTTTTACGTTTGAAATGCAAAAATCTACTCAAAAAATAAAGTGTCCCATCAAAAGGGCATGGCCGTATTTGGGCCCATTTGTAATTCGGCAGCGATGGCAACGAGTCCCCGGGCGGGGCCGCAGCGCGTTTGTGTTTTATTGATATTTTGCCGGAGGAATGATTTCTGCGACTCTACGACTCTCGGGGGCACCACCGTTACTATTGATGGCCGAATCGCGACGGACCTCAGATCAGAAATTCATGTTAAATATTGCTTAGAAGAAGAGCTTATGATGATATGTTTTTGATGGCTTCCGTTTATCTATACTTACTCGGCTGCCGGTAAATGGCAATGAGGTGAAAGATTTTTTTTATTGCCCATGCCTTTGACACTGATCCAAATATTGACCGCAAAGAACATTAACTAGGCAAGCCCGCTTCGAGAGTGTCAAATTGTAGCATACCAGAATTAGCATGCATTGCGTCCATCACTCTGAGACAATATATAAATGTAGTTGTTAAGGCTCATGTGCCTGTAATTTTAGTGGGTTTCGAGGACTGCTGCCGGAACATATTGTTGGCGACAGATTTTTTACTTGAGGAGGGTAGCTAGCTACGCAAGGTAGAGTACGCAAGGGCATTTTGGGAATGCTTACCTGGCAGCATTCCCAAAATGCCCTTCTACCTTGCGTTGAAGCTCAAGCTGGCAGTGGGGATTGGACCATAGACCTGCAGCAAGGTAGTCCATAGCTATTGCCGCTCGGCCATTATTGTTTCAAAATACTTATAATCTACCTGACCAATTTTAATATCTGGTCAAGAAACTATGGTAATAGACTAATTTCTCTCACCACACTTACCTTGTCTATAACAGATGACAATTGCGAAGATCTGCACAGCCTAAGGGCCACCCTGATACATATAGCTGTTAAGTCTTATGTGTTTGTAATTTCATCGACACCCATATCCTTCAAACTGGAAAAAAATTATGCTCGCGTTACTGCATGGCGATACAAAAATGTGTGATGACATTACCTCTCCGGACAAATTAGTGCACAAAATGTTAGGTCTTAAAATCACGAAGCTACCGGAAACAGCTTTTACAACCATATAGGTACTCTCGACACCTCAATAAAAGAGCGGCTGGTACTGTACTACAGAGAGGCCGGCTAAGACTTCTGGTTAGGCTCTAGTCATGTCATGTCATCTAAAAGAAGATGATTAAAGTACGAAGGTAATTAATCCAGATTGCTTCGAGTGCTTCATATTTCCTGCCCTCGTCGCGTGCAGTCGGCCACATATAAACGTTTGTTTACAAGAGAACGATTTATTTATATAGAAGCTCAGCATTGACTTTAAGATCTCCTGGAATTTTAAATGTTAAAGTCTGTCCACAAAATATTTCCGCGAACGATAATTTTACCTTCACAATACAATAACCCCAAAAGTTGTGAGACCCAGACACTCGTAAACTTCATGGCAAATAAAACAAAACTTATTGTCGCCGGACATCCAATCTCATAATAAATATCTTGGGGCGACAAATATTTCTGCACACAATGTGAGGCAAAAGATAAAAAGCGAGCGCGACATGAGCTTCGACAGATATCGGGAAGGTCGTAAATCGTAATTCGATAACATGCGGCCGCGGAATATTGTCACCTTGTAGAGGCATTTCGCTAAGTATACAGCTGGTTCTCCTATAGATCTACGTCGTAACCACATATATCCGAGGGATCACAAGTCACCTCTTTTGTCAGACCTTATTTGCTCAGACAACCGTAAAAAAAATGTCTGAAGGTTTGTTGTCATGCCCATTATTTCTGCAGAATCCAATAACATTTAGGGATTTTATAAAAGTATCTAAAGCACGTATGTACTCGGTATCTGTAAGGCAAGCGGCGTACAAAGCTTGTGTATATAGGGTAAGATTGCCCGCATGCTGGGGACATGGGCCACGCTCCCAAGCCATACCCCCGATAACTGTGTCACACCTTTTCTCTGTGTTACAAAAATTCTTCAGTCTCAGCCGATAGATTTCACGTAAACAAATTTCAATATACAAATGGTATTTTCACGGGTTTTGATTTCTTAACGATCTTGGCACACCTCTAATAATTTTTTCGGTATAACGGGAATCAGGTATTTCGTTTAGATGTCTCTAATATGTTCTCCCCATTCTATATCTCCTGTCGTGACGATTAGGTCGACAATATTAGTCAACTTCATCAAGAATTACTTGCTTTCAAGACTGCTGACGGAACACAATGTAGACAATACGGATGGGAATCTAGTTAAAGAGTAGCCTTTAGTCAAAATGAAAATAGTTAAAGATATCACTAAGGAAACTCTGAACAAGACAAGGGAAAAATATACGAGCGGGTTAAATTATTTATACCCACTCAGAAAGTGTGTTATTAATTATTATTAATAATATAATTAATTATTATTATTACATTATTCGTTCAAAAACGTGTTATAAAGCTCGACATTTCTCCCTTATAATTGTGCGGCGGGAAAAGTTCTATGGAATTTCGATCCTGCTCTTCGTAGCAGTGAATATTTTAATATTTTTTTATATTTTTTTTCAATATTTTTTTGTATATGACGTTTCAAATTCATTTCAATATAGTCATTACTAATTTAATCAATATGTACGATTTTTTAGGATTTCGTGCCCAAAGGGAAAAACAGAGCCTTATTAATGAGACTATACTGTCTTTCTGTCCGTCTCAAAAACACAAACCTGAAATTTAGTTATTTGGTTTGATTATGATCCATAGAAGAATACTTTTATCAGACAAATTTTTATTTGCAGTGCGGAACTGTACTCGGTAGAAAGAAAAGAGTTCGTCCCTTATAACATGAGACAAAAAACAAATTTGACGAATCGAGCGCACCCTTTTGATACCGCTCGGAAAGTGACGGGGGATGTGAGTTCTGGCTCGGCAAATCCAGAATCGATTATTTTCTTATGATCCATAGATGACAAATTTTTTGTGACAAATTTTAATTCGTAGCCCGGAACTGTACCCGGTAGAAAGAAAAGTGGTCGCTTTTATTACATACTACCTGAAACAAATTTGGCGATTCGTGTGCATTTTAACCCTTCTTAGTACCCCACGGAAAGTGACGGGGGGATGCGAGTTTTAGCTCGGCAAATCCAGAATTGATTACTTTCTTATGATCCATAGATGAAAACTTTTTGGGATTTTTTTAATCGCTGTCCGGAACTGAATACGTTAGAAAGCAAAGTGGTTGCCCCTTATTACATGAGACCTCAAACATATTCGGAGAATTATACACATTCGTGCTCATATTACACCTTCTTAGGAACCCTCGGAAGAAACTGACGGGGGGATGCGAGTCCTAGCTCAGCAAATCCAGAATCGATTATTTTCTTTATTTTTATCGGAACATCCTTTAGCACTAGGTAAACACAAGTTATCTGTGCGATAACAATGAATCTCACTATCAAGCGGTATTGTCGCCTGATAAACTCCCCGTATTTATATCTCCCCTTGAGTGGGCATCCTTGTACGCTTTCCTTGGACACCGACGACCAATAAATAATAACCGCAGTATCGAATCTCAAGCGTAAATCGGTGATCTAACTCCATACATTAAAACCTTTCTTATTTTCATTCACTGGATACCTCTACTCAATTCGTATATATATTTTTTTTTAAATCTCAACTCCCACCTTTTATAACACTATTATAGAAATCAATAATAGTCTACTCTAGATTCATACCGTGGCCTTCACGAAATATGTTTATATGAGTATAGCACTATATCTATCTCACAAATGACTTGATTGAATGCATGCATCCCGCTCTCACATTGATGTTGTAATGTAAGTTTACTGTAGTGATATGCAGTAGTGCGAACTGCGAATTGAAATTGTATTTTTAATGTTAAATTAAAATAAGACTCTATTAAGAGAAGGGAGCTGACCCCCAGAGCGTCATCGAGCGATGTAAATAAACGCATTCCAGTGCGTGTCTTTTTTCATAACTATGCCAATCATCTCAACTGTTGGTAAGTTGAACATGTGATCAAAAATGTTGAACATGCCTACGTTGGCAAGGACAGCTGATACATACCGACAAAAGCTTGGCTACAGAATTTCTACTTGAAGACGGTAGCCAAGTGAGCCTTTGCAATATGCGCATCCACGGAGAGGTGAAGCTCATAAGGTCGCAAAGAATTCAAGCATTAGACCCCCTGCCTAGCAGTCTTATATCACTGCCACTGATCCTTGATTGGAAAAATATAAGCTCCACTACTGTATCATTCAGTAGGGAGTAGAGTGGAGTGCTTTACCGCCGCTTGCGTGTCGATTTATGCGTATGCGCACCCGTCCACGTAGATTAGCCTGATCGATGTGGGACCTCGACGCTTTGTGCTGTTGCGACTCGACTTGTTGCGATCTTGTTGACAAAACAGCTTTTCTAGGTGAACAATTATTATAAAAAGCTGTATATAAACTTGACTTTTGATGTTATAATTTTCATGTGTTTCTTACCTAAATAAATGTAAGAGCACGAATATGGCTCACATATCTTATTTTTTATGCTGTAGTGAGGAAAAAAGCACGAGGCCCACTTGGTGTTTAGCGGTAGCCTCTGCTTATGCTGCGCACAAATGGCGAACTACTGCACCGATCACCTTGAGACATTTTTTTCATTCCTGATACGTTATTCTTAGACCAATATGGTGATGGTAAGTGATGATGTGGTCGAAGATGTTGTTGAGGCAAGCCTACAATTTCTCGCTCTCAAGGATAGCTGCCGCATCACATCGTTAGGTGCTTGGTGACAGATTTTCTATTCAAGGTTGGTAGACAGCCAGGCGGCTAGCTCACCATAGAAATAACGACTGCCATCCGGAGACAACAACCGGCACCGACGGCTTAACGAGCCCTCCGATACACAGAAGCGCTCAGTAATGTCTAGCTGTCACGCATTCATGACAGCGGCGGACGTTGCTTGTCTTAGCTGATCGGTTAAGAAAGGCTAAACAAAATTCGCTACGAACGCTTCTAAAAAACTATGACATAAAGTTGCTAAGTCTCATGTGCCTGTAATTTCACCGGCACCCATAGCCTTCAAACCGGCCACAGTAATGTGAACATTACTGCTTGTCGGTAGAAATACATACAAAAGAGAGTCCTTCTGCTACTAAAATTACACTATGTCATGTTATGGTAAGTAACGGATGACGTATTCGGTTGTGGTTACCTATTCAATCGATTTCATTACAAGCAACCAATCGATAACCAACTGTTAACATTTGTTATGAGCTAAGTCTGATCGATCGTCTGATGGACAGCTAGACAAATAACAGATAAAACAGATTCTAGTTTCTTTGTAACAGAAGTACCCACAAGGTGGGTTCCACCAGAGTACAAGTACTCGCCAAGTTAATAAAGCAGAAGTACTCAACAAGATACAAGAATTAGAAGTACCTTTGAGATACTTTCTGATATACTTATAGACGTAGTTTTATAATACGTGCCTATGTTTATTTCGGACAGGTGGTTCACGAAACAAAGTGCAGTAATTAGTCAAAAGGGGAGGCCGGGGTAACTCGTAACAAGTTATTTGGCGCTGCCATTTCGGCGCCGTGTTTATTAGCCCTACTGTCCCCAACTAATTTATTGGGCCCTTAACGCCCTTACTCTTAGATGGATCACCTAATTTAACATTAACGCCACCTTGAGGAGTTGCCGATGGACCGTCATAATTCTCGTTTTCCGAGACATTTGTTTAGGTTTTTGTAAATAATATGCCAGTGAAAGTGGGTTTGAAAACTATTTCAACTGGCATTTGGCAAGTCTCCCCTGATAAGTACATTAAGATTTTTATTGTAAAGTGTTTCGCTGATTTTGAAACTGGAGAAATTGATGTCAATTCTATGACAATTCTCTAAATTTAAATTCTTCAATTATATTATTTCACTAAACTAAGGCATTTTTTATTCTGTTCACATAAAAAAACACATTTGCGTAACAGTCACAATGTCAATTCTTAAAATAGGTTTTTTTATTTACATCAGTTAAAATTTTACATCAGTTTAGAGAGGTACATTACCACTAAGTCGTTAAACATGTCTGAAATTGAACATTCACAGGTGTTAAAGGTACGAATTTGAATTTAGTACCAACAGATTTAGAGAAAATGATGTATTGGCGTGAACAGAATTAAAACCACAATCATTTAAAATCTAAATGATTGTGGTTAAATATCTAAATTTTAAACAATGTTAAATTTAAATATTTTTATGGAATAGGCGCCATTATTTCCTTTTGAGTTCCCGTACCAAAATGATAAACATAAGTCACAATGTCCTTTCGTATCACACTAGTTCTAGCTCGTAAATGGATAGAGATAAAAAATGCTTAGAATGTTAACCCAAAACTGAATATCGAATTGAATTGCAATGTTTTTATGTAGGTTTATATATGATCATTGATCAAAGAGATACAAATAAAGTTTTTAGAGCGCTTTATCAACGCGACGCGTGATCAAAATGCTTGCACCTAATATTTGGCTCAACGAATAAGCATTGCAATTCAACGGAGCAATGCTGCCAGCATACCGGGCATGTGTACTGGCCTTGAGCTGGACCATTTGGACTGCCTGTAAGTCTACAATGACTTGCAGGTTGTCTAAATACTTTTAATGTAGTAACTGTGAATACTAGTGTTGAATATAGTTTGTGGTATTTTGTTATTAAAACATACCGCATGTAACAGTTAATAACATTTTTTGTTATATTAGTTGGGTCTTGACAGAAAAGCGTATCCAGTTAGTTATTGAATTAGTTCCAAAACTATACCTTATGCTATTGTTATTTGCTTAACCTATCTAACATACCTACTTAGATAATAAATAATTATCTAAGCGTACCTACTGAACATTGCAAACAACTTCCTAAATATGCAATTAAAACAAAAAAATAATGCCCCAAACACGACAACAATTTTGTCACGTCCCCAAATAAATATAGTTTTATTTATTGCCCCTGTAAGACAACGGTCGGTGATCGCTGTAATTACCTGGAAGGTACAAGGACCCTCAGGTTCCCTGCGGAGTGACAATCACGCAAGGAGAAGTTGTTGATGTCTTCGAGAAAAATAATGCGTGTTTTAGTTTACGTTATGTATTAGGGTTTAGACTTTAGACTCAACACTGTATGTATACAGGTAGCTGTAACAAAAAATAAGTATTTATACTATTTTTATGTTTGCAACGCATGTTCTGTGGATTACATTACAAAATTACAAATTTACGAGCGGAAAAATTTAAGTCATGTGCGGGATTCGAACCCGCGTCCATCCACCCCTTTAGCCAGGGTATGCTCTAATCCTATTGAGCTAACACTAGCTTTAAACTTGTTAATGATGACGCAACCTTATAATTTTAATATTTTTATGTTTGCAATAACGCATGCTCTGCGGATTACATTACAAAATTACAAATTTACGACAGGATAAATTTAAGTCATATGCGGGATGCAAAAAAAATCCGTCTCGTAAATTTTTAATTTTGTAAATAATTACCTAGTAGATAAGTATATTAGAGTAAAAGATTTGAAGTACCATCAGTAGGTAACAGAAAGTTTAAGAGTAATAGTAATGATACTGAACTATGTCGCCAGATTATCCACTGTTGAACATAGCCTCTTCCATTAAGGGAGGATTGCCATAATCCCACGCTTGGCAGGCGTCTTGGGGATCTCAGTTTAAGATAGTAGTTCCTTAACAGGCGCTGCTCCCCTCCTTCCGGTGTTTTACCCTTAGTCGCCTCTTACGACACCACAGTAAGCATTGGGGGGATGACATTCTAGCCCGGCACCCCCCGGGGCAATGATAATCAAACAAATAGTAGTCATGGTAAAGGCATATTATATCATGAGCAGGGAGGAAAAATGTATTTTGACGAGATATAGGTACTTGTAAAAACTTTACTAACTTAAAAATAAACGGTCAAATGCGTGTCGCGCCACGCACAATGTAGGGTTCCGAAGTAGCCCGTTATTAAATCATGTATTTCTGTAACAGTTTTCTTAGTTATTGTAATAATTGTGAGACCAACTTCATAAAGATAGATAGATAGATAGAAAACTCTTTATTGTTACACCACTTTAGAAATATAAAAGTTTACACATTAAATTATAATAACATAGTGTTACAATGGGCATAAACTACAAATGAAGTAAAAATTTTTTTGTGAGTAGGACATAGGTTGAAAGTACAAAAGGTATCTAGGCAGTGGTTAGTCTGCTTAACATCAGGTGGGCCTCGAGCTTGTCTAGTCAAAATACCATAAAAAAAGTAATAACAATGAGTAATGCAGCAATTGATAAAAATATTTACAATACATTTGAAATATAAGTTAAATCAAATACATATTAAATACAAGAAAAAAACATGAATAGTAGAATTTTAAATAAGTAGTCAATTTAAAAAAAAAAAACTATAAGACAAAAGAATCCACAAAGAATTTTTAAACAATACTTAGATTCAACAATAATTAGTACTTTTATATATTTATTTCAAATTAATATAATACAATAATCTATGTATTATTATTATACTATTATATATTACTGGAGTACTTGGACTGCCTGTGCTGGTAGTCTGCAATGGCTTGCAGGTTGTTTAATAGTAGTTTATGCAACTGTCATATAATAGAGGGTATTAAAACATGAGTGTAGTTTTAATAATAAGATTACACGAGTGTTATAATACCTAATTAAATGCAGCTGCATATACACTACTTTATTTAATCTCGTGGCTATACGCTTTTCTTGATTTTTCTGGCAAAAGACTATTCGTCAGTTTCGCAGCTGTTTCTAGAATGTGCGGTGGAGTTAAATTTTCGTCGGTGTTGCTTTACATTTTTGCTACTAAAGTTTTATCCAACAAAATATTACTCAAATTCGTATGTACGAAATAGCGCCAAAATGGAAAAAGTCTGTTATTGGACTATTGGCTCGGAAACAGCGCGTTGCGCTCACCATAGATAACGTGTACATAAATTGAATTGAAACCCCCTTGGTCGGGACACATTGTACTTTAATAATTAAAAAACATTTTTTAAGGCATTGTTTTGTTAGGAGAGTAATGCTTAAATTTATTTTTTTAATTTTCTTAATGAAGTATGTAAATAAAATATCAAATAAAAGTCTGTACTCTGTATTTCATTTCATAATTAGAATATTACCGAATGAGATTATATATATGCTTTTATTGTAGTAGCTGTAGTGTTGTAAATAGTACGTAGTATTTTGATAATAAAAGCATACTGCCGCTTTAAAACAATACATATATACCTACTAATAGTAACAAAACAAACATATGTATAATATTATTTCCTTAATTGCGCAAATATTCAATCGTTTCAATGAACCTACATCGTACTCTCGAAGAAGGCTGTCTGTGGTCTCTCCGAAGGGGAGGTAAGAGGTCCAGAGGGCTCCAACTAGAGACGTCCTAACATTAATTATCTCAGCGACCGACCACACTGATTCCCAACTCGGGAATCTTACTGCGTTGTTGTTTACTAGTTTGTGCACGGATGACGGCCAGGCTACTTTGCTCCGAGTTTGTTTGTAGGAGCAATATGATTACTTGTGATTGTGTTGGCTGGTTTTGTCTATGTCATGATGGATAGAAGTTTCAGCTGTTTTCGAATAGACTTTATCAATAATATTGACATAACATTTTTTTTTAACCTTTATTAACAAAATACTACGAGTATGTACTACATACAACACTACAGCTAGGTACTACAATAAAAACATTTAGATAACCTGTAAGTTATTGCAGACTCACAGGCACTCCAAATGCTTCAGCCCACTACTATTCTAGATAGATACTATTCGTAGATGATTAAAATTGATTATATATAATTATAGGTAAATAAGGATACAAAATCACATTGAAAGGAAAACTTTGAACCACGAGCGGGTATCCAACCCGCGGACGTCACTGGGTCAGACCTAGTACATTTCCAATCTAAGATATCGTGGTGAATATATAACACTCATAGAATCGCCTAAATCCTCCTTAAATAGTGTTTGTAACACTATTTAAATAGTGTTTGTAACACTATTTAAGGAGACAACACAGTTAGAACGTCACTTCCCCATTTCTTCCCGTGGGTAGGTATAGTAAGAGGTGACTTAGGAAACATGCGCTAAATGAGCATCATCCCACTTCTCCCGTGGATGTGAGTAGGGTGTCGTGGGCATTAGACGCACAACAGGGATGTATACCATCCTAGTGCCCTGTCAGGGTACCGTACACTATGTTCGTGTCTTATATGTTGTTAGCGCTAACATATTATTCGTATATTGTTCTTGTGTTTCGTCCAGTGTGTAAGAGAAAACATTTTGTATGGCCCTGAGACGGTGCCCAGTGAATGGCAATAGGCTCGCCCTCTAATACACGGGACCAGAACCCAATTGGCGAAACATGGGTGTTTACACACCTCAGCCTACCCCTTTGGGAACACACGCCTGATTATATGTAATTTTAAGATGCTCCCCGAAAATCAGAATTCCTTTATTGAGACTTGATTATTATTACTAGTATTATTATTACTTTCCTTTATATAAGTTTGACTTTATTGAGTTATATGTTTACAAAATTATAACGAAAGGAAAATTTTAAACTACGAGCGGGATTCGGACCCGCTACCATCCGTCCCTATGGCCGGGAAATGCTCTTCTAACTGAGCTATTGTAATGAGTACGTCATAGCTCAAATGTATCCCTTCGCTTCTATCGTTTTTACGTCTTTACGGTGTGATGAGTTAGATGTGCAATAAATCAAGTAATTCATTCAGTAAAATAAAAAAAACAATTATAATTTTAACAAAAAAACGACTCCAAACATAAAGTACGCACTATTAGGGATAACTCGATTACTACTCGTCAGATCTCCAAATAAAAAATCAAAATATTTATTTGCGTAATTAAGGAGTAAATCTTATGCAGATCTTAGCGCATGAACATAGTCAAATCTCTATAATTTGCCATTCGGCTTGCAAAACATGTAGCATACCTACATAGCTTGCCAAGCCAGTATAAATTGTGTGATTCCTATGAAAATACATGCATCTACTTATATCTTATTTGAAACAAATTAATTAGACAATACATTTAAACAATCATAACGCATAAATTGAGATCATGAAATAAATATACAGTACATAATTTGTATTACATAATTTGATGCCATAACAAAAAAATATATTTAAATAAAATTTATAAAGTTAATTTTACATCAAAGTTATAAGTCATACATTCATTTAACATATAGAAACAATTCATCGTTAATACTTCATATAATATTTTTTTGAATTTATCTTAAGGAGAATTTTTAATGTAGTTTGGCAAGCGATCTCACTTAAATTTAAATGGGACAACATGACAAGCTATCGAATGTAAAAATATCATAAACATCGGTACACCACGTAAAGAGTTATGAGGTTACACGCACACACATAAAAAGCAGTCGAATTGAGAACCTCCTCCTTGTTGAAGGCGCTTTTTATTTTGTTGTCCAATGTCAACTGGAACCACTTCCAATTTTTCATCAGACGCAAGTACTACGAAACTTTAAAAAAGGTCATAATAAAATTGAATGAGTTGCTACATGGTCTTGTTTTAAGACCCAAACTACTTCCGAAAATAATAAAGTTTCCTTCATAAATATGTATGTTAGAATTCCAAGCCATGTCCCACTTTGGTAGAACGACTTTAAACAGCGGAAATTATATGAATTATCAGATTATGACGGTTATGATGGACATACAGTTTTGTGATTTTGTGCGATCATCGTAATTTGGGATATTACAGTCGCATTGTAGAACATTGTAACAGTATTTAGGATTTGACATTGAAACTTTCTTTGTCCACATTACTGTGTAAGTACTTACCAGTTTGATTAGTGTAGAATAGCTCATGGTGATGGGCGCAAGTCACAAGTAGCGAAGTAGCTGCATCTGTTATAGACAGAGATACCGCTTAACACCAGGTGCTTGCTCCATCACGATATCATAGATAAAACCGGCTAAGTGCGAGTGGGACTCGCGCACGAAGGGTTCCGTACCGTCATCTGTAACCTAATCTTACAAGTTACAGACACTTTAAAATTAAATAAACGTCGAAAACCTCTTTTATTGTATGGGAGCCCCCTTAATTATTTATTTTATTTTAATTAATTATATTTAAAAAGAACATAAAACAAAATATTATGTTAATAGTTAAAGCGTCTACCTGTCACCGTTATTAGTATCGAGCAAGAAAAGGAAAAAAATCAAGTTTGTTGTATAGGAGCCCCCCAATTAATATTTATTTTATTTTATTTTTAGTTATATCATATAATATATTAATTATTTGTTGATATAGCAGCAATAGAAATACATCATCTGTGAAAATTTCAACTGTCTGGCTATCACGGACGGACAGCGAAGTCATGTAATTGTTCAGCGAGTTACAGAGTTACTGCGACTTGACTACAATCTCACCTAACGGTAAGTGTTGATGTGGTCGAAGGTGGTAAGTAGGGATAATCTAGGTAGGCTCTCAATAACAGCTGCCCGAAGATACCGTTCGGTGTTTGGCATCGTGACATATTTTTTACTTGATGGAGCAGCTAGCTAGGCGGGCATCCACCGACTGTCCTAATACCATGCCATGGGATATATATGTCGTTATTCTACGAGCTACAGCGCTATACCGCTATCTTAGAAGACAACAAAGGTAACAGTTTATTATTATACTACTATTCTGTAGTATTCACATATATAAGTCCAAATTATTCATTAAAGTGTTCATATTCTCGGTGTTTACAATGACGGATCTCATCAATACTGCCAGCACGTTCAGAAACGACTGTGGAAGTGGGATATTTATGTAATTATTCAATGATCTACATATGTATTGTAATCTTGATTGGATATATAATGCTCAATTTGATTTCTTTTTAATTAACGAATATGTTTTTGTACATGGCTCGTGATTTATTATTTATAGGCACTGCTACTTTTACAATATAATAGATAAAAGTATTTTCAAATTGTTTACAGTTCCATCGCATCAATAATAGCGGGCTGCGGTCTTCAATCGTTTCCCGTTCATTTAAACGCGATTGGATTAGTAGTTTTCATTTTATAAGCATATTTTTCAATTCTTCAAAATTACCCATCAAAATTTGCGTCTCTGCTAGCGCAGTACGACTAAACAATAAAAATTGACACGCTCTATAGGTACATATTTTTTACACCCGACAGCAAAATACTGATTTTTCGTCAAAATTACAGTAGATTTTTGATGAGAGCACTGCCAGAAGGTACTGAAGCGTTTGTTGAAGAGGGACATCTTTGTAATTATTCAACGATATACAACGCCACTGCTACTTTTACAATATAAAAGATAAAAGTAAAAGCTTATTCTCTGTGCTATACTATTCTGTTCTTCTTGCATTGTTTCAGTTTATTCATTAGAGTGTGATGTCAGGTATCGTTTTGTCGGTGTTTATGGTGACGGTGCTCATCAATACTGCCTGCAGGCGCTGAGGCAACCGTGGACCAGGACAATCGTGTAATTATTCAACGAGATGTAGGGCTACCACTACCTTTATTTTAAAACTTCTTTTTTTTTAAGCCTTGTTATCAAAATAATGCTTTTCTGCACGTTGTTGAAGCACTCTAATGCTTCGTTCGTCATAACTCTGTGGGAAATAGTTGCAAAAAACATAGATTATGCAAAATAATGTAATAGATAAGTGACATGGTAGGATTCCTGGTGAGGTAGGCGTAGTAGATTGGTATTAGCAGTTTGTGCACTTCTTATGATTAAATTTCTCATCTAATGAGCGTGATCTAGCAGAATTTAAGTTTAGATTGTGGAAACCTTAAACGTTTTGATTGACTTCCAATAAAAAAGTGAGGTTGTCAAGTTACCGCGTATTTTTTATGTAGAATCTCGCTTAAGTGTCTATACCGTTTCACCAAATCTTACAGTGAGAATATATCTTGGGTCCATTACTATTTTATCAATTTTGGTCGAGCAGTTTAAAGCTACACTTCAATATTCACCGATATGCCTATGCAATCGCCCACAATGCAGGTCCTTCAACTTTTGTTGAAGGTGACCTACAATGTGGGCGATTGACACAACTGATCTTGTAAGCAAAACATCAACGAATAAAGTTATTCAATTCATTCATCAATCGTACACCGTAATTCATCACTGAAAAGTATGAAATAACTTGTGGAAGTCAGTGCATGAAAATATGGGCACAAAGTGTTGTTAATCATCATGGTATCTTAAGTCAAGAGTTCCACCTAACCATGGCAGTTGAAATATCAACAACGAAAAGTTCTTCATCTGTCCGAAAGACTATAGCTTCAGATCTCGTTAGCCCAAAGAATTGCCGAAACTGATCAGAATCTGTTCATGAATTCTAAAGTGCTCTCAAGCCTTAGTATAATAGTGCTTTCACACTCCTGCCAACCCTGATACTCCAAGCGGTGTCAAAGAATGACCGTCCGTAAATTATTTGTTCAAATTTAGAACAGGATCGGTTAAACGTTTCGGGGCACCAATAAGTAATGCACTCACCAAGCCGTTCTGACCTTCTTCACTCCGCGTACAACGAACAAAGTTCGTCACAAAGGGGGTAGTAAGGTGCGAAAGAAGGGGTTTTGTTATATTGGTCGAGAGGTCGCAATTACTTGGACGGTCCATTCAGTGACAAATGTTTATGAGTTTGTCACTTGCGAGGACCAAAGGGGATAATAATGCAGTTGTTCTGAGAGCCTGCCCTGGGGTCAGGAACTTCGGCTGAAGCGCGCTTAATTATTATGTTAAATTGATGGCGCTCTCTTGATTAAAGACAGTTTATGTTAACCGATTGTAGTGTCGCATGGAGTTAATACCAAAATTTTACTATTCCTTAGGAGGTAAAGATGGACAATTCAAGAAGTTATTATAGAGCTGGTGCTTACATCGGCCATTGAATTGGCTTAGGTATTCAACAAGGTTTAACCAGCTTTCTGGGCAGTATACTTACCCTAATTACGTAAGCTTAATTTAGCGTAGGTATAGTTTAGCTTAGACAATAAGGTAATGACTTAATGAGCTCCTAAATCCGTGGTTCCGGCTAGTCTCTGTGAACCAGTAAAATTACAGGCTCATGAGACTTAACAACACTACGCATTAAGGTGACGGGTGCAGTGCAATTCGTCACTTGTGACGAAACGGATCTGTTATAGGCACAGGTTACCGCTTAAAATCAGGTGCTCCTCGTGAAAGCAATCGAACAAGTATAAAGTCACAGAATATCATCGCTTTTAAAGTGTGAATCGTACATTTATTTCTATGAAATGAAATAAATGCGAAGTGTTTTCTCGTCAAAATCAATAGAAAAAAAATATACATTTTTGTACTATTCCAAACTCGAACATTGATAAATAGGAAGGAGTGCTAAACTTTTATGTGTGCTTTAGGTACACAAAGCAGTTTGTGTGTGGAGAGCGAAATGCGCCCATAAACAAGTTGTTGTGCCAGGCTCCCGAATGACATTACTGAGTACGTGCTTAGTTCAAATGGGGTCACGAAATTAGCTGAAGAGCTTATATTTTTGACAGTAATTCTAAGTTACTTTAGTGAATGAACAGGAGTCATATTGTCTAACTAGATGATTTGAAGCCCGCTATAGATTTAAAATTTCAAAATGAAGATCATTTACCTTACCTTTCGAATTAGACAATGAAGCCCTGTAGTCATGCTTCAAATGTATGTATGTACATACATATAAAATTCCCGTGTCACAGTGTTTGTAACAAAACACCTTCGAAACGACTTGACCGATTCCTATGAAATTTTGTGTATTCAGTAGGTCTGAGAATAGGACTAAACTTGTTTCCTTTTTATTTTTATTTGCCTATATCGCATAACAACTCTCACTTTAAAAAATAAAACTCATATAATGAAATATTCAGAATTTATATTATAAAAACACAACAACGTCCTAGGATGATGTTTAGTAGAGCTTTTCTGATAGACCTGGCCACGAAAATTTCTTACGCTATTGTATCTTCATCACTATCGATGCTTTACCTAGAGTACTCTGAAAGCAAACAGTATTGCTCAGCTCGTTGCTATTCGAGTACAAACCACCCGCTGTTTTCGTGGCCCAGCGACGTAAGTCCGAGAGTCGTTACAGGACTGCAATCATTCTCTCGTGAGCTCCCGACTATCGCACGTAATTAACCAATGTCCGCCGTATTCTCGGCCGAAGCTTTAGCCGTTTATAGAAGAGACTTGGAGTAAATTATACCAGCTAAGTGTGAGTTGGATTCTCAAGCCGACGACGGTAGAATGTACCAAAAAATCGTTATTTTTTCATACAGATCGGGAGTTTATCTGCCCCTTAGCCTGTTTTTAGTATTTTTTGTTATAGGTGCGTTAGATATAGGAGAATATTTATACCAAGAATAACCATTTTAACAATAGTGTCACTTGCGACGAACTGTGCTGACACAGGCAGAAGACACCGCTTCACATTAAGTGGGCATCGTGCCTGGTCCATTACAATCCCATAAAAAAAAAACTATAGTTACTCTCGAAATAATCTAGCTTACTCTTAATTTGGCTGTTAACGTTTAGTAGTATTAGCCATGCTATAGGAAAATTAGTTAACAACCGCAATTTCACCTGCGAAGATATCGGTAAAACCTCACTGTTTTCTTAATTTGACACAGCTCTTTGAATATGGTACGCGAATTCGCATTATGAATAAGAAGACTTTTCTTCCCATAATTTTATCCGTTACCTATGCGCCATCTAGCATTGATTCAACAAATCTACGTAGCCAGTTGGTCACTCCCTGCCAATTCCTGGTTCATTAGCCATTTCGGCTAACGACCGCGCAGCGCTGGGGACAAACGCTAGCGTGTATTTTTGTGCCCCGCCGTGATGGAATGGTGTCCAATCTTGCACAACAACAAATGAGGAAATGAATGGTCAGTTGTTTCGTAGTTCGGGAGGGAAAAGGTTTTGTTTTGTTACTTTTCGTTGTATTCGTATGGACACAGCTCATAAAGTGCGCTTTATGAACAAAAATCAAGACGTAATGTCATTAAGCGATGAGATGGACAAATCGCCCGCCTGAAGGTAAGTGCCACGACTATCCAGTATTATTGCAGCGTCACCTTCCTCGTTCTGATTGACACTGCACTGCGCTCGTCCCTCCAACTGCTTATTATTGCTTGGTGAGACATATGAATTAAAGTCTTGGTTGTTGTTCATGTTCACCCTTCACGTCGAAACACAAGTTGTGTGTACACTTCTGCTTTGAGGTAATGTTAGCGGGTCTACTTTGCTAATCATACAGCTATTGCTTCCAGCGTGATCGTACGAACTCGAAGCGTGGGCTCACAAAATTTTGCAAGAATTTGTTTAGAAATGCGATGGGGAAGAATAGCCGGACATCCGGACAAACAAACTAAAGCATTTTTGAAACTGAAACTGAAAAGGTGAAACGGATAATATGATAACATTTATTTTGAATAAACCATTTTCTTATATATCTTAATAAAATATGGGATAAAATAAGAATACAAAGATAATTTAATTTACCACGAGAAGAATCTGGTCAATCTAATCAGTACTTAATATTATAAATGCGAAAGTAACTCTGTCTGTCTGTCTGTCTGTTACGCTTTCACGCCAAAACTACTGGACCGATTTGAATGAAATTTGGTATGGATATAGTTTGAGACCCGGGAAAAAACATAGGATAGTGTTTATCCAACTGCGCAAAAAGAGGTTAATGTTTTTGCTCGATAACCGACATACGCGCGGGCGGAGCCGCGCCCGGAAAGCTAGTTATATCTAATAAATAAGTGTCTTAATATCGTTACTAAATTTTAACAATTAAAATTTATCAGGTTTGCAGGATTAGAATGAGTAAACATAATATATCACCTTCAGTGTTTCACTGACATTGTCGCTGACAAAGCACATTTGAAATCTTAAAAATATCGTTTATAAATTCTACAGAAAGAATATTCACTTGAGAGAACTGTCTCTCAACGCATGCTCAGTGAAGAAGGTTAATGATACCGAGAGAAAATATCAGAGCTGGAGGGTACCAACCAATTGAACCTAGGGACGTGGCATACGACTTTACTGCGTTAGTTAGGGTGTTTACTGAAACACCCTAACTAAACTCATCCAACCGTCTTAGACAAATAAATGGTGCGGAGATTAGCCACCCGATTTATCCTGCAATGTGCGAAGCACGGTTCGTTTCCGGTCCGGGAGCGGAAATGACGTGGTTGGTGTGAGACGGATGTCGCGCACGACGTTATCTTAGTCACAAAATACCATGGAAGTAATAAGTACTAGTTGTACGTAGTACTTATTACGTCCATGCAAAATACTTTCTTTTAGAGCTGTTAGATTAGCCTTTGACTTCTATCATACTGTAATGTTCTTATGTGGTCGAGAATGGCTGGCTGAACTTAGAATTACTGGTTCTCAAGTACAGATGCCAAAACACAGCGAATTACAAAGACATAATAAAAAAAAGATTTGTATATTGGTAAAGGTTTACGAGTTAAGTCGTAAAAAATGGTCTTGGTATCTACATTTTACATATAATCAACTCTAAATAAAATAAAAAAAACGAATGCGGTGGTTGCCCAGGAGAGCTCTTACTAATATTGATATTGCAAACTGTGCAAAAGGCATCCCTTACTTTCGAGGAGTATTCATGAGAGATAGTTTTATCTTTTTTTTTAAATACTCCCAGTGAAGCATGACATACTTTTCTTACGAATGAATCAATTTGTCTTGCAAATATTATTTTGTAAAACTCTTAAAATCCTGGTACTCATTGGGTAACTTATGCAATATTTAAAAATCATGTAGAATACTTTGGTAAATTTAAACCATGTAAAGAGTTTTTGAGTTAAGTGGAATCTAATTCTATTTATTATAATTATAATAATATTCAACTAAACTATTATTATAATTGTGGTCATGTTTGTGTACGCCTTCTCCAAAACTTATGATTGAAATATAAAGTATATATATATATGATTAATATTTATTTTTTCAGTCCTTCATGAATATAGCTACATTATCCATTAAAGGAAATAAGACCACTATAGAAACACATTTTAATCCTCCATTGAATTTGAATTTAAATCTACATCTACCTACACTAATATTATAAAGAGGAAAGATTAGTATTTTTGTAGGTAACGAATAAATTTAACAACGGTGACCCTAATCTAAAACAACACATAATTTAAAAAACCTAGCTATACAAATATTCTGAATTCTTACACTAACTAACATAAAATAATGCTTATAGTAACATACATAATATTTTATATTTACAATAATTCTAGACTGGGGAACACCTGCTATATATGATAAATAAAGCACGTCATCAAAATGTAGAATATTGCCTCGTTAGTATTTTTCTGAAATATTTTATCATCCGTTAAAAAGTTGATCAAAGAAACACAATCCAAACAGCAAAAGGAGCGAAAAGTTGACTAACTGCAATAAAAGAACGTAAAATCTGAAATGGCGACAAAGATTGCTAAAATAATTTGATGCTAACAAAGCTTTCTCCCTCAATATGAATTCCAACAGAACAAACAACAAAGACAGAAAGTTATTTCAACACAATATTAGCAGCAGTGAAATATTAGCCGCGAAAAGTTTCCCTTGTGGAAAACGGAGAAAATTCGACGTTTTGGAGCCACGAGACATTTGTGGGATGCCAGGTGAACATTTGACAGAAGCCCTGACGCTTGTTTCGTTCCTGCAATCGTATTTGATCCAAAATTAATTAATTTTTATATTCTTCGGTAGAAAATATCATATAACGTTCACTTTGCTTTAACGCATGCTCAGTGAAGAAGGTTAATGATACCGAGAGAAAATATCAGAGCTGGAGGGTACCAACCAATTGAGCCTAGAGACATGGCATACGACTACTGCATTTCTATGATTCATAGTAAGGACCGGGACATAAGTATTTTCATGGTCAATTCACGCAGCTTGCTTACTATTTTCGTATATAACTTGTTTACAGATGAAAAAACCTAATTTCAAATGTCAATTGATAGCATAACAAAAATTATACATTTTCCTTTAAGAAACGATTATAGAATATATGAAATACATACTAAGAATATATTAAAGAATATTTGTTTGCAAAATGTACGCAACTTCTAATGAGTTGTTCTTTTATTAAAATTAAAAAAAAAACTGTAATATTTTAATCAGAAACTTTATTGCAGTTTTCTTGAGCAATAATTGAATTATAATATGGCAAGTGTTGTTTTTTTTTAATAAAAGTCTAAAAAAATGTTTTCTTTTCAAGGTATACTTATACTTTATAAGTCATGCTATCAAATTTGGCCATAAATAAGATATCGGTATAACTAATAAAAACAAATTAGTTACGGCCTTGTTTAAATTACGCTTTTGGATCGATTAGCACATAAATTAAGGTAAAATAGCATTTTTTACAAAACAGCTCGACTTCGTAGAGTTGTAGATGAGGACGAGTCAGCTTGTGACCACGATCGATGCAACTTGAAAAAATTCGCTATTTTGACCTTAATTTAAGCGCAAATACAGTCAGCCAAAATTGTAATTTAAACATGAATTTTAAATTTAAAAGATACCTGCTTTATTCAAAATCTGATGAAAGTGCCATAAGTAAACCTTAAAGCGAATACCCATTGGGGTAAGGTGTCTGAATATTGGATATCAGAAGTACGTTCCTGCGGGAAGCCACGGGAAGCACGACCTCCTATCGTGATGATGAATCCTTAGACACGGCGTGATACACAACTGTGCTGTTTACCCTACTCTATTTACCGCCGAAACTTTGCACCTATATCCACAAAAACACAATCGAAACTAAACCTTATTATGTATTACTTTATAGTTTATTTCTGCTTGCTGTCGACTGAGAACTCGACATATTTTGGTCATTCATATTTCAGTATTTTTAATAAAGAAGACACAAAGTCAAATTTATAGCAATTTGTTGAATCCATAAAGCGTTATCGTTGTAACGTTCTAATGAATTTATGAACAATTTTTGTCAAATTAATGTTGGTGTTGAATATTTTGTCTTTAATTTAATAATATTCATATACCTGTATAAGAAGTTCTTTGCTATTTTTGTGCTCATATATTATGTTTACAGTACCCGGTTTATTTATGTTCGGTTTTGGTATGTTAACAGTCCATATCATTTTGTTGGATGGCTGGTTAGATAAAATAGTGCGACTAATGCGGCGAATGAGCAGTATGCCACTACTCATATCGAGGACAGTAGGATGTTGAAAAACAATAGTCAACAGGGCTTATAAAGGGCGGCTTGATGTTTTTAGACAATTATAATGCTACCTCGGTCTGCGTACGATGCGCTAATGTAGCAAGTACCAAGTCGACCAGAGCATTGTGAAGGAATTGTAAATAAATTTTTGTCACTCTGTATATACTCACGTATTTTTGCTCAACACTTACCGTTCCAAAAAGGGCTATCAATCCACGCACGCCTTACGGTTGTCCAACAGAAATCGGACAAGTACACATCTTGACCGGCGGTGGCTAATCTACCGTAAGGACACGTCCCTCTGACATGGAATTCAATTGAAAACCGGATTTTTCCGGTTCCGTTTAGGGGAAATTCTTTAAGTGATGTTTTTGGATGGTTTTTTGGTAGATTAGGCATCGTGTTCAACAAGTTCAAGGGGTCCTCGTGAGTCTTTAACATTTCTCGCGTCAACGAATTATAATTAATGAAAAAAAGTCTTAGTCGTTTCTTAGTTTATGGATATAAGGTGGCCAATCATATTAGCACTTTCTATAGTGTCACAATAAGAAAAGTAGAGCTTCTTTAATCTCATCTATTAAATAGTCATAAGACAACCTCTAACTGTAAAAAATCTGTAGAACAGTATATCTGATTTGCTCATAAGTGATAATGATAATGGAAGCTGCCTGTCAGATACAGCTGGGCTGGTGGAGCTTAGCAATAGGTGCTTGGCGATAGATTTTCAAATTGAGGGCGTTCGAAAAACCATGCAGTGTCGGACTTTCCAGGCTGTTCGAAAAGCTGGTCTAACATAGGTACGACTCCTGTTCCATAAGATAACAACCAGCACCGATATTTTAAAGTGCTCTTCGAAGCACGGAAATGCTCAGTCTTAAATGTTACTAGCGGTCACCCATCCATGTATTTAAAGCCTCGCTTTATCTAGTTGATTAGTTAGAACGTTTTAAAAAATAATTAAGGATTAGATCGACCAGGGAAGCCCTCGTAGCCTCCAAATAAATAAAAAGTTTCCCATATCAACCCACATAGTTCAAAAGTGGCATCATTTCTAAGTTCCCCGCCAATTCTTATTTTGTAAGTGGCTCTTGTAAGTTCCCTAAGTAAACTTCCCCCAATAAAACTATTAGAATGTATGTCACGAGCCCCTGTGAGGCCACATTTCACCCCAAAACGAGGGGTCACGTCTCCAGTGGATTTTAAAGTATTCGATAGCTTTGAATTGTGAGAGTTGCTTTTTGAATCAGATAGGTAAGTGCCGATAAAAGTTTTTGATCGTGTGACTTGAATAAACTAAGGAAAAGCTACAGATATATTGCACTTACAGTAACGATGGATCAAGGCAAACACTATTTTCTAGATTGTATAAAAGTTGCAAACATCTATAAAGAAGTCTGCGAAAGTGTATAAAAGAATTTTTTATACAAATGCGACAGAACGCTAATTTTGATCTCACAAAAAGGCAAAAACACTGCCCTCTCCAATTTCACAGAGAGCCCCTACAAAAGATCACTCACGTTAACTATGAATGGCCGAAAACAAGCTCGACATGGACCCGAATGAAAATTAAACAGAAAAACATTTCGAAAACGGAACTGAAATAGGAATTGAATTTAAGTACATTTTAAATCCCGAACCCCTGGCTTTGACTGGTCGAAATAATAGAATCCCCGTGTTCGAAATACGAACGCTTTTTGATCTTTTTCGCGTGTTGTATCCCCTTAACGACCGAGGCATTTGCGCGGCACGCAACTAATGGATTATTTTCTTCGTGTGTTTCTTTTTTTGTGATACGATTTCGGCCTTTTTGGTGGCGCTGTTGATTCCTTTATCCTTCGCGACCAATTTAACTTGACCGCTCTTGGTTGTTGTATCTAGAATGATACTTTGTGGTTGTTAGTGGTTATGTGGATCTTGTTATTGTGGTGGGTTAAGCAAAAGAGGAAACAAAACGTTGACAAGGACGGGGTGTGATTGGATTAAGGGGTTGACTTTATAGTCGTCGGGCAATTTGGAAATTGACTTTGGGAATCTGTTTTTGCATGCGGTCTTGTTTGTTTGTAGCAGTGGGTGTCAATTTATCTATTGTTATTCGATTTGGATGCAGAAGCCATTTTTGTGGATTAGAAGGGTTCCGCCGGTGCTATATACTATAGAGATACTTGTAGGTGTTACAGAAATATTGATGAACATTACTTCAACAAAAAGGTTTTATTCTTATATGAATTAAAAAAATAGACATATTACATCTTATTGTCCAAAGTGTATTTCCTAAGAAATTGTACGCTTTCTCGCTTTCTCTAGTAGTGAATGAGCTTACATTTTTCATTCCAGGTTTTTTATTTGTGTTTTTTTCGCTCTGATTCTTGGTTTGATCCGGACGAACTGACAAATTTGAACCAATTGTAGTAATTTACTTTTTTAATGCATATTTAATCTAATTAACTTTACTTTTTCTACCTAGCCTTTTCGTGAAAAGTTGTGTATTTCGCTAGGCAACAATTTTAACTACTACAATTGGTAATATTAAAAATGTTTTTTTATCGGATTTGTTGGATTGCTTAGATAAAGGATTGAATTTAAAAAACCATATCCATGCATTTGGAAAAAGGCACTTTTTCACTCAGATTTCAGGTGACAAATAAAAATTTTCCGAGCTTGTGAGGTAAAAAGAACATTGTATCCGAATGTAAAAAATAGGTTCGTGGAGAATGTTTGTCAGATGGCAGCACTTTGTAAGAGAATCTGCATTGTATATGGCATGTCCTAATTATCTCGCTTGTAAATGCTTAATGCCTTTATTGTAGTAGCTGTAGTGTTGTATATAGCTCGTAGTATTTTGTTAAATAAAGGCATACAGCCGGGAAAAATAGTTTATTTATACTATTAAGTTTTAAACTCTACCCCCATTAGAATCAAAATTTTTCGGAATTGGTATATTCGGTTGCCTGGAAGAGATTAAGCCTTTATTTATTATTTTAAGATAAAATTTATTGTAAGTACTATTAATACTAATAAGAAAGTGCATTATAGTGATATCTATCCATGTATCTATCTAGAAGTAAGATTATCTAGAATGGCAACACTAAACACTGCTATGAAGCGACTGACCCATCTTCTAAAATCTGTTTCTTATTATTATTTTACGAAATCATTGATGCAAAAGAATTAAATGTCACCGGTTTAGCGAACGAGGCGAAAGGCGCGTTAATTTCCGAATTTTCCAGATATTTCCCGATCCAAATGTTTTCGGTATCGCGTCCCCTCAGTGACATTGGCAGATCATTCATCATTGCACGACTCACTGTAGGGTGACGAGTGTATGCTTGGAGATACCAAATATCTTGGAATGGTTTAGAAATTGACATGGTTTCTTAGGAGTTACATGTGTTTGGTTTATCTAATTTAAGTTCTTTTTTAGATTTTCAAAGGAGAACCAAAATCTTACTCGTTGTGTAAGATGTTATTAATAGGATATGATCGAAACATGGATATAATTAATTGAATAAATATAATTAATATGGGTACAATTTTCCCCGCCTACTTTTTCATTTCAGAAGTTAAAACCAAAGAGGCAGAGTTACAAAATGAAAACCTATTTTCATTGCGTTGAAATACATGGTTAAATCTATTCCTAATTACAAAACACAGTCCCTATATAAATGTTTATTCAATATCTATATATATTTAAGAGACATATTTTATACAGGACACAAATGACTTGTGGTACAAATTGTAAAAGAGTAGGTAAATACATAAAATAACTAACAATTAACATCCTTTTTTATTGAATTAAATTATATTTGTTTATTGCATATACATAATAATTGAAGAATACGGGTGAAACATAAAATAACATTAATTACTTGATATTATTATTATTTTATTTACTATAGTTTTTTTTTATTTATTTTTTGTCGTACAATCTAAACAGACGCCGTACTGGCACTAATTTATACGGTAGGTACAAATAAGTGCATTTTTTTAACGACTGAGGTGTGCGTGCCTTTGTGTGTGTGTGTATGTGTGAGGGTAAGGGGAGGGTAATACGATTATGTTTTAGTAATAAGTTCATATTTGTTATTATGGTGTTTTCAATAAAGTGTTATCTAATCTATAAAAAGAATGGCCCCGAGTTTCTCGCCCGTTCTTCTCATAGTGGCTCTATACAATTTTCGAACTCAACGCGATAATATTTTTTTATTAAAATTTTGTAACTAATTGAGTAAAATGTTGTTTTATCTTTGACTTTCAACTGGACTGCTACTGAGAATTTCTGTAACATACACCAACTGCTCAGTGAACTAGGTTGAATTGATTGGTAGCATAAACCCGTGGGGTGCCGGGTTAGAATGTCACCCTCCCATTTCTTCCCGATGTCGTAATAGGCGACTAAGAGAAAAATACCGGAAGGTGGGAAGCAGCTCCTTCTGAAGAACTGACAACATTTACTGTGATCCCCAAGACGCCTGCCAAGCGTAGGGATTATAGCACATCGCCCAATAGGTGACACGTTGTATAACAGTGGACGTTTCGGTTGATGTGATGATGATAAACCCGTCAATTATATTTTTTAGAATGGCAACTATTACTCAAGCAAAAGCGTAAACATTGTGTTGCCATCATAACTTATTGATTTATGTATCCAAAGTTCGTAACACAAATATATCATTCGGAATCTCGTCACTCCCAGGGGTGGGCGAATGACGTGGGCACATTAAAAACTTTCCGCTGGCAACACCGGCCGCTTGGTAGCTGGCAACATTAGCACAACAATACATTGGCGATCCGTCATCGTATGACTACTGATATATTTTAATGGAGATGTAGTTTTGTCCGGATTTTAGTTTTCCCAGTTAGGCAACTGTATTAGATACTGCTATATTTGATAGAATAAGTTAGATCGCGGTTTAATAAACAGTATCACGTATTTTCAGGCTGCACATTACCTCTGTGGCAAATTTTATCGAAACTGGTACAGTATTTAAGGCGTTATGAAGTAGTAACTAGTAAGAGAGAAAATTGCTTTTATATGGTTATTTATTACGGAAAAAGGGTTTATGTACATATAATTTTGCATGGTGGTAGAACATTTTGAGAATGCCCCTTCTAGCTACCCCTACGTAAAAAAAATTGTATCCAAGCGCTTGGCTACAAATTTTGTATCGGTGTGCTTTAGCGGTAGTTCTTGAAAGGTTGTAATTCTAGATTAGCCTGAATAATATCTATTACTTTTAGAATTAGTGTTCAAATTCTAGCCCATCAACAAGGAAAATAGAAATATGAGCGAAGCAGGAGATATATCAACCAAGTTCGCATCAGGAGAAAACCTATTACGTTATGCTTGTATTCATGAAAAAAAATTTAGCATCATATCATATTATCAGGCCTTTATACCCCCGAGGGGATGAGCCGGATGTCTAATCAACAGTAATCACCCACGTATCATCGGTTATCTTTGATACCCATCATGTAATAGCGGTGAGCATATGGTCATTTACCGGACTAAGTTAAAAGCTCCACACTACGATAAAAGACAATAACTGCCCGACTGGTATAGAACCCCGGACCTCAAGAATCGAAAGTGACGCCTATACCACCAATATAGACCAATTTATCTTGTTTTCGTATGGACTTATGTCCCATAATCAGCATCTATTAGCAATTAACAGTAATAAAGACCTCTCAGTATACAATGGTTAGGTTTCTGTGTTTGGAAATGAAAATTAGTATATAAAATAGTTTCTTTAAAACGAATTATCATCAATTTAAAAGGAAATAGGAAGGTTAAAATCGAGCATAAATTAAATATCCGCCTGGCTAGATACCTCAAGTAGATAATGCGTTCTTGAAAACTAGTAATTTTAGGTTTGCTTAACCAATCAGTACTAATATTATAAATACGAAAGTAACTCTGTCTGTCTGTCTGTCTGTCTGTTACGCTTTCACGCCTAAACTACTGGACCGATTTGAATGATATTTGGTAAGGAAATAGTTTGAGACCCGGGAAAAAACATAGGATAGTTTTTATCCAACTGCGCAAAAAGAGGTTAATGTTTTTGCGCGATAACCGACATACGCGCGGGCGGAGCCGCGCCCGGAAAGCTAGTATAATATAACACATTGTCACTTACCTTCAGGTGTGATAGTGGTCAAAGACTGGCCTATCAGCTAAAAAAGAGCATACCGACAGCTCATTCCGTCTCCAATATTTTCGATAATGATCCTAGATTGCAGTAGGATTAAGATTTTGCTAAGCTCATAACTTACCTTCAGGTGGGAATGTGGGCAAAGGCTAATCTTTCACAAATAAAAAATAAATCATTCTCATGCTATATACATTTATTTTATGGTGTCTAAAGCAATGTTATCAACGTGAACGACCCTACAAGACGGCCCCTATCAATCACTTACGGAAACCTATCAGGGCGTATCCATTATGCAAGAGATAAGTTCGCACAATACTCGCGGTGCTCACCTAGCCACAAGCCTTGAGTATTGCAGGGTGGTAATGATTCGTATAAAATCATTTTCTTATAAAGCAAAACAAAATACGCTACGCTACCCAGAAGATGCTGACTGAGACGTCCAAAAACAATCACGTTCTGAGAAAATATATGTGGGTGATACCGAATTTTATTTGAATTATTTGGAATACAAATATCATTGAAAACATTTCACGATTTACGATTTTCAAATAGCTGTTAGGCTATAACTGTTTCTTATACCTATTGCGACTCAAGCGGCACAGGTACGCTAATTGGAGGTGGTTAGATATTTGAGTCGATTGGTGTAGAGACATTGGGTCCGTGGTGGCCAGGAGCTCATCTCATTTTTGAAAACTTACGCTGTTTTAGTTGTAGTGTCGTCATGATAAGTATAATATGGCAAAACTACCTTTGTATCGAAACAGCTAAGAGGATAATAGTCTTATGTGAAATCCCAAGTATCATATCGTAGTTATATAACGTAATGCTTACGAGATATTGTTTTATATAAAGACAGTCCAATGAGTTAGTGAGAGAGCGGTAGTAGGTATTAAACCCACATCAAACAACAGCTTATAAATTCCCTCACAGTTGCAATATACTTAAAGTGCGAGAATGCATGATAACATCTGTCGTGTTCAACCCCAGTCGTAAGTCTCACAACCCCATCGGGCATTACCATAACCTTTATGGGAAGGAAAAAAATAATGGGCTATTGCAAATGGCCATCTCGGGGTCAATTGGAGTGAGTTTTGTCGTTACTAACGTGCGGGGAAAGAAAACTTATTTCCTTAATTGTTTCACTAAAATTATAAAATAGGTGTTTTAGGTTAGACAATACTAGCACATAATTACCTAGGCACAAAATAGTTACCTAACTAATTATCGGACTATAAAACAAAGTCCGATAGATACCAATAGCCACGGCACAAAATTTTAGTAATTTATTGTTAATCTTTCTGTCGCCAAGCACCTAACAGTGGCATGTTCCGGTATCTGTAGTTGAGAATCAGTAATTCTAGGTTAGCCTGAACAACATCTTCGACTACATCCTCACTCATAAAACGCCTAAAAGCAGACGTAGGAGCCTTCAAGAAGAGACCCTATTCCCTCCTCAAAGATCGGCAACACATGCTCGAGACTTATGGTGTTATAGATGTCTATGGACGATGGTAATCCCGGCGAGTACTCGTTTGCTCTCCCATGCCATAAAAAAGCACCATACCTATTACATATTTCTATTATCATAATATTATATTAATTATTTTTTCATCTACCTATTCTCCCGGTAACCAGCTATCAAACATCGTTATAATAAAGGACAATAGTTCTGTACAGGAGGTCGCACCAGAACTGCCCCCTTCGGTACGCGTGATGAAATGCGACAATCCAAATGACGTGTGACACATACGCGGTGGAGGGTTACATGTGGGATACACTGTTCTTAGGATTGACGAACTAATCCTCCGAACTAGAAATAGGAACACAACTTGTGAAGACATCTAAATATATAATACAAAGTGAAAACAAACTGATTTTAGACTCTTATGTCATTGCACTACTTCGGTGAATGAGACGATTTATGTTTTTCTTAGGTTCGATTGCTGGATTGGATATTTATATGGGTTTTGATGAAAAAAATGGTGGCAAAGTAATCGCTCTTTTTACTTTTTCAAAGTTTATTTTGCGAAACGTGCTTATTTCAAGGGGTGTTGCGGGGGTAGGAAACCTACCTCTTCGCAGATATATTTTAAAGCACTCCTAGAGGAACTTGTCTAGTCATTATAAACAGTTAAATTGTGATACTCGAGCAACGTCCACAGGGATGGGAGACCGTTAGTGGTGTTTACTATACTGAGCGCTACTGTGCTTCAGAGAGCATGTTAAGCCGTCGCCTTGGTCTCGTTTGTTCTTTTTGGATGGCGGTCGTTATAGCTTGTTGGTAAGGCACCCGCCTGGCATCCGCAAGTTAAAATCTATCGCTAAGCACCTAATGATTTGTGCCGGCAGCTGCCTTTGAATACCAGTATTTAAATTAGCATATGACTTAGCATTATCTTGCAAAGGTTATATTTGTTCGACAGCAATAATCGAAAAATTATTTTAAAATCATATCATTATATCTTTTCAAATATCTATTTTGTATCGAGAGAAAACCTGAAAGAATCTATAACGATAGAATCCTATCATTTAACTTTAGAATAGAATGAATATTGATAAGAACTCAGTTTGAAATACAGAATTACCTATTTGTTGAGTTATTTAGATGGATACTCAAAGCGACAGTGTGCCACATTCGAAGACAAAGGGTCTGCAATGCCCTCAAGCAGGGGATTTCGGCGTCTTGGGATTTTGGGAATTCTCTGGACGCTGAGGTGAGCTACTTTCAAACCAAGATTGGAATGGTGAGAATATCCTTCCCAAATATAAAGATTACATACCATTTGTTTAAAAATACTTAGCGAAACGTGGGTTTTTAGACAACTTTTCCTACTCCTGTACATCCCACACGGGTAAAATATGCCTTTACAGTATACTACATTAAGTTTCTTGAAATTAGCCTTAAACTGCTAGAATAATTACTTAATTAGTAGTTATATGTTTTAGCCCCATTTCATACCCCTTTTATACTCCCCCAGCCCCCTCCCAAAACTTAGGGTTGTAGGACTCAAAGAAGCGAAAAATACGAGGTGGGCAACAGCGTCTTCTGAAGAACTGGTATCATACAATCCCAAAGACGCATACCAAGCGTGGGAATTAAGGCTGTGTTCAGCAGTGGACGATCCGATTGATACAATACAGAATAAGGGCCAATCCTATTACCATATACAGTCTCAGTCAGGAGTCACTACTATTGAAAATGTCAATATTACTTATGTAAAATGAATCTTACACTTGGGGATGGAACCCAGTACCATGAGAATACAATGGATATATACCACTCGGCCAATGCCTATATTTAAATTATAGTAAAATAGAATAACAATCTACAATTTAACTCTAAACTACCTCCCCGATATAAACGTGTAAGAACTAGTAGTATTATTGATTAGTTTTGTATGTAGCCTTATATCCGTTCAACTGTGATGAAAAACAGAAATGCACAGTGACTCAAAATTTACAAAATATATGCAGGTATACGTAAAAATGAAATCGTTGCTGTGTTCTACAGTTTGAGGCATTGCACATCAGTCTCTTGCCGTAAGTGTATGTTTAGCTCTCCAATTAAGAGAGTTGCGTGATAAAGCCGCTCTTTCTTCCACCTAATGCATGCAAAACAATACCTTTGTGTTCCTTTAACGAAGGAAAGTCAGCATTGCCACAGACAAAACACTAGTTACTTTGTAAGTATTGCACAAGTAGCAACAAAGGCATCACACACCTGCGAATTAGCATACGAAATTAGCATTTATATGCGTGTAATTAGATACCAGATTGGTCTAAACCGTTAATTTTGTATCGATATCCAGAGTTATTATTCTAAGTTGGATGTTGCCATTAGCCTGATCTCTGTATAGGCATTCGGCTCCGGATGTCCTATTAAAATAATCGCCGAATTTCAATAAACATCCATTATATCGGTTGCTGGCATTATTTTGGATACTTATAAACGAATTTGAGGTACTGAAAGGTGTAAAATTTTGATACTTGATCCAAATGTCACTGAAAAAATCTTGAAGGAGTTTTTATCAAGTTTTTTCACCATTGAAATTATTTTAATTTGCTATCAGTCAAATAAACGAGTACAATCGTACACATTGTACGAATAGTAGATACAGGTCCTCTCAAAGGTAATGTACTTTTATAAAAAGTTGGACTGTCTTCTAATACTGAAATGTATAAATAACTTATAAAAGACGTTACGAGTACTTTGCTGATTCTAATCACGCTTAAGCTCCCCGAGATATAGGATTATTGGTTAATACATTTTTCAGTTATTTAAAAACTACTTTAAGGATGTTGATGAAATGGGACCACATCTGATGAAGTGTAATCCAGCAAAAAAAGAGAATCATTAATATCAATTGAAATTCGGTGGAGTAATCATGTTTGTAATTGGTGGAGTAATCCCGCATCAAATCTATAAAAATATAGGCAACAACCTCTACTTTTTCAGTACTGTTACTTAAAATTCCTTCGTGTTCTTTAAGAAAACCTACACTTGGATTGACAAAAAAGCTGAGCACATTCGTTGCTGGTGAAAATTGCCACACATCTTAATCACTGAACAATGTCTTCGACCACATCATCACTTACCATCAGGTGAGATAGTGATCAAAGGCTAACCTATCAGGCATAAAAAAAACATGAAAATCATGACGTTGCGCTGTTTCACATCCGAAAAATATGCACAAGGCTGGATGGAGGACGAAGACCTGGATGTGACAAAAACTTATCAATAGTAACAAGGTAGAACCTCGTATGTTTTGGTATTTGAACAGCATTTTAAGGCGGGTAAACATCAGGAAGGCCATAAAAGCGAAGCAAAAACTTGGATTGTTTCTATTTCGTCTTTTGTGTGGTTACACACACTATGTCGTTTCGACTCAAAGTTTAAGGAAATACCTCATCACCATCTATCTTATCACACCATACCTTATTATAATCTATATAATATTATTCATTATAATCTATATTAATGAATAATATTTCTTTTTTAATAATAATTTATTTATCTCAAATACAAATTCACATCTTTAGTACTTAACATACAAGGGACATATTTTATTGTATATTTATAGCAATAAAAGAATAATTTAGGAAAAATCGATATAAGGAAACAATAATTGTTACCCATACATATAAATAGGTAATTCCTCTAATAAGCCGCTTGAATCGCATCACCATCGGGTCAACACGTAAATAAATTTAAAATATAATCATCAACTTTTAAATATTGCTATTTTGCAATGAGGCATGCTTCGCGGATTACAATGTAATTTTGAAATATGTAATAATTACCCATGTTTTAAAACATGTTTACTAGAGATCAATGTATGGATCAAAACTATTCATTCGCAGTATTGGCGACCAAATGCAATGATTGCTGGCTACCCGTTTTACGCCTGCAGGATACGTTTTATTTTGTCTGCGCATCGCATGTGAAACTGATGTAAGATTGTGGTTTTTGGGGAAACTAGCCCTTTTACTTGTTTTATATGTCGTTGGGAACTACATACTTTGTTGCAATGTAAAGTACGCTTTTATGGCTGAAGACGTCAATGACTTCATATGATGAAGAATTATACAGGTGTTAAATAGAACATTGTGTATTAAGGGCGGTTAGTAGTTAGTAAGGAATTACGATCGAGACTAGTAGAAGCCCGAAGTCGAAGACTGAGAGATTTCTGAGTCGAGGTCCGTAATTCCCGTACCGCCCGTGAAACATACAATGTTTTTCATCACATTTGCGAGAAAATAATTATGAATTATAGCTTTAATACACAAGTCAGCACAACTATTATTACGAAATACGTGTACTTTTTTTAAGCGTATGGCGGGCTTATTGCCCATACCACAGATAATACAAATGTTTCGTTCAGCAACGCTAACGGTTACGACGTTCTCACGAAGTTATGTACAGCCATGACGAAGTTTAAAAAAAATAAAATAATTGCGACGTTCTGATACAAAAAACTATTAAAAGCGATTATTAAGAACATTAATAAGCAAGAGCCAAGCACCTAACGGTGTGTTCCGGCAGCTATCCTTGCGAACCAGTCATTCTAGGCTAGCCTGAACAACATCTTCGACCACATCATCACTTACCATCAGGTGAGATAGTGGTCAAAAGCTAGCCTATCTCCAATAAAAAAAAGTTGAGTGTTTAAGTAACATGTAGCGAGATTGCAATGAAATTCCTGTTTAGATAACATTTTAAGACAATTTTTAATTGCGTGTAAACTCCTTGCTTGAATATGAATGAACTGTGTGCTGTACTTTAAAAAAAAAAACTTACCGACCTTGTGTTTCACGACAAGAAGAAAGCTCGAGGGTTTTATGTTGGGCGTTATACCAAAAGTAGACATAAAAAAAACAACAAACAATTTTTCTTTTTCTGATTGTGAAGAGGCACTCTCAATCGGCTGGTTTTTTGTACCAAAGATATCTAGAAAGTTGATCAAATAGCAAATAAAATGCGTTTTCAATTACTTTCTGTTCCATGGATGATAGCAATTGCCGTATTTTGCGATCTTTCCAAGACGTTTGATTGAATAGAGCACCTGCACTGATTTGGAAACTTTCGCTCCTTGGAATTTATGAAACAGCTTGCAATTTTATGCAGTAATACTTGTTGAACAGACTACAGAAGGATGGAAAAATATATGGTGTTACTAAAAATGGGAGTATCACAAAGATTAATACTAGACTAGAACATTTTCTTTCAATTTTTTTTTTTTTTTATTCTCAAGCCATCACATGGATAAACTTAATATAACATAACATTACATCTAATAAACTATAATGGCTGCAAAAATGTTATATTACAATGGGAACTGTTGTTTCCGAAACTAAACTAAAATTAGTCCGTATTTTCGGATAAAACTATTAAACGTTTCATTGTTCCATTGAAAATAACACTGCGACTGATATATACTCGTACTATCAAATAAATATTATTATATTTTATCACACAATATGGTTCCCAAAATTTTTTTTTTAAATATAATTAGTGTCACTTGCGCTATCAAGACGAATCTAACAACATCTCATCAATCGGTTAAGCCATTTAGAAGTTATGGTGGAATTAAGAAACTCACAAACGTACATATATACATAAAGCCTGAAAACATACCACTCTTTTTTTGGGAAGTCATGTAAAAAGTAATGGCCTCGAGTTTTTTCTCGTAGTGTAAGTAAGTAAAATGTTTTAGCTACACTGAATATTCGCATATTTGATTGTTGTTTTAAAATTATTTTTTTTTACGATTTATCCAAGTAATAGGAGGCATCTATTTGATACTTTGTCCCAAGTAATAGGGAGCAACAATGTAAATAACTATAATCTATTTGATATTTGACATAAATTATAGTTATTTACATAAAAAAAAAACAAAATGCAATTCTGAAAATTTTAACACGATAAACCAACTTCATACATAAAATACGTATATTAGGGTTAACTCAATTACTTAATTTGGTTACTTTAAATGGCACCACATGACAAGAACTAGCTTTCGAATATTAAAAAAAACATCGAAATTGTTACACCCGAAATGAGAACCTCGTCCTTCTTTAGAGTCGTTAAAAATCAAATGGACAATAACATCCCTTACGGTTCGTTAAAACTCAATTACACTTGTACGGAATATATGTAAAATACCTACATATATATATGTTATTGATGTCAAAGTTCATTTATTGAAGAGTTATTAAGATTGCCACAATAAGAAAAGACTCCAGCAACAGGAACTAACAAACTACACGAAGCTATGGGTCAGCTATTTGCCTAATTGGAAAAACGGTAAATCTATCCCAATCACCCCTTCCTGAGAGGTCACCCCCTCCCTAGGGATGTAAACGCCGACCGTTGTAAACAACTCTTCGGTGTTGCCAGTCGTAAGCGAAATATTGCTGGCTGGTTAACGGCTTTTATACGTGCCATGTTCGAAATTTGAATATTTTTACGGCTTTTCGATTTTTGATATACATACTTCGATGATGCAAAGATCATAAAGCGTTTAGATATGCCATGATCTTATGATTAGACTTTTGAATTTGTTAGGAAAAGAAAGGCTGCAGGTATTTATATTTATCTGTTTTTTATACTTAGAAGTTATTGCAACTATTAGGCAACCGGGGGTAAAGAAACAGCACTTCTTTCGAATAGATGAAGTCTCGTAGTGAAGTCTGGTTGATGACCACGCTCCTTCCCCTATGAGGGTTAAAGTAATACAATTGGAGCACAAAGTTTCGACTCGAAAGAATGTGTCAATATTTGATGAGTGGCTGAGTGTTTTAGACATCCGGTCCGAGTCCGGTAGAAAAAATGTACTCCAATAATTTTAAATGTGATTTTTACTCAGCACGCTATAGTGCTGGTAATAGTAAATAGGGAGTATATAAATTAAATAATAATATTGACTCTAGCTTGAGTTCAGCGTCCAACCATCATTAATTTTTAGCAGTTGGTACCTGTACCTAAGTCTTTACCAAGAGTCCGTCTTGACAGCTACCAACACAGTGTCTGATATTCTTCCTCAGATGAGTATAGTGCAAATACTACTGTGTTTAGGCTTGAAGGGCACTAAGTATACCAACATTGGTGAATGAGGCATAAAAATCGGCCAAGTGCGAGTCGGACTCGCGCTCGAAGGGTTCCGTACTATATAGCTATATAACATTAGACGTCATATTTTCACCTTTTTTTGTTTTAACGTGTGCGAGTCCGACTCGCACTTGGCCAACTTGTTGTATTTGCTGTTATAAAGGCAACAGAAATACATCATCTGTGAAAGTTTCAACTGTCTAGCTATCACCGTTCTTGAGATACAGCCTGGTGACAGACGGACGGTCAGACGGATCGACAGCGAAGTCTCAGTTATAGGGTCCCGTTTTTACCCTTTGGGTACGGAACCCTAAAAACTAAGATTTCGAGCGCAGTACAGTGTTAAGCAGGACGAAAACAGCCACACTGCAACTTATATGGACAGGCGTGAAGCTTACCATCAGGCGGGCAGGCGATATGTCCCTCTCATCATAAGAAAATAATTGACAGTTGCTCAAGATGGACGTGCTCAGTTTATAGATGCTCCAAGTATCATTACCTTCGCAACAAGCTAGTGCGTAACACGGCGGGGATGACACAGGTTCTATTAAAATTCCTTTCCATTTACAAATATACCAAAAATCAACAACAAACAAAACAACGCACCTTAATCTGCATAAAAAGAGAACACAAACAGGAAGACAGTTCGCCCCATCGCATCGCATCGCAATCGTCTCCGAAGTCTCGCGTTCGCTTCAAATATTAAAATTTAATCGGGCGGTGTCGCGCGTCGAATTAGGCTCTCTTCGGGGACTCGTATAGATCAGACGAGGGTCGTCGGTGCAGAAGTGACAGCGTTGTTCTAACTAAAATGGTGGGTATTCAGGAAAAAGTAATTGAGATAAGATACTTCATCAATCAGGTAAAATAATATCTCAAAAAATATGAGTAACTTACTTTTAAAATATGCGCATATATCAATCTCAACGTATAACAGGTTATACGAATTATTGAATGTTTTTATATTTGAATTTATTGAATGCTTTTTAGAAAAAAAAATTGTTTTATAGGTACCTATATAGATTTCCGCAAAGTAACGCTTATTATAAACTTACTTTAAAAAGCAGGAAGTTCTCAATTCAACTTCATATATTTTTTTGTGTTTGTTACCTCATGTCATAAGTCTTTACAGGGTGTACCGATTTAGATGATTTATTACATTCGAAAGTGGTACTTGTCATGTGGTCCCATTTGAATTTGAATAATATATGACGAGTAGTATTTGAGTTATCCTTAATAATGCGTTTATGTATGAAGTCGTTTTTTCTTATGAAAATTTTATTTTATGGTTTGTACTGCAGTTGTCAATGGGGTTTACAATTTCTTAGCTTAGGCGTATCTTTAAATTGAATTCATTCGATTTAGGGTATATTTGCAGCAGTATACGTCATCACGCTGATGAATAGAGAAAATATATTGTTGTATAACTTACAATATAAATCAGCACTTAAGGGGCTAACAAGTGCTACCTAAATAGCTTCAGTAGAATAGTTTTTTTGCATATTATATTTAGTTTGCATCAGTAAAAAATGAAATGCCAGTGTTTATCATATTTTCTAGAGCCAAGTAAATTCAGAAACACGTTTCCATTAAGTTTTCTAGCTAATATACAATTACAAAGTTGACTCTAAATTACGCTAGTAACGTAATTATCATAATTATTCACATATGTATGTGTATAAAAATATAACAATGAAATAGCATCATTTTATCATGAAAAACCAATTAAGTATTCTAACTCTCTTTCACTCAGCAGTCCGATAGTGAAAGAATTTCAACATGTTATCGATGTGGGAGTGAAGTACCTAATCTCAGTCAAATGTCTCATCTATTCAATTTGCCGCTCTTTGCATAATCGCCTCGGCGCGGCAGTGATACGGACAACAGTGTAATTGCCGTCGAGACGAAGAAAAGTGATATTAATTCCGTTCGCGCTTCCATAACGCGATTCTGAATGATTTACAAGACACCGTGCCGTGTCCCTGTTGGTATTAACTCCAATTTTAACTTAATATTTCATTTGTCTACTCTTTGGGGAGGCGTTTGAAGACAGCCTATTGTATTTGTTGTCGATGGCAAGGAAATTTCTTTAAATTAGTATTTGTTGAGGCAGTTCGCGGATGGCCTCAATGCGTATCCGAAACATGCATCTAATTTGCGAAAATTAAATGAATAAACAAATTTGGTTATTTTTTTAAATCTAAGTGCCGGTGAAGATCGACCCTTACCCATCAGATAAATTGATTATATACTATTAACAAACATGCCTATGATAACTTGCCTATCAAAAAGTTTTCATAGATATTTTTCATTAAATTAATTTTAATAATTTTTTATTTCATGTACGGTATTTTGTAGGCAAGCCTATACGATTGGTTTTGTAATTATAATATCTTACTTATAAGATCAATTTCGGTTGGTTAACAGATCGGTGTAGTTACCTATATTGACTTACTTGTTCACATCTGCTTACCAGGTAGCCAAGCACAGAAATAAGTAGGCAAGCCTACCTAGGCATATTCTGTGTGTTAAAAACTGTCAGAATTGATGAAATTCATTCGGTTATGAAAGGAGTAAAGGTGGTGAAAGAAACTTCAATAATATTAATTCTATTAAAAATAGCTATGAAACATTTAACTCGCCCATCGAGGGCAAGTTATCATGGGCATGTTTATTAATAAATTATTTTTGATAAAAAAATATGTCCATCAAGTTACCAGATGGGTGAAGACCTCCCCTACTATATTAAAACTAGCTGACCAGCGCCACTTACTGAGTCCAATTGTGTTTCTTAACCAGGAATCCCTTCAAACACAAAAAACTGGACCAATTATTATGAAATATAATAATTAATCCAGCCATTTAGGAGGAGGTCAGTGACATACACTTATTAGTAGGTACAGAAGAATTATATAAAAAAAAGATAACTAAAGTACCTTTTACCTATGCTCGTACAAAACTTTAGTTTGTGCTTCATATATGTACCCATATACAGGGCGTCCCGCGGCGATGCCACATGGAGAGAAAGTACCTTGAATATTGTAGACATTTTACTGAAAGTCTTACTTTTATTTCTGACACTATGTTATTTAGAAAAAAAATATCCTTATGATGAAATCTTTCGATCCGTATGATAAAACTACCAGTTGTTTTATTTTCTCGTGTAACGGGTGTGGTTCAACCATGTAAATATTTAAATATCTAGGAATGCAGTTTAAATTACTTTTTTAAATTCAAATATGGTCTACTTTCAGTAAAATGTTCTATCCACACTATTTAACGTACTTTCCCTCCATGTGGCATCGCCGTGGGACGCCCTGTATTCATATATAGTTAGATCAAAATTTATCATCTACCTACCCTTATTTCAAATGTAAGTGGAGTCGGTACAAGGTGTATCACTAAACTAGCTGCGCCCCGCGGTTTCAATGATGGAATGAAAATGACGTGTTGATGATGGAGATGAAAAGTAATCTGTATGTAATTCAGGACCTAAGCTATCTATGTTCCAAATTACTTTAGTCTACCTTGGACTGTTCTAGCCGGGCACCCCACGGGGATAACAAAAACTTTCAAGTACTATCGCATGCTAAGCTAAGTGAATATCACAGTAAAAAACTTTCATGTGTGTGTCCCCCGTTTTAACCACTCGGCCATTGAGGCTGGTCAATGACATGAGAATTTTGTCCTCTATTTTTTTTACTTTAATCGTCGTCGTAACTGGGACTGACGGAAAGAAGTGGTTTTTCAAACGCTTTACTCTCGTAAAGACGTCGCTATTATTTTACATATTTTTTTTTATGCCTGATAATTTAGCCTTTGACCACTATCTCACCTGATGGTAAGTGTTGATGTGGTCGAAGGTGTTAACAGGCTTAACCTAGAATTACTCTGGCTCTCAAGGACAGCTGTCGGAACACACCGTTAGGTGCTTGGCGACGGATTTTCTACTTGAGGGTGGTCGCTAGCCAGGCGGGCTTCGCATAATGCCTTTCCTCCATACAACATAATTAAGTATACATCATAATATAACATCATTACCTTATATTAAAAAAAAACTGCCCTGTTCTCCTTATAAGAATTTAAAGTTCTATATCCTTCTGTTAGACATCGTAAAAGACGATATATTCATCAGAAATTTCACGAAGGCATCATGAATAAAAAAAAAACAATTAACGGCCCACCCCGGCTTTGCGTAGGTAATTACGACTATAAATTGAGATGTAAGCTATCCTTTCTTTCAATTTGGATCAAATTGCACACGGTGTGCAAATCAAATTTGAAATGGTTCAGTGGTTTAGGAGTCCATCGCGGACAAACAACGTGACACGTAATTTTTATATATATACGGATTTTATTACCATCCGCTTTCAAAATCGCTCCTTCTATAACCAAGTCTCCCCCCATCCATGTGACCCGGCCATGTCGTTCGTCGCCCCGATCGATACAGCCTCCTGCACTTGAGCTTTTTGCTCCCCCCCTTCCCCACCCTTAAAAGGGGGACTGGAGACCTTTCTCCCCAGCCATTCCCCCTCCGGTCTTGGGCGGAGATGTTATGTTGCCGTTTTTATGTTTATTTCAGTTTTATTTGGAAAAACGTAAGTGAATTAGCTGCTTTTGTTGTGGATGGTATTGTGAGGTTTGTCGAGGTTTTTCCTTGGAAATTGATTACATGTACCTTCGTGAAAATCCTATTGAATAGATAAGAACTAAACACACTGATGATTTTCATACTTCCAAATGACGAGTTTTATAGCGATCAGAACAACATTTAATTTTCTTTGTAAATCAGGGTCGTTCAATTTTCGAATCGGTATCTTTTATTTAATATTATTTTATATTCCGATATTGTTGCCTTTTAGCGTTATATATAAACGCTGGAAGGGAATTTTGCGAATGCTCGCCTGGCTAGCTACCGCCTTCAAGTAGAAAATCTCTCGCCAAGCACCTAACAGTTTGTTCTGGCAGTTTGTTTTGGCAAAAATTACAGGCACATGCTTGATGGGCGCAATGCAATACGTCCCTTGTGATGTAATGCATCCGTTATGTGTCTCGTGTTTGTTCACAATCACATAAAAACCTCTACTAAAAGATCTACTTTAAATTCTTTCTTTAAAAAACTCTTAAACTTGAGCACTAATATAAAATTCCTGTACTACAGCGACTACTGCTTAATTAACAATAAGTACTACCATGCTATTCATTAAAAATTCATTTCCAGTACTATTATGCCTATTAAATGCTAAGAGCGTTTAAAGCCCATCATGAATCCTAGAAGTACCTATTGAGATATTAATTTTATGTTTGTAATTTAATACCTAACAATCCTCCGAACTCTAGTATACATATTTGAATCTTTCTAAGATAAACTCATATATACAGATCCCAAAAGACTTCCAACGAGGATGAAGACACACACCCTCCCAAAAGCTTTTTATACTTGACAGTGACAAAACCATGTCGTCTCACTCGGGCACGCCCTTTGGCGACAATCCGTGACCACGCCCAATGCGACACTTTCCACCAATCACAGACGAGCAGTTTTTTATGGCTTATGGAAACTTGGATTGTGAAAACTTTAATGCCTGGGCGGGCTTTCTTTGGCAGCGTAATGTGTTTCTGTGCGGAGAAAATACAGTTGATATGTATGTTTTGTGTGGGCGTTGCAGGGTTAAGACTTTGTTTTGTCTTTTCGTGGTATAGGAGGTAGTTTGATTAGTAAGTTCGTGAGTATGTTCTATGTCGAAAAACAGGGCAAGTGCAAGTTGGGTTAGTTCACAAGGGTTTTTGTTTAGGCCACAGTCTATTTAGGTACAAAAAGATCGTGCATTTTTTTTTTTGAGCTCCTTAGCGCCTCTGACTTGTACTTGACTGGCTTTTTACTCAATAGTTATTTTCATTTATTTTAGAGTTCCACTTTGTAGATGATAACTTTGTATATTGTAGAAGTTTACTAATGTACTATTCACATATTTCATATACCGTTTTTACAATAGACCGAAAACAAAATACCTACGTTAAAAAAGCCATTCCTTCCAAGGATATATATTTTTTATTTTTTTTAAAGTAAGCATATTACTTTGTAAGATATAAATAGCCTTCAAAACATACCAATGTAAACAAAAAAAAAATAAAACGAACCGACTGATTTTACGGTCATCTTAAATTGTAGCATAGACGGACAGACGCACAGACGGACAGGATATAGGTTTAGAAATGGAGTCACGTTTTAAATAATAACTTAAATATTTCCGAAAAACATATTTGTTTAAATTGGTTTCGAGAAGTGCTCGATCACCCCAGTAATACAAAATGTATGTGGGACTAAAATAAATAATGTCAATTTTTTTTTACTCCTCATTTTCACGACATAATGGGGAAGAAGCCAAGTACAGCTGGCTTTATGCTAAGCTTATTTCAGATTTTATTTCACTGTCTACAAAAAATAAGTTTAAAAAATAAAATAAAAAAATAGGTATTGATACGTCTCGTTAAATTTATAGTAGAATTTAAATTGAGCGAAGACCCAGTGGCAATAGCTGTAGACTGCCATGCAGGCCTTCCATGGCTTCAGTCCCACTGCTGGCCTGAGCGACAGACACCACACAGGGGTTTATGCGAATGTCATTATGCGAGAAGAAAAAACATTATGCGAATGTCAGCAACAGCAAATCCTTTCAGGTAGAATATTTGTCAGCGAGTGCTAATAGGTATGTTTTATTTTTTCTTTCTTTGAGAGCCAGGAATTCTAGGGCCAACCTGTTTACACCTTCGAATGTTTCGTCACTTATCATCAGGCGACATTAATCATAGTAAATAGTAGAGTAGGTTCATAGGATAACTTATTAGCGACGAAAAAAACTATTACCAATAACTAGAATTAAGTCTAAACCTAAGAGGTTTAAAATAAACTGTAAAACTTCTTTATGTATTGCTAACGTTTATGGCGGGAAATACAAAATTTCCCGCCTTGTAAACACATTTTTTTGTGTTAAGTGCGAGGTTGTTTTACTTTGTTTGTATATATAATATGTAAGATTCGGGAAATATTTTTTACAACATCTAATATAGGTAGTTATATGGTTTTGATTACTTTTATTGAACTGATTACATATGAAACCAGTGTTTTTTTTTTGATTTTTGATTGGTCTAGGAGTAATTTGTGGAACTATGGGCATTCTGTTCAATAACTTTAGAAGATATTATGAGCACTGTATATCTATTCACTAGATATTGAATTTATCGCCACAGACGTAAAATTTCACTTCCACCGAGAAACGTCAATGTAAGGATTACTTGGTACTAAATTAATTAACACGGTGAAAATCGTGAATGTTCCTCTTCTTTTCTTTACAAGCTCACATATTCGTAGCTTACCTTACACTAATACACCAGAACTCTACATTCCCACATCCCATACATCCACAGATAAAACAGATGACGTATAACGACACCCCCCACCCTCACCCTCAACCACCCGGAAGTCAGGGGGTGGGACAAACCTTCCGGCAGTCGGCACTCCTTTTATTCCGCCACAGAGCCTTTGTTCGCTGGCTCTTGGGAGGAAGCTAAAGTTTATTTTTTACATGTAGGAGTCATTGGGTCAGGTTTTGAATTTCGAAGTAAGCGATAGGAGATTCGATCAGTTCGGAGAAATAAAATATAATATCAGAATTTTGATCAGTTCGAAGACATAAAAAATTATCAAACTAATAAGTGTTTTTTTTAATAGTATGAATACGATGAAAAATTGTTTTAATTATGTTTTGCACATGCCCACCAAAATTATGTTTTTGCATTTTAAGAGCAATTATATTCTAAATTACTTTAACGCATTCAATCTGGCAGTAATTAAATAACTTGTCATGTAATTATTTTTATTATGGCGCAAATGAGTTTATTTTTCATTATTTATGTCTCGACGTTTCAGACTATTTCCAGTGATCGTGGACTAGAATGAGATTTGTCTTTTGAATGGTTTGAACTAAATCCATACATTTTTAACGCACAAACACCCCTGTTTGTCAACTTTAATAAATAAATATGAGTGTTATACATCCATAAGTTGTATAATTATGAGTAATAGTTGCGAAAACCTTATAAATAAACTAAAATATTATCACTGGCTTTATAATTTTATTTATATAAAATATTGGTTTTTATTATATAATTATTTGAAGCGCTCGTAGCGAAGTTTGCTTAGCCATTCTGAACCGATCAGCAAAGCTAAGCAACGTCCGCCTCGGTCATGAGTTGGATGGGTGACCGCTGGTGACATTACTACTGAGCGCTTCCGTGCTTCGGAGGGCACGTTAAACCGTCGGTCCCGGTTGTTGTCTTCGGATGGCAGTCGTTATAGCATGATGGTAGGGCATTTTGCGAATGCCCGCCTGGCTAGCTACCACCCTCAAGTAGAAAATCTGTCGCCAAGCACCTAACGGTGTGTTCCGGCAGCTGTCCTTGAGAGCCAATAATTCTCTAGGTTAGCTTGAACAACATCTTTGATCACATCATCACTTACCATCAGGTGAGATAGTGGTCAAAGGCTAACCTATCAAACATAAAAAAAAAATATTATTAAGTATTAGATTCAGGCGATACTTTGCGCCTTAGGTATATTACTTATACCGGCTATTACGGTTCCACATCATACAGCCAGTTAAATATTGGATGGGCACGGTTGAAAGGACAGCTGAGGCTTAAAATGTCGTCTAAACAAGAAATTATATCAAAACGTCGAATATTTTTTTTACACTCGTCATGGCTGTAAATTATTTGCCCTTAACGTTTCTGAACTAAACATTTGTATAATCTGTGGTGTATGCAATAAGCCCGCCATCCGCTTAAAAAGTTATTCGTGTATTTCGTAATAATAGGTGTGTTGACTTGTGTATTAAAGCTATATTTCATAATTATTTACTCTCAAATATGATGAAAAACATTGTATTTTTCACGGGCGGTACGGGAATTGCGAATCTCAACCAGAAAGTCTTCTACTAGAGCCTCGATCGTAATTCCTTACATGACTATGGAAGTCACCGTTTTATATAGACTATATACTGCTGACAATGTGTAAATAGGTTTGTGAGGGACTCGAGCCTAGCTCAGCCATATATTATGTGTAATGGTACACAATTCAGACGCACGCCTATGCATGCCTATGAAGCCTAGCAGGCAGCCCAGCAAGCAGTTTGGCGTGCCAAGCAAGATTGTTCACACGTTCGTGCACGTGCCCATGCCAGTTGAATGCCACCATGAACGCGCGTGTCTGAACGCACTTTTAGTACTTACGGTAAGTACCTACATGCTTTCATCCCTCCTTTTCATCATAAAATTAATAAACATAATTTTGAAAGATGACGCAAACAAATCTCGTTATTCCCGACCTATTTTATGAAGCAACATCTCCATTCAATAACGATATTGTATATTTAACCCTAAAGTACACGGCGCGGCGTGTTCATTTATACTTGCTCGGAGTCCATTCAGCCACCTACACTTAATTTGTATATTTTTTACCATTATGTAAGGAAAGGGTTACCATAATTCAATTTATTTAAAAAGAACCTGTTAGTTTATTATGTTTCTTTACAAATAAAGACTGTAAGTGACTTGATGAAAATCTTCAATGGGACAATCTCTTACTAACAAGTGATATATAATAGTCAAAGGTTTATAAAAATCGATGATTTTATGTCAGTGTTTGTATAATTTTTTTAAATTAATTAAAAGTCAGCTGGCTCTCTTTGAACACTGTCTCACCTGAATGTAAGTGTTGATGTTGTCGAAGATACTCATATAAAAACAGGCTACATATAATCTGACCGAAATATAAAATTGTATAATTCAATTATTTATACAACATATTCAAGATCATTTGAGACATTGATAGCATCAGGACTGAGCCGTTTCCTCCTGTTTGAGTTCCGTCTAAATTGTAGATGTAAAATATATTTTACATCTACAAGACGTGAAAAGAAATTCACGTCTTGTAGATGTAAAATATATATTTTTTAGAAAATGTAGTTTAAAACTATCAACACTAAGTTACCTCAATGTCACGAAAATTTTAAGCCTTATTGAAAGAGCGACCTAAGGGAAAGAAAATGACTCACTTCGATGTGAGTAGGGTATTTCTGCACAATGGGCACACATTAGAGTTGCTTTGGTACCATCTAAGCGCCTTCATTATTTATGTCCGATGGAGTGTCCAAAATGTGGTAACCCTACTTTTGCCAGCGCTTCTTTTTGGATAAAAAGCTTTTTCACCGGCGATACATTTATTAAAATGTATATACACGTCTTGAATAACGTCTGAGTGGGTCGTTCTGGGTCTCAATTAGAGTACCTATTCAAAAGGCATACATAAGTAAGGTAAAATCTATACATAGGTTGGGTAAAATATACACAAAGAATGTTTGCATTTGGTCTAAAGGACCCTTTCAGGATTTTTCGACTGAAATGAAGCCGTTTGTCGTTCTAGTATTGAAAAGTTTCGTTGCAGAGGATGAAGGTGTACTCTTTTCATTGTTATGTCTTGAAATACATTACTTTTTTTAGACGAATTACTACCTTTCATGGGTTCATCGTGCGGATGTCGGGTCTATCGCGTAGCAGAGGAAGAGGCTCAAGTCTCAAGTACGTGGGAGTTGCAACCCAAAGGCCCATTTACAATGCCATATTGATGGCAGGCATTAGCTCCCTTCCACTCCTCGAGCCCCATCCCCTGCCTAACCAAATTTGGTAAGATCCTGCTAAAGTCACTTTGGATATGCCTTCTAGGATGAAAGTTCCGGTTGTCTATGACAGGCTAAGGTCTTTTGGTAGGTTATAGTGAAATTTAACTGGCATTCTCTTTGCTCCGACTTCTAGAGCATATAAGCTACATAACCGTTATGAAATTACATAACCGTTATTATACATTTCATTTGTAGATATCGTGTGGTTTTTAGGAAAGTAAAAAATAAAAATTAAGTATACAAATATTTTTTTCAATTCTTTTTCCTACGACACAATTTTTTAAGCTCAGAAATATATCTGGTCCAGATAACGAAATACAAATACAAACTATACCAGCTAAAATTTTCAGTAAAATCTAAGTTAACTAACGCACTTAATTGGCAGATAGGTTAAAGAGCTGTAATTATTTTTTATGAATATGCTTGCGTAAGTGTATGTAAATAACGTTTTACTGTGTTCATTAGGTGCTTGTGTGGGCAGGCGCAAAACCTTTCTAAGTTGAGCTCCGAATTATACGAGTATATAAATATATTGGGATAGGCTAGTAGGTATTTCCTAAGAATATTCGAAGTGCCACAATTTCGGGCTATAGCCAGGTCTGACACCTTCGATTGAGATTTTAATTCGATTTTGAATGTCTGCAGGTCTTCGTAGCGGAATATAATTCTTAAATTGTTAATTTACCTTATTTTTTACTCTTATTTTGTTAATTAAAATAAAACACTGAATCCAATATATTGGGTTATCAGTACTAATATTATAAATGCGAAAGTAACTCTGTCTGTCTGTCTGTCTGTCTGTCTGTCTGTCTGTCTGTCTGTTACGCTTTCACGCCAAAACTACTGGACCGATTTGAATGAAATTTGGTATGGAGATAGTTTGAGACCCGGGAAAAAACATAGGATAGTTTTTATCCGACTGCGCAAAAAGAGGTTCATGTTTTCGCGCGATAACCGACATACGCGCGGGCGGAGCCGCGCCCGGAAAGCTAGTATATAATATATTGATATTGGGTCCCTTAGTGTATTCTTATTCAATTATTGTTAAATTTAATTAATAAGGCCAAAAAAAAACTAAAACATAGTAAATTTAAACATATAATTATATGTGTTAAATATATGGAGATCTATGTTTCCATCGGCAGTGACATTAGCCCATGGAATAGCAATACTAATTATCTTGCCAAAGCTAGTTTAGCAGAAAAAGAAGTTGACAGCGCATATGTAATGGCCAAGCGCGACCGCTAACAAGCAGGGAGCGACATGTTTTTGTGAAAAATTTACCACCCCATTGGTACTTTCCATCTATCGACCGTTTTGATATATTTTTGCAAAGCAAGACCCCATCGACATCGACCAACTCGGTAGAATCTTTATAATTATGTATTAATTTTAATGCCACAGCGCATATCTCTTTCACAAAGTTTTTAGATCACAATATCAGGGAATCGTACCAGCGTCTTCGGGCTCGATTTTTCCACGTCTCTCAAAGTCTATTTTTCCTAATAATAAAAAAGATATAAATTAGTCACCAACACGAAAACATTTTTTATAAATTAAACATTATATATTTGTCCGTCTCTGCCATGCTTTTTACCCGAAAAAGATTTTCAAATAAAAATCGGCCAAGTGCGAGGTCGGACTCGCTTACGAAGGGTTCCGTACCATTAGCTATACAACATTAGACTTCATATTTTAACCTTTTTTTGTTTTAACGTGCGCGAGGTCCAACTCGCACTTGGCCAACTTTTTGTATTTGTTGTTATAGCGGCAACAGAAATACATCATCTGTGAAAATTTCAACTGTCTAGCTATCACTTCTTGAGATACAGCCTGGTGACAGACGGACGGACGGACGGACGGATAGCGAAGTCTCAGTAATTTTTACCCTTTGGTTACGTAACCCTTAAAAGGAGGTGGTTCTCAATTCGACTGTATTTTTTTTTGTGTGGTACTTACTTCATAACTTTTTATAGCGTGTACCAATTTATATGTTTTTTTTTACATTCGCAAGCTGGTGCTTATCATGTGGTCCCATTTAAATTTGAGTAAGATCTGACGAGTAGTATTGGAGTTATCACTAAGTTTATTTTTGATAAATTTTAATTATTATTCTTATATTTTTAAAACCCACTATTTTTCAGGGATAATATTGAATTATACTCCTCCATTGATAATTCAAGTGGAGGCTCTTAATTTACTCTGTAATTAAATTCTTCATTATATTAAGTGACGCTGCGGACGTAAACTAACTTCGTCTAAAAGTTAAGTTAAACATATGGTCTACTGCCGTTGTCTATATATAAAGGACGAGATAGAGTGTTCCAAGGTAGATAAGAGGTAATCAATGCCGTACCATCAAGTCTATTTTTTCAATTCGGAGAATTACAGTTGTTTGAATAACTTATAGCAAAAGGTAATTGAGATTGATTGCTTTGATTTCAACATTCAAATAGAAAGTTAACAAGAAATAGTTATGCCTAGTTAATAAGAATAGCTAATACTTAGAGCCTAAATACACTGTACAAACGAACCATCATATTCAAATGAAATGAAATGAAAAATTAAAAATATATTCATCAGCAATACTTATACATAAAAACATAAAAGAGATAAATATAAATCATACGTTAAATTGCTTAACATCATAAACTGGTCTCCAACTCAGCATTTGCTAGTTCAATTTAAAACTAGCGCTGGTCTTCCGTGACATTTTTAAAAATAAATATTATGATAACTCATGAGAAAAACACAACTTTAAAAAGTACATCGTAGTCATTGACCAACTTTTCTCTAAATAAAGATTTCTTACGACTAAATAAAATACGTTTTTATACTGTTCTAGGAATACTTTAAGTTTCGTCTTCCATTCCATAACGGACATATTACATGTGTGTGCGCATAATATGAGAAAATTAACCTGCACTTCGTCACACATCGTGTCTAATCTGTCAAACTACCCCGGTCCTATATTGTGAGGCAATAAAGAGATTTTCCACGGCCATTACGCGTGAGACAATTGCCTTGAATGAGCTAGGAAGAGCTTGTTAACTGCACTTAATAATACTAAGCTATTTCTACAGAACAAGGACTAACATCTATGTTTCAGCAGTAATGAATAGCTGAGACAAATCTACGTGACATTTTAAAATAGCTTTTATGGCAAATCTCACGTACAAAATGTAATGCACAGAGTAATTAAGGATTACATATTTTGTGTGTTATATGCCCGCATGGAAATTGAATTGTACCAACTATACTTTTAAGCTTATGGGATGGTCTTATTCAAGGTGTGATCGGGACGTTCGCATTTTTTTTTGCCTGATAGTTTAGCTTTTGACTACTATCTCACCTGATGGTAAGTGATAATGTGGTCGAAGGTGTTGTTCAGACTAACCTAGAATTACTGGCTCTCAAGGACTGCTGCCGGAACACACCGTTAGGTGCTTGGCTACAGATTTTCTACTTGAGGGTGGTAGCTAGTCAGGCGTCCATTCGCAAACTGCCCTACCACCATGCTATACAGACTGCTATCCTAAGACAACAACCGGTACCGACGACGGCTTAACGTGCCGTCCGAAGCACGGAAGCGCTGACTAGCGGTTACCCATCCAACTCAAGACCGCGGCGGCCGTTGCTTAACTTTGTTGATCGTTTAAGAACAGGAAACCAAACTTCGCTATGAGCATTTCAAAGGAGGTCCAAGACCATCTTGGATGAAATTATATTTCAACCACAAAAAACATATTATATTATACGTAACTTTACGAAAGCCTAACATAGGTTTGTTTCAGGGCACATACTTCTACAGACTTTTGAAAACTATCAATATTTATTTTACCATGGCTATGACATTTTTCTTCTGACACTTGTGTTTATTGATTCGGTGGGTTCGCTATATGCTACACTTTTATAAGAAACTTCCGTTAAACATTTCAAAGTGTATTAAAGCCACTCTACTCGTAGTTTTGATAATAAAACACTTCTTAACATCTTCTGTGTGCGTCCAGTTAAAGCTTCATTCTACTAAAACTTCGGCAAATATAGATATGGCAAATAACCCGTCTGGTGGAGTTCAAAGATGGACGTCTTCCAGGAGTTTAAAAAATATATTTTTTTTTTTAGGGAGGACATAGATGCTGGCTACCGCCTGTGCGGTCGTCCAGCTCCACCGGGTTTTGGGCGAGGGCCTGGCCCTACAATAGCCCGGGAGGGAGAAGTGCCGAAGGCACTTCTCCCGAGACGGGCGTAGAAGGCGAAAAGCGCCTTCTACCTCCGTCTCCTGCGGACGCCGAAAACGTACCGCTATTATAGGAGGGGTTGACAGCGAGCTCAAGGGCACCACTGTGGTTCGGACCTCGGCTTGTCTCACTGTCGAGAGACATGGGGGGGGATCGGAGCAAAATGCCTCTGTGCAACTGCAGTGTTGCACAATTGGGCCCTACTGAATAAAACTCTTTGACTATTTGGAGAGCAATTTATCGTGACCTTGTTTTTGCCTCGAGCTCGCCGGCGAGCTCGGTGTTTGATTGTGTGACCTCTAATTACCTCACACCTGGGGATTTTACCTCGACGACTTGCGGATAACGCTAAAGCTGCCAATGTAATGACTGCGATGGGGTCATCCGGGTCGTCTAATACCTGCCGTGGTCGGCGACGGGGGGGTTTGAAAAATGGGATAGAAGAGGCGGTCGAGTAGTTCGATGCCTGGACAACCAATGGGTTCGAGTGGTGGGGCGCTCGATCAAAGTATCGGCGAGCGCAGTCCTTATTGAACTGCGCTAAAGAGGGAAGGTTTAGGTCGCAGTGCAACTCGGTGTTCCGGACATACCACGGAGCGCCGGTTGCACTACGAAGAAAACGATTTTGAATGACTTGAAGCTTGTGGAGATGGGCCTCACTAGCATGACTAAACACTACTGATGCGTAAGTCATGATGGGGCGGATGCAGGCAGTGTAAAGTGTCTTCTTATTACTAAGAGACATTTTACTCTCTTTGCGAATCAGGGGACCAAGGCGACCCATTACAAAGGCCGCTCTGTTTCGGACGGTTGTTATATGATCGCTAAAGGTGAGATTCCGATCAAGGGTGACTCCGAGATATTTTGTTTTACTAACCCAGGGGATGGGTTGGTCAAACAAAGTTAAAGGTTGCGGGTAACGGGGGCGAGTCTTCTCAGTAAAGTACATAGCTGCACTTTTAACTGGGTTGACCGCGATGCGCCATTTACGGAACCAGTCACCGATCTCGGTGATGGCCCGTTGGAGGGCGAAAATGGACTTTCTGCTGATACGCCACCCAGTGGTATAAATAGCGGTATCATCCGCGTATTGGGCCAATAGGACGTCTGGCTGAGAGCGTGGGATGTCGCTGGTATACAGCGCGAAGAGAATGGGTGATAGCACGGAGCCCTGAGGGACTCCGGCTCTGACTGGGTGGGGGGAGGAGAGGGTGCCTTCCACGCGATAGCGAAAGCTTCTGGCTTTAAGGAAGTCTTGTAGGATGAGCACAAGACGTTCTGGCACGCCAAGTTGGTATAGCTTGTAAATCAAGCCATTGTGCCAGACTTTGTCAAAAGCTTTCGCCACGTCGAGGAAGACTGCTAGCGTGGTCTGGGGTTTGGGGTACTTGTTAAAGCCCTCAATGATGTGCTCCGTGAGGCGGTGCACCTGTTGGACGCATGAGTGTCCGGGTCTGAAGCCAAACTGCTCATCTGGGATAAGGTGGTGTTCCTTAGCATGGGACTGGAGGCGGTTTGCAAGTAACCGCTCGTAAAGTTTGCCTAAGGCACTGAGGAGGCTGATTGGGCGGTAACTGGTGGGGTCAGATGAGCTTTTGCCTGGTTTGTGAATGCCAATGACAGTTGCACATTTCCAGGTGTCTGGGAATAAGCAGTGGCTCATAGCAGCATTGAAGATGCTGACTAGGAGATGGATGAGGGGAGGAGAGAGGGTTTTAAGAACCCTGTTGGAGATGCCATCGGCACCGGGGGATTTGCGCGGTCGGAGGGCCTTGATCAGTCTCGCCACCTCAGCGTAAGTCGCTAAGGTGGCAGGTGGGAGTTCAGAGGTGACCACAGAGCTTTTACGTTCGACTTCAGCATCCACCGAATCGAGGTGAGCTTGGTCAACGTGATCTACGTTAGGGGAACACTGAGCCTCTAGGCTATCAGCTAGGCACTCAGCTTTGTCTTCGTCAAAGAACGCTGGGACTAGTGGGACTGGTCTGTATAAGGGAGGCATGTCGTTATGGTTACTACCTTTCATACTTCGCGCCAAGTTCCAATAAGCATGGTGGCTTGGCACGAGGTTTGAAAGTTTATCGCCCCATTGTTGATCACGCAACTCAGACATGCGACTTTGAACCATGCGTTCAAAGTGGCGTTTCTTAGTTTTGTTCTCTTTACTGGGGTAAGAGTCGTAATGTCGGGTCACTGCTTTACTCTCCGTCACCAATCGTCTCACATCCGCTGGAATGACAAGGCGCCGGTCGTCCGGCACTATGACCTCCTTTGCGGATGCACCTACTACGGTGGAGAGGTGATTGGTGAACGAATCGATCGCAAGGGTTACGTCATCTTTTGTCAGGATGTCGTCAGGGATCTTGTCTAGGTCCGGTGAACTGATAGCCTTTAGGGCATCGCCTACTTGCTTCCAGTTCACTATCGTCTTAGTGGGGCGGGGGAGGTCAGTCGTTGGGTCGGGACCTAGTCGCAGTATAATGGGTCGGTGGTCAGAGTGAAGCTCGTGAACCACTTCTATGGAGCGTAACCGGAGTGTTACGCCTCTGAATAGTGCCATGTCAAGCAAGTCAGATCGGTGGTCTTCCATATAAGGGTAATGAGTGGGCTCAGTGGGCGCAATTATGTCAAAGTTAAGTTCTGCGATTAGGTTTTCAAGTGCAATACCTCTGGGATTGTTGACGTTACAATTCCATAGGATGTGCTTACTGTTGAAGTCGCCAATCAGAATGACGGCGCTTCCTAATGAGAATAGGGCTTCTAAGTCAGCTCGGACGATCGGCTTTTTGCAAGCTTGGTAACAGGATGCTATGACTATAGGTTGATGACCAGTCATAGCTAGGAGGCAACAAGATGCTTCCATATTAACAAGAGTTGGGGTAGGTAGGGGAATGCAGTGCAGGGACCTTTTGTAATAGATAAGAGTGCCTCCCCCACGGGAGTTCACTCTATCATCACGTACCGTTCTGTAATTGGCAAACCTAGGGTTCGCCTTCCCCGGTTTTAGAAAGGTTTCCTGCACGCATATGATATCGATAAGGTGGGTACAACAAAAGTCGTGGACGAGGTCACGTTGTCTGAAGAGGCCGTCAGCGTTAAATGACGCTAACGAAACTGAGTACGGTTTCGTGCGTTCGGTTGTACTACCCATAGTGGTTGTACTGGGGAGGGGCCTGGGGAACGAAGCGCTTAAGGGCGCTAAGTAAATTCGCGTGTTCCAATGTGTATTGGATCACGTCCGCTGGGGATTGAGCGTATTGCATCTTGTGGAATAGCTCTTGTACCTCATTGATGTCAACCGACATAGCCAGATCGCTGACTAGGTTGATTGCCTCTTGAAGAGGGGCAGCCATCAATGGCATAGGTGGAGCTTGTGGCCGGGAAGCGGCGCGGGGAGGCGCGCGAATGGTGTTGGCGACGGGTGCCGGGAGCGCGGGGCGAGCCGGGGCCGGTGCGCGGGCAGGGGCCGCGGCGCGGGCGGGTGCGGGTGCGGGCGCGGGTGCGGGCGCGCGGGCCGGGCCGCGGGCGGTAGCGACGGTCTTAACCATACTGGGTGGTTTAGACCATGCGTTACGGGCTGGGAGCGGCGCGGGTATTACCTGTGAGGCAGGTACTACCGTTAATTTAGGGCTTACCCGTTGGTAACGGTCGTAAGAGCTTACCCGTTGGTAACGGTCGTAAGAGGGACGGGTCGGCCTATGCCTTGCCACCCTGTGGTTCACTCGTGGTGCTTTAGGGCAGCCACGGTAATTCGCGGTATGCCCTTGAGCACCGCATAAAACACAGCTGGGTGGGTCCGGCGAATCACGGGTGCGAGTGCACGCTGCTGTCGCGTGATCGCCTAGGCACTTAACGCACCTAGCGCGAGCGAAGCAGAAACGGGAGGCGTGCCCGTATAGTTGGCAGTTATGGCACTGCGAGGGACTCCCATTCTTGTATGGGGCTTGGACATCGAGTCCTGAGAGGCCACAGACCTTTTTTAAATTAAAAATGGCCTTGCCTTCAGGAGTACGATCTAGTACTACGAGTACTAGATCGTAGGGGCTGCGGTCCTTCCCGCTGTACATGCGGTGAACTGCATGTACGGGGAAGTCTTGTGCCTTCAGGTCGGCACATACCGAATCGGTATGTACCTCCTTGGGCACACCGCGGATGACCACTCGGAGGACTTTCTCCTCTTCGAGCGCATAAGTGTGAAAACTTATGCTCTCGTGGCGGAGGAGTTTAGTTAGCGCTCTGTGGTCGCTAATGGTGGAAACTTGGACTTTAATGCCCTGCTGCGTGGAGCGGGCATTAGTATAGTGGATCCCACGATCCGAAACTAAACGGGACAGCATGTCCCATTTGGTTTTGTCCTGAATGAACAGGGGCGGAGGCGGTTTTTCGCGGCGCGCGCTCGCGTCCTGAGGGGACGCGGCAGTGGTGGCCGGAGCGGAGGGAGGAGACGCGGGGCGCGGGGCGGGGGTCGGCTTCTTGCCGGAGGCGGGGGCCTTAGCGGGTGCCTTGGCGGGAGGGGCGGAAGTTGCGCAACTAGCGGCTTTAGGAGCACGCTTGCGCTTTCTATCTACGACGGTATAGCCGTCGTTATCTGAGTCCGAGTCAGTGCGTAAGGCGCGACTCGGATCTACCTCCATCTCCGCTTCGGAGTCCGAAGTGGGCTCGACAACGGCGATGGAGGGACGGGTGCTCGCTGGCCTCCCGATCGGTGAGCGCGAGCGAGACCTCTCACGGGGAGGGGCTGCCACCGTGCGTCTGTTGTCAGGGCCCGGAGCGGGCGAAGTCGGGCTGTCCTCTGAGAAGGACCGGGTCAGAGGAGGGACGATGGCCTCCGGAATTGGAATTCCGGAGGGAGCGATGAGAGTGTCCGTGAGGCGGGCACTCTCTGCATCGTTAAGCGATTGCTGATGATCAGCGTAGAGTTCGGGGTAGCGGAGGGCGAAGGTCTGAAGGACCTCCACCTCACCGTTAGAGGGACGTTGCATCCTGAGGGGAATACTCAGGATGGCCTAACGGGTTCTGTCTCCCTCTCGCAACTCGTGAGCTCACTTGTGTGAGAGGGAGTGAGTACCTATGGTGTGCCCTAGTTGTGTACCCTCTCCGAGCTTTTTTCTCGGCGGAGAGGGGTGCTCCTAAGCGCTACTCCGGGTTTGACTAGGGGTGACCCCAAGGCCAGAATCCCGGAGCCCAGCTTGCTTCGGCTGACCCGTGAAGCGGGAAAGGCCACGGTGCAAGGTTAAACCAAAACAACAACAGTGGCCGTTGTCACCGTAGGGTGTCACACTGCGACCGCAGCAAATGGCGGATTTGATCGTTCAGACGGGTTTGGCTGACGCTACCCCACGCCTGAACGACGTCGCTTAACAGCACAAAGTGTGTTGTTACGCGACTGTTACTATGTTGTGTCGGATAGTAAAGTGGTGAAATGCGCACCGAAAAGTGCGGTCGAAGCAAGACCACCAGCCCGATATGATGTTGTTCGTCCGAAACAAGGGACTGGGTAGGTGGTAATGCCAGACGTCTTAGAGCGCCTCTGCGCGACGGCACGGCGAGCTCGTAGCTCGCGTTGCTCGGCGTTCGGCGGCTGCTCAGCTTCTGCACACAAAACAAAAACTTCGTCAGGACTGCGTATTCCAAGGCACTGGTCTGCAACTATCGTCGGAACGATGACCCGAGTGAGACGGCAATAGTGCGGGGACTATTGCGGTCTCACTGGGAGATACTGGCGGAGCTGTAGACAGGTGTGCTCGGCGTGGCGGCACAGGTCGGAATGTCCGGGGGATTGAAAAAAAAATATAGAAAATTATAGCATTTACGTTTAGAATGAATAAGTTCTAAGTGCATACATTCGTTATTAGCTAATGGCCCTGTTTTGCGCCAATAAGTTGCAGCAAACCCTTTTTCTGTTTCACTTACACTCACTTACTGTACCCGTAACTCACAGCCGCAGGAAGGTATACTCACAGGTACCCTTATTATATATGTTATAAATAAAATTAATAGATTCAGGCGTTTCATTGCAGAAATCCATGTAATATAATGTAGATGCATAGAACATAATGTAATAGACATAAATAAGTAAAAAATACAAATATTTAAAAAAATATTTTAGGTATACATTAATTTATTATTTTTCACTAAATAAGTATGTACCCCGTGGAGTGCCCGGCTAGAATGCCATTGCTACCCGTGGTTGTCGTAAGAGGCGACTAAAGATATATAAGAGACCGGAAGGTGGGCAGCAGCGTCTTGTGAGGAATTGATACCTTAAACTGCAATCTCCAAGCGGCCTGCCAAGTTTGGGGATTACGGAAAACTCCCCTTAATGGTTGAGGCTCTGATCAGCAGTGGAAAATCTGGCTGATAGAGATTCTAGATATATTTTTATATGTTTTTCAGTGTTTTTCTAAACATGATAATTTAATGTTTTCTTAAAATATTTAAAAAATATTGTTATGACCTTAAATATGTATACTAATTACATGCATAACATTACCAAAGACCAAAGCAAGCCGACTAATTAAACATAGCAATTGCTTCCCAGTTTACTCTTAATTAGCTACAATATAATTAAGCCTTTCAATAGCAGTAAGTAAAACGGATAACGGCCTTTGACCCCAAATTTACGACACAAAGATGCAGATCAATAACAGAACATCCTCTTAACATCGCGCGCTAATTGCCTAAGAAAAATTAATTCCCAGAAAGGGTTCCGTATTCAAAACGACGCCCCGAGGACCTTTATTAGGGTACTGTAGGAAAAGTGAGCCGTTACGCGCACTCAAATAATTGAAAATTGTAAACAAAAATATGCAAATGAGTTTTTGCCCCGTGAAAATTAACTTTTTCATCATGAATTATGTCCTTGACTGTGTCTTCGGCGATGTCTTCGGGGAGTTTTTTTGAGATTTTACAGCTTTTAGTTAAGGGTTATTAAGGTAGGGTGGAAAATCCCGTCGTTTTGAAAGGGTTAAATGTTTTACAGTTTGGAACTTTGGGTCGAGTCTGATGTTAAATTTTTGTCAGTTTTTACTCTTCAGTGACTTTATTTCTTCATATTTTGCTTTTGTTGTATTTTTTGGGTTTTTCTGTTAAAGCAATACTTTTTAATAATAATATTTTCTTAATCAATAATAAGAATAAGAATAATAGCGAAGAGCCTCGACCTCAAGAGGCTCTCGCTAGAATGTTGGATTAAGGGTCAGATGCAGAAGGCTACTTGACACTACACGCATTGTCCGGCGGTTCCTCTCTCTGCAACCCTAACCACCGATTGCTTGGGCCCTGCCCCGCTGCTGGCGGCATCCTAGTTTTAAGTTTTTTATAATATATTTTTTTATTCATGAATGTTGTAAAAAAATTAAAATTATGTTATAAAATAAATGACGATAAAAAGAATAATATGTAATGGATAGACTCAGGCGTTACTTTGCGGAAATCCATATTTAATATTTTTAGGATACTTTTAAAAGTATTTGTTATTATTAAGAATAATATGTTTTAATAATAATAATAAGAATTGCATGCAGTATATGACAGATTGGATTCTAATACATGGGATTAAAATATGTGTCGCAAAACGTGGTTGTTTCTACAACTATACCTCCCTTGGCGCGAAATACACATGAAGTTACGAGGTGAGGAGCTTATACTACTTTGATAAAGAAAGTTTTTAAAATTAACTGACCGATATATTATTTTAAACTTTTATATTCCTTATTCAGATAATAATAAATGCCCGTGGGGAGCCGGGCTTGAATGTCACCTCCCCATTACTACCTGTAGGTATAGTAAGAGGCAAATAACGTTAAAATACCGCAAGGGCAGCAGCGCCTTTTGGGAAACTAAACTGCGATCCCCAAGACGCCTGCCATGCGTGGGGATTAGGGCAAAACCCTCCTTAATGGCTGTGTTCAGCAGTGGACAATCCGGCTGATACAGATACAGATATTCCTTATTTAAAAATGAAATCATTCATATATAGAGTATATTTTTTGAAGGGTTGCAGTTTTTTAATGTGAGAAGAAAATCTGAACATGCGCTGTGACTTAATTGCTCAGTCGGGAAGGAAATACATTTAGACAGACTTGGGTGCGCATGTGTTTGTAGATTAATGTCCTACAGAGATTCGTTAAGGGTTTGGTCGAAGCTGATTATACATGGCCGAAAAAGTTTGAAAGACGAACCTCGTTACGAACGATCGATGTTTACAGTTACCTCAGATAACGTCAAAATAGTGAAGCAACTGACTCTGGCTGATCAGAGACTCGAGCAGTGGGAGTTAGCTGGATATGTTGGTGATTTATAAGTATCTGGATATCCTAGGTAAGGTAAGGGAAATTTAAATATGAAAAGACGCGTTATTTTGAATTGTTATTAATAACATTAATAACAATTCAAAATAAATAAAATAAACAATAGAGAACATCAATAAATTATTACGTCATATCATAATATCAAATGCTATACTAAAAAGGTTAGCGCCCATACGGCCATTCTGATCCAGCGCGTTCCCTGCGCTGTAATTGCAAAACTCACTAATAGGCATCACTACAAGAGATCTAGCCAACGGCATCCCCCGCCTAGGATCTAGTCGTTACGTGACATCACCCGCCTTGGATCTAGCTAATGGCATCACCCGCCTTGGATCTAGTCGTTACACGACATCACCCGCCTAGGATCTAGCCAATAGCATCACCCGCCTTGGATCTAGTCATTACACGACATCACCCGCCTTGGATCTAGCCAACAAGACCAGGAATAAGGACACGCATGGTGGCCAGCCAGCGTTTAAGGAAGGACAGTTGGATAGGTTTAAATAAATTTACACATCAATGTCAGAATCATTGTCGTTTGTCACCTCACCCGCCCATACGGTGTCGTCATCACTTTCTCCCATCATAAATGGATCGTTTTGAGCCATAGGAGAACATCCTCGCAAGTTAACATGTTTGAATTTATAACGACGGTTTAGTAAAATTTCTAATATTTCCATTGGACCTTCAAATTGAAACATGAGAACAAAATCACCCACTTTAAATGGTTGAACTTTAGCCTTTATCAAACATTCTTTTGTCCTAAAAAGATCGCTCGTCCATCCTTTATTTGCACCGAGATCTTATTGTATCAATATCTTCAACAACTTCATCTTGATCGATCTGTAGGAGCTAAATAGCTGGAGCAGAGCATTTTATACAAAGTAAATGTTCAAGTGAGCTTTTACCCAAACTTTTGGACACAGTTACAGAATTTATAGTAAGCTGTAAATCTGGAATGGCAGAATGCCATGGCTTATTAAGCTCCGCAAAGGCATACTTGTATAATCCTTAACTATTTTCGTTATACTTTCCACTTTTGTGACGGAACAAGCTCGAGTCCCACCTTATGTTAAGTGGACTAACCTCTGCCTATAACAGATGCATTTCATCACAAGTCATGAATTGCACTGCGCCCGTCACCTTGAGACAAAGTAGTTAAGTTCTCATATGCCTGTAGATTCACCGGCTCTCAAGGACTGCTGCCGGAAAACGGATCTGCTGCGCGGCAGTCCATAGCTAATGCCACTAAGCCATCATTGCTTCAAAACTTCCACTTGACCATTTATTTATCCGATATAGCATAAACCAAATAAACATTTTTAGCAAAAGCATCTATGTAAACGAAAGCGTATTCTGATTGATCTCATTTACCTTTCATTTAACATTACCGGTCCAGTAGGGTGCCGGGCAAAATGTCACCATAGCTACCTGTGGGTGTCGTACGGGGCGATTTGGATGACGGAACCTTAGGAGGCGATGCGAACACGGTTTTGGATGACTTGCGAGTACTTATAGACGATTTTCGTGTTATTGGCCTTGAACTAAATTTTTCTAAATGTGAACTTTTTGTTTGTGATACTTGTCCGGATAAAGTTTCGATTATTGAAAAATTCAACTTACTTGCGCCTAATATAAAATTAGTAGAAAAAAGTTCGCTTCGTCTTTTGGGTTCACCGATTCTTAACGAATCTTTATCACCATTTGTCGAAGAACAAATTCAAAAGTTTAGAAATGTTTCTAGCAGATTATCCAAAATTAACGCCCATATGGCTTTTACAATTATAAGATTTTGACTTTTCGTTCCTAAATTTACATACTATTTAAGATGTTGTCAGCTGTGGCAACACAGTGAGCTTTTGTTAAGCTTAGACAACTTAGTAAAAGATACGTTAGTGTCGGTTTTGAATGTTGAGATGGATGATAGGGCTTGGGTGCAAGCTTCCCTCCCTGTGAGGTTGGGGGGCATAGGGATACGCAAAATTTCTAGTGTGGCATTACCAGCTTTTTTGTCTTCTGTACACAGTACACACAAATTAGTAGAAAAAATTCTTGCACGATCTTTAGGCTCTTTCGATGTAGCATATCTGGCTGAGGCCAAAAACACATGGAGACTGGCTTGTCCAAATACTGAATTCCCAAAAATGTTGTCATCTCAGAAACAGTGGGATCGGCCCCTATGCGAGCTAACACGGAAAGATCTTTTAAATACGTGTTCTAGCATCGCAGATCGTGCTCGTATTCTCGCTGTTTCTGTGTAGGAATCCGGTCTTTGGTTACAGGCCATTCCTTCTTACAAAACTGGTAGCCTTATAGATCCATCCGCTTTTCGTCTAGCTATTAGCTTACGCTTGGGTGCAAGGTGTTGTGTTGCACATCACTGCCAGTGTGGTACTGCAGTTGATCAACTCGGTCACCATGGCCTCTCCTGCTCTCGAAGTGCTGGTCGAATTTCCCGCCACGCCAGCCTTAACGATATCATTCGCCGGGCTTTTACCAGCGCCAATGTTCCAGCTATTCTCGAACCGAATGGTCTGATGCGTGACGATGGTAAAAGACCTGACGGCATGACTCTGGTTCCGTGGAAGTTAGGACGGCCCTTAGTGTGGGACGCTACGTGCGTGGACACTTTAGCGCCGTCACATCTTTCTGAAACCAACGTGAGGGCTGGCGCTGCGGCTACTTCGGCGGAGCAACTCAAGCGGCGCAAATATACTAACCTTGGTATGGGTTACATATTTGAGCCGTTTGGTGTGGAGACGTTGGGTCCGTGGGGACCGGGAGCTCATCGTATTTTCCAAAACCTATCTGAGCGCTTGGTCGATGCGACGCGTGATCAAAATGCTGGCACATATTTGGCTCAACGAATAAGCATTGCAATTCAACGGGGCAATGCTGCCAGCATGCTGGGCACGCTGCCAACTGGGAGTGGGCTGGAGCATTTGGACTGCCTATGAGTCTGCTATGACTTATAGGTGTCTAAATGCTTTTATTGTAGTAGCTGTAGTGTTGTATATAGTTCATAGTATTTTGTTTAATAAAGGCATACCGCCGGTAAAAAAAAAAATTTTGAGTCAAAATCTATTAACATGTTGTAGCACTTTAAGCTCGTAGTTCGTAATTATGTACAATGAATAAGCACAAATTCTGGGCATTGACGTAGACTTGAGCTACGAATATTCGTAGAGCTCTTTCATTAAGGTATTTTGAACTAATTTGTATTTAATTAACTTTCAAGTACATAAAATGAGTAATATAGCTTAGTTTTCTTTATTATTGACAATCATTTACAAACTTCGCTATATGTGACGTTACAGACGAAGGTGGTACACGCTCAAAATGCTCACGGGACAAAAATAATGATAAATATACGTGATTTAAACCATTTAAAGTTATTTAATGATTACCTAACGGTGTGTACCGGCAGCTGTTCTTGAGAGCCAATAATTCTACGATAGCCTATTAGATAAAGCCTAAAGATTCTTTTTTATTTTCTTGTAGAACTTAAGAGTATGAAAATTGTGCGTTAAACGGATTATATTTAAAATTGTCTCTTCGGCCTAAACATGCCTTCAAAAACTGAGAAAAATAGTTCTAATACCCTAACTGGATTTCACTGAATTTCCAAATAAGACTATTATTATACATTAGATACATTATATTGTATTTATCTGCACATAAAATGCAGTTATTGATTTCTCCATCTCAAAATAAAAATAAATCATAATAAAACATAAGCCGGCAACCAGCACAAAAGTCCGTCCCACTAAATGTTCCGGCACATCCTTTCAATAAAATAATCAACAATGGCGATAAAGCGCCGATAGTGCACCCACAACATTGCAGGGAAGCGTTTACGGACTATCATCAACTTCTTACCCTTATTCATTGTATTTGTAAGATCAATACATGTTTTTTCTCACGATACCAGATCATTTTTTTTATGCCTGATAGTGGTCAAAGGTTAACCACTATCTCACCTGATGGTAAGTGATGATGTACCATCAGGAACCGAACCGAAGATGTTGTTCGAGCTAACCTAAAATTATCATTAGTAGAATCTGCCTTTTATAGCCGGTGGCTTTTCTGACTCAAACTTTCCATATGAAAATGCTTTTGTTTGGTAGTAGCCATTACCTTCCGTAGACGGACTTACCTTTAGCAATTTTTTAGAAACGAAGTTAGTTTTATAATTTGAAAGTGGTAACGACACAAAAACATATTGATAAATATTAAGAATTCGTGATAAGTAATATCCATAACGAGGCGGGTGACAACCACCGTGTTTGGGCCAGATCTCGTTACAAAAAGATCATTTCAGTTTGACCAACTTATGTATGCTGCTCTACCATTGAGGCCATTGACGGTGAAGAATAACCAAACTCAAATTCGTCTTTCTTTTAATATTCGTAGTTCTTTTTCCTGCTATTTCCCAATATAGTACAGTAATATACTCGATGAATATAATAAAATTAATTTATCATAAAAACAATATCTGTTATAAAAAAAAATATCATAATTGAAGCAAATTAAATTACTAAATAAAATTAAATAAAAATATTGTCAATCAAATAACACACCCCTAACTGTACCTGGTGCAAAGGTAGGCAGCATTGTTAGGATAGATGACCATGGCTAACATTTATCCCAGGCATGAGCTGGAGGGGCAGACACCTATTTTATTCTTCATAAAACATTTAAATTTTGTTTTTTTCGGTCAATCTCACTAATCAATTCATTTTTTTAAGGAGGACATAGATTATAACTACCGCTTTCGGACGTTCAGCTCCACCGGATTTTGGGCGAGGGTAGGCCGTCTATAGTCCGGGAGACCGAGACGGGTGTAGAAGGCGCCGTCTACCTCCGTATCTTGCTGTCGCTAAAACGCACCGCTATTGAATGAAGAGTTGACAGCAAGCTCAAGGGCACCACTGTGGTTCGGAAGTCGGCTTACTAATATCACTAATTGCTCCGGTGCAACTGCAGTGTAATCAATCCTCTATTAATAAAACCTTATTTATAGATTTACCGTATACGGAACGGCCTTAAACGTAACGATGCTTCTCACCAGCGCGAGTGCTAACATCTTAATCGGTGCATTCATTTCCATGTTCATTGATTCATCCGCATCGTAAATGTTTTGAGATGATTATTGGTACGCTGCGATCGTATGTCGCAGAGTGCTATATGAGGTATTTATGCAAAGCGAAAAGATTATTGGCTCTATATAACTAGCGTGTGCCCACAGAATCGCCTGCGAGCAAACTTTACTTCTACTTATCAAATCTTTCTTTATTACTATTGAAGGTACACATATTTTTAGTTTATAATATTTTGGTAAGATGAAATAATATAATCTTTTAACCACAATCTCACTTGATGATAAGTGATTGAAAGTGTCAACAAGCTTAAGAAGAATTACTGGCTTCCAGAATAGCTGCCAGACCGCACCATTAGATGCTTGGCGAGAGTTCTTCTACAAAAGGGGCCTGGTTAGCTACTTTAGTAAAACTAGCCAGGCGAGCATTTGCAAAATACCCTTCCAAGATACGGTTAAACTCGAGCCTGCGGCGGGATTCAAAGTGTGGACTCGCTGCAAGCCAGTCCATAGCTATGCAACTGGGTTACTACTGTTTCAAATAATTAAAAATATATAGGTAACTGTAAGTAATTAAGTATTGTCATAATATTGCTTCCAAACATGATCTAGCATTTTGTTTATATTATATTCGTCTAAAATAAGTATATCTAGTTAAAGATATTAAGGATTAATCATAGATCGCCTAGCCTAGATTGTCGAATACCGGCCTAATCATATAGCTATTTAGATGATTCGGATTGGAACTGTAGTTTCACATCAAGTAGGTGCCCGTGAAGTCACGGTCAGATACTGTCTATACGATTATTAGAATATTATATTACCCCCAAACACCATGGTACACACCCACAACGATCTAGTAAGTAAGCTATGATTATCACCATTCGAGTATGGAAGCGCCTAATCCTTTGATGCAATTCCAAGTCAATTTGATCGAAGCCACAAACGGCTGATGTACAAATCATAAATAACAAGGCAAGTAATATAAATAACAAATAAATTATAAGTTAAGACAGTACCAACCAAATACCTGCACCTTATCAACATTTCCTTATAGTCGGCATTTAGGACCAAGCGGGCCGGGCGTCAAGGTACTGCTTGCATATTGAATCTTTAGCTACAGCCCACACGCTGATTGAGACATTACTGGGAAAGGTTATAATGCCTAATTGTTATAATTAGCGTTATTATACGCATCGACATGTATCGTTATCGATGTGAAACAATGTGAGGGCGAACGCGTCTTGAGAATTTAAATATTATATTAAGAGTTGAATTAAAAGTGAACTTCGTTTTGAGCTTCACCACACAATGGTGCAGCATTTTGCGACCACAAGCCTGGTTAGTTAATTACCTTTTTTATTGCAAAGAACAAAATACAATTACATAACATGATGTAAAATAACCTCAAATTTTGTTGACATTCTTGCAATGCTACCTTTCCTTCGTTATGCGTGTGTTAGTTTATATAAATAAAAGTCAAAGTCAAAGTCAAAACCATTTATTCAATTTAGGCGTCTGCGACGCTCTAATGAAATTTTAATATTGAAATATTCTAATTTTACTGCCGCGTTCAGCAAAAAAAATTGAATAGAGCCACTGCGAGAAGAACGGGTAAGAAACTCGGAGCCATTCTTTTAAACATCTTTTAACAATGTGTTACTTACTTTCTAAATACATTTTATTTACACTTTTACTGGTTCATCAACTATTAATTAACATTATTATAATTATAATTCAATATAATTTATAACAACTGCCAAAACCCTTATAACAAACCATTTTAAGAACCATTACATATAAACAAGGTTAGTCCAGTACTGCCGTCACTAGAAGAAAAGGCTTAATTTCCTCACAGTTGATTCCGAGATAATTGAAGTTTTGTCTAAAATGAATGCCCGCGCGTTGTTGGATAATGTATTGTAATAAATTGTTATTTAATATTTCTTTAAAAAAATGTATTTCATGATGTATATGGTTTTATATTTATACCTAGTAGCATTTGTTTTTTATTTCAGTTTTGCCCTTTCATTTATGTAAAAAAATCTGGATAAATTACGTAAAGTTAAGATGAAAGGACGTAATTTGAAAAAAACTGCAATTACGACTTTTCATACTAGAATCCCAAGTTAATGTTATAATTTTTACCTAGTTTATAAAGACGCAGAAGATGTTAGGCAGTCTAGAATGCGACACGGTCAGTACTGTTTGTCACGGTACGTGTGCGGATGATGATGATGCGATCACAGACGACGAAATAGGCCCACCGTCTTCCGCCGGGCACGCTAGGAGCTCGTCACCTAGCACCAGCAGCGCTGGGCTCGCTCCGACCCCACCCAGCTCCCCGCTACCGCCGGCGCCGATATCGCGCCGAGCCGCGCGGGCCGCGCGCCGCAGTGCCCGTCGGGAGCTCGCAGACGCAGCTGTGCACTCGCCCTGATGATGAGTATCTGATATACTCGAAACCCGGGTCGACGTATTCGATCCCCAACGTGAGTGTTTTTGCCGGTTTTATTTATAATATTTAAATAGTTTATAAAGCTTTAATTGTAGAATTATGACTTTTCTTGGTAGAAAACTGTTACACGACTTATGTTTTAAGGTTTTTTTAAATAAAAATATACAATTATTAATTGAAAGTTTTAGTTATTATTAATCAGTATTTTATGTATTCAATCACTAAAACATCAGTTTGTAATAATAAAATGAATAACGTTATTACATCTACCATAAGTCCATATTAATAAAATTACTACCCTTGCTACTTTAGTATTAGTTTGTAATAATAAATATCAGTCTGTATTTATAAAAGTACTACCGTTATAATTAATTAAACATGAGTGTTTATTAAAAAAGTAAATATATATTTATTAATTATCATCATTTTCTCTTCGTTTGATCTTTAAAATGTACCTACTTATAAAATGATATTCTAAGTACTTACATTAAACATAGTAATAAGGTATCACATATTGCATATAGGATATAATTTATGTATTAAAAAAACATAAATAATAAAATTACAACAAACAAAACCTGACATAGTTACTATTATAAAAATATTACAAAATTATCTCCAACATACATGTCCCACATGTCAAACAAAGTATAACAAATTTCAGTTTAATCAGAAAATTCGTATTTATACTACGTAATGATAATAGGAACATCTATCCGAAACTCACGATTAAAATATATATAAAAAACGAAACAAAATACATTCGGGGCCCGTTTCAGGATGTCATAATAAAGTTTCGGGTTGCTATGCAACACATAAAATAACTGAATGATAAAAATGACAGTTAACATGCAGCGCGTTTCAAGCTTTAACCGATGGATAGGCTAAATCGATGACTGTGAAACGCAAAGATAGTGTTTTTTTTAATAAATATGTTCTGGGTAGTAAAATCGGAACTTACTCGAACATTCTGAAACAAGCCCTCAATGTAACAAAACATTTCCCTCACAAACAATTAAAATTCTATACGTCATTCAACAGGTTAGGTTAGGTTCAAATTTTTACCTGTGTTGTAAACTGTATTTTTTACCTTATGAATGACGGTTTTTTATTTCAAACATTCCAGTCGTATGTAATGTTGGCTGTTGAAGTTGAGGGCGACACTGCTGTACATTGGATGTGTCATCTGCTATTTTAAGAAAGATTGCTACAACAGTATATTTTATTTGTTCAAGCGACGGCTTCTGCGATATCATTAAAATCATAAATCTTTTTCTTTTTATTTAAGTCTTGCTTTACTTGTTGGTGGAATTTATCAGCTGACATGAAAGTATGGCCAGTTTCAAAGTACTTTAATACAATGGTATTGGTCGACATTTCATTCGAGTTTGCGAAGTAAATCAGAAACGAAAACAATGTCCAGTTTTTATTCTGCGCCGAACAGTTATCGAGTCACGGAGTAATCTTCTTTGGTCACTGTAGTGCTTCAGGAAGCTCTAAATGAGCCTTTTCTTTCGTCTTTTTTTCCACCAAAAATAGTTTCTTACCATATAGTAGCAAAAATCATTACATTTGATGTAGTTTTGTTATAGCCTAGCGATACAAAACTCTCATTTAATAGCACTAGACGAAGGCAACAGAACCATATTAAATCCTAGGTAAGATAACTTTCTGTTAGTCAACGGAAAAAGCCTTCTTTGGTTGATAGCAAAGACTTTCGATCTTATTCTTACGGTTGCCTTGCTAAAATGTATTTTTCATGATGTTTTCATAGTTCACATAAATGTCACAATTTCTATGGTACAGGGATTGTCCATTTATGTAAAATCCAAATTGCTCACATATTTCACATTCCTCATATACTAACAGCAAAAAAATGTTCATACTCTTTACTTAGAAATGTTAATACTCAGAAGCGTACCTGTAAAGCTGATAAGAAATGCTGTTTTCAGTTGGATGTGTCTCAACGAAGGCATCATACATATATTTAATTGTTATGTCTGAAGATTTCCAGTTTGGTGCATGCTCAATTCATAATGCGATATTGTTGGCTTAAAGGACTCAACGTGGCTCTTAATTAGGTAATGGTAAATTTTATGTTTTTTTGTTATGACGTTGATGAGAGCATTCCTGATAATCATGTCGTTATTTTTGGAGTAGCTAAGAGTAGGGATAAAAAAGCTTTGCAGACAAACTTTTTTCTCCTTTATCATTTCGTCAAGAAATAAGAAACTGACTTGGTTCTTTTTTTGGTACTGTTTTGCAACAGTCTCTCTTATCATGTCATACACATGGACAGAACAGAAAAGTGTGTCTTTTGAACAGATGTTATGACGTGAGGTCAGATAATAATCTCCTCTTTAACCAATAGGGTGAAGAAGTAATAAAGTCTGAATCGGATATACCTTCTGAATTTTTCAATGATAGTAATTCAGAAGGTATCTCCGATTCAGACTTCATTTTTCAATGATAGTAATTCAGAAGGTATCTCCGATTCAAACTTCATTTTTCAATGATAGTAATTCAGAAGGTATCTCCGATTCAGACTTCATTTTTCAATGATAGTAATTCAGAAGGTATCTCCGATTCAGACTTCATTTTTCAATGATAGTAATTCAGAAGGTATCTCCGATTCAGACTTCATTTTTCAATGATAGTAATTCAGAAGGTATCTCCGATTCAGACTTTATTACCTCTTCACCCTATTGGGTAAAGAGGAGATTATTATCTGACCTCACGTCGTAACATCTGTTCAAAAGACACACTTTTCATAAAGCTATCCGTGGTTTGAGTCTTTATCCAATATTGAAAAAGTCCACCCGCAAGCCCCACACTTCAATTTTTTACTCAATGCACTAGCATGAAAAGTCCTAATTGATAAATTACGCCTTTGATTTTATGCGATACCAAAGTCGAATTTATGTCGTGCTAGTCAGAAAAGGCTTAGTTTGAAATTAGGCCCTTTCAGTCTGGTAAAATGCAATTGCTAATATGAAAGGACGTAATTTCGAAATTAAGTCTTTTAACACTAGAAAACTCCGAAATTTTGTGAAGTTACGCCCATAATGCTTATGATATCTTTGGATTCAGACGAGTTACAGCTTTATGAGTAAGACTATACGATAGCATTTTCTGCGCTGATTCCGAATATGTATATAAGTCATTTTCGACAAAAGTGGAAGTTAAGCCCTTTTTTCTAGTGACGGCAGAGTAATATCATAAAAGAGAATAATAAATTACTTAACTTTCACACAATCTTGATCGGGCAGCACTTCGTCGTTAAAGACTACTTTGAAAATATATTTCGACACCACTGTGAGATCTGAGTTGTTCACTCTGAGCTTGCTTAAAGACGACTTGCCGGGCAGAGCCCCTTTCAAATAACAACTTCGGCAGTCAATATCAATACTTTTATATAATTACAATTTTGGTTTACTATTAAATTATTTGATTACAATGTGCTTATAAATAACTATTTTAATTATAGGTATTATTACATTAATCTTATTATTGATTGTATACAATTATATGTATTGAACAAATATAATATATTTAATATGACTAACGTCAAATCAAGTAGTCTTATTTTAAACCTTAAATAAATGTACAATGGTTCAACATGATACAAATACTTATTAATAGTTCCTTGCAAGTCCTATTTTATTCAACATCTTAAAATTAAAACAAAGGACATTAACTAAAACGTAAATGTAACGACACAATATTTACTTATGCTATCACGGCCATACTGACAAGTACTTCGCTCTCGAAGTACCACAACTTCATATTCAAAAGTGATTGATATCAAGTTAAACTTTTTTTTTGTTGTTGTTTGAAAGTGTTTTATTTTACTAGGTTATATATATTATACTTTTATCAATTGCCTAGACATACTTGACTCCCTCCACCCGCTGCTAGTGGGATAAACCAGTACCAAGCAATTAATCGACCAGCGGAAAGTATTTTATTTCATTTTATACTTTTATCAATTGCCTAGACATACTTGACTCCCTCCACCCGCTGCTAGTGGGATAAGCCAGTACCAAGCAATTAATCGACCAGCGGAAAGTATTTTTTTTTTATTAAGTAATAAATTTTTTTTCTTTTATCAATCACTTTTAAACAAAAAGCTTCTTCAAATCATAAATATCAAATAATACAACAAATATAATATATTTAATATGACTAACGTCAAATCAAGTACTCTTATTTTAAACCTTAAATAAATGTATATGGGCGCTAACCTTTTTAGTATAGCATTTGATGTTATGATATGACGTAATAATTTATTGATGTTCTCTATTGTTTATTTTATTTATTTTGAAATGTGTTACGCAAGGCTAGAGTATGGAAAGAGCCGCGTAAGCGATGGCCTAGATAGACATCGCACCACGCCAGGCGCACCGTCAGCGGAACGTGTCAGCGATTGACGTCAATCCGAGCCTTCGAGGAAGCACGATTGCAACACGCCGCATTCTTGGTCTTGCATCGATCATTTATCGTACTTTTAGTTTAACTTAGAATTATTTTATATTGTAATTTTTACAATTAAATTTTATTGAAATAAAATCATTTTTTTTGCATCCTACCGACTGCGCCAATTACGTGGGCAGCGATCGGAGGATGCAAAAAAAATGATTTTATTTCAATAAAATTTGAATTCTGAAATCGGAACCTCCAAGATAGGATTTTCTTGATTGGTATGAACAGATGACGATTCTAGAACCGCCACTGTTCATACCAATCAAGAAAATCCTATCTTGGAGGTTCCGATTTCAGACGATCCCCTCAATAGATTTACTAAGCAACTTATCTTTAACGTTGTTGGCGACATCAAAGGTAGACCAGTTGTTACAAAGCCATTTGAAACTAATACGCGAATATCTGTTCAAATATCGGAAAATAGCTTAGAGGAAGATGTCATTAATGCCATTAAGGAATACGTTTACCCCAAAATTAAAACAGGGTTACTAATCAATCCACCTTTAGCTATGTACAATATCATTCCCATCATTCAGAGGACCTTCAAAAACTCATCTATGAACTTAACACTTACTAAAAAGGAAGTAGAAAATGTCAGAGAATATCTTAGACAGCAGGAAATAATTAACAAATATTACGACGGGAAGACTAATCATAGGGGTATTAATGAATGCTACCTGGCTTTGTCCCATAAATACTATTGGCCGAAAATGAGAGCGAACATCGCTAAATTTATAAATGAATGTACGGTATGCGGACAAGCTAAGTACGATCGTAACCCAATAAAACAGCAATTTAAGATAGTGCCACCTGCTACTAAGCCATTCGAATTAATCCATTTGGACTTACTAACTATTCAAAGCGAAAAGTTCATGACAATAGTAGATGCATTTTCTAAGTACGCTCAAGCCTATCACTTGAGAGATGGCACGGCAGTTAGCGTAGTCCAAGCATTACTAAATTTAAGCACTCATCATTCCATACCCATCACTATAGTTACTGACAACGGCACCGAATTTACTAATCAACTAATAGCGGAATTTGTAAGAGTCCATAAAATTATACATCACAGGGTAGCCCCTCATGCACCGAATGAAAACGGGATAGTTGAAAGGTTCCACTCAACCATACTTGAACACCTCCGCATACTGAAGCTCAGTCACAAATCTGAATCAGTCATTAACTTGATGCCTTACGCTCTGCTAGGTTACAACAGCAGCATCCACAGCCTTACTAAATGCAAACCCATTGACCTAGTAACCGGACACTTTGATCCCCGCGATCCGTTTGACATTGATATCTCAGCTCAACTGTTACAACAGTACACGATAAATCATAAAGAGAAGATGACTTTAGCTTATAATGCCATTCATGAACTTTTTAACGCCTCTCGTAAAGACCTTACAAACAATCTAAATAAGAACCGGGAACCCGAGGTTGAGTACTCTCCTGAGCAACAGATTTTCGTTAAAAATCCGTTGGCTTCGCGTCAGAAACTAGCTCCCCGGTATACGCATGATGTTGTAATGGCTGATCTCCCTATTCATATATACACTAAGAAAAAGAGAGGTCCCATTGCCAAAAATAGGCTTAAGAGAGTCCCTAAGTCAGCCACATTGTTGCAGAATGTTCCTGATGCTCCATCTTCTCCTGCAACCAGCTCTCATGCAAGAGATAAGACTTGAGAGTCTAGACGACGGACCTGGAATCTTACCATTTAAATTAGGACCAGCAAAAATCGTCTCCCATTACCATTCTTTCTTACAGCACATTAATCTTGTAGATATAAGAGACCGAATCACCTCAGTTAGCTTGCAGTTAGAGAGTATTAGCCCTAACCTTCATAATAAAACTAATTCATTATTTGAACCTCACATAAACTACCTCAGAAATAAGCTTGACAGTGTATTAGAGCAGTTAGAGACATTTGAAAGTCATCGTGTTAAAAGAGGACTCGTAGATGGTCTTGGCTCTGTGATAAAAAGCATAACGGGTAACCTTGACTATACCGATGCATTACATTATAATCAAGCGTTGAACTCACTTTATAGTAACGAAGATAAATTGCTTACTGAATTAAACAGTCATGTTAGTCTATCTAAGGATTGGATGAGTCAATACTCAAAGGTAATAGACAACATCGTCGAAAATCAGAATAAAATATTAATACTTGTTAATAAAATTAATGAGAGTGAAGCTACAAGAGATAACGATTTAATAAAATACGCACACCTATTCCAAATACTCATGATATTGAGTGATAATGTGGATTTCATCTCACAGGAATTAGTTAAAATCCAAAATGTTTTAGCATTCATAAGAGCATCCACTACGCATCATTCGGTATTGAACCTGTACGCGATACGCGCTATGATTAATAAGTTAAGCACACTATATGGTAGAGACAGAGTAGTAGACTTAGATACTAGGGAATATTTTGATGTACTAAAACTAGGTTCTTATTATGTAGGTAATGAAATAGTGGTAGTCTATAAATTCCCTATAATCCTATCTTATGTATACGATTTATATAAATTATCTATTGTCCCGAACAAAAACCAGGAAATCCTTTCTCCTCCATATCCCTTCCTAGCCCTACACGAGAAAGATTTCAGGTACATAGTGGCAGAATGCCCGAAGACCAGTAAATGGTACCTCTGTGTGGAAGAACAGAGCTTTCAAAGCCGAACGTCCGAAGACTGCATACAACAGCTCATAACCACGCAGCAAAGAAGCGCCGCCTGCAGCCCTACCACAGTATCACTGACTAAACCCGCCTACGAAGAACTTGACGAGAGACATTACACTCTCAGTTTTCCTGCTCCAACAAAGGTCCACCTATCCTGCGGACAAGATCTATACAAAATATTACAAGGAAGCTATCTCGCTGTAATGCCACACCAATGCTATCTTGAAACATTGCATTTTACGATCTCTAACACAAACGATCGTTTAAGAGGACAGGCGATGAAAATAATGGACCTACCTAATGTCACCGCCGCCATTCACCCTACAGTCTCAACTTTGAAGCTGAACACTATTAATCTTAGTAATCTACACACAATCAATACTAAGATTTCTCAGCAACAGCCATTGAATTTAAACGAAGAGGTCGACTACAGCTTTTATCATACTACCATCCCGATGTACGTCATCATATTAAGTGCATGCGCACTAGCCAGTGCCCTGTACTATCGCAAATACCACCAGAAACCAACGAAGAATTCACCAGTAATCTCGGGAGAAGAGCAGCCGGAATTACAGGCAGTCTACGCCTTACCAGAACCGACTACCAGAAGGTTTGATCCCGACCAACCCCCAGCTCAATTTACGACCAAGGTCTTCAATACTCGCTGTTCTTCGGGGGGAGGTGTTACGCAAGGCTAGACTATGGAAAGAGCCGCGTAAGCGATGGCCTAGATAGACATCGCACCACGCCAGGCGCACCGTCAGCGGAACGTGTCAGCGATTGACGTCAATCCGAGCCTTCGAGGAAGCACGATTGCAACACGCTGCATTCTTGGTCTTGCATCGATCATTTATCGTACTTTTAGTTTAACTTAGAATTATTTTATATTGTAATTTTTATAATTAAATTTTATTGAAATAAAATCATTTTTTTTGCATCCTCCGATCGCTGCCCACGTAATTAATGTTATTAATGTTGTTAATTATTAATTAATTTTAGATTTTAATTTAATATTATGAATATGGCGCTGCGTCACATCCAGTTTGTTAATTTAATTATATTTTTAAATTTACATGCATGTAAATTCATTCAAGCCTTTTTTATGATTTATGAATTACTTAAATTGAATTTAAACTCAAATGTCAGATTATTAGTAGTCATTATGGAAGTGACGTGAACGCCATATCTTATTTTCAAAATACAGATATAACTATCAATTTTGTATTGTCTAAATAATTTAAATATTATTTAAGGATTTATAAGCAACTTGTTTGTAAATTAAAAAATGATAAGAACTATTTTATTATAGCAGATGATATATCACATCCGTTATGTAATAACAAATTATTTGTTTTATAGTGTTCAAGTCAATGTAAAGATGGATAAGGCTCACCCTATTCTCGACTGTTGATGTTGACTAGAATAGACCATTTATTTAAATAAATATATCTGATTTGAATATTCAAAGTTTTTATGGACGAAAATCCTCAACCTGGCGCCACGCCGCCGACAGCAGCGGTGGGATACGCTTCTCCAACAGCCAATCAACCTGGACCAAGTAATCTGGCGGAGCCTACGTTCACAATGGATCAAGTGATGAGCCTTGTGACCTCCATCACAAAACAAGCTGCGTCAAGTGCAGTACCGGCTGCGCTGTCTAATAGCCCAGCCCCATCAAGAGATCGTGGAAACTTTTATTTGCCCCCATTTGACTCTGATGTGCGATCACATGATGTTCGAGAGTGGTGTGCAAACATCGATGAAACTATTACGGCTTTCAATGTGAAATGAAAGGAAGAGCGAAGACTTGGGCCGACACCTGGTTCCTGCAGTCAACAACATGGGAGCAAGTAAAAGAAGACCTTATCCGGATCTTTTGTAAAGAGTTTCGCTACGCTGACTACGCAACTACGGGATGGACATTGTTCAAGCGAGTTCTTCCGGAATAGTCTGATTTTGAGGTAATATATCCTTTGATTTACTAGAATTTATCCCGAGCAAATTCGATCGGAGTTGTTGAAAAATACGCCTGACTCTTTACCCAAACTAGTTTCCGTTTTGAAGACCGGTAGGTCTAAACTCACTCTAACCGTTGACGTAAATTCGATAATAGTCATAAGCAAAATAGGAATGTGTTAAATAAAAAGTCGCATTTTTCTGGCCCAGCTAATAGGGACTCATCCAATAGAGTATGTTTTAAATGTCACAAGCCAGGTCATGGATTTCGTGACTGTGGTAAGTCTGTTGTTGAGTAATCCGTGCCTTCAAGCCTTAAGCAAATGCGCATATTAAGATGAGTGTAGTTATTGCCATAAAAAAGTACATGAAGAGAATACTTGTTATCGTAAACTAAATGATGAGAGGATTAAAGTGACAATAAATAGCAAATCCATTAATTTCTCTGGTAATACAAATCATTGAATGACAACTGTTAAAATTGGTAACACTAGCGACCCTTGTTTAGTTGATGTGGACGCGGTTTGCTATTTGATCAGGAAAAACTTTTCGGGTGCTATTGGCTAGTGCCTGGTAAGAGAAAATCCATTATGTACTGCAAAATTTTCACTAATAGGCGATTGCCCTGTAACTTCCTAGCAAACTGTCACAACTGTGTTTGAAATAGACTAAGTTTGTGTTGAACTAGAATTGTATGTAGCTGATTCAAATTCAAATTCAAATTCAAAATCATTTATTCAATTTAGGCGTCTACGACGCTCTTATGAAGGTCAATTACAAATTTTAATATTGAAATATTCTACATTGTACTGCCACGTTCAGCAAAAAAAAGGTTTATAGAGCCACTGCGAGAAGAACGGGCAAGAAACTCGGGGCCATTCTTTTAAACGTCTTTTTACAATGTGTTATAAACAATATAATACAATTATTACAATATTTGTTTAAATTACGTAGGAGACATGTGATGGCTTGGCAGAGGTGGAATTTTCCAAGCATTTTTGTCGTTTAAGTAATCACAAACTGTGTAGTAGGATTTCCTCATCAAAATATTTTTCACGTGCAATTTGAATTTTCCTTCTGTGAGCATTGTAATATGTTCGGGAATTTTATTATAAAACCGCACACAATTACCTAAAAAGGACCTTTTATTTGTCTTTGCTAATCTAAAACATGGTACCGTTAATTTATATTTGTTCCTAGTGTTGTAATGATGGTTGTCACTGTTTAATTTAAATTTACTCAAATTTTTCCGAACATACATAATATTTTCAAATATATACAGACTCGGTAAAGTTAATATATCAATTTCTTTAAAAAGATCCCTTAGAGATTCCCTAGGATCCATTTCATATATGGCTCGAATTGCACGCTTTTGTAAGATAAAGATTGTCTCTATCTCAGCAGCAGCTCCCCACAGCAATACACCATACGACATAATACTGTGGAAGTATGCGAAATAAACCAGCCGTGCAGTAGCTACATCTGTTAACTGTCTTATCTTACAAACTGCATATGCAGCAGAACTAAGTCTTCCGGCTAGATCATGTATATGTGGATCCCACTGTAAAGTTGAATCCATTTTGATTCCCAGAAAGACTGTCGCTTTGTCAATAGAGAGTTTATCTAGGCCAAGCTTAATGTTTGGTTCAACATAAGGAACATTTGGTAATGAAAACTTTAAACATTTGGTCTTTTTTGAATTTAACAGAAGTTATTAGCGGCGAACCATTCAGAGATCATAGATAACACATTATTTACATGAATGAGTTCACTATCTTTCCTATCTACTTTAAAAATCAGAGAGGTATCATCCGCGAATAAAACAATATCACAGAAATCTTTGACCATGCAAGGCAGATCATTAATATACGCTAGGAACAGAAAAGGTCCCAAAATTGATCCCTGCGGTACACCTATTTTTACGAAAGACCCGGAAGAAGTATTGCCATTTATTCCAACCATCTGTAGCCTGTCAGACAGATATGACTCTATTAGATTCAAAGCTTTTCCACGAACACCATAGTGTGAAAGCTTACGAATCAGAGTGCAGTGTTCTACACAGTCGAATGCCTTGGAAAGATCACAAAATACGCCAATAGCATCATGTGAACTCTCCCAGGCTTCAAGTATATGTGACATCAATTGAACACCTGCATCTGTTGTCGATCTGCTCTTAGTGAAACCAAACTGATTCTCATTCAATATATTATGCTCATTAAAATGAGATAAAAGTTGTTTGAGCATAATTTTTTCGAATACTTTACTCAGAACGGGTAAGATGGAAATAGGTCTATAATTGCAAGGGTCAGATGCAGCCCCCGACTTCAAAATTGGAGTGATTTTACTTAGTTTCATTAAGTCGGGGAAACTTCCTCTATCAACACAAAGATTGAATATTGTTACTAAGTATGGTGCAATAATGCAAATAATAGACTCTGCCACTTTAACTGACATACCCCACAAGTCTTCAGTACTCTTTATGTTTAAACTTTTGAATGTCTTTATAATTTCAAAGTTTGTCGTGTATCTGAAAGAGAAGTCCGGTGTTTTGCAGGGAAAATTATGTTTTAATAGGGCTTCTGCTACATTGGGACAAGAATCCAATGATTTAGTGGCTTCTAGGGGTAAGTTAGAAAAAAAAATTTCAAATATATTCGCCACTTGTATTGGATCAGAGATTTGATGTTTATTAATAGTTAAGACATATGTTGAATCTCTAGGTTTATTCTTACCAGTCTCAGTATTTATAGTCTTCCAAATGGTTTTTATTTTATTTTTAGACTTGCTAATTTTGTCTCTAATAAAAAGAGATTAAGCACACAAGCAAACAGACTTAAAAAATTTTGAATAGTTCCTAACATAATCATGAAACTGCTTGCAAGATGTTAAATTTTTCCTGCGATACAGATCAAACAAATAATCTCTACTTTTTCGGATACCTCTAGTTGCCCAATCACCAAACTTCAATTTTCCATTTATTTGTTTCTTTATTTTTGGACAAACTTTTTGAAACTCAATATTTACTAAAGAAAATAAGTTATTGTAGATGTCATTCGGGTCACAGTGAGAAAAACTTGTTATGCCAAGCTTAGCTTCTATGTTGGTACCGAGAATTTCTAGCCTACTGGTTGTTAACGGCCTATGTTCAACTTCATACCTCTCTGTTTCTCTATTTCCATCAAATTTTATCGCAAGGCCCTCATGATCAGACCTAATACCTTTCAATATTAACTTTTCTTTAATCTTACAGTTTGAGTATATATTGTCTATACAGGTAGATGAAGTGTCTGTTATCCTAGTGGGCTCACAGAACAGAAATTTCAAATTAAATGACTTAAATAATGAAATAAGATCAGTCTTATTTTTAGAATTCATTAAAATATCTATATTAAAATCACCACATACAAATATGGGTTTTCTGCATTTAGAGATTTTCCGCAGTATACTTTCCATAGTGGATAAAAATTCTGCAAAATTTTGAGCACGACCTTGATCTGTTGGTGGTCGATATACACACAACACAAGATGCCTGTCCACCTCCACACAAGCAACTTCACAGACACGTTCGACAGAACATCTGACTAAGTCACGGCGTTCTTTAAATTTTAAGTTATTATTTACAAAAATAATACACCCTCCTCCTTCTGCAGATGATCTGTTAAACGCACTGCCTACACTAAAATTCTTAACATTAAATAACATTGTATCTGCTCTTAGCCATGTTTCAGTAAAGCATAATATATCAAAAGGATATTTATCTAAGAGCATTTCAATTTCAAGTATTTTGCCAGGGAAGCGATTTATATTTTGGTAGTACAGTGCTATGTCAGAACACTTCCCTGTTGTCGGACTTAAAAGTTTAAATAGTCTGACTGAACATTTCTATTAGTACATGTACTAAAATCTGTAGCGTCAATAGAAGACTTGGTTATATTTCCTATAACCGACTCAATATTATAAGCTACCAAAGTAGCAATCAGATTTTTATATTTCTTAGGTAGGTACATCCTATCCCGAGTCAACATAAATTTAGTAATAAATTTATTACAGTCAAAGTCAGACTATTGTCAAGTGTGGGGATTAAGCCAAACCCTACCTTTTTTATGTGATGGAGTGGCAAACAAGCAGACGGCCCATCTGATGGTAAGCGGTTACCGTCGCCTTTGGACATTTGCAACACCAGGGGCGTTACCAATGCGTTGCCGACCCTGTAAGACTCTTTTAACACCTTGAATGGGGGAGGATGTGTTCACCGGTAGATAATCACATTAACAGCATCCCCTTACTAGGAAAAAGTCGTAATTACAGGCCACACTTCCCACCATAACTTACAAGTAACAAGTCCTACACTAAACAGGTTGTTTAAGGTCCTTCTGAAATAAGAATGGCGTCTATTTACCACTAATAAGAAAACTCAGCGTGGTCATTAAGCACGCAGTCCGCAGGCCCTTTGGGAATGAATCACATGTTTTATTCAGGTGGCGTTGGGGAACTGGCCCTTCGTTGATAAGGCTGTGAAGTTTGTACGACCAAATATGAGGCTAGCTTTCTGTTTGGCTTTCTTTTACAATACCAGGTCTATATTATACCGCAATGTTTAGCAAAAAAGAGTTATAGAGCCACTGCGAGAAGAATTAATATTGTTTTACAAAAATAAATTTTAACGTTTAAATCACTTAGGTGACGTTGATATACTTACTACATGAGCTGGATTGTCCATTGCTGAATACAACCTCCGTCGAGTAGGCGGGATTTGCCATAATCCCCACGCTTGGCAAGCACCTTGGAGATCGCAGTTTAAGATTTTTTTTTAATTTTTTATTCTTGATAGGATAGCCTTTGACCACAATCTCACCTGATGGTAAGTGATGTGGTTGAAGGTGTTAACAGGCTTAACCTAGATGTCAGTTCCTCAGAAGGCACTGCTGTCCACCTTATTTTCATCTGTAGTCGTCTTTTGCGACATCCACAAGTAGCCCAACCTTACCCGGTATCCAAGGCCTGATATACTTAAGTCTATTTAAACATCTAACAACATGACTTAAACACGACTGTGACTTACCTATTTACACAATTAGGACTTTCATCCTACTCATTTTATGGAAATTCAGATTTTTTTACAAATCACAAGTGTGCCGACCAAGCCGACTTCAATTTAAAACAAAAAGTTAATGTACATAGCTGTAAGTATTGATTTTCTACACTATCAAATAAAGTAAGACAACAAAGCTCAAAACCAATGTTGAAAATATGTAATCTTTTTTTCCGCCTCACTCAAATTTAGGCTATTTCCTGTAAACCTGGTAAAATTTTCAGCTAGTCATATCGGGCAGGGCATTTGTTAATCAGAGTGAGTTTGTGAAGTTGTGATAGTCTTCCAGTAACGAAAGAATAGTAGGTGGTAAGATCTATTTGTAGTGGCAATTTACCAAGTACCAGCAAGTTAGTTTATTATTAATAATAATATATTAAAGTATTATTATTATTAATAAATATTATTAAAATTATTACCTTAAAAACATAGTGAACGGAGAAGGTATATATTTGTGAGGAAAAATATGTGGTTTGTTTGAATATTTTTAATACACTGATGATTAATAATATTTGCTAATATAAAGAAAATTACAAACCAGGTTAGTATGACAATCGCTACCGCTCAGTCGGCGCCTTGTGTACGTCATCGAAATGTATCTATTGCAAAACATTATATGTTTTTACCTACGTATGGCATGTCCGTACACATAGTGACAATGTATTAATAATACTTAATTAATAAATCCATGCTATCTATCTGTTTAAAATATGATACAGATAGATATCTGTATAATATGAGATATCACTATGTATGTTTTTGTCAATTCAGCAATCTAACTATCTCACTAATAATTACTTATCAAGAGTAGGACCATATTAAAAACAAGTTGAGAAAAAATATGTGCAATTATAATTAATATAATTATTAATATAATATAATTAATATAATATAATTAATATAATATGATTACTATAATTATTAATATAATATAATTATTAAAACTGACGCGACCGCGGCGGACGTACCACACTCAAAACCCTGAGGAAGGCTTCCGGTAGAAGCCGAAACATTGTCGATAGCGATATCGACTCATAGTAAGTTCACGCTCAAACACCCGTGTTTTTCATATATTAGATATAAATATGAGCGTAAGTTTTTATAATATGACTAGTTACTGTGGGTACACATTTGAGGTGAAAGGTATTAGATAACTGAATTATTATTAAAATTATGGTACCTACATTATGTTTATACACTTTAATGTGACATGTTGTATTAGTACCTTTATATTTTTATTTCAAGGACATATAAATATTGTTTCAATTGTTTAAATAAACAAAAATATGAAATATAGAAGAAAAGAAAAAACCTGGTAAAAAGGGATAATGTAGTACGTACTCGTAGAAGTATATAACAAATGTGGGTAGTTACAATGTTGCAATGATAGAGAGTTGAACAGTGTGTGATTAATACTGTGGTACAGTGCAAAATGTTGTATTCGGCGGTGTGTACGCAAATCTTGTGCATGTATGGGGGAAAGAGGGACGTCGATAGCTGATGGAAATTGATACCTGGATATACCTATGTGACAAGGGGTGATCTGTAATTCTTAGTCATTGATGGAAAATAGTTGAATTCCAGGGCAAACGCAGATGATGAGTGATGAGTATAAGGAGGTTACAAAACCAAGCCGCAAATGGTTAATAAAGCCGCCTTAATAATTACATATCGATAGGGTAAGTACTATATTTTACTTTATAACACTGAAATCATGTTCGCGTTCCGGTGACCTTGAAATATTAGTATACATTATTTTGAGCAGTCATCTGTCCAATTATTATTACCTTTAAAAACATAAATATTAATTGAAATCAGCCTAAATATATACACACATAACAACACAAAGCCTAGTCATGACACATGGACATTACTTTTTCCGTAGCCTACTTGCACTAGGTATCGTTGGTTTTATAGACGATAGTAAGTATACTATCACAGAATTACAATATTGCAAAACTGAGGGAAGTACTAACGTACACAGATATTCCTGCACACAAAACGAATGGTTTCCAGTTACAATATTTAAGGTCTGATATTATTTTAATGAACAAGACACGAATGAATTTGCATGATACGTAGTAAGTTAGGTAGGTCTTAATTCGACAAAGAGGAATCCAACTCGGATGGGCAGCGTTCGGGATGTTACGCGACATCTTCTCCTCTTACATCTCGCAGAGCCTGAAGACCAAATTCTTTAACCAGTGTATGTTACCAATTATGATTTATTGCACTGAGACGAGGTCTTTAACTGTGGCCCTTTTGGAGAGAGTCGCTGAACAAGCTACGGAGAAAGCTATTCTCGGAGTTTCTTTGCGCGATAAAATCCGGAACGTGGATATTCGCCGAAGAACCAAACGCGAACTTTTACAAGAGCTAAAAGCAGAGGAACAATTGTGTACAATTCAGGATTTACTGTTTTGTGTTTTCTAGTGGCACATTTCTCACTAAGTTGTTGTTTCCGCCGAACAATAAATCTATATTTTATCTCCTGATAATTAATCAATTTTTTAAGTCATAAAAAACATTTGAACATTCATTCTGAGGGGACATTTTTGTGTACCAACACGTGATTGTTTGTGAACTGATGTGAGTTGTTTAGATGTCTCGCTTGCTTGCTTCTGTGCTTTTCTTGCTATTTACTTACATAACAGCATTTTTTTCCTAATTTACTTACACAAACAGACGATATTCAGGAATCTTATCCACGAGACGATTCATGCGCACCAATGCTCCATAGTATTTAAATGTGGTGCTTTATTCCCAGAAGCTTCTCGAAGGCAAGCACTCCACATAAACAGAGTTCTTAAAACTATAGAAAATCATCACTAGAACACATATCATTTAATTAATTTTAGTGCGCAACGAGAACTTCCATTTATCATATGAAAGAAATGAGAAGCGAATAACCACTAAAACTTTTTTTATTGGAAATAGAAATTAAAAATCTATATATTTTTTAAACATTATTCCAAGTTCAAACATTAATATTACCCAGGAGAGTGAAACTTTCCTAGGCCTAGGTAACAGCTGGTTTATATCATAATTCGGAAAGTTCACAGACCTTCCATCAACACATCACGGGTTGAATTTGAATCGGTTTACTCCCTGAGATATTTTGTTGTTTACTATTGGTTAATGACCTAAATGTTGACTCATTCCATGTCAAAGGCTGGGTCACTGTTTGTCCAGTTAACGAACACCCTCGGGCTGTAGACTGTGTACCACGCAATTTTGAAATTTGGATACAGTCTTGATAGCTATTACGCTTTGGCTATATTTATTACAAAATGAAAATAAATTTATCAGTACAAATAAAATATTTATAGGTACGTAATATTATGCTTTTAGAACTCTTAAAAAGTATAAAAAAACTAGCTGAGTGTGAGTCAGGTCTCGCTCATTTAGGGTTTCTCATTTATTTCTAAATTTTCATTGCCTGTAAAAGGAAAAAAAAATGTGTGTTGGTCTGATCAAAGCTTCAAAACTTCTTTATCAATCGTGATCTTCAGTATTTGTTGGTTCGATTGAAGGTATATAATACATACTTACAGAAGTATCAGATTTCCAACCGCTACACAAAATGATTATTTCAGCTACATATCATTACTTGACACGTCTGAATTTTTTTTATACCAATATTCATTTTTGGGTCCCCATTTTACAAAAATGTCTTAATAATAACAAATTTATTTAAAATATTTTAAGAAAACATCAAATTAATATTTTAATAAAACACTTCAAAAATACAAAAATATATCTAGTGACAATTCCGCCTAATTTTCCTGCTTAGCCGACGTGACGTCACAAACGCCACGAAAGCCAAACCAGAAGAATTTTTCGACGCGTTTCACTTCTACACGACGCATCCTCAGGAGGTCTTGACTGCGAGCGCACGATAGAGAATCGATCGAAAATTCTCTTTAAATATTTTAAAAATATTTGTTATTATTAAATATGGATTTCCGCAAAGTAACGCCTGAATCTATTCAAAAATGTCTTGTTTTCAGGTTTGTAACTTATTCCGTTTACGAGCTAGATACCCGTGACACACACACGGACATACCAACAGAAACCAGAGTATTATTGAATAAAGCTTGGTTTTGTCCTTTGGGTACGAGACTGAGATTTTACACACACATACAAACGAGCCAGTGCTTATAACTTACTGTTGGATGGCCCACTACTTGTCTTGGGGATCACAGTTTAAGATAGTAGTTCCACAGAAGACGCTGATGCCCACCTTCCGGTATTTTACCCTTAGTTGCCTCTTACGACACCCACAGGGAGCAGATAGGGGATGACATTCTAGCCCAGCACCCCACGGGGTATTGCTTATTACATTTATTAGTATTTATAACAAGATTCAAGATGATACAAACTTACGCAATAAGAGGTATTTATTTTATGGTAAAAATTTCCTGTTTGTTATGTATATGAAGCAAGAAGTCAAATTAGAGATTAATTTCACACTTCAGCAGCAGCTGTGCCAACGATGAAAGGCTTCGCGACTATTTGACTATACTCGTATTTTGTAATATAGTCATTCTAACCAATGATATAAATGCGTTGTGAGTGTGTAGGTTTGTTCCTTTGCACGGTGAAACGGCTGAGTCAATTTGGATAAAGTTTTAAATATAGATAGTCTAGGTACTGTATTAACACAAATTATACTTTGCATTATCACCATTATCACTTGTCATCATTGTCAACGCAAAATGAAGCCGCGGCGCGCAGCAAGTTCTAAATAAAGCTCAACCCTATAATTACAGACTAGTTTAAATGAAATCATCCTCAACATCAGGCACAATTTCACAAAACTTGGATTAAATTAATACGCAGACTACTTTATACTATAGTCCAATAAAATGTGATAGGCTTTAGCTACCATATAACGACAAACCAAGTGACAGTTTTTGAATTTTTGACTTTCTGTCGTGGAAAAAAGAAAACTCATTGGTATTGACTTTTCTGACATGTGAAAACAACGCGTATATAGAAATAGTACGTACGATCTATCAGCTGTAGCATTGTTTTTAGTTTATGGAGCTATACCGCCAGATTCATCGGTATAATTTTTAATCTTAGATAATATTCTTCCTTTGCTACAAATTTTGTCTACTTGATGTCAAATTCCATATTATTACATAAAAGTATTCTTTTTATATTTTTTTATCACCCCACGGTCTATTATATGTTGTTGGCTATATACAAGTTTGGCAAAATTGGCCCTTAAACTTATGAAAAATTAAGAATCGCGTTCCGTAAATATTTTTTTTGAAACAGTTTTATTTGGAAATTTTTGTTTGATCGATGGACCGTAATGAAAGCGTCGTGCTATTTATGTGGATAAATTAATAAAATGGAATGATTTTGTTGGAGACCTATTTTCGAGTGAATCTCTGTCAGCCGGCTGGGTCACTGTTTGTCCGGTAAATGAACCGCCGCGCCGCCGGCTGTGAGTTCAGGATCAATCCGTAACCGAGATATTTTAATGAACCGTTTATTTTGGTACGGATTATTGTAAATATTGAACACGATTCCATTTTATTTTGGAATATATCGTACGTATTTTCAACCAAAACGTATTTTTTTATCATAATCATTTTCCAACACTGAAAGGTATAAAATATCTTTCCGAAGTCATGCATGTTCAAATGCTCTGAGCTAACATTTTCAAGGTCCGAATTTCATAATACGATGATCATACTTTTAAGAGAGAAGTTGGTTACGATTTAAGGAAAAAAAGTTTTCATTTTGTTTATTGATTGCTTAGATACTTCAGTAGATGTACCCCCGTGGGGTCCGTGCTAGAATTGCACTGCATCCGCAATATTTTCCCTAAGGAGTCGTAATATATGACAAAGGAAAATAAGTCTTACCTTGGAAGAAATTCCAAGAAAAAAAGGGTACAGTCTTTGTAGTCTTTTTTGCGGTGTGCTATATAGCAACACCGCAAAGACATATATAGACGAAAGTAGTGGCATGCTGCTAATTTGGTGCATTGTTTCTAGAAGTCATCGTAGTGTAGCTTATCTAGTCTAGTCAAACTTAATCGATCCACTATATATAATATGATAAGCAACTTCCGCTGCGGTCAATACTTGGATGGGTGACCGCTAGTGGCAATGCTACTGTGCTTCCTTGCGTGGAAAGGGATGGCTGTTGTTATAGCATCGTGGTAGGGCATTTTGCGAATGCTCAGTTGGCTAAATAACACCTTCAAGTCTAAAATATTGTCGCCAAACGCCTAATGACCATTCCTTGAGAGCCAGTAATTCTAGGTTAGCCTATACAATACAACTTATTGGACGGCAAAATCACTTGGGTGCCATTGGGTGATATAGTTTTAAAGCTAGCCTGTCAGCAATATAACAGGTGTTCACAATTTTGTCGGTTTTAATACGATATTTAATTGGGAAGTCATACAACTTTAGTGATTTTTAAGCCGGGATCAAGACTATTTTTAAAAGTATTGCTAAATTCTACCCGAAAGAAAACATAAAAAGATCTTTTAACTATACTTACTTTATAGTATCTACTTATATTTATATTTAAATGCAGAAATATGTGTTTTGATTCCAAAGAACAAAACAGACTTTTCTTAATAAGTACCTTCTTCAGCCCTCTCCTGCTTCTGCCCGTACACATTCATATCTGATGAAATTTGGTCATAGTAACCTTCATAGTTTTCGTAGGCCCTAGATTAGAGAAATTTCCGAAGAAACTCGTATATGTGGCGGCTGAAATTTTGGTTAGAAACCAGTTAAGCATAAATAAGATTCAAATGACAAGTGAAAAACACCAAGCCAGTATAAGAACAGTATTTTTAAAAGTGCTTTACGTTTTGCCCTCGTTTAATTTTTCACAAAGTGTCAAGATGTCAAAGAAAGGAAAATTCACGGCGGCGGCGGGCGTTGCGGCGCGCGGTTGAAAATGACAGCAAAAATATTGTATATTGCTCTATTGCTCAAAGCAATTTTCACATGAAACGCTGCTTAGTTTGAATTGTAAAATCGTGCGAAACAATTGATATTTGTTTAGTAAAATAAAACTATTTATAGCTTTTAACCAACCGTTGTATGTAAGTGATAATGTATTCGAGGAGGTTATATTAAGAATAGAGACTGGCTAGCAAGCACAGCAGTATTAGACAGGTGCTTGGAGATAGATGTTCTACATAAGAAAAGACGCAAAACGCTCTACGTATATACCAATATCCTCAAAAACGAATGTAAACTTCATCTACTATATTTCTTACTTTTTGCCTAACTACAAATTTGAGTGATAAAGCTATCAAAATAACACAACGCCTTTATTTCCTGAAGTGGTAAGCAGAGACATCGAAACACTAAAGCACACCATTCACTACAGCATCGCACCATACGCCGCTCCTTACAAATCAGTGGACAAATCCGTCAATAGCCGTCAGTCAATACACTGCGCTCCTGTATAAGCGATAAACTCCAGCCCACTCATTTGTGTACTTTGGTGAGCTTTGCATGTGTTATTTCTAAACTTATTTGCCAGCTCCACTCTTTAGATTTGTTCCACTGAATCACGGTAATGTAATCTTTACAGTATTTCAACTTCATAGAAACAGACGAAACGCGAATTATACCTTCGCGCCTCGATCTCGGCCCGCAGACAGTCTCGAGTGTCGAGACAACGCCGCAGTGACGAGCGAATGGTTTGTTGTTTTTTAACAATAACCGCACGATTTTTTCACCAAAAATAAGTTCAAGTACATATTTACATATTAAATATGAAGAGTAAGATATATTGTACTGTTTTTAGTTACATGAATTCGTCCAAAACGCATCCAGAGATAACTTTTTAGATGACCTGGAAACTGAAAGGTGATACCATAAAATAATTTTACCTAATACTATAAAACAATTTTACTTACTAATAAGTAATTTTTTTTTATAGTCTGCATATAGTTGACGGTACATAATGTATGTCTTTATAATGGACAAGTATTTCCTTTTATCCCGCGTAAAAAAAGGCCACAATTAATAAAAAAAAGTGAATAGAGTGAAGGAAAGTGATTGACACGAGTGAAATAGGTAGTAGTTATAAGACTAAAAAGCATGTTATAATAATATTATTGGTAGTTAGAATGTGGATTTTTAATACTCTCAAATATAATAATAAAGCATTTCGTAAGTCTCACAAATATTTTACGGTCGCCAATTTTTAAGAACGATTTTTTATTCAAACATAAACATGGTTTTTTGTTTAAATCTACCTACTGGTCAAGAAAACAACACGCATTTTTAGTGAGAACTTCCTGTTCAATACACAGAGTATTTTATTGGTTTATATAAAAAAAATATATATATACAATTACAAAACTAAATAGAAACCCAAAGTAGGCAAATATAATTAAATTGCTGGAGGCGGGTAGCCCTATCGCATGTTTATGTACAGCGTGGCTGTAGGTACTTATTTCGAAGGCAGAGCCGAGTTACAATACTGTATAGATAACATTACCGTGACTGCACTACGCAGGAATTTCACAGTCTCACAATAGATTTTGTTACCAAAGTAAGTAAAACCTATAGCTAGATAATTACTTAGATGCTAAGAAGTAATTTGTTAATGTTTTTATTCCTAGAAGTATCTTTAATTTTGCTCTGACTTAATATTGTTCGGATTTCTATTGTCTACTTATTATTATTGTATGTGTGTTGGTGTTATTTTTAATCTTTTTGAACCCTGGGTAAGCGATTTGGGTAACTGTAATGCATAACCAAGAGCATGTATATATAATATATAAATAAAATAAACTATGCAACACCATCACATTAGTTGTCAGCGCAATATTTATAACAGAGAAAAAATATAGCAGGTAAGAATAGAATGGCTAAAACCACGAGCACAGTTTTAAAATGCTGCAATGCATTCAGACTTCTTCCAGGCAATGACTGACAAGTTAACTGACAAATCCGTGCATGAGTGTGGATTTGTTCGGCGCGTTCGCGCTCGCGTCTTCAGATGGCGAGTGCGCCGGACTTAACCGTGAGCATCTATATATCTATACTTATAATAAAACTGTAACAGGTCCAATTCTGTACATGGCAGATATTTTGAAAAAAAAAAATGTACAGTACTCTGTAGCTGATACTGATGCCGAAAATATATTTTTTTTTATTTTTGTCTGTCTGTCTGTCTGTCTGTATGTCTGTCTGTCTGTCTGTCTGTATCCCGGCCGCGTATCACTCCAAAACTACTGAATGGATTTCAATGAAACTTAGCATGATTGGAGTTCATACTACAAGGTAGGACAATTTAGCTTTTTATCCCGAAATTCAGCATGGTTCCCTTGGGAGAGGGGATGAAAGTCAAAATAGACACTTAGTTGTAATTTATTAACGCGTAGTCCGATTTCAGACGTTCTTTTTAGGGTTCCGTACCCAAAGGGTAAAAACGGTCTGTCCCGCTGTCCGTCCGTCCGTCTGTCCGTCCATCCGTCCGTCCGTCTGTCACCAGGCTGTATCTCAAGAACGGTGATAGCTAGACAGTTGAAATTTTCACAGATGATATATTTATGTTGCCGCTATAACAAAAAAACAAAAATTTGGCCAAGTGCGAGTCGGACTCGCGCACCTTAATACAAAAAAACATACCAAATGCGAATGGGACTCGCGCACGAAGGGTTCCGTACCATTATCTGAAATTTTATTGCATGGGTGCCCCCTTAATTATTTATTCTAATTTAATTAATTATATTTAAAGAAAACATAAAACTAAATATTCTGTGAATAGTTAAAGCGTTTACCAGTCACCGTTATTAGTATCGAGCAAGAAACGGTAAAAAATCAAGGTTGTTGTATGGGGGTACCTACCTCAAATATTTATTTTATTTTTAGTATTTGTTGTTATAACAGCTATAAAAATACATCATCTGTGAAAATTTCAACTGTCTAGCTATCACCGTTCTTGAGATACAGCCTGGTGACAGGTGGATGGACGGACGGACGGACAGCGAAGTCTTAGTAATAGGGTCCCGTTATTACCCTTTGGGTACGGAACCCTAAAAAGGTTAAAATATGAAGTCTAATGTTGTATAGCTAATGGTACGGAACCCTTCTTGCGCGAGTCCAACTCGCACTTGGCCGATTTTTTTAATTAGAATAGTGGTGCTTTAAAAATTATCACGTAAATATTTCAAAGTCATCGGATTTGCAGTTCAGAAATTTACAGACATCACAACCTAAATATTAAGTTCCAAATAACTTGACACCCCGAACGTACAGGAACCTTTCAACATACGGCTCATCTTAAGCTGGCGTTTGCACTTTATCGTATAGGTATAATATATAGGTCTGTAGTCGGACCTCTCCAAAAGACTGATTTTTCAAACAATGAAATACAGTTTTTTTTATTACGATAAGCACAACTTCCCTACGTATATTTTTCATAACATGCAATGCTCTAATCAGTCTAATCTATACCTATAACAGGTTGCAGAAGGCGGGTAGGGAAGCGCGAGGGGTAAGACGCTTATATTTATCTATTTATACTTATAATAAAACTGTAACAGTTCCAATTCTGTACATTGCAGATATTTTGAAAATATGTTTTGAGAGCAATCTGTAGCTGATACTGAAGCAAAAACTGTTTTTTTTTTCTTGCTCTGTCTGTATCCCGGCCTCGCATCACTCCAAAACTACTGAATGGATTTGAATGAAACTTAGCACGATTCGAGTTCATACTACGAAGAAGGACATACGATACTTTTATCCCGAAATTCAGTACGGTTCTCTTGGGAAAGGGGATGAAAGTCAAAATGTACATTTAGTTGTAATTTATTAACGCGTAGTCCGATTTCAATCATTCTTTTTTTGTTACAATAGTGGTTATTTAATTATTTTCCCGTAAATATTTCAGTCCTCAGTTTTGCAGTTCAGAAATTACAGATATCACAAACTAAATATTTCGTTTTATATAACTTGGACCGCGGAATGTTGAGAAACCCTTGAACGTACGGCTCATCTTAAGCCCACAGGCAGCCCGGAACCCCACGGGAAGCCCGACACCCCACGGACAGACCGGCATCCCACGGGCAGCCCGGCGCCCCACGGGCAGCACGGCACCCTTATTTAGTTTTGCAAGCTTGCTACGATAAAACTCTAAAATGTGGTACATTTGAAGCAGTGATAGCTCAGTGGCTTTGGCTATGGACTGCCGCGCAGCAGGTCCATGGTTCGAATCCCGCCGCTGGCTTGAGCTTCACCGCATGGTAGAAGGGCATTTTTGCGAAGGCCCGCCTGGCTAGCGACCACCCTCCAGTGGAAAATCTGTCGCCAAGCACCTAACAGTGTGTTCCGGCAGCTTTCCTTGAGAGCCAGTAATTCTAGGTTAAGCCTGTTAACACCTACGACCACATCGTCACTTACCATCAGGTGAGATTGTAGTCAAAGGCTTACCTATCAGCAATAAAAAAAAAAAACATTCGCCACAATCAGTTTTTTAAACTATATAATTATCTTTCTTTTGACGGATACATTTCGGAGACTGCGCAATGAAAGTGCACAATGTAGTCTTAGGTTTTCGCGATTGTTACACTTTGTAATTAAACAACTTTAAACGGTTTAAATCGCGTATATTTAGCATTATTTTTGTCCCGACGTTTCAAACACTTTGTAGTGATCGTGGTCACGGGATGACTGTCGGGACAAAAATAATGATAAATATACCTACGTGATTAAATCCGTTTAAAGTTGGAAGTGCACAACTTTAGTAGATTGTTATACAAGGGTCGAAAGGAATTGGTAACTTTCACCCGCGGTCAGCTCTCTACTTTTCATATCGAATTTAAAGAAAGTAAATAAAGTAGCTTTTCTAAAAATTATTCATTGATAAAATAACATACTTACTAAAAATTTATTGAGAGGTTTGAACTATTTGTGAAATTTTACGTAAAATTTTGTTTGGAATATTTACGGGCGGCTATAGCCCGAATCGGAATCTCTCTGCTTTTCACTACTAATATAAGGAATAAAGATATAAATATAGTATGTTTTTTATATTATTTATTTTGATTTTAATAACATGAGCAGTATATTTTTAAAATTAATGCAGCTATAGTCCAAGTAGGAATCGATGACTTACATCCGTGTTGAACACTCTACTTTTCATTTAAAATATGAGGAGGGTAAAAAATAGTAGTTTTTCTAAATATTTACTAAAAATAATAAACATGAGTAGAAGATACAAAGATACACTAGGAGTTAGGACAATGAAATATAGGGAAAGTTTTTTTTTTTTTTTTACCTACACTTTCTACCCTATATTTAGTTACTACCCTGCCAAACATAGTTGTTATTAATTGTTTTACAACAACAGAATATTTTACAACGAAAAATCTTACACATATAACTTTGTTTACACCAATGTTTTTCCCGGCCTTAGGTGGGAAGGAGCGTCTCCCACCCGCTACTCAGATCAAACAAACACTACTTTCCGAGAATGAGAAATAAAAAAAAAATCGATCTACCGTCAAACAAACCGCCGTTTTAAAATCGAAATTCTAAAGAAACGCACAAGGTACTTTGCTTCAACATTTATTATGCGAACCGGGAAAGAACTCTCTGAGTTACTTAACTATTGTCTTCTGGAAAATACAACCCGGGAGTTTGGGAATCCAAAGTAGAAAGCTCCATTCTGAGCTATGGTTTACTATAAGAGTGCTTCACCGCAGACCACAGTGTTGCTTAATATGAGATAAACAGTGCACAAATGTGAATAATTAGTGTGCAGGTACGGCAATCGCGAACGAAGTCGCGGGTACAGCTAGTAGAACATATAATAATACTAACCGTGAGGCCCATGCCGAACCACGAACCATCAGACATATAGATTGGCCCTGAGCGAGTTGCTGTTTTTAGAATTTAGAAGTCATGTCTCCGTTCAGGCCTACTCTTGCAGGATACTAGGTGAGTGGAAGAAAAACCTCGTCTGTACCGAGCAAGTTCGCACAAAGGACGTAAACTGTACGCGTAGCTAAATATGAACTAAAACTACTTAACCTAAAACTAAATTAAATTATTACTTACTCAATGATGCCTGCGATTTTTGTACCCTAATTAACTACATACTTAATCTAACTGGCCAGATATGCGACAGCTATGCGGCGATATATATAGATGCGTTCCGGTTCAGAACAAGTGTGAAAAATCTATTTTGTTTGTCACTGTACAAATTGTGTTATCTTGCTAGTCTGGTATTTAAAGAATCTGATGTGATACGTATTTGGTAATATGCTTCAGAGCTAACTATCCGCCCAGAGGCTCAAACTCAGGAGTGAGACTCCAAAACGCAATGGTTTTGCCACTCCGCCACCGAAGAAATCCATGTAATAAAATAACGAAGAAATTCGTATGATAAAAAAAAAGGTTTTTTTTTGTAGCTTATAGGCTAACCTTTGACTACTACCTCACCTGATGGTAAGTGATGACGTAGTCGCGGACGTTGTTCAGGCTAGCCTAGAATTACTGGCTATCAAGGACAGCTGCCGGAACACACACAACGCCGGACAACCATGCTGTAACGACTGCCATCGTTAGACAACAACCGGGACCGACGCGACGGCTTAACGTGCCCTCCGAAGCGCGAAAGCACTAAGTACTAATTTCACTAGCGTTCACCCATCCAACTCCTGACCGTGGCGGACATCGCTTAACTTGGCTGATCGATTAACAACAGCTAAGCAAACTTCACTGCGAGCGCTTAAAAAAGTATTAGCTTTTGCCTCGTTAAAAAATAAATATATTACAGAGAGGGGTGGCAAATAAGAATATTTGCAAGAGATTAGGCTAATACTATGGAAAAACTTCCAAAAATAATTCATCACCTAAGTTAGCAAGTTACAATCCTATCCTCCAAGTTATTCGCAAAAGACGTAGCATAAGTAACTGCCCCCCAGAGTGGCATACAATTCGCATGCATAATGCTCTTCACCTCTAGCCGACCGGCAGACCGCGGTGCTTGAGCTAGTGTAGGAGATAACGTTTAAATAACTAACGCGTAAAGGATACTTCGAGTTCGTGTGACACTACGTCTTGAACACGTATTAGGAAATGTAGGTGGCAGAACTCTCTGTGCTTGGAGTTTTAACTTTTTAATTTATTTACTGTATCAGCCGGAACGTCTACTGCTGAACACGGCCTCTTCTGTTAAGGGAGTATTTTCCATAATCCCCACGCTTGTCAAGCGGCTTGGGGATCGCAGTGTAAGAAGGCAGTTCTTGAGAAAGTGCTGCTGCCCACCTTCCAGTATTTTCCCTTAGTCTCGTTTTACGACCCCCACGGGAAGATATCAATCAATCGTTTTTATTTCAGAAAAATCCATAATTTATTTAAGGCCATAAATTGACTTGTAGCTTAGTATTACGATTAAAAAAGGCTTTTTATTAGTAGTTAATAAAAATGCCAAGGTACGTGTGTATGTATTTTTAATGCTAACTATTTTTTTAAAATTATAATAGTATATATATTTTTCTCATTCATCTAGGTCCAGGTGATGCAAATTTTTACATGTAGTTCAATGTATCCTAAATAATAACCATAAAAAATTCGTCGTAATAAAAACTACCACAGTCTCAATCACTAGCTATATTCCGCTACTTTCCACAGTCAAATCGTTCGTGAATACATACGATTGTTTCCACTCGCTCCTAACTCCTAACATATAAATTATATGACCTGCTGCGATGCGCCATGAATATATGTATGAGAGGAAAATTGATATTACAAAAGCTCGTATGTTACACTTTGGCTTTTTACGCCACATTTTTTGTGCCGAAATTGGTTTTTTATGCCACGTGAAGAATATATTGTGACTGAAATGTGTAAATTGGAATGGTAATGAGCATGCTTGAGGCGTAATAGATATTGCCTTAGTGTCTAAATGGTTTCTTGAGTCTACGACAATCTTTTGGCGACCCGGTGGCTTTGCTAGGCAGGCGATGCATGATTCCATTCCCACCGATGCGATGGCTAGAGCTTCATATAGTAGGGCATTTTGTGTATGGGCATCTCACATGATTACCACGTCTAGTAGAAGATCTGTCGCCAAGCACCTAGTTGAGTGTTACGGCTGTAGCACAAAAAAAGTTTGTTTATCAACCTCGACAGCATCATTACTTACCAAAGTGCGAATTGTGGTCAAATGCATAACATACTATCGCTTGCAAATAAAAACATTATACCTACCTTACTTACTTTTTTTTGCAACATAAAATCGATCTCTTTTACTGCATTTATGTTATAGCACATAAAGTTACTCAATACTTTATTATAATAAATCATTGCCTTATTTAAATCAAAGCTTAGTTTTATATATTTTAATCGCATTTTATGAAAAGAATGTGTAAATACCGCTGTAGATGATAAAATTGGTAAGGTAGCATAATATAATACAATTTTATTTTTAGTCTCAAATTTTTTTCCTGTGTCTCACATCACAAATAACACTATATAATTATGAAACTAACTAAGATGAAGGTACTTTGTATCCTCCATCAATAGTGGAACAGAAACAAGGTATCCCATGAGAGCTCGCTGGTGCTGGCCATGCGTCTTGTCTCTACAGCCTTACCGCGCCCCGGATGTTTCATGTCCTGTTCATATAGCACAAGGAGTTTTGATACTTGACAATATTACTATTACATGATTATATTTGAGTAACATAACTTTGACATAATATTTGAAATAAATAAGCGTTATCATTAGTAAAAAAGTTATTCTGTATCCAGCATCAATAGTTGGAAACTAGCAAGACAACCCGGAAAAGCTTACTATAATCTTAAAGTTAAGTTTATTAAATGTGGTGATCCGTGTGAAATTGAAAACCGTTCTGGTGGAGCAACATGGTGTTTCTAATGTCTTATTGGCTAAGCAGTTTTTTTTCTAAAATGTTTCTTGCATGTTCTCTTGAAATATTTTTTTGATATTTGTTTCAGTAAGCGATGATGCGGGTTAGGATGATAGACAACCTAACTAACCTAGAATAACTGGCACGCAGGGACAGCTGCTGGCACAATGCGCTAGGTGCTTGCTCTTGATCTACTTGAGGGTGGTATGTACTCAGGCGAGCTTTAACAATATGCCTTACCAGCATGAAGTGTGATGTTTTGAAGCTAAAGTTTGCGACAAGATACACACTATAAACTATGTGCATGAATTCCCATTTTGCCCCACGGACATATCTCCCTTAAAAGTTTACCCTACCTTTATGTCAGATATGCAAAATATATACCTATGAGCAATTAATACATTGTGTACCTAATGTTTATCAGAATTTTATTTATACTATATACGTCTACAAAATTGTTCTTTTATTGAGTACTTTTTAGATAGTAGGTTAACAGCAATCGTCCTAAACCTTTATAGGTGATTGGCGACTGTAAAAACGATTCATTTTTATAAATTCAAAAAATTTAAAGCATCAAGGCATTTTATTTCTCGTACTTCTGACGGTCAACCATTAGGGAAATCTGCACAGCAGCGAATGCTGTTTAATTTATATTCGTGAATATTCTTAAACTATCGGTTTTGTGGTCACTGCGGCGATTCCGCCTTTATTTATAGGATTCCGGCCTTTGGAGTCCGCCTCGGCCAAATTAGTGGCAACCTCTCGAGACTCCATGTTTTACGTTCCGTAAAGTAGCTCAGATAGTTTGTGGGTTATATGTAGTTTAGTAGTGGGTTATAGATATTCAGAGTCCCTAACCATTGAAATATATTGTTTGAAAAATATCCCATTTTCTTGATGCTGTCACATTAAATAGGTATCTTGAAAAAGATGTTTAAACGCGTTGACTTGAGGTTCAGCCAGATATAAACATAACATGTCATTAGTAAATACTCTATAATTTGTTTATATTTATTAAATTAAGCGTGCTTTATGATTTTGATTGTGTTCTTCTGTTGGCTTTTGCCAACAGTATTTTTGGTTGTATTATTATTAACCAACCTCTTTGCAAACAGTAGATAACATAAAAGCAAAAAGTGGACGGAAGAAACTTAAATGAAAACTCTGTTAAGTGCTTATGTGCGTCGATTGTATACTCATAAAAATTAAACGAAAGTATTGAGTGACGAAAGTGATTTCAATCAAAGCAAAGCGTTAGTTTTATTAATAATATACGCATAGATATAGTGATCCTGTTTGAACGTCTTCGATGATTTCACAGTTTCTAGAGCATCATTTTTATAGAAGCCCAACAGCCTACGGTGCATTTATTCACATCCCAATATGCATTAAGGATGATAATTATATTGCTACTTAATTTTATAGAAGAAAATTAGTTTTTTTTATGCCTAATAGGTTAGCCTTTGACCACTATCTCACCTGATGGTAAGTGATGTGGTCGAAGATGTTGTTCAGGCTAATCTAGAATTACTGACTCTCAAGGACAGCTGCCGGAACACACCGTTAGGTGCTTAGCGACAGAATTTCTACTTGAGGTTGGTAGCTAGCCACGCGGGCATTCGTGAAAAATGCCCTACCACCATGCTATAACCACTGTCATCCTAAGATAACAACCAGGACCGACGGCTTAACGTACCCTCCGAAGCACGGAAGCGCTCAGTAATAATATCACTAGCAGTCATCCAACCAACTCATGACCGCGGCGGACGTTGCATAACTTTGCTGGTCGGTTAAGAACAGCCAAACAAACTTCGCAACGAGCGCTTAAAAAAATGTATTATATTAATTTTATTTTTTACATTTGGTGTCTTGCAGGTGTTGTAAAAGGTATAGTTTTCTCATCAGAGATAAAACTGTCTTCACCTTGGTGAGTGACTAGAGAGTCTAGCTAGTGTGAATCGCTCGCTTTTTTGGGGATGTTATCTAGAATATTTTTTACAGTCCTGATCCAATTTGTTTATTGTCGCGTTAGACCCTTGATGCATTTATTTTACTGTATTGTATTTATGAGGACACCTCAAAACAAAAAGTTACTCGCTAGAATAATTACAAAAAAGTTTTTGATTTTTTGAACTTTGAATTTTCTAACATAAACACTTACAAACGTAATTTTGATTTGTTTCATTATTGACGTCATCATCAACAACCGCATATTACCTCTACCGTTGAACAAATGCCTCCCCCTAATCAATTAAGATAGTTGCTATTATTACCTCAATACATACTCATTATAAAATAATATATATATTGTTTTTCAAATTCAGCTTCAAAATAAGTAATTTTTTGGGTTATGTATAATCTGAGAGTAAATATTAAGAATATGAAGATTATTATGCTTTTTGTCAAATCAAATAGGTACTACATACTTTTATTTTTAGCATTATACAATATTGAAACACCATGACTCTATAAATCACACAAAAATAATAAACGCCACACGCTCTAATTAATAAACGCGTTTAATACCCGAAAAACATTAATAAAAGAAGTAACCAACCCCCTAATAGCCACAACGGTCTAACATACCGAGACTTTCCATTTACCAAATTGAGTGAAATATGCGTCCCTAAACACCGTCAAAGACATTAAAAAACGCCTTCGAAACTTTTAATATCCTAATAAGACTTTGATTTAATTTCCCTTTATCATTATTTATGTAAGGATCTACGGTAAAAAAGGCGATAAGTCCGTGTTATTATTTTTTCGTCGAAGCTTTTATGCTCCCCTCGGAAAATTGCCCGAGTCTAGCGGAGGGTTAACTTTGTCACAGACTAAAATATTCCATTCACTGTAATTTCGATTCTGTATCCCAATTTCTCAAAGTAAGAAAATTATTTTTTACTATATAAAGCTCTACGATTCTAGCTATTACCCTAATAAGAACTCTAAGGTCAAAGCAGTGAAATTGAAAATACAAAAGCACACATATCTTGGTTACCAGTAGAGTGACAAGTCTGTAACAACTTGTTGAACAAAACTGTTGACATTGTCCAGTTTTTGTGAACACGTCAGCTAACAATAGTGCTTTGTACCATGAATAGGTTTCACCCATAACACGCTGTCGGGGAAATAAACGGATATCGGGGGAGGGATTTCCTTTGGTGTTGACGTGGACTTTTTAACAAGATTTTCGTGACTTTATTACTATCATAAAGAACGTAAGTTATAACATAAACTAAGATCCGTGTTATAGTAAAGATAAAATAGTGATATTATGTTTTAACAAGTTTAATTGTAAGTTAATTAGGGAATTGTAAGTTAATTAGGGACCCCTTATTAACTTACAGTTAAACTTGTCATGGGTCTTTTTTTAATATTTGTGTTTTTGCAATAGCGCATGCTCTGCGGATTACATTACAAAATTCAAAATTTTACGCGAGAAAAAAAAATCTAAATAAATAAAATATAACATTGTTATAAAATTTTGTAATTGATGTGGGTCTGTCGACATATCTTTATTACACACTTGTAAAATAAAATAATATCTTGTTACCGTACTTGAAAATTCGATTACTCGTATTTTACTAAACCTACGGTTGTCCGAGTGTCACTTCGTCTGTCTTACCTTCAAAGACCACTGTTAACCTATACATTATAGGTATTATTACTATTATATTATTATGATTATACTGTTGAACTTATACATTATAGGTAGGTATTATTAATACAAATATATCTTAATTAATTATAAGATATATAGTCTGTACCAACATGTTATATAATATTTATTTTTCCTGTATCGCAAAACGGTAAAACGAGTACAATTCAATCTCGATTTGATTTTAATACAACTCAATAATAATAAGTAATTTCCTGGCCTAGTTCGACTCAGACTTGCGATTTTGGAAGCGAATGACGAAAAGAACGTTTTTAAAATATATAGTACATATAATATATAGTATATAATACCGTAGTATATATAATATATATATATATGTTTTGGTATGAAACTTTCAGTGTGCGAGCCTGGAGATGCATTGTGCATTGGGTTTTCTACGTTTGATTTCGCAAGTAGGTGTCTCCTTTAGATCTGTTTCTTTTCAGTAAACACATTTTTTACTTCAGTTTTGTAGTGATCCAAATTTAATAAGTACACAAGATGCAAATGGTATCTACACCTCTTAAATTCATCTTCATATAAGTCGACATATTTATCAAACACGTTTTATCATAATTTTTAAGTGGCGATACGCATTAGGTGCTGCGGGAAAATGGTTTATGCGAGGACAATTTGAAATAGTGATCAAGTTATAAGCTTCTAGAATTATTGACCACGCAAAAAAAATACTTTAGTGGCAAATATTGCATTTGATTGGTAACAGATTTATCAAACAAAGTCAGTTTTCATAAAGTTCTGTTGAACATCGCTTGGCGGAACGGATTCCTTGGGTTTTTTTTTTAATTTTCCTCATATGTTAGCCTTAGACCACTATCTCACCTGATGGTAAGTGATGATGTGGTGGAATATGTTGTTCAGACTAACCTAGAATTACTGGCTCTCAAGGACAGCTGCACACCGTTAGGTGTTTGGCGACAGATGTTCTACTTGAGGGTGGTAACTAGCCAGGCTGGCATTCGTAAAATGCCCCACCACCATGCTATAACGACTGTCATCCTAAGACAACTACCTGGACCGGGATGGCACATGTTATTAGAAAATATTCAAAATATGCATAGTGTTATTAGAAAATTTTAAAATAATTTTCATTTTAATAATTTTTGACTTCGTTTCTTATAACCCCACACCACAGACAAAATCCGATCACAAATAGGGGGATACCCTTAATGTGTTTGCATAATGTTAGTCATTAAAACATTTATTACGCACCGTTGGTTACTGCCCTTAAACGAAGACATTTTGTTACTGATATTGCCGCGGTAATGGTGAAATAATTATAAGGGATGATACGATTAGAAAATAACGCTACACTACAAAAATATTTATTTCTTATGTGAGGCTACAAAGTAGTTATTTAGCGCGAGTACATTAATGGAATAACGTTACTGCTGAGCGCAACACACAATGTTTTACCTCATTCCAAAAATGAAAATGCTAGTTGCAAGAAAAAGTACTGTAGTTGTAAATTTGAATAAATTAAGAGTAAAAATTGTAAGTAAAATAACTAATATATTTTTAAAAGTAGGTATCTTAAGAAAACATTAAATAACATTTCAATGAAACACTTAAAAAGAATAAAAATATATATCTAGTGACACTTCCGCCTAATTTCCCTGTTATCTACGTGACGTCACAAACGCCACGGCAGCTTCACCGCATGGTAGAAGGATAGCTAGAAAATCATAACAGTGTGTTCCGAAAACAGTCCTTGAGAGCCTATTAATGAATATAATGTTGTACTCTTGACGATGAATGTTTTATTATTATTATTTTAGAATACCCGTAAATAAAGCCTAAAGCATGCAAACATAATCTTGTATATACGATAATAACAAATACTTTTAAAAGTATCCTAAAAAACATTAAATAATATTTAAATAAAACACTTAAAAAAGCATAAAATTATATATCTAGTGACAATTCCGCCTAATTTTCCTGTTATCTACGTGACGTCATAAACATCACGCAGCCTAACCGGAAGAATACCCGACTAGTTTCGCTTCTAAACGAAGCATCTTCAGGAGGTCTTGACTTACCGAGCGCACGATCGAGATATGCGTCTCGATCGTGCGCTCGGTAAGTCAAGACCTCCTGAAGATGCTTCGTTTAGAAGCGAAACTAGTCGGGTATTCTTCCGGTTAGGCTGCGTGATGTTTATGACGTCACGTAGATAACAGGAAAATTAGGCGGAATTGTCACTAGATATATAATTTTATGCTTTTTTAAGTGTTTTATTTAAATATTATTTAATGTTTTTTAGGATACTTTTAAAAGTATTTGTTATTATTAAATATGGATTTCCGCAAAGTAACGCCTGAATCTATTCATTACCTTGTATATACGGTCTAAAATATTCTGAAATCCTTAGTCATTTGCAGTCAATCCTTGTACAATAAATCTTGTTGCTCTTCCGCGAGTGACAATAATGATGCAGCTAAATGAGTGTGTCACAGTCACTCGCTGTCGGCGAAATGAAAAGTCACAGCGTGACAAATGATCGCCATGACTGGCGTTTTAAAACAGGGGTAGGTGGCGCCACTGTTTGAGACACAAAACAGCTTTTTATAATCAGTACTAATATTATAAATGCGAAAGTAACTCTGTCTGTCTGTCTGTCTGTTACGCTTTCACGCCAAAACTACTGGACCGATTTGAATGAAATTTGGTATGGAGATAGTTTGAGACCCGGGAAAAAACATAGGATAGTTTTTATCCGACTGCGCAAAAAGAGGTTAATGTTTTCGCGCGATAACCAACATACGCGCGGGCGGAGCCGCGCCCGGAAAGCTAGTACTTCATATTTAGAGCGCGAGAAATCTAGTCGATATGTTTAGGTAAAATATATAAACTGTAGGATTAAACTTTGACCTGAAGAATAAACCACAAGAAATACCAGCCACTGTGGTAAATTATGAATGCGTTTTAAACTATGGCAAATAATTAATAGCATGGTTTGACGATAACATACACACCACACAAACGATTGCACCTATTTTGATGAAATTTAAATGGAATCACAAGGGAAGCACCAGCTTTCAAATAAAAAAAGAGTCATCAAAATCGGTTTACCCAGTCGAAAGTTCTGAGGTAAATAAAAAAATTAAACTCGTATTAACATATAATTACTAGGTTTTGGCCAATTATGTATGAATTACGAGACATTAGACCATCTATCGGACACACGGAAGTTGTGTGACCTTATGTTTTCAATATTTCCAAAATACCTTCACATAATATCCATAAAATATAGAAATAGGCTTACCAGAATATAGCCAGTGTCAATATGTTGCAAAATTTTTACAGTAATTAATATGGTCATGACAGTTTAAAAAACCAATAAATTTATTAATTCTAATTCAAAATAAACTACATAGATCATATCGTAATGCTTACTTATAATTTTAAGTAAGGTATCATTCATGTTTTTGGCGCCACAAACTAATGTTGAAATAGAGGGCGGTGCTGCCGTAACGACACAAACCTCTTAAAATTTCCAAGTGCGATCCATAAATCCTTACGCTTCGGTGGATGCTCTCGCAGACAGTTTAGAGCGGGATAATTGTTGAAATAGTAAACTTGCCTTATGGAGAACGCGGATTTATTTGGTATTGTTGCTAGATCGCCTAACTACGACTTAATCGCGGGATATGCGAGATTCAGGGATTATTTTGTTAAGATTTGTGCTTTTTTTTTAATCTAAGATTTTGATGATGACCCGCGCGAAGTTGAGACGGGCTGCTAGGATCGTATAATATTACTTATTATTCCATGTAGGAATCCAGACTTAACGGGAAATGAAAAAACTTGTTCGATATGATGAGTAGACGAGGCAGTGTATATTCATAAACAACCATTTTATTCCTAGCAGAGCACGCCACAAGTCATGTAATTTTTAATTACCTACTGGCTAGTTAAAGAGTCATTGAGCGTCAGTAACGATCCACTCATACGATATTAATTCGATCCACATCCACTGCAGTAACCTCGACGGAAGATCGCGTGCGGCGGTGGCTGATTGCGCAAACGCATCCCCGCTTCAGTGAGCAAGCGGGCCGCCTGAATCACTTCCTGTGTGTACACACGTCCTCGCCTTGTAAGATCTGCGATCTACTTGGCTCCTTAAGGTTTTTTTATATATTTTTCATTGCTGATAGGTGAGCCTTTGACCAAAATCTCACATGATGGTAAGTGATGACGTGATCGAAGGTGTTAAACAGGCTTATACTAGAATTACCTACTGTCTCTCAAGGACAGCTGCCGGAACACACCGTTGGGTGCTTGGCGACAGATTTTCTACTTAAGGTTGGTCGCTAGTCAGGCGAGCATTCGTAAAATGCCCTTTTACCATGCGGTGAGGCTCAAGCCCATGGCGGGATTCGAACCATGGACCTGATGCGCGGCAGTACATTGCCAATCCCGCTGAGCCATCATTGCTTCGTAATCAAGAGCCTCGGTCAAGATACTACCAAAAATAAATTATTAGCAATAGGCTGGGACTCGCGTCATGATTCCGGAAATTTCTCTGACCAGTCTTTAAAGTAATTTGTTTTTTTTTCCGGGAGCAGCGATTGTGCAGTTGTGCACTGATGCGCGGACCTCAGCACGTATGTATAATATTTGAGCGCAAAAGCTCGCTTAAACAATCGTAGCGGAGCTTGCCTAAATGCCTAGTCGTTTTTGACCGATCACTCAGACTGATAATATTAGGAATTCTAATAGTTACTATTGTAAAATTGATTGGTTCAAGCGCTCGTTTGCAGAAATTCATATTTGATCACTGAATAGAGTGTTTATTGATTGAAAAATTCCAACATAGGTACAATAATTATGCCAGGTCAGAACCACTCAGTCACTACGCTTGGATAATTTGGATACTTAAAGAATACTGCATAAAAGTGGAACTCGTCAAAACTGTTTTACTGAGTTAAGTTCGTATAGTTTATTTATTAGTTATTACCTTAGAATCTACTCAAGTGCACCAAAAAAGCAAATATATTAAAAATTTAAATATACATCCGTCACTGCAAAAAAATATAGTCAGTGTCTATGTATGGTGATGATCTAATGATTGTAACGATACCCTATAGGCACATCTAAATCTGTTCAGGATTTCAAACTTAAAAACTTAAACATTGGTGGAATATATACAATTGTACATACATGAAACCTGGAAACATTATAATCCATTTAGGCAGTAGTGTATACTAAGTAATATTTGGCCATTATTTCGTATATTGGCAAAATATAAACTACTCAGTGGCTTCTTAGATGAAAGTCTCCCAATTCAATAGTCCCCGGCAGCAGTTAAGTCTGGGGTAGTCAGTTCCAATCGCAACGTACCAAAATCGCGACGAAATCCGCGATGTATCATTGCTTTTACTTGTGGCATCCGCAGGGCGTTGCGCGCCCGGGTCTCGTGTCCGGACCACGGCGATTACCTAATAAATTACTGAACAAAAAGGTAGCCAGATTTTACTAAAACAAGAACAGTAATGATTGGTAGTTGGACGGCAAATTAATCCTCATAATTGTGCAGAAAAACTGTTTAGACGCTCTTCCATAGATTTTCTTGTATTTACTATAATGGCTATTCATAATAGCATATTCTTAAAGAAAATTTATTTAAAGAATCTTGACAGTATTCTTATTATATGATTTCAAGCACTATCGCATATTAAGCATATAACACTAATACAAAGTAATTAAACAATTTGAAACGTTTAAAATCGCGTATATTTATTATTATTATTTGTCACGTAGTTGCCAACACTTAGCAGTATTTTTTTTTAATGATAAAAATAATCGTCAATATGCGCCATTTAAACTGTTTTTTTAAAGTTGTTTAATAATCGCTCAAAACCTATGACAACATTATCATCACATTATCAATCTTAGACAATATTACATTAACATCACTTTTACGTACACATTTTTTTAATTGGAATTTCATGTCGAGTTGGAATCGAATCCTACGCGGTTTGGATCATAAAAGGGGTGGATGAAAATCTTGATAGTTTTTTAAATAAAGAATTTATCTAAGAAATGGAACTTTATCTAAGTGAAATTTAAATAATAGAAGAAGGCCCTTTATGATTTTAATTTCACTGTAACTAGTATTCAAAACTAAATATAGCATGGCAACCCTGCTTTGAATCGGCTTAATCGATAACCAACTACAATTGGATATTTGAAACGAATTAAAGTGTATATTTCTAATTACGTTCATAGTGTCCTGTCATTAAATTTGAAGGTTGAATGGCAAAGAATGCGATTTCTTTGCCACTAAATTTATAAAGCATTTTAAAGATTACCAATTTTGTATATAAGTGGTAACAATTAATATATATTAGTTGATTTCATTTCCAAATGACAAGCGGTTTTAACCACTATATCAATTGATGGTAAGTATTAGTAATGACGACGAAGATGTTGTACAGGGCAAGCCGGAACAACAACACGCTCCCAAAAATATATACCGGAACATACCGTTGGGTGCTTTTTGCATATTTCTATGACCGAAATAAAGGTACTTATAATTTTAAAAAAGATTGGAAAAAGTTATAATATTACTTACGAAAATATTTTTCCACGTAGAAAACGTTTTGGCAATGCCATAATGTAAGTTGTGTTTTATGACTAAAGGGAAAGTAGATATTGAGTATAATGAATACATACTTACGTATTTTTGTACTTCATCAGATTCTACTAATAAGAAGATTGCTATTCCTATTCCTCTCATGTGGGGTCGGTACAAATGTTTCTCTAACAATATGAAGGACAAGATAAGAAATGTAAATAGTGTTGGTGTCGGTTTTATGCCCAACCACCTTTTTTAAGGTTCCGTACCCAAAATGCAAAAACGGTACCCTATTACTGAGACTTCGCTGTCTGTTCGTCCGTTCGTCTGTCACCAGGCTGTATCTCAAGAACGGTGATAGCTAGACAGTTGAAATTTTCACAGATGATGTATTTCTGTTGCCGCTATAACAACTAATACAAAAAGTTGGCCAAGTGCGAGTCGTATTCGCGCGCGTTAAAACAACAGAAGGTTAAAATATGAAGTCTAATGTTGTATAGCTAATGGTACGGAACCCTTCGTGCGCGAGTCCGACTCGCACTTAGCCGATTTTTCTTATTTAAGTAACTGGTACCTACATTATCATTCTGTAAATCAGAGCGTTAAGATGATAATGAGTGCTGAGGCCTACTATCGTCCTTTTTTGAACCTGTCACAACTTTATTTCGCACTACCATATTTTACTAAAATAAGATTATATTAAAACTACAACTTGAGAGCGGGCTCGGCTGTACAAGTTTACTTGTAATACGATAAAAATAGCGTTATAAGCTATTATTATTTATGTAAATGTTGGCCTTTTTTTTAAATGGTGTTTTTTGCATGGTGGTACGGCATTTTGCGAATGCCCGCCTGGCTAGCTACCACCTCCATGTAGAAAATCTGTCGCCAAGCACCTAACGGTGTGTTCCGGCAGCTGTCCTTGAGAGCCAGTAATTACTTTAATTCTAGGTAATAATTAATTCTAGGTTAGCCTGAACAACATCTTCGACCACAACATAATTTACCATCAGGTGAGATAGTAGCAAAGGCTAAACTTATAAAGCATAAAAAAGAAGAATGCGAGTTAGGCCCCTGCTATTTGCCCAAGGTGCAGCGACATCTATACTCACAACGACTTAAGTAGTGGCATGTATGCTGTCCATTATAGTCCTTATATACTCTGGAGATGAGAATTTTAACATACTCAAACAATATATTGAATGTAAAAGAAAATACACAAAAAATTACATGCATTTCCTTGATTAATGATTATTTTACAGCATGTACTGTACTGTAACAGCCGGATCGTCCACTGCTGAACACAGCCTCCCCTATTAAGGGGGTATTTGCCATAATCCCCACGCTTGGCAGGCGTCTTGGGGATCGCTGTGTAAGTAGGCAGTTCTTTCGAAGGCGCTGCTGCCCACCTTCCAGTATTTTCCGTAAGTCTTACGACACCCACGCGATGATATGGGGAGGTGCAATTCTAACCCGGCACCCCACGGGGTTACAGCCTAATAAATACATTTCTAGCTGTAAATATTTTACAAACCTGTTTATTTAATTGTCCAATTCTTTAATAAGCTAAAGAATAGCCATAACTGCTGCAAACACAATTTTTTAACTGTTTAATGTAATTTTTCATACTATGTAGATTCATCAAGAATAAAAACATATTTCGAGGGGCAATGCACCTTCAACATGATGATCTTTGTTCAGAAAAGTCTGTCAAGGATTATAAAGATATAATTTATGTAAGTATACAATAAAGCATCCTTGCATGATCACAATCATGTGCGAGTAATTAACTTTGACTGACATGATAGAAACGCTCTGATTATTATTATGCGTTTAAGATTGCACTTTTGGCACTAACATGGTTAAAATACTTATAAAATAATCAGGTATGTAGGTATCATATAGTTATTGGTTCCAAAATTTTGAAAGTTATTTTTTTTATGCCTGATAGGTTAGCCTTTGACCACTGTCTCACCCGATGGTAAGTGAAGATGTGGTCGAAGATGTTGTTCAAGCTAACCTAGAAAGTTATAGTCTGTATATTCTCTAATGTGTATGAGAGAATATTCAGATTCTCTCGTTTAATTTTTCAAAAGGAAACATATTCGGCATGCCAACAATAAAGATAATGTAAGCAGCCGCACATTCCATACACACGTAGAAACTTCATAGTATATGCCAAAGAGTATAAGCTCTGTAAAATTGTCAATATTCTTGAGCTTAATTTTCTTATAGGTACTTCTAGTTTATCAGTTCTCCGCTCTATATATTATATATATATTTCTATATATTTTATATTTAAATTAAAAAAGATGACGTATTCTCATTAAAGAAATATTATTATTTTCCTGAAATTTTTATAAATACCATGAATATAAGACAAGGGTAAAGGTAAAGTTAAACAATTTTTATTTGAAATATGACTATATTATTTTTGTACCTATAGTAAACGCTGATTACACACATAATATAATCGTACTGTTTTTTTTATTTTTTCTTTATTGCGAATAGACAAGCATTTGACCGCAGTCTTACCTGATGGTAAGTGACGACGCGGTCGACGGTGGACCATACTTGCCTAGAAGATTCACTCTAGACTTGCAGCCTTCCAGATTGTAGTTCTCGTGGAACAAAGACGCAAGGAGGGTGTTCCATTACTTCGCTGTCCGCATTATGAACGTGGACGCAAATCCCTTTGTGCGGATAGGACTGTTAGGGTATTCCCCGAAGCCGGGTGCCGTGCTTGATTTGCACTCTCCCGTAACTTCTTTGGGGGACTCGTAATAGGACACGAAGAGAAAAATACCAGAAGCAGTGCCTTCTGAAGAAATACCATCTTACACTGCGATCCCCATGACGCCTGCCAAGCGAGGAGATTACAGCAAACTTTCTATAACGAGGGAGGTATTTGTCCAACAGTGGATGTTATGGATGTTGATATAGAGTGTGTACATGTATTTGTTACATAACAGAACAACTAGACATTTCTTATTCAAGATGTTTACAATATTTGTATTTGGCACTCAAGGACGATTTTTGCACCGCATATTCAATTTGACGATTCAGTAGTATGATGGTGCACATTGTGCCTACAATAGGGTACATTTGGTATATTCTTTAAGTCCTAAGGTAGGGTAAAATCAGTGAGAATTATCAAAGAGAGTTGATCAGTAATAGCATCCTTAAAACTAAAAGTGTTTTTTTTATCTACCTTAAGTTCCTATTATTATTCCCAGTGGCGCGCCGGTCTAGAATATCACTCCAATGCTACCTGTGGGTGTCGTAAGAGGCTACTAAAGGTGAAATACCGGAAGGTGGGCTGCAGCGCCTTCTGAGGAACTGATATATTAAACTGCGATTCCCAAGACAAGCGAAAGGAATATGGATAATTCCGCCTTAATGAGGGAAGCTGTGTTCAGCATTGGACTATCCGGCTGAAGTAACATGATTTTTACAGTATGCTCTTGTTTCCTATAAGATGTTGTTACTTTCCTAGTTAACATAGTTGCTACTGAGATTCGTTTCCCTTGATCAAAACTAAATCACCTTCTCACAGCATTTGTTTCGCAAACAATAGGCGTGTTAAAAATGATTATTTCCAATCAATACATAACACTTTCGATCCGCACGGTCGGTTAGACATGCGTGCAGTGCGCCCACGCATCCGGCCGGTATGACCGGAAACCGTGCCACCTGAAACTTAATGACAGAAGTACAGTTTCATAGTTTTTTAAGGTCTATCTAGTAGCATGTTTTTTGGTTGGTGCGCAAAAGCACTTATTGAAAGAAGCCCATAAGCAAAACTATTATAGTCTCAAAGACGCGCCATTGTGATATACGAGTATGTTCCAATGCTAAATCTTCTATTTTTTCATTTAGACACTGCACTGGATTATCCTTCAAGTATAAAATCTGTCCCCAAGAACCTAACGGTTTGTTCCGGCAGCTGCTTCGAGAGTCAGTAATTCTAGGTTATTCTGAACAACATCTTCGACCACATCATCACATACTATCAGGTGAGATAGTGGTCAAAGGCCTATTGGTTTTAAATAAAATAAAATCTGTCTGGACTTTATTTCAATTATAATCTTTGCAACATCTTTGACCATATCATCACTAATTCACTCTTTATATAGGTAGTATTAGTAAGATAGTTTTGGAGCAGTGATGGCTCAGTGGAATTGGCTATGGAATGCCGCGCAGCAGGTCTATGGTTTGAATCCCGCCGCGGGCTTAAGCTTCACCGCATGGTGGAAGGGCATTTTGCGAATGCCTGGCTAGCGACCACCCTCAAGCAGAAAATCGGCCGCCAAGCACCTAACGGTGTGTTCCGGCAGCAGTCCTTGACAGGCACATGATTCTGAACAACTATGTTTCAAGGTGATGGGCGCAGTGCAATTCGTGACTTGTGACGAAATGCATCTGTTATACTGTATCAGCCAGATCGTCCACTGCTGAACACAGCCTCCCCTAATAAGAGGGTATTTGCCATAATCCCCACGCTTGGCAGGCGGCTTGGGGATTGCAGTGTAAGATGGCAGTTCTTTAGAAGGCGCTGTTGCCCACCTTCCAGTATTTTTCCCTTAGTCGCCTCTTACGACACCCACGGGATTATATGGGAAGGTGCAATTCTAACCCGGCACCACACGGGGGACACATACAGATGTGTCCCTGATGTTATAGGCAGAGGTTAGTCCGCTTAACATCAGGTGGGCCTCAAGCTAGTTCCATCACAATAACATAAAAAAAAACAGCAACAAAACTGACAACACAGAATATGTAGAAGTAACCTCGTGGTAAAGCTTTCTTAAACTAACAGTGTCGTGTGCAAGTATCCAAAAATATTTTAATCCAAACATTATGCGGACGCTCTTCAAAATAAATATGTCGGCCATAGTATTAAGGAACTTATACACTATACATTATAATAGCTGATACTGTAATTGTCTATAACATTTTATGTCTTTCGTATCTGGGGCGTATTTGTTTTCTTTCTTGTAGTGCGTGTTATACTTGTGGAGTTTTGTTATGGTGATTTTCCATTGCGATACGTTATTCTTGATAGTTCTTCATAGTTGTAATCTTGAAGAAACTTAGCTTTTGTTGTTGATTGGCTAGTTGTTTTACAACTACGTCTATCATAAAATAAAAAATCAGTACTAATATTATAAATGCGAAAGTAACTCTGTCTGTCTGTTACGCTTTCACGCCAAAACTACTGGACCGATTTGAATGAAATTTGGCATGGAAATAGTTTGAGACCCGGGAAAAAACATAGGATAGTTTTTATCCAACTGCGCAAAAAGAGTTGTAAAACAACTACGTCTCTCACCCAATGGTAGGTTATGATATGATTGAAGATGTTGTTTAGGCTAACCTACAATTATTGTCTCTCAAGGACGTGTCAGAATATACTGTAAGATTCTTAGTGACAGATTTTCTAGTCGATGGTGGTAGAAAACAAGAAGGGCACACGCCAAATACTCTAAATACCATGCAAAGAGGCATAAGCCTGCTGTAAACTCGTGATAGATGAGGTGGATTAAATGACCTGGCTATATAACCAGTTTCATAATATACCTGTGCCTATTTGGGAATAAGTAGTGACCATTGCCACTAAATACGCGTCAACGCGGTGAAATTTCACGCGGCAGTCCATGGAATACATAATTTTGAACAGGTAAAATACTAGTGTCACCAATTGCTCGAACCCTAGATTTCGCATAAGGAAGTAATGACCGATGCCACCACCACTAACGAGGTTGAAGTCTAAATGTATATTAATAAAAAAAATAAGAATAACTGACTCCTAAGTAATTAATGTGAAAATTTTATAATCGGCACTTATTCTCAGAGCTCTGAAACAATATACATACATTACAACATTACAAATTTACGGGGATATGTAATGTAATACGCCAGAGCATTCGTTATTGCAAAAATAAAAACTCAGTACTAATATTATAAATGCGAAAGTAACTCAGTCTGTCTGTCTGTTACGCTTTCACGCCAAAACTACTGGACCGATTTGAATGAAATTTGGTATGTAAATAGTTTGAGACCCGGGAAAAAACATAGAATAGATTTTATCCAACTGCGCAAAAAGAGGTTTATGTTTTTGTGCGATAACCGACATACGCGCGGGTGGAGCCGCGCCAATAGATGTCGCTCCATCCCAATACGATGGTTAAAGAACCATAGGAAAAAATTTAGTTATGACTCATTGTTATGTCCACTCAATTGGATTAGAGCATACCCTGGCTAAAGGGGTGGATGGATGCGGGTTCGAATCCCGCACATGACTTAAATTTTTCCTCTCGTAAATTTATAATTTCGTAATGTAATCCGCAGAGCATGCGTTATTGCAAACATAAAAATATTAAAAAATATACATCCATACAAAAATTAACGCCTGTTTTTGTGATTGTTAGCGGTAGACAATGAATTTTATATCGTATTTCATAGCCTCATCTTTTATTGCACCCACCTAAAAAACCTACATATTACATTTTAGCTATCTCTACCATAAATTTTGTTTAAGCTAAATGTTCACGTGGGGCTTTCCATAAAAAGGTAGTTTCGCGATACTGAATGTACCAATCGTAAAAGTTAACTGAAATTTTGCATGAAATTATGCTTCTGGTTTGCCAGTTTTCAGTAAAATTATGTACTTCCAAAATTATTCAGAAAATATGTTATTTTCAAATTAAGAGATAAAACAAACAATAAAACCATTATCCGCCAGAACTATAGATATTAGACTCAAGAACATACCTGCAAAATTTCACCGAGTTGGTAAACTTATTCTCTCTTAAATATGATGAAACTGTGTTTGTATGGAAAACGCTGCGTGAACACAGATCCTAAATACATCATTTACGAATTTTCAATTAAAATTTAGAGTCAAGTGTAAAGTATCCTTTACTTTGATATAAAAATCAACGTTGACCAGAGCCAGATCACTTAGGACAAAAAGAGAGCGCGTTTATGTTACGTACCGCGAAACTGAGAGTAGTGTATGGGTGACTGGGATGTTGCATAAGTTGTAAGCTGAACGCGGGATGATATTTTAGGTACGTTTACTATTCCGTAGCGGAGGAACCTGTTAGTTTCCCCGTGACCATCTGTCAGTCTCTATATCATGGTCATTGTAATCACATACTAAATTACCTATATTATGTTTTAATTTGAGTAATTTAAATGATATTTAAATTTTATTACTGACCGAATGATACGAGGAGGCTTCCTATACATAGTTGAAACAAAAATCATATTTTATAGACTACTTACTTTACTAGATACAGGTTTTATAGACGAATGATAATACGGTAGTGGTGATTTGTATTAGAGTACTTGTCTCCAACGAGTCCGACTCGCAAAACCGTCATCGGCTTGCATAATTATGTTTTTCATATTGCTATTTACATCTTATTGCTGTTATTATGCATCTCAATTATTCAAGAAATATCTACATTTTATTTCATCTAAATATTGTTATTATTAATAATGCTTTATGATTTTACCTCTAGGTACCTATCACTTATAGGCCGTTCAAAATACAACATTTTTGAGCAGTATATAATTGCGTCTGTATATCACTGAGACAGAACGTAAATCTTCTGGATACAAGTTTCCTGTCTTGACATTAAGTTAAAACTACTGTAAACAGCGATGAAAACTAAATAAACGTTGGAAGAAGGTTTGGAACATGGAATATATTTGAATTTCATTACAACTTAAATAACAGGTATTACAGCTAGCTACGTAGGCATAGGTAATGTACGTACATTCATAATAATAAAGTGCCAATAGTAGTCACCTGTTTTTGAACGTGGTAAACTGTCAAAATTAATAAGACTAAATATAGACAGTTACGATATAGTAAGTTGGATTTTTAGCAATTATGTAGTTGAACTTATACTGCCACCCGTCACAGTTTTTTAATTGTGTCAGTTGTCAACCACGCCATATTCACGATATCATGAAATTACTTTTTATTTAGGAAACGATGATGTAATTAATTTTTCTTCAAAGAAAGAACTTTTCTATTCCTTTCGTCAATAATCTGTAGAACTCTTGATTTCAACCTAATCATCTCGACACAGACAAAAGTAAAAGAAATATCCAATTTTATGTTAAATAACATCGATCTACGACGGTTGACACACAAAATCTTCAAACATTGAAAATCGCTAATTCTAAGCTACTTGCACCATACATTTCAAGGGGAGTTGTTTACGCGTCGATTGGTACGATACGCGGGTAATTGTAACCGTTTCCGAGATCGAAAATAATCGCGTTCGATTATTGCGTGCGATCCGACATCGAGCAGACGGCCGCGTCCGACTGACAGATATCGATTGCTGCCTCTATCTCGGAATAGGCGCTGTTGATTTTGCATCGGAAAAATATCGGCTCTACTTTGTTTAGAACATTATATTGCTTCTAATAGCAATGAGTTCGTCAATGTCTTTAGCGTTTGAGACATGGTGGCACAGACTAAAAAACAGTTGAGTAGAGTAGAATAAAGTTTGAAGCAATGTAATTAAAGTTTAGTCTTGTACAATCGTCACAAATTACCTAGACTGTTGCAATACATATTGGCATTATTGACATTGGAGAAATCCTGAAGGATGATACCAAAAAGGGAGAAATTTGACAAGCACTTCGAGAAAATTAGAGAGTATAGTGATTGAGCTGATTCATCGTACCGAATACCTCACTGACTCGGTGGGACAGTCTTTTAATATTTACTAAGCGTAGATACGACCATGCATGGAATACTGCTGCCATCTCTGGGATGGGTCCACTAAATACTAACTCATCCAAAGATGAGTCCACAAGACTTATTGGCAATTGGCAATGATGGTCTATATAGATAATCTTCAGACTCTTGAGCATCGTGGTAAGGTAGCCAGCTGATCAGTATTCTAAGGGATTCATTTGGGAGATTATTTGACGGAATAGTACGATTTTGTTTCTTTTCCATTATTGGACAAAGCGAGCAGCAACACATCACCGGTTCCTCCTCGACGCTTCTTGCTATACAGCATCAAAATCAAAGGCTTACTTTTGACTCAATGAAACAGATTTATCATATTATAGTCCCCTCCACTTCAACTTCCAGCAACGGTTTCATGGATTTTTTTATCCATTATGTATGTTCTTATATACATAGCTCATACAAACACACTTCACGAGCGTTCCAGAGTACTTTTCCCTGTATTCTACTGCTCGTATGCTCCCTATCGCGCCGCATAAGGGCAGAAGCAGTGGGTCGTGATCACCAAGATCCCAATGGCGCTATTAGACAAACATGATCTTTTTTCGACCATACTACATAAGAAAAGAACGTTACAATTCAACGTATGATATATTTTTACTATCTACTATCATATGCCTCCCAACCTCGCATGTTTGCGACCACGCACTATTATCCCTTGGACTTGAATTGTTGAGTATAAATCAGGACCTGATGTTATACATTCTGATATAGTTTTGATATGTCATATTATGCGTAATGCTAATGAATACTTTTTATTTCATGTCCACTGATTTACGCATGGGAAACTATATTTAACATACACACATACTAATTCACTTACGCATTTATAAACTTTCAGAAATCAAACTGAGGAGATCAAATCAAGTGAGTACCTATAACTATACCTACCTACCTACCTACCTTTTATTCTAAATAATCCATTCAATTATATTTTTACCTACGATAATAATTTAGTCCGTAGGATGCCGGGCTAGAATGTCACCCCCCAGTTCTAGGTAGTGTGGGTATCATAATAGGCGATTAGAGGTAAATTAACGGAAGGTGGACAGCAGCACCTTCTGAGGAAATGCATTATTATTACATTGCTATCCCCAAGACGTCTACCAAGCGTGGGGAAAAACCCCCTTTATGGGGGAGCATGTGTTCAAGACAATACGGCAGATTAGTAGTAGAGAAGGTAAGTATAATATTTATTGTTATCTATTTACACCGTTTCTGCTGAGTAAAAATTAAATATATCTCACGTGATTCAAGCGCGTAGGCATTTCAAATCTAGAAGTGCTTCAATTCGAGAAACTAGGCAAGATCCAGAAGTAAAGTATCAGAGTGTGAAATATGCGTGGCAGCATGCGTTTCAACAAACTATAAAGTTTAACAAGTAACTTACTCAAAAGATGACTGACAAAGATTTATTAAAATTTCATTGCACAACATTTAATTAATATTGACCTAAATTTTTCATGCGATTTATATAATATATATTATATATATATATATATATATATATATATATATATATATATAACTATTGGTAGGTAACTGACATTTCTAAGTGATTGCTGAAGGTTCAGATATAGAGCAACACATCCTTTTAACATAAGACCTGTTTAATATACCCATATCTAGCAAATAAATAAATTTGATTGACTATTCTGCAAATTCTATTATAGGTAATTGTAAAAATATGGCAAACTATTAGCTGTTAAGAACTCTACACAAAATGTGATCCATGATATGCAAATAAATATTTTAAAATGTGAAATGACAGAATGGCTAAACCACAATATAATATTATATGATTAAAGGGTGAGTGGCAATCACTAATGAACCGCGATTTTCCGCTTTACAGCAGTGTCAGGTATAAGCGCGTTGAGCCAATACACACCTGGCTAGCTATCAAGTAAAAAATCTGTCGCCAAACATTTGACGTTTTGTTCAGGAAATTGGACCTGGATCACAAGGACAGCTCCATAGGAACAAGTTTTAATTCTAGGTTAAGCCTATTTGTCAATCTAGACCACATCATAATTTACCAACAGGAGGTTTTCAAAGAGTTACCAATAACCTGTAAAAAGCCTACGAAAGAAAATATACTTGGACTATGAAACCTAGTTTCTCATCTAAAATATAGATGGCGCTAGTTGTACTTATACTTCTCAAATGTTTTGTAAAGCCGTCCGTAGTGACACGAACTTCCACGAATGACGAAGCTTTGACAATGTAGCGTTATTAACAGTTCAAGATAGGTATTGTTATAATACCAATTATATTCGTAATCTTTATTATTACATTATCTACAAATTATACCCGTAGAGTTCCAAAACTAGCTAAGTATTTGGTTTAACTACGTATAAAAAAATTATATAAGTATAATATATATTTTATTTCTTAGAACACTTAGGTACCTATATTTCAAGTAATAAGAACATACCTACTTAAGTATTTTTGAATAATAAGTAGAATAGTGACCAAATTAGAAAATATCTCGTCTGAAGATAATATTTTACCTAAACATTACAAATAAATAGGTACCTACTTGGGTCCTAAAATCAAATGAACTGTTGCTTTAGTGTTTTGTTAGCTTAAATATTTAGTATTATTTGTACATTTATATATCTACGTGTACTATAGGTTCATAATATTATAAAGAGAAAAGGAACCAACTTCCAGGATCTATAGGCAGGCGGCCGATCATAAATTGAAGCCAAAACTTTCTTCAGTAGGTTCCTTTGTGTGGTTTGATAAAAAATATTTTATAGATTCCACGTTTGGAAAATTATGATTGGAATGTGATGAGCTGTCTTATGGTAATTATCTAACTAATGGTTTTAAAAATTGCAGCATTTGGTATCAAAGTTGGTAGGTAGGTATACTGTAGGTACATATACATATACCTGCATACTGTGCATTAGGCATTTGTGTAAGTTTATATATGTAAGTAGGTACCTACGTATAAAAGTACCTAAAATTTAAATTAAAAATATATATATATATATTATAATTAAAATTTAACGAAGGAGATATTTTTATTCTACTAATTTTATAAGTTGGTACGGCCTGTTAAATATTAATAAATATATTAACTAGGTTTACTAAGCACGTACATGCTTAACAAAACATAAGCAAATATGTAGATATTTTATATTCTCTAGACACCACTGCGTAAACTGTTGCGCATATACTTACCTACACCACACCACTGGGTGTGGTGTAGGTAAGTATATGTCAAAACCAAAAAAAACCTTATCGGAACATACCTAGATCAACAAATAAATGGAAAACACAAGACAACCCAGATTATCATTTGATATACAAAATCAACAAATACCTACCTATTTACGCATGTAGGTACTTACCTAGTAAGTTTGCATATGCATTATCTTGGATATCCTCAATGAAAATATCAATTGAGAAGATCCTAAAATGTATGCGTACCTACTTATATAAATAATCTAGTTCCTTGAAGATGGATTCTTATGCAGTTATTATTAATTGTCCAGTTAATTATGCTAAGGGTGGTGGTAAGGCAGGTAGTTCTACCTATGAAGTTTGAATGTTATATGTGCGCTTAAAAGGACGGGGGTGGTTTGTTTAGCCTTCACCTATGTAATGTACCTTATCAGCTCTTTTAAAACCGCTTGTCAGAAAACATGTATGGGCTATTTACAAAATCATTCGTATATATAGGGTATTATAAATGAGTACCTAGAATAGTACCAAGTGCCTTTCTACAAGTTAATTTTAAAGTATCAGTTAATTTGATAGTAGCCGGAGCTCGGTCATAAACTTGAGGAAAATTTAGCTATTAGAACATCAACAAATTGTTTTTGATATGATTTCATATTTCCGCGGATAAATCTAGTTTACTTGAAGGTAATAGAGCCGTTCATGACATGTTGAAGTATTTATGCAAGCATGATGGTTGGTTGATGTCGGGCAGCGACCAGTCACGGAGGAACGTGCAGTGGCGCTCGTATGTGTCTAGTTACGTAAGGTAACGGCGTGCGGTGGTGCTTCTACTGGAGTGTTTACAGTGGTCGGTGCGAGGCAAGGCGAGGCGAGCGCGACGCAAGTGTCGTGTCGCCTGTCCCCACCGAGTATCGATCCGCTCCGCCCAGCACTCGCTCCTCCCACCTGCGCCCCCCTGCCCCCTCCGCCCGCGCCCACACCCGCTCCGCCCGCCCGCGCCCTCCCGCGCTTTGCCCGGTGTCGCGCGCCGCCCGCGCGCGGTCACCTGTGTCGCACGTCCTCAGTCGCAAAGCGGCCGCGTCGCGCGCCACCCGCTTCGCAATACGCGCGCTAAACCTATTATGACAGTGACGTGATGGACGGCAAAGAGTTCGGTGCGGTTCCCGGCTTCCCGGCCGGATTGGACTATTTTATGATGCCCCGTGTGAGCCAACCTGCGCCTCAGTTTGACTTCAGAAAACTCGGCGCCAGTTTCAGTGGTCGCGACGATGAGAAGAGCGACGAGCGCCGTTCGCCCGAGTACCCGCCGGACAGGCGCGAACCGCCGCCGGCGCCCTGGCCTCTTGGCCTCGGTGTCCAGTTCGTCAACCCCGCTACCGGCAAGAAGAGAGTGCAATGTAACGTCTGCCTGAAGACGTTCTGCGACAAAGGTGCCCTGAAAATTCACTTCTCGGCGGTGCACCTGCGTGAGATGCACAAGTGTACAGTTGAAGGGTGTACGATGATGTTCAGTTCGCGGCGTTCTAGGAACAGACACAGTGCTAATCCAAATCCAAAACTGCATTCACCGCATGTCAGGCGCAAAATTTCTGCGCACGATGGCCGATCGGCGCAGCCGTTCCCGCTACTACCGACGCTGGCGCGGCTTCCGCTTCCACCGCCCGCGCTGCTCCCTCCTGAGCTTGCCGCGCGCCTGCCGCCATCGCTGGCGGGCCCACCGGGACACACACCACTTCCACCGCGAGTGCCTCTTGATGACCTTCGCAACTTTAGTGAGATCGAGAAGATGTATCGAAGAATGCCGCCTCCACAAGAGCCCTCCAGAAGTGCACTTAATCTAGCGAAAACTTCAGTGATGCATGAAGAGGAATCTAATAATTGTAGTGAAAATTATGACGTGTCAGATGATGATGAAGTCAAAGAAAGCAACGAAGATAGGACTGAGTCTCCGGTAGAGGAAAGATTGAATTATGACGACGAACCGGAGGATTTGAGTGTTAATAAAACCAGAGAAGATACCAAATCTACCGCTGAAAAATCTGAAAGTTCCAGCGGCCGGACTGACCCCACCGCCTCAGACGATAAATCCTCCTTAGTTCCAAATAAACGTAAGCGGAAGAGTGGCAACCCCACTCGGTGTTCTCAAAGCAACGAATATAATGTTTCTGATGAAGAGTATCATCCTGATGTATTTAGAAACCTATCGACTCCCGGCTCGAGTCGCCCCGAAGAAGAGCCGTTATCCTTAAAAAAACAAAAACCTGAAAAATGGGAGTCATTTCAGAACGGAGAGGAAGTTACTGTGGACGCGGAATCCGTGACGCGAGTGAAGGCTGAGAGTGAATCTGATGACGAATCTAGTGCACCCAGCGTAGTACGCGAAGGGTTAAGACTGCGCTCAGATTTGTACACCCCGAGTGACAGCGGAAGCGATCTACACGCCATGGAGGAACGACTTGCGAGGGCGCGGTCACCATCTGCAAGCAGTGACAGAACCGATGACAGAACTGATATCAACGAACTTGAAATCCCCATAGACGACGAGAATCCTGACCGATGCACTGCTTGCGGTAAAATATTTCAAAACCACTTCACACTGCGAATGCATTACAGAAACGATCACTTGAAGCTGTTGCACCCTTGCGACGTAAACGGGTGCGACGCCGCCTTTCCCTCGCGGCGCAGTCGAGACCGGCACAGTTCAAACGTAGATTTGCATCGGCGACTTCTGTCTACGAACTCACCTGACACGCGAGAGCAAAAACCCCCGCTAGAAGTAAACGCCGAGATTCTCAACAAGTTGTATGCTGATATTAAAGGACTAGCTACAACACTTGAAAGCTTGCGATACGGTGGGAACGAAGACGACGCGCAGCTTCCTAATTATGTGACGGAAACTATGAAATTTTATAGTAGAAACTTGGGCGCGTTGCAAGCAGGGTTGTTTCCGCAGTTTGGTGACCGAGGGTTTTTTCCGGCCCCTTTCATGATGGGTAACGGCGTGCCTCAGGGAGGGCCATATGGTGCACCGGCGGGTGCCCAGTCAGCTCGAGAATCACTGTCACCGCTGTCAGCGTCTTCCCCACCGGTCATCTCGCCAGGAAGGCTGGACGCGGCACATGCGCGTCCACGAGATGACCCTAAGCTGCTTTTTCGCGAGACCTCCGAATCCTTCAAGAAGATGACGTCATTGTGCGAGCGCCAGGAACAATTGTACCAGCACCACGTTCCAGTGTCATGACGCAGCCGGTACCCTCGCTCGCACTGGTGATACCTCACTCCCCAAAACTTTCGAGCGATAGACTCTTGTATATTTAATTGTTAATAATTTTAATTGTGTTAATTCTATTTCGTATTTCGTTTTGTATTTTCTTGTGATATTTAGACAAATATTATCATAATAATTATCGATCCCACGAACTGTAAGTTATTAGGGATAGTATACCGCTTGGGTATTGAGTTGGCGTTGGTGATTCGAAGCGGAGTGCAATACTGATTCGAATATTATAAATATTAATAATGGACTCGTGCGATATGGTATCGTGTAGATTCGTAATCGATGTTGAAAGTAAACGTTATAATGATCAGCTTCATTTATTGTTCTGGCGCAATAAACTCATTGAGGAAAAATCTACTATTGTTTTCATTCTTAACAAATCGGTAAGTGGTATGCCGAATTACTGAGCAGATAAGCTGGTTACGGCTTATGGAGTACCTAACAACAGCTATAAAGTAGGAGTTGCGAGGTTTTGTGGAGAGTCATTCAACTGGAAACATAAACATCAGCCTACTCATCTTTTTGCCGCATACATTGTTGCTTTACTTACAGAGCTTTCAAGTAATCAGTATAAATTTACTAACCGACCAAAAACCTATAACTTTCATTAATTTACAAGCCGCTTCACGCAAACGAATCGAATTAAAATGTCTGCTAATCAAAAAACCCGCCAGAATAAATCAAGATGTGTACCTATATTAAGACAGATAATTTTGGCTTTCAATTTAGAACTATGAATAATAATCAATAAAGTAGTTTATATTATGCAGTATTTAATTTACGGTAGCTTTTTGAATACGATTATAAATTCATTAGTATTTTATTATCCAGGGAAAGGAATTATTATCACGTAACTGCATCAGTAAGGTAACATGAATATGATGAGAAAATAACCTTATCAAACAAATCACTGATGAGGCCACATTACCTTTTCTTTATAATGCATTGGAATAACCTAGTAAATTGTTTGGAAGCGTATAAGTTTGACCTACCTATACAACGTTTTCGAACAATAATAGAGAGAGACTTTGATAAGAAAAAATTCTACCTCGTGGTGAGATGTTGCTACAATAACAAAAAAACAGGCACTACACCTGTACCAACCACGTATTGGTATATAGTTCCAATGTGATAGGGGTCAGTCTATTTCCATCTATCGGACATTATTTTGATGTTATAACAACAACAAAATAATTATCACCACTTCGATATATCTCCGAAAGGACTACAGCTAAATTGCCTGCATAGCCACGTTTTGCTAATAGGTATAGTTCCAATGGTATAGTACCGATTAAGTCCCAAACGCAAAATGCTAATGAAAATTTCTTTATCAAAAAACTAGTAAATAATTTACCTGATCTAGACTTGAAAATCATAAGTTTTTACGTATTACTTTGAATAAAACCTCGATTTCATAAAATGCCACTTAACTCAATTGAAAGCAAAAAGTCTATACTTACTCATAAAGCACCAAAGGTTGAATATTAGGTATATCTAGATACTTTAAAAAGTTATCTTTGCACCTATGTCATAATATACGCAACAAGCAAAATGTCCAATAGGCAAAGTACACGCAACAGACAAAAAAATTAAAACATATCACAATAGGATGTTTGTTACGTAATTAAATTTAATGATTATTGTCCATTCAAATTGTAAGCAATTTTAAGCGTATTTCTTGAGCATATTAATTTTTTGTGATGATGTCTCCTGTCGTAAAAATATAATGAAGCATGAAGATGTTGATTCAAATAAAAATGTCAAGGGTACATTTAATTACCACAACAACAAGTTTTTTTGACAAACTTGAAAATTATCGATTAAAAAACGTACGTAAACTTCAAATGTCATTCAATATGCCATTATTTGGAATGTACCCGACATTTTAACGTGTCTAGTTTTGGAATCTAAATTGCCTGGCACACCAGAAGCAAATATACTAGGCTCAAGGGCAAAATTTAACCAAATTTGAACACTTGGTATAAACTTTTTTACAGAACTACGTTTGTATAGAAAGCACTACACGCAGTGTGCACCCCGTACGGTCTAGTTTGTTCCCTCAGTATGAATTTTCATACGTTTTATATATATAACTATATATTTAAAGTTTTTCTCTATAGATTATTGACCAGCGCCTCTAGCGAAACTTGTGAGAAACTAAGAAAGTGTATGGTAGAAAATGTTACCGGCTTTTAAGGTTTACATGTCAATATGATTACAAATATAAATAATAATTAATATTTAAGGCAAACTTAACACTAGCCTAATCAAACAAACCACCCCTGATCGCTCCCTGTGCAAAGGTGCCCATTACACTTGCAGCGTTTCCGCGCTGAATGGCAATGGCCATCGCAGAGGATGGCTCGGGATCAGGAACGAGTTGGAGCGGGAGTCACCAGTTTTTCTTTTAAGGTAGGTAACACAAAGTATGAAAACATTAATTTGGGTACTGGGGCGGCGCCACCTGATGTAAGATTGCCCATACCAAATAATGAGCATGGACTTACTTTTTGAGCACTTGAATGATATGTACAGTAACTACATTGCTTTCAATAATCAAGATAGGACCTCGTATATATATTTTGTACCGGCGGTATGCCTTTATTACCAAAATACTACTTTTCTCGTATATAAGACGATAAACGTGTTATGTGCACTTTTAAATAGGACGTTTTTTCAGATTTCTACTTGTAAAATCATACATTACAACACAGTAAATTTAATTATGAAATTCTGTTATTTGTTGAATGAGATATCTAGATGCTATGCAGAAGAACTATATTTTCGTTACGAGGAATTTCCCGTCGTGGACCGAATGCTTTTTTACTGGTGATAAGTTAGCTTTGGACAAAGATTGCACCTGATGGTAAGATTTCAAATTGTCGAAGGTATACTCTAGAATGGGAACTGGCCAAGCACACCTGCCGGAACACATTGTTAGATCAAGAAGAGACTCAAGGGTGGTAACTAGGCAGGCCAGCTATAATGACCAACATCTTAAGACAGCAAATAAAATAATAGCTGACATTATGTTGCGCCTATTAGAGCGTGCTGCATAGGTATTAATCTTTAAACAAAGTTAGTCAATATTAACAAGATATACATAAAAAAGTTTATTAATGTTAAAAATTTAAATCGTATAAATCAAGATTTCTCTGCTATTGACAAACATTGTGCTACCAGAACTCAAATTTCAAAAGGTATTAATATTCCATCTCTTGCAAATCTTAAAACTAAACAAGGGGTACGGCCACAATAGTTTGTCGAACCCTAATTAAAACACTGCTAAATGTAAATAAACAAGCGTAGGTACCATATTTAATATCATAGATATATTGTTTTGTAGTATTTATTCATATTTTAGTAGGTACCTTATCATCAACATAACTGACATAACCTCTTCTGAGCATTATACCTCCCCATTAGAACGCTTCAATTCACGTCTCTTTTTCATGAGGACCACGTTAAGAATTGTCCTACGCTGCTTCCTCCGGGTCGCGGTCACATATCGATCTACTTTTACCCACATTGGTTATTGATTTCGAACGATGTGGCCTGCACATTCCTGCTTTAGCTTGCAAATTTTGAACTGCTTATACAAACCCAGCGTTGGGGTAGATATACGTTTTTACTAACGTCTTCAGGATCGGATGTTACAAGTGTGACAAAGTTTTTTGTGAGGTGTATTAGAATTTTTGAGATCAACGTGAGCGTCTTGCTCGTTGATGTGATTCTGTTTGATACATCTAGCTTTATTTTAGCAATTTCAGATTTAGGAATGCTTTCTAGAATGTTGACTTTAGAGTGCTACGGGATATTGCAGAATATATATATGAATTTCGAATTTCTCACAAGTCAGGCAGCTTGTAGTCTGCCACTGTTGTTATTTCATTTTGTACTGAGATTATATACATTTAAGGGATAATTTAGTTAGTATAAGTAGTATAAGTAGTAATATTTAATTCTCAAGACACACGTAACATAAAGGAGATATATATGTAAAGCACGAGACTAAAGGTCCAGCGTAATAGTCATACCAAAATTAAAATTGAAAAACAACCAATATATTTTTTGTTGCATTAGGAAAATATTTCCTCAGGACCACCTGCGCTGTAACCAATCAATGAGTTAGGAATGTGTATAGCCAAAAACAAGAGAATATTATTTTGTTTAGTTTTTACCAGTTTTGTCAGTTTCGGCAAGAAAATCAGCAAAAAACTTTTAGAGCATAAACCTATGTTTAATGTGTAATTTTGTATTGGTCAATATACAAAAATTTGTGCGTTTTTTGAGTGTAGTGTAATATATTCGTGGATTACGTTCGAAAGTGTATGCAAATAGTAAATAGGTACTTAAAGCATAGAATAATACTACGTACTTAAAGCTAGAAATATTACTTTTTCCTTTTTTCATATTTTCACACTAAGTGTGATATTATTATAATATTAATTATTTATTATTATTATAATATTATATTATTAATTACATATTATTATCATCCGTCCCGTAGGTATCCAGTATGCAAGACTTTTCTGAAAATGTCCTTGAAAGACAGGACTGAGTTTTGGTTCTGATTACTTTCAAGCTAGTTTAACTTTTGTAGGTAGTCGTCTGCAATAAGAAGTATACATATTGTAGTTTTCAATTGTGGCAATAAATTCTGTTTTTTGCAATGTTCACACATATATCATAAAATCAAAGAATAATTTGACGTTTTTTATTAATGTTAATGTAATCTACGATTATTAAAATATACAAAAATAATGTTTACATCTAATGGATAGATTCAGGCGTTACTTTGCGGAAATCCATATTTAATAATAACAAGTACTTTTAAAAGTATCCTAAAAAATATTAAATAATATTTTAATAAAACACTTAAAAAAGCATAAAATTATATATCTAGTGACAATTCCGCCTAATTTTCCTGTTATCTACGTGACGTCACAAACATCACGCAGCCTAACCGGAACTAGTCGGGTATTCTTCCGGTTAGGCTGCGTGATGTTTGTGACGTCACGTAGATAACAGGAAAATTAGGCGGAATTGTCACTAGATATATAATTTTATGCTTTTTTAAGTGTTTTATTAAAATATTATTTAATATTTTTTAGGATACTTTTAAAAGTATTTGTTATTATTATGTTTACATCTTATTGCAGGCGACTGTACCACTACAACTTCAATTGATAAAATCTTCAATTGGTAAAAACTGACTAATAAAAATGACAGAATGTGTACATATTATTAAGGGAATATTGATTTCTAAGTTAGTGATGTATTCTATGCCAAGTTCAAATTTCCTTGCAAATCTGATATTCAAACAGAGGGTGGGTTAACGTTGCGGTGGAACCGCGTAGTTTGTCAAATCCTAATTAATAAACTAACTGCTTGAGGGACGGAAACTAACTCAACTCTTGCCCTGCGGGTTTGTCTATCTCAGTACTTAAACAATAAACAGTAAGGAAGTTATTTTACTACAGTTGTCATAATTTTGGTACTTATTAAATATATTGGGTCAAATCTTTCTCTTTCTAATTCTGACGGAACAAGCACTTGGCTGACCTGATGCTAAGCGGTAACCCTAGCTTATAACAGATGCATTTCGTTACGAGCCACGAGCGCAGTGCAGTTCTTCTCATGTGTTTGTAATTTTACTGGCCTATGGAATGCTTCCAAAACACACTGTTAGGTGTTTGGCGACAGATTTTTGGTAGTAGGTAGACATGCAAGTATTTGTGAAATGCCCTTCCACAACGCGGTAAAGCTAGAGCCGTTGGGGATCAAACCATCGACCTGCTGCACGGCAGTCCATAGCAACTAGTCTTAACATATTATATAGAAGTTAGTTCAGCCGTGCCAGTCACTCGTGGTGTGCTGGCTAGCTTGCACTTCCCAATATATTCCTGTAAGTCTTAAGAGGCGACGAAGGGAAAAATATCAGAAGGTAGGCCTAATGGGGGAGGCTTTGTTCAACGAGTAATCGTTATGGCAGTTGATGATGATGGTGATAGGCTCTATGGTCGAGTATCGTAAGGCGTTGTTTTGCTGTGCCATGTTTGATCCCCGAGACAGACAGTTACTTTTTCGTTAGCACAAAATAAATACATTTTTATTAGGAGTCTTCGGAACTGTGCCTGATATATGGCAATGGCTCGCTCCCTTTTACACGCGACCAATATCTGACAAAACGTAGGAAGACTGCCGCGAATCACCTATGTTTACCCTATGTATATATTTTTATAATAACATAATAAGTAAAAAATATCCCATTGCGAGGTTTTACCATAATTCCCACGCTTGGCAGGCATCTTGGAAATCACAGTGTAAGATGGCAGTTCTTCAAAAGTCGCTACTGTCCATCTTCTGGTATTTTCCCTTTCGTCGCGTATTGTGACTGTCCTGTCACATAGAGATATGAAATTCTGATCCGGCACACGGGAATGTACCAAAGTCCCATACTGTCTTGATTTTATACTGTGTTTGTGTTACCCTCAATTGTTCCACAAGGAATTACATCTGCGTTACTATTTGTTCCAGACGCTGAGTTTATGCTTCTGTAGTTATTGAATTAAGTGTAACAATGTAAAATTAGAGAAGTAACGTTTTGGTTAAGATGTTTGAGAAGAAATTAAACTTACACTTTTCCGTTGAGACTGAAATTTGCACTGAATTGTTTTCTTACGTCTAGTTTATCCTTTGAGCACAATGGCCGCTACTACATTTCATCGCAGTTTCATTTTTCGTATTTCGAGTGACACTTTAGATAACGAAAATTGAATTTGCGGTACGAAGTTCGTTGGTTGATATAGTCTATGGTCGGAACGAATCGTTCATCAGTCATAAAAATTATAAATGTATCTAGCAACAACATAATATACATTGCAATTATTTTTTTCTCCATATCTATCCGCAAACAGTGTAGTGTTTAGGATATTATAGTTTTATTCATGCTATGAGTACTTCTCATCTTCGTGCTACAAAGCTAAGATTGTTTTACCTGTAGTTGAGTTGTGGGCCCTCCATATTTACTAGACGAATGCAGGGTAATTACCTAAGTCACTACCAGTCTTGCACTTCCGAGCGTCCGATGAATACATCGTCGCTAATCATGTTTTTTAGGAATAATCTGTGGACAATACGACAATACGTCTTTAGACTCTGCACCAATTATAAAGGCACTGTGAGAGATAAGAAAACTGTTTCATTTCACGCGTAATTATTGATTTTATTGTTGAATTCGGTCATTTTATTTTATCTTAGAAACTAATCTCAATGAAATGGATGAGCGAGAATGTGTATCGTTTGGTGTGAGAGAGTGAAAGAGATCGCAGCGTAATGGTAATCGGAACGTCTCGTGGCGGTTCGGTGGTAACACAAATTGCTTATTTATCCCTTACTAATGACAGATATGACTAATAATATTTGAACGTTTTTTCCTTGTCATTTCAAACTGCATATACATGTGCGTAGGTATGTAGATAGGTAAATTCTAGTAAGCTTTTAGAGCAGTGGTGTTCGGATATAACTACTCTATGTATTTCAACTCTCTGCAACAAAGCATATTTGTACCAAGCTCTTCGTGTTCTCGCCTAAACTATCAAGATTTAGTTATGTAGCCATAGCACTAAATAATGACTTTGACACGAACATGACTTATTTATTTTATTTCTGCATATTTAGATCTCGACTTTAAAATTTTACACGTTTGATCACAAAAGCAAACGAATAAATTATTATTTCATATTTGGGAAGGGTACAAACCATCCGAATCCGATTAAAAATATGTTATTCAGAATCTATACAGGCAAATGCTTGCTAGTCTATGCTACGAACGAAGCTAAACAAAAGTAAGCCAACACGTGTTTTTCGGATATATTTTTTTCGGACCCGAAGTTCGAAACATCGACGAATTAGAGTAGGGTAAGGACCCAGGTGCTATGAGACTAAACCTAGAATGACTCAATCTCAAAGACTGCTACTGTAACATACCGTTAGGTGATTGGTGACAGTTTTTCTACTTGAGGGTGTCAGCTAGCCAGGTGGGCATTAGCACTAGCTGTAACGACTGATTTTTACTTGTGGGTGGTAGTCATAGCTAGCCAGGCGGGTATTCGTTAAATGACATTAATGCCCGAAGCTCAAGCACACTGTGGGATTCTAACCGCGGACCTACTGCCAATTCCACATATTTTTATGCCTGATAGGTTAGCCTTTGACCACTATCTCACCCGATGGTAAGTGATGATGTGGTCGAAGATGCGTTCAGGCTAACTTAAAATTACCACTGGGCCATCACTGTTTCTTCTTTATTATAGAAGAGCAATTCAAGAGTTTTTGATATTAAAAAGGGGGATAAAGTATCTTGTGTTCATATATACACACAAATACACTCACGCACACACACACACATATATTTATAAATATGCTTGCAATATGCTTAATACTTATTGATTCTATGTATTCTGTGGAACTTATTGTACCCTAGTTGCTAAGGAGGTGGGCGTTGATATTCACAACACAGTTTTTTTTTATCTAAAACTTTCGCGAGTGTCATCGTTTTTCATTTGTTTTTGTTCATATGTTGAAGTTCCGAATAAATATTTATTTATTATTTTTTTATTTATGTGCAATATAAATATATTATATAAGCTTTTTTGTAGTCATTAAACAACTTTGAACGATTTAAATCGCGTATATTTATCATTACTTTTATCCCGTCTTTTCAAACACTTTGCAGTGATCATGGTCACGGGGTGACTTTTAAAGTTGTTTAATTACTATATATGATCAGTACTATAATATTATAAATGCGAAAGTAACTCTGTCTGTCTGTCTGTCTGTCTGTTACGCTTTCACGCCAAAACTACTGGACCGATTTGAATAAAATTTGGTATGGAGATAGTTTGAGACCCGGGAAAAATCATAGGATAGTTTTTATCCGACTGCGCAAAAAGAGGTTAATGTTTTCGCGCGATAACCGACATACGCGCGGGCGGAGCCGCGCCCGGAAAGCTAGTATATAATAATCGCGAAAACCTTAGACAACTTTGTTATTATTATTATTATTTTTTTTATGCCTGATAGGTTGGCCTTTGAGCTCTATCTCACCTGATGGTAAGTGATGGTGTGGTCGAGGATGTTGTTCAGACTAACCTAGAGTTACTGGCTCTCAAGGACAGCTGCCGGAACACACCGTTAGGTGCTTGGCGACGGATTTTCAACTTGAGGGTGGTAGCTAGCCAGGCGGGCATTTGCAAAGTGCCCTACCACCATGCAAAATATTATTATAATATTATTAATAAGTTGCTGTTTACATTATGTACTTACATTAAAAACTGAAGTGAAACCGCAAAGAAAATTCACAGTATCTCTTTTGGTCCTGACTTCAATGCTCGTATATGTAAATTTTTAGAACTCATAATTAAACTTGCCTCGTTATCAACAACCGATCAACTAGGTGAAGCAATGTATGCTGTGCTCATTACTTGGATGGGTGACCGCTAGTGGCATTTAGATGGTAGACCAAGATATTATCTGTAGTAGTGTAGACTCTGCTGCGATGCCTCGTTGCCATCTATGGGCTCGCTTCTTATCATATAGGACCTAATCAGGTTTAGAAAATGGTGGGTTATGATACTTCTGTTTACCTCTTCAGGGAATACAATCAATTTGTGAAGTTCACAGAAATGAACATGCCCGCTTAAAATTTGTTCAATTAAATGCTTGAAAACTCTACATTGCAGAAATAACTGGCGTTTACACGCTCTCGAAGAAACATGTATGTAGTATATTTATTAGATTGAATATTAATAGTTTTTAAGACGTATAGTTCTCGGGATGAGAATATAAGGATTGATAATAACAAATAGGTATTTAAGAAGAAGATGAAGCCATTGAATATATATTGTAGAAAACTATTCAAAAAAAAATTACAAGGTCAATACTGCCTATATAATTTAATGAATAGATTCAGGCGTTACTTTGCGGAAAACCATATTTAATAATAACAAATATTTCAAAAATATTCTAAGAAAATAAGTAGTAAAAGATTTAAACAATGTATCTATTGACTATGTGTCGATCGTGCGCTCGTAGAGTTAAAAACTCCTGAGGATGCTTTGTGAAGAAGCGAAACGTGTCGAAAATGTTGTCTTATAAGAAAAAGATTAATTTAATGATGCATTTCCGCTAAATCTGATTTCGTAAGTAATCAGTAGGTAAGATTATTTCTTGCATAATAGCTAATCCAAAACCGCATTATTAAATAAATGCATGTTATTTTCATGTTTTTCATTGCAACCTCTAGTCCTAACGTCTAGTCGAAACTTTCATTATAAATGGTAGCACTTCGAAAACAATTGCATTTATATATAAAAAAAAAAAAATTATGTCTGCAGATCACAATTACAATTTCTTTATATTATTTATTTTAAAAAGAAATAACTATAGATTACTAAAACAAACGAAAACTACAACGTAGTATTTATAGCAAGAAATGTATATACGTACATTTCTTGCTATAAATAGCACGTTGCAGTTTTATAAGCGCATGCATAAAGGGATATTATTAGCTTCGTACTAAAATGTTCAAGATAATAGATACTTGACTTATACCAAGTAGGTATCTATTATCGTAAGCAGTTTCAACTAATTAACTAACATAATACCATTTTTGCCATCCCTATACCAACCCCCGAGAATCACAGAGTGCCTTAAGGCGAATTTCGTCTTTGTATAATTTGTCAAGGCTTAATTAAGATAAACACACTTTGTATGTCTGTATGTTAACTTGTCTTAACGTTGTAAACCGTAGACGTGGATTATCTTTGAAGATGAAAAGCAAATCTTTGGCCTTTTTGGTTTAATATTCCAAGAGTTAATTATTCAACATATATCTCAGGTATCTCATACAATTTATCTCGTGTTTGGTGTGGTTAACAATCTTAAGGCACAGGTATCTACTATACTTGTGTTCAATTCGGCATATAAAGTAAGGTTGAAAAAGAAAGCATTGATCATACCTAATACCTTAACTATGTAGGAAACTAAGATTGTGAATCCTTTAGTTTTTTCTTTAATTCTATTTCTTTTTCATTCCTTTCGTCAATCCTGAAAAAACCCAATATGTAAAAGTACGTCTTTATTCTTCACATTATATTCGTATGCACAAATTTTGCTCGATCCAAGTAGTCGTTCGTATATAATTCAATTTAGAGGGCATGTGGCGGCAACACGGTGAGAGAGTCAAAAGAAATGGTGCGCGTTGAACGCAGGTTTTGAGAGCAGGGGAAATCGCACTTGCACTAATAAATAATAACACTGAATAGATGTAGGCGTTACTTTGCGACAATCCATATTTAATAATAACAAATATTTTATAAACTAAATTAATATATTGATATAAAACTTAAAAATATATATAAAATAAATCTAGTAACAATTCCGCCTAATTTTCTTGCTAAGTGGACTCACAAACTCCACGTAGTCAAATCGGAAGAATTTTTGACGTGCGCATTTTACTGTCCTATCCCCAAGTCTCCTGCTGAGCGTGGGGATTAAGGCAAAGCTCCACTTAATGGGGGAGGCTGCGTTCAGCAGTGGACGATCCGATTGATACAGTACAGAGGCTCTATAAGATAAGTATGAAAGTGACAAGCAGTACAGTGTCTTTTAGAACGGTGACATTGCAACGTGGCCTTTAGGATCTTCGATGCCTGTGGATCTCGTCACTTCATATTATTAATTAAAAAAAATGTATGCACACAAAATTATATTTAACCACAACTACTTAACTTCTATACGGTACTCTAACCCATGACGATATACATACTGACCTCCATCTCGAAAAAAATCTGCGTCAAGTCCAAGCCTGTAATTAGTCCAAGTCGGCTGCCCATGTCCAAACCGTGAGAATAGTCGCTAATTGTCGTGTAATACCTGTTATGATTTAATAACAGGGCGACGGCAAAATGGTAATAACCACCCGTTTTTCCCAAGTCGGCATTGTAAAAAATTGCCGCCATTTAGAACACATCAAAGTTTGAAGTTTTGAACCTTGGTTTTCGGAGTAGGAAAACCTAAAGTTTGATTTTCTATGGACGCTAGAAGCGCTCGTAGCGAAGTGTACTTAACTTTTCTTAACCAACGAAATGTTTCAAAAGTATATATTACCGAAAATCTTACAATTTTTTTTTACTTTATGGGTTTTTTAAAATTTCTGTCAATTAATTAAAATATTACTTCTGTTGTGTACAAATTTATTACATCTATACTTTATATACATTTCAAATTCGGCAATGGGTCCCGATGGCATATAGCCTATGATCCTACGTAACAACATGTAACGTTACGTCACATAAAGATACAAATGTTATCGCTGGAACATTACATGATTAACTTGGGCGATAAATAATATTCATTATAATAAAATCACTTCAGTACACAGAAGACATGACTGTTTAATCCTAAATGTACATACTTGACATAGTTATGTTTGAAAAGGAGAATCCAAAACTGTTTCTACAACTAACAGATTTAGTCGTTCGTAACAGACGAGAGAACAGCAAACTGTGCTTGGACAAGTTTAACACTGCACTCATGCATAAGAGCGTATTCTGTATAGCTCCTCTACTTTATAACCATATACCGAATTCAATTATAAGGTTAAATACAGATTTGTTAAAAAAAAAGAAATTTATATTAGTAGGCAAATGTTATTACAATATAGGTGAGTTCCTGACTCACAAATTGTAACTGTTGTAAATGTTTTTTAATTTTATGAGTCGAACATTTTTATTTATTTTTAATTTGACATTTTTTAGCTTATATAATTTATCTAACGTATTTAAGTAAAATTGACATTGTGAACGTAAAAAAATTAATAAGTATTTTAATTATCTTTAAATGGAATCTATGTAATTTAAATTCTAGATTTGTATGCCTCTATGGGGCAAAAATTATAAAGTAGTCAGACTACTTTATAATAAGACCTTGCATGCTCGTTTAGTATGTATACACATGTTTACAAATAAATGATTTGATTTGATTTAAATATTTTAATCGTAAACGTCCATGTCTCTATTTGTAAAATATTCTCATGGCTAACCTAATATCCCGCGACGCCATTTTTTTTCAACTGACACTTAATAATACGGTGTTAACTTTGACAAAGCGTTTCTGAGGATTTAAGATGTCATTTGTTTTGGATACTTGTAATTGCTTGTTATGATTGATTGAGTTTGTTCGTGGGTTGCTAATGACGTCCGCTGATTGAGGCTGGGTTTCGAAAAATGATTGGTTTTAGCGTGTTGACAAGTTTTACCCTAATAATAACAAATATTTTTAAAATATTGTAAGAAAACATCAAATTAATATTTTAATAAAACACCTAAAAAATACAAAAATATATCTAGTGACATTCCCGCCTAATTTTCCTGCTAAGCCGACGTGACGTCACAAACGCCACGCAGCCAATCCGGAAGAATTTTTCGACGCGTTTCGCCTCTACACGAATCGAGAATTCTCGATCGTGCGCTCGCAGAGTCAACATCTCCTGAGGATGCTTCGTGTAGAGGCAAACGCGTTGAAAAATTCTAAATGTTTTAAAAATATTTGTTATTATTAAATATGGATTTCCGCAAAGTAACGCCTGAATGTATTCATTAAGGTTTTACCCTTTTTTTATTCGAAATAATTATTATTATTTGGTGGGCTTATTTAAAAGAAAATTTTAATTAATCGCTGATTAGTGCGTCGCGTCGTGCGAGGGATAATTTTAATTAGTAAAAATTTAAACAGTTCCACAAAATTTTATGTAAACGCAATCATAATCTAATTATCTATTCTCATTTAAATTTACCTTATTTATTCTTAGAAAATCCTAAGCAACAGTAGATTTCGCGAGTCAACGCAAAGCTCCACCCCGGGGGCCTACTTTAATCTTCCTGTCCCTTACAAAACTGTTCAAACAGACTCTTAAGTGAGAATACCTAATGATTTCGTTAATCTCTTTAAAATTCTTAAAGGAGTTCAAACGCTAAGGAAAATTACTGGCCTAGAGCTGTGTTACAAGTTTTCTTTTCATAAGACAAATAATTGTTCGTAGATAATTATTTTTTCCGGAATCGAGCCGTTTTGTTTTCAAATTAAGATCTGTATTGGTATTTTTATACGACTGAGAAGCTCAAGCAAGGCAAGGTGGCATTATAATGTCTCTTAGAGTTGCTTATGATTAACGTGACTATTGCAGGAATAAGTACTGTACCTACCAAACGTACAGAATTTTCCGATAGGGGTGTTATAGGTAAGTAGTTGACTTTCAGTAAATTAATATTAATATACTCGGACTAGTAATACATTTGAATTTCCTAAAATTAATACTTCGATTTCCTACCTGTTCTTTTTAGGTTCAGTACCTATAGAGGAAAACGGAATCCTGTGAATGTCATTATGATGTTTAATTTCTGTCTGTCCGTCCATATACCGCAGGCCACTAGCTTTTAAACGCAGAATGAGTTATATACGAGTACCAGATATGTAAAATCCTAATTTTATTAACTGATATTCCGATAAAAATATTTTTAACGCAGTGGACCTAAAATTAAACTTGAATGAAAATAATATATAACATTCTTTTTCAGAAACGAGTGCAATATAACCTCTTTGTAATAGTAAAAATCTTTAGAGCTTACTGAGTAGACTGATTTAATTGTCTGGAATGTCTATACACTATGTAGCATACATAAACAACAAATACTGAATTGCTGATATTTATCATAACGTAATTTTAAGGCTAGGATTAGAGAGAAAAAAAAATTATGCATCTGACGAACATTATTTTTTCTTCACGGATTGTTGCGATACGACAACCCATAAAGAGCTAGCTCAAACTTTTGGCTGGTTTTGTAACTGTTTATGCAGATGCTTACTCAAAACTCTGACAAATTGACATCCGAAGAAGGTGATCCTATGGCGCGACTATAAATCCAATGTCAGCGGAGAGACAGGCATACAAAGAGTATGAAATTATGCAGACGTGACTATTGTTTGAGATGAAACCTTATCTTGATGGGTAATCTAGAAATGCAGTATATGCTGAATAATATTTTAATTAAAGAAAAGTCTACTATAAGTTGACTTTTGAATACCAAAAAAAGATTGTATACCAAAATTAGGATGCTAATAAGGTATAGTACTTTACTCTATACGACTGCATAATCAATATTTTAAATTATAAATCATATATACGTAAAAAAGTGTGAATGTCGACTATTAGTAGCTGTCTGTCAAGAGTGACTTCACTGAAACAGGGTTTACAATTTGTAGGTTTTTCCAGTAAAACATTTCTATATTTCCAGTGTGTCTTGCTGGTTTCTTACAAAATTATACGATTATTTTTAAATACGACTTTAAATGTTTTTTTCTTTCGTATGCAAGATGCTAACATTTATTAAATAGTTTTTGACTTTGAACACGTATCTTCTAGCTGACATGTCAAGAGACAAAAGCCCCTAAATTAAATAAAGATGAAAAAAACTTCTTGCTGGCTTTCAGTAGCAGTAGAACTCTTTATGCGAGTTCGTCCGGGAAAAAACCGCCACCACACTTATTTCTAAGCAGTAATATTCACATTACAGTGTTCCGGTTTGAAGGACATGGGTGCCGGTGAAATTAAAGCATGTGAGACTTAGCAACTTTTTTGTTTCAGTGTAATGGGCGTAATACAGTCACTTGTAACGAATTGCATTTGTTATATTAGAGGATACCGCCACCAAGTAAGCCTCGTGCTTGTTCCATAAAAAGAATTAGGTACTTTAACTGATATATCGAATACAAGAGTCACCTCTGTATTCATATTAAATTCTACTCTACGTCCCCAAGTTGTGTGATGTCTAATGAATAATTCACGTATTTGTGATCAAATTTGTGATCAAAGACAATTGAGACGTCGAGCGGGATCCCGCTGCCACCGTCACGCTTTTTACAACGGCCTTGTCTCCCGAGTATAGGGATTTACATGTTTTGAAGCTCTTAGCATTTACTAGGTCAGGGATAGTGTCTATCTGTTTTATTTATCTGACAAGGCGTGTTTTTAGGAATAGAATAGCCGCGCTGTTCTTTTTTTAATCCACAAAAGAGGAGGTTCCTTCTCTATTAGACTATTTTTTTTGTTTGTTTGAATCTATTACTCCACGAATTATGAATTGATTTTGGTGGGTGGAACATACGAGTACTTCCAAGTTGGTGTCATTTTATCAACATTGGTTTAGTAGTTTTTGGGCTGCTCCGAGTGCTCGTGGCGCTTTCCATACATACGTAGTTTTGTCATATTTTAAATTCTAAACATTCATACTCTTTGTTGTGTGTCGGGTCGCTATCTTCCCTCAAAAATGGTTGGAGGAAGGCGATGGCTAGCACATGCGTCAACTCGTGAATGGGTGCTGCTAGAGGACTCAGGTCTGTTCTGGAGTGTGGAATTATAAAATAAAAAAAAAGTGTTCAAACTGGTGAAACTTTGCATGTATGTCCTTGAGCCTTAATATCTGTGCTTCTAGTTTGTCTGATTTCCGTACAATTAAGTAATTTTAAAAATAATTGAAAAATCGGTTTTAGGAAGGTTTGCGGAATTGTTATTTTGACATTTAGGGATAAAACAAATCGAAGCACTGGCAAACATAAATATTAGGCTCAGTAATATGCATACGTTTTTAAATATGGTGAAACTATGCTTGTATGGAAAGCGCTGCGTGCACTGTACTCTTCAATTATTTGAAAAAAAATCAACCAAGTGCGAGTCGGATTCGCGCACGAAGGGTTCCGTACCATTAGCTATACAACATTAGACTTCATATTTTAACCTTTTTTGTTTAAACGTTAAATTTGTTGTTATAGCGGCAACAGAAATACATCATCTGTGAAAATTTCAACTGTCTAGCTATTGCCGTTCTTGAGATACAGCCTGGTGACAGACGGACGGACGGACGGACAGCGAAGTCTCAGTTATAGGGTCCCGTTTGTACCCTTTGGGTACGAAACCCTAAAAACGTATTTGCGTACTTGCAACTTTTGTCGATGGTGAACAGCAGTTAAGCAGAATACGTCTTTAAAAAGCTTGAAGCAACAAAAGCGAAACTTAAAAGTTATATAAATAACTTGTAAAAGTCGAACCACGATGGTGTCAGTGTTTTGAATTAGCGTGGAACCTATTTTAACAAGGTATTTCATACTTTTCAATTGTAGAAATCGTTCCGTTTTATATATTTTTCTATGTATAGATGCATCGTATCCATTTCTTACAAAGTGTAAGAGAATAATGATAAGGTACTTGTTTATTAAATTGCTAATTATTGGCTCTTATTATGACTATTTTGTAAGATAAACGCAAATCTGGAGACCATAATTACTGATGCCACGACGTAGGTACTTAGTGTGATGAACTGAGGCTCCTTAGCTTGGCAGATTTTTGGTTAACAGTACTTATGTTCAATTAATAAAATAAAGAAGCGTAATCTACCGTTTAATTTTTAAGCAATCCAGTAGTTTCATGATATCGTGAGTTATTAGTTATATGCAACTATAACGATCCATCATGACTTTACGGTTCATGCACATTGTACTGACAAGCTACTCCGTCAATTTATATGAATTTAAAATGCCAAGGTCAATAATTACTCACTACAAGCTTTTGTTAAGATTAGCATCTAAATATCTTGCTGCTCGTCAGGATAGTGCCATTGAAGATAAGAGATTCGATTTTCAAGACCAACTAGGTAAACTCCGTACGACATGATCACAAAACTGATTGTCATTGAAATTTGACAATTATTTTTCATCATAAAAAAGTTGCTACTGTAATCCCACAAAACTATTCGAACGTCTCCGCGTTCTGGACTACCTACAACGTAAGTACCTAAGTGAAGAAACCGTAAATGAAATAAATTGAAATGAAAAATTAATAAATCAATTTAATTGTGTGATTTTGCTGACCTAAGGCCTAGGCCCGAATCCCTCACAAACCTATTTACGCGTTGTCAGCAGTATTTTTCTCTATATAAGCGGTGGCTTCCAAAATTAAGTGCTCAGAATTATTGTGATGGCTCCAGGAGTCACCAGACCCAATACTAGTATACCCTTCAGGTGAAACTTCTGCCAGTAAAAGTGAGTTGCGGGAACTTTGTAAATAAATGTATGTGTTCCATAAGTTATTTTTTAAGACAACTGAATAGGTCCACGCAAAGGTACGTAATAAAAAGATAAATTACAAACATAAAAATCGGCCCAGTGCGAGTCGGACTCGTGCACAAAGGGTTCCGTACCATTGGCTATACAATATTAGACTTCATATTTTAACCTTTTTTTAGTTTTAACGTGCGCGAGTCCGACTAGCACTTGGCCAACTTTTTGAATTTGTTGTTATAGCGGCAACAGAAATACATCATCTGTGAAAATTTCAACTGTCTAGCTATCACCGTTCTTGTGATACAGCCTGGTGACAGATGGACGGTCGGACGGACGGACGGACAGCGAAGTCTCAGTAATAGGGTCCCATGCAATCGGCGCTGGTTTTCAGCCACGATCCGAAGGCGAATGGACACTAAAAAGAATGGGTAATTCTTGAGAAGTAACTTTAGGCAAAGATGTAATTTATGTTGCAATATCTCTCAACCCTTTCATCTTCCTGTGGGAGTCCAAAAATGCGAAGAAAGGAAATATAACTTCAGCAGCACCATCTAAAGAACTATACCATCCAAGACACCTGCTATGCGTTAAACCCCCAACTTAACTTTTATTGCTGTATTGGTTTTGGTTTTTAGTTTCAATAATTTAATGAAGAGGCTGCCTGTATCTCTAAATAGCATTAGGCAATCATATTCTCTATTATTTATTTCGAAGTCGAAGTCAATTAATTTATTCAATTTTAGCGTTTTCGACGCTCATGTGAACGTTAATTACAGAATTTACAATTAAAGTGTTATACTGCCGCGCTCAGAAAAATGGTAAAAAGCCACTTCGAGAAGAACGGAATTCTACAGACATGATAGACAAAATCATCTTATTATATTATATATTACCGTGTATGTGACTCGTGATAATATAATAGACGCGATACGCGAACGTATTGCCACTACCTATTGTATCTCGATGGCTAAGTATGTAGAAAGTGCGAACTCTAGTCGAGTGAACCTCGGCAGATAGTCCCTGATTGACGATCTCAGTTACGGTAACCGGTTATATCAGTTGAATTGAGAAAATAGGATCCATTCTGCGTCTTTGGTCTTAATAATTTTCCTAAGTATTTGTCAGTTATATGCCATTTTTAGTTAAAATTCAAATATGCATTGTATAATTTAAAATGGCCACCTAATTATATATTAAAGAATAATATTTTAATTATTTCCATGAGAGCTCAAATACTACTCGATTCAGCCAGACTATATAGGTTATTATGTCGAAATAGACGTCCTTGAATATACTAATATTAGTTTTGCTACATTCAAATAAGAAATTCTTGCAAGAGAGATTTTAATGCCAAAATGTGTTACATAAACGTGTACCGTGGGGTCTCGAAGTTGAATGTCACGCACCCCCCCATTTCCGCTCGTGTCGTGTCGTGTGTGACTAAGGGTTAAATACCGGAAAGTGACGAGCAGCGGGTTCTGTGGAACTCCCATCTTACGATCCCACTACGATCTCTAAGACATCTGCTTCGCGTGGAGATTATAGCAAACCATAATGGGGGAGGCTGTGTTCAGCAGTGGACAATCTGGATGATGCAGTCACAGCACAGTGCTATAATAGATAAACGTAGTTTCATAAAACAAACAAATAACTACACCCCTTCACACTTATTACTTACTTAAACTCTCTTTGTGTGGCATTGCAGGTGAGCCATAGCATACTTCCACCAATCACCACTATCTCTCCGCGTGTTGTAATAAGTGATGTAATTCAGAATAGTGAACAGATGTGACATGGACTTACAAGAACATAGAATCTCAAGACCAGATGCCAAAACATAACCTTAAGTTCTTGGCGACAGATTTTTGATACCTTAGTCACCCAAAGTTACTTTTATTTATTTGAAATTGGAACACCATTGTAAGAAAGAACCTATAACAAAAAATTGAGTGTATGAATGGGTGGTCTTATCACTCGGAGCAATCACTTCCAGACAACCCATCAATGAGAGATACCTATTGCGAAAATTATTTGACACATTGTCCTGCTTTACACGTCAATGGAAATCTCCTGTTATGTAAATTTCATAAAACAGTAAAAACATTGTAATAAATCAAGACAATAGTTACCATGACAATCAAATTCAAACAGCAGAATGGCTCTCCGATAAAATGGACTGACTTCCATCGATATCCTCCATCTAGTACTGGTAAGTATTCATTGCGTTGGATACACTTGCTCTTGCGCTTCTTCGGATGCTTTTTATCAGTACTAATATTATAAATGCGAAAGTAACTCTGTCTGTCTGTTACGCTTTCACGCCAAAATTACTGGACCGATTTGAATGAAATTTAGTATGGGAATAGTTTAAGACCCGGGAAAAAACATAGGATAGTTTTTATCCAACTGCGCAAAAAGAGGTTAATGTTTTTGCGCGATAACCAACATACGCGCGGGCGGAGCCGCGCCCGGAAAGCTAGTATAATATAATACCAACAGCAATTAATATTTCAGTGCCAAGTTATAAAATACAAGTTTCTCACTACTTTTCAACTATCTTATTTGTATTACAGTTAAGAAAATTTTTTTTGGTATATACTTTTTCGGCAGCAGCCCGGGGTCTGGAACAATCCATGATCCATGAGGCGCAACCAGTTGCGAAATAAGACCATTTTCGTGGCACGGTTTTAGACATAGGACACCAACTTTTATGATGTTACGGAAATATGCAGAGATATTTTTTTAGCTACCTATCATAATATTTATTTTATTTATAAGCTACCCTTTGACCACTAGGCTAGGTCTGACCTGAAGGAAAGTGATGATGTGGTCGAAGATGTTGTTCAGGTTAACCTAGAATTACTGGCTCTCAAGGATTGCTGCCGGAACATACTGTTAGGAGCTTGGTGACAGATTTTTATCTTGCGGATGGTAGCCAGTCAGGCGGGCATTCGCAAAATGCCCCACCACCATGCAAAATGATGACAACGTTACAGAAACACTTTAAGCAAAGTACGACCGATAAAACGCAGATAACCATAAAAGTCGAGTGTGTAAGGGTGTCAACCCCATATAGTACAGCGTAAGTAATGCTGTGATCATGGAGTGAGGAAAACCACGACATACGATGTTTGTGGTTATGGGGTAGAGATTATGTTAATATTGTGACTGTAAAATATCGAGTATTTTTTTGTGGTGACCCTCAAGATTCGTTATGAATACATTATTACAAATAAAAAAAATGTGTTTTTATGTTTTTTGTGTACTTATTTTTGTTAAATTAAAATTAAATCTTATCTCTCTCTACGCCTTGTTTCATAGATCAACGACGTTGTCAATTATTGATTATAATACCTATTGAAATATTCAACGCTATACTGCCTCGTTAAGCAAAAAAAAAAAATAGTTTGCGACAAGAACCGGAATAAGCTCGGGGCCTTTCTTTTGAACGTCTTCTAACGATGTGTTACATATTATAAAGGTAATAAAATTATTACAATATTTGTTTAAATTACGTTGATGACAGGTGATATTTGCATTTCAATCCCTTGTCAAAGAGACCCTACAATCGCGAGGATACATTAACATTAAACACATTAGTGGTGCGTGGTTGTGTTTAAATTTCATAATTACCTAATATCCAAAAAACATTATGTTCTATAGGAGAAATAAAAATTGGAAAATTGCTTGAAAAATATACTCTAAAAAACTTTTACAACCTGTGCAAAGTAGCCCTGTTTTACGGTATTAATTAATATTCACAATTTTACTAAAATTATAATCATAGGTATTGTAAACTAGAATCTCCTCACAAGCAAAGAAACAAATATCTACTCAGTGAAACAATGCAACCTAACCTCCATTCTGTAAACAAGCTAGGGTTGTCAGTTGTCACATTACCGCCCCCGCGTGAAGCATTCAAATGCAAAATTCAGCGGGCATTAGAGACAGCCCTGACACGCGGAAGTGATATTTTTGACGTATGTGCTTGCGATCTATTACCGTCTGAATAGAGTGAATTTTATACGGTTTAGGTTTTGTAAAAAGATTTAAAAAGATATTGTATTATATTTCATCTGTAATACTAAAGATAATACTCACATATCTACATTCACGCAACTGTTAAATAATAATTTATAAAAATGGGTGTTAAAATCATTGAATGGTATGTATATATGTTTTAAGACGAAATATCACATACTGATTGCCTAAGACTTTACTTTACCTTTTAATATTAGTCAGACAAATATAATCAAAGCGAAAGTTTGTGTTCGTGTGGTGACGGGCTATAATATCACCTCCTCATCTCTACCCGTGGGTGTCGTAAGAGGTGACTAAGAATTAACACACCAGAAGTTGGAAAACAGCGTTTTCTAAAGGAACTGATATCTCACACTGCGATCCTCAAGCCGCCTGCCAAGCGTGCGAATTATGGAAAATCCCCCCATATTGGAGAAGGGTGTGTTCGGCAGTGGACTATCCTGCTGATACAGTAAGTTTGTAAGAGAGTGAGGATGTGACATTGTATATCTGTTACACTTTGACACTGAAACGGCTGAACCGATTTGGATGAATCTTGTAATACATATATAGATAGTTTAGGTCTCGTATCAAAAGAAAATTATCCTATGAGTAATTATAGGATAACTTTTATTTTCATCAACATCATCATCATGGCCTTTTATCAGTGTCTACGCGCTTGAAACTCCCGGATGGAGAACTTGGTATACCAAGTTATATATTGGATGTATCAACATTCCATCGAAAAAGTTGCTATCTTATCAAAAAAGAATCTTCGCCTAACAGCGAGTTGTGTTGTATAGTGGAAGACGTACACCATTTGCTTATGGAATGTATCCGGAACAAAACTCAACGAGTTATTGCAATCACTTAATTTGAACAATAGTTTAGATTTGGGAGTGTTCACACATATTTTAGCGGAACCTGTATCTGAAACTGCTTGCAGTTTTAGATTAGGCTATTGTTCAAGTTATTTGAGCGCATTTAAGTAAATATTTTGTTTAAGAGACTTTAGGTTACGATGGGACTGGCATGCAATTTTGTAAAAAGTACCCAAAAAAATAAGTTTAATAAAACCTCCCCCTCGGTGTTTTGTTCGCCAGTTACTGACTGGGAGGACATTCAATTTCATATTGTTTATTTTATGTTACTATTAACAAGTTTTTTCTTAAGGGCAACATTAGAACAAGGTATAATCTGGCATAGTAAGGTAAAGTTTTATCTAAATGTACGTATACATTATCGCCTGCGATATTAAAATTAAAATACGATAGTCGCGTCGTGTCATCTAAATATGACAAGTGTCTATTCAATACAAAGAATATTCTCTGCAGGTATCAAGTTCAAATGGTTCTTTGTACAGTCCGTTTATATCTGGCGATCTGTCACGCTCCGAGTCAGACGCGACACGATCACGACAAGGGAGCAACTGGACCGAGTACGATAGCATCTCTATTCAAATGTCTGATGGCCTAAATAGGTAGGTACATACTTACTTAGGTACTAGGGGAATTCTGCTGTGTGCATACAGTAATACGTACTACTTCCTACCAATAACGGGTCTTTCTATAGAACGACGAAATGTTTCATTGTAGCTGCCATGTTGTTACAGTGACACCTGTCAAATTTGAAACTTGTAAACCTATATATTACAAACTAACAAATATGATTTGTTTTGTAGATTCCCAGCTGGTCCACTATATCTTTTTAGGGCACGTTGTTAGGCCTTCCATCACGTTGTTTCTCTTAAAAAGGCAGTCGTATAGTAGCATGGTGTTAGGGAATTTACTAATTCTCGCCCTCACCTACCACTGATTACACACGCTTACTACTACCGATAAGTACAAAAACCTGTCACCAAGCTCCTAACGGAGAGCTTCAGCAGATGTCTTTGAGAGCCAGTAATTCTAGGTTAGGTCTTAACAACATCATTGACCACATCATCACTTACCAGCAGGTGCGATTGTGTTAACCCCAACCCTGACCCCAGGGTTGAGGTTAACAGCTATGTAAAAAAGTTAAACTTTAGAACGCAATGCTACATGCTGCTATATAATTATTTTCTTTTTGGTGAATCATCTTGATTTAACTAGGTATGCTTATACGTACACTTATTAAAAATGACTTTAAAAACACATGTACATAATTAATGTAAAAATTAATAAATAACCTATCATGATGTTTTGACTTAGCCCATAATATACTAAGAATGATTAATTGTTAAATTTCACTTCACTGCTATAAATAAATGAATTAAATCTAAACTACGTTATTATTTTAAGGTTTGTCAGTGTGTGCGTCTGTGTTTATTGCATAACTCCAAAATGCGCTGAACGAGTTCTTATTAAGTTTGTTTCATAGGATTTTTACTTCTTGAATTGAACAACATATGGGGTACATTTTGTCCCAATTTAGAGAGCAGTTCTCGTAGGCTCAAAATATAATTAAACTCACAACCGAGGGCCGATACTATAATTTATAAATTGATATAAACATTGAATCTTATTCTTAATATAGATCTATTTCTAAACACACCTCACGCCATCAAAATTCCTTAGCAAGACTTCACCAATGACCAATACCGAAATGCTTTGAAAGTGAGTGTTGTCAACAGATTTATCGATGATCCGCGACTTTATTATTTTCGTCCTCCATCGATACATATAAAAGTTATGACGGCGCCTGACTGATGCCGGGGCAACTATTGTAATAATCTATGCACAGCTACACGATCACTGTCACAGATTATATTGTAGTTAATATGGTATCAGCGTGTATCGAAATGGAATACTAGAAACGGTCAGATTTGTCTGTTAGTTTACTAACGCAATTGGTTATCGACTCAATCAGAGGTATAGTAGTAATGAGTTGAAAATAAAAGTAGCTTGTTGAGGGTTAGGAAATGTTTTATTCTTCTATAATGTGAGAAAGGCTTTTAGAATCAGGATAATTATTGTAGTTGGTGCGTCTACTACATACCGCACTGCTAAATTTGTCATGATTAAACATGATCGTTGCTTCATTACTGTTTGTAATGTGTCAGTTTACTACACATCTATATTACTACGAATCAATATGTAAAGAAATGTAACTTACGCTCAAAAACAGTAGAACGCAAACCTTACCGCGGCGTGCGTGGTTTGTAAAGTGTACCTACCGTGCGGCGCAACAACATTATACGGACGCGACCAATCGGATGCGTCAATTATAAGCGCAAAATCTATTGACCAATCAAATTGAATTTAGAAGATTGTGCGCATTTTGTTAATTATAAACTTGGTGAATCCGAAATCAAAGCGGTAAATGTATGAAAGTTCTCATACATTCACCGCTTTACATATTTATTCGTGGACTTGAGGACGTAAGAAAATATTGATACCAAATCTCTTTGGATTTACGCCAAAAAGTAATTTTTTTTATTTCTTTATATTAGAAATGAAAAGTAGAGTGTTTAAAACGGGTGAAAGTTATCAATTCCTAGTCGGACGATAGCTGCCCTCACTGCGCTCGGGCGTCTAAATGCCACTTAAGGGAGTTCATTCCTTTTTACCCATGTATAACAATCTAGTATTTTTTCGTTCTTACGATACTCAACTGAAGCATAAACGCTAAAGCGTACGAACCAGGGATGAGGGGCAAGTCTTGCATTCTGTGATGATGCGACGGAAATAGAAAACACACTTTCGTACGGAACACTTAGTAATTTATTTGACCGCGATATGACGTCTTTTATACGATCGACGATATTGAATCGTAAAAGTTTACACGATATTTTGATGAGGAGACGTTTGGAGAGTAAAATATTCCAGTGTGGTCTGTATTGGAAATGATTTCAGACGGAATGTTTAGAACGGATATTATGATAATATTTTTGTTTTTATACACAGATGTGTTATCGGAAATCTGTAGATTTCATTCTATGGGATGTCTACGCTTTAGACTACCTGCGTCCAGATAATATACGAAATATCATTCATTACATACTCTGCTGTATTGTACTGTATCAGCACGATGGTCCATCTCCATTTACGGGGGTTTACATAACCCCACGCTTAGCAGGCGTCTTAGGGATCGCGTTCCTCAGAAGGCACTGCTGCCCACTTTCCGGTATTTTACCTTAAGTCACCTCTTACGACACCCACAGGTAGCAATGGGGAGGTGACATTCTCACCCGGCACCCCACGGGCTTACATGCATACATGACATTCTTTACTTAAAGTTATTCTATATACCTAATAGCGATCGTTTAGCCGCAAAGTAATTTTAATATCATATTGAGGCTGGTTTCTCGTTGTATTTTTAAACAACCTGAAAAGCTTGTTTGTGAGAGAACTTATAGATGACGGTAGCTTGAGTTTTTTTAAGCACCCGGAATATCTAGGATGAAACACGCTTCCGGTTGTTATAAAAAAAACTTAACCTACCGTCACCTGACTAAGTAAAAAATAATTATTTATTACAAGAAACTACACAATTAGTAAAGAAACTTATCAGGGATAAAATAAATAGTTATTGCCTATTTAATTAGGTATAAATCATTTTGTATTGGGTCATGATACATAGAACTTCATATAAAACATACAAAACATCCGTAAAACACACATTTTTAGTGTTTTTTCTGTAGAAGTTTTTATATGAAAATGACCTAAAATTACATTTTACAAATAGGTTCCGCAAATACCAAGATTTTCTTGGTTTTGGTAAAAACCAAGTAAATCTTGGCCATAATCGAACTTCAGAAGTTTAATTACAGTATCTTCAATGCCAGTGGCATAGTTATACTTGTAGTCCCCGAAGTGGTAGTCAGAAGTGTTTAAACACACACTTTTCACCGGACAAATATTGGCCAGACGCACATCATATCTTTATAAAAAAAAACGAATGGCTTCTGACCTGGGAATCGAAGCCAGGAATCACGAGGGTTCAAGAGCAGCGCATTATCTCCACGCACATAAACAAAACAAGTAACTTTTTAAGGAAAGAATTTTTGATATGACTTTTAATAAATATTACATTAAATGAATGAGTCTAATGACAAACTAATATGCTAATGTATGCTATATTTTGAGTTACATGACCACAGTTTTCCTAATGTTCAGCATAATATACAAAACGTATCGATAAAACTTTCCGCGCATTTTCAATCGCCCCCGTCAACGAAGCTCTTAAGGTCGCACCACACCAACGCGCCAATAATATATTTATAAAATATTTTAAATCCAATGAAAACAAACGAATCTCGGAGCGCATCGACGTACGGCGAGTGTTTGAGAGATGTCCGCGGGTCTTGTTGTTCCACGTTTGATTGACGATAATTGCCCGCGTGATCCCGGGACGCGGGATTTATACCGGGATTTCCGATGTTGCATTATTGAATTATTTTGGAAGCATACCAAGCGGTGCGTGTGTGGATGTCTTTATTTTTAAACGTGTATGTAGTGTGGGTTTTACGCGTAATATACTTCAAGAATCACTTAAATTTCTAATAAATTAAGTACATTTTAGGGTTCCGTACGATAAAGGAACTTTTTACCAAGCCGTCCGTTTGTCCGATTTTAAAGAGATGTTTTTTTTTAATATTATAGGTAATTGGTTGACATTTTCATATAATATGTGGCTTCAGTTTTAGTATCTAATAACAATAAATTCAAAAAATAAATATCAATCAATTTACACGTAATTTAAAAAACACGACTGCTCTAGTCATAAGTGTGTAACCTTTATCTATCACCAACGGAGTGATGTAGGGATTCTAACAATACCCATTCAAATATATTCAGGCATTTCAAAGTTATGCTGGAATAAAGAAATTCACGTATTTGTCATTTGTATGTATATACAGACACGAACGAACCCTAAAAACATTCCATTCCTTTTGAACAGTCCTATAATAATTAAAACGGCTTTCAAAAACATGAAATTTCCCTTCTTCAAAACATTTCTTGTTCTACGATATAAAAAAATCTCAATAATAAAATCTGAAGTGGTGGGTTTACCGACTAAGTTTACCATACTGGAAGAATGCATTTTGACTTTTATACATAAGTACAAGAGATATTATTATTCTGTGCTAGTACTAGACTGCCCGTAGGGTGCCGGGCTAGAATGTCACCTCCCATCTCTACCCGTGGGTGTCGTAAGAGGCGCCTAAGGGTAACACACCAGAAAGTGGGCAGCAGCACTTTCCGAGGAACTGATATCTCACACTGCGATCCCCAAGACGTCTGCCAAGCGTAGGGATTATGGCAAACCCCCCAAATCAAGGGAGGCTGTGTTCAGCAGTGGACTATCCGGCTCATACAGTACTGGTTATGGTAGTCTGACTAGTACTGTACTGGCTTGTAGGATTCCGTATTCAAAACGCAAAACGGAGCCTTTTTATTCAAGTTTTCAGGAAGAGTTCAATACATGAGTTTCGTATTAATTTTGTTAACTGGTTGTATTGCGGAACCCTAATAGCACGAGGCCGGACTCTCACTTAGCTGGTTTTTTACAGGATGATGTCTCATGAGTGTAATTCTATTTTAATATACATTTATCGGAAGCTTTTTAGTTTAGCCCTTGTAGCGTAGTTTGTTTAGCCGATCCGATTGTCTACCGATCGGCTAAGTTAAGCAACGCCTGCGGTCAAGATTTGGATGGGTCAGCTAGTGGCATTACTACTGAGCACTTCCGTGCGTCGGTTCTTATAAACAAATTGTTTCAGGTGAATCGTCTTGAATTTAAGTCCGTGGTATACACTTACTAAAAACACTTTGTAAGAAAAACCCAAGTAATCATAGTAAAAATATATAACCCATACTTATTAATATTTAGACTCTGCCTATAAATTTACTCAGAATTATTTATTGTTACATTATTCCGATGCATCTTCCAAGCAATTACCTAGTGTCATAACTTCCTCCAAAACACGTTCCTCGGCGACGAACGTTGGCACTTTGACACCAGAGCGAAGACAAGTGACAAACGATGATGTGCCAATATTTCGACAGTTGGCACTAAAACGCTAATGAAATCCGATAAATTTTAATCGCTATAAACAAACGACTTGAAAATTCTTGACGAGTGAAAAACAGGTGCTTCTACGTAAAATATGTTCATTGTAATGACAATGAGTATAGCTTTTCAAACCTAAACATTACTTTCTTAAAGCATTTCGAATGTGCTTTTAAAACATTATTTAGATGTACGTTGCATAGGTTTTCTTGAATATTTTACCAATTTTTATTTATAGCCTGTCACATAGGCTTTGCCCACTATTTCAATACATAGTAAGTGATGATGTGGTCAAAGATGTTGATCATGCTAATCTAGAATTACTGGCTCTCATGGACAGTTGTCGGAACACACCATAAGTGATAGATTTTCTACTTGAGGGTGGTAACAAGCCAGACGGGTATTCGCAAAATGCCCTTCTACCATCTTAAGAGGTAAGTTTCTAAGATTTTGTCCTGGTGAGTACTACTGCAGTGTCAGATATTCTCTCTAGGAACAGTATCTAATGTGCAAACACAATAACGGTATCGTCAATGAGCGTTCTCTTCCTCTGACTGTCAATGGAGTCCAAGACTTCGAGTTGGTGTTTAGCCGATGGCCTGATTGGTAATAAGCAGATGACGGAACTTGGAGCATAAAAAAACTGATTTTAATACTGTGATCTGGTTCAGGTGAAAGCGTAATTTTGTACTCACCCGTATGAAAACTAAATTTGAATTTTGTTTTACCCTGGTATGCCTTTATTTTCCCAGCACTACAAACTATTTTCAACACTACAACTACCACAACGAAGGCATTTAGACAACCTATAGGCCATTGCAGGCACACAAACAGTTCACTACCAGTTGATAGCGTGCTGGCAGCATTGCTCCGTTGGATTAAGGCTGCGTATACCCCGTCACTCCGAGACTTATATTAGCCTGGTAATTTCACTTGCTAGTTGTCCTTTACGCTTAAAGACAGTAAGTGTTTGAACACCACTGCTTTGAGGCAGAATGTCTAACACTGCGATGCAGTGCGTTGTAACTACAAAGACGAATTCTTGCTAAACACCACCACCACCTGGTTCATAATCAATTAATCAACATAGTGGCGCCAGATACTAATACACATATCTAAGTGATGAAATTTTGAAGAAGGCTAGTTACCCTCAAGTAATTTGTCGCCATGCACCTGACAGTATGTTCCGGCAGCAGCCTTCGAGAGCCAGTAATTCTAGCCTAGTCCGTTTACCATCCTCGACCACATCATCACATACCAATAGGTGAGAAGTATATATTATATACATAATTTAAAAAAAACCTTGAAAAAAGTAGGACAGTTCTCAAAGCGCCTGTATATACTTGATATGTATGGCAATACATATATTTTTACTGTATCTTCCAATCCTGATAATTCCTTTTTATACCTCCAAATTGGTTAAATTTAAATTTCAACAATGTGGACTGAATAGTTTTATGTTAAAAGGTTTTTGCTAATGCATTTGGATGACTTAATAGTAATTTCAACTCTTATCAATGGTAACCAGTATTGTGATCGACAGACAATAAATCTTATAAGAAGTATGCATTACTGAAAGTTACTTTTATTTAAAAGAAACTGACTTCCGGTACTGAAAAGAAAGAAATAATTTGCCTTCAACAGAACATGAAAATATGAGCTCAAAATGTTTCGAATCAGCATGCTACTGACTTCAACAAGTGAATCATCTGTCCACCAGATATTAATAGTGTGTTCCAGCAGCTGTTCTTGAGAATAATTTTAGGTTAGCCATAACAATATCTGCGCCCACATCACTTCTCTTCAGGTAAGCTAGTTGTCAAAGGATAGTTTAACAGCATAAAAACTGCTTTTTATTTAAGGACGTAGTTTTTTGTTATTAGCTCAACTTATAAGTTTATCGAAAGTTTCTATAAAAGACGTATGTTCTCTGATTTCTTTATGTATCATGAGTATGTCGAGTGGGCACATAAACGTCACGTATCGACACGGACGCGATACAGCACTTGGCTCGCGCTCAAATTGATATTGAATTTATTTTCAATTTTAACGCGCCCTCCTTCACTGTATAGAGTAGTTTTGATACAGAGGATTACACAATAGTACACATGTACACACATGCTTTGCACTGAGTTTTGATATCTCTTATAAATATAAAAAATGTCACATATATCTAAACATCCACGTTTCACCACAATGTTTTGGCCTCATAATGCTTGGAGGCGATCTTATTCCCATCAACAGACACACAAAGATAGACCATCAAATAAAAATAAAACCTACGCGCAAAGAAGTCTGAAGATTGTCATTCATTGTGAACGACTATGTCATCAAGATATTTTTCAGTTATTGGAGTGTAACTCAAAAACGGCTTAAATGATTTTGATGAAATTTAAATGAGACAAAACGACAAGCATCAGCTTGTAAACAAAAAAAAAATTTCAACATCGGTTAATCCAGTCAAAAGTTATGAGGTAAAAAACATAAAAACCAGAGGAGTTGAGAACCTTCTCCTTTTTTGGAAGTCGGTTAAAAACATAGTTTTGATGAACCTACTTTAATACTTTAGTGTTAAATCCGAAGCGTTTATTCCTGTCTTTATTCCAGCGAACACTTTATTCCTGGTTCACACCCAGGAAGAAAAGAAGAGCCTAATAAGCCAGGGCTACGGAGAGGGAAGTGGATCACGCACCCTTACCATCCACGAAGCGCAGGGACTGACATACGAGTCGGTCATCGCCATCAAGACCAAGAGCAGCATGAAGTTGCACGAGAGCGTCCCGCACGCCGTCGTTGCAATTTCACGGCATACTGGAACCTTCATATACTACGCAGATGACGAAAACGACGCCATATGACGGTTCGTTAGGAAGGCGATGGTTGCGACACCAAAAGCCATCCATGATTACAACCTCAAAATGGCGATCGAAGATCGAAATAGCGCGGTAATGGAGGCCCTGTTAAAATGTGACGTGGGAGAATAACAAAATATGTAAATTTGTGTAGGTATATTATTTTATTGTAGTCCCAAATTATTTTTGTAATTGTAATCGTTGGCACGGGTATCCGGAGCGGTCATGCTCACAGAAAGGTGTTGTCTAGCGGCGGTGTTGTATGTCGGGTCACCATCTTCCCTTAAAAATGGTTGAGGAATGCGATGGCTGGCACATGCGTCAACTCGTGAACGGTTGCTGCTAGAGGATACTGGTCTGCTCTGGATGCTGGTGCTAATGACATTAACGGAAAAAAAAAGAAAAAAAAAAACTTTTAACACTGTTCCCCCTTGGAATGTTGCATGTTTCCTATTTCATATTTCTTGTTTACTAATAAATTATGTCATAGTTAAAAAAAGTCACGGACCCTGGAGTCTGTGGAGTGTAGATTTAAAATAAAAAGAAAAAAAAATCCGAAGTGTCAATAATCATGTTCTCCAATCCATATTTTATACGTGCGATTTTCAAGGACATGTACAATAAGCGATATTTTATTGACGTATTTTGTTTATATATTATTAGTCATAATAATCACGTCTTCGTAGCACTCGCCCAGCATCTGCTAGAGTTGTTAATTCAGTATAGAGGACATAGCATACTACCCTCCTAAAAAAGTAACCACGTATTTTTTTACCTGTTTTTGCAGTACTCTGTACAGTTGACAGTGAACAGGCGCCACCGCGGATACAAACGTCAAACGCTATTTCTGTGCGACTCCGGTGCGCCCGAGTCGATACACCGCCCACACCCCACCGATCTCTTCAACTTATTGTATTGACACCATTCTGCATGTGTTATAGGAACTTTGCTAGAGTTTCGGCGTAAAAGAAATTGTGCGTACAAAACATTTTCTTTATTCAGAGCTTCTACGTCTACGTAATTTTTTACCGACTTCAAAAAAAGGAGGAGGTTCTCAATTCGTCTGTAATTTTTTATGTTTGTTACTTCAGAACTTTTGACTGAGTGAACCGATTTTGATGATTCTTGAAAAGTTTTCATTTGCAAGCCGGTGCTTGTCGTTTGGTCCCATTTAAATTTCATCAAAACCGGTCAAGCCGTTTTTGAGTTACACTCAAAAAACTGAAATATATTTTCCTATCTTGAAACACAGTATAAATCGTTAAAAACTAAAATTGTGAAAAAATGTTTTAAACAATCAATGAAACTGACTTCAACATTCAAGTGTCAAATAACTTGTCGATGCCATGCGCACACTATTGTGATGATAGGTAGTTTTGAACTATCATGGTACTGATTTCAACAAGTTATTCACACTTTTGAGTGTAGAAGTGGGTTGCATTTTTTGGTTAAAAAAATTTCTTTATTCAGTGCTTCTACTTCTACTTATATTGGTCATTCCGGCTGGGCTACGTGATGTTTTTGACATCACGTCCGATTAACAGAAAGTTTTGGGGTAATTGTCACTAGACAGTCATAAATATCTTTTGCTCATGTCGCAATAGGATTGCACCACCCACATCTTCCTGTGCGAGTCGTAAAAGGTGGTGAATGGAAAAATACTAGAAAGTCGGCAACAGCGCCTTCTGAAAAACTGCCACTTTACACTCGATCCCTAAGCAACCTGTGAAGCGTCAAATCAAATCATTTATGTGCTAGAATACATTCGATATAAGGTCTTAAAATAAGGTCCGTTCGTGTATTCAGCCTGCAGGCTGGCTTGCAAATATTAGATAGATAGATAGAAAACTCTTTATTGTTACACCACTTTAGAAATATAAAAGTTTACACATTAAATTATAATAACATAGTGTTACAATGGGCGGCCTTATCACTAAAAGTGATCTCTACCAGGCAACCTTAGGATGGAGTTGAACGAATACAACAATAGAGGCGGGTGTAGTCCAAATACATAATCAAACTTCATAAAAACATTTTAAAATAAAAAGTATTTTAGTGTAATTTCTAAACAAATATATATAAAATAGCATACATATAGGTTTTTATAATAATTAAACAAATACAATTATAAACATATATATAATATATATATATATAAACATATACATAGCAACATACATAAATAGAGATTATACCTATAATTAAAAAAAAAAACCATAAAATAAAAAAAAATATACCACACAATACCAAAAAAAACACTTATCGTGAACATTAAATTACATTGTTTTACAATAATTTAAAAATTCAGATATTCATTAACACTATAAAAACAATTCAAATCAAATCATTCATTTTCCAGTAACCATGGGGTTTATGTGAGGGAACACTTTAACAAGTTGACTGAGAAGGTATATATTTTTATCCCTACTAGTTTATATTAGTTGGTAACACTAGTTCTACCTCTTAGCCGCTGGATTGTCCCATAAACAAGTGCGCCGGTGTTTGCGTAGATTTTAAAAGCTATTTTCGATTTAGGTTAGATTTACCTCATGGATCGATCGGTATTAGCAGATTGATGCCACATTGCCCAAATTGCTACAGACATTTTAGTTATAAAAAGAAAATGGTTACTTGCGCAAGTGAAGTTCTAGGTACACCTAGAACATCAACCTACATTAGATTTGTCATCAGATATGTCTGGGAAACTAGATGCATGGTGGTAGGGCACTTTGCGAATGCCCGCCTGGCTAGCTACCACCCTCAAGTTGAAAATCTGTCGCCAAGCACCTAACGGTGTGTTCCGGCAGCTGTCCTTGAGAGCCAGTAATTCTAGGTTAGCCTGTACAACTTCTTCGACCACATCATCACTTAACATCAGGTGAGATAGTGGTCAAAGGCTAACCTATCAGGCATAAAAAAAAAAAAAAAAAAAAAAATACTAGAACTCCATCCTTCCCATGCGAGGCATTTGTTTAACGGTGGACGACTTCTGGTTAGTTATGATATTGTTTTTTTATGTTATTGTGACGGAACAAGCTCGAGGCACACCTGATGTTAAGCAGACTTACCTCTGCCTATAACAGATGCATTTCGTCACAAGTCACGAATTTGCACTGCACCCGTCACCTTGAGACATATGTAGTTGTTAAGTCTCATGGGCACGTAATTTCACTAACTCTCAAGGAATGCTGCCGGAACACACCGTTAGGTGCTTGGCGACATATTTTCTAATTGAGGGTGGTCGCTAGCCTGGCGGGCATTCGAAAAATGCCCTTCCACCATGCGCTGAAGCTCAAACTCGCGGCGGGATTCGAACAATGGACCTGCTGCGCGGTAGTCCATAGCCAATGCCACTGAGCCATCACTGCTTCAGAATAATTTTACTGCACTGGTATAATAATTTTAAGTACTCGAAATCATTTCTATGAAGAAATCAGTTAAGACATTAAGTTTAAGTTCAAACTTAGGGTAGAAGCTTTGTGTAAACGTTTTGTGCGCCACCAAGTTTTTATTCTATCCAAAATTAAGTCAAATATAACTAGGTATATGGAATAATATATCGTTCTTAATTTCCATTAAGATTCATTCAAAAAAGTCGTACGTTATGCAAAGGGACATACAAATTGACAGAAAAATCACATCAGAACTAAAAAAAACTTCACCATATTGCTGACCATATGGCAAGTAGAAAACACTAAGAGGTTTTTATCCAAAAGGGGTTGCAGTATGCTAGACGAGATTGGTGCAAGATAAATATGCAGCGGCGGTAGGGTTCGTATTTATACATAAATAATGTGGTCTGTCCGTCGGATGGTAATCACGACCTCTGGAGATTTAACACTTTTTGTTGCTGTCCGGTGAAATGTCCGGTTTATACACAGGGTGGGGAGAACGTAGTTTATAAAGTTTAATATTCACAATATTTTACTAAAAAAAAATCAAGCATATCTAGGTAAACCTAGATATACCGTTTAGAATTTTTTCTCAATTTTTTGTAAATTATATATATTTAACATTTTTACAATCAGTTTCGTTAAATAAAAATAGTCTAGGTATTATAATACTATTTATCTGATCTGTGCAGTCACCTTTCAAAAGTCAATAACGACCTTTTATATGTTCGGGACATATAGGATGCAACGAATATAGATTATTTCTTTAGAAACTAATTGCAAATATTTAGTGAAACGTCCGGCTGAATAATCGGCTAAACTACGGTATGTGGCAAGCTATATAATGTAAGCTGCCTCTTAAATATAGCTTGTACATGAAGATGCTCGGCAAGCCTTTCTTTTGTTGACGGGAGTTGCTATCCAGCAAGCATTCGCCAATTCAGCAATTAATGTACTAAAACTTGAGTCCATGGCAAGATTCGAAGCATATGTTATGTTACAGCTAGAACGGCAGTAAATATTTTGGCATTCCCAGTGGGCCATTCGGTACTGTTCATTGAAATATGGAAGTATATCTGTTACTTTTTTCTTTCCTTTTTATTCATTTTGTTTGATTGTTTTTCTTGTTATTGTGACGGAACAAGCTCGAGGTTCACTTGATGTTAAACCTCTGCCTATAACAAATGCATTTCGTTACAAGTTTAGTTTTTCTACATAAGGAGCTAGCTAGCCAGGCGGGCACAAAACACCCTACCACCATGCGGTGAAAAGTTAAGCCCGCAGCGATTTGCGAGCCGTGGACCATCTGCGTGGAAGTCTATAAAAATGGCCACTAGGCTGCTTCAGAACATCTATTGAATTCATATCAAAATTAATTTCATCAGCAAAAATACAATGTTATCACAAATGCAAATATCCTAAGGGGTAGGAAATGAAACACGTTTAGCCAATATGCTTTTGTCCCATGCAAAAGGGGCCAGTCTAACGTAAACACCGGGTACAGTTCCAGACTCCAGATTGCCACTGTGTTTTCTCGACCCGTGGATCGTACCAAGGTTCCTTGGGATCCTAAAGCAACAATTAACGCTTCCTTAATACTGCAAAATATCTAAAACTAAATTAACAAAAATATATATTGGCTTAAAAAGAGCACTCACAAAGTTCAAAACACTAGACACAATAGTATGAGCACTTTAAATTCATTCTACTGACGTGTATTTTGCTACGCTCCTCTTTTATATCTTGTCAAACTGTCAAATCACATTTCAAATTTACACTAGAAAATAGAAACAGCAATTTTCGAATGTCATTTCTGTAACACGCTGTATAAGGATGTAGGGGACCATTTCGACGTATTGCCACAGCTTCGGGTATATTTCAAAGACAAGTGTTTTATTCAGTAGCGTCACAGAATAGATAGAAGTGTTGAAGTACAGTTAGATGTATAGGCATATAGGCAATGTTCCTTTTATATTGTTTTCATATTTCATTGTATATTTAACGGCACATGTAAGGAACAAATTACATCTCAAATAAAATTACAGCAACAATACTGTTTGCATCAAAATAGTTGAAACCATATCAAACTAAGGTTTCAATTATTCAAAATCTCTCGCTACAACTAAAGAAGCGAAGATATTTCTTGGTGTCAGTCAAAATCATTCGTTCAATTTAGGTGTCTACTAAGCGTCGTAGACACCTAAATTCGGAGATCAATTACGAATGTTAATATTGAAATTTTCGAAATGCCACGATCAGCGTATGTGGGGACGTCAGTATTCCATTTGCTAGGAGTATTGTATGAAAGAGCTTGATTTTATGCACATATTTTTTACATATCAAAACATTTTTTTTTGGTTGATTTCGTTATTAATGAAACTATGTAAAATAAAAAACAGCGCGAAGTCAAACTCTAAGAGTTCTTACTTCAAAACAATTACTGATATATTTTTGGGGAAAAGAATCAGACGACTTGATTAAATAGTAATACGATTTTAGTCAATAATATAAATACTTTCTAATGCATCCGACTGTACATGAACACTAACTTAGTAGTGGCAAATGCACGAGGTAGACGTGGATTTATGCCTCGCTATCTTGTCCTACATACAGCCCTTCGGGAGATATGTGCTAGAAGTTTGCAATCACTTTGGCACTACCAACTTTGAAGATAAACTGAAAAACTCACAAGTTTCTTGGCATTTTGATTTCATACATAGATAGTTCAATAAGCATTTTAACTCGCATTTTTTCTTATGTTTCTAACTTTTGACTGAGTGAACTGATTCTAATAATTGTTTTTTTATTTGAAAGCCGATGATCGTCATTTAGTCCCATTTTAATTTCATCAAAATCGGTCAAGCCGTTTTGAGTTACACTCCAATAACTGAAAAATATTTTCCTATATTGATGATATAGTCGTTGACAGTGAATGACAATCGATCCCGTAAGTAACAAGGGTAGGTAACTAAAAAGGTGAAAAAAAATGTTATACAAAAAATATACGACTTCAACACTCAGAACTGTGAAATAACTTCTCGAAGTCGGTACCATGCGCACAATATTGTGATATGTAATAGGTACTTTTGAACTAGCATGGTACCGACTTCAACAAGTTATTTCACAGCTTTGAGTGTTGAAGTCGGTTCCCTTTTTTGGTTAAAACATTTTATAGGTGGGTTTAACAAAAAAAAATTTACCCTTCATTTAAATAGTTCGGTCAATCAAGACACAGTTGCATAATCATTGATAAAAATAAATCAAAATGACCCTGTGTTAGAAAATCACCATTATGGTACGGGGTCAGAGTAGTGTCAATTGCAGTGTTTGTTTCGAATGCATATGTAACAGGCAGAATTTAGTACGCTTAACATCAGGTGAGCTTCGTGCTTGAGCACCTTCTGAAAAACTGCGATCGCCAAGATGACTGCTAAGCGTGGGCATTATGGCAAACTCCCTTATTTTGATTATGATTTTTTCAACGTTGGACGTCATAACTGTTTAATGAAAGACCTACATAATTGTAGGAACATTGTGCACTCAACGGAAGAATTTTATAATATTTTTTTTTTATGCCTGATAGTTTAGCCTTACCTGATGGTAAGTGATGATGTGGTCGAAGATGTTGTTCAGGCAAACCTAGAATTACTGGCTCTCAAGGACAGCTGCCGGAACACACCGTTAGGTGCTTGGCGACAGATTTTCAACTTGAGGGTGGTAGCTAGCAAGGGGGGCATTCGCAAAATACCCTACCACCATGCTATAACGACTACCATCCTAAGACTACAACCGGGACCTACGGCTTAACGTGCCTTCCGAAGCACGGAAGCGCTCAGTAGTAATGTCACCAGCGGTCACCCATCAAGTCATGACCGAGGCGGACGTCGCTTAACTTTTCCGATCGGTTCAGAACGGCTGAGAAAACTTCGCTACGAGCGCTTATTTAACTTCATATTAAAGTTAAATAAAAACTAAGTAGATTACAACGACGCTAAGTCGGCAAATTTAGTTGCTCCCTAATTGTTAATACTTCGCGATAATCGTCAGGTTTCTATGAGACCTTTCAATTTGTTACTATTAAAGTTTATTATCAGTTTTATTACTAGTACTTCTGTCTAAATTGTTTCCTGTTATCCGCACTTGCTGAATAGACAGTCTAAAATAATTAGGATAGTGCATAAGTGAAATATCACTTATAAGCAGGGCCGAACATGCTGGACAAATTTTCTTCTGGAACTCGAAAAAAAAAAAATTTATCCACTTAGGATGGATTTTTCGTTAGTCGGATTATCAGTGTTCATATATTTTTGAGCATTATGATTTGTATGTTATTTGTTTTTTTAGTAGAAACAAATTAAGCAACCTTTAACTACATTAGACCAACGTCTTTTTGACACACATGCAACGTTTATATACTTCACTTAAAGATAAAGCATGCTTAAAACTATTATTAGTGCATTATTCTTTTTCATATAAAAATTGTTAGAAATGTGGTTAAAGGGTACATTGAGAGGTACAATTATCTATAAATATGTCGATTTAGCGTATTTATTACGTTTCATATTTCACGGGCCTGACATCATGTTTTTTCAAGATTAGAGTGACGCATTCAAGATACTGAAGAAGATACTTGAACAAAGTTGAAACGTGACCTTATTTCAATCCGTATATCTGCAATGCACCAATGAAAATTACCCGTTGGTATATTTTTCAAATGTTTGTGAGTTTTAACTATGCATTTATTTCTTGTCCACTCCGTGGTGTGTTCGACGTCGATATAGTTTAATTAGTCGAGATTGACCGATTTCTTTGATTACCCGTGAACTTGGGAAACGTTTTAATTGACGCTAGTGACAGTGAAGTAAAGTTTTTGATAACGAGTTATATAAGTTTATTCAATTACCTACTATGTTAAAAATATTTATCAATTTTATTATACTTTAATAGTGAATGCGTAACGTTTTTAATATTAACGATGATTTCAAGTACTATCGGGACTCGAGCCAGGTGTTTTAATCGAAGGGCTGTAGAGAATGGCTAAACGGACGCAAATTTTGTGCCATAATTTGATTATCTTAAACACCACAGGGAACGGTGCAATCATTAATCAGACTACTGCACTAAATGTAACCAAAAAAAGAACTGTAGGTACTGTTTCAGCTGGATTGTCCACTACTGAACACAGCTTCCTCCCCCATTGGAGGGTTTGCCATAATTCCTACGCATAGCTGGCTTCTTGGGGATCGTAGTAGCAGGCTATGTTCCCTTAAGTCGCCTCTTACGACACCCATAGGTAGCAATTGGAGGAGGTAAAATTCTAGCCCAAAATTCTAGCCAAATACCTCCCTTTTTTAATATTTTATGTTTGCAATAACGCATGCTCTGAATATTACATTACAAAATTACAAATTTACGAGAGGAAGTAAAGTTTAAGTTATGTGCGGGTTCAAACCCCGCACATGACTTAAAAAAAATCATTAATATTCATATATAATTTTTATTTTTGTAATCACATTTACAATTTATTTGAGCACAAAGATTTTTTTGAGACTCCCGCGTCCTCGTTTCCTCGTCCCAGTTTTAACCACGAGGTGACTAACTGGTGACTGGCTGATCAGACGATCTAGGTACTTTTTATACGGCAACACATAAATGCCTGACTTGAAGCTAACCTAACAATATTACTAAGTAATTTATTATAATACATATGTATTTAAAATAATATCTTTTTTAAAAAGCTTACAATATAGATCTGCAGACAGATAATATAGACCTAATCAAATTCTTCTAAGATTTCACGATTATTGAACAGAGTAAAGTAAACAATTATATAAAACAAGAGTACCTCGTGGGGTGTTTTTTTTTTATGCCTGATAGGTTAGCCTTTGACCACTATCTCAACTGTTGGTAAGTGATGATGTGGTCGAAGATGTTGTTCAGGCTAACCTAGAATTTCTGGCTCTCAAGGGTAGCTGTCAGAACACACCGTTAGGTGCTTGGCGACAGATTTTCTACTTGAGGGTGGTAGCTAGCCAGGCGGGCATTTGCAAAATGCCCTACCACCATGCTATAACGACTGCCATCCGAAGACAACAACCGGGACCGACGGCTAAACGTGCCCTCCGAAGCACGGAAGCGCTCAGTAGTAATATCACCAGCGGTCACCCATCCAACTCCCGACCGAGGCGGACGTTGCTTAACTTTGCTGATCGTTTCAGAATGTCTAAGCAAACTTCGCTACGAGCGCTTCTTCCGGTGGGATGGGAAAAATACTAGGTGTGCAGCAGCATTATAACATTTATAACGATGGAAGTCTCTGCTATCAATGATCATGATGGGATGATGATAAAGATACGTATAGGTATAAGTTTATTTGTAATTTTGGAGTATTTTGAAAAGTGTCCGCGGTCACAATTTACAGAGTTGCGTGTTCGTGGGCTTCACAAACTCCGGGATAAATATATGGAAATAAAATATACGCGAATTGATCCATATATCTAAGTACAATATAAATAGATAATTAAACATCACTACCGGCTAGACCTCACGCTCTACCTACAAACATACCTACCTAACCATTCATTCAACACGATTTTTAACCGCACAGCACCTCTATTTTTAACTGCTTACAACAAAACACGTTATGTGGGAACAGCAATTTACAATTTGTTAGTCATTTGCATCGTGATGAGAAGGTGGGATGGTGACGTCACCAGGTCCCGATGCTGGGATAATTGCTGGGAAGTCGTGAACTCCTGATAGCGTTTTGTGCAAACACCTGATTGTGGATGTGACTAATCAAGTAACTGTATCCGTTGTGCTTGGGGAAGGTCGACCAGTTTATGATATTAATATGACGCTAAACTATAATACACTTTATCTTCCTATCTTAACAAGTATCTTTCTATATGGGACTTAGGACCTCCTGTCACGAAACATAATTACACTGTTTTTTTCTGGCTTTCTGAGCCTCATATTATGTCTGAGATTTCAGAAGATATTTAGAACAAAAAAAAATTTTTTTCCTTGTAATTTTGTAATGTAATCCGCAGATCATGCGCTATTTCGAAAATAAAATTATCAAAAACAAATATGTTTGTGTCTGTCTTTTACAGTATATACTATAACGTATGAGATATATAGACGTTTTAGTCAACAAGAGCAATGGATTAAGGAATTAATACTTGAAAAAAGTTTACCCATAATATGTAAATTTTAGGTTTTCATTACAAAGTTACAAATTTATAAGAGGAAAAAATAAAGTAATGTGCGGGATTCGAAACCGCGTTTTCCATCCCTATAGCCAGGGCATGTTCCGACCGATGACAATATTTAGGTTTTCAACCAATTTCGTTTACGAGCTAGACTCATGCCATGCGGACGGACGGACAGAGACAGAGGACAAAACAGAGCCAAGATATTAATGAGATGTTCCTGGCTTCAATGGTGTAGACGAGAGTTCTACCTGCCTGATAGCTCATGCACAAAATGACCACTGGGTGGTAGAATCTAAGAGTCTAGGTTAAAACTTTTGACTCAAAAGATATGTTCATAGTTATAGCCCACCCTTGAATTTTTTTCTCGTGCAAGTTAACTGCATAAGAAGAGATGATGTGTGTAAAAACCTTCCACGAAGTCTGGTTTAATTTTCAAGCTGATTGACAGTGAACAAACAGCGTCCTTCTCCGTCCTACAAAAATCTTATTCATACTATTAAAAAATAACTTTCTTCATCTGCGTTGTAATACGGGAAAACGTTAATATATGTATATCGATAAAACATTTTTTTTATATCGATAAAACAGTTTTTTAGATCGATAAAACATTATTTTATAACGATAAAATAATGTTTTCCCATGTATGGATATGGTTTGGAAGATGATTACAATCATAACTAGTGGCTTTGTGGACTTCGCGACTGAAATATGTTTTTTACGGTTTCAATCCTATCTCCACAGTTTTTTGAAACTTTACACATGTTTTGTAAAGTTTAAAAAAACTGAGTCGACAAAAGTTCTTTCATGAGAATCGGCTGAGAAATACGACCCGTAGAGGAGCAACAAACACGAAATAATTTTTGCCTAAACTGAAACGGAGACGCTTCGTGCTCGCTCGTTATTAATTTTTTTTATGCCTGTTAGGTTAGTCTTTGACCACTATCTCACCTAATTAAGTGATGAAGGCGAAGATGTTGTTCAGGCTAACCTAGAATGACTGGCTCTCAAGGGCATTTGCCGGAAAGTAGCAGTAGAAAATCTGTGTACCGTTAGGAGCTTGGTGACAGATTTTCTACTTGAGGATAGTAGCTGGCTAGGCGGGCATTTGCAAAATGCCCTACCAACAGGCTATAACAACTGCCATCCTAAGACAACAACCGGGACCGGTAGTAATGTCACTAGCGGTCAAGCCGAACTCATGGCTGCGGCGGACGTTGCCTAACTTTGCTGATCGGTTAAGAACGGCTTAACAAAAGTGCTACGAGCGCATTTAACTGACTGCTAACTAGGCCGCTCAATTATCGTATCGTTAAACAATGGAACCGCACCGTCCTCCGTGCACGTCCTATGCACAAACGAGGACGTTCGCACGTCGAGACGCCGGTCATACCTATCAGGTGATTTGCATGTCGAATACATTATTACATGTCATGTTCTTGTCGAATATTTCAATTAAATATTCATTGATTTTAAAAACTTCCTTGATTGTTTCTTGATTGTGATTTAGCGAGCCATTTCATACTCGTATGTTCTGGGGACCGCGCGGCATAATGCTGTGAGTGATCAATGCGGTCGATTGTTGTTTTGGACAAGAATTCACACGGCGGTACAGGGTCATTTATACGCATTTTTATCGACAAAAAAAGGTCGTGAAACCTATTTTTAAAATTTTTTAAACTCGAAAATAATTCATCATTTATTAACCGGTTTAGGAATATATTTGTTTATCTATAAATAAGAATATATATTATAGTTTTATGAAATACGTTGGTTTTTTTATTTGTAAATCAAAACATCTGGAAAAATGCCTATGTCAACCAAATAAATAAAACTGAATTTCGTTAGTTGTGGAAGTCGATTTTTTAATAAGTAATTATGTATTCTCGCTAGGAAATCTGTCACTGAGCGCCAGAATTTGTGTTGCGGCAGTTACCCTTCGTAATATAAAAAGGTGACTAAGGTATAAAGTAATGACAGCCTTCCACCACTAATGTATACTGCGCAGGCTGTAAGGCTGCTTATCATCTTAACACCATGATAACCTGAATGAGAGCAGTTTATCCGACCATGTGTGAATAGAGAACGAAACAAAATTCTCTGTCGTGATATACCAGGGGGCCAACTTCCCGATTGTAATTATGACGAAAATTAACTAGGCTTGTGTCGTAGATTTCTGAATGAAGGTATTAAAATACGAGACAAGTGAGTCTTGCCCCACAGGATGCGCAGAAAATTCTAGACTTATAAAAAGTAAGCGACTTTGTATCAAAGTTTAAGGTACCTATATGTTGTTAAATTGGTAGGTGTACTAGATATTTTTGCTTTACACCAAATATCAAAATTTTACGACTACCTTATAATGTTGGTATTGGCTTTCCGAAAAAACATAATTTAGCTGTAATTCTATTACAAAATTTAGTTTTTAACTTTTAATCACACAAATTATGTGCCAACATTTACACGACATTTCGACGCCGAGCTATCATATCAATCCAAGCGCATCATAGATAATGATAACAATTGAATTTGATTCACAAATGGACGTGATGGAGTACCGCATGACAAGTAAGGGTAAATATGTTACAGCGTCGCCTTGTCAATTTGAAATTTTGGTAAAAAATGATATAGTAAATCTTGTTAATGACTGACTATTCATGATTGCCATAAAACTTACTTCAACACGCGTAAAAGTTGATCATTTCCGAGTTTCATTCGACGTCTTTTGTTCCTTATTCTATTTTAATTCCCGTCCTAAGAGAATGTTCAATAGTTCACTCATCTGATGCTTCCCCATTAAAATCTACATACACAGGTCAACACACTCTCAAGACAACCTTTCCACGTTTTACATATCACGATTGATCATCTTGTCCGTCCATCCGTTGATTAACTGACGAAGAATCACCCTCTGACCCTATGTATGACAAATGACCAACAAATTGTACCATTCAACAACACGAGCAAACGAAAATGAGCTCTATGACAAGAAGTGAAATGCTGAAAGGTAAATTTTACGGCTTGTTAAGAAAGTTTTAGTTTTGTTATTCTTGAATGGAATGATTTTATAGAGCGGTGTCGTAAAAGATCTAATTCTGATTTTCGAGTTTTCAATCGATTCTTCTAGTTGTGTTTTGTTTAAGTATTGTGGCGAGAACGAAATATAAGCTGTTAAAAATTATTATGTTTGTGTGAAATCGGGAAGATCCTTGGAAAAACGATGTGTATTTAATTTTGAATCGAGGCTAATCGATTTTGTTGAGACACTGGAATGAAACTCTGCTGTTCCAGATTTGGACGAGGTATAATACAAACACTTACTCGTTATATTTTTATTTATTTTGGAATTAAAAATGTAACTGAAAAGAGAATAATTTTAACTGAGCACTACTTAAGAGGAGTGGATATAACTTTTTGGTCGATGGATTTATCAGGGGCCCAACTCCCACCTTTTATAAACTATTATGGAAAGCAAACGTCGTTGTTTCAAGTTTAAATTATTGATACATAGGTTGGTACCGTGGCCGTCACGAAACAATAATGTTCATATAGTGCTACCTCTGTCGCACAAATGACTTGATTCAATGCATGCATCCCGCTCTCACGTTGAAGTTCTAATGTAAGTATACTATAGTGATAATGGTGGTGCGAATTAAAATTGTAGATATAATGTTAAAATAAGACTGAATTAAGAGATGGGAGTTGGCCCCCAGGTCTATTGAAAGATATTGACAAACGCTCGATGAGAATTATGAACTTTTAACTGCGTTTGTTTCGAAAAATATTTTCGTAATTTATATCTAATACAACTACTCGTACATCTATTAAAAGTACGAAATTGCCGTTTTTGGATATATAACATATTTATTTTTATGGAACAATTTGTTTTTAACAAAGTTTCTGCACTCTTTATCTATATGTACATATTATCTGCCATTTTATCGAAGATCATTTAAACTTTTCCTAACATCTGTGGTCATGGACTCATTTTGTACTACTTTCAGCTGATAAGTTACTGTTTTCCATGTATAAAGTTGTTTGCGGAAATAGTTGTAGTCAATCATTTATCTAGATCCACTCTTCTTCAAATGTAACAATTAGGCTCAAAATCTCTTTCAGGACCAGTTAAACAATCAATTTTTAAAATTTTAGCGCATTGCTGCAAATGAGTCAATATTGTGAAGATATCGTCAAACCATGCCGCTAATTCTTTGGTACGCAGTTTGACACGGATTGGCTTCCACCATTATCTTCAATTCATCATTATTTACCTGAATGTCTGGTCTTCTTCGTGGTTTATTCTTCAGCTCGAAGTTTCCACTACGAAGGCGGTTAAATCAATAACTGAAGGAGACTTAATAACTATATCTCAAGATGAAGGGCGCAGTGTGTTTGTGACTTGTGACGAAATGCATCTGTTATAAGCAGAGGTAGCCGCTTAACATCAGGTGGGCCTCGAGCTAGTTCCGTCACAATAACATAAAAAAAAACTCTTATTTTCGCTATAATAATACCATTCTCGTTAACAGCTGACACTAAAAACAATTGAAAGACGAACATCGAACTGTATGTCTATATAAATATTTGAATTTTACAATTTTCGAATGACAAAAGGTTCAGTCTGAAATGGATACCATGCAGGTTAATTTTTTCTAAAGTGGCCACTGCGTTGAAACGATACCTTTATGCTTAAAACCGTATTATTTTTAATAGCATTTACAGGACTTGATGCCCCATATTGAGAAGTACCTACATATAATATTTGAAACTGTTGTGGAGTACCACGAACCACCTCGGCAAGTGTGGTAGTAGGGCAGTATCCTCCTACCGCACTTGCTGAAGAATCCAACCAATAGGTAGTATCAATAACTTAAAAAAATCTCCCGAAACGAAAACTTCATTTGTTCGATTGTACTTGCAATTAACGTCCACAAAGCCTCACATACAAAAGCCTAAAGAACCCAGTCACCTCACCATGTTTCAATCTACGCCAGATAAAAATCCAATTACGTATCAGAAGACAATTCTCACTTAAAGGTCCCATGGTAAAAAAACCTCGTCATCTGGAGATAAAGCGTTCCGTATCGTCTATCAATCTAACGTGGAAGTCAGCGGGGGTCTGGTATTAAATTCGGAGTCCTACTCTGAGAGCGACATTGTGTTGTATTCTTGATTGTCAGTGTCAAAGATAGACTTAAATTGTTGCAGTCTGAAAAAAATATGGCTTTGGTTTTATAATGCTGAATGTTAGCGACATGCTAAATCGAAAGTCATTTATCTCATAGTAATTTTAATAATGTCATTTGTAAATTTTATATTACTGAATCGGAGTACACCACGGGGTATATTTCCGCAGTTGTTTTTATGTCACGGAACAATCATAGGGCGCACATGATGTTAAGCGGACTAACTTCTGCCTTACATCACAATTAAGCCATAGACCTGCAGCACTGCAGATGTAACTGGAATTGGAAAATTTGTAACATAGAGTCTGAAATAGACTAGTTGAACATACCAACTCATTCATTTCAGACTACGATTAAACACAACATGTAAGTAGGCGAAATTAGTTTATGATTTGTAATGATCACAAATGTGCAAACCAACATTCTATGTTATGTTGTGGTGCAGCATGTTTGTTTTGATACATTACACTTAAATATATTATTAACTACATTTTTAATCTTTGTACTTTGTTTAATGTTGTTGTGTGCAGTTCTGTTTAGAGAATAAATAATTACAGAATAAACAAGTTTAATTCTTATAATTAATGACTTTTGATTGTTATTTCACCTGTAGCTACATTCACCTCTAACCAGCCCCACCTGATTTAAGGACAAACTACTTGAGCATAGGTCAAACTTAGGTATTCGATTATTACTGTACGTTATTTCAACCAAAATGGCATACGATAAGAATAAAGACCATTTTGTTAGATTGATAATAATAAAAAATGATGGCTGAACTAGTTTGGCCACCTAAACTAGTTTATCCTGAAATCTGGTATCTCCGGTAACTTAAATACATAGTATAAATAAACAACAGTCATTAAAGTAATTGCAGTTAATGCAACATCAACTATTTTGGCGGCGACATCAAAAATAATTTTGACTTTAATCGCCTTAATAAATTATTCATTCACATATTTCAGTTAAAGGATGTACTCTTAAGCAACTAATTTCCTCATTCGATAGATACTTACCTCATTCGAATTTGGTATCGACATCTCGATACTATCATCGAGTCATTAAACAATTTCGAATCGAAATCAAGTCACGTATCGGATTCAGATTGGAACTTCTTTCTAATCAACTATTTATTGTCAAACGTCCTTCGAAGATGTAAAAGAAAAGCGGAGGCGATTAACGCATTAATTTAAGCGCGATCGCTAACGTTTATGCGTGGAGGCGATGTTATACGAATAAGCGTAAGCGTGAGCGCTTACGTTTATACGTATATCGCCTCCGTAGACTTTTTCTATATGGAATAATATTATAATGTCTAAAAGTTCACCTATAGCTGAATGAGAATCTAATTGTGGAATCACAAAAATAAAGGTACGGCGTCTTATTTCTAACTGCAGCTAATTTTAGTTACAGTAATTTAAAGATGCCTGGCTGAATTTACACTGTGAAATGTATTTTCTTTTTACTACCATAACAAATACTTTTCTTAAATTGGTCCTTAACTATATGTTCAAGTACAAATAATGTTTAGGTAAGATGTAAGCAAATGACCGTATATTGTGTACTACTTACGCGTATTTTAAATGTATTTTGAGAATGTTATTTATGATAAATGGTTTTTAGGAAAAAAGGTATTTAGGAAAAATAATTTTATGATACATGGTTTTCTACCATATAGGAATCATAAAAATAAGCGCTGAGTCGTTATACAAATTAGTCAATAAGTTGTGACCCGAAAAGAAGGATTATCTTGAGAGGAATACTTCTGGAACGAACATCACCGAAAAAGCACATTGTTTACAATGCTGATTGGAGGACAACCTTATCACGCATGGCAGATGCATTATCGAGTGGTAAACAAAATACAGTGTTGGGCAGATGTTTTGCGTGTTGCTGATGACATATGATTATTTCAATATTTTAGTAGGCATAATTAATATAGCATAAGTTTCTGCATTTTTCTGTCTTTTTCCATGCAAAGAAAGACTCCTCTTTGCATTTAAAAAGATAGAAATTAGAAGTCAACACAATATGTATGCCTTACTCCAGCCTAGAGTGTCAGCTTCGTTATTTTATATAAGCAATTTTTTTGTATATAAATCTTTTTTTCACAGTTCATTCACTAACTTTTGCATCAGCTTATTCTAAATATATAACACACACAGGAATTTTCAATTACCTAATCGCTTTTGACTTAGACCTCGTTCATTTGTCATCAGCCGGCGCCTACGTCGTGCTCGTGTCACAAAAAGCAAACGACCCAGTTCCCACAGTAGCCGATATATTGGATCTCGTGTCATCATTTGAGCAAGACGTTTAATAATAACAGAACCTTTTATGTGCCACCGTTATTGTTGTTGAAGACATCAGCGACTGTATGGAGTTTAATATTTCTAAAATTGATAAAAAGCACTATCGTATGCTAATCAAAAATCACTTAGACGGTTTTTTTGCGTACAACATTTTTCACCTTGAGTGGTAATCGAACCCATGTTCCCATACTTTACGCATCAGGTGCCTTTAGCACTTACCGAACAGACGAATTCTGGTAGTCGGGTATCAACCAGACCAACGGGCGGTTAAAGTAGCAACAGCATTTCCGCTCAGTCGAGCGATCCTCGATTTCCCAGTGGTTAAGGTGCGAAAACTCTCAAGGTAAACATTTTTGTAGTCTCAAAATCAGTATATCCTTTTTGACGATCGTAATAAATTTGTTGAATGAGCCGCATACCACTACTCTCTTCGAAATGCTGCAAGTTTGGCGCACAAAAAGTATTTTCACCATTTTAACGACTTTACAAATAGGACGGTAGCGGAGTTTATAGTATTACCAAAGAGGACTTTCCCAAGACACCTTGAGTGTCAGTTGACTTATTTAGTTAGTAATATATAACACAGGTAACTTATTTATTTTAGAAAAGTACCTACAAACATAATACAATTAATCCAAGCCTATTTAAATTGGTCTGTGCTTAATATTCTATGAGTTCAATAATACTCGCACTTGGGAGCGACTATTTATTTATACAATATACTTATATATACTTATATATATAGCTATATATATGAAGTAATATATTATACATTATATTACTTCATATATCAGTTATCTCCTTAATTTCTATTACTAGGACGTTCTTATGTTACCTATTTTGGTTCTATCTGTAGAGACTTGTAAATAACTCTTTCCATTATATGCTTGCTATTTAGGTTAAGTAATCAGTCGATAGTCTTCCTAATATGTAATAAAAACTAAAAATATATTAAGTGCATGAACTATAATCTTCAGACATCAACATTGTTTACATTTTGCTTAATTACTTAAGTAATATTTTAATTTTAATTTGCGTATATATATAAGAATTAAAATAAATGAATTATTTTGTCACGTAAGTGGTTTATAATTACGAAATAATAAAGATCTTTAACCATATATCCGTATTGACGTCACTTAATTTCAAAATATTAATATGTTGATAAAACTGAGTCTAATTTAAAATCAAATTAACGTAATTAACCAAAATTATGTAAATTTATACAACATAATCGTCAAGTTGACATAAAATCCGACGACGCGTGATTATAAACCCATCTGATATGTCATTTTCTCACAAAAATGTCGTTATAATAATACTGTCAACGCAATTATTTATAATTATTTTAATTAGTGAGATTTCTATGTGAAATATACAATGTGGGAAATAACGAATGGGGTTACAGTATATTGAAATTAAATAATTATATTCTACATAATAATCGTATATCATAAATTGTGCTAAAAACCGACTTTACACGGCTATTAAGTATCAGTTTTTTTCAATATCTGGCGGTATGACTTTATTAACAAAATACTACGAACTATATACAATACTACAGCTACTAAAATAAAAGCATTTAGACAACCCATACGTCATTGCAGACTGACGGACAGTCAAAATGCTCTAGCCCACAACCAGTTGACAGCGTGCCCAGCATGCTGGCATCATTGCCCCGTTGAATTGCAATGCTTATTCGTTGAGCCAGTATTTAGGTGCCAGTATTTTGATCACGCCTCGCATCGACCAAGCGCTCTGATAAGTTTATGAAAATACAATGAGCTCCCGGTCCCCTTAATTAATTATCTTAAGTAGTAGAGGTTGACTGATAAAGTTCGTAACTAGAATACATTAGTAGGAGGTCTTATTATAATTAGTATCAGACAGTTTTTTCAATTCATTTCGTTTGTTAATATTATTAATATAATAATATTAACAAAGCCCGCATAAAATTTTCCTGAGAAAATTTTCAAGAAATATATATTAAATTTATTTTAAGCGGTACTTCCGCTTCTAATTGATTTGATCGAAAATATTATGTCTTGCGGCAATTTCAGGACACAGGCTGAAATTGAATGCTGAGAAACTGGGAATAACCTTCTCATTATTAACGGTTTGTGTATACTTTGGCTGTCTGCATAAAGGCACCCCAGGAATAGATTTAACAGTGCCGACGCTTCTTTCTGTGATTTCGCGTAGTAAACATTTACTAATTGAAAAAATATCCGCAATTTAAATGAATAGCAAAATACTCGTAAATGATCTATGCCCTTTGCTTGGACTGTCATTGAATGAATATTTTACGATGGTCTGCTTAAGATTTATTTATAACAGCTATAAAAGTGTGTGCAACGCTTATAAATAAATATGCGTACAATGACAAACAGACATATTGTAATGGCCATTCCAATTAAACTAATCGAGATTTGCGTAGAAAATCATCGACTGAGGTTTATATTGGAGATCGTGGTTTTTCCACGGTCCAAGTTATAAGGATAATATTATGGAAAATAAATTAAATACAATTTACAATACTGTAACTAATAACAACACCAGAACTAAGATATTACAAATAACACAATTTTATAAAACTATATTATTATAAAGTACCTTTATGGGCAATTTTATTGTGAGAAAAAAAATAAAATAAAAAGGTAGGATCATGCCTGTATCCCCAAAGAGGTAGATCAAAGGTGTCTTAGCATCATATTTTTTACTATAATACCCAGTTTTGGTCCCATATTATTGGGGGCAAGCGTATTGCTATTTACCGGGCATAGAATGCTACTGAAAATTAATTTGCCAGAAAAACACAACGCATTTAGTTTAATAAGTACTTTAAAGCTACGGGTTTAAAATTACGGGTTAGGTACTTTTTAGTATAAGATTGGCTTATTGAATGTATTTAATTTTTGATTTCCATTCTCTCATCGTATCGCAGAATTGAAAACGCTTAAGCTTATCTTGTAAGCCACGCGCAAAGTAGTGGCAATCCATCGGCTGATTAGTTCGCGCACGACGTCGTCGGGTTGCTACTAAAATTAAACAAATCCACGATGATGTTGTTTTGTCAACGCTCGTGACTGTGCCCAAGGCCGTCATCATCAGGTGTCATCAGGGCTACCATACAAATACTGTTTTATAACCTTTAAATTCGAGTTTTCTGGGCTTGAATTGAGAAACAATCATCAATATGCATTTAAAAAAATTGCTGCAAAGCTTTCGACAAACTTTACCCGAGAACTGAATATTTATACCATCTCTCTGCCATGCTATTTTTAACCTGATTGTTTAATTAACTTTAATTTTAAAGCTGGTGATTAATGGCGCGGGCTAGCGCGAGCCGGACGACGGACGACGCATCGTCCGCCATATCACGCGTCGTTTAGCACCCCGGCGTGGCTCATTTGGAGTTTAATTTTCGGATGGCGCGGTCTGCGCTATCACGCGTCGTTATCACCACAGGCTCGTGTCCGGGCTCGCGCTAGCCCGCGCCCCGTTTATCACCACCTTTAGTTTATCAGCAATGGCATTCCGCGTGAGGCCGTTTAATTTAAAATTTAGAACACTAAAAACAACACTTTCCAACCAAACGGGCTCATTACCATGTTTTGGGCATGCTATAGTAAATTTGATTGATAACGATAAAGATAGCTAAGTAGATATACAACAATATAAAAGTAGGTCCCACAGCAAAGATGAATAAAATGCGAGACAAAAAGCCCTCTATTTAATATTACAAAGTTAGTACATATATAACAATAATATAATTGACCTCAGCGTAAACCAGGATAAAGTTAAATAAAAATATTAGAGAAACGATTTCTCATAGAGAAAAGGTGAAACTTCAACCTGGAGATCTAAAACCAGCGCTAATATATGAATACTCTCATAGAACTGGAAGCAGGTTGGCAGAATCAAAGTTCAAATGAGACTGTACACTTATAAACGCCGATCTGATTCAGTTAGCATATAAATTTTCAGCATATTCGACCAAAATGGGTATAGTTACCACCTTACTTAATATTGGAGGGAAAACTTTTTGAAGCGCTCGTAGCGAAGTTTGCTTAGCCATTCTGAACCGATCAGCAAAGTTAAGCAACGTCCGCCGCGGTCATGAGTTGGATGGGTGACCGCTGGTGATATTACTACTGAGCGCTTCCGTGCTTCGGAGAGCACGTTAAGCCGTCGGGACCGGTTGTTGTCTTAGTATAGCAGTCGTTATAGCATGGTGGTAGGGCATTTTGCGAATGCCCGCCTGGTTAGCTACCACCCTCAAGTTGAAAATCTGTCGCCAAGCAACTAACGGTGTGTTCCGACAGCTGTCCTTGAGAGCCAGTAATTCTAGGTTAGCCTGAACAACATCTTCGACCACATCATCACTTACCTTACTTATTAATGTCTGTTTTAAAGCCTACTCTGAATCAAGAGCGCCCACTGCGACAACACTGGACCGCGCCGTGCGCCCTTTGAACAGAGTTTTGACTATTTACATAGAGCAAGGTAATAAAAATATAAAATAATACATTACAGGCACAAGAAACTTTTAACATCAGGTGGTCCTCGTGCTTATTCCGTGAAAAAGTATATAAAAAAACATTTTTTTTTTTTTTCAAAACAAAGAAATCTCGAAATGTTTGTTAGGACTAGCAGAAGTCAATCCTAAGGTTGTTAACATTTTTCCAATAACCCTGTATAGATAGGAGTTGCTTTCCTAGCCTGGAACATGGGATAAAAAATATATAAGTATGTACCTAGGTAATATTTATTGACAACCCTATAATTCTAGATGACAATTACAATCAAGTCCGATGACGTCACGTGCATTGATGCAACCTTCACGGCTGTCATCTCGCGACATTTGAAGCCAAATTGCGGCTGACGGCGACATTGCTTGTGGTCACATTAGTTCTATTATGTTGACCAACACTTGGGTTGTGACAAAAAGTAATGAAACGGTGAAGGACAATCATCTAATTCGGTCGTCAAAGTGTGTCATTAAGTTTTATTATAATATAGAGTTAATAAGTATACCTACGAGGTTATTGGATTATCATCAGACTAATAATGAACACACGCCACTTTACACCGGAGGACGTAAGGTTGGTAGGCCCCCATCTAGGTGTACTGGCATAGTTAAAGTCGCGGGTAGCCAATGGTTAAAAGCAGCTCATAGCCGTTCTTTGTGGCGTTCTATGGGGGAGGCATATGTTCAACAGTGGACGTCTTCCAGCTAATGATGATGATGAATAATTTACGTCGTACATAGTCTTAGAATTTACAATAATTATTAGGAACCAGCTAGAACTATTTACAGAAATATCTTCGATCTTTTTCGTAGTTAGGTATTTGAAGTTCTTCGTCTGGGAGTCACGATTGTGCATCGAGCCGAGTGCGGGCCTCAGCACGAAACTGAGGTAAATATTATGAGTCCTAGTGAGTTGCTAAACAATAATTGTGGACAAAACCTGCGACATTTTTCTAATACAAATAGAATTCATATCGTTAAAAAAATACAGCACATTTTGATAAGTCATCAAAAACAAAATAACATGATTACATAAGTCACCCTAACACCATCAATAATATTACAAATTATGTTTACCTATAACAAAATATGTCCATAACTGATTACAGAAGTTTAAAGAAATATTATACCTATATATAGTGTTGTATGATATTAAAAAAAAACTAATTCTCGCGTATCACATATCAAGTAAAATTAGGAACCCAGCATATCTACAAAACATCTTTGTCACCATAGACTTTAAGAAATCTACTACTTACTGGGTGTGTGTAAAATTTTATCGAAATGGGCTTAGAAGTTGTTAATTGACGCGTAAACACTCCCGACAAACAACTCCCACAAGATTTTATAAGCCCGGCTTTTCATTCGTCAAATAAATAAATTCAAACCATCAAAGATTAACCGACCAAATCTGAAACAAAAGAAATTTTCTTAAAAACAACCAGCATCTTTTGTGGTGGCCTGTTTCATAATGTTCGAGTAAGTTCCGGTTACACCTACTACCCGGTTCCGGTTACAAAACATATTTATTAAACAAAACACTATCTTTGCGTTTCACAGTCATCGATTTAGCCTATCCAACGGTTAAAGCTTGAAACGCGTTGCATATTAACTGTCATTTTTATTATTCAGTTATTTTATATATTGGTTAGCAACCCGAAACTTATTTGGACATTCTGAAACGGCTTAGGGTTCGTGGCTTAGGCCTCCAGTGGTCGAGGCACTTGCGGCTGACGCCCCCGATTCTATTAAATGTAGTATCTTTATTTATGTCCTTTTTTTCACTTAGTACAGTAAACGACAAAACTCTTTCATAATCAAATTATCATACGTACAAAGAAGATCATACGTGACAGTTATTAATCTTTTGTTTTCGTTAGTAGTCACTTATTTGCTAATAATGTAGCTTTCTATCGGTATAAAAACCTTTTGAGTTTACCCATTAAAACAAATATACAAAAAATCTAAACTTTTCTCTTTAACTAATTATTAGTTTTCATTTCCCAAAAACGTTGGTAAATTTTGTTAGTAAATAATAAATTACCATGTGAAATCTTATCTTCCATCTTCAATCAACACGTCTACCAACTGGGCCGAAGGAACACCACAAGGAAGAATGGAAATATGATTGCCAAGTTCATTGAACAATACGAAAATAAAAATGGCATGATCATGTTTTTACAACAACTCCGCCCGTATGTGAAACAACTAAGACTTTTACCATATTTTATATCATAATGATACTTATAAAGTAGATATGCTATAATTTGAAAGTATTTTTTTAAAAATATACTTTCAAATTATAGCATATCTACTTTATAAGTATCATTATGATATAAAATATTGCATAAATCTACTCTAGATATGTATATATGTAATTATTAGTTTTGTATAACATTTTTAGGCCTGCCAGTACATTTGATTAAAAGTTGCTTCGAATTTAATTAAATTGACCAGGGGCTTCGACCACAGGTGCGTCGACCACTGGGGGCCTAAGCCCCGAACACACTGAAAAGGTCCCTTATTCTTATGAAGTAACTATCTGATGAGTGAATAATTGAGACTAAATAACTACCTACCTAATGGATATCCGCTAAATCTCGGACCGGGGAAGAGAAGCACCGAGTTTACGCCTTGAAGTGTATCAGGACATGCTTGCTGTTAATTGGGTTTCCCGCAGTTAATCATAATAAGTACAGTCGGCTGCATATACGTTAAATACAATCGTTAACATTCATAGTAGGTACTATATCATTGTATATTCTGAAGTAAAATTTTTATTTAGTGAAATTGCTGTGTCGATAGATAAAATAGGATCTAATGATTGAGAACCGTCCCCTTTTTGGATGTTGGTTAAAAAAGTTTTTCCAACAAGGGAAATAATTAACCAATTACCGACTAGGGTGTACAATATGAAATACAAACCTCACATTCTTAAAAAAAAGTAGTTTAAATTCTGATAAAAAGGACTCGCTTGCATTTTTAACTTCACTGACTTTTTAACATGTTTTTAAATGAAGCGGCCTGTATTATTATGCGGTAATATGAGTTTGTTACCTTTTGATATTACCCAAATAGAAAGAAAACAACACTTTCACAACAGATTTTGTACACTTTTTATGCCTATGAATATTCGGAAACATTTTTATCGTAGGAATAAAGTAATATTATTGCATATTGGTATGGCATTTTGCGAATGCCCGCCTGGCTAGCTACCATCCTCAAGTAGAACATCTGTCGCCAAGCACCTAACGGTATGTTCCGGCAGCTGTCCTTGAGAGTCAGTAACTCTAGGTTAGCCTGAACAACATCTTTGACCACATCATCACTTAGCATCAGGTGAGATAGTGGTCAAAGGCTAATCTATCAAGCATAAAAAGAAATTATATAGTAGGCATGTAAAATTACTCTAAATTTATTATAAGTTCAAACATACGAGCACCTACATTTAAGTTTTTTTTATATTCTTTTTTCAATTATAAAATTAAAAGTAATGGTTACAATCTAGTAAATCCTAGACGAAACAATACTAATATAAATATTCTGGTTTTCAAGCTAAGTCGCTTATATAAACTTATAAAATGACATTGATATAATATTAACATAGTACTTAGTAATTTAGATATAAATAAAATAATTCTAAACTTATGTAAGCTTTAGTGACCTTTACATTGATGAAGTTATGAATGAATAAAATTAAAAGTTTAAACATACTAATTATACACGATAGTTACATATAAATACTGATCGAGGCAGTTATCAGTAACCAACAAGAACTCGGTCAGTACGTCACAACACGACTTATGAGCAAACATGTTTATACACTCATGAGCCAAAGTACGGCAAGATCGCCACCGAGTCGCGCACGCCACAAATCCACAACGGCACTGATATCCATAGATAAGCGGGCGAGTTTGGTACCTACATTTTAGTGCAGGCGACTGTACATAAAATGTTGTTCCAAAGAAAAATGATATGATCAAAGAACACGACAATGTTAGTTATTAGCCTCTAATACTTTGACACAAATTTTCCTGTTTCTTGCACACAATCAAATCCATCACAAATTTCAAGGAAAATTATGGCGTAATCAGAATTGCTCACATTGGCTTTTATGAACGTAGACACCAGAAAACATACAAAAAATCTTATTCAAACGTGAAGTAATAAAAGTGTATGGTAATATTTATAATAAAAGTGTATGGTCATAGTTAAATCTGCGTCTATCAAACAAAAGTTTACAACTTCAAAAATTCTCAATGGACGACAGAGGAACATATAGTGGGTATGATTTCTTTGAAAACACAATGGATGCAATATTGTAGAAAGGTTCAGATTTCAGCATATCCAAAGAGATCCACGTTTGTCTGAATGTTGCTTGCCGCTGTCGACAATGCAACTCCATCGGACTCCAAGGCCCTGTTCAGCCCTGGAGGTTGAAGTGCTGTAGGCACTCTACCCAATATGGGCGTCGAAAGCAAGAAGCACCTTCTACCTCCATCTGCCAGGTAACCTTGGGAATTATCATTTATATCATGGTAATATATCTATGCCGCGTGGGGTGCCGGATTAGAATTGTACCTCCCCATATTATCCCGTGGGTGTCGTAAGAGGTGACTAAGGAAAAAAATTTGGAAGATGTGCAGCAGCGCCTTCTAAAGAACTGCAAACTTACACTGCGATCCCCAAGACGTCTGCCAAGCGTGGGGATTATGGCAAACACCCCCTTAATAGGAGAGGCTGTGTTCAGCAGTGGACCATCCGGCTGTTACAGTAATATATCTAGAACAAAGATATTGTGCACATAGCATTTTTCATACTAGTTGCCCTATTTTAGATATTTAAATACCAAATATTCATGCTCGGTGAAATTTTCCTTCTTGTTCTTGAGAGTCTAAATGGTACACATATATGCTCCAGCTATTTGCCGTTTTTTTATCCTTATAAAAGTTTATATAAAAATTCTCATACATAACGATTTTGCGTATTTTAGTAATGAAACTGGTCATGCATGCAGCACTTCACCGAGTTTGAACTCTTGCTTTTTGAAATATGTTTTTGTGAACAAAGCTGCTTGCACACATATCTGAAAGAGCAGCAACACTCTACTGACGTCGACGTAATTAGCAGAAAATTTATCATTTAGTACATATTTTGTCCAAGTCGAACCTAAGTCAAAAGTTATTACCAAACAAACAAAAAAGCTGCGATGTTCATACTGCCACAGAGACCTCTGCTTTGCTCAGTCAATAAGTTACAACCACAAATAGTCTTTTCTTCACACGGCAGATCTAGTTCATAATTTACATTCAGAAATTATCATCTGGAGCTCTAACCAGAAAACAAACAGTCAAAGTTAACGAAAAACAAGAGTTAATTGAAGCTAGTGATGTTTTGGAGGAAGTAAATAACCTTCAAGTCCATATTAAATTTAATATCTTTCAGGAAACTTAAACTTTCAATATATTTTTTTTGTTAGATTTTGACCACTGTTTCACCTGATGGTTAGTCGAAGATGTTGTTCAGGCTAACTTAGAATTACTAGTTCACAAAAATCATCCTACGAGAACAACCGAGACCGACGTCGGCTTAACGTGCGCTCAGAATCACGTGTTCAATAATCAATCCACTAGCGGTCACCCATCCAAGTGACGACTGCGGTGGAAGTTACTTAACCAAGTTAATCCGTTAACAATGACAAGGCCAGCTTTGCTGTGAGCGCTTCGACACAATTGCATCAGTTTGCGATCGGAACAGAGGTCTTTCATCTCTAATTTCCTTTTAAAACTCATTTCGTATTTACTATTATCTTACCTATTTGTGTGTGATAATATACATAGGAGCACATAATAAATTTATTCTTATGATGTTATGGTCAAATATGGACGATTAAAATATAAATGTACCTACAATTAACATTTTCGTAGTAGGTAGTTGTCTACCGTATGTACTATGTACCTTATACTACCTCATACCCGTGTAAGAATATTTTTTTAAATTGCTTTGTGTCGTACCTGCTTGGGTACCTGCTTGGCCAGTTTCAGTTTCAGACTTCAAAAAAGGATGTTCTTAGAAAATAGAACTCTATCATATATAAACCGACTTGGAACATTATTTTTTTATCGTAAGGATATAATTTTCAAGATCGGTCCCATAGAAATTTTATCAAAATTGGTTTAGTATTGGTTTTTGAATAAATAAATATATGTTATCCATGTGTCTAAACGATATTGCGTATTTAACATTTGAGTAAGTAATCGGTAATGCTTTTTTAAAATATGCACTTCTACCCATAGGTTCCTAATCAGTAAAAAAAATCAAAGACGCGTGTATTTATTACTGTTTTTACATTATGGAGGAAAAAAAATAGTCGAAAAACACACGTGTCTTGTACGAAGACACTGCTTGATTGATATTAATTTAATCACAAAGCAGAAGGAATTCATGTTATGATATTCACTATAATAAAACATAATTCGGAACAGAACATATTAAAATGAGCTTTTAATTTTCCTAAGACTTTACACACGCCTTCTTGATCTTGGAGCCAAACTACTCTCCAAATTCTTTCTACTCTCAAAGTAATGGCAACATTTATCTTCAGAAAAGTTTAAACTTGATTATAGTGTCCGAGGCTCATGCATGACCCTTACTTACGATTGTTCTCATCACTAGCGCCCAAAACAAACACAGCCAAGACAATGAGTGGCCCATGAATCATAACCTCTTTGGTAATAGCCACTAATGACAGAGTTCCACTTTTGAAACTGCACCGAACGAAACTAAAAATGGATGCCATCGATCAAATGTTACCATTTCGCACGTATAACAAAAGAACGACGTAAGTAACAAATAAAGTACAGGACTTACGTCTCTTATCCATTGCTTAACTTTTCTTTGCCATTACGTAAACTGTATGTCTCCGATTGTCTATTGTTTTTTTGTAAGCGCTTTAAATTCAAGGCAATTTGCATTTGGTCGAAAATCGGAGAAGGTGAGTGATTAAGGGGCAAGATAGTGATTGCGTAAAGTGCCGTTACCACAGAGCAGATAATAAGGCTTTAACTGAGTGTAGTTCAGATATATTGTGGTATTACTATTAGTTATGCTGTGTCACCTGTGTATCTATGGGTGGCGCAAGTGGTAGAATCAAGTTGCAGGTGTAAAATATCATTGTATTTACTTCTGGAAAGCAATTCAGCACTCTTATAAGCTTAGGGTTCTTTTAAGGGTTACTCGAATGTAGGTTTATCTGCGTGTTTACCTTAAATTACCTAACTACTTTCAAATTGTTAAATATGTATATAAACAGAACGTTCCTGTTAAGTTTATTAATATAGGTCAAAAACCCGTTTGATCTTTGTTTTGGAAAATATTACCGGACTGCAGATTGCATGATGATTGATACAATTCTGAAGCAGTGAAGATCCAGAGGCAGGAGACTAATTGCCGCGCAGCAGGTCAAATATTCGAATCCCGTCTCGAAATTGAGCTTCATCGCGTGGTGGTAGGGCATCATACAAAAGCTCGCTCTTAGGGTTGACTTCTGCTAGTCCTAAATCCTAACAGACCTAAACATTTTGAGATGTTTTTTTTGTTTAGGAAAAATAAATATTTTTTTGGGTTTATTATTGTTTTTTGATTGAATACGAGGGACATCTAGTTTTAAAAGGGTCTTGTGCATGTAATGAATTATTAGATTTCTTTATTTTCTATGAAAATAAAAAAATCGTGTAACAGATTCCGAAAGCTGTCAAATGTAGAACCATTAAAACCATCAGTACTAATAAGTACTAATTTGGAATCTAGGATGTAGGTATTAGTGTAGGTAATAATTATTTTTAAACGAGTTTTGATTTCATTTATTTTAAAATATGTAATAATTTTTAGCTGTAACCAGCAAACATTAGATATTTTAACGGGAGCTTGTGATTCGAACACGTGACGTGGCTTTTCAAAGTTCATTGCCTATTCTTGCGGGTGTTTGTTTTTGTTTTCAGTTTAATCGGACGCTCGGAAAGTAATCAGTAACATTTTTTCATGAAAAAGAAAAATACTTCGATATGTCCCGTAACTATTTTTGATTCAATAGCTCTGTACTTGGTAACGAACAAAACATGACATGTGCTTTATACTTCTAACTTTTTATGGACAGTAGGTAGAGTTTATTAATTACGCTCGGACGGAAGTAACACTCGCTCGTAGACCTTTAATTGAATTTTGACTTGCGGTAGAAAATTTTTACTTTAACTTTATTGGTCAAAAGCAAGCATAATTTTTATGGTGTTTAATGTATTCAATGAATTATAGTTTTGAAACACTGACATCTGTTGGTATGCGATGGTATCCAGCAGGTTACATTTAGGTTGGAAAATCTCAATTACCTGTAGTAACACTGATTGAACACCAGTCACGGTTTGAATCCGCAGCTGTGGACTGCAGCTTCACCGCACCACAAATTGCTAGGGATTTTTGCAAATGTGCGCCTAGCCAGTCACAACATTAAGGTATAAAATTGGTTGGCAGACACCTAACGCGGTGTCCTGGCAGCTGTCCTTCAAAGCCTCGCTAAGCATTACCTAAGGTAAGGAGTTCATAATGACCATCTTCCTGCGTGTCGATACATTGAGTAGTGTGGAATAAGCCCTTATATAAGTCGAGTACTTCTAGTAAGTAAATTTAGTCTCGGGTGCATGTAAGTAACTAAACCGGAAAGCGTAAGGCCACAAGGTTATTTTATTTGCTTAACACATTAACACTTCTCGAACTTAGCTTATCTCAAAGTGATCAGTAATTACGAGTATCATGACCAATAAAATATTTATTAGATTAAAAAAAATGGTTACGATCGTGTGATCACGATCCATGACGACATCATCGCAGTTTGACATTTTCAATAAAAAAACGGAATGCTTTTCCTTGTTCAATAAAAAATATGTTTTATTCAATATCAAATGTAATTTACTATAATTATTTAGGATTACTGGTATTACTGCGCATCAGAACATCACACTAAAAGGCAACGCATATCAATCGGCACCAAACAACCTCGCCGCATTCTCGTTACTACACTAGTGAGTTTGTCGCTAGTCGAGAGTCGAGACGATGCCGATACGGCGGCGTTGTTAGATGCGCACATCTGTCGTGTTCCATATAAAAAAGTTTGAATGTCGTATGAGGCGATGTTGAAACATTGCCCATAGGATCATTGTGCGCTAACCATAATACCTTCCAAATTTAAATAGCCCCTCACTGGATCGTGAGGAATTTAGTTTTATTAATATTAACTATTGCCCAATTTTAAAATTATTTAAGCTTGCAAAACAGCTATATCGATGATAGATAATCATTGTCTTGTAAATAGAATAAGTTTTTATCATAAACTAGCTGACCCGACAAACGTTGTTTTGCCATAAAGGCAAATAAAAATGAAAATAAATAAGTTTAATATACCTATTTGACAAATAGGTTACGTCCTATTCTCAGACCTATTGAATATACACACAAAATTTCATAGGAATTGGTCAAGCTGTTTCGGAGGAGTTTTATATACATCTATCTTAATTATAATTTCAAAAACCAAAATGTTTTTTTCTTTTGAACATTACACATGCCGCTTAATTTAATGTAGTAATTTGCTCTAGTTACTTATAACTTTTTCTCTTAATAAATCATTATTTTCTATGACTTGAAAATAATATAACTTGCTTAAATCTATAATAATTACTAAATAAAAACGTTAGACCTAACGTTTTATATCTCCCTACATTTTTATTCTCAAATGATTTTAAGTACATACATCACCAATTTATAATGTCAAAGTCGGAGGCTCATTTGCACAATTCAAGTGCTGACTCAGCGAATGTGGGCACTAGTTGTCGGTGTTGTAACGTGCCACTTGACTTGCCCGTGTCAACGCGCCTACGCTCCCTGAACTCACGACATCCGATGCTAATGTCGCTGTATACCAGCCACTAGAATATTTGCTGTCACGGATACACAACAGCCTATCTGTGTACAAACTATTTGTAAAGGAAATTGTCTTTACTACTAAATTACGCCCCCGTGGGGTACCGGGTTAGAATTACACTTCTTCCCGTGTGGGTGTCGTAAAAGTTGACTAAGGGAAAAATACTAGAAAGTGGGCCAGCAGCGCCTTCTTAAGAACTATGCTATCTTGCACTGCGATCCCCAAGCCACCTGCCAAGCGTGGGTATTTTAGCAAATACCCCCTACATAGGGGAGGCTGTGTTCAGCAGTGGACGAGCCGGCTGATACAGTACAGTACTAAGTTACGAGAGGGAACATTATAGTCATGTGTGGGATTATTTGACCACCTAAGCTAACAGAGCATACTCCGGCTATAGGGGAGGATGCCGCGGGTTCAAATCCCACACATGACTACAATTTTTCCTCACGTAATTTTGTATTGTAATTGATTATTGCAAAAATAAAAATTGTCTTTAATCGCCTTTTTGTGTTTAATTTATTTCCACGAATACTTTATTACTTCATTATAAACAATAATTGATATAGCGTATAATTGCTAATAGAATGATTAGCTGCTGTATTATTAATGCATCATAAATGTTTATTTTTAATTATATTATCGACAAAAAAATCAAATGCTTTTGTGTATTATTATAAGCAATACCTGACCTCGTCATGTACTCTAAATAGTGTTATTATACTGACTTGTTATTATATTGATTAGATTACTTATCAAAAACCATACTATACAGGGTTATTGGAAAAATACTAACAACCTCTTAGGGTTGACTTCTGCTAGTCCTAACAAATTTATTAAGATCATTATTTTATTGCTAAGAAAAAAAATATATTTTTGTTTTGTATGGTTTTTCGACTGAATAAGTATGTGGACCACTTGATTGAAAAAGGCTATTGTACCTGTAATGTATTATTTCATATTTTTTATTACTTTGCTCGATGTAAATATTCAAAACTCTATTCAAAGGGAGCACGGCGCGGTCCAGTGTTACTGCGGCAGGCGCTCTTGGCTCAGAGTAGGCATTAAAACACAAAAATATATATAAAAAATATATGTTTTTTTCAAATAAAACAAAATTAATTCAAAATGTTTGTTAGCACTAACAGAAGTCAACCCTAAGAGGTTGTTAGCATTATACCAATAACTCTGTATATAGCGTATAATACTAAGATTAATGGGCGACTATCTCACCTGATGGTAAGTGATGATGTTCTCGAAGCTGTTATTCAGGCTAACCTAGAATTACTGGCTCTCAAGGTCAGCCGCCGGAACACACCGTTAGCGACATGCTGTAACGATTGTCATCTTAAGACAACAACCACAACCGATGTCTTAACGTGGCATCCGAAGCACGGAAGCACTCAGTAGTAATGTCACTTGCGGTCACCCATCCAAGTCATAACCACGGCGGACGTTGCTTAACTTCCGCCGTGGTTCCGCCGGTCGGTGTAGGATGGCTTAGCAAACTTCGCTACGAGCACTGCAACTTACCTAACAGGAAGAGCTTGCAAGAAGAAATCAGTTTATTATTTAATCTAAGTGGTCGTTTCTAACAAAGTGCTAACTAAATTGTCGCTTATCGTACATTTCATTACTTATTACAATGATATAACGGTTGCAGCTCCTTCAATGGCGGTAAGTGATAATGCTTATTTACAATCAATGCAAGTTTATTTGCATAATTATTACAAGTAGGCTTATTTAGGCTGTGACATTACTTCGTGGGTAGTGTAGTCACAGAGTAACTATAATCAGAGAGTAATTATTACTTAGTTTTAGCCTTTAGGTCTTTGTCACACGGGCTATGTGGCACCCTGTCGTAGGGCGTTGAAGCAACGATGGCCGAGCGATAATAGCTATGGACTGCCATGCCCCAGGTCCATGGTTCGGTCCACCGCTGGATTGAGCTTCACCGCATGGTAAAAGTGCATTTTGCGAATGCTCGCCTGGCTAGCTGCCACCCTCAAATAGAAAATCTATCGCCGAGCACCTAATATTGTGTTCCGTGAGTCCTTGAGATCCTGTAAAATTACAGGCACATGAGACTTAACAACTGTAGTGTCAGCGCAATGTAGTTCGTCACTTGTTACCAAAAAGGCTTCGTACATGTTCCTTCATGGACATATATGATGGTTACAATTTTGATTAGTACTCAAAACGATATCAACCCGTGGGTGTCGTAAGAGGCGACTAAGAGCAAAATACTGGAAGATGGGAACAGTGCCTTCTAAAGAACTGCCTACTTACACTGCGATCTCCAAGACGCCTGCCAAGCGTGGGGATTATGGCAAATACCCCCTTAATAGGGGAGGCTCTATTCAGCAGTGGACGATCCGGCTGTTACAGTACTTAAAACGAACCCTTTGGACATCCATAGATCTTATTACCCATAGTAAATTTCTCTAAGTAGTAATATTCATACCATTATTACAAAATCTGATCCCACGATGACATAAAAGCCAATTTTAGCGGTAATAATTTCAATTTAAACTCCGAACTATATCTGGGCATGGTTAATGAGCTACAATGACGGCTTATTACCACCATGAGTCAACACCAACGCTTGTCAAAACCAATTGGATTTATCCTTTGTTTTATGAAGATATTTGCAATATCGCTTATTTTAAACCGAGTAGCCATATCACACTGTGTGACCTTATCGCTAATAGTAAGTATTAACTTCTCAGCAATGTTTGGATGAAGATGAAATATAAAGGTTCTCGGGACTTTAAATGCTCATTGGGCATTTTAAAATTAACAGAGGCGAAACGAGAATTTTCTTGCCCAGGTCCGTATTCCATCCTATCCATAATCCCTGTGGCATTTACCTGCACCTTGCTGGGCAACCTAATATAAGTCTACCATATCGTGCCAGCAATTTTACAGCTTTTTATCAGTAATACACTCATATCACAAAAAATTACAATTAAATATAATTTGTTAGTGATGTGAAATAAAAAAATAAAATTATTGTATATTATTCTGTATAAAGAAGCAAATTAAACGTATGTTTGACTGTAAATCATGAAAATAATTCGTGTGTTAGAGCAATCAGAATCTGAGAAAAGCTTTGAATGTCAAAAAAATAATTGACTGCCTTGACATTGACGAATGATATAAGTAGATACCTAAAAAGATTTATACCGGCCTTTTTTCGGTATGCCTTTATTAACAAAATACTACCAACATATACAACGCTACGGGCCTACAGCTACTACAATAAAAGCATTTAGACAAACCTACAAATTATTGCAGACTCAAAGGCAGTCCAAATGCTCTAACCCACTACCAGTTCGCAGCGTGCCCAGCATGCTGGCAGCATTGCTGCGTTGAATTGAAATGCTGATTCGTTGAGCCAAATAGGTGCCAGCATTTTGATCACGAGTCGCATCGACCAAGCGTTCTAATAAGTTTTCCAAAATTAGATGAGCTCCCGGTCCTCACGGACACAACGTATTGATATATAGAATACATTACAAACTGAGTGTAACGATTGATATATTATTGCTTTACAACATTAAACCTAACTGAAAAATAATCTAGCTCAAACCTATCACATAAAATCCTAAATACTTAACAACTGCTCTAGTTTCTTAAATTTCAACATCACATGCACGTCATTCTCGTAAGCTTCAATTTGGGCATAAATCACACAACGAAATGACTATAAAAAGACAAAGAAATCAGTCCGTAAGTCACATGTGACCGAGGGGCACAATCATTTGTAATTGTCTCTTCTGAAATCTACGGATCGCCGCGAGACACTATTAACATCGCAAATGTATAATGGTGATTTTACATTTGTAGTGATTGTCGCGCAGTTTGATCTGGTTGAAAAATACTACTATAATTTGTTTTATAGTAAGCTCAAGCCTCAAAGAAATATTTTTTAATAGTTCACTTACAAACTTGTTAATATTTTGTCAAAATAACGGAATTAAAAAGTTACTTTAAATTACATAATTATTTTAGAATTATATTTTACATAACACAGAAAAATGTTAGAGATAGAAAATGTATAGACATACCCTCGTGTACATTATACCTTTTTGGGCCATTTTGTTTACATCAAATATCAGTATTACTGCCATCTAGGGTGTATTGCATGAACTACGCAAGTATGTGTGTGTCATCTGGAACATCACACGCCACCGCTTGTCAACACTGCCTGGAACATCGAAGATGGCCGAACATCCACGAAGGAAATACGTTTTTTAAACCACGTCACTGTTCTCATGTGCACCTTTTGCACGCATCGCATTACAATATATTGGCTAATAAGCTACCCGCATTACTGTCGCGAAAGATTATTTTGCTTGTTCCTGCATTTAAATATAAAATATATTAAGAAATTGTAGTTAGTGTAATTGTAATTTATGACAGTGCTGGAGAAAGTAAGCCCACGCTTGAGCACCTTGAGGAACAACGAGCGCGCTTAAGGGATTGGATCTTTACTGGCTTTCGGTGAGTGCATTTGCCCCTGGCTATTCATTCTTTTATTTGATGTGAACTGGCTCATTCCCTAGGTTTCCGTCTCCAATCACTCCACTGTTGCATTTTGCATATCATTTATAATTCACCCGTATCCGCATACACAGTACCAAAGAAAAAATATAACTGCAACAATATTTTATCATGAAAACCTTACATTGTTAATAAAATCGTCTTCGATATTATAACTCACAGCATAATAATCTGTCAAACAATAATCACGGCCTGTTTTTTTCGTGTGTGATGTACGAATAAGATTGAATTATTAATCATAATTATGGTTTCAAAACACTGTTACTGTAACAGCCGGATCGTCCACTGCTGAACATAATCTCCCCTATTATGGGGGTATTGGCCATAATCCCCACGCTTGGCAAACGTTTTGGGGATCGCAGTGTAAGTTGGCAGTTTTTTAAAAGGCGCTGCTGCCCACATTCCAGTATTTTTCCCTTAGTCGCCTCTTACAACACCCACGGACTGATATGGGGAGGTGCAATTCTAACCCGGCACCCACAGGGCGGGGTTTCAAAGCACTAAGAACGAAAAATTGACTATTTTTCCTCTCTCTTTTACTGTTTAGCTTGGAAACTATCCAATCTTTTTGTTTTATTAATATATAATTTCCAGATTTTCTTATAGTTAATCAGCTAATTTTGTGAAACAGTTAAAAATAGTAGATGACGCAATGTTTAGATATACTACGGAACCCACGCTGGTACTACCCGCATTTGATCGGCTTTATATTAAAATTTTGATATAAAATATGTAGCAAAAGCGTGTAAATGTTAAGTTGTTAGTCTACAGCGTTTCTCAAACCATTGTACATCACCTCTTAGGCCTTGAACTATGGAAGGGACCGCCAAATAAGTCGCGGTCACGGTATTAACGCTAATGTGGGCACGGCATGACATACTGAGCTATTGTGTTTATGTCCTAGGAAGCGGTTTTTGTTACAATTCTCACACGCGGCGGGAAGGACGCGCGTGTAATAGCGCCTTATGATTAATCCCGGAAATCGATAAAATTAAATAATTTGTGAGTAAAGAAACATAACATAAAAATAAAACATGCTGTGTCTCTTTTTAATTATTGATATGCTATAGCATTGGTCCCCATGTCTCATCTCGGAGTAATAAAAGGTTAAGGGCAATTAAGACACTAGCAAAAAATTGTCAAAAACATAATCTGAACAAACATACACGTATATAAATATATATATATTTTTTTTTTATGCCTAATAGGTTAGCCTTTGACCACTATCTCACCTGATGGTAAGTGATGATGTGGTCGAAGATGTTGTACAGGCTAACCTAGAATTACTGGCTCTCAAGGACAGCTGCCGGAACACACCGTTAGGTGCTTGGCGACAGATTTTCAACTTGAGGGTGGTAGCTAGCCAGGCGGGCATTCGCAAAGTGCCCTACCACCATGCTGTAACGACTGACATCCTAAGACAACAACCGGGACCGACGGCTTAACGTGCCCTCCGAAGCACGGAAGCGCTCAGTAGTAATGTCACCAGCGGTCACCCATCCAACTCCTGACCGCGGCGGACGTTGCTTAACTTTGCTGATCGATTCAGAATGGCTAAGCAAACTTCGCTACGAGCGCTTCAAAAGTAAAAGTAAATAAGTATACATATATGTTACAAATATGTATACTTATTTACTAAAATCGCAAAATTAGCACCGCATTTAAAAAAATGTATCAGTTCCACGCTGATTCAAATATTCTGCGTTCAAATTTTCATTGCCCAATTTCACAAATTATTTCATACTATCGTTGCTATGCGAAGCTGGGGAGCTTCGCATGGCAAACCTTTCTTTTTTGGTATTTAACAAAATTTTCAAAACAAAACTGTTTGAATATTTTCTAAAGCTTATGCTCATCAATGATATTGTAGACATCTAATGGTGAAAGCATTTTTAAATAGATTCAGTACATAGTTTTCGAGATTATTCGTTACATACAAAAATACAAATCTTTCTTCTTTATAATATTAGTGTAGATGTAGATTTAACAGTGTTATAAGCCGTCTGCATTTAAAGAAAACAATCTATTTTTAGTTATGCATTTTGAATTTGATTAATTGCCTACGATATATAGTCACCATCGGCAAAAGTTGCATTTATTAGATCTGTCTTATTTAGACATAATGACAAATACTTTGTTTTTATTTTGAGTATAAATTAATAACTGCTTCACCGAAGTTGATGAAATTTAATGGTTCTAAATTACCAATCTACTTTCTCTTCTATCTTTAATATTCGATATATTTTTTATGTTCAATAGGTTAGCCTTTGACCACTATCTCACCTCATGGTAAGTGATGATGCCGTTGAAGATGCTGTTCAGGCTAACCTAGAATTACTGGCTTTCAAGGGTAGCTGCCAGAACACACCGTTAGGTGCTTGGCGACAGATTTACTACTAATTATAATATTTATAATTAGTATCTATAAATATTTATCTACTTGAGTGTGGTAGCTAGCCAGGCGGGCATTTGCAAAATGCCCTTCCACCATGCTATAATGACTGCTATCCTAAGACAACAATTGGGATCGACGGCTTAACGTGTCCTCCGAAGCACGGAAGCACTCAGTAGCAATGTCACTAGCGGTCACCCATCTAACTCATGACCGGGGTGGAGGTTATTAAACTTACACATACATAGTTAGGCATTGGGCATAAATATATATTTTTATATACACATACGCTTCGACTTGACAACAACCCTTTAGTGTTTAAAGAATGTTTTCATGGGCTAAGCAACAAACACTCGAGCAGTAAGTTATCGAATATTAGGAAGTTTCTAGCTAAATTGCGACAGTTTCATGTCAGATATCGTAGAGTTTAATCATAAAGCTTAAACAATCGTAAAATCTAAGCACCGTCCGCCCACGCGTAGTTTAATGTGAACTAAGCACATTCGATTTATATTCAAATCGATATTTCGTGTGAATAGACTTTTAAATTAATTACGTTAATATATTTGACTTTGATTACGTTTATTATAATTTTGTTTGTGTTGTTGATTGATTAGTATAAATAAATAAAAGAGTTAAAATGAGCAGAATCAGAATTAAGTGAGTGGTTAGATTTCAATTTTAATTTACTATGAGATTTTCAAGGCGATTTTATGCAAATTTTAAATATCGAAAGGGCAGCGATATCATTGAGATAGTTAAAAGCACTTCTTTTGGTCAGATGAAAGATTGTAAGTAGCCTGGTTGATGACCACGCACCGTCTCTTATTATAGTTAAATTAGGTAATACAAACGGAGCATACATTTTCGACTCGAAAGAGTAAACTTCCGGTGACCGACTGTAATTAGGTATCCGGCGCCAAATCGGAGGACACGGGTTCGATTCCCGTCTGGAACAAAAAAAATTCGTTCTCCAATAATTTGTCAATGAGTTTTTATGGACTAGGGTATACAGGAATGTGTTACTTCACAGTGACATAATGAATCCCACGTGTAATAAAGAATCCTGTAAACAGTCAACTCATGAGCTTACCGCGGGGGTTTAGGTTGAAGACTAGAATCCTGCTTTCAGCGAGGGATTTAAGCCTGCTCAACACATAGGAAAATATCTATCAATATGTTTATACATTTTTACGGATATTTGCCTATTTTCGAGGAAAGTACTTACTATACTTTTTTTACCTCCTGCGGTAACACAAAAACAAAACTACTTACTTGAAACGGTATTGTACGTAATTACTAATGAAATTAAATTTTATGTCAGTAATTAAAGTTACCATCTAAGTAATTATTGAAGGACAATTTTGCCCAACAATTATGTTTTTTAGCAGAGCTTGACTATTTGCTTTTAACAGGTGCAGTCACCACTTGGATGGGTGACCGCTAGTAGGTATGCCATTTACAATAGAGCGCTTTTGTGCTTCGGCAGAAATGTTAAGACCACTTACACACACTGACATACATACAGCATGTCTTTGGGTGGCCTGTAAAAAACGGTAACTTTGCGTGGTAGTAGGGTATTTTGAGAATATTCGTCAACTACCCTTATGTCAAAAAAAGTCCAGAAAATCTGTCACAAACACCTAAAAGTGTGTTTGAGAGCCAGTGCCTATTTGAGCTTAAGCAATTTATCTTCGTGCACTTTTTCACTTACCAGGTGAAATCGTAGTTAAAAGCTAGCTTATCGGCAATAATATAATAACCGAACAGCTACACTCTGAACTCTGGTGCTGAACAGATTGATCTACATTCATCATATACACTACGTAACAAACCGTAGGCATTTGCCTCAACTTCATGATGTTTTGACAGGAATTTCCACGCTTTAAACTATAGAATACCCAAAAGCAATTTAATCTAATCGATGTTAATAAAAACGTTTTCCCATATCACAGGTTCAATTGAAGCCATCAACCATAAATAATTGACGAGATTGCGAGAAACAATCGAGCTTTGTATCAAATGGTAGAGCTACGGGTATAGAGCATGAGTCAACTTTATGCAGAATCTTACGAAACGACTAAAGCATGGTAATAGCATAGACCTAGACACCTTCAAATTCCAAATACAGTCTTGCCGCCCTACATTTATATGAAGTCACACCTAGTGAGTGCAAAGACTAAAGTATCTTTCCACAAAAATTTTAATCCCATTTAGAGATTTATTTTTCATTGCACCTATACTATAATATCGGCATTGCGATTCTATCATCGTACCTCGCGTCACCGGTTAAAAGCTTATCCACACTTAATTGAGTCCTGGAAGTCTCACACAGCTCGATTTATGCGTTCTTACCGCATACTTGCAAAATGTGAAATGATCTTTCATCTAGCGTTTTTCCGCAGAGCTACCATATGGATTCCTTCAAAAAGGGTGTAAAGGTCTTAAGCCGGTTGTATATGTCCATAGGCAAAGGTAACTCCTTACCATCAGGTGGCCATACCTTTTCATCAACCGAGTAACTTAGCTTCTAACGTGGAAACAATTGCTTATGGCGCAAAATTCAAAATTATATTAATTTTATCCAAAATTATCTAAATTTTATCTCAACCGTTCTATCTAGAAATCTATCGGGAAGGCCTATATCCAGCAGTGGACTTCTTGCGGCTGAAATAATGATGATGATAATCAACCAAAGACTGTTGTTTGATATGTTACGATGCTCCAGTTGCCACTTACATCTATAATAGCTTTGTAGAAAAGCTTATATTGTTATTTATACGAATGATACTACTAATAGTAAACTATTAATACTCTTTGATAGATTTACATTGTCGCAAAAAGTTTATAAATAGTTACATGGCTTAACTTACGGATTTATGACTGTTAAAATTTATCGTAAATGAATATTTATCGGCATTTAATTGTTTTCTAGTGCTTGTTTATGTGCAAATTTATGGCTTACAAACTGTTAGATCGTGTTATATTAAATAGAACATGTAATAAAATATTATGGACAGGTGCTTGACCCTCAAAGTTTTGTAGCTTAGCAGGTTAACTATCTGATGTTAACTATTAATGTTTTGACATGCGTTTATGAAGTAAAGATAGGAAGATGAAGATTTTAATCAACATAACAATGTATTACCACATGCAGTGCAATTGTTTGATATCTTTTTTTTCTATGCCTGATAGGTTAGCTTTGACCACCATCTCACCTGATGGTAAGTGATGATGTGGTTAGAGATGTTGTTCAGGCTACCCTAGTATTACTGGCTCTCAAGGACAGCTGCCGGAACACGCTGCTAGGTGCTTTGTGACAGATTTTCTACTTGAGGGTGGTAGCTAGCCAGGTGAGCATTCGCAAAATGCCCTACCACCATGCTATAACGACTGCTATATTAAGACAACAACCGAGACCGACGGCTTAACGTGCCCTCCGAAGCACGGAAGCGCTCAGTAGTAATGTCACCAGCGGTCACCCATCCAAGTCATGACCGCAGTGGACGTTGCTTAACTTTGCTGATCGGTTCAGAACGGCTAAGCAAACTCCGCTACGAGCGCTTCAAAAATGTCTATGTCTGTCTTTCAGTGTAAGTAAATATTTTAATATGATGATGTTCAGATTTTTGGAGAATGCATAAAATTTGAGCAAGCGAAGTAAGACCTCCGTCTTACTCCCAAAGCTTTTAATGTACCTAAATGCTCTTGTGGAAGTCTGCTCATCTCTTAATTTCATAATAATAATTTTCCTACCAATTTTTTATCTGGTATCATAAAGGCCTTTTCATACGTAGTAATAAATAAGAAAATTTCGGTGTATGTTAACAACCAACAAATTTTACGAAATATTTTGTATCGATTCCTTCAGGCACGGTAATATTAATATTACCTTGCTTCATTCAGGGTAATATTAATATTACCGTGCTTCAGGTCTGGAAGAACACATGACATCATATATTCACACCAACAGCTGGGAAACGTCTACCGTTTTGGGGAGTTATGGGAATTGCAATATAAGATGCAGTTCTTCAAGTCTAAGGTTGGCACCTTCTGTATATTTTCTCTTCTGCACCTCCTACGACTCCCAAAAAACGATATTTAATTCAAGTCCAGCAGCTTACGGGCTAGCCCTTGGAAAGAAAATAACAAAGAATCCATTATTACATATCGATCTACTTAGTTATAGCACGATATAACCAAATTCTCCACAGAGGTAGCTTACGAAAGAGAGGTCGCGTCGTTACCTATTCCCATATCCTCGTTCGAAGACAACGCGACAAATTCGTAATGCACCGTCCACACGAAACTCTTGCTCGTGAGAATTTCGTCTTTGGCCTCTAACGGTTATTGCCAACATTAATTTTGTCGGATTTGACACGAACGCGTCGACTGCCGTCCAACGATTATCGCTTGTTATTATAGATTGTTCGATGCAATCAGCGGGCGCGAGGTATGAGATTATAGCGATTATTTTGTAACTTCATCAATGCAATACATATATTCTTTATTGAGCACAAATTTTAACAAAATAATGTTAATATATGTTACAGAGAGATATAAGCAAAAGGATGTATATTAATATGCTTATGTTAACTTTTTTTAGAGACATTAATTACGCTGTTTGCGTTTATCGGTAGTTTCAGCTCCACCAAACTTTTAACAAGTACTTGCAAGCCTTCAGTAGCCCAAATAGGTATTACCATATTGTGTTTAATTTGTTAAAAGCGTAAATAAAATAATATTTAGTAGTAAAGTATTGATACCAAATTAAAGGTTTCTAATTTGCAGTATACAAATTTAACTCTCACACTGTTTGACTGACCTAATACCTACCTATTCGTAGAGCAGTGCTGTAGCCGTAAAGAAAAGCAGCTTTAAGTATTTTGTCTCCATATGAAGTAATTAAATAAGTAAAACTTAATTACAAAATAATTTTTAAGCATATTAAGTTATAAGCAATAACCGTACATATTACTTTTTAAAAATAACATTTGCGATTGATATGAAAAAAATACTCGCATTTGCAAACAAATCTTAAGATTTTTTAGTAGGAATAAGTTCCACCATGTTATGCATTTTTGATATAATGACTTCTTTGAACGCCTAAAAATACAAATAAAACTCCACCTATTGCAAATGCATTTGACATTTGCATCATATAAAATTCTAAAATACCCATATTTTTTTTTAATGTTTAGTACATTTTTTTATCACATACGAGTATAATCGTTGTATAATCGCTACTTCTTTATGTTTACACCACCTCACAAAAAGTGGTCTCCCACGGCTATTACGACAAGTGCTTTATCCGACTGCTAATTGTGCACGTTTGATTTTTTGTCCAATTTGCGACTTCTACCACACTAGGAAATCGATTTAACTCATTGTGATCGATTTGCCATTCAATTATAGGGTTCTGTTGCTAATAACCAATTGTCGACAAATATCTGATCGGCGAGGGCCAAAGTCAATAGGTAGGTAGGTAGATGATGTTTTAACACATGCATAATAATAAAGTAGAAGTAATGACTGAATATGACTGCTTTGTTGGTTTGCGTATAAAAGAGCCGCTTGGAATTGGGAGACCATAGGTTCGATTCTTGCATTGGACAAGTTTAATTGTATTTTTCTGTTAAGTGACTCTTTAGTAACAGTCCAAAGTCTGGATAATGTACAATACAGTCCAGTGCCTGTATAATGTAAAATACTTACAATACTTTATTGCGGTAAAAGGGTACAATGATGACATACCTATTAAAAAGTTCAACATATTAACCGTTTCTGGAATGCAATTTCACGCAGCAGCATAGGTAGATGGCAATAGGTTCACCGCTCAGCTATTACACGGGACCAAAACATGTCTGGCGATACGTAAGTGTTTAAATAGATCGTTGTACCCCTGCACAGGAGTGACATTGTTGTCTAGCCCACTTGGTAAAAGTAAGCAAAAAAAAGATGAGCATTACAGGATTAAGCATTTAGAAGCATTTAGTTTTGATTCTGAGTATGTTACTATTGGCTGATGAGTCCATCTGAAAATTTGTGTTCGGCAGCTAATACATTAAAACATACATTCTTTGGTACATAGGAATAGAAGAATGGAAATCTATTTTATCTTATATAGCTGTTAGGCTAGCCTTTGACCACTATCTCACCTGATGGTATGTGATGAGGTCGAAGACGTTGTTTAGACTATCCTAGAATTACTGGCACTCAAGGACAGCGCCTGGAACACACCGTCAGGTACTAGGCGACAGATTTCTACTTGAGGGTGGTAACAAGTCAGGCGGGCATTCACAAAATGGTCTACCACCTCAGATCATACAAACGTATTCAACGATAAGACGGCCGCATTGCAGTTATTCACTTATGAGTTTTTTTTTTTTTTTTTTTTTTATTACTGATAGGTAAGCCTTTGACCACAATCTCACCTGATGGTAAGTGATGATGTGGTCGAAGGTGTTAACAGGCTTAACCTAGAAATACTGGCTCTCAAGGACAGCTGCCGGAACACACCGTTAGGTGCTTGGCGACAGATTTTATACTTGAGAGTGGTCGCTAGCCAGGCGGGTATTCGCAAAAATTTTATTGTTATTGGCACAGGCTTAACATCATGCGGGCCTGGTGCTTATTCAATTCTCAATACTCAATTATTTATCGCAACATATGTAGTTACATGCAGGTCTTATATAACATGTTTGTTTACAATCACATAAAAAAAGAACTTCAGTGACAATTAGAACTATGCAATATAACTACATTCATAGATACGTATGGTATTGATATATATAAGATTGATATATTGTTAAATAAGATAACAAAATCTTGATGAAATTTTTATGGTACATAAATTATTTGTTATATTTTCCGTTGGTGTATTTGTAAATTGGAATTTCTTGCAGCAATGTCACTATTTTCTTCCAAGTGTAAATCCAGTATATAGGTATTCATAATGCAACGGAAACAACGAAGTTAGCAGAACCCACTATGAGCGTGATTTCTCGTTCTTAGCTAATATTTCAATCAAATGTTAGTTAAAAACGCGAACTAAACTAGGAAACGCAATAAAGGTCATGCACATCATGACTCTGTAAAGTTTACAGTAAAATATTCTAATGGGTATAATTGACAATAATTTGTGCTTGATGCATTAATGGATTATTGCATCGTGTCGTGCCCAAGTTTTTATGGTTATTGCTACTTTTAAAACGCAAAAAGTAAATATATTTTGTATGCTATTGTTACTAAAATACCCATCGTATATACATTTACATACATATGTTATTTATAGTAAATAATTTCGTATGATCGTAATATTGAGCTCAAGTATAGCTTTATAAAGCTAGATATAGCACTTTGAAAGATTAATTTGGGCATGACTTGACAGTTGACTTGAGTATTAAGCTAGATATTGAATATATTTATTTACGGATGACATAATTATAGGAATAGGGATAATTACCTGGATAATACAATTCGAGTATTTTATTTATTTTTTATTTATTAACATTTATTTAGAGGATGGACACGTATTTAGCGTTTTTATTAGCAGAGTATGTACTTAACTTCATGTTGATTCTATTGAATTTTTAATTGATCTGATCGATTGAGAAGATTTTTAGTAAAATTTTATTAACTAAAATGTTATCTGGATGATAATGGTGATAACGATTACGGTTCATGTCAGTCATTGTTAGTTACGAATGATAGTCGATCCAATACACCGGCACCGCATACTTCACACTAAAGAAATAAAATGGACTTAATTTTTTTTAATAACTTGTTGAAATCGGGTCTACATACATCACGTCGTGCCTGTTCTCCGAAGAGGAATGCGGAGATCCCGGATTTCCACGAGTTGGTGTGATAAGCCTACAGTGCTGAGGGAGGCGATGGCTGGCACATGCGTCAACTCGTGAACGGGTGCTGCTAGAGGACACCGGTCTGTTCTGGATGCTAGGGCTAATGAACTTAAAAAAAACTTTTCTTTTAAAACTGTTCCCCCTTAGAATGTTGCATGTTTCCTATTTCTTATTTCTGGTTTTAAATAAAATAGGTCATAATTAAAAAAGTCACGGAACCTGGAGTCTTTGGAGTATAGATTTATAAAATAAAAAAAAACAAAAAACCTACAGTGTTCTTTGAATCAACATGGCACCGCCAGTATTGCTGGCCTAGCGGTTGAGGCATGCGTAAAACCGGGTGTTCGATTCCCACTCGAGATGAATATTAGAATCTCTAAATATTTGTAAACGTATATTTTTGAGTACTTTATTTTTATTAAACAATTATTAGAATATTAATCATAATTTAACAAATTTGATAAAACAAAACCATCAGCAAGTGAAACAACGTTACAAAACAACCCTTCCCCTAACGAATAAGTAAAACCTCAATGATCCCGAACAAATATTTCGACAAAAGATGTTTTAACTGCTTTTCCCTTTTTGTGTCAAAGCATACTTGATCCTTGGTTAAATAAATCTATGTTTTACGGCTGTAGTTCGAGTTTGCGGCGGAAAAACGGACAAATCCATGGGAAAAGCCACCGAAGCAAATATTTGAAAAGTTCGGTGAGGCACCTGCGGTCACCACGTACAGTTAACTTGATTGTAGATTTATATACAGCTGATAAAACAATTGTATTTTGTTATATTTGAACAAAATGAATATATTCACTGTGAGGAAATAATTTTATACAAATTTTTTGATGTTTTTAATGCCATTTTTTGGAGAAAGTAATTTAACTTCCGTGCGTATAAAGTTTATCGCGTAAGAACATTAACCTCTTTTTGCGCAGTTGGATAAAACTATCCTTCCCCGGGCTTAAAAGTATTTCTATACCAAATTTCATCCAAATCGGTTTGGTAGTTTTTAAGTTTATTCGTTGCATACAAAAATACAAATATATCCTCCTTATAATATTAGTGTAGAAGAGGCTATGAATTTTGATATGTTTTTTCCTGTAATCAGAACCAGTTATTCACACTAGAGATTTCTTCTGACTAATATGATATTCAGCTTATGACACACTATTCTCTAACGTAACTCGAAGCAAACTTTTGAATATTTTTAGTAAAGATGTATGAAATCGCTGCATACTTTACATAGAAGTTACATATATAAATACATATTATACCAATAATTCACTAAATTTTAATTTAATACGTCGGCACAGCGTTTCACAATTTAATTATAGGACAGTGTAAGGAACTGGCGAACTTTTTGGTTCGTGGTAAGAGGTTCTGAACAGTATAACGATGACATGTTGTTTATCCTTAAAAAATGTTACGAAATGTTATTTCAGCTCTGCATAAATAAAACGTACGAAAAAAAACCACACACTCTTTCCCCTTATTTTGTTTCTCGACTCAATACGCTCTCTATTTTGGTCCTTCGCCTCAAGTGTTTGCCCTTTTCCCTTTGTAGGAGACCAAAGGGTCCGCGAAAAGAATACCGAGTGTCCCAGTGAATGCTATTTATGGATGTAATAGTTTAACATTGAGTTTTTGTACTTGTTAATACGAAGTTACCTACTGGTAGTGGGCTGGAGCATTTGGCTACCTATGAGTCTGTAATAAAAAAAAAGTTGTAGGTTGTCTAAATGCTTTCATTGTAGTAGTTGTAGTGTTGTAAATAGTTTGTAGTATTTTGTTTAATATTAGAAACAACTAATCGTTAAAGTCGGTACCAAGCTAATACGAAAAAAGTTGAGCTCACATTTTCATGATTTGACTTCCACAAATTAGTTATGTATACTTTAGAGTTAGAAAAAGTATCAGTTTTATTTTCTAATATTTTGTATTCTTTTCATAGATGATTCTAATTGTTTGATTATTTCAAAAATTCCTTTTCATGTAAATTTTAGAGGGGGTTTTGAAGCCAAGCCTTGCCCTGGACGGAAATTGAGTTATCGGCTTTTCTAACATAGAAATAATTTCTCACAACTATTCCGAATAGTGGAAATTTGTCATTATTCAATAGGTTCGCCTTCATTACATGAAACTTTAAACATCTTCCGAAAGTTGGATACTTATGACTATCTGACTTACTTTAAGGAATATGTTATTATCTTGCATGATAAAACATTGATTGTTTTGACTATAAATGGGATGCATATAGGTAAGCGTGATTAGGGCACAAAACCAGTAGCTGGAGTAAATTTATTAAAGACCGACTGAAGCATAGGCCCTTACCTTAATTGCAAGTAATTACTTATTCAATACATTTTAAGTATTGTTGAGCACATCCTTACAAGGCTATTGTATCATGTTGCAGGCCACAGTATAAGCCCTTTAACTTGGCGCTTCAGTCGGCCCTTCCTTGGCCCTCAAGTGTCGAATGACCGTTTCCTTTGCTATTTTATTGCCTGTCCTTCGTTCACAGTAATTGTATTAGGTGCGCGTGAAATATCAAGGGTTGGGAGTTAGATTGTTAATGTAGGTTGTAAAAATGCTTGTAATATGTTTGTATGAAAAGAAAGGTCGAGGGAAAACGACCCAGAGGTAGAAGCCCCATGCGCTGGGCGGACCAAATCCGAAGCTCCCTGGACATTAAAGCCTCAGAAGCCGTGCATGTCGCTGAAAGTAGGAGCAAGTGGCAGAAAAAATAAAGGAGAAGGTTTTGAAACCATGATGTGGTCACGACCCCCAGCATTGGGGAAACGACGCAAAGAGGAGGAGGATGTTTGTATGAGTACATACAACAAACAATGGCTTGTAGCTGGGTAGCGATACAAGACATGAAATATTTGTTTTGGCCTCGTTTATATGCAATAATGTATCGTTATATAAACTGACAGCGATTTTGATTCTTTGGTAAGTTGTCTTCAATCTGCTACCACGACTTAGTTAGGTGATATGATAACCAAAGAGTTTATATACACTGAAGATTGAGCCTTGAATTTTATATTGAAGTCAAATTCATTCAAGTTTGATATCTATCCCTTTCACACTCACACTTCTAAGCCTTCTCGCATTTTCATTTTATCACGGAAACCGTACGCATTTATTCTATATAATATGCAAACGATAGGATCTAATGTCACATTAACCTTGTTCATCGCAATTTTAAGCCAAAAAACTAGGTTAATAAAATCAGTAAAAAAAAACTACGTTTATATGGAAAGCGTAGCGCGTGCAGTCTTACCTAATAATCATTGGATTGAATTTACAATTTTTAAACTAGTTTTAAACACAAATTAATCTTATTTGGTAAAGTTTGCAGAGTGATCGTACTTTGGAGAGTTTTTTATCTCACAAAAGACGGTATTTCCTCTGTGACTAAGGCAACACAGAGTGGTACAAGACAATTGTTTTGGGTTGTTTGTGGTATTTCAATTTTGGTGCTAACCTTTTAGGAAATCATAATGAAAGGATTTGAACCACGGGTGGGATTTGAACCCACACACATAATTCCCTGGGGCAAGCTATACGTTTGCTGCCGTGAGAGTCATAGTTCTTTGCCCTAGCCACTAACACCGTTGTAATAAACGACGGCTCCAGGTTCTTGATACAATTCTATTTTAAAGCGGTAATTTCTCTGTCATGTAAATATTTATTTACAGGGAAGAAGTATATCGCCAAGTAAATGATATTTCTCTCTGAAGCTTCATGATCTTTGGTAAAATAATAACATACTAAGCCTTTGTTACTCCTACGCACAAGAGCCCAGGGCTTGATCTCAACAATCCGTATCTAACCGTTAAAGACAATGCCAGTATTTAGATATTGTTAAATACCGATACTGTACTTTAGCTAAATAATGTTCCCCAGTCGGGGATGCACGTGCTAATGTTCCTAAGAGCTAAAATAATGTATTTACGTTTAGAAAGACATGTATACATGAAAAGCGGCGTAAGTACCTACATATATTATACCAAAATGTCATAGTAATTTTTCCGTTGTGTTGCCATTCACTACCAAAAAGGCTGAAAGATTTAATGAAACATGATTAATCGGTAAAATTTATTAGTATTATGCATTTGACGGATGGTAAAATAGTATTTTTTGAGATATAAGGAACAAAAAACTTGATGCTATACTTGAACCAGCAACCACAATACCATCCTTGTGTATTCCAATTATGCTATGGAAGTGGGTGCTGGACAGTCAAAAGTATCATGCTTTAAATAATAATGACATACCTGACATAACTAATACTTTACAATTTGACAACTTAGAATCTCTATTTTTATCACCAACAATTCCTTTTGACATTATAAAGATTATAAGTTCTTTGAAAAACACGAACAGTGTGGGTGCAGATGGTATTACAACTATGGTAATAAAAGATGTGGCAGTAGTCATAGCTCCAGTTTTGAGCTACATTGTCAACATATGTATGGAACAAGGTATTTTTCCAGAAGTTTTGAAAATGTCCATTGTAAAACCTTTACATAAGAAAAGTGATAAATCAGAAGTGAGTAACTACCGACCTGTTGTGTTGATACCAGTATTTTCAAAAATTTTTGAAAAAGTTATATGTAATAAACTGTACTTCTACTTAGAAAAAAAAATCTCTTAGTTAGAAAAGACAAAACAATAAATATGGCTATATTGATTTCTTAAAAAAAGTAATGAGCGATATAGACAGAAAGAAAAAAAACAATTGCTATATATCTGGGTATATCTAAGGCATTTGATCTTGTTCATCATGATATATTACTGAAAAAGCTTCATAAATACGGTGTGAGAAGCCACGCAAATTACCTAATTAAATCTTACCTTGAAAACAGGTTACAAATCACACAAATAGAAAGAATCTCTCCTAATACAACTACATCAGATGTATACACTTCTGAATTAAGAAATATATCATATGGGGTGCCGCAGGGGAGTGTACTAGGGCCACTATTGTTTCTTATTTATATAAATGATTTGCCACAGATCACTAATCATCATATCACATTATTTGCGGTCGATAGTACTTTATTATTTTCATATGACCAACTTAGTGATGCTGAATTTGACATTAATAATACGCTAATAGATTTTAATAAATGGATGAAACTTAACAATTTATATATCAATATTGACAAAACTTAAATAATGTACTTTAGACAACGCCATAATGAACGGTTGAATCTTAATAATAATATTGAGGGAAAAAATGTAATGGAAATTGAAATGACGCGGTTTCTAGGACTTAATATTGACAACAAACTTACTTGGAAATCCCATATAGAAAATGTCTGCAAAAGATTATCTCAGTTTTCGTATGCTCTTTATCAATTAAGAAAGGTAACTAACGAAGCTACATTACTAACTGCCTATCATGGTCACGTCGCATCTATTTTGCGCTATGGATGTACTGGGGTAACTCAACTGACCGAGAAAAAGCCTTTAAAGCCCAAAAACGATGCAAAAGGTCGATATGTGGATTGAAAAAAACAGACTCGTGTAAAGCGCATTTTATACGTTTGAAAGTATTGACTCTTCTGTCGTTATATATAAGTGAAGTTGCAATTTTTGTTAAGTCAAATCCTGAGCTCTTTGAAAACTACCCGTTAAGTAGTCGTCGAAAAGGTATGTTACGACAAGTGCGATGCAGCACAAAGTTGCTGCGAATGAGTGTGTTCTGTATGGCATCATTAATATTTAACAAAATACCATCAGCTATCCGTTCTAGAGATGACATCAATATATTTAAAAACCTACTCAATGATTTTTTGACTAAGAAAGCTTATTATAATATTAATGAATTCCTCGATGGTAAAAATATGAATGTTATTGCTTAATTTAAATTATTTAATATTTGACATTTAATCAATAATAATTACTTTTACTACAATTGTTTTACTAATTGACATTTAATGAATATTGTATTACTATTATTATTAATTTATAAGATGTGTAATTTTAGTGAAATTATAATTGTTCCGAATGTAATTTGTTTAATATAATAATGTTTTGAATTTAATTAATGTCTGTATGCCAAATTGGTGGAACTAGCGTTCTTTGTATATAAAATATGTAATATCTTTTGTTTGTACCTAGATTCACAGACGAATAAATCATTGTATCATAACTAAGTGACGTTCTTATTGTCAAACGTTCCCATAACAACTAAAGATCAATGAAAATCTTAAAAACAATACCAAAAAATGGAACCGACTTCAACACTCAAAAGTGTGAAATAACTTGATGACGACGGTACCATGATAGTTCAAGAGTACCTATTATCACAATATTGTGCGCATGGTACCGACTTCGACAAGTTATTAGTGTTTTACTTTTGAGTGTTGAAGTCAATTCCATTTTTTTTTCAAACAATAAAAGAACTATCAAAATCAGTTCACCCATTCAAAAGTTCTGAGATAACAAACACAAAAAAGACGAATTGTCGAAGTCACATTTTAACAGGGTCTACATTACCGCGCTATTTCGATCTTTGATCGCCATTTAAGGTTGTGATCATGGATGGCTTTTGGTTTCGCAACCATGGCTTTAACATAGTAAGTAGTGTTTTGGTACAAATTATCTGGCCACAACTTCAAACCCATCATAAACCAGAAGTGAGGTCAAGTTACAGTATGACTCTAAGCAGTCCTTGTGACCCTTTTACGTGACAACGGAAACTCAAGCCAATCTTGCACTATCACGTCTCAAAGAAATATTGCTCGCTTCAAAAATATAATAGGTTCCATTTGCTACTTCAAGTATTTCTTCACGAAATAATTATAATCGTGATTTTGCTCAGGATTCTGAGCCGTTTTACGAACTTGACAAGTCTGTATTGAAATGGCTTCTCATCAATGATGATCCAGTTTTAGTAGAAGTAGAAAATTCCGTTACAAGTTTCTCATCAATCTAAAACGCCTTGAATAACAGAAACACAGTAGTGTACACTACTATGGACTAAATCCATTTTACTATGTACATATATATTTGTAGTAAATTAATAAAAAGTACAAAAGAAAGGAATAGGACGTCATATTTGAAACTGATAGATATATACATGTATATCCATATATTTATATTCTCGCTCAGTAGCCAGCACCATTTTCTGTATGAAATTACCCCATTGCGTCTACGCCGTGATCTTCATGCCTTGTCTGATCTATACTTAAACGTAGAATATTAGTTAAGTAGGTAGGGTATTGTAATACAAAACAATAATTCCCTTCTGAGCGCATGACATTAAGAAATTATTAGGTTGAGCTGCATCCGCGTAAGGTCTACCCTAGCGGGGCTAAGGCTGTGGGTAGATTGACTTGGCGGGCTTTATTCTACTTTGCTTTGATTAAAATTTTGAAAACAATTTATCGCCATACACTGAACGGTGTTACGGCATTTTAAGCCACTTTACACAGTCCAGATTGAGCCTGTTCGACACTTTCGATTAGGGTATCCCTCACTGACAGGTCAGACAAGTAGTTGTCAAAGGTTAGCATATCAAAAATAACTTTGACGTCAGAGACAACCATTTTTGTAAAATGTCTGGTCATATCAGAATATACAGGTTTATTGGTATTATGCTAACAACCTCTGAGGGTTGACTTCTGCTAGTCCTAAAAACATTTTGAGCCCCCCGCAACTTCGTCAGCATGGATTTGATTAAGTATCCTCTATGCCTCGTCTTCAGGAAATACGGATTTGACGAATATATTGTTTTTTCTTGCCATGGTGTGGCTTTTGGACTGCAGGCGTAACTTACAAGACCTTTTTGCAATACCTGTGGCAATGCTTCACCAAAACTTGAGCATTGTGTCCCCCAAATTTAAAGAAATATACAAAAATATGATTCCCCTTAGAAAAAAATAGGCAATAATGAGACGGAGATGTCATGCGCCTAGTAAGCGTCGCCCTAGGTAAGCGTGCTCCATCTTAGACCACACCAATGCTTAACATCAGGCAGGGTGTAGTCAAACGCGAACCTATAATGAATAAAAAAAAATAGCCCTTGTCCATTATAGAAGCAGTGTGATCGTAATGGTTCTGATTAACACTGCTCTGCGGTCTTTGGACTGTAGGGCTTATATCTATATTTATTTAATCATTTTACACACCAAGGACAGTAGTGTTTGCCCTATAATACTACAAAGCATAATATCAGACACAGTAGTGGTACCTACCAATACAAAAGCTCTCTTCGCTCTTCGCAACTACCGTGGTTTGGGTTCCCCCTAAAGAATCTATTCAAGCACAAATGTACAACAAATATTTTTTTTACTAACCTCGAGGTTTAGATCAATTGGCATTGTCTGTGGTCACGAGTAGACTATAACAAACGTGAGTTTAGTTGGCAAATATTTAAAAAACAAGTATAAATTAATTAAAAATTAAAAACCTGACTGCAAATTATTTATTTTCGTTAAGAGTTTCATCATTCCATTGAAAATAAAACTGCAAGTTTATGGAATCGATTGTTAAAGCCCTTCATTTTGATACCCCACACGATGGCACTGGGAGAATTATTTTTTTCGCAAAATCGCGTCCAAAACCCACCACTTAATTTATTTTTTACTTTTTTTATGTACCTAGTGTCACTCGCTCTATCAAGACGAATCTAATGATATATTATAAATTAAAATCAGTTAAGCCGTTTAGAAGTTATGGTGGGATAAAGCAACTCACAAACATACATACATGAACCCGGAATTTTTTTGGGAAGTCGTGTAAAAATACTTATGTTTGACCGTACCTTTACCTCGTCTCATCCACAGGCGGACAGGAGACGTATAAGCCCATCTGTATGTGGGCGCGACGGCCGCGGGCCGCTATTCTCTACGTTTCACTCGAGCGCCCTTTTAGCGATAGCCGAAAGGTGATTAAAGTGGACTCAATATATCCAAGTGAATAGGACTTGTCTATGGAATAATAATTGGAATAGTCTTATTAAATAGTTGTACTGTATCGGATTTCAAACGAAACGTCTGAGCTGCAATATTAAGTTTATATTAATCATCAAAGTCAAAGTCAAAGTCAAAATCATTTATTCAATTTAGGCGTCTACGACGCTCTTATGAAGGTCAATTACAAATTTTAATATTGAAATATACTACATTGTACTGTCACGTTCAGCAAACAAAAATTATAGAGCCACTGCGAGAAGAACGGGCAAGAAACTCGGGGCCATTCTTTTAAACGTTTTTTAACAATGTGTTAAGTACATACTATATAGTAAAATTATTACAATACTTAATTTACATTACGTAGGTGACAGGCGCTAACTTGGCAGAGGCGAACCAGTACAAGCATTTTTGTCATTTAAGTAATCACAAACTGCGTAGTAAGATTTCTTTATCAAAATATTCTTCACATGCAACTTGAATTTTCTTTCTGTGAGCGTTGTAATATACTTGGGCAATTTATTATAAAACCGCACACAATTACCTAAGAAGGACCTTTTATTTGTCTCGCTAATCTAAAACCTGGCACCGCTATTTTATCTTTATTCCTAGTGTTATAATCGTGATTGTCACTGTTTGATTAAAATTTGCTCAAATTTTTCCGAACATACATAATATTTTCAAATATATACAGACTTGGTAAAGTTAAAATATCAATTTCTTTAAAAAGATCTCTTAAAGATTCCCTAGGATCCATTTCATATATGGCTCGAATTGCACGCTTATGTAAGATAAAGATTGTCTCTGTCTCAGCATCTGCTCCCCACAGCAATACACCATAAGACATAATACTGTGGAAGTACGCGAAATAAACGAGCCTAGCAGTAGCTACGTCTGTTAGCTGTCTTATCTTACGAACTGCATATGCAGCAGAACTATATATCACGTATATGTGGATTCCACTGTAAAGTTGAATCCATTTTAATTCCCAGGAAGACTGTCGCATTGTCAGAAGAGAGTTTTTCTAGGCCAAGCTTAATGTTTGGTTCAACATAAGTAACATTTGGTAAAGAAAACTTTAAACATTTGGTCTTTTTTGAATTCAAGAGAAGATCATTAGACACGATCCACTTAGAGATCATAGATAACACATTATTTACATGAATAAGTTCAATATCCCTCCTATCTACTTTAAAAATCAGGGAGGTATCATCTGCGAATAAAACTATATCGCAGAAATTTTTAACCATGCAAGGCAGATCATTTTTATATGCTAGAAACAGAAAAGGTCCTAAAATTGATCCTTGCGGTACTCCTATTCTTACCAAAGACCCGGAAGAAGTATTGCCATTTATTCTAACCTTCTGTAGCCTGTCTGATAGATATGACTTTATAAGATCCATCATCATTTCAGTCGCAAGAAGTCCACTGCTGGATATAGACCTCCCCCATCGATTTCCAAATAGAACGGTTGGAAGCGGCCTGCATCCAGCGCCTTCCTGCGACCTTAATTATGTCGTCCGTCCACTTTGTGGATGGTCTTCCGACGCTGCGCTTCCTTGTTTGTGGCCTTCATTCCAGAAACTTTCTGCCCCATCGACCATCAGTTCTACGTGCTATGTGCCCTGCCCACTGCCACTTCAACTCGCTAATCCGCCGGTCTTTATAATATTGGCTCTATTGTTTCAGCTTATCAACGAATACGACAGTGAGGGGCTAGAATGAATCTATAAGAACTCTCATTGTCTGTTGTTAATTTTGTTAAACATTTAAGAAACTTCTAAGTAGTAAGATATAAAATACCTCTTTATCAATGTTATACATTTAAAAACAGTTTATTTTGCTATCATATACATACAACTCTTTTTTTTATTTTTAAAGCATATTTGACTACTTTTGGTTCCAGAATTTTTCAATTCTGTTCTAAGACCTTAATCTGATGGTTTGGTTTTAATTCATACAAACGTTGAAAAGTGAAATAAGTATTATTTTGATTGTAATTAAATTGACACTTCTACAAATTATTTAGTAACACTTCTACAAGACGCACTAATTTTTTTCTAGGTATTTGTTACAAAAGCTTTTCCTTTACTGAAATACTGATGCATATTCATTTTACAGATTCAATTTAAAGAAAACATAATGTAGTATTTAATTTTAACTGACTAAGATATTATATAAAGATAAAACATCATTCAATGTTCGCCTTATCATTTGTGATTCCAAACGGCGGATAAAAATGGTATAAGAGAACTACGACTGCGGTTCCTATACCTCATTTACCCATTCAACTGATGACTATCTGTACATACGACTTCTCTTAACCACTGCTATTCAAAACAAGCAATCCACTCATATTCCAAAACAAAACGCACCTGTACTACACGCAACCCACAAGAAGCTGTTGTAACCAATCAACACACAACCTCTACCATTAGCAAAACAATTCATCACTCGATCACTTCGCAACCAAAACAATAACGTACCTAATAACTAAAAGCAAAACCAGTGGAGTACAATACGGCAACATTTAAACAAAACTCGTGACGATTTGCCGTCGATATAACAAGTTAATAGCCCAGCTTTTAAATAACAATATAAACCCGCCTACTGTTATTAAGTGTGAGTAATCGGTAAGATCTTTCTCAGGGATGGTATTAGCATGAAGGGAAGCCTTCAAGGCTGTCCGATTCGTTCTGTCTTGTAGGATGAGCTGGTAATCGTGAGGTAAATGGTGTCGGTAAGTTTAGATTGCTGATACCGGTGTATACAATGACGTAAGTTATCATAGATTATGCTCAAGTTAATTTATTGCTGTATATTTTGTATTGTTTTATGATTATTAATATTTGATTCTAACATTACAAAATTACAAATTTACGAGAGGAAAAATTTAAGTCATGTGCGAGTCGAACCAGCGTCCATCCACGCCTTTAGCCTGGTCTAAAAGGTTCTAATCCAATTGAGCTAGCATGACAATGGATCATAACTCAAATTTTTCCTATCATTATTGCAAACAAAAATATGAAAAATATAGTGTAGCGTGATCATTAACAAGTTTAAAGCTAATTACAAAATTAGTCTTGTTTGTAGTACAACGTAAGTTGAACTATAGATGTCGCTCCATCCCAATACGATGGTTAAAGAACGATAGGAAAAAATTTAGTTTTGACCTATTGTCATGTTAGCTCAATTGGATTAGAGCATACTCCGGCTAAATGGGTGGATGGAGGCGGGTTCGAATCCAGCACATGAGTTAAAAAAATGTTTCCTCTCGTAAATTTGTAATTGTGTAGTTTATTTTTAATTCGGTTCTAATTTTGAACTACATCTGAGACCTTGTTGAACATTGAATTATTGTAAAATTACAACGTATTCTGAACTATCTTTTTTGTTACAGCCTCTTGCTCATATTTTTTGTTTTTCTCTTACTATCTCACCTGATGACAAGTGCTGATGCGTGCAGAGAGTTTGTTCTGGCTAACCTTAAATTACTTGTTCTCACGGACGGCTGCAAGAACATAACGTCAGGTGTTTTGCCACGGATTTTCTACTTCAGGGTCGTAGCTAGCCAAACGGTCATTCGTAAAATGCCTTACGACTGTGCTTTAGCCATGGTCTCCTTCTATTGGTTAGTTTTAGGTACCTACGGTCAAAAATCAATAAACTACCGACACGTCATTAACAATCCCTGAAAGAGTAAAGGTAGGCTCTGATACCATAACCATTTTGCCAGATATATATAAACCAGATTTCCGGCCGCGGCTCCACCCAAGCGTATGTTGGTTATTGCTCAAAAACATTAACCTCTTTTTGCGCAAGTGCATTCAAACTTCCCTGTGTCTCAAACTATTTCCATACCAAATTTCATACAAATCGGTCCAGTTGTTTGGGCGTGAAAGCGAGACAGATAGACAGACAGAGTTACTTTCGTATTTATAGTATTAGTATGGATGTTGTATGATAAAGTCTATTGCCATTCACCTGTAAGCTTCAGATATCTGAATGATACTGTAATTGTTTTGTTAGAAAATTCAATGACTATCCAGTACAGGGTTCAAACCTAGGAACTTGAAATTTCAATGCAATACTTTCGCTACTCCACTTGTATTATTGCTCTCCACGATGTAATTAAGCTAACTTTAAGGAACTAAGCTATTTTCCTCTTATTCGGAATTCTTCACAATTAACGAATGTCCATCCCTTCATCCTGGATATGCTCTGTCAATTTGAGCTACCGTGGTATTTAATACTCCTAAGAATGTATGAAGATAAAGCTTTTGAAGACAGTTATTCGCTTGTATATTTTTTTTAATGTACTGTATATAAACGATTCTGTAATCTTCGATATCCGAATACACCATTTTTATCCGCCTGTTGGTGCCCAAGTCTGATACCGTCATTAAAAGACAATCGAGCCAACTCAGCTCGGACAAGAAAAGTGGAAGTGGTACATATCTATAGGTACGCATGAGAAACAGAAAGGGTCCGTCTGTCTGTCACAGGCGAGTTGTAATTACCTTTCTCGAACGCAGCCGGTGAATTCTCTATGTCACGCCATATGTCCCTGATGTGGGGGCTGGACTAAGGATATTCGTCGTCGTAAATCGATTTCATCTACCTCATACACCGCTACACGGTTTCTATTAAGTTATTTATCATAATATATTTTTTATGTTTATATAACTTTTAAATTATTGGCGTTAAAAAGTATTGGCATTCAGCCAATACTTTTTAACAGAAATCTAAAGTAATATTGTTTTAAAATAGTAAAGTCGAATAATCCATAAAGTTGAGTTTTAATAGGACTCATTAAGAAAATCTTTGTTGAACCCACGTATAGACTTGTAGCCGTTACAGGGCCCGTTACCTACCTTCAAGCTCCATCATCAGATCACCAAGGTTTTTCTATAATATTTAATTTTCATCAGATTCTCACACAATTGGCAAGTTGCACAATGATATGGACATGTTGCCCACTTGATAGTAAGCCATCACATCTCTCCATTATAGCTGCAGTGTCATCAGCCTTGTTCTGATTGATATGCACTGTGCTGGTCTAGTCTCTCTAAGATTCTTGTCTCGTTTGCCAAGTAATTTCACCTGCTGCCGTGTCTTTCTTGCCTAAACACAGTAAATTTTGCAATCTTCTGCTTTTAGACAGAATATCTGACTGCGGTGATACCCATCAAGGCGGAATCTAGCCGAAAAGACATACTCTCAGGTATAAGATGTGGATAAACTGGATTTCAATCCAGTTTACCATAATATCAACAATTACCTAAGCGTGTGCGCTAGTTTTATATGTAACATTAATGGCGAAAGGGAGTTCAAATATATGATAAAGAATATCACCATGGGTGTGGTGATTGTGAGCCTGAAAGGGTGGATAAGATGTGTTAAATTAGAGTCAATAATTTTATAAATAAACGCGTATGCAAATGAGAATTACAGCTCAGATAGACTTTTTAAAAAACTATGGAATACATTTAAAAAATTAAACCGTCATATGCGCCATAGTAGGCATTTTGTAAGAGATAAAGAAAAAAGGATCACAACTCCAACAAATGAGATCATAAACTGCCACCAACTAACGGACCACCTGAGCCAGAAAACAACCGGATTGTAGCTGTTTGTCATCTCGTAGTCACGTACGGCAACAAATACGCGTGATTTATAAAGTCATATGTCATAAGTCCGACCCTGTGCTGTCACCCTGTAGTGTCTGAAGGCAGTCTTGAGTTCCTTTTGGAGAGTGGTCTGAGTATAGAAAGAAAGCGGGTTTAAAAAGTTGTAAGTGAAGAAAGCGGGTTTAAAAAGTCAAAGCTTGTGTAAGGCACATTGTACATTGCATACATGCGTGTACATTTTGCCATTACAAACAATGCTGATATTTCCATAAATTGAAAATGCCATATTAGTATTTATTGTTACTTTTTTTCTGATTGACTTGATAACGATATGCTTCTATCATCACGCCGCGCCGTACTTAAATCAGATAGTTTGGTGGAATTATCGCTAAATAAATTAAATCTTTCCGCTATTGTTTGTAGATATATGGATTTCTGTGAAGCACTGAAATACCTGAATAAATTAACTATCGGTAAAATATGACTTGGTTAGTCATTAGAGACTAACCTAGTCGGAAAGTGTTAATAGACTTGACCTCAAATTATTGGTTTTCAAATCTAGCTGCCAGAACATACCGATAGATCTTTGGCGACAGATTTTCTACTTGAAATCGAGCGCGCATCACCGGTGATATAGCAAACGTCACTTCTACGCGTGAATAAAAGAATAAACCTATATATAATCAAATCGCTCACCGCTCGTTTCGTACACCATATTCTCAAGAGTGGAAACCCTACCTGCTCCGTTTGTCAACGGGAAAGGCAAACGGTCCGGTTTTCCTCAAGCGCTGGACATATCGTGTTGTGGTAAATTGTGTGGAAGTGCCCTCAATTGCTGCTCGATTTGTTGGAGATCATTTTCTTTTCGAGGGTAGAATGTAAGAAAATTGTTGTAGATTTTTTCTTGAATTGTTTGTATGGAGCCGAGACTTGGAGTTTACGTGAACATATCAGAATTGTGTCATTTAACAAAACGTGCGTTTCTTTGAGTGTTGATATGTGTGAATGGTAGATTTAAGTGTTCGAGTCTGTGCTAGAGTGTAGGTAAATACTAAAGTGTTGTTTTTTTTTTTGCCATTGTGCCTATGAAGTTTAGTAACGTACCGACAAGGATATGATATTCACTGATATAACAGTGACTATCATGTGATTATGTCGTATATATGTGTATAATATGATTGGGCATCGCAGTGCAAGATTGTAAATCTTTACAAGGCGCTACGGCTCATTCTCCTTTTGGTAATGTTTGGCAGTTGGCTTAGACAAGTCTAAGTGGGACTACCAAAATTAATACTTTCGACTAATGCTCAGCACGTTTTTTTTATTTAAGATTGAGTAAAAGCATCTGAAGCAAATATGTAAAGTTATTCGCAATATAATAATAATAATTATATTTTAAGTATAAATCTATACAACAAGTGACATGTGCGCCCAAGATACAGGCTAAGCCTAGTTTGGGGCACATTGTAAATACTGCTTAGGTTTAAGTATACTATAATTTTAAGAATAGAAAATTGTTATTTGTATATGTACTCACGTCTATTTCTGAATAAATTATTATTATTATTATGTATATTTGTAAGAAACTTTTGGTTTGTTTCTCCTGTTTCAGTATTAAAATTATAATAAGAAATCAAAGAGTCTAATTTTTTTTACACTTGTGCAATGATCAGACTTGGAAATAGACAAGCCTACTTAAAATAGAAACTAGAACAAAATATATCCATAAAATAACTTTCTGATCTAAGAGAAGTCATAGGATTTTAATAATCTCATCTAAAACCCTATTTAGGAAATCTGATGAAGCTAAAAATACAAGTTACGTGTACGATCGATTCTCAAGCAGTCCAGAAATGTGTCAGGGGTGAGGAATGCATTCCGAGAATTCACAAGATTTCACAGGATTCTCGCAAGATTCTCTGAATTCCGGGCACCACACCACGTAGAGACTCTTACATAATCTCTGACCGTACTTGTACCAAATTTCAATTGAAACTGAAAGTGTTCTCCCGAAATTGACCGGCTGATTTGATTGAAAGTGTGAATCATAGTTCACGGATATTCGTAGTTCATAGCTCGATATGATCGCTAAAAAAGTTTGAAAATATACTTAATTGTTGTCACAAAAATATACATACAATATATGTGTATGTATATTGTACGAGTATGTATGTATATATATATGCATACCTAACTTAATAGCATAATACAACTAATATAATCACTTCCGTATTCTCCGAAGGGGTAGGCAGAGGTGTGTAAACACCCACATTTCGCCAATTGGGCTTTGGTCCCATTTAATACGAGGTGAGCCTATTGCCATTCACCGGGCACAGTTTCAGGGTCATACAAAATGTTTCCTCTAACACACTGGACGAAACACAAGAACATTACGAATAATATGTTTATGATAACAATATAATAGACAGAAACACAATAACACTTTGTATGAAACCCTGGCAGGGTACTTAGATGGTATACAACTTTGTGGTGCGTCTTATGCTCACAACACTCTAGTCTGATCCACGTGAGAAGTGGCATGCTGCTCATTTGGCGCACTTTTCCGTTAGCGCTTCTTACGACACCCACGGGAAGAAATGGGGAGGGGATATTCTAACCCGACACCATGAACTTAATTATATCATGTATTTTATTCTGGTGCATAAAATTTATATAAAAATTGAAATCTAAAATCAATAGTTTTATGTGATTCTAGTAAAAGGCTTTCTGCAGTCTAATTCGATGTAAAGAAATCACCTAGATTATTTCAAATATATTTTGAAAAATAACTCAAGGTTTTTTTATGTTATTGTAACAGAACAATCTCGAGGCCCACCTGATGTTAAGCGGACTAACCTCTGCCAATAACATATGCATTTCATCACAAGTCACGAGTTGCCCTGCACCCGTCACCTTGAGACATAATTGTTAAGTCTCATGTGCATGTTATTTCACTGGCTCTCAAGAACTTCTGCCGAAACACACCGTTAAGTGCTTGGCGACAGTTTTCTACTTTTGGGTGGTAGCTAGAGTAGGTTTGGTAGTTGGGAAATCGCAAAATGCTCTTCCACCGTCCGGTGAAGCTCAAGCCGGCGCGGCGGTGGGGATAGAACTAGCGGCCTGCGGCACATCATTGCTTCTGCAGGGTTTTTAAATCTACATACTTAGATCATAACAAAACCATAATCATCTCATCAAATAAGTTTTAGTAGTAGCGCAACAAATCCAAGTCACGCAGCTTCCAATAATAACTCGAAAAACAAAAACAATAAATAGGTAGAAACACCAATAACCGATCGCACGTACAAGCAAACATCGTTCGGCCTCTGGCAGTTAGTTTGTCCTTTATTGATTGGGCCTTCGGACTAAGGGCATGTTCTCACTTAATTGTAGAGGTAAAGTTACGTGTCAGACGAAATAACATGGAGACGTAAAAGTGCGAGTAAAAACAAATGATAGGTAATTTTTAAAAAAAGAATAGGCAGGTTTCTTGAAGGCAGTGTCAAGTCAGGCGAGTGCTTTTTGTTTTTAAAATTAACTTAATGTTGTTTTTTGTTTCAACAACTATCACAATACTGTGAAATCTGGCTGGATCAAATATCAATAGCCAGTTTTCTCATTTCCTATACAGGGTTATTAGTAAAATGCTATCAACCTGTTAGGGTTGACTTCTGCTAGTACTAACAAACATTTTGAGAAGAAAAATGTTTGTTTAAAAAAAAAAAAATTAATATTTTTTTTTGTGTTTTAATGCTTATTCGGAGCCAAAAGCGCCCACCGCGGCAACACTAGACCACGGCTGTGCTCCCTCTGAATAGAGTTTTGAATATTTACATCGAGCAAAGTAATAAAAATATGAAGTAATACATTACAGTCTCAAGAGACTTTAACATCAGGTGGCTCTCCTACTTATTCCGTCAAAAACACATAAAAATACACAAAATATTTTTTTTTACATACAAAAATTTTATTATTATTTTATTACTGTACAGTATTAAAACAGTTTTGGACTGTATAATTTGGAAGAAAAAATGTTGCTTTTTTTATTCGCATCCTTACTTTCTCAACCTCGTTCTAAGTGTGTTATCTGAAGGGACGAAAACTTTCCAAAGTAGGGAAGTAGAGAGACATGGGGATGTGGGGAGCGGGGAAGCATTAGTGGCGCTTCATCGGATCGCAATTAAAAGACCCACTGCGGGAACTGATACGGAGTTCCGGAATTGACTGGACTTACCCAGCTTTGTGAAAGAAATCAACTGTTTTCTTGTCGCCAAGAACAAAAATTCGTAATGTTAACTTTTGTAGGTAGTTATATAGGTAGGTATTGTCGTAACTTTGTAGGTAGTTTACATTTATGTTTTGTAAAATAAAATATACAGGCATATAACTTTTTTTTAACCGGCGGTATGCTTTCATTAACAAATTACTACGAAATGTATACAACACTACAGCTACTACAATAAAAACATTTAGACAACCCATAAGTCATTGCAGACTCACAGGCATTCCAAATGCTACAGCCCACTACCAGTTGGCAGCGTTCCCAGCATGCTGGCAGCATTGCCCCGTTGAATTGCAATCAATAACTTATGTCATCACATAAATATTGGAATCATGAGGAGGTTACTAAAGTTAGTAAAGAGGTTAATTTACGAAAATATATTTGCTCCAACATTGTCTTAAGTTTTAGCAGCTTGCACTTTTTGTGAATTATGGTAGACTTTGTTTTCATTCGTATGAAACTCCATCAGCCATTTCCAAGTTTTGTCAAGTTACAAGCGACCTATAAACATAAGTGATTCATTTATAATATTTTTATGTTTGCAATAACACATATTTAAGAAAAAATTTAGTCATGTGCCGGATAAGTGATTTATGTCTCGTTGGATCATAGAAAAATAATTTCTCAGTTGCTAAAAGTCGATTGATTGTTGTTGAGCTTATTATCATAGCTAACAATACGAATAATGTATTTAAAAAAAAAAATTGTTCCGGTATTTTTAGAATCATAGAAAGAAGGCTCAATAGTGAATTGGTCAGTTAAAAAGCATTTTTTGTCTTAGAAAAACTATTCTGTGATTTGTTAGATGCTTTATTTTCATTTGCTATTACTACATTCACTCCGTCCTGTTAGCTGTAATCTCAGTAATTTTCATATGAATTTTATATTTCTGTATGCTCTCTATCCTCTATCAAGAAGATACCTTCTTGGCCTTCTTCTACCCCTATTTCCACCCAAGTTCATATTCAACATATTTTTTAATTTGTGAAATATGTTTTTCGTCATAATATTTTTAGGCCTTTTCACACTCTGCCTACGCCACGATAGCCTAGCGCTCTAACTTTTTCGTCACTGGTGCTACTTTAAAGATTCCTCTCAAAAACATTATTCGTATTCTTATCGATTCTAGTTGTGCCTTTCAAATTATTGTTCTTGTCATGTACATTCTTCTTTCATACAACTGTTTTGTTAGCCAATAATCAGAACTATCACCACAAGCTATACTTAGATTCTCCAGTTATAAATTTTATCAAAATTCAAATCGAACACATACTCGTAGATTCTAGTTATTAGGCCTGAAGCGATGCGACACTATAACTTGTGTCTACGCCACCAACGTGCTCCTAATAACATATTCAAACAACATAATCCAGTAGAGAGGCGTAATGATAGCAATCTGTTGGCAATAAATCCGTAATGGTCTATCGGTTGTCCACCGCACTTGTGGGTGATACAGTGCGCAAGGCCTATTCGGGTAAACGATGCTGGAACGATACGATTGGACAACGATTCAATTATTTTCATTCAAAATCAAAGAAAAAATGTAAAGGATGTTTGTGGCAATTATATTTGTGTACAAAAGTAAAGTGTTATTTAATAAATATTATATTTTATTACTTTATGTTAGTGCTAGGCTTTTTCATCTTATACTTATTTAATTAAATTATTATAACATTTACTGTCCCATTACTTCCTTTTAGATTTTCAATTACAGTAACTACTCACATTTCCCGTACCTGCTACAACATAACACGACGCTATTATTTCTTATTGACACATAAGTTCATCAAATATTCACTCTAAAATATGATTTCTATATTATAGAAAAAAACTAACTTCTACTACTGCTGCTATGAAAACAGTTAGTTATTTTTAAATTTTAGTAAATAACAAATTTATTAAATATATCGCTAGAAATACATAGCTAAATTGAAATCAGTTGTCATAAGAACCCTTTTATTTATTTATAAGATGCTTTACTAACAGTCAAAAAATATGACAGATTAGATTATTAGCGTACTTTATTATAATGAAATTTTAAGTTTAATATTTTAAATTGACACAATAATATGGTATTTAAAATAATCTAATAATTCAAAAATGTAACTTAAACGATTACACAGAAAACATCGTTTTAAAATCGTTTCTCAGAATATCCCAGACGGCGTAGGCTGTAGCCCCAAGGCTCAGACGCGATATGCGAGTGAACTTTCACCATGTGTCTACGGCTTTAGATATCTTTGGATTTATTCTGGACCCGCCTTTACAGTTGCAAAGGTTAGTTGCAGATAAACTTGTCACCTGGTAAGACTTAGCAAATAGCTTTGTTCGATGATAAATATGTGATATACAAAGGAAACCTGCAAGTTTTGTTAACTTATTACACCTAAACTTACGAGTAAAGTGCTTTTTTTTTTTTTAGGGAGGACAGAGATGCTGGCTGCCGCCTTGCGGTTGTCCAGCTCCACCAGATTTTGGGCGAGGGCCTGGCCCTACAATAGCCCGGGAGGGGGAAGTGCCGAAGGCACTTCTCCCGAGACGGGCGTAGAAGGCGAAAAGCGCCTTATACCTCCGTCTCCTGCGGACGCCGAAAACGTGCCGCTACTATAGGAGGGGTTGACAGCGAGCTCAAGGGCACCACTGTGGTTCGGACCTCGGCTTGTCTCGCTGTCGAGAGACATGGGGGGGATCGGAACAAAATGCCTCTGTGCAACTGCAGTGTTACACAATCTGGCCCTACTGAATAACTCTCTTTGATTATTTGGAGAGACCTTTATGTTTGGAGAGACCTTTATAGTAAAGTGCTTGCAATTCTTGACATTTTATACTCATGCATTTCGTCACTTGTGTGAGAGACATAAAATTGTTAAGTCTCATGACCAAGTAACTTCTTACTGGTTCTCAAGGACTGCTGCAGGAACACGCTGTAAGGTATTTGGCAACAGATTTTTCTTCTTGGAGGTGGTAGTTAGCCAGGCGAGCATTCGCAAAATACTCTTCCACCATACGGTGAAGCTTACGCTGGCGATGGGAAACGAACCAAGGACCTGCGGCACGGCAGTCCATAACTATACCGCTTGGCTATCACTGCTGCAAAATTTCTTTCTCTCTTTATCCCGCGCTAAGTGGAATATCATTAACACATAAGTGTTGTTGCCCTCTTTTTTCTATTATTTACTTATCATCTCATTTCTCATCTTTCATAATCATATTATTCTTGATGCGGTTCATTATTTTTTAAGCCTGCATCTGCTGTTCCTCCATCCTTCAACGAGTTATGCCAACTTTAGTCTGATTGCCATCTCTTCTTATACACCATTATTTATTCCCGTAATGTCGATTCTGTTTTACCATTTCTTACGAATATGCCAAACTTCCCTTGTTACCCTACCTTGCTATCCTAGTTTTTCAATATGTTTTATGTCATTACCATGAAGCTGAAAAGTATTTTGTTCTAAGATTAGTGCCACTAGAATGCTGACAAATTACACAGTCATCTCAGAACCTCGTTTTGTATTTTCTCCCAGCAAAACAACATCGTTGACGAACAGTGTATACCAGAGTGCATCATACTTCATGTATACTGTAAGTGCAACTGTAATAATATACATAATATGGCTTTAATTTGATCAGTGCAAGACTACGGCCGCAGACTATAAAATAGGCCGTGCAGTAGGTTCATAGGTCAAACGCTACCGCCGCCCTGCCTGCCTGACTAGCCCGCAAGTAGTCTCTGTACACCTGAAAGTGTGTTTCTGCAGCTGTCATCGACAACCAGCTCCCACTTGAAGTCTTCAACAACATCACTTCGCCAACAAAAGCTAAAAACCGGTCAAAGAGCAATAAAAATCATCCAATACTATAACGGCTAAATTTATAAAAAAATTAACCAATTTCCAAAAAAAGAGGAGGCTATATTTACGACTGTATATATTTTTTTATGTATGGTCACCAATTTCTATATTTATTTTAACATATGGGGGATATGTGGACCGAACTTAAATTTTATTTTTATTTTGAATGGGTAATCTTTTGAGGTGGTCCCATATAAATTTCATCAGAATCAATTGAGTAGTTTATAAGTTATAGTCAATTAAATAAAAAAAATATTTGCATATGTGGATGATTTAGTGGTACTTGCTGTTGTTGACATTAACATTATTTTAGGCGAGTGAATGAACTTGTAAGCAGCCTTTAAAAATGAAAAGAGTTAAAAAAAAACGGATTTAAAACACCGATCTCACATAAGCATGGTCGGACTTCCACAAGCTATTTCATACTTTTAAGTGTTGGCAGTCAATTAATTTTTTTTTGAAAATTTTTATAACACTTAACATTTTAGAACAGAAAACAAGAAGCTTTTTCTCTACATGTAATAGGTACATCATAAGCGATATCAGTACCAAATTCCATCCGAATGAGATCATTGACTCACCAACATATTGAAGTCAGGCACAAGTACCACTAGAAATATGAATAAGTAGTAACCATGTCACAATAATTTCCAACCCACCATGGAGTAAAACAAGGAACTCCCTACATTGCGCAGTGACAGTCCGCCGCTGGCACTTGCCCACAATGGCGATTGTTCTCCAACGATCGCCGATACTCTTCCTCTGTTATTTATGCGTACAATTGCCCATTAACGGCCAATGGTTAGAATGTGGATTTAGGTTGCATGGAAGCGGATGTTGCAATTTCATACTAGCTGGGACGCGTTCAATGAGTTACATATATACATTTTTTGATAACAATTTTGGACACAAGTAATTCTTACTTATCTGCTCAGAGATTAAATATCTTTTGCAAATTATTTATACTCAAAATCTGTCACCAAGCACCTAACGGTGTGTTCCGGCAGTAGTCCTTGAGAGCCAGTGAAACTGCAGACACTTAAGGCATAACAACTATGTCTCAAGGGGAACAGAGGTTCGTCCGCTTAACTTAGGTGCGTCTCGAGCTAGTTTCGTTACAGTAACATAAAAAAAAATAATTAAGATTTAACAAATATTTAAGGAAAACACATATAAAATATAAAAAAATAGTAGTGACGCAAAAAATACATACCTATCTTGTTCCATGATAGACTGGAAATATTATAATTGTTGGATTGAAGATCAGCAAATAAACCTTGAGTATCCTTATTCAACATTCTGTGACTTCAGGGGTACATTTTGCCTTAAATTTAGAGAAAGAATACAATGAATAAAAATCTTCAGTATATCACACAAATTATTGGAGTACAATTTTTTATATATAAAGAAGGGTAGCGTTGTTATAAATATAGAAGGGTAGTGACATCATAACGAGAGTTAAGTGTTTGAAAAAACACTTATTTCGATCAGATGAAGAGCACCGTCCCCTATGACGGTTAAAGTAATACAATTGCACGAAATTTCGACAGAAATGCCAAGTCCCAGGTGGCTGAGATGGTATTAAGTCCAGGCAGTCAAAAATAATTCCCACGCTAGCTCCGCCCATGCGGCGCAACGATCCCCGCTGCACCGAACGACGCGATGTGCAGCGGCGCACGCGTCTCGCTTATAAAAATATTAATTTGTGTACTTGAAATTAGATTCGCGAACACAGATACCATTGAGACGATTTCAACTTTTTTTATAATCTTATTCACGTGACGCATTTCGATACATAAAGTAACTTTGTATATACTGAAATTGATGTCACGTTTGTATTTTTATCAACATTACTAATATTTCTTAGTAAGAAATTGATTATTTGATTTACTTTCCAAAATTATTCTTACGGTCGACAGTAGCTTATAAAACTAAAGCCAAAAGTTTTACTTTTTACAATATGATCATGTCTGCTCGACTTTATTGGTACATATTATTATGTATGAATGTATTGGTATATATATTATTCATATTTAACTGACTTCCCAAAAGAAAGAGGGTTCTTAAATTTACTTGTCTATTTTTTATTTTATGTTTGACCACACATAACTTTTTTACTGAACCTTACAATATTGAAGATTATTTATTTGCTAGTACAGTTTAACTCTTAATTGGTTTCATTTTAATTTCATCAACATCGGTCGAACGGTTTGCCAGTTACAGTCAAACTTACTAAAAAGTAATTTGCCAAAATGCCTTGACGATCGCAGTGCTTCTAGCAACTAATGTAAGTGGCAACTATGAATATAGATGAAAGTTATTGTTAAATAGTGATAAAATCTATAAATAATATGTGAATAATAATCTCTCTAGTAAAGTCTGTAGTCATCAGTATATCAAATAACCTGTCTAAGTCAGTTACATGAGCACAAAATTGAGATCATATTGCACCGATATCAACCAGTTAGTTACCAGACTTTTTAATTAAAAAAATGGTTTTCAAGTCTTTTTTTTTCTTTGCTATGTTGTTGTGTCGCAGTCTCTGTGTTTATAGAGAAAACATATTGCACCAAACCAAAATAAAGTGAGACAAGGGTCGGAATATGATGATGGTACATATCAGCCCAAACGGCACGATATACATTGATAAATGGGGGGAGTTTTTAAATTCTCCGTAGTAACGAAAGTGATATCTACTGATTAAACTTACTACAAAAATTTCATTACCCCTTGACGTGGACGATAATTTATGAATGAATCAACATTGTTCTCAGTATCTTGGAATGCGATTAATCAGATTACACATCATTAGAATAAAGTAAAATACCATCAAATTGAATGAGCATAACAATATATTATATTCGGTGAATATGGGTACAATTGACCTGAAATAAATGGATTTGATTTGATTAAATGTTAGTCGTGGCCAATATATTTTACCATGACTCGTCATACAAATATGAATTATAGTTTTTCATAACTGTGCTACGGTACACGTTCCCATAATAATATAAAGTAGGTTGTTTTTTTATTGCTATCATATAATTTTTAACTATTAATTACTAATGTTGAAAATATGTTCGTATACATCCTATTACGTTTTATTTTTCAGTTACACTGGTGAACAGAAAGGTGTTATTTTACTACCACTCTGCTTTTAGATACCAACTATGGTAAAAATTAGATAGACCAACCAGATATAGATCTAGCCACTTCTAAACAGCAGGATAAGATTTTTTACCAAACTTGCAGAAGAGTCTATATACGCAATTGTAATGGCCTTAAACTTAGGGTTTTTTAAAAATAACACAACTGCAGAAACATTGTAGACAACATGTTATACAAGCTTCTTTTAATGCAACATGGCAGATAAGTGAGAGAGTGAGTGGCACTGGAACAGGTGACTAAATTAGACATTTAAATAAAAACAGTGGATTCTTAGATTGTTAGTAAGTGTTTATAGACAAATTAAGTTAAGATGTATATAAATTAACAAAAAATCATTTATGAAATAAAAAATATATTATTTTCAATTTATACAGTATTAATGATTATACAGAATTAATGATATGCAAAAGTGTACGTGAGAAATAACGAGTATCGGAACGGAGAGTCAAGTTTTTTTTCAAGTTTGCAGTCCCCCCGATCGTCACCCTGTGACCACGATCACTGCAAAGTGTTTGAAACGTCAGGACAAAAATAATGATAAATATACGCGATTTAAACCGTTAAATGTTGTTTAATTACTATGTGTAACAATCGCGAAAACCTAAGACAACATTAAGTCAAGTCTTCTTTTTATGGCGGGAGGAAGTACTGAAGCATTTGCACTTTGATGTTGCAAGTCACCCTCGACAGCCTCCTCTTGATTTTATCTTTTTCTAGAAGTATCCGCATATTCTTGATCCCGGATCAGTCTTTTCTTAGGGTGGTGGGGATCGACCAGCTCGGGCAGAAGGGAGTTCATATAGAATGTGACTAGTTTTGTCTCCATTTTTTTCGTCCAAAATTCTTCATCTTTTTGTAGAATTTCTATTTTTAATTTGTTGTCTCCATACTACACGGCAAATTAGCATTCAGTTATATTACAAATGTTTTTTTTTTTTTATGCCTGATAGGTTACCCTTTGACCACTATCTCACCTGTTGGTAAGTGATGATGTGGTCGAAGATGTTGTTCAGGCTAACCTAGAATTACTGGCTCTCAAGGACAGCTGCCGGAACACACCGTTAGGTGCTTGGCGACAGATTTTCTACTTGAGGGTGGTAGCTAGCCAGGCGGGCATTCGCAAAGTGCCCTACCACCATGCAAAATGTGCATTTAGCCTTCAGTTTGATAATGTCAATCAGATTTTTGATTGATATATATACCTGCAAAATACATTTTACAGACAATCAGTTACCTGAAGCCTTCAGAAAAGCAACTGTACATATCTGTTTGTCCGACAATCAATTTCGCACAATTTGTAATATAATTTGTAAGGATAAATGTCGGGAGAGCAGTCGAATGACACCTGTCAAAAATCCAAAATGGCGATTTCAACACGGCCACCATACAAATTGCTCCGCCCCTGCTGAAGCTCGGCCTTCAGAAAGGGGGTGTTGGGAATATGAATAAATGAATTTAAATACATAAATTGAGATAATTTGCACGTCAGATTTTTTGCACGTCAAGAGTACAACATCGCTCTTTACCATCTATCTAATACCCTAATAACCGAAAAGGGGGTGAAGGCAAGTATAATACGTATCAACGATGGCATTCGCAAAGGAGTATTGCTTCAGATAGGAGGCCGGCCATAAAATTTAAGTCTTACTCCGCACAATTATGTCAATGCGTTGTCTTTTGTGTAGGTACTCAGAAAAAATATATTGTTTATACCGATCCTACAGAGGTGTGACAAGTGCAGGGCGATAATAATGTAAAGTTTTTTTTTCAGTGTAAAAAAGAAAATTTCATTGTATTTATACATTTATACGTTATTTTATTTAATTTTACCTGCTGCTCTGCTATGGATAGGTCAAAATAATTTTTAGCCTAATATAGGTAGTATATAAAATATTTCCTTTACGAAATTTCCTGTGAATATAATTTGCAAATTTAGCAATACTAAAGTATTATGTTCAAAGAATTACTCACTTATTTTCGTGTAGTGGAAGAACAGTCTAAACTTATAATATGAGATGGCGACTCCGACAGTTCTCCCTGTTCCGAGTGATCTCGGACTTCGACTGATTTATTATTTTTTTTCCTGAGAAAGAAGGTGCATTTTTGAGCACAGTCTTTTTTTATTATACGAGTATATACACAATCTATTTATTCCACTCTATTATTTTTGTATAAATCGATACTTATATGTACATGTCTAAGTGATAAAATGTATATTTAAAAGTACCTATGCAGGTGACTTTGTAGATAATCTCTTGGATATATACCTACTTGCCTGATTCTGAATATTCTTTCATTGATATAAATCTACATCTAGTCTTGAGGGACATAAAGAATGTTCGATGTTTTATTGCGATATACCTACCCACCAAACCAAATGCTTTGATTTGCTACGCTTGTGTTATTATTATTTAGCAACACTCAACTCCATTTACGGTTGAACGGCAGCTGTACTTTAGAGCCAGATAATTTTACTTTACACCTGTTTGGCACCTTCAACCACATCACTTACCATCAGGTGAGACCATAATTATACATATACCAGATATTATTATAGTACCCTACTAATCATACTTAGATTAGTACGACATATAGTTATTTTACAGCTCCATTACAGTACTATAGGAAACCTAGTTGGTATAGAATCTCTTAGTTCGGTCGAGATAGTATGTTTCATGAATAGAATAAACACAAACGAATATTAAATTTGCATAGGTGCAATAGGTAAAAAAAAACTGAAATATTATACGCTTTTGCCTCTCTCATAATTCTTGCAAAGTCTTTGTATCGACTCTTCTGCTTCCTTTTTTTATTTTTTAGTTATCTTTATTTCCCATATTGATTGATATACCTACCAAGATACGTATTTATACTGCTCAGGTGATAGCGCGCGAGCGACAGGTCCACGTCCAACGGCGCACAGCGCGGCACTGAAGGACAGCTCTTACGCATTGATTTTATTTCGTAAGTGTAAGCTAATAAGGTTGAATATCGAATCTTCCGATTGACCGTAATCCTGCACAGAACTAAAGGTCGTAAGTCTAAAACACAATTTAATTTATTATGAGAATACTAATAACTCTAGGTAAAATTTACTTTTACAGTGGATAATAAACTACATTTCCTTTCTATGTGTATTTATTATTGATATGTAACTGACGTAGTTTCCAAGAAAAATCCAATAATTTAAAGAAAAGGCTTCATTTAAAAAAATTAAAACTATCGAGTAAATTTCTTTCAAATGTGTTTCTGTCTTAACAACGGATAGAAAAAGGTTTGAAAATCAAATATTTAAGTTAACGTGTCGATTGCATATTTAAGTTGGTTAAAAAAACTAGTCGAATCAGAGTATTTTTTCCGCAGCCTCGTCTTAAGCATCCGCCGCAATATCGGAGGACGTGGGTTCGATTCCCGCCTTGGGCATAAAATTTTGTACTCCAATAATTTGTTTGATATGATTTTCGCTTAACACGCGATAGTGCTTGTAATCATATTTAGAAATAAATCTTCAGTATTTTGGTTTAACGGTTTACATAATAAGATAACATTGACTGGGATCAATTCAGGAGAAATGCAAGTTGGATTATATGTGATGTTTACCGACCTCCAATTGGCAAAATGCCATACTACCGTGCGTACCATAATACTACCATGCGATGAATTTCAAGAAGGCAGTGGGTACAAACGATAAACCCACTGCGCGGCATTCCATAGATATTGCCACTGACCTATGACTGTTCCAAACCACTATAGTGTCAGTTTTTCTCCCTCCAATTTGCTAAATTCAAAATACCACCATACGGTGAAGTTTAAGTACGCAGCGGGTTTCGAACCATAAGGCCACTGCGTGGTAGTCCATAGTTATTGACAAAGGGCTAACACTGCTTCAAAATTTAGTCACTGAATAATAAGGACCAGAAGGATGACTTCGCAATGCCATTCCAATAAATAATCGACTCTAGTTACGATGCAATAAAGTGCACTTCAGCTCGCAAAGCACGGAGTTCTTTCTATCGCATAGCCACGCATAGCTCTGATCTCCTGTACAGCGGCACGCGCCATAGTTTAGTCCCGTCGAGACGGATACGCCGATGTACATAGCTTTGTACCTAAAGTATGAAGCGCTCGTAGCGAAGTTTGCTTAGCCATTCTGAATTGATCAGCAAAGTTAAGCGCTTCCGTGCTTCGGAGGGCACGTTAAGCCATCGGTCCCAGTTGTTGTCTTCGGATGGCAGTCGTTATAGCATAGTGGAAGGGCATTTTGCGAATGCCCGCCTGGCTAGCTACCACCCTCAAGTAGAAAATCTGTCGCCAAGCTCCTAACGGTGTGTTCCGGCAGCTGTCCTTGAGAACCAGTAATTCTAGCTTCACCTGAACAACATCTTTGACCACATCATCACTTACCATCAGGTAAGATAGTGGTCAAAGGCTAACCTATCAGGCATAAAAAAAGAAAAAAAAAGTGCAGAGTGAGCCAGGCCTCCTATAGTGTCAGTCATCAGTACTATTAATATTATAAATGCGAAAGTAACTCTGTCTGTCTGTCTGTCTGTCTGTTACGCTTTCACGCCAAAACTACTGGACCGATTTGAATGAAATCTGGTATGGAGATAGTTTGAGACCCGGGAAAAAACATAGGATAGTTTTTATCCGACTGCGGAAAAAGAGGTTAATGTTTTTGCGCGATAACCGACATACGCGCGGATGGAGCCGCGCCCGGAAAGCTAGTATAGATATAAAATACAATTTTTTGTGACAGCTTACTCCCTCCAAGAAGAAGTGTGCAAGTACTGCAAAGTTGAGGCTTGACTCTTTAAGTAGTGATGAAAAAACTAATTCTCTGAAAGACCCTGCAATTTAAGGTATATGAACAGGCAGCATAACGCTTACCATTAAGGTTTAATTAACCGGTCACTACCAACCCCGAAGGGTGATTACTTCTTTATTTGAGATTTTATGTTCAGAACTAAGCATGATATCTACGATTAGGCTTATGCCGTTTTATATTTGTAAGAAGTTAACTAATTTGAAAGTTACAAGCCTCGAAACATTTCCATGCAAACTTATCTATGTTAATAAGTCTTCATATCATCAGAAAATTTAATGATATTCTATTATAGAAACTTACGAGTACGCACATATAATAAACACATACTTCATCAATAAAGGTAACATCACAATTATTGCACCAAAGCTACACCGCTACAAACAAAATTACCTACTTTCATAGGACCGCGCATCCTTGACCACCTAATAACACCATCAAAAACATCAAGTATGGACCATATTATGGACTATTGGACCAGGATGCTGACATTATAGCTTTTTATCTAGTTACGACCAACTATTATTCATTACAAGCAGACAAGACATAATCACATATAATTTGATGTCAATCGAACGTACGACGCTCTCTGACATTGAATCAAAAATCCATTGATAAAGCGAACAAAAAAATATTACAAAATAATTTGACAAAAAAACGCGTCACGACGAAAAACCATTCGTTGTTCTGTGATTACGACTGATTACTAGTCTTCGATAATGGTGTTCACCGACAAATGAATCTAGGTCTTCCTCACCTCTCTCAAGGTGTACTGTAACAGATGATGAAGGGGTTACAAGCAGGTCTATCGGAGATGGTTTTATAGTGATGTATGGAAAGGTTACCGGGCAAAACACACGTCTGACAGCAAATGACGATAGTACAAAAGACTACCTTGTAAGTCTGAGGCGTCACGGAGAATCACGTTCAGTGTCGATTGCCGTAATTAGAGGCGCAAATTAAATAAATTAAAAGATTTTTGGTAGCGTCGGCGAGTCTGTAAAGTTGGAATGTCAATGTCATAAATACGCATTGTGTTATTATGTAGCGCCTTTGAACATAGTATGACCTTCTTCTTGTTCCAGCCCTTATCCTTACATTTAATGAGGCCAGCACAGGATCTTTTCTCTTCCGCTCTATTAAATTACTTATCAATGCAGTATTCAGAACTTTCCTCCACAGAACTTCGCAGTTCATCCATACTGGATTTGGCTTTCTTCTGTCGATGTGTCCGTCAACGAAAGCATGACCTGTAAAATAAAAATTATAATTAGTATTTGCTACTAATGTGAAAGCACTAAATTCAAAAGAACTCGGAGTCCAAGGGTCTTTCAACCGTAAACAAAAATAGACTACGTTCCTAAGGGCTGGTTTTAAAATGTATTAGTTTCTCACTAAAATAAGACCTGACACCATATGTTTTGATTTCTGGTATCTCACCTGCTTGTAAGAGATCATGTGGCCGAAGGTGTAAATCGGGCTAATGCTTGCAACCGAATCTTAAAGACAGTCGCTTGAATACACCGTTAAGAGCTTGGAGGCAGATTTTCTACAGTACTAGGTAGGCATATATGATGATGGACATGATTGATGTAAAATATTCTTGAATGCACGGAATGATAAATATTTGCCACATTTTTCATTATCTTCATACAAGAGGACTTTTTTATATTATGATGTGTGAGACGGACCCTGATGGTAAGCGGTCTTGCTGTCTATTATAGATCCACGTTCTGTTTGACATAAACTGCGGTCGTCACTCCATCAACTCACGTTTGTTCTTGGGTCTCGTTCGCCCAGTATAATTTCTTGCTATAGTGCCTTTTATACAATAATTGTCATAGCCTCGAAAGGTGCCGGGCTAGAATGTCAACCCCCATTGCTACCAGTGGGTGTCTTAAGAGGTGACTAAAGTAAAATAATGGAAGGTGGACAGCATCAACGCCTTCTGAGGAGCGAAGAAAGATAAGAAGAACATGTATAAAGTTTTGCCTTTGGTTATATATAGGCAGTCATTTGTGGCATTTGTTGCTGTACTTTGTTGGTGTCCATTAATAAGGGGCTTAAATACATTGGAGAAAAAACAAAGCAAACGATATGTATAAGTCTATATAATTATAATATCGATTAATCGTTGCTTTAAGATCTAGATGTCGTAAAATCTAGTGGTATTTAGTTGACGGATGCGAGTGGCATTGAGGTGCTATTTAAAGGACATTACTCGTTTAAGTCGTTTATCATCTGACTGCCATATCAATCTTTGTGGTAGTTATTTAGTAGGATTTGTCAGAGTCTGTAAGTATAAAAAAATATTTGTATATGAGTGCAACTTGCACAACATTTATAGTTGTTCTATCTATGGAATAAAAATATAAGTTCTCCCTATAGATGAAGTTGTACTTGCATCTGTTACAGCAATGACATCCACCAAAAAAATTAAATGATGATTTTTTTGTTGTATCGAGATCATACTTACTTTTATAGTTTTTAGCTGTTATTGATTGTCGGAAAATATTTTTTTTTCGTTCTGTGATTTGATTGCTGGACCACTAAGCTATGCCAGAGGCACTTATGAGGAGGGGTTACGCGCACAAATGCTACACTTTAGGCTGATGTAGGTAAATAGATATTTAGTATATTTTATTAAAGTCAATAACACTTTTTTGCTAAACTATAAAATATAAATCTTAAGTATATATACAAAATTTTAGGAAACTAATAGCTATGATATATCATTCCACGGATTGAATACTATGTACCTTTTTTATGTTTGATACAAATAAAAAGTAATTGCGGTGTCCAACTGTGGCTGGTCAATATTAGAAAAAATTGCATAAATTTATTATTAAAACAATACAATGATCCTTACAGGTAATACCCTAATACAGACGAGTACTTTCGTTATTTATCTACGTTTTACTCAGAGCCTTTCTTGTTGTATGATTTATTATCATCATAATAAACCACAAACTATTTAAATTAAACGAAACATGAATCAATATGGTATAATATGATTTTATTGAATGTCTAGGACTAGTAGGCAACATCCAGCAACTACACTTTCAGAAACCACTTTAACAGTTTTGTGTATATTCGTCAAATGAACTACTCTCTTGTTGGCCCAGTCATGTGGAGGTATCTTTAACGGTATAAATGTTGAAGAACGCGCGACCGAAAAGGACATAACTACTTGAATTTGATTATATTTTACATATTTTTCCAAATAAAAATTAATTAAGTAGATTAGAAGACGCCGACTCCCAAAAACAATAACAATCGAGAACTCAGACATCACTCGATTAACATCATAATCGATATATAGAAATTGACATAGTCGTCTCGATCAAAGGCGGCGTTTCAATAAAACAGATTGACTAATAATGAACACGATTCGATAATCGGTGCGATCTGTCGTGAGAACTTCTGACCGTTAAAAGTTTTACAACATGGAGAGAGGTTGCGTGAAGGGAGTTAGCGTCAAGCGGTTTTTTACACCTACATTTTCTGACATAAAATATTACAAACTGCTTGCGGGGCTCATTGTTTTATTTGATTGGTAGAAAATGGTGTTAGTTTCTTTATTATTTCAACTTAAAAAGAAAATTCACAGACGATACATAAAGTAGTCAACGCCAGTCATAGCTAAAGTGACGCGCTGCACACACTACACTAGGTATACACTTTACGTCAATCCGTTTGTACTTATACTACTATATTATATAATATTTCTATTATTATACTGTGTTAACATCATACTATATAAAAAGTTGGTCTACGTACAAAGTGACTATATTAGCGATACCACCTTTGTGTTGGTAAATATTTGTTTACACAGTTTGTTTTCTTACGGTCGCAGAGATTTTAGTCTGTGCCAAAATCGACAGACGAATTCTATAGCTTTCTCATGGCTCTTACTAGTATAGTCAAAGCCCGTGTACAGAAAAGTTTTATTTTATTTTATTGCTGATAGATTAGCATTTCACCATAATTTCACGTGGTAGTAAGAATTGATGTAGACAAAGATGCTAACAGGCTTACTCTAGAAATAGCTAAGGCAAAAAGGGCCTGATCCTGGTCAATATTTAGCGAAATAGGCAAAGGTACCAATAAAGGTAACAATATTCCAAAGAACTTAATTGCGGAAAAAAGTTGTATGCAGTCAATATTTTATATGAATGTATTATTTTGTTGCAATCTTTTCGTGGCCTAGGCACCGGTGAAATTGATTCTAATATGTCACAATTATGAAAAACATTTATTGTAGCGCCTTTTTGGGGAAACACATTCAGATAACAATAATAACGGTTAGAACTTATAAATAATTTAATATCTTAAGATAATTTGTTTATCTACGTGGTTATATCATTCTCGTAAGCGAACTAACCAATTACGCTATTTTTTTATATACGAACATCCAACTTCGTGGCCCGCCACACACCAAACGCTTAACTCAAAAGAAATCCACCTATTTCGGATTAGTCACGCAATTCGTCAATCAATTCACAGTCACCGAAGACCGTCGGAGTCCATTTTATGACAATTTATTACATAAAAAATGCCCCTTTGCGTTCGCCGCCCGAATATTAATTCCTATAAAATTAATTGCGATGACAAATCCATTAATTGTAATTGCTCTGAACTGGTTCCGTCATCGGTTTAATTCGAGTTACAACTTACGATGGAATAGGTACGGGCAGTTCAATGGGCTGGTGATCGTAATTGTATATATTACTCAAGCATAGAAAAATCGTAGAAAAATAATCGGAACAAAAAATATATGCTCATATTCCCGAATCTATGGGTGGAATTTCCTTCCTTTTGTATTTGAACTAAGGAATTTAAAATTTGCAATTTGAATCAGAAATAACCAAATACTTAATAATATGCGGATTAAAAATACCAGTAGTCTCTATACTTGAGTGTTTTAGTTTTGTAAATAATTTCTTTACTTTGTGTAAATACAATTCTTCAGTGTCTATAAAAAGTCGTGATATCCATATGCATAAAAAAAATAAAGATAAGATTAATGCAATAAGTGTCAAGTATTCATGATATAGGGCATTTATGTGTAATAGACTTATACAAATATGTGTAATACATTTATTACACATGATTATACTAAGATTAACTAACTGTTTATTTTTCTTTTCAATGTTTCATATAACTTTATTGCCATTTTAGTAATAAAAAATTGCATTTTTCCTCTGGAATTACAAATAATTAATTTCTAATTTTGCCAGTAGGCTGGGCACGCTGCCAACTGGGAGTGGCTTGGAGCATTTGGACTGCCTATGAGTCTGCTATGACTTATAGGTTGTCTAAATGCTTTTATTGTAGTAGCTGTAGTGTTGTATATAGTTCATAGTATTTTGTTTAATAAAGGCATACCGCCGGATAAAAAAAAATCTAATAATTATGAGTTAACCTTAAACTTTAGTAGAGTTAGCGCGTAAAAGTGTACATACATGTATTTGAATTTTCAATTAATAAATAACTATATATCTTGATACAATTCGATGATACTCATCCGAATGTCTGTTAATTATTCAAAACGATTCAAATGTCTCGATGGACGACAAAACCTTTTTGTCGAATCGGGGCGAGCGCAATTAAGTAGCATTTAATCGATACCTATCGACAGTAACCATCGCTATAATAGTGCGTAACTAAATCTTTTTATTAGTGTCCATCGTTACTATTAATATCGATGCCGGTTTTTATATATTGGTAATTAAATATTGGAGAAACAGTTGGAAAAGTTACTACATATATTTATAACTTTTTAGTTACTTTAGTAACGATAAAGAATAAATTGAAATGATTGTAATAAATGAGTAATAGAATATAAGATAGTTCATTATCATCATTTCAGCCCTCTGCTCTGGACATATGCCTCCACATATCTGGATATATGCCTTCCCATATGCATATATCCAGAGCATATATCCATATCTGGTGCCGCAGGTACACGGTTCGATCCCTACCGCCTGCTTGAGCTTCGCCGCATGGTGGAAGGTCATTTTGCAAATACTCGCCTGGCTAGCTACCACCCTCAAGTAGACAATCGGTTGCCATGCACCTAACAGTGTGATCCGGCATCAGTCCTTGAGAGCCAGAAAATTACAGAAGCATAAGACTTAACAACTGAATGTCTCATGTGACGGGCGCAGTGGAATTCGTTCGGACGAAATGCATCTTTTATAGGCAGAGATTAGTCCGCTTAACATCAGGTGGGCGTCGTGCTTGTTCCGTCACAATCACATAAAAAAAGGAATATATTATGCGTAGAATTTGAAAGAGAACGCATGTAAGCAGCCTGCATCCAGCGTCTTCCTGCTACCTGGATAATGTTGTCCATCCACCTTGTTGGTAATTAGGCTTAGTTATGTATATAAGGGCAGTTCTGAATCCTCCTCCAAAAACTCATAAAAAGCTACTCAGGGCAAGAATGGGCCCAATTTATGCCCAATAAAGCCGACATGCAAATTTGGCACGAAGGTAGGTAATCTTCATCATCATTTTAGCCGCAGGAAGTCCACTGCTCTGGATTTAGGCTTGCCCCATAGATTTCCAAGATTGGAAGCTGCTTGCATACAGCATCTTGTGGGAGGTCCTCTAAAAACTCAAAATAGGCGACTAAGGTAAATAATGCGCAAAATTGGCGACTTTCCACGTCGATGTGAGTGGGGTGTTATTGTAAATTGGGACTAGTTTATTAAATATGTAAATTTGTACATTATGGCCTAATCCTTGACATTAGGCCATCACTGCTTCAGAAATCTGTCACCAAGCAACTCTTATCTATGGTGGCCACGGATTTACTATCCGTGATGGTGGCCTTACGTTAACTGTCCTTTTTGTAATTTTGTGCTGCGTTAATATCCGATGATACAGACTATTTACCATTTGAGACACAGTTTGGTAGGTAATGGTCAAAGGTACGACAAAGACAGCAATGAAAATGTGAATTCATTTGAATTAAGTAGGTTTCAATGACATTAATTAGCTTCAACGTGAATCACCTTTACGTAAATTATATTTTTGATTTGCTGAAATGCAGGCAGACATGTAACAGTTAAAGATATTCATACTCCGTAACTGATGTTTTTGCACAAAACATTTCCACGGTTTTAATTTGTAGAAATCGTATAGTTGCGCAATCTACATACATGTCATAGGAAGATACGCCAATTAACCCGACACTTAGTATTTGCCAATTAGTAGAAAGCACATATCTTGACAAACAAGCTTGTTGCGATCCAACCAAATAATTTTTTATTCGACATACCCAAAAGATTAGCCAATCACTCCATTGAAAATTCAAACATTTGAAATACGAATACCAAGTTTTAGCAAATAAGGCACGCAACGACAGCTGTACTGACATAGGATGCTATCGCTCTTTTGTCTTTTAAATTATTTAAATCGAGAACAATGCTCAGATCTTCTTTTGTTTACTTGTAGACGTCTATTGTTGTAGTCACTTACCGGAAAATTACACAGAACATTATTTACTATCTGAGTGCGTCCTACATTATGTGCGTCTATTGTGTCCCGAGATTGCTGCGAGTTGATTGGCCGAGCGTCAATTACAAGCGACAAATTCATAAAGCGGAACGTCCTATGTACCAAATAAGTTACATGTACAGAATACAGTTTGTAGGTAGCGTTTTCACATCTGCAATTATCTTTGTCTCTCATATTCTGTGGTGCGGATAGCATTACCAAGATTCGCTTCGAAAATTAAAATGGACACTATGCCGAGTGACATTAGATTGAGATTGTATTTGGAATGGGGTAAGTGTAACATTGCTCGGCGGTGACTGTCAGCCGTCACGGTTGGCGACTGTTGCTTCACCGTTGTCCGAAGTTGCAAAAGCTGTCGTAGATAATGTGGTGTGTGATGATTACACTGATATGTGTAACGGAGTCTTTTTACGCGACGACTCGGTATTGAACAATCTTTTTGTGTTTCTTCACTACGATTGCGGCCACGGTAGCCGCGTCTAGTTGTTGGGGTGTATAAATTTATGCCTCTGTGTTTCTTGGATGTGTTTCCTGCTTGTTATGTAAGACTTTAATTAGCACTTCTGCAGCGGAAATTATTGCTTGGATATTTATTTGATTGTCATGTTTATTCGCGCTATGTAAGCTGGTAATAAATTATGAATGCAAGAATATAGTTAATACTAGTTTGTACTATATGAATATATTCATACTATATTTTGTTTAACAAAGGCATACCGCCGAAAAAAAAAAAAAAAACTATGAATTACTTGACAAGCATCTTTTATTTTAATATTGTTATGTTTGCAATAACACCCTGCTCTGCGGATTACATTACAAAATGACAAATTTACGAGCGAAAAAATATGTGCGGCATTTGAACCCGCGTCTATCCACCCCTATGGTCGGAGTATGCTCTGAGCTAACATGACATTATGACTTAACAAATTTTTGCTCTCGTTCTTCAACCATCGTATGGGGATGGAGATAATGTCGTGTTAGCTCAGTCAAAAGCATACCTGGTTATAAGGGTAGATGAACGCGGGTTCGAATCCCGCACATGACTATAATTTTTTCTCTCGTTAATTTGTAATTTTGTGGTAAAACATCTTAAATGTCAGGTATACTGTAGGATAATGGGCTCGCATCCCACTCATAAAAGATGACGATGGAAATATGCACCATATGAGTGGTATGACATTGCTATCTTCGATTTCCGTGGGATGTTGCTGTATATTTGGAACTATACTTCCAATGGAAGCATTGTCAACAAGGGTCGGGGACAAGCAGATGGTCAGCAATAAAACAGGAACCATAACTGTTCACACTTAGTCTTTACAATAGAGAAGACATATTGAACCCGTATATAGAAAAAGAGTTATAAAATTAACTAGATTAAAAAAAAAACGTTATTTGAACTAACGCTATATATAATCGTACTTTTGTACTAGTTTTCATAAATCATACCCACAAACAATATAACTAACAATAATTTAAATAAAAACTAATAATTTGTCTACTGTATAATATGTCAACTTTCCTTTTCACGACATCTCAAAAATAAGATACTAATAAATCAAAAAATTATATTATTTTTAAAATACACTATTATATGTTTTAACAACTTTAAGTCACAGAGTGATGAGCACAGTGCAGTTCGTCACTAGTGATGGCCTACTTTTCTTATAGACTGAGGTGGTCTGGTATGGCTTAACATCATGTGGTCCTCGTGCTTGTTCCATCACGATAGCATAATTAAGAAAAAATACTACGGATGCTTTTATACCTCATGGAGAAATAAATATTATTTTTTCGGTAAATCCCCGGCTAGAAGGAAGTAACATAAAATAAAACGCATAATAATAAAATTAAAACCATGAAAAGTATAACGTTTTAGTAAATGCAGTGTTGAAGCTTGTAGATGATAATTTAAACAATCGGGAAACAAATAGCACACCTTACCAAATTTAGGTACATACGACGCCATTGGAGGATTCGTGAGGCAGGCAACGGAGGCTAATCCAATTGAGCTAACATGACAATGAGTCCATAACTGAATTTTTTCCTGTCGTTATTTTTAACCATCGTATTGGGATAGAGCGACATCTATAGTTCAACTTACGTTGTACTACAAACAAGACTAATTTTGCAATTAGCTTTAAACTTGTTTATGATGACGCAACCCTATAATTTTAATATTTTTTTATGTTTGCAATAAAGCATGCTCTGGGGATTACATTACAAAATTACAAATATGCGAGATCCCGCACATGACTTAAAGTTACAGTAGGCATTAATACATACTCTTTTGATTCTTGTTCATTTAATACTAGCTTTCCGGGCGCGGCTCCGCCCGCGCGCATGTCGGTTATCGCGCGAAAACATGAACCTCTTTTTGCGCAGTCGGATAAAAACTATCCTATGTATTTTCCCGGGTCTCAAACTATCTCCATACCAAATTTCATTCAAATCGGTCCATTAGTTTTGGCGTGAAAGCGTAACAGACAGACAGACAGACAGACAGACAGAGTTACTTTCGCATTTATAATATTAGTACTGATATTTTGGGTTAAGGTACTCCCCGTGGGGTGCCGGGTTAGAATTGCACCTCCCCATGTCATCCCGTGGGTGTCGTAAGAGGCGACTAAGCGAAAAATACTGGAAGGTGGGCAGCAGCGCCTTCTAAAGAACTACCAACTTACACTGCGATCCCTGCCAAGCGTGGGGATTATAGCAAATACCCCCTTAATAGGGGAGGCTGTGTTCAGCAGTGGACGATTCGGTTGTTACAGTACAGTACAGGGTTAAGGTAAAGTACCCAATTAAAAATATTCTTCATGTTATCAATGGAACAGGCAAGGGGAGTCAAGAAAACGCATGTATGGCTTCTCAATTTGTAAAATAACATTAAAACAAAAGAATGTGTCCAAAACTTGTCCGTTCACCCTATGGCGATGTAAAGGTGTTATTATGCAAATGTGGTTGGTCATAGTCGATGGACGTCGGCGTTAGAAAATTTAGAAATTTAAGGATGTTCTTAGTTACCTACATGGCGTTAGAGTCAATATATTATCAAATACCTTGCTCTTTTTTCTATTTTCTTTTGAGTCGTATGTATGCCTTTATAAACAAAACAAAATAATACGCACTATATACAACACTATAGCTACACGTCACTACAGCGATAACCTACATGGCGTTAGAGTCAATATATTATCAAATACCTTGCTCTTTTTTCTATTTTCTTTTGAGTCGTATGTATGCCTTTATAAACAAAACAAAATAATACGCACTATATACAACACTATAGCTACACGTCACTACAGCGATAACCCATATGTCATTGGCACAGGCAGTCCAAATGCTCCAGCCTACTACCAGTTTTCAGCGTGCCCAGCATGCTGGGATTATTTACTAAATTAGATCATATTTAATTATATCTTAAATAAAACTAGAGTATGCAGAAGTAAAATAATATCCAACTTTCACATATTTTTATCCCGCAAAATTTGCACCTTTTCATTTCCGCTCAAGAGACCGATAGCATATTAGATAGTAGTATAGATACGAATTTCGCGCTGATATTGATTTATTGTTATAAAGAACCATATTATAATTCACAAGAATATATAAGGATAAATAAGCACTGCTTCTGATCAGCATGAGTTAACATGTATCAGAAAAAAAATATCAGACTGTTAACCGATGATTTTTGAAACAAACGAAGCTTTCTTTTTAGAAACCAACATTATAATTATTTGAAGATAACAACTATTTGATGATTAAAAACTTTACCTCAATGGATTAATATAACTAAAAGAGAGCTAATACGAAGAGAGGTCTTTTTTTAACGGCTGTATTCCTATATTATTGCCCCGTGGGGTAAGTTGCTACCTTTGGGTGACTAGAGGCGACTAAAGGTAAAATACCGGAAGGTGGGCAGCAGCGCTTTATGAGGAATTGATATCTCCCACTGCGATCCCCAAGAAACCTGCCAAGCGTTGGGATTATGGCAAACCCCCCATAATTGGGGGAGACGAAGGGAGGTCTTTTTTTAACGGCTGTATGCCTATATTATTGCCCCGTGGGGTGCCGGAATATAATGTCACCCCCCCATTGCTACCTGTGGGTGACTAGAGGCGACTAAAGGTAAAATACCGGAAGGTGGGCAACAGCGCTTTATGAGGAATTGATATCTCACACTGCGATCTCCAAGAAGCCTGCCAAGCGTTGGGATTATGGCAAACCCCCCATAATAGGGGGAGGCTGTGTTCAGCAGTGGACAATCCGGCTGATACAGTATGCCTTTATTAATAAAACACTAAGAGTTATATACAACACTACAGCTACTACAATGAAAGCATTTAGACAATCTATAAGTCATTGCAGACACACAGGAAGTCCAAATGCTCCAGCTTACGAGGTACCAGTAGGCAGCGTGCCTAGCATGCTGACAGCTTGCCCCGTTGAATTGTGTATTAGTTGTGTTGAAAACTGAATTGTGAATTATAATAGTGCCTATTGCCGAATAGGTGCCAGCATTTTGATCACGCGTCGCATTGACCAAGCGCTCTGATAAGTTTTGGAAAAGTTCCCGATCCAACGTCTCCACACCAAACAAGAGAGGTTGAATATATTTCTCACCATGTAAACTGAACGTCATCAAAATGATCGCCCGCGGAGGGCGGCGACGGAATGTCAAAAATTTCGCTTGAAAATGTGACTAGCAGTCAAATTCGTCTCGTGGGACAAACGCCCGAGGACAAAACGTCGTAAATGTGCGCTGAGAATTTATGAATATAATCGCTGAGATGAATCATTCTCATATTTTGTTGAATTTTTGTGTGATCTGTTAGTATTTTTGAGATTTTTCCTTAAATATAGTTTGTATTAAGAATGTGTATTGTTTTGGTAACTTTTTGAAGTCTTTACGTGTACACAAGCACACGTTTATATATCAGAGGATAAAAAACCAGCTATAGATTTGTAATAGTATACATAATCATAATAAACCTTACGTTTCGTGAAGATTCTAGAAGACCTTACAAGAATACATCGTAAGAAGACATCGTTCTAACTACTCCATATGACATCAATGAACCCCTATTAGCAGGTGCTTCCGCGCTTCGGAGGGCACGTTTAACCGTCGTCGGTCTGTGGAGATAGGACATTTTGCAAATACCCGTCGTATGGCTAGCCACCGTCCACAAACAGAAAGTATGTTGTCAAGTGCATAACGTCTACGAGTATTCCAGCAGATGTCCCTGAAAGTCAGTCCCCATTTCAATTTAAGCTAGTTAACCACCGTCAACCCCTCATCACTTTGCATCAGGTGAGATTATGGTCATAAACTCAGCAATAAAAAATCCAACAGGAGTGTATGGATCTGTTCTGCCAAGAATTGTATGTAGGTACCTATCAAAGTTAGATATCCCGCAAGTCTCCAGGCAGTTGTTCTATATTAGACCGTATAGTGAATTAGCTTGAAGTTTCTTGAAGATTACTATCCCAATCATTCCAGATACTACATTATATTTATGTCAACGACCTATAAAGTTTATGTCGAGTAACATAGTCACGCTATTTATTAACAGTCTAGTGGTCTATAGTGTCCACATTACATGGTCCCCCTTTCTTTTCCAGATCTTTGCCCTGACTTCCGTGCAACCGTGACATTATGTGCTTTTTCTTACCATTCCACTATATGTTTATCAATACCTTAGACGCTATATCCTATGGGATGGTGTTAGGTTTTTTTTATTGTGATTATAGCCTTGTAATGAACGCTGTAGACGTTAGTAGTTTTGTTATGTGTTGTTAAAGGGATTGTTTTGTTAGGTGGTGCAGAAGGGATTTTTTGACATGTGGTCTAAAGGGAATTATTTGTTATTTGGTGCAGGAGAGTTAGTTTTATGTTTACTATCTCTCCTGCAACAAATAAAATCAAATATGGCGCAAAAGGGATTGTTTTGTTATGTGGTTCAGAAGGGATAGATATGTAATATGGCGAAGAAGAGATTGTTTTGATATGTGGTGCAGAAGAGAATGTTGTTTTTGTTGTATAAGGAATTGTTTTGTTATATGTTATATAGAAGGCCCGTAATTACAATAATATAATACACGTGTACTTTAAGTTTTAATTGCTATGTTTTTTTTAATAGTGGCCTGAGTAATTTTTTTTTAATTATTTCCATAAATTGTAGAAGGTAAATTATAAAAAAAATGCATTTAGCTTTAAGTACTCAAATACTATTTATAAACGAGAAAGACCTAGGCGAACGTTCCGAAACGCAAATTGAAGACGTTCTGAAAAAGGCCAAGTCAGGAGTAGCCTAAAGCGACGCTCAGGTAGGAAAGGATTGATGAGTAGAAGAGGCGAAAGAGATATGTAAGGATCGTAGTCAGTGGAAAAGTGAGGTCTCTGCCTACGCCTACAGAAAATAAACGAGGTGTTACGTATGTATGTGTCAATTTTCGTTAAATCCGCTATTGAATCATTATTAACAGCCATAATGTCCACAAAGGCCTTCCCCGTTATAGTCAGGGCCTTTGCCATAATCCTTACGCTTGGGAGGCGTCTTTTGGATTTCCGTGTCAGATGGCAGTTATTCAGAAGGCACTGCTGCCTATCTTGTCATATTTTTCCTTTTATCATCTCTTATGATGCCCACAGGAAGATATGAGCGATGCAATTCTATTCCGTTACCCCATGGAGTCACAATTTAATAAATTATTTGAAAATAGTGTGTTATAACTATCCTATCTATACTAGTAGATACCTATTCTTAGTTCACGTTTGAGATATGAATAATTCAAGTGTGTAACGCGTGGAACGGTCACAGCACGCTGCAAGTAGCGGTCACCACGTCGCCGCTGTAACTACATCTACAATCACGATAGAAAGAAGAACGGTTTGTGAGTTTGTTTGTTTGTACGTCTAATATTCTTAAAATTTATTTGCTGTTGCTCTATTTAATAACTCTTATTTTTCGCAACAGACGTGAAAGTAATTCAAGCGTGTAACGTGTGACACTGTCACACGAAAATGGCGGATCTTGCACCTACTATTACGATAAATAGAAGAAGTTTGTTTACTAAACGTAATTTCTTTATATTTTCCTAATATAAGTAGTAGCTAAGGATGTCTTTTCGTTTGTTGTTGATCTAATTACGCATTATATAACTCTTAGTTTTACACAGGCATGAATAATGCAAGTACATATATCACGTGCGGCGGCACATCACGCTACAAATAGCGGTCACTACGTTGCCGTTGTAACTACATCTGCAATTATGATAGAAAGAGTATAAGTTGGTGAGGTTTTATTGTTTTGTTTGACTTAGTTTTTATAGATTTATTGTAAGACGTAGTTTTTAGGAATTCTTCAAACATTTAGTAATTAAGTATTGTGAGTTACAGCCGTAAATAGTTTAAGGGTATACCGTGTGAAACGGTCTTGCATGACACAAGTTACAGCAGTGATGTGGTGACTGCTATACTCATGTTTTTTAGGGAGGACTTAGAAGCTGGCTACCGCTGTCGGCCGTCCAGCTCCACTGGGAAGTACCTCTTATAGTCCGGGAGCCGGTAGTGACGAAGGCACTTCTCCCGAGATGGGCGTAGGAAGTCACGTACACTATATCAGCTTTAATATACTAACGTCAACTACAACAACAATTAGGTTGTAGAGCCAACCAAGGGACTATAAACTACGTAAAAACATCAGGCTGGAAACATAGCTTGCCATTATTATACTACTTACTATATGAAACTGCGGAAACGTTTTACCCAGCAAATCTAAAACACTCTTCCGTTTTTGCACAGCATTTGAAAATGAAAATGAATTATATATTTATTGCCACACAAATAACATACCTATATACAGAATAAGATTAAAATTAAAATAAGGTTATTCGTAAATATTGCGGGGCAATAGGGTTACACTCAGCATAAGCCGCGTGATATTTTCTTGCACTTGTGACGCTGTTTTTCAGTGCACCCCTATGATCGGGCTGGTGTTTGTCAAGATTTGATTTTTAATGATTATTTTGCGCTATTTTATTCTGTAAACATTGAATTAATCTAGAAAATTGTGGCATAGTTTTTGCTTCTTTTTCAATGAGATCTTCGTCTCGATGAATCAAATATAGCGGGCTAATTCGAATCCGAAATTTTTGAAAATTCGGTAAACAAGAGTCAAACAATGCTTTTTTTCTAATCGTTCTTAGTCTGATTCTATGCTCTGAGGTATCTCTGTCAATATGAAGCCAACTCAAACTTCTTAATTTAGTACAATGTTTTTTTTTATTTAAATAAATATATTTTTAAGTATATGTATGGAGGAAAGCTATATATTTTGTTAATTCCTTATATATTATAGGTATAAGGAGTTTTCTTTAAGAATATGTCAGCTAAAGAAGATCTTTTTAGTAATTTTGGTAAAAAGTGTAACTGTGGGGAAAGCGCTAGTCAATCTCTTTTATTAAGGCAACGTGAGATTTGAATAGATAAGACCTATGAGATGTAGAAAATGTAATTATGATTGTCACACTGGCTGGTTGTAATTTAGATACCTACAGATGTTAAAAAAGCAATTTACATATTTTACGACTAGCAGGTAAGCACACTATATAAGATTAGCACGTTGAGTAGGTCGAGCTTATACATACACAGGTGCATCTTTAAGATTTTATGTCATTGAGTAGCGATAGAAACCGGCTGCGACCCGCCCTTGCCATCCGTTTTGAATAAGTGAGTGGTTAGCAATAAAACTGCACTGCGTGAAACTCCTTCTATTCTTGTAGTAAAAATGTATAAGGTGCTAGGCTTCTTGAGAACTTGGAAGGAACTGAAATTACTGAGTGAACGTGTGATATGAAATAATGTCTGTAAATGCAAAATGTAACGCACTGTCACTGAGGACTTATCTATTGAAATCTCTGAGTGACATTGTAACTCAGAGACAGGCGTGACGTATCAACATTAAATTAAAAATTATTAAGAACCCCAACATCGACCAACCATGACACATTGATACTATATCATTGAGCCTAATTTTGTGAAGGGTTAGAATATCTAGGTACTACAGATTCCAGGTGATAATTTGTTCCAGGTTACCAAGGGAAATATCATTGATGTAATAGTATACTAAATTACAAATAAATAAGACCTCTACAAGTTACTCATATCCTATACCCATACCAAGCTGAAGGTCTTTAAACGTCCCTTAACAGATTTTTTTTCATCATAGTTAACACTCTCGTTCACGATACATATAAAGAACAACTGAATCAAAATCGATTCGTCCGTTTTGGAGATACGCTGCCACAGGCAAACAGGTACACGCGGTAAACTTATAACACTCTGTTTACGTCGGGGATTAAAACAAATTCTTCAAAATATACCAATAGGTACCTACGATTCAAGCCATAAATGGACTGCCAACGTTGAATGGAAGCCAGAGGCGTTTTAGACACGAATACTTGGCACATAAACGCTTTGATCCTATTCTGAGAAGAGGTATTTAAGTTATATCAGTTTTGTATGATTACTTTCGATTTATAACAATTAACTTTATATGATTGCTACGACTTTAAATCATCTCTCGAATGTTTGACAAACGCATTGGATATAATTGGAGCACTTAAAGTTTTGACTTTCCAAAAAAGTACCAAATTGTTCACCTAAATCACTGTTCTAATTAATACCTACATCTAAAGTTAGGATGACTGATAATTACATCTGATCCGTGGATTACGATCCAGCCAGTAATCTTTCGCAATTTTCTCTTAATCGCTCAAGTTAAAAGTTGACCAGGTGCTGTAGACCCTCTACACTTGACGAGTATCAGAAAATGACCATCAGTTACGTGGTTTATGGGGATCTTTGATAGCTGGTTGATGGTTAAGCGGTACCTCGAGACATTTGGACTTATGTGATAATGCTAGGGCGAAGAAGAAATTTGATAATTCGCGGTTAGAAACGATCGTTTTAATCATAAGTTGGGTCGTATTGTTAGTGAATCATTTATAGAATAAGAGTGCCGTAGAATAGCCACTCGTATTTTTTATTGGTGATCACTCAGAAACACTTGGTATAGGTATATAAAATTAAATTATAGATGTAGGTAAACATACTTACCCTAACATTTAGTTAGGACTTGGGATATGTATTTAAGTACCAGTTCTTGTAATAACTAAACATTTTGTAGGCTTCTTGTTTTTTTAGCCATAAATTGAATAATTTTGGTGAAAATATATATTATTCTGGTCATATTGAATACAAAGCATTTACAGTGCTGAAATGCTGTGAAAAAAGGTGAAAGGAGGGCTTATTTTATTTCCTAAAAAACTTTGCAGTGCTTCAGTCGTTTCAAAATCCACCTAGCTTGTCTTACCATCATTTTTAGGGTTTTATTAATAATAATAATAACAGTTTGTTTGCCAAAGATGACTTATAGTTATGAATTTAGATTAACCTATTATAATTCTCTCAAAGTAAGAATAATGATAACTTATTAAAATGATTCCCAAAAACTTTTTACATCAACATCAAAAGCCGTCTCCACAGTTTTTCTGTGGTTAGGCATAGTGACCATTTATCACAGACCCGTCAAAATCTAATTGTCCCGCCTCGCTAACCACTGCATTGTGACCGTAATTATGCCCTTATTTTTTACACACAACAAAATCGATTTATAAAACTTTTTTACCCGAATAGACAATCGAGAGACGCAATTTACGACGAATATTTCAAATATTTTTATGTGCGATTTAAAAATTGTGTAGCATTTGGTGTAGATTTTGAAATGGTCAGCAAAAAAAGGCAGTAAGGCTTAGATATAAAATAATTTTCGTGATCTTATGGATCAAAAATGTTTGAATTTAAAGTTTAGAGTCAATTTATATGAAGTTATAATAGAAACGTGGTGTTCTTTAAAAACATATGGAATTACAAATCTTAATATTTTATACTAGGTGGACTGACGATATTGTGAAAGTCGCGGGTAGCCAATGGCTACAAGTGGCTAATAGCCGTTCTTTGTGGCGATCTATGGGGGAGGCTTTGTTCAGCAGTGGACGTCTTCCGGCTGATGATGATGATGATGATGAATATTTTATACCAGTATGTAGACACTTTGTCTGTCAGAAAAATAAAAACACGTTATATTTATTGTCATTTGACATTCATTTATTGTCAAAATACAAATTATTTAAACAAATTCATACAATAATTATCTTAAACTATTTTTTTTTATGTATTGCACTAGGTTTATCTTTAAATTAAAACACATACCTATGAATCCACACTTAATAGGTTCAAGTGTCACCTGTCTATTAAATTTACAATATAGAATTATTAAGAAACTACAACATTTCAACAATCATTTAATTGTAAAACGTTTACTATACGTCTATGAATTTGGGGCTATGCCTACATAAAATTTAAGTATTACATACAAATTATATATGTAATTACTAATATATATATGCACACAATATACAGAGATTAAGGTATAAAGAACTCTGTTGTACTTTGAAGCGAGTATGTACGATAACTTTTACATGGTGGTATGGCATTTTGCGTATGCTCGCTACTACTATTCTCAAATATACACGGTTAGGGACTTGGCGACAGATTTTCTACTTGAAAGTAGGTAGCTAGCCAGGCAGGCATTCGCAAAATGGGTAGGGCATGCTATAACGACTGCCACCTGGACAACAACCGGGTCCAATGGCTTAACGTGCCCTCCAAATCACGGAAGCACTCAGTAGTTATGTCACAAGCGGTCACCGATCCGACTCATGAACGCAGCGGACGTTGCTTAACTTAGCTGATCGCTTAAGAACGGCTAAGCAAACTGCGCTCCGAGCGATTCAAACCTTTAGCCAAAGATTCTATCATGATGAAGCTGCTATACAATGCAGTAGGCAGGTCCGATACACGATTTTGTAGATAAATTGCTACCAATTTAATAAAATTACATGGTTTTAATGGTATCCCGAGCAACAATAGGCGTTCCTAATAGTCTCTATTCTTATTTGGGGGTTGAACCAACAGCCGAAGTTGGGGGTAGCTATTAGTTTACGGAAGGTATGTGTGCTGCTCATTTCGTGGTATAAAAAACGAACGAAGCATTAATGTTTTGAAAGCAACAACGATCAACCTAATAGCACTAGGCCAACAGGACTTGTAAAATGCGATACCATGTTTAGAAAGATTTAAAAAATAAGTAATTAATTTGCAAGGTTATTATTATTTATTTAATAGATTCAGGTGTTACTTTGCGGAAATCCATATTTAATAATAAAAAATATTTTAGAAATATCTTAAGAAAATATGAAATTGATGTATTAGAAAAACACTGAATGTGTATTTGACTTCTAAGAAATCCTGAGGATGCTCGTGTCAAAAATCTTCCGGTTTGGCAAATGGCGTTTATGACGACGTCACGTCGGCTTCACAGGAAAAGTGGGCGATATTGTCACTTGATATATTTTTTTAAGTGTTTTTCTAAAATATTAATGTAATGTTTTAAAATATATGGTAATATTTTTAGATCATTTGATAAAATATTTTCCCGCATAAATAACTTTGTTTACCTTACCTTCTTCCGTAAAATCTTGATTATGAATTCAAAATAGTATGCATATCTTATATATTCACCTACATCCATATAACTATAAAAATATTTCTGTTCGATACATGAACACGTTTTCCAAATCTTAAGGAAAACCTATCATTGTTCCAAAGTTATTTTAATCTGAAAGAAAAACTTACCTTAAATGTCATTCATTTATTTTTTTGTAGTTTCTACTATGTATAATTACTACATATTTCAACATGTTTAATTACTTGTTAAATAGGTTGTTATAAAACATTAACATTACTGAGATATTTACGTCATTTCACATGTAAGTAAAGAGCTATTGTTTTGTAAACAATTTCTCATTTTGTGGTTAAAATAACATAATAATTGGAAGTAATTGTGTACTAATGAACATTTAGTTTTATATTTAATACATATTATCATTTGAGTATTGAAGATATGAAATTTTAAGTTTTATTAGCAACTTCATAGAAAAGGAGGATGTTCGCTATTCCTTTTTTTATTATCTTAGAACTCCGTTGTTTATAAACTGATTTGTTTATTTTTATTTTATATAGTTATATTTATTTCTTATATAAACTCCATCTTAATCGGTTCAGTAGTTTGGTTTCAAATCGAAATAACTGTAAAGGATATGTCAATTGAGGGAACGAAATTGCATAAATTCCATAAATTTTCAGTATATATTTTATTTATATAATTACTAGCGGCCGCCCCGGCTTTGCACGGGTAATTATGACTATAAGTAGAGATGTAAGCTATCCTATATTTTATATTTTCAATTTGGTTCAAATTGCACTCGGTGTCCAAATCAAATTTAAAATCGGTTCAGTTTAGGAGTCCATCGCGGACATACAACGTGACACGTTATTATTTAATTTATATATATAAGTATTTTATAGTGTTGTACTCGTAATTGTAACAAATGTAAGTATTAATTATTTGGGTATTATTTTTATCTACAAAGTTGCTTGTTTTTATAGTGAGTATGAGTAGAAATATCATTGGAATATACACTCCATTTCTATTACTAGGCGGATAATTGTTTATTATCTGTGCCTTACAATTTTTCATCAGTGTTGATGATTTAGCATCATCCGTAAGACTTTCAATGTTGAACTTGCATTGGGCCTTTTTTAGGATTTAATTTATTTTTTAACAATACCACGCGTATCTCACGTAGTAAACAAGTGACGAACAAAACTAAGAATAAAGCCTATAAAAACTGATTAGATTCTCGTTTGACGCACAGAATTGTGTTCCAGCAACTATCAATCACCTTGTGGGACTCTAATTATAGGGATTAAGGGTGGGTCTCTGGACCCAGGTAATGGCCCCGAGCCGGCTCTTTTAATAGCACCGAAAACGGTATGTACAGCCTGTGGTTCGAAATTAAAGAGTTTTTAATCGAAGCTGGCGGGAAATAGTCATTAATTTGTATCGTGATGCTGTTGAAAGAACATATAAAGACAAAGTTGGAAGACATTTTAGTTTGAGACAAAAAGTTTTATTGAACCAAGACTACATAGTAATTATTATGTTCTATGCCAAGACATAGTAGACATAACCAAGTCTTGCTCTACAAACATTTAATATCTTCAATATCCTCAAAATGTCTGTTGAAGATTTTGATAGGTAGAATACATTTTATTATGTTGATTATTCTCACAGCATATTTGTATAGTTTTCATACACTATGGATAGCATACATGTGTATATTATTAAGGTATTGGTATAGAAGAATATTGTCAAATTTTGAACTTGAATGAGTATAAATTAGTTGGAACAAACGGACAATAAAGTTCAATCACATCTGGTCCTAAAAATAAGGTACCCACTGCAAGACAGATACAATAAAATGTTAATAACAGTAAGTAGGTACCTATACTAGTAAAATATCCTACACAAGAAATTATGAAAATCACTAAACGTCTGAATACTTTAATATATTACATTTGAGATATTTCAGTTAATTATATTGTGAGAAATGTTCATACCATGGGTACCGAAATATTATATGAAAAGGTTTTTCGAGAATATACTTCTGTATGTCTCAAAGAAACATATAACGTAAAACATTTAACAAATACAGTTTGCAACTAGAATATTTTTTCCAAACTTTTCCGAAGGTTTCCGACGTAACCTAATTAATGCCGCCCTAAGATACCTACTTCTCGGTACGACGCCCTCCGAAGCACGTAAGCGCTCAGCAGTAATGCCACTAACGGACACCCATCCAAGCGACGTCCGTTCAGTTAAGAACGACTTGGCTAACTCTGTAATGAGCTTATCAATATACTTATCAGCTCTAGTTTCTCAGTCGACTATTAATTGAACTTGCTGCTCTAAAATAACTATATTGTTCTACCATAACGTCATCCAGCATCCTAAATCTGCCTACTCCTGTACCAGATTATTAATTGGGTGTTAACTCCGAGATTGGGGTTTAGCCTCCCGCACGCCCGATACAGAATCGGCCTCAATTCACGTTGATTACTTCACTTGAGTTGAGACTAATTTACGCTGTATTGTTTGAGAGAAGGTCAAATAGTAAGTGGTAAATGCTTTTACGGGAACACTTAAATTTAGATGTGAGAAGGCCAAAAATAGATCAGAACAAGACTTGATTGAAGCATTACAGGAAAATTAGAGTAGATCTATCTATGGCGTCCGAATCCACTATCGCAAAATGTATTTCAATTTAGAACAATGAGTATTTTGTATCTGTTTTACTAATCATATTAGTTGATGTTTTATGTTACTTGTCGATAAGAAATTAAGAATTATAAATCGAAAGCTCATCTTGCTAACATTTATTGGACCTACGACGTTTAAGATGAAAGCTGCAGCAACGCTCGTAGCAAAGTTTGCTTAGCCGTTTTTAATCGATTAGCGAAGTTAATCAACGTCCGTCGCAGTCATGAATTGGATGGCTAAACGCTTGTGGCATTCTACGACTGCACGTGCGACTGAGCGTGCACGTGCTTCGGAAGGCACATTCAGATGTCGGTCCTGGTTGTTGTCTTAGGATGGCAGTTACAACAAAAAAAATGGTGATAAGGCATTTTGCGAATGTCCGCCTGGCTAGCTACCACCCTCAAGTAGAATTCAGATTTTCTACCACCGAAAGCACCTAACGATGTTTTCCGGCAGCTGTCCTTGAGAGATAATGATCCTAGGTTAGCCTGATCAACACATTCGACCACATCATCACTTACCATCAGGTGAAATTGTGGTCAAAGGCTAGCCTATCAGCTATAAAAAAACATCATAAAAGGTATCTCTGCTGACAGTACAGAAGAAAGAAAATCCATAAATAGAGATGAATGTTACGCTCCAATATATAAATTGTCTTGACGATAACATAAAAAGTCTATGGGGCAAATATCTCCCTATAATCTTTTCAGAAATAAACTTTACCATAACATTAAATTTAAGTAGAATATCCACGACACGAAAGTTAAACTAAAACAACAATAGAAATAGCTGTCAATACTCATTATGAACCAAAAATAACGATGACAAAACATCGGCGACAAGCCCTGTTAAAACGGAGCTTTCATATCACCCCCAACATAAAGCAAATTGACAGATGACAAATAAGAACGTTAACACTACGACTAAGCCAACCGAGAAACCATATTACAAAGAGCTATAGATTTCCTGTAATTTCCTCATTGTGTTTGATATAAATAAAACGGTATGGCAGTTCAATCTAGTTTGGTTGAGGTAGTAAATATTTTTACCGCAGCTAAATGTGATAAAATATATCACGACATTGTCGTTAATATAAGATGAATAGGCCGCGATGGTAACACATTCTTATTCATAAAGATTAGTATGGGTGTTTTGTAAACATGTGTTAATAAGATATGTTTTGTTGTTAGATTCAATAGGGTTCAGATAAAGGTGTTAAGTATTTGAGATTGTATCTATATATTATCTTATCGTATCTATATATCTTATCCTATCTATGTAAAGAAAGCCGCAACAAATGTACTTTCAACAGTTTTAAGTAGAAAGTAAGAGGGCTTTGTTAAATATTCAGTATAAATATATCTAGTAACAATCCCACCTAATTTTCCTGCTAAGCTAGTCTGGTGAAACATAGCTGTTTAGATACCTCTGTCTACCCCTTCGGGGAACACAAGTGCGACGAAGTATTTTTTTTCCAACGAAGAAGGAAAAGTTCTTTGTTCAGTGAATCTGCATACACATTTATTTATTTATTTTTAAGTATAAAATAGATTTATTTCATTATATTGCCCAAATATAAACATAGATTAGTCACAAAAATTACTTTTACATTTAGAACACAACAATAAATTTCGTCAAACTCGCGTCCCCCTGTTTTACTCACCGGGTGTCATAACCACTAGGTAGCTGGACATAAGCGAATTTTGTTCACTATTTTTTTTAACCGACAAAGGGGACGCCAGACATTCCAACCATCGACCAGACTATTGGAGTGATCTGACCGAAAGAAGTTCTTTTTCAAACACCTAACTCACGTAATAATCCTTACTCTTCTATATTTCTAAATAAAACTTCAAGCAGTATTGCATGTTAAGACAAAATAACATATGTAAACAGTACAAGACCACACATTTTATCCGTTTCAAAAATAAATTATAAGATACTTCAGCAACCTTCAACATTCCGTCAAACGCGTGACAGATTCCAGACAAAAACGAGTTGCAGGGGAAAAAGGGAGCAATCAAGACAAAGGGCACAAAAGGTCGACCCCTCAGAGTGCATGGGTGTGGCACGGACTTAAATTTTCGCATTGACAGTCGAAACGGCCTCAAGGGACGGCCAGACGTGCTTTTAGTGCCTTTATGCGTTATGGTTAATGCGGCAAGTAGTTTACGACCAGTACTGTTATTTGCGACTTGAGAGGACTGAGGTAGCCTTAAGTGGTGCTCGTTGTTGCGGCGGGAATTCAGGAAAATAATGTTAGATGCTGAAATAAGTTTTCTTTTCGCCTTCATTCATTTGGATGCTGACCAGATTATTTTTGGAGAGGCAGTACTCTATATGAACCAGAATGTATACAAAACTGGTATTTTTTCATACAGATCGAGATCCTTACCGGGAGTAGGACGAAAATGGCCCTTTTTAGTTATTTGTTTTTGTACTATAATCATACCAAGTTTGACGTTTAGCGTTATTACGGTAAGAAAATATATACATATAAGAACATGTATCTTCGGAATCCTCTTTTATAGAAACTTTTTTAATACTATTAATTATTAGCCTGTCCGCCATAGTAAAACACATTCTGTGATGAAAATTACATAAATGGGTCTGGAGCTTGTTCCGTCTCAATAACATAAAAAACAAAAAATGATAATTATAATTCTATATTATTATTTTTTTTTTATGCAATTTTTTTGTTTTAATTTATTCTATTTTGAATCAACTAGGACTGAGGCTGAATTCCTGGAGTTCAGTGCTGGAGTTCTGAGCTGAACGGGTCTTCTTTTCCAGTACGGACCCCTAAAACTATCGATATATCTCGCACTATATGAATGTATGTTATATAATAATTATTATCAACATTACTAGTAAATCAAAACATTGTTTGTTGTTGTTCTTTTATCATAGAGAGGCAAGGTTACAATCCTGATTTATATCATCTAATTTATAAAATTAGCATAACAATAGAAGATCAAATATTTATTCGTATATCAAGTTCAACATCAATTCTCATCTCATCACTGTACTGAATATAATGTCAATTTATCTAAATATCACCATATTTACACATTCAATGGGTTGTAATACACACCGATTTGATTTTATTATGATTAATATAATACTTAATAATGTTGCCCTTAAAAAGACTGTAAGCGACTCGAGGTGCCTTTTGTTCACTTCATCAATGTTGTTTATACTGCTCCTTTATTTTTTTTATTTTTTTATGCCTGATACGTTAGCCTTTGACTACTATTTCACCTGATGGCTGATGTGGTCGAAGATGTTGTTGCGAGGCTAACCTAGAATTAATGGCTCTCAAGGCAGCTGCCGGAACACACCGTTAAGTGTTTGGTGAGAGATTTTCTACTTGAGAGTGGTAGATAGCCAGGCTGGCATTCCCAAATATCCTACCACCAAGCTGCAACGACTGCCATCCTAAGACAACAACCGGGACCGACGAAGGATTAACGTGCCCTCCGAAGCACGGAAGCGCTCAGTAGTTATGTCACCACCCATCCACAGTCATGACTGTGGCGGACGTTGCTTAACTTTGCTGATCATTTCAGAACGGCTAAGCAAACTTCGCTACGAGCGCTTCAAAAATGTCGAGGTTTAAACTTCAAAGTCAAAGCCAAAATCATTTATTAAATGTAGGTTCTATGACGCCCTTATGAAAGTTAATTACAAATTTTAATATTGAAATATTCTACATTGTACTGCCTCGTTCAGCAAAAAATTTATAGAACTGCGAGAAGAACGGGATAGAAACTCGGGGACATTCTTTTGAACATCTTTTAAAAGGTGTTACATACTATATAATAAAATTATTACAATATTTATTTAAGTTACGTAGGTGTCAGGGGATAGCTTGGCAGAGGCAGAATTGTCCAAGCATTTTCTCGTTTAAGTAAACACAAACTGTGCTTACTAAATACGATTTTTAGGTACTTTATACGTACACAGTTTTCTAGATACCATTTCTTAATTTACACTTATGGATGCTCTGTACAGTGTGAAGTTATATCCAAACAGTATTTGTTGAACATATCAATCTATCTTTTCAATCATTTCTTCCGATGATTTTTACTTTTAGCGAGACGCCCGCGTTGACGCGACGTCTCGCTTACTAAGCGAGAACTAGTACTAAGTAGAACTAAGCGTGCTAAGCGTAGAGGAATGTTTTTTTCATTTGACAGTCTTGAGGCCTGCTCCGCAGTTTCTGTGACCTAAAAAAAGGAGTCTATAACCTTAACTTTGAGTTTGAGTAATTTTAGACCCGTGGTCATTTCTGCATACGTCATTAATTGGTTGTGTCAACAACATTTTGGCTGTTTTTATTTACATTATAAATCGTAAATTTTTACCATGGAAGAAATTTTGATCATCTGGAAACGCGGCTAAGGTGTTAATTCTATTGCTATGGTTAGTTATTTTTGTTCGTACATCTTAATTACTTCAGTACCTTATTTCTTCTGTTTATTATATGCAGGGATATATTAATTACATATTTTACTGTCATCTACTATGCCTATTCATAGTATAAATGTATACCCAAATTCTTTTAAATCTTTGACCCGTCAACTTTTCGAGGTATTTGATTGACTATCCATCAAGTTTAGAACAAGAATTAAATGCATTGTTCCTTTGGCGCTCCTTTACAAATGAGGTCCCTTTTGATACCGATGGATATTTTGACAGCTGGATTTGGTTCACGGGTCACTAAGGGGTTATTGTTCAGTGTCTTAAAATGAAGTGATATATTTTAATACAACAATAATTATATTAAACACAGCCGCGTCTTCGTTTCGGTTCGTTTTAAGGATCATTCATTGTTCAAGTACCTACAAAAAAAAATAGGCATAGAAAAATAATTCCACTAAACTATTATGTTGAATATAAAGATATGATGGGAATTAAACCCAGAATCATACAAAAAAAAACTCATTACAAAAATGTATAGTGTAGACAGGTAAGCTAAGGTAAATTTGTATATACTCGTATATTGATGTTCAAAGAAAACTTATCCTATACACCATATTTGAGAGAACCGTATTTTACATTATATCTGCATGTTTATTATATAAATGTAAGGAACTAAATGTTTCAATAAACTTTTCAGGGTATTTACAAATTTTATACCTTTATGCAACCACCCAAAAAAGGTATTAGGTACCACAAACGGCCGTATCTAAGTCCTTAAAATCTAACCCCACTAAATCAAACTAAAGAGGTTACATTAAAACTGAACTTAACAAAACCTTTACAGCATAATATGTGGATCTAAACGAACCATATTCAGTAAAAAATATGCCTCCCTTAATGGCTATTTGTTTTTTTTGTTTACATCTGTTCACATATCTAAGTTACAAAAAATATTATGTTGATTTTTTTTTTGCATAATTTAAGTCAATTTTTGTTAAGATTTTTACAATAACAGGCAATAAACGAAATTGGTGAGTCATTGATATTGTTGATTTGTGATATTGTTAATAATTATTAGGAAAATGAGCAGTTCCATATTTTTGTCTGTACTTACATCTTAGTGGTTTTTTTTTGTACAAGTAAAAGATGCCATGTGAAATAAAGATATTTTCTTAATATTTTTCTCTTTTTTTTCTGGGTCTAAATAGTTTTTATAATTTTGTATATGACTGTACTTTATACGTGCTCGCGAGTTGACAACAAAAAAACTAGGTAAACATGGAAGGTGCCAACTCGCGCGCACTCGCGAGTTTCACGCTCGCGAGTTGACGTATAAGCCTTTATTTTACTGTCTAAAATGGAAGACTGTTTTTAAAAAGAAGACGTCTGAAGCTCTCATAGCGAAGTTTGTTCACCGATCAGGTAAGTTAGCTGTGCTGTGTTGTCTTTTGCGGTTATGACTTGGATGGCTGACCGCTAGTGGCATTACTACTAAGCGCTTACGTGCTTCAGAGGCTGCAGGTTCATCTTGTTGTCTTATGATGGCAGTATCTATAGCATGGTGTAAGTGCATTTTTAAGCTGACCTTCAAGTAAAAATTCTGCCGCCAAGCACATAACGGAACACACCGGTAGCTGTCCTTGAGAGTAGTTCTAGGTTAGCTTACAACATCTTCGACTTCATCACCTTTTTACCTTCAGGTAAGATAGTGGTCAAAAGCTACCCTATCACCAATAAATGAAAAACATTAATAAGCAAACTCTTCATTACTTAACAGAAAAATTGCCGCTAACACCACAAAACTGGCATTACACCGAGCAGCCATAGTACATAATCAATGGCATCGCCTTGTCGTGCGCTAAGCAATATTGACGGGATCATTAGTCGCATTGTCTTTGGGGAGAGGGGAACTAATAACGATAGTGCTATTGATGGTGTAGGAAAATGGGGAAATACAGGAAATGACACTACACACCTTCATCCTTATGAAAATGCAAGAGGAAAGTAGAATAAATATTTTTACTTGTTTACTGATAGATTACTCTTTGACCACAACCTAATATTGTAAAAGTTGTGAAACAGATTTTCATTAGAATGGGACTAGGTTCTTGGCGACAGATATTGGAGGTGGTTATTAGCCAGGCGAGTATGCATCAAATGCGCTACTACAATGCAAAGTGTATTAAGGCCACCCGAAGGCCTCTGATATAACCTAGGTCCAGCCATCCTAAGACAACAACCAATACCAACATCTTAACCTGCTATCTGAAATACGCAAGCTATAAGTACCTACTACTAGCGGTTAAAAGTCCAAGCATAGCGAGTTTAATAGGTCTAAAACGATTAAACATGCTCCGCTTCAAGCACTTATTAAATCTTAATTCAGAAAACTACGTTTTAAGTAGAGGGCACATACATACATACATAAAATCATGCCTCTTTCCCGTAGAGGTAGGCAGTGACCACAGATTTCCACTTACTACGATCTTTACATATCTCTTTCGCTTCATCTACACTCATCAATCCTTTCATACATAAGCATCGGTTTAGGGCACAACTGACCTGGCCATTTTTCAGAACATCTTCAATCTGATAACTTACCTTTCTCAATATTAGTCACTACATCCTCATTCATACCATATCGTTCCCTTATCACACTCTATTCCTTATCCTGTCACTTCGTTTGACTCCACACATGCTTTTAATGCTCTCATTTCCACTGCATTTATTCTACTTTCATGCTTTTTCTACCATACCCTAATTTCACTACCATACATTAATGTCGGAACAAATATATATATATTTAAATAGGTATATATATCTTTAGACTGCTCGAATGCCTATTAAATCTAGTTTAGAAGAACATTTTTGGGTACTATCCTCTACTATATATATGTATGTATATATATATATATATATATATATATATATATATACTAGGTCAATGGCAGCAGCGAGCAAATACTTCTTTATAACTAAAATAAACGAGGTCTACTCAACGAGTATCATACAAAATTAATCCTGCATCGTTCACAACATTAAACATACTAATAAAAGTTATGAAATTAAAACTATATGCGATAGCAATATTTGTTTATTACAAGAGTAACATATATTACGACAGCCAAGTATTAACCGGACACGAACTAAATTTTGAAATGCGGAGTCCATCATTGGCTACGAGCGACGGTGCTTATTAGCTCCATTTGAACGTTTCATGCTTTAGCTCGTAAGTCGCGTCAGTCTTAATTATACAGGGTTATTGGTAATATGCTAACCTCTTAGGGTTGACATCTGCTAGTCCTAACACACATTTTGAGATATTTTTTTTGTTCTCAAAAAAAACATGAAAATATATATATGCATATCGAATAGAGAACCTCCTTTTTGGAAGTCAGTTTAAATGATTAGCTCATATATATTCAAGTACCACAACGCAACGTTGGCTTCCGAAAATACTATACTTTAAAGCAAATTTTGAAAAGTTGACACAAAAATTAACCTTCAGGAACCTTTATTGACCCAATTAATTCAACGAACAAAAGAAAACTTCGAGAACTCAATGCATCACCGCAATCAACTCGACGGCCCACGTCGGAAATCTCATCTCATCATACCATATCTCAGTTTCCTCCAATGATTTACTGCTCCAATTTACCCCCCGAGCGGTGCCCAAACTAGTGGACACTCCTTATCCGATCAAACATGTCGTAAATAATACTCGGTCTGTATTTATCACGGCGCAAAATAAGTAATAGAACGATTTATGGCCGGGAAAAATGAAGCCTGAGGCTTTTCGCGGTAGGATTGTTTGGTTTGGTTCTTGTGTGGTGACGTTTTTGTTATTTGTTATATATTAGAATTGTTTTGGAATATTTAATATATTTAAAAAAAAACGTAATAGCTATAGATAGTTAATGACCACTTGTACTCGTATGTACTTGTAACAAATAAGGCTATGAACTGAGATGCAATGTGCATCACTTGTATACCTTCAGAAAAGACTATCTAATTGCTGTTGGTCTTTGACCATAATTTCACCTGATGGCAAGACGACGACGTGATTAAATATGCTAAACATGCATAACCTAGTTGGACCTGCCTCAGAGACGTGTGACGGAACACACCCGGCCAACCTTAACTTTGGCGACAGATTTTTTACTCTCTTGGTAGATGACTGTCCGAAATTTTGACTTAATGAATTAGAATGCAAACACTACTTACTGTGATTATGGCTCTCAAAGGCAGCTGCTGGACTACACCTTGACAACCTTAGAAGCTTGGTGACAGATTTTATACTATTTTGGTGGGTAACACATCAATAGCCGATATTTTGCCCTAAAGCATTAGTATGCAAAAGCTACTGTGTTTGAGCCTACAAACTCCACACAGAAACGTCGCGTCGATCGCTTCCTGTTAGCCACCGTAAACCCTACGAAGAATGTAAAGCCTAAGAAGTATCATCAACAATATTATAAAACCTGGTTCCATTAGATAGTGCCTGGTCATTTGACAACGTGTACTAATAACTATATGACATGACAACATATCAGAACGCACTGCACAGCTTGAGGCTCTTTCACACGGCAGCTGACCTTTGACTCGGGACCGAACTTGCGTGATTAAGTGACCACGTTACCACTGCGCCCTAGGCACGCACTAACTGTCATTAAATCTGTGTCTAGGCGTGCTTGATGTGACATTCGTTGAGAAACTCATTTGGTTATATTCTAATGATTATTCTAATGATATAGAATCATTAGGGATCGTGAGAAGCGGTTTTGTTGAAGGATTTTGCAATGAGTTGTCGATCTCCCTGACAGTATTCTAAAAGTTTTTGGATGTTTCATATTTTAAAGGCCCTGACAGTCCTCCATGGTGTTCTTATACTACTAGAAAGTTTATTTTCATTACAATAATTATTAGACATTAAGGACCCAAAACTTAAAAAAGATTTACTAAAAAAAAGGTACTTAAAAAAGAAAAATAATTTTCTTAGAAGCGTTGAAGTCTTGAGTGATATACCAATATAATTAGATTTTGTCTTATAAGTACTGATCATATTCTCGATCGTGCGCTCGATGAATCAAGACCTCCTAATGAAGCTTCGTGTAAAAGTCACGCAATTGTTTTTCCGTTCAGGCCACATGGAGTTTATGACGTCACATCGGCGGCTTAGCAAGAAAATTAGGCCGAATCGTCACTAGTTGAGTTTAGTGCAGTTGTTGCCTTTTTACCTTCTTTGGCAACATCATTTACAAATTACAATCAAGGTGACACTGTGGTCAAAGGCTAGCCCATCGGCAATAATATCGAGCGAACATAGTAAAGTTCCCTTGATTTCATCATTATATTCTTCAGATGTCGTTTATATGGATATGAGTCGGTCTTGGTGGATACCACCGCAGTGTCAGATATTCTGCCTCGAATCAGTAGTGTGCAAATATTGTAAAGCAGTGACACTGCAACTGTAATGGATTAAGACCGCTTCCATCAGGATGCCGACTTGTCTGTCTCATCACATTTCACATCAATAAAACTATCCACATTTATATGGTCTAATAAAGTAGTAATTAGAACGGCTTTCTGTTTATTCCTTGTGACATGCCCATATTATGCTAGCCTATTTATTAAACTGGAATTTCATTCATACACAATAATACTAAGGAATACGTAATAATTCTAGACCAGACTGATACATTCTTATGAATATTCAACATTATAACCTGCATAGCCAAGCGAGTCGACTGCAACAAAAACTCAAAATTAACCAACGCTTAAACAGCAAAGGACAGGAAAAGACGATCCGAACACTGATCACATTAGCATTAAAACGGTCACACAGTTACCCCGTGATTAGTGTGTCGCAGCGAGCTGAATTCATTAGTTCAGCTCACCTGATTTTATTTAATTAAAACGTACGAAGGATGGTCAGTTCTACAACGTAGTGTTAAACAACGTTTAGTAATGGTCCAATCAACAATATTTCAACCATAAAATTTTCTCTGTCTTTTGCGATTTTAGACTTTTCTGTACCGACCCATCTTTTATGCTCGTTTCAACCTTTATTTGATTTCTTGTTACGATTATAAGATATTGAGGTTAAGATTGTACCTTAAATTGTAATGTGAGAGCCATATAATATTATGCCTGGAAACTTTGATAGATTCTAATGAAATATATGCCAGTTTTTATAATAATCTTAGTCAAAAGTAATAATCTTAGTTTTGATTCAACCATTATTTTATTATTTTGAAGCGCTCGTAGCCAAGTTTGCTTAGCCATTCTGAATCGATCAGCAAAGTTAAGCAACGTCTGCCGCGGTCATGACTTGGATGGGTGACCGCTGGTGACATTACTACTGAGCGCTTCCGTGCTTCGGAGGGCACGTTAAGCCGTCGGTCCCGGTTGTTGTCTTAGGATAGCAGTCGTTACAGCATGGTGGTAGGGCACTTTGCGAATGCCCGACTGGCTAGCTACCACCCTCAAGTTGAAAATCTGTCGCCAAGCACCTAACGGTGTGTTCCGGCAGCTGTCCTTGAGAGCCAGTAACTCTAGGTTAGCCTGAACAACATCCTCGACCACATCATCACTTACCGTCAGGTGAGATAGTGGTCAAAGGCTAACCTATCAGGCATAAAAAAAAAAAAAAAAAATTATCTTCGACCACTTATAGCAACAGGTAAGAAGTTTCACATACCAAGTCTGTGGTGTCTAATTCATAACAATAATAATCCACAACTCGAAACATAATTTATAAACAACTTTTATAATTATGATTTTATATCTAGTATCGTTACTATAAACATAATGCTTTATCATTGTATTTCAAATGCTGGAGCTTACTTTGGCCAGAGAATTAGTATTGTCATTCGATGGGGTAAATGCTGCCGGACTTTTGGGTACCCTACCCGTGGGCAGAGACTTGAGTAACATATGGTTGCCTCCTGGTAAGAAACGGATCTCACAATTTATATCTGCATATTTTTTGTTATTAGATATAGTTACAATATTTAATTATTTTTGTATTACTGTTGTATTTATATAAATTTAAATTATGAATAAATTTGTTGTATACTTTTTAGAAGTACCAAAATTACATAATGAAAGTAATTGAAAAAAAATAATCAGTTGTTTATTGACATCATCTTTCTTTAACCGACAGTTAAAACGGTGCAACCCGCCTTCTACAATAAAAAAATCCCAGTGAAATGTCTCGTAAGTCAGCGAAGCGACACGTTGGGAACCCTCTATGTCACCGGTCAACGACGACTTATGTTAATTTATGGATAATTGTTCCTTTTCACATTAACAATTTTCATTATAAAGTGATGTTCTTACAGGTGGAACGGAGTCAAGTGAAGATTGGCGTCATAATGTGTGCAGTGCATGAGTTATATGATGTTTCTACATTAGCTGACGGTCTGATAATTGGCCGTGTAGAGCAAAATCTTATGGGCAACACAGTTTTACGACGGTGATACTCGGGTGGCAACGTTATTGTATGTGTTAATCGTTAAAAAAGGTAGATTCTTTTTTTAAAGCTATCATGATGGAACGAGCACTTGGCCCACCTGGTTTTGATCAGTAACCTCTGCCTATAATAATAATAATAATTTTATTACCTTAACAAGATTATACGAACTAATTTGTAGTACAGTAGATATAATTAACAAGTTAATATTAGAAAATCTAGATTTATGAACAGTGGTTCCACACTAGGCTCTTGGCCCGTATCGTGGAAACCAGATAAGTGAACGATATAATATTACACAAAATGAGGAGTTTTCAATACTACAATTGGAGTAAGTTTAGTAATCTTTAATATAGCTGTGCGTGTTCGTTAAGTAACTAATAAATAAAAGGCATGCATATGTTTGTGTGTGAAGAGCGATTTTGGGGAAAGATGTGTGATGTGGTCTGTTTGTGTGTTAATTTTAACATTGAAATTTGCTCACAAATAAATAACATTTTCAGAATCATCATATGACTGAGTGAGCAACCACTCCTTAACTAAATGTTTCGTATAACTATTATATATATATGTATATATATATATATATATATATGTAAACTATGTTGGTCATGTTTACCATCTTTACCATCTTCGACAGCATCATAGCCCAAAGACAATAAACAGCAACCGTAAGCAATAAAATATTTTTCCAAGTAACCTACTTTTCATAGTCATATATCGCCAGTGCAAACGAATTCGGCTCGTAACCCTGGTGGCGTGACGGGGCAGCGGTAGTGGTTAGGTAACTTCCTCGGTTTCCTTCCGCCAATCCAGCACACTGCACCGGCCGTTACGGCTATCGCCGATCTTCGCCCTTCCTCGTTGCGAAACGACCTTACTTCGTAGGAACTTTGAACATTGATATATTAACACAACATAATAGTGCTTTAAGGGTATATTTTTTACCCCCCAAACGGGGGGTTTGTCTAAAATATACAAACGCAGTTCCAATCTCATTTTAATAATAGCGAATAAAACTCAATGATTTGTTTACCTACGTAATGACTATCCTAATATCTAGGTTTGTGGTGCAACAGATTTTCATTAAATTATACAGTTTTGAAAACTCGTGGTTTTAGACAAAAGAAAGACCCAACTTTAAGCACCTCTTTCAAGAAAAATATGCATGTTTTTAATATTTCTATTTCTGCACAAACATGGGGAATATAATGAACTTTCTATAATGGGAAGTATATATTTATTTTACCGAGTTCAAAAAAGGAGGAGGTCCTTCATTGGTCTGTATTTTTTAAAATGTTTTTTACCTGAGAACTTTTTTCTAGGTGACGCGATATTGACGTCTCTTTTTATTTGAAAACTGATGATTTCTTTGAAAATCCCATTTAAATATCATCAAAATAAATAAAGCAGTTTTTGAATAATTAAAAATAATTCAGTTATTGGAGTGTAATTATTACACTCCAATAACTGAATAGTTTTTCCAATCTTGATGATTAAGTCATTATTCATGAATGACAATCGATCCCGTAAGTAGCAAAGGACACTAAAAAGATACTATTTTCCGATTATTGTTTTGTTTTTCTCGGAAACAAATCTAGTTACATTATGCAAAATAAAAAAAATACATGAGTATAATAGTATGTACGTACTTATGTCTTGTAACCGTAACCAAAGGGCAAAACTGAGCCTTAATAATGAAACTTCGTTGTGTCTGTCTGTCCGTTTGTCTTTATGTCATAGTCTTCTATTAATGTGCTCGTAAGCAAAAAAAGTTACAAACCTGATTTTTTTTCAGCTAGCCTTTGACCCTTCTCTTACCTCATGGCAAGTGATGATGTGATGGAAGATTTTGTTCAGGCTAACTAGAATTACTGGATATCAAGGACAGCTGCCGGAATACACCGTTAGATGCTTGGCGACAGATTTTCTACTTTTAAGGGTGGTAGTTAGCCAGGTGGACATATGCAAAATGGCCTACCAATGCTATATCGATCATCATTTTGGATGTCATCCAAAAACAACGACGTATCCTACGAAGCACTCAGTAGTACCTAATTCCATTAGCGGTCACCTATCCAAGTCAGCGGGCTCGGTTAAGAATGGTTTGGCAAACTTCGCTATGAGTGCTAGAATAGATGAAACATTTTGCACTGACCCTGTACATAGGTATTATGTGGTATACAAGTAGGATCAAGATACCTTTTACCATACTAGACCCTAAAATCTCTTTGTCTGATACATTGTAGATAGGCCTTAGCTCTCACTGCTTTAATACTAGACTTAATAATGAGCTCACCAACTCGTTATACTGGCGCCTTTAATATGCTTTTTGTTGTTAAGATAATGAGGTGAAAATGTTTTTGCTGTTAGTTACCAATAATTAGTTTCTACCTACAACCAAAGAATAAAATGGATTAGAAAGATCACTCTGCAAAGCCATTACAATAAATACGCGACTCTAGCTACGAAGCAATAAAGTGCAATTCAGCTCGCAAAACACGGAGTACCTAATATTCACCTACAAGGCGTCTCTCATTCTATCGCAGTCAAGAATAGCTCTAATATCTTCTAACGCAGCATGCACTGTACCATAGAATATATAATAATGCTGTGCAATGATCCCGTTCGGACGGATACGCCGATGGTCTTGTAGCTTTGTACCTAAAGTGCGGAGTGAGCTAAGCCTGCCACAACCTCTTCGTGAAGAATTAAGTATTGGTATCGGTATGATTGTAAGATTGCATTGATTTAGATTTCGTAATTACATGTACCTGTAAGTATCCGCCGAATATAGTTTCCCTACGCTTGCCAGGCGTCTTGGGGATCGCAGTGTAAAATAGCAAGCAGTATCTCAGACGCGCTGCTACCCACTTTCCGGTATTGTACCCTTAGGGATCCTTACTACACCCATGGGAAGAGATGGGGGGATGAAATTCTAGCCCGGTACCCCACGGGCACCCTGGCAGCTCAGGGGAGTATTTCGTAATTGTATGCTCAATATACCTTTTACAACCCAATTTAAAGAAAGGGGAGGTTCTCAATACTACTGTATTTTTTCCCTCATAACTTTTTACATGTTGTACCGATTTTGATGGTTTATTTACATTTGAAAAGTGGTGCTTATCATGTACCATTTAAATTCCTTATAATGCGTATTTAATAAGCTTCTACCATATTGATGATGTTCTCATTTTCACTTGTCGACGCAAAAATATTTAAAAAAACCTGTAGGTATACGATGGTTTGATATATTTAGTTTTAAGTGCATTTTTGTGTTAGAATATTTTATATTTAAAGTCGTTTTTTTGTGAATATTTTTCTTAATTCGTTCAGCTGATAAAGAGATTTGATACTCATACTTTGACGCAGTCCAGACGCAAATATTCAAGACTGCTGTGAAGGAGTCCATTACACGTATCAAAGGATACGAGTTGGACAGTTTGCATATTAAACTACACCCTCAATTAGAAAATCTGTTACCGAGCACCTAACTTAGGATTCCGGCGGCTTATCATTGAGAGTTAAGCCTGATGGTCATCCCAGCCCACACATATGTGAGACGGGTCATCGTGGTCAAAGGCTAATATGTCTGGTGTAAAAAAGACCTACAAAGCAGATAGAATAATTGAAAAATATAATAGATAACGGCAGCGGCGTAACTTAGCCTCCTTTTACACGAGAAGGTAGGTACTACAATTTGCCAAATAAAACAGCACAAAATCTATTAGCTTATATTTTGTAATATACTACAAAAATCAAATGAAGATAGTCTTAAACATAACAAACACTATGTTGCAATAATAATTCCCTAACTAAAAACAGAGCACTTGAAGTATGACGTAGTCGTAAAGGCATACACCGCCAGAGAATATTGCCATATTAACATTGACATACTATTAGTTCGCAAGGACCTGTACTGATCTTTATGTAAAAATCTTGAAATCAATAGACCAACATTTAAGATTTTCATTGACACCGACGAGGCTTTAAGAGACACAAAACTTGGTTCTGTTGAAAATGCTTAGCGGCAAAATTTAAATGTAAAATTTGTTTACATTGGAAATAAGGTAGTGGGCTGAAACATTTGAACTACCTGTACGTCTGCAATTACTTGTAGGTTGTCTAAATGCTTTACTGTAGTAACTGTTCCTGTAAAGTTGTTAGTTCGTAATATTTCGTTAATAAAGGCATACCGCTGGTTAAGAAAACAATCCATTCGATGTGTTAACTAAGCAAACCTTGAACAAATATTTAAAAGTAAATATTAAAAAAAAAAATATCATGGTAACACTGCAACAAAATTACTTTCTGGTGCATTTTTTAAGTGTCACAATAAAAAAATAGTATATGCATAACACTTGAGGGCAGTCTTCATAAAGCCATCTCCTTACATTTACCTCCTTGCATATTGCCGTATTTCTTTATGCCGTGCCGTCGTCATACGGTCGTCGGCATGTTTGTTGAGGTAAGTTTGTGCGCTGTGCGTATCACTTTTTCTATTACCGGCGGTGTTTATGACTGCATGGTAAACCTAACGTGGATGGGATGGTTTAATATAATAAAATTTTAACGTATTTTTAACGTCAAAAATGATATACTTAGTTACTCTAGAATAAAATATTGAATAACGTATGGATGGAGCTCTATGTCATTAATAATATTCTCTTCCAGAAATAAATGTTGAGGTCCCTTGTAAAATAATATGTAAAGTTTTTAGGAACTTGGAATTGATTTTTTTTTTAATTTTTTTTTCTTTACTACGGGCCTAATAGTACTTAATAACACAAATAAGTGGCAACCCAAATCTGTACCAGCATTTAATCATTTTATTAAAAGATTTTCGTTTAATAGTAGATAGGTATCAATCAGCCCCTGACGACAAATCTTCAAACAAAATACTGAGAAAAATGTTGATTATTATTTATAGAAAGAAAAAAGTAGGTACATACTAAATTAAATTAATAAAATAAGTGATTTGAATACATTATATTATGGCTATTGATTCTCTCTGGTCTTTTGCCGAATAGCTATAGGTATAATTTATCCATCGCGATGGTTTAGAATATGCCACATATTATTATTTTGTCATACATACATACATAGTGTTAGATATTTAAATACCAATTTATTGGTCTGCACGCCACGGGCATCGTAGTGACACTTTAATTTAACTGACAAAACGTAATGTTCCCTTATCAGCGATTTAAAGCAAGTTAGAAAACAAACTGCATAGTTAATTCACTGAAAACTAGTATCAAAGCATACATACACCTTTCCCTGTTCTTAGGGGCCATCTACGCGGAGATTGTGCAAGCGTTCTCTGTGACCACAGACCGAGACATATACATATTTATGAGGTGACTTTAATATACAATTTCTATGTATTATCTGTCCGTGTAATGCAGGAAGTGGCGGCACTTGATGATTGTCTTAACGGTCACCTGACTCGTCCGTTGATTTGGTGATAAAAGTAATTGGTGTCTTGTGACTGGTGGATATATTCAATGTTTGATTTGAATTTGGTTAGTTCAACTACAGGTGCTGAAAATCCAGTATTGATTACCTAGTAGCTTAGATTTGAAGCAATACTTTTTTATATAGCACACTCACCGAAATGCTCTTTTCAAGTGCAGTTCGGTGAGTGTGCTCGAGAAATGCATAATTTGATTCCAACCTCCAGACAGCAACGCAACAATGTCAGTAAATGTTTTCGTTACTGGATTCTATATTTAATGTAATTTGGTTTGTTCAACTGTTAGCTATGGATGTCAAAGAATACAATATTGTACACCTAGTGACCCAGATTTGCTTCAATACAAGTATATCAGTCTCTTATCAAGTACATTTAGGTGAGTGTGGACTAAGAATGCATAATTTGATGAGACGGCAGCGCAACAATGTTAGTCAATGTATTCATTGCCAGAGTAAACACGTCAGTATTCTTAAAATATTTAAACGTTTCAAGCTGATTTTTTGAAATAATGATTAGAAATGGATAAACAAGAACACTGAGGAAACAATGCTATATAAGCTAGCTAATAGTAATATTACTAATCGATATTATCTAATCGAATTCCTTAAAATAATGTGAGGTTAAGTTTTAGGTCAAGCCTGTTAACACCTTCGACCGCATCCTCACCATCCACCACCATACCTATCAGAAAAAAAAGGTCAACCGATGTGTGGTATTGAGTCTAAATTGAGTAACTTTGTATATAACAATATATAACTGTAGTTCAGAAAATGCATTCCTTGCTTTTTCTGAATTGCTTGAGAAAATTTGAATAGGAAAGGGATAACGTAATTATTTTAGTGACTATAAATAACCACATAATATTTATTATTACGTAGAGGAGCAACTCATAATGTAGAACAAACTATTCTGAGAGAATCAAACATGTTTTCAAATACGATTAAGTTTCATAATTATTATTAACTATTTTCTTCCATCAAAAAATATTTAAAGTTATTTAAAAAAACTGTTTTAGTGAGAGCTGTTAAAATGCTTCAACAGTATCTACTGGTCATTCACTCTACAAAAAAAGGAACTGGTAATAAACACATCAATCTTTGACACACCATTAAATCCATTTGATATTTCAAAGAATCATCGTCTATTACTGTTTTAAGATCACCAAAATGCCGACAAAGTGTTTGATTTGACAGCTATACGCGTACCTTCTGAAGCTAATTAATAAGCAGATACAACCACTTAAGATAAGTAAAAATATTTTCATCCCGAAACTGCACCGGATATAGATTGTATCGGCATGACAAAGCGTGGCGCCAGGAAAGTTTTACTGCCACACAAACGAAAATCAACCTAATCCTCAAGCTCATTACAATCATTTCGGTTTCACATTTCAGTATTTTCCACGTTATCATAAGCTGTTACAGTAAAGTGAGCTTTGTTCCATGTCGTTTTGAGCTTATTATTGTTTACAAATGTTAAATTTTCATTAACACTGTAGGATTTGTCAGCAACATTACCATCATCTTCAAATTTGAACTTAACAGCAATATTCTTAAGGTTTATTAGGGACTGACGGTTGCAATCTGAAGTGGTACAATCAGAATCTATTGATGCTCCTCTAAAAGCACCGTCTACAATCTCAAGTGCAGGTGGTATGACTCCTGTGTCTCCTAAAATAAATGAAATGGTCATTGTGAGATAAGATTTCTGGGTATTCTAAGGATATTAGTACTTAGAGCTTTCAAATGGAACGGCTTTTAGTGGAAGAAACATCGAAGGATAGCACGTGGTAAAGTGCCTTCTACTCGAGATTACTTTAAAGCTAGGTGCAATAGCTATATTTTTGAGTGAGAGCTTATTTTATATATTTGTTTAATTTGTCGAAATGGCCCGCTGAATATATTTACGCTATTGTTTCGGCTTGTACAAGTACAGACTTAAAAGAAAATGATTTGATATTTTACACGTCCTTCCACCTGCTACTACTGTACCTATCTACTTATCCTAAACTTTTTCAAAAGGACCATAACATAAGAATCAATAATATCAGTGCGAATTCTCTAGCCCAATACAGCATGTCCAGATTTGTTTGCGACATTGACACTGGTCAATATTACTCTGCAACGGGTAGTCAAAAAGCTGGCACGTGTGTGGCTAGGCATGAAAATTCGATTTGAGTAAAATTGATAGGACTAAGACCTCTATTTCTTAAAAGACGTACCGTAGTACCTAACTTACAAATTTCTATTAATTAATTTTAAATTAGAATGGTAATGTTTGCACATACTTACCTATATTCCATTCTTAGAGTAATACGTTACACAAGTTAAATGACTATTATAAGTAGCCACAGTCAACCAAAAGTCGACAACATAATATTCAGTCGTTCATTATAAGTCGGTACAAATTCAAACTCAAAATCATTTATTAAATTTAAGCTTCTACGACGCTCTTATGAAAGTCAATTACAAACTTTAATATTGAAATATTCTACAACGTTCAAAAATGTATAGAACCACTGCGAGAAGAACGGCCAAGAAACTAGGAGCCATTCTTTTAAACTTCCTTTAACAATATTTTACATACAATTTCACTGTACAATATCGCATTATAGAACGTACGTAATCAAAAATACAATAATATATAAAAATGTCAACAAAATTAAATTAAAATAAATTAGAATTATATAATAAATTAAAAGATATTAAATGTCAATAGAACTAACAAAAAAGCCCGCCCCCGGTCGCACCCGCTCCAAAGGTGCCCATCACACTGGATGCATTACCTGATTACTACATTTTTAATTTTTAATATTAAAATTATTACATTCGGATCTATGTCATGTTTCACGGAGGTACACTTTACTAAAGACATTTTGTACAGGGCTATACAAGGCATATAATATAAGCCTGATGATACAATTATAAAAGATATTATAATTGTATCATCATGAATTATAAAAGACCATGAAGCTGATGCAATAATATAGGTATAGATTTTAATCTTGCTACCACTAAATACTTGCTACCAATAAACAAAAAAATGTAATAGGTAAATAAAGATTGTAAAGATACATATTTAGTAGATTTTGTCAGAATATATATATGTAGAAGATAAACTAACTACTCAGCTATGCTGTGGAAATATAAATATAACGAACCGCCAGGGACTGGAATATCCTGCCTGAGTCTGTGATTCCGGTTAAGTACAATATGGGGGTCTTCAAAACGCGAGTGAACAGGTATATTCTGGGTAAGCGCGCTCCATCATCGACCGCATCAACACTTAACATCAGGTGAAATAGTGGTCAAGTGCTACCCAGTTCAGTATAAAAAAAAAACTCGAAACATATTACCTAAATAAAATTTGAATAGTTTTTATCGATGTAAACCTGTATTAGTGTGGCAAGAAAATTAATTAACCTGATTGAAAAATAATAAAATGATAAAAAAAGTTAAGGTGAGAAACCGAATGGTAGGTTTTTTTATTATTCTATATATGCCGATACTATAGTACCTAAACCATTCACAAATATTAAACGGTTAAAACCATTTATTAAACTAATATCACAAATTTGGGATAAGAACCATGTTGTTTTAAATTTTTGCGCCGTAAACTTAAGTAGGTATCTCAAAAGTAATATTTTGGCGCTGAAAACTAGTATATAATTTTCAGCGCCACAATACTAATAGTCAGATACCCTTTTTATTCAAGTAAAAACAAAGCAATAAAGGGTCTCGCTCACTAATTACACCACCCCTGACCCTGGTCAATATCAAGGTGGCTGTAATCCCGGCTCATGCGGGAGAGCTTACGTGTGTTGCAAGATAATGGCAATGTCAATCAATGATGCCCTTTTAGCTGTATTTTCGTGGGATGTTTTCTATTCTAGATATCGTTGTACAAACGTACAAAGAATAGTAAAGCATAATATGTTTAAAATATTTACCTACAGAAATAAACCTTCTGCAACTACAACTATGATGTACTGATTAGTAACGTGTAATTAAAATTACTCTGTCCTGCTGTTAGTAGTTCAAAGCTCATGGTTTCGCTAAAATATAAAAAAAACTATATTTTTTCCTTTATGCATTGGTGTGGTATGGATATTCATTTGTAGAAGTCGATTTTGTTAATATGAACTGTTTGGGTTTGTATAAACACCGTTGTGCTCCATAACTTAAAAGTAACCATTTTCTACACCACAAATTTTAATAAAATTGTAAGGGTTTCTTACAAGGAAAGTAACGCCTTTTACGGTGGCGAGCTAGATTTGCACTCCCTTGCTCCATCTTTTTCGGGGTGTCGTAAGAGGTGATTAAAAAAAAGTAAATACCTAATGTAATACTTAATGGAGGATTTCCCCGTTACGTTCAGCAGTGGCAAATTTAAATTTCAGAATGTGATGAACCATAATCTCAATTTAACTTCTTGGTCATATCCTTCATTAGTTCATTACTGAAGGTTCTGAAAGGCCTTCTTGGCTCAATGCACAGTTCTCCATTTCATTCGGTTTAAGGCGGTCGTAACAGAAAGTTTAGTGAGGGCGGATGCTTCGTCCAGAGCGTTCGTTGTATATTTAACTTACAAATACTGAAAACAGATTTAAATGCTACGGGAGCCTAATATTATATAGTACGGCCCGACTGGCAATTGTAATTTTATTTTGTTAATGCTAATGATTCTCCTAGGGTGCCGAGCTAGAATGTGAATCCCCCATCTCTTCGTCTGGGTGTCATAAGAGAAGAATAAGGTAAAAATACCGGATTGTGGACAGCAGCGCATTCTGAGAAATGCGGCGCCTACTAAGCCTGGGGATTATGGCAAACCTCCCTAATAACCGATTGGAATATGTAGAGTTGGTAGGCCCCACTAGGTGGACTGACGACATCGTGAAAGTGGCGGGTAGCCAATGTTTACAAGCGGCTAATAGCCCTTCTTTGTGGCGTTTTATGGGGCAGGCTTTTGTTCAACAGTGAACGTATTCTGACTGATGATGATGATGAATTCTAAATTGTTGAAATTGTTACACAAGCTTCTACAAAACTCTAAGTGGAACATAACCGTACCATACAGTAGATCAGATGCTAGTCTTGCTCGAAAAAAATATACATTTACCAAAAAATAAACTATTCATAGCTTTGGATCCTTGCATTGCATCTGACTGGCACATTACATGATATTTTTATTATCTTAGATAACATAAACTCCGTGCGACATAAAATATCACAAATCACGCCAAAATAATAATAATGAAAGATAAAGCATGCAGATTTCAGAGTAATAGAAAAATCCTATCATTCAATAACGTGGGAACTCGCCACCATGTTACTTCAAGTGGACAGTGATTACAATGATATTGGATGATAGTGCATAGTGAGTATATTAAATGACAACTAGCGATATTGGCTTCCTCAAGTGTATTACGACGATAAGCTTTTCGATGAGCTTATGTGACATTATCATGAATGTTACCAGTGATGTTTACCGACTTGATTCTGATAGCTCATTCGGAGCAGACCTTGTCATTCTAAAGTGATAAACTAGCACTGAAAGCACAATGAAGCTATGACATTTATCAAATTTAAAATGTATTTAATGAAACTATTACTGAACAAATGCTATTATACAATTGACACATTCTTAAATTTCACTTTGAAAACTATCGCGAGTTTTATCCATATTAACTTATTATGAAACGGCTATCGGATCGGCGGCGGTCGGAATCCTACCGGTTAATATAACGCGGGTCCTAGCTGTTTCATAATAAGTTAAATTAAATTCTTAAATGATAAAAATCTTGAAATTTTATACGTAAAATAATAATTATTGCATGACATAATGTTAATTAGAATATAATTTATTGTATCATATTGATCTATATAATATTGTAGGTACGCCTGAAAAGATAGCTATTGATACTTTCATCATTTTGACCAACATGTAACACACAGCTGACAATAACAATTTTGATTTTTTTTTCCGACCTCTATGATGGTAAAGTAATATAGAGAAAAAAAAATCGGCTAAGTCAAGCGATCCTTGCCAGTGGTGAGGCACTCGGTGCGTATAATCGGGCGTCGTGAGTTTAATTCCCACTCGAAGTGAGGTGAGACATTTTGCACAAAAAATAATTGTGAATCCGATAAACTATGTTCAGCAACGTTCTCTACGATCATTACTTGGATAGGTGACCGCTAGAGGTTTTTACTACTGAGCTTTTCCGTGCTCCGGACGGCACGTTAACCCGTCCCGTTGTTCTATTTAAATGGCAGTCGTTAGACTATGTTCCGGTACAAACGGTCTGAAAATCGTGACACAAAATATCTTATTTATAAACCGAAACGATCCGACCCTGGGATTCAACCTAAAACTTTTAATATTACAAAACGACGGTTTAAGCTACTCGACCTCAAGCTAGCACACATAAATAACTTGTTACGATTTTTATCGGTGTTATGACTTATAACAAACTTTGAAGCAGTGACGGCTCAGTGGCATTGGCTATGGACTGCCGTGCAATAGGTCCATGGTACGAATCCCGCCGTGTAGGCTTGATCTTCACCGCATGGTGGAAGGGCATTTTGCGAATGCCCGCCTAGCTAGCGACCACCCTCAAGTAGAAAATCTGCCGCCAAGCACCTAACGGTGTGTTCCGGCAGCAGTCCTTGAGATTAAGTTAAATTACAGGCACATGATTCTCAACAACTGTACTCGGATATCTCAGGGTGATAGGCACAATGCATCTGTTATAGGCAGAGGTTACTCCGCTTCACATCAGGTAAGCCTCGTGCTTGTTCCGTCACATAAAATATAAATAAAGTTTTTAATGGCTTTAGGATTACTTCTATAGTATCATTCAGCAAAACATTTCGGCGTGCTATTTTCTCATACAACATATCAGCCAAAATATATCCAGCCAGTCCGCATTAACACGCGCTTTGGACCGCAATCAATGTCCAAATGAGTGACATGACACGAGCCCTTACATCCCGCTAATTACACGAATGTGCCGCGTGACGTGACAGACGGACACAGGGGAGCGTTTGTTGTATATCGCCTTAAGAGAGCGTGCTTAATGACTGAGATGTGTTAGGAGCTCTATGCGGGACTACGAGTATGATCCTGACGAGACGTGACGGCAATTGCTGTTGTAAGTAGGGACTGAATTTAGTATACTATATATATATGTTATTATATATGACATACTAAATTCTATAGCGGTTATTATACGGTATGTAACAACTATGTCTCAAGGAGCCGGGCGCAACGCAATTCGTGACTTGTGACGAAATGCATCTGTTATAGGCAGAGGTTAGTCCGCTTTACATCAGGTGGGCCTCGAGCTTGTTCCAACACAATAAAAATAAACAAAAATTTACACCTACCGTACTGTCACTTAATACAAGTATATTTGTACGACGAATATACTCGTTGTCAGCAGTATTTTTATCTATATAAACGGTGGCTTCCAAAATTAAGTGCTCAGAATTACTGTGATAACTCCAGGAGACACCAGATTCAGTACTAGTATACCCTTCTGGTGGAACCTCTGCCCAAATTTGTAGCAAAAGTGAGTTGCGGGAACTTGCAAGTTATCAAGTAAATTAATAATATTATTTTTTCTAATGAAATAAATGTGTGTGTGTCCATAAGTTGTTTTTTTAAGGCAACTGAATAGGTCCACACAACAGTACTTTCCGACACCTACCGTTGCCGTTGGTGTGGAATCGGCACAACATGCATTTTCTAATAACATAAGAACATATTTATTTTCGTTATAATAACACTAGTCAACTTCCATATCCCATCCCTTCATAAGAATACTGATGTTGTTAGTATTAACATTGACTTTCGATATAAGAGGGCATAGTCTTTACGGTCACACAACAGGTTGTGCATCTAAAATGCAGCAACACCCTATTCACTTTTGAAGTTTAGTGCTCGTAGCGAAGTTTGCTCAGCTGTTCTTAACCGTTCAGCAAAGTTAAGCAATGTCCGCCTCGGTCATGATTTGGATGGGTGACCGCAGGTGACATTACTACTGAGCGTTTCCGTGCTTCGGAAGGCACGTCGGTCCTGGTTGTTGTCTTAGTATGGCAGTCGTTATAGCATAGTGGTAGGGCATTTTGCGAATGCCCGCCTGGCTAGCTACCACCCTCAAGTTGAAAATCTGTCGCCAAGCACTTTACGGTGTGTTCCGGCAGCTGTCCTTGAGAGCCAGTAATTCTAGGTTAGCCTGAACAACCACATCATCACTTACCATCGGGTGAGATAGCGGTCAAAGGCTAACCTATCAGGCATTAAAAAAAAGAAAAGAAAATTTGACATGAGTATTGACTTAACATGATGTCCATTTGGCTTATTGTTTCCTTAGTTGTCTTTTATAGGAATATATTAGGAAATACGCCAGAAAAAGATTATCTATAAATGTCTTCAAAGTAGAACATTAGAATTCTAGGGACAGTATTTTCTGGTACCTAACGCAAATTCTCTAATCGTATTTCTTGCGGAACACAAAAGAAATCTCCAAATACTTACTTCCGTTAATAACTTAAGGGTGTATGATTGATCAGCTGTTCGCAGTAGTAGACGACAGTTAATAATCACACCCCGACTTTTCTCGCACTAGGAAAACAGTTGGGTCAATTTGTAAGAGACAGCGTTTTGCAATATCTTGTATATGGGCACCAAATAAGCGGAAGTTTATAGGCATCGCTACTCAAAGTACTTTTTCAGATAGGGATTTGAACAAATGTTTTTGCCAGTTTCAAAAGCCACCTCATAAAAATCGGCCAAGTGCGAGTCGGAGTCGCGCACGACAGGTTCCGTACCATTAGCTATTCAATATTAGACTTCATATTTTAACCTGTTTTTGTTTTAACGTGCGCGAGCACGACTCGCACTTGGACATTTTTTTTATTGTTTGTTATAGCGGCAACACAAATACATTTCTGTGAAAATTTCAATTGCCTAGCTATCGCCGTTCTTGAGATGCAGCCTGATGACAGACGGACGGTAGGGTGGACGGACGGACGGACGGACAGCGAAGTCTCAGAATTAGGGTCCCGTTTTTCCCCTTTGGGTACGGAACCCTAATAAAAAAGATATAGATCGGTGAAAACCTCTCACGACAGGCGCCGAATATCCATGGTGGTGGATTCAGGATGGCCACATATAAAAAGTGTTTTGAGTCCACGAAGCTAAGCAATCACAATTGCAAAAAAGTAAACCAAATTACTTTATGTTCTATGCGGTTTTTTATTTTTTATGTAGGACACTTTTGGTTGGGTACCAAAAGTGTCCTACATAATGCATTGTTCAAAAGTTCACTAGGAAAACTTGTATTCAAATTATTGTTTTTCAGATAAAAACAACAGATAACATTACGCCATGACTAATATAAGATGTATATATATATGTATATAATGAAATTTGGTATGGAGATAGTTTGAGACCCGGGAAAAAACATAGGATAGTTTTTATCCGACTGCGCAAAAAGAGGTTAATGTTTTCGCGCGATAACCGACATACGCGCGGGCGGAGCCGCGCCCGGAAAGCTAGTTGTCTATAAATCTGTTACTGTTCATCCAATGGTGTATCTCTTGACTTGGACCAAAGCAAAATTACACTGTGTTGAAAGTGTTGACTGTCGGTTGACACGCGAAATTAATATTGTGTTGCCGAAATGAAATACGGGAAATTTAAGATGTCGTTCTTAAGAGTAATCATTTGGAAAGGTATTTAGGAAAAGGGATTGTTTTATTTTATAACAAACAAAGCGACGACTTTTCGATTTGTTCAGTATGCACATGGCACACGGTCGTCTGTCACGGTATGGTACCAGAGAAAAGTTTCCCGATATATTATGCACGCACAGGAAAAAATAATACTTTCAAGACATTAGTTTCCAGGTTATATAGCTTTTGTTTAGTTGTATTAATATCTCTGTGTAATAATCGCGAAACCCTAAGACAACATTATATCGCTTTAAATCTTAAGGATGTCCTTTGTGAATCTTTTATCTAATATTGTGCTGTCAAAAAATTTGTATTTTACTGGCATAACAAAGAAGAATTAAGTAGTATTTATTTAGTAAGTATTACAAGTCTTGAAAAAACTTTATCATCGTGAACAGCATGCATTATTTTTGATAACTTTGTCACTTTTCATCAAATGTTATTGCGGTCAAATACCTGTTTACTAAAGCTACTATTAAATAAACTGTTAATAACATAGCTATTATACTTTACAAGGAATCTACGAGGCGACCTCAGCATAAACTCAAAATACATAAATCCGATTATAAGGCCGTGGTGGGTACCATATCCAGCCTTGTCCTTATTTAATAAGGATTCCTACCGCCCGATATGTAGCATAGCAAAAGCGCAAAAACTTAATGTATGGTGGATATTTAAATTATATGTTAAGTTGAAATGAAATTCTCGTGAGTTTCACACATTTATATATTATAAATAAACCGGCAGAACAATCGCATTAGGGATGGAATACTTCATAATCAGGGCGGTGCGCAGTTGTATCTGCGAAGTCCCGTCGGACACCAGATACCCACCAGGCCTATTACTCAGTATTTATATTATGTTATGTGACCTGATAGATTGAATTTATATTGAACATAAATCATTTTCTTCTATACGTTTATTTCTAAATCTTAAAAGTCTTCGGTCTTAGAAAATGAGTTACACGCCGCAACTCTTCGACCGCAAGAGAAGTATAGGTAGTAACTGCTGTCTATTCTTTGGTATAGCCGACAAATAAACACAGGTCTTTGTCGTGCCGCCACCACAAGATTGGCTGAGACAATGTCTTAGAAAACATTGAAATAAAGTGAGGAGAATATTTCACTGCGGGATAAAATGTGGGGAGAGATGACAAATATTTATTAACTCTGATCTAATATCATCATCTTAGTCTCATCTTTATCCCATTCATGTGGAATCGGTATAATATGTCACCTCTATGTCTACAACATATAGAGACAACAAATTATATTAAAAACATACTTAATCAGAATCTTCTTCGCTTTCGATGATTGTATAACTTTGTGGAAATTAGACGACGACATGGTAAGGATCCCTGTATTACACAGGAGATGGAGGAACGCCCCACTTACATTATTGTGAGTGGTGGCAGTATGTAAATAAGGTGCTATATAGTCTCCTTGAAAGATATCCAATAAGAGATTGGGGAGCCGTCCTTATATTCTTAACCCGGGAATTCTACGGCTAAAATTGAACTTAATCATCCTATTTTAATGTATACTTTGAATTATATTTGAAGCGCTTGATAGCATAAGTAAATATTATGTCGTTAGATTTACGTTTTAGGTAATGTCCTTTGTTTTAAGTTTTAGATGTTGAATAAAATAGGACTTGCAAGGAACTATTAATAAGTATTTGTATCATGTTGCGTAGCGAAGTTTGCTTAGCCATTCTGAATCGATCAGCAAAGTAACGTCCGCCTCGGTCATGATTTGGATGGGTGACCGCCCTGGCCCGCTGACCCGCCTGGCTAGCTACTACCCACAAGTTGAAATTCTGTCGCCAAGCACCTAACAGTGTGTTCCGGCAGCTGTCCTTGAGAGCCAGTAATTCTAGGTTAGCCTGAACAACATCTTCGACCACATCGTCACTTACCATCAGGTGAGATAAGGGTGAAGGCTAACATATCAGGCATAAAAAAATAAAAATAAAATACCTGTTAGTTAGGATGGCTAGGATGGCTAGGATGGATAGGCGACTGAACTTATTCCAACTCCTAAGAGTTGAAATAAGTTCAGTCGCTTTCCTGAACACCACGTCTCAGGCGTAGATATAGTAGTGTGGAATAACCAAGCTTAATTTTGGTTTCTTCTCGTATAAAGAATGCAAGTGTTCCAGTTTTAGTGATACTCAACTTTGGGGAAAACAACGTTGATTTTATTATGTTAGAGATATCAAGAAGGGGTTGACAAGATTGCCTGTGCTTTAATTACAGTTGCATTGTTACAGATATCAATAAAAAAGTATCCTCGATCGTGGCCGCCGGAGTCAAGATATCCTGAAGATGCTTCGTATGGATGCAAAAAGTCCTCGTACAAATCGCATCAAATGTTTACTGTGGAGGGATATGCCTAAGTGAACATGCCCTGTACCTATTGTAAGTTATTTCTATGCAGTATATACTGCACTGTATCAGTCGGAATATCCCCCATTAATAGGGGAGGCGGTGGAAAGAGAGGCAGTGGAGTGGGTTCGCTATAATACCCATGCTTGGCAGGCGTCTTGGGGATCGCAAGATAGCAGTTCCACAGAAGGCACTACTGCCATCCTTTTAGTAATTTACGCATAGTCACATATTATTACTGGACTTAGTTCTGCTGCATATGCAGTTCGTAAGATAAGAGAGCTAACAGACGTAGCTACTGCTAGGCTCGTTTATTTCGAGTACTTCCACAGTATTATGTCTTATGGTATATTGCTGTGGGGAGCTGCTGCTGAGATAGAGACAATCTTTATCTTACAAAAGCGTGCAATTCGAGCCATATATGAAATGGATCCTAGGGAATCCCTGAGAGATATTTTTAAAGAAATTGATATTTTAACTTTACCAAGTCTGTATATATTTGAAAATATTATGTATGTTCGTAAAAATCTGAGCAAATTTAAATCAAACAGTGACACTCACGATTACAACACTAGGAATAAAGATAAAATAGCGGTGCCATGTTTTAGATTAGCAAAGACAAATAAAAGGTCCTTCTTAGGAAATTGTATGTGGTTTTATAATAAATTGCCCAAACATATTACAACGCTCACAGAAAGAAAATTCAAGTTGCATGTGAAGAATATTTTGATAAAGAAATCTTACTACACAGTTTGTGATTACTTAAACGACAAAAATGTTTGGACTGGTTCGCCTCTGCCAAGCTAGCGCCTGACACCTACGTAATGTAAATTAAGTATTGTAATAATTTTACTATATAGTATGTACTTAACACATTTTTAAAAAACGTTTAAAAGAATGGCCCCGAGTTTCTTGCCCGTTCTTCTCGCAGTGGCTCTATATTTTTTGTTTGCTGAACGTGGCAGTACAATATAGTATATTTCAATATTAAAATTTGTAATTGACCTTCATAAGAGCGTCGTAGACGCCTAAATTGAATAAATGATTTTGACTTTGACTTTGACTTTTACGACACTCACGGGAAAAGATGGGGGATGTGAATGTAGCGCGGCAATCCACGGGCATACAGATTCAGATTATTTATTGGCAATGATTCGCTTCACAAATCAATAAATTACATATTATATAATAATAGTGTTTTGCCTTTTTACATGTTTAATTATTATTAAATTGTGTTATGGTGAGTATAACAATAACGTGAAAATAAAACTAATGTACTTACCTGATTGTAAGATTTTGAGTAACTATACTCAAAATCTAACTAATAATTATAATTTTAATAAATATTTTTTGCAATAACGGATGCTCTGTGGAATGCTTGTAATTTTATAATAAATTTAAATTACAAAGTAATTATTCATGTCGTCAAAGAACTCTTTGACCGTATAAAATACTTTGTCTACTAGTATTATCCTTAATTTGTATTTGAATTCACTGACTATATGGTATATTTACACTATATATATAATTCTGTATCTATTTATTATTTCTATAAAGCTAATAAGAACCTTAGACCAAAGTAAAAATTGCTCGAAGATAAGAACTCTGACATAAATATCGACCGTTTCGTTCCAATTAAGATCCATCAGCAGTTTCAAAAAGTATCTATTTGGGCAATAGCATGACAGTTATGACATGAGTTGGGTAATCCGTTACTTTTACTATGTGCATCACGCGACCTCTCGAATTGAGATGTATATTACGACAGATCGTATAGGCAACGTACAGCACGGAATGTGGGCAATTACCCTTGTTACGTACGTGTATTTAGAACGGACTTATTAGTATTTAGAATGGACTTATTGATGCTTTTTGTCGCTGTAAAAATACAACTCCTTTGGTTGCAGTAGAACTCTTTGTGATCGAATTCGTCTGGGGCAGTATGCCACCGTAGTCTATTTCTGTACCGGCAACCAGTGATGTTTGCATTACTGTGTTCCGGTATGAAGGGCATGGGATGCTGTTAAAATTACAGACACAAGACATTTTTGATGTTATTCTGACGGAACAAGCTCGAGGCCCACCTGATGTTAAGCAGACAAACCTCTGTCTATAACAGATGCATTTCATCACAAGCATTCAACACCGTTAGGTGCTTGGCGACAGATTTTCTACTTGAGGGTGGTCACTAGCCAGGTGAGCATTCGCAAAATGCCCTTCCACCATGCGGTAAAGCTCAAGCCCGCGGCGGGATTCGAATGCAATACTTTACTCAAGCCTCTTTGGAATGCTTTTATAAGAATTATACTCGCTATCTTTCGGTTAAAGGGCGCATTAATAAAGAAAAGATATTGTCAAAATAAAAATAAAATTACAGCAGGCTTCTAAGATTACTTGGGAAGTGGCATGCTGCTTAATAACTGTTTCGGTAATTTTTAATACAAGCAATTCAAAAATTTATACTCAATTCTATTAGTGATAATTACCCCAAAAGTAACAAAAAGATTTTCAAAGCTTTTTGCATCCATACGAAGCATCTTCAGGATATCTTGACTCCGGCGGCCACGATCGAGGATACTTTTTTATTGATATCTGTAACAATGCAACTGTAATTAAAGCACAGGCAATCTTGTCAACCCCTTCTTGATATCTCTAACATAATAAAATCAACGTTGTTTTCCCCAAAGTTGAGTATCACTAAAACTGGAACACTTGCATTCTTTATACGAGAAGAAACCAAAATTAAGCTTGGTTATTCCACACTACTATATCTACGCCTGAGACGTGGTGTTCAGGAAAGCGACTGAACTTATTCCAACTCCTAAGAGTTCTTATCTTCGAGCAATTTTTACTTTGGTCTAAGGTTCTTATTAGCTTTATAGAAATAATAAATAGATACAGAATTATATATATAGTGTAAATATACCATATAGTCAGTGAATTCAAATACAAATTAAGGATAATACTAGTAGACAAAGTATTTTATACGGTCAAAGAGTTCTTTGACGACATGAATAATTACTTTGTAATTTAAATTTATTATAAAATTACAAGCATTCCACAGAGCATGCGTTATTGCAAAAAATATTTATTAAAATTATAATTATTAGTTAGATTTTGAGTAACTATACTCAAGATTTTGAGTATAGTTACTCAAAATCTTACAATCAGGTAAGTACATTAGTTTTATTTTCACGTTATTGTTATACTCACCATAACACAATTTAATAATAATTAAACATGGCAAAATACTATTATTATATAATATGTAATTTATTGATTTGTGAAGCGAATCATTGCCAATAAATAATCTGAATCTGTATGCCCGTGGATTGCCGCGCTACATTCACATCCCCCATCTTTTCCCGTGAGTGTCGTAATAAGTGACTATGCGTAAATTACTAAAAGGATGGCAGTAGTGCCTTCTGTGGAACTGCTATCTTGCGATCCCCAAGACGCCTGCCAAGCATGGGTATTATAGCGAACCCACTCCACTGCCTCTCTTTCCACTGCCTCCCCCATTAATGGGGGATATTCCGACTGATACAGTGCAGTATATACTGCATAGAAATAACTTACAATAGGTACAGGGCATGTTCACTTAGGCGTATCCCTCCACAGTAAACATTTGATGCGATTTGTACGAGGACTTTTCTCTACACTACTTAGTGTGTACATACAGTATAACAATACAACATATAATAAAATACGAGGGGTAGTAGTTGCATGCAACTATAGTCGCAACAACCTATCAGTTTTTATAAAAAAAAATATATTTAAAGTTCACTGAGTTGAACATGTCTTCTTCTAACTTGTTAAAATTTTGAATATGTCTTCTTACTTTTTTTCAACATCGTCTTCCCACGGCCACTGTTGCGATACTGCAAATTTCATTGATGTCGACAGAGATAAGAAAGGGACTTTTGTACTTTTAAATGTAGCATTGTTTTTACTTGAGAACATTTCTGATAGGTATGCAGATTTGGTAATGGAGCTATTTGTCTTTAGCCGTTTGTATAAAGTCATTGTTGTAATTGAGAAACGGTGGACCGATTGGATTTACTTGCTTTCGCTAATGGTATAATCGTAATAAGGGGTACTGCTGTTAAAATTGTGATGAAATTTGTTATTAACGATTCTTAGTAAATTTCTTACTAAATTTTAGGATAACATTTAAGATGTTATTTTTGCTGTTCTATGCTATTTAAAATCTAATCAGTGTAATAAGTGTCCTATTTATTGTTAGTATGCTGACAATTAAAAGGTCTTAAGTTTGCTAATCTAACCTCTTCAAAATCTTCATCAAAATCCACTTTGCAATAACTGTAATTTTCACCCTTTAAGTAAACATTGTCTTTTGAAAAACAATAAAAAAGCAGTGTTATTAAAAAACAAATTTTTACTAGGGCATCTAATCTAAGTATAAATATAATTATATAAATGAAGCTAAATATATTGATTAATGTATCTAATGCTAGTTTGTTCCATATATAGCTCGTAGAGATTTACACTAAGTATAAACTTTTCCTCTATTCTTAAGTAAATTGCTTTTCTTTTTAGGTAGTAAAGTCTACCCTACATTTAAATGTTTACTTTTAAAATCTATAACATTAGTTTAAAGGCGTATTTTGGATATTTTATTGTTATTTTAAAACTGCTTTACCCACAATCTTATATGCTGAGTGACGGCGTGGTCGACTGTGTAAATAGGCGAGGTAAACATAGAATCTAAACATATCTACCAGAATAACCTGTTAGGTACAAACTGACTGATATCGTATCTGAAGGGATAGCTGGGTGAACATTTGCAAAATCATCTACCGTCATGCCGAAAAGCTCAAACTCAAGGTACGATTACTTTTTTTTCTGTTATTGTGACGGAACAAGCTCGAGGCCCACCTGATAATTAAGTGGTTACCTCTGCATATAAAAGATGCATTTCGTCACAAGTGACGAATTGCACTGCGCCCGTCACCTTGAGACGTAGTTGTTAAGTCTCATGTGCCTCTAATTTCACTGGTTCTCAAGCACACACTGTTAGGTGGAACACACTGTTAGGTGCTAGGCGACAGATTTTCAACTTGAGGGTGGTCGCTAGCCAGGCAGGCATTCGCAAAAAGCCCTTCCACCATGCGGTGAAGCCCAAGCCCGCGGTGGTATTCACACCGTGTACCTGCTCCGCGGCAGTCCATAGCCAATGCCACTGAGCCATCACTGCGTATAAAGAACTCCCTGCGCAGAATTCCATAGCTATTGTCACGAGGCCATGATATCTTCAATATCGTGTAATATATGCAAGTAAACAAATGTTTGCCCTGTAATATAATCTTATTAGATTTGGATTTAAGTACCACCTCTTTGGTGTGTAAAAGCAGCGCTTTGCAATCTCGAATCTGGGTGCAGTTCCCGAGTCGGACTGTTTTATAGCTTTTTAATAAAGAATTTGCTATTGCAGTGCAGAGTCTTGAAGTAAACCAGGTTGATGGTAATAGGCTCGCGCTATTCCATGTGATCAAAACATTTCCAGCGAAAAGTAAGACGCTGAATGGAGACTGCAGAAATGACTATATATTTTGTGTGTAGAATATTCAAAACGTTATTATAATAAATGAATCGTTACATGTACATAATATATTAATAATAACAAATACTTTTAAAAGTATTCTAAAAAAAAATTAAATAATATTTAAATAAAACACTTTAAAAAAGCATAAAATTATATATATAGTGACAATCCTAGTGACAAGCATCTTCAGGAGGTCTTGACTCACCGAGCGCACGATCGAGACTGTCTGTCTGAGATGTCTCGATCGTGCGCTCGGTGAGTCAAGACTTCCTGAAGATCCTTCGTTTAGAAGCGAAACTAGTCGGGTATTCTTCCGGTTAGGCTGCGTGATGTTTGTGACGTCACGTAGATAACAGGAAAATTAGGCGGAATTTTCACTAGATACGAGTATATAATTTTGTGCATTTTTAAGTGTTTTTTAAATATTACTTAATGTTTTTTAGAATACTTTTAAAAGTATTTGTTATTATTAAATATGGATTTCCGCAAAGTAAAGCCTGAATCTATTCATTATAATATATTAATAGTAGTAAAATTATGCTCAGATATATTGCCTGCTTGGTCGTTTTGATTAGTAGAATATTTACGTATTTGAAATTATGCTATTTGGGCAACTTAATTTTATCATGTTCAACATACTATTACTTGGTCGATTTGTCTACTTGGTTGTTTTTTAATGATGCTGTGACAGAACTAATACTAACACTGGGGTTAAGCGGTAACGTCTGCCTCTGCCTCATGTATCCGACTATTCACCGGAACCTATACCATTCAAACCGGAATACAGTTATACGAACCTTACTGCTTGGCGGTGGAAAGGGTATGATAGCGAAGTTTGCTTAGCTGTTCTTAACCGATCAGCAAAGTCAAGCAACGTCCGCCGCGGTCATGAGTTGAATGGGTGACAGCTAGTGACATTACTACTGAGCGCTTCCGTGCTTCGTGCACGTTAAGCCGTCGGTCCCGGTTGTTGGCTTCGGACGGCAGTCTTTATAGCATAGTGGTAGGGCATTTTGCGAATGCCCGCCTGGCTAGCTACCACCCTCAAGTAGAAAATCTGTCGCCAAGCACCTAACAGTGTGTCAGCGGAACACACCGTTAGGTGCTTGGCGACTTGTCTTGTGTCTTGTCCTTGAGAGCCAGTAATTCTATGTTAGCCTGAACTACATCCTCGACCACATCATTACTTACCATCGGGTGAGATAGTGGTCAAAGGCAAACATATCAGGCATAGTAAAAAAAATATTACCTATTATAACTGTCTAAACTATAAACCCAAAGTATCTTTTACTTCCTAGCTCCATATCCCTCATAAAAAGATTTCGTAATTAATCTTGAGAAACAAAAGTCCATAGACGTAGAAGTTAAGTGATAAAGTGAACAAAAACTAATAATGAATAGCGTTTAATAAGAAATCAATTGATTGCTTCATACAGCGTGAATTGGCAGGGACACACGTGTCTAACATAGAGGTATGTTATAGTTAGACACGACATATACGTAATGTAATTAAGTAACCATTTAATATATTCTTTGTTTTATATCATGTTTATCTGAACGTTTCAAGCAGCATATTGTATTCATTGTTACAATAAAAAATTCAGTATTTTATTTTTAATTTTGAGTAATAATGTTTTGGCAGCAATGTCAGTTACAATGGTTATGTAAGGAAATCATGCAAGTAACTTATACCTTGTTCAAATGATGCCATCGGTTAGCGATTCACGGGCGAATCCTGCATTCTGGTAGGGCATTTTACGAATCACCTTCCTAGCTACCATCCTCGAGTAAAAAGTCAGCCGCCAAGCGCCTAACGACTTTTTTCAGCCGCTGTCTTTAAGAACCAATAACGCTTAATGTTTCTTCTTAATACCTTCGGACCATATCATCATTTACCAACTACATTGTGGTCAATGATCAAATAAAGACTGGAATCAAAATCTAAAATAATTGACATGCTGGTTGGCGTGTCATTCCTGACTGGTAGAACTGCATTTATAACATTTATTCCACTATCCAAGTTTTAACCCTTATTGACGAATACAAAAATTCATAAGCATATGAATTTTTTTCTATCATGTATGTTGCAATAAAATTTGTAGGGCCCTTTATTATGCTTAATGATGCTTCTTTATCTAGCTATACCAAATGGCAGTTTTTATCAAACTTAATCCCAACAATGCTTATAACACTAATAAAGTCATTAATATAGTAGCTATTAAAAAAGGCTCTAGACCCATCTTTGTTATTATTCACTGCAAAACGTAAGTTTCCAGTGAAGAATGATTGTTGAGAACCAAGAAGTGAAAACGAACATTGGTAAACACAGAACAGCAGCCCTCTTGAAGGCTACTTACTCTCTGAGTTGTCAGCGCAGATAGAAATCTTATAAGTAATTCACTCTACCCATAAATACTTCCTTTATATCAAAATACTTACTTGTGAACCAAAACAGTAAGTATTCTCTGGCCATACTTCAAAACTCTTTAAATATTGAAGGATAAAATCCAGCACTGTTTGATGAATCATTCCATAATAAGACGAAATTTGTTGAGAAACCTCTGATAAAAAATACATCTCTAATTCTACTCATTTCAACTCTAATCCTACTCATTTGGCGATACAAAATATGTCTTTCTTGACAACAACATTTTTGCTAACAATATATAGGACAACATAGGAGCTAATTTGTAAAAAATATTGGGATTTGGTTTTTTAGATACTTCCAAAGCAAATAATATTCACAATATGCCATCGAGAGTAAAGACCTTATTTATTTTTATTCCATCACTGTATGAAGCACCAGTGACATCCGATGGTATCTCTAAGAAGGATGACATGAACTGAGGGTCAAGTGTCATATGTACACTGCATCAATCTTTTATTTAGGATGTGATGTGGCTTCTGTAATGGATCGATTGTTCATCAAGCTTATAAGGAATATAAGAACATTGACGATTGCCGTCAATTGAATATAGTCATTGAGGTTGAAGTAATCACTGTCACAGTTTTTGTAATTAGAAGTTACAACATACCATAGCTGATTTCATAAAGTTTTGCACAACATATACCTACTAGATTTTTTCTTTACAACTGATTGTTTAGCCTCTATTCAACAAATGCACAATACGTACCTATATTATAGTTCTCATTTAAAAACGGGTTCTTATTCGAATTTCGAAAATTAAAGTACCTTCGGGTAAAATGTTAATGTTCAAAACATCGAAAATTTAAGTAACAATTATATCGAAATATCAAAGTTGTTATACCTAAGCTTGAATTGTCTTCGATTGAAATACCGTGTGATTAAAATGCTGAATGATAAAAATGTCGATAGTCACTATACCGAAGTTCAAAATCGGAACACTATAAATATTATATAGTACCTATACTATTTGACGCATCGCCTCCTCGCTTCACTCGCCGTCGTACCTATATATGGTTCTGCCCTAAACTAGTCATAAAAAGTAAATACTATATTAATATATATTTTTTGGTATATTGAACTTATGACTTATATACATATGTATTTTAATTTTCAGTGTTTCAACCATTAATAATAATAAATTTTAGATATTTTGAGTTTACGTCTATAGGTGTGTTGTACCTCGACATTTAGTACTTTTGATATTTCTTTTGTACATTCGGCAACATAAACTATTGATATTTGAAGAAATGGTCCTATTATCAATCGTCATTATAATTTTCAAGATTTTGTACATTGCAATTATTACTGTAAGTATTTTAATTTTCGAAATTAAAATATTTTTAGCCTTAAAAACAAAATGTTGATCGATCACATTCTTATCATTCCAACAAAAAATACATTCTTTACGAGAATATTATATAATATGGAAAATGTTCCAACAACAGACGTGTGTTTATATATATGTTTCAAACTGGCGCAATTTTTTTTTCTCACGCTTAATCCAATACATAAAATGAGAACGATAAAGATCCACATTTATCAAATAAAACCAGACAAATATTTCTACTGAGAGAGTCAAATAAAGCAGACGGTATTAATTACTTTAATATGTAATGTCATCAATATCGCCCACAATCTAACGCCTCGGGCCAAGATAGTCCAAACCAAATCTATGTCAAGACCAATAAACACCAACACTTACAATCATTCCAAAAGTAAACACCACGAGATTTTCAACCTTATTACAAAGATATTAGGATAAGGTAAGTAATTTTATACCGCACAATAAGTGGTAATATTGCAGATGAGTAAGCTTTTTGAAGGTACGCCTATTATGGAATTGTCACGATCAGCTTTGCATGTTACTTCAGAAGTTAAGGAAGCCAATGTCACTTATCACAGCTTAATGGATTACCTAATGAAGTGTTTGAGTTTTGATTTTTAATTATTGAAAGACATGTAGACATTTAAATTACATGTTTTAAAGAGCACGCGTTCTGAGAAGGATGTGACGAAAATAATGATTTAATGATACTTTTTATTAATGTTGCAGACCTTGATATTAAATCAGACATACTAATCACATTTATCTATTAGAAACGTAATAAATTATTAACTGATACTTGAATTTGTTCAAGAATTCTTTGTGATGTTGCAGAAGCTAGAGGTAGGAGGGTAGGTGTAAGAATGACAAGAAGAATTTTTCAATACACCAAACAGAATTAAAACTTACCTAGGTAATGGTAGAGCTTTTGAAAACACATATGATTAAGTCCTTATTTCACCAACATCAGGTTAAATTGAAACGCGGATATTTTATACTATTCAAATTTGACATACTTTTACTATCATAGAATGTCAAACCTAGTAGAAGTTTTTAATTTATATTGGATTTCTGTCGCGCAAAAAGGAAACCCCTTGATTTGACTTTTACGATATGTGACATCAGTGGTGGATAAAGAAATAGTGTCTATTTTTAGATGCGGAAACGTGGCTATAGTTTTTAATTTATGGAACTATATCGCTGAATTTGACGATATAATTTTTTAAACTTGGATTATTTTTTTCCTTTGTCCTAGTCGTCTGCCTGATGTCAAATTTCACAAAAGTCCATATGATGGCATTTTAAAATACTGCATCATTGGACACTGGTACAGGTCTTTCATACTTTGTTGGTTAGAATGTTTAAACTTATCCTCGTATTAGATATTCTCGTAAACATATAAATCAAACAAGCTAGTGTTAGGTATTTAATTTAAAACTTTGTTGAATATATTTAGTAATGAAAATAGTAATGTTTTTTTATGAACTCTCATAGCTAAAGGTAATTGAAAAATCAAATCGAAAATAAAAGTAAGTCGAAAAGGGTTGGTCTTCATATGATGTCACCTAAACATAAATATATTTATATGTATCTTTTTAGTACAGTGACATATCATCGTGATATATTTTTATATTAATGTGAATAGAACGCAATTAAGGACTATAAAAGCTTTACTCAAAAATCATTGCACAAAATCACAGCCAAAACATTTCGAAAGCTAACCTATCACAAAGGTAGATGATCTAAATATCCAAACAAATATATATACGTACGACGTCGAATCAATGCAACTGTGTCAAATGTAATTGAAGAACATGTTCCACGGTGACCCCGTCAAAGAAGAATTTTCGTCAAGATTCTATCTAAGAACATGACATCTCGAATCAAACGACAAGTATTGTCTAAAAGATTTTTACCGCTTGTCCGAACAATCCATATTTATCCCCGAGTCCAAAGAATTTCGACTCTACCACAATAGAATTATATGACATTTTTGATTAGAGTTTTAAAATGGATATTTGTGAAATCGGCGTCAGAATAGTAGCTATTATCGGAGAGAACACACGTTCGGAAATGGTAAAAAAGATCGGAATATGATTAATAGGGCGCTGGGATGAGACTTGGACTCGTGTGATTCTTTCATTTGACAGATTGTCTCGACTCTCTGACCCGAGCACCCCGTCGAGTTTCTAATGATGTTGTCACCAAAATCGATTTTATCGATATCGATGAAAATTTATATGTGAATCCATAGTCATTAGCAAACATTTATTTTCATGAAGCTCTGAATTACCATAAAAAATCACTACGCTATCTATTATTTAATATTCAACGCTTGCTTGATCGCTGAGAAGATATACATTTGCAGTATGCTCAACGGCAATATTTAACAAAATAAAACGATTATATACACAATTTGGGACACACTTATAGTAATAACCATAGTTCAATATGTTACAACACTTGTTGTATGATTATGATAGCATATCTGTTCTGCCATGATTTTAATCACAATTTTGTCATATTCGATTAGCAACAAAAAATGTATAGTCAATATCGATATATCCACCTGTTTGAAACCCAGCACTAGTTGCGGGGTCGCCTGAGATTACTCTCAGCACGATACTGTCCCGTCCACGCTCGTTCGCGACGCTTTGACATCCCGACATACCAAAAAAAAGTTTAATACACTTCATATACACACCTTAATTCAACTACATAGAGTCTAAAATAAATGTTTTAAACGCAGATATGATTTTCTCAGTACGTCATACGTTGATAGACGGCCAGAACGCACCAGTGTGAGAGTACATTTTTTTGCTTTAATTTTGAATATGCAATATAAAGATATTGAACGATTATTACTCACGATTTCGAATACATATTTTAGTGTTTGACGTTTGGTCGTCGGGTCACACGAAAGTGTTATAACGAACTGTCAAATGATAAATGACGTATCAATAAAAAGTTATGTACAGAAGTCGAAAATAATGTATGGACAAGATAGCGTTATTGAGTATATTATTGATGCGAGTGAATAGTTTATCAATAAAATATGCATTTGTTATTTGCAAAAGATTAAACATGTGGTATTAAAATGAATATAAATGTAATTAATTTTCTGACAAAGTATTCTGTTAATAATTCTTAACATTAGTTAGCCTTTAAACAGTTAGATTATAAAATCTGTGACTTTTATAATATATCCAAGTAGGTATTATTATTGAAGTAATGGTAGCCGAGCGGTGATAGCTATTGACTGCCGTGCCACAAGTCCATGATTCGATTCCCACCGCTAGCTTGAGCTTCACCGCATGGTGAAAAGGCGATTTCCCAATGCTCGCCTGGCTACCTACCACCCTAAATTAGAAATTCTGTAAGTATACTAGCAGCAGTCCTCGAGAGTAATTAAGAAATTACAGGCACATGAGACTTATCAACTGTACATATCAAGGTGATGGGTATAGGCAGAGGTAACCGCTGAACACCAGGTCGACCTGATGCGAGTTCCGTCAGTATCCCATAAAAAAAGTTGTTATCATGATGCAATAGAAAAACGAATGTAAATTTTCCAAAACTATAGTAGCTATAAATACTAGTACATCTTCGTAACTAGTACCACTATGTAATTTCATACATCTTCTTTGTACAAGATGTATGAAATTACATAGTGGTACTATTGATACCAGCATCATGAAGTTGCAAATCAGTCACCAAGCATCCACCGTTGTTGTTGTGTTGTGTAGTCACCGAAGGAAGCTGTCTCTGTGCCAGAACCTTTTCTTGGTTAAGCTGCCTCGACCAGATCGTCACTTATTTATCAAAAGGTGACATATTGGTCAATGGCTCATCTATCCCTGCTACAAACAGAAATAATGGCTAAATACGAGTCGGGCCTCGGTATTTTAGGGTTGCGCATAGCAACAATCTAAAAGAGAAAATAAAAAAATAAATCAGCATTATCAGTATTTGTTGGATAAATGAAGTATGAAATATATCGAAATTTTAAATCTCTAAATAGTTTGGTGATGAGTTCCTTGACAAAATAGTTTCATGTGACGTCTCTAGTTAGATTGCTTTTTGCAGAAAATATTTAAAACATATTTTTAGTCCACTCAATTATGACAATGACACAACTTATAGTGCAAAAATTTTTAGTATTTGGCTACCTTCCCATGTATTTGAACTCCCTAAAAAATAATAATTTTTAGTCCAATAATGTTAGGTCAACGTTATACGAGTACATAAAAACAAAATTACAGGTTTGTTACTTATTCTGTCATGTTTACGAGCTAGAGACCCGGGACATACAGACAACCGGACGGACGAACGGACACAAACAGACAACAGAGTCTCATTAATATCTACCCTTTGGAAAAAACGGAACTATTAACCCTGAAAACTATAGAAACCTGGAACCTGTAGACCCTGGAAACTGTGAGAGGCCTTTATGCGGTGCCATAACTTTATCAGGATAATGCTCCATCGCTATTCAAAAGATAAACGGTTATATAAAATCGTAACCCAACTCCCAATTTCAAAGAACGTCATGAAATCATTTAACTCCCAATTCAACGACATCAAGCAACAAAATTATTCATATATGTTTTTTATAGAGCAATGAAACACGTCGTTAAGCTGTAAAACTAAATGTTTACAAACTTTCTACATTCAGAACACATGTCTGGAGATGACAAATCTTGTTTTATTAGTTTCTTACCCAATCTACGAATGCTGGCTGTGTTAAAAATAAAATAGTTTACTCTCTTCGACCAGTTGCCTGCCACCTGCCCGTGAAGAAGACTTTTTCCTGATTCCAGCCATGAAGTAAGTATATCCCAATTATATAAAATTTTTACTATCTGTGAGGCAGAGAACACATAGTTCTATAAAAATCAATAGAAAACAAATTATTATGGAATTACTCTTAATAACACTCCAGTTTTGAAGCAGTTAAGGCTCAGTGGCATTGGCTATGGACTGCCACGCAATAGGACCATGGTTCGTATCCCACCGGTGGCTTGAGCTTCACTGCATGGTGGAAGGGCATTTTGTGAATGCCCGCCTGGCTAGCGACCACCCTCAAGTAGAAAATCTGTCGTCAAGTACATAACGGTGTGTTTCGGCACCATTCCTTGAGAGCCAGTGAAATTACAGGCACATGAGACTTAACAACTACCTCTCAATGTGACGGCCGCTGTGCATTTCGTGACTTGTAACAAAATGCATCTGTTGTAGGCAGATTTTCATTTGTCATAGGCAGAGTCCGCTTAGTATTCACAATAACATTAAAAAAAAACACTCAAACATCTGAAAAGATGCCGCTTCGCTTCAGAATTTGTGAACATGATTTTCAAGGACGCATGCTTAGTATATGCATATAGCATGCTTAGTGTAGCTAAAAATAATGTAATGTGTAAAATATAACATGTACACATTTTAAGAGCACAAAATGTTTCCCCCAGGTTTGAGATCGAATTTGCATCTTCCATGCGCGCCGAATGTGTTTCCATTTTATTGTTATTTGTTACAGTCCTGAGCACTTTTGGAAATTTGTACCGAATGTTAAACGCTTAGACTTAAGTTTACAAGCTAGACTGATACAATGTTGGTGTCTAGAAAATTTTATGTGAAGATTGATGGTGCTAAAGGAGACCCTCGTTTACTTTTCGAAGCACTAATAACTTAGTATAAAATAGATCATGAAGGGTCCAACAACATATAAATTTCCGGAAGTAAAAACCAGTCCCGTTTAACGATATGAAACTCTTATAAAGTTACCAGCTCTCCATATAATTACCATCACATTTGACACAATCCGTCCAAGAGAATGAGACGTGAATAAAGCTTGGTTCCAACCATTATACATCAATCTCCCACTTAAGGGGCGATACTGAGCATCAGAATGTGTCTCACGTAGACCTTGCGAGTGGCTAATGAAGTGTATTGGTTGATATGCGACCCGTGGATGGTTTCGCCTTAATGATGCGATTGACAGCACAGTGGACGCCGGGTTATTGTTTCTGGGCTGGCAAATCTGAGCCAGGGAATTAGCGAATTTTGCAGCCATTTCTCTCATTTCTACCTCAGCTCAGTTTATTCCAAGGATCTGCTGTCCTGTTCACAGTCCTCTTCTTCACAAGATTATTGTCATCCTGCACGGTGGGTTTATGTTTCTCAAATTAAGTTTGAACATGTCTTGTATGTTCATTATCAAAGTCAATAACTAAAGGCAGTTAATACTTAAAAACAGGAGGATTTTCTCAATTCGTCTGTGTTTTTGTATGTGTTTTCAAATAACTCTTTACAATTACCGTTTTTGATGTTTTTTTTTTTATATTCGAAAACTGGTGTTTGTCATGTGGTCCCATTTAAATTTGAGTGAGATGTGACGAGTAGTATTTGAGTTATCTCTAATAATGCGTTTTTTATGTTCGAATAGGTTCACCACCTGGTGGAAGGGTATTTTGCGAGTGCCCACCTGGCTAGCGACCACCCTCAAGTATAAAATCTATCGCCAAGCACCTTACGGTGTGTTCCGGCAGCTGTCTTTGAAAGCCAGTAATTCTAGGTTAAGCCTGTTAACACCTTCGACCACTTCATCACTCTGAAAGTTGCCGTTGAGTCAGTAAACTTATTGAATAAAATCTTCACATCACTTAACTACAGCAATGTACATTGTACAAATATTGCTCTTATAATATTATTAGTAATTAATATGAATTACTTTCATCGAACGAAACCTTATTATATTGAAGCTAACATCTTTGTAGTTATATGTTCTAAATTAAGCTTGAAACTATTTATTCTTTGCGCTTGTTTTATAGCCCAGCATAGCACGCATGCCAGAAAAACGTATTTAAATCTCATTGACGTCTTGCTCAAAATTTGAATATAATGGCGCCTATCTGAAAGATGTCTCAGAATAATACTTTTTTTTATTTACTTACCTACTTTTGATGAAATGTTTGAATTATTTTTAGCCTAAACAAACACAATATTAATATATCAGAGTAACAATAAAATATCATGGCACAATTTTATATATCAATATATTATTTTTTGTTTTAGTCAAGGTATGCTAGCGTTTGGCCGCTATCTCATCTGATGGAGAGTGATGATGCGGCCGAAGATATAGCATGCTTGCCTAGAAGGTAACTATTCATTTTAGACTTGAAGAATTACTCCCAAATTATACTGCTATTTATTTATTTTTATATATTGTCCCCAAACGGTTTTACTAAAAAACCCAGTCAAAGTTATCGTTGAAAATAATACCAACACGTAGGTGTGAAATTTTACCAGTTTGAGATGTACCAACAAGAGTTTGGTTTAAAAAAACACCGAATTTATCGAATGTGAAAAGAGTGGTATCTTCGACCCATTTTTGAGCATATTGTAAAATTATGATTGGAAATAATATTCAAATTTTTTTTTTTTTATTGCTGATAGGTAAGCTGATAGACCACAATCTCACGTGATGGTAAGTGATGAAGTGGTCGAAGGTGTTAACAGGCTTAACCTAGAATTACTGGCACTCAAGGACAGCTGCAGGAACACACCGTTAGGTGCTTGGCGACAGATTTTCAACTTGAGGGTGGTCGCTAGCCAGGCGGGCATTCGCAAAAAGCCCTTCCACTATGCGGTGAAGCTCAAGACCGCGGCGGGATTCGAACCATGGACCTGCTGCGCGGCAGTCCATAGCCAATGCCACTGAGCCATCACTGCTTCAAGTGTCATCTTAAACAAACATGTTTGTTTAGATTTGAGGACAGCAGCATTAAAGAGGCACAGTGTGGATTCGACTTAATACTGGCTTATTTTTGAATTATGCAGTTATTATAATTCAGAGCTAACGTTAAAGGCAATACCCATAATCATGAATTTATCAATCAGGAGAGTTTTCAAAAAGTTATCTGCAATGACTAACCATTGGACGTATCTCACTAACCCGGTAAATGGACCTAGTTTACAGGTAGAAATTTAGATTGTTTAAATATTGAACCAAAATCTAGTACTTGACTATTTAACTATTTGGGGAATCTTATACACGAAATGTTACTAGTAAACATAAACTCGGGAGCTTGTCATATCATCGTCCATATCTTATTGAGTAAGGAACATTTTTTTTAAACCATAAAAATCAATAAACCGTAGCTTTGAGACTAACGACTCCGTCACTATGAGATTATTTTTATTCAAAGTCTGTCGCAAAAATAGAAGTATTGAGGAACTTCGAATTTTCGTATGATACGTTTTTATTTCATGGTTGTTTTAAATCGGTACGTAATAATACAGTAAGGTCCGATTTACTCTGGGCCGGTTTAAACGACATTTGTTGTATGTTGTGAAAATGGGCATCATTTTATAATTCGTCATCACTTATCATCAGATTAGAGTAGTGCGGTAACCTACCTATTATACTATATAGCAACCCAAGACACAAAAGATTCAAAACGATTTCGAAATGCATGGTGGTAGGGCATTTTGCGAATGCCCGCCTGGCTAGCTACCTCAAGTAGAAAATCTGTCGCCAAGCACCTAACGGTGTGTTCCGGCAGCTGTCCTTGAGAGCCAGTAATTCTAGGTTAGCCTGAACAACATCTTCGACCACATCATTACTTACCATCAGGTGAGATAGTGGTCAAAGGCTAAACTATCAGACATAAAAAAGAAATTGGTATCGTTTGAAAAAGGAATTAATTGATACAAACATTTCAAGCAGTCAATAAGACCAAAACGGTTGAAATAAATCGCAATTCCGATAATCGTAATAAACGTTTTAATAAGAAGCAACCGCAACCCGCCATTTGGGGCCATCGAAATGAATTTCTGCTTACCCATTTAAAAACCATAATCTAACGACCAAATAAATTGGCTGACCGTTTGCAGTAATTTGTCAAATCCAATCACGAACGATTCTAAATAAAAATTTCTGTTAGAGCATAATAACGGCGGTTCGCGGGGACTTTGAATTTTTTGTCGACATCCAATTTGAAAACTAATTATGGGTCCCGATGACTAGGCCCGCAAAGAAGCACCCAGCGACTTCGTCATGTTAACATCATGTGACAAAAAATGTGATTGATGGTCACAAACTGTGGTCATCACAAAAGAACTGTCAGTCGGTGAATGACCATCTTTATTCCGCTATTTTCGCTGCGGTAAGCTTATTACGAATGTGTCAGTCATAACAGAATTGACTTATTTTCAGATGACACTAAAATTAGATATTTTGGTAAATTACTACTTGGTTTCTTTCTCGTCTTTTCTTGTTCATACAAAAAAATTAATGTCGTGTATTTTGTTCTTTGAAAATAAATGAATATTTGTTATAGGTGACGTGTTTGGTTAATTTTCTACGTGGTATTTGCAAGTTTGAAAAAGTATAGGCTGTATTTATTGGTTTGAAAATTTATTTAACGCCAATGCACCTGATTCCATAAGATGCGTAAGTCTAAAACCGTCAAAATTTTATCAAAAAATAAGTTTACCCGCAACAAATAGTAAGCAGTCTCAACTTTGACAAATTATGTCACATTTCAAAGTTAGAATTTTTTTTTGTTAAGCTACGTTGTTTCCTATTGTAGCTACTTGATCGAGTAATACCGGAGATTTTGTGAATATTTTAAAATATCATGATAAAATATAATGTAACACATTTTAAATTGATTGCAGTGAAACTTATTTTTAATTAATATTTTGACGGTTTCAGACTTATGCATCTTATGGAATCAGGTGCATTGGACCCGCTAAAACCCCCCCGTGAGCAGTCCTCCGCCGAAGTGGGGCAAGATAAGGTCAGGTTAGTATTCACCGTCTTGCCCCGGCGTAGGCCTGAACTTATTCATGTCTCTAGCTGTGCTTGTAAAAGGAAACGTTGCTTACCAAGGCCACCCCCTAAACCTGTGTGGCAGTGCAAGCCGGTGGAGTAACCCTTGACTCTCCACCAGTGACTCCACTACGGAGAAGGGAGCAGGCGAGCAAACTGCCTCTACCAGGTCCCCGTTGGTTTGCACCGAAGTGGATCAGCAATAGGTACCTTAAACCATATTCGATTAAACAATTTATACATAAGTTAGTACGAATTCATCAAGTGCGTAGGTCACTAATTTCCAATGAAACATCGAAATCCCTACTCAAAAAAGCTCTATTACATATAGCCATGACCTTTATCGAACGTGACCAAATTCGTCGATCGTTCGTGACATCTAAATAATCGATCCTGAGGTCGCTTGCAATCAATGACGGAAGCGACGTTTTATCGATATGACGGAAGATATCGATTTTGACGATGTGTTGGACACGAGAAGGGTATAGAAGGTTATCCTATCAATTACAGATGTTTAATCGATTTGGAGGTATGTATGTATTGTTAATTGTAAGACTGATAACGATTTCCTCATAGCTTATAAGATTATATATAGGTATCGCTTATGAAATGCGTATAACTATACTTGCCGATAAACGGGCTGTACAAAATGCGTAGGTACTGGACGAAATAATACTTGAATTACAACTTGGATTATTTGTGTATTGGATGAACTGCTCACAACTCGATTACTTATGTTTTAATATACATAAGATATATACATAAGAAGAAATACAGTTTTTTTATTGATAAAATGTTAAATACTTATGTTAGACAAAACTACAAAATGTCTAAAACTTGGAAAAATATGTAATGCCCGTTTAACATTATTTTTATGTGATTGTGGCGCGACACGTGCGAGGCCTACCTGCAGATGTTTAACCTCCGCCTATAGCAGATCATCATCACAAGTTACGAATTGCACTGTGCCTGTCACGCTGAGACATACAGTTGTTAAGCCTCTTGTGCCTGTAATTTTACTGACTCTCAAGTACTGCTGTCGGAATACACTGTTAGGTGCTTGGCGACAGATTTCCTACTTGAGGGTGTTAAATTCATGTTCATTGATTCATTCATAAGTTTTAGTCATTCCGCTAAAACTTGTCTTTACAGACGCATGAACACAATTTTAAATAAAAATTATTTTAAGTTAAAATGTCTAGGAAAATAAATACAAATTAAATACTCATAATAGAAAATTTAAAATTAATATATATAAGTATTATTTTAGAGCTACTTATTTTCATTTTCATAATTTATATTCATAACATGAATTTTAAAAAGTCATAAGGGATTTTACTGTACATTTTGATACAAACTGTGTAGCTATTATTTGAGCTGAGTGTTATTCTTTTATACGCATGTGTATAATATTTCATCCTTTAGGTAGGTATGTTAGTAACATAGTTCTGAACCTACTATTTAGATTTACCGATAGTCGAATAAGACGATAGGTCTCTTTAGCAAGTGTCTTGGTGGATACTATCGCAGTATCAGATACTCTGTCTCGAAATAGTCGTGAGCTTATATTATTATGTTTCATCGTGAAGAGTAGATAGTGCAGCAATTATTCCTCAAAAAGCTATTTATTACATTAAGTTTATTTTCCATTCCTGACTGAACCACAGATGACTGTACTTTTTTTATGCTCGATAGGTTAGCTTTTGATAACTATCTCACCTGATGGTAAGTGATGATGTGTTCGAATTTATTATTCAGGCTAACCTAGAATTACTGGCTCTCATGGACAGCCGCCAGAACACAGTGTTAGGTGCTTGGTGATGACTAGATAAAATAAATAAGATATAAACCGGGATCGACGTCATAACGTGCTCTTCAAAGCACGGAAGCACTCAGTCGTAATGTCACTAGCGGTCACCCATCCAACTCATGACTGCGGTGGACGTTCCTTAACTTTGCTGATTGGTTAAGAACAGCTAAGCAAACTTCGCTACGAGCGTTTCTAATTTTCCACTAGTGTTACGTATGAGCTAAAGAATAAGAAAAATGATGGCAACTCAACCACATAGTGATGTTTTCCACGGTCGAAATAACTAACTTCGCGCAGTAATCTCCGTGAAATTACAGGGCGAACGGAACATAAAAACTTACGTCTCAAAGTGACGAGCGCAGTGCAGTATCAAGCAGGATCAGAACGGCTGTACTTTAGCTGTAATCGACAGGTGTAATCATCACCAGTCTCGTCACTCTTTAACATAAAAGCAGTCATTGAATAGAAAAATCAAACAGACTGGGTAGACGTGGCGCCCTGCTAAATAGGTACCTATAATATGTTCCCCTTTTATGTGAGAATTCTGCTCATTATATTTGTATAGGGTCGTTTAGCATTATTCCACATCTGCATTAAACAATTCTTATCTTTAACCGAGCATTCCTTAATTTGACGTCACGTCACAATCTCTTCGAACCAGTTTATTATCGGAGTCGAGCAGTGACACTAACTCTGAATTATAGCTTATGATTACAGTTTACTCCAATGCAGTAGGTAATCTACACAATGATATCATCATTTGTAACTCCAGCATCCTCTATCTCTCTTACGTCACTGTTGATTCAGTTTCCTGATATCGTCATTATTTTAATAACCAGAGAATTTACTACTGGATTTACAAAATTATAAATAGTATACCTACGCTATTTACTGTACTGTGCTGTATCTGCCGCATTGTCAACTAATGAACACAGCACCTTCGTTAAGGGAGTGTTAACCATAATTCCCCCGCTTGGCAGGCGTCTAGGGGATCGCAGTGTAAGGTAGCAGTTCCTCAGAAGCCGATACTGCACACTTTCCGGTATTTTACGCTTAGTCACCTCTTAGACACCCACGGGAAAAAATGTGGAGAGAAGGAGGGACTTCTAGCCAAGCACGCCATGGTATAGATATGGATAATTTAAATAAAACACAGTTATTTTGATAAAATGTTATAAATGAGTTTGCTATAATACAGATTCATAAGTGCGTGAATAGCCAATCTTAATACAGAAAATAATAATAATAAAAGTAAAGACAATCAAACTGATACGAACTAGGAGGAAGAATATATATTCTTCCTCCTAGGATACGAAAGATAAATATATTCTATGGAAAAAATATATTATACTAGTGGCCCGCCCCGGCTTCGCACGGGTAATTACGAGTATAAATTGAGATGTAAAGCTATCCTATCTTTCAATTTGGATCAAATTGCACACGATGTGCATATTTAATTTAAAATTGGTTTAGTAGTGTATGACTCCATCGCGGACAAACAACGTGACACGTAATTTTTATATATAAAGATGTTTTCATACAATTTCACCCCGTTACTGTAAAGTGTTAAGTTATCGTCGGGATATATATAATATTTCTCGTTTAAACCATTTAAAGCTATTTAATTACCAAACATGCAATTATCTTGCAACTACATTGAACTATTGCTATTTCTTGTTATCTAATGGCCAAATACTGTGCTAATTAATATATCTTCCTTTGTACTCGCTTTGCTAGAAGCTTCCAGAATGCAAATGTACGCGTGAGTACCTATTAAAATCCATGGAGCAAAGTCAAGGATAAAGTAGGTACTTTATTGCTAGACTTGCCCTATGGACTCTGGTTGGTCCTCACAGCCTCTGTGAGAAAGGAAAGAGTATGGAAGTCGGTAAAGTTTAACAAAGGATTGAAATATTGTATTGTTTCTAATACCAATAAAAGAGATTATGAAATTAAAAACTACAATATAAAAGTTTCAATTACACACTAGTATAAATTATAAGAAAAAAAGTTTTTCTACTAATTCCGCACTTCATATACTAAACTACAATATACAGAAAGAGTAACAAATGCGTGCCGGTCTTTGTTTTGTCTATATCTTGTCTATTAATCTATATGTAAGGACACAAAATGTAGATCTGTGTAATATTTTTATTAAGTTTACAAATATTTTGCAGACTAATATAGAATTTCACCTCAAATAAGAAATAATTTAATAAACACTCAACATCCAACTTCTATGTGTATATATTTAATTTACTCCAGATCCTATTTTTAAGGATTTAAATAAGTTAAGATTAAAGAACATTCGTACACAAATTTCATAGATAATTAATTGATTCAGAACAAACTTATTTTTAACATAAATGTATAAAACAAATGGCTAACTTTGCAATTTACATACACACTCATGCATCATGCACACTCATTAATCTCCATTAGAACTTCAATGTGTGTGTAAAACTACCGTCCCTTTGGTAAAGTTAAGTTTCTGTTACTTTGTGTTGAGCTCACTGAATTATAGCCTTTGACAAGATCGTGTGGTGGATAGCGCCGTGACCGCCACTTATCGGTAGATTGACGCGGAAGCAAATTTAATAATGAAAGATGATGACTTTGCCCTTGGGTAGATTTTATATAGTAGCTTAGAATTTCTTATTAAATTTGTACATTACATAAGTATTCGTTCAGATCCAGTTACCCTTTTTAGGGTTCCGTACCCAAAGGGTAAAAACGGGACCCTATTACTAAGACTTTTTGATGCTGTCCGTCCGTCCGTCCATCCGTCTCTCACCAGGCTGTATCTCAAGAACGGTGATAGCTAGACAGTAGACATTTTCACAGATGATGTATTTCTGTTGCCGCTATAACAACAAATACAAAAAGTTGTCAAGTGCGAGTCGGACTCGCGTATGTTAAAACAAAAAAGGTTAAAATATGAAGTCTAATGTTGTACAGATAATGGTACGGAACCCTTCGTGTGCGAGTCCGACTCGCATTTGGCCGTTTTTTTTTATTATCAATATGTAGGCATCCCACTACTGCATCACACTCTAACATTTCTATCCATTATTTCCATCCTGCGCAATATTTCTTCATCCAGTTTGATTGACGTTGAAATCGTCACTAGGGATATGTAAGTCATTAAATACTTAACTTTAACCTTGGATCACAATATTTCATTTAATATGTAGAGGGATATATTGTTACAGAACTTCTGCCTGTAATAGTTGCATTTCGTCACAAGTGATGTATTGCTCTGCGCCCGACACTCTGAGACATACAGTTTAGTCTCATGTAGGTGATTTTACTGCCTCTCAATGATTCTTGCCGGAACATACTGTTAGGTGCTTGGCAGGTTTCTACATGAGGGTAGTCCAAATATGGTCATATGGTAGAGCGTTCACAAAATTTACTCCCACCATGCGGTGAGGATGAAACCATGGACCTGCGGAACCGTAATCCATAGCTATAACAACTTGGTCATTATTGCTTTAAATTGTCTAATCCTTGCCATATTTTGAGTAGCTTCTCATCCATACGGACATACTTTTTCATGGTCGAAGTCGATCTTGTCTCTTATCTACAGTCTCAATTCCTATGACAGTTGTGAGCCTCCGTGCTGGATGTATTATGGATAACAAGGCCAGTCAAGTCTCATTTCAACCTTGCATTTATGATTTCCAAATGACTCGCATTACTTATGTATATTTAAAATAATAAATGAGGCTACATATACCTTGTAGCTATGATTAGTTTTGAAATTGTGTTGCACTACGAGATACTTGTTAGATTTGACACAGCACGTGATAAAATATTCCCAAATTAGGGAATGACATAGATATTATAATACTGGCAAAGTAACAATAATATTTAACACAACACATATACATCAGGTGTCAAGAAATATATCAAAGCAATAAGGCAACATCAAAAATTCGTAAAAAGATTATTATAGACGACACAATCCAAATAAGGTAAAAGCCACGTAAAAACCTATCAAACATATATATTTCCTCAATTACATGTCAATAGTTATTCCCAGCGATATTGTCATCACAAGCCACTTATAGCGAAACAAGTGTCACCTAGTCACGAAGCACAATTTCCCGAACGTCTTGCATGACATCATATTTATGTTCTTGACTAAAGTGCATCATTAAAATTAGAATTAATTAAAACGTATCTCTAGAACAGGATTATAAAAAACATAGATTCATTACTTAGATAAGTGACAATTAAATGACGCAAGTTAATAATTTTTCCAGTGTTTTTAGTTTTATTTGCATGGTTGTTAATTTTCATGAGATTTGTTTTTAATGTCACATTCAAGTTATAGTAGCTTCAATACTGAAGGTTGATGGAGGGCAAATCGCCCCATTTTAACATTCTTGCTATAAAAGAGGTCCTTGATGATGAGATGTACTCATAATGTCACTCAATATCTCCGTAAACTTTGAACTAATTTGGTATATATATATATATATATATATATATATATATTCCTTTGTGTAATAGAGTATACCGCCACACGTTGTCCTATATCGTGATATATTTTGAAACTCAACCCCCAAAGTGGTGAAATTGGGAATCAGAATGTCAGAAATTAAATTTGATCCCCAATTTTACTTCCAAAAAAATCTATACTCGTAGTTCTTACTAACTAAGAGGATTATATAGCGTGTACTTGTCCATACAAAAAGAAAAAGCTCTTTTCTACTTCTTAATATTGCCCGATTTCGGTAATTTTTGTGTTCATGTATTGAACTTATCATTGACTAGGCTTGTATACGTTTTATTTATTCCAGTTTAAAGTTTCAAAGAAAGCAGAATATGCTTCTATCTTCAAAGTCATTTAGAAAACTGGAATAAATAAAACGTAAAAGCCTAGTCAATGATATTATGTTCAATACATGAACATAAAAATCACCGAAATCGGGCAATATTAAGAGGTAGAAAAGAGCTTTTTCTTTTTGTGTGGAGAAGTACGCGCTATATAATCCTCTTAAATAGTATATTTTACCCCCTATAGCAAGGGAGGGATAAATTGTTACAGAAATTGATAATGTGTGTCAATCTTTCTTGTATCCCAATCAGCTGAACCGATTTCAATGTCCTCATTTTATACAGACATTAACGTAATGACTTTAAGCTGTGTTTGAAGAAAACTTCACAAGCTGTTGCGCACCATATTTCGTCTTATTACGTTACGACATGGTTAATTTTGTTCCTAGATCAACAAAATGATAATCGACTAGGCTCAAATTGTGACTAATAAATTGGTCATTTTGTTCCTAGATCGAAGATGGTTAATTTCATGTTTTAAATTACCAAATGGACCTAAAGGTGTCGAAACTAGCTGATTTGGATTTAGACAGTAATGTTTGGACTGTCAAAACAAAGCCAGTTTTGAGTTTTATATCGGGATGTTTTAATATGTTCAATATTAAGTTTATCATGGATTTTTGAAATTACTTGTTGGAATTATATCACACGTGTAATTGTGTTTGGTTCAAAAGACTATTCGTCAAATGCTGCAGTAATTTTAACCAGTTATGCAGATATTATCTCATAATTATAGTTCAAAATGATGTGTCTCGAGATAGAGTTGGATTGGCCGTGGTCATAATGACTGATAATCTGTGTTCATCATCTTTGCGAGTCATTGCGAGTGGACGATGGCTTGACATCTGAGTGTGTTTGATAAAGATATTATTAAATTGAGATGGAAATGTACTTAACTTTATATATTAGGATATCGTACGTTACAAGAAAATATAGAACGAATAATGAGTAGCACTTGAACCCGAAACATCGAACCCTAGAGCCACTAGGGAGTTACCGTGGTGAGCTATAGAGAGTACATCTAAAGAAAAATACTGTGAAAATGGACAAAATAATTAATTCAACAGGTCATACGAGATAAAATTGTTCTACGAAAAACAAATTGTGTGATTCCAGAAATATATTATGCGCTAATATTTTTAATATATTTTTTGACTTTTTATTTCTTTATTCTTTGTAGGCACCGATGGAAATAATGCGTCATTTGAATGCTGAGTAGTTGAAGAGCAGATACCCGTGTCCCCCGACTTTTCGTACCGTGCCCAATCGAGACTGTCTGGACAGATGTGAATTTTGTGCCCTAATTTTATTATTTTAACCTTCATAGCGACTATCAACCAGACTACTGAACTTCATCTTAACGAAAGAAGTGCTTTTACAAACTAAACTCTTTTATTGTTGGTACCCTTCCATATACCTATGATTACAATCACCATCGCATGCTAAGCCAACATCATTTTACCAATTATTATTTCTTCTAATTCTAATACTCACTGATAGAGGTGAAAATCTGGACTGCTTTGTTAGGTAAGGATTTAAAACCAGCATTCGCCCCCAAACAAAACTTTGCTCACTTATTTAAAAATCTATTTAATAATAATGATACGTTCCTTTGCTATTCATTGTGTAGACAAGATACATTATAACGACCCTAGATGGATGATGGCAGGGAGAAGATGAGTAAATGTATCCCTTTACTGAGCCTGCTGGATAACCCGGAATATAATAATGATAGATAAAAAATACAGTTGAAATGGTCCCCCTCTTAATTTTGCCTTTACCATACAAGAAACCTGTTTTAATTCTATTGTAAAAATGGAAATACAAACAAGCGTGAAACTTAAAATCTGATCTATGGACTATCCAACACTGAACGTAAACTAAAGTGATAAGAAAAGGCCTAATGCGGCTTGAAATCTCGCTAAGGATCTCGAACAATTTAGATATATTCACTGAAACGTATATATAACAACACATATAACATATATACACGTATGGAACCCTCGGGGTGCAATTCCAGTTGCACTTGGCCGGCTTCACTGGTTCTCCATACTTCAGATCTATATATTTTGATTATCTATCTAAAGAGTATATTTTTGACATATTTTTTCCATTAAATATTTCATCATAAGTATTCTAGGTAGATCAAACAACCACGCGAGCGTCTTTACTCAAGCAATATTTTTTAGTGTCGCGATAAGATCAGCGCGGGCGCAGGGCGGTCGCCGGTCGCACAATAGCGATGTAATTGACAAACCATGACTGGATAATGTCAAGGCTTGTGCCGACTCTTGACTTCCCATAGCTATAAATATATTATAGCTTTGGCTTGCGAGTGACAGGTGAAGCGGGTTTTGATTGCTGTTTTTGGCATGAAGAGCATATCATTTTGCAGTCCCATATTCTACGTACAAAGAGAATGCATATATTTGGCAAACACGAACATAACAAATAATTAAAAAAACAAATAGTAACATGCCTTTATGAAATACCAATACCTTTCCGAACTAGGAAAGTCTTAAGATGTTTAATGCCCTATCGCCTTCTGTTCAGAATATTAATAATTCCCGATGCAACAGCCTACTTACCTCGATGTGAGTAATGGCATGCTCGGTTTTTAGTGTTTTTTTTTCCTAAGTCATCTTTTCCGCCATCTAATAAGAGGGTATAAACACTAGCTCAACTGCAGCAGCAGCTTGAAGTGAACTTCAGCATGGATTTGGTTTATTTTATGACGTGACGAGACGTGCCAGTCGCACACCTGGTGGTAATAGTCACGCCTGTCCATAACATTTGCAGTGTCACCTTCCTAATTCTTTTTGATACTGCACATCGATCCAGAAGTTAGTTTAAATGTCATGTTTGCTCAGTAATTTCACTTGCGACATTAACTTTCATGCCTATACATGGTAGTAATTTCATAAGCTTGCTTCGAGGGAATATCTGACGCTGCAGGGGTACCCACCCAAACGGAATTGCAGAGTCCACCGGTTAAATGGTTGTAGTACTTTTGGTCTGGCTAGCTAACGCCCTCAAGCGTGGAACCTAACGGTTATTTTCCGGCAACTATCCTTGAGATATGTGTCTGTATATATATATGCCCTTGAGATAGGTCCCGTTCCTCCATAACTATAGGTTTATTAAGCCTTCTTTACATATTTCTTTTACATATTCTACCACACTATCAAGTTCTAACGAGTGAGATGATATTCAAAATATATACTTTTTGTACCTAATGTGAAATATAAACTGAAAGAACTCACCCCACAGATTACTCAACAGGAATAACTATCTTTATTTTAGTACTACGAAATTCGAAAATAGATTTTTGCGTAACAAGCGGGCACTGGACGAAAATGGAAAGGTTTTAAAAATTACTGTTATTTCATAGACAAAGGTTATCCATCTCCCAGGTCGTGGTAGGCGGTGCTCCAGTGTATGGACGTGTCGCCAATTACCTTCGACGGCGTATTGACTCAGCCGAAACTAAGCTCTCATCATTTACATAATAACACCTTGTGCGGTCAGTGCACGGGCCCAAGCCATAAGATCATCGGTCTTAATTTAAATCTGTAATAAAAAGTTGTTATGCGTTTTTTTAGTACTCTGATACGGCCATGCAAATCCTTTTATTGCCTTTAAGCAATGCAGCAGCTGCTTATAGCAAATTGTTAACAATCAACATTGCTTGATGAGGTTTGAGAGACTTTCAGTCACCAAAAAAGTATCTTTCCTTAATTTGTGTTTTCACTGCTTACAGTATCAGCCGTATCGTCCACTGCTGAACATAGCCTCCCCTATGTAGGGGGTATTTGTCATAATCCCCACGCTTGGCAGGCGGCTTGGGGATCACTGCTTACATCATTCAAATTAAATTTTTATATCATTGATAAATAAAATAAGTTACGTTAAGTTACCAGTAATGAACTATTCTAGATTGTCAAGCTTGAACTGGTTTGGCAGACAATATATAAGATACATTTGTGATATTTCATTATATAAAACTTAAAATTACTGACAAAGCTATATTAATTAATTATTAATATTATTATGCTTACAATTTAATAAAATCATAACTTTTTTTCGCACACAAATTCTTATTTACGCAGTAAACCTAAACCTTCGTTGATATTCCTCTACCTGTTTAACCTTCCACACTTAATACTCACTTCTTGGTATGCTTTTGGTCCCTCCTTACATGACGTGCGAATATCATGCTACTCTTTTTATCTTTAGCGTAAATTGTCCCTGTTCCTACTTTCAAACTTTCCTTATTTTATCCTTAATAATTACACAACACATCTATCTGTATATATTTTAATTTCATTTCAAGTTGTATTCACTGTTTTCCATATCACATCCTTCTTTTCTCAATACAACTCTTTGTGTGAATCCCTTTTTTTATGCGATTATTTTTCATATTCGGCTTTCTATAAGTTTTATACCAAACTACATGATCATTGAGTTGTGGATGAACCTTGATTTTTCTCCAACCCTTTTCATGTCTGCCAACTAGGTTTTAATTTTCAATTTTACCAATCTTAAATTTTATATTCATCAATGTTTTTCCTTTACAAAGCATGGAAAATTATTTTGACATCAGTCAAAGTTTCGGGTAATGATGTATTTATTAATTTTGATTTAAGTTTTAGCTCCATAATTAGTAATAAAAAAAATTTTCAAATTGCTAACTCTTATGACTTGAGCCATAACCTTGAATATCTAATTTGGCCCGTAGTTTCCCTATAAAACGTTCACCCGAAATGTTACACGTTAGAGACATAGATTTGTCCGATAGAGGTCAGTCCGGGGCATTGTTTCGTTTTCCTGTATTATTATACCATGCCGAAGTATTTTCAAATGCGTTGTATATTTTTTATGATTATTGTGATTATGGAAGTACATTTGCATGTGGTTCTTTTATTTGACTTTTATAAGTGTCAGTAGAGGGTCACGTACAGGCGTTATTTTTTTGTTATTGAGTGGCGAAAGGAACCAGCGGCATGGCTGATGTAAGGCCTACTGTCCTTGCCCTTATAGGTACAGACTCTGATACAGTAATCTGCGCAATAGAACATACCTTTTGTTTCTGTGGAAAATGGTATGACGAATTAGATTTTATCTTGTCTAAGAATTTGCCAAAGCTACTAAGTTTGCCAAAATAGCAACATAATATACATATTACCTGCAATATTCAACATTGTTTCTATAATAAATATAAACTATATTTTCTTCGAAGTATGAATACTACTCTACGTCAGAACTCAAATGCAGATATTGTCTTAGTTTATTTGTATAAAACATAAGTGATTGTAAACTCATGTGGGGCTTTCTCGCGCACAAATTTTCGTTAACTTCTAGAAGACATGCTTCCCTGGTACTTACGGAAAATCCACTTTGCTGCATTGGGCACAGACTTGCTAATATTTTTAATGTTTACAGTAGATTATGGAACATATTTAGTGTGATGATGTGTTTTAATACAGTTAAAATAACTGTTAATAAGATAGCTCGTAGAAAAAATCTTATATTGTTTTGTCTACTTGACTAGAAAGTACCAATTTTTTATGTTGGTATGTATAACGGAGGGTCTAAAATCAATACAATCTATATGTGATGTGCAAACTCTTGCTGCGTTGTTTATTTTATAACAATTTAATGTTTCTATACAGTTTTCAATAAGAAAAATATTTCGATTGTGTTATCCAAAACGAAAGACAGCTATAAAAGATTTAAGAATGAATAAGTATTTCTTTTCTCTATGATATGATATAAAAAGAAGAAAGTATGGATATACTAAAAAAAGCGTAATATTGTGTTTAATTGATTAAGAATGTTTTAAAAGGAGTCTTCCATGAAAATTATGCAATAGATACCTTCCAGTCGTACAACACTCACTGTCAAACTCTTTACTTGTCAATAATAATGTAAGTTGAACTTCATGTTATCTTTATTTATATTTTTATCTTTTTTATAGCAGATCATCATTACATTTTTTATAGCCGGTGACCACTATCTCACCTGACGGTAAGCGATGATATGGTCGAAGATGTTGTTTAGGCCACTATAGCAGATCATCTGTTTTCAAAGCTATCCGAACTGTGTAGATAAATAGTTCGCGAGCCTAGCGTGATTAATTAAAATATGTATTTGCACTATGCAGCCGACCCGAGTAACTCTGACCTAATCTACATATTATATTATTGACTGGTACGTCGGCCTTCAAGTACGCGTGATTGGGATATCGCTCCAATTTTTTCTGTTGGACATCTTCATGCAAACGAGTGTAACCCTAGTAATCTGTTTTTATTTAAAATGTGTAACTGTTTATGTTTATGATATGAGGCAATATTCGAACATATTATGTGTAAGTAACAAAATGAGTTTGATTGTAGTTAAAGCGTTAGTAGCTCAGCTAGTCAATGTAAAGGTTTTTTTACTAATGTATTAAGCGACACGCAAAAGATAGACCCCCTGCCTGCCAATAACATGAGTGTGTTTTTTGTTTTTAGCGACAAACTGGATACACTTAAATAAAAAAGAATTAAGTACTCTTTACTAGGATAGCATATAATCGTGGAGAACGTGTATGATACTGAGTAAAACGTGACTACAATACTAGGGGACCATAACACCTAATAGTCTGACTTAACGATAACATTGTAGCCAATTGTAGGAATATATTAATAGATTTAAAAGTTAGATAATGTGCACATATAGCTTGTTGTACAGTAGGTGTTCTTCTGTGTAACTCACTACAAACCCTAGCCATAGATTAAATAATATCTCTTTCGTCAATCATTTATCAGGGTGAAGCGAGTACCGAACTACAACGTGACTATAGTACCAGGAGAGCATAAAATCTAGTCGGTACGTTGATGTGATGAATAAAAACAGCAACATTGTTGAGCAAAGTGAGTTTTGTAGTATGACCGTAGCATTGTAGGATATTATGAATTCTGTAGATAGATGTATAAGATCGAAATGATGCTGTTTTGGATTGCTATGGATTTCATTTTGTACCTTCTTGATGTATGTTACATGAATAACCATAATCGAGGTCTTAATTACCGTTATTCTGTTTTTAGGTGATATCTCGTCAATCAGTCGCTATTCGTCCATTATTAGTTTTGCTCCAAAAAACGTTCGTTCAAAGACTTATTGGACCGACCAGTGTCTGACAATGACGAAACCCATACCTCATGTGTAACATCGGACAGTCGCGGTCATTAAATCTTGCCGCTCTGTTACCCTGTGTCCAGTATACGCGATTGTAGCGGTCTATAACTGGATTCTCAATGGAGTACATTCGTATCTGTCTTGGAGTAAAATATTACTTTTATATGTCACGATTCTTTAAGCGTTGAGATTTGAATAAAATAGAAAAGATTTATATCTACTGTTATTACCAGATTATGAGTGATCTGATAAAAGCTCTAAGTTCTGTTTCAATAGTAAATTATGTACCAAAAGGACATTTACCACAAGACTATTAAACAGAACTGAAGAGCATACTTCAAAACATTCAAAATCTTTCAAAGAGTGTCCTAAAGAGTGAGCCTCAAAATGTTCCTTTCTTTTTCAAATCTCAATGTCAAAGCAGATATTTAACTCGATTCTGTAAAAATACTCTACTTTTTACACCTTTTGCGAGACGGTTAAAAGCAAGAACACATAAAATGTATTATTATTATATTCATGTTACTACTAGTACCTATGTTTTCTGAGTAGGACTGAAAAAGATATGTAATAATAATAAATTTGAACATCATCATTAGGTACTTGCTTTTAATATTTAATGGTGACGTTTAAGTAACTATACTCATGTATTTCACATTTTAGTAGATTAAAGGTAATTTAGTATTTTCGATCTTATTTTGTATAAGTATTTTTTATGTACTTTGGATACAGATCCGGGGTAAGATGGTGAAGGCTAACGCGACACCATCTTGCCCCAAACCAGTGGAGAGGGTTTCAGTGAGTTTAGTCCCACATATCTTCTTTCCCTCTCAAAAATCAAAAGGTTTGGACACAGATGACAGAATAGTTTCTATCTAATCTAAAGACTATAGAATCTTATATTATAAAAAATATACTACAATTAGCTACTAGGATATTTATACACTTTAATAATACAATCTGTGAATGTACAATTTTTATGTACAATTTCTCCAGATCTACATCGCATAATCTAAAGTTCCTCTGCAATTAATCTGGTACAGATAAGTCCGTCGCCGGCGCATGGCATGACTCCCAGACTGAAGCCATCAGTAACGAATTAGTTTTGTTACTGTTTCTATACAACATTAAAAAAGTATTCAAAGTTGCTAGTATAGTCCACAATGGTTGATGGTGATACAAATGAGTTTTCGTGTTTTAAGGTGCCTTTTCTAGCCAGTATGACTTGACTAATGATATAGAAATGGAAATAACAGTTATTGAACATTTTTTTGCTGATGATATGCTAGCCTTTCACCACTATCTCACCTGATAGTAAGTGATAGTGTGGCTAACCTAGAAGTACTGGCTCTCAAGGACATCTGCCGGAACACACCGTTAGGTGTTTGGTGACAGATTTTATAGATTTGATATTTTGAGGGTGGTAGCTAGCCAGACGGGCATTCGTGCAATGCCTTACTACCATGCTTTAACTCATAATTTGGATCATGATATCTGAACAATAAATATTATTATTATTACTTTATGACATCCATTCTAAGACAACAACCGGGACCGACGCGGACGGCTTAACCTGCCCTCCGAAGCACGGAAGCGCACTTTAGTAATGTCACTAGAGGTCACCCATCCAGACCGCGGCGGACGTTGCTTAACGTTGCTGATCGTTTAAGAACAGCTAAGTAAACTTCGCTACGAACACTTCAAAAACTTTGTTTTTTTGGAGTAAATTTTTAATACGTACGGATGTCGTAGAATACTAGTGTGCAGTATTAAAACAATCTTTGTGCTCTTCTTCGATTTTTACGATCATTATCTTTCTTCAACTTCTTTTTTTTGGGTGGCTTCTCTGGTGTTGCCGCAATTTCGCCAATGACGAGTCAAACGGATAGAGTGGGAAATAACTCTGGAAACAGGAGTGGAATTGAGTGACATCAGCTGTCAAAAAATCGTAATGGCGGAATTCATCATGGCCGCCATACAAAGTGCTCCAAGTGAAGGTGTTGTTTCTATAGTCGATATGGGCTAAGCCTCCATCTCCCCTCAAGTGCTAGTGTGGTTGACGATATGAGAAAACTATTTGTTTTGTGCGATGTAGATTTCCAGGAATGTACTGGGACCCGTTCCTGTTGAGATAACCCGTTGATTTACAGCTGGTACATAAAATTATAGATTTCAAGCACGGAAAATAAGTTTGCAGCAGAAATAAATGTCAAGCTCTAATGGCGACAGATTGTCTACAATGGCACGTATCAAATAATATTATATTGTGGCTTTTTGACTTACTTCAAAAAAGGAGGAGGTAGTCAATCCAACTGTATTTTTCTTATGATTATTAAGTACCCCAGTATTTTTAAACCGGGTAAACTGATTTGAAGCTGATGCTTTCCGTGTGGTTCCATTTAAATTTCATCAAAATTGGTCCAAACATTTTTGAGTTACACTCCGATCACAGAAAAGTGTTTTCCTATCTTGATGATATAGTCATTGACACTGAATGACAATCGATCCCGTAAGTAGCAAGGGTCACTAAAAACTATATACATACATAACTATGCGCACAATATTGTGATAATACGTACTTTTCAACTATCAATATTCAACAAGTTATTTCACACTTATGAGTGTTGAAGTCGGTTCCACTGTGATAATATTGCACAATATTGGGATAATAATTTTGAACTATCATGGTATTTATCATGGTATAGTACTGACTTTAAACGTAATTTTCAGGACTTCTGGCAGGATACAAATAAAGTTAATGTACGACCTGGCCTTCCTGTGAGCTTCGATGGCTTGAACAACCCTAAAGAAATTGCTAATATTTTTTAGAACCAATTTTCTGTAAGGTCTTCGTTGGGTCCGGCGACGGAGGTGCTCAGTGCTAACGTGAACAAACAAGTGGTAAACATTTCCTTCATAAAGCTTGTGCATATACTTAGCGTTGAGCACGCTGGATCTCATATCAATAGGATGTTAGGTATGTTCTACTCATTGTGCGTGAGCCATTCCTACTTGCCAGACGATTTTATGAACACAGTGGAGACCTTGCCGACAAAACTAACTACAGGCCTCTTCCTCCTCCTCTCTCTTGACACTATAACAGCTAAAATGTTTGACGGTTTGCTTAATACACAGTTGAATAGACACGTAACACTGCATGATAATCAGTTCGGTTTTTGCCCTCGGTTGTCCACTGAAAGTGCTATACTGTGTCTTAAGCATACCGTCAAATACTACACAGATCGCAAGTCGCCGATATATGCTTGCTTCCTCCACCTGTCCAAGGCCTTTGACTTGGTGTCGTACAACGTTTTGTGAGACAAACTTAATAAAATTGAGTTACCACAGGAACTTATCAACATGTTCCAATACTGGTTCGCACACCAGTTCAACAGAGTACGATGGGCGGGTGCAATGTCGGATCCGTATCAGCTCGAATGCGGTGTCAGGCCAGGAGGTTTAACATCTCCAACCCTGGTCAACTTATATGTAAACGATCTAATCGTCATGCTCAGCCGCCAGCATGTCGGCTGCCATGTCGACGACGTATGTGTTAACAATTTGAGTTACGCAGACGACATGGTGCTGCTGAACGCGTCGGTCTGCGGCCTGAGGACGCTGATGCGGATATGTGAGGAATACGCATGTGCTCACGGTTTAAAATACAACGTCACTTAGTGTTTGCATGGTATTTGAGGCTGGTTCTAAACGTCCCCAGAGTGTGCCACCGGTTTTGCTCAATGGTGTGCCTCTCAAAACAGTCAAACAGTTTAAGTACCTACCTGGGGCACAAAGTTACTACCGACCTTAAGGACAATGCGCATATTGAGATGGAGCGGAGAGCGCTGTCGATAAGAGCAAATATGATAGCCCGTAGGTTTGCGCGATGTTCCCAAGGAGTCAAAGTTACGCTTTTTAGAGCTTACTGCACATCACTCTACACTTTCAACCTATGGGCTGACTACAATAAGAGAAATTACAGTGACCTCCGCGTCCTGTACAATAATGCATTCAAAATGATATTGGGGCTGCCACGATTCTGTAGCGCTTCAGGCATGTTGCACTATGCGCAAGCGGACCGCTTCCTTAGTGCGCAGAGTGTGGGACAGCTCCAATACCGTTCTGAAGATGATCGCTGCTAGCCTACACTGCCCCTTTCTCCGGCATTGCTGTGACAGACATGTCCCAGTACCTATGTCTGCGAGAATATATGACTGAAATATCACCGACCATGCTTGACTTGATACATTTATATACCTTCTTATCGTGGACGTGTTAAGAATTTAAATATCCTTTGAATATAAATGAAAGTAACGTTTATATTATTATTTTTGATTTAACTTGTGTGACCTCTTTATTTAATTTATTAATTTATTTGTAATTGTGTTTAATTATTATACTCGTATGTATTTGCAATATGCAGTGTGTGAATGTAATTTGATTGACATAATGATTTTATTTTTTGCCTGACATTTGTACCAAATTGATTTACTTATTATTATTGTTATTATTTGAATGCTTGTGGGTATAATTTTGCCTGAAATAAAAGAATTTTGAATTTTTTGAATTTGAATTTAACAAGTTATTTCACACTTATGAGTGTTGGAGTCAGTTCCATTTTTAGCAAAAAATATGTCTAGTTAACACTCCCTTCTGCTGGTTATTCCAGGAATAACAAACTTAAGGTGAAGTGGTCTTTTGAAAATGTCTGACTGTAGGACGGGGAGACCTCGCTTTGTATGCGAGTGAGCGAAACAAAAGTATAAACAATATTTATACTTCTTTAGAGTTTTAGTCATATAAAATCTTATAAAAGTCTGCTTTTCATAAATGGTTATAATCTTTCAAAAACTGTATCGTATGGTTGCTACATAATTCTTAGAAATAAAATTTGTATTGATAAAATTTTCGATATGGACATAAAACTTTGTTAAGCGAAATTTCAGAGCTAGATTCATTGATTATTTTTTCTATAAAGAGAAATATATGTAATGTAGGCATAGTATTAGTCATATCCTCTAGAATATTAAGTATATTATTTATTTAGACTTTTTCTAAAACACATGTTAAAATTTGCCTTTTAACGGGTCACTTCACCATATTAATTTTTGGAATATAATTTATACTAAGTCTAGCTGTTGAACAAAATTAGATTCCATTTATTTATTCTAGTCTAGCCCATGTCAGCTGCACTTACCAACAGGCAAAATATATTGGTCAAAGGCCAGTAAGTAAGTACTCTCTAGCAAACCAGTATTAAAAACAACTCGTCAGTTTTTATTAACAATTAAAAGCTACAATCAAAGCCGTCAATACTATAAAAAATGTACCACTGTACGTTGTGTTTCAAAATATTCAATAAAATGGAAGAGTTCATCACTACGGCATGTATAACTCGATATCTATATAAGCTCTATGTATGTTGTTATATATAATAATTTGTTATGGACATTATAATGTACACATCGGGCCACCATTAAGTCTAGTTTCCACCATGGACAGCTACGTGTGGATTGTGGTCTAAGTTATGAGATACTGCAGCTGTGATAAAAGCTAGCACGCGGCTGAAACGTGTGTAGCTTCACTTGAAAAGATTATTTGCAAAATGTATTTGGTTTGCAGCAGTACAAAAGATATATTATGTTGATTTTGATAACATTTTCGAGGGCCAAGCTAATCCAAAACAAGATTTTGTTTAAATTGTCTTGATAGAATAAAATTGCAAAGTTGTGTCTTAATTACGCTTGTAATGTATATATCCTAATGATTCATGTATATTGTATACTGTATCAGCAGGATTGTCCACTGCTGAACAGAGCCTCACCCATTAAGGAGGAGTTTGCCATAATCCCCATGCATGGCAGGCGGCTTGGGGATCGAATAAGCATTGCAATTGAACGGGGCAATACTGCCAGCATGCTGGGCACGCTGCCGGTTGGTGGTGGGCTGGAACATTTGCCGGTGAGCCTGAAATTACTTGAAGGCTGTCTTAATGATTTTATTGTAGTAGCGGTACATTTATGATTTAAGTTACTAGTCTTGTGTTAATAACCATTCTTTCGTTTTCACCCAAACTGATCGCGATTTTCATTGCCGTCGCTGCCTCTCTTTCACTCCTATGCATTCGGATCGTGACAGAATTTCAGCATTTAATTAAATGGTTTTATTTAATTTCGTAAAAAAATGATATAAAATTTAACTTTGTTTATTGAAAATGCGTCGTAAAGATATTTCGATGTGGTTAAGTCGATCTATTGCTACTATGAAACTTCTGGTGGAACTATTTGTATTGCAAACCATAGTATTCGTATCATACTTCAATTATTTACAAATTGTTTACCCCTGGGCAAAAGTTTAGTGCTGGTAAGGTCTTATTTGTAATATCTATAGATTCTTCTTAATTTTGAAATAGTGCCAAAACACTAACAACAACAACAGCTAATAGGGAAAAGCTGAAAAGATTTTCCTTTTCCTTTCTAATATTATATCAAAATTGTCATGTATAAATATGTATGCCCAGGGACATACTTCACTTTCAATGAAAACACTCTTTCATAGTTTATCGCCGTTGCTGTTCCCTTATACCAAACAAAATTCGAATAAGCTACGGTCATTCCGACTTGTCTGATGGTTGCGTTATTCCGATATCAATAACGAATTAAAGACTGGATAACAGTTAATTGATTGACCGTGGTGACATTTCACCGGCGGACGACTCACACGCGCTGCGCCTTTGATGTCCGCCGCCATCTTTCTCAAAGCCTTCACAAAGGACGCCGACACGATTAAATTCGTACGTACAGATATGTGACAGTTGTCTAGTTTCTGGGTACGTGGTGGCAGTTGCGACTAGTTTTTACTAAAGTCGGTTAGTTTTGGTATGTATCAATTATGGAATTAAAATTTAGTAATCGGTTAGGTGGCAGTTTGAGATGTTTGTTGCTCTTTAATTGCTAATGACACACTTGTTAGTGAAATTGTTGAATGGTTGGAATTTATCGGCAGCTTTGACGTACGATGGATGAGTGATGGTTAAATAAGAACTCTTCGCAACAGCTTATGGTAACAATGTTAAAAATATTTATCTTGACACTTAAAAGATCGGCTTTTGTATTCTATAACTTGTTTTTAGATCTTAAATGAAGTAAGTGGAATGTGTTAAAGTTATGATGATAAAGAAAATTTAAGAAATGTTTTTTATAATGTACTAATTTCTATTTATTTTACTATATAGCAAGGTACGTAGTGATAATTAGATATAATTAACATATAGGTTATCAGTTGGTTTATTCTGTCACCTACGTAATAAAAATAAATATTTGTATTATATATACACTTAAGTTACAAATTATACAACGGGTATATTTAAATAATGTCCCTGACGTTTTGGTCATTCTTTTTGCAGTGTCGTGCATATCCAATTTTTCTTAAAATTTTGTACATGACCACCTTTGTTACTTTACTAAAATTGAATGGATTCAATAAAATGTACACACACTTTCTTCAGATAAAGACTCCCTATATAGTTAGGTACTGTAATTCATTGCGTGGGGACTATATTAAATTTACTATTAATATGGCCATGTAGTCATATATTTGTTCCTATTAAAGTGAAAGATAAATATAAATTTTGAAGCAATGATGGCTCAGTGGCTTTGGCTATGGACTGCCGTGTAGCAGTTCCAGGGTTAGAACCCCGCCGCTGGCTTGAGCTTCAGGGCATGGTGGAAGGGCATTTTGCGAATACCCGCCTAGCCCGGCTAGCGACTACCCTCAAGTAGAAAATCTGTCGCTAAGGACCTATCGGTGTGTTCCGGCAGCAGTCCTGGAGAGCCAGTGAAATTAAAGGCACATGAGACTTAACAACTATGTCTCTAGGGCGCATTGCAATTCGTGACTTGTGACTAAATGCATATGTTATCAGAGGTTAGTCCGCTTAACATCAGATGGGCCTCGAGCTTGTTCCGTCACGATAACATTAAAAAAAATATAAACAAAAAAATGTATCTCTTTTATCTGTTTAAAATTGTAACGACTTATTTAGCTTAGGATAAATCTATGAATCTATATCAAAAACACTTGTCTCATCTTATCGCCCCTATTAAGGGACAATTGACAAACTTTTTATAGGTAGCGGTCACTTCGCTATTTGAACTAAAACGTTACTAGGTATAATACAATTTTTTACATAAATATATATATTAGTTAGGCAGATACGCCACCTGTTGGAAAGATGCTTCGAAAAAGTTTAATCTTTGCATATCTTTATAGTTTTATATAAACTACCAAGGACATGGATACTGAAATCGACTCTTGATCGATGCTTTCAAACTTAATTATGCTTAAATATCACTCCCACAGTTTAGCCAATTATTCGTCAAAACGAGATCACGACTTTAGACTTATGCAAAACGGACCTCTTAAAATCACGACATGACAAATAATAACCAAACAAAATATAAAACTTGGTGAATCGCAAGCCCAAAATTCGTTGAACTTCCTCACCTTCTGCCAATTAAAGATTTATAGGAAATACTAAGTAAAAGAATGATGAAGTCAGAGGTCTTGTAACACTGGGCGGTTTAAACGTTGAAAGAGATGGTCCATGAAAAATTAAAGACGTGAAACAGTGTCGACCGCCACGCAAGGGTGACGAAACCTAAGTTTTAGATGGGGCATAATTACTCTGATTTTGAAATTGAGTATAGGCTCTTTGCAATGTATTGTAAGAAGTCCATTATGATAAAAGAATGGCATCGGTAAGAATAAAGATTGTTATCTAAACATGCATCTAAAGAGATGTAGTACAGATCTATTTGAGTGATCGACTGATTATTTTGAAGAAGTTGCATCAGTTGCTATAAGTACAAGTTTTATTGATAAGTACATTCAACACTAAAATATTTCAAATGTAGCTCAAAAATAATCTGAATTTACAAACAATTATGATGATGAGATAATTTTGACAGAACAAAAGAGTGGCTCTTAGGAACTGATGTCATAGTTATGATGGGAAAATGATTCAAACAAAAATGACAGTGTGTTGAACTCAACCTGTTTTAATAAGAACGTATGTAATTAAATATTAATTCACGTAATTAAATCTGTCACTCAGGTCACTGAGGCATGTCGATGAGGCAAAATAAATGACGTCATGAAAAACTTCTTAATATGATCTTCTTATTTATTAATAAAGTTTAAACATTTTCTTTTAAATAAGTTAAATAAAAATAATACTCAATTTCTGAGTATATAAATGGGCCTCTATATTCAAGCTAAGTGACTCAAAGAGGATAAAACTTATTGACATGACGCACCTTTTTGGTCATCATTTAATGGAAATTGATCGAGATGAGAATAAATGAGGTCACGATTTATCTGTATCTACAGCATACGCATAGCTTGTCACAAATGTTTCCTGTGTAGATTGTAATCGGGCTCTATTGGCTGACGCAATTATTCGAATGAATTAAAAGCCAATAAGGATACAAATTACGATATAATACTATATTATGTTATTTATATTATATTATACCAAATTATAGTACACATAGAAAACTATTAATAATACGCCAAATGAAGATACAAGTTTTGTGTTTTTTTTATTTCTGATAGGTAAGCCTGACCACAATTTCACCGGATGGTAAGTGATAATGTGGTCGAAGGTGTTAACAGGCTTAACCTACAATTACTGGCTCTCAAGGAAAGCTGCCGGAACACACCGTAAGATGCTTGGTGACAGATTTTTCTACTTGAGGGTGTCGCTAGACCATTTAAAAAATGCCCTTCCACCACGCGACGGGATTCAAACCATAGACCTGCAACGCGGCAGTTCATAGCCAATGCCACTGAGCCATCACTGCTTCGTAAAACAGTTCGGTTGACATAAAGGGCCTGATGTTTAATGCTATTCAGTCTAGACTGCGCACATCATCCTGAAAAAATGGTCTACAAGATATAGTTGCCACTTAGGCTGACATTCAGAGGCAGTGGTTCGAGTTTACTTCGACCGGTCTCACTGGAGGCTGAACTCCAGACTTGGTCAGTTTACTTCGCCTTGTAATATGCAGAGTTGAGAACGAATGATTGCGTCGTGTCTGCCCCTTCAAGTTTGACTCGATGGAGATCGATGACATTAAAAGGAGACAACAACAGAAAAGGGATAGAAGAAGCGTGCACTAAGCAGGTTGCAGCAGAAGATTTCGTCGTACTCTTGCCCTTCAACCACAATATGTGGAGCTGGCACGACTTACATATTTTACTGTTCAGTTTTATGTTCTACTCAAAGATCATAAAGAAGTTATCATACATTATGAAAAGACGAGTGATAGCCTATATTGATTAAACTTTGAAAGAAAACCTTAATAATACATTGCGTTTACGATATATCAAAATAAATATTTTGAGTCCCTACGGTTTAAGTTTGAAGTCACTTACACCTAAACAATTAAAAATGTCTAGAATAATATAAGAACACAAGGGAGACACATTGGCACCATATCAAATATAGTAATAGAATAAATGTACTAATCTATAGAACCGCAATCACTTTTCACCGCTTTGACATGTTTGAGCATGGCTGGAGTAACCGATTTGGTGACTCAGCCCGTCTCATTTTCCACTGAGCATTATACTCTTGCTCTATTACGCCAAAATCGACAATAAATTCTTATAAACTGTTTGTGGTTTGATACTAGAGTCATATTTTGACATAATGAAGTTTGAGTCTAAACACGAGCTCGTCTCTGAATGTCAGTCTTCGCTGTTCATGTCATTGCTGTTAGTTTACCAGTCGTTTTTTTCTCATCGTTAATGGAAAATATCACTTTATATATGGGATAGAAATTTATACCTAGTCTTAGAAAATAATCCCTGGACAAAAAAAACAACAAATACACAGGAAAAATAATTAAGGAGAGAAAATGATCATTGTATTCCTTTCAAACAATTGAATGACAAAGCTCACCATAAACAACGAATGACTACCTTACCAAATCGAAAACGCATTTATTCTCAAAAAAAGATTAACCACGAAATGGTTTTTCAAAACCGGTCGGTTGTCAGGCCACCCCTGCGTGAGAGCAAGTATTTGTTTACATTAATTTTTACAGCGACCACGACAGAAACCAGAGCAAGAGCTTGTACACTAATTATAGATTTGTTTTAACCTTACCACGTGAGGTCATTGACGTTGGACGGCGTAAGATCTCTTTAGACAGAGGATTGAGTGATTTTTCCTCTGCTGTCGATGCGATGGTTGTGTTTAAATTGGAGAGATGTTAGGCGTGTGCCAAATATTCGGTGAGATAGGAAGAACAGACTGCATTGTTAAGAAATCACTGCTAACCTTTTAAAATGGTGCTTGTGTTGCATGTTTATTACTGTATGTTTGTCTGCCTGTCTTATTAAAACGCATCATATACAGTGGAAGTATAGCTGTATGCATTATAAGCTTGTGTTAAATTTTCGCCACATATATTGTGATGGCAAAAAGTCTTTAAATTTAAAAATAGATTGAAAACATATAAATATCTGAAAATAAAGCGCTTTTGAAGCGCTCGTAGCCAAGATTGCTTAGCCATTCTGAATCGATCAGCAAAGTTAAGCAACCTCCGCCGCGGTCATGACTTGGATGGGTGACCGCTGGTCATTACTACTGAGCGCTTCCGTGCTTCGGAGGGCACGTTAAGCCGTCGGTCCCGGTTGTTGTCTTGCAGCAGTCGTTACAGCATGGTGGTAGGGCACTTTGCGAATGCCCGCCTGGCTAGCTACCACCCTCAAGTTGAAAATCTGTCGCCAAGCACCTAACGGTGTGTTCCGGCAGCTGTCCTTGAGAGCCAGTAACTCTAGGTTAGCCTGAATAACATCCTCGACCACATCATCACTTACCATCAGGTGAGATAGTGGTCAAAGGCTAACCTATCAGGCATAAAAAAAAATAAAAAAAAAAAAAAAAAAAAATTTCATCAATAATAAATGCAAGCACCCGAATATTGTACTTAGTACTTAAGTACGTTTGTGATTGAAACCTACAGTGTGGAACATACGGAGCTTTCTGAGGGCGTGAGTCCTTCATCCTCTCTAAGGTTCCGTATTCAGAAGGGCTCAACGAAGTCGGTTTTCTGTCTGTCTGTCTCTCCATTCGCCCGTTTGTCACGGGTCTATAGCTCGTAAACGGATGAGCAACACACACCAGAAATTTTGATGTCTGGTGTAAAATGTTGCCCAAAGATGAAAATTGAACTGGAAATTCAATTAAATCGTTTTTCAGGAGCTTCAAAACATGAAAAGCAAGCTGAGAAAGAAAATGTTGCACCTTTAGCATGTTGGATATCATCATCTTGATAGAGTTCATTGAATCAGTACTAATATTATAAATGCGAAAGTAACTCTGTCTGTCTGTCTGTCTGTTACGCTTTCACGCCAAAACTACTGGACCGATTTGAATGAAATTTGGTATGGAGATAGTTTGAGACCCGGGAAAAAACATAGGATAGTTTTTATCCGACTGCGCAAAAAGAGGTTAATGTTTTCGCGCGATAACCGACATACGCGCGGGCGGAGCCGCGCCCGGAAAGCTAGTAGAGAATAAATATAGTATTTAAAAAAAATAACAAAAAAATATTTGGCTGTAAATGGACTTCAACATCCAAAATTGTGAAATAACTTGTTGTAATCGGTACCATGATAGTTCAAAGGACCTATTATCACAAAACTTTGCGCATGGTACCGACTTTGACAAGTTATTTCACACTTTTGGGTGTTGAAGTCGGTTCCATTTTTTGCAAAATATTTTTTTCACACTTTTTAGTGACCCTTGCTACTTACGGGATCGATTATCATTAATTTTTAACAGCTATATCATCAAGATAGGTAAATATTTTTCAGGTATATTTGTGTGACTCAAAAACTGCTTGACCGATTTTGGTGAAATTTAAAATGGGACCAAACGACAAGCATCACTTATCAAACAAAAAAGAATTTTCAAAATCGGTTCACCCAGTCCAGAGTTCTGATGTAACAAACATAAAAAAACAGACGAATTGAGAACCTCCTCCTTTTTTGGAAGTCGGTTAAAAACGGTGGGTGTATCTACGTTGTAGTAAGTATTAGTAAAGTTTCGGTATTTTACTTACCATATACCTTCAGGTTGCTTTCCTCATGGGGTACCGGGTTCAAAATTCCCCCCTCCCTCATTGTTTCCTGTGGAGGTCGTAAGAGGCGACTAAGGGCAGCAGCGCCTTCTGTTGATCTTAAGCTGCGATCCCCATGGTGCCTGCCAAGAAATCCCCAGGGATTTTGCAAATGTCCCCTTAAACATTTTGTTCAGCAGTGGACCATCCGGCTGATACAGTATTTACCATTTCCGTTATCTACCCAAAATATACTGAAAATGCCGATTAATAATGTAGCTTGACGCTGTTATCAAATCCAACTAAATTTTTGATTTCTTTTCATGGCTGTTGCTATGCGGAATCCTTAAAGAGCGAGGCCCGACTCACACCAGTTTGACTAGAAAAATTAGACATATTTATACGTAATAATATACCGTGGTTAAACATTATAGCCAGTGCAATGACAACATGGCAGTAAAGTAATTCCGGGACGCGACCGGCAAAGGCGTGTCGTCGTTCCGGTGAATTTCGCGAATTCTCAATGAAGCTGACTGCATTCTCATTAAACCGACTGCATTCCCATTAAACTGAGCGAATGTCCCGTTTAAGTGGCCGCGTGTGGCCGCCGGATGTCGATGAATGGGACATTGTTGGGACTTATGGTTATGACATCGATGGTACGTGTGGAAGGACGTTCAGAGAAACTGAAGTTGTATGACCTGCTGTTCCAAGTTGAAATTTACTGATGAGAAACGGTGTTTTTAATACCATAAAAAATATACTAAAAAATGGAACCGACTTCAACACAAAGTTTTTGACCAAAAGTGTGAAATAATTAGTCGAAGTCGGGTGCGCATGGTGCGCATAATATTGTGATGATAGGTACTTTTAACTATCATGGTACCGATTTCAACAAATTATTTCACACCTTTAAGTGTTGAAGTTGGTTCTATTTTAAATTTCATCAAAATCGATCAAGCTGTTTTTAAGTTACACTAAAATACCTGAAAAATATTTACCTACCTTTATGATATAGTCGTTAACAATGAATCATAATCTATCCCGCAAGTCACTAAAAAATGTGAAAAAAGTTTTATTACCAAAAAATTGAACCGACTTCAACACCCAAAAGTGTGAAATACTTAACTTTTCAAAGTCAGTACCATGCGCACAGTATTGTGATAATAGGTACTTTTGAACTATCATGGTACCGACTTCAACAAGTTATTTCACACTTTTAGGTGTTGAAGTCGGTCCCATTTTTTGCAAAAAAAATTTTTAGTAAATTTTTTTCACACTTTTAAGTTACCCTTGCTACTTACGGATTGGTTTGTAACTTTTGGCAATCATCGCACTGCCTGATGATACAGTTACTGATGATTCAGTCATCAGTGAAGGAATCATTTTTTAGTTTTGGGAGTGAAATTCAAAAACTGCTTGACGATTTTGATAAAATTTAAATGGGACCACACGGAGAGCACCAGCTTTCAAATAAAAAAATATTCATGAAATTAGGTTCACGTAGTCAAAACTTCTGAGGTAACAAACATAAAAAAACGGTCGAATTGAGTCCTCCTTGTCCTGAAGTCAGTTAAAAACAGTATGACGTAATGCAATGCAAATTGTTTTAACGTCATTTTTGGTGTGACCTTCAAGTCTGCTTTTGCTATTATGCATAAGGGCGTAGTCTACATAAGAATTGAATAAGTTAAAAAATCGCTATTGTATTATGATTACAGTAAATTAATCAATTAATTTATATTTGTGTCTTATAATATCAATTACCATTATAACATGGTTCCTTGGTTTGAATCCTAACTGCTTAAGTTTTACCTTAGTATGGAAGCTAATAGATAATCTGCCGCCAAACACCTAACCATTTATTCCGGCAACTGAGAGTGTGTAGGTTTAGCTTTACAATATCTTATCGTCGAACATGGATAATTAGATGTTGTTATTAGAACCGCTGAGCTGGAGAAACAATGAAAAAAATATCCATGTCTGAAAAGGATTTCTTAAACGACTTTAAAAAAAGGAGGAGGTAAAAATTCGACTTTATTTTTTTTGTTTGTGTTATATTAAAACTCTTTACACTGAGTGATGATTTTTTTTAATATTCGAAAGCTTTCATGTAGTCCCATTTTAAATTTGAGTGAGATCTGAAGAGTAGTACTTGATATATCCCTAATGATGCGTATTTTATGTTTGACGTCGGTGGTTTTTCTTTTATTAATTTAGAAGTATTGAAATAAAATTACTTAAGATTCAGTGCACGAGTACAAGAAAAATACAGTCCAGTAAACTGCAACAACGCATCCTTGCATCGTCTTACAGAAGTTCAAAACTGGTCACAAAAGGACACCAACCAAACAAAAGATTCAAACAATCGTCACTCCACCTGCCCAAGTGGCCGCAATCACTATAATTGAGTTTTTTTCCACCGTCACGGTGGGGATGTCCACGGACGAATCTAGATCGTAATCTCCATAATTGGCTGGCTTCGTAACAAGTGCGGTAATTCAATGTCCACGGAATTATTTTTATGTTGTCACGGACTGTTTCATCGGGTGCCGTAAAGGTCTTAATGAAATAGCGACGATTATCTGATGTTTCTGGGCGTCCATTCAACTCTTGGAGCTTCTTGGGGAGTTTAGGTAGAACTATACCCATATTTACTATTAGCTGACTTATAAACCGACTGAGAGAATACCAGAAGACAAGGAGAAACACTTATACGACTATTCCAGAAACAGAAACGTGATTATGTAAAACCCTGTCCCCCTGAGGCAGGCCCATGTTTAATAGTGTACGTAGCGAAGGATGCAGTAATAGGCTATTTTATATCTTCGTTCAAATGACTGTACTACTAGAGTCTGCACTAGTTCTTCATGTAAATACTAAAAAAAATATTAGGTTTCTTACTATAGTCTAATTTTTTGGTAAGTGGTAAGTGGTTATATACCACTATGGTCACTTATTGCAGGTTACACCCAGAATAGGAATTGGTTCTCAAAGATAAACACATCAGTTCGCGCGTAGCGGTTTTTAATTTACTTACCAACAGGTGATGGCTAACCAGGCGAGCAATGCAGGCGTGCAGCAGTTCAAGGGTTAGAACATGGAACCGATTGTTATAATGCTCGAAGGTATATCTTGTTTATTTTCTCCTAACAACACATAAACGAAACATTTTAATTATATTATCATTACCAAAAAACTCAACTCAGTCATATCGAAGTGACGTCATTATCACAACGTAATATAACAATGAAACAAAAACTTTAATGTTTTGCTTCTGCGTGCGGCTTCTTAAGGTGTTGACTTTCTAAGGGCTCGTATGCAAATGACGCTTTATGCAAAGTAGCACTGGAATCAACCAGACATCTCTCTTCGTCATCATATACCTATCTTCAGCTGCGCGAACGGGACTGGCGGGGGTGCCAAGGTTTTGCTCATGACCACTGCGGTACCTCATACACGACTTTTATCGTACGACCGCGACACGAATTTTACAGCTGTTAATTGTCAAGAAAGAGCCATACATTGAATAATAAAGAACGTCTTCGGTGATAATTCGTAAATTTGTAAACATGTACCTATTACTATATATTTGATTATTTTAGTAACGATTTTTTTGCGTTCTATTATTTGAAATGTCGCAACTAGTTAGCGGCATGTGCAGCTGTCAAAATTCTCGCAATTCATGTATTTGCTGTCACGGTATCGATTTGTTATTGACGAGAAGGCATAGGTGACTTTGAAGTGTTGGCAATCACTGATGCCAAAAATAAATCTTCCTTTTGTACGAGTCTTTATATCGATTATTTCATTGTTATTTGTGAAAGTCGTATCTTGAAATAGAACATTTTGTGGTCAATTACAAATACTACAGTTTTATTACCTAGTAGGATAGACATACTTTTTGGGTATTCAAGGATTTACAACATGATTCAATGCTATAATTCGAGCTCAGTGAATATTGAACTGAGATCAAATTGGAACTGAAGCGAGATTAAATTACTCTTTAACTGCCTAAGCTAAAGATATTCCCAGACTTCTAGCAATGATTCTATGCATTCAGATAATCAAAGTGCAAAACTTTATTTCGGGCAGGGATTGAACCCGCCTTTTCTGACTCCACGCAAAGAACGCTTTTCATTCTGGCTATTGATACCGATAACGGAGGCGATAATAACGAAAAAAGGAATAAAGCTTCCAATCAGAGATGCATCGAGATAATGGACTATTTGGCAGTTACACGCATTACCACTGCTTATAATAAGGGTTCAGAACAGACAGTTCTAATATCTTTATTGTCTTCGCTACCTTGGATAAGACTTGTGTTCCCGGTTGGCACCAGTGTCAGCGTTGCGAAATTTGTACTATTAGCACGGCGAAACAAGTCCGGCTTAAAACTTCAGTCCACTGAAGTTACACAGAAATTACAGTTACTTACGTAACTCTTCTTTCATAAAAGTACAGCTTTACTGATAGCATGGTTGAAGTGGTAAAACACATGTGCATGCGTTATCCGCAGTGCTGCGGAGTAACAAAATTACAAATTTACTAAAGGAAAATTTAAGTCATTTGCGGGATTCGAACCCGCTCGATTCCATCCCAAAACGATGGTTAAAGAACAATAGGAAAAAAAATAGTTATAACCCATTGTTATATTAGCTCAGTCAGTCAGAGCATACCCTGGCTAAAGGGGTGGATGGACGAGGATTCGAATCCCACACATGACTTAAATTTTTCCTCTCGTAAATTTGTAATTTTGCAATGACTAAATCTGTTAAAAATTTACCCAAATATTAAGACCAATATTATGGTGTTCCTACTATGCGACGTCATAAAATAACCTTCATCAATTAGCGTGTTTGCTTCAATTTAAAAAGTTGGCAAACACATCGATTTCGTATATCCATTAGCGTTAATAAAATATCAGAAAACTCATCTGCCCTATAAGGAAAATTTTACAACCGAGAACCAATAATTTTTCTTTAGGTTTTAGTAAATAGTACGGGATAACTCACGTGAATCAGTCAGATAGCTCTGTTGAAACTATAGTCGGAAATATCTGACTGATTCACGTAAGTTATCCCGTATTATTTACTAAAATGAGTGAAAACCACGTTAGTTTTTATAATAATATTTCTTTTGGTTGTAACTTGATCAGTATTTCGTTTCATCATGTCACATCACCAATCAGAAAGGCACTTCGCTATCTTTCATTCTTATTGCTACAGGCTTTAGGTACTTATCTGAATGTACTTATGTGTCTTGGAACAAAACCGAGGGAGTATTATATTCCAGCCTTTTTGGAAAAAACTACAAATACTGTGGCGCCAAGTTGAAAAATATGCAACAAATTTATTAATGAGTAAAGGTACAAAAGATGATGAAACAATGCAGATAGGTTAGAAATATATTATGACAAAGATTATTAATTAAACGTAAGTAAACGCTATTGAAATCAAAAAGTACCCAAATTTCAATAGAGATGATGGTTGGTAAGCACTACTTGCTTGGGATCCTGTTATCAAATTAATTAAATCCCAAGGCCGACACAAATCTGCAAGACCTCTGGACACTGTGGGCGAATACTGCATGAATAGGGAACGTTATGATTAATATAAAATTTCTGACGGTAGTCCAAATAATTTCTTAATAACTCATTTGACAGTTAAAACCAAATAGTCACCCTGTGATCACGATCACTGCAAAGTGTTTGAAACGTCGGGACAAAAATAATGACAAATATACGCGATTTAAACTGTTTAAGGTTGTTTACTGTGTGTAATAATCACGAAAACCTAAGACAAAATTAAGGATTATTACATTGTCATATACGTCATATACGTGGTAAAACCTAGTGTTTTAATACAGGATGAATAATAGTGAACATCTTCAGTGTAATTATGTAAATCTAACAACAGTGCCCCATTAATATTGACAATCACGTCTCAGTTCGTCCGTGCAGGCGGAAGTTTTTGCGCAACACTGTCCGTCAGAAACCAAGCAGAAACAATTATTGCAACCAAGTGTTTGTTGGATATCGTTCACGCATCGCGACTGTTGAAGAAAGTGAGCTTATTACGACACAGTGTGCGTGTTTGCTTGCACTGACGTGTACTGGTTTGTGTTTATCTACAGGGATGGCTTAACGATTAAATTTGTCAAAAAATATTTTCTCAACTCAATTATTCTCTCTCAATTATATCTTTCAACTGGTTGAAGACCTTACAAGTCTTCAGACTCTGCGGGATGTTCGACGAGAAGATGTCGCTCAACTTCCCAAACGCTGCCCATACAGGTTGGATTCTTCGGGCGACCTCTTTATCGAAGTTGGACCTACGTAAGACGTAGACGTCTTCATTAACGACATCGTTAAAGTCGCGGGTAGACAATGGTTACTGTATCTGCCGGATCGTCCATTACTGAACACAGCCTCCCCTATGTAGTGGGTATTTGCCATAATCCCAACGCTTGGCAGGCGGCTTTGGGATCGTCAGCCAATGGTTACATGCAGCTAATAGACGATCTTTGTGGCATTCTATGGGGAGGTCTTTGTTCAACAGTGGGCGTCTTCCGGCTGATGATGTTGATGACATCTTTCAAGACGATCTTTGCAGAATCCGTAAAAGAAAGGTTATTTATTTACGCTCATCAGAATGGGTAAAACATTAAAACAATAAGGTGATCCATTGTCTAGTTTTCGACTTCATCATATTAGGTCATTTTAGGTCAGCATACTGTCATCATTATACTGTATCGTCATTAGAATTTAACCAGCAAGCATTTGTTTGATCGAAACTTGGAATTAGATAGGTTCCCATAACTTTTTGAGTTGAAGAACGAAGAAAATTAATAAAATAGGTTTAAAAAATACTAAGCTCGACAACGTTTCGATTAACTAGATTACAACAGTCTCACTTAGGATAGCCAACATAAATATTTATTAATAGATTCAAACGATATCCAACTGATTGACATTCTCAACAAAGATACGTCATAAATAGAATATTAGCAAAAGGTGTCGAAACATCGTTAACTGCAATTTACTAAATAACAAATCATTACTAACGCTATAGAAAAGATCAAAATCATAAAATCAAAAGAATGTATTATGTGAAAAAAACCACAATTAATCTAAAAGCTTCTCAATAAAAAATTTGGATTCCAACTACAACCAAATAAAATATGGAAACTGAAGTTACAAATCAGTTATATAATATGTTTTGTCAGTTAATAAACACGACACATTAAACTGACATTTATTATGCTCTGAGCAACCGTTAAACTTACAGTCACATTAGTAACACGCTATTTCACATTCTAACACACTTAACTAAATACGACTAAATACGATAAAAAGGAGCTAATTGATTCCAATCAGAGACGTGACAAACACGAAACACAAAGTGAGAAACGATGGCACGCTTCCGGTTTTGTAGAAACATGGCAAGTTTGTAAGCTTTTAAACATGAAGCTGGTGACATTTGAGTAAGATAAATTAAATAAGTACTAATGAGAGAGTAAATAATTAGAATTTTAATAACGCAATTTATAGTAGATTGTCTTTATTACCGACTTTCTTTGAGTTGAAATTGTATTTCTCTTACAGATTCGAAAGGTTATTGTTTGTTCGAGTGAGTGAGATCAAGAGAACTAACATAATGTTCATTAAGAAACTTCTAGAACGTGTCTCATGAATAGGTCAAAGATGTGTCATTATTTTACATGCATATAGGGTCTGACACGTTTTGACAATAATAAGTATATAATAATAAGAATTATACCTACCACTATTAAATTAAAAAAATTCATTATAAAATATAATACGGCCCTGTGGAATATAACATTATTTTTAATTTATCTATGGAATACCTCATTATCTACAGATTTTTAGTTTCTATAGTTAGGTAGTAATATATAGATTTCCATAGATATTTAAATTATGTTAGTACCGATAATAAGACGCAAATACGAGTATAGTGGGTATATACTCGTGCGGTGCCCGGGTGCCGGGCTAAATTGTCACCTCTCCATGTCCCGTGGGTATCGTTAGAGGCGTCTAATGGTAAAAAACTAGAAGGAAGCAGTGCCTTTTGAGGAACTGTATCTTACACTGCAATCCCCAAGATGTCTGCCAAGCTTGAGGATTGTAGAAACCCCTTAATTAGGGCAGGTTATGTTCAGCAGTGGACAGTCCGGCTTATACAGTACATACAGGATTATAGTGCGTCGATGAACATAAAAAGTAGCACATAAAGCACATGTAAGCAAGGATAACATAAATGACAATAAAAGTACCTGACGTACCTAATTACAATTAATATTTATAAAAACATATAACAACAAAGGCGCTGAAGATAAAAGCTTGAAACCATACAGCTTATAAAAAACGGGAGTAACGGCACCTGCACCTCGAACGTCGCAATGTCGAATCAGGCAACGGCTTCTGATTGAATCTCAGTAGTGTCGTATGTGAGTCGACTGCCTGCTTGTCTTCCTATCTTTGTCATTTAATTAAACATATCACGTACAATGGAAGTGTAGCTATATGCATTACATGCGTGTGATAGCATAGGTAAATATTGTGTCGTTAGATTAACTTTTTAGGTAATGTCCTTTGTTCTAATTTTAAGATGTTGAATAAAATAGGACTTGCAAGGAATGTATTAATAAGTATTTGTATCATGTTGAATCATTGTACATTTATTTAAGGTTTAAAAATAAAGTACTTGATTTGACGTTAGTCATATTAAGTATATTATAATTGTTCAATACATATAATTGTATAAAATCAATAATAAGATTAGTGTAATAATACCTATAATTAAAATAGTTATTTATAAGCACATTGTAATCAAATAATTTAATAGTAAACCGAAATTGTAGTTATTTGAAAGTATTGATATTGACTGCCGAAGTTGTTATTTTAAAAGGGGCTCTGCCCAGCAAGTCAGTCGTCTTTAAGCAAGCTCAGAGTGAACAACTCAGATCTCATAGTGGTGTCGAAATACATTTTCAAAGTAGTTAACGACGAAGTGCTGCCCGATCAGGATTGTGTGAAAGTTAAGTGATTTATTATTCTCTTTTATGATATTACTGAACTAACCTTGTTTATATGTAATGGTTCTTAAAATGGTTTGTTAAAAAGGTTTTGACAGTTGTTATAAATTATATTGAATTATTATTATAATAATGTTAATTAATAGTTGATGAACCAGTAAAAGTGTAAATAAAATGTATTTAGAAAGTAAGTAACACATTGTTAAAAGATGTTTAAAAGAATGGCCCCGAGTTTCTTGCCCGTTCTTCTCGCAGTGGCTCTATACAATTTTTTTTGCTGAACGTGGCAGTAAAATTAGAATATTTCAATATTAAAATTTCATTAGAGCGTCGCAGACGCCTAAATTGAATAAATGCTTTTGACTTTGACCTTTTATTTATTAAACTAACACGTGTGTAAATTTTGTATATTTTTATTTAAATCGATGCTTCAAAGCTTCTCAACGAAATAAAGTTTTCAAATTTAGTAGAAAGTTAATCAATTATTTCAACAAACTGAAAGTCATTGAAACCAACCTCCCATCCAGAAACACGTTGTCATTGATCTACAACAATGTCATTAATCTAAAATAGCGCGTTGTAAACTTGTAGATTTATTGTGATGTTTTTACAACGGGACACATGTTTCACTGTCTGTCACCGCGCCCGTTACCCGGACGAGGTGTTACATGTGTTTTTGAAGACTAGGCGGACATGAAAAATAGATAAAACAAGGTACAACAAGTTCTAACATAGGGAATACAGTTAAAAATAACAAATATTTTTAAAATATTTTAAGAAAACATCAAATTAATATTTTAATAAAACACTTAAAAATACAAAAATATATCTAGTGACAATTCCGCCTAATTTTCCTGCTAAGCCGACGTGACGTCACAAACGCCACGCAGCCAAATTGGAAGAATTTTTCGACGCGTATCGCTTCTATACGAAGCATCCTCAGGAGATCTTGACTCTGCGAGCGCACGATCGAGAAAGAAATATAAAATATATAAAATATTTTAAAAATATTTGTTATTATTAAATATGGATTTCCGCAAAGTAACGCCTGAATCTATTCATTGGGAATACAGTTGTATGAGGAGACTCTCACCATCATTTAACACGAATTACCTTTATTTATACATCACAAACTTTATAACAAAATCTTTCAAACTCATCTGACAGCTCTGACACTTATTGCTAACTTTACACTTGTAATATTGACAGTGACATCACATCATTGAAACAATCTTGAGGGTTGCTAGGTAGTGGAACAATTATAGGTGCAACATACAAAAAAAACCTTAACAACTACGACATACATTACAAGAAGGAACGTAATAGGACTACTTCCTTAGAGTGCGCTTGAGTGTGTTTGTGTTAGAGGGAGTGGCGTGTGTATGTAAAAATTCTGGTTTGAAATCTTTAGGTTCTCGGTTCATTGTTTATGTTATATACTTATATTGGAGACGGACACTTGTCCGTCTCCAAACTTTATACATCCACTCGTTATAGTCAGCACTACCTGACGTCAATCCTTCTTGGGAATGCTCTTGTAGATAGTGGGTAGTATATACTTGTCGGTTAATATTTGTAAGCAAGCCTGTTTTGCGCCTCAGGAGTCAGGACACAGAAGAAACACACACATAGCAGAAGGACTCGTCAACGTGAATGCTGCTAAGGTAAGTACTATATCTATATGAATTATGTGCCTTATTCGTTTTACGACATCCAACTGAAGATATAGGTCAGGCAGTTTGCATGGTGGTAGGGCATTTCCCGAATGCCCGCCTAGCTAGCTACCAACATCAAGTAAAAAGTTTAATGCTAAGCACCTAACGGTATATTCTAGCAGCTATACTTGGGAACCAGTAACTCTAGGTGAGCCTGAACATTATCTTCGACCACATCATCGCTTACCATAAGATGAGATGGTGGTCGCAAGCTAGTTTAACTGACATAAATATAAAACTTTTGTTAATCCGGCAACAGTAAGGCTAATGCTTTTTTTGCCACCAAACTTTTTTACATTTATGTCTGATAAACTAGCCTGCGACCACCATCTCATCTGATGGTAAGCGATGATGTGGTCGAAGATGTTGTTCAGGTTAATCTAGAGTCACTGGTTCCCAAGTATAGCTGCTGGAACACACCGTTAGGTGCTTAGCATTAAACTTTTTACTTGATGTTGGTAGCTTCGGTGACAGTTTTTCTACTGGTGGATAGTAGCTAGCCAAGCGAGCATTCGCAAAATGCTTTTCTACCATGTGGCAAAACTGAAGCTAGTGGTGGGGATCGAATCACGGACCCGCGGCACGTCAGTCCACAGCTATTACCTAGGCTATCATTGATACCAAATCTAATATTACCAAATCCTATTTACTACAGAATACTATGTCCTAACAAATGTCCCTTAAACCATACTCAATAAACTGTGACTACTTATAACAGTCCCAATTCACAGCTCTAATCGGTGTCACGACATCCCAACACGACTATAAATCCCCTACCACCGGCGTCGTTGTCACGCTGCCAACGCGATCTGTCACTCGCCTCATTTGTTTACATTGTTCACTAATCGCAGCAGCTTTAATGGATTTTGTCATTCGTTCTCCTGCCCCCGTTCGAGATCGTTTGATGTGGCTCGTTGTTTACATTCGTAGAGACAAATTGGTTAGTTTAGTGGTGCGGATGTTATGCTTTACGTGGTAGGAAGTCACGAGGGAAAAATTGTGGAAAATAAGTTTTGAGGAAATTCTTCCTACGCAGTGGACGGGAAATAGATTCATTCATAATTAGAGATCTGGAATGATTGCGCGAAAAATTAAAAAATTTGATGTAGGTATGGGAAGTAGCTCCGTTCATTCATAACTCAAGGTCATGACAACAACAATTCTACAATATTTTTGCCAATAAATTTAAATTTAAAGTTTGAACCGTAAAATGAGTTAAAAGTTTGAAATAACTATATACAGTGTTGAGGCGTGAAGGGCATTAAAGCAAGTAAAATTACCGGGCGAATAAGACATCAGAATTAATGTCTCAAGAGTTACAAGCGCAGTGCGGTGTCAAGCAAAACGATGACGATGACACTGTTACTATAATGAACAGGCTCGACGCTTAACAGCAGGTGGGCGAATTGTCCAATTCTTCACTCACACAGCCAAAAATCAAACCAGAGGCAGTGATGGCTCAGGGGCGTTGGCTATGAACTGGCGCGCAGCAGGTCCATGGTTTGGATCCTGCCGCGGGCTTGAGCTTCACCGCATGGTGGAAGGGCATTATGCGAATGCCCGCTTAGCTAGCGACCACCTACCTTCAAGTAGAAAATCTGTCGCCAAGGACCTAACGGTATGTTCCGGCAGCAGTCCTTGAGATCCAGAGAAATTACAGGCACATGAGACTTTAACATCTATGTCTCAAGGTGACGGGCGCAGTGCAATTCGTGACTTGTGACGAAATGCATCTGTTATAGGCAGAGGTTAGTCCGCTTAACATCAGCTGGGCCTCGAGCTTGTTCCGTCACAATAACAAAAAAAAACCAAAGCATTTCGCCGAAGCGTGACTGCTATGACATCTCCCTACCCTGTCATAGATATAAGCGTAATGATTATGAATTATATTTAACCACCTGTGATCGATTGTCCTTCACTGTTAACGACTATATTATCCAGATAGGAAAATATTTTTGAGTTATTGGAGTGTAACACAAAAACGGCTTGACCGATTTTATGAAATTGAAATGGGACCAAACGACAAGTATCAGCTTTAAAATAAAAAAAAGCATTATCAAAATTGGTTCACCCAGTCAAAAGTTCTGAGGTAACAAACAAAATTAAAAAAAAACTAGACAAATTGAGAAACTTCTCTTTTTTCCTATCATCATGATCTCCCTATTGGTTAAAATAACTATCTTTTTTATAATTTTATGACGGAACAAGCACTACGCCTTGATGTTAAGCGGACTAACCTCTGCTTATAACAGATGCACTACGGCAGTCACCCTGATACATACAGTTGTTAAGTCTTTAGTTGTTAATTTTACTAGCTCTCAAGGACTGCTGCCGGAACTTACTGTTAGGAGCTTGGCGACAAATTTTCTACTTGAGGGTGGTAGTTATCCAGGCGTTTGCAAGATGCCCTCCCACTATGCAGCCAAGCTAACACTAGCGCTGGGGATCGAACCACGTGTCTGCGGCACCGCAGTCCATAGCTATAACCGCCGACTATCATGGCTTCAAAAAAATATTTTCGAGTAAAATATTATCTTTGATCTACCTTTCTTGCCAGCCATGTTAACATCTTTTTTTACATATTCCACTTAAATATAGCAGCATTATTATAACATACCGCGGAAATCAGTTGATTCTTATTCCGTTATGTTCCTGTAATATTCTAGATTTTCTCTATATTTTTTGTGTGTAAAATCTTATTTTGGATCCTTTATTTTTCTCTCCAGTCATATTCACATATTTTTTACTTATTCCATTATAATATAGCAGCATTACTTGCCTATAACTTACCACGGCAATCAATTGCTTCTCATTTATACCATTACGTTACTGTAATAGGCTGATTTTTCTCTATATTTTTGAATCTCACCTGGACTCGGAATTCCCATCCACGACGTCTATTTTCAGTCATCGCGTCGTCTCCGTCCGTATGACATCTGCTCGTCCACGAAACATAAACATTACTGGCCCGGTTCGCTTTCTGGGAAACTTTAACGCAGTTTTAAACATTTAAACTTTTTTCCTGGAGACACTTTTGTAGGTGTTCGTTTTGTTGTATCTATTTTAGGTGTTTTAAAAGCTTTCGCGGGTGTTACTCGGTTTGTTGTTCTGCGAATGGTTCTGTGGAACCATGTGTCTTTTTAGTTTTGTCATTTAAATATATAAAAATTATAGTTGATCAAGTAGAAATTACGTTGCCCAGCTCGTAATGCTGTGTTCCGGCAGCACTTGAGAGCAAGTTCTTGCCTTGTTCATTATGCCTTCTGTTAACAACCTTTACCACGTCATAATTTACCATCAAGAGAGATGGTGATCAAAGGTTACCAAAAATAAAAATACCTATTTACCTCCATTGTTCTAAGAAACAGAAACAAAAGATGCATTAACGCTCCCATCTCCAATTCTGAATCGTCTCACAATCGATTAAAACCTAATGCATCGAAATTGAATAGCTCAAAAACCTGAGCGAATCCATCTATCAATCGAGCACACGTATTTATTTCCACACAGCGTTCCATGGATATAATTAGAGGTGCAAGTGTTAAGCATCCTTCCTCGACACGCTTCGACGCTGTTTGTACGAGCGGTGGCGTCCTGACGACATCGCCGGCGCCGCCTGTCCGATTTACAAACCAAAGTCCCATTGAAACAACTCATCGACCTCCAAGAAACACGCAAAACTGGGCTGTAATACTCAATTGGTAACGTTTAAATTCCTGAGCTTCTCATCAGCTAGTTAAGTAATAAGAAACTAGCATGAAAATCAAAGACAAAACCAGGAAATTAGACTTTGTTTACGCTATGCCAGAAGACAAATTCCTTTGTTTTCCCCAACGTTTAACAGATGAACAATAGCAAATGGTCCATAGACGCCTCCTGTGTTTACAGTAGACGTTGACACGAGGAAATTCGTGAGCGGAAGAAACCGCATTCGGGACGGGGACATAAATCCACAATGAGTGACAAGTAAAAGTTTATAGATCTATAAATCAGAAGACAAAAATAGCAACCTACGCCATTGGAAATACCTAGTAGTAAAGTGTGAGCTGTCACACGCGGTGACTTTATGATCTTCTTGAAGTAAAATCTATTGTTTTGGATACTGTTGGTTTCTATTCATGAGAGCTATTTTTATGCTGATTAGTCAAAGACGCATGCCAACACCCAACCAATAAAACATCATATTATAATATCCCTGAGGCAATGATGTTCAAACGGCCCATTAGATATGTTTTTATCCCTTGTCTGAAGAACCTAAGAATAAGGATTTGAAACCAAGTACAGGCATAAACAGAAAGAACATCTTTTTCTTTCATAACTAAGGTTTTCATAAAGCTATTTCTATTATACATACAAATGCGATTTTGAGTTTGCCAGTCTGTCGATGAGATAGCCTTACTTAAACGTTGTTTTAATGATGACATTTTCACTGATAATCCGAGCTGGTGACAAATTCGGCCATGGCAGATTAATGAGATCAGCTACACTTTCAGCAGTGTCTTAATATCCATAATAGTCTTAATACGTTCAAATGTCTTTATTGCACATTACACAATGTAAGTAATAACCCAAGAATAATGAGTATTGACGTCGTTTAGTTCCCTACGACATCTTTATGATAATAATAAAGAAAGGGCTAATTTATCCACTATGACACTACCAAAAGAGCAAGAATGGAGTCGTCGTCAGGTCAATTCCAACTCATCTTATCTTCTCCAAATATAATGGAAATACGAACACCTGGCGTGCAAATGATGACACACAACCTGCAAGTGGAGATTTGTTTGGTGGAAGAGACTTAGTAGCTGTGTATGCCTGCCGAATGATTAAAACTTGAGTCAGAATTACCGCATAAATAAAGAAAACGTCTCGGCTACTTTTAACGAAGTCGTGTAGTACCTTATTCAGTTGTATTCCAGTCTAATACCACCATCGAATCCCATGCCATTAATTTATACAATAAAATTCCGGTCTGATCCCGACATTAATTTACGTTTCAGTCTGATCCTACTCCTTGTGTTCTAGCCCTGACTAAATAATAGGTACTAAGTTATTGAAGAGATTTATGAAACTATGTTTAACTCCACAATACACATTGAAATAAATAAATACCAATATATTAATTCTCAAAGTACCAGGAGAGCGGAAGTTTATGGCAGTTTCATATTTCACATCTCTTTCTAGGAAAACTGCGTCAACAAAATGTATATAAGCTAAAATTGTGATTGTTATATAATTTATTTACTAAGCTATAAGTACCAGGAGAGCATAGGTTCATAAGATCTCATTATAGAAAAACTACATTTACAAAATGTTACTATACGTATTGGCTGTCAAAAATACGTTCGAATAGTATAATAATAATTAACGTATAATAAAATATTGTACCGATTGCTGTCTGCATAATCTGTCGCCCCAGTACATCATACAACTCAAAGTTTCATTTAAAATCATATAGGAGTAACATGTGGGCGCTTAAAATCATAGCCGACTTCTTCTCTGACAAGTTATAATTGTACCTCTATTCAGAAGATCTGTCGCCTCAATCCATCGTCTAAACGACTTATACGTGCCATTTGGTAGATTGCCAGTTCAATTTGAACTGTGTTTATGCGTACCGCCCCAGGACAATGCTCGTGCATGATGGGGATTCTAATTTCGTGTCATCGTAAACAAGACGATGTTCCACGATTTTTTTTCTGGGTTCAGTAATTATTGCTGCGGAACGATAGATGGCGATTACAGAAAAATAAACAAAATATCATTTTTTTTTATTCTTTGTTATTGCCTTCGTAATCTCATGAGTTCATGCAGGTCGATCGATAGGTCGAAAATATATACAACTTTTTTGTATTACGGTGTACTTTTTGGGTCATGGCTTGGGTCATGTCGACTAGTTTGCTATCAATTGTAATTTACTATTACAACTACGTTGAATAAATTGCTGCCCTAGCATTTGTTGATGGTCCATAAATTACTTTTAGTATCTATAGGTATAACAAACAACTCAAACTGTTCGAAAAAGTAACGCAGACCGGTAGCTTGTCCGGTTAACAACAGTCTTTTAACTTAATCATTACGTTAATCAAATATCAATTTTGCTGCACAAAGGAGAACTCTTTTGAGTAGCACTAAGGACGTTTGATGAACCTTATAGTAATGAAACGATTAGTAAATATGCATACGTAAGCGGTTCGATGGAGCCTAGCCATTGATCGCTACATCACCTAACATCAGCGCCCACTAAATAATGGAGAAAAGTGATGATGATGATTATTATTAAAAGTACACTACATAAGCCGGATCGAACCCTGCTGAACACAGCTTCCCTCCATTAAAATTTGCCATAATCCCCACGCTTGACAGGCGTCTTGAGGATTTCCTCAGAAGGTGCTGCTCCCCAACCTCCGGTATTTTTCCTTCCGTCCTTAGTCGCCTCTTGCGACACCCACGAAAAGAAATGTGGAAGTGACATTTTAACTCCACAGGCTAAATAGTTTTACAACTTGGTAATACCTTTATTTACAACAACAGCATTCCGAGGGAGTGCTGGCGTTAAGAAGGTGTAGCCTAAACCAAATTTTTTTTCACGTAGTTCATAGTATCTGGATTGATGATTCGGAGGTCACCTGACCTAAAAGTACTCACTTAGGTAAACTTTTTAGTGAAATACCTTGTTTAATTTGTATGTGAACTGTTTTGGTTTGAAGCAATGATGGCTAAGTAAAAGCTATGGACTGTCGTGCCTCTGTTTCTTGGTTCGATCCGCCGTCTTGAACTTCACCGCATGGTCGAAGGGCATTTTGCTATTGCTTGCCTGGCTAGCTACCACCCTGAAGTGGAAAATCTGTCGCCAAGAACCTAATACTGTGTTCCGGCAGGTGTGCTTTAGAGCCAGCAAAATTATAGGTACATGAGACATAACAACTGTTTGTCTCAGGGTGACGGGCGCTGTGCAATTCGTCACCTTTGACGAAATGTATCTTTAATAGGCAGAGGTCGTTGGTGGGCCTCGTGCTTGTTCCGTCATAATACCCTATAAAAAAACGTATATATTTATTTTAATTAGCATTTGAAAGAGTGATCTTCTCAGTTTTATTCTTAATTCTAAAAATAACAACTTCACTAAAGAATTTCAGAATATAATGATACAGTAGCAAAAACAACAAAAAAAATTACAGAACACCAGAAGTTATGACTCTGTTACAGTTTTATTATTGTTTAGTTACACTGTGACAAGATGATCGTTTAACTTTTTTTTTATTACGACATTAACTTTTTGTCAAAGCGAACGCCAAGCTTTGTTTGACGTGTACCAACTTTTCTAACGTTCCATTTTTTATAACTGGGAACTACATGCAGTATTGTAGTGCTGTACATTTTTGTCGCTAGTTAGTATGAACTAGCGGAAGTTCAAATCGAGCAAAGAAGCTCATTGGTGACGATGCGTTGGTGGAGGCTAGACTCCAAAGCCTGGAGCATAGACGCAAAGTTGCCAGTTTATCGGTGTTTTACAGGCTTCACTTCGGAGAATGTGCGATCGATTTACATAACCTCATTCCCTCTTGTCCTTTCTTTCATCGGACAACAAGACGCACTGCATCCATACATGGTCGATATCCCGAAAATACGCACAAAGCGTTTTAAATCCAGTTTTATAATACGTACGGCCGAAGTATGGAACTATGCTAACTAAGTATGGAAGCCGAAGTACCAGCGTCTTTATTTCCGGAAAGATATCTGGAAGTCTTCAAGATCAGAGTACATAGGTATCTGCTAGGCAAGTATGTTCCACCGTCGACTGCTTCGTCACTTTCCATCAGGTGAGACAGCGGTAAGTTCATACTAACCAGCGACAATAATGTACAGCACTTTTGAAATCATCTAAAATAAATACCGTCAGTATGAATCGGACTTGTGCACCAACACTTCATTCGGTTCTGAATCTTTAAGCGCAAGTGTATTTCGCATTTAGTAGGGTTTTACCTCTTCGCTCCACTGCACCACCTACTATCCTTCAACCCTTCATTATTTATCACTTTAAACTACTTTCTAAATTGGAACAAGGTGAAATTAGTCATCAAAAGCAAATTTCAAAAATGTTTTTTAGAAAGAGTGCACGCATTTTTTTTTATTTTTTTTATGCCTGATAGGTTAGCCTTTGACCACTATCTCACCTGATGGTAAGTGATGATGTGGTCGAAGATGTTGTACAGGCTAACCTAGAATTACTGGCTCTCAAGGACAGCTGCCGGAACACACCGTTAGGTGCTTGGCGACAGATTTTCAACTTGAGGGTGGTAGCTAGCCAGGCGGGCATTCGCAAAGTGCCCTACCACCATGCTGTAACGACTGCCATCCTAAGACAACAACCGGGACCGACGGCTTAACGTGCCCTCCGAAGCACGGAAGCGCTCAGTAGTAATGTCACCAGCGGTCACCCATCCAACTCCTGACCGCGGCGGACGTTGCTTAACTTTGCTGATCGATTCAGAATGGCCAAGCAAACTTCGCTACGAGCGCTTCAAATGAATCCATATATGAATAAAATATATAATACTAGCATTCCGGGCGCGGCTCCGCCCGCGCGTATGTCCGTTATCGCGCGAAAACATTAACCTCTTTTTGCGCAGTCGGATAAAAACTATCCTATGTTTTTTCCCGGGTCTCAAACTATCTCCATACCAAATTTCATTCAAATCGGTCCAGTAGTTTTGGCGTGAAAGCGTAACAGACAGACAGACAGACAGACAGACAGAGTTACTTTCGCATTTATAATATTAGTACTGAAGTACTGATTATAGAGGGTATGAAAATGATCTAATGCCCGACTTTTGGCGAAGTTTTTTCTCTCAATAGATAAAAAAAATAAGAATACAGCTCTTATATTTTACTAAGTCAAGTATTGTGTCTATATAGTAAATTGTATCAATACAAATTATATATATATAGTTTTTATTACTTACTAGATTCTGGGCGCGCCTCCACCCGCGCGTATGTAGGTTATCGCGCAAAAACATTAACCTCTTTTTGCGCAGTTGGATAAAAACTATCCTATGTTTTTTCCCGAGTCTCAAACTATTTCCATACTAAATTTCATTCAAATCGGTCCAGTAGTTTTGGCGTGAAAGCGTAACAGACAGACAGAGTTACTTTCGCATGTATAATATTAGTACTGATAATTATGTAGCCACCATGTGAAACAGTTACTGAAAATGTTTTTAAGTTTTTAATAAGCTCATTTTTATATGAAATAATTTTAAAAATTAGCTCACATTATAAAATAATTGCATGGTTCTGTTTCGCTCACTTGCATGCGAAACGAGGTATTTCCATCCTATACGCACTCAATCTGACATTTTACAAAGACACCTTAAGTTAGATAGGTATTAATTGCATTAATTTGCGTAGTTCATCCAGGAGTTGAAAAAATAATAGATAGTGCTACCTACCTACTATGCAACTGTTTGCCACGCCTACTGATCTGCACACTGTTCGTGGTAAGAATGCACCCACAGCTGCAGTAGTCACGTTGCTCAACGATATGTTACTTCAACCTCCAGAGATTGACATATTTTATGATACATATAATATATTTCGACTGAATGTAATGAATAAATAAAATCATGCAATACCACGGAGAGTTTTTCATTTTGGTACTCACCAATGTGTTAATTATTACACGTTGATTTTAATTTGTTTGTTTCTTTTGTTATTTTTTTTCCTTGTACACACGTATGTCAGTATTCCGAATACAAGTCAGTATTTCTATATTTATTAATCGGAAACAATGTTCTAACCGTCTGCGTGTTAGTAATACCATAGCATCCATTTTTTTAATACTTTATATGATTCCACTGTAATTTTGACATTTTTCCCAAACTACTAGTATACCGTAATTCAGTATTCCACAAGTGTGTTCTAATGTAGGCATTGTTAATATTCTCTAATAACTCCAATATTTCCTATCTAATCGACTAGTTTTCTTTGAATTCAATTAAAATAACTTAAAGTTCCAAAGTCCAAGTCCAAGTTACCGTTTACCAAAAAGTGCGTAGTAAAACTTTGCAATTCCGCTTTTTAAATGTACCAACATATCTATTTAGTTCAAATTAAAAATGATACTTTTCATCTCGTATCATATCACACATAACATAACGCATTTCCAACGATCGTGCCAACAGTAACACATGTTACTATTTAAAAAAGTGTGAAAAACATATAAAAAGCGTCATAAAATTTTGTCTTCTACTAAAAGTCACATCTAATGAAAACAAAGAATATGTTCGCTTCAGATCTGTTTTTATTTGTATATTGCTGTTTTTATGTTACAATAAAATTTATTATTGTTCTGGTATTTATTGTAAGATTGATAGGCTGTCGTCGGATGTCTCTGTGAGGTCGTAATGTATACAGATGGACAGGACAGAAATATCTCAAAGATACAGTGTTTGTTGATCCAGTCGTTGAGAAACGGGACAGTATACAAGTGACAAAATTAGACTTTTTTGTTCTCAGAGACGTGTTTTTGTTTACATGTCAAGACGGCAAGACAAACAGTAGGTGGATTTTTTCAGATTTTCGTAAATCGTTTTTTTGTGATTCATCTAAGTGAGCTCATATATACGTTCTAATTATTCGTTTATAGGTCGCACTATCTGGTTATGTTATTTTCAATGGACATATAAACAACAAACAGCAAAATACATCAACATTTTGAATAATGAAAGTTTATACTGATACGACAGGCTTATTATGACAAAACTTGTTTAGATTTTTTTAAAGGTCACTAAACGCGACCATTGAAAATCAAGCATTACATTACCAAAAGCTCTGTGAGCTAAGGATATCGGGAACATGTATTTTTATGTTTTCTACCCTCACCTCCATGGTTTCGAAAAAGTTCCAAAAACTGCTTCAATAAAAAAAAAACATGTAATTATCGAGCCTGCTCACAAAATTTAACGAGAATCAGCGTAGAACTGCGAATTGAAGAGGGAAACAGCCGACTTGAAGAGCAATTTTGCTTAAAACACAGATACTTCGCTGACGCTGCGTGCTTGGTCGGCCAATAAGCACGAATGGAGTTCATTGTAGACAATATTTTTTTAAACATTTTAAACGTCACTAAACTGTACCATATTGACGCACGAACCGCCTGCAAAAAATATCTATAGTAATTAAAATGTCATGAAATCAGAATTTTAGAGATCTTTCAGTTTAAAATGCACACCCCTCCAATGTCTTTTTTTTTTTTTTTTTTTATTGCCGATAGGCTAGCCTTTGACCACTATATCAACTGAAGGTAAGTGATGATGTGGTCGAAGATGTTGTTCAGGCTAGCCTAGAATGACTGGCTCTCAAGGATAGCTGCCGGAACACACCGTTAGGTGCTTGGCGACAGATTTTCAACTTGAGGGTGGTAGCTAGCAAGGCGGGCATTCGCATAATGCCCTACCACCATGCTATAACGACTGCCATCCTAAGACAACAACCGGGACCGACGGCTTAACGTGCCCTCCGAAGCACGGAAGCGCTCAGTAGTATGTCACCACCGGTCACCCATCCAAGTCATGACCGAGGCGGACGTTGCTTAACTTTGCTGATCGATTCAGAACGGCCAAGCTAACTTCGCTACGAGCGCTTCAAAAGTGTGGGGTTTAAAAAGTGCTTAGCTTAACTTAGTGGAGGGAAGTGCATTAAAAAGACTATAAGATCTCTACTTTGGTACGTAGGTACTATACCATATATTTTTTCCAGCTCCACTATCAAGACATGTGTATCCTTCCTCGTGTCCAGTTGGTGCCTAAACAAGTATCAATACAGCATATAAAATAAATTGGTACTAATTTCATTGTAAATTAAAACGTTACTCACATAACCATTGAATCGTTTATTAGTGACATGTTTCTCCTTTGTCACATTATTTCTCTGTTGCCTTTTTCGACATCGAGGTAAAGAGGCTTCACCTTGAAGGTCCTGGCTTCAGGGACAGCTGCCGGAACGCACCGTTGCTTTAATGTAAGTAACTACTAATGTTCATTCTGACTCCTATGTCACTTGTGATGATGTGGTCGAAGATGTTGCTAATAAGTATTACTGGCTCTCAAAGACAGTTAGCAAGGTAGGCATTAGCATAATGCCCTACCACCATGTTATAACGACTACCATCCTAAAACAGAATTTGCAGTTTTTATATCCTCAAGAGATCCTAAGAGCAGAAAATGGTAACTTTTTAGCCTTCATGAAGGTCTGATGGGACTTTGATGTCGTAATATTTGGAAGCTTATTATGTATTGGACTTCACATTTCATTGGACGTGAAAATGTTGTATTTTTAATACAACATTTTCACGTCCAATGTAGTTTGGTTCGTCATGTCATACAAGTACGCACTAAATTATACCGATGAAAATTTCTTAAATGTTTATATCCATAGACCAATGTAAAAATAATTCTACAATCTATATTTTGAACTAAACCGTTAAAAACTAAAGGTAAAGTTGAAAAGGGAGTTATCTTTCTGTGTGGTCCGATCTAACAGATTTTTGGGTATTTTCATGAGGTTTCCTAAGACTTTATGGTCTGTTAAGTGGTATTGTTACAAATACTCAGTTGGACAGTACACCACTTCAAAGTAAACCACACATTGCAGTGCGTAAAGTCATCACCTTCCTACATTTATCAATTCTTTATCTCTAAAATAATATGACTTTTGAAGCGCTTGTATCGTAACTTGCTTATAGTGGTTCATAACCCTACCTTTTAGTTTTTGGGTGCGTTAAGATTTTAAAGAGCCGTGTTGTTGGCCTCATGTTCAGTAACGTCTTAGACCAATACATCACAACCAAACACATTGGTGTGAGTAGTGACATGTTTCTCATTTGGTGCATTATTTTCCTGTTGCCTTTTGCGACATCTCTGGTGGTTTTACCAATGAAAGTCCTTCCTGGCTCTGAAGAAAAGCTGCTGGAACTCACCGTTTGCTTAATATAAGTATTATACATCCATACCTTGATATAGGTTATATGAGGCCTAAGAGAGACTTAACTGTCAAAGTACTAGGAGTCCATAAAAAGCATGAAGTGCTAATATTTTGGCGACTGATTTTAAACATGGAACAGGCATTATATTCTTATGCCGCGAACTACTAATACAAACTTTTCAAGCCCATGTACATACAACCAAACTAACAAACACCAAGTGTTAGTTAATATTCCCGAAAACCACTATTCTCAACGCTTCATATTTAACGATCGCATCAATTGACGTGCGGGTGGTCTATCGTAAAATACAGGCGAAGTCTGGGACAGTCGTAGCGTAAATATACATAGTTTATGATCGTTTTAATAACTTGATGTTTGGAGGTCGGTTATCACTTGTAGGTTAACGCCTATAGTTCTACTCATGGTCGCAAGTTACTGTTTACGAAAGTGAACCCAATCTTCATAGCGAATCCGTACCCTGTATTACTGTTTGGTAGTATTCCATTAGGGTTATTCTTTCTATTAAGATGTGGATATTCTTTCTGTTTAAGGATTTGTTATAAAAATTTACTTGTAACTTAAGCTAGCGTGCATATAAGGCTTTCCTTACAAACGTAGTGTCATCATATTTTAATAAATACCAAGCGTTCAAAGTCGGTGAAATTTTACATGTATATCCTGTATACCTTATTTCTATTTGGTTGGCCATTTTAAGAGTTTCGTACCTAAAGGGAAAAAAGGGGCCCTTTTACTAAGACTCCACTGTCTGTCTGTTTTTTTATTCCTGATAGGTTAGAGATTGACCGCTACCTGACCTGATGGTAAGTGATGATGTGGTCGAAGATGTTGTTCAGGCTAACCAAGAAAGCTCTCAAGGATTGATTAACAGTTACTGTCTGTCTGACACCAGGCTGTATCTCATGAACCGTGATAGCTAGATGGTTGAAATTTTCGCAGCAGATGTATTTCTGTTACCGCTATAACATATACAGAAATAAGCCAAAAGCGATTCGGACTTGCGCGTAAAGAGTACGGAAGCCTTCGTGCCCGAGTCTGACTCCTACTTATCAATTTATTTTCTTTTTTTACCTCTAAAAATGAATACAAGAATTCCCATACAAAACGATTTTTTCGAATATTTTTGTAAATACCTTAGATTTACGGAAAACTGACAAACCAGAAGCATAAGTATTATTTATTTTTTTAAGTTTCCATGCATAACGTACTTAGTTATGTTATATAATGTGAGTGTTCAACCACGTTGAAATTTTGAATACATATCTTTGAGCCTGTTATCTACGCTCTTGATTTGCCAGTTTTCTTTAAAACTTTATACTTATTTTCAAAATTAATCGGAAATATCGTTTAGTTTGGCAACACTTATTATCACATTTAGAGATAAAATATATGATTAAAACGAAAAATCGGCAAACCACAGGCATAGATATTAAGCTAAATGACATGTATGCAAAATATCATCGTGTTTAATTAAGCACTTGGTATTAAAAACATGACAAAATTAGGTACGTTTGTATAGAAAGCGTTTGAAGACACTAGTCTTAAGTTTCGTGATAATTTTAAAAGAGAATACATTCCATTTCTTCATAAATCAAATCCCATCACAAAGACTTCCAGAGTCAGTAATCGTAATCCAAAATAACCTAATACTTACAGCATTACGCCAAGGAAGTGCACCGAAATTAGCTCGGTCATTGACCCTTGACTCACAGTTTAATTGACAGTCAGTTCAATGCACGTGTAAACCATTGCTTTTTGTTGTCAACTGTTTTTGAGACAAGATTTGATAAAGGAGTTAATGTCTTCTTATATAGCTTTCAGCTTTGTAAGGACATATTTATCGCTTATAAATCCAAATTCTAGTATCGTAAGTCCAAAATTCGTAACTGTGCCCGGTAGTAGCAATAGGCTCACCTCGTTTACAAGAAACTAATAGATCTCTGGCTATTTTTCTGCACTTTGACACCTCTTTCTATATCTCCGGGGAGTAAACGTGTGAGTCGTGACGATATAATATATTTTTTTAAACACTTTTTGTATGATTTGTCTTCTTCAATCTTATGTTCTTAACATAATTAAGTACAATATGTAATATTAATAAATAGGTTATACCTGTCTGCTGTAACTTGGCAAAAACGCAATAATTTTCTTTTAAAGGCATTTCAAAAAAGTTAGTACCCCATACAATTATGTCAGTTATTTTTTGTAATTGTGTGCGCATCAAGCGTGGGTCCCATCTGATATTAAGTTGACTAACCTCTGCCTATAACAGATGCATTAGATCACAAGTGACCACTGCACCAGTCACACTCAGACATACAGTTGTTAAGTCTCATGTGCCTGTTAGGTGCTTGGCGACAGAATTTCTTCCTGACCGACTGAGTCAGTCTCAGACCTGCGTCACAGAAGTACATAGCTATTGCCGCCTGGCCATCAATGCTTCGAAGTTCACCATTATAGTGACTAAAATTAGGAAATCGCCTTCGAAACTCTATTTTATTTTCCAAATACAACTATAACCACAGATTTTAATAAGAATTATTTTCATCTACACACATCGTAGGCATTTTTTAAAATCTTCATTTGATCGTAACACATCGGCGAAGGATAAAATTAAAAAAGCCCCCTTTGTTTACGCTTCGTATCAAAGAGCACGTCTTACAATTAACATTCTTTGTCCCTCGTTATGTCATACATTCTTTCATACAACACAGCAAAACCAGTAAGGGCTGTTATTGATAAATCACTCGGATAATTTAACGTTCTAAATTTAATTTTACTCTTGAGTTGAATAAAATTAAATCGTCAAGTTATGCATTAATTCATTATGTATTGTTGTTGCATTGTGCATCAGTATCGTTTTGATTTGTTTGATTACAATAACGAAATAAATCACTAATAGTTACCTTAGAAAAAGTTTACTGACCTACGGTCTTTATGCCTGAAGATATCAAAAGTTTCAGCTCAATAGCCATCGGCAGCTAAATGCCGAACTGTCAAGAAGTACTAACAATTTCTTATAAAAGGTTTTTGTAAAATTTGGAACAAATTGCGGATCGCGTCAAAGTCATTAATTCAATTTCTTCGCTCTTATGAAGGTCAATTACAAATTTTTATATTGAATTTTTATACATTGTACTGCTTCGTTCAGCAAAGAAAAGTAAAGAGCCGCTGTAAGAAGAACGAGCAAGAAATTCGAGACTTTTCTTAGAGTTAGTTAGTACTTACTTTAAAACAAAAGAATTTTTTTGAAGCAGTGATGGCTCAGTGGCATTTGCTATGGACTGCCGCGCAGCAGGTCCATGGTTCGAATCCCACCACATCGAGCTTCACTGCATGGTGGAAGAGCATTTTGTGAATGACCTGCCTGGCTAGCGGACACCCTCAAGTAGAAAGTCTGTCGTCAAGCACCTAAGGTGTGTTCCGGCAGCAGTCCTTGAGAGCCAGTGAAATTACAGCACATGAGACTTGAGAACTGTCTCAATGTGTCGGGCGCAGTGCAGTTCGTGACTTGTGACGAAATGCATCTGTTATAGGAAGAGGTTCCTCCGCATAACATCAGGTGGGCCTCGAGATTGTTCCGTCACAATAACCAAAAAATATATGTATGTTTCCAAAAGTTTAAAGTCGTTATTTCATTATTTGTTTTTATTTATGTGAATTTATTATAAAGAATTTACAGTGAGAATAATTTATTTATTTGAGGCATTCGCGACTTACATAATATGAAACTTAAACTACCGTCGTCGTGTAATTTAAGTCAAATTAGGCTAACGAGCAAGATTCAGACCCGGAATACAATAAAACTTATCACACATGCTTTTATGGTGTTTGCGGCTATATAGCCTTTAACTACAATTTCAGCTGATGGCAAACCTACCTAAAATATTATTGGGAACTGGACTTTAAGTACAGTTATTTTAGTAACCACTACAATATACTATATGTACACCATTTGTATAAAAGGCTAAAAAGCAGGCAAGCTTTAACAAAGAGCAAAATTCCAATTTGGTCAGTGCCACTGCCATTTTAGATATTCAGCATCAAAACTACGTGTTTAGGTGTTGAGGGTACAGAAGTGAAATTTCTTGTCAAACGAGACATAAGTAACGTTTTCAGTGATAAGTAATTTGTGGCGATTAGCGCAGTGTAATATCAACGACAACGAATCTATAGTCACGAAACTAAAGTAAGTACCTACTAAGTATTTTTTTATTATTTGAGTATTTTATTACTTTCTATGTTTAAAGCATCGACTATGGCTGTTGAATGTAAATATTTACAACAAGTGATGTGCCGGATTGTTAAAAATGTATATCCACGAATACGAACCTCAACACTCGTTTATACTCTGTGGAGCCGCGTCGCTGATACTCGTGTCTTTAACCGACGACAACGGTTGAAGTTTGCCTTAGTATCGCTTGTTTCGACGTGAATTGCGCGTTTATATTAAAATAATTTAATCAATTATTAAATATTTTACTAAGGTAGGTACGTTCATTAAGCATGCCTGTAGTACACTTTATTCATCATTTTTTGCATTTCGGTGTCAACAATTAAATGTCAAATGTATTTATTGAAATATCTTATTATAAAATAATTTTAAACAGATATCAGACACATCACTAATATAAAACTTCATTACTTACTAACTGAAACAGAGTATTAAACGCCCAATAGAAATGCGTTTTCGTGGGCAGTACTATGACTATGCGTTTTCGTGCACATGACGCTTGGTGGGCTATTTTTTTTCAGTTTAAATTAACTTCTTATGAAATTTCCGTATATAAAACTTCCGAGTTCACAAAAAATTGTGTGTTCAATAAAAGGTGTTGTTACTCTTACTGATTATACAGTAGCTTACCTACCCATACTTTATAAACAAGTACAAAAGGGCTTTGAAGTAACTTTCTAGCGAATTGAGCACTAAAAAGTTCAAAAAGCGTTTTGTAATTCGGGGTGATGTCCACATGATGCTTTTGATGGGTGTTTCAGGAATGTCCCTTAATAACGTTGAGTACTTCCAAACTTTGGATAAAATAAACATCACCTTCCGTGAAATATATTTCGGGCTGAGGAAAAGTTATTTGCAATTGTCATTACAAAAAAAATTAGGGAACTACAATAAAATAAAACTTGGAATTAGTTGTACTAATGTGTATTTAAATCAAAGAGAAATTAATACCTTTGTGACGTTATGGAAGCAGTGGTAGTGGAGCTCACCTAGTAGTTCTTAAACAATCAATTATTTAAGCAATGTCCGCTGGAACCATTACTTGGATGGGTGACCGCGCCAGCGCATTAGCTACTGAGCGCTGCCGTGTTTCGGATCGTTGTCCCGGTTGTTGTTAAGAGTCTTTATAGTATGTTAAAAAGGCATTTTGGGAGGCCCGACTGACTAGCCACAACCTTCAAGTAGAAAGTCTATTTCCAAGCACCTAAGGTGTGTTCCGGCATCAGTCCTTGGGAGCCAGTTATTCTAGGTGAACCCTAACAACATCTTCGACTATATAATCACTTACTATCAAGGGAGATAATGGTCTAGGAATAGCTCGTCAGCTATTAAAAAAAATGTTCAATTATAACATATCTTGCGCATTGCCTTGATAGTCCGTTTTAAACAAACTCATCACATTTTTTATAAACGCTCGTCAATTTTGGGTGATCCTGACTGGCTTACCTGATACTTTTCTTAGGCTACTGCATGTCCCCACGGAGTTATAAAAAAAATAAAAACGGTAATCACAAAACTTGTTCCAAACACCGGAATCATGTATGCTTTTATAAAAAAGTATATCATTTTTATAAAAACACAATTTAGAATTGAAATTAATGAAAATTTCAAATTCGATGCCTACATCAACTGACATGAAATACATTTCCAAGCAAACAACACCTTCCTACATATCTCATCGAAGCAAAAACTGGCAAGCCTGTGGTAGGTCAAATTAGTTTTTTCATCAGTCTATTAAAATACATGACAAAAAATCGGCAAAACTTTAACGGAGGCGGCTGTAGAAGTTGACATTTGACAAAAACGACACGTATCTTTGCGTAGTCATCAAAATTGTGAAATCTACCGTTTCGCGGACCCTACTGCGAACTGTCAAAGCCTTTTACCGAAATATTGGGACATATTTTCATCTCAATACCTACATACAGCAAAATTATGAACTTTAATACCTTGTAATAAGGTATGTGTAAAAATTTGGAGGGGTTCGAATAAATTTGTATAATTTTATATCACCAGAGTTGAATTTACTGACTTATAAAATATTTTTTGGTGTTTTTTATAACTCGCCAACGTTCTTTACCGTTGAGTGGATACTGTTCGGATTATTAAAATTTCGCTGGGAATGGGCAGACTTGCAAGAACATTATCCGAAATGAAAGGACATGCAATAATTTAATATCCGAAAACATTTATATAGCAAGCATTCAATAAAATAATTGTTGATACGAAAATAACGACATCTAATACGAAACCAAAAGTGAACACACTATAGCCACGGTAATGTATAGATAACATTACCGTGCTATAGCTTTATAAACTTAAATTTCTCTTAAGGCGTAATATAATATTTTAAACAAAATAGCAATAAATATATTTATATCGTTCTAATGCTCCTGTCTCATGTATATCTATGGTCAGTACAATAAGTTTTCTATTCATATATCTATATAACAACAATGCAAAATGAAATACACGAGAAAATACATGAGGAATACATATAATATTTAATAAGAAACACTAACGCCGGTAATGTTTATTTTCATGTATTTCATATAAATAAAGTGGAGTAAACATGTAGATATTTTCTTTTTTCTTCATATATGCACTTATTTAAATCTACATATATGTTTAACGTGCGGCACTGTCTTACTCACTTATCAGTAAATGGGTATACAATGACGAAAAAGTGTGCTCTGAAGAATGTCAGGCTGAGGGAGTACGAAGGAGAGACCTCCTTTCGCATGCGAGTGATACAGATTGTTTACAGCGTGAGCGAATTTTTTAAATATCTTCAGGTACTGTATCACATCACATAGTTTCTACGTAATAATTAAATATAATTTGTATCTATACGATTTACTAAATCTATCGTAAAAGAAACAGGTCAATACCTCAGTGTAATTATTACTAGCAATAGTTACTCTGAGGTCAATTCTTACAAGCGTCAAACTCGATTTGTTAAGAGTCCAATATCTAACAATAACAACAAATAAAATAACGCTAGCTAGGATTTCAAACTGGTGATAAAAATACTCATTTGGAGGTCTTGTTTGATACGGATTCTCGGTGTACGAGTCCAGTTCTTTTTATCCAGTTCTTGTTCAGCCGAAAGGTTTGTATTTGAACACTGTCACATCGGTTCATATTTGCGTAAGTGATGATTCGGCCGAGGATAGTAAAGCTGCTTTACTTATATATAGAGAACTGGCTCTCGAGGGCAGCTTGACCAGTACAAATAGTTATAAGTACTTGCCGACCAATTTTCTACTTCAGGGTTCCAACAGAGCGAAGCGAACATTGGCAAAATGCTTACCCCTAAGTTGTCACTGACAACATGCTTAGTGACAGATTATTCACTTGTGCGTGTGCGGTGGCTTGCCAGGCAACAACTGATGATTAAAAATACAGTTTTTTTATTTCCTTTTTGCTGAAGAAAACACGTTTGTAATCATAGCACACAGTTGGCTGGTCATAAGTGCACATTATTAGCTTTATTCATGAGGTCGTTCGAGCGGCGCGGTCACACGAGGGTGTCTGCAATCCAATGTCTTTCTAAGAACACTTGGCATAACCACTCACTGGCGTTTATTACTAAACTTCTGTAAGCCTCAATTATAAGTAGTTTTTGCCTGTACTACCATTGCTTTGTGCTTCTTTGATACTAAACCTAAGAATACCTAATGACGAATAAAGTTCTACGCAACTTGTACTTTTCCAGCGTCAGTGTTTTGAATTGTTTTAATGTTAAATTGGAATATATTGCAAGGGGCTGGACAAATTGGATAAAAGAAAAATAATTTAATTTGTCAAACTGTAAATATTTATTAAATTGTCAAAAAATTTACAGTAATAATGATTATAATTCTTCACTTAAGTAAAAGATGAGTTCAGAAAGGAGAACACAAGCAAAAAGTTTGAATAGATTTGAGGGATTGAGAAGAATTCAAATTGGATGACCGGAGGACGAAGCCACTGTGTAAGTATTGCAGAAGTACTGACCAGTCTAAAGTAATTTGATCTTCAGTTGTTATTAAATTTTATTATATTAATACCTAGTGATATAAATATGCCTTTTGCATTTTAAAACTGTAAAGACGATATATATGGCTGGGTACGACGGGACCGTAGCTATACCTATATGTATAGCTAGGGTAGATAATAAAAGTTATTGTGTTCCGGTGTGTAGGGTGCTGTAGCAAACGAAATTATTGGGCAAACGACACAAGAACTTATGTTTCGGAGGCGATGACAGTCACACTGTAACTGTAATGGAAATCGTGACGCTTAACATCAGATGGGTGACTTGACCACCTCATCCTTTATTAATTATTATACTTAAAAAATCAAACGGAGCATTTTTTTACAGCTCATAGGCTAGCCTTTGACCACTATCTCACGTGATGGTAAGTGATGAAGATATTGTTCAGGCTAACCTAGAATTACTGGCTCTCAAGGTTAGCTGCCGGAACACACTGTTAGATGCATGGTGACAGATTTTCTACTTGAGGATGGTAGTTAGCCAGGCGAGAATTTGTAAAATGCCCTACCACCATACTATAATGACTGCCATCGTAAGACAACAACTGGGACTGACGGCTTAACGTGCCCTCCGAAGCACGGAAGCGCTAAGCTGCGTGGCGATTGTGATTTCAGGTAGGCTTAGCAGGAAAATTATGCGAAATTTTCACTAGATATATTTTTAAGTGTTTTATCAAAAACATCAAACAATATTATTAGGAGTCCGTACAGTAGGTATTCATTACAACACAAAGAAATTAAATAAAAAATATGTATTCGCTAACAACATAAGATGTAAGAATTGTATAAGGTTTTGAATTTTGTTTTACGGCAGCCTGCCTGAATATTTTAGAATGCTCTCCTTTGTAAAAGGTACGGTTTAGGTAAATCTTTCATATATAGATAATATTATTCAAAATTATATCTTCCTTATTCTGTCATCTATTATTATTTTGTGGTCGCAGTAACTACTATAAATCATGTAGATCATGTCCTAAGTTACATGAGAAATTTAAGAAGAAAATTACATTATGAATGTTTAGATATCTGTCACCAAGCACCTAACGGTGTGTTGCGGCAGCTGACCAAGTCAATACTGTTGACACCTTCGAGCACGCCATTACTTACCATCAGGTAAGATTGTGGTCGAAACGTAACATATCGGCAAAAATTATTATAATACTGATACCACAATTATGAATATTTATTTTTAAGTGACGCCTGTCATCATGGATGTCTGTCCTCATCCAACATGAAGCGCGACAAATTTATAAAATATGCACTACGCAGTACGCACCGTCGCGCACCCTCCTCAAAATAAAATTCTAATGTGTCTTTACAAGTCTTAGTACAATAACAAAAGAAGCAGGTATGTAGTGGTATCTGTAAACGTTTTTTTTTCACTTTTAATTTACTTAATATGTTTTATTATATAAATAACAATACAATCTTATTATTACAAATGTATTTCTAACCATATTTTTTATTTCTATTATCATTTCAAATAAATTTTTCATATTTATATAATATTTTAACTTCTAAATAAATCATACCTAATAGTAAAAAAAAACCGGTTTAAATTGTTATATTTATTATTTTGTACATTACAAAGCTATATTTCGCGTTTTTAACGAAGGCAAAAGTATATGTTAATAATGTTAAATTGAAGTACCGTTTAGGTATAATGTTCAAATATTTTTTTTATGTTATTGTCACGGAACAAGCTCGAGGCCCACCTGATGTTAAGCGTACTAACCTCTGCCTATAATAGATGCATTTCGTCACAAGTCACGAATTGCACGGTGCCCGTCATCTTGAAACATAGTTGTTACGTCCCATGTGTCTGTAATTTCACTGGCTCTGAAGGACTGCTGCCGGAACACAGCGTTAGGTGCTTGGCGACAGATTTTCTACTTGAGGGTTGTAGCTAGCCAGGCGGGCATTCGCAAAATACCCTTCCACCATGCGGTGAAGCTCAAGCCCGCGGCGGTTTTGATATGTTATAAATAATGTACCTACTCTTAGGTATTTCAAGATTTTATAAATAAGTTCATCAATGCAACACATTGCATCGGTCACATAGCGCCATCTAGAGTTGATGTATGTAATTATTAAATAAGTATAAAAGGGTAGTACAAGTATTAATAGGGTTTAAGTAATGGGCAATTTTTATGATAGAAAACTGTATAGAATAATGATTTCTATAATTACAAAATCTTTTAATCTACGCAACTGTAGACTTAATTAAAACGTTTAAATAGATATTCCATCAAAACTGCGAATGAAACTATACTTTTTATTTTCTAATTTACTTAATATATCATGTGTTGATGATTGAAATGTTATTAAAACTTCGAAATAATGTATTATTTCGAAATTTTAATAACATTTCAATCATCAATTTATCCATGAATTAATTTAATTACAATTAATTTAACATTTTAATATACCTATATGATAGAGACAATCAGTTTATCAGTCAATCTACCAATTTCCTCAAAAGGTGGCGCTGTTCATCAACACGTTACGCAATGAGTAGGTACAATGCAAGCGCATAATTATTTTTTACGTCAGCTGAAAAAGAAATACTGCACCCGTATTACAGTGACACTGTAACACGAATGTGTGTCCATATAATTTATTAGCAGGCATTTAAGTTAGTAGGACAGTAGTGGCATCGCATGATCGCGTGACATACCTAAGTAGATATACAATTGCATACGCAATTGTCGATATTGTCGTCCACACAGACGGTTAGGGTTGGCAACTGCCAAATTGTACGTAATTTGTAAAACTACTGCATTTATGGATATGGTAATATTTGGACATTATAGCTGGCACGTATTAAAATCATATCATAAAGAACTTAGCTACGGATATATACAAGAAGTATGACGATTAGTTTTTTTATAACCAACTTGTATTACCTATATATTATTATGTTATTAAAAAAGGGCTCCGTACCGTTTACTGATTTACTGTTTACAGAGGGCACGGTTCCTCGAAAATCTAAATTTTATTTTAAAAAATCTAGAAGATTTTGCTTAATTTTACGTATCTCACCTATCTTAATTTAAAAAGACCAAAACTATATTCAAATCTAAGCCAAAGTTTTTGGATTGTAATACATAAAAATATCGGCGAATCGTTCTCTCTGCGAACAGTATTTCTGCGTACGGTGCAGAGGCCAGGAAGAAAACTTGGAACAAATCTCATAAAAAAACTTTTGTATATTACGTATGTGTCCTTTTCACCAAAGGAACTAAGTATTGAATCAATGAATAATATATAATATTATTTACAGAAAAAATACTTTGTATAGGTATACTATAAATAGATATGTTTATTCGATTCGATATCCTCACCGAAAGTAATATCTGACAGCCATGGTGGATCTTAGTTGCACTTGGCAGTTTATATGCTTGTATGTACCACCGTTTTTACAAAATGGCAAAAAAAAATTTGTTAATTTTTATGCACCATAATTATATAAGTACATATATACTACGATAATTCCAATCGGCTACTTAATACAGTTAAATGATATCTGCTGACGGACGCACCACGCGCGGACAGGTGACGTATTGTAAGGCTTAGTATAAATGTCTGATTTTTTTATAATACCAACTAAAAAGTGACATCCCTATGCAGAATAGTATATTAATTATCTATATTGCACTTCCTTTCTGCTAAGTACTGTTTATGTTACCTGATTTCGCGGAAAGTAGGTGACTAGGAAGGAGATTCGTTTTTTATTGATTTTGTTGCTTCACTTATGGAGAAATAAATGTGGTGTCTGATGATTTTTTCTACAATATCATGAAATGCACAATATTATTATGAACAAAAATAACGAAATTACAAATTTACGAGAGGAAAAATTGTAATTGCGGGAAAAAATGAGACATGTGCGGAAAAAAAATTTTTTCCTGTCGTAAATTTGTAATTTTGTAATGTAATCCGCAGAGCATGCGTTATGGCAAACACAAAAATATTTAAAAAATACGAATATTTTATGATATCTATAGCACTATTTGTTACATTGATTTTACGTTGTAACGGTGACGAGAATTATTCCGCCTTATTTAGATTTTACCGCTCTATATCTTCAACAACACCATCAATTACCAACAGATGAGATAGGTACCTATTTTGCTACCCTTTATGAAATGTGTTAAGTTATTTATGGCCGATTTGGCTAAATATTGATTTACATAAACGAAATTTAAGTCAGAGTTCTTACATTTTATTCGCAAAACGACAGGATTATTGTTTCTTACAACTTATATTCAGTATTACTTACCTTCAGTGAAGATAATTCTTGATATAAAAATAATAGAATTATTAGAATTTAAATTCGATATCAGATTTAAAGAAATACATGTAAATTTGCAGTTACATTATGTCACGATTTTATTTCTTTAAATAATCGTTTAATATTCAGTTCAATTTCTAACATTATACAATCTTTCCCCTTGAACATCTCTTTTACAAATACACCTTTCACATCTTCATTTCGAAACAAGAACCGAGAATAAACTTTAAAATCCCCCACTAAATTATATGGACTTTATAGGCATTCATATTCAATACATAGCACATAGGTAGGTAAATAAGTAAAATGCAATTAAGGCATCGCGTGCCGCCACGGCATGTCGTCTACATCACATCGTCGTCGTCAGCTGAATTGCACCAATTTCCGGAATTGTCACAGCCCGAGCATGCAAGCGTCAACGGTGATACTACGATACTTAACAGTTATATAAGTAAATTGGACACAACATATTGAAGTAGATGTTGTACAGGTACACAGACATCAGTACTATCTCAGTACTAATATTATAAATGCGAAAGTAACTCTGTATGTCTGTTACGCTTTCACGCCAAAACTACTGGACCGATTTGAAAGAAATTTGGTAATGGAAATAGTTTGAGACCCAGGAAAAAACATAGAATAGTTTTTATCCAACTGCGTAAAAAGAGGTGAATGTTTTTGCGCGATAACCAACATACACGCGTGCGTAGCCGCGCCCGGAAAGCTAGTATGATATACTCGTGTTATACTAAATATTTTAGGGTATGATTTTTAAACTAGTAATAAGTAAGGAAAAAACACCCACACAGTTGCGGCTTTGATTTCGGACTCACTAAGTTCAAACCGCGCCCGGAAAGCTAGTATGATATACTCGTGTTATACTAAATATTTTAGGGTATGATTTTTAAAATAGTAATAAGTAAGGAAAAAACACCCACACAGTTGCCGCTTTAATTTCGGACTCACCAAGTTCAAATTAAAAAAATATGCACAATCTACCCAAATTAGGAATGATCGCATCCGATTGGTCGCGTCGACGTAGATAATGTTGTTGCGCTGTACTGTACATTTTAAAAACCTATATAGTTTTCAAAGCTAAAGCTCCTGGCAGGATCTGAAAAGTTGACCACCTGCGTGGTGGGCATTCATATAGCTAATACAGCTGCTTTAAAAATACTTTATTTATTCGGTTTGAGATATTTAGTCAACTACTAGATGTTTAGTCGGCTGGGACTCAAGTTATATTTACCATACCAGTTTCTTCGTCTGGTAATCACGGTTGCGCGAAGCTGCGAGCACGGGCTTCAGCATGAACCAACGCAACGTAACGACGGCGCTCTCTGTCCCGGCTCAACTGCACTTGTCAAGTCGTCCGATATGTCACTAGTTTCACTGTCACCGTTATGTGCCGTGTAGGGCTGTAGACACACCACACTAATTGTGTATATTTCTTAGTCCTAATGTGCCGTATCCACGCTATTGGTGTCATCTATCTTTAAAACTGTTTTCCGTTAGTGTAGTGTGTTTACAGCCCAACACGGCACATAACGGCGAAAGTGACAGTGACAGTCATGAAGCTAGTGACATATCGGACAACTTGACAAGTGCAGCTGAGCCGGTACAGACGGCGCCATCGTTACGTCAGTTACGAACTGAGGCCCGCGCTCACCGCTTCGTGCAACCGTGAATCCCAGACGATGGGCTACAATATAGCCCGAAACTGGTCGGAATCTATCCGGTAAATATAACGTGAGTCCCAATCAGGTGCCTATTTAGCTTTAGCTTCAACGCAAGTTATCAATTAAGACATTACAATAATAATCGGCTGGCTATACATATGGTACTTACCTAACCATATAATAACGAGTTCCATTCGAGGCTTATGAGCAAGTGAGAAGACTAGCATATCTGCAATATATTAATATTGTTATTGATCGTGTAAGATCAATACGAGTATTAATGCCTACCGCGCAGGAGGTCAACTTTTCAGATCCTGCCAGGAGCTTTGGCTTTGAAAAATATATGGGTTTTTAAAATGTATAGTACGGCGCAACTACATTATCTACGTCAACGCGACCAATCGGATGCGATCATTCCTAATTTGGGTAGATTGTGCATATTTTTTTGATGGTAAACTTGGTGAGTTCGAAATCAAAGCGGCAACTGTGTGGGTGCTTTTTCCTTCCATATTACTAGTTTTAAAATCATACCCTAAAATATTTAATAATTACAAATTTACGAGAGAATAAATTATAGTGCTTGATTCGAAACCGCATCTTCCACCCCCTATAGCCGGGACATGGTCTGGGCAATTAACCTAACATGACATATGATTCATAACTCTAATTTTTCTCTCGTTTTTTAACCATCATATGGGGATGGAGCGACACCATCAACTCTTTTTTTTTTACCGGCGGTATGCCTTTATAAAACAAAATACTACAACGTATATACAACACTACAGCTGCTACAATAAAAGCGTTTAGTTCAACTTACGTTGTAGGTACTACGAACAAGACTAAGTAATTATTATTTTGCAATTAGCTTTAAACTTGCGAGATTCGAACCCGCGCCTTCCACCCCTATAGCCGGGACATGGTCTGAGCAATTAACCTAACATGACATATGATTCATTAGTCTAATTTTTCCTCGCGTCCTTTAACCATCGTATGGGGATGGAACGACACCTACTATAGTTCAACTTACGTTGTACTACAAACAAGACTAATTATTATTTTGCAATTACCCCTGTTTCTGAATGTCCTAATAAAGTTTCGGGTTGCTATGCAACACATAAAATAACTGAATGATAAAAATGACAGTTAACATGCAGCGCTTTTCAAGCTTTAACCGATGGATAGGCTAAATCGATGACTGTGAAACGTAAAGATAGTGTTTTGTTTAATAAATATGTTCTGGGTAGTAAAACCGGAACTTACTCGAACATTCTGAAACGGGCCCTTAAACTTGTTAAAGTTGACACAACCCTATAATTTTGTTTACTATTGATCTTTTTATTTTTTTCAGTCCCCTTCAAAATGTCCAAATAAAGTTTCGGGTTGCTATGCAACACATAAAATTACTAAATGTTAAAAATGACAGTTAACATGCAGCGCATTTCAAGCTTTCACCGATGGATAGGCTAAATCGATGACTGTGAAACGCAAAGATAGTATTTTGTTTAGTAAATATGTTCTGGGTAGTATAACTGGAACTTACTCGAACATTCTGAAACAGGCCCTAAGTCTTTCAAAGTGAGCTCTGTAAAAGTGGAAGAAAATAATTTTCCAATCTCAAATACAATAAGTACTAACGTTCTGCCTGTCTCTGTTATTTTTTAAGTAAAATAAATGTTTGGGCATTTTTTCTCGTATACTTAGTCGAAAACCTACTCTGTAATTTTGCTATATCAAGATCAAAGATGATAAAACTGATTGAAAAACCCTCTATGGTAGTAAAGTGGCGGACCCTTCGGACGATTGACCCTTTTGATGGACCTTAACAGGGCTACTTAGCAGATTGGTCCTTTCATGTCATTGCTTTTCATATGAAAATTGTTAAAAACGAAAAATTTATACAAATCTATCCGTTTCTTTTTAGAATGACTACGATGTATATATATTTAAGTTCAATTTTTTTTATGTGATTGATGCGGAACAAGCATCATGCCCATCTGATATTAAGCGGTAACTTCAGCCTATAACACATGCAGTCACAAATTTAAAACTGCACTGCGCCAGTCACCCTGGGACATACAATTGTTGAGTATCATGTGCCGGCTAACTACCACCTTCAAGTAGAGCATCTGTCATCAAACAGATAACTGTGTGTTTGGCAGACTTAACTACTATATATCTCAGGGTGACGAGCGCAGTGCAGTTCGTCACCTGTGATGAAATGCATCTGTTATAGCAGAGGTGATCGCTTAACATCAGGTGGGCCTCGCCCTTGTCACCATCATAATCTTATAAAAAAATGTTGCATAATAGTGGAGGATTTCTTTTGTACCCAAAGAACAATTCTGCGAACACAATTTTGAAATACTCATACTCGTATATTGTGGTCCACGCGGTCGAATCCGCCGACATGTACAATATGTAAGTATATCTAATAATAATTTTTATCTGAAGAATAATTGTTTCTTTAGAAATCAATCTGCTGATAGCTGACTACATAACAAGTGTGTTTTATCAGATCCAACTTATTTTACTAACTTTCAATGGGCAGATTATCCGAGTAAGTTTAGCAACATTCAAAAATCATAATTGCCATTGACTTTAACAAAGAAACCTTTTCACGGACAGCTCATAAAAGTTTGTTGGCTGATTAAAAAATTTTTAACGAGACGAACCAATTATGACCCCACCACCACTTTAACAAGACCTCCACTTACAAATATCATTTTAAAAATTTGAATGATCTTGTTTAAAACGCAGAGTTCTTGTTAGTTTGGTTTAGTGAAAAGAGCGTCATCAACTCAAAAGGGAGGCGTGGCTTGGTACAAAAAGTGAAAGAACCAAAGTTTTCGAAGCATTTTGTTTTATTTTTTGACATCAATCACTATACGGTGTTCACATTTTTTACCAGTGTGATGAAAAATATTCACGATTTTGTTTACGACGTTGATTCACTTGATTTTTAATGAGATACTGGAGGTTTACTTATAAAATACCGACGTTTACTTCAGTTTATCTCTTTATATCTGTAAATAAAGCAAATTTTTGTCATATTTGCTTTATTTATCGTGATCACGAGCAGACTCGGAATAGGTACATCCGTATTTCGAGCTGCTCGTGATCACGGTCGTCAATACATCAACACATACATACATATAATCACCCTGTACTCCCCGAAGTGGTAGGCACCTACGTTTCGCCAATTGGGTTTTGGTCCCATATAATAGGGGGTAGCCTATTACCAAGCCTATTACCATTCACCGGGCACAGTTTCAGGGTAATACAAAATGTTTTCTCTAATACACTGGACGAAACACAAGAACATACATATTACGAATAATGATATATTTAGTATAAAAAAATAAACAAAAACAGCTGCATATACCTTTTTTACCCATTGATCAAAAAGTTTTAATGAAATGAAAATATCTACTACCTATAAACAATCTGACCATACCATCTCATGCATCAAATTTTTTATTCAAACTTGATTAATTTGACAACACGAGAAAATGTAACTTAATTAATTGCTTAATAGAATAGAAAATATAGTTCGAAGATGAAATAAGGCAGCCAGCATTAGTGACTTTCACTGCACAATCAAAACTTGGCTGTGTAAAAGATAGGCCGCTCTAACACTGATTCCAAATGATGCTGAAATAGAAAAAGTGCCCTCAGCCACGAGTCATTCACTGGCTTGCAAGTGATTAGAAGCCACCGCTGAGTCTGAAACTGCACAGAGCAGGCCGCCATGGCCAGCGTGAATAAGTCGTTTGGCCGTTGATTCAGTTGTTGATGATGCTGAGCTAACGATGTTTGATTTGAATTGCTATCCTTGACGTTGAGTCTTTTATTAAAAATCTGATCGGATTGCTTGAAAACATATCTAGTAAGTTATACTTAGGACAGCCTATCATTGAGAGGTTATTTGATATTTCCATACCAAATAACTACTCAATGATGGGCAATAAATGATCCATCAACAATTATTGTTGAAGCTCTCAGGCGCCTGATAACTAGAGTTCATTAAAACTGTAACTGCAGGTACACTGTTGACGAAATCTATTAATAGATTCCTGCTATTTTATTTTTTATTTTTTTATTTTTTCTTCATAGGTACAGTTACAGATATTAGGCTATAAACTTAAATTTAGACACTTTATGGAAGAAAACAGCACTGTGAACCCAAAATCCAATAACAACTATACACATCTCTTTGTTATACTGTAGACATAAGTAATAATAATAATATTCTAAGTAATACAAGATAAACTAATTTCTAAACAAATTTTAACAATTGTGACAATAAATTTGCTTAAATCAATGTGTGAAGATATGCCTTGTAAGACGGATAACTACATGTGAACATGTCTTTTGAATCGACATTACTTAAGGTGTCGTTTATGGTGTTAAAGGTGTTACACATTCTTATTAGAGGACTGTTTTCCGAAACATTGTTATAGGTAGGGGGTATGCTAAACAGCTTGTAATTGCGCATAGGACGAGTGGGTACTTTAAAAAGAACGTTTTTTAGTAAATCACTGCTGTAGGCACCATTTACAACTCTGTACAGAATACACATATCTGTGATAGTCCTTCGAGATTCAAGACTCTTGAGTTTGAAGTAATCTAGCCTGTCTTGATATTCTTTAAGCTTTCTCCTCAGTCCGAGTCTGCAGCTCAAGGTACGTAAGAACCTGCGCTGGATGGACTCGATTCTATCCACATGAACCTGATAAATCGGAAACCAAACCGACGAGCAATATTCAAGGATCGACCTGACTAAGCTGTTGTACAGGATGAGCCATGAGTTACTTTTCGAGAATGGCTTAACAGTACGCAGCACAAAGCCCAACATCCTATTTGCTTTATTCACAATGTAGTCATAATGCTGCCTAAAGGATAGCGAGGAGTCAAACACTACACCTAAATCACGCACAACTACTACACGATCCAGGGGAGTTCCTGAGATATAGTAATTATGCCTAATGGATGACTTATTCTTGGTAAAACTTATGACCTGGCATTTTTTGGCATTAAGGGCCATAAAGTTAGACACACACCATTCATTTATTGAGTCAAGATCAGCCTGAAGGTTTAGGCAATCATCAATCGTATAAATCCTACGGAATACTTTGATGTCATCTGCGTATGCTAGAAAATGGCTGTCTATTTGGTCTAAGAGATCATTGATAAATGCTAAAAATAGCAACGGACCTAAGTTTGAACCTTGCGGAACACCCGACGTAGCCAAAAATGGCACAGAATCATATCCGTACAGAGACACCAACTGAGACCTGTTTAAAATATATGAGCTTATCCACCTATGTAAATTACCATGAATGCCCAGATGATCCAACTTCTTCAACAGTATTGTATGATCTACGCGGTCAAAGGCCTTTGAAAAGTCGGTGTAGATGGCGTCTGTTTGGATTCTGTGATTAAACGATTCACTAATAAAAGTAGAATATTCGAGGAGATTAGTAGCTGTAGAACGTCCTGAAACAAAGCCGTGCTGGTTCGGATTTAATATATGTTTTAAATGATTGTATATGTGATCATAAGCTATTCCCTCAAATATCTTAGCAAAACAATTAAGTATACTAATGGGTCTATAGTTTGTGGCATCGCTCTTATTACCTGACTTAAAAACTGGGGTTATCTTAGCTAGTTTCCATAAGGAAGGAAACGTACCCTCAGATAATGATTTCGTGAAAATCAATGAAAGCGGTTTGACGAGAGCTGGTGCACAAATCCGAACAAATATTGGAGGAATACTATCCGGTCCCGCAGCTTTATTAGTGTTTAGGCTTTTTAGACGAGTGAGTATATCTTTATCCGATATTAGAATCGAACAAGTTGAGAAACTTGAAGGTCTAAATTGGGGGACATATTAAAAGTTTAATACTTTCATGTTACATAGGTAACACTTACGCAATAAAGTCACAATATACTCTTATTCATCGAAAACCATAACACCCTTTCCATAAATTCCGCCTTCAAAACCTTTCCAGTAAATTTTACGAGCCTCAAAGAAATCGCTAGGACCCTCCACTTATAAATAGTATGCGATTTATAAAGGAGAATGATCATAAAGTGGCATAACATGGCACCAGGATGACCGCCCTTAGCGGGCTGGCACATCGCCGTTTTGTTATTCATAAAAGAAGGATATTTATGTGTTATCGTCAAAATATTTATTATTGTGTCCGGTAGCCCTTCAGCCCTTTGTGGAAGAAAAAAATTAGGGGTGTGAACAGAACACGCTTGATTAGAGATGTGGTAGAATCATATCGATAACATAATATGTCACGTTGTTCAGGCATTTATAAAATAGTAATAATTTTTGTGAGTACATTTACCTTCCTACAGATGAGGTATGGAGAGGCAGATTACACCACAACAAATAATCATTAAATTTATAAGTAGGCCCAATAAAAACCCGAATTTGGCATTGAAATTGTAGAAATAATAATCATAAACACAGTTTTTGATTACTTTAAGGGATTGTTTTAGGGGCTCAAAGTTATCTAGCTTAAATTTAATAGATCTACTCATTCCAAGAGTAGGAGTTAAAGCAATGATGACCCAATGAGAATGGCTATGGAGTGCCGCGCTGGGGGGGCATAGTTAGAATCCTGCTACGCGCTTGTGCTTCACTGTAAGGTTAGTAGTGCGTTTTAAAAATGTTCGTCTGGCTAGCTGCAAATGTCAAGTAAAAAAATCTGTCGCTAAAAACATATTATATAACTAGCGACTGGCCCTGGCTTCGCACGGGTCAATGCTAATACAACATAAACTACAGAATGTCTTTATATATACAAAATTCAGAGCTTTTTTGTCATTAGAAAAGATAAATATATTTTCTCTAGAGATTGACATTAGAAATATCTAAAATCTTATTCTAGTATACTACACATGTTTTATACATATAAACCTACTTCTTGAATCACTCTATCAATTAAAAAACCCGCGTCGAAATCCGTTGCGTAGTTATAAAGATCGAAGCATACATAGGAATAGACAGTGAGAAGTGACTTTGTTTTACTATGTAGTGTAATCAGGGGCAGTCTTTCTAAGTTAAACTAGTTGTACTTTCAAATAAATTATCATCAACAGGTAAGACTGTTAAGGCTAAACTATGAAGAAAAATTACATCTGTAATCTACTACTATCGATATCCAGCTCCTGCATCTCTATAGAAACGTTATGAAATATGCGATTCCTTATAACAGCGAAGTCCTTTATGTATCCCGTGGGACACACTGGTCAAGTAGGTTATCACAAGTGGCCGTGGGCGAAATGAAAAATTTATGTCTCAATATACGGTTGGCGTTAGAATGTTGGGTCGTGTCTTGCATTACTGTAGTCATCTCGGGGGATGGTGAGTACGGATTAAAATTTGATACAATGATATTTTATAAAGGAGACATTTCAAAAACAGTTTATTTTAAAGGTTGTAGGTCAAGAACTGGCGCAGACTAGACACCTTGAAAAGCTCCTACCTCAAAAAGATTGGAACAGCTGTATTAAGCGACGCGGCAAAATTTCTGTTTATTTTAATTTACTCGTCTTTAAAATAGAATTCAAATGCATGCGGCAAGTGGCACAAGTCCCAAACTAAAAAAATATTTCCTTAATAATAAAGAAGCGAAGGATGTAGGTAATTTTCTCTGAATCAATTTTGAGGTACTTTAAGATATATCTCAGTAATGTTTTAAAGTAGTGGTTCTCTCTCAGTAAAGTGTTAAATAGCATATCTTGAAGAGATCTCTTTGCGAACGAGTTTGTCAGGGGAAGAACTGACATCCCCACCTATTTCTACCGCCAAGCAGCAGCAGTAATGTTAGCATAACTATTTGCTTATGACGTAGAAAAAAAAAGAGAAAATAAAACCATGAAATAAGTAATAGGAGTTCAAAAAATGACAAACAAAATATAATATAAAAAAAAATATATTTCAGCCTTTAGCACATGTATTGTGAGATAACTGTAAGACAGTAAATAATACCAAGTCTTTTTCACACTTAAATAACACATTTATTAAGATTGCTTTCTGAGATAACATTTAATGTTATCATTACTAGTAAGTGGGTAGGCGACAGAAGAATCGCCAGTCATGGATACGACCAGTCTAAATGACCCATGAAGTAAAACAGTATAGACAAGTAATAAGCTCTGCTGAGAATTGTCAGGGCTCAACTCAATATGGACGGTATAATAAGGGAGCAAGTTGACATTTGACGTTGATTTACTATTGTCCTTTGGAATTCTGCTGACGTCATTGATGGATGAAAAGAGTATTATACCTATATAAGTAGGTATGCATATAGAGCTGTAATGATTATAAGATATTTTGAACTAAAGGCTTCATTACTACGTTCTCCTTGAAAAAGAAACTGCGATGATTATATATATCTTGATTTTGCTTTGTCGCGAAGCAATGGGGTTGTTTACGTTCATGTGTTAAGATCTCACCGTGATTAGATTTTTTTTTTTTTATTGCTAATAGTTAAGTATTTGACTACAATCTCACGTGATGGTAAGTGATTGATGTGGTCGAAGGTGTTAACAGGCTTAACCTAGAATTACACTGGCTCTCAAGGACAGCTGCCGGAACACACTGTTAGGTGCTTGGCGATAGATTTTCTACTTGAGGATGGTCGCTAGCCAGGCGGGCATTCACAAAATGCCCTTCCACCATGCGGTGAAGCTCAAGCCCGTGGCGGGATTCGAACCATGGACCTGCTGCGCGGCAGTCCATAGCCAAAGCCACTGAGCTATCACTGCTTCAATCATGTGAGGAATAAAACTCTTTTAAAAGGAACTTCTCAATTTTGCCATGAAACTTTACCTGAGAGGCTTATGTTCCTAGTTAAATGTAATGCGTCATCGGTAAAATTTAAAGGAATTATAGATTATACACCTTAAATTTGAGAAGAGCAGACCATTTTACTTCTTATTATGCTTCACCATGTCACTGACAACGCCGCGCCCTTATCACTTTGTTATTTTATTTTAGACCAACGATTGTGTTTTGTCAATATATAATGCAGTATTATGAAACTATTAGTTTTACGTCAAAACCGTAGTTCAATATTATCAAAAGAAATGAATAAAGAATGTAATGTATGGTTTAGATAAACCGAATATTTACCTTAGTTAAATGTACTTACAGTATAGTATAGTAAATACACTTTGATGATCTAATTCAAATTGTGTATGTGTGGTCTTAATTCTGAACTTTTTGAACATGAGATTTTATTTTCTTGTCGAGTTTGTAATCAACTATATATCCACTAAAGATGTTTATTGAAAAATTAGTTTAATATCATCTGCCTAAGGTTTAAAATAGTTTAATATACGAGAACGTATAGAGATTTGAACGTAAGTTGACAAAAGAAATTGTCAAGTCATGGAGGATGATACAAGCAGATGTTTTAATAATAATAAATAGGACAGTTCCTTGTAGATTACTGTATATATGTATGCCGACAAAAGAATAGGCTTGCTTCGCTACAATCTACACATTAAAGCCTTGGTATCAATTATATTTGGTATAATACTATATACATATTAGACTTGGTATAATACTTATTATGCATATAATATAGGTACATATTATTTAATCAAAATGCAATATCTACATGTGATTCCTACAGAAGTACAATACGTTCACAGTTGAATTAAAGCCTCCTCTATTAGAGGGGGTGGTTACTATTATTAATCCCCCGCTTGGCAGGCGTCTCGGGGATCGCAGTGCAAGATGGCAGTTCTTCAGGAGGCATTGCTGTCAAATTTCTGGTGTTCGCCACTTACAATTACCACAGGAAAATAGGGTATGCAGGCAGGCTAGCTCAGCACACTACGTGGAATTATATTATTTCATAATTCAGACTCCTCAAGGAAATTTTAATTTAGCTTAAAATTATACGATTATTTTAATCGATGTAACATGGTTCCCCCCTGCCGATGACCAATGAATTTTGATGGAACATCATAGCAATTAAAACCATCACTGAAGAGTACCTACGTAAAGAAATTTGAAAATAATATCTACAGTTTGCTCGTACTTTTGTGGTCTTTTATCAGTTAATATATAGATGGCGTTAAAACATTTTGTTACAAGTGCACATGCCAACAGAGCCGATTGAAGTGTACATATAACTTGTATATTATTTCAGCTAATCCTCTGTAATGGTGACATTGCTGACCCGGATGTTTACCTATGGATAATCAAATGCAGTGCAGTGCCAACCACTTTCATATTCTGAGCAGCGTGTACCTACTTTTAATGAGCAAGTACAGAAGCTTCAGGACTTTATGGTCACTGAATTAGCAACTTGTTGCCGTCTAAAATCAAAAGGGTAATATCGTATAAACCTATTAGAAATATAAGTTTATCTTTCCACTCTGTTCGTAAGAATATCTACATTAATATTAACTTTTATTATTTTAACTCGATATGTTAAAAATTAACATATCAACTATCAGATTTATTTTGACATAATAATATTTTAAATCGGCACTCCCCGATGAAATAGATTGGGTTAGAGGTCAAGTTCGATTCAAAGTTATCACCTGAATAACGAGTGCTTTAAAAAGTAGCCAAGAAAATAAGTTTAATATTTTCTAAAACTGTGAAATCGAAATTACATTTAAAAGCGTACTCCATTGAAGGAAAATTTTAATAAGGGTTTCAACCTTCAAGTCTTCTTCTTAGCCTTGTGTAGCGAAAACGCCATGTGTTTAATAACTTACTAAAAACGTATTTTCTTGTAACATTGCCACTTTCTCATATGATTTAGTTCGGTGAAATAAATCTTATTTTTCACAAACCCTTACATGAAATCATTCTCTACAGACTTGATCAGTCGCAACCGATGCACTTTGTCGCAATACCAAAAATCTAAACCATTCTCAGCATAAAGCAACGAATAAAATTTGTGATAGCGAAAAGGTCCTAAAAGTAAAGTTACAAGGGTTGGAGTAACAAGCAGGTGCGTCCATCGATCAACGTCTGTTCCGTGACAATTTGACGTATGAGACAATCCGGCCCATGCAAAACTGGGGGAACGACGTGAAGAATGCCCTAAAGTTGGCTTACATGGAGTATATTACTTATGTTATCTTTTTTTTACGAATATATACCAGAACAGCAAGATTCACTTTGCTATTTAATAAAAAATTTGCAAATTACTGTTACATAGTGTTATTTTTTTCAAAACAAGTTCAAAACATCTTGTTATGAAAAAATAGCATTGTTCTCACCTCACAAGCTCGAAAAGGTGTTATTTATCATTCGAAAACTGCGTGGATAAATACTTTTTATCCACTAGCGTGTAAAAGGCTTTAGATATGAGTGGTTGAAACCTCTATCACTCCAGAAAAAATAATGTACTTACTTTCTATATTTTCAGTAATTGAAATAACTAACATAATTAAAATTGCTTTTATTTGTTAAATGAACTAACTCAAATTTACTACTTTATTTTAGCCGTTTTTTTTGCACCTAGTAGCATACTCGCTGGAGTGAGTTGAAAAATTGTGTTCGCTCGGCAGTCAAATTATTTTGCCTCTCGTACATTTGAAAACCTGAGTACGATCTGGATTCTATATTTGAACCACTGGCTTTGCTCATTCTTCAATACTAGAGTCCTTCGCTTCCTCAATTTGCAATAAATGTATTCGTACCAAAAAACAACAACTTTGAAAAGCCTTGCATAATAAATATGTACCTATATTTTTAGGTAACCGCCGACAATTGTAAAATAGCCAGCTTATGACCTCTGTCTCGCCTATTGGTAAGTGAGGATGTGGTTGAGGAGGTTATCAGGCTAACAGGGAACTGGCTCTCAGGGACATCTACCAAAACACATATTTATGTGCGTGGAGGTTCCTAAGTCTATTCACAAAATGTTTAGGACATTTTAACCCATATCTTAGGCACAATATTTATGTACTTTTATTATATTATACACCCTCTTTATATGTTATATTAGACGCACACACTCTTTTTCACGATAGGCGACCAACTCTCTAAATCATTTATTTAATAATTTACTGATCATCCAATCAAAAATTCCACACACATGTAAGCCAACACTGAATTCACTTTGACAATTTACATCGTAAATAGATGCGTGGTGTCATGTCAGGGGTCGATCAAAATTTCAAATGGACCCAAAGTGGATTTTTAGGGGTCCTTTCACAAACGGTTTAGAAAATTGATGCTGTCAAAGGAGCTTCATTCAATTTGTGGCTTATTAATCAACAGGGAGGGGGTGCCAATTACTCGCTTAAATGGGCATGCTCCTTTATTTACTTAATAAATTGAGGAAGTTTAAAGTGTCTTTGAGAAATTGGTTTTAAATTGACTTGAAGGCCTCGTCTAATGGTGTTCGTGAGGCTGTGGCGGAAAATTCATAATTATAAAAGTTGTTTTGCTTTGGTAGTAAGGAAATATCATTCATGATCATAAAGTAATTTTTAGTAAAAGAATAAGGTTCTCAATTAGTAGTTTTTTTATAAATACCGCACATCATTACGTATATATATTACACATAAAATTGTATAATTTTTTTACGGAGAGGATGACGCGGGTTCGAAACCTATACATGACTATAACATTATCGCTAACTCCTAACATAACCGCAACAGTATTTTTTTTTTCAATACTTAAATCAGCGTTAATTTAGGTGTAGGCTTCTCCTGAAGCAAGTAGTATAAAAACCCTCTTGAGCGGTAGAATCCGTCAAGGTGGGTACCTACCACCTCAGTATCAGATATTCAGCCTTGAAGAAATAGAGTGCAATTTCTACCTACCGGGTTAAGAATTTATAAGCACTGTAGCAAGGGAAATTACAGGGCGAATAAGACTTAAGCAGTTATGTCCAAAGGATGATGAGTACAGTACAGAGTCACACAAGACTGTGACTGACACTTTAATTTAACAGTAACAATCACAAAAGTAACAAAACATGAAGTTACAAGACTTCGTGTTAAAACAAAACAGTACTTAGCCATTTTTATTGAGACTAATGACATCAAACGAGAACAAAATCATTGTCATTTGAATTCCAAACGTGACTTGGTATCGACCGCCAAATGAGTCAAGATCAACAAAAAATCGATTGGATTCCCTCAATCGAAATGTCATGGCGTCGAAATCAATCCGTCCGATTGGGGTATGATTACTCATAATCACGGTCCAAACTATACGTATTGTCATCGTATCGAATTATGCAACCGATGTTCGAACCGATTCGATTACTGGCGACAGATGTCTTTGGACGTGACGAATTTCGACTAAACGGCTAAACCTTAACAACCTAAATACCACAGATTTGTGTAAGCAAAAGCAAGCTTTACTAGTCAGTGATAGAGTTTAATGTATGTTTGTGGGGAAAAGTAGTGTTTTCGTATTAGTAATCAGCCGGTTCGACCGCAAATTGTTGTCCCTCGATCAGACGTTGCCAGGAAATTACAATTTCGATTTTTATTTCACGAGTTTGTGTAGTATATTTCAATATATCAGATTCTTATACAACACAATATTTATTTCGCAAAACATACACATTGTATTCGAATGTTTTCGCAATTATTATAAACATATATGAATTAAAAACTTTTCAGTCATCGTGATCACTGGTAGAAAGAAATAAATAAAATTACACGATTAATTATATATTGTTAATTCGTAAGCATATACATACTTACATACATACAGACATATACATACAGACCGCCCTTTGTATACGTTTATTTGTTGTTTCTTTGTAATGTTATTTTTAAGGTATGCAAATAAATAACTTTCTATCTATCTATCTACGAGTATATATTGACATAAGTTCAATATATTAGCATTTTTTGACATAATTTCGTTATTTGTATACAATCAATAAACGTTTTTAAACACGTCGTACAGAAAAAGCCAGTGATATTTTACAATAAATTTAATAAATAAAAAATCTAGGTTTGCACAGTGTATTTATTGACTTCCCAAAAGGTAATTTTTCTAAAATTAGTAGGTATATTTTCTGTTGATACTTCTACTAGGTGGTTAGGTAATGAAGGTGAGAAAGAAGAATTCTTATAATTTAATGGATTCAAACAAAAAACAAATATAATACGATGTTAGCAATATTTTTGCTAGGTAATTAAACAAAACAGAGTAGGTAGGTACTCGTAAATGAAAGTTTAATCGTTTAACGCGGAAACTGACATCGATGACAGATTCAACATTTTATCAGTTTTGTCTCGCTTGTAGCTATGTTTGCAACTATTCTACACTACCATGGTATTCGCGATTTAAAAATGATATTGCTCGTATTAAATCGTATAGTTATTGGACACTAACGCACTACATTTCATAAATTACCGCTAAAACCATCAAAAATATTAAAAAAAAACGTTCACCCGTATTAAACACAGTAAATTCAATAAGCATTTTAGTAAAGTATTATACCTCACTTGTAAAAACTCTTCTTCGAATCTCGCGTTTTATGTGATCAATTACAATAGTTTAATAATATAATAAGAAACTAAAAAAAAAAATATTTCCCGCCATAAACGGCAGCGTTTGCCTTACAAAAAAGAAACATTTGAATGACACTCTGTATTCGAAAATGCTGTTTCATCTGTTGTTTATCCGTTGGCTGGTCTATGTATTGTTTTTGTGAATGTCATCCTGAGCAATGAAGGCCGCGCCGCAAACGATCGCGGTTCCCTTTGTATTTAGCCGTTCGATGGTTGTCTCGATTCATGAGCGTAAGCGAATATCTTGAGAATAAATTAGAAATACAAACAAAGGATAAACTAAGGATAAACTATTTTTAACATTGTTAAGTTTGCAATAACGCCTGCTAAGCGAATTACATTACAAAATTACAAATTTACGAGAGAAAAAATTATAGTCATGTGCGGGATTCGAATAGAAGAAATTTGTAATTTTGTAAAGGATAAACTATTTTATTCTTTTATGAAAATATAATAATGTACAACCTAGAAATAGACTCACGTGAGTGTCATATAAAATTCATCGTAAAGTTTTGTTTATCATCCTACATCTCCATGTTAAAGTACTTTTTATCCGCCAACGTGGAAAAAGATTTTTAAAAGTAACACGTTTATAACAGTTCTCTAGTGACGTAAAAAATTGCGTGTTTTGCTCGTATTTTTTAAACTCTCGTTACGGTCAGGATTTCGGTCGTGGTTAAATCCAAGATCTTCAAACCTAGAATCCTTCTGTATCTCATGTTTCAATACTCGCAAGTACTCTACTAGTACTACTACAAGTATACTATAAGTACTCGCGCCAAATTACAACTGCAACCTTGCAAAACAAAATAGGTACTTTTATGTTTGCTTTATTAAAAATCGCTTTAAGTTTATCAATTGAAGATCCAATATTATTACTTCGTCAACGTGTAATATTGGTTCCAATGTAGTTCCAATAGTAATCTTAATTTTCTTTGCGTTTCCTTACGGATAAATTCTTGGTGTCACCATTTATTGTTGTGCTTTTTATGAAGGATAAACGTACTATTGGCATTAATGAAATAATTATAAGATTGGTAAAGAAATATTGATCTGTTACTAATTATCACAGTATATTAGCGCTGCGATAAAATAGTATTCCTATCCAAAAATATCTTTAAACTGAGATTTTTAGTAATATTCTGCAATGTGTTTCTAAAATCATATACTATAGAACGGTATATATATATGTGAAAAAAAGTGTGTGTGTTTGTGTGTGAAGAACGGTGTGTGTATATGATTTAATAGTTATGCACTCATTTCCGAAATACCTAACCGGATTGTGTTGAAACTTGTTACATAACATAATCTTTAGGTCATGTATTAAAATGATTTTTTGTTAGATTTATTTACTAGTTTCTAAAGAGTGAGGTATAACAAATTTACGTGTAGGTAAAACCGCAGTATAAACTAGATACGTATATTTTTATTTAAATATGAAATGAATAGGTAGGTAGTCATTTAAAGGGCCCAAGACGATGATATGCAGTAGCTAACATCTCACCCCAAAAAATAAGCTCAACAATGACAGTCAAACCTTTTGACCACCATCAGTCATCGATACATTTTTACACCGGATGTCACATCACTATCAGACTTAATACCATACTGTCCTTTGTCCCCACCCTACAGAAGGAAGAAATATATTTTAAAAAGTAGACACAAATGTATCTTAAAATTTGAAACATCATCTGGGGATATATTTCATCTTGTCATAACACGGTGGGTCAAAGGAGCGGATCAGAACTTGATAAATTGCAGTTCAAATTTGGTATAATGTCTTTTTCACTATTCACCCGCGGTAGACTCGGTGATGTGATGACGTAACAGGATCTCAATTTTGATGGGGGTCTTGAGTAATGTAACTATTTTATCTGTTTGAAATAGGTCTGATGAAATATTGAAATCTGCATGACTAGGGTCCTTTAGAACTTTTTCTATCATGTTCGATGTATAAATCGATTGATAGGTAGTGATGTATACTATTTTTATCAATAAATATATTGGATAGCTTTGACAACTATTAAAAATTCTAATTTTACTAGATTTTTAGTCTACTGAATCATATTCTTCCAACAGTCCTTTTATTCAACGCTTCATAGGGAAGGCCCAACTATTTTTCGTCCACAGAGCGGTCCGCGTCATGGAAAAAATAAATTTTATAGTTTATTAATAAGAAATATACAGGGTTTTGTAAAAAAAATGACAACAACCTCTCAAAAACTAAAATTATTATAATTATATTATATAAATCGCTTTTGTTTATAATTAAAAACTATTCTTGTCTTAGAATAACATATTATTACCTAAAATTTTAGCATTTCTCTTCATCAAGTTTTTCTAGTACTATTTTATAAATTATTGGAATCCGATTTCGTGCCAAAAATGTTTATAGTGCTGTTTAAACTTTTTAGTTCTGTATAGTAAAAGAAATAGCAACAATGCTTATTAGTTTCCCGCACCTGCTCGCTTCAAGAGCTTCGCGCGCCCTATGAATAGTATTTTATTTTATTTTTTTGAATGGGAACAGTACAAATTAAAGTTTTAACTTACAAATAAAGATGTTTCTCAAGCCCTTGCAAATTTACGTACGTTTCCGTCATTGTCGATTCTCTTCACACGAACATTTACCAGTCTGAATTCGAAGCTGGGACCCCGAGCCTTTCATTCATGGTCACAACCAACTGAGCTATGGCTTCTACATTAAAAAGCTCCTCCATTATTACTTATTTGTAACTAATCCATCCATCCTCCAGTCGCTAATGGAACCCTTGACAAATGATAGAACTAATGATGTGAAACGTACAAGTTATTAAACTGGGATTACTTGCGTAATGAAGGAAGATTTGGGTGGCCGTGTCATCAGCGGTAGTCATTCCTTATAGATATAATTTCTGTACATCCAAGATAGATTTGAAAGTCAATACTGTATAAAAACATGTTTTCTTAATGCCGTATACATGTACATTAATTGTACCGAGCTAGAATGTCACCTCCCCTGCGTGGGTGTTGTAAGAGGTGACTGGAGGTAAAATTCTGAATGGTGGATGGCAGCGTCTTCTGAGGAACTGATATCTTAAATTGCGATACCCAAGACGCCCGCCAAGCGGGGGGATTATGGCAAAACCCCCCTTAATGATGGAGGCTGTGTTCAGCAGTGGACAATCAGGCCATCATTGCTTCACATCACGTTTAGTAATATCCCAGTGGCAATAGCTAACACCTGTCACATACAAGGTACATAGTTTTAATCCCAGCGTGTGCTTTTGCTTCAATCCATGGTGATTGGGAATTTTGATTAGCTAGCCAGGCGTACCTTCTAGCTTCAAGAAGAATCTGGCGCCAAGCATCTAACTCAATGTTTCAGCAGCTGTTGAGAGTAATAGTAAATCTACATTTAGCTTGCCAACATCTTCTACCACATCTTACTAATAAAATTAATTTATTGGAATGAAGAATTGTGGAAGTTTTGACTTTGGTTTTATGAACAGTTGCCACATCAACAGATGCCAATTCTCCCGGAATCATCTTGTTATAAAAGTATTCCTGATATCTTTTTGACAAACTTCAGAAAAAGGAGGAGGTTCTCAATTCGACTGATTTTTTTGTGCGTTACCTCGTTGTTTTTTGACAGGGTGCACCAATTCAAAACTAGTGCTTGTCACGTAGCCCCATTTAAATTTCAGTGAGATCTGACGAGTAGTGTTACAGCTATCCCGAATAATGCGTATTGGCTTCGTCTACATTGATTGTGTTCTCATTTTCACTTGTTGGTGTAAAATGATAAAAAAAACTGTACACATTTGGATTAATTACTGTTTAATGCATTTTTTATGAATATTATAGGTTCTTTATTTGTTAAAATTTTGGTAAATGAAGTCCTTAACGTAAAAAGCACTGTTATGTATCTGAAGTGGATAAAGACCCTTATACATATACATTTTCACGTGATTACGTGGCATCACGTGGCATGCTGCTCATTTGGAATTCTTATAGTCACATTTTACGACTTTCCAAGGGAGAATATAAAGACTAAAAATATACTTATAGTATTTAAATTCTCCTTGTCTTAAATCCTGTTTACCCCCTGCGTAAAATATGCGTTTCCTTCAAATGACTATGTGGCGATAGTCAACAGGTTAAGAACTAGGAGATGCGTTCAATTCCCGCCCGAGTAGAAAACGTCATACCTACCCTATTTTTTTAATGTAGGTCCACCGTATTATATTCTTTGGTTCATCACTATTATATTTAAAACCATGAAGGCACCTGCGGCAAGTTTTTAATCGTCACATTTATCCAAGATGATATTGTGGTTTTCGAACGGATTGTCGTTTTTAATTAAGGACTATGCAATGACGATAGCGGGACGGTAATGATCGGGAGACGGTCGCTTTGACGGCTGTTATGATAATTCCTATAAAAGCCACCGCCTTGATTTCTTTGTCGTTTGCGGTGTGGTAACTGTGGAGAAGCATTTTCGTGAAATTTGGAATAAGGGAATCCTTAAAGCATGCCTATGATTTTCTAACAAAGAACGGAATATAAAATTCGAAGCTTTTAGAGCCAAAATTGGAAGAAATAGAGGCAGTTTGTATTGACGATGTGGCGACGGGAGAAAGCGAAATTGCATTGATTAGCTAAATAGCCACAGCTAGGGTAATACACATTAAAATAATAATTCCTACATTACCCATATTATAATGTTTGAGTGATAAAATTATTATGTCAGAATTAAGTTAATTGAATTTACTATTTATATACATACAATTTATTGCATTATCAAGGAATAGCAAACTTTTGATACTATTAATGAGTTTAAAATTCTAAAATTTTGTTGAGCCATTTTAGTCATTAGTAATAAATGTCGCATCTCAAGTAGAAAATCTGTTGCCAAGCACCTAACTGTGCGGCAGCAGTCCTAGAGAGTCCGTAAAATTTCAGGCACATGAGACTTAACAACATCTATATCACGGTAATGTTTATAGATAACATTACCGCGTCCATACTGCGTCCGTGAGGCATACGTCTCATGACGATCCTGACGGACTCAGTATAGATGTTGTTAAGGACGCAGTATAGAGATTACCACTGAACATCACATGGGCCTCGTGCTAGTACCAACACAATCCTATAATAAAACACCAAACCAGTTTGTATGGAGCGTATATACATACTCTTTTATGACTTCATAAAAATGGTTTTCCTTTCGATCGTATTTTTTAGGTTGCAGTGAATTTGATGATTTTGTTATATTCGAAAGCTGGTGCTTTACATGTGGTCCTAATTAAATTTGATTAAGATCTGAGCTTTAGAATTTGAGTTATCATTTATATGCCTCTTTTAAATATTTTACTTTTAATTTTTTAAACAAAATACTACGAACTATATACAACACTACAGCTACTACAATAAAAGCATCTAGACAATCTATAAGTCATAACAGACTCATAGGCAGTCCAAATGCTCCAAATGCCCACTCCCAGTTGGCAGCGTGCCCAGCATGCTGGCAGCATTGCCCCGTTGAATTGCAATGCTTATTCGTTGAGCCAAATATGTGCCAGCATTTTGATCACGCGTCGCATCGACCAAGCATCACCACCCATCATTTATCAATCTTTTAAGTTAGATGTCGGTATTTTTGCTAAAATTTCAATTATATTACATACAGTTTGAAACATTTTAATTGAATATTTCGGAAGTAGTCGCCATAGTTTTGCAGCGTGCGGTGGCAAGGCGGCAGACGTAGTGACGGAACACAAGCGATGACTTGCACACACTGACTATGATGTATGTTCGCCGCTGGTAATGAGCGCCAGGGCCAGGGTCCCTGAGGGTGTGTGATGTTTTATATCTGTATATTTGAGGCTGTACATCTCTCTACCTAGGTGTATACGAGTATAAAAACTAGCTTTCCGACCGCAGCTCTGCCCGCGCTTATGTCGGCTATCGCGCAAAAACATTAACCTCTTTTACGCAGATGAATTAAATCTATCCTATGTCCTTTCCCGGATCTCACACTATTGCCATACCAAATTTCATCCAAATCGGTTCAGTAGTTTTGGCGTGAAAGCGAGACAGACAGACAGATAGATGGACAGACAGAGTTACTTTCGCATTAGTATGTTAACGTTATAATAGTATAACTGTGAATTATCTTACCATCTTACTTAAGTGGTAGGTCTCTTTATCAAGAGTTTATCTTAGTCGGTACACCGCAGTCTCAGATATTCTGCATCGAAGTAGATGCGTGCAAGCACTACAATGACGTGCTCGTAGCGTACTTTCTTTAGCTGTTTTTGAGTAACCTCTGCTGCGGTTACAAGTTGGATGGGTGACCGCTAGTGACATTACTACTGAGAGCTTCCGTGCTTTGGAGGGCACATTATGCCGTCGGTTCCGGTTGCTGTCGGATGGCGGTCGTTATATAGGGTATATAGGGCATTTTGCGAATATCACCCTTAAGTAGAAAATCTAGCGCCAAGCACCTAATGGTGTGTTCCGGCAACTGTCCAGTAATTCCACGTTAGCTTAAACAGCATCTTCGACCGCATCATCACTTACCATTAAGTGAGTTAATGTTCAAAGGCTAGCCTATCAGATAAATAAAAAAAGGGCACAGTATCAAGTGAAACTACTGAATGATCAAGATATTATCCACTAGCATCTCGGGGAGACGAACTATTTATAGGAGTCTGGAACTGTGTGCCTAGTTTCTCTGGCAAGAAACTTCAAAAACTTTCCCTTCCCGGGAATCGAACCCTGGACCTATCTTAGTTTATAGATTTTAGTGCTGGGCAAGAATATCGACCCCCTCTCCTCTCCATCTCATCCCGTGGATATCGTATGAAGCGACTAAGGGTAAAATATCAAAAGGTGCTGCCCAAGACGCCTGCCAAGCGTAGGAATTATGGCAAAGCCGACTTGATAGGAGAAGGCTGTATTCAGCAGTGGACAGGTCCGGCTGATACAGTACATTAAAGAACAAAACCGTTTAAGACGGTATATCTTCAGAAGGCGGCTTCTAATGCACTGCCTGCACCCCCAAGGATTTATATATATAATATTCTATTTAGATAATAAGTAATAATTTTTAATCGTCGAAACGCACTTTCTCTAAAATTGAGAGAAACGGCACCCGCACTTTGAACATGGCGATCTCAAATAAGGCGACGTCTCCTGATTGAGTCGTGTGCGTATGTCCGTCTAATGCGTACTTGTCTTGCTGTTTTTGATATTTATTAAAACATATCGTTGACAATGAAAGCGTAAAACATATTGTACTCCAATAATTTGTACATTTATGATTTTCGCTTAGTAAGCGGTAGTGCTTGTAATCATAATATTTAGAAATATAGAAGAGAAGCGACATCATTCCGAGAGTTAAGTGTTTGAAAGAAACACTTCTTTCGATCAGATGAAGTCTAATAGTCTGGTTGATGGCCACGCACCGTCCCTTATGACGGTTTAAGAAATACAACTGGAGCACGAAATTTCGGCGACATAGCCGGCCCCCGTAGCCGAGCCCATCCGGCGCGAAATCGGAAGGACGCGGGTTCAATTCCCGCCCGGGGCAAAACAATTTGTACTGCAATAATTTGTAAATTAATGAAAGCGTAGCTGTGTTGTGTGCATTACATGCGTGTGTTAAATTCCTCCTTAATTATATTGTAATGATTTTAGACGCTCTAAATAAACCTTACCTTCCATTTTTATTTAAATCGATGCTGAAAAGTATGAAAGTGTTAATACTTTGGCTATCGCCAGCCGTAAATTTAGATAATAATACTTGGTATAAATCACAACATTATATTTTTCCATCTGGACTTGAACCTACAACCCCCAGAATACCGTTCTGGTGCATTACTAATTCCATCCGAAATGTTTTCGCTAAGCATGCGTCAATGTTCTAAATAATATTATATTTTACTTTTAACCCTATGTGAGGTTATGATCTCTTCAAATCATAGTTATTGAAAAACAATTGTTTTCTTACAAACTAATTACGCAACAAACTTTAGTATTAATCATTATATTTCAATTGCCATTTCCACCATCCTTAATTTAAAAACGTATCGGGGCTTCCAAAAGCACATTGTCATCTTATAAATGTAGAAGGGGAGGTTTCATGAAATATGTATTTGTTACGATTGTCGAAACACACAACTCACTGTTGTGATTCTCTGGAGATGAACGGAAATGTCATACGATTTACTAATGGAAAAACCTTTTACTTACGAATTTGGAGTAATTTTTTCAATTTAATTTCTAATTATAACAACATTTTATAATAATAATAACACACACACACACACATATTTCCATATACCGGGTTATTGGTAAAATGCTAACAACCTCTTAGGGTTGACTTCTGCTAGTCCTAAAAAACATTTTGAGATGATGATTGGCAGGCGGCTTGGGGATCGCAGTGTAGGATGGCAGTTCTTTAGAAGGCGCTGCTGCTCACCTTCCAGTATTTTTCCCTTAGTCGCCTCTTACGACAACCACGGGATGATATGGGGAGGTGCAATTCTAACCAGGCCCCCTACGAGGCGAATAGGGTACCTATGGTTATTCGTCAAAGACTACTTTTATGGTTAAAACTTACCCCCTTTTTAAAAGCTTATATTTAGTTTCACGTGCCCCGATGTTTGCCATCAAATCTTGCAAATTAAATTTGATCCACTTATCGGTTACCGATTGAGCTGAATTTTTTCATACATGTCTAAATCGCGTGACAATTCAATATTATGATAATATGGTGCTGATCTAATGTTGGAGCTGGAAGTTAGCCAAGGGAACTTCACAATGAAACCACACAACCTCATCGAGTTGGGGCTTATTTGAATCGTCTTGATGAGTTGTTTTTAAATTTTAGGTATTTTTATTAACAAGAACATAATAAAAGATTGTTTATAAAAAGTTTTTATACAGATTAAAGCTTGTTTATACGGAAATAGCTATGTCACCTTAACCTTGTATTAGATAAAATCCGATTGAGATCCTTTTTACTTTGGACAGAGTGTAAGTAGGTTTAGTAGGCCGGTTGTATTAAAGTTGATACAATTCAGTCATCAATGTCGGTCTGCGAAATTATCGCCTATCATTATTTCGTAATTTAAACAGATATTTTAATAACTTTATTACATAGAAAGTATGTAACACATTGTTAATAGACGTTTAAAAGAATGGCCCCAAGTTTCTTGCCCGTTCTTCTCGCAGTGACTCTATACAATTTTTATTTGCTGAAAGTGGCAGTACAATGTAGAATATTTCAATTTTAAAATTTGTAATTGACCTTCATAAGAGTATGCCTAAATTGAATAAATGGCTTTGACTTTGAATTTGACAAAATGTTGTATATAACCGACTTCCGCAAAAACGAGAAGGTGCTCAAGTTGACGCGTATATTTTTATTTATTAGTTATATACGGTGTTGGTGATGAAACTTCACATGTTCTTTAGTAAAACATCTATGGACATCGGACACAGTTTTAACAATAGTCCCTTAATCCATGGTAGCACCTAAGCTCCAGAAGCCGCCATGGGAAATACAATGCCTTTTAACGCGCATTATGAAAGAGATGCTCGATAGTGGATCTGATGGTCGATACGAGCTTCCATTTGGAAGTTCATTAGGTCCTAGCTCGGTGATGTTTGATAGATCGATTGGAAGCTGTGGAGAGGCAACTATAATGACGAAACTAAAACAATTTTTATATTTTAGTTGCGTTGTACCGTTTACTGATGATATTATGACGATGAAGCCTCTCTTTATACTCATATATACAAGCCAAGTTAAAATTATAAAAACAATTATACTTTTTCAACCAAACTGTTTAAGTTATGGTAGGAGCCACTTCAAATGATAACATTATGAATCTTACTTGATAGGCTATAGTTCTGGCAGATTTACCAATTGGTTCTATAATACAAACATTTTGTTAGTGCGACTAAGGATTTTTTATTACGTGCTCTCTTCGAATCTTCAATGCAAAAAAAATTAAAAATAGCCTTTAAGAATAGCGTAACCATTGGCTCTACTAAGGGAGAAAGCGTTAGTCTTAGGGTCACTATAATGGCCAATAGAGTGCATAAAATAATCGTTAATCACTCCAGTCCCAAGGAATACTTAGAAGCCAAATAAAATACCGAGTCCAGTACAGAATAATTTCTTAACGAAAGGAGGCTAAGTGGTGTCTACCATATTATAACTTGTTAGTTGTACCTACTATGTAATGATGATTTATCTGATCATAAGAGTTCTTTTACCTAAATTGCAGAAAAAGGAACAGCATGACAACAAGAGGATACGGTGACGATGCTATGCTGAAATGATTTGGACAATGCGTGGACGAATAAAGATTGACATAACATGTATAACATACGACTTTGAATGGAACATTTGGAAGGGAAAATCCCCGGCAAAGGTATTATTTTACATTATATAACGTTCTCGAAATAAATGAGTTGGTGAGTTTTTCTAAAGTTACTATGCGTCTAGATAGACCGACCTGACGGCAAGCGTCAAGCTTCTTCATTACAGTTGCAGTGTTGACACCTACTTGGCACACCACAATCCTCGTTTTGCTTGCACTGCATTTGTCACTCTGAGATTTACTCTTCATTTCTGTTGTCTCGTTGGTTTAACAATGCCCTTTACACCTATACACAGTAGCGTTCTCACTCTACTGCTCCGAGACAGAACATCTGACACTACGGTGCTCCCACCATGCCGGACTATTGATGAAAAAACCTTCTACTCGGTAAAATGACTCCTTTAACAGATTGGAATGTCTGAAGGATGTAACGATAGTATTGATTGTAGCTATCAAACTGAAAACATGTGTAACTTAATATATTTTACCAAGATAACTGCTTCATTATATCATCAATTACCATTATCAAAGTCATCTCCACACCTTTCTCACTCCGTGTCCAGAGTTCCCCATTAGTAGCCAACACCCTCGCGATTGACGATTCAGCCTTTTGTGGTCAATTTTTTCCACGCCTTTCGTTAATGGAGATTTCTCTGATACGAGCGCCGTGTGTCAAACATGCGCCTGGTACGATGCCGCTGCGCATAATGTCAAATCACCACGATCAAAAGATGCGCCGGAGTTGAAAAAACGACGCGTCAAACTCGAGAGTGTCCCGTCAATACTCGCTCGATTATTGAAAATTTGAAGTGCTTGTTGGAGGAAAAAGGTTGAAAAGTTTATGTTGTGGTTAAAGTTTAATTCGGGGATTTGACAGGTTTGCTAATGAATAGTGCTTTATATGTCATAAGTTAAGAAATAATTACAGAAATCATTTTGTTCTTAACCGTTATATCAAACAAATTATTGGATTGCAAAATGTTATGCTCAAGGCCGTCGAACCCGCGTCCTCCGATATCGCGTTGGATGCCTAATATCATCTCGACCACCTGGGACTCGGCATTTCTGCCGGAATTGTTTGATATGATTTTCGCTTAGCACGCGATAGTGCTTGTAATCATATTTAGAAATATAGAAGGGTAGCGACATCATACCGAGAGTTAAGTGTTTGAAAAAACACTTCTTTTGATCCACAGAAAAGAGAAAGCAATTTATATCTCTATGTTTTGAGCAGATGAAGTCTAGTAGTCTGGCTGATGGCCGCGCACCGTCCCCTATGTCGGTTAAAGTAATACAATTAGAGCACAAAATTTCGCCAGAAATGCCAAGTCCCCAGGTGGCCGAGATGGTATTAGGCATCCGACACAATATCGGAGGACGCGGGTTCGATTCCCGCCCACGGCATAAAATTTTGTTCTCCAATAATTTGTTTGATATGAATTTCGCTTAGCTTGCGATAGTGCTTGTAATCATATATAGAAATAAAAAACCGTTATGTTTGTATAAGCAATGAGTGCCGAGCTCTATTAGCTATAGAATGCCGTGCTGCAAGTCCATGGCTCGATCCCCACCGTCGGCCTGAGATTCACCGCGTGGTGTAAGGGCGAATGCTCGTCTGGCTAGCAACCACCAACCACCTACTTGAGTATAAAAACTGTCCCCAAGCACCTAACATTGTGTTCCGGCAGTAATCCTTGAGAGCCAGTAAAATGTCAGGCACATTACACAATTGGATTGCAAAATGTTATGCTCAAGGCCGTCGAACCCGCGTCCTCCGATATCGCGTTGGATGCCTAATATCATCTCGACCACCTGGGACTCGGCATTTCTGCCGGAATTGTTTGATATGATTTTCGCTTAGCACGCGATAGTGCTTGTAATCATATTTAGAAATATAGAAGGGTAGCGACATCATACCGAGAGTTAAGTGTTTGAAAAAACACTTCTTTTGATCCACAGAAAAGAGAAAGCAATTTATATCTCTATGTTTTGAGCAGATGAAGTCTAGTAGTCTGGCTGATGGCCGCGCACCGTCCCCTATGTCGGTTAAAGTAATACAATTAGAGCACAAAATTTCGCCAGAAATGCCAAGTCCCCAGGTGGCCGAGATGGTATTAGGCATCCGACACAATATCGGAGGACGCGGGTTCGATTCCCGCCCACGGCATAAAATTTTGTTCTCCAATAATTTGTTTGATATGAATTTCGCTTAGCTTGCGATAGTGCTTGTAATCATATATAGAAATAAAAAACCGTTATGTTTGTATAAGCAATGAGTGCCGAGCTCTATTAGCTATAGAATACCGTGCTGCAAGTCCATGGCTCGATCCCCACCGTCGGCCTGAGATTCACCGCGTGGTGTAAGGGCGAATGCTCGTCTGGCTAGCAACCACCAACCACCTACTTGAGTATAAAAACTGTCCCCAAGCACCTAACATTGTGTTCCGGCAGTAATCCTTGAGAGCCAGTAAAATGTCAGGCACATTACACACACAACACAGACACTTAACAACTGCATGTACCAGTGTGACGGACGCAGTGTATATCATTATTTTTAACCGACTTCCAAAAAAGGAGGAGGTTCTCAGTTCGTCTGTATTTTTTTTTTTTTTTTATGTTTGTTACCTCAGATCTCTTGACTGGGTGAACCGATTTTGAAAATTCTTTTTTTGTTTGAAAGCTGATGGTTTTCGTTTGGTCCCATTTTAAATTTCATCAAAATCGGTCAAGCCGTTTTTGAGTTACACTAAAAAGATTGAAAAAAAAAATTTAACAAAAAATGGAACCGACTTCAACACCCAAAAGTGTGAAATAACTTGTCGAAGTCGGTACCATGCCCACAATATTGTGATAATAGGTACTTTTGAACTATCATGGTACCGACTTCAACAAGTTATTTCACACTTTTGGGTGTTGAAGTCGGTTCCATTTTTTGTTAAAATTTTTTTGACGAAATGTATCTGTTATAGGCAGAGATCAGAGGCTGAGGAGTAGGAGTACACAATGGATATTAATTATATTTATATATAAAAATTATATAGTAACTTTAAGATTACATGCTTTAAAATTACATGCTGGTAAGCTAGGCTTTGTCTTCATCTCTTCTTATGGTAAGTGATGATATGTTCGATGGTGGAAAACATTCACAACCCAAAATTGTATTGGCTCTCAAGAAAGCTGCTGGAGCACGTGGTGCTAGGTGCTTGGCGTAAGATTGTAGATACTCGGGCATTGTAGCTAGCCAGGTAGGTATTCGCAAACTGCGCTGCATTCTTAAGTCCGAAGCATGGAAGCGCTTAGTAGTAAACCCTACTAGCGGTCACCCATCCAAGTTATGACAGCAGCGGATTTCACGAGCGGTTGAGAATGCCAAGGCAAGCTCTACTACTAGAGCTTCAATAGTACTTGATAATTGTGTGTGGCTTAATAGTATTCTTCACATGCACAAGTTTCAATAATAGTGCTTCAATAAAAGCGTATATATAATTAAGTCACGTTGTTGGGCCTTGGGGGACTGTTTTGAAATTGTACTAACTTATTTAGGTATTTTTTATTATTATTTTATGCCTGATAAGTTAGCCTTTGACCACTATCTCACCTTACGGTAAGTGATGATGTGGTCGAAGATGTTGTTCAGGCTAACTCAGAATTACTGGCTCTCGAAGACAGCTGCCGGAACACACCGTTAGGCGCTTGGCGACAGATTTTCAACTTGAGAGTGGTAGCTAGCCAGGCGGGCATTTGCAAAGTGCCCTACCACCATGCTGTAACGACTGCCATCCTAAGACAACAACCGGGACCGACGGCTTAACGTGCCCTCCGAAGCACGGAAGCGCTCAGTAGTATTGTCACCAGCGGTTACCCATCCAAGTCATGACCGCGGCGTACGTTGCTTAACTTTGCTGATTGATTCAGAATGGGTAAACAAACTTCGCTACGAGTGCTTCAAAAATAAATACTATCACAAAACAAGTTACAGATTTTCCTATGTCAATAATAAATGCTATACAATTTGTTTTTTTTTAATTGTACAATTTATTTTTATATAACGGAACCGAAATTCAAAACGTATGAAATAACTTGGTGAAGCTGGTATCATGTTGATTCAAGCACCCCACATTTCCGTGGTACGGCTTCCACGAGCTATATAGTTGGACATATTAATATTGGAATATTTTTTAAAGTAACATGTCATTGTTTCTGCGTACATTATTTACATTTTTTCGATGCCTGTAATAGTGGTTTTAATGTTAAATGTAACAGGCATAGTTCCAGAGTCTGGCTGCTCATGAAAATTATTTTGTCAGAAAAGCCCAAAAAGTCCAACCTGGCGATCTATCTTAGGACCTTATTTTATGAAGCAACAATTATTTTCTCTCGTTCTTAAATAGTTTCTTATCAATGACAATAAATTAAGTCATTCTTACAATATATAATGTAAATAAATGTATGTCAAGTCTAAACAAATTGGCTAGGAATAACTGAAAATGTATAGAAAAACCCAAAAATTGTCCAACCCAACGATCAAAGGATCTCAGTATTCTAGAGGGGTAATTTACTCCTCTCTTGCTTTCCTATTATATTATAATATATTCCTATATTATGAATGAAGTTTTGCTTAGTCAAAACATTTTTTCTTGGAATTACTACTCTAACTTTTACATCACCAGTAATTGTCATTGCAATTTACCGAAACCATGTCAATGCTCGTATGACAAGATATACGAATTTAATTCCGAGAATTGCGAACCAAATTGATTTGCTTTACCTTCACATGTTTAGATATACTGACGAAAAGGTGACTTGTCATCGTGATGATGTCATTGACTTGGAAAGGTTAAATATTCATCATCAAATACTTTCCCTCATTCGAAATAGCGCTATATTATTTATCATTGGAAAATACCGCGGTCTGCTATAAGACTGGCATTTCTGATGTTATAGGTACCACGAGCACATAGAGGAAATGACAATGCTGGTATTGTCTGCCTTAGTCCACAAGGATGCTGCCTGCCATTGCAGTATTTTCCAGTACCAAACTTTGGATGAGGGCAGGCAATGGCCTGACCTGAGAGTTTCTACACTCTCAACCTCCAGAGCTATTAAGGAATAGCCCTGCAGGTTGCTGAAAGCACTTGAACCGAGCTAGGTGCAGAAGGTTTAAAGAGCCTACTACCTCCACTTATAACGCTTCAAATGGATATGTGAATGCATCAAGTGTAATAGAAAAAATCACACAGTAGAGCCTTACACTGGAGAGTACGATTCTAGTCGCCCAATAAAAAGTAATGCGTTATGATAAACAAATATCTGAGAACTTTAAATTTTTAAGATGTAAGTACTTTAATTTATTGGAAGATTTTTTCCTCTCCATCACCTTTGCTTGTTGTAATGTCTGAAAATATATCCTTATAATACTATTTAGATAGATAGATGAACTCTTTATTGAACACCTTAAACTAAACCAAAATTAAAAAATATTTCGCTTATAACAATAGGCGGCCTTATCACTCAAATACTATTTGGTTACTCTTGAGTTTTCAAAGAAGACATGATTACATTTGAACACAAATTCAAATACAACTGCTTTTTTTTCACATTTGCATCGGGTCAGCAAACTGACACCCTATCATCGATAGTGCAGAGTGCACACGGGAAGCGCGTCGACACCTCTTCGTATATGAATAATCGAAACGCGCGAACACCAGCCCCCGGCAATGTGGACATAGCCTATGAAACTATGAATAGTGAAACGCGGGTGCGTGTGAACGTGAATGGTGTGTTGCATAATTTAAGAAAAAACAGACTTTTGGGAAATTGCTTTAACACTTAATAATTCTTTTTTTTAACATCCCAATAAAGACGGAGTATTTTTATGATATATTATATTATTATATTACTAGTTTTACGGGCGCGGCTCCGCCCGCGCGTATGTCGGTTATCGCGCAAAAACATGAACCTCTTTTTGCGCAGTTCTAACTAACCTATGTTTTTTCGCGGGTTTCAAAATATTTCCATACCAAATTTCATTCAAACCGGTCCAGTAGTTTTGGCGTGAAAGCGTAACAGACAGACAGACATACAAACAGAGTTACTTTCGCATTAATAATATTAGTACTGATTTTTATGGAACAAGCACGAGGCCCACCTGGTGTTAAGCGGTAACCTCTGCCTATAACAGGTGCAGTTAGTCACAAGTGGTAAACTGCACAGCTTCCATTACCCTGAGACATAAATTTGAAGACATTAAGTCTCATATGCCTGTAATTTTACTGCCACTCACACATAACTTCACCGGAACACAGTCATATGAACATTTCTGATTAGCGGTAGAACTAGGTAGAGCGGCAGTAGGTATATCCCTGGATGAACTAACATAAAGATTTCTACTAAAAATAATGACGTCACATGATATAGGTACAAGAGTATATTAAATATACTCTTGTACCTATATCATGTGACGTATACGAATAAATTATTATATACATAAGTTAATTTACTCTTCATGCGTTTTAAATCGCTTCTGATATCTCCCATTTGGCATGTCCAAACTACCTAACGTACTAATATAAAAGTAATAGTAATTTAAAGCAAGGTATCTCTTTGATCCAGTAATAAAGACGTCTGCTTTAATTTTGATGGATGTTCCTTGTGATAATTGAGCTGGAATGGAATGCGATTTGTTTTGATTACTTGTAACTACTATTTGTACTGTGACAGGTGGAAAGTGGAATGACAGATTGCGTACTTCGTTCCCTCAGCTTCGGTAATGACATGTTATGTTGGCTATAAATATTTAAAAAATAGTTGTTCTTACGGCAAAATTATCTGCTAGGCCGCCGGGACAAATGCCACTTTTTGAAGCGCTTGCTTAGTCGTTCTTAAATTACTATTGCAATGTTTGAATCGTTGCCGTTGCAACAAAAAAGTTAAATGAACGCGATTAAACCCTTCATAATGGTTTATTTCTTACTAGCTTTCCGGGCGCAGCCCCGCTCGCGCGTATGTCGGTTATCGGGCAAAAACATTAACCTCTTTTTGCGCAGTTGGATAAAAACTATTCTATGTTTTTTCCCGGGTCTCAAACTATTTCCATATCAAATTTCATTCAAATCGGTCCAGTAGTTTTGGCGTGAAAGCGTAACAGACAGACAGACAGAGTTACTTTCGCATTTATAATATTAGTACTGATGTGTTATAATCGTGAAACCTCATAAATGGATAAATTATTATTTCCCAATATATCGCACTCTTATACAGGGTTATTGGTAAAATGCTAACAACCTCTTAGGGTTGACTTCTGCTAGCCCTAAGAAACATTTAGATTTGTTTTAAGGGATAATTATGAGTACCACCTGGGGTGCGTTCTTATTTGTCATCCGACGACGTCCGACGACGCCCCGAGCGTTTTTATATGCCCGGAGTGATCGTCCGATGATCTTCCGGAGCGTTCTTATATATCGCTCGACGACGCACCGGTCGCCCCACGAAATCGGTGGATAAATATCGCCCTGACGTTTCATTTGACAGTTGGGACTTGATTTTTCTTTGTTTTAGTTACTTTTTGTTTACGTAGACTGCTGTTTACAAAATTGTATTATTATTATTGTTATATTTTGTATGTTTGTTTTAGTTGTGTGTCGTGGAAAAGTACATAATTGTAAATACATTTCTTCCGAGTCAGTGAAACATTTTAAGTAGTGTTCTTGATACAGATATGATACAGAGCCTTTCTTAAAAGGCGGACGACGAGCGTCGCTCTGCTTGGAGCGATCATCCGTCGTCGGACGACATATAAGAACGCACCCCTGATGTTAAAGTCTCTTGTGCCTGTAATGTATCATTTTATATTTTTTATCGCTTTGCTCGATGTAAATATTCAAAACTCTATTCAAAGGGAGCACGGCGCGGTCCAGGTGCTCTTGGCTCGGAGTAATTAAAACACAAAAAAATATTTAAAAAATTCCGCAAAATATAAAATATCTCAAAATGTTTGTTAGGACTAGCAGAAGTCAACCCTCAGAGGTTGTTAGTATATTTACCAATAACCCTGTATATAAAAGCATTAAACAATAATTTACCAGTTTCTAAAGTTTTCACGATTATAACATCCAAATCCAATACGATGGTTAAAGAACGAAAGGAAAAATTTGAGTTATGACTCATTGTCATGTTAGCTCAATTTGATAACAACATACCTCTGCTAAAGGGGTGGATCGATGCTGGTTCAAATCCCGCACATGACTTAATTTTTTCTTCTCGTGAATTGGTAATTTTGTTATATAATTAATACATTATCAGGTACTAAAATTGTATAATCGATAGGGTCATTACTCTTGATAATTATGGGTTTAAAGTGTCACCAAAGCCCATCAAAACACGTCGTCGTGACGCCATATAAATTATGAGCCACGTCGTAAACACCGTGCAATCAAAGCACTCACAGCGTTAAAGCATGCAAATGATATTTTCCAGCGCAAAAGGCGCAAAAGTGCGCCATAATTATAAACGCATCAATCAGATGCGCGCGCGCCTGCCCTCGGGCGGCCGGGTAAATGGTTATTAGCGGAGGAAGGTACTCGACGACATGACTATACTCACAATATAGTATTATAAGAAATACGTATATATACTGCCGGTAAAATTGTGCAATTAAATAAAAAAGTTACCGCTGACAGCCTGATTTTAAAATTAATATTTTCTGGTATATAATTGTATAATGTATATTATATATCCGGGCCCGTTCAGGCACTTAAGTTCAAAGTTGCATGTTTAGCAAATTGCGACGTTATTAGATATTTTATAATTTATTTTTAAAATACATAAAGAAACCGTAATTTACCCATATTTTGATGATGATGATAATAACCGGATCGAAACTATTATTAGCAGCCGTAGACCATTGCAAACCAAAACAAACATTAAGCTTAGATAAACTCTCTTTTGACAATGCGACAGTCTCAAAATGTATTCAACTTTACAGTGGAGTCCACATATACATGATCTATCCGGAAGACTTGCATATGCAGTTCGTAAGATAAGACAGCTAGCAGATGTAGCTACTGCCAGGCTCGTTTATTTCGCGTACTTCCACAATATTATGTCATACTTATGGAGTATTGCTATATATCGATTATCGAGCAATGTAAATGCTTAGAGCCCAAAAACAAAGCCATATTTTCCGACCATAGTTAATTTTACATTTAAATAAGCTAAGGTAAGGTTTCCTTGGCTTGAAAGCTGAAGAATAGTTCCTTGCTTGAAGCAAAACTTTGAATAATACAGTTATTGACATAATTCTGTACGTACCTATAACGATTTTTGATTGAAATCTATTAAGTTATAGTGACAGCAGTTCAAGTCGGCTACCGCAGGAAATATTCCAAAAATGTCTATGTCGCAAAGATTGCTTGACATTTTGTGGCAAGCGGCAGCCAGAAATGTCAAAGCAATTTCCAACCAATTGTGTCGTGAATAAGTAAGGTCGAAGGTGCCGGATTTGGCGTTGAATTGTAGCATAATATAGATCAATATTTGTTACTTTGGCTTTGTGAACCGACTTCCAAAAAAGGAGGAGGTACTCAATTTAATTGTATTTTTGTATGTTTGCTACTTTCGACTTGGTGAACTGATTTAGATTTCTTTTCTTTAAAAACTGGTGTTTCCCTCGTCGTCCCATTTAAATTTCATCAAAATCGGTCTAGCCGTTTTTGAATTACTTTCCAATACCTATTTGTATGGTTTTATCCTATCTTGATGATATAGTAATTGACAGTGAATGACAATCAATCCCATAAGTAGTAAGGGTCACTAAAAAGGGTGTTTCTTTTCGACTAAAAATGAAACAGACTTCAACACTCAAAAGTGTGAAATAACTTGTTGAAGTCGGTGCCACGCGCACAATACTGTGGTAATAGCAGGTACTTTTGTACTATCATGGTACCGACTGAACAAGTTATTTCACACTTGATTGGTGGCCGCACACCGTCCCCTATGACGGTTAAAGTAATTCAATTGGCGTACAAAATTTCGGCAGAAATGCCAAGTCCTAGGTGGCCGAGATGGTGTTAGGCATCCGACGCGATATTGGAGGACGCGGTCTCGATTCCCGCCTTGGGCATAAAATTTTGTACTACAATAATTTGTTTGATATTAAGTATTTTACACTTTTGGGTGTTGAAGTATGTTTATTTTTTTTTGGTAATGTATTTTTTATTGTCAGTTAGTTTGCAATGGTGTGAGTACTCCAGGGCTACCGCCGGCTCAGGGGAACTGCTCGTTGTCACGGTGGTACTAGATGATGTTGGATGATGTAGGAACATTACAAAGCAGGAATAAGATGAACTAGTATAGCGAAAATCAGTAACACGATGACGAAATTGAAGATAACTTTAATCTATTATATTATTATACTGTCAAATAATTCTAGGAATCATTTTAGCTTTTGACCACTATCTCAACTGATGGTAAGTGATGATGTTACTAAGATGTTGTACAGGCTAACCTAGAAAAGCAAAAGCAAACTTTGCTACGAGCGCTTCAAATTTTAATTAATTAGAAATAAATTTATAAATATATATTAAACAGTTAAGGGTAAATCTGCGAGTACTAGAATAGGTAGGTAATGAGCAATAAGAGCTCAGATTCGAATATATTGTTTTGATGTTGTCTTAGAATTTCGGGATCATATTTTTTTTTTTTAAGTGTTATTGTGACGGAACAAGCTTGAGGCCCACCTGATGTTAAGCGGACTAACCTCTGCCTATAACAGATGCATTTCGACAAAAGTCACGAATTGCACTGCGCCCGTCACCTTGAGACGTAGTTGTTAAGTCTCATGCCTGTAATTTCACTGGCTCTCAAGGAATGCTGCCGGAACACACCGTTAGGTGCTTGACGACAGATTTTCTATTTGAGGGTGGTTCCTAGCCAGGCGGGCATTCGCAAAATGTCCTTCCACCATGCGACCATTAATTTTGTCTTATTTACTATAATATTGTAACGTCGGAACAAAAGTAATGAAAAATATACCCGATTTCAACCGTTTAAAGTTGTTTGATTGTTTTGAATTTGAATAAAGAATGAAAATATGTGTAGACAGCAGCGAAAGTTTAGCGATTGTAACATAGTAGTTATACAACTTTAAACTATTTAAATCGCGTATAATTATCATTATTTTTGTCGCGACGTTTCCACTTTGCAGTGATCGTGGTCACGGGGTGAGTCACCCCGTAAAGTTGTTTAATTACCTTATAAAAACTTGAGTTTCGTCCAGTGTGTTAGAGAAATATTTTGTATGACCCTAAAACTGTGCCCAGTAAACGGCAAAAGGGGTTGCCCCCAATTACATGGGACCAAAACCCATTTGGCGAAACGTGGGTGTTTACACACCTCTGCATACCCCTTCGGGGAATATTAGTGTATAGCCCTTAAAAGGTACCAATTCGTATGCTAGGTATCATTATTCACATTATAAATTCATCATCACACATATAGTACATTCGAAACTTTGTTTAAAACAAAGCCTTTATCAAAAACAAAATATTCTATGACCACCTCAAAGGCCCGCTTCAAAGACGGCTTGATTGTAAAGATTTCACCATGACCCATCTCTCAATGACACCTCACGATCGCGAGACAAAAGAACAAAGCTGGCCCATTATATTACACAACTGTGATTTTGATATAGTGATGCGCGTAACGAGGTAAGCAGTCTTGGTCCTAAGTAATGCAAAGCTTTTAAGCCCTTTTTTTATATATTTTTTATGTCTTATAGCCTTTGACCACTATCTCACCTGATGGTAAGTGATGATGTGGTCGAAGATGTTGTTCAGGCTAACCTAGAATGACTGGCTCTCAAAGACAGCTGCCGGAACACACCGTTAGGGGCTTGGCGACAGATTTTCTACTTGAGTGTGGTAGCTAGCCAGGCGGGCATTCGCAAAATGCCGTATCACCATGCTATAACGACTGCCATCCTAAGACAACTGAGACCGACGGCTTAGCGTGTCCTCCGAAGCACGGAAGCGCTCAGTAGTAATGTCACAAGCGCGAGCGGTCACCCATCCAAGTCATGACCGAGGCGGGCGTTGCATAACTTTGCTGATCGGTTCAGTACGGCAGAGCAAACTTCGCTCAAACTTAAAACCATCAAAACATTACAAAATACCTTATTAAAAGATTCAACCAATTCAATAATTACTAAAATAAATAACTAATATACCTATTAGTTATTTTCGTACTCCCAAAAATCTCGCTTATAAGCAGGAAGGCGAAAAGTTTCGTGACTTGAAAACAATATAAGAAAAAGCGTCATATACCGACGCATTATAGGTTGCTGTGCGCGAAATAAACAAGATCATAGCTACTGTACTAAGTATGGTGCAACGACTTTAGTATGTTTAATTAATACAAGCATACAAGCCTGTAAGCCTTGGATACCATTTCACTTGTAAGCGAGGATGTAGTCAGCAAATATTTTGTGATATTCGTTACAGTCTTGCTGCTACTGACTGTCATATTCCCCTCACTACTTTATATTCACGCACTGTGAGCTACATAATGACATGTACTGATACGTCCGTACTCTAATGGCGATCAGCCAAATTGCTCTGACCACCTTTCACACCGACAATTTTATATATACCGTCAAAACTAGCTAAAATAACACTTCTGCTTTTAATGATAAGAGTAACATAAACTGCGTTATTATGAATTCGTGGATCTAAATCTTAGTGGATCACCACGCCTCCCGTGCGACAAAATGGGGACAGTTTTCTTGCCACTAATTTGATTTAAGACAACTAGAAAATTAGATTTTAAAATGAAAGCCTTTGAGTTCAATTTACGATACCAACATTTTATTACGTACAAGATTACATGTTGACATTATCTACGGTTAGTTCAGTACTGTTGTTTAATCCAATTTTTTGTACAGTGTCCTAGTAAGTATGACTATTGCGGAGATACTTTTTCTATGGGACGATTTAACCTTCCAACTCATTACGGAATAGATATATTAATTTTTATATATTGACCTGGGCGATTATACTGATTTATATACAACATCTTCAGGGAGAATAAAGGTCAAATTAATTTATAACACGCTACTGTTAAATGATTTTTTTTTCATTAGAGTTTATTCAGTCCATTTCAATAATCGAGATGTTAAAATTACATATATCTGTAAAAGCTATCCAATATGTATATAAATTATTAAATATGATATTCGCTAAATGGCACAATAACAGGGGATACTTTTATCCAACGGTGCACTCTATGGCTGTTAATGGTGATGATGCAATTATGCTTGAAATCATACATAATGAGTAGCTAAATTATTACGAAAATTTTTAAAATACTGATACCTGAATTGAAAATCTTCGTATTTTATTTATAAAATAATAGAAAATTAAATCAAATATTGTTGAAACTTTGATTATAAATTTCTTTATTAAAATTATTTACATATAGGTACATAACACAATTACAACAGTTTAAAAAAATCATTGGCGATTGTACCCATTATTAATCGTGATTACAACAAATATTTTGTATATTCATAATATTATATGACTGACAATCAGACATACATTCCATACGGCGGCAAGTAATCATAGGAATTATAATAATTGTCTTAGAGGCGCGCGAGGCGGTGCCAAGTGACAATCACGCGCTGAGACTTAATGAACGGGTGCGCGCGCGCCGCCGCGCCGTTGCAGGTGGATTTAGTCTTGGGACATGGAGTTAAGTTTTTTTATGGGTTCCGTACTAAAAGACGGAACCTACTAATGTTGGGCTGTCTCGGCAATACCATGCTGATTCAAAACAGTTAACAAGTAATTTTTTTAAACTTTGAATTTTGGATTTCGATTACGATATTTTACACTCGTTTTTTGGTGCACATTGCGTACAAGATCAATCACTTGCTTAAATACTGTTCACCATCGACCAGAGTTGAAATTTCCATTGAATCGTCAAGGTTAGTATATAAATACATTTTTCAGTTTATTATCTACATTTGAATGATATTATTTTCAACTCACGAATACTATTATTTCGTCTGAATTTTCCGCTACTACTGTAATATTTTCGCATTACGAAAATGTTTTGGATAAAATTTAGAAATTAAAATGACATGCTTTTTCAAAAATTTAACAGCGTTATAAACGCATGCTTCATTATAATATTTCTCATATATTCAAAGGGGCGAAACTACAATAACATATACCTATCATGCTTGCGCTAAAGTGGCAAAAAAACGAATTTACAAATCCGTTCCCAAAAACGGTTAAAATCAATTAGAACTTTTTTCCATACCTTTGCTTATAATTTTCTGGCTACACTTTTTACGTTTCTTATGATAATATTTGAATTCTTCATGAAGCCTATACTAGAACACTGCACAGGCTGAACTCAGGCACTTTTTTATTTAAGTACCCCATTTTATTCCCTCACTGTCAATTCATCTAATGCCGTCAAATTTTCTTCCGACCATTTTCTCGAACCCGCTGCTTGCTTTTTAACATGTCATGAAATATAATGATTATTTATTAAAACCGCAAATAAAGCGGAATAATAATAAATACAAACAAGAGCACATTACCAACCAAAAATCAGGCCACGTTAGCCATTCCATACGTCATTCTGTATCAGCCGGATTGTCCCCACGCTTGACAGGTGTCTTGGTGATCCCAGTATAAGATAACAATGCTTCAGAAGATGCTGCTGAGAACTTTTCGGTATTTTTCTCTTATGTATTTTCTTCTTACGATACCCACTAGAAGAAATGGAGGGATGAAATTCACTAGACATTCAGGGCCACCCCACGAGGATTCGACGGTTGGTCTAAGTATAATGTGCTATCTTTTGTCACAATAAAACCGTAATTAAAACAGAATAATAAATCACTTAGCACGCGATAGTGCTTGTAATCATATTTAGAAATATAGAAGGGTAGCGACATCACACCGAGAGTTAATTGTTTGAAAAAACACTTCTTTCGATCAGATGAAGTCTAGTAGTCTGGTTGATGGCCGCGCACCGTCCTCATGTCAGTTAAAGTAATACAATTGGAGCACTAAATTTCGATAGAAATGCCAAGTCCCAGGTGCCTGTGATGGTATTAAGCATCCGACGCGATATCGGAGGACGCGGGTTCGATTCCCGCCTTGGGCATACAATTTTGTACTCCAATAATTTGTTTGATAGAATAATAAAATTTATAAATGGGGTTCATTGCCTACCTAAAATCAGGGCACGCTAGCCATTGTTCAATGTAATGTGCATCACTTGAAAAAACAGTCTAGCAAATCTAATAGTAACAATTCTTGAAAGGGTCAAACTAATACTTTAAAGCATTAAAAACTTTTAACTCAAGCAAGTTATTTTACATATTCTATTAAACAAATTCATAATGTTGTACATATTTGTTACTTTTCTCAGTTAAACCAAAATAAAACCCGGTCCGTCTTTACTGACCGCTCTGACTAAATTAGAACCATATATAAATTATTTTGTGAGCTATAATACCAAATGGCCACATTACCTAATGAAATGAGGCACATATGTCAGGTTAACCCTAGTCCTTGATAAAAATATTTAGAAATTCAGAACTTTAAAACAGATATTAGAATGTTTATAAAAAACGCTTTTTCTTTCAGAATTATTTATTCAGGTTGATAGGCGCTCCACCTCCTAAAACAGTTCAAAATTAATAAGAGCGTAAGTTATTGTCATAATAATTTCCATTTTTTCATGATATAGTATTGTGGAGACTTAAAAAGAAGTTATAAAATTTGAAAAGGCCGATTACTCTATAGGCATTAGATATAGATCTATATATAGGCATATTCTCTCACGTTGCTCTCGTGTTCATATCAGACAAAATTTTTGCAAGTGGAAAGCATCTGAATCATACATATCTTAGACATTATTAACGTAATATAACAACACGAAGTCAACAAGGTCGAAAAAATGCTATAATAATTAACTCACAAGGGAGACCACAAATTACGAAATTTACTTTACGCTAACTTATCTGCGACATCTAATTAACCCAAACTACCAAATAGAAGACACACGTCAGGATTATTTATGTTTTCCACCTATCTTAAGGTGGGAACAGACGGGCTTTATAAATTCGTTTACCACTGCCAAAAGTCTACATCTACATTCAGTTGTCAGATTTGGGGACCAGTCAGAGAAATGATATGATTCGTATCTATGTTTCCTTTTCCTGATTTAAAAGACATAACGGAGCTCTACTTGGTGTAACTCTGCTATCTATGACGTATTAATCACGTTTTGTATATTAGTAGTTTGGTAAAGAATGAGTTATTGAACTAAAATTTGGATGTGTAGTGTAGATTACCCAAAACTGAACATTGAACTAACAATTTAAACTAGTGCTTCTGCGAGCCGAAAACCGCACGACCGAAATATTTTTATATCCGTCTTCAACCATCATGATCCCGCCGTTTTGAAAAAAATCCAAACACCGACAAAAATCTCAATATAATTAAACTCAATTATAATAATTATCGAATCTGATTTTATTAGAATCAGTTCAGAACTACAACCTTTGAGAACACTGAAAATTTTAAATCCTGACAGACATACAAAAGCATTTTTGTCCAAGCTGAAGAAAGACGCTTCGCTAATACAGTCGATATTTTTTATTACACTGGGAGGTAGAACTTTGTAGTCTACAGCTCATTTGTAAGTGTATAAAAATAGATTTTCTACGTATTCGATCAATTATATCATTTTATACATGGTATCTTACTGAAACGAACACAATATGTACCACGTTATTATTAAATTTCTTATAGACTAGCATTTATTATCTGACTATTTATGTCATTTCAATTTGATATAAAGCACTTAGCTTATATCAAAAGCAGTACAGGTAGAATTATAATTTCTCACTTTTGGTGGATGATTTCTGTAGTATAACAATCCCACACATTTCTCCAACTACCCGTCTATTCCCAGCGTAAAATACCAACGTATAATTATCGCAAGAATCGAACCCGCGGTTATGACCAATAATTCGGAATGAACAGTGTGTAAGTATAGTGTTCAAGTCGTAATGTTGTTTTATGAGTGTTTTAAAAAATAAATGAATGTCATTTGGTGCTGGACACTGGTGTGGAAGATTGTTAGGTTAATATAGTTTTGTCATGGTTAGTTTTTACGGAGTAAGAAAAATGTCAATTGGATTATGTTTCACGGCCGGTGGTTATAATTGTCACCTGCCTGAAAATATTTGATCCTATCTACAAAGGCTGTTCGACGGTTTTATTTAAATTATATTGAGCATGAGTGCATACTGCAGCGTATCAAGTTCTACTCAGCGTTCATCTATCAAACGAGACATTCACAAACATTGTGTGAGTTTACTACTAGACTGACAACACTTTGATTAATCGAAGTTATTATAGTATTTGATCGCTTTAAGTCTTTAGTAATTTGAGTTGGAGACTGAATGTAACTTTGAAGCGTACGTCACAAGAAGTCACAGCAGTTATATATTGCAGTGTAATCGTCAGTCTTTTCAATGATAGGAGAAGAGCAAGGTGAATATTGTTGGATTTGACTGTTGTGAACAAGAAACACAAAAATGGCTTCATTGCTTTTCCAGAAGAGCACTTGAATCTACATTTATAATGGTAAAATGTGTTTATTACCCCAAAAAAATAATCACTACCGGAGAGTTGAAATACATAGAGTAGATATATCCGAACACCACTGCTCTTTATTTTTTTTTTATTTAGGGAGGACATAGATGCTGGCTACCGCCTGTGCGGTCGTCCAGCTCCACCGGGTTTTGGGCGAGGGCCTGGCCCTACAATAGCCCGGGAGGGAGAAGTGCCGAAGGCACTTCTCCCGAGACGGGCGTAGAAGGCGAAAAGCGCTTTCTACCTCCGTCTCCTGCGGACGCCGAAAACGTACCGCTACTATAGGAGGGGTTGACAGCGAGCTCAAGGGCACCACTGTGGTTCGGACCTCGGCTTGTCTCGCTGTCGAGAGACATGGGGGGGATCGGAGCAAAATGCCTCTGTGCAACTGCAGTGTTGCACAATTGGGCCCTACTGAATAATACTCTTTGACTATTTGGAGAGCAATTTATCGTGACCTTGTTTTTGCCTCGAGCTCGCCGGCGAGCTCGGTGTTTGATTGTGTGACCTCTGATTACCTCACACCTGGGGATTTTACCTCGACGACTTGCGGATAACGCTAAAGCTGCCAACGTAATGGCTGCGATGGGGTCATCCGGGTCGTCTAATACCTGCCGTGGTCGGCGACGGGGGGGTTTGAAAAATGGGATAGAAGAGGCAGTCGAGTAGTTCGATGCCTGGACAACCAATGGGTTCGGGTGGTGGGGCGCTCGATCAAAGTATCGGCGGGCGCAGTCCTTATTGAACTGCGCTAGAGAGGGAAGGTTTAAGTCGCAATGCAACTCGGTGTTCCGGATATACCACGGGGCGCCGGTTGCATTACGAAGAAAACGGTTTTGGATGACTTGAAGTTTATGAAGGTGGGCCTCACTAGCATGACTAAACACTACTGATGCGTAAGTCATGATGGGGCGGATGCAGGCAGTGTAAAGTGTCTTCTTATTACTAAGAGACATTTTACTCTCTTTGCGAAGTAGGGGACCAAGGCGACCCATTATGAAGGCCGCTCTGTTACGGACGGTTGTTATGTGATCGTTAAAGGTGAGATGACGATCAAGGGTGACTCCGAGGTATTTTGTTCTAGGAACCCAGGGAATGGGTTCGTCGAACAAAATAAGCGGTTTCGGGTAAGGGGAGCGTGTCTTCTCAGTAAAGCACATAGCTGTGCTTTTAGCTGGGTTGACCGCGATGCGCCATTTTCGGAACCAGTCACCGATCTCGGTGATGGCCCGTTGCATGACGAAATAGGACTGTCTGTTGATATGCCACCCAGTGGTGTAAATGGCGGTATCATCCGCATATTGGGCTAGGAATACTTTGGGCTGAGAGCGTGGGATGTCACTGGTATACAGTGCAAAGAGAATAGGTGATAGCACGGAGCCCTGAGGGACTCCGGCTCTGACTGGGTGGGGGGAGGAGAGGGTGCCTTCCACGCGATAGCGAAAGCTTCTGGCTTTAAGGAAGTCTTGTAGGATGAGCACAAGACGTTCTGGCACGCCAAATTGGTATAGCTTGTAGATCAAGCCGTTGTGCCAGACTTTGTCAAAAGCTTTCGCTACGTCGAGGAAGACTGCTAGTCTAGTCTGGGGTTTGGGGTACTTATTGAAGCCCTCAATGATGTGCTCCGTGAGGCGGTGCACCTGTTGGACGCATGAGTGTCCGGGTCTGAAGCCAAACTGCTCATCTGGGATAAGGTGGTGTTCCTTAGCATGGGACTGGAGACGGTTTGCAAGTAACCGCTCGTAAAGTTTGCCTAAGGCACTGAGGAGGCTGATGGGGCGGTAACTGGTGGGGTCAGATGAGCTTTTGCCTGGTTTGTGAATGCCAATGACATTTGCACATTTCCAGGTGTCTGGGAATAAGCAGTGGCTCATAGCAGCATTGAAGATGCTGACTAAGAGATGGATGAGAGGAGGAGAGAGGGTTTTAAGAACCCTGTTGGAGATGCCATCGGCACCGGGGGATTTGCGCGGTCGGAGGGCCTTGATCAGTCTCTCCACCTCAGCGTAAGTCGCTAAGGTGATTGGTGGGAGTTCAGAGGTGACCACAGAGCTTTTACGTTCGACTTCAGCATCCACCAAATCGAGGTGAGCTTGGTCAACGTGATCTACGTTAGGGGAACACTGAGCCTCTAGGCTATCAGCTAGGCACTCAGCTTTGTCTTCGTCAAAGAACGCTGGGACTAGTGGGACTGGTCTGTATAAGGGAGGCATGTCGTTATGGTTACTTCCTTTCAAGCCTCGCGCCAAGTCCCAGTAAGCATGGTGGCTTGGCACGAGGTTTGAAAGTTTATCGCCCCATTGTTGATCACGCAACTCAGACATGCGACTTTGAACCATGCGTTCAAAGTGGCGTTTCTTAGTTTTGTTCTCTTTACTGGGGTAAGAGTCGTAATGTCGGGTCACTGCTTTACTCTCCGTCACCAATCGTCTCACATCCGCTGGAATGACAAGGCGCCGGTCGTCCGGCACTATGACCTCCTTTGCGGATGCACCTACTACGGTGGAGAGGTGATTGGTGAACGAATCGATCGCAAGGGTTATGTCATCTTTTGTCAGGATGTCGTCAGGGATCTTGTCTAGGTCCGGTGAACTGATAGCCTTTAGGGCATCGCCTACTTGCTTCCAGTTCACTATCGTCTTAGTGGGGCGGGGGAGGTCAGTCGTTGGGTCGGGACCTAGTCGCAGTATAATGGGTCGGTGGTCAGAGTGAAGCTCGTGAACCACTTCTATGGAGCGTACCCGGAGTGTTACGCCTCTGAATAGTGCCATGTCAAGCAAGTCAGATCGGTGGTCTTCCATATAAGGGTAGTGAGTGGGCTCAGTGGGCGCAATTATGTCAAAGTTAAGTTCTGCGATTAGGTTTTCAAGTGCAATACCTCTGGGATTGTTGACGTTACAATTCCATAGGATGTGCTTACTGTTGAAGTCGCCAATCAGAATGACGGCGCTTCCTAATGAGAATAGGGCTTCTAAGTCAGCTCGGACGATCGGCTTTTTGCAAGCTTGGTAACAGGATGCTATGACTATAGGTTGATGACCAGTCATAGCTAGGAGGCAACAAGATGCTTCCATATTAACAAGAGTCGGGGTAGGTAGGGGAATGCAGTGCAGGGACCTTTTGTAATAGATAAGAGTGCCTCCCCCACGGGAGTTCACTCTATCATCACGTACCGTTCTGTAATTGGCAAACCTAGGGTTCGCCTTCCCCGGTTTTAGAAAGGTTTCCTGCACGCATATGATATCGATAAGGTGGGTACAACAAAAGTCGTGGACGAGGTCACGTTGTCTGAAGAGGCCGTCAGCGTTAAATGACGCTAACGAAACTGAGTACGGTTTCGTGCGTTCGGTTGTACTACCCATAGTGGTTGTACTGGGGAGGGGCCTGGGGAACGAAGCGCTTAAGGGCGCTAAGTAAATTCGCGTGTTCCAATGTGTATTGGATCACGTCCGCTGGGGATTGAGCGTATTGCATCTTGTGGAATAGCTCTTGTACCTCATTGATGTCAACCGACATAGCCGGATCGCTGACTAGGTTGATTGCCTCTTGAAGAGGGGCAGCCATCAATGGCATAGGTGGAGCTTGTGGCCGGGAAGCGGCGCGGGGAGGCGCGCGAATGGTGTTGGCGACGGGTGCCGGGAGCGCGGGGCGAGCCGGGGCCGGTGCGCGGGCAGGGGCCGCGGCGCGGGCGGGTGCGGGTGCGGGCGCGGGTGCGGGCGCGCGGGCCGGGGCGCGGGCGGTAGCGACGGTCTTAACCATACTGGGTGGTTTAGACCATGCGTTATGGGCTGGGAGCGGCGCGGGTATTACCTGTGAGGCAGGTACTACCGTTAGTTTAGGGCTTACCCGTTGGTAACGGTCGTAAGAGGGACGGGTCGGCCTATGCCTTGCCACCCTGTGGTTCACTCGTGGTGCTTTAGGGCAACCACGGTAATTCGCGGTATGCCCTTGAGCACCGCATAGAACACAACTGGGTGGGTCCGGCGAATCCCGGGTGCGAGTGCACGCTGCTGTCGCGTGATCGCCTAGGCACTTAACGCACCTAGCGCGAGCGAAGCAGAAACGGGAGGCGTGCCCGTATAGTTGGCAGTTATGGCACTGCGAGGGACTTCCATTTTTGTATGGGGCTTGGACATCGAGTCCTGAGAGGCCACAGACCTTTTTTAAATTAAAAATGGCCTTGCCCTCTGGTGTACGGTCTAGTACTACGAGTACTAGGTCATATGGACTGCGGTCCTTCCCGCTGTACATGCGGTGAACCGCATGCACAGGGAAGTCTTGTGCTTTAAGGTCGTCACATACCGCATCGGTATGTATCTCCTTAGGCACACCGCGAATCACAACGCGAAGGACTTTCTCCTCTTCGAGCGCATAAGTATGAAAACTTATGCTCTCTTTACGGAGGAGCTTTGTTAGCGCTCTGTGGTCGCTACTGGTGGGCACTTGGACTTTAATGCCCTGCTGCGTGGAGCGGGCATTAGTGTAATGGATCCCACGATCCGAAACTAAACGGGACAGCATGTCCCATTTGGTTTTGTCCTGAATGAACAGGGGTGGAGGCGGTTTTTCGCGGCGCGCGCTCGCGTCCTGAGGGGACGCGGCAGTAGTGGCCGGAGCGGAGGGAGGAGACGCGGGGCGCGGGGCGGGGGTCGGCTTCTTGCCGGAGGCGGGGGCCTTAGCGGGTGCCTTGGCGGGAGGGGCGGAAGTTGCGCAACTAGCGGCTTTAGGAGCACGCTTGCGTTTGCGGTCAACGACGGTATAGCCGTCGTTATCGGAGTCCGAGTCAGTGCGTAAGGCGCGACTCGGATCTACTTCCATCTCCGTTTCGGAGTCCGAAGTGGGCTCGACAACGGCGATGGAGGGACGGGTGCTCGCTGGCCTCCCGATCGGTGAGCGCGAGCGAGACCTCTCACGGGGAGGGGCTGCCACCGTGCGTCTATTGTCCGGGCCCGGGGCGGGCGAAAGCGGGCTGTCCTCTGAGAAGGACCGGGTCAGAGGAGGGACGTTGGCCTCCGGGATTGAAGTCCCGGAGGGAGCAATAAGAGTGTCCGTGAGGCGGGCACTCGCTTCCTCTTCTAGGAGTTGCATATGAGCAACATACAGATCGGGGTGGCGGAGGGCGAAGGTCTGAAGGACCTGCACCTCACCGTTAGAGGGACGGGACTGCATCCTGAGGGGAATACTCAGGACGCCCTATCAAGGGTTTGAATTCCCTCACACACCTTGTGAGCTCACTGTGTGAGAGGGAGTGTGTACCTAAGGTGTGCCCTAGTTGTGTACCCTCTCCGAGCTTTTTTCTCGGCGGAGAGGGGTGCTCCTAAGCGCTACTCCGGGGTTGACTAGGGGTGACCCCAAGGCCAGTAATCCCGGAGCCCAGCTTGCTTCGGCTGACCCGTGAAGCGGGAAAGGCCACGGTGCAAGGTTAAACCAAAACAACAACAGTGGCCGTTGTCACCGTAGGGTGTCACACTGCGACCGCAGCAAATGGCGGATTTGATCGTTCAGACGGGTTTGGCTGACGCTACCCCACGCCTGAACGACGTCGCTTAACAGCACAAAGTGTGTTGTTACGCGACTGTTACTATGTTGTGTCGGGTAGTAAAGTGGTGAAATGCGCACCGAAAAGTGCGGTCAAAACAAGACCACCAGCCCGATATGATGTTGTTCGTCCGAAACAAGGGACTTGGGTAGGTGGTAATGCCTGACGTCTTAGAGCGCCTCTGCGCGACGGCACGGCGAGCTCGTAGCTCGCGTTGCTCGGCGTTCGGCGGCTGCTCAGCTTCTGCACACAAAACAAAAACTTCGTCAGGACTGCGTATTCCAAGGCACTGGTCTGCAACTAGCGTCGGAACGATGACCCGAGTGAGACGGCAATAGTGCGGGGACTATTGCGGTCTCACTGGGAGATACTGGCGGAGCTGTAGACAGGTGTGCACGGCGTGGCGGCACAGGTCGGAATGAGTGTGGTAAAAACTTACTATAATTTATCTATTTACATACCTACACACATGTATATACATTTTGTAATGACAAGGAAAGAACGTTCAAATATTATGCGTCATATTTGTTGTTAGAAAGAGATAAATAAGCAATTTGTGTAACCACCGAACCGCCACGAGACGTTCCGATCACCATTAGGCTGCGACCTCTTTCACTGTCTCACACCAAACGATACACATATCTCGCTCATCCATTTCATTGAGATTAGTTCCTAAGATAAAACAAAATTACGATATTTTCTATTTCATCAATAAAAGCAATAATTACGCGTGAAATGAAACAGTCTCACACCAAACGATACACATATCTCGCTCATCCATTTCATTGAGATTAGTTCCTGAGATAAAACAAAATTACGATATTTTCTATTTCATCAATAAAAGCAATAATTACCTACGCGTGAAATGAAACAGTGTTCTTATCTCTCACAGTACCTGTATAATTGGTGCAGAGTCTAAAGACACAAGGAAGGCATATTGTCCACAGATTGATCCTAAAAAACACGATTAGTGGCGATGTATTCACCGAACGCTCACTCCGACCTGTGCCGCCACGCCGTGCACACCTGTCTACAGCTCCGCCAGTATCTCCCAGTGAGACCGCAATAGTCCCCGCACTATTGCCGTCTCACTCGGGTCATCGTTCCGACGCTAGTTGCAGACCAGTGCCTTGGAATACGCAGTCCTGACGAAGTCTTTGTTTTGTGTGCAGAAGCTGAGCAGCCGCCGAACGCCGAGCAACGCGAGCTACGAGCTCGCCGTGCCGTCGCGCAGAGGCGCTCTAAGACGTCAGGCATTACCACCTACCCAAGTCCCTTGTTTCGGACGAACAACATCATATCGGGCTGGTGGTCTTGTTTTGACCGCACTTTTCGGTGCGCATTTCACCACTTTACTACCCGACACAACATAGTAACAGTCGCGTAACAACACACTTTGTGCTGTTAAGCGACGTCGTTCAGGCGTGGGGTAGCGTCAGCCAAACCCGTCTGAACGATCAAATCCGCCATTTGCTGCGGTCGCAGTGTGACACCCTACGGTGACAACGGCCACTGTTGTTGTTTTGGTTTAACCTTGCACCGTGGCCTTTCCCGCTTCACGGGTCAGCCGAAGCAAGCTGGGCTCCGGGATTACTGGCCTTGGGGTCACCCCTAGTCAACCCCGGAGTAGCGCTTAGGAGCACCCCTCTCCGCCGAGAAAAAAGCTCGGAGAGGGTACACAACTAGGGCACACCATAGGTACTCACTCCCTCTCACACAAGTGAGCTCACGAGTTGCGAGAGGGAGACAGAACCCGTTAGGCCATCCTGAGTATTCCCCTCAGGATGCAACGGTGAGGTGGAGGTCCTTCAGACCTTCGCCCTCCGCTACCCCGAACTCTACGCTGATCATCAGCAATCACTTAACGATGCAGAGAGTGCCCGCCTCACGGACACTCTCATCGCTCCCTCCGGAACTCCAATTCCGGAGGCCATCGTCCCTCCTCTGACCCGGTCCTTCTCAGAGGACAGCCCGACTTCGCCCGCTCCGGGCCCTGACAACAGACGCACGGTGGCAGCCCCTCCCCGTGAGAGGTCTCGCTCGCGCTCACCGATCGGGAGGCCAGCGAGCACCCGTCCCTCCATCGCCGTTGTCGAGCCCACTTCGGACTCCGAAGCGGAGATGGATGTAGATCCGAGTCGTGCCTTACGCACTGACTCGGACTCCGATAACGACGGCTATACCGTCGTAGACAGAAAACGCAAGCGTGCTCCTAAAGCCGCTAGTTGCGCAACTTCCGCCCCTCCCGCCAAGGCACCCGCTAAGGCCCCCGCCTCCGGCAAGAAGCCGACCCCCGCCCCGCGCCCCGCGTCTCCTCCCTCCGCTCCAGCCACCACTGCCGCGTCCCCTCAGGACGCGAGTGCGCGCCGCGAAAAACCGCCTCCGCCCCTGTTCATTCAGGACAAAACCAAATGGGACATGCTGTCCCGTTTAGTTTCGGATCGTGGGATCCACTACACTAATGCCCGCTCCACGCAGCAGGGCATTAAAGTTCAAGTGTCCACCATTAGCGACCACAGAGCGCTAACAAAGCTCCTCCGTAAAGAGAGCATAAGTTTTCACACTTATGCGCTCGAAGAGGAGAAAGTCCTCCGAGTGGTCATCCGCGGTGTGCCCAAGGAGGTACATACCGATTCGGTATGTGCCGACCTGAAGGCACAAGACTTCCCCGTACATGCAGTTCACCGCATGTACAGCGGGAAGGACCGCAGTCCCTACGATCTAGTACTCGTAGTACTAGATCGTACACCTGAAGGCAAGGCCATTTTTAATTTAAAAAAGGTCTGTGGCCTCTCAGGACTCGATGTCCAAGCCCCATACAAAAATGGGAGTCCCTCGCAGTGCCATAACTGCCAACTATACGGGCACGCCTCCCGTTTCTGCTTCGCTCGCGCTAGGTGCGTTAAGTGCCTAGGCGATCACGCGACAGCAGCGTGCACTCGCACCCGGGATTCACCGGACCCACCCAGCTGTGTTTTATGCGGTGCTCAAGGGCATACCGCGAATTACCGTGGTTGCCCTAAAGCACCACGAGTGAACCACAGGGTGGCAAGGCATAGGACGACCCGTCCCTCTTACGACCGTTACCAACGGGTAAGCCCTAAACTAACGGTAGTACCTGCCTCACAGGTAATACCCGCGCCGCTCCCAGCCCGTAACGCATGGTCTAAACCACCCAGTATGGTTAAGACCGTCGCTACCGCCCGCGCCCCGGCCCGCGCGCCCGCACCCGCGCCCGCACCCGCACCCGCCCGCGCCGCGGCCCCTGCTCGCGCACCGGCCCCGGCTCGCCCCGCACTCCCGGCACCCGTCGCCAACACCATTCGCGCGCCTCCCCGCGCCGCTTCCCGGCCACAAGCTCCACCTATGCCATTGATGGCTGCCCCTCTTCAAGAGGCAATCAACCTAGTCAGCGATCTGGCTATGTCGGTTGACATCAATGAGGTACAAGAGCTATTCCACAAGATGCAATACGCTCAATCCCCAGCGGACGTGATCCAATACACATTGGAACACGCGAATTTACTTAGCGCCCTTAAGCGCTTCGTTCCCCAGGCCCCTCCCCAGTACAACCACTATGGGTAGTACAACCGAACGCACGAAACCGTACTCAGTTTCGTTAGCGTCATTTAACGCTGACGGCCTCTTCAAACAACGTGACCTCGTCCACGACTTTTGTTGTACCCACCTTATCGATATCATATGCGTGCAGGAAACCTTTCTAAAACCGGGGAAGGCGAACCCTAGGTTTGCCAACTACAGAACGGTACGTGATGATAGAGTGAACTCCCGTGGGGGAGGCACTCTTATCTATTACAAAAGGTCCCTGCACTGCATTCCCCTACCTACCCCGACTCTTGTTAATATGGAAGCATCTTGTTGCCTCCTAGCTATGACTGGTCATCAACCTATAGTCATAGCATCCTGTTACCAAGCTTGCAAAAAACCGATCGTCCGAGCTGACTTAGAAGCCCTATTCTCATTAGGAAGCGCCGTCATTCTGATTGGCGACTTCAACAGTAAGCACATCCTATGGAATTGTAACGTCAACAATCCCAGAGGTATTGCACTTGAAAACCTAATCGCAGAACTTAACTTTGACATAATTGCGCCCACTGAGCCCACTCACTACCCTTATATGGAAGACCACCGATCTGACTTGCTTGACATGGCACTATTCAGAGGCGTAACACTCCGGTTACGCTCCATAGAAGTGGTTCACGAGCTTCACTCTGACCACCGACCCATTATACTGCGACTAGGTCCCGACCCAACGACTGACCTCCCCCGCCCCACTAAGACGATAGTGAACTGGAAGCAAGTAGGCGATGCCCTAAAGGCTATCAGTTCACCGGACCTAGACAAGATCCCTGACGACATCCTGACAAAAGATGACGTAAACCTTGCGATCGATTCGTTCACCAATCACCTCTCCACCGTAGTAGGTGCATCCGCAAAGGAGGTCATAGTGCCGGACGACCGGCGCCTTGTCATTCCAGCGGATGTGAGACGATTGGTGACGGAGAGTAAAGCAGTGACCCGACATTACGACTCTTACCCCAGTAAAGAGAACAAAACTAAGAAACGCCACTTTGAACGCATGGTTCAAAGTCGCATGTCTGAGTTGCGTGATCAACAATGGGGCGATAAACTTTCAAACCTCGTGCCAAGCCACCATGCTTACTGGGACTTGGCGCGAGGCTTGAAAGGAAGTAACCATAACGACATGCCTCCCTTATACAGACCAGTCCCACTAGTCCCAGCGTTCTTTGACGAAGACAAAGCTGAGTGCCTAGCTGATAGCCTAGAGGCTCAGTGTTCCCCTAACGTAGATCACGTTGACCAAGCTCACCTCGATTTGGTGGATGCTGAAGTCGAACGTAAAAGCTCTGTGGTCACCTCTGAACTCCCACCAATCACCTTAGCGACTTACGCTGAGGTGGAGAGACTGATCAAGGCCCTCCGACCGTGCAAATCCCCCGGTGCCGATGGCATCTCCAACAGGGTTCTTAAAACCCTCTCTCCTCCTCTCATCCATCTCTTAGTCAGCATCTTCAATGCTGCTATGAGCCACTGCTTATTCCCAGACACCTGGAAATGTGCAAATGTCATTGGCATTCACAAACCAGGCAAAAGCTCATCTGACCCCACCAGTTACCGCCCCATCAGCCTCCTCAGTGCCTTAGGCAAACTTTACGAGCGGTTACTTGCAAACCGTCTCCAGTCCCATGCTAAGGAACACCACCTTATCCCAGATGAGCAGTTTGGCTTCAGACCCGGACACTCATGCGTCCAACAGGTGCACCGCCTCACGGAGCACATCATTGAGGGCTTCAATAAGTACCCCAAACCCCAGACTACGCTAGCAGTCTTCCTCGACGTAGCGAAAGCTTTTGACAAAGTCTGGCACAACGGCTTGATCTACAAGCTATACCAATTTGGCGTGCCAGAACGTCTTGTGCTCATCCTACAAGACTTCCTTAAAGCCAGAAGCTTTCGCTATCGCGTGGAAGGCACCCTCTCCTCCCCCCACCCAGTCAGAGCCGGAGTCCCTCAGGGCTCCGTGCTATCACCTATTCTCTTTGCACTGTATACCAGTGACATCCCACGCTCTCAGCCCAAAGTATTCCTAGCCCAATATGCGGATGATACCGCCATTTACACCACTGGGTGGCATATCAACAGACAGTCCTATTTCGTCATGCAACGGGCCATCACCGAGATCGGTGACTGGTTCCGAAAATGGCGCATCGCGGTCAACCCAGCTAAAAGCACAGCTATGTGCTTTACTGAGAAGACACGCTCCCCTTACCCGAAACCGCTTATTTTGTTCGACGAACCCATTCCCTGGGTTCCTAGAACAAAATACCTCGGAGTCACCCTTGATCGTCATCTCACCTTTAACGATCACATAACAACCGTCCGTAACAGAGCGGCCTTCATAATGGGTCGCCTTGGTCCCCTACTTCGCAAAGAGAGTAAAATGTCTCTTAGTAATAAGAAGACACTTTACACTGCCTGCATCCGCCCCATCATGACTTACGCATCAGTAGTGTTTAGTCATGCTAGTGAGGCCCACCTTCATAAACTTCAAGTCATCCAAAACCGTTTTCTTCGTAATGCAACCGGCGCCCCGTGGTATATCCGGAACACCGAGTTGCATTGCGACTTAAACCTTCCCTCTCTAGCGCAGTTCAATAAGGACTGCGCCCGCCGATACTTTGATCGAGCGCCCCACCACCCGAACCCATTGGTTGTCCAGGCATCGAACTACTCGACTGCCTCTTCTATCCCATTTTTCAAACCCCCCCGTCGCCGACCACGGCAGGTATTAGACGACCCGGATGACCCCATCGCAGCCATTACGTTGGCAGCTTTAGCGTTATCCGCAAGTCGTCGAGGTAAAATCCCCAGGTGTGAGGTAATCAGAGGTCACACAATCAAACACCGAGCTCGCCGGCGAGCTCGAGGCAAAAACAAGGTCACGATAAATTGCTCTCCAAATAGTCAAAGAGTATTATTCAGAAGGGCCCAATTGTGCAACACTGCAGTTGCACAGAGGCATTTTGCTCCGATCCCCCCCATGTCTCTCGACAGCGAGACAAGCCGAGGTCCGAACCACAGTGGTGCCCTTGAGCTCGCTGTCAACCCCTCCTATAGTAGCGGTACGTTTTCGGCGTCCGCAGGAGACGGAGGTAGAAAGCGCTTTTCGCCTTCTACGCCCGTCTCGGGAGAAGTGCCTTCGGCACTTCTCCCTCCCGGGCTATTGTAGGGCCAGGCCCTCGCCCAAAACCCGGTGGAGCTGGACGACCGCACAGGCGGTAGCCAGCATCTATGTCCTCCCTAAACAAACAAACAAACCGAACGCTCGGTAGAACAAGACTGGTAGTGACTCAGGTAATTACCTTGCATTCGTCTAGTAAATATGGAGGGCACACAACTCATCTACAAGTAAAAAATCTTAGATCCCTACCCTATTTATTGTCCAGTCTCGATGAAACTACGACTGTCCCTAGTAGTTTTACTAGCAACATATGAGAAAGGCTCGATAAGTGTCTTGACTCGAAATTTGAAGTTACATTTGAATCCCCACGAGTTTGTATAAACACCTCCAAATGTATTTAAAATGTGTAAAGCACACTCATAAATTACATGTAAGTGTAGCCTAAGTTTCGGTATGAATAAAGTTTATTATTATCAATACAGCAATTTCTGCTGTTACGGTTTCATCAAACTTAGGTAGCAAACACATAAAAAACTTGGCAGATTCTTGATGGTTGACTTGCACAAACCTAATTTGACATATTACATGCCCTGTGGGGTGCCGGAGCCCCGTGGGGTACCGGGTTAGAATTTCACCTTCCCATATCATCCCGTGGGTGTCGTAAGAGGTGCCTAAGGGCAAAATACCGGAAGGTGGGCAGCAGCGCCTTCTAAAGAACTACCAACTTACATTGCGATCCCCAGGACGTCTGCCAACCGTGGGGATTATTTCAAATACCCCCTTAATAGGCTGTGTCCAGCAGTGGACGATCCGGCTGTTACGGTACATATATTACCAAAATTATATACCAGTATCATCTAAATATGGAATGTTATACATGGAATACTTCCTTTCTTTAAAATAGTCATTATATATTATTTGAAGCAATGATAGCTCAGTGGCTTTGGCTATGGACTGCCGCGCAGCAGGTCCATGGTTCGAATCCCGCCGCTGGCTTGAGCTTCACCGCATGGTGGAAGGGCATTTTTGCGAATGCCCGCCTGGCTAGCGACCACCCTCAAGTGGAAAATCTGTCGCCAAGCACCTAACGGTGTGTTCCGGCAGCTGTCCTTGAGAGCCAGTAATTCTAGGTTAAGCCTGTTAACACCTTCGACCACATCGTCACTTACCATCAGGTGAGATTGTGGTCAAAGGCTTAGCATATAAGCAATAAAAAAAAAATAAAAAAAAAGATGTTTAACTACATATCCTAAAGGATTTCAAAGAATTGTCCTTCATACAATCGAAAAATAAATAGTTGTAATTTCAGTCTTACAAGATTATAAGGAATGAAAAAACTTGAACCATGAACGGCTTTCGAACCCGCAACCATCCTTAGGACTCAGTCACGCTCTGCCAATTTGAACTACCGTGGTTGAACCGTGCATGGCTACACCATGATAGTTCAAATTGTCAGAGCATGAGCCGAGAGACGGAAGGTTCAAATGCCGCACGTATTTAAAAATTTTCCCTTCCTTGTAATCGTTATAGGTCTAGGTACACATAGCAGTAATCGTACATATTACATAATATCTGCTAAAACTGAAAATTAAAGTGCATTTTTTTATGCTTGATAGGTTAGCCTTTGACCACTATCTCACCTGATGGTAAGTGATGATGTGGTCGAAGATGTTGTTTAGGCTACCCTAGAATTACTGGCTCTCAAGGACAGCTGCCAGAACACACCGTTAGGTGCTTGGCGACAGGTTTTCTACTTGATGGTGGTAGCTAGCCTGACGGGCATTCGCACAATGCCCTATCACCATGCTATAACGACTGCTATCCTAAGACAACAACCATAGGACCGACGGCTTAACGTGCACTCCAAAGCACGGAAGCGCTTAGTAGTAATGTCACTAGCGGTCACCCATCCAACTTATGATCGCGGCGGTTATTGTTTAACTTTGTTGATCGGTTAAAAACAGCTAAGCAAACTTATCTGAGCGCTTCATAGCATGCATTCCATGTAACAGACATGATAAATTCCATTCTAAGCAAACACACAAACACGTACGGACAATATATCGTACAGACAGTCATAAATTGTATGTTACAAATGAGACCACACATTCAGACAGCCAAAATAATATATAATGACCGCAATCGTAGCCGCCTTTGGCGACTTGCACGTTTGGACAACACCGAAAGTAGGCAGAGTCAATGTATCGCGCCATTGGAGGCTTCGTCAGGCGGGTAACGGTGGCAAACTATAAAAACATAGTCGATCACAGCCTAAAAATGGCTATACCAACTTCCCTTCAGGAGGAATATTGATAAGTTGGAGAATGATGCAAAATTAAGAAATGTATATAAAACAAAATCATACAAGTGTACGGACCACGAGTCTGTAGTGTATAGAATGTGACAAGAAAAAAAAAATCTTGTATCTGTTTTACAATAAAAACAGTCTGTCAACCCTGATGGGACAGGCAGCGGTATTTAAGCGCCAAAATTTTGGCAAACATTTTTTTGTGTATATACTGCTCGTAATAGTGGGCGATCACATTGCCATTCTACTAGGCACATTTATTTTTATCAATATGTACTATACAATAGGCATTATAGATGTACCTAGTATTAGGATTTACAGTGCTATTTCGTCACTAGAATTAAGCTACTGTAGTTTGACAGGTTCTACCAACTGACCTATAACAATTCTTTATTTTTCTGTTATAATTACTAACTATTCTTTTTACTGGATTATCCCAACATGTTTTCGATGCCTAGAGAAAGTATCTCGAGTAACTGCCTATATTGACCTCCAAGCAGGTCTGTTTTAAATTTAACCGTACAAATTTAGGTATTTTCTGTGACCCTCAATTAAATGGAAAGTATTTGCCAAAACTTCGATGACGCAATAATTACAACTTTTGTTGTCGTTGTTAATCATTATTTGTAGGCATTTGACCCATTGATAATGTATACACAACATTATTTACAAAACATATTTAATATTTTTTTAAATGTGTTTATCATCTTATGCTTACTAACTATAACAGCCGGATCGTCCACTGCTGAACCCATATTCCCCTATTAAATGGGCGTTTTCCATAATCCTCACGCTTGGCAGGCGTTTTGAGGATTACAATGTCAGATTGCAGTTCTTCAGAAGGCACTGTTGCTCACCTTCTGGTATTTTTCCCTTCATCGACTCTTATGACTCCCACTAGAATACACGGTGTACAATTCTAGCTTGGTACCTCACGGTGCATATACACCTACCTAGATGCTGGAAAATATCAAATTCTGAACAAAAATCTTATAGGGTATTTCAAGCCGTTTATGTAGAAACAATGTTGGAGATCACCAATAAGCCCTTGTAAATTTTTCTGTCTACCATTGATGATCCTAAGAGCAACTAAGTGATAAAATGTGCTAATTGAGAGGCATTCTACATTCACGTCGATGAAACTATTGCACATAACGGCATAAGGATACCCTATTTATTTATTTGAAAAAAAAGCAACAAAAGGAGGGTAATTTTTATGAAGAAAACTGTTATAACAAGTGTATATAGAACCATATATATTTCAATGCAAGATACCTAACACAAAAGGCCAGGAAATGGTACAAATATATTTATGAACTCGCTAGTTTTTCTATATAAAACTGTCCTGAAACCATAATTGATATATTTTATATTGCTTTGATCATAATCTCACCTGGAATCATGACATGGTCGAAGAGATGTCGCGACAAATTTTCCAACTGAAAGTTTTTGCATTCGAAAAATACCGTACCTGCAAAGTACCGTAGTTGCAGGCCGCTCGGCAAGCCCCTAACGACTGCCATCCTATAGCACATAATAAAAAGGACCTAAAGTAACAAAAATTTAAAAAACACTGTTGTAAATACCGCTCACTTATAATACGGCCACCCATCTAAGTCATGACAGCAGAGAACGTAGTTGATCGACTTAGAACAACAAGACAAGATCTGCTACAAACGCTTCAAAATGTTATAGCGCTTCTTGGCGCCGTTGTCACAACAAATCATGCTTTACGTTCAATTAAGCACTTCACCTTGAGAACCCATTAAAATTTGCGTTAATTGATCACAAGGCGCCTGGCACTGAGAGTCACCGGGTTGATCGTGCGATTAACAACTTTGTCCTAAGCCTAACTTGTACCTGCGGGGGCTGGGTAGAGCTATAAACATATAGAGATGACATCTCTAGCTGATGAATCATATAAAATTTATAATCAAAAACTAACCTAACGATTGTTTTTATACTTCTGGTGTGGTTGAAGATATAGCAATAAGTTTTTTGCGAGAGTTAAGTGCTTGAAAAGGCTTTCGTTCAGATGAAGTCTAGTAGTCTGGTTGATGACCGCGCACCGTCCCTTATGAAATAGTGTGTCCAGGTAGCCGAGTGAATTAGGCATCCGACGTGAAATCAGAGGACCCGGGTTAGAATCTCGCCCGGGGACATAAAATTTTGTTCTCCAACAAATAGTTAAATATGATTTGCGCTTATCCCGCGATAGTTCTTCTAATCATATTTAGAAATATAGCAATAAGGCTTAAATTGGGACAAGAAGTATTCGTAACTTTTGGTTTGTTTAAGATAGGGTACCTTTCAAGTAGTAAGGTAGTTGTTCCTCAGAAGGTGCTACCCAAGTATGCTGCTGAAGTCACCTCTTACGACACCCACGGGAAGAGATGCAGAGGTGACATTCTAGTTCGGCTACCCACGGGCAATTTAATAAATGTAAAAAATGGTATAAAAACAACACACCGTAGACTTGGTTTGTTTTACTAATATATAAAATAATAGATTTACTTCAGTCAGTACGCTATATATTTATTATATTCAGTTACTGCCTATATAATTAAACAATAGGGTGAATGGAAATACGAGTATATCACTGCAACCGCTGAAATCTTAAGGCAAATCGTTGTCGTGCGCTAGAAAAAGAAAAGGCTCCAATATTGATCCTTGTGGAATTAATATTATACCAAACACGTTTCGTATGTCTATGGTAAATAACACAGTTTGTCTGTCCCTGTAAGTTCCCCGATTCAATTACAAAAGTTGGACGAGTTCGTCAGGTGTTCGATCTTGATTGCACGCCCACTTCTGAACTCATTTGGTGGCGTGAGTGTGTCGTAAACTCATTAAGGAGGTGACTTTGGGAGTTTGGAAGACGGGAAGGGAGGGGGTGCAGGTTGGACGTGGTAGAATGTGGAACTTTTTTCATAGCTGATAGGCTAGCTTTTGACCACCATCTGAACTGATGGTAAGTGGTGATGTGGTTAAAGATGTTGTTCAAGCTAACCTAGAAATACTGGCCCTCAACGACAGCTGCAAGAATACACCATTAGGTGCTTATCTATAGAGTTTTTACTTGAGGGTGGTTGCTAGCAAGGCGGGCATTCGCAAAATGCCCTACTACCATGCTGTACCGACCTAAGACAACGACTGATGACTTAAAGTGCCCTTTGAAGCACGGAATTGTCCTGAAGTAATATCATTAGCGGTCAACCAACAAGCCAAGACAGCGGCGGACGTTGCTTAACTTAGGTGATCGGGTAAGAAAGCTAAGCAAACTTCGCTACGAGCGGTGCAACACTGTAACAAAGCATCCACACTTTTTAGTTATTATTATAAACACGTTTAATCATAATTATAGGTATATGTAATTGCCATCCATAGAGGTTTGAAGCAGGATAAAATGTAGTAAATTAATATATTATGGGCTCCCTAACTAAGGTAAAGAAGATAATTGCTCCAAAACGGTAACTTATTATATAAACTTATTTTACCGTTTTACTCATCATAAGACCAATCAATAATTTAAAACAGCACGTATTTTCATTTTAGATTTACCATTCAAATAATTAAATAGTTAAAAGTTAATTTACTTACTGATCTGATCTCATCTTTTAATCTGCTAATTGAGAAACCGAGCCCTTATCAAATTACACTTAAAACTTCATCTAAATGTTCTGTCTCGTTAGTTGAGCATTAGAAATAACCAAAAAAAAATTAATTGGCGCCACCACCTTTCGTTACGTGGATGCGTTAGGATAATTTTGAAGAAGATAATGTTTAATATAAAAACATACAAAGAATGTATTTCCTTAGACTTAATCTTCTTCCTGTATCCATTCACTCCCCTTCTCATGACTAAATTACGAAGGAGCACGTTACAAAATTATGTATGTCATAGATTGTTTGTCATGTCCCGTCTGATCGGGCGGACCCTAAGCCGAGTTAGCATTTGTCTTCATTTTCTTGTTTTTAGGGCTGGGCTTATGACAATATTGAAGAAAACATCGATGAGATATTGTTCGATGATAGCAAAATATTGATATTACCTAATAGTCTCGAACCTGTTTGACAAAATTTACAAAACAAAATTTAAAAATCATTTAAATTTTTTTTTACGGGATAGGAGGGCAAACGAGCAGGCGGCTCACCTGATGGTAAGTGATCACCGTCGCCCACAAACATCCGCAACACCAGAGGTGTCGAGGATGCGTTGCCGGCCTTTAAGGAGGGAATATGGTCTCTTCTTGAAGGTTCCTAAGTCGTAACTGTTCGGAAATACTTCACCAGGCAGCTGGTTCCATAATAGTGGCAGTGCGAGGTAAAAAATGCCGTGAAAAACGCAAGGTTGTGGACTTCCAGACGTCGACATGAAATTGATGAAACATTATGCTTTGTCTACTTTTATTGTTTGTTGTGAAATTGAGCTGCAGGTAGTAAATCGAACAGTTCCTCAGAACATCATTAAAGCATTTGGACTGCCTGTGAATCTGCAATGACATATAGGTTGTCTAAATGCTTTTATTGTAGTAGCTGTAGTGTTGTATATAGTTCGTAGGACTTTGTTAATAAGGTATACCGCCAATCAATAATCACATCAAAATCAGACATTTTTCATCTTAACTAAGCAAATTTCAAACAAATGAACTTTTCTTGTAAACAACTAACATTCATTCTTTATATGTTGGTTGTGAATACTATTATTCTTAAGAATAGTACCTTACTGTATCTAGAAATCATGACTTAATGATTTACCATTTTTGTATTTTTTACTAATTTATTATTCAAATTCGAGTATAAGGTAATAGAGAACAGTATATTTCCCGGCTTGAAAATATATGAACTATTCCATATTATCCTGTGAGACTTCATAAATAGCACCGTAAACAATTATTGTACATAATGAGCAGAAGGCCCTCATGACGAAGGTCACGTCATGTCAATAATCCCACTTGTTGCTCTACCTGATTCAAAATTCATTGATATTCCGACTAAGCAGCTTGCTACTTACGGTACGGTACTGTACTCGTTGCTAAACTATAACATTTATTTAATTTACAATTGGTATCTATAATCCTCTAAAAGAGCTTATAACTTTACATCACGTTAGTTCAAGCAATACAATAATACTTCTACATATTTTATCGATATATAAGACATCGACCAACCAAATCCCTAGACGCCTATTCCGCTAGAACAAAGAACATTGATATTAATTCCGCCTTCCTGTACCAAATCACGTCTATCTAATTATATCGAATCTGCGACCGGTAGATATTAAATTATGAAATTTCGCGACTTTTACCCTCCCATGGGAAATAATAGGCTTGTTTTTAAATGAAAGGCGCGACGGGTTACCGTATCGTCCCCTTTAAGGGTGAGTTAGACGGTGTTTCCGATATTTAACGGCGTTTTTGTGCTAATAAGAAAATATTAGGGTGTTCGTCCGTTTTTATATGGTTACAGTAAAAAACAAGTGTAATGTTTGAGATACGATTATTTTTTTTCACATTTTCAATACGAAGAGTTGAGCAAGTCGTGCATATGGTTGTAATTTCCAAAGATTTACTTGGTGTCTCTATTACAGCCCCTTAATTCATTCCTGACGACCACCGTTGAACAAAGGCCTCCCCATCAGGGGGTTCACCACAATCCTCACGCTTCAATTGATTATATGTTCACTCATTTCGTAATTCTTTTTTGAAGTTTTTTTTCTGGTAGGGGAAGCCTGATTGTAAGTGATAATGTGGTTGGAGGTGTCAACAGGTTTAACCTAGAATTACTGGCTCTCAAGGACAGCTGTCTGAACACACCGACAGATATTCTACTTGAGGGTGGTCACCAGCCAGGCGGGCATTCGCAAAATGCCCTTCCTCCATGCGATGAAGCTCAAGCCCGCGGCAGGATTTGATCCATGAACCTGCTGCGTGGCAGTCCATAGCCAATACCGCTGAGCCCTCATTGCTTCATGTTTGTTGATTGACTACGCTTTGATCTCTATCTCACTGTATGATAAGTGATGATGCAGTGAAAGAATGATGTTCACCTAACCTAGAATTACGGGCTCTCAAGGACAGCTGCCGGAACACACCTAATATATGTGCTTGGTGACAAGGCCCACACAAAGTACTAAGCTACCAAGCTAGCTAAGTGGGCATTCGTAAAATTACTTACTACCGTCTAACTTTCCTACCACCTCCATATGCCTGTGTCCAATAATTATTGTATAAGCAGTTTATCTACTAGTGATTGAGTATAATTACTGCTTTGCTTGGCTTAGAAAGGCACTGTACCTACTTTGCTTGGCTTAAAAAGGCACTGTACTGAACGTTTAACGTCAGGTGAATTGTCACTCTTTATATTTATTACAACTTTTTGAAGCGCTCGTAGCAAAGTTTGCTCAGCCGTTCTGAACCGATCAGCAAAGTTAAGCAACGTCCGCCTCGGTCATAACTTGGATGGGTGACCGCTGGTGACCTTACTACTGAGCGCTTCCGTGCTTCGGAGGGCACGTTAAGCCGTCGGTCCCGGTTTTTATCTTAGGATGCTATAACGACTATAGCATGGTGGTAGGGCATTTTTCAAATGCCCGCCTGGCTAGCTACCACCCCCAAGTAGAAAAATCTGTCACCGAGCACCTAACGGTGTGTTCCGGCAGCTGTTATTGAGAGTCAGTAATTCTAGGTTAGCCTGAACAACATCTTCGACCACATCATCACTTAGGTGAGATATTGGTCAAAGGCTAACATATCAGGCATAAAAAAAACTTCCAACCATTATTAGATTTATCAAAAACATTCCTGCTTTTTCATCACTACATTTTAACAGTAACATCTATACCTACGATTTTAAAGTACACTCTATGTACTAGTTCTAAAGAAGAGTAAAACAATTGAAGGTATTGGACAATGAGAAATGGAACTCTATATATTATTGGTATTGCTTATTAAAAACAATAATATGAGTGATGTCTTTTCTAGTTGTGTATTGGGCACCACTCTTCCATCATAAATGTTATCTGTTAGTTTTACAATAAAATTGCATTACATTTCTACATTACAGGGAGTGTTCTGAGTAACTCTTCATTTATGATACCTGCAGCTAAATTTCGCCATCGGACGTCCCAAAAAAGCATGTGAAGTTTCATCAATTTCATATCTACCTTGAAGTATTACCTTGTGAAGTAAGTATTTACAAACCGATACGACTTACGAGCCAAGGCTCGTAAGTCGTATCGGTCATCAAGACAAGTCATCGTATCGTCAAGACGAAGAGAGCATATTCCCTCTTCGCAAACCTCGAGACCTCAGGGGTAACGGATGTTCGTGGGTGACGGTGATGACTTTCCATCAGGTGAGATACCTGATGGTTTGCTCTCCTCTCCCATAAAAAACATATGAACTATAGTACTAGTTCGTTCATTTAGTTCAGATGCCTACCTTTTTGTCTAATGACTCGTGAATCGTTACTCAGTATTCAAAAAAGATAACAGAACTATTGAGAAGATAACCAAAATATGATGAATAACTAAATCAGACTCTGTTTACAACCCATGTCTCCATAATTGCGCTAAGCGACTCAAAACTCTTTTCAAATAGCTCTAAGACTTAAACACAGTAATTTACTCAAAGGGTTTAAAAACTCCTTAAACTTCCCATTTTACAACGACACCTCAAGTTGAAAAAGTAGTTTAAACATTGAGGTCTGATGTAGTTGGTTGCTCAATATAGTATAAAATCGGTAGCTTATCTAAGATTTTTTTACCTGTAGATCAGTTGTTTGCCCTCCATATTTACTAGACGAATTCAGGGTAATCGCCTGAGTCACTACCAGTCTAGCACTTCCGAGCGTCCGGTGAATACATCGCCGCTAATCGTGTTTTTTCGGAATAATCTGTGGACAATACACCTTCCTTGTGTCTTTAGACTCTGCACCAATTATACAGGCACTGTGAGAGATAAGAATACTGTTTCATTTCACGCGTAATTATTGCTTTTATTGTTGTAATAGAAAATATCGTTATTTTGTTTTATCTTTGGAACGAATCTCAATGAAATGGATGAGCGAGATATGTGTATCGTTTGGTGTGAGAGAGTGAAAGAGATGCAGCATCATGGTGATCGGAACGTCTCGTGGTGGTTCGGTGGTAACACGAATTGCTTATTTATCTCTTTCTAACAACAGATAGAACTACGACTACTCTATAATAATGAGTAAATGAAGTAATACATTTTAGCCAAGTGCGTGACGGACTTACACACCCTAAGTTCCATACTGATATAAATGTACCATAAAATCGTTATTATATCATAGAGTTTCGGAATCCGACCAATACTTTCCCGCTATTTATTATTTGTTTTTATACTATGGATATTGGACTATAATCGTCCTTAGTTTAAGAAGGATGTATTACCGTAGTACCTATAACAAAACCAAAAATAGTTTTAAGGTTTCCTGTAGGTATTAGTTTATAAGTTTTGTTATTATTATTATTATTTACAGGGATATCTGCTATGCCAACGCATATTCTATGAGAATTTTATTACCGTTCCAAAGCTTAGCTGTATATGTAATTAGAAATATTGTGTCCATGGAGGCGGCGTTGATGGCATATCATAGTCTTGTGTCATCTCTTCTCAGGTATGGCCTGATATTGTGGGGTAACTCGGTTGAGGTAGACAGAGTATTTATGGTGCATAAACGATGTGTGAGGGTAAATAATAAGGCTTGGTTTCTAGACAGCTGTAAGCCTGTTTTCAAAAAATGCGGCATACTTCATTTAATGAATAGATTCAGGCGTTACTTTGCGGAAATCCATATTTAATAAAAACAAATACTTTTAAAAGTCTCGATCGTGCGCTCGGTAAGTCAAGACCTCCTGAAGATGCTTCGTTTAGAAGCGAAACTAGTCGGGTATTCTTCCGGTTAGGCTGCGTGATGTTTATGACGTCACGTAGATAACAGGAAAATTAGGCGGAATTGTCACTAGATATATAATTTTATGCTTCTTTAAGTGTTTTATTTTAATATTATTTAATGTTTTTTAGGATACTTTTAAAAGTATTTGTTATTATTATACTTCATTTACCATGTTTATGTTTTAAAAATATTTGTGTTTTTGCCAAACAAAACCCTGACTATATTTTGAAACGCAGTGAAGTATCTACCCGTCAAAAAAGATCTAAGTTTGAAAATCTTTTATTCGAACCTCCTGCCCGCAAGGATTTATACAAGCGAAACGCTTATTATCAATTTATAACTGCTTTCCCAATAACATAAAAATATTATCTGGAAATAAATTTGAAAAAGAATTGACTGCATGGCTGCTAAATAATTGTTTTTATAGTGTTAAGGAATTTAAAGAATATAAATGTATAAATAATTGTAGTAATAAATGTATAAATAAGTGTAATTAATAAATCTAAATATAATGTGAAATATAAGACGAATTTTCGATGTAACTGCATCAAATGTTTGCACGTCTGCTTGCAGACAGAGTACAACTGAGTGTAATAATATTTTTAAGATCTTCCTTACTTGTATTCTGGCAAATAAACTATTTGATTTGATTTGATATGCATGTTTAGTTAGCAAATGACATATACCCGTTCTTCTCGCAGTGGTTCTATAAATTTTTTTGCTGAACATGGCAGTACAATGTAGAATATTTAAATATTAAAATTTGTAATTGACCTTCATAAGAGCGTCGTAGACGCCTAAATTGAATAAATGATTTTGAATTTGAATTTATGAAGGTGATGATTTTTGAAGCAATGATGGCCGAGTGGTTATATGTGTGGAGCTATGGACTGCGGTGCCGCAAGACTATGGTTCGATCCGCCGGCTTGAGCTTAAATACATGATGGAAGGGCATTTTACTAATGCCCGCCTGTCTACCACCCTCAAGTAGAAAATCTGTCACCAAGCACCTAACAGTGTGTTCCGGCAGCAGTCCTTGGGAGCCAGTAAAATGACAGGCACATGATGAGACTACAACTGCGGGTCTCAGGGTAACGGGCGCAGTGCAGTTCGTCACTTGTGACGAAATGAATCTGTTATAGGTAGAGGATATCGCTTAACATCAGTTGGGCCCAGTGCTTGTTCCGTCACAATAACAAAAAAATACATTAAAAACTGGACTTCGAAATGCGCTTGAAAAGTACCACAAACTCACGTATAAATTCCTGACCTAACTTAATCAAAATATCGGTACCAAAATATCACAGCCAAATATCAGTTTAAAACGGTATCGATATCAATCAGGCCACATCAAAGGCTCTGGTAATGAACGGGGTGAATCTCCATGTGACCAATTACACCATGAAAATGAAGCCAAAGCAGTCTTGCCTCAGGGCACTCATGGGTACCGCATTTGAATTTGAAATTTTGGTACCAATTTAGCTTGAGGTGCAAGGCGACAGTAACCGAAATGCGGCACTGGAAAGGAGTGATCGAAATGAATGAATATACGGAAATCACAGATGAATCATGGGCTTAATTTTGTAGAACATGGCTATTTTTTGTTGAAGGTGGCAGTACAATGTAGAATATTTCAATATTAAAATTTGTAATTCACCTTATTTTGAGCGTCGTAGACGCCTAAATTGAATAAATGATTTTTAATTTAATTTTAGATTTAATTTCATGAATGAAAAGGCAGTTTTACCTACGTATGTACCCATTATCTACGTTGGCATGTTCCAGTCAAGACGTTCAAGTTTGCGGTCTAATGCTGGCTTATATTTTATGAATGAAAGTTTTTTTATGTATTTTTGCCGAAGATTTACATAATTTGTATCGAGTTCCAAAGATAAATTGTATGCAAACAAAATATAAAACAAAACATTTTGAATTGCAGAGGTGGAATATCTCAAGCATTTTTTTCTTAAATACTTAATCACCAATTTTGTAATGTTATTTAGGAATTAGAATCTTTTTTACATGTAGCTGGAATTTTTGCCAAATATTATTAGAAATGTTATTTTAAAATGCACTCACTTACCTGAGAAAGACTTTATACTTGTCTTTGCAAATTCGAAAAATTGCCTGACACTGCTAATTTATTTTTATTTCTAGAAATATCTTAGCTTTTCTATTTATAGAATCAAGACATCCCTATCTTGTATTAAGCTGATATCCGACCAAAATTATTGACTAAGACGTTATTTAGATAATCTTATTAAAATATATACAAGTTGTAGACAGTATAAATATGTTGTTGTATCATACACACCATTCAAGAAGCAGACTAGCTATTCTTGGAACCACTGTAGAATAGACTATTCGCAATTTTTTATAAGAACACCAGTAAAAATATATCAATATAATATTTAAAATACCTACGTATATGTTCACATCCACAATTTTTTGGAACTTTTAACATACAGTTCTTGTTCAATTTTGTGTTTACATGTAGAGGTATAATTGGGCTTGAAAAAAATTATTGGATCGGAAAAAATATAATTGGACTTGAAAGCATACGTTACAAGTATAATTTACGATAGAAGAATATAATTTTCTTATTTACTATTGAAATGAAATTCTCAATGAGTTATAAATGATTAGCCACACCAACTAGTATCGGGAAAAAATAATTGTTTAATATCTGTATTCTTTGCATATACTACGCAGAGTCACAATATTAATACCGGGTCGCGTCGCGCTTCTCCCGAGGGGTTTCTAAATCATCCGTCCCTGTCGCTCCCTTGCGCCCGGCGCTAGCAAGACACCTTAATGTGGATATTCTTAATCTTACATGAGTGGAACTATCGCGTATAAAATTGTAACCAATTACGTTATCGAATTGTTTATATATTATAAATTAACCGGCAAATCACGTTAGGGATCGAATAGGTTGACCCCGCTTTCAACCATATCATATACAGAGACGCAGTGCCTGCCTGCAGTTCGTTGACGCAACTTTCTGATGATGAGCAGCTCATTCATCTTCATGATGAGCATCTGTTATACTTGAAACCCGGGTCGACGTATTTAATCCCAATGAGTGAGTGTTTTGCCTGTTAATTTCTTATATTGTAATATGTGTGACACTCACGAAAATTGTATTTAATTATTGAATTGTTTTTTTTATGCAATAAAAATATATATTTTTTTATTTTTTGCGTTTTAAAATATTAAATATTATAAAACGCAAAAAAAAAATTGCATTTTTTATTTAATTTAAATTTGTTATCATAATATTAACTCAATTATATTGCAATAATAGAATCAATACATATGATAAGAAAAAACTTGGCTCCTCAAGCTTATAAGAGCAATCACGGTTAAGTCATGAATGCCGGAAGGCATTGTTATATTATATATATATATATATATATCATGGAAGATTTTCTAAATTTGTGACGAAAAGATAAACCGTTAGAAATTTCCTATAACATAGAACTTACTTTTCATACCTCTTTTACAGCTAACAAACATGACATTAATAAGCCAATAATTTTACTATTGAAAATAATTATCATAAAGTTTTGGTACTTGAAAAGTCAATATTAGATCTGGCTTACCACCACGTCCACTCACAGTTTCTTAGTCGACAGTTGTTTGGAAAATACTCCACGTCCGGTCTAATATCATATAATAGCTACCATCTGCAAGAACAGCGATAAGAAACATATCTCAAACTTGATTTATACTTAAAAGTAAATCGGAATATCCACACTAGTGTGACGAAACCATAGCGCCTCCGGTAACATTCGCTTTACGCCGTAATTTTTCTTACGTTATTTATTTATTTATTACGTTGTGAGTGATCTATATCACGTCATATCTTACACTCTTGTAAATGGCTTGGCATTTATTCGACCGTCTGTACCACATACCTCTTTGTCTTTCTTTGTGTGCCTTTTACTTTCATTGTATCGTTTGATACCGTTTTAATTCAGTTTAAATATGTTTTGAATGGGGATCATTTCGTTAATTAACGAGTTGGTAATTTATCTCTTGTTTCTATAAGGAGTTTAACTATGCTTTGAAATTGTAGACAAGCACGTATTATATGATTGATAGCTCAAAATACATTTATAAATAAGCTTGTATATTACCAATATGTATCTCACATTCTGTTTGTAAGATAAGACTAGATCGAAGTAGTCAAAGATATTGCCTAAATAAGAACTGGCTCTGAAAGACGGCAAAAAAACATCTGCTAGAGATTGGTAACTAGACCGGCGAGCATTATGATTCAACAACACAAATATTATGTTATTATATTATGGGAATGACAATAATAGAGGAAATTGATATTTGCTATATATATCAAAATTACTAAATACCGTACCACGTTGCAAATTACGTATCGTAGGTGTCTGAAATCGATGTTGCCTCTTTGAACAGTAAAGAAAACGAAAGAGTATACATTTTTCACCGTTTTTATAAAACACTATTTTGCATGTTAGTACTTCCTGTTATGTTTTTTATTCCTCTAATAAAATAAAATATTGTACAGGGTGAATTTTTGAGACGGGGCAGTAAGGACGTTTTTAGGAAAACGGTTTTAGGAGACGATCCATAAATGTTTTAAAATATTCTGAACTGCATCTACAGATTTTGGAAAAATTTACAGTCAGATAGAAAGTGAACACTAAACACAAAAACTTTTTTTGATGCCAATCGAGCCTGTTTCTTATAAGGATCAAAAGTCTCTACTGGACCGACAGAGGTTTGAGTACAAGAAGTGTCAGAAATCGCGAAAAACTTAATACGTATTAATATGTGTGTCTTGGGCTTTTGTTTGACTATTTGTGTGCCCATGTTGTGATATGATTATCATAATAGGTATATTTGTTTTTATTTTCTTTATTAACATAATCCACAGCCCTTAAATGAGAGATAATAATTAACTTAAACCTAAGGCCACTTACGGATTTACTTTTTTAATTAGACAGTCATAATACTCCTACTGTAATTATTTAACATTGTAAAACATTTAAGAGTATTTACAGGTAGCTACAGAAATAATAAAACTATATGTGTCATGTGAGTGTATGTGTATTTGTGTAAGGGAGGGTGTGTTTGTGAATGTAAGAAAATTAAATTGAAATTTCCAAAAATACTTTGATACTAAAATATAATAAAAACAACAGTTATTCATATTTTCAACAAAATGGATGCGTAAAATTGTCAAACAATAGCTCAATATGACATGGCTCTTCTGTAAAGATAGTAATATATCTAAATGACGTAAAATTATTTATCCATTGTAAACGCTTAAAATGCTCAAATTCGGTCCACTACCTCTACTGCTAGAGAAACGCTTGTAAATTTGTACCAATTTTGATGAACTGGGTAATACAAAATCAAAATAAGATCATACAATATTTGTTTTAAGCAAGGACTATTTAGTAACTAAATTATTTTTTTCAGATAGAAAAGTCTTATGAACATTACCTACTTCTAAAATGTTTAATCTTTTCTATCGTACCTACAATTGCTACAAATAAAATCCAAAACAAAACAGTATCTCAATTCTCTTTTCAAATACAATATTGAACAATATGAAGAGCTCAAACTATCATTGAAACGAATGTTTAGTTAACATGTAAACAGGTAAATTTACTAGATATACATGCAAAAAATACACAACGAATTGAGAACCTCCCCCTTTTGTAAGTTGGTTAAACATAGTGAAATAAGTTAAGTATTTGTCTTAAAATGCGGAACAGAGAAGCACACAAAAATTAAAATAAACTTTATAATATTTCATGCCAGCCTTGTACTCTTCAAACAATTTTATCTGTTTATTCCTACAATGTATATAATATTAATTACTGATATTTAAACCTATTAGGATTTGTGGAAAAAAAATGATATAACTGATGAGAAGAATAGTTTGAGTCGTTAAATGTTAAGAGAAAGTTTGAAAAGAGATTGGCAAGCGACTGATAGTATTTGTATTTGTAAATCTACAAACTTATCGTTAGCAACATGAGAAGTAAAAATAGTAGCCATCAGATGTCAGATTTTAGTCTACACCTAACGCTTTTCCTAAACAAAAAACAGTTAAAAACTTTTCTATCCCTAACGCTTTTTTATCCCCCGTTAGCAGCACCACTTTTTACCCTTTTTGGATTCATTTTGGACAATAAACTGACCGCAGATGTACGGGGCAGGTGTTTTACGATATCTTAAGACTTATGCACACTAAACGCAGACAAACGCGTCGCATTTCGTGTTCGGTGGGGCTAGTTATGTGACTACTTACTCCTAGCAGATAGCTACATTATACAATGATATGAAGAATCACTGTACCTACTTGGCACTAAACAAAGAAATTGACATTACATACAATTAAAGTAGAAGTAAAAAGTATTTATCTAATTTTGACGCTATTACTGTTTTGGCCGGATTGTCCACTGCTAAACACAGCTTCTCTTATTAAGGGGGGTTTTGATATGATCCCCACGCATAAGCGTCTTGCGGATCGCAGTTAAGGATAGTACTTCTTCAGAAGTTGCTGCTGCAAACCTTCTGGTATTTATTTATACGTTCAGTCGCCTTTTACGTCAATTCACGTAATAGAGGGGGGGGGGGGGTGACACTCTAACTCTACGCTATAATGAAGGCCCAAACTAGGTATCGAAAAATTGTAATGCCACATTTTATAAGGAGCGTACTATGACATATAACTTGAAGTCTTTCTTATAAGGCAATTTTTCAATTTATTGACAGACAAACGCAAAGTGTGCCCCGCGTTTGGTGTGTTTAGAGCTCAAAGGTTCCATGCCAATCATGACTGAATCCTTAATCATCGTAAGGAGCCACAGCTATTAATATTTTTTTATGGATTTCGCTTTTATGCATGGTCATTCTATGGGGGTTGTTAAGATTTTTGAGGATTGTTACGCTAATTAGGTATGTAAGCTTGTGACCAGCTGCTAAAGACCAGAATCAGTTTAACGCTTCTTTCGGTTTGGCTTTGATATTTTGATGTGTGAAGAAAGAGCACTGAGAACTATTCAAACACAGCTGTTATTTTATGCCTGATAGTTTGGCTTTTGCCCACTATCTCACCTGATGATAAGTGATGATGTGGTCGAAGTTATTGCTTAGAATTATCTTGAGAGCCAGTAAAGCTCTTAAAGTGGGTAAAAATAGTACCCACGTTGATACTGGCAGTACCACCACTATAAAAATCTAGGTGAAAGAACGCCTAATCTTTATATTCTAATACGGTGATCACTTACTACCACGTGAGCCACCTTCTCGTTTGTTCGCCTATCCCATAAACGAAATATTAATACATCATAGACAGCTATGATATATCAATATGTAGTAATTTTAAATCCTTCCACGGTAATGAAATTTACCGCAAGTATACCCAGGACTTGCGATGCTTGCCTGGCAAAATAAATATTTAGTCAATGACCATAGTAGTAATTAGGAAAATAATAGTTTATTCAAGCATTTTGTAATGAATACGAAATTAATATTTTCTTCCAGAAGACGTGTTAAAAGCAGAAAAAAGAAAGAGCATTAATAATAAAGTCGACCAAAAAATTACGCATAATCTGCATATAACTTCTAATAAATTCTTTGACCATAAAAAAATGCATTCTCGACATCACATTTTTTTGAGCATGATAGGTTAGCTTTTGACAACTATGGTACTACTTACCTGATGGTAAGTGATGATGTGGTCGAAGGAATTGTTCAGGCTAACCTAGAGAATTACTGGCTCTCAAGGACAGCCGGAACACCGTTAGGTGCTTGGCGACAGATTGTCTAGTTGAGGGTGGTAGCTAGCCAGGCGGGCATTCGCAAAATGCCCTACCATGTATAGTGAAACTACGTTTGTATGGAAGACACTAGGAAGATACTGACCTTAAATATATAGAGTACCAAATCTTATAGCATCATTGTCAGAATAGAATATCAAAGTACAATTAAACCTATGTACAAGATATCAACAGAGACAGGTTGTCGATAAACTGCGTGCGTTACATTAGGCACGTCAATTGTAAAATCATGTTATTTAATATATAATATGTCAAATAAATGAACTATATCAAGCATTTTGTTATTAATCTTATTACAATGCCGAGTAACATAAATGTCGATATTTCAATACTCAATACTCAATCATTTATTGCAATCAGTATGTACATTAAAATGCAGTTTACATGAGTTAATTTATACAAACCAAAATTAGGTGGAATTATACATAATGACCCTGATAGGGTATAGCAACATGTAGAGGAGTGGGACGATCTATTCTATAATCGAAGGATCCTGAAAAAATTTTTCAAGAGTATAGTAGGACTTTTAGAGCAGTATATTTTTTAGAATTTTGAGAAATTTGTGAACGTTATCTATACTTTTTATTTTGACCGGTAATTTATTATATATTTTAGCTGCCATTGCGTTTGGTCCTGTACTATGCATTTTTAGTCTAGAGGTAGACACAATCAGATTATTTTGATAATTAGCCCGTATTGGGTAGTTTCTCTGATGTGATATATTTGTAAAATGTTGAGGATGTTTTTTTACGAATTTACAATTTTCAGATATGTATAGGGATGTCAGTGTTAATATTTTGAAACTGATAAAGTAGGGCCTATGGAACTTTTCTACAGTTTTGTCGGGAAGCTTTATATTTCCTAGAATACGAATGCACTTTTTTTGGATGATAAATATATCCGTGGCATCTACGCTATTTCCCCAAAGTATAATGCCGTAGCTGATACATGAGAAAGCATATGCATAATAAGCCGTTAGAGCTGTATCTAGGTTTGTTACTTTTCGTAATTCTCTAAGCGCATAAGTAAAGCTTAACAATTTTGATTTTATTTTCTGTACGTGGCTTTTCCAATTTAAATGCGTGTCAATATCCATGCCTAATAAAGTCGATACGTCAACACATTCAATATATTTATTATTATAAAATAAATTTATGTCAAGGGGTGCTTTTTGATGGGGTCTATATTGCATTAACGCGGTCTTTTCTAAATTATGATTTGTCATACAATTAGTTATATTATTAAAAATGTCAGTAAGGTTACAATTGAGATTTGAATTATTCTTACAAGATGTCAAAATAGAGATATCATCCGCGAAAAGTACGCACGATTCGTCAATTGTTTTGGGAAGGTCATTAATATATAATAAAAAAAGAATACATCCGATCACTGATCCTTGGGGAATTGAATGATTTATTTGTATAGAAGTAGATCTGACTGACTGTACTTATCTCACCGGTGTTAAAGTCAAAATTTTCTATTTCTACATATTGGTTGCTGTTTTTTAAGTATGAGCAAAACCATTTGTATGCATTGCCGCGTATTCCTTTGTCATATAATTTATTTAATAGTATGTCATATCTACGTATGCTTTCGTCATATCTAATAAAGTGCCTATAGCGTATTTTTTATCGTCTAGCATTGTCAAGATTTTGTGAATATAATTAAGTACGGCTGAAATAGTTGAACGGTTTTTTCGAAACCCATTTTGAGTGTCATCAAATATATGAAACTTTTCACAAAATGAATTCACTCGAGTTTGCATTGCTTATTCAAAAAATTTTGATGAGGTAGGCAATAGTGCTATTGGCCTGTAATTACTAGGTTCCAGTTTTGACGATTTCTTATGTATTGGCTTGATTAAGGCCGTCTTTAACAGGTCCGGGAACGTTCCTTCGGCGAATGATTGATTTATCAGCAGATATTAAGGTAAAGTTAATTGTTCAGCACAGTGCTTTATAAGAATTTGCGGAAATTCGTCAACACCGTAACTGTATTTGTCTTTCATCTTTTTAATTATTTTGTATATTATATATACACATTTTAATGAATTCAAGAATGTAGATTCAATCAAATTAGTTTGCAAGAATTCCTTTACACTCACTATTTCACACAGCTTATCGACGGTTGCATGTCTCGGTGTCACTTTATCACGTATCGTCGAAGAGACACCATAAACATTCAAGCAAGTTTATGTGAGTCCATCTTTATCAATGGGAAGTAAAGTAAGTCAGCAGTGTCGAGCTAATTGATGTCGTGACAAAGTCACATCCACTATTGAACCTCAGGAGAGCGTACTTGCTTAAACATACTAAATCGAAATCATTTTCTTATATAGGTACTTGGTGAAGTTTTTTCTTTGTAAAAAATGTATGATAGTGTACGCTTAACGGATGGAAGCACTTTTCAACAAATGCAGTTATCTTATCATATATATTTATAATATACCTGCCTATATCATATTTTATATACAAAGAGGTCAAAATCAGTGTAACTTTGCTATGAGATCTAAGTACGAGTAGGTAGGTTTCTGATCTAATTTCTATTAGTGTAATGTTTGTAAAATATTTCTAAAATATAGTTTTACAAGTACCCAATCTTAATTATAATATAAGATTTTAAAATTATTCTTTAATATCGTTTTTACTCAATAGACTTATTCTTGCAACAGATTTGACTGAATCTTCATTCTCGAAATAATTAAAATGTATGTAAATAATGACTTACATAAATATTTATTCATTGACTTTTATATCATTGTAATATTAATAACGAAAATCTTTGATTACTTAATTTATATATTTAATTATTTTCGACATCAATTTAAATACCCTTACACACTTACTTGGAAGGTACTCTTCTCACTATGTTTTTTGCGAAAACTTTTCATGCACTAACTGTTTATTGAACAATTCCTGGTTAAGCCTGTTAACACCTTCGACCATATCATAACTTAACACCAGGTGAGATAGTGGTCAAAGGCTAACCTATCATCAATGGTAATCCACTGTGTTGCAAAATTTACATGCACCAAAAAAATGTTAAGTACATACATCATTTTGCTATTGTATTTTTTTTGTGATTCACATTTTACTTACGACATCAATTAATTGTACAATGTTTATATGGCACGATATTAAAACATAGCATTACAACCAAATTGACTCCTGGAGGTTTTTTGTGGAAATTTATTGATTCATTTGAACTAATTTGCAACAACGATTACCATATCAATTCTGTTAGGTGTAAGAATGTCACCGCAATGGACAAACTTTACTTTATCGACATTGACAAAAGCTTAAACGATTCCCATCCTTATTCTCTTCCCCGTAGTGACCAAATCAAAAATATTTGTGTTGAAATCGTGATTGGTATTTTGTTTATACCCTATCAAAGTGACAAGATGGATATATGTCAGAGATGTCGCGTTTCTGGTATCATCGGCTAAGTGCTTTAGATCCCGAGCAGAATGCAAATTAAGCTGTTCTCTGATAATATGCGACCACTTTAGTTGTATTTATTGCATTATGTTAATATTGAACAGTTCAAGACTTGGAGTATCGATATTTTCTGCTGTGTTAATAAACACGCAGCAATTGAAAATGTAAATGTCTCAAAATTTATTAATATCAGATAATTCAATTTTTTACTGCCTCGTTGATAGAACTTTGTTAACGTTGTTTTGGAATCTTGATATGCTAGGTTCGATCTGCAGGTCAGAGAGTTAGTTTTTTTCTGTATTTTTTTTAATTGCACTCTGGAGTCTGGCGCTATACCCGGAAGAGAAAAAGGCTCAATAGGCTCGCCTCATATTAGATAGATAGATACGCCATTACACAACTATTAACATATTAACGTTTACATATCAAATAATAATAAAATAGTGTTACAATGGGCGGCCTTATCACTGAAAGTGATCTCCCAGGTTTGATCTACCAGGCAACATTAGGATGGAGTTGCACGATCAAAACAATTGGGGCGGGTGTAGTCCAAAAGTTAATAATTCTAAAAAGTACATACACAAATGTCATAACATAATATAGCTCCTGTATTCCCCAAAGGAATAATATACATAGAGATGTATAAATTCAACAGTTTCGCCAGGCACTTTGTCCTATAGAATATGAATATAAATATAAAATATTTATATTCATATTCTATAGGACAAAAAGTGCCCTATTTTATATTTATATTCATATTCTATAGGACAAAAAGTGCCTGGCGAAACTGTTGAATTTATACATCTCTATGTATATTATTCCTTTGGGGAATACAGGAGCTATATTATGTTTGGTACAGTATTCGAAGGATGAGGCAATCTATATAGTATTAGCTAGGATTCGATAGCCATCAAGCCCTTTACTTATAAAATTGTGCGACTTATAGGTACTTGTCCTACCACCGGCGAAGAGTGAGAAGCGAGTAGTATACTAGAAACAAGTAGTTTTTCCAGGACCTGTATCTGTGGCTACCTGGGCGTATTCTGGAAGGCGGAAAATCGTACTCAGTGTTCTATAAGCTGCACGAAGCTAATAAAACGAAGAGGTTTAAGTCACCCCCTAACAGGCTTGCCACGAAATTTTGTAACATACGGCGTTTCCGTTCTGATCTAAACGCGATCCATTACATCCTGGAAACTGGCTAATCCGGCCTTGCTCTTTCTGACCTAAATACAGCTATGCGCTCTGGGAGACAGTTTATTTCTTACCTTTCTGGGGTACAAATTGGAACATTCCATTTTCGCGGGTAGGTTTGTGAGAAAGAAAGACAGAGGAAATATACTATGTTCTATCTAACATCTGGCTGAGCGTAGACTACGATGACCAACCGCGAATCGACTCCTGCATTTGTAAGTTTCCGTAGTAGCGGTAATTCTAAAATAGAACAATTTGATGTATTTTTTCTTTACACAGTAGATTATCTGCTTTAATAACATTAATACCTTAAATAGCTCGCTATTGTAGTTAAAAAGATTAATCTTTTTGTAAGTAGGACGGCTAGACGTAGTCACGGGTATTGTATAAGGATTCTGTTTTTTATTATAGAACTCTTATAAAAAAAGTTTCTAGTTTTGATCATCGGACTATAAGTACATTCTATGCGTACTTTTACTCAATTTTATCATAATTTTTTTTTCATAAATGCCATATTTATATTATATGGGGTATTTTAAGTCTCTTAAGCCATATTTTTAAATTTATATTCCATGAACATACTTTTTGGCTTCTACTTCCTATATATATTTATACTCCTTTATCTGTAGATATAAATCTACAGATAAGGAGGATAGATAGGCTAGTCTTTGACCACTATCTCACCCGATAATATGATTTGTTAAATCGGAATGAAGATGTTGTTAAGGCCAACCTAAAATTACTGGCTCTCATGAACAGCTGCCGAAACACACCATTGGGTGCTTAGGGACAGATTTTCTTGTTCAGAATCGCGGGCATTGGCAAATGTTACATACCACCATTCAATAACAACTGCCAACCTAAGACAACAACCGGGATCAACTGCTCCGAATCACGGAAGCGGTCAGTAGTAATGCCATTAACGGTCACCCATCCAAGTTATGACCGCAGCGGGCGTTGCTTAACTTAGTTGATCGGTGAACTAGAAAGTAAGCTACGCTAAGAGCGCTTCAAAAAATATGCGATAGTTTTGTCGCAAGACTATACGCTATGAGGACAAGTGCCGTAGTGTAACACATTTATGGATTTAGCGAAGTTACCTGTCAACGACTAATGCAGATCTTAATTATTATAGTTGGCGTTTCTAAAGTGCCTGGCACGACAGATGGCGGTGCGCGAGATTGGCTTAGCAAAAAGACCCCATGTATTATATGTATTCTTATACAGAACCTTGAAAAAATCTGTCAGTTGAAGCAGATAAATAGCAAGGTTGCCAAAATACTAACTAAGAGATACGACACAGCCAAAAAACTGAGAGGGACAACATATCCCTTTCTTAAAATTAATTTAATTACAACAGGCTGGCAACACGAAAGGGAGACCATTTGATTAGTTCTCTGGAATGTTCCCGTGAAAGAGTCAGAACTCTCAGAAGCCTATAATTATCTAAAGCGAAACCATTTTCGGAGAGAAACGATGATTTAGTTAAACGTTTTTTAAGACCCTGTTTTGATTTGTTGCCCAAACATTATAGGGACTGGCGGTCGAGGAGGCTGGCGAACATCTGCCCTTGGATTGAAAAATGGGTGACGATTACTAAGCTAAAACGATATATTTCAAAAATCACGTGAATTCAACATCGTTTTTGTCTTACTGTGTTTCTTTTGCGATGAATGTAAATACTGCGCATTTAAAATAAACGACGAAAAGAGGTTACATACTTATAATTATGCTTTACGCACCAATAACTATTTTTATATTACATAGCAGGTTTGAGCAAATGTCGCGATTTGGAAAGCAGTCGAATCATGTGTCAAAAAACAAAATGGCGAAATTCAAAACACTTCGATCCCACTGAAGTTTGGCCTTGTTTACTTATTTCGACGGGGTTAAAAGGATTTCAGAGTGTTTTAGCCGGTTAAATTAAAATACTTAGAATTTAATTTTTTTTAAAATGACTTATAGCCATTCAAACTAACGTTCAAGAGGAATGGTGATTCTCCTGACAGATGATGTATTAAGAAGCCCGTCATTGCTAAAGTTCATGCTTCATATTATGTGCTGGAGCTGAATTAAACCCTCCTGTAACTTCTTTTGGTAGCCGTAATCAGCTATAAAATACCATGATCAATGGAAAATTACCAGAAGGTGGACAAAAACGCCTTCTGAAGAACTATTGCACTGTAATCTCCTAGGTTACTGTGGCAAACCTTCTTAATGGGAGAGGCATTTGTTCAACGACATCCAATGTGACTGTTGTTGATGATATGAAAATATGTTAGTAAGAAATTAGGTAGGTACTCTAAGTACATAATTTAAAGTTAAATTATACAAAATGATCTACAAATTATGAGCCAGTGTGTATTAGCAAAAGGAGGCAGAACCGAATTGCCGGTTCTCTTGTCATGTTACAATGGACACTAATTAAGAGTCTCTCGGTTAATTAGATTCAGAGTTTTGGTACACCAATGGAAGGTAAAATTTCCGCTTTTGTCTTTAATCTTGTGGATTTCGGACGGAACAGAAGGCAATTTGTCTGGTTATTTAAGTGGGGCTGATGTTAAAACTTTTATTTGACTATAGTAAAATTAAAATTACTACTTTTGGTGGCTTTATCAGTGATATGTAAGTCGGAGATTATGATATATTGTCGAAGTTGAACCTACTGGACAGTTTGTCATAGTAAAATAATAGTCTTCAACTCTTCCAAAACTCTTGGAGCTCAAAGTTTCGGCTCGAACAAGCATGTTCTGGTGGCAGAGTGGAATAGGCATCCGGCGCAAAATCGGAGGATGTGGGTCCAATTACCGCCCGCGCAAAAAAAAATGTGCTCCAAAAATTTGTAAATTAGACTTACTGACACTCAAGGACAGCTGGAAGAAAAAAAAGCTTCCAAGCAACCAATGACGTATATTATACGGGGCTTGAAAAATTTTACACAAACAACATTCACACTTTTAAAATTTTCTTCTTGGGGATGAAGTTGAGCTGCTCACAATAGCACCATTCTAGACATTGCTAAGAAGCAGCTTATATGGATTTCAAAGTGCCAAGATGCCACTTAAAATATAAATTAGAATCAAAATGAGCCACACACAAGAACATAAATTATTATTTCAAACGCGGAACTCAAAGCCACCGACCTGATCGTCGCCGCGATACGAGAAGAACAATGGGGGATCCCATATAACAATTTGTATGCAAACCGCGGGAACTCAATCTCTTAATTTGTTGCTTGTCTCTGTGATTCGACGGTTGTCGAGGAGCTCAGTAATTGGAGTCATGAAAAAATACGAGTATACCTACAGATAAATTTGCGTGGACTAAACTACGAGTACCTACCTATATAATACGGATATCTAATTTGTGCTAATTTCATTCGATAGGTAGAGAATATTGTAAATTATCGCTTGACTAGCCACCAGCCACAAATAAAGAAACTATCATTAACATCGACAGTATTTCTAACTAGGTATGATTCAAGCTATCACAATCTCAGCGAAATCTCGTTTGCAAATTTGTATCACACAAAATTTACCCTCTGGCATAGAACATATATGCCTCTGGGATTCGAAGCCGCCTCCTTTGGTTTTACTCACCGAGTGTCTCAATCGCTCGGCCATCAAGAATGTAGCATAAGATAACAATTTTGTGCCATAATATTTTGGATCATAAAATTCGCATCTGATAATATCTTCCAGTCTAGCTGCAGTCCTTGAGAGCGAGTTCCATATACAAACTTGCATACCAACTGCTCTGATAATGGAACATTTTAATACGATCTTTTTTTGAATGGAGTACTTGGATGTTGTCAGCCGCTGCGGCAACAAAACTCCGAACTTTGCGAAATTATTACAGAAGACGATTGTCAATAGCTGCGTATCCACCAGGCATGTGCGAGGAAAGAAAACACTAATAGAATCGTTGCTCTTAGCTGTGGTAGGAAAAAGAAAAGCGATCTTATATGATAATATATATTTTTCTCCTTTTTTCCGGACGCTTTGGTAGATGAATAATGATATTGAATGTAGATACACAGGCACACAATAGTTGCACAATTTTCAAATAGTTGTCTATCAAATCAATCCACTTACGTGCCTTACGAGTTACGACAACATTTTTGAATGTCATAGTAGAAGGTAATGACCAACGATATTGTGATATAAATATTAATTTAACACCCATTAAGGTATAAAATACCTTAATGGGTATCTATTACCTATATACTTAGGTAGAGATTACAAAATTATAATTAGAGGTACACTTAATCGCACACTATAATTTTTCCTCTCATTGTAATGTAATCCGTCGAGCTTGCGTCTTTGCAAAAATAATAATGTATAGGCTTAATCGTAAACTGCCATATCCGATTTCTAGCAACTTGGAGATGCTTGTCGAGCTATGAAGGGTTTCCTTTCTTTATTTGTACCTAAGAGTATATCTAATAAGCAACAGGCGAAGTCTACTAGTAGACTAGTCTTCCATATTGAAGGACTAGTCTACAACTAGACTCTTGAATAGTAAATCACTTTTAATATTGTTATGATTGCAATAACGCCAGCACTGCGAACTACATGACAATATTACAAATTTACGAGGGAAAAACTATCCCGCACGTGACTATAATTTTTTCTCTCGTAAATTTGTAATTTCATAATCACTGTTTTTCGTGTTCGTGAGTGATTATACCTAATAGTCGAAGATGATAGCAGGCTAAAAAAAAATTAGGATAGAAAAAGTGCCACCTCTAACTTTTTTTACGACATCAAGTTGCCAGTAATCGTGAGAGATGTGCGTGGGGACGCGCGACAATCTCACTACTGCGGCAGATATCCATCGTCGTCAGTTCACATGCTGGATTGTGCAATTCAATGAACAGTTGCCTAACCGTTTTGTATCCTATTCACATGAATTCGGCTAAATGAAACAAGATAGTTATACCTTGTTATTATTATACAATTATTTGAGAATGGAATAATTGTTTCTTTCTCATTTAAATTTGTACGTAATAGGCGTGTAAATTTGGAATCCGCGTGTTGTCTTAATCGAAATGAACTATTAGATTGTTTAATGAATCGGAATTTGGGTCCCGACAGATAAATAGCACTTTTTCAAAGAGTACTTAGCTATTAAAGAGGCAAATGTTGTAGGTATGTTAAAAACTTAAGTTTTTGTATAGTAATACGTAGTAATACGTGCGGTTTATAAATATTAATATAAATAAATAAATATAAATATTATTAAGCTCAGCTGGAAGACATGTGCTATTGAACCTTTGCCTTGAACGGCTATGAGCCATTTGCGTCTATCGGCTTCCTTTAACTAATGATGTCGTCAGTCCACAAAGTGGCGTCGTGCTATATACATCTTCCGGTTTGTGGTATATTGTATTTACTATTGACAAAGTTATCCGTGATTTTTTAAATTGGAGAATAACCACTTATCCACGGTATGTGCGTACTAACTCATTATTTTAACCAAGGAGAATACTACTCGGTACATTTTGCTAGTAATGGCTGAAATTATTGATGAATACTTAAAAAAGAGTCTTTTATACTACTAGGTATATCTTGGTATCAAAAAGTTGAAATTGTAGTTGAAAATTTAAAAAGAATTATAAAAAGCGTCGATACCACAACGCAATTGCTCACAATATTTATTACTTTAGGTACCTAGTAATGTGCCGAGCAAAATTCTTATGCACAGTATGTAGTACGATGTTTGATATAGTCGTGGAATGATTTTCAATATGCCCCTATAGCCCCTATTTTTACAAGTCTGAGATTCCTTAAGGGTGCGGTCGTACATTTCACAGTTCACAACATCTGAACAATTGTCAGGCCGAAGTGCTGTCTTGTACTGCAGTATTTTTAGGATGACTCTCCTGAATACCAGTTTAGAGCTTGGGACTATATTGATAATCAGGCAAGGAAACTCATTGGTTTCTATGCGATTATGAACGCTAGACTCTAGAACCTCGGACTTAGCCGCAAAAGCGTCATACGATATAGAATCTTTATATATCTCAGATAGGCTAAGTTTCAGCCAACATGCAATGGATCCGTACAACATTATTCTTCCATCTGCTTTGCCATCCGCCCATGGAACACAAAACGCTTTCGCTCGATATACGGGAGTACGGCTGATTTACAGCACACTCATCATCATCACATTAACCGGAACATCCATAGTTGAACTAGGTCTCCCCCAACGGGGCGTTTTGCTATAATCAACCACGCTTGGCGTCTTGGGGATCACAGTAGAATTGTCAGTACTTCAGAAGGCGCTGTTTCCCAACTTCCGGTATTTTCATGGGACAAAAAGGTGGAGGTTACATTTTAACCCGGCACCCCACGTGGTATACTAATAGGAGGATATACAAACTAATACAGCACACTAATATTGTGAACCGTTACTTATAGAGACTGGTAATCCAGGGTCTCTATATCCCAATAGATACAGAGACGCTGGCTTTCCAGTATATAGTTAAGAAGTCGTTAGGTATAGGTAGAGCGTAAATAGTTAAATTCTAGGCAATCATGCTTAAGCATACACCATTCATCACTTTCTAAATTTCTATGTAATATATTAATGATAAGGAGATGTCGCCCCCAATTGTAGCGTATAGTCTTCGTTCCATTCGCCTAGCACTTAATTCTTTAAGTCTAAATACAATAATCTAATAACAAATACAGTTTTTGCACAATACTGCTTCAAGGCAGAATATCTGATACTACGGTGGTACCCACACAGACGGATTGTTGCTAAAGCGACCTACCACACCATACCTAGTGATCCCCAAGACGCCTGCCTTAGCATGGGAATTATAGCCAACCCCTTCTTAATGGGAGAGGCTGTTTTCAGCAGTGAACAATCCGGCTGATACAGTAATTATACTAGCTACGGTAAGATGCCCTGTTGTACAACAACTCCTCTCCATTGAAGAGAGAGGTTACATATGCTTCTCTTTGGTGCATTTCTCCTAAAGCCTCTTTTTACCCCATCCGACTGGAGGATTAATATTAAATAGTCCTTAAAAAATATGAACAAGACACATTTATGGTAAATTTGAATTCCTTGACCGTGATAGCAACAATAAAAATCAACTTTTCGGTCACATTAAAATAAATACTTCCCGATCATTATTTTTGATTGTCCACACTTCGGTTTTTCCAAATCATCGCGACGATAAATTAAACAATAATGACTGCTAGCGACATCTGTCTTCATTATATGCAAATTTTCGTCGCGCTCTCAAGCAATCAGTGTGCAATTAAGCAGTATATTTTTATGGCGTAATGACTGTAGGACGCGAGATTGACATGTGTGTGGTACTAATGCGAGTTATGTAGTTGGTATATTAGAGTGCTAGTTTTCAATATCTCAAAGTGATCCCTAGTACTTGCTTATTCAAATAATAAAAGTACCCTTCGTTCATCATAATTATCACATATTTGGGTAAGAGTTTATGTTACTTAATATGCGTATAGACATTGGATATCTTTGTATTTTTGATCGCATCTATAAAAGGGGTTGTTCTTTAGAATTGTTTTACTTCATGCTAGCCTTGCGGTTTTATCACCCATTGCCAGAAAACTCATCCATATATTATAGATCAATGGTGGAGATCAGATTACTATGTCTTTTCTTCCTTACACCTGCAGAATGTAGAATGAGATTTCTACCACAGTATTTCCGAGCAGCTACAACATGAAGTTCTTCAAAACGAGAGTGGACATAGTCCTTAAAAGGTCGACACCGTATTCGTGATGCCCCGGGTGTTAGAGATATCCATTAGGCGACGATTATCGCTTTCCATCAGGCGGCCCGTATGCTTGTTTGCCACCTAATGCATAAAAAAGTGTCTCTTGGCGATGGAGAAATTATTTTTCTTCTATATAGGTAAATAGTTCTTGATTTGCTTTCTTGCTACGACTCATTAATTTTCATTGATTCTTTTATTGATTCTCTCCCATTTAATTTTCCTTTCCATGATTTTGGAAAATTATCGTCTCGTATCTGGTTTCTTATGAATTTTTCTTTATTTATTTTCTATTTTCTATTGTTGCCAACAAGAATCTGCATATCTTAACTATTGCGATATTCATTATTCTTTGTATCGTCCCAAAAATAACAAAAAAACTGCCTCGAAAAATGTAATACCTAAAAAATTACTAACATTCTGTTAAAAGAAATGTATAACAATCATTACATTTACATATTTTTAAAGTCCAAAATGTCTAACCTTGAGTGGAAATAGAATTCACTTCAAAATTTGCCATAAATTTATCTTGAAATAACTACTGAATCGATTTCACTATCTTATTACAGTGAAATCTAAACTAAATGTGACATGTATGCAATAGTTCACTGAGGGGTCTAGCTTGAACACTAAAAATAAGCCCACCGAAACTCTGATCAAACCATAATGTATGTTATGTTCTACTTGGATTGCAGTTTTTTGGGTTATAAACTATGTAAGCTCCGAACAGAAAAGAACCTCGAACTTATCCGGACTTTGAAACAAAGAAACGTCGCCTACCTCGGAGATGTATGTGCATGGTCGTTAATCCCTCCTACAGAACATCATGATGGGAAATGTACTCGGGAAGAGTAAATCGGGTAAACGCAAGTCCTGGCTTCATTTTATCAGGGAATGGAGCAACTGTTCAGATTGGCACTTCACAAGGAAATATTTAAGAAGCTTATTTTTTCTTTATTAACTAATATTATTATAAATTATCTGAGACATCTTCGTAAACTGTACATTTGCAAAATTTTTGATAAGTCAAATAGACAAGAAAAACATGATAAGTAAAATTAGACGTAACAGAATCACAAACGTATTAAGTTATTTAATATCCATAAAACTATCAGCAGACAGGAGAGAATCCATAATGTATGACGGAAGTTACTATACGACACTAAAATATGCAAATCTCTGTTCCCTAATTGAATGACGTCATTAATGTGATAATGAATCAATTAACACATTAAGGCCATCGGTACACGCTCTCACTATAATAATCTCTCAACGGCGCACCAATGACTTCCAATTTGCATACAATTCTGATGAAAAACGACCACGTTCAAAATGAAACTTTATCACAATACATCAAGATGGATTTTTATTTAGTTCAGCCTCAACTATGGTGAATATAAATGTCGCAGTTCTATAGAAATTGACCATGAAATCAATTAGTGTGTTGATCCTACGATAATTGTAATAACATCAAATATATTTGATGAATACCCAGTTTGTAGGAGCAGTTTATAGCATTCATAGCGTAAGTTACTTAGTCGTTCCCAACCAACTAAGTTAGGCAACGTTCCTACGCTGCGGTTATAACTTGTATAGGTTACCGCTAGTGGCATTACTACAGAGTGCAGAAGGGGAATTTTGCGAATGCCCGCCTACCTACCAACCTGTGTATCAGTTCTAGGCTTTTCTTTAAACTATATTTAGGTTTAAAAGATGATTGGCTACATAGCAAAATATTGAGATGTGTTGCTAAGAGCGCCTACATAAGAGACAACGGAATGATAGGAATGTGTTTTGTGTGTGTTTTTGGTAAACTGTATAGACGGGAGAACCTGACATTCATTTGAACTATATTATTGAGTGAATAAGTAGGGATAAATGTGGTAGCCTTGATAGCATTTTAGATATCTTAAAGTTTTTAGTTGGGTCAGAATTCAGTTGTTCAAATTCTTCACCTTGGATAACATCATTAACATTTTGGTTGTAATTATTTTTGTACAATATAAGCACATTATTGCTCTATTCTGATTTGGGAACATCTACATTGTTTTGGCTTAATTTATCTTGTAATGAATCTGCCTTATTCCAGAGCTATCTGTGGTGTGGATTACTAAAGGAGTAGGTAAGCTTTTTGAAATTTGAACAGTTATTTGTGTTTTACTGCAATAGCAACTTTACCTTTAACACAAGAGATTTCAGAATCTACTAATAATGTTTCGAGAATTTTTTGTAAGAAATTAGGGGTGAGATTATATTTTAAACCTTTTTCTAAAAGAGAAAGTTCTGAAGCTTGAAATCAGGTATTACTAAAGTATTCCACGCGTGGTTGAACCGTGTGAGCCTGGCTTTGATCAAACGAATTAATACATATTATTATTATTAAGTTGTAAAGCACTTGATAATCTCTCCAACTTCCTAGATTGTAATTTTTCATGTGTCACTTTAAAAGCTACATCCCTAACTTTACTTTTTAATATATCAAATTCAACATTATGTAAATTGAAACTAAGCTCGAAATAAAACACCTTCAGGTGAAGTTTGAGGTTGACCCTAACAGAAAACCAACTCAAACCATTCTTCGTTTAACAAAATTAGTTTAGCTTTATTACTAGCCCGAGTGCGTGTATTAACAGACATTTTGGGCAACTAACTGACGGAGTTTGGTCAATTTTATGTAGAATTTTGCCTGCTCAGCTTTACTTGCTGATCATTTCATGTTGTCTTCCCAGCCTGTCCTGTCTTGTCCTGTATTGTCTTGTTCTGTCAGGCCAGACTAGGATATTGTTTGCCCTTGCGACCGAAGCCAAAAGTTTTTATAATTGTAAATCTTGGTATAATTATTATATAATAAATAATTATCATTATAGCTACATCATATACATTATTTATAATATTATAATATAATGTAGCTACCAACCCCACTCACATCGGATGATATTGAAAAGATGATGATGACTTTATCTTGATAATTTTATCACTCCTGTTTATTTTTGCAATGGTCAAACATCAGAAGCCTAATTTCATATATCAAATTATTGTTATCAAAACGAACTTCCTTCTAAACTTGCAACAATAAAACGGTTCAGTCAATATTTTACCTGCAGTCACGCCAAATTTTGCACAGCATCCGTTACGGAAGGATATCTATTTTTAGTGTTGGCAACATTGTCATTCTGCCACCGGCTGCGATGGCGACACCGGTTTCGGCGCCAACGCGCGTGCCGCCACTGTAAACAGCCAATTGCGGGACGTTCGGATTTCAAAAACATCGCCAACCGACGTGACGTTGTATCCGGTGACGACCCGTTTTAGCAAATCTGTTAACAGAGATGGTTGAGTTAATGGTGCTAAGGTAAACAAACAACAGTTTAAATAAATTTATAGTGAGCAGTTACAGCTCAATATATTTCTTTGCATTCTAAGAAGCAATGTTGAAGATTATTCTTCAAATTGAACCAACGATTTCTTGTGATGTAAATGTTATGGACTGGGGAAACATGCAGTTTAGCTGAGCTGATATTAAGGTACCTACTATAAGGATTATTTAGGATTATTTATTTACAAAATCAAAACAATAGGAACAATTTCAACAAAGAGTTACAGACCAGGAAGTATTTGGAGATTATGTGCATATTATGCTTGCTTCCCACTTAGTGCATCGAATAGACACATTATTTAGTTATAATATGATAATTTTGCTTACACGGTGTGCGTAAATATTTCTTCTCGCAACACGTCGCGTCGCGTGGGTGCAGGTACTTGCCTATGCGCCTCCGAGCCCCGTCACCCTTTACAAATCTGGAATAAATATATAAAATAATCCGTTTAGTATTAAATAATTTTGATGCAATGATTGCCGATCAGTAATAGCTTTTTCTTACCGTGCCGCAGGTCAATGGTTTAATACACACCGCCAGCTTGATCTTCTCTTGGCTAGCCACCACTCTCAAGCAGAAAATTTGTTGCCAAGCACCTAACAGTGTGTTCCGGCAAGATTCCTTAAGAGCCAGTAAAATTACAGGCACATATGAGTCTTAAGTATGTCTCAGGGTGACGGGCGCAATGCAATGTCACCTGAGAGATATGCATCTGTTATAGGCAGATGTTAGTCCGCTTAACATCAGATGGGCATGGAGCTTGTTCCGTCACAATCACATTAAAATAAAATTATTGCAAAATTAATATTCATCACTCATATTAAATTATTTCAATCAGGTGTTCGATTTGAAAGCTAGTGTGCTCGCACTCGCCAATGACCGAGTTTTACCGACTAACCTAGCCACACTTTAGTGCCGATGTTATTATAGGCACACGAGACAACATTTGTATCGGAGTGACGGGCGCAGTGCAGTTCTTCATTTGTAACAAAATGCATTTGTTATAGGTAAAGGTAACCGCTTAACACCAGTTGCGCCTAGTGCATGTTTTTTAAGTATCCCATACAAAAACCAGGCAGTGGTGTGCGATTTCAGCTTTTCACTGATAAGTACGATAAAATTTTTCAGATAACCCTGTTCGATACAACACAGTCTGACCGTGGTATCGAACCCAAAAACTCCATATCCGAACGTGGCGCTTTAAGTCAATTGATTAACAAAGCAGCTAATAAAGGAGAACGCAAAAATAAAAGATTTTTACAAGGCAAAACCTTTAGTCCTTCACTCAACAGGCAATATTGCATAAAACAACCCACTGTTTCCCAGAAATCTAAAACAAGGACCAAAAGCCGTTGTCGCGCCAGGGCATAGCCTATGGCGGATTTCTTTTATATGGCAACTCCAAAGGCCTCGAAAAAAGTTAATAATTGACCGCTGGATTTATAGAACCCTTCGTATAGGCGGGGACAAGCGCTTATGAGTTTTGGTCCCAATTTTCATGTTCTTTTTTCGTCTGGGAGCCAAATTAAATTGACTTTGGGACCATGGGCTGTTCACAACGGAAACTGGGAGGTGACAGTTGACTGTTTTGTGATTAAAAATTAAATGGGTTTTATGAGGAATGGGGTGTTGTTGTTTATTAGGCGGTTGAGGTTGATTCTGCTTGGGTTGGTTTGTTAATTTACTTGAAATGGAGTCATTGAACTTTCTTACATTTCTTCCTACTTTCTTCATCTATTTTTTTACAATATTGTGTCCGAACAAGCTTGAGGCCCACCTGATGTTAAGGGGATTAACCTCTGCGTATAACAGATGCATTTCGTCATGTGACAAATTGCACTACGCCCGTCATATTGAGACATACAGTTGTTAAGTCTCATGTGCCTGTAATTTTTCTGGCTATCAAGAACTGCTGCCGGAACACACTGTTAAGTGTTTGCCGACAGATTTTCTACTTGAAGGTGGTATTGGCGGGCATTCGCAAAATGCCCTACCACCAAGCTGTCACGACTGCCATCGTAGGACAACAACCGGGACTGACGGCTTAACGTGCCCTTCGAAGCACGGACACGCTCAGTAGTTATATCAGTAGCGGTCACCCATCCAAGTCATGACCGCGACGGACGTTGCTTAACTTAGCTGATGATTAAGAACGGCTAGCATACTTCGCTACGAGGGCTTCTGCACTACCATGCATAGTTTTTTCCTGAATCATCCAATCGTGTTTTTTGTTGGGAAGACTAATCCAATTTAGTCATGCTTAAATTTATCAACATCAGTGAAGTAGTTTTCGTTATAGTCCAATAACTTTGTCAATAAGCTTATACCGGGGTAACATGGTGATTGCAACTTTTGTCAATGTTATTAAGTATTGTGAGCGAGTGAAACTAGATCTTGTCACCAGTACTAAATAGGAGTATTTTTTTGTTAATTCCGTTTAAGAACTTCCAATTTCTACAACCTTTTTATGCCCGACAGGCTAGCATTTGAATGTATTGAAATTAAAATAGGAGCTCAGAGTGTTTTGAATCAGCATGGTAGGTACTGACTTCCACAAGTTATTTCATATTTTTCAGTGAGGTTCAATTTACTAACAACTTGCAATATACCTAACAATTTGCTTGCATGTTTTGAGAACGTGGTGTTAAAACGATTTTAGTAATAATTATCTTTGTCCAATTAAAATCAATGTTTATTCAAATTAGCTTCCTTTTCTACACCAAACAAACCATTCAGACCAATTTACTATCAATTAAATATTTGCATAATTCCCACATTGACAATTTTGCAATCACAAAATGACAAAGGTCACGATATTGGCTTTTAAAAAATATTGTCATTCAATTCATGACTCAAACAAATTTAATCTTAAAATACTAGCGGTTAAAGTTCAAAATAGAGCATATTATATAACAAAACATTAGAATGATAAAATCGTAAAACGATCATATAAAATTTGCATAATTTGAACGATTACGAGTTTCCATGCAAATTAAACAATAGACTGTCGTGTGACAAGAATGACAAATGATGTCGATACCACAGATTCTCATTGATTTTTACCTCATTTCTGTTTTTATAATTAAGTGTCCAAGGTGACAATGTAGGTGACTCATTGTTGAAACCTATAACTATATATAATAAGTAATAATAAGATTACACAACATATGAACACAGAAGGTGGCAGAAGTTTGTTGATGACATCGTAACAGTACCTATGTATTCAGTCTCCACTTGTCATACTTGGAATATACTTAAACTCAGTCTAAAACTTAGATGCAATATCAAAAAGGTGCCTTTTTGTGATGGAGGTGAACTTGTAGCAGATACTTGGATGTTATGGGGAGCAATCCGGGTTATGCGGGCTTTCTACTACATATGGAGGGCCTCGGGACCTCCATATGTAGGAACGCACCTGGACCATACTGAGACTGACGTTATAGGTAAGTCTTTGAGAACATTACACTCCTACTTGATTTCTGAAATCACAAATTGGCATGACATATTATGGGATAACTAGGGCACCACCCTATTGATCCCCGACCCCTTAGGGTCCTCCTTTAATACGTACTTTAAGTAAATCCTCTAAGAAGACTTGTACAAAGCACTATATATTATTACGTAGCGCATTGTCTTCATTTTAAAAATATGTACCTACCTAACTAATTTTAGTTTCAATTTATTTCTGGTTATTTGTACAAAATTATGAATCTATGAAATTTAAAATTAAAGAAAGTAAAATATCCCAAAAAGCTTGCATAGTATTTCAGCGTTTGCCATAATCCCCACGCTAGGCAGGTGTCTTTTGGTGTCGCAGTGAAAAATAACAGTTCCTCATACGGTGGGCTGCAGTGCCTTCTAAGGAACTGTTATATTATCTTCCGGTATTTCTCATTGTCCCTTCTTACACCCACGGGAAGACATTCTATCCCAACACCCCACGGAGGACCACGGTACCCCAATACAAAAGGTAGTTGAAACTACTAATTCATTATGTGGTAGGGTATTTTATATTCTGTGGTTAATAGGTAACTATAATGTGGTATAATGGTTTCACAAACGCCTCCGTGAAAAATGGTGTTTGGCGTCATCTATTGGCAAGGAAGCGCACTATATTTAAGCGGTTTTTAGTTGGTAAAGTTCGCTATTGTCAATATTTTGGAGTATCGTAGTTAGTAAGACACTCATTGCCGATGTAAGACATGTTCTTGTATATAACCTCGAGGTGTTAAAGAAAAACAAATTGTGTTTACCCCTTAAATACGTGAGATATACCTACGCAAGGAAGGTCTATTCAGTACAACTATACAGTACTATTTCATAAATTTAATTTTATGCAGGATTATTTTTAATTTTATTTATTTGCCTAATTAACACGTTAAAACCAAAAACGCTACTAAGAAAATGACAAAAACACCTTAATATAGAATGTAGTCAAATGGAAATAAGACCAGGGGCAAGGTCAAATGTCACATAGCTACAAAAAAAAATGTTACAATTAAATTTTACTCTAAAATGATGAGTATCGTCGTCAAATACATTAAATTCTTATAATATAAATGAAAATAAATATAATAAGCAAATACATTTTTAAACATAATTAGCATTAATAAATAACAAATTTTCATATATTTCTATTTGTAATCAGGATAAGAAGAATATATAAGTATGCTTTGCGGATTACATTATACATTTACGAGAGGAAAAAATATAATATTATATCCCGCACATGCCTATCATTTTTCCAATCGTAAATTAGTAATTTTGGAATAAATAACAAATTTAAATTGATCATTGAGTTCGTCTCCATGTACGCTAGACATTCCGACAGAAACTTCCATTCATCAGCAAAGGAAACCCAATCAGGCCTGGTTTTTTTTTTTTTTTTATGCTTGGTAGGTTAGCCTTTGACCACTATCTCACCTTATGGTAAGTGATGATGTGGTCGAAGATGTTGTTCAGGCTAACCTAGAATTACTGGCTCTCAAGGACAGCTGCCGGAACACACCGTTAGGTGCTTGGCGACAGATTTTCTACTTGAGGGTAGCTAGCCAGGAAGTGCCCTACCACCATGCTGTAACGACTGCCATCCTAAGACAACAACCGGGACCGATGACGGCTTAACGTGCCCTCCGAAGCACGGAAGCGCTCAGTATTAATGTCACCAGCGGTCACCCATCCAACTCATAACCGCGGCGGACGTTGCTTAACTTTGCTGATCGATTCAGAATGGTAAAGCAAACTTCGCTACGAGCGCTTCAATTATACTATTATTAGCTATATTACGGTACAGGGATGTATCAGATGTAGGTAGGTAAGTGCAACAAATAAGTCTTTGACAGCCGACATTTTTCGTATAGTCGTTTGAGAATAATATATACTTAATATATTTTAAAAAAAAATCTCTCAATCTCGTATCTCAGCTAACATTATTAACGTAACACAAACACGTCATAGCATCTGGGTCGCAGTAAGTCACCTTCCGAGACTGAAACAACGGGCAAAGCCGTAAAGCTCTCATGGCAATATATCTAGCCAAATTAAACGATTGTAAATCTGTCGATGTGCTTTCAGCTTGCTTTATTTAGTTCGCGGAAGCGCTGCGCTTGTGGCCTATATGTTGAGATGAAAGGTTGAACTTAACTATAAGAGTCAAAGATTTTCGGCTATAATATTTAGATGAGTAAAATTTGGTTGGTTATCCTGGTTCTCTTTAGGCATACTATATAGATAAGGTAAACATAAAACAACATACTACCCAGTTTTTTTGATATTTTTCAATGATTTTGACTTAACAAGCACCAGACCCACATGATTTTAAGCGGTTACTCCTGCCTATAACAGATGCATTTCGTCAAGTGACGAGCTGCACCTCGCCCGTCACCCTGAGGCATACAGTCATTGAGTATGTATAAATATGTGCCTGTAATTTTACTGGCTCTCAGGGGCTGCTGCCGCAACACAGTGTTACGTGCTTGGCCACAGATTTGCTTGGCTACTTGAGGGTGATAGCTAGCCAGGCGGGCATTTGCAAAATGGCCTTCCAGCATGCGGTGAAGCTCATGCCGGCAGTGGGGATCGAACCAGAGACCTGCGGCAAGGCAGTCCATAGCTGTAACTGCTCGGCCATCATAGCTTTAAATATACTGTAAGTGTAGGCTCCTTGTCTAACTAAAGAAAATATATGTATCTTGTATATATCATTTTAAGTTATAAAATTACTACAAAATTAATTTCTCTCGCTAACCGGTAAACAGCATGCCCAAATAACTCAATTGCAAACAAAAACAGCCAAAACCAATGTTTGCAAAAAACCTGTGACGAAATTAGTCACCGGTCCAACTCACCGTCCTTGCGGTAACCCTCTCTCGACAACACATAAAAACATGTTTTTCCACTAAACTCCGCCTGAGCAGAGTGCGTGTAACGATTTCAGCGACTACATTAAGACATAAACCACGCTTCAGATTCCACTGAAATTGCTCACAGGCTCAGGGCGTTCTATAAAATCGGACGCACTCGACGACTTGCCTTCTATTTCGGTAAAAATAAATAAATATGTGAGCGTGCGCCGCACTTGTACATTGATACAGAAAAACTGGAATTAAGTATTTTTATTTTATTAAGTATTTGTAGGAAAAGGTGATGTAGGTTGTTATTGTTTTTTACGGGCACTTCACTTCTACTAAAGTTTGATATTACGCGATTTCTAGTTTTAAGCCTAGCGTCTTCGTAGCTTTAAGTGTTATTTAAATACGTAGTATTTTAAATACCAAGTATTCAAACTCTTTGATATTTTGCATACCACGAGCCTAAAACGTAGGTATGCTTCTGGTTTATCATTTATTTTACCTCTAGGTAAACGTGAAATAAAGAATTCCCATGCAAAATGAGTTTTCTGAATAATTATAGAATTACACATGCTTTGGAGAACTGACCAGACTGAACCAGAAGCATAAATTTTAGACTCAAGGATATGGATGTGAAATTTCAAGATATTCGAACCATTGTTATTTAAAATATGCCGAAACTACTTTTGTATGAAAAGCGACACGAAGACATCTTTACTGCACAGATTAGTGTGCATGCACATGGCGACGGTGATCACTTACCATCAGGTGAGCCGCCTGCTCGTTTGCCCTCCTATGCCATAAAAAAAAAAAAAAAGATTAGTGTGCATGCACCATCGAGTGAAATCTAGGAGGAAGTATCTTCCTATAGTGGGATAGTTTCACAAAGGCGCGTAGCGTTGTTTATCCATAAAACATAGCATCATCTTTAGGTATACCAAATGTTCAAACATGGTGAAATTTTGTTTGCATGCTTTTCAATCTGAAAATTCTAAAACATCAAATATATATCCCTTCCATTAAGGGACAGAATTCTAAAACCAGATGTTAGATTTTGTCCCCACTTCTCCTCGCGTGTTTACTTCGCGGTGTACATGGCGCCACGTCCGCAAGTCAACGGTAATATTTTATTTGGTTAAAAATTTAGAGCGCTCTCTAGTAGAACTAGTAGAAACTATCTTGTCACACACGAATGTGATGTGTGCTGAAGCGCCATCTAGTATGCATACATGATACCAACCATTAGTTGATTGTATGCTGTAAATATCATAGTGTGACACAGTTAACCCTTTGCGATCATAGTTCCCGCGAGCCTAAATTTACCATACCTACAGTAGAACAAGTTTAGTCTTGATTATTACCAACTTGTTTGATTTTGCAGTTTTTGTGTATGTTCATTTTTAATGAACATGAACTATGGTTTTGATGAACATGAACTATGTATCTACTTTGATGCAAGGCGTAAGCTGTTACACAATAGATGGTTTATTTATTACAAAAACAAGTATATTGTGTAAAATTTACACAGAAAATCATAAAAAAACTTTTTTACCCCTGATCAAAATACAAATAGCGGGTTATACTATTGGGTATTTTTAACTGACTTCAAAAAAAGGAGGAGGTTCTTAATTCGTCTGTTTTTTCTTATATGTTTGTTACCTCAGAACATTTGACTGGGTGAATCGATTTAAAAAAATCTTTTATTGTTTGAAAGCTGATACTTGTTGTTTGGTTCCAGTTAAATTTCATCAAAATCGGTCAAGCCGTTTTTGACATACACTCCAATAACTGAAAAATATTTACTTATCTTGATGATATAGTCGTTGACAATGAATGAAGATCGATCCCGTAAGTAGCAAGGGTCATAAAAAGAAGTGTTTTTTTTTAAATAAAAATGGAAATGACTTCATCACCAAAAAGTGTGAATTAACTTGTCGAAGTCCAACACTAGTACCACGTGCACAATATTGTGATAATAGGTACTTTTGAACTATACTGGTACCGACTTGAACAAGTTATTTCACACTTTTGGGTGTTGGAGTCGGTTCCAATTTTTGTTTTTTTTTTATCAAGTAGCGTAGTTCATTCAGATCCTGGCTTTGTTTCCGCTAACAATCAAGGGTACCTGCTCGTGTCATTACTACAAGTCATATTAAGATTTCACTAACAAAAAATCACATGGAGAATGTAGTAGGTAGGTACAGTTATTGTTTCAATTTGTTAATAACAATAAATACATCTCGTGGATGCTATTGTGTAGATGAGTGGAACAACAAAACTTCTAACAAAATAATACCATTATTGAAATCACCCAAGGAGAAAGATAAGTATTTTGTTTGAAAGTGTATTACTTTGTATTACTATTCATACGTAATACCACAATATTACATATCGATTATAAAACCGTGGTATTACTGTTATTAACTGTATTTGTCAAAGATTACGAAAGATACGTTTATGTTTGTAAACGACACCCGTGCCGTCACTTGATGTATGTACTTGTATAGGTAGATTATGTTGCGAAGATGCACCGGAGTGCGACATAAAATCGGACATTCTATGAGAGTAGGGCTGCCATCCGTCCGGGTTTCCCTGGATTTAGCATTTTACCAATACCATAACCCTGCATATTAATAAAAAAATAATCGAAAGGTGAATGTTTCGAGATTTGTCTTAATATACTCTTTGTGTAATAGTGTATATCAACAATGCGTCGTTCTTCTCCTCCATTTTCTATACTAGAAAAATAACAAACTTTTATTGATTTTCAAATAATATTTTTGGTGTCCGATATTAATCGCCGGTTTTCGGTACGCGTGTCAAAATAATTCAATTCATCTAACAAGCCATCACAATTAACAATCCGCTAACTTTCAACGGGTTTCTGGAACGCATATTAATGAAAAATTACAGAACACCTGATTAAAATGCTTGTTTATCTATGATAACATGAAATTTGAAAATGTCGTTCAAATTCATTCATTCTCTAGTGTTCTGTCTTTTTTTAACACATAGCGTTGTCTCTTCTGTTTTGACATGAAATTAATCCCAAATCATTTTTGGCATCACCACCGTTACTATGGTTACCAATTAAATATGACGGATGATCGTAAACGTAAAACAACAAGAGAGAGGAGTTCGAAGCGTTCCTATTTGTCAAAATACAAGCAGATTTGGGCATTCACATCCAACAATACTATTTGCGCTCGGATTTCTAACTGACAGAGTCCAGTCGTGCGAGTGTACGCTCTAATACCTAAAATGTCAACATTGATGGGTTATCGCTAGTGGAATTATCAAATTTCATTAATTTTTATGAATCCAGCAGTGATAGCTCAGTGGCTTTGGCTATGGACTGCCGCGCAGCAGGTCCATGGTTCGAATCCCGCCGCGGGCTTGAGCTTCACCGCATGGTGGAAGGGCATTTTGTGAATGCCCGCCTGGCTAGCGACCACCCTCAAGTAGAAAATCTGTCGCCAAGCACCTAACGGTGTGTTCCGGCAGCTGTCCTTGATAGCCAGAGTAATTCTAGGTTAAGCCTGTTAACACCTTCGACCACATCATCACTTACCATCACGTGAGATTGTGGTCAAAGGCTAACCTATCAGCTATAAAAAATTAAATTAAAAAAAATCCCTTTATCCTCAATACCATCATGATGATTATAAATACTCTTTAATTTTATAGTTATTATGTCAGTAATAGTTTATTGATAGTGAAAGTCACTAGCGTACGTGAAAATGTGCGTGTTTGTCTTCCCTTACTTGTTGCTTTATATCGTAAAAATCGATTAAAATAAAAAAATCATGAGTGGCATTTTTTATTGCTGCTAGGCTACGCTTTGACTATAATCTCACCTGATGGTAAGTGATTGACGTCTGATGATGATGAAGTCAGTAGAGAAGAATAGGTAAGAACAGCCGTCGTAACATACCATTAGATCCTTGGTAATATATTTTCTACTTGAAGGCCAACAACTATCAAGCCTATCAATGATTCTAAAAACTCCCGCCCTCGCATCATGCGGTGAAGTGGAAGACCGCGGCGAGATTCTAACTATGGACCTCCTGCGCATCAATACAAAATAATACCACTTCTAACATCAACGTGAATATGTTGTAGCCGCACATCAGGCGCTAAACAGAGCTTTAAACCATATCTTAACGCCCTCAGCCGAAAGGTGTTTTCTCAAAGAGGGTTGGGGTTTGGAAGGTCCATAACCTACTTATCTTGGAAATGCTTTTGTTGGTATTACAATCTACCCAGCAGCGGTTTGTTTAATGGCTGCTTTGGTTATGTTATAGCACCCTATTGAGTAACAAATGAGCAGCAACACTATAATCACGTAGTCTTTAGTAATATATTTACGTAGTTCTATAATCGGACTCTTGTTCTATACTCGCTCATCATACACACCGCTAGGGAATGGAACACTCTGCCTGAGTCTGTGTTTCTGGTTAATTACGGGGGGGTTTTCTAAACAGGAGTGAATAGGTATCTTCAGGGTAAGCGAGCTGCATCATCGATGGCATCGTCACTTAACATCAGGCGAGATAGTGGTGAAGTGCTACCCAGTACCTTCGGTATGAAAAATAGCAATATGTGTTTTTAGAGTAATCATACTTGATATAATTCTGTTCTTGTTCTATCTTATCAGTTATTAGAGTAAACGTTGTAGGTAGGAATGCTTAAAACTATTTTTATATATTTTTACGATATCAACACGTTAATCTTAGAATAATTGGTCGATTTTGGGCAATTAGAATTAGTCAGTTTAACAAACCGTTAACGTACCGAAAAGCTTTTCAGAAACCCAAAATTGAAATAATTGTCGATTAATTGGAGATTTGACATTAGTGTTGACAAACAGTCACATGAAGTTTTTAGAAACCCAATCTGCGTATGACAATGGATTAACAAGTATTTAAAATAATTTGTCGCTGATTTGCGTTTCAGAAACCGGGGGTAAGAATTTTATTGGTAAGTAAGTTATGGGATAGTATCAATAACCAAGAAGCATCCTCCTATCCAATATATGGGGTTGTTTATATGGCTACCATATGTTGTTTATACAACACAGAAGATGTAACATTTAAAAACATAATGGCTATAATGTGTATAATTTTAACTTTTGTTGAATTACCGGCCGCCCCTTAACACCAAAACGTCCTGGGGAATACTCTCTTTGGTAGTATATCCGCTACACTTTGGTTATTAAGGGCGTTATAGTTAAGTCCTCTATAATGCACCTTACTCGATGTTCTTACGTAAGTATTGGTATGGTGCTAATTATTTCATTTTCTTTTAGTCAGTTCTTAATTCTTATGCTATTCAAGAAAACCATGGAAAGTCTCATTCTAAAGCAGAAGCTTAGGCTTCATCTTTTTGTATTAAGTTTTCATTTCAGAATTTCATTATCTCTATCGCATCAAACGTTTACGGCCATCTTTTTACTACTAATTTATATGTACTAATATATTACGTACTCGATAATACCATGAATATTTCAATAACTTTCCATGTATGAAAGTTTGTGTTTTCTATAGTAGTGGACAGAAGGACGGTGTTTACTCAACATAGCTTTGTAGTAAATTGAAAATGTTGTTCTACTGTAACTATTACGCTGTGGCAACTCGTGTCCATCCAAGACATACTTTTTCGAGATCTATGAAAAAACGTGTTCAGGTAGCTAGATTAGGTAGTACCTATTTAATGTTCACGTTCATTAGATATACTAAACTCTCTAATTATATGAAAACATGGAAACTCGAGATACCTAATAAATTTGCAAGCATTGTAATCGTAAATTGAATACGCGTCAGAAAACTTAATTATACGTAAATATAATACGTATCAAATAAAAAGTAATACAAATAAAAAAGTCACCAAAAAGAATCTAGGTATGTGAGATTCGATCCACGGTACTCGATCTTCTGATTCGACTTCAGTAGTTACACACTATACAATCATTGACCAAGGTGTCGAAAATTACACACATATCGTTTATGCCTTACTGTCAGACACATTATATTGGTCCACGTACATACGTAAAATTATTATTGTATTATTAAGAATTATGTCGTAAAATTAAAATTAGACCAAAAAGAATCTCTTTACGCTGGATTCGATCCACGTGCCTCTCAATTGCGAAGCGATGTCACTTACTATGCGCTATTTGAACGACGATTGATTTGTCGAAAATTATGTACATAACCTGTGTGCCTTATTGTCAGAAACTGTATAAATTAATCATGATCCATCTAAAATAATTACAACACATTCATTACGAAAAATTCTGAATATTGCTTATAATAATTATTTTAGGTAGCTAAAGTTGTACCTATGTCTTGTAAAATGTTTGAAGTGTTTTTTATATTGCGTTAGGGTTCACAATCATATCATAATTTCATTAATATAAGAGATATATACATAGGTACATGGAGAAAGGAAGCCATAGATGCTTACCTTATTATGTCCATCATGCGTTTTTGACGATTTTTTGCATTCCCAAAGCGTTTATTTATAATTTTACCCATGTTTTATTTTAATTGAGATCGCCGAGAAAAGTGACACAGGTCCGACGCATGACGCGGCTGACCGCGATATGAGCGAGGATGATAGCAATATACGTAGATCGCTGGAGTAAATAGTGCGACATGATGTTAACGCTTCTCGGAATGAAAGGGCGTATGTGACATTTTGTAAACAGGCTCAGTACGCATTAACTGTGCTTTTTTTGGATTAAAATAATCAATGAAATTTATTGTACTTAAAAAATCAATATTTTAGAAAAAAAATCCAATTTTTAATACACTAAAATCTGGCGGAAAAAGTAGGAATCCTCTATTTTCAGAGGTGTTTTTGAGATTTTTTTCTATCGAGCCAATTATTAGGAAACATGTTTTGAAATCGATGAAAGTATTACTTATATCCTTGAGTATCGTGTATTTAAATTGCAGTACCATCCGGTACCTGGTTTATGAGATTTTCCATATCATGTTGGCACTATTTCGTAATTTCCGAGCCTTAACTCTACATCCACGATCACTGAACGACAACTCATCCAAATATAGCGGCACTTGATAACGACGAAGCCGAATACATGTTTTACCGATAAGTATTCTCTATAAATATAGATCGAGAATTATGATTCAAGATTATAAAGAACACACTTTGTAATTATTGGTCGGAGACAGGCTTCCGGGGCGTCTGTAAGACACCATAGACACAGATTAGGTAAGTGTATGTTACTTCGAAGATGTGGTGAAGATAATAATATTGGTGTTTACTGCTTACGTGCGTGCACCATCGCCAACAGGACAACGGGTTAAAGCTTTTGTCTAATAACTAATAATGTAATATTTTAAAGCGCTCATAGCGGTTGGCCAATCAACTAGACTAAGCTATGCCCTCTGCGGTCATTATTTGGATGGGATACCGACACATTGGGACATTATTTAAATTTATTCTTAGGGTGATTTTATCTCCTAAAATTCCCTTTAATCAGCAACCCATTCCCTGAAGTGGATTTTGTCTCTAGTGTGCCAAAATTCCCTTGATTTGAAAAAACACACATTGAACGCGACTTTAAAGATAATTTTTGCTAATTCCATTGGAAGTTGCAAGTACAATATGAAGGCGAAAAAGAAGCCTGATTTATATGTGCTATCTATCGTTTTGAAAACTGAATCATTCTTCCCTGGTAGTTACCGGTTGCTCCAACAACGTAGTCTATACTCATTTCTCCTCAACCTGCAAGTTTTGAAAGCTTTATTTTTTGTGACTAATATTTAGGCAAATTTTCTGGCCCTGGATTTCATTGCGCAAATAACCTTCGAGCATAGATCTCTCCATGGATCATTGAGTGACTCTAAGCTTGTCCAAAAGAGCCATAGTTTTAAGGATAATATCTCATATAAGTTATCACTGGCAACACACACTGGAATGACTTTGAACTGGAGGCTCTGCGGGATCTTTGAGGAGAATATGTTGCGTAATTCAAGTCAGTAAGACACCTGACTGCTGCTGAAAAAAGCTTCACTACGACATCCCAATGACTATATTACTGTAGCATTGGGTTTCAAAAGAAAATATTTACGACACTCGACGAACGAGGCATTTGGATAAATCTAAAAGAGGGCAAATCTTATGAACAATTAATCACTGACCACATTACAGCGGACTGTCCCGCTAATGTCAAAGACGCCGTTAAATTAAAAGCGATGCGAGACTCAATAATCGACGGAGGAGTCTTGGTGACGCCCATCGCGTTATACTGGCTCCCTGGTAGGGTAACCAACAATCAGCATAAATAACAATTTTTTTTTTTTTTTCACCACTGTCTTAGGTGATACTGCATGATAAGCATGTGGAACATGCTACCTATCAGATACCTAATCACTCTATACTTGAAGACTCCCAGAGTATATCTGTCGCAAAATATAGAGACGTTGAAAGGGTGTTCCACGTTTCAGCCTTACTCTTACCTTATACGTATTATGAAGCTGTGATGATGGATTTAAAACGCTTTATGCGTATTTTGGGAATATAGACCATGTACGGATGTCGCATTGAAGTGCTTCTGTTGTTCAATGAATGAAAGGTGAACGGGAAATAAGATTGATCGTAAATTTACCGAAGTGAAGTTTGTAAAATACCGATACAACTTTGCCGTGCCAAAGATGTGTGTTTAAGGCTTTGGAGTCTAAGCCTCACTAACCCATCGTCACTAAAGAGTTTCTTTGGTCGATTATCCATAGAGTCCAAGGCTTCAAGTCGGTATTTAGCCGAACCATCCCAGAGTTGGCTGCAGCTTAGTATTCCATATAATACCAGAATTGGGCTTCGGTGAAACCGAAATTAATGTGAAATCCGCCGCAATTTCAAATTACACCCAGCTTTCTCCCCTTCTATGAACTCAATGTGTAACCAATAATTGAGTTTAGGGCAGTTGGTAAGAGCAGCATTAGTTGGCCGGTAATTCGAACAGGCACACTACGAAAGGCCGGCTGGAGTGCGATTGAAATGACTTAGCTCAGCACTAAATAGAAACAGGTTTTCGAAGCATTTAATTTGATCGAATTGGCACCAACTCATTCGAAGACTGCCTGTAGAACCAAATTCATTCGCTCGAAAATTGCCTTGTACAACGTCGGCTCGGGCGTCAGATATATACCTCTCTACAACTGTGCTGTCGTTGGCATACCCAATGAGAAACCCGGTAGGTTTTGAGCAGATCCTTAATTATGAGCAGCAAGAAGAGAGTAGCTGAGAGATCCAATCCTTGGCGTATAACCCACCATTTATTGCCAAGAGAGAGTTGGAAGAGACGTGTATAGTCAACACATTAGGAGTTATCTCAGGTGTATACGATTTTAGGACTATGTCGGGAATTTTATGAGGACCACAGGCTTTAGACACATTTAAATCGATATGATACAATTTGACCTCATGAATCTCATCTGATGGTAGGTAATAATGTGGTCAAAGATGGTAAAAAGGTTGAAGCTAGATTGAGAATAGGCTAATCCAGGCCTACATTTAAGTGTTCCTAGCAAATTCCGCGATGAAAGGATGCTACTGAAATGTTCTTGAAAACTCAAAACAAAAATTGTAACCGTAACCAACAAATATCCATTAAACATTTATTATCTTGTTACCCTACACCAACGTGGGAACAGTATGCGCACACGCAGCTAAACACGTACCAACTATTACATAATCTTCGGCCAAACTTCAGCAGGCGTGGTCGCGCAAGTGCTTTGTTTTTCAAACCATTTCCGGACGTCATTTAGAAAAATTACAATTTTTCTTATAAAGATTATGAACTGAAGATTTATATTTACCTACAAATTGTATAGGATAACTTATGTAAGAATTGATTTTCTGATGGAACAAAAATTGGTTATATAAATAAAGATGATTTCCAATGAGAAGTCATGCCCAATTTGCCGTTGAATTCTGAGTCTTCCATTCTACTAATACTTCACAAGGTTGTTTGAGAAAGTCTCTGTAGCTGTTGTACCAACCAGTTCATCAGATGAAAATGTTTCGGTGACGTTTATTGTTCTCTAATTTACTATAAAATTAAATCCTACTAAAATGATCTAACTCACAGTAAAATTTTACTTGTATCGGTGTAGGCACCACTGATTCAAGCGTCAATTTGTAGAGGTAGATCACTTTTACTACGAGTACATATGGGTGTACTCAGGCAATTCCACACGGCCAAGTTGTAGTTAAGTTCCTCCTGGGTATTTTTAACAACATCATAATAACAATTTATTGTTTTGTTAAAACTTACAATACCACAGTTGAAAACAAATTAATGACATTCCAATGCCGCCGTGACCAGAGAACAATCTAAACTGTCCTTACAAAGAATGTCAACAAAAAAACACAAAAGCACCGGCCAGCAAAAAAAGTCATAATCGATTACGGGGTTCGATTATAATTCGAATCGATTATCCAATAACTCGGGCTCCGTGTCACCCGAAACAAATCGATGAAGTGCCCAAACAATGGGTATTTCTTCATCAACGACAAAAACGGAGAGTGTGTGGACGAAATATGGGATTATGGAATTATAGATGGCGATACATAAATCCGCATAAAGGATGTTCATTTTTAAACTATCATTATTTATTTTTTGCCCATTTGTAAGATGGTATAGAAGCTTGTTAAAAACACGTTAACATAATTTTCAATTCCATGACTCTAACGACATTCCAGAAAACAATTTACACACTACAAAAATAGCAGATCACCAAATATTTTTTATCATATTGATAAATAATTTAATATTACTATCTTTGCATAGAATAGCTATGCTGAAAATAATGGCATTAAACATATTCGTTTAATAAAACTGGTGAAGTTGATAAAAAAAATATGTTAGCCGTCTTATATAAAATATTGAAATGCATTTACCAAGCCGAAATATTTACCGAAGCACTTAGATATAGGTATTTAATTTTCCAAGCACAGTTGTACAACTATGTTCTTCAAGCAAAGTCTCCACTTCGTTATTGAAAAATATAGTTACGGACTGAAGTATAGGTACTACGATATCCTGTTAATTTTTAGTCCAACTCAATGGATAGTGCAAAAATGGTAGAAGGTAGCATTGATACGGAATTTGATTTGTTTATTTAGACAGTTCGATAATCAGTACTAATATTATAAATGTGAAAGTAACTCTGTCTGTCTGTCTGTTACGCTTTCACGCCAAAACAACTGGACCGATTTGAATAAAATTGGCCAATTGCGAGTTGGACACCAACACCTAAATTCCATACCAACACAGAATGTACCAAAAAATCGTTATATTTTTCATAAATCTTCCAAGCAAAAGTCTGACTAGCAATTGACATTTTTATTTTATTTGTTGTCAAATGTCCTACAGTGGCAGTACAGTACGATAACCACAAGTTTGACACTTGTATCTATTACTGTTTTAACAATAGAGCACAAAGAAACAAGAAATAGCCGTAGGGAGTACGCTATAGCTTTTTTTTTCTTTTAACTTTTTACTACTATTCTCATTTGTTAGGAAAGCCAATTTTCACTCATAGTCTGTGGAAATTACAATTGGCTTCCTTTTCAAAGATATATTTTTATATATCTTTATTAAGAGTATAATTACTATGATTGTATTTTCTGGAACTGTTATACGATTTCAATTTTCAAAACATTTTCCACGCTACCGGTCGAAAGCACTTTACAACGCAGAGTGAGGTTAAATAAGTAGATATTTGCCAGTATGCATACCTTTATCTCGATGATCAATTAATTGCGACTAATTTAGATGGCAATGTTACTATAGGTTAATAAATATAATGGACCCTGTCAGCAGACTGCAAAACATAAGATAAGAAAATGTTTAAGAAACAATATACTTATACCTATTAATTTTGTTAATGCAATGAAAAGGCTAAGTTAAATGTATATCAATTGGAGTTCCGTTTTATTTCATTGTTCATTTATATTATATGTCATCCTGTACATAGCAAAACTGTCCATGCATCAAGCCAGCGGGGGAGGGCGTTTAAAGAGCAGTTCGCCAGCGGGGCGCGGGCGCCGGCGCAACCTTTGTGCTTATTTAATTTTTGCTTTTATTTTATTTTTTAATTTCATTTTTAATCTTGTTTAGTGGCTTTGGAATTAAAGAGGTGACGGATAGTATTATAGTCGGAACTTTGTAGTGTTTAATTTTGTGTGTAAACGTTATGTTGATGGTAAAGAAAGTATTTACGAAATGACCTTACCTTCGCGTAATGTCGAATGAAAAAGTTTTCCTACCCAATAAATTGAGTAGGAAATGCCTATTGAATAACATTTTCATTCATAAATCTACTTTCTTCAACCTACTAAAAACTTATTTTGTAACAGGTGATAGGTTACATTATTAGTTTACATTTATTTCTAATTTAATTATTTAAAAGCTGACTAATAATAATTAAGATATCTACACGAATTTAATATTAGATCAATAAGCATCTTTTATTTTTAATCTACTTACATCAGCGGCGTCTGCGACACAATAAAATTAACGTCGCCAAATGACAGATAAAAACATAAACACTGTTCGATGAAACGGGCGGGTCATCCAACACCGGGTGAAAGTCCCGGTTAAAGCTTTTAAACATGACAGTGACAGAAGTGACAAGTTGACATCGACGTCCGTAGCCGTCGGAGACGGTTAATTTAGATGCGTGTGGGTGGCGCGTTAGTTGCGTCTCGTTGTGAAGTAAATTATCGATGAACCGGTGTTAAACGGTTGATTAAGTGGACACAGACTAGAAACTATTAAAATAAACTTTATGCTTAACATAGGCTTTTGACACGTATCTAATATATGCTTTGACGCGCTGGATCAAACCATGCTCACCTTGATTTATTACAAAAATGCCATTAATAATCACAAATCATTTTTAAAAGATTTCAGAAATCATTAAATTAATGTTTTGAAAACATAAAAAATTCAAAATATATGCATTTGTGACAATTCTGCTTCCTTTAGAAATGAGAAATTCTCGATCGTGTGCTCGAAGAGTCAAAACTTGATGACGTTTCGTGTAGAATCTGAATGCGTCAATTATACTCATAATAATAAATTAAAAAGGTATGTTACTGTAGCTACTTATATTAACAAATTGTCATTGAATATATAGCTTTTAATACTTACTAACTAACCAGTTTAAGGATAATAGTTTGAATTTTTTTAAAGAACATAGCCTTAGGTCTAAAAATGGTGTCTTAACCAGTCGGCCAGCAACACTGACTGTTTTGATTTCTAATTTTAGTATTTTATCGCTAAAAAGGACTATTTTGATATGATAAGTTATGAGTCTAGTCTACTAATCGAAAGTTTTATTCATAAAGTTTTTAACAGTCTGTTAATCTAATCTAAGTTTGTGAAGTGGGGCGGGCGATTAAGCGCCGATTTGCTGATTTGTGACGCAGTGTCTGGTGGTGTTCCTTTTTGCCATAGTATAAATGACAGTTAACATACCAATACCATCAGGTGCGAATGACCTGGCTATCCTCGATTTGACTTGGTGATTGCTGTTGACAGAAATAATATATAAACTTTTATGATTAAGATTCCTTATAATTATGTAAGTACACTCATTATTAGATAAGTAGTGATCGCGTGTACTTTTATTGTAAAGCAAATTTTTAACCACCACTTTAACTAATGTACTGTGCTGAAGGTTTAAAACAGTTTTACCTTAAAGAGCATTGGTAAAATTAAATCCAAGTGGCCGTTGCTTTACAAAATAGGTATATGTTGTTAATAATTGCTAATTATTCACGTATCCGAATTTGATTATGAAACAACAACAAATAGTGATAAAATTTTGTTGATTACCAATTAATTTACTAAGGGCCCGTTTCAGAATGTCCTTTTTTCGGGTTGCTATGCAACATATAAAATAACCGAATGATAAAAATGACAGTTGACATGCAGCGCGTTTCAAGCATTAACCGATGGATAGGCTAAATCGATGACTGTGAAACAGAAAGATAGTGTTATGTTTAATAAATATTATGTTCTGGGTAGTAAAACCGGAACCTACTCGAACATTCTGAAACAGGCCCTATGTATAATTAGTACAAAGTACTGATTATACTTACTATAATTATACTTATTATTAGAAAGTGTTTTTAATTTTATGTATGTGTTACAAATTTCAAATTTCAAGACTTCATTAAAGTTGTAGATTTATATTAAGGATCTACTTATAAATCTAGTTCAAATATTCCTCGATTACACAACTATTTCTACGGTCACACCTCGTGTTCATTATACCTACGCTGGCCTCCGCGGCACCACACAGACGTCACACATCCTCAGGGGAGGATGATACGCCACAACGACACAAAAGGCCCCGGGCTCTCTTCATCAAACACCATGACGCTACATAAGCGCGCTTTTTGTGACACTAGTGACACTGTGTAGGGTCTCCAATCAAGAGCTTATATTAGGACAATGCCAGGAAAATACCTCAGTACCTAGGTACTACACCTACAGCTGTGGTTTTAGGTGGATGTTGCGAACAATTTCTCTGTCGACATCATGGAGATGCAAATATTATGTCTTCTGTTTGTTGAACGCAAACTGTAAAGACGCGTCTTCTGCCTGTGTCCGCCTTTTCGGAACATTTTTTTTATGCCTGATAGGTTAGCCTTTGACCACTATCACACCTGATGGTAAGTGATGATCTGGTCGAAGATGTTGTTCAGGCTAACCTAGAATTACTGACTCTCAAAGACAGCTGCCGGAATACTAGGGTTAGGTGTTTGGCGACAGATTTTCTACTTGAGGGTAGTAGCTAGCCAGGCGGACATTCGCAAAATGCCCTACTACCATGCTATAACGATTGCCATCATAAGACAACAACCGGGACCGACGGCTTAACGTGCCCTCCGAAGCACGGAAGCGCTCCGTAGTAATGTCACTAGCGGTCACCCATCCAACTCATGACCGCTGCGGACGTTGCTTAACTTTGCTGATCGGTTAAGAACAGCAAAGCAAACTTGGCTACGAGCACTTCAAATGACAATAGTTGAAAACAACATACAGAAAATTTCCTCGTTTTTGTAAGTAACAAGCTTACATGAATTTATTAAAAAATATTCGCTCACGCATATATAGGTACATTATTACGTATATACATTATTACGTAGTTTTGTTTCGCTCACTCGCATGCGATACGAGGTCTCTCTATCCCCAAGGTGTGACATTTTTTAAAGACCACTTTGTCTTATTAAAAATAGATTTATTATTTATTATTCGATCAATTAGTAAGTGCTACTGGTAATTCTATTCTAGTTCTTGGTATCCCAAGAAATACGAAATGTTGGCAACAGTATCGTCAAGTAACTCCTTCCGAACCTGTGTCCATTCTAAGACCATTGTCATACGGTACGGTCTACAATTATAAAACCCTAATGACGATGATTAAGGCCCTCTGCTGGCCCGCTGGTTTCGGCCGAATCAAAGGAGTGTGATTGATTTTTTTCAACTTTATAAGATGATTTCTAAAGAAAATTTCGTGACTGTTATTAATATTTCACTTGTCGTGTGTCCGGAACATAGACAGACGCTGCTTCAGCATAAATTGTATTGGTGTTTATTTGTATTCATCTGTTCCCATACTGTTGATATTACCTACTGCAGGATATAGTCACGTACACTTTTGTCATATCTGATGTGAGTTTATCGTACCAAAAATTATACCTACTAGAAAGTTTTATTTAAGTGCTTTTGAAGCGCTCGTAGCCAAGTTTGCTTAGCCATTCTGAATCGATCAGCAAAGTTAAGCAACGTCCGCCGCGGTCATGACTTTGATGGGTGACCGCTGGTGACATTACTACTGAGCGCTTCCGTGCTTCGGAGGGCACGTTAAGCCGTCGGTCCCGGTTGTTGTCTTAGGATAGCAGTCGTTACAGCATGGTGGTAGGGCACTTTGCAAATGCCCGCCTGGCTAGCTACCACCCTCAAGTTGAAAATCTGTCGCCAAGCACCTAACGGTGTGTTCCGGCAGCTGTCCTTGAGAGCCAGTAACTCTAGGTTAGTCTGAACAACATCCTCGACCACATCATCACTTACCATCAGGTGAGATAGTGGTCAAAGGCTAACCTATAAGGCATAAAAAAAAAAAAAAAAAAAGTAAATACAATAACGAATTTGTTGACTTTTATACCTATAATTTAACAAATAAAATGCTTTGGACTGACTTTGAATCAACTTATCTAATCTGCTGCAATAATAGAGTTAATAATCTGACATGATGTAGTAACAAAACAACAATGGCTGGTTAAAGTAGATATATTTTGGAACATAAAAATTCAGAGTTAGTCGACATATCCAATGTTCGAAAACGCAAAGCGACAATTTGTTTGTAGATTTCTACTTTTTTGGTAGATTTTAGACTAATTCAAAACTAACCAAGGGTTTGGTGGGTAAAATTTGTTATTAGATTGGCTGAAATTTTATCAAAACTCCCTTACCTACCGCCAGAAAATTTGTGAAATATGATGACAACAGAAAGGCGATTATGCCTTCAATACTTCTATACAGCAATAGCACTAAAAAAATTAAAAGCACTTTCCGACATATTATTTATCTGGTTATTGATAACGGATTGCTTTACCTATTATGGATAATTAAGACGTTATGGCTGCAGCTGCAGGGTTGTGCTTGGTCTGTTATGACTTATGAGCCTCAGACTTGTGGAGATTGAGTGTATACCAAAGCCGTTTTCCTTATGTTTGGGACAATTCCCGATGTGTAGGAGAGTCAAAAGAACGCATTACAATACAACCAGTGTCAACTCTGTTCACAATTAAGATGGCAAAGGCTTTCATTAGGCCCAATCAACTTATGAATGTCGAAGCAAAATAGAATTTTACTGTACTGTACATTCTATCACTGCAATTATGCATTAACACTTGTTATGCAAATAAGCTTAGAAATCACAACAAACAGAAAAATATTATAGTCCTGCTCGTTGTAATTTTTTGAGCTGATCATGCCGGAAAATAATGTCCAGTATAGAGGAATACCACAAAAAGGGCGGTGGTCTGTTTCCTACGGCAGTCTCTTTCGCGGTAGAAGTGGAAAACCATTTATATCCTAATAATTATGAAAATACGCAATTTAACTGAGTTCTTATCAACTTGGAGTATAGAGATTAAGATCTTTTCTTCAAAGACACATGCAAAAATTCAGCAAGATTGAACTTTATTATTTAACATATAACACCGAGTTGGTATTTTTTTATATTTAACATATAACTCGGTGTTATGTTGTGTTGTCATAACAACACTTCCCTTATGTAAAATGAAATATAAATTTGTATAGGTAGTATCTAATGACGCAATAATGATTCTGGACTTTACTTAGGTACCTATATACCCGAATTAATAAAAAAATATTTTTTTAAGATTCCTTTCCATTAATAAATAAAGGTTTCCTTTCGTTTCCTATTAATAAAAAAAGAATGTAATTACTAAATCTAGGTACTGATTACAAAAATTATATTAAATTGAAACTGGGCGCATACTGAAAGTGGAATTTTGGTTTGGTCCTTTCACCTCCGGGTACTTATCCACTATGATCAGAATTCCGAATTTCTTTTAAGTCAATCGTGTTATTTTTGTACTTTGATAAAAAAAGGACAAACACAAAAAAAGTGTTCCTTTACGTGACATTTGCTATATGAAAACAAAAAAAAATCTATTGTATTTATGATTGCATTCTGCTCCAATTTTCTTGAGATTGTTTCGGCGAGATGACAGTGCCGTTTTTACACCTTCGGCTGACAAAACAAATCATCATGCATAATAACACCATGTATCTTATTTCTTGACGCATAAGGCTCATTTTGTTGACATAAATATGTTTTGTTACAGCGTTTTTACTTTGTATCAGCTGTCACCAAACTGTTAAGTTCAAGAACCGTTGAAAAAAAAGTTATATAAAGGGCTCGTTCGCGTCCTGCATCTAATATGACAAAAAAAGGTTGGCACAGTAATTTTGCATGAAATGACTTATTTTGAAAGAAGTTCGAATCTTATTTGATATGCACTGGAACTCCTTGGCTAATGTATTTGGGCCAGATTGAAAACGGATAAGAGCAACGCCGGGTTACATTTTATTTATTTTATGTGAACTTTCAGCGGTAACTTCTTCCTATAACAGATGCGGTTCATCACAAGTGGCTAACTGGAGTGCGCCCATCACCCTGATATTATATAAAGTAGTAAAAAGTAGTCCTTAATCGATCAGCTAAGTTAATAAACAACGACCGCCGCGGACATTGAACGGATGACCGCTAGTGACATTATTAAGTACTGAGCGCTTCTGTGCTTCGAAGCGCACGTTTTAAGCCTTCGGTCCGGATTGTTGTCTTATAATGACAGTCATTATAGCATAGGGCATGTTGCAAATGCACTCCTGGCTAGCTACCACCCTCAAGTAAAAAATCTGAGTAAAGTGTCACCAAGCACCTAATAGTGTGTTCCGGCAGCTGTACTTGAGAGCCAGTAATTCTAGGTTAGCCTGAACAAGATCTTCGATCACATCATCAATTACCATCAGGTGAGGTAGTGGTCTAAGGCTAGCCTATCAGATAAAAAACTTTGTGTAAAAACTTACTTATCTTACTTAGGTATATACAATTTTGGCAGTGTTAGGTAGTAGGTAGTAGCAGGTTTTACCCTAAAACCTCAAAAGTGCAATGTCACATCCCTGCAATTTAACAGCAGATTACGTTGAGACGAGGATATCCTGTTTTTTGTTCCATCCGCGTCAACGAAAACTATATTACTAAACCAACACTCTTATTTTGCGCAGTGCAGTGTCCAACAGAACACTGCAACGGTATAATTGGACAGGAGTGACGGATTCTGTCAGGCGGGTGAATAGTCCGTCTCGTCATAACTTATCAAAAAAAAAACTAATAAGAATATTAAAAATGTTATCTTATAAGGAATATAATAATAATAATACATATTATAAAAGTATTTTAAGTAAACATCCAATTATTACTTTAATAAACTACTCACGAAACATATCTGGTGACATTGCATGGTAGTAGGGCATTTGCGAATGCCCGCCTGGCTAGCTATACCACCCTCAAGTAGAAAATCTGTCGCCAAGCGCCTAATTATATAATTTACAACATTTATTTTTCAGTAGCATGAAAACAATCTCCTTAACTTGACCTCTTTTATTAAAAATAGCAAAAAGCAACTTTGAACACTTGGTAGGTATTTAAATTATGGCGAAACTATGTTTGTACGCAAAGAAAGAAATAAAATAAAAAAAAAATTTAAAATAAAAGGCAGATAAAAAAGACAAGCCTAGCGTGCGAATACGAATTATGTTTACCCTAAAGGATTTCATTTTCATTTATAATAAGATTTTATCTAATATCTATTTTTATACCTTATATACTAAGCCTTTGACTACTATCTCACCTGATGGTATGTGATGATGTGGCCGAAAATGTTGTTCAAGCTGACCTAGAATTACTGGTTCTTAAGTACAACTGGCGGAACACACCGTTAGATGCTTGGCGACAGATTTTCTACTTGTGGGGGGTAGCTAGCCAGGTGGGCAATCGCAAAATGTCCTACCGCCATGCTATAATGACTGCCATCGTAAGATTACAACCGTGACCGACGGTTTAACTTGCCCTCATGAAGCACGGATGCGCTCAATAATGATGTCACTAGTGGTCACATATCCAAATCATGACTGCGGCGGATGTTGTTTAAGCTGAACGGCTACGTAAACTTCGCTACGAGCGCTTCAAAAATATGTTGTTTCTTCTTGCTTTGCGCTAAACGCTCTATTTATTACAGGGTTGCCAGCTCATTTTACTAAGGGTCCAAGTTCCCAACTTTTACGACACGGAGTATTAATTCTTAATTGGGGATTTTTATGTCGCGGTATCCTCCAATTATATACTAAGGACAAGAAATAAAAAATAATTGCCATGACAACAGCTTAACAGCTCAATGAGGGAACCTAAATGTTATTTTATTTTGTGACTGTGATTTATTTGACCTTTTGAAGGATTTGTTTATGGTATCATTGTTTGGTGAAAAAGAGTTTTTACCATTATGTTTCTTATAGTAGGTAGCGTCTCGTGATTAACAATTCTAGTTTTTTTTTAAAATAAAGATCTTAGGTCGAAATATCGTAACTTTATTATGAGCTCCAAATACAGTATAATTAAACTATGTTTTTGATTGAATGTGTAACATTCCCTAATACTTAGTTAAATAGATGCCTATGCGATTAAATATGAGTTATTGTATTGTATTGTATGCAAAAATGTAGATGAACTGGACCAAGTGATTTTGTTTCGTAAACTATTGGAAAGCCAACAACGGTCCGTGAATTAAACGTTACGAAGCAATGATGGCTCAGTGGCAAAGGCTCTGCCGCGCAGCAGGTCCATGGTTCGAATCCCGCCGCGGGCTTGAGCTTCACCGTATGGTGGAAGGGCTTTTTGCGAATGCCTGCCTGGCTAGCTACCACAAAATCTGTCAACAAGTATCTAACGGTGTGTTCCGGCACATAACTTCTACGTCTCAAGGTGACGGGCGCAGTGCTATTCGTGACTTGTGACGAAATGCATCTGTCAGGCAGAGGATACCGCTTAACATCAGGTGGTCCTCGAGCTTGTTCTGTCATAATAAAAAAAAGTTACACATTAAAGATTTGGCAGCTACCTTTACCTTCCTGTCGCTTACCTTCCTTGAAACTCTTGTAAATAAATATTGAAGCTAATATAGCCGAACGGTTCAGTGTGTTCCGGCAGTAGTCCTGGTGATCCAGCAAGTAATTATTAAACTATACGCACATGAGACTTAACAACAACATTTTTTAGGGTGATGGTTGCAGTGCAGTTCGTTACTTGTAACGAAAAGCTTCTGTTATGTGTAGAGGTTACTATTTAACATCGGTGGGCCTCGTACGGGTTCCGCCACAATCCCATAGATGAAAATAGGTATGTAGTATAATACCTGCCATCATCGGCTACTAGAGACCAAAAAATTGTAAAGCAAATATATAAAGAGCCCTATTAGTACCCAAATGCACAGCAACATTCCTTTTAATATGACTAGGAAGGAGAAACTTGCCTAATCCGTACTTGTTTCTTAAACGTAACCCATCAAGGTGATGATGCAAGTGACAACAAACGGAAGTACTATCCTCCATGGTATGTCATTTGTGTGACAACGTTGTGCTTGTAAGTACTTACTTTTTCAATTATTTATTTTATTAATATCTTTTAAAGGTGCACCTGCTCCTTCTACTGATCTTAGTAGACAGTACATAATACAAGTCTGTAATAGGTATATTCTGGAGTTCTTTTCTATCTAGGTCCTTTTAATTCTGTGATCTAGGTAGTGAATGCCGCAATAATCTGTTGAATCTCGCGGGAAATATTAAATTTACTACCGCCTTACTCATACTCAGCACTAAATCTTAATTCGTACAGGTATAAATTTAAAAATATTACATTAATTTATGTTTACATTTTATCATAGCTGAGCGGAAATATAATTCGTGATTGCAAAATGACAAACAGCCCTTTCTGGATACAAAAATGGAAATTTGAAATTCTACGTGGCGTGTCGCAGATATAATTATGTAATATAACCAAACCAACCTTTTGCTATTAAAAGGTTTAAACGTGAATTAGTGTATAAGATGATATTTAAATATTATATACGAGTATATCCAAATAAATGGAAAAAGATATTTGAAAAGTATAAAAGTATGTAGCGATTAAAGTTGAAAACAAATAAAAACTTTGAAGAAGAAATGGTCTTACATAGCGTATGTACCAGCAACACGATTAAAATATTACACACAAAAAACTATTTCAAGATTCACAAATAAAATAAAACTTGGTAATAAAACTTGAATAACAGACAAAGTAGACAAAGTATTAAAAATAACACTTGAAAAACAGACCATCAAGAGCAATCACTCCATCAGCAAGAAGAAGAACGCAAGAATAAAAAGAAGAAAAAAGACGATAAGTCGAAATAGGTACAGTAATCTGTGTAAAGAGAATAGAAAAGAAGTCATGATTCAGTGTACCTAATACGAGGCCTAAGCTGGTTTCTACCTACTAAAGTATTTTCAAACCATTAGTCCTATTCTGTACTTTAATTAGGTATCCTTATTATATAAATCGTACATAAATACTATTTAGGACCCATAAAGATGGTAGCATAATTTCAATCTCAAAACCACAGAAAAATAATTAGGAACTAAAAACTAAAAGCATGTGGGATAGATGCCCCGGTTTTAAATAGGTACATGTGACAGAGATATCGCAGTGATCCTAAGTGCTATTAAACTAAGTACCTATAAAATAGAAGCGCTCCTCCCGCAGGCCTCCGACGCTTCAGTACCTATTTACCTGTAATTGTAACCTGCGATGAAAGAGATTGTAACGATTGCTTTGAGCAAATTTGTGTGGTAACCGAGCAACATTTTTTTATGGTCCTGGTAAGTACCTAAAATTTTCTCTTCGAATGTTATGGTAAATAATTTTTATGACCTATTGTGTATTATTGCTTAAATAGCATTCAATTTTTATTTTGAATATTATTTTTTATATTAAATAAAATTAACAAATATCCTTATCAAAAAGAATGTTGCTCTATGTGCTTTTACGGATAGTCACCAACTATCCGCAGCTATTTCTTTGAGGATTTCATGTTTTGGAGATTCCTCGTAGATATGAGAAAAACCATGTGATGACCCGTGCCACATAACCTGGTTACCCTTGCTATCAAACGGGCCGTTAGCTCGTCTGCCACCACAGGCAAGAAAAAATCGGGTCATTATGATGTAGGTCATTCATAAAGTAGGCACCTTATGAATAATCAACATACTACATCCTAAATTAATGTTTATGCGTTAACATACAAATGTTATCCATCCCTGTAGCAGGGATATGCTCTTACCGCTAAGCCAACATGACATATGACTCATAACTTTAATTTGTCCTTACGAATGTTTTACCTATACCTATACCACCCTATACCACCTAAAATTGGGGCGGCTATCCTTTTTAATATGGATAGATGTCCTATTATTTTTAATTTGACCATATAATACAAAAGAGCTATTATTGACACTTAGACGTGTACTCAATGAACCGTATTTTAAAAACAAGGCACTTATCCCACTGCGGCACCTCTGCGGCTTTGACCCTATTAGGCTGACTTTAGCCATTAAGTTTTTTATTGGTATTCTCATCTGATGGTAAGTTCTGATGTGGATGAAGAGGATAAATATGTTAAACCTAAATGACAGCTGCCAGAATGACAGAGTTTCTACTTGAAGGTTGTAGCTATATAGTTAGTTAGCCAGGCAAGGCATTCGCATAATGCTAGAACAGCAGGGGATGTTTTCAGATACTAGGGTAATTCCGGCATATTATACCCAACTATTTTATTTTACTAATATCTCCTAATATTCATATCATGCGCACATAATTTTCAGATGTGCACTAACTTTGTACTATTTCTTTTAGTTTTGTAGTCTCGTCAATAAATAAGCCGTATATTTAGAGTTGAAAATAAAACTGGATAACGGGATAGATGACTCGCATGAGGTATACCTATGCACTTTAAATCTAATTTTTAGAATAAGATAGGCCTTTTGCATAAAATAAATATATTTTGGATGAATGTCTTTAATAAACATTATTATTTATTATATAAAAATCACAATAATATAATTTATGTAGTATAAATATATTATTATATTTTTAATATTAAACAATTTAATCAAAATCCCTAAAGAAATCAATCATCTACGGTACCAAAATATAATCATAATATGAAAACGATTTAAACGTAGAATGAATTTACTAAGCATAGACAAAAATAAACATGCCACATTTAAATTTACCGGGCATTTCCTATCTAAAACATATGACATAAGTATATTAAGCACGGTAACGGATAGATGGCCTTAAGGGCGACTATCGCTCCTACACTACCGCAAGTGCCAACTCTTTGTGGCGGATTAAAGTAAGGAAAGAGCTCGTTCGTATTGTAATGTGTTTTTTCGTTCAAGTGTCATACATTTCAAATAATTGCACTGCGGCGTCTATCCCGCATGGGCGTATATCCCTGACTTCCCCTATAGCCCACACACTATGCTGCAAGTATCTTCTGCTTATATTAACTCTTATGTATTATGTGCATTCTAATCAGGTCATGATGATGATGACCACAAAGATGTGTTTCAGGCTAACCTAGAATTAGTTTCAAGCATACTTAGGCCTAGTTTCACCACACTCTGTTATTTATTTGACGCCTTGTTAATCCTTTTAACGGACTGTTAACTGAACCGAGTGTCCCACCAACTGTTAATGGATGATTAATTCAGTAACTTCATAGAACGTAGACTGATTTAACAGCTCTGTTATTTTTAAAGACCCATTAGCTATTGCCTGATTTAGCGTAAACAAACATGGTATGGTGAAATTAGGCCTTAGCTGTATAAACAAACCGTTAGGTGTTATGCGAAAGATTTACTACTTGAGGGTGGCAGCTAGTCAGGTAGGTTTGTTTTTTATGTTATTGTGACGGAACAAGCTCAAGGCCCACCAGATGTTAAGCGATATCCTCTGCCTATAACAGATGCATTTCGTCACAAGTCACGAATTGCACTGCGCCCGTCACCTTGAGACATAGTTGTTAAGTCTCATGTGCCTGTAATTTCTCTGGCTCTCAAAGACTGCTGCCGGAAAACGCCGTTAGGTGCTCGGCGACAGACTTTCTACTTGAGGGTGGTACTTAGGTAGCCAGGCGGGCGCTCACAAAATGCCCTTCCACCACGCGGTGAAGCTCAAGCCCGGCGGATTCGAACTATGGACCTGCTGCGCGGCATTCCATAGCCAACGCCACTGAGCCATCACTGCTTCATAAGGTATATCTACGCAAAATGCTCTACCACCATATTAAATGTTACAAAAAGATTTTGATATCAAGGTAGAAGAAAATTCATAAGCGATAACTTTACCTTTTAGACAGACATGACACATGCATGATATGCGATGCTATCTTAACGCCCCGGAGCGGCCTGTACCAGCATTTCCTTTTCCGATCGCGCCGCGAGCTGGTATTACCGCTTCCGGTTGGCTCTTCACTTGTTTGCATTTTAAGGCCCGTTGATCTATTTGAAATAAAAGCGATTTGTTGTTTATAGTTAAGCCTTAACTATATGTATATATACCTACCTTTATGGTTATATATATTGTAGCTTATGTTCTATCTTATTGCCGTATACAGACGCCAATAATTGCTACTAATTTACATTAAATACAGCCAAAATCAGTACAAAAAGAAACAATATAAATTACCTATACTTTTGCTATTTCTAAATATGATTTCAAGAATGTCGCTTGTTACGGATGGGAGGATAAATATAACTTTTTACCGCCTGTCCGCTATAGCCGCGAAAAAGGGGACAGATTGACAGATGTTACATTTTATTACCATTTGTCTCCCTAAGGGAAAGTAGTAGATGGACAGATGGTAGAAAAATCAACTAGGTATGCTAAGCTATAGTTAAATCATATTTACAAATGCATTTTCAAAAATGAACATTTGAGCTTTTTCAAATCCGTAAATAGGTACCTACATACCTAACGAGAGATACGTTTTTGAAAAGGCACTTCTTTCGATCAGATGAACTTCGTATACATATATAGCCTTGTTGATGACCCTATCAACTTAATTCATAAATGAACTCGTAAAGAAATGCGATTAGAACAAGAAGTTTGCATCTCAGCTAGCAGTCCCGACGGCCCAGCGGTTAACGCAGCCAGTGCGTAAAATAAGGGGCTGCGGGTTCGATAGCTGCTATAGGTAGATGAAAATTTAATGAAATTCGTAAATTTAATTTACGTCTTTGAATATAGCTCTTAGTCATATTTTTACTTATGGAGGTGCTAGGAATCAACCAAGTAGGTCCCTTACACACTTCCCGGAGGTTATTATTGATAGCATTTGGTAGCATTACAAAATACGTTGTCGGAAAATTGTGAAAAATCACGTGACTTCAGCAACGACTAGAAACTTTAAGAAACGCTCTTTAATCTTTCAACGACACACTGTATCTAATAGGTACTGGTCTTTCTTAATAATTACACCCAACCGCAAGTGAGAAACATAAAATTATTTCATAAACTACGTGCATGACATAATTTTGAAATTAGAGCACCGATGCCCCGCCTTGCCTGTGACAAATCCGACCAATAGTAGATGTCACACGACCGCCCGCGACAATCTCGACCAATGAGACGCGTCGTGCGCACCCAATGACATTATGGTGACAACGGGACATAGGAGGTCAACGCCCGAAACGTGACGTGGTTGGTTGACAGATCGTCCGTGTTCTATTTTTAAACGAAGGAACATAGACTGAAGGTAGCATACCTACCTATAGCTTTACCTACGTTAGATTTTCAGGCGATGAGAATAGATAAGAGTACAACAGAAATATGGGTAGGTATAGATATATAGGTACATTACCTTGCCTAGGAAGACTCTACCCTTTCTATACTCTACTGTATAAGTAGCGATTGCATACTAATATAAATCAAAATACCTACAAAATATAAATCAAAACATATACCTATACTAGAAACCTTGGCAAGTAAGTAGGTAGGTATATCTTCGTAGTTATATTTATGCTATCGTGATAAAACAAGCACGAGGCCCACCAGGTGTTAAGCTGTAGTACCTAACAGATGCAGTTCGTCACAAGTGGCGAATTGCACTGCGTCCATCACTCTGAGACATAAACTTGTTATGTCTAATGTGCCTGTAATTTAACCAGCACCCATACCTTTAAACTGCAACACAGTAATGCGAACATAACTGCTTGGCGGTATATATAATTAGGTGACAGTACTTCCCCGGACTTACTCGCACAAAGACTTCTACTGCTACTAAAATAAAAATAAAATAGGTACACAAACATCCACCATAAGTGTGGATATACCATAGAAATATAAAATACTAATTTTATGTGGGATATACCATTGCTCACGGAAAATCAAAGTTCCTAAGCATACATGTTTAATGCCCCTGACTTCCATGTGTGTCTACTTATGCATAAGTTTTTTATTTTGACCCTCAACTAGGTACAATGGTAGTTGAACAACTCTGTTGAAAAACTGTAGCAAAACTCACTTATTTCAAGGCGTAGAATCAAATGTGGATTTGTCTATAAAACTAAGACTCCACCAGAGTCAGTGGTCTGAATGAGTAACCTATGATTTGAGCTTAGATTATGTTGTGACGACCATCTCAGAGGAATAATTTTGATATACTTACTTTGATTTTTGTGCCTAATATTTTGCATTTTTTTAGATGTGTTCGAGAGGTCGTCGGGGGGGTCGTCGACCGACGCAAGGCGCGGGGCGGGGTGGTATTGATCGCAGCACCTAGAAACCCCGCGCGTCTCTGCGACCTTACCGCCCAAAAATGGCACATAGAAGGTGTGGGAGTGTGTAAAATTTTGAATTAGATTTACCTAAGTTCCTCATACTTACCTAATGAAATAAGGATATTATCATACCATCATCTACTACATTAATCCTTTGTTTTTTTCACACAATATATGTTACTTTAAACAGTTCAAGTCCTTCTTTATACCTGTTAAGCATGGAAGCGCTCAGTAGTTAAGCCACTAACTATCACCCATCCAACTCATGACCGCAGCGGACGTTGCTTTACTGAGCTGATCGGTTGAGAATGGCTAAGCAAACTACGGTACGAGCGCTTCAAAAAACCTATTAGGTGTATTAGGTGTACCTTCTTATATGTTAACTGATGACATGGCCAAAGATGGTAAACAATTTTAATCTAGAATGGCAACTGAGCTTCTGTAATACACATACCTACTTAGATTAAGACAAGCAGACCAAAATGCTCTAATCTCATGTATGCAAGCCATAACTAAGTATTTTGTGGGTTGGTACTTATAGTAGACTTAGCAAAAGCCACAACCTAGGAAACTTCTAGTTATTGAACTTGCAGTTGACGAAATAAATTAATAAGGTATTATCTACATCGACACTGATAGGTATTAAGAGGAAAGATTTGTAGGAATGTAAAAAATAAACTTAAATACCACTGGACCGATTCGAAAAATTCTTTCACCATTAGAATCCTACATTATCCCTGATAAACATAGGCATATAATATTTTCAAAATATTTGATTTTTTTGTCAAATACCCGTGCGAAGCCGGGATGGGTCGTAGGCACGAGTACTCTATAATTCGTTATACGGTTATTACATTACCTACATTTAGATTTTTAATTAATTACATTTTTGAATTATGAGCTGACGTTGACATTATTTAACCAAAACATTCACAAAGTAGGTATACATTTGTTAACCTAAACGTAGCCATAGATAGAAATATAATGTTAATATTTATATACTTAAGTAGGTATTTGCTAATAACACATGCTCCTGGATTACATAGGCATGGTAATGTTATCTATACAGTATCTTAACTCGGCTCTGTCCTCGAAATAACTACCTACCACCGCGCGGTACGTAAACATGCGATAGGGCTGCCCGCCTCCAGCATTTTAATTACATTTGCCTACTTTGTGTTTCTATTTAGTTTTGTGATTGTAAATATACTTTTTGTATAAACAAATAAGAGACTGTAAATTAAATAGGTAGTGTTTAATAAAAATGCGTGTTATTTTTGATTGGTAGATTTAATTAAAAAACCATGTTTATTTTTGAATAACAAATCAGTCTTATAAATTCAGTCCAGTCCAGTAGTTTTGACGTGGAAGCGTAACAGACAGACAGACAGAGTTACTGTCGCATATATAATATAGGTACTGATTTTATATTATATATTAGTACTGATAAAATACCACGTCTTTATTCTGAATTATACAAAGTAACAAAACGAAACACATACGACCCGAGGTTTTAACACAAGCGTACCTACCGTCTCGTGATTCATGAACCGCCTATAACTACCTATTTCACTCGTGTCATTCCTTTACAATATTTACTTATTTTATTATTAAGCCAGTTAGCTTTTTTCGGGAGATAAAAGGAAATACACTTATCCATTAAAAAGACACGCATTATGTAGGTAACCTACCTCAGTAGGTTACCTACATAATGCGTGTCTTAAGTAAGACTATAAAATAAATTTACTTACCAGTGTAAGTAAATTTATTTTATAGTCTTACCTTTCAGAGTTTCCAGGTAATCTAAAAAAAGTTATCTCTGGATGCGTTATTGACGAATTCATGAAACCAAAAACAGCACAATATATCCTATTCGTCATACTAAATATGTAATGAACTTATTTTTTGTTAAAGAAAATTACACACCGTCCATTCGTCACTGTGACGCAGTCGCGACTGGCTGCGTACTGAGCGCGGGCTGAGATCGAGGCGCGCCGTAGGTATAACTCGCGTTTCGTCCGTTTCTATTAAGTTGAAATACTGTATAGATAACATTACCGTGAAATAGGTGTCGCTCCATCCCCATTCGATGGTTAAAAAGAGAGGACAAATTAGAGTTATGAGTCATATGTCATGTTAGCTTAGCGTAGAGCGTACCCAGCTATAAGGGTGGATGGTGCGGGTTCAAATCCGATACGACTATAATTTTTCTCTCGTTGTAATTTTGTGAAGGAAATAAGTACTTAGGTATAATATTTTCGAATAGTCAGTGGTCAAGGGCTAGCTCATAGAGATATATCCTTTAGTTTCTGTGATCTGTAGGCTAGCCTATAAGCAATTTTTTTATTGCTTAGGTTATAATTAAGGGACCACAAGCTCACCTGATGGTGATAATGTGTTGATTAATATATTTTTTTATACTAACAATTACTTATAATAATTATTTATATTAACAATTATTTATAATAATTATTTACAGGCTTAACCTAGAATTACTGGCTGTCAAGGTCAGCTGCCGGAACACACCGTTAAGTGCTTGGCGACAGATTTTCTACTTGAGGGTAGTCGCTAGCCAGACGGGAATTTGCAAAATGCCCTTCCACCATGCGGTGGAGCTCAAGCCCGCGGCGGGATTCGAACCATGGAACCGCTGCGCAGCAGTATAGTATATTTTTTCAGTAGCTAATGCCACTGAAATAATATACCTACTAAACGCTCATTGGTCTATGGTAAATAATGACGTGGTAAGGGACCAAATACCGTTCAGTATTCAGTTAACTAAACTTTGACAAACCTTTCTTTCAAGAACCTTGGGATCTGAAATCTCTCAACTTTGCAAAATATTTTCTGGAAGTTGAGACTCAAACATCTTCATTCAAAAAACATCTGTCAAAAACTGTAATATTAGATCGTCCTCAACTTTGGGATGTATATACTACGAGCCTTAGAATCTAATGAAATGATTACATACCTACCTTTACTTTACATACTTACTTTATGAGTTAAGGATAATAAAAGTTATCACATTTATCCACACTTAGCCATAATATTTTTACGATAACTTCTGTACATCGGAATCTAATTGGAATCATATAAGTAACACACTATCGTAGGTTTTATGTCACCACTCTTTAACTTCGAAACTAATTTACTTTTGTCTTGAAAACTTGTAATATTTTCAGTCGACTTTGACCTCTATACTGTAAGCATAAGGTATATTTTTGAGTGGGTATAGAATCGTAATTATGTGAACTGGGATGCCTATTACACGGTAGAGTATTCAAACAGTAGGTACCGTAACGTATGATTCCCAAAAAGGATGGACATCCTTTAGTATATAATAAAAATAGGTTATAAGTTTATTGAATTCATACACAAAGACAATTTGAATATAGCGTCATATTTTTTTTTTCTTATCAATGGCTGAGACATAATGGAACTCAAAATATTGTTTACTTTAAATATTTTCAAAACCTAAAATATACCATGAACAGATATGAAGGTTTTTATTTTCTTAAACAGCTTATAATATGATTACCCGAGTAGGTCCTGCGTGCTATCGGTGACGTTTATATCGTCAAATTAAATTAAAAACCTGAAACTGGCCTGTAACACTGAGACTGAAATAGACCGCTGTAAACGATACGTACAACGAGCTTAAAGGAGCGATTTCAAAACAGTTTAAGCATATAGAAACTACTTGTATATAAGTTTCTTTAATAAATTAAAAAGCTCTTATTGAAGCCTACAAACCTTCAAGCAATATGGCATACAAATTGAAAAACAACACTGATTACATAAAACCTTCCTGCCTGAATATTAAGAATCTACCTAAGTTGATTTCGAGGATTAAATGGTAAATTGGTAAAGACTTAGAAAATGACGGTTAAAGAACTAGTTTCAATAAATGAGATGAGTGATGTAATGGCGAAATTAAACCAAAACTATTTGCTATGTATATTGGTAATTTGAGCAATAACTGTGTAAATTACACTTCAGTTAATCCAAATGTTTATAATAAATATTCTCCAGAAAACCCGTCTGCCAACATTAAGCATCACATTTGGAATTGTGATTTTAATTAAGGAATTGGTAGGTGCCATTACCTAAATGTACCTAATGGAAGGTAAAAAACAATAACTAAACTCTTTTGTGTTACGAATCGGTGTAACGCACAGTCAATAGTTTAAGATTCGAACCATAAAACTCGCCATAAACTCCGATTGGTTCGCGTCTAGTAGATACGTGCGGCGGCGCGGCGGTGGCGACGCTATGGCGGCGTGTGGAACAAACCACATTAGCGAACGACTTACAAGTTGCTAATGTACCAGGATTCTTCTGTATTTATTATAATAAGACAGAACTTCTAAACACGTAGGTATACCTTATCGTAAATTATAAATGTAATATCGGTGGGTACTCGCTAAATTAATAAATCAACATTTATTGTAAAAAAAATCACCTAGCATGTGCTAGTTCAACCCATGTGGTGCCGGTCTACGATTGTATCCCTCCATATCTTTCTGCGGGCATCGCTAGAGGCGACAAAGACTGAAAGACAGAAAATGCTGCCAGAATCCCACATTTGTTGACTGCCTATCTAGTTCCATGAAATTATTAAAACATGCTCTATTGGTCTGATGGCACAGTCAGCTGCTGGTATAAATCCGAACAGTAAGCATATACATAACAAAGTTTTGTAGCAAACTATCAGATACATTTTAGGTCGGAGCATACACCTTTAACAACGACCTTGTTGCTCCGATCTGTCAAAACCCCGAAGGACCACTCTAACAATTCCTCGGGAAGCCCATAGGAAGGAAGCTTAGAAGGAAGCGCTTTATGCCAGAATCGATCAACACAACCGATCGGGTCTCTAATATAAGTATTACATACTTACGTATTTTATGAAATACCTCATCCTAAGTACTACAAAAGACCGTAACTACTACTAAAAATATATCAAAATACTTTAAGCTAAAATTCTTGAGGAAGTGTATATTTATATTTACCATTTCAAAATGTATTTTAAAAACGACGCGCATTGGCCACTATAATATAGGGAAAGGTATAGTACCTTATCAATCGAAACACATGTTCCTATGACATGGCCACTCATCAATTGAACAAGATTAAAAAGCCCACCGGTACAGATGTTACCCACACATCCACAAAACTGATATATTACGCACATGATATTTTCACGCATGCACACATCCGAATCCCTAACAATAGGTTATTAACAATAAGCAGATGCGTACAAAAGCCACCTGAGTGGAACGCGTGGCGTGAACGATCTTAATGTTTAACTTAACAGTATTAATGTGATAAAGCTTCGTGGCAGGCGACTGAAATAGTTTGTGTTTATTTTCTAAATCCTTATTTCCTCAGTATTAACATAGAAATAACTAATTTTAATGAAATACTTACATAGTTAATGCTAACTTAATATTATTCCAAAGTATGATTTCACTCTGACTAGGCGGCCGCATCGTCGTCTACGACACAGTTTTGGGCCTAAATATTATTATTATACGGATTCAATACTCTTGTATTAATTTCTCCAGGTTTTATCTATCATTTAATAATAAATTTACGTACTTGCTATATTAATGTATATAAAATATCTACTTCCAGCATAAGAAATACTTAACCTATACCTAATTATCTAAAATTAATGATTTAAACAAAAACAATTCAATGTTTTTTTGGAATTTTACTATAAAAAATTATTGAATCAATGCAACATACATCCTTAGGTACTTATGTATAATGTTCAAAAGATTACATGAAGCAAACATTTTAGGTTATAAGATACAAGAACTTGCTTGCTATTTATATAACATATTGTTGATGATTTTAGCGATTAAACCTCTCATTAACTTTTACCCGAAATAATTTTGGTAAACAACATTGTTCACGACATTTTTCTATCATATACAATCTAACGATGACAACGTAAATGATACATCCCTTCGGGTCACAAAAGAACCCGTTAGACGCATTAATATTATATCTCCAACAACACTATTATACATTCCCTATTTATATCTCCTTTTTTGTACGCTGACAACACCGAAAATTTTGAATGTCACGCCTCGTTCATCGCAGGAGCGCGGGAAAATAAACGAGACCGTTCTTTTTTCAAACTGTAGCGCCAGAAAAAGTTTATTTAAGTTTGGAACGTTCCGTTATATCCTCATTTTAATCGAAGGATGCCACATTGTGTTCTTTTTTATGCCTTTTTTTTTAATTTTGTCGTCAAAACACCGGACATAATCGAATTTTTGACAAACAATATGGGATGAAATTGGTTCTCTTTATTAATGTGGCTATTCAATTTTTAAGTTAAATTAATGTTTGTACAATGAACTATATATCAATACCCTTTTGTGAAACATCTCAGCTTTAGAGTCCAATTAAGAAAAACACTTTTTCTACTAACATTTACATTCCATTTTTGAGCTAATTTTAGGTATAACCAACAATAAAGAATTTCACCGGCTGTATTAAAATTATTGAAATAAATAATTTAAAAGTTTTTTGTATTACTTTGTACATTATTGTAAGCAATATTTTTTATCTCGTAACACAGAAGTCTTAAGGCAGTTGATTCACGAGTCCAAAAACTGTCAGTCCAACAAAACCGCCTGTGGCCTAAACAAGGCGCATAATTACCGAGATCACATTTACGAATATAAAACCACACGAATAAACCCTGAAAACCCCCGTTTACTGTTTACCATCTTATCACAATCAAATTTTGAACACTGCACTAAAAAATATCAATATTTCTGATTTTTCATTATCGTGACATGGTAGCAGAGCGGTTTTAAAGAAATATGTATTTGACTGTACCCCATCATAAATCATGTTGCGGTCATCTGCCGCCCGCGGGGCTGCCGACGCAGTTGATCTTTTCACCAGTGTTATAAGACCTCGTTATAAAAGATATTTATTTTTTAAGACAGGCCAAAGTATCGTGGACTTTGTTTCAAATGTGTATCAACGGAACGTATTGTAAGCTGTGCATTCGTTTTTTAAATCGCGGCGGGCGCGCCTGACAGATGTAGTAATGTTGCCATGTGCGTTTGATTAACTTTTTTTGTTTTTATTGCAAGTTGCAGCTATCGATTAACGGCCATTTAACATTGGATTGATAAGCTAAAAGTATAATAGCAGCGTGTATGTCTTGAATAAATATTTAGGTGTAGGTATAAGAATATTTTTATATTGTTGATGATTAAAAAAACTCGGCTATAAAGTTCCAGCTCTACCGTTTCCCGGGTAAAAATATAAGGTATGTTTAATATAATAAAAGGCGACTAAGGGCATCAATGAGCCGAATGAGCAGCGTGCCACTATTAACGCCGATGTGAGTGAATGTTTCTGTATATCAGGTGCACTACTGAGGTACATCCACCGAAAGCTGACAGGTTCACTATCATTGACTATCAATAAGAGCATTCCCAAAGCTTCTGAGTGTCAGTCAGGCGACAGAAAACAAGGAGCACAAAACTTTCTATGTGTTGTACATAAAAACATTACTGCATATATATCTATTGTATTTCGTGTAGTTAGTGATGACTCATATGTAGTTCCTGAATAAGTGGAATAAGGCAATAAGAATTTAATGTAATACCTTAGTACAATACTTTTCACTTTACAAGAAAACGCTCAAAGAACTTACTTAATAAATATTCGTAAAATTTTAAATCAATTTCGCCATTCCAGAAACTGTCAACACCACTCGAGTCCAAAACCCGTAACAACACTAACACACCGCAATTTTCAACTTCCACGAATATGACTGTTTATCTTTATGATCTCTTGCCACAGTTAAAATATGCCGTAGAACCTTCGATAAAATATACCCTAGATGCAACTTTTCGTATTGACAGAACGCATATAAACGGCTCGAGTTATCCTATACCTTTCTGTCTATTGAGATACACATAAAAACCTTAAAATTACACAAAAACGTAGTAAATCTATTTAGGTTATTTAACAATATTCAACCTTGTTTCAACTATGCAACTGCATAAGGTTTAATTTTCAATTACTTCGTAATAAACTTATAGCACTTTTACTCTGCGCCATTGAAGAGAGCTCGTAAAATTTTATTACCCTTTGCTGTGATAGAACATAAAATATAATGGAGTCGCTTACTCCTAATCTTGTACTAAAAATATTATGAGGTGATTAGTTTTTTGGTGACATTAAAAATTGGAATTTTAACTATCCGTATATACAACTAGCTTATATACCCTGGTTTTGCCCGGGTTGAAAAGGTGTGTAGTAAATTATATGCGGATGTTGGGAGATAGAAAAGGGATCTGTTATAATGAAATCAGAATATTAATTATTCGGCTTTAATTTTCATTAACATTTATTTAGTTATTCCACACAGAACAAAAACCAATTAAAAACAAATAATATAACTATATAATGTATCAGACCTGAATTGCAGTTCAGATACCTGCGTGTTACAGCAAAATGTATAAAGTAAACGTGTTTGAGTAATTATGAATGTTAATGCTATACATTAACATTATATATGTAATACAATATTTAATATCTATAAACTACCTTTACATACTATATTCATATCATACATTCTGAAAATCATCTGTAATAATAAGAGTGCACGCTAAACCTCGTGCATTCAGGATTGTGCAGGCTCGGACATTTCGATATTAAATTATTAACATACAACATCGATTAAAAACCGGAATACTAGAACTTGAAAAAGGTTTTGTGGTGTTTTTCCAATCAGTAAGCCAAGTCACTCTTACACGTATTAGTACATAAAACATACATACATATGCACACACACACACACACACACATAAAAATATTGTATATATGTTTGTAAGCACTAATCCATATTATATGTGAATATATTGCAGTTCTAATAATATTTCATACACACATGTCAAATCGATAACCTCCTTTTTTGAAGTTGGAAAATGTAAAATTAATGCCTGTGTACAGTCTGAGAAAATAAAAGATTTATGGCGACTCCAATAGACTTGTTCTGAATTAGGGCTCACTTATTCTTGTCTTGCATGGGATGTTATTATGCGTGCGAAAGAGACAACTGCGTGACAGGAGTAACGGAATTTAATTTGTTGATGTATTAATTTGGAGGTGATAATTAAATAATTATGAATGTTTATCACTTAAAATACTATAAATATGTATAAAACTTACCGAAAATACGAAATCCGATGTATTTTTCGCTTTGTAAGTGTATTATTTTTGCAACAATTCACAGAGCACTTCGGCATTGTTTCACTCGACGATCAGCGCGTCAATAACGGCAAAACTGTGCTTCAGATCATTATAAGCACAGTTTTGTTTGGTTAACTTTGGAGCGTTCGCGCAGAATCTAGGGTATAGTTTATCGAAGCGTAGAACATATATCAAGTAGTTTACTTTCTTATAATTGTAAGTTTTCTATTATCCCTTTAGGTCGAAGGCTAAGAGATTCCATTAGTAATAAACACAAATTGTATTGTTACTTTTTTTAAAAATTAAATTGCTATACTGTGTATAAAACATTCATTGTACTAAGTTTACTTATTGAAATATTCTTTAAGTTTTTAAATATGACGTTAAAACAAGATTCTTTTACCAATAAATGATTGATTGATTGAAATTAGAGATAAAAGATTATCAGCTATCTGTAGGTAATAAGACCTGTTGGGTATTGGCAGATTTAGAGATTAAAATGAGCATATATCTACATCTGCGGTGCCATTTGGATTCGTATCATGTTACTAAACTTTCAAATATACGTTAAAATGTAACAAGGCGTTAAAATAGGTAACTAATATTCGAATATTTATTTTTACAACAATAAATATTAAAATACTCCCATTGTAACCCCGACATCAACAATGTGTCATATAAAAAACATTTCTTTCTAAGACTAGGCGGGAGCCAAGTGAGTGAAGTAAATATCTACATAGGTATAGCTCGCGTAAAATTTTATGAGCCGTAGATGAGACATTACCCGACCTGCCCGCCAGGGCTTATAAAATTGCTACTAATAAACTTTTTCTCGTTGGGCAAGTGGCGAAGGCACTGCTTTGGAATCTTGAATTCCTGGTTCAAACATTTTTCATTCAGACGGTTTTCCTGCCGAACGAATGTGTTAAGTATTAGAAACTAAGCCTTGGTAGATGGCAATAGGCATGTGGTAGTAATTCTGTATGTGTAGTTTTGTTTTAATCTTGATTAAAGTCAGCATATCAGTCGACGTCCATTCTTGAAATCATAACAATATACTGAAAAATCAGCTTTGGTGTCAAACCTTGATTTAATCTACTGTTTTTCATCAACTGTGCTTTTAGCGGGCGGACAGCCGACAGTACTGACAATATTCGTAAAGCACGATTGGAACTTCTACATCAACACGAATCAATAAAGTGTGGGTGTGTTTAATTTTGCGGAAGCTTTAGATAAGATCACGTTGATGCGTTCATTTGCAACTTAAGATAGTCCTTAGTAGGTATCAATGATTGCCTAGCTAGATTTAGATTTAGATTCTTAAATCACATTATTACAACAATGGTTCGTCATATTAGTATGTCATTTTACAAATTTGTAAATAATTACATACATATCACTAACATAAGTAACATTTTTCATACTAAAATAATTATGCCAGTCACAACAGTAAAATTACAAATAATTAATGACAAAATATACAATATAAAAAAATATTCAAAATGTATATATAAATTTAAATTTAAAATTATAATGTCGAATAAATAAAATTGAATTTATAATATAAAATAGAAATTTACAATAATTATGTACAACGAATAACATAATTTTGTCTTACCGTTACTGTTGAAAATAAAACCTGAACAATGTATCCCTATTGATGGTGAAATGAGCAGGCAGCTCATCTGGTGATAAGTGAGGTGATGCCCTCATTTTTTGCCATAAATCCCATGCTTGGCAGGTGGCTTAGGGATCGCAGTGTAAGATGGCATTTCGTTAAAAGGAGCTGTTGTCCACCTCCGACACCGACGCGACGGCAAGATATATGGATTATAGGGGGTGCATTTCTAACCAGCACCACACGGGGTATTTTGCCATCAGTACTGGATAAATTCCAATACTTTGGCTACACTGGAATCAAACTCGGGACAAACCATGCAAAACTACGTTTCCTACAAATACGAAGCACCAGCAACACATCGGTAGGTGTATCCCTTCTGTTGAGAAATAAGTACCTATATAGATACTTAATACATACTTGTATAAAAACCTAGACGAAACTCATATCTCTTGTTCAAATGCATGCTAAACACTTGAACCGGTCCCTTTCCTTGATTAACCCTTCTACCTTCTAACCCTGCTAATAAGCGGACCAATTTTGCCTGTACGCATTTTTTTATTTGCGCCGATCAAATTCTCTGAGGGGGCGCTACCAAATGTTTGGTCGTGCGATCATGCAAAAGGGACCAAAATGGCCGCCACTTGATTAGACGAGGTTTTTAATTGCATGGCTACTAGGTATTTGAGGGGACATTAATCATCCAAGATTTGAATGCGCATCACTGATTTTACTTTCAATTTATTCCAAATTGATTTTATATGGCAAGATTATTATAACCCTACAGCATTGTGTGTCATTCTTGACTCATAACTATAAGTCATAACATTTAAAATTAATCATTTATATTATATCTGTATATATAACGATTTTTATATATTTATGTTTATTATAAATGACAATATTTTAATTGACCTTTTTTATATCGATAATATCGTGAAAACTGTCCAGAGCTGTAAATATAGGTAGGTAGGTTCACTACTTGTTCAAATGAAATAAAAGTTCCAAAAACACGGTTCTAAAATATGAAAATAATTAAAAATTTGATTAAAATAAATTTAACCTTTTTTTAAATGAAAGTATGAAAAATAAATGTTTTATTCATCGTAATGTTCGATTTTACCTTTTTTTTTATTTATATTTACACATATTATTTTACCACCTTTATGTAGATAAGAAAATTAAATAATCCAATATTAATTTTGGCTCCGCTTTCCGTTTTGAAAGTTAAGTAACTACTTACTTAACTTTCAAAACGGAAAAGCGGAGCCCTATAGTCTGTGTCCGCTCGTCTGGAATTACAATATTTTATGTAAAATGTTGACCCAAAATTAATATTGGATTATTTAATTTTCTTGCCGAATTTGAGAAGGTAGACGAAATAAACATTTTTTTGCACCCTGTGTGCGGTGCCATTGTCGAAAACTCATTGAAAAGAGTATATTTGTTAAAAGAAATGGTGGAACGTCTCAGAAACTTGATTATTTTAGTGGAAATCTGATATTTCGGTATATTATGTAGGTAAAATCCTTTTTTCAATCAACATGCTGTAATAAAAAAAGACCAGTATTTTTTTGTTTTACGGGCTGTTAAAATAAACTTTTCTAATAGTTGATGAAAAAAAATACGTGAAGTGTAAATTCGCTGCTATGATGAATACTAAATCTTTCAAATGTACCCCCAGGGAACTTTTCAGCTTTAATCGTGTCGCATCCAACTTTTCCAGTACAATAAGCGAGTAATTCCCTGTCAAATCACCTAGCGACCAATTTAAGGCACAATGAGGCAATTTGGGGCGACAACGCGTGACGTGCGACACTGATTAATTGTGTGGCGATGTCGCGATGTCGCGTACCAGGGCACGTGCGAACGTAGCCTTATGGCCGATGTACAGGATGTTCACTAACCAATTTTTTATGTGATTGAGATGACGATGTTAAGCGGTTTCCTCTGCCAATAATAGTTGCGTTTTATCAAATGTGACAAACTGCACTGCGCCCATCATCCTGCTTGAGACATACAGTTGTTAAGTCGTGCTTGTTATTTTATATTTACCTACTTAGTCGTGCTCAAGTACTGCTGCTAGAACACTCTGTTAGGTGCTATGTGACAGATTTCCTGCTTTAAAGTATTAGCAAATCAGGTGAGCATTCTCAAAATGCCCTTCCATCATGCAATGAAGCTCAAGCCACCGGCAAGTGGAAAGAGTTTTAAAACCGGAACTCAATATTTTTGTGAATAAAAAGTAAAGATGAAAAACTGAAGTGCGAATTGACCTGACTCACACTTGGCCGGATTTGTAAATGGAGCGTCAGATTGGGTGTGGAAATTTAGAGTAGCAGACCGTAGTCTGGAACTTTGCCTTATAGGCGATAGGTGGTATAATATATATTGGTATAGTTTTACCAAGTAATAATGTTACTATATATTACTATAATTAATATATATTATATAATACATATATTAATTGGTGAAACATGGGGGTTCCAACCCCTCTGCCTACTACTAATTCGGGGATATACAAGCGCGATAAACTATATATATATACATATATCTATATATTTTAAGTATTTTATACATTAATCTAACTAACGAGGAGATTTAATGGACATTTAAAGTTAAGTTAAGACGATAATTTAATTTTTACATACGTATTATACCTCTGTTCGACACGCCCTGTAGCTACCTATCATTGACAAGCTACGTTGTAATGACAATGAGTAGGTACAAAGCATTATGGGGAACGACATGTGAACGACAAATTGGAATTCCCATCGTTTGGTTTCTGTTTTTTTTTCATGCAGGAATGGCCAAAGCATTACCTAAAAATATTCTGTTTTTTTATTCAGTCACGTATGAGCTTCCGGGAAAGTTTACTTTGGTTAGTAAAATGACCTTATTAATTATTAATAATACAGAATAATAATAAAGAATGTTCCCTTTATCTGTAACATATGTATTGTGTAAATAAACTAAGTAAAAATGGAGCATTTAAAAAAATAAAGCTCAAAAATATTTTATGACAAGTAAATAATTGTCACTGTAGACTGCCGCGCCGCAAGTCCAATAGTTCGATCGCCGCCGCGTGCCGGCTTGAGTTTCAACTGAAGGTCATTTCATGAATGCTCGCCTGACTGGCTACCACCCTCAAGTATAAATTCTTTCGTCAAGCACCTAATAGTGTGTTCCGGCAGCAGTCCCTGAGAGCCAGCCAGTAACCGTCGTAATTATGCAAATGAATACTTTTTAGATAGATAGATAGAAAACTCTTTATTGTTACACCACATATAAAATGTTAAAGTTTACATCATAACATTTCATTAAATAATAATAACATAGTGTTACAATGGGCGGCCTTATCACTAAAAGTGATCTCTACCAGGCAACCTTAGGATGGAGTTGAATAAACCAAACAGTTGGGGCGGGTGTATTCTAACAATTAACAATGAAAAAAGTACAAATTCATAAAATATTTTAAAATTAAAACTAATTTTACTATAGTTTCTAAACGAATGTATAAAAATACGATGTAAGTTTTTAAAATAAATAAATACATAATATATATACGCATAAATAAATATATACATAAATATATACACATATCAACATACATAAATAGATAATGATATGATATATATATACATATATATATATATATATACAGACTCTGGTTCCGTGGAAGTTAGGACGGCCCTTAGTGTGGGACGCTACGTGCGTGGACACTTTAGCGCCGTCACATCTTTCTGAAACCAACGTGAGGGCTGGCGCTGCGGCTACTTCGGCGGAGCAACTCAAGCGGCGCAAATATGCTAACCTCGGTATGGGTTACATATTTGAGCCGTTTGGTGTGGAGACGTTGGGTCCGTGGGGACCGGGAGCTCATCGTATTTTCCAAAACCTATCTGAGCGCTTGGTCGATGCGACGCGTGATCAAAATGCTGGCACATATTTGGCTCAACGAATAAGCATTGCAATTCAACGGGGCAATGCTGCCAGCATGCTGGGCACGCTGCCAACTGGGAGTGGGCTGGAGCATTTGGACTGCCTATGAGTCTGCTATGACTTATAGGTGTCTAAATGCTTTTATTGTAGTAGCTGTAGTGTTGTATATAGTTCATAGTATTTTATATATACATATATACGTATATATATATAAATAAATAAATTATATAAAGATACATACATATCATAATATTATCCCATACAAAGCCTAGACATTGACAAAAATGTAGTGATTAAAAATAAATGGCGAATGGTCGGGAGTCGGTAAAGTTGAAAGGTAACGTAAGGTATTGTTTTTATCTGAGATGTTAATAACAGACAACGAAGAGAAATGTTGGTTTAGAGTATTGATATTTACATCATTTGGAATAGATTCTTGTCGTGATTTACCTATTCCCAATGACCTGAGAAATTTCCATACTTTGGCAGGGTCCTCATTAGCGACAGATTTGTGAACATGGTGGCGTAAATCATCCCTACACACCATATTGCAGCGATTGCGAGATTTAACATACACAGCTTTATTTTCATCACATGGTCTACGCTTGTATTTACTTTTAGTGACAACTTTTTTATGCATTAAGACTTTTATATCATTGGTTAGCCAAGGAGCTGGAAGGTGCTTTAATTTTATAGCTCGAAGAGGGGCATGCTTATCATACAACTATGTTAATAAGGAGTTGAATATAGCAACTTGGTCATTCACAGTCAATGCATCATATACCGGAGACCAGTCGACTACTTGGGCATCATTAAGAAATGCTACCTGGTCCATGCCACTAAAATTGCGCTGAAGTATGATTTTAGGTTTTGCTTTCGGACGACGAATTTTGTAAGATAGGAATATCAGATCATGATACGAGAAGGCATCGGCGGAACATTGACCGTGCTTAGCAACATGCTGGGTAGATGATACTATAATAAAGTCGAGAAGTGAAGGAGAGTAGTTAGGGGAGTGATGAGTAGCATTTAGAGGTAAAATATGCATGTTGCAGGAATTAATGACAGCTTCTAGTGAAGAAGTACGACAATCACGTTTGAGAAGACAGGTGTTGAAATCACCCACGATAATGGTATGGATATATGAAGGGGTAAGATCTTCAAATGATGAGAAGTAATCATTACAAGAAGAAATGCTATAATAGGCTCCGAGTAAGATTTTATTATGTGTAAGAAGAACCTCCACAAAAAGATGCTCACCAGCATTTGATATAGGCGGTTGGGATGAGGTACTGACTACTGAGAAAGGAATATGTGATCTAAGATAAATAGCTACCCCACCCCCACGGCTGTCACTACGATCATTTCGGATTAGGTTAAAGCCGGGCAAGGAATATGATAAAGAGGGTAAGCACGGCTTGAACCATGTCTCAGAGACTATTATGGCGTGAATATTTTTGTGATCTAGAGATGCCTGCATATCGGGATAATGTGCCGGAATACTTTGCGCGTTGATATGAATCACGTTAAAATTCTTCGGTACATCAGAAAACTGTGCGTCGAGAGTATCGTTAAGCGTTGGAATGCTTTCGAAACTCTAGTCACTAAGAGAACTGTTAGAAGACAATGACAAATACTCATCACTATCACTATCATCCGCGTTTTTAAATAAGTTTAACATATTTCTTAACATGAGATATATATATTATAATATAATATACTAATAAATATATTTATATATACTAAATATATACTTACAAATAATTATAATTAAATATATTAGTATAAGAGGTTTTTTTTATAAATATCCACCTGCCAGTTGGGTATCAGTAGGTCAAAGAATACATTTAACAAACACGCACAATACACACGGATACTAGGTAATATTTGTTTTTACCCAGAGAAGATAAAATGAATAAAAACACCAACACATAGACACAAACTAACCACATCAGATACATATATGGATATAATAAATTGTAAATTATGTTATGACAATATGAGTTAATTATATTCAGGTCATTTTGTCACCAGGCTTGAACAGCATAAGCTATTGTTTGTGATAAGCTCTATGGTTGGTGATAAACTCTATGGCTTGATGTGAAATAAAAAACTTCAACGTCAAAACTAATGTCAAAACTGTTTTGATACGAGAAGGTAGTAAAATTATTTAGAATGATGTAAAAAGGACAAAAGCTACATATTAACTACCTACGTAAAGTGCATAAAATTAGAAGACATACGAATATATATGAATAGGGTACCCAAATACGAACAAACCATATTGTAAACAAAATTATGTACTAATTATACCATCAAGAAGAGATTGAAGCAGTAATGTCATCGCTTTTTGGAAGCAGCTCGTCTCGGCTTGGCTGTAGCTATCGACTCCTTGGGAGCATCATGCACTGAAATCGGTGCTTCCGTTCCACCAATCTTATCGAGCTCTGCAAGAGAGCTGATACGATGTCGTATTCCGTTAGCACCCGATATGAACACGAAACCGTCTTTCGTCCAACATTTGCCAATGCCATATCTTTGGCGAGCCACCATGAATGTTTGATGCCGTGTTTTAAGTTAAAAACTCAGACAGAGTTAAACCGGATCCTTTTAAACCCGTCTTTGCGAACCATATCTTGTTTCTAATCTCCAACGTACGCAATTTGAACAGGATCGGTCTGGGTATATCAGGAGTGGACGCACGACCCATTCGGTGACAGCGGCTGATATCCTCGACAGTAACACTTAACTTCGTGTGAGTTGCTACGGCCCTGGCTACCACTGATGCAGTATCTTCATCCTTGGATTCCACAACGCCATGTAGCAGCAGGATCTTACGACGACTACGCATTTCCATAGAATCCTGCTGTTGAACATGCATGGCCACCTGATCTTGAAGGCATTGAATAGCTGTCATAATAAAGGAGCGGAATGCAGTAATGTCTGAAGCCAAGTTGTTTACATTTGTTGAAGGAGTTGCAACTTGGAGCTCACCTTCATAAGCATCCATCCGCTGCATAAATAACTCCTGGAGTTGGGCCATTGAATGCTGTACTGCCTCCATATTGAAATTGAAGTGTGTGCAATGAATACCAGTATAATTATCTCAGTTTAATTTTGTGTGAAGTGACTATATGATAAAGATAACACCCACTGGCAAGTATTTTGTACTAGATTTTAGTTATACATTAAATTTAGACATAAAGGAGAAGATTAACTTATTATTTTTAAATAAATTTACTCAGACAATATTTTATAGATGTTTTATACTCTCCTACCCGCGCAGAAAAAAAACGTTTTATTGTATTACTTGGGGATGGTAGCTAGCCAGGCAAGAATTCGCAAAATGACCTTACACCATGCGGTTAAACAGACGGCATTCCACAGCTATTAACGCTCGGCTCCAAAAATCAGGCAATCAGCTCCTCATTCATCCATCAGATGCCTGATTTTGATATTTTACTCTGTTCTTGCTTTAATACTTTACCTGTAATGACGAACTCTTTCGATTTATAATTGAATCTTCACAAAATTAATCAGTGCGAATTGTTTAATCGCTCCATTAGTGGAGAGTGCAAACAGTTTGGTAAACGCGTTGGTAATTGTCACTCGGTGGTCGCCTGAGGCTGTCACCTGTTACCAACGCAATTATGCAAATTTACTGGAAAATTACCGCATATTTCATCGACCCGTGTAATCGTGATGTATACATGATATTTATCAGTACCTAATGTTACTGAAACTGTAATTTTAAATTACTCGTATGGAAAAAATATCGTATGTCATCTATAGCCACAACAGTCACTGTTGACTTCGAAAATATGTCCTGTTAGTATCACACGCACCCGAACATGAGCATTATGTATGAAATTTTAAATGTCCATAGTTCAATTATTCCTTTACATTAATTGCTAAAAAACATGTCTACATAATAATGATAAATTATCTATTATTATACTAATGAGACGTAGGGAATAAAAAAAATGATTTTTTATGAACTAAAAAATGATACTTAAATGAAATTCAAAAACAACATAATGTCAAGTTTTTACTTATTCGTAAACACATGAAATATAAAATTCACAAAATTTCTAAGAAATAAAAATCTTATTCTTATTTTCTTTCATGCTATGCAAATAATAAATTGTGAATGTGATTCTCGCTTAGCTAGTGACTGTGCTTGCAATCTATAATTTCTATAATTTTAGTTTTTTCTTCATTTAATTTCCTAAATACATATATCTAAAAGCATCAATAATAAATTAGATAGATACAAATGAACAAGCAAACATTCTCAATTAAATTGATACATTATTGTTGTCATCAGAAGTATTTTTGAAGTTCGGATTTAAATATACTGTCATCGCAGAATGTTTTGATATTTTGTAATGCGATTGTGTCGAAAAGTTTGGGTAGGTACTTTTTTTTTTTCACATGATTTTTAAAGACGCGACGTGGCATGTTATACATTTCCTGTTTCGTAAGCGTGTAAGTTCTGGCACTGTATTGAAGTAATCTGCGTAAGCTAAAATTCGCCGTGTCGCGCGTCTTGTGCCCATTTTCTCGTTACAACCATCACTTATACGTGGACGCGGCCTAATGACAAGCTTGAACAACGTAATGAAGTTTTTATAATAAATATTCATTTTTTGAGTCATAATTTCACGCCTTACTTTTTGTTGGTTTTCGATGACAAGGTTATCGTGTAAGAATGGGTAAACATGACTTACTAACGTAAGTTTGCTGTTGACACAGAATTTTACACAGGTATAAAATATGAAAGTAGACTACAAGTCAAAAAGCAATATACTTAGGCATAAATAAATAAATAAATAAATAAATAAATAAATAAATATCAATATAAGCAATTCGCTATTTTAAGTATTGGTGTGTTCACTAGCACAGCTTGACTTGGTCTAGTTAGAAATCCGAGCGCAACTAGTTTTATTAAACGTGTATGTCCACGTGGACATATACTTTGACAGAGGGGAACGCTGCGAATGAGAACTCCCTTCCCTTGTTGCTTTTTACTAAAATCCACGAACGAAAATAATCTAAGTTTATGTAAATAATACCTACTTCGTTTCATCATCGACGATGCCACAATCTGTAACGATCCTACCTATCATACAAACTTTTCAAAACTACGAGGCGTGTACCTCGTAGTTTTGAAAAGCTATGAATTTACACCAACCCACTTAAAAATATATCACAGCTTATTAAAAGCCCACTTTAGGTACACCACGTAGGTATTTGTTATTTTATAACGGATGCAAACATCGAGATAATAAGAGGTCAGTGGATGCAATAGAGGTTGAGCCTTTACCTTTAAATTATTTACGGCTGCTACCAGCTGACAAAGGCTAGCCTACCTTTGAGCACTAGTATAGTTTAACTACGGCTGCTGGAATAGGGTGCTTGGTGACATATTTTCTACTTGATACCTACATGGGTAAATGGGAAAGCCTGGTACCCTACGTTGCCCTACCATCGTACTAACTACTGCCATCTGGCAACAACCGGGACGGACGGCTCAACGTGCCCTCCGAAGCACAAAAGAGCTTAGTAGTAATGCGACTAGCGGTCACGCATCCAGATCATGATCGCCACCAATTACCTAGCTACAAAATCTACCAGGCACAATTTCGTACATACATGACTTTCACTTGGAGATAATTAATCGTCAATAGAAAAACCTGGAAACACAGTCTCACAATACAACATGTGTTCATTTGTTGAAAATATTTCCAAAATGCGAATCCAATAATATTATTACTGCAGTACAAATATAATCGACCACACATTAAGGACCGTAAATTACGAAACGGAAAATGTATGCAGCAAAAAATAAGGCATTGTCCACACGTGCGCTTGCGACAAACTGCGACATGCGACAAAACCACACAATACCACCCAAATGTCGCTTCGAGCGCAACAGCCGACCACTAATTACGATTTGGCAACCGCAAAGTTTGAACTCACTCCAAATTTCGGCATTTACATGAAATTGCGTTCAATAATACGATATTGTCGTATACGGGAGATCACGCAATCCGCTCAAAAAAGGTTCCAGCAAATAATTATTTAATTACTTACGTACAAAAGTAAAAAAGAAATGTTTTTACCCAACTAACTAAAAAATTATATATAGTCCAGCAAAATGTGATCAAATTAGGTGTAGTAAATTGATAAACTTATGAAAGTAAGTTAATATTTTTTCTACCAAATTCAATGGTAGAAAAATAGTAATCGAATATAAATAGCTAACAGTGAATTTCGTTGATTAATTAGTAACAGGTATTGTCTATTTGTCCAAATAAGTTCGCTAGCTTAATAAAAACATAACATTAATATTAATCAATTATTATTCCTCGTAAATACGAATATTTCTGAGTATAAAATGTCACAAGAAAAACATTTATTTGGTAAATATATAGTGAATACTAAAAACATTTTTAAAATTTTATTTATTTACTAAGTTTTGTTTTCCTGCAGCTGTATAATGAATTTTCAAAATAAATATTAAAATGTATTAAGCTCAATCGCATATTATAGATGTTAATCCAAATATAGTCAACATTTTTCAATGTTAACATCATGCGCCATTGTTCTATTGCTTTTTTGTCGTCTATGTACGTATACCTATATAAAACCCTACTTGCACCCATAGCAATTAACCCTTCGGAAAGGGCCTGTTTCCAGCCCTTTGTTAACCCTTTAATTCTCTACCTATTGTGTCAAAATGTCATCAATGAAGAATTAAAAAGTGGGTGGATATAGCTTTATTTTTTTTATTTTCAATCGACGACATGAAATTGCTGGGGTTGTGAGTGGGTAATAACAGGGTTGTTTTCAAAATGACAGGCATTTAAGCATCTTTTAACTTGGCGTCTAGTGCACTACGTAGTTTGATTGCTGAAGTGGTAATTTGACTTTCATAGAAGAACCTTTGTGGTATTATTTGTAGTAGGTATAATATTTGTATTGAACTTTTTAAATTATATTTATTATGAAATGATGAATACTAAAGTCAATTCACAGTTGCTCCAGAATTGTATGCAGCCTTTTGGAAAGTTGCAGGCTTAGATAGGCAATATGCATAATATAATCATAGTAATGCATATTAACTTATTTTTATTAGGATCCGGCTAGGACCCGCGTTATATTTACCAGAAAAAAATCCGATCAGTTTCATACTGCTTTGAAGTCCTTCGTCCAGGAGTCGTGATTGCGCGCAGCGACGAGCACGGGCTTCAGCGGGTACAACTGACGCTGCAAACAGTGCTGTTTGTCCCGGCTCATCTGCATTTGACAAGTCGCCGTCACAATTATCACATGTCTCACTGTCACTGTTAATGGTAAAATAATGTTGATGACACACCACTATAGCTATATCAGTCTCACGATCCAGGTGCACAATAATGGAGTCACAGATGTCCAAAACTGTTTTCAATGCTGGCGATAAGTTCCACCCTCAATAGTTGTAGTTGAAGTTAGTGACATATTTCGATAGCTTTTCGTGCTTTACGCAGAACGAAGAACTTTTCCCGTGCAAGAACGGATGTTTTGTTTACGAAATGCATAAAATGACATAAAAATGCATATGTAAATACACTTTTAATTAATGCATTGCAATGATTTGAATTTGTTTGCAATGATTGCTAACATCGTTTAAATTTCATTTATATTGAAACAAAAGAATCTAGTAAACCAATTATTAAGAAATATTACATTGTACATCGAGGGGAGAAAACGATTTATTTCTGTTATGTTGTTAAGTATGTTAAGTAAAGAAACATTAAGGGAACTTGAAAACAGTAATAGAACTTTCTCCCGAGTGATACATAATGCTTTTTACTACACCTACGAGGAAAATAAAATCATTAGGTTATATGTTTTCTCGTATATGTCCCGAGACGTCTCAGGAAGTAAGTTCTTTACGACTTGAGCTGTATTTTTGATTTCTGGTGGCGCCGGCACTATAAAATCGTCACTTTCACATCAGATGACATTTTGTGATAATTTATTTAGAATAATTGAATCAATTTAGTAAGAAACAAAATTTAACATAACATTTAATTTAACATTTTTGAACTAAGTTCTGGAGCTGTATATTTCTGGTGACGTCATCTTTATATAATCGTCACTTCTACCATTAGATGACAATTTGGAAAATAATTTGGAATAATTAAAAGCGTATTGTTAAATTATTTATTTAGTAATGACAAAATTTAACAAAACAAATTAATTGCCGCGCTTTTATTCGTAGTGCATTGAAAGTATGCCAACCTCCTTTCATTGAAAATTTACTACGAAAAAAATCCACCTCATTTTTTTAAATTGATAGAAAATTGTATTTTTTGCTGGCAGCTGAAAAAAGAAATGACCGCTAGCAGAGCAGGTATGGATTTTCATACAACATTCGTTCACTGCTACTGAGGGAAGGAATGAAATTCCATATAACTTTTCTCGCCGCACATTTATAAGGGAGAAATTACAAACTTTATAACACGTTTTTGAACGAACAATTATACACTTTCTGAGTGGGTGTGGTATAAATACTTTTTGTGGTTTTAATAGTAAAGACTAATACACCTTCACAGGTTTCAAATTGTAATACTTAAATGTTGGATTATGGTAAGAAAATTAAGATAGTACTATGTATGTGTATTTATTCCTTAAGGCATTCATAATCAGAGCAGCACCTGCAAACAGATCATTAGCAAGGCAGTACAAAACAAACGAGCAGAGTTTATGCTGAGCACACACGATACGAGCTGTTGTCGTGACGGACAGTGTGCCTTGTATAACGTGCACTATTAATGCTCTAACTGTATATACTCGCTTTTTCTACTTCATCTTCTTATACTTATCCCAATCCGTTGCAGTAGTACCCTTTGTGAACTAGTTCGTCCGGGTAAGTACAGCCACTATATATTTCTTCCGCCAAGCAGTAACGTTTAGGTAACTACAGTTACCTACCGGAACACATTCCGGTTTGAAAGGTATGGGTGCCGGTGAAATTACTGGTAAATGAGACTTAAAAATGTCATGTTTCCGAGTGATAGACGCAGACCAGTTCGTCACTTATGATGAAATGCATTTGTTTTATGCAGAACAGAGGTTACCATTAAACACCAGGTGGCCCTCGTGCTAGTTCTGTAACCTAAATGTAAGAAAAACAACAATACAACACGCGAATAAGTGCACGAACGTACAAGGTTGATTTTATAGGTATAACGGTCGGATGATGTTCAGTGGTCTCCTTGAGATTTATGTAGGAAGTGGACCTATTAAAATGGTTCAACGCGAACAGAAAAAAAGATCAAACACTCAATAATGTGCTGCTACTCTAATACAGTCTTTTACAAGTATATTCAATTTTAAGGTGAAAATCTGGAGCCATCCCATTGTCAGCAAGAAACTTTACCTATCAAATTCACCTCAAACTTTAGTAGGGAATATATTGTAATGCTATCAATTTATCATAAATATGTTTGTATGTGTATCAGTTACCACTCACTTCAGAAACGATGCAAAGGCAGCGCACGTATTGAAGTTTGCTTAGCCTTTATTAACCGTAATGCAACGTCTGCAACGGTCGTGACTTGGATGGGTGACAGCTAGTGACATTACTACTGAGCGCTTCTGCGCTTTGGATGCTAAGCCATCGGTCACGGTTATTATCTTAGGACGGTATTCCTTACAGCGTAGAGGTAGGGTATTCCGTGAATGCCCGCCTGGCTAGCTACCACCCGCAAGTAGAAAATCTGTCGCCAAGAACCTAACGGTAGGTTCCGGCAGCTGTCCTTGAAAGCCAGTAATTCTAGGTTAGCCTGAACAATATCTTTGACCACATCATCACTTACCATTAGGTGAGATAGTGGTCTAAGGCTAGCCTATAAGCATATAAAAAGGAATTTGTTGAAATTGATTAAGAGAGACCATAGGTACATTTTTTTTTACCGACGGTATGCCTTTATTAAACAAAATACTACGAACTATATACAACACTACAGCTACTACAATAAAAGCATTCAGACAACCTATAAGTCATAGCAGACTTATGAGTCTGCTATGACTACTTGCCTATGGGCAGTCTAAATGCTCGAGCCCAGTACCAGTTGGCAGCGTGACCACCATACATTTGATTAAAAAAGAAGATACTTTACATCCGAATTCACTGAGTAGGTATTACCATGTGGACAAGAGCGCAAAGCAACTAAATTCTACACAAACAAAGAAGCGAGCAGAAGCCATTAAATAATCAATAAGCCATAGATAATGACGCCATCACCTTAATTTCCTTAGCAACATTATCTGAATATTAAGTAAGTTTGTAAGTAGTAAGTAAATTGTGTAGTGCATGCATGGTATGTGGAGGCCGCACATTGTAATGACAGCCGCTTGATCGGGATCACGCAACCGTCCCGCTCGTGATGTGCGCTCCGTGTGAACACGCCTTATGTGCTGTACTGGTAGCAGATAAACACGGGTAACTTCTTTGTAAACATGAACGACCTTACGTAAATGTAAATTTATTTTATTACTTAGCTTTCAGAGCAGTATAGCTATATATATTTTCCTGTTGGTATATATATATATATAAGTGGTGATGTGGTCGAAGATGTTGTTCAGGCTAATCTAGAATTACTGGCTCCCTAGGACAGCTGTCGGAATACACCGTTAGGTGCTTGGCGACAGATCTTCTACTTCAGGGTGGTAGCTAGCCAGGCTGGCATTCGCAAAATGCCCTACCACTATGCTGTAACGACTGCCATCCTAGGACAACAAGCGGAAACGTGCCCTCCGACGCACGGAAGCGCTCAGTAGTAATGTCACTAGCGGTCACCCATCCAAGGGATGACAGCTGCGGATGTTGCTTAACTTAGCTGATCGTTTAAGAACGGCTAAGCAAACTTTGCTACGAGCGCTTCAAAATTTGATTTGATTGCTGAACTGATTTTGATATAAATCGGAAAATAGGTTAGGTATAAGGATAGCTTTCATCATTATCGTTACTTTCATCATTGTGTACCAATTAAGGCAAAACCGCGGGGTGTAGCTGTTGTTTGTAGCCGCTGCGACGCCACTTGCAACCGTGGTTGCATGCGGCACTCACTACTTTTTACCGGACGAACTTTTTGTTGTATTAGCATTTGCCGGCCGTGCGTTAAGCGCAGCGTAATGTAAACAATTGTCTCTTGTGACTGAAGTATTTACCTTGGAAGGAAAAATATTCTTGTACAAGATAGCTAAATAAACAATTAATACGAAATATAAACATTTATGATGTATTCATAATGATACCTAAACGTTCGGAGGTGTACTACGAAAGTACTAAATTCCATTGATTTTCAGAAAAATACTACTGATTTATTATTGAATTATATAGAAAAGACAAATGTCAAGCATATCACAAAATATCATTTTAATATTCATGAGAAAACCATAAAAAAACATGTTTAATAATACCGATGGCCCGCCGGTTTCGCAAAACGTAAACAAACAACTGAACTTTTTTATTTCATAGATACATTTTACTGCAAATGGTTATCAAAACGAAGAGTAGCTATATTCTATTGTCTATTATGGCTACATTCCATCTCGCAAAAAAGGACCCAATTTACGAAAATCGATAAAAATACGCTGACGATCTCCGTGAAACCACAGAGGCGCGTGGCAATCACTGTTTTCGTTTCATGCAACCGTGGCGGCACGCGGCAAACACTCGTATGTATGCGAACCTGTGGCGACGCAATGGATATGGCGGAATAGTAATATTTTTTTGGAGAGAGCGATGGTAAAATTTCTTCACTAAAATTAGAAATATAAACATTTTCAGTGGTTGTCATTACCAACGTAATATCCATTTAACAAACAAACATTAGGATACTTCGAATGACAACACTGATTATGCATGATGAATAAGCATATGCTCAAAAGGCACATGCTACAAAGATAACTGTGGAACAAATTATTTAAAATACCAAGGCGTAAGTAGTCACTATGAACCAGGGAGTTGAAATATCAGAGTAGTTATATCCGAACACCACTGCTCTAAAAGCTTACTAGAATTTACCTATCTACATACCTACGCACATGTATATGCAGTTTGTGATAACAAGGAAAGAACGTTTAAATATTATGCGCCATATTTTTTGTAAGAAAGAGATAAATAAGCGATAAATTCGTGTAACCACCGAACCGCCACAAGTCGTTCCGATCACCATTATTACACTGCGATCTCTTTCACTCTCTCACACCAAACGATACACATATCTCGCTCATCCATTTCATTGAGATTAGTTCGTAATATAAAACAAAATGACGATATTTTCTATTTCATCAATAAAAGCAATAATTACGCGTGAAATGAAACAGTTTTCTTATCTCTCACAGTGCTTGTATAATTGGTGCAGAGTCTAAAGACACAAGGAAGGCACAGATTATTCCTAAAAAAACATGATGAGCGGCGATGTATTCACCGGACGCTCGGAAGTTCTAGACTGGTAGTGACTCTGGTAATTACCCTGAATTCATCTAGTAAATATGGAGGGCACACAACTCATCTACAGGTAAAAAAATCTTAGCTGTGAACCCTTTGCAATTAGTATGAAGGAAAATAAGGATAAAATTTGGCTGCTTACCGATGGTTATTATATGTTGTAGTAAAAATCTGGAGCTATGACCATGGCACGGACTTGAAAAAATGGTCGTAATAATGTCTATTAATTAATAAAAATATAATTTTCCATGGATACTCTCTAAATACGTGTGATGGTATATTGCATGGTGGTAGAACATTTTACGAATATCTTTTTGGCTATAATTTGGACGTCTGGCTTACCTAACCGTGTGTTTTGGCAGCTGACAGCTGCATTTAAGAGTCAGGTCATATTCTAGGTTCATCCTCTTTACCATCTCTAATAACATAATCATTTTATATTAATGTTATTACTATATAATAACACTTTCCATCAGATCAGTGCATAGCTTGACGCCAATAAAAAAAAAAAAATCCTGTAGAAATTCAACTTAATTTGTCTTAAAAAAAAATAACTTAACAAGTGCAGTTACTTGATATTTTTTTGCTGATTGTACTGTAGGTCATCTCATGCACCATTGACAGTACATAATTGAAATTATTATTTACAATGTTTAAAATAACCTCAGAAGTGATTCACGGGTGTAACGCAATGACAGACGTACAGACGTAAGTATAAATTCACTCCGAGATGTACCTATTTGTTGTAAAATAATTTTGTAAATTGCTAAGTTCTTGCAAATTAATATGATCGTGTGAACAAAATTTACCTTGTTTCATTCTAATAAGCTTAGCTAAGACATTTTGTAGTTTGAATGTGTATTGGGTCACAAACATTTTAAGTGTGTTAGTCAAGAACTTCACCCCTATCATTTTCATCAAAGAATGGCTCCGAGATCTTTATAGGAGCTTCTTGCAGTGGCTCTACAAAACTTTTTTGCTGAACGAGCAGTAGATTGCAAAGTATTTCAAATAAAATTTGTGAATTCACTTTCATAAGGACAGAGTAGACGCCCAAATTGAATACATGATTTTTACTTTGATTTTGATCCTTAAATGTATTTAGAAAAATAATGTCAATTATAGAGACGTTCCCAATTCATAAACTTGGACACTCAATCCAAGTCTAGAATTGAAAAAATGTTTTTTTTTTTCATATTATTTTTGGACTGTTGTGTTATTTATATTGTAAATGTATCATTTTTATGGGCCATCGGCCAGATGTCTAAAATTTGGCGAACGAAAAATGTTTTACATTGGTTACGAGGTATTTCGCAATCTGAATTTAAAATGTTGACGTGGTAAGCATGCAATGTTTGAAAATTATTAGAAATAGAACTTATGTATATTTTTATATGTTCGTGTGTCATATGTGTGTGTAAGAAAACTCACACAAGTGATATTATGGACAAGAATATGATGATAAATCACATTATTTACCAAACCTCCGTAACCCGTCTTGCATATTTGCCGAGACAAAACGACTTGATTAATAATCAACCCCATAGTTAATAACCCCCGTAATTGAGATGTTTGCATAGAAATCAGGGGTCGCCTCCCTTCGCCCTTGTTGTTTGAGCAAGGATTCATATTTAGTCATCCGAAATTTTGAATTTTCGCTGAGAGCTGCTCGTTTTGAAGCCGATGGGGTTGTGGGACTTCCAAATGAAAACAGATGAGATTTTTTCAATCGTTTTTAGGCCTTTATCGACAATCTCACTTAATGAAAGCTTGTCATGAGTAAACCATGATATTGAATTGCCTTTAAATAACAATTCCAGGTACTCTTAGAACGAGCTTTTACGCGTTTTACGTCACCGTTAGCTGACTATTAGCAGCGCCACTAGCGGAAACAAGAGCGAACTAAAAATATGTACAGCAGAAAATAGCTTACGCAACTTATATATGGTTACCTAAACTAGACAAACTTGTACTAGGGATACGGAATTCTGATTGAGATAGATTTACGACTTGAAGGATGTAGTGCAGGCATTCACAAAATACTCTTATCACCTTCGATCTCATCATCACATACATCATCCAAAGTGTCGCATTTTTTTGGCCACACGTAACCCTCCGCCATATCCTAATGACAATGTGTCACTCTATGACAAACAGGACTTTTGTTAAGTACTTGAATGAGGATACAAATCTAAACCAAAGAGAACGTTTTGTTATGAAGGACTAGGCAAGCTGCGCTTCGAGAGTAAGAGCAAAATCAGTAAGGACTCAATGTTGCTCAGAATTTCATAGTTTGAACTATAGTAAAGTGAGCATGTTGGTCATGGCGGCAAGACAGTTGTGAGTTGCTGTCCTGGATTTTTCACTGTTATAATACTTTAGTGTGACCTCAATAAAAACTGTTGCTAAGCCTCTAAAGATGTGTTTCAGCTGCCCTTGTGTTAGATAGCCAGAGATAAAGTCATCGTTATGCATTGCACAAACCGTTTATATTGTTTGTATTAACAATTGCATCTAAAAGTTGACGTTTAATTTATGGAACATCTTCCAAAAACAGGTTCTTGACATCAATCACAACTTTGAGATGGATTTGTTTATAAGAAGCTAAGTGTAAATTAGGGAAAAATATAAGTCAAAATACTTAAATCGAAACAACGTGACAGTTAATTTAAATTCGTTCTAAATTTACACTGACTGGTCATTACAATTGAAAAAAAATTATCCGATGTCTGATTTGCCACGAAAACGTTTCCGCGATTGTTAACCCCCGGAGAGATTGTGACTATCTTCATGTATCGAATGTCAAGCATGGCATTTGTCCGCGGATGTGTCCACGACTACTTCCATCACCAGTCTTGGACCAACAGGGCCTTGAGAGTACTCTCAGAACCACAGAAAGCATCAGAATCACGTTAGAAGCCCACGTTTGGTACGTGGAAATATTTCATTTTGAGCTTAGGTTGTTTAAATATTATGCCAGCCGTGAATCACGGATGTCATTCCACTATATTAGAACACGTCACCGGTCGCGTGCTTCTAGTGTAATCATAATAGGCTCATTGTGAATTCAGTGTGGCGCCAATTTAACACCCTTAGGTACCCTAACTCATTAGCTGTCCATATTATTATCATCCCTTTGCATACTATATCCATACTCCCCCTAACGAGGACGTCATTATATAGGGTACTGTACAAATTGCATCAACTATCGTGTTACCCATTAGAGGTTTACTTATCTTAGTATACCTACCTTAATAACCTATCAACTTCCTACCTTTATATCTATTGCGTTTGTGGGTTATGTCCATTGTCTATCAAATCGTAGTTTTTGTGAAGTTTTGGCATTGGTTTTACTGCCGATTATATCGGTCTGACGGCAAATTATTATCTATGCTGCTCATATATGTGCACAATTTCTTCTCTTTTTCCAATTTATGAACATCCAATGGGAGAAGGGACCGAAAATGGAAGTCGCAGATTGCTTGAAGATGATTTGAAGATATCAATATATATATAATCTATCTCCTCAAACAACTATTTAGTAGCTTTCTTATCGGTGGTATGATTTTTTTTAAAAAAAACATCGCAAAGTTTAATTACAACACTACTACTAATACAACGTAAGCATTAAGGCAACCTAAGGGCTATTGCAGACCCACAGGAACACTAATAGCTTTCAACTTTATTCGTAAAGCATATAGTACTGATACCGAATGAATGAGATAACAGTAGGAGATGATGATAGTATCAAAATACTGTTACTCGAGCGTAGATTAAGTCCTGGATTTTTTTAAAGGACCAACAAACATTTGATCAATATTTTCTTAGTGTAAAAGTATTCTTTAATTAATGGGCTGGAGCATTTAGACTGCCTGCATGTGAGTCTGCTATGCTATGACTTATAGTTTGTCTAAATGCTTTTATTGTAGTAGCTGTTGTGTTGTTATATAGTCCGAAGTAGGTATTTTGTTAAATAAAGGCATACCGCCGGTTAAAAAAACTTAAATTTTACTAAAATTATGAGACCGACATCATTGACCACAAATTGAATAAACATTTGTAGTAAGTTAGATAAAGGTAAGAAGTAAAAAATAATTTTACTATTTAAATACTTAATATTTATTTTAAAAAAAATAAAGAGCATATACCGACATACGCAAGTAAACTTATAAAAGGGGTATCAATAATGTTTTCCGGGTTAAGTAGTTTGGCATTTCTCTCAGACTCTGATAAAGAAATTGTCAGTAGTAGTCTAGAGTTTGGAACTATTTACGGATCACCCCCAATAATGTCAAAACTTAAATACCGAAACATGGTTTTACGTTCGAACCACACACCTCTAGAACAATTACACACTATCGGCACCATAGTAAACATACATACATATAACAAAATCGGCACCAAACTCATTCTATCATACAATAATGTATCAATGTATACAAGGGTAGTTCTTTAGATGATGCTATAACACGTCATCTGCAGACGGTAATAAAAGGAATTTGGTTTTGTTATCGTACCCGCCAGGTGCTAATTCTCAAAGGGTGGTTATCACATCATCTCTCACTGGCTATCTGTAACGGCGTCTTTCAGCTTTTGGCAGTTACGTGCTACGTCTAGTACGGGTTTGAAGCTTTAATTGAAGAAATTTACCTACTATAACCCAATTACGATCAAATCGTTTATACTTCATGACCCAATCGTGACCTCAGTTGAATTGTTTCTCTAATAGACAAAATAGTTTTTGGCGCAATTTCTCGTAGTAGTCAAGTGATGATGTGGTCATAGATCTTGAACATGCATAACTTTGAAATCTGGCTCTCAAAGACAGCTGCCGGTCGGCCACAAGCTGGACTGCCGATCTTTTCCGATAAACCATGTGAATGGTACGTGCCATGATATAAATACGACATCAAATTTAAGGCAATCGAAAAGGGTGACAAAACTCATAGTAGTGCAACTCGAAGGCAATATACCTATAATAATATCGATAGATGATCGACCTGCTGTCTAGACCAGTCCCTACTTGAAGCACACACACAGTCATATGTGTCTGTGTGAAAATGACGTGTTTGTTATCACTCGTATTTGCACCGATTGAATGGTGTTGATGCTATATTAGTACATAGATTCTTTAGATCCTGCGTGCAGGTAGGCACATAGGATATTTTAATTAACATTTTCGACGTTATCAATAAATGTAACCCGGACGTATCCAAGTAATGTCTGATAAAGCTAAAAATATCACTTCGGTAACATGAACCTTGTCCTCTTTAAACTTAAAAACTCCGACGTTAGTTTCTGAGAGAAATTAGTTTAGAAATTTTGTTTATTTACGAGTATGTTTAAATGGATTCGATATATTTTCAAAATAATCACAAGTCAGCGTTGTATCACCCCTCCGTATCCGTCGTCAAGGAGTCGCTAATTTGTTTTGCAAATTGAGGGTGTCGAAGAAAGGGTTGATTTACCTAAACATACCCTGCATACTGTTCAGCGATCGAGTTACCAACTGCTTGTGCGGTGGATTCGATTGAAGAATTACTTTTATATTAGGTATTATTAGCAGCTGCAGCTGCTCTTCTAAATATAACACATAACGTTTTGTTTCTCATTGTTTTTTAAACAATATTATATGTACAATACAACAATATTATATGACGACAATAAAGTTTATTGTCGTTTATATTAGACGTTTAACGTCATCTATGCCTATCAAAGAAAGGTCCAAAGGTGCCCATCACGCTGGATACATTACCACGCTGTATGGCGATGGCCAGTCTTTGCACGAGGTACGGCCCATTCATTGATTGGAAGGATCTTAATTGAAACGGGTCCGTGGTTTACGCCACGGGTTTCGTTTGCTCCCGTGGTAATTGCCCCCGATTTGAATATATTTGGTTTCATTTTGTTTTCTATAATTTAAAAGTACAGTTGCAACAAATATGCATATTAGTATTATTTCGTTGTTATTATTAAATATAATAATTTATACTCCCATTATATGTTACTAGCTTTCCGGGCGCGGCTCCGCCCGCGCGTATGTCGGTTAACACGCAAAACCATTAACCTCTTATTGCGCAGTTGGATAAACACTATTCTATGTTTTTTCCCGGGTCTCAAACTATTGCCATACCAAATTTCATTCAAATCGGTCCATTAGTTTTGGCGTGAAAGCGTAACAGACAGACAGACAGAGTTACTTTCGCATTTATAATATTTCTAGCTTTCCGGGCGCGGCTCCGCCCGCGCGTATTTCGGTTATCGCGCAAATACATTAACCTCTTTTTACGCAGTTGGATAAAAACTATCCTATGTTTTTTCCCGGATCCATACCATATTTCACTCAAATCGGTCCAGTAGTTTTGGCGTGAAAGCGAAACAGACAGACAGACAGACAGAGTTACTTTCGCATTTATAATATTAGTACTGATATATATGCATGGTACTGATAAGAATACGCGTATGTATACTAAAACAAATGTATTGTTTTCTACATAAAACTTTAAGATGTCTACGACGATTTCGTAAATGTAAATTATAAATTTTAATATTTAAGTATTCCATCTTCTACTGCCACTTTCAGAAAAAAGGATTACTGAGTCACTGCGAGAAGAAAGGGCAAGAAACTACAGACCATTTAAAAATGAGTTACTAAGTATGTGATTAAATCCTGTGCTCAGGACAAACCCACGTGTGCGTGCACAAGAAGATCAGCTAATTTTTAAGACCTGGTAAATGACCGAATGAAACAAGTTCACCTACAAGATGCAGGTATTTAGAAGCTTGATTGTAAATTGAGCAAACAAAGAGGAGCATTGGTAACCAGGTAAAAAAATACATCTATTAATTTAAGAACCGGCGCTCGACCAAGTCTGCGGTTTGTGAAGATGCTCAGGACAAACCCAACCACTACTTTTAGTTTGAAAATCCACAAATACTCACCAGAGAGAGTCGGTATATGCCAATAATGTTACACGAGACAATGAAAATCAAAAGGTACCAAAACTTCATTAGAGATGATGATTAGCAATTACCACTTGCTTGGGACCTGTTATCAAATTAATCATCCCCGACACAAATCTGCAAGATCTATGGACACTGTGAGCGAATTCGTTCGTGAGGTACGTACTTGCATTCCTTCTGCTAAGGAAAATGTTGCTCTAACCGCGGATATACGCCTATCCAGAACGTCAAGCAAGCTTAATTTAATACTGGCAAGATTTGATCATACCCGTTCCGGGGGTATGATCAAATGTGAAATATGACCTGTCAGAGCTTATTATACTGCCTGAAGAAAATTTTACTACAAAATCTTGGCTAGCTGTTAAATCAAATCAGATTTTCCAATTAACAATACATTTCGTACAAACTAAGCCAAATGTTAGTGATTACTAAATTACTATTGTTTAACTACGTAATGTATACGATTTCCAAAACAGCAAAGCAGAAAATATTTTACCACATAAAAACATCGCTATTAAACTCATATTAGTTAAAGTTACAAAGACTGTTCCAGTGGCATCGAGCAAATCTAGCTCAACAATATTTGCCCAAGGCATTGCAGAAACGGAGCCCAGCGTGCATGACAAAAATTAAATTTCTGACGGTAGTACAAAATAATATCGTAATAACTTAAATGACAAATATAACTAATTAGATATTAGCTCCGTGATAACGACCATTCGTAATAACTTAGGGGACAAATATAAACAATTAGATATGCTCCATGACAGTGACCAGCGCATAGTGTGAGATATATGAATAAAAGTAATGAATATATCATTATTACGCTATTGAAACTGTTTAAAGTTATAAAAATTACTAAGTATCTGTTTCAATCGCGAAAACATAAGACAATGCTTACAACATAAGTAAAGGTTTTGTTTCTATTTTCATGAAGGTAAGTCTTCACTAAATATGCTCCATTATTGTAAACAGTTTCTTTATTGATTATTTAGGTACCGCCTCTTTGCTTATGTATGTTCCAAATTTCTATCATTATTTACGACATAACGACAGATAATAAAGGCACTTCAACAAAGATCGAAGAACATTATCTTTTGGAGTTATTATTAAGTCCCATAATTCACGTTTCGCGTGTCAACAACCTATATCAGTTTAATACTATTGTAACCAATTTCATAAGGTCCCCTGCTGCTCCATTTGCCTTGAATGTTTATGTGAAATTGTTGAGGTAACGTGAGATTCGGCAGCTCAAAGTGTACTAGTCGGTTTGGTGATGATATTGTATAAGATCTGCCATGGTGTTTCTTGAGAAGTATGTCATAACATTACGGACACAATGAATTCTATGCATCAGTGTGCTTATAGTAGGTACGTATAACATTAAAATCTCATCAAATAACGTGATAAACTATCTAGTAACTACATGATAAATGTATGACTTAACATCAACTATCACGGTACCTTTTGTTTGAGCCTTTGTATGTACCTTTTTTATACTTAGATAGGCTAGCCTTTGACCCCTATCACACTTGATGGTAAGTGATAATGTGGTCTAAGATGTTGTTCCGGCTAACCTAGAATTACTGGCTCTTAAGGACAGCTGCCGGAACACACCGCTAGGCGCTTGGCGACAGATTTGCTACTTGAAAGTGATAGCTAGCCAGGCGGGCATTCGCTAAATTCCCAACCATGCTGTAAGGATTGCCATCGGTCTCGGTTATTGTCTTGGAGTGGCAGACGCTGTATCTTGAAAGGGCAGGGCATTTTACGAAAGCCAACAAGATAAGCTACCACCATGAAGTAGAAAATCCGTTGCCCAGCACTAACGGTGTGTTGGCAACTGAGGTTAACCTGAACAATATTTTCGACCGCTTCATTACTTACCACCAGGTAAGAGAGAAACCACTAGCTTATCTAAAAAAAATCTACCTACATGCAAGAAGTTCCCTTAAATATAAATTAGTTGTACGCGAGCTTAAGCAATATTGACGCAAATACGATGTATTTATTCAACATTGTAGATATACAATTCGGTCACAAGACCACAAAGCCACACAAAACACACAAAGGCAACAATCGTGATCACACAATCACAAAGCAAACACAAATCAATCACAAACAAGCGACATACGACAGTATCACACAAACGATAACTCCGAAACTTTACTTATTCATTAGTACTACACGAACAAATCATGATAATAACATTGTCATTCACGCATATATATATAAAATAGATTAACAAAAATATACTGTAAATCATAGACGTCAGAGTTTACATTGACAAGATTAAATTTGAAAATTTGACCAATTTTTGTTACAGAATTCTATTGTCGCGTGAGTTGTGATGTTCTATTTAGCATGTTGTCACAAAAAATATCTTCTAAGTAAGTCAAATTGGTTTCATAATCGCTTCAATACGCATTCGATCATTGTGATGATTGTCAATTCAATATTTTGTACGTTGTGATTATTTTTTTATTATTATTTGATGTGTTCTAAATTACAGTCAATAATTATGTTTTAGAATATTTAAAAAGGTCACACACATTTGTGCTTTAATTTTTCTGCCGTTGTCTCTTAAGTACGATTTCAGTTAAAATGTAGGATATTTTAATTTTTTTTTTATGCCTGATAGGTTAGCCTTTGACCACTACCTCACCTGATGGTAAGTGATGATGTGGTCGAAGATGTTGTTCAGACTAACCTAGAGTTACTGGCTCTCAAGGACAGCTGCCGGAACACACCGTTAGGTGCTTGGCGACAGATTTTTCAAATTGAGGGTGGTAGCTAGCCAGGCGGGCATTTGCAAATTGCCCTACCACCATGCTGTAAAGACTGCTATCCTAAGACAACAACCGGGACCGACGGCTTAACGTGCCGAAGCACGGAAGCGCTCAGTAGTAATGTCACCAGCGGTCACCCATCCAAGTCATGACCGCGGCGGACGTTGCTTAACTTTGCTGATCGATTCAGAATGGCTAAGCAAACTTGGCTACGAGCGCTTCGAAATAGATATTTTGGGGATACTATTGGCATTAGTTTTCTACTTATCACACTCAACTCTACCCTATACTTGCACCTTAACAGGTGTGGCCATAATTCTGAGTGTATTCGTTTTGTAGGTATATTTTTGGTTAGGTTTTTAAGAAGTTGTATGTTATTAATTTTTTCTGTAGCAAAAGATCTTATTTATTTAATTATCGTGTTGGCTTATTTCATAAATGGTGTGAAAGGGTCGCCATAAAAACCTTTTAACGACTACCTTACCGACGGCATATATTACAACAATTCTTCTTAAATATTTGGTTCAAAAATGTAGAGCACCCACTTGAAGTGACAAATACAATATACCTCTTTCGGCCATGGGAAAATATTTTCTTTGTAGAAGTAAGTGGTTGTTAAAATCAATAATAAATATCGATCCCAAATTGGAATATGACATAAGCGAGTTATGTACCATTTCAAAAAACGTCGACATGGAATAACCTTATTTAGGCCATAGATAAATGATCATTTCTCTATGTTTAGGCATACGGACTCTCATATAGCCTGGCTAGCGTAGCGACCACCCTCAAGTAGAAAATGTGTCACCAAGCACTTAACGGTGTGTTCCGACCCAGGTCTCAAGGTGACGGGCGCAGTGCAATTCGTGACTTGTGATGAAATGCATCTGTTATATGCAGAGGTTAGTCCACTCAACATCAGTGGGCCTCGAGCTTATCTTGTCACAACAACGTAAAAAAAATAAACTTGATGGTTTTCAAAGCACAAATATAACACTTGCGCCATGCAGATATATTTGGTACTATATAATAGGAGGCCGGCCTATTAACATAATTATATTTAGACCGGGCGCCTTACTTAATATCAGACTGTCAATTTAATTTTATTTGTCAGGAAAACCTAATAAATTTAAGGGCTGGGGTCGAATCCAGGAGATTCCAAATTAAAGATTTCACCACTCTACTAACTGCGCAGTGAAATTTATCATATTATCATCGAGTGCGAACTGCGGGTGCTAACAGCGAGCGAAGCGCCTCCGTTCAAATTGAGATCAGCTATACAGAACAGCGAAATCAGTGTTATTTACATGTGGCCCGATACATGTAGATTGAAATTAATCGTGACACTGACCATATTGGAAAAGTTATAAAAAAAAAAATTATCAATTGAAACTTACATGACGTACAGACAAAAAAGTACAATCGCACAGTAAAATGAAACTCCCCGTGGGGTGCCGTGCTAGAATGTCTGAAATGGGGGGCCATTGCTGCTTGTGGGTGTCGTAAGAGGCGACTAAATGTAAAATATCGGAAGGTGGGCAGCACCGTCTTCTGAGGAACTCGGTCCCTAAGCCACCCGCCAAGCGTGGGGAGTACGTTTAAACCCTCCTTTAATGGGGGATACTGTTTTCAGCAGTGGAAAATCATGCTTATACAGTACTGTTATTTTTAGGCTAAGATTCAGAGACAAGTATAAGCGTGAACTAATGCTTTAATCTGTCAAAATGTAGTGCTTAGCCTCATAATTGTATTCAGAATTCAGAGACAATTGGTACAGCGCTTAAACTTAGCGCGTGCTATGCTAAGCCAAGTAGTGGAAATCGACTTCTTTAGCCTATCTCAAAGCAGGAGTGGCGCCGCCAAGTGAGACACTGAGACGAATGGTGCAAAAAGTTCTTCAGGAACTTTTTTTCGTAAATTGAAAAAGGCACTTATTTTGTTTCACTCACTCCAATCACATTTTATATACTGTTGTTCTTGTCCTTTTCTTTTTATATCAGGATGCACAGATAAACAAGAACCGATAAACGTTCCATAAGTGAAAAATGTGCCATAGATAATAGAGTGTGATCTAAACAAAGAGCAAGGTAAGTAGGACTCAGATTATATAAGGTGGATATTAATTCATCAACAATACTGCGGGGGATGGTGTAGAATCGATAAAGGAATGTGTTTCACTGATGTTTAATTTTCACATACACAAAAAATCCGTACTATTGCTTAAGCTGTGGCACGTTGACGTTAGGAAGGACAACCGCGATCTACGAACACGGTGTATCTTATTCACACACATGCACGACTGCTACGCGAAGTCAATGAACTGCTATACTAGGCACATTAGACAGCTGTTTTGTGTACCTATTCTGCCTAGTCGGTTTTTGGCGGCTTGCGACAAAAGAACGCGCGACGCGGTAGCGGTTTAACACAATACGGCATAACTAAGTAGCTGCAACACAATACAGTACGTACCTACGTAAACATGAAATTAAAAAGATTGTAGATAAGTAACATTTTTTATCGTTTAGAAGAGTTTCATCGATTGGTGATTATGCAAAGCATTCGGCAGTGTAGCTAGATTGACCGGTAAGGCCTTCGCGTTCGTCAGAATAGGTAGATACGTGAAAAAGCTTCTTCTGTCACTGTGGCAGCTGTTTTGCCCAAGTGATAGCGTCTAATTGACATCGGGTAGCGTTCGTACGTCTGAGAATGGAGTAGACCGCGGTTCTCGCTATCATACTAAAAGGCAACGCGCCGCGTTTAGAAAATAGTTATACTGATTTTGTGTATGTGAAAATTAAACATGAGTGGAACACATTCCGTTATCGATTCTGCACCATCCCCCACAGTATTGTTGATGAATTAATATCCACCGTATATATCTGAATATGAAATTCAAAGATTTGCTTAGCCGACGCTAGGCTAAGACTGGTCTTTGACCGTCTTACACAAATGTCTCTGAATCTCAGCCTTAGTGTTCTTGTCCACGGCTTTTGTTTTGTTTCTAGGTAATATTTTGTTAATTTTTTTTTTAATTATTTAGGAACTAGTATGTAGGTAATTAAATTATATTAAAATCTATTACCATAGTTCATCAATGTCGATTAAATATTAGGATACTGTTAACAATATCAAGTCACAAAGTATTTGATGTCCCGGATGCTCGTAAAACAAACTTAACCTGCCGCTGCCGTGCCGGTCCCTCTGTCCTTCGGATAAAAACTGTTTTAACCCTTTAGCCTCATCTTAAGTGTCCAATTAGCATCATAGTGTCAAAACGACCGCGGCGACACTAAGAACCCGAATTTACACTTCGCTGTACAAAGAAGGTATTGATGCACTTTTATAGAGTCTAGTAAGTTTAGAGATGAATTTGTGATTATGAATTAAATGCAACTGTTACAATTATTTATGAACCACAAGGATTAATTATGGTAATTTAGCTGTTGTACTAATTATAATTATGTCGCATTAATAAATAAAAACCAGGGCTTCGGAAAAAAAACATTAACAGGGGTCACCTGTTATGAATCAAATAGCATATACATACACCTTGATATCAGAAATATCTCTTTCAACAGTTTTTTTTTGTTTTGTTCTTCCGTAAAAACAGCAATACCTAGGTACATGCGAACCTCTAATTTAGTAGGTACCTATATAGAATTACATAGGTTTAAATATTTCGGCTAGTCAGTACTTCAGTACTAATATTATAAATGCGAAAGTAACTCTGTCTGTCTGTCTGTCTGTCTGTCTGTCTGTCTGTCTGTCTGTTACGCTTTCACGCCAAAACTACTGGACCGATTTGAATGAAATTTGGTATGGAGATAGTTTGAGACCCGGGAAGAAACATAGGATAGTTTTTATCCGACTGCGCAAAAAGAGGTTAATGTTTTCGCGCGATAACCGACATACGCGCGGGCGGAGCCGCGCCCGGAAAGCTAGTAATATTATAAATGCGAAAGTAACTCTGTCTGTCTGTCTGTCTGTCTGTTACGCTTTCACGCCAAAACTACTGGACTGATTTGAATGAAATTTGGTATGGAAATAGTTTGACACGCGGGAAAAAACATTGGATAGTTTTTATCCAACTGCGCAAAAAGGGGTTAATGTTTTTGAGCGATAACCGACATACGCGCAGGTGGAGCTACGCCCGGAAAGCTAGTATATATACATTGTTGTAAGATCAAACAAACATTAAATAATAAACGCTGGCCAAGTGCTAAGTCATTTCAGCCAAGAAGAGTCAAAGGCTAGGTCTGGTATCTAGGTCGAAGCTAAAGTGGGTTTAAGACTCGAATTTTCACATCAATAGCGAAGAAATGTAAAAAAGAAAAAAGAAACAACGAGCGGGATTTTCCTTTCGTTGCAATTTTACAAATAAAAAGATTTAGACCATAGTTACTAGTGACCGTTTCCTTTAAAAAAGTTATATTTAGTACCTACATATTATTGAAATTAATTTCATAGCAATTTTATGACTACAGAATTCTATATTCTTTCTAACTCTACAGCGGTAGCGGCACCACAAGGAATACTGTCACAGCCTGATGCAAAATGGCTTCTTTGTCCTGTGTTGTCCTTTTTAATTCGTAACTTTATGCGTCAAAGTGATTCATCGGATCCACTCATAAACCTTTAGAATAAATAGGCTCTATATCTTGCAAGAAAGGGTTCACTTTTCCAGATTAAAAACATTAAATTGACTTGGCAAAGCACTAAAGTGACCAAGCCATTTATTGGAAATGATTTTATGCGACAAAAAACGGCACTCAAACCATTTTTGAGTTCACGATATATTATGACGGTAAGATGTGCTGGTTAAATTCCGTTGGTTTTATTTCATGACTTCGCTGGAAACGTGGTCGGGTTTTTAATTTTTCCTGGCACTTATATATTTAAATATGAACAACATTTAATCATAACTTATAATTTTATTAAAAACAATGTATCAGTATAGTCTACGTTACGGCTTATAACCGAAGTGCGGTTACCTACATCTAGGTTTAGCTGTTGCCAAATCAAAGTAATACCAAAATGATATGGTTAAACTTAGGCGTTTCCAAGGCAAAGACTTTATTATGTGCGACACGTGCGAAGCGAGCGTTAGGTTACTGGTGACAACAACAAAAGACGAGCCGAGCGAGTGAAGCAAACTCCAATGATTACAAGCGGCTAATAGCCGTACTTTGTGGCGTTCTATGGGGGAGGCCTTTATTCAACAGTGGACTTCTTCCGGCTGATGATGATGATGATGATGAACGCTTATATATAAAGTCAACTGATAATTTGTGAACATTTCAATGGGTTACATATTATGGTTCAAATTATACAGTATTTTAAAGTTACGATGGACGTACAGAAAACTTTCATTCATTGAAATGAAATGAAATGAAATGACAAGATTTATTAGCGTAATATATGGTTACAAGTTGTTGTACGAGTCAATAATAAGTAATAATAGTAATAATTAGTATCACATATTTAGTCAGAAACATAAAATGAAAATGAAAAGCGGTATAACCGTGAAGAGGATGGTACAAGTGTAGTGTGTCAACATTCTCTTACCTACCAAAATGACAGTGACAATCACAGTGATAGTGACAGAAGTGACAGTTCGGACGGAGAAACTCTGACTTTGACAGCTGCGGCGCAACCGTCTCAACGCCAGTTACGTGCTGTGGCCCGCGCTCGACGCTGTGCTCAATCGTGACTCCCAGACGAAGAACTTCAAATAAGTTCGAAACTAGTTGGAGCAATATCCGGTAAATATTACGCGAGTCCTAGCCGGTTACTAAATAATAATTATGGACAAAACTTTGCATGTCAGTTATGTTTTTTTAGAAACATAACTGACATGCAAAATTAAAATTACCACATTAATTACTAAAAAACACAATATAATACAGAGCCAAACACATTCTTTAAAATATAATGTCCGGTAGGATAGAAAATTAAATTACAATTAAAATAAGCATTATGTGTCATTACAATATATAATTCGATATTTTAAGATGTCCATTGTTTTTTAATAGTTCGGAAACATTGTAGAAATTTTTGTCAAGAAGATATTGGAAAAGTTTAATTTTAAATTGTGTTAGTGTCAATTGTCGTACGAATGTCTCTTGGTATTTTATAATAATCATTGACATGATGTGACTATTTCTTGAAAATAAGGCTGATTTATTAACAGGCATAATAATAAGAGTAGGATCTCTTCTTTTATCCTAGAATTGAGCTTGTTTAGGTGGTACAATGGTAGTTGTATATGCCTTTTTTCTATTTCCATAAAGAAGGGTGCCGTACCCTTAGAGCGAAAGGAGCCTTACGCTCTCGGACCGTCCGTGTTCGTCTGTATCTCAATGCTCCGTCACAGCGAAATGAGCCACACACTTGAAAATATACCTAATGTTTTATGAAGAAAGTTAGTTAACACAAAAATACGGTGAAATTTAATAATAATTATAAATGGTCACATATAAATATTAAATTATAAAATAAATCATCGTCAAAAAATTCCCCCGCGCAATGCACCCTGCCCAAACGTGCTTTAAAATTATTTCACAAAAGTGACTGGACGTCAAAATTATCACTTTTTATTAATACTTTTATAGTTTAGTTTTTTTAATAGATCCCTATCTCAGAAACTGAACTATCAATGCAATTAATAATTTCGTTTTGCAGTTGTGATCAATACCAACAAACTTATTTTCAATTCATAAGCTCGAAAAGGTGTTGTGATCAAACCTCTCTAAATGTTCTAGAAAAATAAAATACTTTCACTACCAATTTTACTCATTTCGCTTCTTATTTTTAAATAACTAATCGCAAATATACTAGGTGTATTATATAAGGTATACCTATTTGTAGCATTTTTTCGCCGTTTAGTGAGAAGAAAAATTGTGTGCTGCGTTCGGAAGCAAAGTAATTCTGTATCTCGTATTTATAAAATGTTCAGTACATACAGGATTCTATATTTTGAGCGCTTTGCACGTGGTTGAAACCTTGATTTTTTTGCTTACTGAAGTTATTTCAATAAAGGTTCTCGCACCAAATGACAGCATTGTAGCTTTGCATATTAAATAACTTGTCTTATACTGGCTGTGCAATGCAGAAACCTTAAAAAATAAGCCCTTCTAGCATTTGGCGAGTTTTTTTTTGGTCCTGTATCGTCATCAGTAAGTTACTGTACTGTATCAGCTGGATTGTCCACTGCTGAAGACAGCCTTCCCCATTAAGGGGGTATTTGCCATAGTCCCCACGCTTGGCAGGCATCTTGAGGATCGCAGTTTAAGAAGAAGGCGCTACTGCCGACCTTCCGGTATTTTACTTTTAATCGCATCTTACGAAACCCACATGTAGCAATGGAGGGGTTATATTCTAAACCGGCATCCCACGGGGGATGAAAGTAAGTTACATTCTATATCTAGTAGTTATGGACGTACTTACCTAAGTTCTTATATGTGTTATCAAACTTTTTATCCCCTTCTTTTTCATAGTTGTTTTGCTATACAGGGTTATTAATAATATGCTAACAACCTCTTAGGGTTGACATCTGCAAGTCCTAAAAAAATTTTTTTTTTTTTTTTTGCCTACTTTATGCCTACTCCGAGCCAAGAGCGTTCACCGCGGTATCACTGGACTGCGCCTTGCTGCCTTTGAATAGAGTTTTTAATATTTACGTCGAGCAAAGTAATGAAAAATATGAAATAATACATTACAGGCACAAGAAACTTTTAACATTAGATGGGCCTCGAACTTATTCCGGCAAAAACACAAAAAACACGAAAAAAATAGTTTCTTTTACAAAATGTTTGCTGGGACTAGCAGATGTCAACCCTAAGAAGTTGTTAGCATATTACCAATAACCTTGTATAGCCTGCCTACTTTTTGTATATTTATGTATCTTCTATTTTTGTACTTTCTCATTAATATGTGTGTCATGTGAATATATTATGTGTACTAGTAAGTCTATATTCTTTGCTTTATATTTTTATTTTTATTTTTTTATATTTTATATTTTTTATATTTTTGGTTTACGTTTTGAAACGGAAAATATACCTCAAAACTCCAACTACCACGGTGAAGGTTATACGAATTTTAATCATAATGAAATCTTGTATCTGACCATAATAAACGACTTATTGTAAAAACTACTATTCACATTATTGTGTCAGATTTATCCAAGACTTATCTCCTTGCCAAGTAACCATGGGAATGTCGCAACACATGTAATATGACAAACAATAGAATATAAATCAGAATAATGCAGCTTTATGTTTCGTTTTAGCTTTTATGATAAACTTTCAATTTCCTAAACATGGTTTAGGTCTGACGATTATATACATCATTTTTGTAATTTAGCCACACGTATTAAGTCATCGTGGATAATAACGAGTTTGTATACTCTTTTCGTCTAATTGCAATGATTTATTCAGTTTATAACTACTGTTATGTTGGCGTGTGATGTTTTTGAAAAAAGCTTGTGCAGTCATTAAGACGGCATGACTTTGATTCCGTGGAGGATGGGAAGGCCTCTGGTATGGGACGATACCTTAGCACGCGCGTTCTTCTTCGCATTAGCCTCCGAGGCTTGTGCGGCAGCGGTTTCGGGCTCTTGATGCCCCTGACCGCGGTGTTCACTCGCGGTCTGCTTCAAGCAGACCTGTCATTGGGTTGGGCGTGTGCCTCGGCTGTCATTCCACCGGCAGCCGCCGAAATCATGGGCCCTCGGAGGGGTCCAGGGGTTGGGGGGTCCGGTGCTGGTTGAGAAGTCATCTGAGTACTGAACCAAGTCCCTCGGTTACCTCTTGGCCTTGTGGTGTCTCTCATAAGAGGAGGCGAGTCCATGAAGATGTTCGTGGAATGATTGATCTGCCCTCTTGAAAATTTTTGGGTTAGGGTGGCTATGTGCTGATCTAGGTCTCCCACTCTGAGATCTCTCGTGATTGTTGAGTTTCTCACGTATTTTGGGGCATCAGTAATTATTCTTAGCGTTAGATTTTGCTGAGCTCTCAGGCGTTTCCTATGGCATTCTGCAGTGAAAGCGTACCAGGCAGGCGTTGCGTAGGTGAGATGTTGCGTAGGTGAGATGCGGCCGGATATATGTGAGATAGAGGGCTTGGCGGTTGAAATATGTATGACGGTAGTACTACCCCGGACGAACTCGCACAAATAGTTCTACTGCTACGAATATATAAAATTAATCTAGAAAGATTTAAATAAATATTCTAATAAGCACGTTTTAAGTTAACATGATATTATGACACATAATTTTTTAATTTTGAGTGCTTTGATCGTTGGGTTCAATATAGATAGTGAATCGCTTTCCTGACCACCTTTTTGCATAGTGGTAGGGCATTTTGCGAATGCTAGCTACAACCCTCACTAGAAAATCTGTCGCCAAGCACCTAACAGTGTGTTCTGGCAGCTGCAGCTCTTGAGAGCCAGTAATTCTAGGTTAGCCTGAACAACATCTTCGACCATATCATTAGGTGAAATAGTGGTCAAAGGCTAACCATATCAAGCTTAGAAAAAAAACCTTACTATTTGATACCCAATTATTGTCAATTATCCTATATGATAGCCATTTAGGTGTTATGACGGTAAATATATTTCACTTGTACGCCCAAGGTGCAGTAACACTACCTATTGTCGCCGTCGGGAATAGCGTTTTGCTGCATATTTGGCGCATTCTTGGCAATGATGGAACAGTCCTTATTTTTATGCCAAAAACTGTATCATGCAGACATAAGTTGTAAAAAAGCGGTGAAAAATAAAGAATGTCACACACAGTCGCTACCGGCCACACTTTGATGCCGCACCGCCTACCATTTTTTTCTAAAACCTTTTCACCGTTCGAAATTTAAAAGTTATCTGTCAAAGTTTGCGCCAGTAGATGGCGGGACATCTATTAGCAGGGTATAAGCAAACTGTTTAAAAGCTACTGGACTTCGTTCTGTCAATGTTAGCTTTGGACAATGTTGACATTAGTGACCTGAGAAGCCGTCTGCAGGGATGAGATGTGTTACTTTTTGCGTGTGACTTAAAACAAGCCAGGAAGCTTTTAAAATTAACTGACTCGTTGCCGTGCATGTGTTTATTTTAAAAGTCATAATAGGTACTACATTCTTCACGTAAAATAGTAATAATCATTCATCAGCTTCTTTAACTATTGGATTAGCAATTTATGTACAAAACATGATACTCGTTTTAATATTGCAACAAAAAAATTAAAATTATACTTAATCTGTTTTTCTTAGCCAATTACTTAGCCTGCACTGTCCGTCCGCTTCTCATATTTTATGGGGTGGATCTTTGGAACCCTAATAGATAAAATAGGTAGGTTCAGATATGTGTTTTCACATCGTAAACAATGGCTATAATTATGCGAATTCAAGCATAACATTTGCTTTATTATGGTACTAACTTCAAAGTAAAACAAAGTCAAAGTCATAATCATTAATTCAATTTTAGCGTCCACAACGCTCTTATGAAGGTCAATTATATATTTTTTTTAGTAAAAATATTTCACTGTCGCGTATAGAGCCACTTCGACAAGATTGGGTAAAAAACTGTGGGCCATTAATTTTATGTATTTATTCTTTTGCAATTCTGTTACATAAGTCTTATTATTAAATTATTTATTACTTACTGACTGCTGGTGGTTTGGAAGACGTGGTATCTTCTAAGCATTCTTATCTTCTAAATAATCACCAATTTTTTAATGAGAACACTTGTTTATTTTTTTTTTGTTACGTTTGGCCATTATTTTTGTAGTAAAACTCTTGGTGGCAGTTCGTCCAAGAAACTACTGCCATCATTCCTATTTCTAGCGGTAGGAAGGGTATGGAAGCCAGTGAAATTACAGGCACGTGAGACTTAAGAACTTTGTCGCAGTGTGATGGACGCAGTGCAGTTCGCCGTTTGTGACGAATTACATCTGTAACAGAAATTACCGCTTAACACTAGGTGGGCCTCGCGCCTGTTCCATTATGATAGCATAAAAAAGCATCTTGAAAATTACTTCTGTGAGAACTGTCATACCTATTTAGAAATTTTATTATAAAACTGCACTAATTACCTAAGAAGGACTTTATAGTTTGACTTCGTATTTAATAATTTAAAACCTGACACCGCTATTTTAGGTTTAGTCCTAGCTACCACTTTACCTTAATCAAAAATGTATTTATTATTTTGTTTTTTTTTTTTTTTAATCTGCCCGAATTTCCAGCTGTTCTCCTCAGTCATTTTTTAACGATTATCGTGAAATTTTGTAACCACGTACGACAGTTATATGGATTTCTTCTCCGACGATTAAGTATTTGAAAAGATTTAAAACGTCGGTGTTATTAGGGTTGAAACTTAAAAACTCAACAAAGAGCCCTGGACTAAATATTTTTGAGTTACTTTAACAAGATTCCAAAAAGATACCTCTAAAAGTCTTACAGAACCTGCAACGACAACCAACGCACAAATTTCGTCATTTTTGACCCCTGGAAGTCGCGTAGCGCCACACAGCGGAGGTCCATCCAGCCTACTAATCAGTCCAACATACAGTCAACCTTTACCTCACCGCTTGTGTGTACACTCCTTTAAAACTTACACGATACCCAGATTAAAAACATCGTAAGTAACCAGTTTGAAGATGCACTTACGTCGTTTTAGTTTAATTTTTTTGAGCAGGACTAATGCTGTTTAGACAGAACTATGTGAGACCACCGTCGGGTGTTTGTTCCCTGCTTCCACAGATTAGTGGTGTACTGTAGTACTGTGGGTGCATTTAAAATAACAATGTGCCCTTAATGTGTGTACGTAGGGGTGAAAGGTAATAATCTTTTGCGTTTATTACAAGTTTAAAATGTCTTAGATCTTGGAAAGGGAGGGGACCACCTACAACGGAACAGAACTTTTTGATCGTCTTTTAAATGATAATTATTTTTAGTGTAAGTGTGCAGTGTGATCCATTATGTAAGATACTGCTTTATTGCTTTATAAATCTTCGAACAAATTAAAGTAATCAGCGACAACACCATTTTTAACAGAACCATATGATGAAGATAAGAAAAGCGGTGATGTTTTATGATTAGAAAAGGCAAATAACATTGCTTTCTCGTATACAGGGTTATTGGTAATATGCTAACAACCTCTTAGGGTTGACATCTGCTATACGTTACGTAACGTCCTGGCCGATTACGAGTTAAACTCGTTAGCGAGTTAGCGATAGTGTTCAAGGTGAAATTAATTACTTTGTTGACATGGAAATTCAAGCATATGTATACAATACCAAACACAGTATACAGGTGATTATTTATATAAACAACAGAGATTGTCTCAGATTTTCTAGCCCGATCATCCTGCAATCTGCTAACAGTTTTTTTACTACCGGCGGTAAGCCTTTATTTTAAAAAATACTAAGAACTATATACAACACTTCACCTACTACAAAAAAGTTTAGACAACCTATAAGTCATAGCAGACCCACAGGCAGTGCTGCTCCTGCCCATTACCAGTTGGCAGTTGTTAATAGTTGATTATAGATTATTAGAAGTGTTTTTTAATGATTAGAAGTAAAAAACATTTTGTATCTGATTAAAAAATAACAAAAAATTGATTTCGATTTGATCAACGTCCGTTTAACTGAAGCCGGAAAAATCAAATACATGATATAACAAACTACAGAAGAAGTACCATGTGCAAACACGTGTATGCAATGCACCCCTCAAAATACCTTCGAAAAAAATCGTCCCGCCCTTTTAATCAGTTCAACCCTCGTAATGAAATCTGGTCGCCATTAAGGGATTAAAAATAATAACTGCCCTCACATAACGAGGGTCTCGATTGGACCGTGGTCCAAGGGGCCTTTAATGAACTATTGACATGGCATTCAAATCACGACGATAGTATATTATGGTGAAAAGTGTGATTAATGACAGTCAAGTATTCGTTAATTAAAATTAATGAATGTCTGTAGTGGATCTTAGGTATATAGTTTGGACTTTTGGTAGGTATAATACGATATCACATTTTTTTTACAGTAAATGGAACCGACTTATAACACTAAGAATAAGTAATAGTTTATCAAAGTCGGTCTCATGCTGATTCAAAACACTCTGAGATCACATTTATGTTATGATCCAACTTCAACAAGTTATTTAATACTTTTCAGCGACAGAAGTCCAAAGTAATATATTCATACTTTTTAGTGATACTGGATTTTCACTCATCTATAATACTGGTCACCATCGACAAAAATTGTAACCACCAAGTCATTTCGGCATTTCAATCATATTTGAGTTAGCTGAGTGTATCTTAGAAACTATTTGACCGATTTTGGTGAAATGTCTATGAAATTACTCAGAAATATACCCTTTTCAATTTAGAAAATAATCAAAACTGTTCCGATTCTGATCTGTAAAAGATAGGCGTGGTAATACATAAAAATATATACGTGTCGAATACAGAACCTCCTCCTTTTTTGGAAGTTGATTAAAAAAAGAAGTACGTTCTTGGTCTTAAAGTGAAAATCTGAGCAAAATTTTAAATGGTATTTTGGTTATTGAATAATCACATCATTTTAAATTTAGGCGTTTGGTTTGAGAAGGCAGTTGTCTTAGAATTTCGACACGTGTGTTTGGGTTCCATGTATTTCATGACGAGTCACCAATAGTCTTCAACTGAGCTCAGTATATGAGAATTCAAATAGCTCAATATAGATTTCTTAATTCAATTCTGGGTTTGAACGTGGATCTGGAGAACCCAGTCCTTTAAAAAATCCAAATCGAAACGTGGATTGTCTATTTGTAAACGCTTTTACGCCGTTAGAGAGACAGTCGGTATTTTGGTACATAAATTGTACATTATTATTACATTTTAGGCGTTTTTGCATGTTCACTTAATCGGCCTTATTTTATTTATAAGGGCGAAAAATTTAACCTTTATAGGCTGAGGTCAGGGAGAAGATAGTAATCACATAAACTGATGGGTTTTATGTTTTGCAGGTACTGACATGTGTAATCAGAAATAGCAATAGAATGTTATCTATGTAAATATCCCTAATAAGGTGTTATCTAAGCAATAATTCAAATAAAAATTAAATAAGTATAATTTATTTTAAACGGTCCCATACTATAATAAAATATGATCGATCTATAAATACAAATATTTAAAAAAGATAATAAAGTTATTGACAGGTTTCTTTTTAATTAGTGATACGTCATTTCAAATTAAAAGCTGACCCTAGTTTGTTATGTTGTGCAAATATACGCGATTGTTAAAAGAGGGTAGTTTAGACGTGGGTTGCATTTCATATTTTGCATTTTTATGGTTTAAAAGAAATCAAAAGTTTCATTTGTTTGTTATTGTAGGTAGCATCAAAAATATTTAGCAGAAGAACTAAGTTGTACTCATGCTCTAAAGTTATTACAGAAATACTGCAGTGAAAGAAACGGTACTGCAGATGCCACCATCAAAACGATATCAATAAATATCGTTTTTATATAAAAAATAGGAGGAACTTATTTTTTTATGATGATTCTAGTATTTGGTCCCAACCGCAATAGTAAAATAAATATCATTCTACTTGCTTTTCATGCTTGTATTATACATAGAATACGTGCTTATCAGTTTTTTTTCGATAACTTCCTGCTGTTATATTTTTTAACCGGCGGTATGTCTTTACTAACAAAATAGGTACTTCGAACTATTGTTTAAAACGATATTTATATATACATATATATAAACACGCAATTATATTTATATGTATATATACAATACTACAGCTATTACAATTAAATCATTTAGAAAACCTATAAGTCATTGCAGACTCACAGGCAGTCCAAATGCTCCAACCAGTGGGCAGCGTGCCCAGCATGCTGGCAGCATTGCCCCGTTAAATTGCAATGCTTATTCGTTGAGCCAAATAATTTAAAAAATAATATTTCAGTAAACTTCCTCCTAATTTTGAAATTAAAACGGGATAATTACATTCACTGTTCCGAAAAATGGCTAAAATCACCTTATCATATATTATAAGAATGCGTAAACAATTTTCGTTTTAATTTTCGTAAATCTCACTCTGAAATTTAATTATAAAGTTCAGTTTTACTTTGATTATTATTATTATTACACAAACACGTTTTAAATAATCTAAGTTAATTATATCCATTATATTTTATTACAACACAATTTATTTTTATATTAGCAGAACATTTAATTTATTGTGTATTTTCTTATATAGATTCTTTTTAACATTAATTGCAAACAATTTCTGTTACAATATTATGCATGCTGTCTTCACATAATAATTACCTACTGTGACACTTGGGTTAATTCTACAATGTTTGTTATGAGTTCAATGTATATGTGAAACTGTGTTGGTGATCTTTTAAATAAATAAATAAGTAATTATTAGTTATTTAAGCGTCTCAACAACTTTTTCGTTCAATAGTCATGGGCGAACTGATACTGGTATACCTACTACTGTTATAAATATAAAGATTATTAGTATTATCTTTATGAAATTAGGAAAGTTGTAAAATCTCGTACGTGACCCAATAGAGTTTACAATATAAGCTTTGACCATAAAAAAATGCATTTTCGACATTTTTTTTTGCCTTCGACCACTATCTCACCTGATGGTAAGTGATGATGTGGCCGAAAGAATTGTTCAGGCTAACCTAGAAAATTACTGGCTCTCAAGAACAGATGCCGGAACACACCGTTAGGTGCTTGGCGACAGATTTTCTACTTGAGGGTGGTAGCTAGCCAGGCGGGCATTCGCAAAATGCCCTACCACCATGCTATAACGATTACCATCCTAAGACAACAACCGGGACCGACGGCTTCACGTACCCTCCGAAGCACGGAAGCGCTCAGTAGTAATGTCACCAGCAGTCACCCATCCAAGTCATGGCCGAGGCGGACGATGCTTAGCTTTGCTGATCGGTTCAGAATTGCTAAGCAAACTTTGCTACGAGCGCTTCAAACATGGATTATATGACGCCAGAGACATATCCATCACTTCGTATACCGGTAGGCGCCATCCACCGTTTAATTTTAACCGTGGTGTAGTCACAAGGGGCCGAGAGACGTCACTCCTTAATCTTATAGAGATGAGTGCGTCATTGAAACTGTAGGGATTCATATAGAGCTGAAAAAACTCTTCAGGAATGGTGTTTGTAAGCTATGTATAATTAAGAAGTTGCTTATTTTTTACTATTCATACAGTTAAGAGAGCTCTAGATTTTAAAATTGTTGATTTTAGAAGCAACTAACATTTACTTGGATTGGATATCAACAAAACAGTGTATTTTATCTCAAATTTTTTTAGGAGAATTGGTCTATAGATCGTGGTCATCGCCATTTTCTAGAGAGCATTCTGTCTCTGCCTGATAGGCCTGCAGTGGTTAGTTTGTCGAGTTTTTGCCATGAGTTCTAATCTTGTGCAGAATAATGAATATCAGCTTAGAATGGCACTGCTTGACCGCATGAGTTGTGAACTTTTCGTTGTAATTAAAAATTAAGTTTATTTAAAAATATTTCGTATTATTAGACATATACTTGTTTAATTGTTGGATTGTTTCACCTTTTTTCAATCATCAGATAAAAATATTAGAATAATAAATGATTAACCGACCAAATTTAAAACAAATGAACCTCACTTCGTTCTTTTAATGCTAGTTATATAGTTATTTATTCTTAGGATTAGTAAGTATCTGTTGTATGAAAAATTGGGCCTAAGTCTTATAAACATGATAAAGTCAAAGAATGATAAGACAAAAGAAAATAATAAAAGTATATAAGGACATTTTATTTTCGTACCGAGCTCATTGGAAACAATATGAAAATATCAGTATTTTATTTTTCTTTATGTTAGAGAACAACTTGTTGCGGTAGGTCTAAGCTAAATGACGTCTTTATATATAAATCTGTAAATATGGTTATAAAGAAACCTACTCAACTACCTTTTTTTAGCTGGATTGTCTACTGCTGCACAAAGCCTCCCCCATTACTTTAGGGGGTTTGCCATAACCCACATGCTTGGCAGGCGTCTTGGGGATCACAATGTAAGATAGCACCTTTTCAGAAGGCGCTGCTGCCCACCTTCCGGAATGTTTTGTTTAGTCGCCTCTTACGATACCCACGGAAAGAGATGATATTCTAACACAGCACCCATGGTACTCATCCACTCACATATCAGAGAAAATTAAATATTCAAAAATATCAGCTCTGTGTCTTTCCATAAGATCATAAACCGATACACCCAATACTGTCTCAAGTGATCTTGGATTACTGATCGTATGTTTATCTTCTACGCTTCTATTGAATTTGGATTACATACGCAGTCCCGTACATCAGAACTTGGGTTATGTGTCCACATTTCTACTTCATAAATTGTATTTTTTATATCGATACTAGTGGCCCGCCCCGGCTTCGCACGGGTTATTACGACTATAAATTGACATGTAAGCCATCCTATCTTTCAATTCGGATCAAATTGCACACGGTGTGCAAATCAAATATGAAATTGATTCAGTTTAGGAGTTCATCGCGGACAATCAACGACACACGTATTTTATGTATATAAAGATTGTACTGTAATAAAATTGAAATATTTATTAAGCTCTTTTTTTTCAAAGCCCTCGTTACTCTAATTTTGACAAAATACTATTTACTTTAGCTTTACATACGAGTACCTACTATAGTTGTGGTTCGAAAACTAATACAATAGTAAAGTGGTATGAGTTCGAAACTTTTTCTTGTCATTGGAACCTCGAACGAATCTTTCAGCTTCGTTGAAAACTTGACCGTAAAATTATATACCAATGTTATACTGAAAAGAGTGACGTAACAACGGAGGGAACGATTTGACTTGCTTCGTTCTTATGAGATTGAGGTTTAAAAAAATCAAAGTAAGTTAAATATTACTTAATTGTTTATGTCAAGCGAAATTCTTAAATAAAGTCTATGTTTTCATAAAATTTATCATGAAAGTTTATTTTCTATCTATTTAGTTCAACGGTGAATTCTTCGGTCTTGATGAAATTTGGCAGAATTATGATTGCTTATTTGGCAGAATTAAGTTTGAATATGTTACTCAAAACATTTTTAATTAGATTAACCAGACCAAGGAGTTTGTTTATAAAGAGTTATCGAAAAATTTAAAATATATATAGATAGAGATCTCGGAACAAGAAAAACTTGTGGTAATATCGATTTGTATGAATCGTGAATATCTCAAAAATAATTGTAATGGCACCTAAATCCCACACACCCTTATATGAAACTGCCCCCGAAAGGGATGATGGAATAATCACGGCGTGTAATTCCATAGTTCCCATGGCACGCCCTCCTCTCTCTCCCTGTCAGAATTGGATTCGTGAACGTCGTTGTGTCATCAAGGATGATGTAATGCAAGAGACTGCCAATCAGTAATACTGTTTAATCAGTAGGTAATCGATTAAAAGAAACGGGGTCCCTTTCTCAGACACAGTGGTCGATGATCTATCTATCATCTGCTACGCAATAAAGTGTTAAGAAAAGCAGATTGGCTTAAAATAGCTTGGCTTTAAATAATATCAAACTATATCCGTTAGATGGCATTATAACATAGAACAACAACAACACTTTTTTTTTAAAAAACGTGAGTGTTTATCGACACACTTCTGCCTTCTCAGACGTGGCGTATGTTTTTGGGGTTCTATTTAGGTACATTATAATGGTAATGGCAGTCATTGTATCATTAACTACACTGTAACAGAGACTGTAAATAAATAAAATAACGTTTATTACGTTATTTTAGCTATCACGTTATTTAGCACATAATATTCAGCTAACCATGAATCAAATAAAAAATAAGGACATATTTTTTTTACATCTGAGAGAAAAATCTTATAATAACATGACAAGCACAAATGAAAAGTGTACTTGGATAAAAAATATATGAACACATACTGAAAATATTTGTATAAAACAGATATAATAATTTAATGAATGGTTATTTAAGGGTAAAGTATGATAACCAGAATTCACAACGACATTATTACAAAGACCACTAAGAATTCATGTCAGGTTCACTGCAAGTATACTAACACCTTAACGTTAACTCATTATCAATACTAATATTATAAATGCGAAAGTAACTCTGTCTGTCTGTCTGTACGCTTTCACGCCAAAACTACTGGACCGATTTGAATGAAATTTGGTATGGAAATAGTTTGAGACCCGAGAAAAAACAAAGGCTAGTTTTTATTCAACTGCGCAAAAATAGGTTAATGCTTTTGCGCGATAACCGACAAGCGCGCGGGCGGAGCCGCGCCCAGAAAGCTAGTTTAAAATAATTTAACATTATATACTAAGCTTCAATACTTGTCTTCTTAAATAGAATAAAATTACTAAGCCGTGAGCAACAAAAAACAGGTTAACCTCATCTGTAATTCAAACGCAGTGTCTTCTCCAGGTGTTAATTTGTTTTCACTCTGCGTTTTCAAGCTTTGGCATAACACCATCCCCGGCGCACGCACACATTGCCCAACGTAATCCGCTTGCTAAGTGCACTTGTCAATACGTCCACAGGGGCATACGCCGCTCTATATCCATCCACTTTCGATCTATTCAAATACACTCACACCAACGTTCGAATCATGCAGACTCTACCATCATCCTTACTTTCAACTTTAATATCATTGATATAAGAGCTAGTTAAAACAGATATTATTTTAGTGATGGTTCATATTAAATGGTTCAGAATAGTTTGAAGTTTCGGGCGCAGACTGCCATTTTGTAATCCAAGAGCTAAAGTGCAGTGTGCGCTTTGTCAATACAGTGGGGTAATTACAACTCTATATTATGTATTATTATGTCATATGGGAAACATAGTGCCCTTTGGATTCCCAAAGGGCACTACTAACTACTTGAACGATTTCTACAATTCATATTCAAATAACATCAATACCTTTTTTTATGAGATTGTGACGGAACAAGCACTAAGGCCACCAGATGTTAAGCGGTAACCTCTGCCTACAACAGATGAATTTCGTCAAGCAACGAATTGCACTGCACCCATACATACAGGACATACAGGAGTCTCATGTGCCTGTAATTTTACTGGTTCTCAAAGACTGCTGCCGGAACACACTGCTAGGTGCTTAGTGACAGATTTTCTTCTTGAAGGTGGCTAGGCGGGCATTCCAAAAGTTCCCTACCACTATACGATGAAGCTTAAGCCGGCGCGGCGGTGGATATCGAACCATGGACTTGCGGCACCGCAGTCCGTAGCTGCTCGTTTATAAATGCTTCGAAAACTACCTACCTTTTAGGGCTACGGCAAAGTAAACGGGAAAGCCTCCGCTCTCTTTCATTCCATCTGTCCTTTCCTTCCTTTATAGGGTGCATGGGTGCAGATGGGTAACATCTTGAGAATATTTTTTTGGTACCTACTTAGACAGTTACAATTTTCATAGAATAATTTAGTCTGTGGTATTGTGGTATCCGCCAGATTTTATGGCTACTAAGTAATTGTACTACTTGTTGATTTTCAACATTTTTTGATCATAAAAATAAACAAGCGTATAATAGTTTAAACAAATAAATTGCGAAAATTAGCCAATGCTGGGGGGGTTCGTTTTGAGACAAAGTAGTGTTCAATAAATATACGACCGAGGGCATAGGAAGTGTAAAAGAATGGCCCCGAGTTTCTTGCCCGTTCTGCTTGCAGTGGCTATATACTTTTTTTTAGGCTGTCTAATTTAGAATATTTTAATATTAAAATTTGTAATTGAGCTACATAAGAGCGTCGTAAACGCGTAAATTGAATAAATGATTTTGAATTAGAATTTTGAATTTGTTTGTGTTGTTTTTTTTAATATTTTTATAACGGAACATGCATTGGCTTGTACATTTTCTTACAAAAAGTAATATAAGTACATTGAATGTTACAGCATCAATACGTTCACTTAAATAAGTATCTATTGTAAATATAAATTAACTAATACAATTTAAAATACATCTTTTCACTGTCTATAATAATTTATACACCCATGTTATTAAAAAAATCTTCACTTTTAATTAAGTATCTACAGAAACCACTCTCAAATTCCTTCGAAAATTAAAATGCGGAACTCAAACAGGTTATAAAAGCGACGGTTTAAATTTGCACAGCCATTAGAGAGGTTTGGTCGCGCCTGGAAAATTAAATGGAAAATCGATTTTATTCCGATATTAGTTCTTTCTTGTTAAAGAGAAAGTGTTTATTTGTCAATTTCGAATCATTCTAAAATCTAAAATGTCACTAGTATCCGTCGAGCAGCTGTGATTGAAGTGATAAATTGATATACTGGCCTTCTCTTTACCGACAAACTAAGTTAAGCAATTACACTATAAATATTTAGTTTATTTTTTTCCAAAATCGCGATCTGCTATGTATTACATTCTTAAATATACATGACATATTCCTGGTGCTTTGCTGGGCGCAGCTGCGGTACGCTCACTTTGCTTGCTCATCTCGCGTGTGTCTATCAATTATTTTATATTATGGTTACCAGTAACCTAATAATCCACATGACATGTGTATATTTATGCAGAATCATCGAAACTTTAGTTTTCACAATTTCTAAGTCGGCTCGGCATTGAATATGTTTCCTAGGGCATTCAAAACCTAAGTTTGATTCATTTACGCTAGCACAACCAATACAAAAAAAAACAAATTTTGGTTGTTTAAAAGAAAGTTCATTTGTTTCCAATGTGGTTGGTAAAGCTGTGATAACACCATGATATTTTTGTAAGTATGATGGTTATAAAAATGTTAAACAAAGAATATAATTGACTTCAACACCCAAAGGTGTGTAAACCTCTGTGAATTTTTTCACACTTTTGGGCCATGAAGTCGATTCCATTTTTTGGTAAAAAAAATTCACTCCTTTTAGTGACACTTGCTTCTTACGGGAGCGATTGTTATGCACTGTCAACTACTATATCACCAAGATAGGAAAATATTTGTCAGTTATTGGAGTAAAACTCAATAACAGCTTGACCGATTTTGGTGACATTTTAATAAGACCAAACGACAAGCATCAACAATCAAATAACAAAAGAATTACCAAAATCGGTTTACCTAGTCAAAAGTTCTGAGGTAACAAACATTAAAAAACAGATGCATTGTGAACCTCCTCCTTTTTTGAAGTCAGTAAAAACCGCTTCTCATTCAAATATGTATAACAGCAAAATAAAACAGCGAAAAATATCAATAAAGTAGCTACATAAACGGAACTCCAAACTCTCAAAGAAAGATATCTTAATTAAATATGGATGCACCATAATGAGTTATGCAAATACCGTAGACGGCAGCTAACGATCAAGGGTAGGGGGTGGAAGGGGGTGAATATTCGGGGGTAGGGCGTTGGAAGATGCTTGATACCGTCGGAAGAATCATTCAAGTATTTAAACAGGAATGTTCGCGTACTTCGGAGATTTTGTAAAGGGTTGTTCCCGTTCTTGGATGATTGTAGGGTTATTGGTGAAATGCTAACAACATGTCATGTACTATCTCATTTAATTTATAACTTTAGTTCTAAGATTTTACTCAAAATCTAAAACTTTAGATGTTTTAGAAAATAACGTAATTTATTAGGGTTCCGTACCGGGACTTCGCTGTCCGTCCGTGCGTCCGTCTGTCACCAGGCTATATATCAAGAACGGTGATAGCTGAACAGTTGAAATTTTCACAGATGATGTATTTCTGTTGCCGCTATAACAACAAAAACAAAAATTTGGCCTAGCGCGAGTCGGATTTGCGCACGTTCAAACAAAAAAAGGTTAAAATATGAAGCCCATGTTGTGTGGCTAATGGTACGGAACCCTACGTGCGCGAGTCCGACTCGCACTTGGCCGATATTTTCTATTGCTGTCAAACTGTTATAAGTTCTGTCTGGTTGTCAACGAAAACAGCAATAGTGCTTTCTACAAGCCTAAACCTATCGTCGCGGCACCGCCGCATGAGCCACGCGACATTTAAGTTGATTTATGATTTCATACTTAGATCGAGCAAGTTAAATATTGTATGGAAATAATAAAACATCAAAATAATAAAAACATACAACCAGAGATGTATGTACCCCGTGGGGTGCCGGGTTAGAATTGCACCTCCCCATATCATCCCGTGGGTGTCGTAAGAGGCGACTAAGGGAAAAGTACTGGAAGGTGGGCAGCAGTGCCTTCTAAAGAACTGCCAACATGTACTGCCATCCCCAAGGCGCCTGCCAAGCGTGGGGATTATGGCAAATACCCCCTTAATAGGGGAGGCTCTGTTAAGCAGTGGACGATCCGGCTGTTACATTACAGTACAGTGATGTATGTAAAGTTTAATTAGAAGTCAACCATATGAGGTTGTTAGCGTTTTTCTAATAACCTTAACTTTTTATGTTTTTGTAAATTTGTAATGTAATCCGCAGAGCATGCGTTATTGCTAAACTATTAAAATGTATGTTATTGTTCTTATTAAAAGGGTTTAGCAATTTTTCCTTTACTTTCATTAACAATTTAAGTTTATTTAATTTATTTACGTAAAAATATGAAGTTAAAAGTCACTTGTATAGCAAGTTATTACGACACGATACTCCTACGAATAATGTGGTGTATCTAGAGACTATATACAGGGCGTCGAACGGCGATGCCACATGGAGGGAAAGTACCTTGTATATTGTTGATGGAACATTTTACTAAAAGAAGGTATTATTTGACTACAGGTGATTTTTTTTCGCGTAACGGGTTCGATTCCCAGTTCAACCATGTAATTATTTAAATATCTATGAATACAGTTTAAATTGTTTTTTTAATTCAAATAATATCTTCTTTCAGTAAAATGTTCCATCTGTAATATTCAAAGTACTTTCCCTCCATCAGACATCGCCGTGGGACGCCCTGCATTTATGAATCTATCTGACTTCATCCACTTGGGTAATCTCGTATTTTTAAGTAAAAATCAAGAACCTAACTCGTAATTAGACTGTGGTAAGCAATAGTTCATTCAAGTTACTGTAAATTACTTACGTTCTAATGATTATGTTGATAATGGCTTAGCAGTTAGTACCTACGTAGGTACCGAACGGAACGGCAATTTTATGTTTGTTTTAAACTTAATTATTATTGTACGCCTTACCATTCTTGTTTTACGTAGCTCTAAATATATTTAAAATATTACGTTTAATTCTGTTAAACTTTAAATAATAATTTGTAAATTGTAAAGCAGGTGACTATATTGATACTTTTTCTTAAAATCTTTTTATATTTTTGAAGCGCTCGTAGCGATGTTTGCTTAGCCATTCTGAAACGATCAGCAAAGTTAAGCAACGTCCGCCTCGGTCAGGAGTTGGATGGGTGACCGCTGGTGACATTACTATTGAGCGCTTCCGTGCTTCTGAGGGCACGTGAAGCCGTCGGTCCCGGTTGTTGTCTTAGGATGGCAGTCGTTATAGCATGGTGGTAGGGCATTTTGCGAATGCCCGCCTGGCTAGCTACCAATCTCAAGTAGAAAATCTGTCGCCAAGCACCTAACTGTGTGTTCCGACAGCTGTCCTTGAGAGCCAGTAATTCTAGGTTAGCATGAACAACATCTTCGACCACATCATCACTCCATAGTTGTTAAGTCTCATATGCCTGTAATTTCTCTGGCTCTCAAGGACTGCGCTGCATGAACACACCGTTAGGTGCTTGGCGACAGATTTTCTACTTGAGTGTGGTCGTTAGCTAGGCGGACATTCGCAAAATGCCCTTCCACCATGCGGTGAAGCTCAAGCCCGCGGCGTGATTCAAACCATGGACCTGCTGCGCGGCAGTCCACAGCCAATGCCACTGAGCCATCACTGCTTTAAAACTATCTATAAACATCTTAACAAATTACAAAATGTGCATCTGTATATAAATAAGTGATTATTTAAGTTGGGTTTGGGATAGGAGAAGATGATGAACGCGTAAAAAATATTTGGGAAGATAGTTTTGTATGAGTATTCTTACATTTACATTAAGGAAAACATAAATTATAAATCTAAAAATCGGCCAAGTGCGAGTCGGACTCGCGCACTAACGGTTCCGTATCATTAGATATACAACATTAGAATTGATATTTTAACAATTTTTTGTTTAAACGTGCGCGAGTCTCTTGGCCAACTTTTTGTACTCGTATTTATTGTTATAGCGGCAACAGAAATACATCATCTGTGAAAATTTCAACTGTCTAAATTCACCGTTCTTGAGATACAGCCTGGTGACAGACGGACGGACGGACGGACGAACAGCTAAGTCTCAGTAATAAGGGTACGGAGCCCTAAAAATTAATAAACTACAAATATAGATATTAGGTATAGCTATATACATGCAAAATTTCATAGAGATTGAACACTTAGTATTTAAAATATGACAAAAATACGTTTGTATGGACAGCGCTAAGTCCACTTTAGCCTTAAGTTAGTAACATAAACTTTTTTCAATAATCTTATGAGTTTTTTTGAAGGCAGTACCTTAATGCGACTTTTGTATAAAAACGCTTGTTGTTCGGCCAAGTGATTACAATAATGTCCGTCGACATTTGGCCGAACGCCTGAGTATGGTTTGCATTATTAATAGATTACAGCTAAATGTTTTCGTAACTTTACAAGATCAGGTTTTTTTTTTATGTGAATACATTTTTTTTTTCCAGCGGTATGCCTATATTAAACAAAATACTACGAACTATATATAACACTACAGCTACTACAATAAAAACATTTAGACAACCTATAAGTCATAGCAGACTCATAGGCAGTCCAAATGCTCCAGCCCAGTACCAGTTGGCAGCGTGCCCAGCATGCTGGCAGCATTGCCCCGTTGAATTGCAATGCTTATTCGTTGAGCCAAATATGTGCCAGCATTTTGATCACGCATCGTATCGACCAAGCGCTCAGATAAGTTTTGGAAAATACGATGAGCTCCCGGTCCCCACGGACCCAACGTCTCCACACCAAACGGTTGTCTAAGCTTAACAAAAGCTCACTATGTTGCCATTCTTATTATTATGTATATAAAGTTCAGGTATTTCTCGATAGTTGGGTAACGAAAAGCATTTTGGCAGTTTTTGAAACTTGAGGTTCTAAGTTTAATCCCAAGGTCAGACAATCATTGGGTTTTTCAAAATAAAATTCAGTAACAGTACGGAATTTGAAACCATGCCCGATAGTTGGCAACAGGCCCGTCTCATATAATGTGGGATAAAAACATACAGCTGGCAAACCAAGGGTACTACGACAACTTTGGGTACTCCTTCGGGGTACTACAATATGGGTTAGTACATACGTCAATGTATACATGAGACGTCCCCTTGGACCATCATAACATCATTTAAGTAACCTACAAATAGGTATTATATTAGATTTAATATTTCATATACCTTCGAACAATGCTATTATTGGTATCCTTTAACGGGTCTTTCGTCGGGACCATTTCTTTCTAAGTTAAGCTTAATATTTTAATTTTTATTATACCTATTCAATTTTTAGAGATGTTATCCATTCTTCTAAATCTTTTGTTACAGCAATTGCTGCTGTCTAATCTGCATCGAATAAATGTGATTGTTTCTCCAGTTTAATTTGACTACTTTATCTCTTGTTATAGTTTTGATATATTCTCTATGACCACTTTCATAAAAATATTAAACACTATCTTTCCGGGCGCGGCTCCGCCCGCGCGTATGTCGGTTATCGCGCAAAAACATTAACCTCTTTTTGCGCAGTTGGATAAAATCTATCCTATGTTTTTTTCCCGGGTCTCAAACTATTTCCATACCAAATTTCATTCAAATCGGTCCAGTTGTTATGGCGTGAAAGCGTAACAGACAGACAGACAGAGTTACTCTCGCATTTATAATATTAGTACTGATAAGTACTGATGAGTGCTGAGAATCAACCTTGTCTGATTATGGTAGTTTCTCATAGAGATATAAAATACTATTTTCTCTTTTCTGTGTAGTTTCTTTTTCATTTCCTATTACTATTATAGTGTGTTGATAATGATAATGCATAATATATCCAGTGCTTATCTTTTATATCCAGCCCTATTTCCTACAGTTTATTAATGATTCCTAAATATTATGATGACAAGCACTACCGTGTACTAAGCGAAAATCATAAATTTACAAATGATTGGAGTAAAAAATGTTTTGCCCCGGGCGGGAAATGAACCCGCGACCTTCCGATTTCGCGCCGGATGCTTTATCGACTCAGCTACCGGGGGTACGGCTGTGTGTCGCCGAAATTTCGTGCTCCAATCGTATTCTCGCCTGGTGCAAAACATTTTGTACTCCAATAATTTGTAAATTTATAGTATATTCATGATTTTGGTCTATTATTCTTTGGCGAATGGTTTTTCTACAAATGCAATTTCACCGTTCAAACCTATTTCCATTCTTCAAGTTTATATAAGAACTATGAATGATATATGTACCTTATATTAGGTACTTATTTATAAAATCTCGTGCAGTAATTAGAATCGTATTTTTTGTGTTACAAAATTTGACATAGTATCAATTGCAGTAACATCACATGTTTGGGTTAGTGGCATACGCACCCAATGTCAGCTCCCCCCGTGTCAGTTGCCCACGATCTCAGTTCCCCCCGATAAATTTCATTGAAAGAAATAATTACCATATATTAAATATACCATTAGCAAAAAAGAGTTTCTCTTGATAATAATATAATATATATTATATTATTATCAAGATATATATATTCTCTTGATAATATAATAATATATATTTCAATATCTTAATTGCTAAAATTATATTTAGTCAATTGTTTCGAATGGTTTTTATATCTTGCGTATTAATAACACATACAATTGTGTTATTAAAATGCAAGATTCAAAATTCAAAATGTATGCATACTAGCTAGTTATATATCGAGGAAACGGGACTGCCGGTACTATGAATGAAATTCTATTGTTCTCGTAATCTTTCAATTCTGACGGGTTTAACTATAAATCACCATTCAGTCCAGCGCATTTCTTACAAATTATAAAATTTGGGTTACTGATAACAATAGTCGGCACCCAGAAACACAGATGAAAGTGAAAACAGAATTATGCAAAAACTATATATCAGTGCAAATAATTTTTGAAAGGCGTATTTTGAAATTTTTCAAAATTAAAATATTATTGTTGTACTTTGGACATTCCAGCAAAGTTCCAATAACAAATTTCAAGGAACCACTTCATATATTAATCCCCGCAAAATGTAAGCCCCTTGTATTGTTTGATTACATCAAAGATGATTATCGCATTAACCTTATTGTAAGAGAAATAAAAAATATAACCGCAACAGTGTCCTAAAGCAAAGCTTACCAAGGCAATGGTTACTGTTTTGTGGTCTCAGCATGGTGTTATTCACTATAGCTTTCTCCGATCTGGTCAAGCAATAACGGCAGATGTCTACCGTACCGAACTCCGAACAATGATTGCAAAACTAGTAATGAAACATCCCCGACTCTTGAATCGATCTTCACCATTATTGCTTCATGATAACGCGAGACCTCATACAGCACGAGAAACCGTTTTAACTCTACAGGAATTGCGATTAGAAACCATTCGTCACCCTCCGTATTTTTTCATGATTCGGTCAATTTTCTATGTGACAAAATGTTTTCACACAGTTTGTCGAATCTAGATCACCAGAGTTCTATCGCAAAGGCATTGATGACATTCTTATTAGATGGCAGCAATTTATAGATAGTGATGGTATGTGGTATTTTAATTAAATAAAAATGTTTAATTAAAAAAAACTATTTCAATTTTTCAGTACAAAACGGCAATTTCATACCTAATCCCTTATAGTATCTAACTTTTAGTTTTTTCTTTTAGTAATTTTAAATGTTTTATGATTGTTGATTTCCTTTTATTGAGTGTTTAAAATTGTTTATTTTATATACTTTGTACAAAGTGATTTATAAATGCTGTTTTTGCCTGCTGTAATGTTAATATTGTTGTTGATATTTACAATGAAACTTTCAAATTAATAAATGATCGTAGAAAATCAGTCTTTCCTTTATTTTTCTTATAATCCTTTATTTATTCATATACTTGCATAATATATACAGTAAGTTCTTATTATAAGTTTTACAAAGTAAGCTTATCTATGACAAAAATCTCTTCCAACCAACCTAAACTTGTGTGCCCTCATTTTTTTTTAAATAACTTTAAATACACTTTCGCTGCTGACAGTACAAATCACAAAAAAATATTCGCTCAAAATTTATCGGGGGGAACTGAGATCGTGGGCAACTGACACGGGGGGAGTTGACATTGGGTGCGTATGCCACTAACCCACATGTTTTTGGTAGAATGCATTGAAATATATATGCAAGTCGATATCGGAAAAACGTAAAGCATAATCTACTTTGCATATCGAAAGTGTATAAAATGGCGTGAAGAGATGCATAAAGATAATGGTTACGCGGTTAAATTTTATGTTAAACATAGAGTGTGGAAACCAATAAGTTTTAAAGTCGAGTTAAAAATAATGAACGAGAAAGCGAGCGTAAGTAAATTAAAACAGTGAAACGCCTTTCATTATCAGGGACTTTCCGTAAATAACCATAATTATTTATGTATTAAGATTTTAATTATGTACCTACCGTGTTACATATGTTGGTGCTATATGCACGTTGCATTAAAATATGTTAATTAAATGAACACTTGAGACGTTTTGACAGATATTTATGCTGTTATAATTGAAATATTAACAAAATAACGAATTTCTAACATAGATATGAAATAAATTTCATATTCGTAGGTAGTAGGTAAATACTCGATTGATAAAAAATGGTAAAGCAACTAGATATTAAAATAAATATAATATCTCTACCCAATAACAAAAAAATATTAATAATAAAAACACTTTAAAAAATCAGCCAAGTGCCAATTGGACTCGCGCACGTATGGTTCCGTACCATTAGCTATACAACATTAGAGTTCATATTTTAACCTTTTTTTTTGTTTTTACGTGCTTTTTGTATTTGTTGTTATAGCGGCAATAGAAATACATCATCTGTGAAAATTTCAACTATCACCGTTCTTGAGTTACAGCCTGGTGACAGACGGACGGACGGACGGACTGACGGACGGACAGCGAAGTCTCAGCAATATGGTCCCGTTTTTATGGGTACGGAACCCTAAAAATGGTAAAGCATCTAGATATTCAAATAAATATACGAGTAATATCTCTACCCAATAATAACAAAAATAAATTAATAAATATTTTAATAAAAACACTTAAAAACATTGACTGACAATTCAGCCTAATTTTCAACACAGATGGTGCACCGATTTTAATGTGTTGTTTACATTCGAAAGCTGATGCTTCTCATGTGGTTACATTTAAATTTGAGTGAGATGGGCGAGTAGTACCTATTTAAGTTTTCCATAATAATGCCTATTTTATGATTGAAAACTTAAAATTTTAGTTATTATCACTATGTACCACATATTGATAATAATATGAATCGAAAATACTTAAAATAGCAAGCAGTCCCAAATCGGAAACCTTTCTGTAAATTCAGCTGCCCGTTGCACCAAACATATGCAATCTAAAACTTTTTATATATTATTATTATTTATATTTCTCAGCACTCACATTTTTTATGTTTTTGTACCGGAACAAACATGAGGCCCACTTGATATTAAGCAGTCTAACCTCTGCCTATAATAAATTCATTTCGTCTCAAGACGAATTGCACTGCGCCCGACACCGTGAGACATACAGTTGTTAAGTTTCATGTGCCTGTCGTTTTATTGGCTCTCAAGTAATACTGCCGGAACATATTGTTAGGTGTTCGGCTACAGATTTTCTACTTGAGGGTGGTAGCTATCCAGGCAAATATTCGCCAAAACCCCTTCCGCCATGCGGTGAAGCTTCTACATAATACGTAGTCCCACCTCTTGTAATCTCGTCCCTTAACCCTTAAGCGACGTAACATTTTAATAAAATTCTTCAGCAAACATTAATGAAGCTCGGGCCCCAAACAAGGCCCCATTGTGGCCCACGACGCACCATTATGATTTTAACCGAGATAATGCACGGGAAATGACGGCAAAAGAAATTTAATTCGCGTAACGATGAAAGGGTTATATGGGGTCGGCTTTGATAAATAAAGCGAGAGGGACCCCGAGGATATTAAAACCCTTTTTTGCTCTACATATTGATATTAATGCTTGTGAAATTTTGTCAAAATTGCGCGTCGGCCTTTTGTGGACCGTTTGTTTTTTAAAAGATTTATGAATGCCATGTTGTCTTTTTTGCGTGGAAATAATGGCGGCTTTTTTGACTGGACACAGTTTGACTAAAGGAAGCCCAATCTCCCGTTGGTTACGCCGTTGTGGACAGAGTTTACTGGGAAGCGATGAGTTTGATTACCCGAATGGCACTGCCTCACAGACTGCGTTCTGTTCTCGAAAAAAAAGGGGAAAAATTCCTTCAAAATTCGTCTTCGTATTTTTTTTTCTAATTTCCGATTGGTAACACTTTGACCACATTCCTGCCTAATCTTTGCGATATTACGGTTTTTTTTATGCTTGATATATTAGCCTTTGACCACTATCTCACCTGATGGTAAGTGATGATGTGGTCGAAGATGTTGTTCAGGCTAACCTAGAATTTGTTTTTTTGTATTAACTTACTTTTTTTTAAACTATATCCACTAAATGTATGGTACTGGCGTTACACACTATTAATCATCTAACAAACATTTTGTCTCTAACCCCCTTCGAGTCTTAAATTAATGAAACTCATGAAACTCACCAGGTTAACCCGTAACATGTCTGTATCAGATACTTCATTAATATTTTACAGCCTTCGCATGTAATTAAGGGGGTCCCTCAGAGATTAAGGGTTACCGTTTTATTTTGAAATTCCTTGATTTTGAAAATATTGATCGGGAATGTTGTCTGACTAAAATTTTGTTGGGAAGGGTTGAATCTGGCGAGAGACCGATGAAATTTTTATTTTACAATGTCTAATGGCAGTTAAGTATACTTAGTATAGATACCTACCTACAATTTTAAGGCAATATTATCAGTTTGTTAAACAACGTTATAGATAAGTTGCATTTATTAGCAATAAATGTATACCGTGTAAAATGACATATAATTACCTAAATTTGTTATTGACCATATATTGATATTGACCGTGAATATAGTTTTGTATAATTAAATTCATAATAAAGTAAGTAAATAAATATCCACGAACAAAAATTGTTTTGGTGTGTTCTTCCATAGCGCGACACTCATATCGATGAGTTGAGTGTTGCTGCACTTTTTTTTTTATTAGATAGTAAATACTACACTCTACAGACTCGTGGTCCGTACTCTTGTTTTTTTTTTTATATATAATATATTTTATGCTGCACTTTAGGCCTCTGTACTATGTTAATGTCGTCATACACGGAGACGTGTGTGATACTGATTATACTATACAAATGAAATAATTCCTAAGGTGTTCTGGCCGTAAAGCTTAACACTCCACTTTTCAAAATATTTTGTCGTGTCATCATTCTTTGTTGTTATAGGAAACATGTTATAAACATGTTTTTGTCTCCCTTTGTGTTGTAAGATGAAAGATATTGAACCACTTATAACCTAACTTACCTCACTGCTGATTAAAAAATTAATAAAACATAATTTTTTTGCACCTTCGATAGTTACAGTTGGTACGGGTGTAATGTTTTTTTATTTGCTTTGACCATAATCTCACCTGATGATAAATGATGATGTGGTCGAATATTGGTCGATTTGATTGTTTGTTTGTTTGCATTGAATAGGCTCTGAAACTACTGCACCGATTTGAAAAATTCTTTCACCATTAGAATCCAACATTATCCCTGATAAACATAGGCTATAAAAGATTTTCAAAAATTTAGGGATCCGTATGAATACTTCGATAATGTAACCCAAAGTGTGAAAAATAGACTAAAAAATTGTTATATCGCGTACGCTGCGGAAAATGTTGATAATAGAGCAAAGTGATGTATTACATTTTTATAGAGGACATTAATATCTACAAAAAGTCCACAATACTATAAGTCTAACTATTACAGGTATTGATTAAACAACTTTAAACGGTTTAAATCGCGTATATTTATCACAAGCTTCACGGACGCGGCTCCACCCGCGCGTATGTCGGTTATCGCGCAAAAACATTAACCTCTTTTTGCGCAGTTGGATAAAAACTATCCTATGCTTTGCCCGAGTCTCAAACTGTTTCCATACCAAATTTCATTCAAATCGGTCTTGTAGTTTTGGCGTGAAAGCGTAACAGACAGACAGACAGAGTTACTTTCGCATTTATAATATTAGTACTGATTATTTTTGTCCCGACGTTTCACCCCGTGACGACGATCACTGCAAAGTGTTTGAAACGTCGCGTCGGGACAAAAATTATGAAAAATATACGCAATTTAAACAGTTTAAAGTTGTTTAATTACCTACTATGTGTAGCAATCGCGAAAACCTAAGACAACTTTATATTACAGGTATGTCACAATAACTACTTCTTTATGTGTGTAAATTTATTATATTTGAATTTGTTAAATACCCGTGCGAAGCCGGGGCGGACCACTAGTTAATATATGTATTACAAAAGGCATAAGACATCCGTCTCATAACACACATAAATCTTGTGTAGAGTAGGTACAGTTTAGCGATGCGCAACTGCGAATGATACTAATACTAATCGTTCGAAAAGGCATATCATTCGAACAATTCGACTGGCTCAGATATTGTTCGAACAATAAAATTGTCAACGAACGAACGAAAGTGAATGATGTTTCGCGGCCGAACGATTCATTAGTAGGTAGGTACTCAAGTCGCCTCGCGGGTCGCGCTCGGCTAAAAAACATACTAGTATGTTTTTTTATGCCTGATAGGTTAGCCTTTAACCACTATCTCACCTGATGTTAAGTGGGGATGTGGTCGAAGATGTTGTTCAGGCTAACCTAGAATAACTGGCTCTCAAGGACAGCTTCAATGGCTCGTGATTATACTTAGTAACTTTTTTATGTTATACAATAACACTTATATAACGTAGTATTTTGTTAAATAAAGGCATACCCTTTAGCCTGTATGTAAAAAAAAGTAACACTATCGATGTAATAGTAATTTCACTCTAGAACTACGATTATTTTTCGATTAAATGAATATAATTAGTACTTACGAATATCATCTTTAGTCCCATTACATCTCAGCTACCTAAATCAGTTTCAACACGTTCGGTGGCTCGTGATTAGAAAGCGCATGCGTTTCTTACAGTACAATAATAATTAACATAGGTTGCTACACGACTTTGCCCCCTAAAGACCATCAGGCTGGACATCACACACGTCTACGGCAATGATAGCGCCAAAGTATTGGGTAGGGTTGGTGCAGAAAGTCTTACTGCGAAATTCGTTTCAGAGAAGAAAAGCCAGCATCTATCTAGAAATTAATTTGTTTTTTATACAAATAGTTCATTTGGGTCGTAACACGATTTTGCACCCTCAAGAAGGTCAAACTGGATATCACACACGTCCACGTCAATGTCTACGCGAAGGTTTTTGGTAGGGTTGGCGCAGAAAGTTTTATTGCAAAATTTGTTTTAGAGACGAAAAGCCAGAATTTATTTAATTATTTTTTTAAAACAAATGATTAATTCGGGTCGCAACACGATTTTGCGCCCTCAATAAGATCAAACTGGATATCATACACGTCAACGGCAATGCTTTTTGGTAGTGGATAGGTTTTTGGTAGGGTTGGTGCAGAAAGTTTTATTGCAAAATTTGTTCTAGATATGAAAATCCAGCATCTATTTAGACATTCATTTGTTTTTTGCATGCAAGTTAATATGGATCGCACCATAATTTTGCCCTTCCAATAAGATCAAACTAGATATCATACTTCTTAACGGCAATGATAGCGCAAAGGTTTTTGGTAGGGTTGGTATTAGTGCAATTTTTTTTAAGAGAATCAAATCCAATACATATTGATAGCATTTGGTTATTAATAAATCAACAACTACAATAGTACAATAAATATTATGGGTTGCTACATTTGCCCCCCAAAGAAATTTTTTTTTTTTTTTAAGCCTGATAGGTTAGCCTTTGACCACTATCTCACCTGATGGTAAGTGATGATGTGGTCGAGTTGTTCAGACTAACCTAGAGTTATAGACTGTACTGGACATCGTGCAGATCTATGGCAATGATAGCACGAAGCGTTGGTACAGAAAGTATTATTGCAAAATGGATTTTAGATAAGTTGCAGGCTATTAAAACCAGTACTGAGTTTTACTGAAACATACTTAAATTCAAGTATCAAATAATAATTTAATATAACTTTCTATTACCTACTATAACTTGTCTCCCGATTACCGTCTCCTGATTTGTTGGGTCAATTTGCGAATGCTCGCCTGTCTAGAGAAAATCTGTTGCCAAGTACTTTGAGAGCCAGTTAAATTACGGGCACATGAGTCTTAACAACTGTATGTCTCAGGGTGACGGGCACAGTGCAGTTCTTCAATTGTGTCGAAATGCATCTGTTATAGGCAGAGGTTACCGCTTAGCATCAGGTAGGCACACAATACCACTTGCAAACTATGTCACTAATGCCCGGTTTTTCACTCATCAGATAGATAGATAGATAAACTCTTTATTGAACACCTTAAACTATACCAAAATTAAAAATATTTAGCTTATAATAGGGAATAATAGGCGGCCATTATCGCTCAAAGCGATCTCTTCCAGACAACCTTTGGAGAAGAGCAAGTTTTGACAAGGGATATTAACATTCTTAAAAATAAATGTACATATACACATCCAATGTGAAAATAACGAATGTTGGTAGTTTAGAATAAAAGTTAATTTGTTTTCAACATTTTACTATTTTATCTGCCTGATATTTCTTTATCTGACGATTGAAATATGTTAGATGTACGAGTATGATTCCTTAATACTTACAATTGAATGATTTCCTCCATTAGTCTACTTATTCACCAAACTGAGATTACAGAAATTAAAGCTTTTAGAGCTTTAGGAGACTCAACAGTTTTTAGGGTCAGTGAGGCAATTTTTTTTCTCAATCCTGGGTAAATGGAAAAACTAATCATCACACCTGTGTTTCAGAAAACAGTAGGCACCCATGTTTTGCGAGACAAGTTTCGGTGCCATGCAAGGATATTGCCATCGACCGGGCACAGTACAGCTTGCGAGGACATCCAAGATAGAAATGCCCACAGTTTTTTTAACTATCAACTTCTCTACCAACGCTACTCGTCAGTAGTTACGCCAAGTCTAAACATAATATTTCACTATCAAATTCACACGATCGCGTCTGAGCATCTGTCACGATCTTCGACATACGCAACTTGTCCTGCTGGAGCCATAAAACGAGCTTTTATGAATAAAAATGCAAGCAAAAGTAATTGCCTATAATGCTTTCTTAATTTTGAGTAATGTGCTCTTATAGCAAACAGTGTTTCGTTGACATCCATAAAACTTACTGTGATGTCTGATGATAATGATTAAAATTAAACATACATTCTAAGTACGATTCTAAAAAATATTGGATTAATGACATTAACTCAGAGTAGCGGCGGAGCTTGCCTACTTATTCTTAACCGATCGCAATGTTCTCCACAAAAGTCCGGTCAAAAGAGTGAACGGCAGTCAACTTCCTTGTACTCACTAAAAAATATGTTCTCTGCGATTGTTAATTCATTGTATAACACCTAGTGGCATTTACCGAGAGCTTCCGTGCTTCGGGAGGCACGTTAAGCTATTAGTACAGGTGGTCTAAGGATGGCAGTCGTTATAGCATGGTAGTAGGGAATTTTGCAAATACCCCTCACCAACGGCAAGTAGTAAATTTGTAGCCAGCTGTCAGTGTGAGTGTGTTCCCATTCTAGGCTATCCCTGATTACTACATTCGACACTTTCCATCACGTTTTATGGTTATAAGCTTACCTGGCTTGCCTAGTTAAACATTTTAATATTTTTGTTAATTTATAGATAGATAGATAGATAGATAGATAGATAACACTTTATTGAGACACCATTTAAAAAATTACTTATAAAGATAACAATACAAAATATGATGTAACAATAGGCGGTCTTATCGCTTAGAGCGATCTCTTCTAGACAACCTATATTTATCACTATTTCACAAGGAAGTTTTTTTTTGTGTTATTCTTTCCATCAGTGGCCACTTTAAGCAGATGTGTTGTGGGCGTATTGTCAGGTAGAGTGTGTCCTCCAGCGAATTCATCTCCTCATTGTGTTATGACTCCTGGACACTTAATGGGTAACTAGGACTTGTTTCCGTTTTAATCGTCTATTATAACCCTGAGTAATCAATTGGGCTGCCAAGGTATTCGGGTGTTTCTTGAGTCGCTGATGATAGGACTCGCTCGCATTCCCAATTTCCTCTTTCACTGTACTCATTTTCAGATTTTTGTGTAAACAAGGAAGTTAAATAAAGTAATTAAACAAACTTCAAACGGTTTAAATCGCGTATATTTATCATTTTATTTGTCCCGACGTTTCAAATACTTTGCAGGGATCTTGTTCACAGGGTTATTTAAACAGTTCAAAGCTTTTTATTATAAATATATGTCATAATCGCGAAAACCTAAGTTGAAAGAAAGGTAAATAAAACCTTAAAAGTAATACTTGTTTAATTTTGTTTAATTTAAATTCTTTTCTTTTCTATACAGAAAAAAAACACCTAATTTCAAATAACATCCTTATTAAAATTAAACTCGTTAGTTTAACAGCCCAACACGCAATGACCATCGCCTAGCACGCCTCACTTGTTTAACATGCTCATTATTTTTTATCCACAATTTTTATGATTAACTGTACAGGTACTTTCCATTTCAAAGATTGATTATTAAAATTTCGTTCTTAGCTAATTACATGGTCGAGTTAATTGAGTAATTTATAGAGGGAGGCCTTAAGAGCTTGTGACTTTTAGATATTAATCAAATATAATTATCTTCAACCAAAGTATCTGTTATTAATATGCTCACATACCTGAGTGCATTTTGGCAAATTTAAATATACTAAGGTGTATTTAAATTGCAGAGGTACGCACTACACTAAAATTAATAGCTAAGACAATATTTTCAATAGTACGTAAACAATTATAAAAAAAAATAAGTAGAGGAGAAACTTCGAAATAACCAGATGACTGTTAATTTTAATTTTCCCCTTTTACCAAGTTGTTTTTTTTAAGCTTATTTTTTAGTAGGAGTCCGAAGTTCGGAACTATGCTCAATATATTATGTGAATATGCTTTTTTTATTTATTTTTTATGTTATTGTGACGTTACAAGCTCGAGGTCCACCTGATGTTGAGCGGACTAACCTCTGCCTACAACAGATGCATTTCGTCACAAGTCACGAATTGCACTGCGCCCATCATATCACCTTGAGACATGGTTGTTAAGTCCCATTTGCCTGTAATTTCACTGGCTCTTAAGGACTGCTACCGGAACACACCGTAAAATAGTGTTTAGACACCGGAGGCTATCACTAGCAGTATATACAGGTACATGCGTCATAATGATATCGTTATCATAGAAAAAAGTAATACCTATTCAGAAACTTACCTACCTATTATTCTTTAATAATATCTCTGAACTTTACTTGTGGGCAGTACATAAGTACCTATACCACCTATAATAGAGAGCAAGCATGATAATAGACTTAAACAAAACTCTTGACAATCTTCAGTAGTAGTACTTCTATCCAGCTGTTTTTTTAATGATATCTCGATTGATAATCGAGGGCCACCAGGTTAAAGCGGTGACCTCAGCCTCAACAGATTGAAATTTCACAATTTGCGAACTGCACTGCGCCCATCCTCCTGAGACATAAATTTGTTAGCTCTCATATGGCTGTAATCTCACCGGCACCCACACCTTTCAAACCGGAACACAGTGATGCGAACATAACTGCTTGTCGGTAGAAATAGATAAAGTAACGTACTTCCCGGACGAACTCGCACAAAGAGTTCTACTGATACTAAAGTAAATGTCTAGCGAAATCCTCTTGAAAAAATAACGATTTGATCCTTGCAAAGTATTTTAAAATATAGGTATATCTTTTTTTTATGCCTGATAGGTTAGCCTTCTCACCCGATGATAAGTGAAGATGTGGTCGAAGATGTTGTTCAGGCTAAACTAGAATTAAAAATTAAAAAAAGATATATAGCACATAAGTACAACACTTAACAACTGCTCGTAGGGTGCCGGGCTAGAATGGCACCCCCATCTCTACCCATGGGTGTCGTAAAAGGCGACTAAGGGAACACCAGAAGATGGGCAGCAACGCTTTTTAAGGATCTGATACCTCACACTGCAATCCCCAAGACGCCTACCAAGCGTGGAGATTATGGCAAACCCCCCATATTGAGGGAGGCTGTGTTCAGCAGTGAACAATCCGGCTGATACAGATGAAACTGGCCCTAAGATTAATTTACAACTAACAACACCTTCACGATATCCATTCTTTTGAAAGCCAATTAAAGTGATCAACAGGTTTTGGTCTTGTTTCGCCCTTCCGAATCGAATGATCTGCAATTACGACACGTAGAACTGCAGACAATCACGATCGTCCCGCCCCCGCTCCTTCGCTTCATATCGAGATTTTAGAATGTGGGCCAAGCTATGAGCTTTCAACCCCTGAAATTTATGTGAAAAGCTAGTCCTTCTAATATTGGTAATACTGAACGGGAACATGTTTTGTTCCTCTTGCATCTCTCACACGCTAAGTAGGATCGGCAAATGCCGACCCGTTTCTTATCTTTGTTATAATATAAATCTTCAGCTCAGTTTAAGAACATCTCCTAATGATCTTTCATTAGGAGTTAAATCGTGTGGAATCAATACAGCTCGAAATCTTAGTTCGCGGCAAACTTCATACGTTACATTCTATTTGATATAAGATCTGAATCATACCGTAAAATGTTGGACTACCAAGTTTCCATAGGTATTTAAATTAGTAGCTATTCACGCAAAGCACAAAAGCTCTAGTACGTATTGTTTCTCTATCCATGTCCTTATAGTTTATAAAACTTGAAGCGCTCGTAGCCATGTTTGCTTAGCCATTCTGAATCGATCAGCAAAGTTAAGCAACGTCCGCCGCGGTCATGACTTGGATGGGTGACCTCTGGTTGGACATTACTACTGAGCGCTTCCGTGCTTCGGAGGGCACGTTAAGCCGTCGGTCCCGGTTGTTGTCTTAGGATAGCAGTCGTTACAGCATGGTGGTAGGGCACTTTGCAAATGCCCGCCTGGCTAGCTACCACCCTCAAGTAGAAAATCTGTCGCCAAGCACCTAACGGTGTGTTCCGGCAGCTGTCCTTGAGAGCCAGTAACTCTAGGTTAGTCTGAACAACATCCTCGACCACATCATCACTTACTATCAGGTGAGATAGTGGTCAAAGGCTAACCTATAAGGCATAAAAAAAAAAAAAAAAAAAAAACTTGTGATACCAATATTATATAAGCGTATCTAGTTTTAAGAACAACATGTGTCTACCGTAGCGTCTACAACACAATATAGTACAACGCAGTCGAACACAATAAGTTATTATGGGTCGCGACGCATTTACGGCTACTATTCGGTATTCGGCCAATTTCAATGTTCCCTCAGAGGAAATAAGAGAAACCTTACGTCAAGAACTCTTGCTTGTGAACAGAATAAATGGAAAAATTCTAGGTTAGCCTGAACTACATCTGAACCACAGCATCACTTACCATCACGTGAGATAGTGGTCAAAGGCTAGCCTATCAGCTACAAATAAAAATAAAATAAACTTAAAATTCAGAATTACGTATATTTTGTGTAGAACGATGGCTGACGACTGTTTGACTAGAAAATCAGTTATAATTTTTTCAGGGGGCTCGATGATGGAATGGAAATAAAAACCTTTTTGCATCCTAGCATGTGAGGTGTCATCGAGAAGGGATTAAGAGTACAATTATATTTAACGATGAATTTGAAATTTTGATAACTTTTTTGCCATATTGACCACTATTTAACTTACAAATACTGAAAATACCAATTTAAATTTTTTTTAACTGTGATCGAAATAAATTTTTTTACTTCTAGGTCTGTTGCGATTCGGAAACCTATAAGAGCGAGGCTCGAATTGCACTTCAGCAATTTTTAACTATTCATAAATTTATTACTTTATAATATAATAATTATTTGGTAAAGTAATAAGTGGTTGGTAGAAAATTCATGGTAAGAAACACTAGAATACTAGTAGTTTCCCGTTTCACTCAAGAATTGAACCCAGGACACCTGCAGATCAGAAATTTTGGGAGTATTTACTTATGAGACCTTCTTTTCGGTATCTCCTTTATGTATTCATTTTATTCTGTCTGGATGCGATAAGTTATGCGTGGTTTTTAACACATGCATGTTTCATTAGGGCGAATATTCGGCATTCAGCCAGTGGCCGAATATAAGTACATTTGTCGCAGCGCTAACAATATCTTAAGGTTTTTATCTCTGACAGATCCTCTGCCGAATAGAAAACTCTCTGTACATCTAACTTATACCCAACGAAAATCGGCACGCACAAAACGCCTAATATCATCATTAACGATTGCGGGGCTAATGCCTAGTGATTAATGATAGGTTTATTGTCTTTAACGAGAGATATCGACCACGATTTCTTAATTCGGTAATTAGATGTGAGGCAAGCGTGGCGGATTTTGGATGAGCAATTGCTCTAGTTGCTCGACCCGAGGCTTTTCGTTGTGTGATGAGAATGGACTGGATACCTTGAAGTTTTATTGGTGAGGATTTAATAACATTTTAGACAATTGACTCACGGTAATGATTACAACTTTACAGCCCTGAAGGACAGGTTATTACTTTATGTTTTCGAAAGAACAATCAAAAAAGGTAGGTATTGTTGTGACCTATACTCACATTTGAAATATGTTTATTTAAAAGCAGAATTACTGAAAATGAATATAAAAATGGCTTATTTCATTCATCCAGAATTCTTTTACTTTGTCTGAATGTATCAATGAATTTTCTCCAGATATCTACGTCATAGCAACGCCGAACACTAATATTTTTACCCAGACATGCGTACTGATCCAAACGCGAGGGTTGGCAGTCGCCGTACCCACATCAAATTTTCAGCTGCGCAGCATGTCCGCACATAAATCAGGGAGAAAGTGTAATGACAGCCCTGGACAGCCAAATAGATAAGTGTTACCCTTATTTCAAGATTATAAATGAAAGCATAAAACTTCTTTGGATGCCTTCTGAATTGAGTGAATAAAATTAGTTTAGTAAAAAGATCACCTAAGGTATTTCCATTGGTAATTTCCATCCAAGACCATACCTACGCATCAACGCGATGTCAAATTGTATGCATGCATTACTGTGAAACCCCATGCCACGGTAATATTCGTGCCCAAGCTGTTTTAAGGCGCTCCTGGTCCAGGAAACGCCTTACAAGAATTAACTGTTCTCAAAGAAAAAACTCAGTTACTAAACTGAAAAAAATATACGTTATTTTTAAGCATATTCTTGAGGGGAATCATAAATCTGATACACACAATAAATAACTTCACTCGATCGAAAAAATCAAAGATTCGTTAGCAAGTGTAACCAGTGGGTAAACAAGACATACCTATAAGAAATCTAGCTGTGTCGGGTTAATGAGCGCACGGTTTCACAGAACAGAACTCTTGATGGCCCTGGAACTGACTAATAGGCAGTAGTGACAATTAGTATCGGCATACTAGACATCGGTATATCGTATAGGCAAATCGTCCGTATTATCACATCGAATCATAAAAAAAAATAACCAAACAATGGAACCGACTTCAACACTAAAACGTATGAAATAACTTGTATGAAGTGGCACTATGATAGTTCAATAGTACCTGTTATATTGTGCACATGGTACCGACTTCGATAAGTTATTTCACACTTTTGAGTGTTGAAGTCGGTTGATTTTTTTTGGGTAATTTTTTCACGTTTTAGTGACCCTTGCTACCTACTGAATGATCAAGATAGGAAAATATTTTTCGGCGATAAAACGGCTTGACCGATTTTGATGAAATTTAAATGGGATCTAACGACAAGCATCGGCTTTCAAATAAAAAAAGTATTATCATAATCGGTTCACAAAGGCAAAAGTTCTGAACTTCCCCTTTTTTGAAGTCGGTTAAACCCCCCCTGCTCAGTGGGGATTCTGATAGAGAGTAAGATGATGAAAACGACAAAAATCTTCAAATCGATATTCGTTTGCTTTTCCGCACAACAGTACCCGAAAGACAGTCAAGCCCTATTCGCAAACCCACACATCTGTCCATATTATATCCGCCTACGTAGCTACAATAGTAGCTATAAGTAGTTATATGCGTATCTATGTATTCTGTTGTGTCTATCAGTGTGTGCGCCCTACTGCCCTCGAGAGGAAACGTTTGACCTATATGGAGGGATCGAGATTTGAAACATTACAGAGATGAGGTAATAATATTTGCTGTGGGGTCCTTAGTTATGGTGTTTTTTTTATATTGTAATTAGACTCGTATGCTTTGTAAATTTGACAAGCTTTCAATAATTACATACCTAAAAAAATTTGCATTATTATTACTAACCTTAAGTAAGTAGTTAAAACATGAAACAGTTTTCTCCAAACCACGTTTTTGTAAAGTTATAGATATTACTAAAACTTTAGTCGCACGAGCTTTGCTCATATTATTTTAAGTGCAGAATATTCAATCAAATAATGTAGTGTCTAAAGTATGAATGAGGTTTACTGGCCTACTTATATTGTACCCTAAGTTTTTATCTATATCTATGGTACCTATGAACTAAATAGGTTTGGCGAACTGCAGTTTTACAGTATATTATTCTAATTTTTAATAAACAATTATCTTAAAAGCTATATTAAATATAGATTTTTTTGAAATATTTGCATACCTACTTACTAAGCCTACTAAAGTAACACTGACGCTCCGTGGCTACGTAAATAAAAAAAGAGGCGAAACTCATGCGAAGGTATTTTTCCAGATAAAGCTCGTAGATATATTTAATTTAACAAATAAGCAACCAGGCACTACTTAGATATCTAGTGTAGGTACCACTTTTCATATCCAAATACTTACAGTTAAACGACCTATACCTAGCAAGTATTTTTACAGCTTTACTTTATATAAACAAAGCACTATAAGGAATGATAAATTAATTAGGGAAAGAATGTACGCCTACAGGCAAATATTGCAAGATCAATTTTGAGGTCAATGTAAATCCTGGACTTGTAGGTACTACCATATCTTGTCATAATTCTAGTCATTAATTTTTAATATCTATACACAAACAAATAACGACTATAATAAAGACTACAAAAGTAATACAACATACTTAGGTACCATACTATGATAAGTAAGTAACTTGTACAGCAACCGCTTCTCCAACACAATAAACTGTCTCCAATGCACAACACAAAACAACAACACAATCTTTAATATAACATCCTCTAGAAATCTCCGAGAATTTATCGAACCACTTTCAAGTACTTCACCTTAGGCTACTAAGAACACATCTGCCGTGTCCCTTGCTTTAAAAGGATTAATAATGCACTTACCTCTTTTATAAAGAGAAAAAATTCAATATAGTGAATAATAAAAACAAGATGGCGGATTGGGTGCTTTACTTTAGGGTGGGATGTAGGATAAGTATTCAAGCCTCGTACTTGAAGAATGGCGATAGAGACATATATTTAATAGTACCTATGTGTACCTACCTAATAGATTAATATAGACGTTAATATAGAGGCTATCCTAGAATTACTGGCTCTCAAGGACAGCTGCCGGAACACACCGTTAGGTGCTTTGTGGCAGGTTTTCTACTCAAGGATTGTATCTAGCCAGGAGGGCATTCGCAAAATAACCGCACAACAATCCGGACCGACGGCTAAACGTGCCCTCTGAAGCAAGTAAGCGGTCAGTTATAGTAATGTCACTAGCAGTCTCCCATCCAAGTCATGGCCGCAGCGGACGTTGCTTAACTTAGCGGTTAACAACGGCTATCCAAACTTCGCTACGAGCGCTTCGAAAATCCTTTCAACGTCGGATGTGTTCCGTTGATGATGAGGATGATACTCATACAAAGGAGGTACGTATTAAAATATTACAATAAGCATAATATAGGTATCTCCATACCTCTATTTCCCGAACAAGTTGGCAGCATTCTGAACTGTTAAGTTTTTTCCAGATATAATTAGGTTCATTCACCATTCTGAAATTTATTTGCTCACCGGGATAGGCATACTCTTACGAAGGTGTATTAGGTATGTCAAAAATAACCTAATGATGTGTTCCAAAAGCTTTTTTAATAACTAGCAAATTAAGACTTATTTTTCAGCTGTCATATAAAAATGTACCCAGAAAACAACAATAATGTTGCCAGTCAAAGGCTTACTTATGAAAGTTTGCAAATTCTGACTTCATTTTCATTTCATTATTGACTTAAGAATAGATAAATCTTGCCCAAGTAGGTATTAATACTCTCGCATGTAACATTTAATAACTTAAATTATAAACAAACTGTTACAACGAATAGGGGCACGTATGTTTGCAGTTACCCAAAAAACGACATCCATTTCAAATGCTCACAATGTATCAAACGTACAAACAGGAGGCGGGCGCATGTCCCGGTGACCGCTAAAAGGGCCCTGCACAGCGTTTCAATGAAAAAAAACACACAAAACGTCTTTTTTACCCTCGGGGAAAGAACAGCTGCGCTTTTGTATAACAATGATACAGCCATGTTATTTCCATCGACCTGGGGCAATTGCCACTCTGAACTCCTAACCGACCATGCAAAATAGCCGCAAAAATCCAATGCTGCATTCTCATCTGCCGCTAGTTTAATTCGGTTGGGTTATACCGATTGCTTGAGCCATGCGCGATGCCCTTTGTTAAAAGTCACGCTTGATTTGGGGCGAAATTGTGTCCTTTTTGTTGTTTCATTCCCCGTGATGAGTGTAAAAATCGATGGCATTATATTCGAGCTCCGTGGTTTACTCACACTTTCATTTTCGTTTTTTCGTGTTGTCACGGTTATCAATAACTTCCAAAATACTACATAAATATTATCTAAATCCATTTTATTACCAATGTCAGAAGAACAGTATTTGCGAAAGTACCCGCCATTTTGTTACGTTAAATACAAATTAAAAAGCACACAAAAGAAAGTGAATACATAAAGCGACAACGCGGTGACAATTTCAATTGCGTTCCAATCTCAAAAGGAGTTCTCTCATTGGCTGCGGTTTGGTGACAAATGGACGACAAAGTTTCAAGGCAGCCAATAAGAGAGCGGGATCACCGTAACGCTGGCTGAATAACGTAGCGTGAATAATCAGGATGTCGTTTGTGCGTCAGATTGGAGACAGTTAGTAGTATCACGCACACATAGGAACTCCTAATAATACAGCAGAAAATTAGTGGTGGGACACCAAGATGAGTATAAGAATATAAGTATACGATTATGATATTATAAGTAATTAATATACGTGTAATTCTTTGCTTACATAAGTATGTTATAAAAATAAGGAAAACTGCGGTAATAAGAAATACTTATAATACATCTCAGAAGAACCATATTTGGTTCATCACAGATTTATGAGATTGGTTTGTGTAATAGCATATTGGTCTCACCACTGTCTGATGAAGCCTAACAGTTATATATGGTCTCGCAACAAAATATTTTGAAAGGAATTTGATTGTATTTAGTTAGTAATAGTTTTAAGTACCTATGGTGCGATGTGCTCGCTTCTCGACAAAGACCCTTTTACTACATACGCAATAAATTGAAAAAAAAAAGAATAAAACGTAAGATTTCCAATGACCTCAATATACGTGTAACGTATTATCTCGATGAAGATATCCAAATCTTTTAACCCCTAATCTGCACAACTTATGCGCGACGGAATAGAGTGCTTACTAGTAATCTTGATGTCGATCGCCACGACACGTCGGTTATTATGACTTATAAGTATTTATAAGGCTGGTTATGGCATGTAATTGCATCGATAAAATTCGGTTTATCCGGTGTTACCCGGTTTGAACATGCTACGGTTAACTACTTTGTCTTCTCTGAAGAAATACTTGTCTTCTCTAAAGAAATACTGTAACGAAAATAGAACTTATAAAAAACGGAGAAACGGCACCCGCACTCCTACCTCGAACATGGCAATGTGAGATGGCTGGACTGAATTGTTTTTAAAAACTATAAAGTTGCCAGTAAAACAGTAATCGATGACATTGCGATCACATTCGACTACGAGGATGTGTGATTTAGCTATAGTCTTACTTAGGCTATAGCATCGATGCAACGTTGACGTTAGTCAAAATTCTATTGTGATATAATTTGTTAGTTTTTTTCCTATCTTAGGGATGACTTTACCGCAAGCTCAGTTTGAAAATACAAGTACTGTTTTGATATCTATTGTTGAATTTCGTAAAAGTTGACTGTATTGTACCTACTGTACTGTAACAGTCAGATCGTCCTCTGCTGAACACAGCCTCCCCTACTAAGGGGGTATTTGCCATAATCCTCACGCTTAACAGGCTTCTTGGGGATCGCAGTGTAAGTTGGCAGTTCTTTAGAAGGCACTGCTGCCCACCTTCCAGTATTTTTCCCTTAGTCGCCTCTTACAACACCCATGGGACGATATGGGGGGTGCAATTTTGACCGGGCACCCCACGGGGCTCAAAAGTTGACTAGGAGTCAGGAAAAGGATGCGCAATATGAGCAGCATACCACTACTAACGTCGATGTGAGTACGGTTTTATTGCACATTAGGCCACATCTACATCAGTTAACACTAATTGTCAGAAGGTAGTGGCTTTACTACAACGTATTGACTTACTTAATAATAGGCAAGAGGATTCAAAACTGGATTGTTATATAATAAGTTATTCATGGCAAGATTCTAGCCATAGATTTACAATCTAAACTCAAAAACACAATAAAAAACACCGTATCAACTCCGCCCCTCGGCTGAACGCGTAAAGATCCCCATTTTGATAACGCCGGTGTCATTTGTTACATTTTTGTTACTTTTTCGTGTGTTGACACGAAACCGTGGTGATTGCCGTCATTATTTCTTCCGATTGCGTCCGATAAGCAGTTGTAAATCGCCTCTTGGGAATATGAAAATAAGCAGTTTGTAAGTTGTAATGATGTTAATAAGTTGTTATATTATTGCTCGGTATACGAAAATAGACAAGAGAATGACACGTCATGTTAACTGACGGGTTCTGTACACTAAATAGCAATTTCTTATACTGTAGGTAAGTTCAAATGTACAATAAAATTTAATATGATAAGTATTACCGTGTGGCTATTAATAATCTCTTTTGAGTAAAAAAATGGAATTTGAAGAAGGTATTTATTGTAAGAAAATTTAAGATTTAATTATTAAAATAACAATTTTAGTGGGTAAGTATTTCGACATTAAAATAAGTATGTGTTTGTGATGGGTAATGAAAGTGTAAGTGGGGTTATTAACAGGCAGCGATCCGACTGCTAGGTAAGTACCAACAGTAAGTGCGGCTTCGACACCCGCAAAAAAATCTGAACATAATGCGAAAAAAATGCGATTTTTGTATACATTTAGTATTGTTGCGGAACCTTCGATATGCGATTCCGACTTGCACTCAGCCGGTATTGTTTTCATTCAATTTTTGTTTGAATAATTTTGATGAAAAAGCTGACTATTTTTCCATTTTAAGGCGAATGATCTCATTTCCCTGATCTATTAGTACATATTCCATCACTGGGCAGCCATGGAAGCAAATAATTAGCACAATCAAGTAAAGATCATGAGCTCCCAAAACAGTATTGTCTCAATGATTGACACTGAACATGCTCTAAACAAATCAACTTCGATCCAAACTCGTCCGTCACGAAGCTATAATTAAATGGGCCATGTCTGTCTGTCCGAACGTCCGTAATGCTAATGATCGGGCATCATGTGTTCACTAAGTGTTGGTAATGCTGGTGCAAACAAATTCCCGGTTATAAGGTTCTAGTGATGGGTAAGAGAGTGAAATAGGAAATTAAACCTTTTATAAAACGCGCAAGAAAAAATGGGTACTAATATAATATATAATAATATTTAAAACATTTAAAATTATAATTATTATAATTATTAATAATTTAAAAATATAGTAATCAGTACTAATATTATAAATGCGAAAGTAACTCTGTCTGTCTGTCTGTCTGTTACGCTTTCACGCCAAAACTACTGGACCGATTTGAATGAAATTTGGTATGGAGATAGTTTGAGACCCGGGAAAAAACATAGGATAGTTTTTATCCGACTGCGCAAAAAGAGGTTCATGTTTTCGCGCGATAACCGACATACGCGCGGGCGGAGCCGCGCCCGGGACGCTAGTAAATTATATAAAGAAAACATTAAATTATTTTTTAGAAAAAACACTATACAAATATATCCATTTCATAAATATGTCAATACCGAGAATGTTTCTCGGTCGTGCGCTTGAAGTAAGGCCCAATCATAATGCTTGAGGAGCGAAGCACGTCGAAATTTGTTTCGGTTGGGCTATGTGGCTTATTACGTCTCGTTGACTTAACAGAAAATTTAGGCAAATTAGCAAATACCTACTTTAAGAAAAATTTTTTTTTAGCAAAACATTTCAAAGACATACTTACCTAATCACACACAATCTTCATCAATGTCAGGTGAGTATGTTCTTGAAATGTTTTGCTTAAAAAAGTATTTGCTAATTTGTTATTATTAATTACAGATATACATAAATCAACCTGAATTACATATTGATGTCTTATTGATGTAAAACAAATCAATTGATTGATTTATTAACGCAACAGTTGAAAATGAACCATCAAGCTCAGATACTCTTACATAGCTTTGGAACGAGAATCAAGAATAATAACTTATGAAGAAACTTAAACCTTCTTACATAACCATTACTTAATCTTTACCCTCACATATATTCATTACAAACAATCAATCAAAAGCAAAAGGCCTTTACCGATAAGGTGGTTACGCCCTGAACTCTGCCCTTCCGTAACCAAATCCAATATTAACATTACCGGAAAACAGCCAACACTAGTTCTCTAATGTTATGACAGTCCCACGGAAATACCTGTTTGGTCATGTTTAGCGACTGGTCTTGCATACCATATCGGTTTCTGTAGCACAGGGGCTTGCATCGTGTGAAAATTATAAGACAATGGAAAACATGAACCGAATAATTTTATCTTTTTAAGAAAATTAAGCAAAGATGTAACTTTTTTCATTATCGTCATTATTGTCCTGTGGTTTATTAAACGAAATATATCTTTTATGTGTCAGTCATCTGTAGCTCTTTATGTTGATGTAAAGAGAGGTTATGTGGTACCAAAACTTAGCGTTTAAATTTTACACGAAACATCAAGAGATTAGATATTTCTCGCGTCAATACTTTTGACTCAAGAAATATCACAATTGAGCACTCAAAGAAAATGGCTCTAAGGTCATATAAAAATATTTTTTGTAGAAATCATAAAATAGTTCAAATAAATTAAACTTTCTCATTATTGTCATTCTCATAAGTGTCCTGTGTTATTAGTTTGACTATCTGTTTTTAATTTGCATTATCTGTAGCCCCTTGTGTTGTTATAGAGATGACATTTGGTACCAAAACTTGGCGTTTCGATTTTACTCGAAACAACTTCAGGAGGTCTGGACGAGATATTTCTTGAACCAAGACTTTTGACTCGAGAAATACCACAATTGAGCGCTCAAAGAAAATGGGTACTACCTAGGTGTTTAAAAAATATTTTTTATTTCAACAATAATCAAATATAGGTACAGACCGAAAAGTAACGCCTGAACCTCTTTAACTAAGTTTTCCAATTGTATGTTATTGAATTGTTATTTATCAAATGTGGGGATACTTTTGATATACCTGATTTTTTTACAAATAGGAACTTACGAGTAGCTCTGTTTATATTTTGTAACAAGACAATTTCACATGCCCTGGAAATATCGCCTTTATTACCAATAACATATTCATCAATGTATTTTTAACACTAAAAGCCACAAGCAAGCAGCAGCTCACCACATCGGCATTTAACACATCTGCTATGTAATTGTAAATAAATAAATATCACAATGTTTATTGTGTCACAAGCTTATTCTTACCACGGCCAATAATCCATGACCTACCACTCTTCTTTTTGTTATCTAAAACTGGATGCGTGAAGTATTTTCTTGGGTTGTGAAGGTTCAAGTAAGATTGGTTGTCGAAGACCTTGTCATTGCCTGTCGCGTCATGTGGGACCCATTTGTTTGGATAAATAGAGCTGTATTCACAACGTTGGTCGTCGGCCATATGTCGTTAATCGCTAGGTGCTGTAAATGTCTTTATACGCACTTAACGGCATCTCTGTGTGTGAACGAGTGTTTATAATTAGACTTGCAATGTAGCGATTGGTGACAGTTTGTATATAGATACATGTAAAGTTGTGATACATTGTAAAAAAAGTGTGGTTACATGACAGGTGACAATTTGATATTATGTACTTGTCAGTTAAGAACATACCGATAAGGGTGTATTCCGTTTTGCGCTTACAATGCATACGTTTGTACGTAAGAATGTAGCTGTCCCAGAATGAAAAGTGTATCGATAGTATACTGTACTGACGCTCACAAACAAATTGAAAATATTATGAATTACCAAAGCACATCAACAAAACATCAATTCATAATGTTTTCGATGAGTAAGATTTTTAAACAAATATAAGGTACCCACTCTTACCTTATATTTGTTTAAAAATCTTATACATTCATACCCTCATCATTCAACCAATGATTTTTCAATAAAATACTAGGAACTGACTTCCAACACTAAAAGATAATAAATAACTTGTGGAAGTCGGTACCATGCCGATTTAAAACACCGACCCCACATTAGCATTGTCCGACTTCCACCTTATTTCATACTTTTCAGTGTTGAAAGTCGGTAATTTTTTTTGAGTTTTTCATATTGTGATAAAATTAGCTTGCAATATCATTCACTCGTCTAAAATAGTGTTTATCGTCGACAACAGCACCATTAAATCATCCAGGTAAGTGAATATATTTTGCAGGTAATTGACTATAGGTACCCTACGCACAACTCAACCGGTTTTCATGAAATTTATATGTGGACCACCTCGGACGTATTATATATATCAAATAATTATCATAATCAAACTGTACAAAGTAATGCGTGGTCATACATAAAAAAATATATACGCATCGAATTGAGAACCTTATTTTTTTTAAATTTCGGTTCAGAACGGCAAGTCTTACTTTAATCTTTACGGAGTAATGTACAATTTTTTAAGTACAAACAGGCAACGTTTGCTGTTTGTTAAGATTATAATGACAGCTTTCTGACATTGCTCACATTGCTCTATCTCGAAGTCATGAATTTTGTCAGTGTCAGTTGATGACGTCACATGGATTTTGTGAGTAGCTGTCAGTGTCAGCAGCAGCAGTCATCTCGGAATGATTTTGGGCACGCTTACGCTGGTCAAAGCTCTAAACGGAACGCGCCCTAATGTTTAAAGCTGCCTATAGGTACCTAGATAGGTGATAGTACCAAAGTATTACAATAATATTGTAAAACTGTGCCAGTACGTAGGTATTCTAATAGTACTTCAGTATTATAGTTATATTAATAAGATAAATAACCATGATTTATTCGTTCCTATTGAATATGCACAGAGATGACCCGGTGTACTTCGTATCACCTAACCTAACCGACGAACGTCAAATGTTTGACAGAAAAGTATAGGTAGAACAGTTTATATGGGAAAATTAAATTTTTGTTTTTTACTATTTTCTTCACCAGTTTTCCATATAATCTCATCGTGTAAACCTTCCCAGGACTACTATTTCAAAATCAAAATCAGTTAAATCGGCTCAGCCGTTCTCGAGTTGTAGCGAGACAAACAACCGTAATTGATTTATATATAGGTATATATATGTCAGAGTTACTAATTCTCAAGAAGGTATGTACAACGTTACTTTTTTCAGAATTTGTTTGATTTATTTAAATGGGAACACCGAGCGAATGTCACAGATAGCACAAGTTGTTGACTGTCTTTGGCATAGGGCTGTCAGTGTCAACGTCATATCTGTGAGTGTCAACGTCATATCTGTCAGTAGTGCGCTCGATCAAGGTTCACTTGCCTTCGAGACAGCGCCTGCACCGGGTGTGCGCGCTGACTTATAATTTTCTCAATATAGCCGACGTCGACAACGAACACGTGGACTCTAATCCGTTTGAATCCCCGAAATATATATAGAGAAAGATAAATAACCATGATTTATTCGTTCCTACTGAATATGCACAGTGATAGAATAATTATTACCTAGCGGCTGTGAAAATAAATCAGCAAGGTGAATATCAACAATAGTTGAGCCATCTTAAAAAAATATATACCTACCTATATTTTATTTCTTTGCTCAAGGTTGTCATAATAGGCTTAATGACATTTACATCTAAGACGCTTTCGCGATGTTCAATTACACATTCTCACATGGAAATATTCTACTTTCCACGTCCATACCAGTTAGTGGCACATAAGATATCGTACCAATGTCAGATTTTAAATACCATTTTTTGACCGTTGGTATTTCTTTATTAACAAAATACTAATAACTACAGCTACTACAATGAAAGCATTTAGATAACCTACAAGCCATTTCAGACCTACAAGCAGTCCAATTGCTACCCAATAAAACTTTTGTACAATATGAACCGTGCTAAGTGTACCCTTATTTGATTACCCCTTATTTGATGGTGGGTTGAAAAAAGTGTTTATCTACCTTTAAAATTATTTCAAACAAAATTAAACTGTTAAAACAAAGGCCTTACTTTACAAAATACCACAGTTTTAACTCAAGGCTCCAAGACATGCAAACAGCGAATATATTTAAGCCCGAGCGACAATCGCTGCAATGCCACGGCGCGATTACTATCACGAGCACCGCCTGCTCCGCCCATATAAATGCCGGAGGGATTGAATGACCCTGATGCTATCGCGGAGGGTTGGATAGACCTTTTCAGGTTTTAAATCGCGTTAGGCTATTGTTTTGAATGTTGTCACAATACATTATTTTATGTATCATACATGATACGAGTATAATAGTTTTAAATTTGTTTCAGTGTTTGTTTAAGCGAAACGTCAACGCGGGCATCCCGAGCTCTCGCTGAGACCACCGGATGTGGTCGAAACTATAGTCGGAGCAATTTTTTTTGTTTCTGTGACGTAAGTGGTATCCTCTGCCTATAACAGATGCAATTCGTCACATGTGTTGCACTGCGCCCGTCACGCTGAGACATACAGTTGTTAAGTCTCATCATGTGCCTGTAATAAGCCTGTATGTAATTTTACTGGCTCTCGACTGCTGCCGGTATACACTGTTAGGTACTTGGTGACATATTTTCTACTTGAGGGTGATAGCTAATTTGAATCCTGAGTGCAGTGAAGGTTTCGGTGGAATCAACGAGATACAAAATAACTTTGTTACCAAGCGAAACCGTAAACTTTTCATCAGCAACCAGGAAAAGGCAATAGGTGCAAGATAAACTAATATTACAGTAAATATGTGTTTATTTATATTATTAGAAGAAAAAATACTTTACAAATTTACGAGAGGAAAAATTTAAGTCATGATTCGACCCCGCATCCATCCACCCCTTTAGCCGGAGTATGCTCTAATCCAATTGAGCTAACATGACAATGAGTCCATAACTAATTTTTTCCTATCGTTCTTTTTAACCATTATATTGGGATGGACGTAATGTAGAGCATGCGTACAAACATAAAAATATTTAAGAGAAAAAATAATAAATTTACAAATGATTGGAGTACAAAATGTTTTGCCCTGGGCGGGAATTGAACCCGCGACCTTCCGATTTCGCGCCGGATGCTTTATCGACTCAGCTACCGGGGGTACAACAACGGATGAGTCGATAAAGCATCCGGCGCGAGATCGGAAGGTCGCGGGTTCAATTCCCGCCCAAGGCAAAACATTTTGTACTCCAATAATTTGTAAATTTATGATGTTCGCTTAGTACGCGGTAGTGCTTGTAATCATAATATTGAGAAAAAAATATAAAATAATAGTATGGGTAATATTGGTTGATAACTGTACAGTTTTAGAATTTAAAACCCCTTCTCCGTGCTAAGGTATGAAATATCATTTTTGCACGCAGATTTCGAATGGTAAAACATTTTCGAGCTTGTGGGATGAAAAAATATTTGCGTTTTGTCTGTGAATACTTGTCATAAAGTAACCGGTTTGAGGTTGTATATTTTACAAGTTGATGATACAATTGAGTAAAATGTCAGTCAGTTTACAAGTTGTATATTTTACAAGTACTTAGATGATAGAATTGAGTAAAATGATAGTCAGTTTACAAGTTGTGGCGTCTTGTTAGAACACAAATGCTTAGGTCCTTCTGTAGTATATTTGATAATTTTATGAATAATATTCTGACATATAATATGGCCTGATGTCTTTTTACTGATAGTAATAATTGTAAATATGTACTTAGTACATATGTTTTAAAGGACTTTCAAAAAGCGGGAGGTTCTCAACTCATCTGTATGGCTTTTTGTATGTTTGTTACGTGATTACTCCGCCAATTATGAATCAATTATTTTTATTTTGTGGTTAGAATATAGTTTCAATTTGTTCATATCTGAATTTAATCAAAATCAGTTTAGTAGTTTTTAGGTTATGGTTAATAAACTGAATAATATTTATCCAAATCTGGATGATTTAATGGAAATGGAAACTCTTGTCGATGGTGAATAGTATTTTAGGCGACTGAATGATCTGGCAAGCAGTAGCAGTAGGTAGGTATCACTACAAGAGTGCAAAAAAACGACCTGCCAACACTGACAAGTATGAAATAACTTGTGGAAGCCGGACCATGATAATGTAAGCTCAGTGTTTTGAATCAGCATGGTACCGACTTCAAGAAGTTATATGTTAAACTGTTATGTGAGTGAAGTTCTTATCAGTGATGGATGGTTCTGTTTTTTAGGGTTCCGGACCCAAAGGGTAAAAACAGAACCCTATTACTGAGACTATTCGCTGTCCGTCCATCAGTCCGTCCGTCTGTCACTAGGCTGTATCTCAAGAACGGTGATAGCTGGACAGTTGAAATTTTCACAGATGATGTCCTTCTGTTGCCGCTATAACAGCAAAATTATAATAATATATAAATTAATACAAAAGGTTGGCCAAGTGCGAGTCGGACTCGCGCACGTTAAAACAAAAAAAGGTTAAAATATGTAGTCTAATGTTGTACAGCTAATGGTACGGAACCCTTCGTGCGCGAGTCCGTCTCGCGCTTGGCCAATTTTTATATATTTTCGTTTGTTACAGAAACACATATTATATTGACGATATATATTATGGAGACATATTAAATTACATACCTATATTGTATAAGGATTGCGGAGATAATTTAACTTAAATTTTGATATTAAATTAATTAATCATAAATTAAGTCATTTTGTTTCATTTTATGTACAAAATTAGAAAAAAATATTTTTAAATAATGTAAAAAAAGTGATGCCAATTTTATTTTTGACGGAATAAATGTGTTGTTGTTGTATCTTTTTCTAATTTTCCCTCGGGGTACTGTGCCAGAATTCTATCCTCCAACATTTTATGGGAGTCGCAGGAAGCGACGAAGGGCATAATTTCAGAAATTGGCAGCAACTTTAGAAGAAGAAATGTTATGTACAGTGTTATCCAAGACACCTGACACGCGAGAGGATGTGGAAAACACTGTCAAACCAGAAGCAAAGATTTTAGAATCAGAATCATGCATGCAAAGCTACAACAAGTTTGAACAGTTAGTGTTTACTGTATGATATACTAGCGCCTTGGCTTCGCACGGTTATTTAACAAAAAATTTAATTTATTTGTAAATATTCTATAGCTTTTGTTCATCATGGATAATGTAGGATTCTAATGTTGAATTTTTTTTTTAAATCGGTGCAGTAATTTTAATTTTATTCATTACATACAAAAATAGAAATCTTTCCTCTTTATAATACTATATGTGTAGAAGTGTAGACGACGAAACTACGTTTGTACGAAAATCACTATAAAGACACTATAGCCTTAATGAGGAGATAACAGAGGAAGTAATGAAAATGATGATAAACATTTTTGAAACAATAATGAGATGCTAAAAAAACCAATGTAACGAAATATTTCGAATATCGGATGGTTTTTCGTTCTATTCAAGAAAATAATCAAAAACACTTCTTGCATTGGAAACCCCCATAAATTTTCTTGGCCACTTAAATCCCACCCCGTCCAGGGCGATCGTATCCATAACGTCACGGCACGCGAAGTCTCGCACTTTGTATACAACTTCCGGAGCGCGCCACTTCCGTTACCGACCGGACAATTTCACCGGAAGTAGCTCGTTCCAGCTCTATGTCACCTGAAATAGGTACTGTAGTGTTGTGATTACTTGAAATTTATGATACTTATGAACTGTGAGGGTGTAATTATACCTTTATGGGTGTAGTGATTTAAATAATGAAGGGCTAGGGTGCTTTTATTGAAACAATAGCATGGCCGTTGCCTGTGCAGTGCAAATTGGATGTCTTTCGAGTAATTGTTATGGCCGTCGTGTAAGTATTGTGGTGTTTCAAAACTACAGTCCTTTTTTTTGGGATTACGGTACGGTACAAGCTTGAGGCCCGCCTAATGTAATGCTGACTACCCTCTGCCTATAAAAGATGCATTTCCTCACAAGCGACGAATTGCGCTGCGCCCGTCTCCCCTAAAACACGCTGTTGTTAAGTCTTATTTGCCTGTAATTTTACGGGCTCTGATAGTGACGGAACTTCTACTTGAGGGTGGTAGCTAGCCTGGTGGGCATTCGCAAAATGCCCTACCACCATGCTATAACGACTGCTTTCCTAAGGCAACAACCGGGACCGACGGCGTAACGAGCTCTCCGAAGCAGGTAAGCGCTCAGTAGTGATGTCACTATTCTCCCATCGAACTCATGACCGCGGCGGACGTCGCATCGCTTAACTTTGCTGATCGGTTAAGAACAGCCAATAATACATCGCCACGAGCGCTTCAAAAATTTTATATAAGAAATATATATAAAGGAACCGCTGAGAAGGCACGATAACATTGATTATTGTGTTAAGAATTCCTCTATGGCCGATAAATAACACATTTCCAAAGATCGTTTTCTCACATTAAACATACTTCAGTCGAGTCTTCGACCTCTATTCATAACACGAATGTCCTCACGTTGACTCACCGATTCAAAAAACATACTAGAAAATGGAAAACATGCTATATTCGCCTTTAATGCATTGCTTTAAGTGTGGTTTACATCATATTGGACGGTCGTAAATCTTGGTCGTGTTATGACAGTAATGTTTATAATATAAACAAATGTCGATCGAGAATAGATATTGTCGTTGTCAATGCAAGGCGTTAAACAAACGAATCGACTTGAGTTAAGAGTTCTTGAGACATGGCACTTTAGGACCGACGTGGTTTTGCGGCTCGAAATAGTCGCGTTAGTCAGTTTCCCTTTACCATTGAGCATTGTTGGCATTTTTTTATGTCATATTTGACACTTAAGCCGTAACTTGTTGGTGCAGTGTCTGTTTTGTATTACCTACGAATGGTACCTTAATCTTTCTAAATATGATTACAAGCTATCGCGTGCTAAGCGAAAATCATTTTATACAAATTATTGGAGGATAAAAAAGTACTTAAAGTTATACAATTGCAGCACAAAATTTCGGCAGAAATGCCAAGTCCCAGGTGGCCGAGGATGTTTATGCTCTGTTCAGACGTACGCGGTTTGAGGACGGCGAGCGTGCGGCACGGCGTGGCGGCGCGGCGCGCTATCCCTGCGCCTACTTTCTCTCCTACTACTCTCCTATTTTCTCCTCCAAAACTGTACCGATTTTATTTATTTTTTTATATAAGTACTAAATTGTTAAAATGAATATAAGTATAAAAGCTCTTATCATTTTCTTGTTTGTATTAAGTCATGTATTAAGTGTTTCGAGTTTGTCTAGTAGTCCTGGTAATGGTAATAAAACGGGGCATTTACGAACATTTTCTGGAATTTTAGGTTTGAAAAATTTTTTTTTCAAAACAAAAAAATTCATCTCAAAATGTTTGTTAGGACTATCAGAAGGCAACCCTATCAGGTTGTTAGCATTTTCCCAATAACCCTGTACATTGTTCAGTTAAAATTCATTTCACAGCTCCTTTTTTTTAAGTCGGTTAAAAAGGGTTTGGTGAATTTTCTTTCTGTTTCTCGCACGCAATCGTTCCCTGTTAAGTTAACTTAACAGGGAACGATTGCGTGTAATTAGATTAGATATAATATAAATAGATTGCCATGAAGACACTTTCCTTAAGGAAAGTCCAGGATCTTCAAGCAAACGTGGTTTCGGCATATTATCTATACCAAGATTTAAAAACTAACATGACTAACTAGGGAAATTAAGCACTCATGTCCTTGAGTCTAAATTCCATGCTTCTTGTTTGTAAATTTTCCGCAAAATAATCTTCAGAATTATTTCACAAAATCGTTATGTATCGCAACACTTATATTCACACTCAGAGATAATATAAATAATTAAACTAAAAACTGAAAGCCAGAAGCATTATAGAATTGGTATTAGGCTCAAGGACATACGTGCAATAAGCACGAGTTTGACTTTGAACACTGGTATATAAATTATGCCGAAACTGCGTTTACCTATATTCGGAATGAGCTCCGAAGACACTTAAAAGGCTTCACAAGACGACCAACACCCCGTGGAGTTGCAATAATCAGATAGTGGCAAATAACAACCAGTTTTTTTTTTGTGCTTGATAGGTTAGCCTTTGACCACTACCTACCTGATGGTAAGTGATGATGTGGTCGAAGATGTTGTTCAGGCTTACCTAGAATGACTGGCTCTCAAAGACAGCTGCCGGAACACACTGTTAGGTGCTTGGCGACAGATTTTCTACTTGAGGGTAGTAGCTAGCCAGGCGGGCATTAGCAAAATGCCCTTCCACCATGCTATAACGACTGCCATCCTAAGACAACAACCGGGACCGACGGCTTAACGTGCCCTACGAAGCACGGAAGCGCTCAGTAGTAATGTCACCAGCGGTCACCCATGCGTCTCATGACCGTGGCGTTGCTTAGCTTTGCTGATCGGTACAGAATGGCTAAGTAAACTTCGCTACGAGCGCTTCAATACAAAAATATACCGCATAATCTGTCATATCGAACCAACTTTTCAGGGAGCGTGTAAGCGTGTGAAGACGTTTTCATAAGTAGCTACTGGATTAGAATTAAATCCTTACATTTCCGAGAGGATTTTGAAGCGCCGTAGCGAAGTTTGCTTAGCTGTTCTTAACCCTTCAGCAAAGTTAAACAACGTCTGCCGCGGTCATGACTTGGATGTGTGACCGCTGGTGACATACTACTGAGCGCTTCCGTGCTTCGGAGGGCACGTTAAGCCGTCGGTCCCGGTTGTTGTCTTAGGATGGCAGTCGTTATAGTATGGTGGTAAGGCATTTTGCGAATGCCCGACTGGCTAGCTACCACCCTCAAGTAGAAGACCTGTCACCAAACACCTAACGGTGTGTTCCGGTGGCTGTCCTTGAGAGCTAGTAATTCTAGGCTAGCCTGAACAACATCTTCGAGCACATCATCACTTATCATTAGGTGAGATAGTGGTCAAAAGCTAACCTATAGGGCATAAAAAAGGAGGCTGTTTTCAGCAGTGGACAATACTAACTGACAAAGTACTGTTGTGTAGTGTAGTTCCCGAAAGAGAGCAATATGCAGTTTGCGCCCCCAATTTAGTCAGAGATGAGACGATTTTATCAACGAATCCACCCACACCACGCGCTGATCATTGCAACAGATAATAAATAACAAATCGTTTGCAGATTCTATTATTTATAGTACTATCTCCATTTAGGCGACGACAAACACATAATTAGATGCTTATCGCACCACCCACATGGCGGGCTGACGTCGCCGCGACTTGCGACACTGCGTGAGTCAGCGTGCGACTTTCCGAACGTGTGGGTGGGACATCGTGTCGTATTGTTACTAGTAATTGATATTTATTTTAGGTTTATTTAAAAGTTCCGAAGATATGCCAATAACTATTTTATAAGCTATTATTAAATTTTGAATGAAACTTTTTTTTTGTCGACAAGCCTTTGACCACCAGCCGGATGGTAGTGGTCTCCTACTTCATGGTTAATAGACTGAACCTAGAATGACATTTGCCTCTCAAAGGCAGTGTTAAGTGGTAACTCCCAAACCTTAGATGATGGCGACAGACTCACAAATTGCTTTGACCAGACGTCAAAGTTTAGGAGTTTCCAGGATGCCCGTAGGCCTCCAACATAGTCAGACAACACGCAGTCAGTTCTGAGTACAATAAATGCTACTAGCAGTACCCCCTCTAAATACTAATGAGCGCAGTGAATACTGCTGAACTTAATTAATCAGTTTAGAATGACTAGACAAGCTTCAAAGTATATAACGTATGGAAGCACGCGTAGACTTTGATTATTAGGTAGTTGAGTACACTAGAAAACTAAAATTCCTAATAAAGTATAAGTTATTATAGCAAAAGGCATTTACGCATTCTCGTCCATCCAGGGGGAAATGGCAGGGCTATGTCGCACCAACTACTTCCGCAGCAGCAAGTGTCCCCAACCAACTAAAAACGGTGTCCCTCCTCGTCCGAATTTCTACGCTTTTTTATGTGATTGTGACGGAACAAGCACGAGGCCCACCTGATGTTAAGCGGATTAACTTCTGCCTATAACAGATGCATTTCGTCATGTTACGAATTGCACTACGCCCGGCACACTGAGTCATACAGTTGTTAAGTCTCATGTGCCTGTAATTTATCTGGCTCTCAATGACTGCTGCAGGAACACACTGTTAAGTGCTTGGCGACAGATTTTATACTTGAGGTAGCTAGCCAGGCGGGCATTCGCAAAATGCCCTGTCACAAAACGGCAAAGCTCAAATCGGTGGTTGGGATCGAACCAGGGTCCTGCAGCATGGCAGTCCATAGCTATATCCACTTGGCCATCATTGCTTTGGCACTAAACAATACAAAAATACACAAAAAATATGTGTCACTGTTTCTTGTGATGACCTTGACTTATTCTGGCCCTGCTTATCTTCATTTTTCATTATATGTATCATTACTTAAAAACGTAGATAGGTACGTTGTATTAAAAAAAAATACCAAAAAATGGAACCGACTTCAACACTCAAAAGTGTGAAATACTTTGTTGAAATCGGTTCCATTTTTTGGTTTAATGTTATTTTCACTCATTTTAGTGACCCTATTTACGGGATTGATTGTCATTTACTGTCAACGACTATATCACCAAGATGGGAAAATGTTTTTCAGTTATTAAAGTGTAACTCAAAAACAGCTCGACCGATTTTGATGAAATTTAAATGGGACTAAATGTCAAGCATCAGCTTTTATATAAAAAAAGAATTATGAAAATCGGTTCATGCAGTCAAAAGTTCTGAGTTATCAAACATAAAAAATATAAAATACAGTCAGTTAATTAAAATAAATGTTAAAACTTATGATGACAATCAAGACATTCTTATATAAGATTTTTTTCTTATGGCATATTTCACTATTGCAAATGACTAGGAAGTAGATACTAGGTGCCTACTTTTATTCTATTCTTGGGCGACATGTGATGGCTGCTACTATTGAAACTATCCCAAAGAGATCTTCGGGTCGCAACATTACACTAACATCGACAGAATTGGTGACATACTGTTCATTAGGCGCTTATCCCCTTTGTGAAACTTCAAGCTTCAATGTACCATTTTATTTTGTTTTAGAAATATAAAAGGTGTAGGATATGATACGTCTATAATAGACGTGTCGTTATTAAGATGACTAACATTTTTTTCCTGTGAACCCTGGTTTTTGTTACACATGTCAAACATGACAACTGACGCAAAACGTATTCTTTAGAAAAAAATATCTTTTAAAATAACATTATGAATCTAATCTACGTCATATGTTGCTTGGGTTAATTTGATTAGAACATCAGACATGCCGCTTTACTACGCAATAGGTTACCTACTTACGTTACTTTTCTTGAGGTGGTTTATTCAACTGTGACGATAATAATAATGACAATAAAACTCTGGCAGCCCAAGATAATGACATAAGGGAAAAGCGAGGATAGGAGAAAGAAGGAAGGGTGACGTCATAAAAATATTTTATTTTTGGTTTTGTTGCTAGATTGTTTCATTTCAATAGGTACCTACCTGATTCATCACGTAATAGGTCATATATTCTTTAGAATAAGTACACATTTAATATTCTTGTTTAATTACATAACGAAATGGTCACATTTGCTACGGATAAACGTAATTATATTTTTTTTTATGACAAGCAGTCAAGCACTAGCTTGGATCGCGTTCCGAACCTTGGTTAGAGCGCACCCGGAGTGCATTTTTTCACTTTAACGTCGTTCACAACCTTCGAGTAGAGCGCAGGCATCCAGCACGAAATCGGAGGACGCGGGTTTTATTCCCGCCGGGACGATAAAATTTTGTTCTTGAATAATTTGTAAAATGTAATTATATGTTTTTCACTTTTTCGAGGTAACCTTATGAAATCGTGTTCAAAACTTCAAACTCTTTTCTAGATAATACGAGCACTATAACTTTAAACTCGTAAATATTTCGTGGGGTGCAGGGCTATAATTGCACCTCCACACCTACACTCCATCCACACAAATCCTTCAATAGGTGTCATAAGAAGAAGAAATACTAGAAGGTAGGCAGCAGCGCCTTCCGTAGAACTGCCAACTGACACTGCGATCCCCTAGCCGTCTGCCAAGCGTAGGGATTAGTAATTGTGACGGTAGGCATTTAGTGAACACCTGCCTAACTAGGTACCACTTTGAAGTAAATTAAGAGAAATATTAAGTTTTACAATCTATGAATAAATTTATTCGTAGGTTAAAATATATTCTACCCCTGAAAACTAGGAAGTGAAGAAACTGACTTAAACAAGTTTTATATTCGGTAAGAAGACGGTTCGGTAGGTAGATATTGTATTATAAAAACATGTTTCTCTTATTTTATATAATATACTACCAGTATATATAAACTAAAAGAAAAGTAGTATATATATATTTTACTAAAGAAAACCGAGTTTTCAGTTTCAATCTGAAAAAAACGAACTAAACCGGTCTTAATTGTAGGTATTACTTATTCGCGTTAGTACGTGTTCTAGTTTATTTATTGTATTTTTTCTAATAAGCCACATTTTCCTGGCTATCCACCTCTGTTACTCTATGAGAATAATAAGCACATTTAGAGAGAGCGCATTTCGTGGTGGCCTATTTGAATAAAGAGTAGCTGAATGGTATCAACAACTCTTTTCGTAATAACTTTGATTTCGTTTCTTTGTTTTAATTTAACTTGGTTAACATATTGATTTAATTTTAATTAATTGTTATGGTTGACACGTTTGTGTGATTAAATATAAAATACGATTACCTACTAAAATTATTTTTATAATTTAGTTATTTTTATTTCTAGATTTCCGCAAAATGACGCTTGATTTTTTTATATACACTTACTAACTAGAACTCTATACATTATTTATTCGTAGCTAGAACTACTACTCGCTTTAAGATGGAAACAAAGCTTCTAAGGCGCACTGCATGGTCGTAAAAAAATATTTCATTCTTGTTCTATTACTACTCTTCGTAACTATTTTTTCATCTGTGGTCCAACTAATCAAGAAGTATTTATGTCTTTACATTATTTACGCAATCAACGGAAGCTCTCACACCATACGAGTCCGTAAGGGACCACCCACACTGAGCCGATAAACGCTGCGTTTTATGATGTCGATAATAAACGCGTGTTTACACTAGCGGTCGCGGCCGATGCACGGCGCATTGTCAACCGCGTATGTATGACCGGGAGAAACTATTTTCGGTTTGTTTGGACAATGGATTATGGACGCGGCATCTGGTGTGCTTGGGCTTTAAATATGACCACTTTAGGAAGTTTTCAAGACTGGGGTTTTTGAGAGGATATTGGGATAAACATATTTATTATTCTCGTAAGCAAAGCCTCAACAATGTCTCATAACTTCTCATTGAAAATTACCAATCTGACCTTTACACGCAAATTATCCTGTACTTTAGGTAAAGATTTTATATCTTCCATTATGGTTTTCTTAAATATCGCTTGATGTCATAGATTGAAATAATTGTATAGGAACCTCGTATATGGATCACTCACACTACTATCGTCAATGTAAAAGTTTATGAGTGTGTATGTTTGGTTCTCTTTCGGCTGAAACGATTTGGGTGAAATATGAAATAAAGATAGTTCATGTGCTGGATTAACATAAGATACTTTTCATTATTGTCTACGCGGGTGAAACCACGGGATGCAAGTAGTAGACAAAGTAAGTTAATAACCATTAAATATGCTTATATTATGAGTATTTCAGTGCAGTGCAGTGATGCCCATCTTTAATGATCATAATATAGACTACCGCTCAGTAGATAAGCGAAATAAGCATTAGGTTACTTGTGAGTTGTGACCATAACAAGAAGCGCTAGAAGAATTAAGACAAAATACATTATTGTTATAGTATGGAAGTAATGATATATATATATATATATTAATAAAGGATTAGCATTTTACCAATAACCCGGTATACTGAAATATACTGCTGACAACGCGTAACTAGGTTTGTGAGGGATTCGAGCCTAGGTCAGCAATATATTAAATGTAACAATACGCAACCCTACTAAAACAATGCAGGCACAATGTAACTATGCATATAAATGTATTAATTTACTATATAACAAAACAACGAAGTAAAAACTATATCATGTTCAAATTACAATACAATGTAGCCTCAAGGCTTCCTTGATGCGTAATTACTTACAAATTAATGTCTAAATAAGTAGCACAAGACAAATGAACAATGAGACGAGTCATTAATCATGGTCCAGTATTAGGTGTGACCCCGGCATTTTTAGTTTTTATTGTTAAGTCAGTTTTTATTTCATATCATGGAGAAGTCCGGTCCTTTACAACAGCACTATTGGAGGTGACGCTTCAAGGCTTGTTTGATATAAAAATACGCTGGTGTCTTTATTAAACTGTTTAGTGTTCACTGGAAAAATTAAGTTCGGTGCAAGAACTACTACCAGATAGCGAAATACTAACGTAGCGAAGTTTGCTTCGCCGTTCTTAGCCGATCAGCAAAGTTAAGCAACGTCTCCGCCATCATGACTTGGATGGGTGACCGTTGGAAACATTACCACCACATGAATAAAGAACTGTTTTACTACTGAGCGTACACGTGCTTCGGAGGCCACGTTTAGCCGTCGGTACCGGTTGTTGTCTTAGAATGGCAGTTGTTCTAGCATGGTGGTAGGGCATTTTGCGAATGCCCACCTAGCTGTAGCTATCTCTCCCATGTAGAAAATCTGCCACCAAGCACCTAACGGTGTGTTACAGCTGCTGTCCTTGAGAGCTAGCTATTCTAGGTAAGCCTGAACAAAATCGTCGATCACAGGATCACTTACCATCAGGTGAGATAGAAGTAAAAGGATAGCCTGTCAGCAACAAAAAAAAATATTAGTACAGACCTGCTGTTAACCCACGAAGGTGGGGTACCTAATGTTCCACTGTAAATTACTGATTTGCATTTGTACATGTAGGCATCGTTTGTACACTACATCTTAGTGTGGGTGTAAATTCTAATGGTTCCTCTACTGTACTGTACTGTATCAGCCGGATTGTCCACTGCTAAATACATCCCCCCCAATCAAGCACCCTTAATTGGGGAAGCTGTGTACAGCAGTGCCACAATCCCCACGCTTAGCAGTTCCTGAGAAGACACTGCTGCCCCATTCAGATATAGTGCCGTTATAAGCTTCTTACAACACCCTAGGGTTGAGATGAGGGAGCGGAATTAGGAGCCCGGCAGCCCACTGTCATAGCTAATCAGCTAATTGTGCATACAGTTAAATAATAAAATATAACATATGGTCGCTGGGTATGAAGCTTTTAGTCATTGGAACTACACTCAAAGATGTGTTCGTAGTTTGAGGTGTTGTCATTGATTGATTGATAACCAACGACATTTGCTGAGTTTAACCATCAATATTTTGGTGAATTCCTCAACTTTTTGACAGTGATGGTGATTCCTCACCATTTACTGGGAAAACATGTGGGTGATTAAAATACTAAGTAAAATAAAATACAGTTGTATTTTATTTTAATACAGATGTATTTTATTTTAATGCTAGATTAAAAGAAATAACTTCTCAAACTAAAATGGCAGGATAAAGATGCTATCAATCCACCCCAGTTTCAGGATACTCTACTAAAACCCTCGTATAGATCTGGTGAATATCAAAGTTCAATCGAATCGTAAAACAGTTCGGAATCGATGTCAGCGGATAGCCCAACGTACTGAACAAACAGACATGACAGAAATAGTCGAATGAGTGTTTGGATTTGGTATTACCGTGTGGTGTATTGAACTCGGTGGATTCTTCAGATTCCTGGACATTTTTGATGTTGAGTCAGAGCCTTTGTTTTTGTGTGCAGAGTGTAAAGACTTCGCTTTTGTGTTGTAGCAGTAATGTTTTATTATGTCAATTATTTGATTAATTCATTATTTAAAGCGCTTTCACGTTTCTTGTGTGAACTGCGAAAAAGTGGGACCAGACTGGTAATTTCCTTACCGTTGTCAGTTTTTCTCGATGAATACAACATGGGTGTCTTCATATCGAGAGTAAATAGGTTTCTTCTAGGTAAGCGTGCTCCATCATAGACCACATCAATGCTTAACTTCAGGCAAGTAAGGTTAAACGTGAATTTATTATGAAAGAAAAAAACAAAGATTAGACTGCCTCGTTCGTATGTGTCATTTTTAAATCTGACTTCCTGTCTGAAGATCTGAGGATCGAATCCAGTAACCCAGTTACACATATCATTCGATTTTTCTTACAAAAATATTTAATGACAGTCTGGAGTGTAGAACCACGTCTAGTGGATGGCAATAAGTCTGTCCCCTAATACATGATGAACGTGTTTTGATACCACGGTGTACCCCTTCGGAGAATACAGGCGTTGATATGTTTTTATATATGTGAAAATATTTTCTTGAATATATGTTATTTCTAAGAGATTTTTTATCGTTCTCTATTGCGTGCAAAATATTTATATATTCGTCTTAGCCGGCAAAATTCAATAAAAGATTTTTACTTTGACTTTGCAACCCAAGTACATTTTTGTTTCTTTACAAAAGACTTTAAAAAAAATGGAGGGAGACCCTCAAATGGATGCGTATATAATACTGTCTTTTCACATGTATGACCACGCATAATTTTATTCTGGATCATTAAACCATAATCATTCCTTAAAATATCAAATGGTCGAGTCGAGAATATTACGACCATTGTGAATGGACGCTCTGTACTTACGGCAAAGTCTTATGCCATGTACTCATAGACGTGTTTTCCTATGTTTTATATCTAGTTCCAGAAGCCAACTGCAATCTCCATCAATATCTTCTCCAGCAGTAGCCACGACGGCAACAATAGAAAATCAATTAAACTCGCGGTTAACCTCTGATCTTTAATCGCATTCGCGTCCTGTCACACTAACGAGCACTACCTTTCCCAGTCCACAACCATCAGAACTAATATAGACTCTATTCGGAATAACATAAGGAGTACGTTAAATATGTTATGGGTTGTTGTAAATATTCTTCTCAGTTTTACGATCACAATCGACTTTTATGATTTTATTGAGATGGTCGCTGTCAACTTCTGGGAACTTTGGACGGGACTTGTCATTAGTGATTGTAAAAGGAGATGACAGAGTGGTAACTAGACGGTTAATTAGTCCGGTTTATGGTCGATTGCACCGGAGGATTAATAGTAGGATAGTATGGTGCATTTGATGACTATATTTTGTGGTCGTACAACATACAGCCCTGTGGTTGTTAGCGTTGGTCAGTAACTGTCAATATCGGCTATTATAATGTTTATAACCCGCTGCCCGATTACGTAACCTTGTAGCAATGGTGCAATTGTATAGTTCACCATATATCAAGGTCAAATCGTTTTCTTAGTAAAAGTACAAAATAGCCCGTATATTTTAGTAATTCTCTCAATGTGTTGTCATTTTCACTCAAGTCTTTTTCTCCAAGTAAGTTATTTTCATAACACGGTGTTCTTTTTTCTGTTATAAAGTTTATATGATCAGGATTAAAACAATATAACACAACGTATAAGGTTAACATTAATATATCAATAACACTGCGGAGGTAGGTTTGGAATCGATATGTAAGTGAATAAGTTTGACTCATGTTTCATTTTTATATAAACAAAATCACTTTAACTATTATCTGTGTGTGGCGCGTTAGCTTTGAGATATCATAATATATGTCTTTATCTCTGATATATACCGAAAAAGTATATCGAAAAAAAAAATCGGCAAATTGTTATATCACGTCAAACGTTACTTCAGTAGCTAACAGGTTTTGTTCTGTTAATATATCTATGATTTGGATGGTATCTGTGATAAAATTTAAAGGACAAAGTACGAAAAAACGTAATTGAAAGACAATTTTAGAATCACAGTTATGTATTTTGTTCTATAGAATTGCAACGGGACAAGCACGAGGCCCACCTGTTGTTAAGCGGTAACCTCTGTCTAAAACAGGTGCAGCTCACAAAGCAAGTGGCGAACTACAATGCGCCCATCACCCTGAGACATATAGTTATTCTCCCGTGCCTGTAATTTCACCGGCACCTATCTATACCCTTGAAACGCGAACACAGTAATGTGAACATTACTGCTTGTCGATAGAAATATAGTACATTACTGCAGCGGCCAGCAAAGGAGGCATTGAATGGACGAACGTGTAAATGTGGGCCGAGGTGAAGCCGAGGCACACATTCGTAAGTCTATCAATGCTAAGTTGTGTCCAAGGCTTGTATAGTGCTTTTCTCAAATAATGCGCGGAAATTAAAACAAAGTAGTAGCTAGGCAGAATTTTTTATTTGAAGATACAGTTGTTAAATGTACAATTTTCAATAAACAGCGTTCTATTTGCAAGCCAGATCGAAATTTAAATAAAACCTTTGATAAGTTACCTCTTTGGTTGCCATGCTTCGAAGTAAAAGATCGTTCCATTTTTAAATTACACGACAGATATGAGTTTACTATGCAATTTATTTGGCCGCTCGACACGACAGATAAAGATTTTCATACATTTTTTGCCGGCCGCTGCGCGCATGTATTTGGCCAGTACAGCAATTTCGATTTATCTCGAAGAATGTTGTCAAAATAATGCTCACATTTCCAAGCAATTTGAGAAATAAGTATATAGATACTTCCCCGGACTAACATGCACCATGAGTTCTACTGCTACTAAAAATTTGATCGTATTAAACAAATATTATTAAATTAATAATGACATAGATAAAGCTAATGGAAGTTATACCGAGCATCAGTCTAAAATCTATAATAATCAATCAAAAATTTAACTATTATAATCGGTTAGCAAACTATAGAGAAAACAGTGTAGGTACATTTCTTGCAACCGAATTCATCTCATTTCAAAAGTTCGTTTTTTTTTTAATTTTAAGAACACCAACTTTTGAAGAGTAAAATATCTAAATCAGTAAAGTATATTCTTTAAATTTTATTGATTTGTATAACTTTGAACCCCCAACCCTGTTAACTTGTAAATTTCGAAAATAAATGTAAACTCCTGTGTCTTAATTATACACAATATTAATGCAAAATTTTCATTCTAAATTGCCTACCTAATTTTTTATTTTTAACATTTGAATCCGTTTTATATGCCCCTATGGGGGTTGGTTTTCATAAAATGTGTTTTTTATTTCGATATAACCATAGTGAAAATACAACAAAAGAAGTATGAAAAACATCAAAGTTACGGAGATATCGATAACAAATTCGCAAAAATTTTTTAATGTCGTTTATGTATAAAGAGAAATAAAATGTATGTCTATGTTACTAGCAACAGATCTACTCTCAAGTTGTTATTATACTTAGTTGAGGTGAAACTTGTTATGTTATTTTCTCAATAACATATTCATAGACAATTTCCAACATTAAAAGCGCATTTAAATCACAAAATCACAAGGCACACCGACATTAAAGCACCTAAGGCGCGGAGATCACGTTACGGATACGATGACAAGCGTAGGCGCATATTTCTTAAACCACTTAACCATGCATGCTTATTGTACCTTAATCTAATTAGAACAAAGTTTAAAATTCCTGGATTGAATTGAAAATTTCAATTTGCTGCTCCTCAAGAAGAGCGGTTCCAGTTCTTGCTAAAGTAGACTCTGCCAGCACGTCTTAGAGTTTAACTTTCTTAAGCTGTTAAATTTCATGACACGATATCGTATTTTTCGATAACAAATTTACATTTTCTCTCATAACCATTCTAAGCTCTTAGAAAATAAGGTATAGTTTTGTGTGCTTTTATAAATTCATTCTTTGGTTAGTCATTTCGCATATGCGTCCCCAGTAGGCTCACGTATGACGTGCGTTGCACAACGGTCTCTGTTTTGATCTCAGTAATGTTCTATGTAATTTACTGGTAATGTAAGCCACTCCGAGTTGAAGAGGAAGACTGAACTGAATGACGGTTATGATTATATTAATCGAGTAAAATAATTCTGCTACAAAAATATAAATGAAAAAGATAGCTTCCACTGGGACTTAACCCACAATATCTAAACACATAATAATACTTGCGTTCTCGGAATACTATTATTTTGCATGGTGGAAGACATTTTGCCCGCCTGGCTAGCTACCACCTTCAAGTAGAAAATCTGTCTCCAAGCACCTAACGGTGTGTTCCGCCAGCTGTCCTTGAGAGCCAGTAATTCTAGGTTAGCCTGAACAACATCTTCGACTACATCACCACTAACCATCAAGTGAGATATAGTGGTCAAAAGCTAAACTATCAGACATAAAAAAAATAAAACTAAAATGTTGCAATGCCTGTTATGTAATAGATGCGGGTGCATTTTACAAAAATACATAACTTAAATAAATTTTACCCATGGTTTGAAAGTCCATTTTTTTGACGATTTGTTTACAGTTACATAAGATTCTGTCAAATATTGGAATTCTGGCACTATCGGACTGCATAGGAGTGAAAGAGAAACAGCGATGGTGAAATCGCTATTAGTTTGGGTGAAAAACGAAAGAAAGCTTAAGCATTTATACAAGTAAGTTAAATCGAAAATGTATATTAACTTGTCCCTCGTGATAGGATTTAGCTATTTTATTGTAATATTTTTATACTTATACATACGTACATTAATATATAAGATATTTACGCTTAAGCCTAAATAGGTAGTAGTCAAATTTTCAATTTTAGACTAAAATTTAAAATTTGTCGTTGTTAAATAGGTATTTATCGTATAAAATCGAGAGAAATTTTTAAGGTAAAGATTGGAATTAACTTCACCCTAGATAATAATATAATCAAAACTAAACATATAATTTTCTTACTGCTACAAACTAAATATATTTTGCAAAAAATCTATTTAAGTAAAGCTATTTAACATTTTTGGCCTTAACATGCGTCTATAAGGTTAAAAATGTAAAATTATAATAATTTTATATAGAAGAGCACAATCTTCATGTATTATAGTATTTTTAATGTTTACCTACTCTGTATTTATATTATTATTATCAGCTATGAAGTTCACCATAATATTCTGTGTATATTTCAACAGACTCACTAGGTATAACGGCTCAAGACAGCCCTGTAGATAAAGGTATGGCTGAGTGTGCATGAATAATGATATAGGGTCTTTTTGGGGATTTTAAAAATGACCCTCTGATTATCCAAATTTTAAATCCAGACGTTTTCCCGATGAAGGGAATATTCATGCATAATATTGTTACAACATGGATTATATTCTACTGTGCAGTTTCATTAGAGACCGTTCGCGTTGGTTGGTGACTTTATGAGCCCTCAGGCGCTCTCCCTATCAACTGTCATAGGCAGACCATGGCATGAATCTGGATGATATTTTGGATTATCCACAGGCACAGAATTCAGTTAACAAATGTACAATTATAGATTGTTGTTAAAAATGTGACAAATTTATGTAGTAGTATATCTATTACCATAATATATATTGTAAACTATGGTAATAGATATAAATTAATCTGATGCTTCGTGAGGTGCCGGGAAGGAAATCAGTAAGGGAATAGGTATATTATTTTTCCTTTTTTTTCAATGATCGTAGGAATGACAGTGTTGTACATCTAATAAATATAAAATTTGGTATACTTAACGGTTGGTTCTAAGTTATGACTGCTGCATATAAGAGCCAATTTAAATTCAAAACCTAGCCTAGATAATGTTTGTCTATAACGTTACATAACTTCCAGCACATTATACATGGTACATGTTATAAGATGATTATAAGATGATTTTTGATTACTCCTGTAATCCTTAAAAGCATGTATTGGTCGTAATTCGCCTGTCCAACACAAACTAACTAAAATTAAGATGAGTTCATATTCTATTGAATCTAAAAGCGTATTGTACATGAATGATAAACTGAAAGTTAATTTACATTTATTTAATGTTTTTATTCAATGTTTTGAAGCGAACATAGTACCAATTTAACACAACGACAACTAAATCTGCTTAAAACTACCCACAATTATTCAGAAATAATTAAATTTTAGTAGCATAATTTTCAAGTGTTCAACCGGTTTGTCCGAAAGTATCCTTTTGTATTTTACTTCATTATAGTTTGCATAACGGAATCACGTCCATTGTTGTTATCAGGGCGAAATATTAGACAAGGCGGAGGTACCCAAGGAAATTATCTTCTATTTGAAGAACAATACACAGTTACACCGGGTACGATATTTGACTAGGTCTGAGTAACGACTGAACTCGGAAGAAATCGTTGCGTATGAACCAACTGGTAAGTAGGTCACTTTAGTAAATGTCCAACTTGGTAGGCACCACCACAGTGCACACACTTATCAACACCCACAAATAACAAAATATTTTAAGTTTCTTTGTAATTTAGGGCATTTCTGTTGCTGTTTACAGGGAACAGTACCAAACTATGAACTGTTGCTGATGTTTCCTGCATCGAATCGAAAACATAACCAATTAATTCTGATGGAAAATTTTGTCCAATCGTTACCATCTTCAACATAATGAATCTTCCATATAGAGGCTTCCATAAACGTCCAATGAGGTGTACAGCATAAGCAATTAATTTCAACTCAACGATTGAATGAATGTTGTGATCGCACGCATTCATGACGTCTACATTGATGTGACTACCTATTTGGAAGCTTGTCTATCAAGAGGTCACTGTTTTTATATATGGCTAAAGGTGAAAGATAACTGTGATACAGAGTTCCGAACAGTTAGGGAAAGTTTATTTTTTTATCGTCACTTGGCACGTATTAAGTCAACGAGCACGATAGCATATGTTAATTCCTATAAATTTTAATACACCGATCCGAATCATTTGTGTTGGCGAAATGTGGGTATTGAAAGCTTCTACGTGAAAACGTATGTTCGTTTCTGTGGTGCTGGAATAAAGATATCATGGTTGTATCTAACATCATCTTCATCAATCACATCCACCAGCACCTCCACTGTTGAACAAGGTCTCTCCCATTGGGGAAATTTCCCATAATCGCCACACTTGACAGGCGTCTTGGGAATCGTAGTACAAATTGTCAGTTCCTCAGAAGGCGCCGCTTCCCATCGTCTATTATTATTATGGTATTTTTCCCTTAATCACCTGTTACGAAACCCACGACAAGATATAGGTGGGTGACAATCTAACCCGGCACCTCACGGGGTACTTAAAATTTAGCACTCTCTATAAATTTTAAATTTTGCACTCAATTAATAAAAACCACTTTTAATCCTGACTCCATAAGTTCCTCAACTTAAACTGTCGTAGTGTGCTGTGTGACTACAATTTTCTTCGTCACGTAACGCTACGTGTAAAGTGAAAAGAAAACCGGAAGTGAAAGGGCGGGCGGTAGTCAAACTGTTTCCTGTTACGCGACGGTTTTGGTATCGTGACATGAATTATTTACAGGTTTATTATTGAAACTAGGGCTACAATGCTATTTATTATATTATTTTCAATAACTCTCTCTCTCCATTTAAATTCTTAGAACTCAAATTTCGAACACTTCCCAATTATTTTTATTATTTTGATATAATATAAGGAGCATATAAATTATTAATTCTGCAAAAAAAATATTTAAAATAAAACACCACATAAAATTTTCACATCGAAACTAGCATTTGCACATTACTCTGGTTTTCACTGTATCCATCTTCACATGGATATAAAAACTATCGAAAGTCGAATATCAATACACTGTGAAATTACAGAATTATTTATTGAGACTATGCAGATTTAATCCTATTCAAATTGGCCAGTGTGTTAAATAAAACGGCAACTTGCAAATTTTATTGAAACCCGTATTATTTAAGTAAAGCAACGCTTATAAGTTGCAATAGAAGAGGGTTTGCACATTTTTATGGCATCATTCATAATCTTAAAATTACCAATAATTACCATAGAATAAAATCGGCCAAGTGCGAGTCGGCACGAAGGGTTCCGTACCATTAGCTATACAACATTAGACTTCATACTCTAACCTTTTTTGTTTTAACGTGCGCAAGTACGACTCGCACTTGACCAATTTTTTGTATTTGTTGTTATAGTGGCAACAGAAATACATGATCTGTGAAAATTTCAACTGTCTAGCTATCGCCGTTCTTGAGATACAGCCTGGCGAAAGACGGACGGACGGACGGACAGCGAAGTCCCCGTTTTTACCCTTTGGGTACGGAACCCTAAAATAGGACCAGAAGGGGGCAAAACAGCAATAATAAATAATCGACTCTAGCTACGAAGCAATAAAGTACACTTCAGCTTGTAAAGCACGGAGTACCTAATATTTATATTCACCTATAAGGCATCTCTTTCTATCGCATAGCCACGCATGGCTCTGACCTCTTCTGACGCGGCACGCATTGTAGAATAATCCCATCCGGACCGATACGACTATGTACCTGTATCTTTGTACCTAAAGCACGGAGTGAGCCAGTGCTGTCATTACATACCTATCCAACTTTACTAACCTCATGACTGTTTTCTCTCGCTGTTCAATATTCATTCCGAATAGCGATAGTAAATCAATTCATCTAACTACAACGAACAACAGCCTTTGGCTAATTGCGACAAGACGCTACCTACACTATAAATCTAGCCAGTCAACAATAAATAAGTCTTAAGCGTAGGTGAACATGGGAAGCAATCTGAGTAGTCTGCTAGCTTAAGCCACATAGCTCAATGGCCGTCGAATAATTACAATTGGTGTAAAATAATTAGAAAACACTTTCGTAGACCGTTTAAAGCTATACTAGTAGTTAAGTATTGCGAAAATGTTGAAGTTAAAAAAGCTGGTAGCGTAACTTGCCCAGTTATTCAATAGGTTTTGCAACGTCCGCTGCGGTTATGACTGGGATGGGTGACCGCTAGTGGTCTTTGAAAAGTGACAAACTGAGGTCATAGAAGTAAGACCACGTTAAGCATGGGAGTAAGCGAAACAGAACTACGCAATATTGAAATAGCCTGAGCGTATTTTTGAAATAAAATAATATTGTGAAATTATGATTATACATAAAAGTAGTTGACTTTCCTTAATTAATCACAATATACACTATACAAATTAACTCCAATAGCCGCATACACACACTTACATTTTCCCACACACGCACACAAACACCCACCTTCCTACCACATATAGTATAAATAAATGTATAGATTTGGAACTGAGCCCATAACCAATAGTTATGTCTTTTTTTTTAAATGTCAATAAACTCATCTTTTGGTACTTTTAAGTAATAGGAAAGGAAGGTTTTCTGTGATAGGAAATATATTTGATCGGTTGCCTTTTTGACACTTACTTCACTGTCAAGCTGTCGGTCCTGGTTGTTGTCTTAGGACGGCAGACGTTATGGTGATCGAGCAATTTGTGAATGTCCGCCTGGCTAATTACCTTAGCACCCTCAACTAGAAAATCTGTCGCCTAGCACCTATCGGTGTGTTTCTTAAACTGTTTTTAAAGCCTGCAATTATAGGTTGTCTTTTACTATTGTATCTTTACTGACTAAAAAATACGAATCATTTTTTTCTATCATCTGCTTACATGTACGGGACGATAGTTCCAATTACAGTGGTGCATATTAATATTACTTTACGCATCCACAAATTTAATTACTCACAAAACAGTGTGCACATTATCGTGCCAGTTCAATTAAACCTAAAATTACCGCAACGACATTGGCACAAAAATCATCAAGATAAATGAGCTCAGATAGTAAAAATCTCCAATTACAGTTAGTGATAAATTATACTGAATTCAAAGGATGCATCGACCTTATTGGTAAACAGACCGAGTCCACGACCAACTACGGCACGCGCGATATTTTTTGATCCACCTTACGTAGACCTCTTCCGACAAGTCAACGCAACGGTACAATTGATAGTAAGAACACGACAAGTCAAGTTGTAGTGGTTAGGATATTGCGTAAATCTAAGTGAACGTGATACTTAAATTGCCTCATGTCATGACATGACAAGCGGTAGAAGATGCCGTCTAATGCCAAATGTTGAAATAAAACTTTGTGTTCATGACAAATAGGCGCAATTAAATGTTTTGAAATAAGTGGACTGAAGTAGCAGCCGCTGCTGCATTCAATTAAGTTTATTAAGTAATTATTGATATTGAGCAAAAGTTAATTATCATGTGTTAGCCACACGTTTATTTTAAATATCATTTCATAAGTATGACAGAATATTTAATACAGACTGTCAACATATTATGTTAACCTAATTTTGTAAAAAAATATTGACTACTTGTCTAGGTTTTTAAGATCTTTGCCCTTGATACTATTAAGTTATACAGAACTGACATTCTCCAGCTGATAAAATATATATAATACAAACGTATTATATTCCTGCATTTCCACCCTACGGCCTCTTGTTTCCTGCGATCTCTACGATAGCAGAGTAAATTTTGGCCTCGTGGGGTGCCGGGCTAGAATGTCACCTCCCTATCTCTACCCGTGGGTGTCGTAAAAGGCAACTAAGGGTAACACACCAGAAGGTAAGCAGCAGCGCTTTCTGAAGAATTTCACACTGCGATCCCCACTAAGCGGGATTATGGCATACCCAACATGATGGAGGAGGCTTTGTTCAACAGTGGACGATCCGGCTGATACAGTAAGTTTTGGCACTATGGGGCTTCTGAGTTCAAAAACAAGGCACAGAAGAGCAGCTTACAAGTAAACAATGGTACTGTAACTGCCAGATTTACCACTTCTGCAGCCTCTTATTATCCTCTTCTGAAGCTTCTGAGCCTCTCCCATTAAGGGGAGATTTATCATAGTTCCTCAGAAGGCGCTGCTGCCCATCTTCTGGTATTTTACCCGTAGTCGCCTCCTACGACACCTAGGGCCAGAGAGGGGGGTGACATTTAAGCCCGACCACCTACGAGCATACAGTGGTATGACAGTTTTATAAAATCACAATTATCCACTCTCCAATCGTCATTCCAGAAATGAGAGGTCAATAAAATATCTTCTCCAACAACAAACGTACAATACGAACTTAATTGTAAAAATGTTGCTTCCGTTTTTTGATCTTAGATATGTTTTTTTAGTAGTAACTCGCTACTATTCAGGTAAACTGGACATGATGATAATAGGAGATTCTTTGTGCACTCAATGTGCAGCAAGGTTGTAACAACCCACACTTCGTTGTGATTAGTGACATGCTGATTATAAAGTGCATATTGTGCTGTAGTATTTTTTTAATGGGATTGTGATGAAATAATAACAAATACTTTTAAAAGTATCCAAAAAAATATTAAATAATATTTAAATAAAACACTTAAAAAAGCATAAAATTATATATCTAGTGACAATTCCGCCTAATTTTCCTGTTATCTACGTGACGTCACAAACATCACGCAGCCTAACCGGAAGAATACCCGACTAGTTTCGCTTCTAAACGAAGCATCTTCAGGAGGTCTTGACTTACCGAGCGCACGATCGAGACTAAAAGTCTCGAATTAAATATGGATTTCCGCAAAGTAACGCCTGAATCTATCCATTACTGATTGTGATGAAATTCACTCAATGCCCAACTGATGTTAAGCGGTAACTCCTGCCTATAAAGGGTACCAATCTTTTAGGTAAGTACCACATTCTGCGTCAGCATCCCATCTGTTTTGATTGAAACCAGCTCAAATCATAACTTGCCCGAGACGAAAATTTCATTACCCACAGCACTTTCCAAAACGGCAAACTTCGCCCAATCTACGTCAAAGAAACTCATAACCTTTTTACATTTACGACAATGACTGGCAATCTTTCAAAGGTTCGAGGGGCGCAAAAAAACTTAGGGAAAAAAGCTTTTCCTCTTGAGATATCAATTTAGGAGAGTTACCAGAAATTACCGGTTAATCTGTCACATCTAGATACGCCCGAGGCCGGTAATCTTGTCTCCCCTATTTTTTTGCTGAGAAAAAGAATTTATACGGAGGGGACAGATGACGTCAACAATCTTGTTAATTTATCAATTGTTTGCTTAAGTGGAAGTTAAGTAGGAGGAAAATGTTCGTGCTTATTTTGTTTGTTTTTAAATTTGTATGCGAAAGAAGCTTTAGGACGGTGTGTAAATATTTAGTATGAGCTGTGAGAGCATTGTATATATTTTAATATGCGCGTTCATGATGTTGGTAGTGAGATAAGTCTGAAAATGAGTGCTAAGTTTGTTATTTTAATGTAACATAAGCTGATACGGTATTAATTCCTAGCAACATGCAACATTGTAATTGATTTTTGTGTAATACCAATACCTATATATTTAATTGTACTCCTGTGGGATATTTTTTATAGCGAGAAGTGACGAGAAAACAGACCCGTTGATGGCAAGAGTAACACCTGTTCATTACCGTGGAGTATCACCGTCCTCATTCTGCATGATACTACACTGCGCTTGTCACACAGAGACGTCAGTTCTTATACCTCGTTCGCCCAGTAACTCGATTTGCTACAGTGTCCTTCTGTTTGCACTGCTTCGAGGCAGAGTATTTGACACTGCAATGGTATCCTTCAAAACGGAAAACATCAAAAACACACAGCACAAAAGATCACTTCCTTATCTTGGTAGTTAATAGTATATCTATATTTTATAGTACTTTATGACCATATATTATATGCGAAAGGAACTGACATAGAACTTAAATTTGAACTCATGAACATAAATAAATAACTCTATTACGAATCAAGCTACAGGCCAGACAACGGTCGGCTATCAAGAAAAAAAAGAATAATCATGTTATTTTCACCACACTTGCACGTTAACAGTATCTAAACATGCAGTTTAACTTGGTCGTAATGCCCCATATAAAACCCTCGAGCTTTCTATTTTGTCATGAAACCCAAGGTCGGTAAGTATTTTTTTTTAAATTTATAGCACAAAACATTTGTCATGCAAGTTCAAGCAAGGAGTTTACACGCAATTGAAAAATTGACTTAAAATGTTATCTAAACAGGAATTTCGCTACATGTTACATAAATACTCAACTAATGTTCTTAGTAATCGATTTTAAGAGTTTTTTATATTATTATGAAAACGTCGAAAAGATTTTAATTTTTTACACTCCGTCGCGTCATGGCTGTATACCTACGTAAGTATTAAGTATTAGGTACTTAACGTTTCTGAACGAAACATTTGTATAATCTGTGCAGTGGGGAAAAAGCCCGCCATCCGCAAACAAATTTCACGTATTTCGTAATAATAGCTGACGTGTATTAAAGCTATAATTCATATTTATTTACTCGCAAATGTGATGAAAAACATTATATGTTTCACGGGCGGTACGGAAATTACGAACCTCGACTCAGAAACCCCTCAGTCTTCGACTTCGGACTTCTACTAGACTAGAGCCTCGATCGTAATTCCTTATAGTTACCGCCCTTAATACACAATGTACTATTGTGAAAGACATGAAGTCTAACGTATTTTTAAGCTATTGCATAGCTTCTATCGCGGGCCTTGAGCGTGGAGACCGAATCCAGAAATTCCGTAGCGTAAATAACCTAACACCCCCCACTCCGACCGGCACAGCGATGATACTATATTTGATCAGCGCCTCTACAGTGCGTAAAAGAAACTAAATTTTGGCAGAAAAAAGGTTTTGACAACTAACGTGTCGAGATGTATAATTGCATAAGTTGAAAATGCTATGTAATAGCTTTACCTTGGCAGTCTCCGAGTGCCACATGTCTTTTTTTTGAGTGATTGTTACTATGCTAGGACGTTGCTCACCTGATGTTATGCGATAACCTCAGCCTCAACAGATGCATTTCGTCACAAATCACAAGTGACGAACTGCACTACGACCACCACCCTGAGACTTAAAGTTGTTATGTGCCATGTACCTGTATATTTTCTCGCTCTCAAGAAATGCTGCCACATAACAAGACAGGTGTTAGGTTTTGGCTACACATTTTATGTTCAAGTGTGGTAACTAGCAAGGCGAGCATTCGCAAAATGCTCTTCCACACGGCTCAAGGTGGGTATCTAACCATGGACCTGCGAAATTAATTAAAACCAGCCTAATGCTAGTCGGACTCGCGCACCGAGGATTCCGTACAAACCTGTATGTATATAAATAAAAGTTATGGTATATTTATTGCTAAATGAAATCCATAGTATTTTAATATTCTTAAAAGTATTTTTATCATATGATGTGATAACTAAAAATGTATGCTGTTCGCAATTTTTCCTCTATCTGTTCTATAAGACCTTGCTTTGTACCAAATTTCAAGATTCTGAGGTCATGAGAAGTACCCTGTATCAGCAGAAGTTTGATTTTTTCACAACTCCAAAGAACAGTAGACTTGAGTATTTGATATGAATTTCAACTTGATACATCTACGCGTTCCTGGGAAAAAGGATCTAGACAAATAGACAGACGGACAACAAAGTGATCCTATAAGGGTTCCGTTTTTTCGTTTTAAGTACGGAACCCTAAAAACTGTATGTATAATAAGCTTATCAACAAATTGTATTACTATTTCGTAAATTTACCTTAAGAATATCTAAAAAAGTCCAACGCAGGAGAAAAATGCTTACCATAACTTCCTGTTACAACGTCTTACTACAAAGAGAAACCGTTTAAAAAGACAAAGTATCACACGAATAATCCGCACTCCCCTCGCGCTAAAATCTTTTATCACAACCCCCTGGGGACTGCGCTTTTTTATTACTCCTTCGCTCCCCATCTCCCGCATTCTGGGGGCAATTTTCTATGAGGGCAACACCGAAACAGAACCGACAGGGGTAATTGGTTCATTGTTTTATGGCAATAAGTGACGATTGGTCTTTATGCTGGTCTATTGATGCTTTGTACTTAAGCTCTTTGAATCGTGTTTGCCGTTTTACAGTCAACACCATATCGATTTATACGTGACATACATACCAGTAGAAGACAATGTTTACGGAACAAGTATAAATTAATTAAAAAAGTAAAAACCCCATTGCGAATTATTTACTTTCGTTAAATGTATTATCGTTTCACTTAAACTAAAACCTCAAGTTTTATTTGTTTATGGAATCGTTTTTAAAGCCCTTAATTTTGATACCCCACTTGATTGGTTTGAAAGAATATTTTTTATGTATAATATGGCTCAAAACTAACGTAAGTTTGACACATATTAAATGATTATTTTGAGCCGATTTCATTTACGGTTGTATCACGTCGAGAAGGCGTCATGACGCTGTCGAATGCTGTGAAATCGGCTCAAAATAATCATTTGGTATACGAGTAAAATCCGTCAATTTGTTTTTTTTTGTTATGTATCTAGTGTCACATGCGCTATCAAACCAAATCTTTATCTCATACATTAAAATCGGTTAAGCCATTTAGAAGTTATGGTGGTATAAAGAAACTCACAAACATTAATACATGAACCCCGAAAACATAACTCTCCCTTTTGGGCAGTCGTGTAAAAAAGGCAATGAATTATTTTTTTTGCAGTATTCTATGCATTAGTAATTAAATAACTTAACGCTTCTTACTCGTACGTAAATATGTAAAAAATCAACAATGCAACGATACCTAAATATAGTAGGTATACTAGCAGCCCGCCCCGGCTTTGCACGGGTAATTGCGACAGTAAATGTTATCTATGCTATCTTTCAATTTGGATCAAATTACATACGGTGTGCAAATCAAATTTAAAATTGGTTCAGTAGTTTAGGAGTCCATCGCGGACAAACAACGTGACACGTAATTTTTATATATAAAGATAATAATATACCTAAAGTGTGCAGATATAGAAATAGACAGAAAATGTACTGCTATTGATAAGGGTCAACGGTTTTGTTTGCCTAGTTGCTGTTTAAAAGTGACATCGCCTTAAACTTTTTTTAACTGTGGCCTAACACTAAGTTTTGTCGTAAGCCATTTTCGAAATAAATGGGAGTCATTTTAATTTCTGCTGTTTTAATTATAATGGTACATCTATAATTCAATAAAATTTTAACTGTTCAATACCATTTTAACTACACAACAAAGTTGTCTAAAGAATCATTTCACTTCTTTACATAGGCACAACATTTTAAGACCAATACCACATTTTATTCACTGTACTTCCGGCTATTCGTTTCTCAAGAAATATGAAACAGTAATTGCGCGAAGAACTCTTCAATAAATTTCAATAAATCGATTCACTTGGACTGACGATTGCTTTAATAGCATCTCCGCAAACATTAAAAAGCTTAATAAAATAATAAATGCCTTGGACCGGTTCTTTAAGGCGCTTACAAAGGCTTAAAATGTAAAGTTGGCAATGTTCTGCCGCTTTCATATATATGACAGTACGATGATGCCTTGTCATAATACGGATAATATAGTAAAACGCTGTCAAATGCTGAAATTTTGTCCCTATCGGACTACGTAGGAGTGAAAGAGGGATGGTGATATCGCGCTCAGTTTAGGTAAAATCCGAAGTAAGCTTAATAACACAAAACTAACGTAAATCAAAAATGCAACTTTTCTTGTCCCTCTCGATAAGGTTTTGCTATTATATTAATACATTTTCATACACATTCATACATAAATAATTAAAATATCCACGTTACAAGCGTAATTTAAAGTCAACTTAGCAACTTTATTCTATGGATAATATTGTAACTAAATGTGTTTTGTACTTTTCCTGGCCTTAGATAATGTAATCAAGGTTAACACATAATTTTCTTACTGCTACAAACTAAACACATTTTGCTAAAAATCTGTTCAAGTAAAGCTATTTAGAACTTATATAGAATCTTAACCGATTAAAAAAAAATTAAGGACATTCTCATGTCGATGGTAACAGTCATAGAGGGCGAAGTTCTCAATCGATTATGTAAGTAGCATGCCTACAAAACGTGTTTTTTTTTTTTATTAAAAATGAAATCAATTTCTGTCACTGAAAAATATGAAATTGGTCGTGGAAGTCGAGCCGTGAAAATGTGAGCACAAACATTTCAATCATTATAATATTCAAGAAGTTTTTATATACTTTCCACGTAGAAGTCGGTTCTTTTGTCTAGTTTTTCAATGCTTTGATACAAGGATAATGATAAAAACAAATCTAACATTTTTATTCGTTGTTATGTTGATAAGCTATTAATATTGCTATTTTTCTTAGCTTATTTTAGGGCAACTGCTGAATAGCTATTACTTGAACAGATTTTTGGCCAAATGTATTTATTTTGTAGCAGTAAGAAAATTATATCATAATTTTGATCGTATTTCCTAAGGCCATGTAAATTCCGAAAAATTACATCGTAAAATTTTCTCGATTAGGAAAAATAGAAAATTTGAGCCAAATTTCGTTTGTTTAACTACGTTTGATAAAGGATTTCAGCATTTGACAGCATCTTAATAAATGTTTAGCTCAATAATGAAACCATACTGTTAACAGCATCGTCAGTTAATTAATTAAATTTCGTCGAAAATTTTACAGCAGCTTCGCAGGAACAGGGTTGAAAAGTAAGCAGTCTGTTTTTATTTAAAAAATGTCATGTCTTAAGCGCCGTTTAAAATTGCATCGGGTTCTTGATCTGAATTGTAGCGTGTTATGGACATGTTTAGAATCTTATGTTGATAATCGAAAACATTTTTTTTTCTGAGAATGGATGGGCTGCCTTATTGGCTTATAGCGTCGTTTTGGAATTCTGAAGTTTTGGGTACGATCCCTGGTTCTGACAGCTACAGGGCGCCTGTTACTCCAGTTATAATCATACGATTCCGAATTCTTTTTTATTTTATTGCTGATAGGTAAACCTTTGATCAAAATCTGACCTGATGGTAAGTGATGATGTGGAAGGTGCTAACAGTCTTAACCTAGAATTACTGGCTGTCAAGGAAAGCTGCCGGAACGCACCGTTAGGTGCTTGGCGACAGATATTTTAGTTGAGTGGTCGCTAGCTAGGCGGACGTTCACAAAATGCCCTTCCACCGTGCGGTGAAGCTCAAGCCCGCGGCGGGATTCGAACCATGGAACTCCTGCGAAGTGATCATGGCTTCGAAATTCAATATCCAATATCTATGATGCGCAAAGATACTCAATGTTTGCTTTTCTGTCAAATTCCGAACTTTGTAATAGTATGTAGTCTATTATTACCCTTGACTTATGCACCCAAACCGTTTTTTTTATGCCTGATAGTTTAGCCTTTGACAACTATCTCACCTGATGATTAGTGATGATGTTGTTCAGGCTAACCTAGAATTACTAGCTCTGAAGGACAGCTGCCGGAACACACAGTTAGCTTGGCGACATATTTTCTACTTGAGGGTTTGAAGATTGGTAGCTAGCCAGGCGGGCATTCGCAAAATGCCCTACCACCATGTCATAACGACTGCATCCGAAGATGTGGCCTCTGAAGCACGGAAGCGCTCAGTAGCAATTTCACTAGCGGTCACCCATCCAAGTCATGACCGCGGCGGACGCTGCTTAACTTTGCTAATCAATACAGAATGGCTAAGGCAAACTTCGCTACGAGCGCTTCAAAATAGATATTGATAATGTATAATAAAACAAGACCAAAACTATAAAGATCAATAAAAAGCAAATTACACCCTAAAACAATGCACAATTTGTACCACCCCTGCACCGGTGTACAATGCATCTGCCACTCTCCCCTAATGCCGCTGGTCATCCCTCGATGACAGAGGGATGAGTGCTCGAACAATGTGCCTATTGTCTTTGATACAACGCATGTTAATGTGTTATACTGTATCGATTGTATGTTAGGTACAGAATATTATACATATTTTTAGTTTTCGTCTGCATTGGTATATCTAAAGGTATTCTGTCATCTGTATCCAAACTGAGGAAAAATACTTAGGGCACACTAAAAGTTTTGCACTTCTAGCTAATCGGAACTATATTTGAACTTCGAATGTTATATTTTTTTGAAACAACTTGCAACCTTTTAATTATTAGAAAACAAATTGGCGGGAAATCATGTGTCAATTGTTTTTTTTCACACATCAAAGTTCTACGTACGCAACGAAAATGGAATTAGGTCGAACAGATTTTAGAGCGATGTTTTTTATGATTTTAAAAGCTCTCACTCTCCGCAAGACTGTGCCGCTCGTCTTTATAGTGAGGTTACCTGGGAAAAATGTTTTTCACATCACAAGCTATCATATCTCGTCATTTGAAATCTGCTAAGAGAGTGTTCTCCATACAATAGCGTGAACAAGGTTTTTAGAATAGTATTCGAACATTATGACAATAATGAAGTCGGTACCATAATAGTTTAAGAGTACCTATTATCACAATATTTTGCGCATGGTACCGATTTCGACAAGTTATTTCACAGTTTAGAGTGTAGAAGTCGGCTCTATTTCTGTTAAAAAAAAATCACCTCTTTTAGTGACCCTTGCTCCTTACGGGCTCGATTGTCATTCACTGTGAATGGCTATATCATCAAGACAGGAAAATATTTTTTAGTTATTGGAGTGTAACTCAAAAACGGTTTGATCGATATTGATTAAATTTAAAAGGGAACAAACGATAAGCATCAGTTTTCAAGAGAAAAAAAAAAGAATCATCAAAATCGGTTCACCCTGTCAAATGTTCTGAGATAACAAACATTGAAAAATAAAAAACCAGACGATGGAGAACCTCCTCCTTTTTTGGAGTCGGTTGGAAAAACTTAAATACATCTATTCAGTAAGTTAAACTTTTAATATCCAACATAATTATGTAATCACTCTTATTCTTTAAATTTAAGAGTTTCACACTTGTCGGTGGAGTATTTTCGAAACTTTCTCTGTCTTCAGCTAGTTCTTTGAATTCCTTATACGACCACCGTTTCAGCAACAGTTCTTGAGAGCCAGTAAATTTACAGGCACATGAGACTTGTACGCCTCAGGGTGTAGGGTGCACCGCAGTTCGTCACTTGTGACGAAGTGCATCTCTTATTGGCAGAGGTCACTGCTTAACATCAGGTAGGATTCGTGCTTGTTCTGTCACTTTCGTATAAAAGAAATTAACGTTCGTAATTTAAATTTGATTACTAATAAATATAAACACGCATTGCACCACTAAAACCTTTTCTTCTTCTTTATATTTTCTTTATATTAGGGCCACATACCCGTAAAAAACGTAAAAATACCTTAAAGATAAACCCATCATAATAACTTCACATTTGTCTGCCCTACGCTATGTGCAAACAAATTAGAGTAAATCCCCAAGGACGGGAAAACGGGCTTTTTAGCTGTGAGGCGGCCGAAAATTTCCGCTTATGCCTTTGCTAGGTATTAGAGTTTTAGTTATAAATATCGCTAATCTTGTCAACATAAAGCTTTTTGAGATGGTTATTTATTTTCCTTCAACATATTTTATATTGAAGTAAACGAAACACCACACATTACGCTCCCTCGGCGCAGGCCGTTACACTCATCAACGATCTGGTTGCTCAGCAGATAGATTTTGACTTCTTCAACGTAGCTATCTCGCTCTATCACATCTCTTTATCGCAGGGTGTCCTATGGCGGCCGCTGCATTATTAAATTTCACCGACTCTTTTAAGCGCAAACAAGCATTGATGACTAAAGTATTTAATTGTAAATATGGTGATATTTAGGAAAAAAATCTAATAGCTGCTGTACTAGAAAAGTAGCTAGTGATGTACCATTCCAAAATCTTAACTATATGGACCATTTGAAGTAACTTGCCGAGGGTAGTCCTACAGTTCTTATTTTTTATGAAGAGTCAAAGTTCGACTATATTCTTTTTTCAATTACAACTCAAAGAAAATATCCAAATTTTAACTAACCTAGCAATCATTTATGCTTGATTTGTGACTGCAATTTCTTAGTACGTTTATTAAGTACCACGTTAGTGAAAAAATCACCGTAAAATTGTAGAATTTGTGGTCATAGTACCAACAAATATGGTTAAAGGTATTGATTTTCCTAATTTTTATAAATTTGTCAGTTAAAATTGAAATAACCAATAAGGACTTTTTCTAAATTTTTCCCAGGGCTGGTGTGACACCCCTATACCCCGTGCCCGCTTGACGTTGAGTTCTGGGACACCCATGTTTTAAATTTCCTATGTAATTACATTTTAAATTTTAGTGCTTATAATATATAAAACTAGCTTATCACACGTAAAAAATTTTTAGGCGTTAAGGGCATTGTAGGAGGTTATATTATTGGGCAAACGATATAAGAACGTACGAACTGTTGTGTGTACCTATTCAGATATATTAAAAAAAATAACTCATAGACAAACACACATTTTTTTTATTTTCAAAATAACTTGAGTGTGGTCGTTAGCCAGGCGGGTATTCGCAAAAATGCCCTTCCACCATGCGGTGAAGCTCAAGCTATCACTGCGTCTGGTGACTCCTGGAATAATTTCAATAATTCTAAGCACTTAGTTTTGGAAGTAGCTGATTATATAGAGAAAAATACTGCTGACAACGCGTAAATAGGTTTATGAGGTATCCGGGCCTAAGTCAGCAATATATTAGATGTAACAAAACATCTATAGAGGAGCAGTGCAGTGTTAAACAAAACGAGGATAGTGACATTTCAACTGTAACCGCTTACCATCAATAGTGCGATTGGTCCGTCTCATCACGAAATAACCATAAAGCGAATCGTTCGTAGCGTAGTTTGCTTAGCCGTTCTTAACCGATCAGCGGAGTTTAGTTACGTCTGCCTCGGTCATGGCTTGGATGAGTGACCGTTAGTGGTATTACTACTGAGTGCCTATATAAATATTCAAGAGATTTTTCACAATATTGTTGTAATTCTAAAATGACAATTTAGGGTAATGGTAACCAATTGGTTACCATTACCCTAATTGGTCGGTCCCTAAATGGTAATGTATCAGCCTGATCGTCCACTGCTGAACACAGCCTCCCCTACGTAGGGGGTATTTGCCATAATCCCCACGATTGGCAGGCGGCTTGGGGATCGCAGTGCAAGATGGCATAGTTCTTAAGAAGGCGCTGCTGCCCACCTTCCAGTACTTTTCCCTTAGTCGAATTTAACGACACCCACACGGGAAGAAATGGGGAGATGCAATTCTAACCCGGCACCCCACGGGTTACGCTTAGTAGTTAACTTAGTGCGGTAATGGAAGCCATTTGGCTTCCATTACCGCACTGGTGGTTGTTGATGATAATAGTGACTAATGAAAGAGGACTCGAATATGTATGGAATGAATCTCATTCTTGCTTCGGAGGGCACGCTGTTGTTGTCTTAGGATGAAAGTCGTTAAACAACATAGTGGTACGGTATTTTGCGAATGCCCGCCTGGCTAGCTATCATCCTCAAGTAGTAAATCTGTAGCCAAGCATTATCAGTGTGTTCTGGCAGCCGTCATTGAGTGTTAAGAATTCCACGTTAGCCTGAACAACATCTTCGACCACATCATCACTTACCATCAGGTGAGATGTGGTATAAGATAGCCTATCAGTTATAAAAAAAAGTTTTAGCGCTATTATTAACATTTAGCGCGTGCAGTATGCGTTTTTTTTAATACAACACTACGATTTTATCTATTCTTTAGCGCCAGAAGCAAAACAACGAGATAGTAACCCACGTAACCCGTTGTCGCTTGAGCACGTCTCGGCGGCACGCTCGGCGCCCGGGGTATAAACGTCCCTGTGATCTCTGACGCGTATGATCCGTAACACTAATATTATTCAGATCAGAGCGTTGCTCCTACGGGCACGACGACAAGAGAGATCGAACGTCGTTTGATTACGAGTCCGTTTACCTATTTAATCTGTGGATCAGATTTAAGGAAGCACATAGGCATTACAAGGGTTCCAAAATTTGTATTAAAAAAATATTAAAGCCTACCTAGACTTTGCTTTTTTTATTATTTAATTGCTTTTCCCCTTACATCAAACTTAACTTATGTATTGTGTACTATATGTCAAATACGCGAAGTGCGTTATATGTGCCTACAAGAGATTACATCTATAATTATTAGTCCACCGTTGAAAAAATGTCTGCCCCTTTATAGGGGAGTGTGGGAGGGGGGGTCCGCCATAATCTTCAGCTTGTCAGGCATCTTGGAGCTCTTTTAAAGGCACTGCTGTCCACATTCAACAAGAGTATTCTATAGACTAAGACGTCGCTTCCTAAGACGAGGAAGATATAGGGGGACGGGAGCAATTCTAGCCGGCAGCCGACTAGTTACAGCATACAAGAGACAGCCTTTAAAAAAAAAAGTTTCCATCTTCCCTTCGTTCACGGTTCTGTTTGGCTAAAATTATCATCATTGTTAATGTTTATATACCTAAATAATATAACGTTAACCTAAATAATATGTTTTTGATGATTATGAACGCCAAACCGTTAGTCAATCATGAATTATATATCTTGTAGTTAAGTATTTCTCTGACTCATTCGTTAACAAACATATCGCTAGCTTCTACCCTAACTCCTTTGCTTCCTGTGGGCACGACAGCTTTGACTTTTAATCAGTTGCCAAACATTACCAAAGCACTGCATATCGAGGAGGCCTGTGCAATTGTGTTAGAGGGTTACCATCACGCGTCACTGACTTCCAAATTGTTCTGGATTGCCCAGTATTGCGTATACGGTTGAGCGAATCGGTATGTCACTTATCGGATGCAAAATGAGATATTGTTTAGGGGAGGATTAAGCTTTTGGGTAATCAAAGCGTTTAGTTTAACTTTGATGACATTGTGTTGTAAACTTGTGATTAAATGTTTGTAGTTGGTTGTTTTAAGGAGGGTTCGCTTTGGGACAAATTTCTGTAACTAGGATTCTAAGGAAATAATTGTTTTATTAGATTGAAGGTAGCTTTTGATGATAGCTGAAATGGTATAACACGTAGGTGGAAATAATAAAAATAGCATTGTTGTTTAGTAAATGTTCAGATAATGAATCAATCTTCACTTTATATGCATAGCCTAAGAAAATATTCAACAATGTTTTGAACACATCAATTTAACAAAGAATGTTATTACTACTTAGTTCATCAATTTATTTTTATTAGCACATCTGCTTGCAGGCTGAATGCTGTACCTACTTGACAAATTGTAAAATCTTGTTAATGTAATGATTTGTACTGTATTCTCGCAAATACAATATTGATTTGATTTATGTTGTCAAACACTGCTGTCTCAATTTTACATACTAATTGTGCAAAATTAAGGCTTTTACATATCTGTCTTGTAATATGTTGTCCAACACGGCTTTTTCAATTTTTCATACTGAAACTGAAAAATTAAGCCTTTCACATGTATATATACTTATGCTGTTTGTCTACTAGGGACAAAACTAAAGTAGTTGGAATTTGGAATTTCTGTTTATCATATACCATAATTATACTGAATTTAAAAACCAATTAATATCGGTCAATTTGTGAGTTGGGCAACCCAAATCCTTAGCTATGGACTCCAAACTAAATGAAATATAATTTTTTAAATAATTACAAAATTTTAATTAAATATTTTATAGTAACATGAAACCTTTCCTTCATGATCCGATTCACGCATAGTTTGTTTTATTATACAGTTGTTTTGTTTATTATAATTTCATATAATTTCATCTCAGTAGAATTCCAAGATTAGGCTAGTACTGTGGAAACAGATATGATTAAAAAAGTACCTCCATGATCAAAACTAACCTCTTTATGATGTCTTTATAACCTCTTGATTAAAATCAAGTAATTAATTATTTGATTTCATTGCCAATTAACTGCCTGACTTCGCCTTTACATAATTAGTTTACCCATCGTGTTTCCCTTCTACTATCCTATCTAATATTTCAAGCCCTTATTACAAGCCAAACAAATGTCATTAAAGCTATTCAGTGAACACGAAGGTCAGCGGTAACTAACGCAGGCACAAGCTTCAGCACTAATAATACTCATATTACTTGGATTGGAAGGATAGCCGTACTATGAATATACCCTTGTAAAGAGAATCACACACGATGCACCCATTACGCACGGTATGCTGATTCCAATTCCGATCCACAAAGACAGTAGCGCACAGTGCGGCTCAATTTACGCACAGATTTGCTCACGTACGATGCTACGTTTTGTCATTAGCGTGTACAATTGCGTACGAAAGTGGCGTGTTTGCGCACGTCGCGATTCCATAGCTCTGGAAACATGGTAGGATTACCATAGCTTTGAAAAAATTTTTACCAAAAAATGGAACCGACTTCAACACCCAAAAGTGTGAAATAACTTGTTGAAGTCGGTACCATGATAGTTCAAAGTACCTATTATCACAATGTTGTGCGCATGGTACCGACGTCAACTAGTTATTTCAGACTTTAGGGTGTTGAAGTCGGTTTTCCTTTTTTTGGTTAAAATTTTTTTTCACTCTTTTTAGTGACCCTTGCTAATCGAGAAGAAGAGATCGATTGTTATTCATTGCCAACGACTATATCATCAAAATAAGTAAAAAAAAACAGTTACTGGAGTGTAACTAATAACGGCTTGACCGATTTTGATGAAATTTAAATGGGACCAAACTCAAACAAAAAAGAATTTTTAAAATCGGTTCACCCAGTCAAGAGTTCTGAGGTAACAAACATAAAAAAAGACAGACGAATTGAGAACCTCCTCCTTTTTTGGAAGTCGGTTAAAAAATAAGAAATTTACCAAGTAGTAGGTATCTTTAGCAAAGGTCCATCTTGGTAGGCAGCACCGTAGTATCAGATATTCTGCCTCAAATCAGTAGTATGCAAGGACTACTGTGTTTAGGCACGAAGGGCACTGTAGCAAGTGAAATTACTGAGTAAACGAGACATACGAGCAAGAAGTAACGTCAACGGAGTGACAAGAGCAGTACAGTGCTGAGTAGAATGAAGATGACACTGCAACTATAATGGATCAGCGTCAGGTTACCAGGAAACTCGTCTGTCTCATCAATTGGAATACACAACCTAAAAATAACTCCAAAATCAACTGCTGATCAAATCAGTCTTAAAAACTCGAATGAACTTAGGTAGGAAGTCAGTTGCTTTTTTTTTCTGTTGTTGTACATTATCTCGTTAGTCGTTAATAAATTATCTTCATTGTATCTCAACGCATCATTGACTAGTGGTTGGTGCACGCATATACAACGACAATGGAAATGCGGTATCCGTACGATTACTGAACGTGTATGCTCTGTTATTATTTTTCTAAACTAAACTATCCATTGTGTTCCGTCAGCTCTCTTTAAAATTACTCAAAAAAAATACATATATTAATTTAATACTATCCTGGTTTTGCACATAGATTCATGGTTGCCTACCGCATCGGTGACTGATGGTCCGAGGACGCTTCGACGACGGCACCGCTACGACTGACGACGCGACGTGCGGTACTCGCGCGATTGCTGCACGTACGCGCTGTCATTATTTCGCGGACATCTTTTGTATTGGATACACTTCACTAGATAAGTGGCTACTGGACAAAGCTAGTTTTTGCATATTTCAAACTTCTTTCCAATACAGTAACTGCAGCGGTATGATAATGATATATATTTACAGAGAATTATCTATTTTGCGTTGCCATCGAACGGAGCAATGCAGCTACAGAGAAAAATTTAGTGCTCCAATAATTTAAGATAGTGCTTGTAAACATAATTATGTAGAAATATAGAAGTGTATCAAAATCATTGCGAGATTTAAGTGTTTGAAAAAGTACTTCTTTTCATCAGATGAAGTCTAGTAGTCTGGTTTATATCCGTACACCATCCCCTATGACGGTTTAAGTTATACAATTGTAGCACAAAAATTCGGCTCGAAAGTGTCAGATTCCGATGGCCGAGAGGAACAGACATCCACCGTGAAATCGGAGACCGCCGGTTCGAATCCCGTCAGGTAATAAAACTGTGCTTCAATAATTTGTAAATATGATTTTATCTCACCACGCGATAGTATTTGTAATCATATTTCTGCCCTCAAAATCCATTCTGACCAATAAAGACATAAGACTTATGCCACTCACAACCAATATAAGCCATTTATTTAGCTATTCAGTTAACGTACCTAATGTAAGTATGTAAAGTATATTCTGCTCACCTGTACTCACGTTTTCCATTGGTTCTCGTGTAGTCCCATGTTTTACGAAGAGACAATGGCCACTGATTTCCGAGACGACGTCCAATATTATTTTTTCCACTCAATCGTTTTATAATGGAGCACGCTTCAAAAAACAAGAATACTTATTGGCTTACCTTCTATCGTACCCTGACAAAATGAAAACAGTAGTAGGTATGACTAGAATATTTAGATCAACTACGAAAGCTAATCATCATCATCAGCTGGCACAGATCCACTGCTGAACAAACACCTCCCCCAAAGAACGCCACAATTAATGGCATTTGGCTACCCGCGACTTTTTTGATGTCGTCTCTCCATCTATTGGGGGACTACAAACTTTAAGTCGTCCCGTGTACTGTGTTAACTGTTAACCACTCGAGAACCTTTCTTCCCCGTCGATTACCTATCAGTTCGTCAGGCAATGTAGTCTGCACATTGTCTTATAAAGAAAAAGAAAAAAAATTAAATCACAATTTGGCGTCTAAATCCACCAGTTTGTTTTTAAATTATTTTTATAAACCAAGTGTCACTTGCGCTATCAAAATCTAACGATATCTCATGCATTTTAATCGTTTAAGCCGTTTAGAAGTTATGGTGGAGTAAAGAAACTCACAAACATACGTATAGACGTGAACCCTGAACACATTACACTCCTTGTTTTGTCGTGTAAATAATTTAAAATTATAATAAGTGTCAATTCCGTTTGCGTGACGATTTTGACGTCACCTTGGCCTAGCAGCCTTAAATGATGCGGAATTATCACTAGTCACTAGATATATAATATTTGTATATTCTTTTTCTAATATAATAATATATTTTTAGTTTTTGAGAGTTTGCGTCCGGGATTTCATCGTGGTTTCTAAAACTTATCAGAGCACTTACCACGCGCACCTATTTGGCTCAACGAATAAACATTTCAATTGAACTGCTAATATATGATAACAACAATATTTGTTATCAATTATTATGTATTTACGCAAAGTAACGCCTGAACCTATAAATGATCTTACAGGAACTACATATTAGGTACTTATACAATAAGAGTGTAATTTAAAGTCAATAGAGAACTTATCCGGAACCATTCCAGCTCATTACCACTTAAGTTTCATTATTTTTTTTAATTATATCGGCGATTCCTATCTTTGAGTACATTATCGTTTTACATATGCGGTTGCAATCAAACTCTTTGCTTACTGCACACCATTGCTCACTGGTACATCTCGAGCACTGCTTTTCATTTCGGTCTTTCAAAAGCCTTATAAAATTAGCTTTACCAATTGTTTAGGTGCGTCACAACTTCTTTATCTTATCTGGATGAAAACTATATTGCCAGAATAAACGTATTCAATGTGCTACGCTCTATCACTGGTTGACACTTCGACGTTGTTGATACCTCGAGCGCTGCTGACGTTTTCCAAAGGCTTTTTCATATGTTTTTGGTGCTATACAACCTGTGCTTTATCATGTCTCGTCTCGATTATCACTTTTTTCTTTTGGATTATGATTGTTCATTGACATACCTGAAGCGTTGTCTTTATTTTTTGTGTTTGAATAGCTTCATAACTGTTCCTGTTTGTTTTAATTTCTGGTTAGTAGATGTTTTTGCCCGTGGGGTACCGGGCTAGAATGGCACTTCCCCATCTCTTCCCACGGATGTCGTATAAGAGGCGACTAAGGGTAAAATACATGAAGGTGGGCAACAGCGCCTTCTGAGAAATCGCTATTTTATACTGCAATCCCCAAGACGCATGCCAAGCGTGCGCATTATGGCAAAACTCCCCATGAGGAGGGAGGCTGTATTCATCAGAGGACATTCCAGCTCACACAGTACAGTACAGAAGCTTTTGGTGTCATTGCTATTTTGCATACCTCAAACTTAGGCTTTCATTATGTATTTTAATACCTAATAACTTCTTTAGGTATATATGGTTGAACAAGGTCTCCGTTACCCCATTAACGCTTGGCAGGCGTCTTTGGGATCGCAATAGAAGTTTTCAGTTCTTCCCAAGGCACTGCTTCCCACCTTTCGATATGTCTCCTTTAGTCGCCTGTCGATGCCAAGAAGACTCACGGGAAGAAATCGGTAGAAGTATAGAAAAATTATAACCCCAGGTGTGTGCCTTTTGAGAAATACCAGTTTTCTAATTGAAAAGCTGGAAAAGGTACACAAATGGGCCCGTTAGTGAGGCAGGTGGGGTGATCATAATCCACAAGCTTGGCAGGTTTCTCAGGGATCGCAGTGTAGATGGCAATTCCTCAGAAGGGACTTGCTGCCTATCTAGTTCAGGACCCAATTGTACATAATAATCAATGAATACTTAAGCCAAAACTAATTTCCTGGCATTTGTACCGTACCTAAATAGAGAATATAACGTCAATTCACAATTTAAGTAGCGGGGTGGTCTGCCATCTTTACCGTACATGGAGCTTCTAATGCGCCGGTAATTCTGCAAATTAGATTTCCCATAACCAGCCAAAACAAAAGACACAACATCACGATGATTACATATAAGCAATCAGTCTAGGAATGCGCCACAAAGGCTGCGCAAACGCATCTCAAGGAATTTTCCACAATAACACTGCTGTAGTAAAATTGACACTTAGATACCTCACGACCCGGCGAAATTGACACTGGCAACCTATTCGATTCTAATTCTATTACCCTGTCTCGCTCTTTTATAAACAGAGTAACAGAGATAGAGGAGCCGTTGAAAAGTCTTGCGGTAATAGGACAGAACCCAATTCAATTTCGAAATCATGATACAATCGGGTACTTATACGCTACCAATATGAGAGGCGAAAATTGGATGTCCATGATAGTATGATCGGAGCTATACTTAGATTTGAGACATAAGGCTGCAAATATTGAAAAACATAACAACTGTTCAGGTTTTGATACATCTGCTTTATGCGATGAGAAAAGAACAGCAAATGACGTACCAATAACAGAAAAGTCGTTACGCTGCTGTGCTTCTGTCATTCATTCGGCCATAAAATTGCAATGATTAGGCTGCGTACCTCCAGAAATGTGCGAGGAATATGAGCGGTGTGCAAGGAAACAATCATTGCTGCTTTACGTCTAAACTAATCAGCAAATGCTAATGGTATTCTTGGCAAGTATATCTGAATCAGTATCATTTCTTTTAAGATTTATAAGAAAAATCTGCCTCCGAGCATTGACGTTTCATGATTGACGAGAAGTGACAGCCATAGACATTACTAGATGTAGAAATTAGAAAATGAACAATGTAAAAGATTTCAGACCCTAACATATCTTGGTTTGTGAATGCAACAATAGTGCAACAGTTGGGCCGCGATACATACAATTTAATTCCAGAGTCGACATAAAAAATATTTTGTGTCCAACCGCCAATTATAAAAATTATTAAAAAGCACTTAAGCGAAACTATCCTGAAATATACATTTCTATTTTAAATACTCGCTATTATTAATACTTGTAACATAATGAAAAACAAGTAGGAAGAATGCTTGCTGAACTATCTCCCCGTGTGTCACACTACTCCGCACCTCGACTTGACTCGTGAACGAACAACCATATCACCAGCAACCAGTTATTTGCTCTCGAATCGTGTGAGAAAAACATTACAAGCCCATCGAGTGTATACTAAACCTGCAATTTGACGAGGTATGTCAAATGTTGAGAAACGTACACCTACGTGTTTGGCCTGGACGTGACTGTCGTTTGTTTGATTACCGTGTTAGTGGGGTAGATAGATCCATAACTTATTCGTAAATCGTCTTGATAGCATTGATGACCATGATTTGGGCAAAAATTGGCTGAATTGGTGCATTTAATACTCATGTTATTTTTGCTCAAGGCAAGTCAATGAGTAAATCGGTTTTATTGTGTATTCTAGTTATAAAGGAGATATAGACCTTAAAATAATACTGATGTTTAATGGGAAATGGGGGAAACGAGTCGTCTTACCTGGTGGCAAGACGTGATCACCGTTACCCATGGAGCAGACGCAACACCAGAGGTCTCAAGGATGCGTTGTCAGCTTTTGAGGTGGGAATATGCTCTTTTCTTGAAGATTTGTCGTATCGGTTTGGAAATATTCTTGAAGGCACCTGGTTCCACATAGAGGGAATATGGTCTTCTCTTCAAGATTCAGGCAGTGTGTGGCAGGAAATATCATAGAATCGCACGGTTGCGGAATACCAAGCGTTAATTCTATTGTTGTTCAATATTATCATGCCTGTATCTATCATGTCAAATAGGTAGAAAGAAGGAACCTATCTAAGTATCCATGTCTTGCTGTCCAAAATCTCCCAGTACCTGTCCTATTCGGGGATCAACTACAAAACTTATGGTATTCCAAAGCAACGCTTCACACCAAGTGAACAACATGGTAATCAATTTTAGAGTAAGAACATTAAGAACATTTCAGAAAATTCAAATATTGCATGATTTTATGTGATAAGGTTTCTGGTGTTGAACCTCTGCCTATAATAGATGCATTTCTTCATAAGTGGCAAACTGTGCCCATTTTCTTGAGATGAAAAGCTATTAAGTCTCATGTGCTTGTATTTTCATCGGCTCCCATATCTTTTAAGCCGAAGCACAGTCATGCGAGAATTAGTGTGGCAGTAGAAATAGGTATGGTGGCAGGGTCCGGGGACGTATCCCCGGATGAACTCCACGGATTACGACTGCTTTAATTCATTTGATAAGGCACATTATTTTATTGTCATTCACCTCTATGCTAAGAGATTTTATGACAGTTTATATATATTTCTAGAAAGCTTAAACGTATTTTGAGATTTTTGCCTGTAAAAACACATCGCCATACTGTAACCCCAGAGAGGTAAATTCCTTGACACCAACGTGTTACCAGAAATGCTTTGGTCCCATGTAAAGGGTCACAAGCTGTTACCATCTATTATGCACAGTTCATTCTTGTTTATTTTAAATGGCTTAATAAATGTATGTATATGGAATGAAATATTCGATAATACAAGATATTACGTACGTATGTAATAACATCAAGCCCATATTACCACAGGAAAGCATTATAATATATAGTATAGTGACCAGGTCTTTCTTGTACAAAGTTTTTTTAGCGGTGTGATGAACTACCTCGCCTGACGGAAAGCAAATATGGAATCAAGAAGCGATGACCTTAATGCAGTTGTGAGCTATGCTAATCGCCATCCATGTGAGACCTGATAGATGCTCTTTACGCCCCACTAGGAAGATTTTTATCATTTTCACATCCATACCTAGTTTAAACATAGAACTAAATAATTATAATGTACTCAGCTCATTTCAAACTGTTCTTCCTATCGATCTTATCTAATTTATACGAAGTTTCAGTTAACCGTATGAACTACGAGAAACTTTATGTTATGAACTTACGTTAGGAACTCCATTACATCGGCATCATCTTGTCACTTATTAACTAAACACACTCGCTAACAAGAAGTCATCACACTTGACTGCCTTGAAACATTTGACAGCCGTCATTTTGACGGCGCCTTTTTGGACCACCTTCCGCTATATAAGGGTTAAGTTATTCATATACAGAAAAATGAACTTTACGGTGAAAGGGTTACAGGTGAAAATAGAAAAATAAAATCATATAATGCTTCACCTTTTATAATACCCGTGACGGATAGTCACTTGACGAATTCTTCTATGATATTATCTTGGATTTGAAAAATTTAAATTGTATGCCTTAGCGTAGTATAAATAGCGGATATAATGGTATGATTATCAAAAGTATACATAAGCTCTTATTCAGCTGATGCATAGATCATGAAGATGTCAGACGATGTATCGAATGACACACCGTTGGAAATTTGAATATATCGTGCTGAGAAGAAATTTCACTATGTTTGACAGGTTTGACGGGAAGCACGTAGCTCTCTGGTGAACGTCACAAGCGACAGACAGACAGACAATGACACGCTTTTTGTTAGTATAACACTTGAATACGCTTTTCGGTTTTATACATGTGGCGTGATGGATGTATTTTCCCACTTGTGGTTAGTTTAAACTTTTGAGATTATCTTGGAGCTGTCAGTTTCGTGTCACATCGTGTAAATGCGAATGTGTGACGTGAGTGACGTTGGCAGAATACAGGTTAAAGTTGATTCGGTGCATGTAACTGTCACATTGATAAAATAAATCTTATAATTTCTCAACTTCTAACTTTTTAATGCTCCTGTTTGTTTTATATGCAGTTACTTTGTCACGAAAACAAAAGAAGGCTAAGTAAAATTTGACTGATGATATTTTCTAAATGTGTCATGAAAAAATTCCACATTAGTGAGTTTCGTATCCGCTGGCCGTTTGCATTATGTACTATATTCGCTATTTAATCAACAATTACTGAAACTGCTGCATTTCTATTGCAATATTGCAGCTGTGATAAAACCAACAAAGATTTCTTCTCCTTATTAGCGGAATTCAAAGAAAGGAGGAAGTTCGACTGTTTTTTTGTGTGTTACCGCATAACTTTTTAATGAGATTTTAATGTTTTTTTTTTATATTCATAAGCGGGTGTTTATCGTGTAGTCCCATTTAAATTAGACTGAGATCTGAGTTATACGTAAAGGTTTATTGTTTTTTAGGGCATTTTTGTTTAAGACTAATTTCTGTTTACGAACGGTATTTTGTTAAAATTTTCTCCGTATTCCGGACCCGGAGCGAAGTCCGACTAGCTCCAGGCCCTACGAATAGATTTGGCCAGTTATTTTAAATAAAACCAACGAATATTGGAAGTAATCTTTAAAAAAGGCACCTTAGGTGTACCACTCCCCATTCATTAGGAAAATAACAAAGTTAAATTAACTTCGTACCACACGTTTTAATATACCAAAAGTTGCGTCTCTTGTAACGCACTATACTACTAAACAATCAAGTACAAATCAAGTAGACTGTCCAGATCTCCTTAGTAAAATAAATAATAATAATAATGTCCAACACAAGCGCGTAAGATTCAACCCACCCTTGTCGTACCCACTGGCTAATACTAATTATAGAAAAAACACATATGTGCAAAGAGTGAGCAGCAAATTTAACAGTTTAAGTCAAGAGATGACCTCATTAGATTTATTCTGCACAAGCGTGAACTCGGCGAGGCGGCTGCTTAGCTGCGATTTTTTTAAACATTAAGTAACATTTTTTTCCTAAATTGATAATATAAATTTACCATAGCATTATATAGGTATCTATTATAATAAACTTTGGCATGATTTGGTGGAAATTTACATTCCAATTTAATTGTAAGAAAATGAATGCTGACGTTAAATTTCCTATTTTCTAAATTGTTTTTTAAACGTGAGGACCTGTAATTCGTTTTTTTGGTGTTTATCTTTAAAATTTTATTTTAAAACGGTTATTAAAAGCAAAATAAATAAACAATAAAATTGCACTCATTTTATACAAACAATTTTACACCCGACGGCAAAAAACTGTTGTTGCTTCAAAATAACAGTAGATTTTCATGTTATATCAACACCATATATCGTCTTAAACGTGTATTACTATTTCAATGTAATTCACATCACGTATTCTTACACAAGTTTGCATTAGCGACAGATCGCAGGTTCTCTGACGGACATGACAATTTCAAGCAATCATCTTGTTCAAACTGATCGTTAGGGATTATATGGACATTGGACATGGCTGATTGGAGTCAGATTGATTCTGACGACCATCAAATAGACGGAATAAGTCACGTAGTATACAACTTGTTGGTTCTGTAGGAACGCTTACATTCTTGATTTGAGAATGTATCGGTTGGTTTATCTTTTCTACGTTTTGTATTTTCTATTCGATACTGTTTTTTACATCGAGTAACTTATTCGGATTTTAAGTCATAAATTAAATGAATCATTCTGTGGGGGTTTTAATAAGAATAAGAACTTAGCTACAGAGATCCAATTATGTATACTATTTTTAAACCACCGGTATGCCTTTATTAAGAAAATATTACTAACTATATACAACACTACAGCTACTTCCATAAAAGCATTGAATAAACCTAGAAGCCACTGCAGACTCACTCAGGTTGTCCAAATACTCCAGCTCACTATCAGATTGCAAGGTACCCTGCATGCTGGCAGCATGGCCCCGTAGAATTGCAATGGTTATTCGAAATTATGTTTACTACAGTACGATATAGAAATAAGTACCTACTTTAAGTTTTCATTTCTTAATGAACACTTCTCATTTTATAATTATAACGTTTACTAGTTACTTTAAACAACTTTAAAGGGTTTAAATCGCTTATATTTAAAATTATTTTATCCTATTCAAGCCCATCACCATACACTGGCTGGTACAGTCATAGTTCTAGTGAAAGTTTATTTGAAATTTCTCAGAAAATCCCAATACATTAGTAGACCCGGGTCTAATAATGTATTGGAATTTACTTTCTAACATAATATATCCTCCAAGTTCCAAAGCGTTTGGTTATTGGTTATTATTATTGAATTCCGTATAGTATTTAAAAACTACTTACATTTTGAGCTATATTCCATAAAATGTCAAGTACCTAACTATTTGATACAAACCTGCAAATCTTCTCACCATAGGACCAGTTCTCTTGATGGATGACGTCCATCTAATTAGCTAGCTAGACGATAGCGCGTCGTGACATCAATTTACACGGTGCTGCGCTGGCGCATGGACAGTGACGAACAAACGCTTAATATTTATTTCGTAGAGACTTTATAGGCTTAATCAAAGAAAAACTTGAACCATGACTGGAACTTGAACCCGGGTCCATCCGTAGTATTGTATATAGTTCATAGTATTTTGATAATGAAGGCATAACACCGTAAAAAAAAATTAGTTTTCAACATCCACCACCAAGTTTGAAGATTGTTTTGAAGCAAAGATAGCTCAGTGGCTTTGGCTATGGACTGCCGCGCAGCAGGTCCATGGTTCGAATCCAGCCGCGGGCTTGAGCTTCACTGCATGGTGGAATGGCATTTTTGCGAATGCCCGCCTGCTAGCGACCACCCTCAGGTAGAAAATCTGTCGCCAAGCACCTAACGGTGTGCCGGCAGCTGTCCTTGAGAGCCAGTAATTCTAGGTTAAGCCTGTTAACACCTTCGGCCACATCATCACTAACCATCAGGTGAGATTGTGGTCCAAAGGCTTAACTATCAGCAATAAATAAAAAAATAAAAATGATACCAAATGTAATTTGCGAAGCATGCGTCAATGAAAAAATTATATATTATAGGTATAGGAATTACCTTGAATGTTCCATGAGTTTGGGATGTATTCTATATATTTCAAAGTTTTAATACAAAACGGGGTCAATTCAATGGCATTCCCTTCATCAATAGCATCGAATTCCTATTAGCACAATTTCAACGCTTATCGAAACGACTGTACTTACGTATTTAGAGAGCGTGGAATTTGTCATTTTAATATGAAGATTTATATTTTTACAGCCTGTCACAGTTTATTACACTATTAATTCGTTTTTTATTTACGTAATTTATAACCCCTTGCCGATTTCTGCTGCGAGCTTACGCTCCATATGGGTATCATTATATAAATATGGTGATATATCAAAATGTAGCTATCACCTTGTTGGACATCAAAATCTGCTTAATTTTAAGAGTACCGTTACTCAAAAGGAAAAAACGGAACCCTTATAGGATCGCTTTCTTGTCCGTCTGCCGGTATGTCAAGACCCTTTTTCTCAGGAACGCGTGGAGGTATATCAAGCTGAATTTCATATCGAATACTAGCCATTGCAATCAAAAGATACAGCCATTTATTGTTAAAATACAGTATTTATATTATTGGCTTAATATATTTGTCTATTATTAATTTATATTTATATACGATAATTTATATAAATCGTACATATATTATATATAAGGTGAATATTAATTTATCAACAATACTGCGCAGGATGGTACAGAATCGATAATGGAATGTGTTCCACTCATGTTTAATTTTCCCATACACAAAAAGTCTGTACTATTGCTTAAGCTGTGGCACGTTGGCTTGGGGAATAATAGCAAGGACAACCGCGGTCTACGAACACGGTGTATCTACTCTATTCATACACACGCACGATTGCTACGCGAAGTCAATGAACTGCTATACTAGGCACAATAGACAGCTGTTTTGTGTACCTATTCTGCCTAGTCGGTCTTAGGCGGCTTGGGACAAAAGAACGCGCGACGCGGTGGCGGTTTAACACTATACGGCATACCTAAGTAGCTGCAACACAATACAGTACGTACCTACGTAAACTTGAAATTAGAAAGAATGTAGTAACATTTTTTATCATTTAGAAGAATTTAATCGATTGACGATTATGCAAAGCATTCGGCAGTCTAGCTAGATTGACCGGTAAGGCCTTCGCGTTTGGCAGAATAGGTACGTGAAACAGCTTCTTCTATCACTAGGGCATAACAGCTGTTTTGCCCTAGTGATAGCGTCTAATTGACATCGGGTAGCGTTCGTACGTGTGAGAATGGAGTAAACCGCGGTTCTCGCTATCATACTAAAAGGCAACGCGCCGCGCTTAGAAAATAGTTATACTGATTTTTTGTATGTGAAAATTAAACATGAGTGGAACACATTCCGTTATCGATTCTACACCATCACCCGCAGTATTGTTGATGAATTAATATCCACCTTATATATATAATATACGTACGATTTAATAAATGTACAATACACATTTTGTCATTACGATCTTTTACTGCACCACTACCATTTTCTTGCACATCCAGGATGACTGGTAGAAAATGCTACATAGCATTAAGTCCTCCTTATACACTTATTTGTGCAAAAGAATAAATCAATAGATAAATTTATGCTGCAAATTTTCGACATTCGCAAAGGAATCAAACCTACAGGGCACTTCCCATGAACTAAGAATCTAGAAATTTGGTACTTGCTTCGTACCAAATTTTAAGATTCTGAGTTTACAGACCACTTATAGCACAGATAAAGGAAAAATTGGGAAAAGCATAATTTTTTGGTTACATCATCTAATAAAAATATATTTAATAATTTAAAAATGTTATGGATATCACATAGCAATAAAAATACCATAACCTTTACTTATATCGAACCGATAATAAAGTCGAGACTCACACTAGGACGGTTTCTTTAATGAGAAAATCTAATGTTTAAAATTTTCAAAATAAATAAAACACTAACTGGCGTTACTTTGCGGAAATCTATATTTAATAATAACATTTTTTTTTATTTTGTTCCGATCGTGCTTTCGGTGAGTCAAGACCTCCTAAAGATGCTTCGCTTAGAAGCGAAACTAGTCGAATATTCTTCCGGTTAGGCTGCGTGGCGTTTGTGACTTCACGTAGGCATAGCAGGAAAGTTAGGCGGAATCGTCACTAGATTTTTATATTTTTTTAAGTATTTCATTAAAATGTTATTTAATATTTTCTTAAGATACTTTTAAAAATATATTTGTTATTACTAAACTGTTTCCTACTAGGAGACAATAAATGGTAAAAAATAAACCTCAGTGAAGACTCATTTTACTGAGAATTGGAATCACTATGCAGTTTTTAGTAGGTAGTAGTAGAACTCTATCTGAACGAGTGCGTACGGAGGAGTACTGCCACCCTTATCTATTTCTACCAAAGGTATACCATACTCAAAGGTATGGGTCCCCGTGAAAATACAGGCACTAAGACTTTAACAACTTTATGTCTCAGGTAGATGGATGCTTTACAGTTTGTCACTTGTAATTCTTTTTTCAACACCCTTGCTCGTAAAACGAGCTTTATTATATCGTTCTTAGGGCCATAAACCGAACTATAACACCCTCGTGCCTAATAATATTATACACTAGTGCGTAATAGAGTTATCCCTACAAAGTTAAGTTAGTACCTAACTGCAAATTATATTCGAGTAAATAGAGCATTTTCAATTTAACCGGGTAATTTATCCCTACAAAGTTAAGTTTGTACCTAACTGCTAATTATATGCGAGTAAACAGAGCATTTTCAATTTAACCGGGTAATACAAATTTGAAACAACAAAGAGGTTTAAGGCTAAGTATATGTAATCAAACAACAAACATTTGACGCTGGCAAAAAAAAAATTGCGCGCTATTTTCCATAATTTTCGTATGTTGTTTGTACCGCATTTTTGCAATATATTTTTTTTTCCTCACAAGGGTGTTGAAAAAAGTGCGGATGAAACTCGTGAGCAGCTTGCTTATTTCATTATACACTCGAATGATTTACGCCCACGCCTACGGCTCGGGCTGCAACCCACAGCCTCGTGTATAATGAGCAAATTAGCTCACTTGTATCATAATATACTTTAACGAAATAGCCACGGGTAGAAACTAGAAACCCAAAAGGCTGTCCACATTGCCACATTGAATAGCTATGCTATTAATTTTCAGTCGGAATAGAGCATCTAGTGTTTGTTTGCATGAAGAACAATCTGAAGTTTACTGTCGGCAACGTCATAAAAAAACACCTGATTATATATTCCTTAAGACGTTTTATAATACACCTATTATATATTTTTATTACGACCACATAAGTCCGTGAATGTGGTCGAAGATGGGTGAGAATTGGCTGGCCATTGCCTGAATCATATTAGGCGTTTGTCAACAGATATATCACAAAGATCACGCATAATTTTTCATGGATGATGCTATATTAAGTATACCGCATGTTTTATTTTTTGTATAAAGTAATAGGTTTAAAAACAACAAACTAGATATGTCATTTTTGAATTCCATTATCATGCTTGAAGAAGTGACTGGAAAATGTTTACCGATGCTGTTTACTGTACTGTAACAGCCGAATCGTTCACTGCTGAACACAGCCTTCCCTAATAAGGGGGTGTTTGCCATAATCCCCACGCTTGGCAGGCGTCTTGGGGATCGCAGTGTAAGTTGGTAGTTCTTAAAAAGGTGCTGCTGCCCACGTTCCCGTATGTTTCCCTTAGTCGCATCTTACGACACGCATGGGATGATATGGGGAGCTACAATTCTATCCCGGCACTCTACGGTCCACCGGTGCATTATTGCATTTAAATTATTAGGACTTTATTTTTCAGGCAACAAAATATAGAAGTATTTCTTGTAACATACATACCGTAATAGTATTTGTAGGAACGTGTATTATTAAATAAGTTTTTCATATGTATTAAATACAAAAGAACGTGTACTGTGCGCGAGGCTGTCTGTACACTTTTTTACATTTAATTGACTTGTCAAGTTTTGCTCAAGTAAAAGTGAATAGGTAGATAGTAGGTACTGTTTGTTGGACAGAATCATTTATTATTATACCTATTCAATACTAGTTGACAGCTGTTTTAGTCTAGAATTATTTTAAATTGGTGATGTTAAAATAGATTGTAAATTTTTTCTACTTGATTCACTTCATGTCGTGACCCAAATCGTAAGTTATTTTATTGCTTAAATTAATTTTATATATGTACCAAATTACTATAAAAGAAATTGGTATATTGAATATTTATATATTATAACGTTACTTTGACAGTTGCTAGTGTCTATTTGAAGACTAATTTTGAAGCTACATCTATACAAGAGTACATTGGTAATTAAACAACTTAAAACGGTTTAAATCGCGTATTATTGTCATTATTTTGTCCCGAATATTCAAAGGGAACGCGGCGCGGTCCAGTGTTGCCACGGCGGGCGCTCTTGGCTTAGAGTAAGCACTATTTTTTACTTCCCTTTGAATAGAGTATTAGAATTGAGAATAGTGAATATTTACACCGAGCAAAGTAATAAAAAGTATGAAATAATACATTACAGGCACAAGAGACTTGTAACATCAGGTGGTCCTCGTGCTTATTCCGTCTAAAACACATAAATAAAATAAAAAAACAAAACTAGCATAACAACCCTAATAGCTTGTTAGCATTCTACCAGTAACCACGTATAATTAAAATAAAAATAAAAGACTAGACATAAAATACGCATTATTAGGGATAACTCAAATATTAATCGTCGGATCTCACTCAAATTTATTTAAGACTACATAACAAGCACCAGCTATCGAATATAAATAAAAATCATCAAAATCAGTGCAGCCTGCAAAGAGTTACGAAGTATATACGATAATTGAGAACCTTATCCTTTTTTTGAAGTCTGTTATAAGGTTTACATATTTTGTTCCATTTTATCGAGAACAATGTAAGTGAGGATGCGTTTAGATTTCAATAGAAAGTAAAATTGAAAACCGACTCCACATGTTTGATTACGTGTGCAAGCTATGGAAATCAGTGTTTTGACCTCCCATCCATCATCTATACGTCGAGCGGAAGATAGGTAGGTATTACCTAACGGTATTCCTAGTAATGTCTAGCGGACGTCGCTTTTTAATAGTCATGGACATGTAATTAATTAAGCAAAATATGATTTATAACGATTTTATGATTACAAAGTTGTTATTTGAACTTGATAAAAATAATCTCTTTAGTAGTGTTATTTCTGGGTTGTGTTTTGATTTTTTCGAGATAATAGGTTCCATAGGCGGGTCGAGCAGTTGTTGTTTTCTGACAGATGTTTTTAGTAATAGGTACCTACAATGGTGGCACAAAGTTTCGGCTCAAAAGCGTAAGCTTCCTGTGGCCGAGAGGAATAGGCATCCGGCGCGAAATCGGAAGAAGCGGGATCAACACCCGTCCGGAAAAAAAAAATTGTATGTGTATGAGATGTTTTTAGTTTGTTAACTTCTGATAAATTGCTGACTACCGATTAACACCATGTGGGCCTAGAGCTAGTTCCGTCACATTCTCTAAAAAACGTGAATTAGGTAGGTATTTAAGTTTAGCTTTATTGTTAAATCAATTGATTATTTAGTGTTCTGGATCATTGGTATATGTTAATTTTTGCGTAATAATTTAATTACATCATATTCGTAGATATGTATAAACTAGTATGTATAAACTTTGGTCGTTACCTAAAGGCAACTTATCTAAAGGTAACTCTTACAAAATAAATTTCTAGTGATATCATGGTAGAAAGAGGGCCCCACTCTCTCTACTATGGTGATATTATTTAGTATAAATTTAATTGAATAAGTAATCAGTTTGTACATCTTGAGTATTTGGGGCGTTTCACACCGCGTGTTGGGCCACGGAACAACAAGTCTATTTCTATGGGCCTTTTGAACCCAGGCTTTTCACACTTGTGATAAACGAGAAGAACTGCGAGTAGGCCATTTACCTATTTTATTTGTATGAGGAGCTTTGGACCAATATAAAATGTTTCAATATCAACTACCGACTGTGTATCGTCAAATTTATAATACCTAATGTAGGTACAGAAGTCAAACTTGGGTCAAAGTTGTCAAAGTAGGTTGTAGGCATATAATTTCAATATAGAAGGTATATGTACTTACCATTATTGATTGGGCTAGAACACTCAACGTTACTATCTTCTGTATTATAAGTTGGCACTATTGGTCTACACCTGCACTTCTCCTTACGCATCCATAGATAATGAGAACAATAGAATTATAATCATAAAATTGTCAATATTGTCCATGCGGATGCCAATAGGTAAATGCACTAATTGTCTAAAAGTTCACAAACTTTATAAATCAACACACTAATTTAAAAATTTTGTAGACAGATTTAATGTTATTTTAAAACAATATCCCTTCTACCCAACCTTCATGTCTTCACACTGCTTTGTAGACGGACTCTTGCTAAAGAGACCTACCACGCGGTCAAAGTCTACTAATTAATGCCAAAACCCGCATAAATCTAATCAACAAAAATTATCATTTTTTGTCACGAACACGTCGTGTTGGCAACACAAAAGTTGTCGACTTTAGTTTGGTGGAAACTTTATATTCAATAGTTTTGCTTTCACTAAAATAGATACAACAAAAATATATTGTTTCATTCAGGTATCAGCAACAAATATACCGTAATTGCCAATAACAAACTATCTGCCACATGAACAATGTAACTCGATACTGGCAGTACTGTCTCTTACAACATAAAAGAGACCAGTTGCCAAATTATTTAAAAAAAAAACAATACGATCCACAGATACTCATACGATCCACAGATACCTATGGGTATCTGTGGATCCTAGGAGGAAGAATATCTATCTTCCTCCTAGTGTGGATCGTATTGTTTTTTTTTTCATTTTGACCATAGATTATGGTCTATGGTGATAAGATAGATTAGTTTCTGTGATCTGTGGATACTGCAACGATTTCATGTAGGTACATAATAATATAATGAATGTAATCACCGTTCAAACTAGGTATTTAATTTAATGTTCAATATATAATATAGTATTATATAAATAATATTTATCAAGTAAAGTGCCGTGCCTATCGAAAGAAATTCTATTAATTAGGAAAGAAAAACATTTGATACAGATATAACTGAAACGGCCCTAACTGGAGGAGACACTAGCCATACATAAAAAAAAACAGGTGCCAACCAATTTTGGCGGCATTCGATGTTCTTACTATTGAAATAAATAAGGAAATAATCTTTTTATCACACCTAAGTGATAGGACGTACAGTTTGAAGTTTTTATCTTATTTAAGGTAAAGAATAACAATATTATTAAAACGTAAGTGTATATCAAGAATTTTAGAGAGGACTGTAAGTACCTAAAGGAAAATACATATGTTAATAAATATTTTTTAAACAAAATACTTAAAAACGGTTTAAATCGCGTATATTTTATCATTATTTTCCCGACTTTGCAATGATCGTGGTCACAGGCTGATTTAAACCATTTAAATTTGTTTAATAATCGCGAAAACCTAAGCCAACATTAATAAATGTTTGTCAAAATGATCAAAACGTACATATCATGTATAACAATCCCAATAGCAAAATCAAGTTCATCACAAAATTAACTACAAATGTGTGTTATGTAATGTACCTACTTAAGAATGTTATTTAGTAAAAATTTGACATTACACTAACCAAGTTCTAAGTTTGAAACAATTATGAAGGTTTGGTCACAAAGGTCATAAGTACCACCACATTCCTGTCTTATCTACCTATATAATTTTTATCATGACTGGCCGAAGTTCTATTACGACCGTTGTACTAACACCAATGTTTCTTTGTGTAACCTGTCATTTATTTACCGAAAACATTGATGACATTTTGATGTGGACTGTGCATTTGCTTTACATTTATTACTTCGCAGCGGGTATTAAAAACAAGTTTTTACAAGGATGTTGCGGAGCTGGAAATGATTTAATTTATTAGGTCATACTGCAAGGTAAGGTAAGTATTGGACCGGGAGCTCATTGTATTTTTAACCGGCTTCCGAAAAAGGAGGAGGTTCTCAATTCGTCATTTTTGTTCAAATTTCTGATTTTTTTTTACTTATTTTGATGATATAGTCGTTGACAATGAATCACAATCGATCCCGTAAATAGCAAGGGTCGCTAAAAAGAGTGACATTTTTTTTTCTTTTGAACTATCATGGTACCGACTTCAACAAGTTATTTCAAACTTTTGGGTGTTGAAATCGGTTCCATTTTTTGGTTAGACATTTTTTTCCAAACTTACCAAAGCGCTTGGTCGATGCGACGCGTCAAAATGCTGCCACCTATTTGGCTCAACGAATAAGCATTGCAATTCAACGGGGCAATGCTGCCAGCATGCTGGGCACGCTGCCATCTGGGAGTGGGCTGGAGCATTTGTTTGCCTGGGAGTTTGCAATGACTTATTGTCTAAATGCTTTTATTGTAGTATTGTACATAGTTTTTAGTATTTTGTTAATAAAGGCATACCTCCGGCAATAAAAACGATTTGTAATAGCCGGAATATTTCAATATTAATATATGGGACAAACATGCAGCCGGAATATTTTAATATCAACATAAAAGACAAACATACTGTGCTGTATCAGCGGGTTGTCCACTGCTGAACACAGCATCCCCCATTAAGGGTGGATGCTGTGATGCGGATCCCCACGCTTGGCAGGCGCCTTGGGGATCGCAGAAGATATCAATTCTTCAGAAGGCGCTGCCCATCTTCTGGTAATCTTCCTTTAGTCGCCTCTCACGACACCCACATATAGAATGTTACATTCTAGACCAGCACTCCACGGGCCAAACGCATAGCCGGAATATTTTAATATCAACGTATGAGACAAAAATATGCGTGAGTTTTTCTACTTCCTTTACAAGTACAGGGCTACGTGAGGAGGTATTTGCGTTTGATAGTCCCTTTGCCAAGGCGAGGCGCCGCAGGAGCAGATACTCCTGAGGAAATGTTCCAGTGCGAGTGGGTTAGAGTCTACCCCACAGGTGAGAATTATACGTGAGTTGATTCCTTGTGCAATTGCAGGCAATCACACACATTAATAACATAAATCATAGCATCGTTCTTGTAAAGAAAAACATATGAAAAGCAATATAATACACTACAAAACTTAAGATTACCCTATTAGCAACATGTTAATCCTGTATTTTTTTTTATTGATATAATAGAAAAATCTATAAGATATGCAAAATTGTAGGGCACCTTTTTCTTAGAAGTGTTTTAAGATGTCTCAAAATAATTTATTTAATTTAGGCGCCTATGACGCTCTTTACGACAATTACAAATTTTAATATTAAATTATTCTACATTGCACAGCCACGTTTGGTAATAAAAAAGCTATAGAGCCGCTGTGAGAAGAACGGGCAAGAAACTCGGGTCATTCTTTCAAACGTCTTTTAACAATATTTTACATACTTACTATATAATAAAATTATTACAATATTAATTGTTACAATTACGTAGGTGACAGGCGATTGCTTGACAAAGGCGAAATTGTCCAAGCATTTTTGTCGTTTAAGTAATCACAAACTGTGTAGTAGGATATCTTAATCAATCACGTGCAACTTGAATTTCCCTTCTTTGAGCTCTGTAATATGTTTGGGAACTTCATTATAAAACCACACACAATTACCTAGGAAGGTCTTTTTATTTGTCCTTGCTAATCTTAAACCTGGTACCACTATTTTGTCTTTATTCCTAGTGTTGTAATAAGTGCAAAACTGTAAGGTACCATTTTCATGTTTTTGTATCTATTTCTCAGATATCTGGTCTTGATTATAGTCATTAGAGTATCAGTTAGGCCATCTGTCGGCTGGATGAATTTCAACTGCGCTTGGTATATCACAACGAAAGAAAATATCAATTTTAATTAAGCAATTTCTTCTCATCGAGCCACAAATTCATTTCACCAGTGCCAGTATCGTGAAAGAAAATTTTAATTCATCGACTTATCACTTAGCGTTTGCGGAATGTCAACGGTTATGGGAATCTGACAAACGTTTGTGGCATGTCGACTGTGTTCGGAAACCAATGGTTAGAATTTTAGTCCTACAGCCAAATTTAATTTTCCTTTTCAGTTATTCTAGTGATGTTTATATCCTAACTTACAAACTCAATAATAAACAGCAAAAAAGTCACGCGTCCATTGCGCCTCCGATAGCACCGATAATTTTTCAACACACCATCTACTTATTACGATCATAGGTAGAGCATTAACTAACGCATAGTTTCATAATTTTAATTCAATAAAAAACCATCTTAAACTGTTTGAAAACAAAGTTGAATGTTATTCAACAACACAACGCGGATGTCTTGGCTGCCGTCGTAGGAATATGAACTATAGTTTCTGTTGCGTTAAGGTCATGTTTGGTTGGTAGGAGGTGAGGAATGGCTCAAGTCTTCAGCTAGACATCGGTCAAAGAATCGTGACCGGACCATCCCAAGCACCTGACGTCCACTAGTACTTAATGTAACCTCATCCGTACCAGTTTAAAGATAGACTGCTTAAATGCCGGTGTTGGTTTAAATGGCAGTCACAAACATTTTTTGATGGAGAGTTTCGGATTGTATGCCTTAGGGATTATTGGGGATTTGTGGGTATGATCTTACTGAACTTTCATTGAAAAATCCTATTATGATGAAATAATATCTATGGTGATACTCCGCAGGGTTTTGTTTGGCAAATAATATTAAGATTATTAAAACTTAATATAATTAAAAAATGTTTTTAGAATATTATATTCAATAAGTATTGTATAAGTATTTTAGAAAAATACTATCCTACTAATATTATAAACGTGAAAGTGTGTAAGAATGTATGGATGCATGGATGTATGAATGTTTCTTACTCAATCACGCAAAAACCACTGAACGGATTTTAATGAAACTATACAGTAATATAGCTTAGACATCAGAATAACACATAGGTTTTAATTTATAAAGATATTATGTAAATTGTCGAAAATATCACGATAATTGTCATGTAAGTAAGAAAAAAAATCAGCCATATGGGACGTATTCTGGCGTGCGCTGCAAAAACCTTAAGTGTCACACTCACATAATGTATAACGAAAATGTTTATCTGAATTTTTCCTACTAAAAAGCCAGCGACAGCATATATCTATCTTTTATGTGTAAGCCATTATCGCCAATATAGTGAACCATATTTACTATAAAAAAATATAATATATTTCTTATGCATATTCGATAGTAACAAATTCATCCTTTTCAAAGTAATATTATAAAGGCAAATGTTTGTGAGTGTGTTTGTATGTTCATTACTTTTTACCCTCAAACGACTGGACCGACTTTGATGAAATTGGGTATGATAGATAGCGAGATAAATAGCTCTTTATTGAAAACACCATAATAACAACAATAAACTTATTACTAAAATATAAATTAAAGCCGAGTGTATCTATGGGTGGTCTTACCGCTCAGAGCGATCTCTCCCAGACAATCCATCAACAATAGATATGGTCAAAATATTGTGTAGGGTTTCTTATGGTTTTAAAATTGTATACATATAAATAATTGCTGTATAGCGTTACGTTTTCTAATGACAGTAACGACATAGAATGGGTAGAATGAAGAAATTTAAATTGTTCCTAGAGGTAGCGCGGGGATAAAGGATTGAACAGAATACTGTAAGGGAGCCGCCTGAGCTTATTACGAAAATCGGAGACATGATCATATTTGCGTAAGCCATATATAAATCTTATACTTACGAAAATTAATGGTATTGAGGTAGATGAGCCGTTGGATTAACACATATTATACATTTTATCATCATCGTCCATCAACCCGCGGATGTAACCCTGGGGCGCAGCTAGTATAAAAATATATTTAGTCACATTCCATTTAATTTTTCGTCTAAGCTGACATGACGTCATAAACGCCTCGTAGTCTAAACCGGAAGAATTTTCGACGCTTTCGATTCTACACGAAGAATCATCAGAAAGTCTTGACTTTTCAAGCACCCGATCGAGATCTATTAATTACTATAAATAAATATCAAGTAAAAAATAAACACTGAATGTTAATATTAGCGTGAGGTGGAGAAAGCGTTCCGTTTTCTTTCAAACTATAATTAGATAAAAAATGTAGGTACAAAAAATCAATAGTATATAAATACCTAATAGTATTATTATAGTCTTATATAATTTATCACAATAATCGGAATTCCTGAAATCCTATAGTAATTGTTGCAAAAAATAACGCAGAAAAGCGAGAATAGGGAAAATTATTACCAACCCGGTACAGCGTTAGTGATAATCAAGATTTGCATAGCAATAATCTTCTACTGTACAAAACAGATAAGCTAGATCGGCCGGTTCATATTATAAGAAATTATATGTAACCCTTTTAGGACCAAACAAACATAATCATAAGAAAATTATTTGAGATTGAATATTAATTGAGATATTGCGACGAACCAGCACGAGGCACACCTGATGTAAAGCAGATTTATCTCTGCAGTGAGGAATAGCACTGCGATTAGACATAGTCGCCCTTACACATACAGAAGCTACATCCTCTGTGCCTGTAATTTTACTGGCTCTCAAGGACTGCTGCTGGAAGACACTTTGCCTGGAACCACAAGTTGCCTGACGATAGATTTTCAACTTGAGGGTGGTAGCTAGCCAATTAAGCATTCGCAAAATGCCCTTCCACATGCGGTGTAGCTCAAGCCAGATGTAAGGATCGAACCATAGACTTGCGGCATGGCAGTCCATAGCTGTTACCGCTCGGCCATTATTGCTTCAATTTTTGCTCTTGAATTGAATTGCATTGCATCATTACTTACATTCAACATTTCATTTACCTACTTGTATCTTTAATTTGAAGCGCTCGTTGCCAAGTTTGCTTAGCCGTTCTGAACCGAAGAGCAAAGGTAAGCAACGTCCGCCTCGGTCATGACTTGGATGGGTGACCGCTTGTGACACTATATACAGAGCACTTCCTTGCTTCGGAGGGAACGTTAAGCCGGTACCGGTTGATGGCAGTCGTTATAGCATGGTGGTAGGGCATTTTGCGAATGCCCGCCTGGTTAGCTACCACTTTTAAGTAGAAAACCTGTCGCCAAACACCTAAGTGTTCCGGCAGCTATCCTTGAGCCTGAACAACATCTTCAACCACATCATCACTTACCATCAGGTGAGGCTATATTCATAGGCTAACCTATAAGGCATAAAAAAATTATTAATTCCTTGAAATTTTTTCCTCATAATTTATGTCTTGACTTTGGTACAAAGCTGTGTCGTTTGGCGGTGCTTTGAGTTCAGTGGCAATTTGAGCGCAATATAATTTAAATCTTCTCACTAAACGTTAGGTCACGTCACCATGCCATATAAATTATGACATCTGTATATTGTCAGTGGTATAAGCTTTATTACCTACTGTGACGGCATGAGACCTATGTCACAATCTTATAACGTATTAACTCTAAAATGTGAGAAGATATCAAATTTCTATAAAGGCATAAAAACATAGAAACGATATTCTACATTAAAGCGCTCGTAACGAAGTTCTTAATCATCGTTCGTTCATCATTCGTTCTTAATCGATCAACTAAGTTTAGCAATATCCGCCGCGGCCATGAGTTGGATGGGTGACCGCTAGTGACATTACTACTGAGCGCTTCGGTGCTTCGGAGGGTACGCGCCAGTCCCGGTTGTTGTCTAACGACGGCAGTCGTAACAGCGTGTGGGTATTTTGCGAGTACCCACCTGGCTAGCTACCACTCTCAAGTAGAAAATCTGTCGCCAAGCACCTAACGGTGTGATTCGGCAGCTGTCCGTCAGAGCCAGTAATTCTAGGTAAGCCTGCAACTACATCATCACTTAGCCATCAGGTATTAGATAGTGGTCAAAGGCTTTCCAATTAAAGCTTATACTAGCTTAATACGCTACATAAAAAAAAATTGGAAATGCATCAGACGGTATTCTGGGATTGCGTATTCATGTTCCACTAGAAGGTAACTTTTTCCATTCGAAATTATTTCTATGTTCGTTAGTCACTACTCATTGGTATAGAAAAGTAATGTAAACGACTTCTAACTCTACTACATAAGTACCTACATTAATTCGTTGAAGTCGGTGCCATACTAAATAGCAATATACAAATATTAAGTAAACCCTTAAACGCTCTAATATATGAATGACCACGACTTCAACATTTTTTTACCCATGGTATGCCTATAATAACAAAATACTACGAACAATATACAATGCTACAGCTACTACAATAAAAGCATTTAGACAACCTACAAGTCATTGCAGACTAGTATTATTATTACAAATTATTACAAAATACTTAATGGAGTTAATGAAAAAAATAAAAAAGTTAGTGATTAAAATTATACATAATATTGATTTTTATAAATTTTAAAATGGCGCATAACTTTTTTGAGTATGGTGGATCTATCATAAGACCAAGTAGAAGATTTAAACAATTCTTGCCACTTTTCTAAAATTTTTGTACAGCCAGCAATTTTTAGTAAAATAATTTGAAAGTAGTAAGCATATTTTTGGAATAACAAAAATATTGTTGTGCCTACTTTGGAGATAGTTACAGCACTTGACGAAGACCTTATCGTTTAGAAAATCAATAAGTTGAATCAGTCCATAGACCTCAGTCAGCGAGTAGGTAGGTAAAGAGTTTATACTATGAACATATAGGAAACATTTTAACATTGAAATACTCCTTTCACCCTTATGAGATTGAATTTACTGTTGTAGTTATATATAACTACAGCAATATATTTTAATTACAAATATTACTAGTGCTCGTCTGGTCCACTGTACTGTATTACACTACTTGGCTTACTGCTGTCAAAATTTGTCAGTTCCTGAGTCTATAGAACATATAATAATACTACCCTATACTTTAAGCCCGCATCTTATGGCGTTCGTAACAAGAAATCGTATTGCACCAATCTTAATTATTTTCCTAAATGCACTCTGTTTTACTGACTTAAGAAATGGCAAGTATTCAAAGAAACAAGTCCGTATAGATTAAAGTCTTCAGCTCGACTTAGTTTAGAATTGACTTACTTTAAGCCCTCATCTTGTGGCGTTCGTAATAAGAAATCGTATTGCACCAATCTTTATTATTTTCCTGAATGCACTCTGTTTTACTCACTTAAGAAATGACAAGTGTTCAAAGAAACAAGTCCGTATAGAGAAAAGTCTTTAGTTCGACTAAGTTTAGAATTGAATTAGTTCACTTTACTATAGACGTGTTTAAATATATTACGAAAAAGAAACACTTAAATTGGTTGACGATGTATCGTTTCGACGTTATTTTTTTTACAGTTTTGCACTTTCATACCAGGAGGTACGTAAAGTTGTGAATTAAAAAATAAAAAAACATTTCACTCCTTTTTAAAATAGGACCCCATTAATCTTAGAAATAATCATACGTACTAGTTCTATAATATATACTAACGGAGAAAGCACGTAATAGATATTAAACAATATGAAAACTAATTTGCCTAACTGAGAACATACTGCATTTCTGATAAACGGTGGAAAATAATGAACAAGCAACAGGAAGGTTGCTCTCTAACCGTACAGATGATTCCCCCGCAAAATCCACTATCTACCACTTCCCTTACAATCTCTGCATAGGAAAAGTAACCGCAAGAAAACTCAACATGGAAATTACGTTTTTGCGACATAATAAAGAGGCTACACACAAGAGCGAGTGCAACATAGACGTCCGAGTGTAATAGGGTAATACTGTGGGCTCAATTTCGTGTCGTGTTGTGTCGGGACTGGAGCCTGCTACCCGTTCCCATAGCATTCCGAAAGGATGACATGGTGGTGTTATTTGCCGTGATTCGATAGAAGGAGGGGGCAGAAGTGATGCGGCAAATTTTATGCCAAGTTACAAGTACATATGATGAAGAGAATTTTGTTGTATACTTGAAGTGTAGGGTTATAATTTATGTGGCTGTAATGAGGTAATATACCTAATACATTTAGATAATATCAGTTCTGAGTTAAGAGTTGAAGTAGAAGCGGTTTCAACCGTATACAAAGCATTATTAACTTTGATAATGATAATGAAATGTATCCTATATGTTAATCCTAGACCTAAAGAATTTAAATTTTAAGTTTCTTCCACATATGTTTAGCCAATTCAGCATGAAGGACTAACAAAGGTACAAACTCACATGCTCACATTTTTACTGTTTGGTCACAAACTTTTGAATATAACTGTGATATGAACTATGAATCAAAAGAAGGCGTAGTGTGTGACGAATTTAAAAATAATCATTTGATATTGTGACTCTTTAGATATCCATGGTTATCGCAATCTTCATTTGACTTTAATCCATTTGCTTATTATAACACAGATAGTTTTTGACCATTATATGTCATGTTAGTGCTTACGACTAAAAGATAACGTCATCAAAAATGGTAAGCAGGTTTTAAATAGAATTAGAACTGGTTCTCAGAGAACAAAGGATTACCAGCCAGCAGAAAAGTATTCTCGAATAGCCCTACCACTGTGCTCCGGGCAGTCTGTTATTATGACACTAGTGAAGAGCTTTCATTACGAAAAGAATAGACCCATTACACAAGTCTTTATCAGACCAGGACAATCCCATTGCTAGACTTCCTAAATTTATAGGCCATATCACAATAAGCATTTTTTTAGCTTTCATATATCTATGCACTTTCTGAAAGCTACCTTCAGTCCCTTCTGTACAAGCTACTCACCAGTTGAGAATATGAAGGCGCGGCGGGCACGTAAACAAAAGTAGACAAAGAGAGCAATCTACGCAAAAGGAGCACGACAGGATAAAAGTAGCTGTCACGGGCTGGTCACGACACGCAGGGTATTATGAAAAAATGTGCACCTATATGGGAGTCTTGGAAGCGAAATAACGCGAGATGGGAATTATGAAGAGACCTTTAATTTGTAGGTACGAGTGAAAGAATGAATAGATGATGCTATAATAAAGGTAATAAGGCTATGAAGGCATTAATCCAAGGAGCATTGCACTTTCAAGCTGGTGTGTGAAACATTTTTGATATCCATTTAGGTCATTATGAATTTGAATCATATTCCTGCGGCTTATTATGAAATTAGCGAGAAGTTAAGGGATATTTGTGTATATCGAAAGATATTTTTTTCCTTTTTTGCCCTCTAAATATTGAAGCGTTATAACATTCTCTTGAATTTGTTATAATTTGACCTAAATCATACACTTCACGTTACTGAAACTGATATTTAATAATATTAATAACCCATATATCTTAGGCAAGTTATAGTATGACTTTATTCGATTTATGCGTCTAGGACGCTCTTATGAAAATCAATTACAAATATAAATATTAAATATATATTCTACTGCCACGTTCAGCGAAAACTATGCTATAGAACAAACTGAAATGTAGTAGCATAACAGAGGCGTAATTGTCCAAGCATTTTCTATTTTCCATAATCTATTTAAAATACTAGTACTTGCTCTAAAAGGTTTTGTTTTGTTTTGTTTAGGGAGGACATAGATGCTGGCTACCGCCTGTGCGGTCGTCCAGCTCCACCGGGTTTTGGGCGAGGGCCTGGCCCTACAATAGCCCGGGAGGGAGAAGTGCCGAAGGCACTTCTCCCGAGACGGGCGTAGAAGGCGAAAAGCGCTTTCTACCTCCGTCTCCTGCGGACGCCGAAAACGTACCGCTACTATAGGAGGGGTTGACAGCGAGCTCAAGGGCACCACTGTGGTTCGGACCTCGGCTTGTCTCGCTGTCGAGAGACATGGGGGGGATCGGAGCAAAATGCCTCTGTGCAACTGCAGTGTTGCACAATTGGGCCCTACTGAATAATACTCTTTGACTATTTGGAGAGCAATTTATCGTGACCTTGTTTTTGCCTCGAGCTCGCCGGCGAGCTCGGTGTTTGATTGTGTGACCTCTGATTACCTCACACCTGGGGATTTTACCTCGACGACTTGCGGATAACGCTAAAGCTGCCAACGTAATGGCTGCGATGGGGTCATCCGGGTCGTCTAATACCTGCCGTGGTCGGCGACGGGGGGGTTTGAAAAATGGGATAGAAGAGGCAGTCGAGTAGTTCGATGCCTGGACAACCAATGGGTTCGGGTGGTGGGGCGCTCGATCAAAGTATCGGCGGGCGCAGTCCTTATTGAACTGCGCTAGAGAGGGAAGGTTTAAGTCGCAATGCAACTCGGTGTTCCGGATATACCACGGGGCGCCGGTTGCATTACGAAGAAAACGGTTTTGGATGACTTGAAGTTTATGAAGGTGGGCCTCACTAGCATGACTAAACACTACTGATGCGTAAGTCATGATGGGGCGGATGCAGGCAGTGTAAAGTGTCTTCTTATTACTAAGAGACATTTTACTCTCTTTGCGAAGTAGGGGACCAAGGCGACCCATTATGAAGGCCGCTCTGTTACGGACGGTTGTTATGTGATCGTTAAAGGTGAGATGACGATCAAGGGTGACTCCGAGGTATTTTGTTCTAGGAACCCAGGGAATGGGTTCGTCGAACAAAATAAGCGGTTTCGGGTAAGGGGAGCGTGTCTTCTCAGTAAAGCACATAGCTGTGCTTTTAGCTGGGTTGACCGCGATGCGCCATTTTCGGAACCAGTCACCGATCTCGGTGATGGCCCGTTGCATGACGAAATAGGACTGTCTGTTGATATGCCACCCAGTGGTGTAAATGGCGGTATCATCCGCATATTGGGCTAGGAATACTTTGGGCTGAGAGCGTGGGATGTCACTGGTATACAGTGCAAAGAGAATAGGTGATAGCACGGAGCCCTGAGGGACTCCGGCTCTGACTGGGTGGGGGGAGGAGAGGGTGCCTTCCACGCGATAGCGAAAGCTTCTGGCTTTAAGGAAGTCTTGTAGGATGAGCACAAGACGTTCTGGCACGCCAAATTGGTATAGCTTGTAGATCAAGCCGTTGTGCCAGACTTTGTCAAAAGCTTTCGCTACGTCGAGGAAGACTGCTAGCGTAGTCTGGGGTTTGGGGTACTTATTGAAGCCCTCAATGATGTGCTCCGTGAGGCGGTGCACCTGTTGGACGCATGAGTGTCCGGGTCTGAAGCCAAACTGCTCATCTGGGATAAGGTGGTGTTCCTTAGCATGGGACTGGAGACGGTTTGCAAGTAACCGCTCGTAAAGTTTGCCTAAGGCACTGAGGAGGCTGATGGGGCGGTAACTGGTGGGGTCAGATGAGCTTTTGCCTGGTTTGTGAATGCCAATGACATTTGCACATTTCCAGGTGTCTGGGAATAAGCAGTGGCTCATAGCAGCATTGAAGATGCTGACTAAGAGATGGATGAGAGGAGGAGAGAGGGTTTTAAGAACCCTGTTGGAGATGCCATCGGCACCGGGGGATTTGCGCGGTCGGAGGGCCTTGATCAGTCTCTCCACCTCAGCGTAAGTCGCTAAGGTGATTGGTGGGAGTTCAGAGGTGACCACAGAGCTTTTACGTTCGACTTCAGCATCCACCGAATCGAGGTGAGCTTGGTCAACGTGATCTACGTTAGGGGAACACTGAGCCTCTAGGCTATCAGCTAGGCACTCAGCTTTTTCTTCGTCAAAGAACGCTGGGACTAGTGGGACTGGTCTGTATAAGGGAGGCATGTCGTTATGGTTACTTCCTTTCAAGCCTCGCGCCAAGTCCCAGTAAGCATGGTGGCTTGGCACGAGGTTTGAAAGTTTATCGCCCCATTGTTGATCACGCAACTCAGACATGCGACTTTGAACCATGCGTTCAAAGTGGCGTTTCTTAGTTTTGTTCTCTTTACTGGGGTAAGAGTCGTAATGTCGGGTCACTGCTTTACTCTCCGTCACCAATCGTCTCACATCCGCTGGAATGACAAGGCGCCGGTCGTCCGGCACTATGACCTCCTTTGCGGATGCACCTACTACGGTGGAGAGGTGATTGGTGAACGAATCGATCGCATGGGTTACGTCATCTTTTGTCAGGATGTCGTCAGGAATCTTGTCTAGGTCCGGTGAACTGATAGCCTTTAGGGCATCGCCTACTTGCTTCCAGTTCACTATCGTCTTAGTGGGGCGGGGGAGGTCAGTCGTTGGGTCGGGACCTAGTCGCAGTATAATGGGTCGGTGGTCAGAGTGAAGCTCGTGAACCACTTCTATGGAGCGTAACCGGAGTGTTACGCCTCTGAATAGTGCCATGTCAAGCAAGTCAGATCGGTGGTCTTCCATATAAGGGTAGTGAGTGGGCTCAGTGGGCGCAATTATGTCAAAGTTAAGTTCTGCGATTAGGTTTTCAAGTGCAATACCTCTGGGATTGTTGACGTTACAATTCCATAGGATGTGCTTACTGTTGAAGTCGCCAATCAGAATGACGGCGCTTCCTAATGAGAATAGGGCTTCTAAGTCAGCTCGGACGATCGGCTTTTTGCAAGCTTGTTAACAGGATGCTATGACTATAGGTTGATGACCAGTCATAGCTAGGAGGCAACAAGATGCTTCCATATTAACAAGAGTCGGGGTAGGTAGGGGAATGCAGTGCAGGGACCTTTTGTAATAGATAAGAGTGCCTCCCCCACGGGAGTTCACTCTATCATCACGTACCGTTCTGTAATTGGCAAACCTAGGGTTCGCCTTCCCCGGTTTTAGAAAGGTTTCCTGCACGCATATGATATCGATAAGGTGGGTACAACAAAAGTCGTGGACGAGGTCACGTTGTCTGAAGAGGCCGTCAGCGTTAAATGACGCTAACGAAACTGAGTACGGTTTCGTGCGTTCGGTTGTACTACCCATAGTGGTTGTACTGGGGAGGGGCCTGGGGAACGAAGCGCTTAAGGGCGCTAAGTAAATTCGCGTGTTCCAATGTGTATTGGATCACGTCCGCTGGGGATTGAGCGTATTGCATCTTGTGGAATAGCTCTTGTACCTCATTGATGTCAACCGACATAGCCAGATCGCTGACTAGGTTGATTGCCTCTTGAAGAGGGGCAGCCATCAATGGCATAGGTGGAGCTTGTGGCCGGGAAGCGGCGCGGGGAGGCGCGCGAATGGTGTTGGCGACGGGTGCCGGGAGCGCGGGGCGAGCCGGGGCCGGTGCGCGGGCAGGGGCCGCGGCGCGGGCGGGTGCGGGTGCGGGCGCGGGTGCGGGCGCGCGGGCCGGGGCGCGGGCGGTAGCGACGGTCTTAACCATACTGGGTGGTTTAGACCATGCGTTACGGGCTGGGAGCGGCGCGGGTATTACCTGTGAGGCAGGTACTACCGTTAGTTTAGGGCTTACCCGTTGGTAACGGTCGTAAGAGGGACGGGTCGGCCTATGCCTTGCCACCCTGTGGTTCACTCGTGGTGCTTTAGGGCAACCACGGTAATTCGCGGTATGCCCTTGAGCACCGCATAAAACACAGCTGGGTGGGTCCGGTGAATCCCGGGTGCGAGTGCACGCTGCTGTCGCGTGATCGCCTAGGCACTTAACGCACCTAGCGCGAGCGAAGCAGAAACGGGAGGCGTGCCCGTATAGTTGGCAGTTATGGCACTGCGAGGGACTCCCATTTTTGTATGGGGCTTGGACATCGAGTCCTGAGAGGCCACAGACCTTTTTTAAATTAAAAATGGCCTTGCCTTCAGGTGTACGATCTAGTACTACGAGTACTAGATCATAGGGACTGCGGTCCTTCCCGCTGTACATGCGGTGAACTGCATGTACGGGGAAGTCTTGTGCCTTCAGGTCGGCACATACCGAATCGGTATGTACCTCCTTGGGCACACCGCGGATGACCACTCGGAGGACTTTCTCCTCTTCGAGCGCATAAGTGTGAAAACTTATGCTCTCTTTACGGAGGAGCTTTGTTAGCGCTCTGTGGTCGCTAATGGTGGACACTTGAACTTTAATGCCTTGCTGCGTGGAGCGGGCATTAGTGTAGTGGATCCCACGATCCGAAACTAAACGGGACAGCATGTCCCATTTGGTTTTGTCCTGAATGAACAGGGGCGGAGGCGGTTTTTCGCGGCGCGCGCTCGCGTCCTGAGGGGACGCGGCAGTGGTGGCCGGAGCGGAGGGAGGAGACGCGGGGCGCGGGGCGGGGGTCGGCTTCTTGCCGGAGGCGGGGGCCTTAGCGGGTGCCTTGGCGGGAGGGGCGGAAGTTGCGCGACTAGCGGCTTTAGGAGCACGCTTGCGTTTTCTGTCTACGACGGTATAGCCGTCGTTATCGGAGTCCGAGTCAGTGCGTAAGGCACGACTCGGATCTACATCCATCTCCGCTTCGGAGTCCGAAGTGGGCTCGACAACGGCGATGGAGGGACGGGTGCTCGCTGGCCTCCCGATCGGTGAGCGCGAGCGAGACCTCTCACGGGGAGGGGCTGCCACCGTGCGTCTGTTGTCAGGGCCCGGAGCGGGCGAAGTCGGGCTGTCCTCTGAGAAGGACCGGGTCAGAGGAGGGACGATGGCCTCCGGAATTGGAGTTCCGGAGGGAGCGATGAGAGTGTCCGTGAGGCGGGCACTCTCTGCATCGTTAAGTGATTGCTGATGATCAGCGTAGAGTTCGGGGTAGCGGAGGGCGAAGGTCTGAAGGACCTCCACCTCACCGTTAGAGGGACGTTGCATCCTGAGGGGAATACTCAGGATGGCCTAACGGGTTCTGTCTCCCTCTCGCAACTCGTGAGCTCACTTGTGTGAGAGGGAGTGAGTACCTATGGTGTGCCCTAGTTGTGTACCCTCTCCGAGCTTTTTTCTCGGCGGAGAGGGGTGCTCCTAAGCGCTACTCCGGGGTTGACTAGGGGCGACCCCAAGGCCAGTAATCCCGGAGCCCAGCTTGCTTCGGCTGACCCGTGAAGCGGGAAAGGCCACGGTGCAAGGTTAAACCAAAACAACAACAGTGGCCGTTGTCACCGTAGGGTGTCACACTGCGACCGCAGCAAATGGCGGATTTGATCGTTCAGACGGGTTTGGCTGACGCTACCCCACGCCTGAACGACGTCGCTTAACAGCACAAAGTGTGTTGTTACGCGACTGTTACTATGTTGTGTCGGGTAGTAAAGTGGTGAAATGCGCACCGAAAAGTGCGGTCAAAACAAGACCACCAGCCCGATATGATGTTGTTCGTCCGAAACAAGGGACTTGGGTAGGTGGTAATGCCTGACGTCTTAGAGCGCCTCTGCGCGCCGGCACGGCGAGCTCGTAGCTCACGTTGCTCGGCGGTCGGTGGCTGCTCAGCTTCTGCACAGAAAACAAAGCTTCGTCAGGACTGCGTATTCCAAGGCACTGGTCTGCAACTAGCGTCGGAACGATGACCCGAGTGAGACGGCAATAGTGCGGGGACTATTGCGGTCTCACTGGGAGATACTGGCGGAGCTGTAGACAGGTGTGCACGGCGTGGCGGCACAGGTCGGAATGAGTGAATTGAGCTCTAAAAGGTAAAGCCATGTGTTAGTTAAATGGGAACAGATAGTGCACAGAGTTTCATGGAGCAAATGATCAACACATATCTCCCTTTTTTGTATGATTCAGAGAGCCTAGGGTTCCGTGCGATCAAACAGATTTTGAAGTAGTGATAGCTCAGTGGCTTTGACTATGGACTGCCACGCAGCAGGTCCATGGTTCGAATCTCGCCGCGGGCTTGAGTACACCGCATGGTGGAAGGGCGTTTTTGCAAATGCCCGCCTGGCTAGCGACCACCCTCAACTTGAAAATCTGTCGCCAAGCACCTAACGGTGTGTTCCGGCAGCTATCCTTGAGAGCCAGTAATTCTAGGTAAAGCCTGTTAACACCTTCGACCACATCATCACTTACCATCAGGTGAGATTGTGGTCAAAGGCTTATCTATCAGCAATAAAAAAAAAAATATTTATGGTCTACAAAAAAAATGTTTTAAATTCAGTTCCTGACATTTATCGCGAGTCCTAGGTGTCAGGTTAGGCCGGTTTTTTTTATTGGGAAGTATAAACACAGTAGACACGTATTATTTACAGTAGGTAAACTGCCATAAACTTCTGTGCTATCCTGGTAGTTTGAAAATTCTAATTTGAAAGAATTAAACACTGCTTCATAAATTTCATCCTTTTTTGCTAATGTACATAAGCAGTTACTATTATTAAATCAGAGCCATAAAGCAATGAGTGGGATCAGACCGGAACGTAAAATAGTGACGGGATCAGACCGGAATTTTATTTCATAAATAAATGTTGTGGGATCCCATTGTGGTATCAGACCGGAATACGCCAAGTAAGGCAGGTAGTACCTTATCAAGAACCACTACTCTTTGTAAATTAATAAAGATTTAGGTAGCATGAATAGAAAATAATGCGAAACATACTGATGAGTGATGACGAATACGTCAGCTCTTTAGAAAGGTGTTAAAGGAAACCGTACCCAATTCTACTTAAATAGTAAAAATGTTCTGTCAGTGGAATAACGTGACCTCATTGTATACCTTCGCATGGCCACGTCAAACGTTTATGACTCGTATCGCATTGTCTTGTAATTACCGGAGGTTTCAGAAAATTTGGCACTGAGCTCTGACCATTTTAACCAGACCCATGATACTGTACTCCTTATAAAGTTCAATGGTACAAACAATGATGTAAAATTAGGAGTACCTACTATGTTAATACCAATATCGTACATTTGGTCTAAAGAAAATGAAGTATTCATTTCAATAATAATAAAAATCTTTGTATACCTAATAAAACATACAGTAAAAAGAATTATGTAATGTTGAAAATGTTGATTGAAAGTCGTACCTATATCAATTTTAATGGTAAAAAAAACTACACATCACTTTTAATCAATTAATTTATTAAACTACTATAAAATGGGATTACTTTGGAAACTAAGATCATAATAAAGATGACTTGATTATTGTTGAATATGTAGGTATGTGGCTGTTAGAAATTCACTACAAAGATAGAGACGAATTCAATACATTTGAGTACCTAGGTGTAGGTATTTAGTAAATAAAATCATTTATCTAACCACGTTAACTGTAAATGGTCAGTTCTAAGTCTATGTTAAATCGAAGCTCTAGAATACCAGCAATAATTTTGAAACACAGTTCAACTTATACTGGTCACAGAAACAGGGGTAATTAGCAAGAAGGCCCGACGAATTGCATCGCGAAGTGCCGCTAACACGTTTTGTTTTTGTTCTCCGCATCAGAGGACAAAGAGCCCTTGTGCCTGAAATTCGATCGCACGCGACATTGTGCGTCAAAAGAGGCAATCGGGGTAAATTTGAATTAATTATTTGAAAAATTACGCCACGACAAAGACATAATAAATAATATAGTTAACATATTATAGTAATTATTATTAGATTCTTTTGTTCTACCTGGATATGACCAAATTTCAAACAGGCAAAGCTGAAAACAAAAAATGATGATGGCCGGGCGGTAATAGCTATGCCACCACAAGTGCAAGCCGTGCCACGAGTCCGTGGTTCGATCCCCACCGCCGGCTTGAGCTTCTGCGCATAGTGGAAGGACATTTTGCGAATGCTCGCCTGGCCTAACTACCACCCTCAAGCAGAAAATCTGTCGTCAAACACCTAACAACGTGTTCCGGCAGCAGTCTTTGAGAGCCAGTAAAATTACAAGCACATGCGACTCAAGAACTGTATTTCTCAAGGTGAGGGCGTAGTGCAATTCATTACTTGTGACGAAATGCATCTGTTATAGGCAGAGATTAGTCCGCTTAACATAAGGTGGACCTTTTTAGCAAATAATACGGGATAACTCACGTGAATCAGTCAGATAGTTCTGACTATAGTTTCAACCATATTCAGTGGTCTTTTTCAAGGAGAGCTCGGGACGCCCGCGTTGACATCTCACTTAGAATGAGTGAAAACCACCTTAGTTTTTATAATAAAATCAGGTGGACCTTGTTTTTGTTCAGTCAAAATCACATAAAGACATATTCTTCATATTTTAAATCCGAATAATGGTGTGTGTTCTTAAATATTCACCTCTGTAATATTGTTTGAACGTAATTTTGCGCAATTTCATACACATTATTAAGACTGTAAATCAATTTATTCCGACTGAGTGCGAAGTTTCCGTGGGAGCCAGATATATTCTTACTCTACGTAGACAAAACCACGCACTGAAGTTAGTATACCTTCTAATAATTTAGCTTGACTTAGCCCATTTTCCCCCGGTTGTCGCACAAGGCGCTATTGTGCGCGACAGAGCTGCACTGTGCGCCGCGACGCTAATCACTTTCACGTGCCGCTGTCGCTCGCTACGTGCTTCACACTGCACTTCCTCACTTCTCTACTGATCATGTCGCTATCTGTTTCATATTATGTGTAACGTAAAATTAATAAGTACTTAAAGAAAACTTTGGACGCGGCGGGTTTGAGTCCCGCACATAACTATAATTTTATCTCTTGCGAATTTGTAATTTTGTAATGTGTTACAAACATATTTAAAATTATATGGTTGCGCCATCATTCACAAGTTTAAAACCGATTGCAAAGTCGGTCTTGTTTGTAGTTTCAACTTAAGTTAAACTATAGGTGACGCTCCATCCCCATACTGTGGTTGAAGAACGAGAGCAAAAATTAGGGCTATGAGTCATAATGTCGAGTTAGCTCAGTTGGTCAAAGCATACCCCGGCCATAGGGGTGGATGGACACGGGTTCGAATACCACACATGACTATATTTTTTTATGTTATTCGCAGAGCAGACGTAATTGCAAACATAAAAATATTAAAATTATAGGGTTGCGTCATCATTAACAAGTTTAGAGCTAATTGCAAAATTAGTCTTGTTTTGTAGTACAAGTGTGTAAGTTATGGACTCATTGTCATGTGAGCTCAATTGGATTAGAGCATACCCCGACTGAAGGGGTGGAAAGACGCGGGTTCGAATCCCGCACATGACTTAAATTTTAACCTCCATATATTGTGTATCAAACCCGTGGGGTGCCGGGTTAGAATTGCACCTCTCCATATCATCCCATGGGTGTCGTAAGAGGCGACTAAGGGAAAAATACTGGAAGGTGGGCAGCAGCGCCTTCTAAACAACTGCCAACTCACGCTGCGATCCCCAAGACGCCTGCCAAGCGTGGAGATTATGGCAAATAACCCCTCATTAGGGGAGGCTGTGTTCAGCAGTGACGATCCGGCTGTAATAGTATGTGTATCAAACAGTATTTAATAATAATATAATAATAGATATATTGAGTTACGCATACTCGTATGTCACCTCAATTCAAACATGCAGTGGTAAGCATACAATGTTTGCATGGTTATTTTATTTTGTAATGGTGATAGGTAACCCAGCATGCCAAGCAATGTTTAACATTGATGTTATCCAGGTTGAAGTAAATTATTTTGACGGAACAAGCTCGAGGCCCACCTGATGTTAAGCGGACTAATTTCTTCCTATAACAGATGTATTTCGTCACAAGTCGCGACTTGCACTGCGCTCGTCACCTTGATACATAGCTGTTAAGTCGTATGTGCCTGTAATTTCACTGACTCTCAAGCACTGCTGACGGAACACACCATTAGGTGCTTGGCGACAGATTTTCTACTTGAAGTTTGTCGCTAGCCAGGCGGGCATGCGCAAAATGCCCTTCCACCATGCGGTGAAACTCAAGCCCGCGGGGGGATTTTAACCATGGACTTGCTGCGCGGCAGTCCATAAGGAAGGACTACTGCGCCTGCGGTCAGTTCAGTTGATAGGTTTCAGATATAAGTAATAGAAATAGATTAAAATTTTGATTTTATCTTTATATTACAAAGCAAACAAATATTATAATAACCAAAACCTACCTTACCGATTTGTTCGCCTTATCCACTCAGATAATTAGCTAAACAGGAAATATCGAAATCGATATTTATCCAAATTTAATTGCATAATTTTCCAAATCGCAAAGAACAAAATTACAACTCATATTCGCAAAACAGGAAACCAGCACTCAAATATTTGTACAACCACTCGATTCAAGTACCTATTCGATTGTATAGAATAATCGGTCTTAAAAACATTTTCCAAGCGACCCTCGACCGAAAAAAAGCGAACAAAAACTCCCAAAACTTAAACGGTGCGTGAAATATGAAAAAAATTACGCAAGTGAACAACGTCCCGTATTGAATGCTTCATAAAAATATGATTGACATGTTTCTTAATATGACATCTTTTCTATCGGTGATATTTTTTTGTCGCCTGTTTGTGCCCTAAAATTAGACCACACTTCAAATGTCACATCTTTGCTTGAGATTCACAACAATTTAGCCTCTTCCAGGTTCCCATAGAGTTCATTTTCGTTGAGATTTATTTTTACTTTGTAACCTTTTGGTTTTAAGGAAAACTATTAGAAAGGAGATATTAACTGCTCAGTAATCCAATTACGCCTTTTGTCGTTGTTAGGATGTGGATTATGTTTTTATTGAGCCGCCATGTTTTACCCCGAATTTATGATTATATACAAAAGGATGCCTATTGAAAGTTTGTCCCTTTGTCCGAAGTTATTATGTAGTTGGATGTAAAGACACCGCTATTGGATTTATTATTAGTTGGCTTGTCGTTGCGTCTGTTGCGTAACTACTACCAATTTTTACTTATGTGGGCTTATTTTATTGCAGATGATTATCTATCCATTACTTTGGAGCAATTTGTCCAATTCCACCCCAGGCATTTTTAAACCACATGTTTGAGTATATAAACTCTGTTTTTTTTTATTCCTGATAGGTTAGCCTTTCACCACTATCTCACCTGACGGTAAGAGATGATGTGGTCTGAGATATTATTCAGGCTAACCTAGAATTACTGGCTCTCAAGGACAACTGCCGGAACACACCACCATGCTATAACGACTGCCATCCTAAGACAACAACCGAAACCGACAGCTTAACGTGCCCTCCGAAGCGCTTAGTAGTAATGTCACTACCGGTCACCCATCCAAGTCGTGACCGCGGCGGACGTTGCTTAACTTTGCTGATCAATTCAGAATGGCTAAGCAAACTTGGCTACGAGCGCTTCGAAACGAATGTACGAGTATAATTTAATAACTGTTGGTGTCGAAAGCATGATTGAGGATCTGCACGCGTTAGTCAAGTTAGATCAGTAGCAGTCATAATAAAGTCACATTTATTTAGATTGGTATTTTTTTTGCAATCACATTTTCTATTTATCATGGAGATAAGCATTATGATTATTGTTAAGTACTAACACAAATGACTGTGAATGATATGACCGTGGATGCCGTGCTAGAATGTCACCCCCCATAGATATGAGGGGGACATTCTAGCCGGCACAGGTAGATCCCGTGAATGTCGTAAGAGGCGACTAAAGGCAAAATACCGGAAGGTAGGCAGCAGCGCCTTCTGATCTGAGGGACTGCTATTCTAAATGATATATGCTTTTAATGCGATCCCCATGACGCCTACCAAGCGTGGGGATTACAGCAAACCAACTCTTAATGTTCCCAGATTGTGTACAGCAGTGGCTGATTGTTCAGTACAGTACTAATTCAAATTTGAACAAAATATAAACAGGCTGAACTTTTGAGATCTTTTGACAGGTACCTTAACAGTTATAGTTACAGAAAAACGTTTTTTAATTTTTAAGAGACTATCCATAAACCTTTTGCAGAATCTCGAATAAACTGGTTTGCAAAAAAAAAAGTTAGTGCGACAGCCTCGTGTACTGAAAATATTCAAAAAATTCGAATCGTATTCGAAGTTTGAAATTTAAACCTATTTTTTACTTACCTACTTTTTTAGACAGTCGTCTTATATAATAGCGGATTATAGCGGATCTACTCATAACGAAAAGTTTGGCTAATTTAGAAGTTTGGCTCATTTAGCGAAATTTATGGGATGAAAATCACAAGATTATTTACATTTCTAGTACTCAAACCTCGGTCGGTCCAGTAGATACTTTTGATTCTTATAAGAAACAGCTGATTGGCATCAAAAAAAGTTTTTGTGTCAAATGACCATTTACTTGATGACTGTATATTTTTGGCAAAATCTGTAGATGCCGTTCAGATAACCTTTAAATTTATGGATAGTCTCTTAAAAACTTTTTCCTGTTATGCTGCTTGTTTATTACAATTTACGTCTATAGCTGCGATAAATACCGGAACATGCATATCGGATGACATGTCGGTCCTTATTGTGTCTTTGGGTCAATATTTGATGGACGCAATAGGGTTATCTGAGCTAGCGAAATGTCATTAGTGATATTTCTTACTAGAAATTGTTGTATGAAGTTTGCCGCTTTGACATCACTCATATCTAAGATCTGAAGAGACACACGAGTCACTAAGTTGACGTGCAGAATTGGCACCCACATAATAAGCACAGATATGTTTTTAACTTACCTACATATAATTTATTCGTAAACGGAAAGTATGTTACCCGTTTTATACAATAGATAATGTATACAATTCTGAAAGTTCGGCAAAAGAATTTTATTCAATTTAGGCGTGTACGACGCTCTTATGAAGGTTAATACTAAATTTCAATATTGAAATAATCATATTTGTACTGAAAGTGTAAAAAAATAATATTATGAAGTCACTACGAGAAGAACAGACAAAAAACTCAGAGACTTATATCATAAAATTATATTTTTTTTTAATTATGTAGGCAGTATCATGGCTGAGGCGAAATTATCCAAGCATTTTTGTCGTTGTTGTTAATAAAAAAAATAGGAAATCTATTACCATTTCTTTACATTTCCAATAGGAATTGGACGACGTCAAATATATTTGCTATTCTATTATTAAATATTTTTTTACATATTTCCCAAGTAGGCTCGGAATTACATTAATTTCCTTGGAATTGTGTACAGCTCGTAGGTTTCATGCGCGGCGCGACGTAACAATAAAAACGAATCCAAAATATCTTATGAATAATTTTAATACTCAGTTACTCTGAGCACTTTAAGTGACTTCCACAGACAGATGAATTCCATTTCGTTTCGTTTAAAATTGGTTTTTGATAAAATTAGTTGACAACCTATTTGAGTATACTTTCTGACTTACCGGCTAAGGGGATGTTTTAACTTGTTTTTTTTTTCGTGGGTTTAAGGACAATATTTATTTAACAGAATTTTACAATAAGTAAGTTCATATTGGATACCGTTAAAATGGTCCGAATACCTATCTTCTTTATATTACTTCTTTATAAGGAAAGAAATTAGGATAAGATTGTCAGTAACAGATTAATTCCAAAATGTACTTAGGTACTGTTGTTTGAATATTTATTTGCTGTTAGCCAAAAATGTGGTCTGACTTTGGTCTAAACATATTAAAGCCTTTACTAACAAATAACACTTTGACTTATTATTTTATTTTTGAAAATGTAATTAGTAAAAAATGTCTTGGATAGCTTGGAAAGGTTTTACTTTTGACGGTATTTTAGAACTTATTGCTCAAACTCTAACAATCGGGATGACTTTATTAAACAAACAATTAAAAACAAATCAAATTAGTTTGATTGATTTTATATTTAGCTTAGTTTTCTTATAATTTTTATTCATTTATCTATTTTACACTGTTAACAGACGTATGTCGACAAAAATAACTGCAGCCTAAAAACAAATAAAAAAAATGTGAGATTGCCGGTCGCTTGGTGGAATATATTGTCCCTTGAAGACGTCACAAGAACTTATTGTAAAAAGTTCTTGCTTCCGTTTTATTGCCAATAAATCTGACGCCAAGCCTCATCAAGCCTAAAACAAAACATTTATATATATCCTCAGTAAAAAATAGTACCTACTTATCTAGAGAAAACAATCTCTAATTTACTAAAATATCAAGCATATGTTTATGCTAATACGACTATGAGTGTGTGTGTCACATACCTGACTCACACAACTTACTCTCTTAAAATGAGTAATATGACTGTAATAGAGTTCGTAGTTTAATAAAATACATTCGTGTGTCTATGATATATTCACTACTAAAGTCCAATAGATGTCGCGATAAAGATTCTTGGATGTCCCGAGTCAACCCACTTACAAGAAAGGGCCTAAGGCGTAATTATATGTTCTGGCATATAAATTAAATTCAAAATTGATCTGAGATAATGTGAAGCTGTGAAACAATGATCAACAAATCGGTTTTAAGAGAAATGTAAGGGACTTAGTTATTAATAACGTTTATTTATATTACATTGAAGTTTGCTCCAGGCTTCTGTAAACCTATTCAAAAAAAGAAAGAGCCTTTCGAGTTCATGTATTGTTTTAATATGGCTATCAGTCTATCACAGCACAACTGAATTTGGAATAGGTACTGTTTTGTCTTCCTGTATTCCTTTTCACTCTGTAATTAATTAATAAGGTACGATATCAGTAATAGTTTATTGTTTTCGTTTGTTACAAAGTTAATTTGATTCCCGTTAGATTCACTGGCTTTCCTTTATGTCAATTCTAAGATAGATTTTAACTCTTTTTACTCTATTTTTAGAATCATGCACTACCGGTTACGTAAACAACAATTTATATGTAGGTACTTCTACACGCCATGATGAGGTCAGACTTAATAGCCGTGTTTTAACTTCATTTTAATTTGCTTTTGATCTAACAAATTATTAAATAATCAAGTATCCGTTTGCTACAACAGTAATACACTCAAGAACAGTAGTAGTGGGGACAATAATCCTGCCTTAGAAGTGAACAACTAAATATTTTACGTGTGATAATTTTCGTCACAAGTGATCGATACCCAATACTGAATAGTAAAATAAGATATTATCTATATAAATATTATTATCTATTCATTATCATTATCTTCACATTTCATTCACTATTCAGTATTCATTAAAATAAGATGTATCTGTATTTTATAAATAAGTTAAATATTCATGTGAAAATGTCAAAAGTTGATTCCAATTTTAAAATTATTAAAGCTGCTTCTCCAAGAAACAAATCTCAATATACATCGTAGTTTTTATACATTTCTTCACGTCTTATTGTAACAATTGCAATTGCCACCAGGCATCATAGACCCATCAATCGATGAAACAGTAGTTTATAGGTATTAAAAAACACATTCCATTATTTTTATGGCATCCCAAGACCTAGCGCCTATCTCAATCCCAATATAGTCGTAATAAGTGCTCGAGGGCCAATCACCAGCAAACGCCATCTCAATCTAAAATGTCATTTGAAATCGAAAGGCATTAACGTAATAATTAGCAAATTGGTCACAGAGCAGTTTACGATTGCGAATGGCTAAAACAAAATTATAATTAGTCATAAATCGGACCGTGGCGACCGCGGTTCGATTCTCGATTATAAGTACCGATTACGCTGTATGTGTGTGATGCTTTCACGAGGGAGTATTGTTGTGTGCGTGGATAGGAACAACAGATTTATTGTTAATGGTGTCCCGAACATAATTAAAATGGTTGATGTTTCGCCCGGCCCGCCGCGGCCGACGTCCTTCGTCAGGGTTATAGAGCTTATTAAGTTCAGAGACAACAATATGAGTTTAGCTAAGCTATCCAACATTGATATTAGTACAGAGAAGTGAAAATAGCTCTTAGATACTTCGCTGTTTTTATAACTAAATGTTGTGTGTTTCAATTGAAACTTTCACAAAATTCTATATATTAAAAAGTGTTGGATTTGAATTCTATTTCTAAAAGTATAAAATAATAATATATGCTTTCTTCTTTGCAGTTTGTAGTAGCATTTTGATTTACCTAATAACTACCAATATTTGAGCTACATTTTTTTTTCCTAACTAACATAAGCTGTGGTTATTATAACTACTGTGTAGGGTTTACTGGTAAAGATGAGTTATAATAAAACATTTTCGTAAGCACGATATTCACGACCGAGAAAAAATGTCACGTCAGCTTAACAGGAAATTTAAGTGGAATTGTCACTAGTTAAGTGTTCCTTTTTTTAATATTAATTTCATCTTTCTGAAACCAACGTGAGGTCGCAGACGTTGGGGACCGGGAGCTCATCGTATTTTCCAAAACTTATCTGAGCGCTTGGTCGATGCGACGCGTGATCAAAATGCTGGCACATATTTGGCTCAACGAATAAGCATTGCAATTCAACGGGGCAATGCTGCCAGCATGTTGGGCACGCTGCCAACTGGTAGTGGGCTGGAGCATTTGGACTGCCTGTGAGTCTGCTATGACTTATAGGTTGTCTAAGTGTTTTTATTGTAGTAGCTGTAGTGTTGTATATAGTTCGTAGTATTTTGTTAAATAAAGGCATACCGCCGGTAAAAAAAAAATGTTTTCTTATATATTTGTTATTGTTATGTTGTCTTAGGTTTTCGCGATTGTTACACATAGTAAATAAACAACTTTAAACGGATTAAATCGCGTATATTTTTCATTATTTTGTCACAAAATGTTTAAAAGTCAGGAAAAAATAATGAAAAATATACGTGATTTAAACCGTTTAAAGTTGTTTAATTACTATTCATTATTAATAACTCGACACAAAACTCAGAATAAAAGCAATTACAATTAATTCTTAAATTTCGTTGAATTAAACTAAGATTTCATTTATATAGGAATTAAAATTGATATCTCTGCGATATTGCCTGCTCTACCTTCCTCACAGTGTAGTGGTGTTATAGATGATGAACGATAAGCTGGACTGTGGGATCTCACCTTGTGCTATATGAACTGTGGCGCCATCTGTTTTTACTTATGGTGTACTCTTTGCTTTGTATAGATTTGTATAGGATTGTATTGTTATTAATATTTTTATTATCACCTGCTTCTATTTATTAATAGCCAAAGACTGAAAATATTTGAAAGTTTCCTATCACTTACCTCTACACTTCGACCAATATAAAATGAATTCATTTTATATTGGTCGACCTCTACATGCATTTGGCATATTACATTTTGATAATGGTAGATAATCGACCACGATGACGATCGCTGTTAGCGTATGGTTCGCGCTTAACCAATCGCTCCGTATTCGGTAATAAATACACATAAACTATGAACATATTAATAACAGAAGCCGCTAAGCCCCAAAGGAAAAACTTGGGACATTAAATGATTATAATTTTAAATGTCAAGTAAGTACTTTCCGACTGGAAAAAATAGCTTAACTCTGAAAGTGTTATAGATCCCATTATTGCAAAGTGACCACAATCACTGCAAATTATTTGATTTCAGAATGGAAATTATTTGAAATAAAGCGTTGCAGTTGTTTGATTGCAAGAACTATTGAAGTAGTGATAGCTCAGTGGCTTTGGCTATGGTCTGCCACGCAGCAGGTCCATGGTTAGAATCCCGCCGCGGGCTTGAGTTTCACCGCATTATGGAAGGGCATTTTGCGAATGCCAGCCTGGCTACCGACTACCCTCAAGTAGAGAGTCAGTAATTCTAGGTTAAGCCTGTAAACACCTTCGACCACATTATCACTTACCATTAGGTGAGATAATGGTCAAAGGCTTACCTATCAGCAACAAAAAAAAACTGATCTTAGTTACACTTCCCGGGGAGTCATTAAGGAAGGAATTATTAATTTAATTCTAGCTAAACAACTCTTATTAGGCTATTGGAATGTTTTTTTTATGCCTGATAGGTTAGCCACTATCTCACCTGATGGTAAGTGATGATGTGGTCGAAGATGTTGTACAGGCAAACCTAGAATTACTGGTTCTTAAAGACAGGTGCCGGAATACATCGTTAAGTGCTTGGCGATAGATTTTCTACTTGAGGGTGGTAGCTAGACAGGCGGGCATTCGCAAAAAGCCCTACCACCATTCAAATGTAAAATTTCCTTGTGCTAATCAACGTTTTTTATTCCAATCCTATCGGAGTCACGGTTCATTTCAGGACTGTCCTTATCTTCCTTCTCATCTCATGCGTTATCTCCGCCATCTCAAGAACTTATTCGAACCTCGTTGTATCCTTCGAACCTTGTACGTTACCGATGTACCAGATTAACCTTTGCTTTTGTTTAAACGCGTAATAAGTGCGTTCGTGATACCACGGATGATATACGAGCAGTGCGTCCATTCAGTAATAGCTGGGCGGGGCTCTACACCGTCTCTCGGACGAGCAGCGCCGGGACGACCCATAATGTATTGGACACCAAAATAAATTAAATAAACTCGTGTCTAATAATTAAGGACGAACGGTGGAATTTTGATTAATCGACTCTCGGGTTTGGATGATTTGGTGTTCTGGGAAGTTGACACAACGTTGTGTTTATTTTGGACTGTTGTCCTCTTTGTAGTTTATTTTTGTGAGGTATTGCGCTTTTGATCCAATAATACTCGGATTGTAATAACTCTTGAAGGTGAGTATCGAAAAGATCCCGTAAAAGATAATAATAATATTATTCTTTGGTAAGAATTTCCTTGTTTGAAATATTATATTAGCCTTTACGACTCGTGGAAACGTTTTTGGCCAAGGTTTTATTGTCGAAACATATTTTTTTCATATCAGATGAAAGATTAACTTGCGCTCTCCTTAATCATCTATAATTACTGAGGAACTCAGCTCTTCACTTCAGTTTTTTGATTGTATATATATAACTTGCACAATGTAAAGTTAACTTGGGCATTTTGTTCATCGTAAAAGGTAAATAAATGTCTATAGATATTTAAAATAAACAATTTTAGAAATCTGAAAGTGTTTATAATTACGTCATTTACATGTACCTAATTCTCCCTACTCCCGTGTTGTACAACTGTTCACGTGTGAAGATATTTAGATCTTTAGTATTTTAAATTTAAATAGCACTGATGCCAGCTCAGCGAAAACAGTTATTTTCATATTTAGTTCTTGTACGCCCTAATATCACCTATAAATTTGTTAACCAAGTTATAGAACAATAAACAGCTTTTTAAATATTTAAAAATGGTATTTTTATCACATATAACACGCTTAGCGATCCAGTTTTCAATGATTCAGCCGAATAAAACACATCGCCACTCCAAAAAGCACGCAACGCAAGCCGAAGCCGAGACAATATCTCATAACCGAATACAAATCGATATTTTTCAATCGGTTTTATCAGCCCACAATTAATAATTCGTAAAAATCATTAACAAGCGAGACAAGAGAACAAAAGTCGCCATCCTTTGTGGCATGTGAGGAGGAAAAAAAATGGATAAAAAAAATGAGGATGATGGGTTCCCCGCGGTGCGTCGGCGCAGCGGTGCTGTGTTCGACTAAACCAACACGGTATGTGTCGACGCAGGGAACCCGTGTGATATGCCCGCTATCAGGTCCTGAGCGAATAATGATTCTGATGTCTTTCGATTTGATGGAAGGACATGATTATCTTAGGGTTAGGGATTTGATTAATGCTAAGATTCGGATAAGAGTAAGCTGAGTAAACTTATGTTACGAGTACAATATTTGTGTGGCATTTTAAATGTTACTTTTTATGGGGTTGTGACGGAACAAGCAGGATACCCACCTGATGTTAAGGACATATACCCGCCAGCCAAAGCGTGAACTTTTATATAAACTCAACTTGTTATATAAAAAATACTTGCATGTAAATATGGTGTATTATTAGACCTATCGTTTCTGGCTAAAATCCTTTTTCTTTTGGACTAATAATTAAAATTTTTATTATATAGCGTTTAGTATATAGCACTCGTTTTTAGGAGTTTGAGCCAGTTATTCGTAGCTCCAGATTTATTTAAAAAGTATAGTACACATGTATAAATAACTTCCAACTAGAAAGTTCATTATATTCCCCATGTTTGTGGTGCAATAAAAATATTAAAAACATGCTTATTTTTCTTGAAAGAGATGCTTAAAGTTGGGTCTTTCTTTTATCTAAAATTACGAGTTTTTGAGCTAGTATAATTTCAAAACTGTATAATTTAATGAAAATCTGATGCACCACAAACCTAGATATTAGGGTAGTGATTACGTAGGTAAAAATCATTGAGTTTTATTCGCTATTATTAAAATGAGATTGGAGCTGCGTTTTGTATGGAGGCGTTCGTCTAAAATATACCCTTAAGCAACCTCTGCCTATGACAGATGCATTTAGTGACAACGAACTGTCCTACGCCAATTTACCCTGTGACATACAGTTGTTGAGTCCCATGTGCCAGTAATTTCAATATTGATGTTAGTTAAAGTAAGTTTAATCTAAATTATTCATTTAGATTAAACTTATGTTTTACAGTTTATGGGTTTTGTATTACTAACTTTATTTTGAATTACTTTTAAGCAAATTATTTGCAGTAATTTGCTTAAATTATGCTGGTATCAGATATAAACATATGGTAAAAATATGATTAATCCAATTTATTAGCAATGTAATAAAAATAATCATCATGTTGACTTGTCACTGTCAACTAAAATTAACAATAGGCTGCAAACGTTATTTCCCATCGGTAAAAAGTTAAATGATAAATCTCACATCATAAAACTTCAAATCAAAACAATTAACTGACAAACGACTAGTACTCAAAAGTGAAATTGATGAAGTACCCCATCAAAGAAAATAAACCACAGAGGATTGTAATAGAAAATCAGTCGGGTGCCGGCTCTAAGTGAGGCGGCTTGACGGCTACCTCCCGCTGGTATAATACCTGGTGACAGCGGCCCGTGTCTTGCGGCGCAATTTTAAATAAGTTTATGCAGCATTTTATATACGATTAAATACTTATATATGTTTTCCATTGCAGGGAACTGTGATTTGCTGAGTGAAGAAAAGAATCAGGTGCGAATATGGATGGCTCAACTTGGACTGAAAGTAGTAGGCTGAAGTTTTAAAAGGTCTATATAGTATTACCCAGCAATTTGGAACTGCAGCAGCAGCAGCACATATTATGAGGTACGTTCAGCGTTAATAAGCTATATTTAAAACTTCATGAGTACCTTGTAAATATTTTTTTTGAGCTAATTTTCATCTACTCTCTACTTGAAAATACGATGTGGTGGGCCGAAAGAGGCGACTAAAGTTAAAATACCAGAAGATGGGCAGCAGCGTCTACTGCTGAACTGATATCTTAAACTGCGATCCCCAAGATGCCTGCCAAGCGTGGGTATTAAGGCTTACCCTCTCTTAATAGGGGAGGCTGTGTTCAGCAGTAGACAATATCATATTACATTATAATACACATTACCATATTACTGTTTCACCCGAACAGTAATATGGTAATGTGTAAAGTCCTTAAATATAGATACCATTTAATGAAAATAGCATGGTTAATTTTCATGCCTAATTACTCTACCTATTATGTACTTATACTGTGAAGTTTCTAATCTATGAAAGCATTTTCCTGCTCGTAACAAACACTACACAATAATAAACACATCGTGCGAACATTCGCGGAGTCCCACAAGGCTCGGTCCTAGGCCCTGCGTGTCTCCTCCGCTGCGGCTATAACGACGACTTCCCTATATTTATGCGCTTTTGTCACGACACGGCCCAATTGGATGTCCCGATAATTTACTGTAACGTGACGACATTAATATAGGGCTAAGGGCTGTTTGATATAGTACCTTTTAATACACTGGACTGGAGTCATACAAATATAGTCAGTATTTAAAGTACATACACACAAATAACATATTATACCGGTTAGCTAAATTTAGCTCAGCAGTGCGATTCCATTATTTATCGATTTATAATTTGGCATGTCCAACTATTTTGGGTTTACCTAATGGGATTTGCTTACGTACAGAGATCGGATCGTTCCAGCCATAGTTTCATTCCGATGTTTGCTCGTCGGCTTCAGTATTATTGTCAAACATGTCGTTCATTTCTAAATAAATTCGATGTGTAATGTTATTCCATATAACGTCAGATGAGTGGGCAAAGTGACAAAATAAATTATGAGAACAGTTCAGGAAACAAACTAGACGTACAAAGAGACGAGTTGCTAGTAGGTACCTATTAGCGAAAATGACCTATAGCAAAAGCGACGACTAGAAAACCGTTAATATCACAGTGGTTTTTTCGGTTCAGTTAAACAACCTAAGTTTCTTTGTTTTCTTCATTATATGCTTACTGAAAGAAGTTCCTTCCAATGCTGAATCTGACAGTATAATTTTCTTTTAAAAACTTGAAGAATCAAATAGCACAATCAAGAGACGATATGATTAAAAAATTAGTTTCAATTGCGTAATGTGATGTAACTTGGGCGAACATTGCTATACTACTTGTACTTAATTATATTTGACCATACGTATATAAAGTGATCTTACTGTCCAACGTTTATATTGTTGGTCCGGTATCTTGCTGCGACAATATTTCCCGTCAACAATTCATTCGATGTTTATTTATGTGGAATCTTTAATTGAAAGCTCTGAGTTTTGTTGTAACGTACGATAGTAATTACAATACTGTCACAACTTCCTTGTTTCAAGATTTATATGATTATAAACAAAGGTTCACGACACCTTGGTTTATTGGTTCTTCGTAGGACGTATATTATCTTTATGTGTCTTTGATTAATTAAGTATCTTCTGTCGATTGTACGCACGCAATTTATGATTCCTTGTATTTATTTTATGTGCATAAAAAGAATACAAATGTGAAAAATATTGTAGGCATAGTTCTATAGAGTAATGAAATGTAATATTAGCTACTTAAATAGAAAGGTTACTACATATTTAATATACTTTTAATAATGGTTTTACACAAATTTTAATATTAGTTTTTATATATTGCCAAGCAAATCTGAAATTGGGATGGTAAACCCAAATATGAATAAGTTTTGTGCATTTTTATAAACAATGTTTGTTTTCTGCCGCAGCAGACAATTTGACAAAAATAATTTAAAAAAATCTACATAGGCAATAATGACATAGACATGCCTTGTTCTCATTGTCATTGATACTATATTATCAAATATAATTGAGGGAGTATCAAGATATGCCTACGACTTGCTAATAGTGCAGGTGTTTTTCAAAGATGAGTCAGGATTCAATTATCCATTTTAATAGTAATGCCAAGAACCCACTTATTTATTATTTTTTTATTTAGAAAGAAAATTGCACAATGGCAGTGTGGCGGGGTGAAATGAATCTCTTTGTGAGATTGCCACAATCCACCGGATAACACTTTCATGATTCAAACTCAATTATTTGTGATTGCGAAGCTTATTGTAGCAATTGTGGATCCTGGATTGCAGATAGAATCACAAATTGATAGCTTACAAAATGGAGGCGGTTTCAGTTGTTGTACTTACATTTTCTAATATATTTTCTTTGATTAAATTTCTACTTCTCAAAAATGATAATATATGAATACACAAAGTACTCTTAAGTTCATAAAGAGATACTTATATCTCTTTATGAACTTGTATCTCTCGATGACTTATCATCAAGAGATATAAGTCATCAAGGATTTTTTGCTGCTGGTGCTTTGAATATTATATAAATTCAAAATCAGACAATATTTCATCTCGTGAACTTGCCGTAGCTATCAGTCGTCTTAACATCTAGGCCTTAGTGCCGATTTCACCGATCGTTTCCTTAACGCGTTCATTTAAACTAAGTTTAGCATATCCGAAGTCAAATATTAATTTGATCTTGGTTTATGTCAAATCGATTTCAACAACCACATTTTGATCGTGTTTAGTGTCGATATGGCAACGAATTGATTGGTGGAATGTCAAAGATCTCTAATGCGATTGGCTCCGATTTTTTGATTACAGTGAAAGTTAAACGCGCTTAGTTGAGCTAAACGTCGGAAGTCATGCGTTCAGATGTTTATCTTGGTTTAGCTTGGACTTAGTTCAATTAGTGTAGGTAAAACACAAACTGAAGCTCTGAACTTAGTCAAACGCTTGAAATACATTTAGCTTGAATTCATGCGGTTTCAGATCGAGTTTCATACTGTTTTGGTCTACTTATTTAGTAGCTTTAAAAAAATTTGTACCTTCAATATAATATGTAGGTACTTAATACAAAACTTCCAATACAATATAATTAAATATACTTATATAATGAAATAAACAAATTGCTAAAATTTCTCTCAATATAACATTCCGAGTGCTAAGCAATCACCCCCATATAGGTACACATTTTAAAACACAAGCATTTTTTTTTGCTAGATTTTTAGAATTTTATTTTTTGCATTTTACGTATCTTGTTAGAGGCCTAATGTAACTAATGTGGAACTGTACTGCGTCCATCACCCCGAGATATACAGTTGCTTAGTCTCATGTTGGTTAGGTACTGTACCTGTAATTTTACTGGCTTCATTGACTACTACCGGAACACACTGTTAGTTACTTGGCTATAGATTTTTTATGTAGCTAGCGGGCGAGCATTTGCAAAATGCCCTTCCATCATTTTTTTTTAGGTTAAGAGCTTTTTCGCTTAAGCGCATATGCCGCCCCGTATGGCACCAACAAAAATAATATACAAGCGTGTATGTAATAACGCTAAGAACAACACCTCACCTTGTTCATTAATATTAGGTACTTATAGGCTTGGTTTTTATACCAAATTTAACTATGGCTAAGGTGTCATTGCTCATAGGGAACGATAAATAGCTATTACATAATCCAATAGAACTATCCTGAAATAGCAACTTTCTAAGTTCCTGATTTCGGACGCATTCCATTAAGATATGGTATGTGTCCACCTCCTTATTACACGCATTACCCTTCCATCATGCGGTGAAGCTCAATTCGGCGTTGGGAATCGAACCCTAAACCTGCGGCACGGCAGTCCATAGCTATTACCGTTCTGCTATCATTGCTTTTTTTTTATGCCTGATAGGTTAGCCTTTGACCACTATCTCACCTGATGGTAAGTGATGATGTGGTCGAGGATGTTGTTCAGGCTGACCAAGAGTTACTGGCTCTCAAGGACAGCTGCCGGAAAACACCGTTAGGTGCTTGGCGACACATTTTCAACTCGAGGGTGGTAGCTAGCCAGGCGGGCATTCGCAAAGTGCCCTACCACCATGCTGTAACGACTGCTATCCTTAGACAACAACTGGGACCGACGGCTTAACGTTTCCTCCGAAGCACGGAAGCGCTCAGTAGTAATGTCACCAGCGGTCACCCATCCAAGTCATGACCGCGGCGGACGTTGCTTAACTTTGCTGATCGATTCAGAATGGCTAAGTAAACTTGGCTACGAGCGCTTCAAAAAATTGTGCTTGATATTTGTTGTTTATTATTATTTCTAATGTTGTAAGTACATTCACGTCACCTACCTTGAAACAAAACGTTCCGGACTCTTAAAGTGATGTAATTAGAATTAAATTATATAGATCATGACGAAGTACAACGGCACCATTTTTGGGCAAACCCTATAATTACTCTAAGCTTTTGACAGTCACCAGTCACCTAACACAATATAACTATTCCAATACTCAGAACTAAACTGCACAACACGGATATGTGTTTGACAGATCATTAATTTTCTAATCATTCATAAGTTATAACTGCCTAAATTCGTCATACAGATTTAAAAACGATTGCAGTACAAGGAAAAGTTCAAAATATTAATATATATTGACATCAATTGTGTATTACCCTCTTGGATATTGTGAGTAGCATAAGTTTGGAGTAATAGAAAGTAGATGGCAACACTAAATGCTAGTTGAAAAACATCGTATCAGAAGTAGGTACAAAACAAAATTTATTCTATTCGTGAAGGCATTACGCATAAGTAGTATAAGGTTTTCTTTGTTTACTGATAGAAAAATAAATTATCAACATTTATTTTTTATTAAAGCTCCATAATCTCCCTATTCCCATACATGTGTTTTGGAAGTTAGAGGTCAGTAGGTACTATATGTCTTCTCTCATCACACAAACATCAAAATATTATCATTAAAACGCTTAATATTATTATATAGACATTAAAAGCATAAAGTTTGTTTATTTTTGGTTCTACGGAGGTCCGAATTCAGCTGAGACCATATTAACATTGTTTAAGCTGCAATGAATACGTTATCTCAATGTTGATTACGTTCCAGCAAACAAAACATCAAGCACTTGCCGCTGAGGCTATTGGAGACCCGATGTACAAAATGTATTGTATGATGATATTAAATTAAACCCAAGGAATATATAAATACTTATTTCTTTCTATATAACTCAACAAAATTAAAATATCAAAAGCATCTAAGATGTATTTCCTTTCACAATATAACACTGGCTATTTTTATACCTGTATCGATGAAGTGACGACCCTTTATTCAATAACAATGCCCTTTATACAAGCTCAATAAGCTACTGCATTTCAATAAGACTTACCTACACTGCACAACCCAGATAGCCTTTATAGAACCTCTATACTTATGTAAAGCTCTGACTATGAAAGTCTCTTCAAAACTTTTATATATGAAAACTTCAAAGTAGAAGTTAAAAGACTACATATGAAGTTTTCATATGTGATAGCCTTCGTTGGAAGAGACTTTCATGGTTAGATCACCAAGTGATAATGGGGCCTCCATGGGCTTAATATAGCTAGAAGCTCTACCAACATAGACACACAATTTCATTTCTGACTAACTACAAATTTCATTGTCACTCTCACTAACCTGGCTACCTACCAACATCAAGTAGAAAATCTGTCACAATGCACCTTACGGTTTGATCCGGCAGCTGTCCTTGAAAGGCAGTAATTCTAGGTAAGCCTGAACAACATCTACGGCCACATCATCACTTACTATTAGGTTAGATAGCCAGGCGGGCATTCGCAAAATACCCAACCACCATGCCATCTATATAACCACTACCCTCCTAAGGCAAAAACCGAGACCGATGACTTAACATGAAGCACGGAAGCGCTCAGTAGTAGATGCCACTATAGCGGTCACCCATCCAAAACAAGACCGCGGCGGTCGTTTCTTAGCTGATCGGTTAAGAACAGATAAGAAAACTGCGCTACGAGCGCTTCGAGGTTACCTCGGGATTTTACAGATGCGGTTACTTATTGTCAAAAGATTGCTATAAAACACTTGATTACACATGCGAAGGTAACTAACACCCCAATTATGCGTCGATCATTTATTTTTATCTCAGTGGGACTTAAAAAGCTTTTAGCGTAATTAAGGTTTATTAACAAAAGCGATATTTAATTGAGGCGTCAAGATCCAATTCAATTGTGCTTCTGGGCTGTTATCTAGCTCAATTGTGGGCTATTTGCTGTTATCGGTCTCTTTAAAGGCCGAGACGAATTTGTAAACTACTTCCTGACTATAGGCAACGTAATCTGTTGATTAGTGATGGCGATTCCCGAGGTTGTGGGAATCAGTTTGGTTAGTACCTACATACGTATTAGGTACTCTTTATACTTGGACCAGCTACCTACCGTTAGTTGTTGTGCTACCTATAATAAACCTTATACGTACTAACCATCTTTATAAATAAAAAAGAAGATAGTATATACGCTCTAATATCACGACAATCTGTACTGTACTGTTTCAGCCGGATCGTCCACTGCTGAACACAGCCTCCCCTGTTAAGGGGGTATTTGCCATAATCCCCACGCTCGGCAGGCGTCTTGGGGATCGCAGTGTAAGTTGGCAGTTCTTTAGAAGGCGCTGCTGCCCACCTTCCAGTATTTTTCCCTTATGATGATATGGGGATTAAATGGGGAGGTGCAATTCTAACCCGGCAACAATTCTAACACGATAATCTAATGTAGAGAAAATGTAATACATATTACAATGTACACAACTACACTTCCATTGTATATGATACGTTATAATAAACGACAAAGACAGGAATAGAAGACTACAATGCGCACTGCTGAGACTGAATCAAGAAACGTCGTGCCGTTTCCCCCGATTTTTAAGATCAATGCTTAAACATTGACAATGAATTAGTAATAACTTTGCCATGGTTAACGTTATCTTGTTTGTATTAGCGAAATTGCCTAGACCTAAAACAGTTTATGTCAAATATTGCATTGACTTGTCTTCCCGTGAGTGTCATAAGAGACAACTGTTAGAAAAAATACCAGAAGATGGGAAGCAGCGCCTTCTGAAGAAACAACTTCTAATGCGATTTCAAAGACGCCTGCTAAGCGTGGGGATTATGGCGAGTCCCGCCAATGGTAGATCTTATTCAACGATAGGCGTTCCACTTCCGGTTGATGTGATGATGGTGATGATGAATAATGATGATGTATGATAATGAAGGCGCTGCACTTTCTGACTTTTTTCCTTTTGTTGAGTCCTTATGTCTCCCATAAGAAGATATGGGGGATGCAATCCTAACAGGCACTTCATGGGGAATATATTAGTAACTGTATAGACTTATACCTTATATAGAGTTATACTAATGACTTATCATATTAGTCATGGTATCTGGTTTGCGCTGAGTGACAGATATGTTTATTCTGTTAAAAACACATTTTATAAACGATAAGATACATAATAGTTATGTCTTCAGCCTTTGACGGGGTTGGTTGAGGCATCGAGCCATGGTTCATGGCCTCTGCTGAATATCGTGAGGCCACTGCCCCACGGTGTCAGGTGTCACTGTGTCTGCTACACAAGTAATTTTCACTAACGAAGCACTTCAAAATCTAGTAAACAGCAGTTCAATTTGAAGAATCTTTAGCTGTCAAATAAATATCTTAGTTTTTATTACCCCACTAAACAGATAATTGCAATCTTTTCCACTCAAATTCTTAACAAATCCAGAAGGTATAATCACGCAAGGGACAATATACCCCCATTATTACCCAACAAAACGTCTCCTCTGTTACAAAAACAGGACTAATGAAGTTGGGGCAGAATTTTATTTCGCCGATACTTCACATCGTAAATATTCGTCAGTCACAACGATTGCCCCGAAAAAAATGTCTTTGTAAAAGAAAAATATTGACATTGTAATGTCAACTCTGTTACTTGGACTTAAGATCGAAAATTGATAGACAATTTCTAAGTCGGCATAAGGGTTCGAAGTCAAACTGTCATATACCAAGTTTCGGTCACTTTTAGGCAATCCCCTTTTTTATATTCCGTGTTTTCTTTGGCGGTTCGTTTATTGGAACCAAATGACACGACAGGTGACGAGTTTTTTTATATTGTTTTTTTAGGGCAGAGAATATTGTTATACATTTTATTGCGTGTCTGCGTCGGAATCTAAAATCGTTGGGTATAATTTGCTCATTTCGAATTTTAGTGCAGATGTTACGATAGAGATGTCTTTGTTTTTTAAATTAGTTTAATTTTTTTTTGGTTAATGCGATGTCGTTTGACCTTCGACAGTATGTTATAGATTTTATAAGTCGTGACCAATTTTAGAATCACTATAATATATTAAGTATAAGATTTATAAGGTATCTTTTCTTTGATAGTACACACACATCAGAAGTTTACAAAAGTGTCGATTCTACTGTGCACAAACTAAAATTGCCTAAGTTAAAGTTCATTGAACAGAATTTTAATATTCTGACATGCATATTTGTTATTTATTCACTAATATATTTCCTAAAATTGTCTAATTCGTACAAACTCATTTCTAAAGAATATCATTACTAATAATATTTATTTTTTAATTTCAACACACAATAATTTAATTCTCTAACTACTAAACTTGGCGCAGATTTTCTACTCGTAGTAGATAGTCAGGCGAGCATCCGCAACATACCCTACTCTATCTAAGCTCGCGGTGGGATTTGAACCATGGACCTGCTCAGTGGTAGTCCATATATATATTGCCACGGCCATCACTGCATCAAAACTGCTCCATAATTCTTATATGAGGTATACTTTCGTATCATATTATTAAGCCTTTGCTGTCGACATTATCCTAAGACAATGGAGCGACATCTACTGTCAAAGTGAGAGTACCAAAACAAACTCATTGACTACTTTTAATTTGTAAACAATGACGCAACATGAAAATTGTGATATTGTCATTTTCTAGCATTGATTGATTTTGAAGCAGTGATAGCTCAGTGGCTTTGGCTATGGACTGCCGCGCAGCAGGTCCATGGTTCGAATCCCGCCGCGGGCTTGAGCTTCACCGCATGGTGGAAGAGCATTTTGTGAATGCCCGCCTGGCTAGCGACCACCCTCAAGTAGAAAATCTGTCGCCAAGCACCTAACGGTGTATTCCGGCAGCTGTCCTTGAGAGCCAGAGTAATTCTAGGTTAAGCCTGTTAACATCTTCGACCTCATCATCACTTACCAACACGTGTGATTGTGGTCAAAGGCTTACCTATAAGCAATAAAAAAAAAAAAAAAAATTTACGCCAGCTAACAAATAGGCTCACAAAATTTTCCTTATATTTTTATTTTCATATTATTATGCCCTTTTCGATAACACTTAACAAGTACGCCAATAAAAGCGTTATTATCTATGACCAACAAAATCAGTGACCATAAAATTACAATACAAACATTATGCTAATAAAAAACAAATTATTTAAATTAAAACAAATGACACCCGATAATCTGTAGTCATTAGGACCCATCAGTCCAAATGTAACAATAGAGATGGTTGTAATAAATAACTGACTCTAGTATAGGTAAATCGACTCTACCATTCCGTAAAGCACTTGTCTTAGTAAGCTATTAAAACAACATTATGGTAACTAAGCCACGGTTGGGTAAAAAATGTTAAGTAAAGCAATTTGGGAATATTTTGTTCAAGGTAGAGTCACAGTGTAGAGTTTAGTCTGTACTAAATCTGTTGTAATATTACGTTGGCTTGTACGTCTTTGGTTAGAATAGAATACAAAACATAGATAACTATAGGCTTGCGTCAAATCGGCAAATATATAGAAAATACTTTTTTGAAGCGCTTGTAGCGAAGTGTGCTTAGCCGTTCTTAACCAGTCAGCTATGTTAAGCAACCGCGTCCGCTGCGGTCATGATTTGGATGGGTGACAATTAGTGACATTACCTACTACAGAATGCTTCCGTGCTTCGGAGGGCACGTTAAACCGTCGGTTCCGTTTGTTGGCTTTACCATAGCAGTCGTTACAACATGGTGGTAGGGCTTTTTTTGAATGCTCACCTAGCTAGCTAACACCCTCAAGTAGAAAATGTGTCGCCAAGCACCACCAAGCCAGTAATTATAGGTTATACTGAACAACATCTTAGACCACGTCTTCACTTACCATCAGGTGAGAAAAGTTAAAAGCTATAGAAAAAAAGGTAAAAGGCTAGGTATATGTGGTGAAATATGTACCTAATTTTAGTTTACACGTTTTTGTGTGTGTTCACATGGTTGGTTATATTCTAAGCACTTTAAAATGTTTCACTAAACATCTGGAAGCATACAATATTTGCCTAAAAGTTATGTATTTACTCAGATTTGTCATTTTGAGTGTGAGAACTGAGAGTCCATAGTTTAGGAATCAAAACGTCATTTTTAATTCATTAAAAATCACAATACGCATTTACAAATTATCTTATTACTTTTACTAAATCTTAAAGAGACTAAATTGACAAAAATAAACTAAAAAAAATGTGATCACTGTCCACACACACATGAAGTAACGTCTCGGAGTGACAAATGCATGCAGTGCAGTGCAGTACATCTAGAAAGGCGGTTATCATCAGTCGGCTAACTTATCCCTCTCATCCCTTGATAACATTTAAACACGCATACAACGGATCGGATACCTCATAAACTAGATTAACCCACTTCTATCGCAGATTTTTATACGTTTCAAAGTTACATATTGAGGAATCAGCTGGTTCTATTACATATCAGCAACAAACAGAGCCCTTGTCTTCGTCACTTGTAATTCAGACATATACTTATGTGTACCTGATTAAACACCGTTAAAAACTTGTGATTGTTCTGCGCGGCACTACTTTGATTCTCGACAGGTGAGCAAGTAATTTTTTTTAGCTGTCGTTACTTGGATAGGTAACCGCTAGTGGCGTGTAGGTACTACTGAGCTCGTAGCGAAGTTTGCTTAGCCATTCTGAATTGATCAGCAAAGTTAAGCATCGTCCGTCGCGGTCTTGACCGCTAGTGACATTGCTACTGAGCACTTCCGTGCTTCGGAGGGCACGTTAAGCCAGTTGTTGTCTTCGGATGGCAGTCGTTATGGCATGGTGGTAGGGCATTTTGCAAAAAGCCCGCCTGGGCTGGTGGCTACCTGACGGTGTGTTCCGGCAGCTGTCCTTGAGAGCCAGTAATTCTAGGTTAGCCTGAACAACATCTTCAACCACATCATCACTTACCATCAGGTGAGATAGTGGTCAAAGGCTAACCTATCAGGCATAAAAAACACAAGCTACAAGTAGATAATCTGTCGCCAAGCACCTAACAGTGTATGCTGGCAGCAGTGTAATTTGGAGCCAGTAATTCTAGGTTAACCTGAACAAAATCTTCGACCATATCATCACAGACCACAGGTAAGATAGTTGTGGTCTAATAGGCTAAGTATAAAAAATGTTTCTACGGACATACATACCTAATAAATATTTTTTTGTAAATATTCATCAGAGAGATGGCAAAATCAGCATATCGTACAATTTGCATAATTTCCCAAAATCCACAGCAGCGAACAATCCTGATCGTCTACCGAAAGATAATCCCATAGATAATTTCACGCCACATTCAAAGTGGGTGGTCAGTTACATTAACTATTGTACGAGAAAAAAACAACAAGATTGCGGATTCATCTCGAGCGACACAAATGCGCCCCCTGTGGCCTGAACAATGACACGCCAGAAATGTCACAATTCTCATTGTCACGTAATTGTTCGGTGGCGCTATCGCATTGTACCCGAATTGGATGATCCTTTGGCGGCAAAGTCAGTTTTTGCAAGCATTAAACTCTAGTTAAAATCGCAACAACAAGATTTGCGAATCCAACCGACACAAATGCAACCCCTGTGGCCGAAAGGAATGACACGCCAGAAATGTCACTATTGTCATATCCTCGAGTCATTGTCAAATTGTACGGTGGCGCTACTGCATTGTACGCGAAAATGGGACGATATTTTATTGGAAAAAAGTCATTTTTTGTGAGCATTATCTTTAGTTTTTGAGTTGACAAGTGACAGGGGACAAGTGGTATTAGAAATTAATTTTGCTTTTGTGGTCTATGCGATAAAGATTCGTACCGATTTGAATAGGTTTCAGAGACAGATTGTTGTTGTTGTAAGCTTGTGGAAAAATAATTTAGAGCGATCGAAAAATTCAATATTCTATATTCTTCTAGGTATATCTGATTGTTAGGCTTCCGAAATATCTCTTGAGATTTTCAATTTACCTCACTAACTCGTCAGGACTGTAGATACTATAAACAAATAAATGTTAGTGTTTATAAAACTCTTCCAACCTCTTTACCTTCATCGAATATAAACACAAAGATCTAGGCAAAGCTGTATGTCTAGTGAGAGAATACATATTATTAAGTTATTTAAAGAAACGAATTTATGACAACGCAATATCAACGCTCCTCAACTAAATTAATATAAGTTCGGTTAGTGTTTCTATAAACGAAAAAGAAATACAGGATCCGCACCCGTATTCAGCATTCCATCCGGATTAGTAATGCAAATTGCGCTGAAAAACCAACATCTGCGCAAAAACGTCACACAAAATCCGCAGCACCGCAGCGCTAGGCTCATCCGGCTTGTCCCTAAAAAGCGCTCGTGGTGACACCTCCCCGTCCTCCTCCCACCCCATGAGGCGAGTGTTTCTATCCTGCTTGCACGCAGGCGCCACTGCTCCAAAAGCGACAAAACGCGACACACACTTTTGCCACCAGACGACCGAAGCGACGGGTACAGCGCGCGCAATACTAGCCTCTACACGACTTAGTTTTAAAGCTAGCACCCCGAATTGCGCGACACATTAGAGGACATCTGCCGTTCACTTTCAAAACGCTACATCTCCAGCTGCACTCAAACAAAACTGAACCTTACAAGGTACTATAGAAGAGCGAGGTCTACAAATTAACGAAAAAGGTGTTGTAAAGACACAGTTTTCAAATGTCACGCAGTGTAGTCGTCTCTTTTCTCCGGAGTCCTGTCGCATCTGCCCGGCTCCTTTGGCATCCTTCAGCATGCATGTGTCCCCCCGCGTATCTTTCATCCCGCTCTGCGGCGCCTGAAGCCCAGTGTCCGGTCTCACAGACTGTTAGGCGGTCGTGTGAACGTGCGCTTTGTATATCACACGATATAATCACGAATATATTTGTGTGTCGTATATGTACCTACTTACATGTACGGCGGATGGTATTAGATGTGAAATGTACTGTGAAGTGACGCTCAGTGTCGTTTGATGTTTGTTTGTGAGGAAGACACCTGCCAGAAGCATTCATGATTCAGGTTAGTTCGCGTAATTTATGAATTTCATTGGCACTTTACACAGGTTTTTACTCTCTGATAAACCTTTATCAGAGTTCCTTTTGGATTAACAAATGCTTCTCAAATAGGTGAATAAGCTTTAAAAAGTCAAGTTGGTTTCTGACTTAGAATGGTTTCCTGAAAATAAAATCTGAAACATCTTTGGGACTTACATAAAGCTTATTTAGAAGTTTTATTTCTCAGTTTACGATTCATGACTTACGATTGTTTCATAGATTTCATGGATTAACTGAGAGTTTCAAATTTAAAGATTTCAAACTACCGCTTCATTAAGCTGGTCAGTTTGGCTGAAATTAAGATAGGTTGATGATACTGTTAAATATTTGGTTACGAAGCTACCTACAAAAGTGGTACGGGAAAGTTTCATTCTGTAAAAATTATTCTTCGGGAAATTGAATGTTTTCCTGCAAAACATTATGTTTATTTGTGTAATTGTGTTATTCAAACTTGTTTAGAACATCAAGAGAAAATTGATGGTTTACATAAAAAAATCCCAACCTACCCCTCAGCTAAAATAGACACATATCAAAATTATATTAGAAGTTTGGCTGAAATTTAAGATTGTTTGAATTTAGATTGTGACGGAGATAACTACAAAAGTGGTGCGGGAAAGTTTCATTCTGTGAAAATTATCTTTTGGGAAGTTGCATGTATTCCTGCAGAATGTTATTTTTATCTGAGAAATGGTTTCATTTAAACTTGTTTAGAATGTCAGGAGATAATTGATAGCTTACCAAAAAACCCCAACCTAACGCTGAACAAAAATAGTCACATATAAAATTGTATTAGGAGTTTGACTGACATTTAAGAGTGATTTTTGTCATTGTTAAATATTTGCCTAATAAAATGGTACCGGAAAATTTCGTTCTGTGAAAATTATTCTTTGAGAAATAGCATGTTTTCCTACAAAGTAGGTATTATTTCCATCTGTGAAATTCAAACTTATGTAGAACGTCAGAAGATAATCGATAGTTTTTCAATGTTTTCCAGCAAATAGTAGGTTACTAATTAAAATTAGTGGGCTGAAGATTTTCCGCAGTATTTCTTTTTAACCGACTTCCAAAAAAGGAGGAGGTTCTCAGTTCGTCTGTATTTTTTTTTTTTTTTTTTTTTTATGTTTGTTACCTCAGATCTCTTGACTGGGTGAACCGATTTTGAAAATTCTTTTTTTGTTTGAAAGCTGATGCTTGTCGTTTGGTCCCATTTTAAAGTTCATCAAAATCGGTCAAGCCGTTTTTGAGTTACACTAAAAAGATTTAAAAAAAATTTTTTACAAAAAATGGAACCGACTTCAACACCCAAAAGTGTGAAATAACTTGTCGAAGTCGGTACCACGGGTCGGCCCACAATATTGTGATAATAGGTATTTTTAATTTAATAAAGGCCTACGGAAGTAAATTTTGAGATATTTCTGTTAGGTTTAGAATTGTGCTCGGTTTAATATCAAACAATGCAAAGAGGTCCAGTTATTTTATTCAAACTTTTGTAAGCTTTTAACAAAGTTTATTTATGCTGAGCGTCTGGTGTACGTCCAGTGGTTTTATAATTAGAACTTTCCTCTTTTACAGTTCAAAGTTCTCATTGTTTTTTATATGTAATTTGAGAGACTTACGTATAATTCGTTAATGGAGCGATTTAAGAGTTTTCCTAAAGTTTTTTTTTTTTTAGTAAGTAATACGGGATAACTCATGTGAATCAGTCAGATAGCTCCGACTATAGTTTCAACCACATTCGATGGTCTTTTTCAAGGAGAGCTCGAGACGCCCGCGTTGACGTCTCGCTTAGCACTGTATATATATATTAATAAAATTCCTAAAGTTTGTTTCTTATTTATTAAATTTTATTATAATATCAGTTTTGTTTAATTATTTTGTTTAACTATTAATGTTTGTTTCTTTAGCATTTTGTAAACTTAGAAAGGTATGTTATCTACCAGTTTCTTTACCTAGGCGTTTAGCACTAAGAGTTTTCTTCCACATTAATCTATACCTATAGGGAAAACTTCATATTGTTTGTTTGTTTGAATTAAAGAATTGTAAATATCTACCAAGATAAGAATAACAAAAGAAGCTACGATTAAAAGCAATTTTGGTGCTTATACCTCTACAGGTAGAAGCTCCAAAATTGCTTTTAAGTGGTGTATAAACACCAAATCTGTGCTCTTAGTGAACTATACATACTCTAGTGCCATACAGATAGAACTCTTATATGTTATAAATGATGTGGAGAAGTACGTTCTTCTAGTTATTGAAAATTGAAACCACAAGCTATCTCCTACCGATACCACTGGTACAGTAAAAAAATGGTCCTTTTTTAATACTTTAGCGTAACTGATTCTTTGACCACTACCTAACCAGCAGTAAGTGTTAATGTGTAGTCCGTATTTAATAACAACACAGTGTATTGTGGCCACCTTACTCATTGGGAGAAGTTACTAGACAGATTTAAATATGAGATTGAATAATTTTCTGTTGTGACTTTTGGGTTAGGTTTTGGGAATATAATTAAATTTGTGACAGAACTTATACTACTTATACCATAAATAAAATGTAGCTTAAGCAAAGAACGCGATCGTGACTTTAGGTTCTGATGGCAAGAAGCGCTGCAGAGTTAATCTGAACACAGCCGCCGCGCCGCGCCGATAGCCGCGGGCAATGCTGAAAACTGGTTCGATGCTGGAATATAATTATCAGGCAAAGAAATGTATGTCAAATTGAAGATTTTGTCTATGATTTAATGAGTTGAATGTCGTGTACAGAAAAGTAATCAGTTAATATTAAATATTACATTGAGGGCCCGTTTCAGAATATCCTAATAAAGTTTCGGGTTGCTATGCAACACATAAAATAACTGAATGATAAAAATGACAGTTAACGTGCAGCGCGTTTCAAGCTTTAACCGATGGATAGGCTAAATCGATGATTGTGAAACGCAAAGATAGTGTTTTGTTTAACTTACTCGAACATTTTGAAACAGGCCCTTAGGGTAATAGATTAAAACTTCGTATTCAACTTGATTAAGTTATTGTAGTTAGATTATTTATGTATATTAAATACAGTCTCATCCTATATTGTTGTAGTAAATATACAATAAAATATTGATGCGACGCGTGATCAAAATGCTGATACCTATTTGGCTCAACGAATAAGCATTGCAGTGCAATTCAACAATGCAATGCTGGGCACGCTGCTAACTGGTAGTGGGCTAGACCATTTGAACTGCATGTGAGTCGGCAATGACTTATAGATTGTCTAAATACTTTTATTTTATATAGTTCGTAGTATTTTGTTAATAAAGGCATACCACCGGTAAAATTAAATTAAATAGGTATACAGTAAACAATAATATAATTATACAATATTTTTTATTATTGTTAAAAATGCTTTGACCACAATCTCACCAAATAGTAAGTGCTGATGTGGTCGATGGTATTAACATACACCTAGAATTACTGTTTATTAAGGACAGCTTCCGTAACTTTTAGATGCTTGGCGACATATTTTCTTCTTGAGAGTGGTATCTTATCAAGCGGGCATTTCAGATGCCCTACCATCATGCTGATAGCAGACTCATAGTTAATTCATAATAGGTTTATAGGATATGCAAGTTCATAAACAACTACAAACTTTACCTAACCATTGATGATTAAGTAATGATAGGAGATAAGTAGGCACACCTGCGTCGATTTAAAATCTTGTGGTCTTAGGTTTGGTCAGAATGTTGGGGTTCTTCTGAGAATGAAATATTCAGTTGTTAGAAATGTACGCCGCTATGGGCTCGCCGTTTATTACATGGGACTAAAACTTGTCTAGCAAACCATGCCAGGTGTTAAGTAAGACTTACACCTTCGGAGAAAACTTGCTTAGCGAGTTTTTTTAGATATTATTATGCAGGTAGATAAGTTTATTTGACTAATGGTCTTAAAATTTAACACAGGAAGAAATCATAACACATAAATTCATTCGTCATCTACTTATGTAGTGAGAAAATACGGATCTGGTCATTAACGTCCGTATTCCGGACTTGTTTTTTTTCTTTATTACTAAATCTTTTGCACTACAGACTCTGGTTCCATACTCTTTTCAGATTATCCTTTTTACTGTTATCAATTTAATATAATTTATTAATTATTTGACGACTCCAATACAGTCCTTCCTGAAGGGAAGGGTGTTAGTATGTAACAATCTTAAGACTCAGGGTGAGTCAAATTTTTGTACATGTTTTTATATACATATATATATATATATTCTTATATCTAGTTTGTTAGCAGCCTACAGTTAGGTACATTAAATTAATAGTATAAGTATGCCGGACTTAGGTAGGTATAGGTACCTAGTGATGTTGAAAATAAATACTTCTTAGTAAGGTACTCAAGTTTTATTATAACCGCTTCGTACTTATCTTATCAAAGTTAGATATTACAAGTGACAATTTAAGATAAAATATTAGGTACGCACCATTAATTATTTTACCATATAAGTCTATGACATCTACAACCCTTCCGTGTCTTTACAATATTAAATTAAATACCCCATATTAAACCAAAACATAATATACACGAGTAACAATTTCCAAAGGAAAACAAATCACGACTTTTCCTACCGTTCCCGAGCAAGTTGCAGCATAAAGTACCTTAGTATACCGAAGCAGCAGATGCTGAGTCTCAGAGAGACGCGTGATGCATTAGTTCCCTTACTTGCCGCTGACTGCCAGCGCCGCGGGCGCTGTCGAGCCCTGATGGATGTCTGGAATATAAAATGAAAGCTTTAGAACATCTAACAATTGAAGCTTTGCATACGATGAGTGGTGCCAGGATTGAGACGAAAGACACTATCGATAAGTAAGATATTGCCTACTACTTGTCATAGCATAGTGTGAATAAAAATTATCCATTACCTAGTAAGAAAGATATATTCTCTAAAATAATAATGACTATAATACTTTTATAATACTTCAACTGCTGTAAGACTACTACCGATTATGAAAATTACAACTACAGATATGGGTGCACATAATTTTCAATAAACACGTTTTTTTTATCTCGTGTATGGGAAGAGTAGTAGCTTCCCCCGGTTTTGCACAGCATCCTTAACCACTCGTCCATCACGACTCCTGGATGAGATGCAAATTTTGTATTCCATAACTTTATTTTTAAGCCGTCAAGTATAGCAACTTTAGAATAATTAACACGTTGAAAAATAACTGTACAAAGCCATCGAAGTTAAGCCATAGAATAAATTAACTAGCTAATCAAGTACTCTCTAAAAGCTCACTACATTTCTATAGCGAACAGCTTAAATACACACTACACGCTATATCGCAATATCTATGTATAAAATCTTTATGAAGATAAAAATATTAAATAAAAATCTTAATTTAAAATGACTTTATTCGTGACATTTATAAATGGATAACATTTTCTTCAAACCAGTTGAATTTAAGTACTGTAAAACTGAAAGTTTTGAAAAAACACAAACTTTGCCGCTTTACGGCTACCTCTGACATTTATCACGCTGCTTTGTTTATAAAATATACCTAATACAAGAATATTTATCATAGCAAACAAATAAAATTGATTGGGTGCTTCCTCACGAATAAGTGCAAACAGCGGCGTATTTACCATGAACTCATAATCAAAACCATACATTTCATCTGATAAATTATTCTCGAGCGATCATTATGTATTCGAATCTACCTACGCCAACCTACGGGGAAAAACTCAAATTAGAAATAGATAAAATTTCTGCTGAAACTCACTAAAACCGCTAGTCTATCGATACTTAGAATAATTATGAATTCTTCCATGAATGTTTTAGTTTTAAAAATTAGCTCCGTACCTACCCAACGTTTTTCTTAGGCGCTAATTCAAATCATTATATACTTTTATTCAGAGCATATTTATTTTAGTTATTTAGATACACAAAACAAATTACAGTAAATTTTCTTATGACAGTTTTATAATTGTTTTTAACTGTCAATTTTATATATGTATAACATTTAGGTATATTATGTTATACAAATCTTGAAGTGGATTGTAATTCAACATATGTGTATACAGAAAGGTAAAGTAAATGCCGAGACGATGTAAAACAAAGTACTACCAATCCGCAAATCAAACTAATATTATTAAATTGACTTATGATTATGATATTAAGGGCATATTATTATACTAACACTAAAAATAGGTACAAAAAATTCGTCACTTGTGATGAAATGTATCTGTTATAGGCAGAGGTAACCGCTTAACTTCAGGTGGGCCTCGAGGTTGTTCCGTCACAATAACATAAAAAAACATCCTTCCCAAAATGGGTAAACTACTGTAGTTTTTTTTCTGTTGGAACGACAAACTTTTAAGTATATTCTAGGAGTGGTATATGACATTTTCTCTGTACAATTTCATAAGTTTCTTGCACAAAGTTTGAGCACATAATTTACCTACTAGTAATTGTCAAACAGCTTCAGCTAGCCTCCAGACTATACAATAATACCCTAAGTAAAAGCCCCAGTGTCTAATTTACTGACGCCACTTGCGACACTAAGTAGGGCCTGCGCGTCTATTTCATCATAGAATAACTAACCTGCCTGTATCAACGGCTCGCACCTTCGAGGCGTTGTATTTTAACTTATTTATCTTATATATCGATATACATAATATATCGTGTATATATATATATATATATATATATATATATAGGTGTGTAGGTGTTCAGTAATGTTGCTTTGTGTGTCCTTATATATGTGTTGATGAAAGTAATTCAAAATAAATTGTTGACAATGTTTCTAAATAGAATTATGGGTCGGAAAGTTATACTTAATATTTTTTCATATTCTTATTTTTGCAATGACTCATGTTACAAAATTAGGAGGGGAGAAATTATAGTCGTCCCTATATGATGGTTAAGAACGATAGGATGATATATCATGTTGTCTTAGCGGTTAGAATTAGAATGTACCCCGGTTTTAGGGTGGATTGCGCTGTTTCGAGCCACACACTATGACTATATTTTTTCTTCACGCTGTGATTTTGTATCTATACTTGAGTAGGTTATATTATTGACATTTTGTGTATTAATAGTGGTTAGATTGTGGCGTGCTGGTGTGCGATTTTTAACAGGTAGCAATTACATTTTCACACTGGTTTCAATTCAAAATCTTTTTGGACCTGCACCTGTAAGAAACTCATAGCATAGTAAAATAAGGTTTAATATTTGACGACGTTAATTACTTTAGACATGTCTCAACGATCCAAGCCATAGAAACATCAATATAGGAAACTAAACTCTTAATCTAACTTCAAAACAAGCCTTCAAGGTACAAACATCTTCTTCCAGTCTTCAAGACAACCAAGAGCATCTTTGAAATAAGTTTCCGTGCGTTTTGCAGTACCTAAGTCATAAAGATGATTATACAGTGTCCTATGTTTCCGAGGCATCATAGGCTAATGCAATATAATATTCGTGCCCTTCCCACCCATTACCTGTGCTGGAATATTGAAATAAATCTGGTATCATCAGCGAAATGCATAGTTTGCGCGCCGTCCCATTAGGCAGATTGGGTTCTTGGATTTTGTTTACTTGCTGGGGAAAAATGCTTGGTATGAGAAAGGAAACATGTAAGGTAGAGCTTTCAAAGATGAAAAAGGAGCGACTACGTGAAAGCTCTCTCAGAGATCTCCTACGTTTTGTAGGTATTGTCATAACGTGGCATATAATTGTAGGGTAAAATGTATTTCTCCTTTTGACGTTATACAGACACTAACTTACATGTACGTATAGTGATATAAATTATTGGTTAGTTTGTTGAGATTTTTTAATAGTAAAAAAAATAATAAAATAAAATATTCAGTTATTAATAATCCTTATTATAATAATACACGTTAAATTAGCATTAATGCAATTTTAAGATTTGGGATTGTATTTAATGTCATGTTATGATTCTACATTATTTATAGTTAGCTACACACGTGTCATGCCCGTGATGAGCGTTTATAATTAATTAATGATACTTAAAAAATGGAGATTACAGTCTGTAAGCTGTAATACTGCCTAAGCTAAGTTATTTGCCAAAAGATCAAACATATATAAGAATTGACCAGACGAAAATTTTCTTAATTAACAAGAATTGTTTTAGACTTTTAGAGTACAGATTTCCGGTGATATTAAATAAGCAATTTTTTATATATTCTTAAAAATGTAAACCACCCAGTTTCAACATAACTTGTGTACATGGATTCTGAATGCTTTTGTAACCTCAATTAGGCGCACTATGTTCACAATACTTTAAATATGTTTTAGAGGCAAAAAAAGTGTTGTGTATAGCATTGTTTTTCTTGCTATGGCACTGCAATAGTTGTTACGATTATATTATTAATGAGCGTAAAACTTACCAGAGGGTATCGTGTACCTAATTACCATAGCTATTTTAAAGTTTCCCTATTAAAAGTTATTTTAATTTGTATGTTTACATTTCTAAATACCATTAAATTGAAATTACTATTAGGAATAAAATCGCTCGTTTTTATACCCTACCTGAATATTAAAGAAATAAATAAGAAACTTGTGTATATTGTACATATTGTAGCCTACTCTTCTCGAGAATGCTTTTCTTGGAAGGATGGACTTAAATGAAAACTCTTATATCCGTCATAATATTGATAACTCATATACTAGCTCATCTCTTACTAGCTCAGGCTTTTTCTACAACTCATAGTTTTTTCTACAAGCTCTTTGAATTGCTTTATTAAGCTATAAAGTCGATATAGTAGTAGCTATAGAATCAATTTCAACCATGGATAATTTAGGAAAATGATGTATTTAGTTTTTCTATTAACGGTTATTATTTATTGTTACATTTTACTACTGAATTACCAGCAAATAAACAATATTAGAAGATTTTAGAGTTTTAGAGTTTTATTTCGCAAATAATGTACAATTTGTTTACAAACTAAATAAGGTTCTTAATATTATAAATTGTGACAAAAAGCTATGGCTTGTATGTTTGCCTAGTCTGTTATTCGCACAGAACCTACACTAAGAAAATAATTTCTTGTGTTGTAGGCCCTGCATACCCTTCAAGTGTACAATAATATTAAACATGAAATTAAAGAAGAAAAGGAAAGTACCAGACATATTTCGATAACCACAGTTTAGAATTAGTAAATATAAACATAAGGAATAAAAGCGGAAATATATCGATATGATTGCTATTATTTGATATTTATAACAATTTAAAAGTTTTTTTTTTAGTTCACTAAAACCATGGTTGTTGTGCACAACAAAGTAAAGTCCTTCTTAAAATTCTGCTATATAATCCGCGGTGTTTCATTGCTAAAATAAAAATATTGAAGTCCTACCATGGATATACATTTTACTTTTTATTTATTGTATAATATACATAATAAGCGGCCAAAGAGGACTTAGCGGTAATTATGCCTAAGTCCATAGAATTTCGCATACATAGACTACCTATTACTTTTCTTAATGTTTGCTATAGATTGTTTTTTATTACATATTAATGTCCCTTAATATGAATATAGTAAGTACTTAATAAATACAGAATACTTAGGTGGACGTTGATATATAATTCAAGCGTTGTGTCCAAATTTATGTCGCCACATGCATAGGTAACTTTTACTTACCTAAATGGCGCAATGGCTCTACAACGGCCTGGCATTTATTTTTATTCTATGTTCCGAGTATTCTTAAATGTAGCTACATTGTTCAAATATTTATTGCACTCAATATAGCAATGGAGAATATAAGTAACTACTTCAAAAGTATTAGGTGCATAGACTTTGGTGTCATGCACTGAATTGCTCTACCACAGACTCTCTACAGTTTCTTATATACTGCATTTTGCTACTATTGATTTTATATTTTCTTTCATTTTATATTGCAATTATCTTCATAGCCTAAAAAAAACTTACCAAACAAAGAAAATGGAACCGCCAAATCAGCACCCAAAAGTGTTAAATAACTTAAAGTCCGTACCATGATAGTTCAAAAGTACCTATAATCACAATATTATGCGCATGGTATCGACTTCGACAAGTTCACTCTTTTTAGTGACCCTTGCTACTTACGGGATCGATTGTCATTCATTGTCAACGACTATGTCATCAAGATAGGTAAATATTTATCAGTTATTATAGTGTAACTCAAAACCAGCTTTACCGATTTTGATGAAATTTAAATGGGACCAAGCGACAAGCATCAGTTCTCAAACAAAAAATGAATTTTCTAAATTGGTTCACCCAGTCAAAAGTTGTGAGGTAATAAACATACAAAAACTTATTCCTTTTTGGAAGTCATTTAAAAAGACAATAACTACTCGTTATTTACTTATTATAGTAATTAAGTGATTTTCTCATAACACACTGGCAGAAAAGACATGACTCTTACGATAAAGTGCACAGACTCCACAGCCGACTTCACGGAAAATCGATAGCTGCAAGGTCAGACAGTTCAAGGTCACATAAATTGTTTACTTGAAGACGTCGTCGTGCCTCAGCTAGTAACAAGCCCTGATAGTTATGGGCACTTTGTAACTCTTCCTGTAATATTAAACAAAGAAACCTTAAATTTTTTTTTTTAATATTTCCATGCCGCACTGAGTTTCATCACTTTATAGAAAGTATAAATTCGTAATGATCTTATTAAATATTTTTATTATTCATTTCTTTTAATGTATTTTTAAATTAAAAACTAAATCTCAGGTAGGTAAGTTAACAACAAAAAAAAACTTACTTTGCTAGTAGGTAGGTATATTATATCTATTCTATGCCTCTAGGTAAGTACGATTTTTTCTAAAATACTTTTGGTTTACTTATACTTAAAAAATAGTCATATATTTTATTACAAGTATTGAATCGAAATAATTCATGATCACATAAAATAGGAACGCGTTCTAGTCTAACCTGAACTACTAACGCCATCTATCCTAAAATAAGCGAACTTCTGGCCTAAAATCTTTTTTATCATTGGAAATTACATGATTTTACAGTGACAAGTTGTACAATTACTTACATAGAGTTTAAATAAATATTCTCAATAACTGAAAATTACAATATAATTTTCTATGTTAACCGAGAGCCATCATAACATTCCTAATTAATAATAAGTTACGTACAGCGTCTATTCTAAATTATTAAAGGCAATTTAATACTGTTGAGGTAAGGACTGAGGATTAGATTAACAAGTAAATTAAAAGAACAAGAAGTAAATTCTATAGAAGTAAGTACCTGGTTGTTGTATTGGTAGTATATTGGCCAATTCGTTTCGTCTGTAAAATTGGATAACGAACAATCAAACCTTTCTATAACTATCGAGTATTCGGTCCACATTGGGTATTGGTACTCGATTGGTATAGTGCGGTACAAGTTTGTTACAATATTGGCCAACAAATCTTGGTAGTGTAGACCCGCCTACACACTGCTTTCTGACTGAATCTACAATGCGATCAATCACGTCCTCTGTAGCGATACCCTTCCTTCCTACAACTGAGTAGGTACTGTTGACTACAAAAGTCACTTCTTCAATAAGAAATTACTTCTATGTTGTCGTCTAATTTTTTGTCTTTGTTCCACTGGGATATTAAACTTATTAAAGGTATACCCCGAAGCGAAATTTTAGGAACTCTACAGTATCTTCGTATATCGTCAACCCATAAGTGGGCTGGTTGAGGTGTGGAGCATCAGCTCATGACCTCTACAGAGCCTCGTGGGGCTTCTACCCTACGGTCACTCTTTACTGCGCAGGCTACTCTGAAATATTGCAGCTCTGCGCAGTATCTGTCTCACACTCTTGTTTGTGTGTTTTCTTTTTTGTTGTACATTGATGGCTGTTACCATCTTAGTGTTTCATAGCTACTAATTTGCTGTGGTGGCTTCGTCCTCACCTGGTACTATTAGTTGCCTTGGCAGGGGTCGCCATTTGTATTTTGGTTGGTTGTCTACACTATCGTATCCACGTCTCTTTTATATATACCGCTTATTACGTTCCTACTCGTGTGACACATGCCCCGGGAGTCCAGTGCGGCTTGGCGGATAGATTAGTAGCCAGCTCGAATGTCAGAGTTTTCAGACTGCCTGAATGTCTATGACATTATGACGATTATCTTAGACGAACGCTAATAGGTATGAACAGTCGTATCGCAGCCCGATGGTTCGTTCCCCAGCGCCAGCTTCAGATTCACCGCATGGTGGTAGGGCATTTTTCGAATGCTCGCCTAGCTAGCTACCAACCTCAAGTAGAAAATATGATGCCAAAAACATAACAGTGTATTCTGGCAGCAGTCCTTGAGTGCTATATAATTAATAAACAAATTACAGGCATACGAGACTTAATATCTGTATGTCTCAGGGTGACGGGCATGGTGCAGTTCGTTACTTGTGACAAAATGCATCTGTTATAGGCAGATGTTACCGCTTAACATCAAGTGGGCCGTCTTCAAAAGTATTACTGAAAAAAAGCCTGTCTAATCCATCTAACCTGACTGTCATCCAATGATAAGAAACCGGGAACATCCTACTAATCACGAAAGCGCTTACCCATCCTAATATAGTGACAGCAGTGATGATTGCCTAATCTAGTTCGGTTCAGAACATCTATAGGCTAGCTCCTCTACGATCGCTTTTTCATCACATTATATTAATACACTATCATTACGAAACTTTTTAAATATCAATTTGGTTGATTGATATTAACACTACGGTTTAAATCACGCAAACACTGCTGTCACTGCATACACTGCAAAAGCTTGGTTCACAACTGAAATACGAGAATATGCACTGTTTGCGCGCAAACGATGTGAACCGATATGTAGCCGCGCTTATAACATCTGCTAACTGTCAATTTGCTTTTTCCTAATTGACCAAAAATAACCTTCACATCAATAATTGATAATAGAAGTATTGCATTTCAAGGCATTATTTTGTGAACAGATGTTTGTACGTTCAACATTCTAATCACAACAATATAAATCTCCTCATCTATCTGTCAAGATTTGAGTTTGACGTTTGTGAGCGTTGTTTGCGGCCGGAGGTGACGTCATAGATGATGTCATTATGCTATCGTGGTCTGTTTAGCAAGTTATGAACCGACCGTTTGCGTGCATATAGTGCAAATAGCGCATATTTGCGTGAATTGAACCGTAGGGTCAATCAATGACAAATTTTGTCATTCCTGAAAAAGTTTTTTAATTATTAACATAAAAATGCTCAGTATTTAAAGCAACTTTGTGCAACAATCGGATAGCTTCATTTAATTGTCTGGTAAAATAACCTTTAAATTTTTAAATTCCGAGCTTAATTTTATACTTATTCATAATTGACCACAGGGAGGTTTTAAATTTCAAACAATTTAGTTACTAATATTTTTTTGTGATAGCGACATCTATCGATTAATTAAACTATAATAATTTTCATAATAATGAGTTATGATTTTTATCTCTCTTTAAAAGCTATCAGAATCAAATGTTGTTGATTTAAACAGTCACTTGAAAACCAATTAAGCATAAAAGGTACGAGTACAATCGCGCAAAAAAGTAGTCCCCAGAAATCGAACCAATCAATCAGTTCGGTTATTTATCAATCACACTGACAGTTTCAATGACAAGAACAAACCGCCCACTAATAGAAAAGTTATGGCTTATAGTTAAATTAATAAAATTAGGTGTAAGAAATATAAGTACAAGAAAAGTACGTATAGTAGTACACTCTATAAATCAGTGATAGGTATTTTGTGGTCAGTAAGTTTCCAATTTAAAAACATTAGTGGGAACTATTTTATTATACTAGGCAGTTCCTATGATGGAAATTATAATTAGGTACTAGGCAATATTGCTGTATCAGCCGGATCGTCCACTGCTGAACGCAGCCTCCCCTATTCTGGGGTGTTTGCTATAATCCCCACGCTTGGCAGGAGTCTAGGGAACGCAGTCTAAGATGTCAGTTCCTCAGAAAGCGCTGCTGCCCACCTGGTATGTAACTCTTAGTCGGCCCTTACGACACCCACGGGTAAAGATGGAGGAGTGACATTATAGCCCGGCAACACACGGGCTAGAATGTCACCCCGACTAGGCAATATTGACACAACAAATTGTATACATTTTAACTGCAAATGATTTAAGCACGACAACTAAACGAAACATATTCTCTGCCTTTACAAGTCCAAAATGAAATTACAGTGCAAAATTATAATTGCTCACAAATTATTAGGTGCAAAATAATGGTCGAGTAGAGCCGCAGGCGTCGGCTATCTGATGTGTTCGCCGACTGTGTGATGAGTCGAGTGATAGAACGAGGAAAGGTTTTGAATTATGAACGCGAATATACCTCGTACATAATATTATTAAAATAGTGCTTACCTAACTTAAGGTTTGTATGCAAAATTTTAGAGCTCTAAATGTTCCAGAGCTCGCTTTACGACTTATTAATTCGTGTACTAAAAACTTGGCATAAAAATATAATAAAATCTCTTTTTGTTTTGCTAAATAGCGGAAAATAAATCACTGACTCACATTGAACACTTGAGTTTAAAGGGTTTAGTAAACATCATAATAAATATATAAATTTATCATGAAAACTTCAATCGACGGCTATTAGCTAATTGAGTCCAGGGGCCCAACTCCCACCTTTTATAAACTATTATGGAATGCAAACGTCATTGTTTCAAGTTTAAATTATTGATACTAAGGTTAGTACCGTGGCCGTCACGAAACAATAATGTTCATATAGTGCTACCTCTGTCGCACAAATGACTTGATTCGATGCATGCATCCCGCTCTCACGTTGAAGTTTTTATGTAAGTATACTATAGTGATATGTGGCGGTGCGAATTAAAATTGTGTATGTAATGTTAAAATAAGACTGAATTAAGAGATGGGAGTTGGCCCCCAGGCAGCGGCTACATTCAGGATTATAGGGTAATATAATAAAATTAAGAGCGTTATTCAGCTATTAGTAATTCCGTAGGATGCCGGCTGGAAATCGCATTCCACCATTTCCCCCGTAAAAGCCGTAAACAAACGGAAAAAAGTTCCATATGATATTACTGACACCTGTCCATTGTAAGTGGAATTTTAGTTGCACATTGAGTACACTTTAAAACTCTTACACCAACGTATACTGACTTCAATACCCGAAATGCATAACTATGTAGTGTACAGCAACTCCTACCAACGAGGGCATTCCCGAGGAGGGTTGGATGACGTCAGGAAGGCGGCCGGCCTTAAAACCGAAGCTAAAGCCTCTCTACATCTTTCTACATTTTGCTGTTTGTTGTTAGCGAAGACAAATATTTTTAAATGTTATATTTTATAAATACTAAGTAGTGATAAACGGAATTGAAAGTTGCACGCCTATCCTAAGCGTCATGGCTGTCCATTACAGTTACAGTACCACCGATCTGCTCCTCCTGCTTCACTGCAGTGTGCTCATCAATTTGAGACCTGATTTCTTACGAGTTAAGTCACGTTCGCTCTTCAATTTCAATGACTGTAATGCCCTTCAGTCATAAACACAGATGTCTTTGTCTACTACTGCTTTGAGGCAAAATATCTGACATTGCGATGATATCGTGGTTACCACCGGTACCTTCACTGAATACTTCATATTTATTCGTAGAGTGCGGAAAAAAATAAAAAAGAGTTTTTTACACATAAAAATAATTTATTGTCTTTAATAAATACAAAAAACGATCAAAAAATGTATTACAAGTTATAGAATGTATTGTCTTCAATAAATTATTTAACTGAGAACAACATTTTTGTAACCGTATTCTATGAATATATTTGAAGTATTTAATAAAATATACCGGAGTAAAAGTACCTCCTTTAAGAAACAACGGTTACCTATATACATATCAAATATATAACTTTTACTTTTGGTTATTATTTCTAATGTTTGTTCCTCCAAATATTGTGTAAAATATATAATGACTACACTCCTTTGCTACATACACCCATATTGGGTTCTGTAATATATGTGACAAGTGAACATATACCATATAATATATAACACAGTGCAATAAATGAAAATAAAAAATATATCTCCTGGTGAGATCAGCAACGGCAGCAACATGATGTCATTAACAAACTGATCTTAATACTGACTTTAGGCAACAGCATCATGCAACATCTTTTGAGATCGACACAAATTGTTTTACAAAAGAACATTCACAGAAATAATATTTATATATACCTAGGTACATAGCATGGTTGTCAGTTCCGAAAAACGAATAATAGCACCTTTTTAGCGAACTGCAAAAATCTTAACAGACCCAACACGTCTTATCAGTAGGGTAAAACTCCCATTGTGTACCCACTGGTACAATAAACTTTTATTATCTATGTGTCTCACATACGACCCCTTCTAAGGCGCCGACATCTTTCCGCAGTACCATGTCATTACATCTATTGTAAATTTTGAAGACTTCGAGCGCAGATTAGTGAATAGTTACTACATCTTTGGGTGAACACTTGGGACGCTTCTATTGTTTCGAAAAATGTTTAGAAAATTTAAACGAGTTGCCATCGCGCTTCTTGTGAATACATACCTAAAGCATTGGTACAGAATGATGGTTGATATTCTTAGAACAGAAATAATGTGTGCCCTATTCTATAGTAGAAAGATATGGAGTTTTGCGAAATATAGTTACTTGTTTTTAACTTTTACCTAAAACTCTCATTTTAATGTAATAATATCACATTGGTTCGTGTTATTCTAGCAACATTTGAAAAAAGTATGATTGTGATGAATTCGCTGCTAGTAAAAGTCTGTATTTGAGTAAGAATAAAAAGTTAGTGTTTGTTTTTATTATTAAACATTAACAAAATTTTCTTACAACTCACTGACTTATTTACCAGATTTTACTTGCGGCAGCGGCGTGGCATATAGAATATAATTTTATTAATTAACTATTATTTTTAAAATCTTATACTATTGGGTTATTTGGTTAATCGAGAAAAAACATCCAGTTTTGTTAAATTCAATGAATACCTGGATGCAGGCGTTGCTTTGGGGAAACCCATATTTAAAACTAGCAAATAGTTTAAGAAAATTAAAACAGAAATTTCGATTCTCGAAGGTCAAGACCTTCTAAGGATGCTTCTAATAGAAGCGAACGCATCGAAAGTTGTTCCAGTTCGGCTAAAAAGCGTCTATGATGTCACGTCTTAACACTTGATTGTCACTAATTGATATATTATTAAGTGTTTTTTTTAATAATATTTTAATAATTTCCTAAAATATTTGTTATTTTTAGTTTTATTTAGATTTTCTTTAATTGTTCAAACACTGATAATTTGTTAAGAAGGTCAATGGTAACAAACACATATGGTTGGAGTCAGATATTTTCAAGATAAAGAACCAGATATAAACCTATTCACAGTGTATTCTTAAGCTGACATTTTTGGTTTTAGCGTTAAAATAATATTCTATTTAAAAAAAAACAACTGTTATTATTTAAAAAACATAATGTAATATATTTTATAATTATATTTATTATATATTATATTATAATATGTATTGTTTTTTTTATGATATTATGTTTTTGCATTGTTGTCCGAAAAACATATAGTACCGACCCTGCTGGGATAAAAGTGGAAAGGTGATGACGATGAGATTTTAATACGATTTTATTATAACTAATTTGATAAAGTATTAAACCCATAACGCTTCTTCTGACAAGTTGCAAGCCTTCTATCACTCGAAAGACTTAAGCGCATTAAATCAACTACTAGGAATAATGTAGATTTATAAAAAAACCTCATGAACCTAATAACTTACTTAATAACTTAACGTTTATTCGACATGCAATGAAAAAAACAAAAATAAGTAAGTATCATAAACATCTCAATACAAACATTAGTGTTTTTTTAAATTAATTTTCTTACATTGTTTTTTTTCTTTATACCGCCACTGTTATAAAAAAAACTAAAAAAAAGACCAACGCAAAGTTTTCAAAACGGCTAGATAAAAAATTCGGGTAAGTATATATTACAAAAAAATATAGTAACAGTAGAATTCTTTGCCAACTAGTTCGCCTGAAGATGTACTGCCTCCCTATGTCTACCGCCAAGCAGTAATGTTCGCATTAATAAGTTTTGGTTTGAAGGGTATGGAAGAGCCGGTAAAATCACAGACACATGAGACTTAACAACCTCATGGTTCATGATGAAGGGTGCAGTGCAATGACGAAATGCATCTGTTATAGGCAGAGGTTACAGCTTAACACCAGATGGTCCTCGTGCTTGTTCCATGAAAACATAAAAAACTTTTTAATAAAATGCGACAGTCGCGTGCACAATGTATTTTTATAAATATCTCCTTCCTACTAGAACACCTAATACTATGATTATAGAATCTAAAATAAAAATGTACTAACATGACGCTAGTCACATAAATGTACGTGTGCCAATTTTCCGAATTCATCAAACAATTAAAATGTCACCCTCCACTGGATTAGCAGAAACCGCCTCATCATAGCTCAATGCCGCCCGTCCCATTGTCTCGTTTCAAACAATAATTATTACCCCAGCAAACGAGACTCAACCACTGGAGACAAAATATTTTTTCAATTGTTTTTCCCAGGTAGATTAGTGTTAGTTGACGCCCTTGCGACCCCCTCCACCTCATCGGCTTCTTTGGGATTTTAACACTTGTGACACACACAGGATAATCTGGATTAGTCTTGACTTGGACGAGTTATGTTACCGACGACACTCGCAAGCCAACACTTGGCACGTTTACCTTACTTATACGAGTTAGAAAATTGTTTGCTTAGCTTAAAATCATCAGTATAAAGGATATTTAAAATTCGAATTTCTTTTGAAGTGCAGTGTTTATGTCAATATCAGAGTAAAATGAGTGACTGTAGTGAGGACATGAGTGAGTTCAGTGAGAGTCACTTGAGGAATTTGACTCAGTTTGTGAAAAGATGGTGGGAAGATGATTATCAAAAGGTTAGTTATCTTTGAACTGTCCTTTACATGCCTTAATTTATAAAGGTGACAAGTTAATCACACTAAGATTATAAATCGAATATGTGTTGTTTTGTAACTCTTCCACGTTGAATCGGTGGAATCGATTAAGCCGAAACTTGGGACATAGTACATAGTATTTTTTAGATACAGGATACTTTTCATCGTACTGTGGGCGGAGATAGCTCTCTTATATAATATGCTCAAACATTTATGAATAATAATCGTGTTTTCCTGAACACTTACACAAAATTCAAAGCGCTTTCCATACTGACATAGATTTTTAATAAAATGTCATCATAATAGACAATTCAAACTAAACCTTAGAAAATAAATATATGTCTTAGATAATCTCGCTCTCCAAGTTCCACTCAAAAAATGGAATATTATCAGTGTCATTTATCAGAGCCCGTATAAGCAACGCCCCTAAAAATCTCCGATCAATATTTGACCTTTGGCTTATCCAATTACTATTTAATACCCATAACGACGCCAAGGGGCTTATGGGTTAGATTAAGATAAGAAACGGCGGTAAATGCCATATATGTACGCGTATGCCACACGGTCATGTAATGTCCACACCATATCATTACATGTAACTTAACCGATCTTCGAAGGATTACGAAGCATCTAAATTGTATCAAAAACCTCTTTGATCGGTTAATAGGTCCGTGGACAGATTACAGTGTCCCCATAATAATATTGTGTGAGGCAATAATTTAATATAATGGACAATCTTGCAGGAAATGACTACGCGATCACTGTTGTTAAAGCTGTAGCGAATGAAAGTTTGTTAGATGGGTACACAAGTAAATTAAAATCTTGTATGCTGTTATTTAGTATTATTGGCAATTTTGTGAATTTATATTGTGTATTTAATCGCTTTTTTATCAATATTTTGGAGGTTTAGATTGGAATGATTCAGTTTGAAAGCGAGTATTTTAACTCAGGAAATAGGTAGCCTTCAGATATATTTTCCGGCGGTATGCCTTTGTTAACAGAATAATACGAACTATAACCAACACTACAGCTATACAATGAAAGCATTTAAACAACCTACAAACCATTGCAGCCTCATAGGTTGTCCAAATACTACAGCCCACTACTAGTTGGTAGCGTGACCAGCACGCTGGCAGCATTGCCCCGTTTAATTGCAATCCAATCTTTGAAATAGTTGCAAATTATAGTTGAATATTCGTAATATAATTGTTAATATTATAAATACTACATGATTTATGTATTTATTTATTGAGACAAAAATGATGAACAATTACATGAACCTCTCGTTATCAGTACTATCAGTACCTCAGTACTAATATTATAAATGCGAAAGTAACTCTGTCTGTCTGTCTGTTACGCTTTCACGCCAAAACTACTGGAACGATTTGCATGAAATTTGGTATGGAGATAGTTTGAGACCCGGGAAAAAACATAGGATAGTTTTTATCCGACTGCGCAAAAAGAGGTTAATGTTTTTGCGCGATAACCGACATACGCGCGGGCGGAGCCGCGCCCGGAAAGCTAAATGTTCAAATTCAAACAAATAATTACAATTAATGACATACAAATACCATTCTCAAAATAGGATGTCAAAATTACAATTTAAATTATGATGTTTTCAAGTGCAAATATATTTCTTTAAACGTTAACGTAGCTTATACATGGAGCTTCTGAAAAATGCATAGGTGACATTAGCCCTCGACCAACGTCCGATGGACCTAACAAACAGCTTCTACAGAAAAAAAATACCGACCAAATGCGACGAAGATTTCTGTAGGTATCTAAACAGAATGTTTTTCTCTCTGTCCCACTCTATACGTTTTGTTTTTGTTATATGTTTCATCATTATATCAACCGAAATGTCCACCTTTGATCAAGGCCATAGTCCCCACGCTTGGCAGGCGTCTTGGGGTTCGCAGTAAAAGTTGTCAGTTTTACAGAAGGCGCTGTTTCCCACCTTCTTGTATTTTTGCCATAGTCGCCTCTTACGATACTCACAGGAAGAAATGGGGGGTGACATTCTAACCCAGCAGTGCACGGGGCAAGTTAAGCAGTTGCCATCCCCTAATATGAATTTTCTAAATTCTTTTGATCATACCTTATATATAGAAGTATAAAGAAAGTTCAGGTATACGAGTACAGAAAGCGTCCCAATCTCACCTTAATTATTATCAATGGATGTGGTTGATCATACGATCAGATCTATCCTATTTATTAACGCCAATAATACATTATTATTAAGCAAAATTCCTGAAAACATTTACAATACTGATATAACAAATCAAATGCACATAATCGAAGTTTATCGTCCATCCAAATCAGGGCAACGCACATAGCTTTCTCCACTAGAATACTGATTCATGGCTCCATCGTAATGATAATTAAATTAATAGACATACACGAAAAGGCCACCCACACCGGCATGATCCGCCATTGTTAAGCGAACGACAAATATTGATACAATCGCTTTGTTTGATGTCGACACTGAGACTTACAAGCTCGTACGTTTTGACGTTTGTAACGCGAAACCAATGTATTCATTCGCGTGGTGGCTTTTGGTATGTTTAGAATCACACTTAAATATTACAAATACGATATTAAATGTATCATATTATAAAAACTTACGCTCTTATTTATATCTTATATATGAAGAACACGGGTGTTTTAGCGTGAACTTACTATGAGTCGATATCGCTATCGACAATGTTTCTGCTTCTACCGCAAGCCTTCTTCAGGATTTTGAGTATGATACGTCCACCGCAGTCGCGTCACGCTTCACGCTGAAACGTGATGCGATGTATAAATAATGTTTTTTTCAGTGAAATTCTTATGTTTATCAAACGTAATGTTTATTTCTTTATAACTAACACTAGGCCAAAAAAACATTAAAATATTTCGAAATTTTAGAATTTAACAGTATAAAGTACTACTTTTGAACAATTTATTTTGAACAATTCTTACATTGATATGGCATCTTTGCCCTGGGCACATTTTTTATTAGAAGCATAAGCTAGAGAAATATAGTAGGTACTTTATATCAAATTTAAACTTGTATTGTATCTACTCGTATATATTGCAGCATTACCACTGTAGGATATTGGCTTTGCGCTTTTTAACAGATACAATACGTCTCATTTATCTACATTTCGTTTAATAAGATTAATATATTAATTGATTATGATGATAAATCATACATATATTATACAACAATTTTCGTAATAAAATTGTAAGCCTAAGATTTTTAATTATTTTCTCAAGAATTAATGGACCACTTGCATACATGGACGTTATAGCAACCGTAAAAAATATTATAGTAAGTACTTACTCATACTTAACTGATCATTTGATACAAAGTTGAAATTAGTGCAGTCGTGTACAAAAGTGCTATTTCAATAAGTAACAACGAAGAATAATGATAACGAATAGTCGTTTAGTTCGGTGCTCATCTTGTTTTATCTAGTAACTGCCCTTTGTAAACCTTATTTGAACGGCTTTTGATCCAATTTTATTATTCGTTACCTTTATATCACCTCTTAGAATGAATATTGTTTGAATAGAACGTATTTTCATATTAATTTTTAACGCAATGTGTACGACTACAGAAGTCTTTGAGAGACGATGTTTTACTAATATGTTAATACTTTATTTACCTATAAAAGTATTTAACATAAAAAACACTACCTAGCCTTTCTTTTTGCTCAAGTTAATTTATATTTTGTATCAAGAGGTGAGTTAAAAGTAAATTTATGAATTAGTATACGTCATTCGGCATATGAGTTTCGTAGTTAATTTATTTTGCCTAAACGAACGACCAATTTCTTGATTTTTTAGTAGTATTAAAAATTAAAGTGAGTGCTATTATCGTTTGGTATTTCTTCACTTCTAAAGCACAGAACTTTTTTTATGATCTTTGGCAGATAAAGAGATTGCTTGAAAGCGGGGATATTAACACTTCTTATCAAGATTTTATTGCCTATTTTTGGACAAAGCATGCCTTGGTCCAAATAATTCTTACGAAGTTGCAGTCGGATCTGCATGTTATATATTTTGTACAATTCAGAAATATATTTAAAAATATAATTAGTAAGATATAAAAAATTACCTGTTCCTAAATAATTACGCGTGTAGTACATTGAGCTATGCTCCAACAGAGAAAACTTGAAATTTTCCATTAATTAATCTTGCTTCCAAAGCGTACGTTTAAAGATAATTAAGCAAAAAGTACCTGGTTACACATTTAGCGCTTCATTGTACTCAAACCTGTTTACTTACTTCATGTATCGTACCCTGAACAATATGGCTTGTCACGACACCGAGACGGCGAAAAACGATCAACGAGAAATGGACATTTTTAAAAAATAACACATTCTCCCATCCCAAATGAAATTAAACCGTATATCAAAGCCGCAAGGCATAACTTTGTAATCAGGTTAAAAGTAAAAAATGCCATGAAATATGCCCGCTTGTCCATTGCTGCGCTGGTAGGCGTGGGTCAGATATGTGCGCAAATTTATGTTTTTCACTTGAGCCATTCGAAAATGCTATGTTTTTAAGACGTAATAAGAGTAACTGTTGATGTAGCATTTGCGGGTCGGTGACCCTCTTGATGTTGCGACTTTAGACGACTTTTTGCGAGATCTCTTTTTGTCTGTTGACAGATCCTCGCTACATTCCCACAGTGGTCATCAATTTCCTTATAAGAACATTCTACAGGCGAGACAAAAGAGTCGAAATTATTAGTGGGTACTAAATACACAGTATTTATTTGTCTTCAACATTAACGAAGCCTTGTTTAAAATAGCCTTTTGCAGAATTTATCACCGCGTGTCGCGAAAACTTGTTATCTGAAAACAATTAGCACTATTTGTGAGTTAAACAATATTGCTTGATTGAATAATAAATGCACATACAGATGGGACTTTTGATTGAACTAAGGTCTCAGTTCTTGTAAATCCTAATTAAGTATATCTGAATAGACACTCTTAGTAGGGAAGGAAGACATTATTATTATATATTTTTTATTTCAAATCTGTCTGTATTATCTTCTATTTATACAAAACACAACCCTTTAGTAATAACAGTCACAAAAACGTTACAGTTTAAAAGCCAGTCAAAAACAACTCTGCACCACAAGTAAATTACACTACAAACGTTCTATAATAATGCCATATCCCAGACGTATACTTTTCTTAAACGACACTTTATTATCCCGTGTTTATCCGTTTTGGTAACATTAGAAACGAAAGAACGTAATATATTTTTTTTATAATTGCCTGAGTCAAAATTGCCCCCGACGCGCCGCGCAGCCAAACGACAATTTAATTTTCCCGAGAAATGGGGTAATGATATGGCAACTCCGCCAGTTACACGGTATAATCGAGTGACAAACTGTTTTAAACAGCCGTAATCAAAGTGATTGTATCACGAAAGCAAGGGTCGGCGCCACTGCGGTTTAATCGAACGTGATTAAAGAACTGTTTATAGTCACATACAAGTGTGGTGTAGTTCAGTTCATTCGTATTTTGCTCTTTATATTGTAATATGTTCTTTACGGTAATGCATAAAGTAAATCTTTGAGCGTCAGAGCAATACACACCATACTACGAGTTCCTACTGAATGGTGCCCGCACACAAAATTCAGCCTTCTGGATACAAAGCAGAAAAACTTATGTGTATATCACTGTTCAAAAATCCTGCAGATACGAGTACATAAAATAATAGTTTTTATTAAAATGAAAACTTAATGAAATAGTTCAATGCGCAATCAATTTTTTGTTTCCGCATGAAATGAGTTTAGTTAAGTGCCCAAATTAACTGGAATTTAAGTTTGACATCGGCGGCTCACCCTCAACGGCTAAATGAATAGTAATTTAGTTTTGGAATGAAATCGTTCCAAACACGCGACACCAAACCGCTTTTCTATTCTCGAGTCGACTCGAAACCGTCATTTTACACAATTTTACCCAATTGCTCTCTGTTCTCGGAATTAATTTGATATTAGCCTTTGAAAACGCAAGGTGTGGTTTTGTTATAGCCTTATACTTATACTGAAGAGGCAATCCAACAACCCATGGTTAGAGCTTACTCTAGACTCAGTAATCGCTTAGAATTAAAACTTAGCCGTACATAATTTGTAAAATTAAATGTTTTGTAAGATTATTCGCAGCCTGTTTGAGGTCAAGCGGGACACTGTTAACACACATTTATCATGTCCAAGTCGTTATATGCAAATAATAAACATGGATAATTACTAGTAGGTATAAACGATAATGCAGTGTTTACTTACCGTAATGACACCGCATGAGGACCGTGTGCTGACGACATGCATTACTATTTTACAACCTCGTAAACTACATGTATGACATAACACTTGTAAACTGCAAAGTACGTTATTAGAATGAAAATAAACAAGAAATAAAATCTTGTACTTAAATCTTATTTTCATTGTTACAGGAATCCAGCAACCCAGAGAGATGGAGTGGGAGAGGCCCGGAGCACAATATGGCTCTGCAGCAAATCCTCAAGCTTCAAGAAGCGAGGGCTCTTCACAAGACTTCTCTATTACCAATCTACAAAAAAAATGGGCTTCCTTCACCTCCCGGAGGAAGTCAAGAGTACGACAGCAGAAAACCTGACCACCCTGAACCACGAGGAGTGGAAACAAATCTTGAAACAGAATTCAGGAAACTTATGGAACAATCTGGAAGAGACCATCGTACTGATGAATCTTTGAAATATCTACAGCACATGATGGAAGCTAAACACCATTACGACTATCTAAAACATATGCAAGAAAAAGATTCCAGAAATGGTTCCGAAGATAGAATAAGAGTAAAGAAAGAGACTTTGTCACCGAATCATAATCGCAATTCATCACCTATAAGGAACCAGTCGCCCCAAAATAGAGTTTCATCTGCCGAAGCTTCGCCAAATCACAGCGTTCGACTATCAACCTCATCCAGCCCTCTTTCAACTACTAGTCCAATCAATTCATCACCATTAAGTCATTTACAAAACATGCAGCCCTTCGATTTCCGCAAAAGCAAATTAAGTGAACATTTAGAAAAGGAAGAAGCGCGAAAATCTTATGAATTACAGTCTGCTGAAAAAGCAACAATGGATTTAATGAGAAGCCAATTCTTTAACTTTTCTCTGCCTGGAAACCTTCCTATACCGTCAATATCCTTGCCTTCGTCGTTTAGTCATCCAGCTGCAATGGTAGCTGCTTTAAGCCAAAATCCCATGGGATTAGCATCACTTCAAGCGCTTCTGCCACAAATGTCTGCGAAACCTGTTGAAACACTTGAAAAAAAAGCCAACAATATGGCAAATAAAACAAGGCAAGAGGAACAGAGATCAGAGGATGTGAATGCTCTTAACCTAAGCAAAGATGCTTATTCTGAACCACCCGCTCATCCCAGAAATATGATGTTAGGAAAGTGCCTAAGCCCACCAAAAAGACAATGGGGTGCTACTCAACTGCCATTGAACCTTGGTACTCATTTTATCAATCCTGCCACAGGAAAAAAACGAGTTCAATGCAATGTTTGTCTCAAAACATTTTGTGATAAAGGAGCACTAAAAATTCATTTTTCAGCTGTTCACCTACGTGAAATGCACAAGTGTACTGTTGAAGGGTGCAGTATGATGTTCAGTTCTCGAAGATCTAGAAACAGGCATAGTGCTAACCCTAACCCAAAATTGCACTCGCCTCATTTGAGAAGAAAAATATCACCGCATGATGGAAGAAGTTCTCAGTCTCATCCAGTGTTAATTCCACCTCACGCTGCAGGGCTAGGCTTACCACCTGTCATGAATCCTATGCACGGTTTTAGTTCTTATCCTTTACTCAATACATCGCAAAATTTAAGACAGTTTCCATCCAATATGCCATTAGAATACAAAAACATGAATATGGGATTTTCCCCTTACGATCAACGGCAGCCAGTGCGCCGCGAGTCTGATTCAATGGAAAATAAAGATCATGATACCCATGGTGAATCAGATGAAGATGACGGAATAGTGGTTGTAGCGGGAGATGATGACGATGACGAAGGTGATCACATCGATACCAGTGATTATTACTCAAATATAAATAAATCCATAGGATCTGTTGATGACTCTGAAACTGATTATGACCAGAGAAGTGTGAGTGAAAACAATGACACTGACAATCGAAAAGATGGGAACACTAGCCCTGAAGTTCTTAAACGAAAACGTAAAAACTTAAACCCCACTCGTCTTCAAAACACTTACGACGTATCAGAAAATGGTTCTACTGAAAATCCAAATCCCCATCAAGATCCTGAAGATGTGGCAATTGATCTTAAAAGAGTGAAGAGAGAAAACGACCACGCTGATGAAAACTTTTACAGCGTTTGTAGTGAAAAAGTCAATGAGATAAAAGTCAAACAAGAAATTTCTACTCCAAACCATGAGCCAAATGACATGAATCAAGTACAAGACTTACGAGTAAAGGAAGAGCCAGGGGAAAATAATGAAAAGACCGAAAATTGCAACAATGCTAGCACAGCTACTAGTGAAGAACAGTTTTCGTCTGAAAATGCTCTGAAAAGACTAGAAAGTTTATCTAAAGGTGATTTTCCACATCTGCCCAAAAGAGTGGAAAGTCAAACAATGGGCCCCAGTAATTTATCCATGAACGATTCCATTGATTATTCTGATAGATCACCATCGTCATCAGTATCTAGTTTTGACTACGTATCTGAAGAAAACCAAGGTCAGATCTACGGCCACTTTGACAATGGATTCTTCGTGAGCACTTGCGAAGTGCCTATGGATCACGAGAATCCTCATAAATGCTCAGTTTGTGGGAAAATGTTCCAAAATATATACATCTTAAAGTCACACTACCAAAATGCACATTTAAAGTTGATGTACAAATGCACAGCAGACGGTTGTAGAGCTTCTTTTTCATCAAGACGGATAAGAGATAGGCATAGTTCGAATACTAGTCTTCACAGAAAAATATCCGAAGAAATTCGAATTTCAGACGAATCGTCTAAAGTTTTAGACAAAATACGCGAGCAAATGGAAATTATCTCGAGATATGACGAAGTAGAACGAGCAGTTCCTTATGTAGATTCTCTAGTATACTACAGAGTCAAAGATTCAGAAAAGCACAAAAATCTGAGTCAGATGCCTTTCGGAACTCCGTACCCACCCTTGTTACCTGATGCCTACTTGCATAACAGAGATATGTTCTCCCAGCATCCTTTTTTATTCGCGCCGTTTGGAATGCTTCCAAATTTTCCTCCACTGCCTCTTGGATTTTTACCGCCCAGTCTTAACGCATTTAGTTGTCACACCCAAAACTATTCACCTCCTCTCCAGCGAAAGGTAAACTACTACATTGAAGAAGAAGCTCCAAGACCAAACAAAGATGGAAGCTATCCATGTCGAGGCTGCAGAGAGAGTTTTAAGGACTTGACGGCCTTGAAGCATCATTGTGAGAGCGTCCATACGCAATCATTGCACCGCTGCTCGGTAAATGGGTGCAACGCTGCGTTCTTTTCGCGCACGAAAAGAAACATGCATTACGAATCGCACATCGCTCGAAGACAAAATGGTAGAGGCATCCACGCCAGTCCATCATGACCGTTTTAAACCAATGTGACTTTTTAAGTCCAGTGTTTATGGACTTTAATTCTGCAGTGCATTTGTGATGACATTAAGATATAAATAAGCGCGTATTTAGGCTATCTTATGAATACCAGTACCTTTCAATTCTCATAGCATAGTTTAGCAATACAATCGGAACGAATGAATCAAGGTATTGTATAAAATAGCTTCAGCATTTGTATTATTGTTAGCGAGATAAAATTGTTAAACTAAATTTTAAGGTACTATAATTTGAACTGCTATAAATATAATAAGCAAGCTGTGTTAGTTCCCAAATCATGATAATGATAGATAGAAACTGTAAAATTCTGAACATTCCATAGTAATAAATTGTGCAATATTTTTTGTAAATAATATAAGCCAATGTACAAAATTTTAATCGATATTTCGCATGTATGATTCTATATTGTAATTATGTCCAAAACTTATTTACTGGTTGTCTTTATATATTTTGGTGCTAATTTCATGTCTAAATGTAATATTACATTCAATTTATTGTATATATTATATGATTATTACGACTGTGTAGCATTTTAGTCAACGATTTAAATAATAATATTGTAAGTACCAAAAAGTATTACATTTTAGTTTTAAGTCAATAATTGTATAATACTGTATTAATATAACATACTTCTTAATAAAACATCTTTTTGCCAAACGATAATGTAATAAAATTGTTTCAAATGAATATTTTGTTTTATTTGCCGAATCTTTATTCAAAACGCAATCTTAGTTTAGAATGGCCGCAGGCAGAATGAATCTCCAGAAGCAAAATGCCTACTTTGGGCAATAATTTGGGTGATTTATGAATCTCAAATAAGAGCTACCTGATTTGAATACTCTTGTTATTGCATATTTAAGACATAAAGGGTTCAGTGGGTATATATTTAGATAAATTACTGACTTTTGCAAACGGTTAAAGAACAATTTCACCGCAAGAATGTAATGTCAAGATGTTGCTGGAGAGTAGGTACCTTCCTAACTCTCCGCGAAGTACTTATGGGTAGTTAGAATATTTATTTTCACTTGACTATGTTAGAAAAACTTAACTCTCCTACTTGGGGATCGAAGTCGAAGTGGGGATCGAGAGTGATATAGTTAGCTATTCTTTTTCTCAAATAAGTACTGGGTATTATACTTAGTCAAGACTAGGTATACCCAGTACTTATTTGAGGAAAAGAATAGCTAACTATATCACTCTCTATAACGATATCACTCATCTATGGCCACGATATCCCGAGTTAGTTTTTAGCTAAAATAAGCTTTATTGCTAGGGTAAAAACGGAACCCTATAACTAAGACTCCATTGTCTCCAGGCTCATGAACCAACTTGGAACTTAAATCTACTCTCTTGTATGCTTTTATAGTGAGCGCAGCGGTGCCAAAAGCTACTTAGTTTCCGTAGCACGTATTTTTGTAGTCGTAAAGTTTACGTGAACAATTGAAAAGCGCCCTCCATATTTCAGTACAATTATGTAAACTGATATTATATGTTTTGTTCTTGGACATTAGTGATGTGCGCGAGATAAATTAGTCTGTATTATTAACTAATCGAAGGCCTTTCCATTGTATTATGCTTTGAATATAGATCAAGATACAGACTAGTACATTTCATTCTAAGAACATACATATTATTCAATATAAAGTCTTTAGTGGCATAATTAGTATGGCATATTAATATAATATTTATTATTATTTATATTATCGACTCAGCCAATTTGTGACTTTCCGAGATTGGAATAATATTTATTTTTTTATTGCTGATAGGTTAGCCTTTGACCACAATCTCGCCTGATGGTAAGTGATGATGTGGTCGAGGGTGTTAACAGTCTTAACCTATAATTACTAACTACGTGAACAAAATGAATAGTTATCTCGAAAGCAAATATTCGTGCTACGCTACGCTACGCCTAATATAGGTAAGTAAAAAAACTATTTATTGTGTATGTAGGTACAGTCAAATTCAAATTCAAATTCAAAATCATTTATTCAATTTAGGCGTCTACGACGCTCTTATGAAGGTCAATTACAAACTTTAATATTGAAATATTCTACATTGTACTGCCACGTTCAGCAAAAAAATTTATAGAGCCACTGCGAGAAGAACGGGCAAGAAACTCGGGGCCATTATTTTAAACGTCTGTTTACAATTTGTTGTAAACAATATAATGCAATAATTACAATATTTGTTTAAATTACGTAGGAGACAGGTGATGGCTTGGCAGAGGTGGAATTTTCCAAGCATTTTTGTCGTTTAAGTAATCACAAACTGTGTAGTAGGATTACAATCCTCACAGAATTTTCCTTCTGTGAGCATTGTAATATGTTCGGGAATTTTATTATAAAACCGCACACAATTACCTAAAAAGGACCTTTTATTTGTCTTTGCTAATCTAAAACACGGTACCGTTAATTTATATTTGTTCCTAGTGTTGTAATCGTGGTTGTCACTGTTTAATTTAAATTTACTCAATTTTTTCCGAACATACATAATATTTTCAAATATATACAGACTCGGTAAAGTTAATATATCAATTTCTTTAAAAAGATCCCTTAGAGATTCCATAGGATCCATTTCATATATGGCTCGAATTGCACGCTTTTGTAAGATAAAGATTGTTTCCATCTCAGCAGCAGCTCCCCACAGCAATACACCATACGACATAATACTGTGGAAGTAGTCACATATGTTACTGTGTCTGTACCACAAAACGTCGTCGACCAGTTTTTTTGTGACTTTTTTTAATTCTTGATAGTTTAGCCTTTTTTAGCCCCACTATCTCACCTGATGGTAAGTGATGATGTGGTCGTAAATGTTGTTCAGGCTAACCTGGAATGACTGGCTCTCAAGGACAGCTGCCGGAACACACCGTTAGGTGCTCGGCGACAGATTTTCTACTTTAGGGTGGTAGCTAGCCAGGCGGGCATTCGCGAAATGCCCTAACACCATGCTATACCGACTGCTATCCTAAGACAATAACCGGGACCGACGGCTTAACGTGCCCCCCGAAGCACAGAAGCGCTCAGTAGTAATGTCACCAGCGGTCACCCATCCAACTCATGACCGAGGCGGACGTTGCTTAACTTTGCTGATCGTTTCAGAATGGCTAAGGAACTTCGCTATGAGCGCTACAAAACGTATTCAAACGTATGACCCCACTTAGATTAAAAACTATCGCACTGTAAAACTGCACACAATATACCGTAGCAGGATTTTTAAATCACCTCGTTGAAGGTAGAATGGCGAAGGCATCATTGCAGTGGAATCTCCGGGACCTGGGTTCGGCCCTTGGGTCAGATAGTCAGGCATAGAATTATTTGAAGTTTGTAGGCAGCAGTCTGGAACTGTGCCTGGAGATGTCAAAACACCATAGATGGTCTATGGTCGATTACTTGCAAGATACCAATATGTCACCATAGCCAAGCTCTTCGGGAATGCTGAGGATATGTAATTTCAGAAGGTGTTGACAAAACATTTTATAAGAATAGGGTTGGTCCCTTGAAAAACCATAAATAAATTGTACCTCAACATGAAGTCGCTTAAAATAAAATACTTTCATATCATACCAATAATATATATGAATAGAAATAGATATTATAGAAAGTTATTTATATTCTGAAATAAGGTTACATGTGCTGATCTGAATATTAATCACAGAATATTAAATTTATCGTATACTACCTCTAAATGTGTGCAACTGTGTACACGTGTTTCAAAATAATTCGTATGTTAAAAAATTACAAATTTTTTATAAAAGTACAAGGACCAGGTATCTGTACTGTACTGTATCAGCTGGATAGTCCACTGCTGAACACAGCCTCTCCTATTTAGGGAGGCTTTGCCATAATCCCCTTGCTTGTTAGGCGTGTTAGTGATCGCAGTTTTAAATATCAGTTCCTCAGATGGCGCTGCTGCCCACGTTCTGGTATTTTACCTTAAGTTGCCTCTTATGACACCCACAGGTAGAAATGGGGGGTTGACATTCTAACCCGGCACCCCACGGACTTTTTTTTTTTAAATATTTTTTTATTATTTATTTTTATTTATTAACTTAAGACATAAGCATCAAATTACTAAAACAAGACACAAGCAGTATTAACAGCTATCGCATATTTTCGCGTCACGCACAACCCTAGCAGACATTGTTGAATCCCGTCAATAACACGTCAGTGTCATGTTGACATTTACCGTGTCGTGTCACGCGACATTTCGCTGTCACTCGACGTGACGTCGCGTGCACAACACTAGTTAATTTTTAAACTTTCCATTATCGAGCTTTATTCTATTAGAGGGTACGGCAAATTGATTTTGTGTTTGGACAAAGAGTAGGTAGGTACTTATTAAAATTGTATGTATGTTTCTGATACGGCGACATGACACACCGTAGGCTAGGCACTGTTATATATTCATTGACGAAACTATTTAAAGCGCTGATAGCACCGTGATATGTATTTATAGAGTTGAAGAGAGGTATTTTTTAGGGTTCCGTATCCAAAGGACTGAGACTGAGACTTCGCTGTCCGTCCGTCCATCCGCGTCAGTCCGTCCGTCTGTCACCAGGCTGTATCTCAAGAACGGTGATAGCTAGACAGTTGAAATGTTCACAGATGATATATTTCTATTGCTGCTATAACAACAAATACAAAAATTTGGCCAAGTGCGAGTCGGACTCGCGCACGTTAAAACAAAAAAAGGTTATAATATGAAGTCTAATGTTGTAGAGCTAACGGTACGGAACCCTTCGTGCGCGAGTCTAGTTTTTAGTTTGGTTTAGATTACTAAGGTCCTGATTTTCAACCATCAAATAAAAATTATCAAACTGATAAATGTTAACTAACGAAATATAAAACAAATGAATTTTAATTGAAGGTACCAAAGTTCGTTATTTTCATATTGTTTGTGTGTACTTATGCGAAAACAGTCTCCAAATAAACAGCATGCCACTACTAATACAGTGTGGTGTCGTTGTACATTTCAGGCAGAATAGGGTTCAAACCTCCTCTTTTTTGGTACAAAATCAGCCATTATTTTCATAATAATATTCTATTCTGCCTGAAATGTACAACGATACCACACTGTATTAGTAGTGGCATGTTGTTTATTTGAAGACTGTTTTCGCAACACACATAGGAAACTTTTCATCGTCAGCATCATCACGTATCTTCTTTGTATACGACTTGAAACCGCGGGATGCAGCTAGTATACGTAGGTATAGTTAGCTAAATCGTTTGGATGATGTTGCGTTATAACATCAGTACTAATATTATAAATGCGAAAGTAACTCTGTCTGTCTGTATGTTACGCTTTCACGCCAAAACTACTGGACCGATTTGAATGAAATTTGGTATGGAAATAGTTTGAGACCCGGGAAAAAACATAGGATAGTTTTTATCCAACTGCGCGAAAAGAGGCTAATGTTTTTGCGCGATAACCGACATACGCGCGGGTGGAGCCGCGCCCGGAAAGCTAGTTCTTAATAAGTACAGTTACGGGTACAAATTTTGAATACAAAAAAAAGTTGAGTGCGATATTATATGAAACAGCTTAGTCTACACATTTCAGAACCAAGTTTTCGTTAATGTTAGCCCACCTTTTTCCCTTTTCGTACGCAGAATTTGGTGGTAGCTATGTTCCTCTCCATGATGAGATTCGATTAGGTCTACTAAATTGTGAGGAGGCAAATTCAAAAAATCTTATCAACATTTAAAGATTATAAAACTTTGTTGGAACTGGATTCCGCATGAACTCAACCAAGAACCAAAACAGGCTCGGGTTAATTAGTGTAATTTTTTCGTTAAAGTAGGAATGTTCAAATGCTGTGTATGACATTGTAATAGGAGATCAAACATGGATATACTGTAACATACCGGAAACTTTGTAAAAAGTTATGAGGTAACAAACACAAAAACGCAGTATGATTGGGAACCTCCTTTTTCTTTTAAATCTGAAATAGGAAAAGACATAAAATACCAACTTCTTTTAACTCATATCTCATATGCCATACAGCCCTAAGACTGTATAGGTATGCCAACCTCATTTGCATATTCAACGCTCGTCAGCTACATTTTGCATTTCAAACGCATAAAAAGTTAAATCCAAATAATACAACTACGAATTATTGAAAAGAATGCTCTATTTTCTAAGGCATAAGAGTCTAAATGAACTGAAATTGTGTAGGAAGAATTGCGGTTACCGTATTCAAAATAAGAACTCGAAACGTCCCTCTTGTCAGCAATTTGTTTTGAGGAGAGAACACTTCTAATTCGCAAAAAGAACGAGTGTTCTATGTTTAAAAAGAATCGTCACGCAATGCGGCAAGGCTTATTTCACACTGGCTTCAGATAGGTTTATATTTAGATACCGAAAAAATATTGTACTTACAATAGTAGACAATTAGATACTCTAGCGACGCGTTCTATCATTGCACAGCTGGCTGGACCAGATTTTAAAAGATGCAATTAAATGGTCCTGAATGTTTGATGAATAAAACCAGCCAAGTGCGAGTCAGATTCGCAAAATGATGATAATCCCGAACCAACACTCAAAAATAAATTATAACCATTATTTTTTTACAATTAGGGCACCGATGACTTAAAATACTAGTTTAGGGATCTTTAGCGGGAGTCTGACTTATATATTATTATTTCAATAGAATTTGTCCAACCTTCACAAAATTTTTTGGGGGACTATACTGCTCGCGTCCGTAGGATTTAGCCCTCGATGTCCTACACGTGTCCCCTGGGTGGCGCCAAAAGAGCAGTACTTTTCAGGTGGTAGGCTTATGCCGCGGCGTGTTACCACCCACCAGACAAAGCCATGCCGTCAAGCGGCGTCGCGTGTGCCGTCGCGTTTCGGCATGATGTTTGGTGAAGCCATTATGGGGAACGGGTCGGAAACAGTTGCGCTTATTGCTATAGCTAGTCGTGATACATCGAAGGTCAATTTACCTGGCAGCCAATCTTGGAGAGCAGCGGGATCCGAGGCACGGTTTTCCGCTGGCCGACCGCAGATAGTTGGGGGCCCAAGTAGTGAGCCAGCCACTCATGAAAGGCTGCCCCGCCATCTCGCGAAAAATCCCGGAGGTGCGCCATCGTGCTGGTTGGCGACCAGATGAGAGGACCCGATGGACAACTCTGGGGGGGCTCGGGCGTCCCCGCGGTCTCCAGGATTGGTTCCCATAGGGTGAAAAGGCTTAATTTGTGTCACGGGTTGGTAGTATGCGCCTCGTTTCCACTTCCGTTTCCCTTTACCTATTTTCACTCCCCGAAAAAATGAAAGGAAAAAACAGAATTGAGGTTCAACAGCGGAAGCACGTCCTCTCCCTCCTAGTGCACCTCTCAAACATTCGAGGCTTGCACTCAAATATCAACTCGGTCCACCACCATCTCGAGACCGCCAAACCGAATATTCTGTTCCTCACGGAGACGCAGATCAAATGTCCAGCTGACGCGGCATACCTTGCCTACCCTGGTTATATGCTAGAACATAGCTTCAAAGCCAGGGCGGGAGTTTGTATGTATGCCCGCGATGACATTTGCTATCGGCGTCTCCGCAACCTTGAAGACCCCAAATTTTCAGTCATGTGGGTTCTGGTGGACATTGGCATGGAGAAAATTCTTTATGCTAGTGTCTACCGATCACACAGCGGAGATGAGGAGATGACCAGGCTCACAAATTACCTCAGTGAGGCGGCGGATGTGGCCCAACAGAGATATCCTTCTGCTCAATTAGTGCTTCTGGGGGATTTCAACGCCCACCATAAAGACTGGCTATACCCATACCAGAGCACAGACCACGCTGGTCGAGAGATGCGCAAGCTTGCCTTGACGCTAGACCTCACACAGCTGGTCCAAGGAGCTACAAGGATACCGGACGTTGATGGCCACACAGCCAATTGCTTGGACCTTCTGCTGACAACAGATCCAGACCGCTACTCAGTGTCGGTTTCATCACCTTTAGGTAGTTCCGACCACTGTCTGGTGAAGTCTGTATCAGTCTACTCCCCGCCCGATCCCAGCCCAAAAGGCACGCGGCGAGTGTGGCGATACAGGTCAGCAGATTGGGATGAGATGCGTTGTTTTTTCGCGTCTTACCCTTGGAGCCGGGTTTGTTTTTCTTCTAGCGATCCCTCAATTTGCGCGGATGCTGTGACAGAAGTATTACGTCAAGGTATGGAATATTTCATACCATTTTCTGACGTCCCGCTGTCCAGCAAAGCTCGCCCATGGTTTAATGCTAAATGTGAAGATGCAGAAGCGTTAAAGCATGAGGCCTACTTAGCCTGGGCTGATGCTCGAACCCGCAAATCTAGAGATGTACGTGAAAAGAAGAAAGCATTTAACCTGGCTGCCAAGTCCTGCAAAAAAGCCCTTAAGAAGGCTCGCTTCGATCATATACGCCGAACAGGGAACAAACTTGCTTCTTACCCCTCGGGTAGCAAAGCGTTTTGGTCCCTGGCGAAATCGATCGAAGAGAACTTCTGCCGTCCCTCACTGCCTCCACTGCTGAAACCCAACGGCTCCCTAGCGCACACTGCTGAAGAGAAAGCAAATTTATTTGCCTCTCTGTTTGCAGAATCTTCACGTTTAGATGCTGGCAATGCTGTACCTTCAAGTCTGCCAAACTGCGGGACGTTAATGTCAGAAATCCGCATTCGACAATCTGAAGTACGCAAAGCGTTGCGCAATCTGGACGTGAACAAAGCTAGTGGTCCAGACGGTATACCAGCTGTAGTCTTGAGGATGTGTGCGCCTGAGTTGACTCCAACATTGACTCGCCTCTTTCGCTTGTCTATGACGACTGGTCAAGTGCCTAAGTCCTGGAAGCTTGCAAACGTGCAGCCCGTGCCCAAAAAGGGTAGTCGCGCAGACCCTGCCAATTACAGGCCTATTTCAGTCACTTCCATACTGTGTAAAACGATGGAACGTGTACTGAACCACAGGCTCCTGGCATACCTAGAAGTTAATGATCTCCTCAGTGACCGACAATACGGGTTTCGCCGAAACCGGTCTACTGGGGATCTTCTTGTGTATGCCACTCACATCTGGAGCGAAGCCATCGAGAACCACGGAGAGGCGCTTGCTGTTTCTCTCGATATCTCGAAGGCTTTTGACAGGGTTTGGCACGATAGCCTTATTAGCAAGCTTCCTTCATACGGCCTTCCCACTGGTTTATGTGTTTGGATTTCAGATTTCTTGAGGGATCGGTCGATTCGAGTAGTCATCGATGGCTGTTCTTCTGACCAATTGGCTATTAACGCCGGAGTCCCTCAAGGATCAGTACTCTCCGCAACGCTTTTTCTGCTGCATATTAATGATCTGCTTAAGCCCGGTATTTTTGGGTACGCAGACGACAGCACCGTTGTGGAGAGTTATACATCTAACGCACGAACCAGTGCATTACAAATCCAGTCTCATAGGGAAGCGATGGTCCAGCGCTTGAACTTATCTCTGAAGGCAGTCTCCGATTGGGGCGATGCCAACCTGGTTAAGTTCAATGCTGCTAAAACCCAGGCGTGTCTTTTCTCCGCCAAACGGAGCCCTTTTCAGCTGGCTCCTACTTTCAGAGATGTGTCCGTGCCGATAAGTAACCATCTCGAGCTTCTTGGCATCTCATTAACACCGACTCTCAATTTCGGCTCCTATATTGAGTCTAAAGCCCAGCTAGCCTCAAAAAAGCTTGGTGTTTTGGCGAAGGTGAGACAATACTTCACACCGGGACAGCTGCTCAATCTTTATCAAGCGCAAGTCCGGTCGTGTATGGAGTACTGTTCTCACCTTTGGGATGGTTCTGCCAAATACCAGCTGGAGACACTGGAAGCTATTGAGAGGAGAGCCAAGAGACTCATAAACGACGACCAACTTGTAAGCAAGAGACTCCAAAGTCTCGAGCATCGCCGCAAAGTCGCTTGCTTATCGGTTTTTTATCGGATACATTTCGGGGAGTGTGCCACAGAACTACATGATCTGATTCCGCCATCCCCATTCTATAACCGGACATCCAGGGATACTCAGAAGCGCCACCGCTATATGGTGGATATTCCATTTACCCGAACGAAGCGATTTGCATCTTCTTTTATCATGCGAACCGCCAGGGTATGGAATACTCTGCCTGAGGCTGTGTTTCCGGTTAAGTACAATATGGGGGTCTTCAAGAAGCGAGTGAATAGGTATCTCCTGGGTAAGCGCGCTCCATCATCGATCGCATCATCACTTAACATCAGGTGAGATAGTGGTCAAGAGCTACCCAGTTTGGAGTAAAAAAAAAAAAAAAAAATTTACCTATAAATAAAACCGAAAACGTTAAAAAACTGTTCCCTTCAAAAGACAGTTCTGTTTTCTTACTAGGCTTTTAAGTAAATCGGCCACACTAAACACATTCTGTAAATATCTAGGTACCTATTACTAAAGTACGCTGCATTCTGGAATGCTTAGGAAATGCACCAAACGCTTTTTACTTTCATTAAGACCTGAGGATATTGTCAGTGTTGTGTTCCGAGTCGATACACACAACACTGTGTATCGTCTCGACTAAATCAAATGCGGGTAGTTGGAGAAAATACCCGCCCTTCAAGACGTTGAGCGAGGCGGGCCTCTTCAGTCGCTCGTGACCACGACCAATGCAACTTGGTCGAAACGTCGAGGTTAAAAAAATTATATACATGTTTTTATCGCGATTAAATCTTACAGTACCGAAAATATAGACGTCTCAGGTCATAAACGGAGGTTTGACAGTAGCTGTGACATTAGGATTCCGTTTTTAAATACGGAAATAGAACTATTAGAATATTATGAGATTTGTTACCATGCGGTGAAGCTCAAGCCCGCGGCGAGATCGAACCATGGACCTGCTGCGCGGCAGTCCATAGCCAAAGCTACATACTGCTCGTCTTGTTCAGAAGGTAGTTTTTTTATAGCTGTTGTTGGGCTGGCCTTAAGTGATGATGTGGTTGAAGATGTTGTTCAGGCTTATCCATAATGTTTAACTGACCAAAACAACCTTCAAGGTAACATCACCTTTATAAGTTCCAAATTTGAATTCGAAGAGTTTGAAATGGGGCTTTCTATAACCTTTTTTTGCTAATGAGTGTTTAACTTCTTAGGGAGCCAGCCAATGTGGTTATTATACTCGAACAGATATTAGACCGTAATTAGCCTTTTTTATAAAACCTTCAGCATTTTTTTATGAGATTGCTTTTTATATTAGCAAAAAATTAGGCATACATAGTTTTTCTAGGTAAATGTAAGGTAAAATGTAATTCTATTTTGATTAAATTTTAACTGACATAAGAAGTCTTCCTACAACTGTTGAGACGAACAATTATGTAAAATTTTAGGGTTTATTTTACATTTTTTTTAATTGAGTTAAAAAAAGAAGGAGGTTTTAATAAGACTATATGATTTTTTTTGTTACACGATGCTCCGCCAACTATGAATTGATTTTATTAATCGTAATCTATTATTTTCGCATACGCCTGCCAAGCAAATAAGCTTACGTATATAAATAATTACAACGAAACGCCTTTTTTAACTACAAGTGGGATACGAACTCATCCGTTCCTATAGCCCGGACATGCTCTGTCAATAATTGAGCTATCGTAGTCATAGCAATGATGGCCGAGCGGTTAAGTATCGCTATGGACTGCTGTGCCATAAGTCCCTGGTTCGATTCCCACCGCCGACTAGAGCTTTTCACCGCATGGTGGAAGGGCAGTTTGCGAATGCCCGCCTGGCTAGCTACCACCCTCAAGTAGAAAATCTGTTACCAAGCACTTAGCAGTGTGTTCTGGCATCAGTCCTTGAGAGTCAGAAAAATTAAGGTCATATACCCCCCAGCCAAAGCGTGAACTTATATAGAAACTCAACTTGTTATTAAATAAAAACTCGCATGTAAATATAGTGTATTATTAGACCTATCGTTTCTGGCTTAAATCCTTTTTCTTTTGGACTAATAATTTAATTTTTTATTATATAGTGTTTAGTATATAGCACTCGTATTTAGGAGTTTGAGCCAGTTATTCGTAGCTCCAGATTTATTTAAAAAGTATACCTAGTACACATGTATAAATAACTTCCCATTATAGAAAGTTCATTATATTCCCCATGTTTGTAGTGCAATAGAAATATTAAAAACATGCTTATTTGTCTTGAAAGAGATACTTAAAGTTGGGTCTTTCTTTTATCTAAAATTACGAGTTTTTGAGCTAGTGTAATTTCAAAACTGTATTATTTAATGAAAATCTGATGCACCACAAACCTAGATATTAGAGTAGTGATTACGTAGGTAAAAAATCATTGAATTTTATTCGCTATTATTAAAATGAGATTGGAGCTGTGTTTTGTATGGGGGCGTTCGTCTAAAATATACCCTTAAAGGCACATGAGACTTAACAACTGTATGTCTCAGTGTGACGGGCGCAGTGCAATTCGTCACATGACGAAATCAGGTGCGCCTTGTACTTGTTCTGTCACAACAACATAAAAAATAGCATGGTAAATGCAGGCCCGGTTCGTTCTGAAGTTGCGATGATGACCAGTATTGTGTATTGTGCTATTTTTGGATTAAGTGAAAATCAATTATGTCAGCAGCTTGTATAATATAAATAATTTAGGATGTTCAGTGTTGATCGTGTGTCAACCTACCAGCGTAAGAAAATAGTCTCCGCTATTTGGATAGATGTCGCGAATGTCAAAAATATGTACATACAAACGGATGGAGAAAATTCGAATGTCGACCATCCGCTTTCATAGCTTAATTGGAAATCTCGAGAGAATTGGAAATTTGCACAGCACGGTATTCTGGGGTTACGGGTTCGAGTTCCGTTGGAAGTTATTTTCTTCCATTCGAAATAATTTCTACGTTATGTTTAGCATGCAAGGGCTCTGTCAATAATACAAGTTAATTATTTTATATTATCTTTGAATTTGAATATGTAGGCATCGTTTATGCAAGTAGCTTGTATGTCAATTGTCATAATTGAGTGACTTCAAGAATAATTAATATTTGAGGTTAAGGTTTATGTTATAAGTCAAGTTATATCCTTAGTAGCATTAAACACACAATAGAATAAGACCTAAAATAGTCTAGCAAAATATTTATTTGAGCTTCTATTTTTAATTCATCAGGAACTTAAACATTTCTTGCAGCTCCTAACAGTTAGGTAGTTTGATGTTTCTCTGGCCTGAAATGCATACCTACCAACATAACTGTATTATTGAAGCAATAATTAGAAGAAAAACAGAGAAAGCGTTCATTCGAAATTGCACAAAGCCCAACCTTTATTGGAATCATAAAGCACCTCCATTTCAAAGATACCATTGTCAAAAAGACTCCATTGTTCCAAAGAGGTCGAACGATCACGCGAATTGACTCGCCACAAGCCCGCGGGTGCAAAATTCAAACAATCGAATACTTAACAATAAGAATTTTGAATTTGGAAGCAATGCTCCAGGCGTCTCTGCTGCCATATTGCACGCGATGTCGAGGACTGTTGTCATTATATAATTTAAATTTGGAGCGTTGATTTTTTTGTTATTGTCTAGGTCATTGTAGATCATGCCTGGCACGGATCTGCAATCAGCCACGGCAGACAAAGGGAACTAGAGTAGACTAGACGGGGATCTCGTAGTTAATTAGGTACTTTCCCTATTTTAGTAGGTATATAGGTAAGGTGGGTAAGTAGGTAAGAACCTAAGCACTACTAGGTTAAGCATATCTTTGACCACATCACCATTTGCAATCAAGTAAGAATATGGTCAATCAGCAAACCTTTCTAAAATTAAAAAAAGAACAGCAACAACTATCTAACTTCGCCTAATTGGAGTTTTTTTTATGCCGTATAGGTTAGCCTTTGACCACTATCTCAACTGATGGTAAGCGATGATGTGGTCGAAGATGTTTTTCAGGCTAACCTAGAATTACTGGCTCTCAAGGACAGCTGCCGGAACACACCATTAGGTGTTTGGCGACAGGTTTTCTACTTGAGGGTGGTAGCTAACCAGGCGGGCATTCGCAAAATGCCCTACCACCATGCTATAACGACTGCCATCCTAAGACAACAACCGGGAACGACGGCTTAACGTGCCCTCCGAAGCACGGAAGCGCTCAGTAGTATGTCACCAGCGGTCACCCATGACTGAGGCGGACGATGCTTAACTTTGCTGATCGATTCAAAACGGCTTAGCAAACTTCGCTACGAGCGCTTTAAAAAGTTAGGCCTCTGTCTGATGCTAAGCCTGCCAGATAGGCACTGCTATAAGCTAACTGTCTTAAGGGTAGTATCTTCAAAGTGCTTTCAATACAAACGTAATTTTGTAGGTTGTGTGTCTAGACGATACATATCTAAATTAAATGCGGGTAGTTGAAGAAAATACCCGCCCTGGTAGACGTTGACATTTGTCTCTTCTGCCCACTCGTGACCACGTCCATAGCAACTTGATCGGAACGTCGAGGTTAATAAATAAAATACAATTTTATCGCCATTAAGTATCGTTATATAGATATATATATAATACCTACTTATTGTGACCGCCATTGTTCGGCTGAGTAGTACAAGCCGTTGGCAGTGGGAGAAAATGGGGGTTATATCCATAGGCTGGGGAAAGTATGAAAGAGCGGAATACAGTAAAGAAGGACAATGAAGAAGCTGCACAGTGGACTTCGTCTAAATATCCTCAATTTCAATACCCACGAAATGATGATGTCTTGAAATATTTTATCCTTGAAATGTCCACAGATTTGTTCAAACTAAAACATAAAAACTTTTTTGAAAACAATGCCCTCTACAGATTAAATGAATATATATATAAATTGTATTTAAAACTATATTAAGTGTAAAAAAATATGTTTTTTTCTCTTCTCTATACTACATGCATTTATAAATAAAATACTACGAACTATATACACTACACTACAGCTACTAAAAAAAAGCATTGAGACAACCTATAAGTCATTGCAGACTCACAGGCAGTCCAAATGCTCCAGCCAACTACCAGTTGGCAGCGTTGCCTTGAATTGCAATGCTTATTCGTAGAGCCAAATAAGTGCCAGCAATGCCAGCATTTTAATCACGCGTCGCATCGACCAAGAGCTCTGATAAGTAAATATTAAATTGTGTTGATTATTAAATGTTAATCAATTATTTATAAAGATACAGTTAGAATTTAATATACTGAAGTAGTATAAATATGTACATATTATAATTATGTACCTACTTACCTTGGATGTGCCTGTAAAAATAAATTACAAAAGGGTTAATAAAAACGCTTTGTATCTTTGTAAGATTCGTAAGATCTTTCATGTAAAATAATCAAATCGTTTTCAGCGTTCGTGTCAGTTGAGTAATTATTAGGTACCTGGATATTTGATTGTATATTTTAGCGGCTAATGACGCTATACTTACGATATAGCAAAGCTTCCATGATTTCTAATAAGCTGTGCGTAATCTTCAATTTAAAAGCATGCCGTCATCTTTAACTTTCGATTCACGCAAACATATTTCAAACCTGACAAATAAACAAACCTAACCCTCCACTGTCTGCCATCTGAACGCAACCTGGGGTGGGTTATTTCGACCACGGAAGCCAAAGGCTAATATTAATCGAATTATAAAATCGATTTGCAGAAGCTCGTGCCGATACGTTGAAATTGTTCTAATTTTGATATTATCTCGGAGGCACGCTTTATATTATAATACACGCAATCGGTTAATGAGCAGGTAGCTCTGCTACACTTTTGATTGACAGATTTTGTTTTTTCAATAATAATAAAACTTGAGATAAAAAGACTACGCGACTACCACATATTTGTTCTGGACTGCTTACCTTTTTATGTGGGTGTAACATTAAGGCTCCGTTTCGGAATGTCCTAATAAAGTTTCGGGTTGCTATGCAACACATAAAATAACTGGATGATAAAAATGACAGTTAACGTGCAGCGCGTTTCAAGCTTTAACCGATGGATAGTCTAAATCGATGACTGTGAAACGCAAAGATAGTGTTTTGTTTAATAAATATGTTCTGGGTAGTATAAGCGGAACTTATTCGAACATTCTGAAAAGCAGACCCTAAGTGTTATTAAATATTTCTTGCAGAAACATTCCACGAATTTTTTTGGAACGAAATCCTTCCTTTTAGGAAGAGTTTGCAATAATATGCTCCTCACTCACTCACACTCTTTGTGTTTACATATTTACAATCTTGCATGCTAAAATAATTAATAGGTTTTATATGTAGTATATATTGTTAATGTTATGTTTATATATTGATATTTGAAAATTTAATACACTACTACTCTGTAAATACTTGCGTGACCTTGGAAAGGATAGCAAACCTACAACACGCCTTGTATGTTAGTACTAAACTTGTGAATTTGTATTTGAGATAAATAAATTTATTATATTGTTATTATTAGGTATATTATTATTATTAATTCACTCTTGGCAAGTGCCTGGTGAATAGCAGATCTTCAGAGCGCACGGCTCACCTTCTTGTATTATCTCTCACGCTCACAAAGTAAGTTATGGGGGATGCAATTCTAGCCCGGCATACCTCGGGGAAGCCAAAAGGAACGTGTCCAATAGCTATAGTATACATACTATTAGTTAATTTTGTTTTGGTTAATACTGTAGGTGATAATATGGCTAACAGCATTGTTACTTTTTTATTGTGTCTGATAGGTTAACCTTTGACCACTATCTCACCTGATGGTAAGTGATGATGTGGTCGAAGATGTTGTTCAGGCTAACCTAGAATTACTGGCTCTCAAGGACAGCTGCCGAAACACACCGTTAAGTGCTTGGCGACAGATTTTCAACTTGAGGGTGGTAGCTAGCCAGGCGGGCATTCGCTAAATTCCCTACCACCATGCTATAACGATTGCCATCTTAAGACAACAACCGGGACCGATGGTTTAACATGCCCTCCGAAGCACGGAAAAAGCAGCAGTCCTTGAGAGGCTGTAAATTTTAGGTAGGTACTCATGAGACTACATCTTTATATCTCAAGGCGCAGTGGAGATCATCACTTGTGATGGTATAGGCAGAGGTCACCGCTTAACATTAGGTGGGTCACGTGCATGTTCCGTCACAAAAAAAAACTGAATTCAAATCACGCAGAAACATACATGACAATAATTAAGTATGACTTTTAAGATATACTTAAACAAATAATTAAACGAGCAAGAAAGTATAATACCAAAGCATCATATTAAATTAATTACTGATTAAGTACGTACACATAATATGTATGTATACATACTACGTAGGTTCCATAATAAATAGAATTACACTCGGTCTCGCAACTACATAGGATTTTATTGCTTCGAACCTCATAAAAGGAACCTTTTTCCCGCTAAACCTTCCGAATTCTCTTTTCTCGTTCATTCTCGTGCTAGATAGCAATAGCGTTGTCCTATTCTAAGGGGACATGCGACAAACAGTGACATCTATGCGACATAGTGCTAACCAATGACAGCGGCCCACTTTTCTATTGGTAGAAAATGTCGTATTGTTCTGAAATGTATTTTTCAGAGAACTTTATATGAAAGTTTCTTATATTTAGGTATTGTTTCGGAACACGTATGAGGCTTGATGTTAAGCGGTAAACTCTTCCTATTTATAACAAGTGAGGAAATGCACTGCGCCCATCACTTTGAGATATAAAGATATGTAAGAAGTAAGTAATTTACTATAGCACTCAAGGACTGCTGCCACACACTTTTAGGTGCTTGGCGGCGGATTTTCGAACGATGGACCTACGGCATGGCAGTCCATAGCACCGCTTGGCTATCACTTGGCACTGCTTCAAACCTACGTCTTTGTAGGTAGTCAACGATTGTAGCTACATAAGTTATAAACTCACGTGTATGGCGGAAAAACCCATTTTTTTTTCTCGCTTTTAGATATGTATGATGACCATTCTACATAATCATATAATTTATGAGCTCAAAGTAATATAGCTCATATTTTTGACAAGTTTTAAAAACAAAATTCGGCTAAGTGCGCGATGGAATCGCGCACGAAGGGTTCCGTACCATTAGTTATACAACATTAGACTTCATATTTTAACTTTTATTGTTTTAACGTGCGCGAGTCCAACTCGCACTTGGCCAACTTTTTGTATTCGTTGTTATAGCGGCAATCTGTGAGAATTTCAACTGTCTAGCTATCACCGTTCTTGAGATACAGCCTGGTGACAGACGGACGGACGGACAGTGAAGTCTCAGTAATAGGGTCCCGTTTTTACCCTTTGGGTACGGAATACCCTAAAATAGAGATGGCTCTAAGCGACAAGTCCGCCTATTGTTACACTCCGCTATTTTTTTATTGTTATCATTATATATATTTTTAGTAGTGTCGCAATTAAGTGTTATCTCTCTACAAATGTAACAGTTTAATCCAGATTTATTATTATTATTATAGGAACACGTGAACTTTCGAAGACAATCTTTAGAAAATAGCACTCTCAAAGATCTTCACACTTCCGAATATCACGACTAATAATAATTATCTGACTTCATTACGTCTTGATTTATTCGATTTTCAAATACAGCTTTCTGTATTCAGCTATTCTAATTCAAGTTGCGTGGGCGGGTTCTAAACGGCTGATTTAAAATGTCACCGCAGCCTACGCAGCGAGCCGCGCTATTGGAGGAAAATGTCACCGCGTCGCATGCCGTGACATCTCGGATTGGTCGAGTGTAGCCACGCCTTTAAGCGCCTTACTGAAAATAGAAAATTATTATACAAGTTTCGTTTATTATTTTTCTTTCAGTTTCTAGAACTATAAGCATACATAATTGAATCTAATGAATAGATTCAGGCGTTCTTTTCCGTTAAAAATATTTTATTAAACATTAACATTTTAGAAAAATTATATTCGGTTGTGTGCTCGAAGAGTCCGAGGAGTCTAGACCTCCTGCGAATGTTCCGTGTAAAAGCGAAACGCATCACATACTTCCAGTTTGGTTAAGTGGCGCTTACGACGGGCTGCTTGGCTGAACATCAGCCGGAATTATCACTAGATATTTTTTTTAAGTAGTATAATTTTAAATAAATTACGACACCTACGGAAAGAGATGGGTGGGTGACATTTTATCCCGGCTCTCTACGGGGTAATTAATAATAACATTTTAATTAACAGTGGCAACTAATAGTAGCAAAGTAGGACTCTTTGTGCCAGTTCGTCTGGTGTAGTGGTGCCACCATACGCCTTCTACCGCCAAGCAGAAATGTTCACATTGCTGTCTTCTGTTTTAAAGGGTATCGATGCCGGTAAATTACAGGCACATGGGACGTAACAATTTTTGTCCAAGGGTGATTCGCCACTTGTTACGAACTGCATCTGCTATAGGCAGAGGTTACCCCTTAACACCATTTGGCCTCGTGCTTGTTCCATCACGATAGTATAAAAAAAATACCAGGCGTTATTTTAAGGAACTACGTACCTATATAACAATAAATTTATTTAAAAAAAAAAATTCAGGGGAGGGTTATTTGATTCGTGTTAGCATATTTTGACATTTATTGAGTTTAGACTGTTTATTGTATTATGAACTTATTTGGATTAAATATATTTTTTTAAAATAATAATGAATATATTCAGGCATTACTTTGCGGAAATCCATATTTTATGATAACAAATTTTAAAGAAATCATTAAATTATTATTTACATAAAACACTTAAAAATATTTATAATTATTATTACTTAAAATATTTTGACACATTTATTATATACCTAATTAAACCTGTTAATATTTTAAAGTTGCCTTAAAATTGCAAGGGAAATAAAGCGAGATAATGACTGTTAACTTATGTAACTTATAGCCTATATTATGTGCTATAGGTAAGGGCGTTCGATACTAAATTTACGTATTTACGTTTACTTACCTGTATGTTCCTAATTTACCTGACTAGATACATTATCAAAATAACACAATGGCTAATACTTCTCCATGCTTAGGTATTTTAATATCTACTTACTTACATATTTTCATTCATGCGTTGCATTACATGCCCCGTGGGGTGTCGGGTTAGAATTGCACCTCCCCATATCATCGATAGATTCGAGTAAGTTCCAGATTCAGATTCAGATTACTTTATTGTTTGCGGAATTGTTCCGGTTATACTACCCAGAATATATATTTTAATAAATAAAACACTATCTTTGCGTTTCACAGTCATCGATTTAGCCTAGGCTAGGCTTAAAAAAAACTTAGATTTCACTAAAAATGAGACCACATGAAAAGCACCAGCTTTGGAATATCAAAATAATCACCAAAAACGGTACCTACATCCTCTAAACAGTTATGATGTAACCCGCACACAAAAAGCAGTCTTTTTATATTATATTATAATATCTTTTTTAAATCTTAGAATAGAATAGAATTCTTTTTTTACTGCCATAGGTAAATTGGTAATGTGTCACATCATACATATACATGGGATGTATGATGTGATATAATATGATATAATATATATATATATAAATATATATTATATTATATTATATATATATTATATATGTATATCTTAAACATTTAAAACTCGTCAATTTTAAAATATAAATTATACTGATAAAAATCACCACTCCATGCTCAAATCACAAGACTATCCATCTTGGCTAAGGCAATGTGGATAGCGAAGGCATGGTAGGTACCGACTTCAACAAGTTATTACATAGTATCTGTATGTCAGTTCAGTTTTTTTTAATTCAATGTTTTCTTTTAAACTAGGCTGAGACAATGTTATTAGATGTCAGTATTTTTTTAATTCAAGGTTTTTTTTATTTTTGCCTAAAGCAATGTGATTATATATTATATTATGTTCTTACATCTCGAAGATAGCGACGGCATGGTTGTAGGTAAGTACTGACTTAAACAAGTCATTACATAGTTTTCTTTATCGAAGTCAGTTCAGTTTATTTTGAATACAATGTTTTTATTTAAATCTTGACTAAAGCAATGTGATTATAAGTCAGTATTTTTTTAATTCAAGGTTTTTTTTAAATTTTGTCTAAGGCAATGTGATTGTAAGGTCTTGTGTCTCGTAGTTAGCGAAGCGCAGAGTTTGCGCGGAACTATTGATTGAGACGCGGTGGTGGGGCCGACGCCCGGTCCTCGTCTCGTGTCGAGGTGACAAATGATGCCTCACGTCCAATATCCTGATAACCTGATCTCAGCAATGTATTATTAGTTCGTGGAAACATGATGGAAAAGCTAGGTAACCTAGGTGGGTACCTACTTACCTACATCAAGTTACTGTGAGCTTTTATATACTATATATAGGTATATATTATTTATATTTGATAGGCTAGGCTTTGACTATTATCTCACCTGAAGGTAAGTGATGATGTGATCGAAGATGTTGTTCAGGCTAAGCTAATACTTACTGGCTCTTAAAGACAGCTGCCGGAACACACCGTTAGGTGGTTGGCGACAGATTTTCTACTTGAGGATGGTACCTATATATAGCCAGGGGTTTTTTTTTGCAAAATGCCCTACCACCACGCTATATCGACTGCCATTGTAAGACAACAACCGGGATTGACGGCTTAACGTGCCAACTGAATCATGGAAAGGCTCCGTAATGTCACTGGCGGTCACCCATCCAACTCATAACCGCGACGGACGTTGCTTAACTTAGCTGATCGGTTAAGAACGGCTAAGCAAACTTACTTGCAGCGACTGCTGCCAGAATGCACTGTTATGTGCTTGGCGATAGATTTACTGCTTGAGGGTGGTTGCTTACCAGGCGAGCATTTGCAAAATGCATGTTTATAGGGTTTCACATGCAAACGGTGAAACGATACGCTGTCTGTCTGCTCGTCCATATGCAATGGGTCCGAAGCTCGTAAACGAATGGGGATACAAACCATTGACCTATATATACTAGACGCGACATCTCAAACGAGGATATTCGACCGGTGCAAGTATGCTGGCCGGCATACTCTCCCCCACACGCAGTTGGGCGCTCGTAGAGATTACGTTCGAAAATTGTGTATTCAAAATACACAATACCGAATGGGGATACAAACCATTGACGTATATATACTAGACGCGACATCTCAAACGAGGATATTCGACCGGTGCAAGTATGCTGGCCGGCATACTCTCCCCCACACGCAGTTGGGCGCTCGTAGAGATTACGTTCGAAAATTGTGTATTCAAAATACACAATACAACTGGGCACTCGTAAAGATTACACGCGCTTTACGTTGGACCGGTCGACCAAGTTCAACCAAGGAGTTTACACGAAATTGAAAATTGTCTTAAAATTCATCTAAACAGGAATTTCATCGCAATCTCTTGTTACTTAAATACTTCACTAATGTTCTCAATAATCGATTTTAATAGTATTTTGTATCAAAACGTAGAAATTATTTTATTTTTTTACATTATCGATACACAATATTCCAACGTAAAGCGCGTGTAATCTTTACGAGTGCCCAGCTACGTGTGGGGGAGAATATGCCGGCCAGCATATTTGCACCGGTCGCCTTTACCCTTTTGAGATGTCGCGTCTAGTATATATAGGTCAATGATACAAACCTATTTTTTTTATTAATTTGTGCGCTGCTTCTCAGTTTGTCTAGTTCTTAATATGACTGGTGTGTGGACTGAGAATATATAATATATTGTCTTAATTCATCTGACGTATTATCAGTTTTTAATATAGTTATTTTTGCAATATTTTTATTGACGCTTACTCTGCTGACATTACAAATTGAAACAAGAGGAAAAATTATAGTCCGTCAATTATGAATCGATTTAGTGATTATTTTTTGTTGGGTATGAGTATGCTCTACCAACAATAAAAAAGGAAGGTAGCAGTTATAAGTAGTACCTACATTGTGTATTAAGGGCAGTAAGTAAGGAATTACGATTGAGGCTCTAGTAGAAGGTTTTCTGAGCCAAGGTTCGTAATTTCCGTACCGCCCGTGAAACATACAATGTTTTTCATCACATTTGCGAGTAAATAATTATATTAAGGACGAAAGCTCTAATACACAAGCACAACTATTATTACGAAATAAGTGAACTTTTTTTTAGCAGATGGCGGGCTTTTTGGCCACGCCACAGATTAAACAGATGTTTCGTTCAGAAACGTTAATGACATACCTATACTAAGGTACCTACGTAGGTACAGGTACAGCCACGACGGAGTGTAAACTCATAAAATATTTTCTACGTTTTGATATAAAACACTATTAAAATCGATTATTAAGAACATTTATAGTGAAGTATTTAAGTAACATGAGATTGCGATAAAATTCCTGTTTAGTGAATTTTAAGACAATTTTCAATTTCGTGTCAACTCCTTGGTTGAACTTGCACGACCTGTGTGCTGTGCTATAAATTTTCAAAAAAAATACTTACTGACCTTGAGATTCATGACGAAAAGAAAGCTCGAGGGTTTTATATGGGGCATTACGGCCAAGTTAAACTGTATGTTTAGATACTGTTTAAGTGCAAGTGTGGTGAAAAATAATTTAATAAAACCTATAGGTATTTGCGTAACTGGATTAGGTAAGTATGTAATGGTAATTGCCAATCTTGTCTATAAAACAGTATTTTAGGCGAGTGACAATGATATTGTATGCAAGGAATGCATCACTAAAAAAATGTTTTTTTTAATGGAACTGATTTCTAATTCTGAAAAGTAATAATGTGGATGTCGACCCAGAAATATTGTGAAATCAGTGTTTTGACCAGACCGACATCACGTATTCATTTCATACTTTTCAGAGTCGGAAGTAGGTAATGTTATAAAAACAAATTTTTGGACACTTAGGTATTTTAATACCAGCCAGTCCGTCACAAACTGTCACAAGCCCGATCTAACACAGTTTTGTTTACCTGTATCGTACATCTAAGAACATACATCCAATTCACTCACGGCTAAAAGGATAAAACAAAATCTGTGTTAAAACGACTGTTTTGAAGCGCTCGTAGCGAAGTTTACTTAGCCGTTCTGAACCGATCAGGTCAGGATTTGGATGGGTGACCGCTGGTGACATTACTACTGAGCGCTTCCGTGCTTCGGAGGGCACGCTAAGCCGTCGGTCCCGGTTGTTGTCTTAGGATGGCAGTCGTTATAGCATGGTGGTAGGGCATTTTGCGCAAGCCCGCCTGGCTAGCTACCACCCTCAAGTAGAAAATCTGTCGCCAAGCACCTAACATTGTGTTCCGACAGCTGTCCTTGAAAGCCAGTAATTCTAGGTTAGCCTGAACAACATCTTCGACCGCATCATCACTTACCATCAGGTGAAATAGTGCTCAAACGCTAGCCTATCAGGCATAAAAAAAGAAAAAAAAACACATTTTGTTGTTTTTTGTTAATTTCATCACAATATTTTTTTTACGCTATCGTGATGGAGCAAGCACGAAGTCCACCTGGTGTTAAGCTGTGTATATATAACCTACGCAGTTCGTCAAAAGTGCGGTGTTAAGTTCAATGCGTATAGATTGTAGGTATATTTTTCAATAAATATGTTATAATATACTTATATATATACATATTTTCAAAAAATCTATTGGCATTTTTAGAAGGATTCAACATATTAATTGCCTATGTCAAACTAAAACAACCGCATTAATACAACAGAAGTGGCCATTAAACCGCGCTCAATGAGGATCAAATTGTTGAGTAATTGAAACGAACTTTTCAATGGCGCAAATTCAAACTCCAATTAACAAACAAGTTTTGTAAAAAGAAGAGTTTTGTTCAAAAATCCTATTTACCTGCCTGATCCGTGAGGTGGAAATTAAGGTCCTTTACACACGACGCTACTTTTTATATTTTTATATTCGGCATGAGGTATATTTCGGTAAACGGACTTTGTAGTACACACATTATTTACAAAAGAGTGCATTTAGCACGGCACCACGTATTTATAATAAATTCCTTGAGGGATTTAAGTATCAATAAATTTAAAATAATGTATTATAAAAATTCTTGTCGATAAATGTTACTATAATATCCGTGATTTTTTATATGACAATTTTTTATTGTAACTTTTGTTCCATGACAGTGTTATTTATTGCATCTTTTTATATTTTCTTATTTAATTTAAATATTATTGTAAATTATATTCTTGTAAACATTTGATGATATTGCAAATGAGGTTATACTTATAATGACTAAATAATATAATATAAATTTTGATAAATAATGAAATTTATAATAATAATTAATAATTTTCTGCTTGATTTGGTCGCTTCATTTCTAAAATTGTACGCCTACATAGGCAAAACATGGTGGGACTAAATCTTTACATACATTTCCAGGTGCTTAAATCCGATTTTATGTATAATGTACTCATTTTTTGAACAATAAAAATATTTTTCTCATCTTTATCTATACATTTTAATTAAATCAAAATATATATATTACATTATAGGTACTTCTTTTTCCACGTATGTGTAGGAAAAAACTAAATTTGTTGTTCTTATTTCGAGTTGCAATGAGCATGTAAACAGTAAGGAGAGAAAAAAAACCGGAACCTCTTCCATCAAGTAGGTACATCATGAAAAACTAAATTTCTTGTTCTTATTTCGAGTTGCAATGAGCATGTAAACGGTAAGGAGAGAAAAAAAAACAGAACCTCTTCCATCAAGTAGGTACATCATGAAAAACTAAATTTCTTGTTCTTATTTCGAGTTGCAATGAGCATGTAAACAGTAAGGAGAGAAAAAAAACCGGTACCTCTTCCATCAATGAAAAGTATGTATGTAATAACTTACCGACTTCAACTAGATATATCATATATTTCATTGATTTGAATCCACTTGATTCCTTGTTTATATTTTTTTTATGAACCTAAATCAACAGTGTCTCGTTACTTCATGACGTTCATTGCTTTAAAAAAACTATTTTTTAATATACCTACATGAAAATTATTTTTGCATGTAAATAAGCAAAGTAGGTAAATTAGAAAATGTATTATTAAAAAACAAATAATGGGTAATTATCAAATTCAACAGCTCCGTTGAAACAAGCCATAAACAAGATTCAAACTGAAAATTAACACTCGAATACGAATCGATCTCGAAACTTGGACAACTAGACCTTTATTGAGAGACGCTTGAAAATTGACGAGATTCATATATTGGAAAAACTGGTTTTGATTTGTCTCACGGTACCTTACTTAAACATAGAACCTCCATATATACTTGAAAGAAAATAAACGTTAATAAATCTAACCAATTCAAAAAGTTTCCGATGATTATAGAAAAAATATAAATAGTTTTTGGGTGAATGTTATTCAGGTTGTGTCTTTCATGAGAGCGTCGTAGACGCCTAAATTGAATAAATGATTTTGACTTTGAGTTTGAAGGTTATCCTGAATAAATTCACCCAAAAACTTTTTATATTTTTTCTATAAAAATCGGAAACTGCAAAGTAGTCAGGTAATGCTAAGAAACATAAAACTTTATGTGGGTCGTAAGACCCCGGGTGATATCAACAGGTACATAACCGTACTTTACGTTTTAGGGTTATTGGGAATTTAACGTGTGATAGTTACGGTACCTACTAAATATAGTAGGTATCTTCTGAAGCATGATAATTGTATTTATTTTTATGTTACTATGGCGGAACAAGCTTGAGGTCCACCTGATGTTAAGCGGACTAACCTCTGTCTATAACAGATGCATTTCGTCACATCACGAATTGCACTGCACCCGACACCTTTGAGAAATAGTTGTTAAGTCTCTTGTGCCTGTAATTTTACTGGCTCTCAAGGACTGCTGCCGGAATACACTGTTAGGTGCTTGGTGACAGATTTTCCACTTGAGGGTGGTCGCTAGCCATTCGCAAAATGCCTTTCCACCATGCAATGAAGCTCAAGCCTGCGGCGGGATTCGAACCATGGACCTGCTGCGCGGCAGTCCATAGCCAATGCCACTTAGCCATCACTGCTTCAAAATTGGGGGAGTCTCGTTGTATCTGTAAACTGTAAGTATTAAATCATATAATTTTGTCAATCCTTTTTATCTTTTACAATTACAATGTTTATTTCCATTTGTTTTGGTTAGGTTTAAAGGCATTGTTTTATGCCTGATAGGTTAGCCTTTGACCAATACCTCACCTGATGGTAAGTGATGTTCAGGCTAACCTAGAGTTACTGGCTCTCGAGGACAGCTGCCGAAACGCACTGTTAGGTGCTTGGCGACAGATTTTCAACTTGAGGGTGGTAGCTAGCCAGGCGGTTATTCTCAAAGTGCCCTACCACTATGCTGTAACGACTGCTATCCTAAGACAACAACCGGGACCGACGGCTTAACGTAACCTCCGAAGCACGGAAGCGCTCAGTAGTAATGTCACCAGCGGTCACCCATCCAAGTCATGACCGCGGCGGACGTTGCTTAACTTTGCTCATCGATTCAGAATGGCGAAGCAAACTTGGCTACGAGCGCTTCAATTAATTTATTCTCATAAAAGACACTCACTTGAAAACAATACTGAACATTAATAAAATTGCCACAAGTAAGATACCTATCCTCCTAACGCGTATACATTTGCTCAATCTATTGCAATCTTTATTGGAAATATGGTAACTTTGTAAAAATAAACCAATATCATTGAAAATATTGTACATATATATTAATAATTAAATCTTGAAAATTCTGGGTTATAGAATATACATTTTACTAGACTATCTTTGTTTCAACATAAAAAGAGTGACAAAAACACACATGTTTTGTATGGGTAAACCCAAATTAAATGTCAAGAGTAAAATGGAGGTACTTACTACGCAACCAAAATTAGAATCCAAAGCGTTATGACTGTAATTTTGGTATGCACTTTGTGTATTTATATATAAGTGTAACTATATCAGCCGGATTGCCTACAAGCGTGGGGATTATGGCAAATACCTGGCTGATACATTATACAAACCCTTAGCATCTGTGGTACAAAGCCTTCTGCAGACTTTGCTTATGTGCGTCTGTCCCTACGTATGCATAGATCTTTAAAACTACGCAACGAATTTTGACGTGTTTTTCTAATGGGTAGAGGAATTTAAGAGGAAGGTTTATATAACATATAACATGCATAATATAATAAAGAAACACTGATAATTTTAGGTTTCTAATGTGATGTCGTAAATAAACACATTTTTTTGCGCTTACATTGCAACCGCTGGTTGACCTCTACGAGATAGATAACAGATTATTTAGTATTAGCATTGCACCAGTGCGAAGTCGAGGCGGATCCTAGGCGTTAGGCACTTAATATACCTGTATTCTGTCATATGTGCTATAAGGTAAGGAAACAAATTATCGACGTAGGATGCTGGTTTAAACTGCACCCCGCCCATATCTTCGTATGGGAGTCGAAGAAAGCGACAAAGGAAAAAATAGAATATGGACACCAGAGTTTTCTGAAGTTTCTATATTTTCATACCCCAAAATAAGATACAAACTTTTAAAACCAGGACATAACCATTATGACGCTCTTCATTCTTCCAGTCTCAAACTTTCCGGTGATTTCACGAAATGTCTAAAGTTTTTTAATCTAAGTCTACATACAAATGTAGAGAAAGTAGATGAACGACCTGTTACCAAGTAAGAGAATAAAACTTAATGTACAGTCATATAAAGCTGTACACGCCAGCCTCTCTTTGCGGAATGAAAATTATACCTATCTAGTCTGATTCTGTAAAGTTAAGATCAGTCTGGTAATAAAGCGAAGTAGAACAGGAATAAATGTTGCAGAATGGACTTGAACAAGAATGATAAGTGTATGTACGTATATATTGAGTGTTGTATCATGTATATAAGGTTGTATGGATATTGTATGTTAATAAGGCTATGTATGTAGATTATAGTACGAGGGCGACTATGGAAGGTATTCCACATTGTTGACTTCAAGTTTATTAGGTACCGTCCCAGAAGATAGAAGGTCCCTGTTAAGGCCACTTCGATACATATTTTTCCATCTGTATGTCACTTGGTAACTGAATGAGTTATACTACTGAATTTTTAATATTATGTGTAGAATGTTAGGTGTATTTCGGTATGATACCACAATCGAATCCAATCGAATCCCAAGCCTTTCTTTATAAAATCAAATTCAGGTCTGATCCCGATTTCTTTTCCGTTTGGGTCTGATCCCACTTATTGTTTTCAAGCCCTGACTTAATAATAGTTGCTGCTTAAGTACCTTGGCAGAAAAGGAATACATTTTTGAAACTATGTCTATCGCCAAAATACAAATTGGCATAAATACATACTAATATAAGACTTTTAAACTACCAGCATAGCAGAAGTTCATGGGAGTGTCTTACTTCAGATCTCGTTCTAGGAAAACTATAATAACAAAATGTATATGCGCTAAAACTGAGATTGCTGTTCATATATTTTTTTTTTATACTCAAAGTACCAGGACAGCAGAAATTAATAGGAGTTTCATAATGTATATCTCATTATAGACAAAAAACTACATTCACAAAATGTGTTACACTATAGGCATAGTACATATTATATTAATACTACGAGTACGTAAGTACGTACTTTACGTTGAGGTAGTAATAATTATTTTTTAAGCTCAAAAATACTAAGAACTTAAGTTATCGATTGAACCAAATATAATATTAAAATATTACAGAATTTATATCCTAATTTTTCCTTACAAATCTTACTTTGAGTAACTTTTTATATTTTTTATATTTACTTAGGTACAACGTAAGAACGATAAAAAATGCAGCTATCTTAAAGCCAAATAAATTATTAATGGTATAAGTTTAAATTTTTTTACTCTAATACCTGTCACCATCTAGAACTATGATGGGAATCACCATCTAAAGCCTTCTAATATATTGATCATAACATTAATATATAATATATACTTTGTATACAAATATATACAAATAGGTGGCTAGCTACAATGGTGGCTACAGCGTGTAGTCAAGTTTATAACGTGGTCTACTACACAAATTGTACTAAATACTTAAAGGAATTTCTGTAAGAGTATTTTAAGTTTTTTTTTTATAGATAGACTTTTTTTTTTTTATTGCTGATAGGTAAGCCTTTGACCACAATCTCACGTGATGGTAAGTGATGATGTGGTCGAAGGTGTTAACAGGCTTAACCTAGAATGACTGGCTCTCAAGGACAGCTGCCGGAACACACCGTTAGGTGCTTGGCGACAGATTTTCAACTTGAGGGTGGTCGCTAGCCAGGCGAGCACTCGCAAAAATGCCCTTCCACCATGCGGTGAAGCTCAAGCCCGCGGCGGGATTCGAACCATGGACCTGCTGCGCGGCAATCCATAGCCAAAGCCACTGAGCTATCACTGCTTCAAAATAGCTAGCCTAATCTCACCTAATGATATCGATGATGTGGTCAAAGATGTCGTTCAGGTTAACCTAGAATTACTGGCTCTCGTGGACAGCCTGAACACTTCAATGTTGATATTAAAATGAACGTTAACATTTGAACGCCATAATAGACAGATAGATTTTGAAGCGCTCGTAGCGAAGTTTGCTTTGTTCTTATCGATCAGGAAAGTTAAGCAAGTTCCGTCGCGGTCATGAGTTGGATGGGTGACCGTTGACGACATTACTAGTGAGCGCTTCCGTGCTTCGGAGGGCACGTTAAGCCGTCGGTCCCTGTTGTCATCTTAGGATGGCAGTCATTAATGCATGGTGGTAGGCGGTAATGCATTTAGCTAATGCCGGCTAGCTACCACCCTCAAGCAGCAAATCTATCGCCAAGCACCTAACGGTGTTTTCACGCAGCTGTCCGCGAGAACCAGTAATTCTAGGTTAGCCTGAACAACATCTACGACCACATCATCAGTTACCATCAGATGAGATAGTGGTCAAAGGCTAACCAACCAAAGGAAGACCAAAGAGACATAGAAGTGGAACGGATGGTAGCGTTCACGGAATCAGTTCATCCGGCAGAACATATGCGCTTGGAGTTCATAAGTTTGAGAGATCAGCATGAGGTAGAAAGCCACAGCAACCAAGCAGTGCGAATATTCACTGATGGAAGTAAAATTGAGGGCAAAGTTGGGGCGGCGTTGTCTTTGTGGAAAGGTGAAGCCGAGACGAAAGCCCTCAAGTTGAAACTATCATCGCACTGCACGGTCTATCAGGCAGAACTCTTGGCCATATGTGAAGCCACCAAACAGATTCTGAAACGCACCGAATTGAGCTTCGGAATATATAGCGACTCACGATCCGCGTTGGAAACAGTCTCCAATCAAAGTTGCCTCCATCCCTTAGCAGTGGAAGTCCGTCATAATATTAAGGAAATATTTGTGCAAAACAAAGTTGTCACATTGTTTTGGATAAAAGCCCACGCAGGATTGGAGGGCAACGAAAGATCATTTGGCAAAGGAAGCTGCGCTTAAACTGAAGACAAGGCCAAACTATGATAGATGTCCGGTTTCATACATGAAGTTACAGATTCGACAGAAGACACTTGATGAATGGAACCGGAGGTACAAAGTGGAAACAACAGCTTGCACTACAAAAATTTTCTTTCCCGACGCAATAGAAGCCTACAGCATCGTAAAGAAACTCCAACCAACCGGGATAACAACCCAAGTGATGACCGGCCACGGGGGGTTTTCCGAGTATCTGAACAGATTCGGATGCAAGGAAAGCCCAGCGTGCGTGTGTGAACCCAGCCAAGATGAAACAATTATACATGTCTTGACCGAATGCCCAGTATTTAATTTAAAAAGATTTGAAACCGAAGTAGAGTTAGATGTAAATATAACAAAAGAAAATATTTGGAAACTAATGTACGATAAAAAATGTAGAAATAAGTTTCTAGATTATTGTGTTTACATAGCAAGTAGAGTAGTGAATAGAAATAAAACTAGATAGATAAGTATGTTGTATATTATATTGTCATATAATAAAACAGCATAGATTTATAAATGATATAAAACTGTTAGAGTTAGAAAAAGTAGCATAGTAAGTGTTTATGTAATATATTAATTAAGTAAAATGTATGAATAGCCTAAGGATTTATAAGATTATATAAAGAAAACACCGTCTCTGACAACGTCAGAGGAACCTCTTAGCTCGCGAGCCGGGCATCTGCGTCCGGAATAAAATAAAAAAAAAAAAAAAAAAAAAAAAAAAAAAAAGGCTAACCAATCAGGCGTAAAAAAATAGACTTCGTTTTTAAAGAAATATTCAAAATTACGCTCATATCCATAACCATTTTAATTCATATAAAATTATTAAATAATTATGAAAACAACAAAGCAAAATTTTTTTTCATTATTTTATAGAATTTATATAGCATTGATAAATCATATAGTAATGTTTATATTCGCAATAAGGCCTCTGTTTATTCACCAACTCTCGCCTCTCCACAATAAGTTATTGATGTGCTTTTGTACGGGTAGACCTCGTTTATACACTACGTCTTAGTGTGGGTGAAATGCTAATGAAACAGTAAAACAATAAAATGAAAAAAAAAATTGTGCGCATGGTACCGACTTCAACATACATAATTGCGTATTATCACAATATTGTGCGCATGGTACCAACTTCAACATACATAATTACGTATTATCACAATATTGTGCGCATGGTACCGACTTCAACATACATAATTACGTATTATCACAATATTGTGCACATGGTACCGACTTCGACAAGTTCTTTCACACTTTTGCGTGTTGAAAAGTCGGTTCCATTTTAAGGTTGAAAAAAAATCCACAACTTTTTAGTGTCCCTTGCTACTTATGGGATCGATTGGCATTTACCGTCAATGACTATATCATCAAGATAGAAACAATACTTTTCAGTTATTGGAGTGTAACTCAAAAAGGGCTTGACAAGTTTTTAGGAATTTTAAATGGGACCACACTCAAGCATCAGCTTTCATTTAATTGAAACATCAAAATCAGTTCACCTAGTAAAAAGATCTGTGGTAAGGAACATAAAAATAAATAAAAAATACGGACAAATTGAGAATTCCCTACTGTTTTAAAGTCGGTTTAAAATATGATCGCATGGATGCGCAGTAGTAGACTTAAAAAATGTAGATGTAGCGCCTTCCTGAGTGAAAAGATTTGTACCTATATAGGTAAAGCTGCATAAATCAATTCCACTTACCTGTAAGTATGCGAATCCATACCCTCGCATCTCATAAACCCAAAAAGCAAACTACCCAACCCTCGCAACCCTTGAAATAAAAATAAAACGACAGTAAAAAACGTATAAACTGTCCGCAGTCCAAATGAAATGGAATGCAAATGTGAACGGGTCGAAATGAAGTAAAAGATGCGGGTAGTTGTAAAAAAGGCAGAAGTGCTTGGAGGGTCCTACAGTCTCGTGGTTGGGTTTAACAAAATCATTTTCAATTGGAATAGTTTCTATATTTTTAAAAGCGCCCAGAGCTTGCCTACCTTGTTTAAGTTTAAGCTACTTTCTCTGCCGTCACTATATAATTGGATGGGTTACAACCACAGACTGGAGGTAATGTGTGGTTACAACTGACAGTTTCGTTCTTCGGAGGGAACGTTAAACTGTCAGTCCGAACTGTCTAAGGATGACAGTTGTTCGACTATGTCAAAGACATTCGCGCGGCCTGAAAACTCCGACATTTGGCAAATACCCAAATATTATAAAATGTAAACTCATTTAAAGCATTCAAAAGGCAACTAGCTCAGTACGAATGCGTTAAATAAGTGATGGATGACTAAAGTGATTTGTGTTTATTTTGTAATTCATTATGTTGTTTTATTAGATACTGTTAATTGTGACGACGAATGTCTATTGGATAGTTTAAATCTTAACGTTCTCGTGTAAGTGACTTTATGTCTTGTTTAAGAATTAACTTCTTTAAACTTAAATCCCTCCCAACTTGCTAGGCATTTATTTAGATAATCTCTCAAAGGCCTCGAATTGACGTTATCTTCTGTTTTGTTATGACTATATCGAATGTTCGAAACTCTGACATTTGGCAAATATCCTACCACCTTCCTAAGCATATATGTATAGTTAGTCTTTCATGGGTCTCGAGTTAACGTACTTTTCTGTTTTTGTTATGACTAGGTATATTGAACTGTTCGAAACTCCGAAATTTGCCGAATCCCCTACCACCTTGCTAGGCATTTATGTAGTTAGTCTTGCATGGGCTTCGAGTTGACGTACTTTTATGTTTTTGTTATGACTAGGTATATGGAATGTTCGGAACTCCGACATTTCCCATACCGACTTGTTAGGCATTTATGTAGAAAGTATCTCAAAAGCCTGGAGTTGACTTAATTTTCTGTTTTTGCCATGATTATATCGAACTGTTAGAAACTCCGACATTTGGCAAAGTCCCTACCACCTTGCTAGGCATTTACGTAGTTAGTCTTTCACGGGCCTCGAGTTGACGTACTTTTATGTTTTTGTTATGTCTATATCAAACTGTTCGTATATTAATCGCATTGCCTCAGTCGCCGCATTCGAGGGTAGGTGCTAATGTCGCGTGAACACGTCACATGCAAACTTCACACAACAACGATTTATTGAGAAATAATATAAATATGACTACACAACTTTTTTCGAAAACAAAGAAAAAGAAAAGGTTCAGTTTATAAGTATTTGTTTGAGTTTCGGCTGGAAAATGAGCAAAATGAGTGACATCTTTGTGTGTTATTTTCTAAAGTGTCTAGAAAAATTAAAATTCAAAGTGTATTTTGGAGTGAACGTTCAGCTACTCGTGCCACGGCTTCGCCTTGCATTCTCGATCCTCTCATCATTCTAGCAAATATTTGGTACGTGCGTATCCAGGCAACTTTATGACTGTATATAACTGAGCCACGAGCCAAGGCGAGAGGCATTGATTCTAGAAAATTCCAGAAGAGCGCCTAATCTCCCCATAACATTTTAATAATGTATCCACATTTAGGACCCGACTGTGTCCTGTATGGTCAACTGACAAGACTTCTATACTTCTATAGACTGGGAATTGACTGTCAATATTTTTATGAAATTTAAACATAATGTAACTGTAACACATTGATCACATAACGGAGATCAAATGTACACAATACCATAGATTAAAAATTACTAGAAGGAGCACTCCGCAAAGCCATTCCAATAAATTAGCGACTAGCTGCGAAGCAGTGAAGTGCACTTCAGCTCGTCAACTCCTTTCCATTCAAAGGTTGTCTGGAAAAGATCGCTTCTTAGCGATAAGACCGCCCATTGTACAACATTATATTTAAGCTAATATTAAGCCCACGTTTTTATTACATTTGGTGTACAATAAAGTGTTATCTATCTATGATAAGCACGCTAGGCACTCTGGAAACAAGAAAGATTTTTTATGTGTTACTTGTTGTTTTTTATTCAGTAAGACAGTCTCCTGCATCATCTACTTATTTTAAATATTTTGCCGTAAAATTAGACATTACATTTTACAATATATTGTCACAAAATCACAAAATCGAAACCACGTTCTCCGAATCCTCCGATTACGCGCCGAATGCCTAATCCACTCACAGGTAACCTGTAATCATATTTAGATCATCAGTATGTGAAGCAGTGATAGCTCATTGGCTTTGGCTATAGACTGCCGCGCAGCAGGTCCATGGTTCGAATCCCGCCGCGGGCTTCAGCTTTTCACCGCATGGTGGAAGGGCATTTTTGCGAATGCCCGCCAGGCTAGCGTCATCCTCAAGTTGAAAATCTGTCGCCAAGCACCTAACGGTGTGTTCCGGCAGCTGTCATTGAGAGCCAGTCATTCTAGGTTAAGCCTGTTAACACCTTCGACCACATCATCACTTACCATCATGTGAGATTGTGGTCAAAGGCTTACCTATCAGCAATAAAACTAAAAATAAAAAAAAAAATGTTAGACATTATCGTTTTACCCAACAGCTAAATAAGGCTTATGTTTTTTATTACAAGTAACACTACAAAGTTTCGACCTCTGCAGAATGTTAATTTCAAGTGCATCCAGTACGAGCTCTTAATTTGTCTGTCTGTCTGTACCTACACATTAATAGAACATGCTGTATCCCGCTGAGTGGGAAATTTAACTTCAGTAAGGCTACATTCACAATACAATTTCGTCCCCGTTGAACAAACATGGGTAATTATTAAGAAAATAACTATAGTTGTTTGTTTCGGCTGTAAAATTTTGATTCGCCGCGAAACCTTTATTTAAAACCTGGTGAAGCAAAGGATTCTAGGATTAATCCACGAGCAAAGTGATTCAAAATATAGAATCCTGATTGTACCGAACGTTTCAAAGGTACATAATTTTGCTGCCGAGCGTAACACACAATTTTTCACCTCATTCCAGTGAGGAAAATGCTAGGTGCAAAAAAAAACAGCTTAAATAATGTAGTGAATTTGCTTTAATTTCTAGTAAAGATTGATAAAATATATAGAAAAATATTTTTCTGGAACTTTAATTGTGGTTCTATTTTCAAAAACCTTTTCAACGCTTGCGGATAAAAAGTTCTTTTCCACGCAGATTTCGAATGAAAAACAACACCTTTCCGAGCTTATGAGTTAAAAACATATTGAAATCGTATATTGTTCTCTATTATTCTATTGAAATCAAGTTAAAAGTATTGAAATGAATGAAATTAAATTGTTTTATTCTAGATTTGCATCAATATAAAAATTAATGTCACTAATATTACATTCAAACTATTAAAACCATTAAATTGAAATTAAAAATAATAAATACTAATGAATAAACAAACAATAAATTAAGTGGTGGGAGTGCTTGCCATGTTTTATGTATGACCTACTTACTAAATTAGTGCTAACTAAAGGTCAAACCTATTCTAATTGGTTCTTTGATTTAATAGTTTTTAATGGAAATTATCAGAGAAAACTTTACAAATAACCTATTAGAATACGTAGCAGAATTCAATGAAATTTGTCTTTAAAAATTTCAATTTCATTAAATTTTACTAAGTAGTACCATTATATCTGGAAGTCTTCCTAACACTAAAACTATGAGTACCTACTTTATAAATATAAAAATATATAGTTAATTAGAATTTAATAACATTTGTCTCATATGTATAGTTCGTTATTTTTGTCTCATATGTAAAGTTCGTTATTTTACTCTGATAATTTCAATTAGCTCGCAATTTAGAAGTATCCAGAATCAATATCGGTATATAATTTAGCGACATTTTAAGCTTTCGAATATATCCCCATACCACTTCTTCTGTAATAATTCATAGAGATCACAGATTATAATTCAAAATTAGAACGCGTCCTTACTACTGCAGAATGTCTTTGATGAGGTCGGAGTAGCCAAACGAGAAACTGCTTTGCTGCATATATGGAGTATCTACGTATAGTTAACCAAACATGTTAACTTAACCATAAAGACAGTTTCATTTGCAGAACCAACACATTCTAATTCGCGTTCTAATTACTTACCCATAAACAACGACGTAAAGAAGTTCGTTCCTTTAAGTGTACATAAATTATTTCCGGGCCGTTAATGAGAACATTTTTCGTCTTTTGCCAAAAGCACTTAAAATTTTCAAGCGTCATTTAAAGCGATCTATGGCAAAGAGAATCGTTCATTCTGCCGATGCGTGCAAAGTGTAAGTCACTGGCAGGTTCGCGGTAAAACTTCCATAAACAATGCCATTAGTGGTGAACGTTACGCGGCAGATTTTAAATTTGGAACGCCAACGCGGCCATTCGTCATGTCGCCGCGCCAGCCAGCGACACTCCACGAGCTTTCGTTCGCTATTTCTGTAAGTCTTGATACTTCAATAAATTGTACTATGCAATATTCAGGCTCAGAATTTTTGAGACGGGACAATAAGGGCAGGTACCTTAACTGTTATAGTTACAGGAATACTATTTTAGGAGACTAAATCCATAAATTTTTAAGATATTTTGAACTGCATTTACAGATTTTAGAAAAACTATAAGTACAGTCAGCAATAAATTGGTAATTTTACACAAACACTTTTTTAACGCTAATCAATCCTGTTTCTTATAAGGATTACAAGTATCTACTGGACTGACTGAGGTTTTAATTTTTTCCAGAATCTGTAGATGCAGATCAAAATATCTTAAACATTTATGGATAGCCTTCTAAAAGGTTTTCCTGTAACTATAAAGGTAAAGGTACCTGCCCTTACTGTCTAGCCTCAAAAATTCACCCTGTATATCTATATCAAAGATAAACAAATAAGAAAGAAGATGGAATTGATTTGGTAGTTTTAACTCGTGGTTACTTATTTTGTGTAGGTACTTATACTTAGGAATAAAAACCATCAACCACCAACTTTTGCTATATTTTTGGAAGTTGCTTATAAAGATGTCATATGGAATGAAACTAAAACTGAAACTCAAATCCTACATCATCTAATGGTAAATGAATGCCACCAATAAAAGTATCTTATTGCAGATTTTTGTGTTTCTGTCAAGTATCAAATCGTATTTTACTCTCCCTATTGACTAATGACGTCATGTGTCCCGCGCAGTGAGATCGCGATGGCAAATGGTTCGAGATGATTTTAAATTTTGAACTTAGAACGCTAACGAGGGAGGCGGTATGGTGATTTGTGAGTTATTGCTTTTCGTATTGCAACTTACAACACTTACTTGTCTAATATTCATTAATATTATGTGTCTTTATTTTCACGGGAAATTTGTTAACGACATAAATTACATTATATTAGAGTAGTAAGATATTATATTTGTTTGATCGTACATATCATATGTTGTCCTAATTTCTATTAAAAGTTATCCTGAAACAAAAATGAAGCAACCGATCACTTTTTAATAATACCGATCAGTCTCTTTTGTTTGTTTCCGTGTAGTAGGAAACATACACGGCCACTCTACCCGTGCGACTCGTCATTGGCAAAAAATTTGGCAACACCACAGAAGCCACTCAAAAAAGAAGTTGAAGTTACATTATGTCACAGAAAACTTGATTGATAGTACATTAATAGTAGTAATTTAGGTACTATTCATTATTCTGTAATATAAGGTAGATGAGCTAGAGGTTTGTTGTAAGTAGTAACAGCAAGATTACTTGGCAAATTATTATTATGTTATGTTTAATACTAAACTTGATCCTTTTAACGGGGTCTTCGCGTAACTTATTAGTCAGTGTCACTAGGGACGGCGCAATGAGCAGATGCACTTACCCACACCTCGTGAAAGTAACGGGAAAAAAAATCTCTTAAGCATTTAGAAGCAATGATAGCTGAGTGGTTATAGCTATGGACTGCGGTGCGGCAGGTCCACGGTTCGATCCCCAAGGCTTGAGCTTCAACGCCTGGTGGAAGGGCATTTTGCAAATGCCTGCCTGCCTAGCTACAACCCTCGAGTAGAAAATCTGTCGCCAAGCTTCTAACAGTGTGTTCCGGCAGAAGTCCTTGAGAGCCAGTAAAATTACAGGCACATGATTAGACTTACTGTTGTAAGTCTCAGGGTGATGGGCGCTGTGCAGTTCGTCACTTGTGACAAAATGCATCTGTTATAGGCAGAGGATACCGCTTAACATCAGGTGAGCCTCGTGCTAGTTCCGTCACAATAACATAAAAAAATACATTAATTTTTGGTGAATTAATAGTTTTATTTCAATATGTGTTTATATTTGAATATTGTCTATGTATGAAGCTTTCCAATATTACAAATACTCACTCACCTTTTTGTTCTGTGCCTGAGGATATATTTTAAATGTATATTTTTTTTTACGCCTTATTGGTTAGCCTTTGACCACTATCTCACCTGATGGTAAGTGATGATGTGGTCGAAGATGTTGTTCAGGCTAACCTAGAATTACTGGCTCTCAAGGACAGCTGCCGGAACACACCGTTAGGTGCTTGGAGAGATATACTTATGTATTTTAAAATTAATATCTAAAATGGACCTATAGTTTTTTTAATGTTACTGCAACAATACATACATCAGGCCCATCTAGTGTTAAGCTTTTAACAGACGCATTTCGTCTCAAGTGAGGAATTGCACTGTGCCCGTAATCCTGAGATATACAGATGTTAAGTCTCATGTGCCTGTAATTTCATAAATTATTTACTGGCGCTCAAGGACCGCTCCCGGAGCTTGAGAGACAGTAATTCTAGGTTAGACTGTTCAACACCTTCGACCACATCATCACTTACCATCAGGTGAGATAGTGGTCAAAGGCTAACCTTTTATCAATATATAAAAATAAACGCTATCCTTTCATGAATGGTACCCAGTGTGTGTCACTGCTTGCCTGTAGTACAGAACTTTTTTTTTTTTTTTTTTTTTTTTGTGCCTAATAGGTTAGCCTTTGACCACTATCTCACCTGATGGTAAGTGATGATGTGGTCGAAGATGTTGTACAGGCTAACCTAGAAATACTGGCTCTCAAGGACAGCTGCCGGAACACACCGTTAGGTGCTTGGCGACAGATTTTCAACTTGAGGGTGGTAGCTAGCCAGGCGGGCATTCGCAAAGTGCCCTACCACCATGCTGTAACGACTGCCATCCTAAGAAAACAACCGGGACCGACGGCTTAACGTGCCCTCCGAAGCACGGAAGCGCTCAGTAGTAATGTCACCAGCGGTCACCCATCCAACTCCTGACCGCGGCGGACGTTGCTTAACTTTGCTGATCGATTCAGAATGGCTAAGCAAACTTCGCTACTAGCGCTTCAAAAAAAACTTAGAGCTCGATTCCCACTGAAGAAGCAGTGCGGGCGGCGGTGGCCGCATTTAGGCACAAAGACGAAAATGATTTAACGGTAAACTTACGGCCACAACGCTGCCAGCCGCAGCAGCTTCATTGTAAGTTGGCGCGTAGAGTTATGAAGAACGAGAGATCAGCTCACAATGGCTTGTAAAATTAATCAAGGTAAAACAGTTAAACACCGTTCAATTTTGAGATTGTGGCAATGTTATGTTCCTGACAAATATCTTAGAAGCAGAGGACATGAGCTTTTAGCTAGGCTGTAGAGTGTAGCGTTTGCTAACTTGCCCTGAGTTCAACCCTCATGCCCATGGTTTTACGAAGGTATTCCTGATACACATGCTGTTACGTATGTTATATATGGATGAGTTTACTGTGTTAATATATTATGATTCACTGAAACATGGCTTAGAGCAGATACTATGTTATTTAATGTAAAGAAGTTTAGTGTAGGCAGATGCTTTTAACAGATCATCTACAGAAGGAGAAGGGTGTATTATTCTTGTAAAAATAACTTAAAATTTAAGGAACACCGTGACTTAGTGAGATGTTCTGTCGAACGTGTCTGTGAGGTTGCTTGTGTCGAGGTATAGGTACAGGCATCTTGTGTTGTGTGTATATCGACCACCAACAGATCAAGGTCGTGCTCAAAATTTTGCAGTATTTTTATCCACTATGGAAAGTATACTGCAGAAAATCTCTATTGCACATTTATTACGACAAAAATGCTTGGAAAATTCCGCCTCTGCCAAGCTATCACCTGTCAGCCTGTCATCTACGTAATTTAAACAAATATTGTAATAATTGTATTAAATTGTATATAAAACATTGTAGTTAAAAGACGTTTAAAAGAATGGCCCCGAGTTTCTTGCCCGTTCTTCTCGCAGTAGCTCTATAAATTTTTTTGCTGAACGTGGCAGTACAATGTAGAATATTTCAATATTAAAAATTTTAATTGATCTTCATAGGAGCGTCGTCGTAAACGCCTATATTGAACAAATGATTTTGAATTTGAATTTGTGTATTCTGAGAGACTAGGTATTTTACTCTTTTATTTTGAATATGCTTTTATGATATGCGACTTTATAGGTTATAGCATTTTATTCTTATCTAATATGCTTAATTTACGTAACTGGTTGTGTTCTGAGTAGGTGAATAAATAAATAGTGTCTTGGCCCCGTAGGCCCCCACGTTTGGACACTAGCAGAATAAACGACAAAACTCCGGGAGGTTACGTCTAGACATTCAAATGGATATTAAAACCATACCTGAGCAAACATCGTAAATAATAATTTCTCATATTTTACTTCGGCTCAGTGTTGAAGTTTAAAATAGTCAACGCGGGTGGCCCGGGAGGAAATCAATTATAGTCTATTAACACATGGCTTGGTTGGGTCAGGAAGCAGAGATACTCACCTATAATAATTATATACCATTTAGTTGATTGGGTGCTTACAAAATCTAATTTAATATATTTTATGTGAGGCATTAGAAGAGGCACCAAGGGATTATTGAACCCTGAGCGTATCAAGGGACACTAGGGCTATATTCGGAGCGAAGCGGCGCAGAGTCCTGAATGAAGGGAGGCGGGGGTTCAAGCTGACGAAGACAAGCTTTGTCCTGAATATAATATAAAATACTCTACTTTTCACACCTTTTGCAAAACAATAAAAAGTGATGACTCTATAACTTAGGTATTGATTTTTTTATTAATATAAATCTAAAACTACTCGTAATAATGATGTTGGACATACTAGTTCGGTTATGGAAGGATAGAGTTAGTAACATTTTTTTTATATTTTATGTTTGTAATAACGCATGCTCTGCGGATTACATTTCATAATTACAAATTTTTGAGACGAAAAAATTTTAAATCGTGTGCGGGATTCGAACCCGTATCCATCCACCACTTTAGCCGGAGTATGCTCTAATCCAATTGAGCTAAAATGACAATGAGTCATAACAATTTTTTTCATATCGTTCTTTAACCAACGTATTGTGATGGAGCGACGTCTATATAGTTCAACTTTTAAAAAATTTCAAGTCATGTGCTGGATTCGAACCCGTGTCCATCCACCACTTTAGCCGGAGTATGCTAGAGCATACTCCTCTGTCAATTGGATTAGAATCCAATTGAGCTAATATGACAATGAGTCATAACTATTTTTTTCCCATCGTTCTTTAACCATCGTATTGGGATGGAGCGCCGTCTATAGCTGTACTACAAACAAGACTAATTTTGCAATAAGCTTTAAACTTGTTAATGATGACGCAACCCTATTTTTATGTTTGCTACTATAAACCAATTTTAGGGTTCCGTAGTCCTAACAAGGAACCCTTATAGTTTCGTCATGTCCGTCTGTCTGTCCTTCTGTCCGAAGTTTTGCTAAGAGACCGTTAGTAGTAGGAAGCTGTAATTTCGTATGGATACGTAAATCAATTAAGCTGACAAAGTGGTAAAATAAAATTTTGAAAAATATTTTTTTTAGGGTACCTCCCATACATGTGAAGTAGGGATAAAATTTTTTTTCGTCGTCTATCTCTTTGTGTGTGGTATGGTTGAATAGGTCTTCTAAAATTACTTAGGGGTTGCTACTACTGTTTTTCGATTTAATGCTCCATTTACGAAATATTAAACTTTAAAGTGCAAATTTTTGTTCCAACAGGGCGTCCCCCCCTCTAAAAGCTAAACCGCGGGCTTGAAAAATCTGAAAAAATTCAAGCTGATAGTGCGTTTTATGAACTTTAAAGGAAAAGTATAGCGGTTGAGATAACTTTATTAGTTTAGCAGTAATAGTCGTTGAAATAGGGTGTTGGATAATTTTGTACCAAATATAAAATCTATATAATAAATCCTTTAAAGTGACTAAGATGAAGTAGTTGGTTGTTTATAAGGAATAAAGACTGGCATTGAAAACTTAATCTAAAATAAAAAATCTTAAAACTATAACTATGTCATACCACTAGGTGGACTGACGATATCGTGAAAGTCGCGGGTAGCCAATGGCTACAAGTGGCTAATATCCGTTCTTTATGGCGTCAATGGGGGAGGCATTTGTTCAGCAGTGGATGTCTTCCGGCTGGTGATGATGATGATGATGTTATACATAATAAACTAGCTTTCCAGCCGCGGCTCCACCCCCGCGTATTGCGGTTATCGCGCAAAACTATTAACTTCTTTTTGCGCATTTGGATAAAAACTATCCTATGTCCTTTCCCGAGTCTCAAACTATTTCCATTAGTATAGATATAGACATGGCAGTACAAAGATTCGACTTATAAAGGTATAAAGTACTTTTTGGACCTCATCTTCGCCGTACACTAGAAGTGTTTGCTGTCTGTACCTGTCGTACCAAGGTCATCGATCACTTCATTTCACACATTATCAATTTGCTGATTCTTTTGCTCATCAATAGTGTAAATTTTTTCATCGGTAAAGAGAATTTTCTGTGCTCTTCACTTGCGTATCGCAACGGAAGGCACTCTATTTAATTTTAAAGATTGATTTAGGACATGTACTGTATATCGACGATAAGCACCGAGCTTCAGGTGTTGTTTTATAATACGCGACATTTTCCTAGCGAGAATCTTCATTTCTCGCAATAAGATTATTATTGAGTTATCATAATATTTTTACTTCCTAACGGGATTTCGACCAATTCTGGCTTTAACAGCATTAATTTGTTGTTCTCAGACACGCGGCTGTCCTGATCTTTTATGGTCTTCGACAGAGGAAGTGTTGATATTACGATATACGAACACGAAATAATATATGAAATGGCGCGACAACGAAAGAAAATTTTAAAGTAATAAACGCGTTCCAAATTCTGAATAATTGTAAAGCTGAAAAGTTTTTATGTTACAGTATTTATGGCCAGAGTAGTTATATAGTATAATAGCCCATTTATAAGCTAACTTGCATATATCAGTGTATACCTTTTATTTTTCTTTCATATATTATTATATATCAACTATTTTATAATAGAATAATTATTTATGCTACAGCAAATAAATGAAATGACATTCAAATTCTTACAATGTACCAACGGATTCTGAATCGCGCTATCGTTACGTTTTCATTCGAGTATCTACCTATAGAATTCACAAACGAATTTTGTTTAATTTTTGAGTTACAATTGAAATAATAGCTTGGCGGCAATCGTACTCTTATTTCTTAGATTTAGCAGGAAGAAAGTGGAGGAGAATAAAGAACGGGCTTCTACGGAACCCTACATTGTGCGTGGCTCGACACGCATTTGACCGTTTATTATGTTTGCTATAACGCATGATCTGCGGATTACATTACAAAATTACAAATTTACGAGAGGAAAAATTAAAGTCATGTGCGGGATTCGAACCCGCCTCCATCCACCCCTTTAGTCGGGGTATGCTCTAATCCAATTGAGCTAACATGACAATGAGTCATAACTAATTTTTTTCCTATCGTTCTTTAACCCCAATCTCAACGTCACAACACTGCAGCTTTACTGGAGAAATTAGTTTCGACCTCCCTAACTTCCCCCGGTAATGACTGAAGCATCTGCACCATTGTGGTGCCCTTGAGCCCGTTGTCAACTCCTTATTTAGTAGTGCGTGTTCGGTGCTCGTAGCAGATGGTAGAAGGCGCTTTTCGCCTTCTACGCCCGTTATAAGAAGGCCTTCCTCCGCCCAAAGTCCGGTAGAATTGTGTTGTAGGCAGCGGCAAACAACATATTTAACCTGCCAAAAAAAATAACCATTTTAGATGTCCGTTAAAATCCGTTCACATCTTAACTGTCATATATCTGCCGGACGCTGTTGAGTAATGAGTTTTGTGCGTGTCGAGACCCTGTTCAAAAGAAATACTTAACAATTGACATTCGTGTCATGCACGACGAAGATTTGAAGACTCAAGTTTCTAATGATCCAGTCGTGTATATAGATGTTTTTGTACGCCATGATACATATGTACAATTAGTGTGCTACGTAACTATTGTAAATTTGTGTGCCTACAACGGTGAATGTAAACGTAGTGATGGGACGATACAGAACAAAATTTTTTGACAGGATATGCCCCCTGGTGGGCAGGGGCACATCAGCTAAGCGGCAACCTCTGCCTTTAAAAGATCCATTTCTACCACGATCCATTCGCAAAATGCCCTTCCACCTTGTGGTGAAGTTCAAGCCGTGGCCGTTCCACCATCGACCTGCGGCAGCGCAGTCCATAGATGTAACCCCTGGGACGGAAATTAAAACATAACAGAAATAATATAAGTTCAATATCAATGCGCGCTACAAATAGTGGCTAAGACCTTTTGTTCTTCCGAAATGCGCGAAAATTTATGACAATACTTTTCACATTCACATTCATCATTAAATTTTCAACAAGCTTTAACTAGGATTTAATTAGTAAATTAAATTAAATCCTTAACAAATGTTAAATTTAATTAGTCACATTTTAGCGAATGTTAGATGTGAAAATTTACTGTTTTGAGGAGTTCCAAAAAAATTTTATAATATGCATTTCCGTGTTTTGTTTTCACCTATTAATCAAGCAATTATGAAAAAACCTTCAGCATGGATGTGTTGCCAAAACTTCAGTACATTTTTTTTTCTAAATCTATGTTCAACTCTTCCAGGGTTGAGCAGTTGAATTGAAATCTCACCATTCAATTCTTTATGGGGTGAATACTGAACCATAAATTGTCAACCATCATGGTGGAAAAGTTTTGACCCAAAGGAGTCGTGTTCAGAAAATTCTAAGAGAGACTAAGCGACACCAAGTGATATACGTTGGACGTATAATACTTTTATTTTCATAAATTCTATCTGGCATATATCGATACCTCTGGGCTCAAAGGTCGTAAAGGACAAAATGCGACTTTTCAGGAGAAGCCAAAAACTAAAAAATTATATAAAAATAAACTCTAGTATCTTTGTTCCTTGAGTTATTTAAATGAAACCTAAGAAGAAAGTGCTTAGAATTTATAGTATTTTCTAAGGAAGTATTGAAAAATTTCCCTAGGGCTGTATTTATGGAGATAGATTTCCTTTACGACCATGAATTAAACATTTTTAGTTCTTTACACCCTTCAATTTTTTATCCTATGTTATCACTTAAGGGCGTAAATCTACTTAACTGTACAAAACTGAACAAAATAAGGAAATAATCGACTGGTGTAATAATTTTTAGGGTCGTAAGGATCACCCGCTAAGGTATTCTTTAAGCATAAATTAATAATTAAACTAAAGTAATCAATGAATTATGTAATAATTTGTATAAATTTTAATAAAATATTATATTTTATTTTGCCCCGTGGGGTGCCGGGTTAGAATTGCACCTCCCCATATCATACCGTGGGTATGATATGGGACGCCTGAGGGAAAAATACTGGAAGGTGGGCAGCAGCGCCTTCTATAGAGCTGCTATCTTACACTGCGATCCTCAAGCCGCCTGCCAAGCGTGGGGATTATGGCAAATACTCACCGCTTAATAGGTTCTTGATGTGTTCAGCAGTGGAAAATCCGGCTGATACAGATTACAGTACAGTATATTATATTTTTTTTTACAAAAAATAACAATTAATTATTCAAATAAAACGTACATATAATATATAAAGAAAATGAGATCGCTAATTAAAATCGAACACTAAGCTTTAAATTATTAACTCTTTTCTTAACTTAATTACTTTAACTTTTTCCTTGAATCAACTTAATAAACTGTGCACTTCTTTCTATAATCAACTTTATAGACATGGTTTCTTTACTCATTTTACTTCTTACTTTCTTCGTCATCCTCTTCGCCTGTTTCGTTTAAAGTCTCGCGTAACTTAGAATTGCATGGCAGTTCCCTATACTCAGTATGAAATCTTTTAGGTATTATTCCACTTTTCACAAGATCTTCATATTTATCAGCTGCTATTGGTAATCTACTGTTGTGTAGCTGCTTCCCTGCATCCATACCAATCACTGGTTCATTATTAATCTCGCTTTTTGACCACCCTTTCTCCTTTCCTTTTCTTTTTCTTTTCCTGGGGTTCTCTCACATAATGTTACACAATGAGTCTCTGCTTCGTCTTCCATGGAATATTTGACAAACATTTTGTCGTTGTGCTTTTATTTCTATTTTTATTTGAATTACCTCCAAATTATTTGCTGATTTTAAGAAATGGTTCACGATAGCTAATACGGTTTGGTTTTTGTTCTGGCTACTACATGCATTGCAGTACATCATATAATGTTTTACTCCCATTTTGTCCTTTGAGATATTTCATTTAGTAAGTTGCAATTTCGTTGCTTTCTCTCACACACACACGTATAACAATTCACATCCTGTGTGCGACTTTTATATATGGTGAAATTAAACAACAAATATTTTTGGATAGTATTAAATCATACTATTACCATGTGATGTATTCAGGACTTTTTGTTAGTCAAAATTGCACATTACAGTTACATTGTTGGGTGAATTAAGGGTTTTATGTATGAATGAATTGTAGTATGAATCTCTTGAATGAGAGTTCAGTTGCTAACTTCATTTTTCTGTATAAGTAATTAATGAGAAACTGGCTGAGTGATTCAGCGCACATGCCGTGCCTACTATACTGGGACTACAAACATGTATTGTATTTGAATATAGGTGTTTTAATGAGTATTATAAACATTTAATTGGGTAGGGGTTGAAGGTTTCTGTACAGAAATCAAATTCAGCAATATAAAGTGAATACCTAGACTTGGAAATTGAGACAAATCTTGAAATATCGAGCATCGTTACGATAGATTTCACAAAGTTGTTAGTTTATAGTTTTCTGCAATGGGTTTAATTTTTATTAAGTAAGGTAGTAAATCCTAGAATGTTCAAACAACAACGAATTAAATCTATAAATTCGTTGTTGATTCTAGGATTTATGGGACACAATTCCTCACTTACGTTTATTTACGCCCTTAGTGGAAGCACATAATTGCAATGAAACTAGGTAGTAAAAGACACATGTATTTTTTTTATTTTGAATTGTGAGGGAGTAAAAGACAATTTGTCAAAATTGTGTCCTTTACATCCTTATTTTGAGGTGACTTATAATAACCACCTGAGGTGGTATAAGACAATTAATAATTCTAATGTATTTTATGCCCAATATTTGTTTTATACTTTGCTTTACTACCAAAATAAATATAATCTGGGAACTTAATGTTACTTATATCCATATTTTCTTGGTAAACTTGGTTTATCGTATCAAATAATGTGGGTCGTAAAGGCATTTTTTTGGGGATTTACGTAAAACGGACTATACCGATCGATAGAGAATTAAAAACTGAGTAAAACCGTGTTAAAAACTCATTTTCGCCCAAATGTCCTTTACGACCTTTGAGCCCAGAGGTATCGATATGTTAGTCTATACCTAATATATCAATATAGATCAAAATGACTTTGTTCTATACTGTATTAGCCGGATGGCCCACTGCCGAATACAGCCTCCCATTAAGGGGGGATTTGACATAATCCCACGCTTGTCAGGCGTCATAGGGATCGCAGTTTAAGATAGCAGTTGAGAACTGCACTGCTGTACACCTGGTATTTTGGCCTTAGTCGCCTCTCACTCCAACGATACCACAATGTCCCTCCCCCATTGATACCTGTGGGTGTCACAGGTAAGAATGGGGGAGTGACATTCAAGCTTGGCACACCACGGTGAGCCGTGGGTGTCCGGCTAGAATTTCTCTATAGGATTTATAACTTTGTTCAGTTTCATGTTATTTTAAGGTACTCGAAATAAAGATTATTATTATTTTTTTAATGTAGGTTACATACTAGTACATACTTCAGAGTTATCAATTCTTAATTCCAATCTATATCCAACCTGTCATTGAATATACGAGACAGTGATTGATGTTTTAGTTTTTACAAACCCATTCAATTATTCCAGGAAGTTACAATGACTTAATGTCAAGGTCTACCTAGTCAAAGGGAAAATAATAAGTGTTCGTCAAATCAATGCGTATTAAAATGATGTAATTTGCATGTCAGGGTTTTGATTTTTTTACGTATTATTCCACCAATTACCACCTTCCGTATATACATTTGGGCCACCTATTATAATTATTAGTTATTTGATCCAGATTTATACCTATGCATTTTGTTATGCAGTATGGACAATTTAATCTATGATTTTAGTCCATCTCAACCATGATCTAGTTCTGACTTTTAGGTTAATCCATGGATGCTGTTTGGGTATCCGGCGGTTTAGCCTCACCAAACAATTCAGCAGTTTCAACTATTCCAATAAATCCAAAGTATGTATGTATGTATGTATGTATGCACGCAGTAAACGACTTGATGGATTTTGATATGTGAGGTGTCTCATGAATTGTTATAAAAGTGAAAATGACTTAGGCTAAAATCATTAGCTAAACAAAAAATACAGAGAAAATTATATAACAATACATTTTTTATAGATAATAATTACCATCATGATACAGATCTCACTCAACAGACTTCAAAAATGTTTTACATTACTATGAAACATTTTACAGTGCACTTTTACTCACACCGTCCTTGTTACATGTCCTTCAGTTCCTATTTATTTGCAAAAGATCATGCGGACGTAGTACTAAGCCGAGAGTCTTGTGCTTTAGTATAATGCTTTTGTTTGGGTTGGCCATCAGTAGGCTTGACTCCAAAAAGTTGTTAAACTGCTTACTGACTAAAATACTATATAAAATTTCAGCGTCTACTTCAATAGAGAACTCACTTGCGTTCTATTGCCGAAACAACTAAGAAGTATAAAATAATTTAACAAAAAAAAATACTGCATTGTAAAAAGAAGGTAACTGAAAATCAAGTAACAAGTAAAATATAAACTTTAAAAAAATATACACATTTGTGTTTAATGTTGGCTGGAGCAAGTGAGTACTTGCCTTGATTCAACTAAGTCTTGTTGTTTATTCACATAACAGCTAGCAAGATGCTAAAGTCATATTAAAATGCTCATAGATATTCTTAAACGTCGTATTTTAATGTAACTATATATAGACATGATATCTCTTGTTGCAGGGACACATTGATGAAGTTATACAATAATGAATATTACCTAATGTATTACCTTTATATTTTCCTATTACCCTCTGGTATTTAAACTCAAGAGTTTGTCTTCTTATAATGAGTTTAAATACCAGATGACTTTTAGTTATTAAGTACTAACGTATTTCTAAGGTGGCACTAAGTAAAAAAATTATCATGTTGTCTGTAATAAATATATTTATTATTTTTTTTATTCACGTTATTTATTGGATTACATGATTTTAAATTTTTTACAACATTCATATAAAAAAATATATTATAAAAAACTTAAAATTAGGATGCCGCCGGCAGCGGGGCAGGGCCCAAGCTACCAGCGGTTAGGGCTGCAGAGAGAGGAACCTTCGGACAATGCGTGTCGTGTCGAATATCACTGCCTTCTGCATCTGACCCTTGATCCAACCGTCTAGTGAGAGCCTCTTGAGGTGTTGGTCGAAGCTCTTCGCTATTAGGCCGTTCGCTGAAACGACTATCAGTATATCTCTATGATCGGGACAATGATCGTCGAGTCAATTATTATTATCATTATTAATGACTGTTGCTTGATGACCTTTTTGACAACACAGGCAAAATAACTCGAACGAATAACTCATTTATATTTTATTAAACGTTTTGTTCAAAAACCATGGGTTTTCGTTCCCACCCTCATTTGAGATGGCGGATAGCACACAGTACGTGGCGATGCATCTGCGCCAACATTGTAAACATTTGGATAGGTATTTTGAACAATAAATTAGTTATTCGTTCGAGTTATTTTGCCTGTGTTGTCGAAAAGGTCGTGAAGCAACAGTCTTGACGTAGGTAATAATAATAAATGCATAACTTCATAAATGCGTTCATGCTAAAAGAGATGCATTTAAATTTACCAATTTTTTTTGAACACAAAAACCTTTTTCAAGTAATTTAATGCAATAAATTACATAGCATTCACAGCCATTTTAGTATATTTTATTATCTACTCATACTTCTATACTCTTTTACAATTATATTTATATCATTTAATTTTCACAACCTACGACTTGAATCCAAATTAATAAAATTGAATTAAAGATACCCTAGGTAATATATACATATATTAACTAGGGTATCTTTAACAATATATGTATTATATAATTTTTTCGTTTAATACGTGCGTAGTAATAAATTTGTCCACTTTGACTAGTGTAGATTTAGGAGCTAATTGAATAAGTGTCACAATAGAATTGTGTTAAAACAAAATATATTTTTTTTATTCAACTGGTTTCACGTCGGGACAAGCTGGCAATCAAATCTCTATTAGAACTCTTATAGTAAAGACTGTTAGAGTTAATTTGACAAGCCTTGACTTAATAGGAGTAGCGTCACTACTATTATTTTAATATTACAGTAAATGTTCAGTCTTCCTTGAGATAATGTTGACATAGATCCCTCCTTTTGTAGCAAGAAGTGTACACATGGGGTCATAGTCTTCTATTTTAACGGTCTTCTGAGAAGGTAAAACACGAAATTTGGAGAATATTTTCACAATAGCAGCAATGAATTGTATTTTTGCAAGTTGTCTTCCTGAAATAGAAAATACGACCATTAGTGCTAATATCATAATAAAAACTTTGTTAATGAATTCCCAGATACAATATTCAAACTGAATCAAACACATGTTTGTTTTAAACGCTATAAAAATTTAAGGCATGTACGTAAGTAGTTTATATTTTATAATTGGTGCCAAAACTCATAATCAAACACGGTCATTTTGTGATTTCACTGCATTAAACGACAGACTACGAATAATAATCTTCGTATCCAAATGTTTCGAAGCTGTTTGCTTATATCTGTATCAAAATCAGTGCAGCTTAGTACAAAAGAGCTAACCTGACACGACACCATACCGAAGACAACCCAGACATCAGCTTTTAGTACTCCAGAAGTAACTTTTAGTACTATTTTCCAGAAGTTATTTAATGCTGTCATCATTGAAAGCAAAACACCCGAAAAGCCAGAATCAAGAGTGCAGTGAAGTATCACTGCACTTTGATTTTGTTGATTATTTGAAGAACTTCTTCAAACTTGATTATTTGAAGAAATTCTTGAGTATCGCTTCTGGGAGCCATGTTTACAAGATGTTCAGCAGTGGACGATCCGGCTTTTACAGTACAGTACAGTACAGGGAAGAGAAGCTATCGAGTGGTTACTGAATTACACCGGGACGAAGAGTCGTTAGGCCCCTCACTAGGTGGACTGAAGACATCTTAAAAGTCGCTTATAGACGTTAAGGGACAGAATTCTAAAACCAGATGTTAGATTTTGTCCCCACTTCTCCTCGCGTGTTTACTTCGCGGTGTACATGGCGCCACGTCCGCAAGTCAACGGTAATATTTTATTTGATTAAAAATTTAGAGCGCTCTCTAGTAGAACTAGTAGAAACTATCTTGTCACACACGAATGTGATGTGTGCTGAAGCGCCATCTAGTACGCATACATGATACCAACCATTAGTTGATTGTATGCTGTAAATATCATAGTGTGACACAGTTAATAAATTTACCATACCTACAGTAGAACAAGTTTAGTCTTGATTATTACCAAAATGTTTGATTTTTGCAGTTTTTGTGTATGTTCATTTTTAATGAACATGAACTATGGTTTTGATGAACATGAACTATGTATCTACTTTGATGCAAGGCGTAAGCTGTTACACAAAAGATGGTTTATTTATTACAAAAACAAGTATATTGTGTAAAATTTACAAAGAAAATCATAAAAAATCTTTTTTACCCCTGATCAAAATACAAATAGCGGGTTATACTATTGGGTATTTTTAACTGACTTCAAAAAAAGGAGGAGGTTCTTAATTCGTCTGTTTTTTCTTATATGTTTGTTACCTCAGAACATTTGACTGGGTGAATCGATTTAAAAAAATCTTTTATTGTTTGAAAGCTGATACTTGTTGTTTGGTTCCAGTTAAATTTCATCAAAATCGGTCAAGCCGTTTTTGACATACACTCCAATAACTGAAAAATATTTACTTATCTTGATGATAAAGTCGTTGACAATGAATGAAAATCGATCCCCTAAGTAGCAAGGGTCATAAAAAGAAGTGTTTTTTTTTTAAATAAAAATGGAAATGACTTCATCACCAAAAAGCGTGAATTAACTTGTCGAAGTCCAACACTAGTACCACGTGCACAATATTAGGTACTTTTGAACTATACTGGTACCGACTTGAACAAGTTATTTCACACTTTTGGGTGTTGGAGTCGGTTCCAATTTTTGTTTTTTTTTATCAAGTAGCGTAGTTCATTCAGATCCTGGCTTTGTTTCCGCTAACAATCAAGGGTACCTGCTCGTGTCATTACTACAAGTCATTATTAAGATTTCACTTACAAAAAATCACATGGAGAATGTAGTAGGTAGGTACAGTTATTGTTTCAATTTGTTAATAATAATAAATACATCTCGTGGATGCTATTGTGTAGATGGGTGGAACAACAAAACTTCTAACAAAATAATACCATTATTGAAATCACCCAAGGAGAAAGATAAGTATTTTGTTTGAAAATTTATTACTTTGTATTACTATTCATACGTAATACCACAATATTACATATCGATTATAAAACCGTGGTATTACTGTTATTAACTGTATTTGTCAAAGATTACGAAAGATACGTTTATGTTTGTAAACGACACCCGTGCCGTCACTTGATGTATGTACTTGTATAGGTAGATTATGTTGCGAAGATGCACCGGAGTGCGACATAAAATCGGACATTCTATGAGAGTAGGGCTGCCATCTGTCCGGGTTTCCCTGGATTTAGCATTTTACCAATAACCCTGCATATTAATAAAAAAATAATCGAAAGGTGAATGTTTCGAGATTTGTCTTAATATACTCTTTGTGTAATAGTGTATATCAACAATGCGTCGTTCTTCTCCTCCATTTCCTATACTAGAAAAATAACAAACTTTTATTGATTTTCAAATAATATTTTTGGTGAAGAATTTTATTGGTAAGTAAGTTATGGGATAGTATCAATAACCAAGAAGCATCCTCCTATCCTACAATATATGGAGTTGTTTATATGGCTACCATATGTTGTTTATACAACACAGAAGATGTAACATTTAAAAACATAATGGCTATAATGTGTATAATTTTAACTTTTGTTGAATTACCGGCCGCCCCTTAACACCAAAACGTCCTGGGGAATACTCTCTTTGGTAGTATATCCGCTACACTTTGGTTATTAAGGGCGTTATAGTTAAGTCCCCTATAATGCACCTTACTCGATGTTCTTACGTAAGTATTGGTATGGTGCTAATTATTTCATTTTCTTTTAGTCAGTTCTTAATTCTTATGCTATTCAAGAAAACCATGGAAAGTCTCATTCTAAAGCAGAAGCTTAGGCTTCTTCTTTTTGTATTAAGTTTTCATTTCAGAATTTCATTATCTCTATCGCATCAAACGTTGACGGCCATCTTTTTACTACTAATTTATATGTACTAATATATTACGTACTCGATAATACCATGAATATTTCAATAACTTTCCATGTAGGAAAGTTTGTGTTTTCTATAGTAGTGGACAGAAGGACGGTGTTTACTCAACATAGCTTTGTAGTAAATTGATAATGTTGTTCTACTGTAACTATTACGCTGTGGCAACTCGTGTCCATCCAAGACATACTTTTTCGAGATCTATGAAAAAACGTGTTCAGGTAGCTAGATTAGGTAGTACCTATTTAATGTTCACGTTCATTAGATATACTAAACTCTCTAATTATATGAAAACATGGAAACTCGAGATACCTAATAAATTTGCAAGCATTGTAATCGTAAATTGAATACGCGTCAGAAAACTTAATTATACGTAAATATAATACGTATCAAATAAAAAGTAATACAAATAAAAAAGTCACCAAAAAGAATCTAGGTATGTGAAATTCGATCCACGGTACTCGATCTTCTGATTCGACTTCAGTAGTTACACACTATACAATCATTGACCAAGGTGTCGAAAATTACACACATATCGTTTATGCCTTACTGTCAGACACATTATATTGGTCCACGTACATACGTAAAATTATTATTGTATTATTAAGAATTATGTCGTAAAATTATAATTTGACCAAAAAGAATCTCTTTACGCTGGATTCGATCCACGTACCTCTCAATTGCGAAGCGATGTCACTTACTATGCGCTATTTGAACGACGATTGATTAGTCGAAAATTATGTACATAACCTTTGTGCCTTATTGTCAGAAACTGTATAAATTAATCATGATCCATCTAAAATAATTACAACACATTCATTACGAAAAATTCTGAATATTGCTTATAATAATTATTTTAGGTAGCTAAAGTTGTACCTATGTCTTGTAAAATGTTTGAAGTGTTTTTTATATTGCGTTAGGGTTCACAATCATATCATAATTTCATTAATATAAGAGATATATACATAGGTACATGGAGAAAGGAAGCCATAGATGCTTACCTTATTATGTCCATCATGCGTTTTTGACGATTTTTATACATCTTTTTTGCATTCCCAAAGCGTTTATTTATAATTTTACCCATGTTTTATTTTAATTGAGATCGCCGAGAAAAGTGACACAGGTCCGACGCATGACGCGGCTGACCGCGATATGAGCGAGGATGATAGCAATATACGTAGATCGCTGGAGTAAATAGTGCGACATGATGTTAACGCTTCTCGGAATGAAAGGGCGTATGTGACATTTTGTAAACAGGCTCAGTACGCATTAACTGTGCTTTTTTTGGATTAAAATAATCAATGAAATTTATTGTACTTAAAAAATCAATATTTTAGAAAAAAAAAAACAAATTTTAATACACTAAAATCTGGCGGAAAAAGTAGGAATCCTCTATTTTCAGAGGTGTTTTTGAGATTTTTTTCTATCGAGCCAATTATTAGGAAACATGTTTTGAAATCGATGAAAGTATTACTTATATCCTTGAGTATCGTGTATTTAAATTGCAGTACCATCCGGTACCTGGTTTATGAGATTTTCCATATCATGTTGGCACTATTTCGTAATTTCCGAGCCTTAATTGTGGCGTTTGATGAATAAAGACCAATAGGCCTTTTTGATTTGATGAATAAAGGTCAATAGGCCTTTGTCATCAGTGGACTTTCTTTGGCTGATGATTATACCTAATATATGTGCTGACCTATAATTGGCTTTATGTTATTATTTGTTTTTGTATAAGAAATGTCTCCTAGCTGTTCGTGATGCATCATTATAAATAAATAAATTGTTAATTAAATCAATTAATGAATGTCTAATCCGTGCCATTAGTTTTTCCAGAACTAACTACGTCATCTCCGCTGTAAGTATCTCTTTTCGTAGTTACTGATCAAAAAATGTTTTATTTATAAAATTGAATTTAACGAAGATAGAAGACGAAGGAAGACGTTAGAACGTACAGATTAAATTGATAAAATAAATCCCATAATTGATAAATAAATTTATCTGAGTAATCAAAAAACTATTTGATAATAACTGATTAAGTTTTACTCTGACTACCCTATCTAACGACCATATCTGTTTGTTTTGATAAAGAGTATTTACGCGCTACGTGTAAACATTATTTAAAAGGCTTTCAAATATTTTCCTTTGAGAGTAGGCATAGGAATCAGCCCCCGTGCTATCTAGCCTTCTTTTTCAAATTTGCGGTGCACAATGATACCTATACCTCTTTATAGAGGTAGAGTCGAGGACACCTATACAAACAGCTCTAAAATGTCACGTCGTCGAGTTTTGTGGATTTGGAGGAGAAAATAAGAAAAATATATTTTTTTTTTGATTAAAGAAATACCTTAAAGTTAGAAACAAAACAAATAAGTATAAATCTTACTTTAGATATTCCATATTTTTCTCAGACAACGCTCTCAGCTTTAGTTAACTATTTACTGAAAAAGTAGGCACTCTGGTTTTTGAATGTTTGGAAAGTATGTTTGTTGGATCATCAGTACTTACTTAAATTATTAATTTTTGTCTTTGCTCCAAATAATTTTCACTATGATATAATTCTTCCTATTTATTAATAGAGACACGAAACAATAAATATTTCTGTTTTATTAATAAAAACTTGTTCTCGTACTGAATGTATGTTGGAAATATTTTGGGTTAACGAAATACGATATCTTAAAAGATGATAAATGGCAATCATAGACTTTGGACCATTGACATATGTTAGACACCTCAAAATCCATTTTATTGCATCGGAAGAATCGAAAACAAATATTAGACTAGAAGAATTTACCATGGAGATTTCTAGTTCAATAATTGTTTTAGGTTTCACACCCTACATAATAACTATACATTTTGTCTACAAGCTCTCGGTATCATACGGATGGACAACATACAAACATCGAAGTATCAATAATAGAGCTTGGGTTCACCTATTAAATGGTACCTTAATTACTAAGTATTTGTCAGTAGACACACTCATGAACACAGAACGGAACACTTGATACATTATAGAATTCCTAAACATATAACGTCGATATTAAAATGTATCAACAATACTGCGGGAAGTAGTGTGGAATAGATAATTGAATGTGTTCCACTCATGTTTAATTTTCACATACACAAAATCAGTACTAACTATTATCTAAGCAGTGACGCCTTGCCTTTGAGCATGATACCGACAACCACGGCTTTCTCAATTCACACCCGTACGAACGCTACGCGAAGTCAATAAGGGATATAAAGTGTCAGCCAGAAATTCTGCCTTGAAGCAGAAGACTTTACTATCTAGGCATGAAGAGCACTGTAGCAAGGGAAATTACTGGGTGAAACAGACATAAAACTAACATCTCAGAGTGACGAGCGCAATGTCACCATGCGTGACGCTTACTATCAGGCGTGTGACTGGTCGGTCGTGTCACTTTATGACATATAAAAATAATACACTTACCAACGCAAGATCTGGGTCCAGCTCCAAACGGGAGGTAGGCACATGGATGTCTCTTTGCTGAATTTTCAGGTGTAAACCGATCAGGGTCAAAATGGTCTGGGTCAGGGTACAACGTCCCATCACGATGAATAGCATATGGTGATATGAAGACTGTCGTACCTTTCTCAATTGTCACATCTGTGCCAGGTATTCTAAAATTCTTTTTAGCAGACCTCTGTATCGAATTAGTTAATGTATTCATTCTCAAAATTTCAGAAAATACCTTATCCACATAGGTCATTTCTTTTATGGCATCATACGTTAGTTTTCCTTCATGCTTCGCTAGTACATTATCAACTTCTTGTATTAGTTTATCTTGAGCATCTTGATGCTTTGCGAGTTGAAATAGTGCGTAAGCCAAGCTTAGAGCGTTATTACCAAATCCAGCTGCGAAAAATATGAGCACTTGTCCATTCATTACGTGATCTGTCAGCTTAAGTTTTGTTTCTGTGTCAATATTTAGATGTTTTTCATCCTTGAATTCATCTTCATTCTTCAATGCTAATAATACATCCAAGAGATCATTCTTAATCGATGGTATACCATTTCTTTCTTTAACCACTGTCCGAACTACTTCGTTACAAAACTTGTTCACTAAATCTGGATACAGTGAAGTGTTAGTTTTTTTCAAAATGTCTGGAAATAGCATGTCTGTTTCAGCGGCGTATGTTGACTTGAATATTAAATACCCTGCTTTTTCAATTAACTTTTGATTATCATTGAAAAAATCGATATCAAGGCCAAACATGGACCCAATGATGGATCCCATTGCGTATTTCTGGAAAATATTATGCGTTTCATGTTCCATATCTTCAATTGTAACAGCTTCCAAATGCTTAACCAATCTATCTGCATAGTTATCTATCACATGAAACGTGTTTCTGAGTTTTCCACTTGTAAACAGGGGAGTTAATCGATTACGTAACGCGTTCCAAGTTTTGCTATCACAATGGAACAGGTTATCTCCCAAGCCTTCCTTGCTGAACTGGATTCCTCGTTCCGGAAAAGTGTCAAACTCTTTAACGAGTATTTGCTTGACGATGTCTAAGTCTCTAATGATCAAACTTGGATTCGTCATCCGATATATCCCAATTACCTTTTCGAATGGGAATTTGTCGTATATTTCTTTAAACACGATCCCAAGATGCTTTCGGCGGAGTGCGCTTTCCTTCAAGTTTCCGAAGAACAGTAGCGGTTTGGGCCCTGATACTTTTTTATTACTCCAGTAGTCAAATGTACGTGTAAAGTAAGTGTATAAAAGGCAGCTGAGCGCCGCTATTAGAATTGATACGGCTATCATAATACAACCTGTGTTTTTTCTGATATGGCTAATGTTTATGTACACTGTTCCTTTATATTTGTGACAAATATCGAGTTTAATTATTTATCGCGATAAGCGACTCAGATTGCGAAAATTATGAAGAAAGATTATTCGATCCATTCAATGTAGACGCTTGATTGAACTTGGATTAAATTCAGAAGCGCGCAGTGCAGTGTTACGCATCATTGTAACTGTAGTCGTGAGGCCGTGACGCCAATCTGGACGTGGATATGGTAACAGTCACCTAACTAACATCCTGATATCACTTATAAAGGACATTGGACAGAAAAGTCTACATTCTCGATTTATTTCCATGTGTAAGTTGGCTTTTATTAACAATAAAAGATACAGATGCTTATGAATGTTTAAAAAGATCTGTTACTCATAACATTTATCTAACATTAATTGTATTGGCAGCCAATTTTAATTATTATTATTGTTTTGGTTATTATTATATATTGGTATTGGTAGGTAGGTAAAGTTACGTGCCTGCGGGTAAGTAAAAAAAATAAATCGTTATTTATATAAAGATATTTAATTAATTTACTCATATTATTCGAGATTTTTGTAGAGTAACTTTCTTAGTCGTTCTTAATCAATCAACTAATTTAAGCAACGTCTGCTGCTGTGATTAGTTGAATGAGTGACTGCTAGTGGCGTTTTCTACTGAGTGCTTGCGAGCTTAGAAGATCACGTTATGCCGTCTTCGGTCTTGGTTGTTGTCTTAGGATGACAGACGTTATATCATGGTGGTAGGGCATGCTGCAAATGCCCGCTTGGCTCGGTACCACCTTCGAGTATGAAATCTATTCAAGCACCTAACATTTGTTCCGGCAGCTGTCCTTGTGAAACGGTAATTCTAGATGTTCTGTCTATCCTTGTGGAACATACTCTTTATGTAAGGGCGTCAATTAAGAGAAGTTTGTTTCCTATGTTATGAGACGAACAAGTCGCCCGCTAGAAGAAAATAAAAAGACTTTTTTAAATTTATTTAAAGGACTTTCTTGCTGATCGTCCTGTAAGATTTTAACACAAATCAGTACTTACACTTTAAATTAAGTCTTCATAATAATATGTCCAATAAGAGAATGATATATCTTACACTTACGAAATTGAGGTCTTATTTAGACCTAATTCACCCAAATTATACAATACTTAGGCTCGATCTGACATCTGTTCCATGGCAGTTACAGTGTCACCATCCTCCTTCTGCTTACCACTGCACTGCGCTTGTCACTGCGAGACATTACTGTTTATATCTTGTTTGCCCGGTAATTTCACTTACTACAGTGCCCTTTGCACTTTAACATTAAATAGTAGTATATGCATGTAGTATATATATGTGTGCAGTATACTACTATTTAATGTTAAAGTGCATACTACTGGTTCGTGGCATCTGATACTGCGGACTGCGGACACCAAGGCGGACTCAAGCTGAAGAGAACTACCATCTTGTGGACAATATCTTTAAATCTAGCTATTACATAGTACCTTACCTACAAGAACTGCTGTATTTTATTTTTTTATTCCTGATAGGTTAGCCTTTGACCACTATCTCACCTGATGGTAAGTGATAATGTGGTCGAAGATGTTGTTCAGGTTAACCTGGAATTACTGGCTCTCATGGACAGCTGCCGGAACACACCGTTAGGTGCTTGGCGCCAAATTTTCAACTTGAGGGTGGTTGCTAGCCAGGCGGGCATTCGCAAAGTGCCCTACCACCATGCTGTATCGACTGCCATCCTAAGACAACAACCGGGACCGACAGCTTAACGTGCCCTCCGAAGCACGGAAGCGCTCAGTAGTAATGTCACCAGCAGTCACCCATCCAAGTCTTGACCGCGGCGGACGTTGCTTAACTTTGCTGATCGATTCACTTCGCTACGAGCGCTTCAAACTATACTATCACCGTGTTCAGGATTACCGAGATAAAAATATTAGCAACGAGCATGTCATGTCAAACTTAGAGAAGGGTTCCATATACATAATTATTCGTATATAGGGTGATATAAGTTTCATACCATGTAGCTGTTATTAAAGTACAGGCGTGTCACAGATTACCTACGCGTTTCTATTACGACTTTCTGGAACAAACATTTTCTTCGTTGCGCTAAGAAAAACTGTAATTATATTAGATGCCTAAGAAATGTCAGTTTGTGTTCGAAATAGAATTAAGAGTTCTTCCGATTTTAATAGAATAATGGACATCTACGAATTTCCATGATGGTAAAGTGGACAAATAATGATGTTTAATTTGTTTTGATTATTAGTTACAGAAAAAGACTGAGCTAACCGGAAACCAACAAAGTATAACAAAGTCATGCAGCCTTAATAGAAAAGCAGCTGCCATAGAAGTCACTTCGGTGGGCAGGCAAATTCAGCATACTGATTTTCAGATGGTCTGAGGAAACACGATTGGGAGTGCCTGATGCTTATAGATGATAAGTATGCAAGTAGAAAATCTGTCGCCGAGCAACTAACGGTGTATTCCGGCAGCTGTCATTGAGAGCTCCAGACTGTGACTAAAAATTTGATTGTAAGAAATACATACAGACTACAGTATTCCAATAAAATTTTAAATATGATCGTTAGGGTAGGCAACAGACAAGCAACTATTCAGAAAGTAAGGAGTCGTTATTGGAAAGGTACAGTAGGTACCTAGACGTGACCACAGACGTGACTTATTACAGTACAATACCATATTATACGCGTGCAGTATTACATTATAATTATCTATTATGATCCTATAACTATGATAAAATTATAGCTACAAGTACGCATCTACATGATAATATAAAAAATGTAACTAATTTTGTCTGTAATCATATATCTATGGTCCTATCTGATAGCACGTCGTGTACAATAGATACCATCTGGAAATAAAAAGTCATACCTATTAGGCTATTTTCGATTTAACGCTTATTTATATTTTACGTAAGAGATACATACAGACTACAGTAATCCATTAAAATGTAAAATATGATCGCTAGGGTAGGCAGTAAAGAAGCAACTATTCAGAAAGTAAGGAGTCGTTATTGGAAAGGTACAGTACCTAGACGTGACCACAGACGTGACTTAGGGCAGTATTACATTATCATTATCTATTATGATCCTATAACTATGATAAGATTATATTTACAAGTACGCTTCTTTATGATAATATAAAAAATGTGACTAATTTTGTTTGTAATCATATATATATGGTCCTATCTGAAAGCACGTCGTGTACAATAGACAAAGATACCATCTGGAAATAAAAAGATACTTATTAGGCCTTTTTTTGATTTTACGCTACAAGCGGTCGGTCAAACAATACAAATTCCCAAAATTCGTAAGTTCATTTAATCATAAGTTACAGCAATTATGCACTAATCTTTGATAATTTCGATACTTATCTCACTTAAGGCCTATGTTAGTAACAAGATATTGAGTTGCGCCAATTTTAAGTTTCCCAAATGTCTATTTCACTTAGTTACGAAATGTCATGTCAGAAGAAATAAGTTGTTTTTTAGAGGAGTTTTATTCTTTGGTTAGACTCAGTTTTGATGAATCGACTCGATGTCCTTGTCATGAATCGACTTTGCTCATTTTAGTACATACGGCCATTTACCTAAGATACGTAGCAAATAGGAAGCAACTCTGGGGTCAACCCTCACAAATAAACTCCACGGTTACCCTGCTTTATTATGCCAACTATTTATGGCTTAAATGTGCACAAAGTTTATATTAGACTATACTTTTATATACATATTTTTTTTTAGCTCAATATAAGACTAGTCTCCTTAATCGTAAGTAAATAATAAAGGCCCAAGTACACTGCCTTGCGGTACTCCTTGAGTGATTTCCCTAAATTTAGATTGATAAACAGTCATTTTTTTAGTTTTTGTACAAACACGTGTTATCTGAGTACATCGTCGATTATTGAGGTATATACCATATATTTCTAATTTGTTAAGTAAAATGGAATGATTAACATAATCAAACGCTTTAGTTAAGTCCATATATAACGCTGAAACTAATTCTTTTTTGTCGAGGCCTGTCATAGCAGCTTGAAGAAATTTATACACAGCCAAGTTAATGGATATGTTTTTCCGAAAGCCTAAATGCTCGTCAGTAAAGACCTGCGACATTCCTCATCATGATGAGTTGTAAAAATTCGTATCGTCATATATCATGACGTATGATAATCTATATCGAAGACGTCTAGATAAGTAACGTCCCTAAGCTTGACAGAATGCAAAGCATTCGTTTTCTTTCAACTTGTCGTAGGACTTCGTCAGGACACCTTGAGCCTAAGATATCGCCATCTTGCGAGGTGCTCTTTGATGTGTATAGAAGAATGTCCAGATTTGGTACTAAACTAAGCAGGTACTCAATGAGATCTTAAACTTGCGATTACACAGTGTATTCTCCATTTTACCTGCCATAAACACTGCGGACAACTTCAATGCGGGTTTTTATTTCCATTTTGCTGTCCCAATCATTAGTGCAATAAGCCACGTTCCCAAAAATTTGTACTTTGGCACTCTTTCCAGGGTTTTGGCGTACCTCAATTACCAAGTTTTAACATGAATGACTTGCATCCACTTATAATTTCAAGGGCAATTTCACCCTTATAGTTGTCTTCAAAGTGTTGATCATTCTGAGGGTAGCATTTACGCGGCTTTTGTTTACCCCGTCGATAATAATTTCAAGCCTTTTCTCGGTAGAAGCTATGAAAACCACGTCATCGGTATATTGGAGTAATTAGTGAGGCGGCCATTTACTTAGACACCGTTGTCTAAATGTTATGATTCTGTCATGATAACTTCTGAATGTACTTAGAAATAAAAAGTGTAGGCATGTGCTAACTCTTATTTTAGTCGCTCATGTGCCGAACGCTCATGTGCATGTGGGGAACCTCTGCAGGCCATGTCACTCCTTATGACATGTACCGTGTTCCCGACTATCTGCTCACGCGATGATTTGCTCGAAGCCAACCAGAAGGCAATCGAAGTGGCTGCTTTCTGGTCAAGTAAAATATAATATAAAGGTCGCGCCGACTCGAAAGAAGAAGAAGACTCTTATTTTTATTTCGATCTGTTTGAATCCTTTATTCTCAACTCTGATGGTCGCTTGTTGATTCCAGTACATATTCCGAATAGTGCGAATTTAGTTCTCATCTAAGCCAATATCTTTCAAGAGACTTATGAGACCGAAAAGCTTTCTTATAATCAATTAAGCAAAGGAAGCCATTCTGCTAACTATCTTTGCACTAATCAGAACCTACACAGCAAACGCTTCACCAATTCCGACTACTGCTCTGAGCAAAGTATTGAAATTATGTTTATCTGTATTTGTATATGGAAACGATAAAAATAATTTCAATACTTGGCTCGTAAGATTTATCGTTCGGATTTTATTGCAATTTTTGGGTTTTTATTAATTATTTATATCATTATTGGGTTTTTAAGTATGGTAACAAAAGTTAGTGTTAAGTAATCCTCTGGAATGTTACTTATTTCATACATAATGTTGAACAAACATACTAAGGCTTCAATGTGATGCCATGCTCTTCAATGAGCTTGAGAATTTCTATACGGATACTGTCTAGTCCAGTTGCATCGCCAGTTTTAGATTTTCGCAATGCTTTCATTCAAAACATCATCACTTAGGAATAGATGCTCCTTGGCATCACCCAAATCACTGATCAGAAAACACTTATTCTATATATTTTTATTATAAAGTTTTCTTTTTCTCTGAATCAATAACTGGGAATCCCTTTCGTCGACAAGAATCTGTCAGGCTGCGTAAACACCAAAAACGTGCGAGAAAGATGAGCTGTGTGCAATGAAAAAATCCTATATTAGGATCGCTGCGCTCAGTCATGGTTTCTTTTATGCCGCATAGGTTAGCCTTTGACCACTATCTCACCTGATGGTAACTGATGATGCGGTCGAAGATGTTGTTCAGGCTAACCTAGAATACGGTAGGAAAATTAAGCGATTTTATAGATGGTTTTTTCTTCTTACACCGCTACACATGGTTAGTGGATACGCAGCCGATGAGTTGATTTTTACGTCCTGTCATAGCATTTATATATTTTTATGCGTAAGTGGGAAGCGTCATATTTTGCTTTAAGGTCCCCTACATATGCACATTACGTTTGCATCAGGAGTCACGGGCATATCGCAATTCTCAGTATTTAATGATGTCTATATCATAATAGTTTTCCGTATACCTATGTGTTGTTCATCCATAATACTTAACCACTCATATTCTAGCAAGAATAAGAGTAATTAAGTCGTCATACAATACAGAATAAGTTATTATTTAACTGCAACCATAGATAAACAAAAGCTGCGACAGATCTTTACATTCCACCATGTTTGGGATGCAGTCCAAGTCTTCCTAAAACACTAGGTAGTATATACTACTTACTTGAATATATTACCAGCGCACATACAAGGTTCCTACCTTAATTATAATTTTAGTATCTAATACTTATGTGTAAGTACTTAATTTTAATAACAAAGATTTAGATATGATATCGTCAATCGTCATCAATAAAAATTTAAAAAATTAACAATTGATTTTCTTATCGCAAATATAATACCTTCTAACATCCCATAACATTGTCCCAATTTTATATTCCTTTACTTTACTTCCAGAACTATGGAAAACGTCTTCAGACTTTGAGGCCATTTTTTGTGGCTATTTTCTATTGTTATAATTACTATAGGGAAGATATTTGCAGTGCTTTTCCTTTGGCTTTAGCACCAGACTTTTAGTGGTTATCTCACCAAGGCCAAATAAGCCTCTTTCAGTTAGAAGTCTCTGGGCTCATGTTTATACCGTAAGAAGCAATGACTTCTTCGCCAGAATCTCCTCTGTTTTCTAACCTGGCGCACCGCGACGGTCAAGAGACTGCTCCCGTTGGCAATTCCGAAAAGAAAGACCAACGTGGAGAGGCAAGGATTACAGTAGAGTCGGATGTGATGTTCACTCTTACATGGAACGAAGTTGTAGATAAATAAATTATTTATTGATCGTAACATACGTAACAAACGTACAGTGAACAATAGGCGGCGCTATCACTCAAAGCGATCTCTTCCTTGAAATGGAGAAGAACAATATATGACTAGCAATAGTGGTGTACAATACATTATTAGTACTGATTTTATAAATACTTATACCTAACAAATACATACCTATTACAACAACTCAAAGACCTACTATTAAATAAGTATTTGAACACATTATCTAGAGCTGTTAATTTCCATATGCTTAAAATGGATTAGTACTATAAATATAATCAGTGCAATGAGCCAAAAAATATCAATACTATCCGTAAATAATCCACTGATATATATTAGATTAGTAATTGTGTGTAATTTACCTGTTACCCTGATTATATTAGTTCTACAAACTTACATTTTCAGTTGAAAGCGGCGTTGCTGGTAGATAAAAATCAAACAGCGACTGTCACACCGTAGAAACATCGTAATTATTTTTTTCTATCACCTGCATCGATAAGTTGGTCAAACACCTGCTGTGTACTTGTTGACTTATGCGTGATCTTTATTCACCGATGGGAAAGGGTGAATGCCTTATCATATGCCATGCAGGGTCTACGAAAGGATTCAGATCAGAGAGTCAGATGCTTTACTGGCCTTTAAATCCAAGAAAACAGTGGACTACCACTAAGAAAAGTACGCGGAGATTTACGAAGGATGGTTTAGAGAAATGGTGCAATCTCTGGAAGAACCGTCTATAATTATTATGGATAACAATACATACCACTCCAGACAAATTGATTAAATGCCGACGCAGGCCAATAAAAAACAAGAAATAATGGACTGGCTCCAATGTCATGGCGAAAATGTGGATAGTACTTTATTAAAAGTTCAATTGGTGAATCTGTTAAAATCAAAAAAAGCCTCCCAAAAAGATATTTTATCGAAGAAATAGCTGCCGAATTTGGTCATTGGGTTCTCCAACTTCCGCCATATTATTGCCAGTACAATGCTATACTATAGGATCAGAACGAATATGGGCACAACTCAAAGGACACGCCGCTCGAAACAATAACCGCTTGTAAATCGCCCTTTTACAGCAAACAAGATGTTAGATTTATTAAAAAATGCATGTGCAGAACTGTAACTGCCGAAAACTGGTAAAAAAATATGAGAAGAACCCAAAACATTATAGCATCGGATTGGGGAATTCATGTGGCATTCGATAATATACAAGTACACGAACTTATAATAAATGTTGGGGTGACCTCATCGAGTGACAGTGACAATTCATCAAACTTTTATTAAAATAAATAATAAATAAATAAAGGGTATAATTATTTCGTTTCATTGTCGAGTACCTACCTATACCTACTTATTTTACAACAGCTACGAAAATTTTAAAGAAGTTGGTATTATCAATCAATAATTAATACGTGTACCATCTTGTAATGAAATATAATATTAGTTAATAAATTTGTACAACAGTATCCGGCAGTAGTTTAGTTTCTTACATTATGTAAAACAATATCGGGTCTGTTATCGTGTTACGTTTATCGATATAGGTTCATCCCTATCAGTTTCTCCGACTCTGGTATAACCTTGTACGTGCGTTAACATCATATTTTTATAAAATAATGCATACATAATGTAAAAAAGGCGCTCGTTCAAGTTTTCACAGGAGCTCTCATCGAGAAAATAAAGAGATGGAAATGGTATACCGTTAAATAACATCAGTGCGAGCTGTAATGCCTTCATGCATCACCTTCGTTCATCGACCTTGAATTTCGAATCCTTATCTTTTGGACCAACTACTCAGAAGAGGACTCTAGCACAATATCCACATAGCAAACTGACAATTACTGCATATATTATATCACCCCATATCTTCCCACGCGATGAATGAAATGGGGTGGTGCAATCCTATACCGCTTCTCTATGGTACTCAATTACATAGTAAAAAATGATAGGTATAATCTAGTTTTCCGCAAATCGTGAGTGGATATTGTATAGGGGAGAAGGAGAAAAAAAGGGAAACAGAATACTAAATAGCTGTAAAAAAAATTGCGTGGCATATGGAAACGGCAATATATTTCAAACCTTCAAATCCATATTTCGGAAACCAGTAATTACACAAATAACGAAATTGTTACCTATAGAAAAACAACGATTCCTTATGAACACGTGCCAGGGCAAAAAAATGCTCGAGGGTCAATTTGAGGTAAGTAAAAAATATATTTTGGAAGATTCTTTCGTAGCACGCAACGAATTGTGTTGTTATTTAGAAATCATGTGTTATTCGCAACAATGTGACGCTGTAGGCTGTTGCACTATTGTTATGTTATCGATGCGCTCATGACATTTGCACGGGATGTATGTCACACCGAACTGTAATAGTCCTTAATTGAGAAGCAGTCCGAAAAGCGTGTTGTGGTCATGCTGCAAGGATCTATGAAATTAATTATGATGTACCTATTCATGGGACATTATTTGCCCCATTGCTAATCCCTCAGACATGAGAGTCAGCAAACAATCTCTTTCACACCAAAACAGTCTCATTCTGAAGTCATTACTGTACCATCGGGATTGTCCACTGCCGGACATAGCCTCCCATTAAGGGGGCATATCAGTTTTTAGGCAACCTGCCATACCAATACAAATATTATGTAAATTTAAATTAACTATTACAGTTCTAAAGATTTTAAAAGTCGAACGGACGGACAGCCAAGACTAGTAATGGGGTCCCATTTTCTAGTATGGAATGCTGAAAATTAATTCACCAAAAACAGAAAACGTTCGTAATATTGTAACAAACGGTCACATTATTATTCCCACAATCAAGCGACAGGACGCGCGTCTGTTCACGACTGCTGCCCGCGGGCAAGTGATCTGTTTTTTACATTTTGTGCTTTTTGCGACGCGCGGGTAGTCGGAGAATGTGACCAAGGCGGGCAAAGAAATGAGGTGTGCGATATGCCAAGCCTGAGGGCGTAAACATAATGTCTTTTTGTATGGATGAAATAAATTGCTGTCGGTATCTCTACTCAGATGGTCAACGGCCACAGTTGATAATGTACTGAGGTAAGTTTTAAAGGTTTTGGTTGTAATCAACGTATAGATTGGCATGGCAGGCCAGATTTAGCTGTTGGTACGTAATCGCTATGCTTGTTCTTGCCTGTTATGGAAGCAGTAGGTACCTAAACATGACCTTGTGATGCAATAATGGCCCCATAGCAATAGGTAATTATAGATTCTATGAAGAATTTAAGATTTAAGAAATTAGGCGCAAAAATTTAAAATATGACGAAACGACGTTTGTATGGAAAATGCTCTGACTATACACTTCTCTTAAGGCTGTAAAGTAACACTACAAAATCACAGCCTATATATAAACTGTAAAAAAAAATTGCCTCCCAACTTGCCTCCTGACTTTACTAACAAGTTATATCAAATTTTCTAGAGAAGTCTAATTTTGCTTTACAGCGTTCTGCTAAAGACTTACTTCGAACTACTCGCGTTATATTTACCGGAATCTATCCGGTAAATATAACGCGAGTCCCAGCCGGGTGCCTATTTAGTCATGACTTACTTCTAGATAAGAAACTATTTTTTCAAAACACAGATACAAAAAAATATTTTCTTTAGACTATTTTTATTACAGATTCGCAAAGGAATACCTACCTGACTACTTATTGAACTTTCTTGGCTTCAAAGAAGGGTGCTGTACGCGCAGACCTTGGTTTCAGTAGGATATTTTTTTGCGTTCTTTCATTTTAAACGTTGACTGTATCTTGCTTACTCAATGAGTTACATGTTTAAAGATTATAAACTTTATGAGAACCAACATATCATTAGGAATCTGATGCAGTTATGCAGTGTTTGTGATGAACGAATAATTGAAAATTGGAAATCAATATAGGTATAATTATTTGCAGTGATACGCGTGTGATTACATGTGTAATTGTAAATCCTGCATATAAATACTTATCTTTGTACTTAGTACATATACATACTTATTTATTATATATGAAACATTGCCTATCACTGAGATAACTATTTACATGAGTTTCATAATCTGTTCTAATACGATTACCGAATAAACGTAATGTAATGAATCCTGGTTTACATTATATTTCGAACTTAGTAAGCCATAAAATTTTGTATATTATGTAGTGCAAAGTTTATTACAAAATAATTAACTAGAAATTCTACATATAATATACGTTATATAAATATTATATATATATTTTTTCACTTAACTATAGGAATTGTTTCTAAGCATAATATTTGTATACGCAAGGTATGCCAAACTATTACACTAATGTCACATTAACTATGTACTTTTTATGTGTTTACAGTTTATAATTTTTGTTGACAAAACATTGTGAAAGAAGGAATAAGTTGGCTGGGTACGAGTCCTTCACCCAAAGTAAGGGAGAGAGAGTCGTGATAGTGAATAAGACGATGAGTCTAAAGGAGAAGGGTTTCTCACCAGGTTTTGAAGTGCTCGTAGCGTAGCTTGCATAGTGGTTCTTAACCGATCAACTAAGTTAACCAAGGTCCGCTGCGATCAGGAGTTGGATGGGTTTACCGCTAGAGGCATTAATAATAAAATAAAATAAATAGATATTAATATGAGATAAATTAGCAATCTCGATGTACAGTCGCCTGCAATAACAAGTATACAATTCGTGATTTTCATGTCACCGAATTCTGAATAATCGAATCATAAACATGAGCTAAATATTCCAATTATTATTTATATATTATATTCTCTCTATAAAGAGAAACAGAGGTCTTTGCCACAATTTTGAAACTTACAATGTGTATACTTGTTATTACAGGCGACTATACAGGGGGCCAAGTCTACTAATTACATGTTCATATTCAGCATTGATTCATTCCGAGTCGATTGCGCTTAGAATCAGTAGTCTGCTGACCACATATGAATATGAATATATGATGAATCTAGGCTGGTTTGACGATCAGATAGAAGAGTCAGATGAAGTCAGTATTCTGGTTGATGGCCTCGCACCGTCCCCTAAGACGGTTAAAAGTAATACAATTGGAGCACGAAATTTGGGCTAGAAATGCCGTGTCTAGGTGGCGTAGGAGGTTTAGGCATCCGACGCGATATCAGAGGCCTCGATTCCCGACCGGGGCATAAAATTTTGACGCCCTGTTCTTGATATCATAATATTCCTAAGTACCATATCTTCCAGTTGGATTTCATAAAAGGCTATCAAACACGTCGATGTGAGTACGGTGTTAGTATTGCAACAGTGCTCTTTACCATCCTAACCTATTGTTAAGTGTACACGTGGTGGTTATACTAGCAATACAAACATCCAAAACAGAGTTAATGTTAGGCTGGCAGCCGGCTATAACACTGAATCCAAAATTTCTTACAATATCTTTATATTGATCTATGTGTAGGGTTACCAGATGTAAAAATCAAAAGACCGGAGAAAAGGCCTGATTACCATGGAAAAGTCCTGAGATTTTATACAGTTTGAGAATTTTCTTCCAAAAACGTATTTTTATCGTTTTATACACTGCGGATCTAGCTCACGCGTTGCAACTTGCACATCGCACTCAAAGCGGCGCGCGGTGGGGCGGGGGGTGGCAGCGGCGAAGATTATTTTAGTTAGTTTTACTTGGATAAATAAGTATTGATTTTAACTGCAATTGTTATCTACCAAAAGAAGATTATTTTTAGTTTGTTTTAATTGGATAAATAAGTATTGATTTTAACTGTTCAATTGTTGCCAAAAGAAGATTATTTTTAGTTTGTTTTACTTGGATAAATAAGTATAGATTTTAACTGCAATTGTTATCTAACAAATGAAGATTATTTTTAGTTTGTTTTAATTGGATAAATAAGTATTGATTTTAACTGTTCAATTGTTGGCAAAAGAAGATTATTTTTAGCTTGTTTTACTTGGATAAATAAGTATTGATTTTAACTGCAATTGTTATCTACCAAATGAAGATTATTTTTAGTTTGTTTTACTTAAATAAATAAGTATAGATTTTAACTGTTTAATTGTTACCAAAAGAAGATAATTTTAGTTGGTTTAACTTTTAATTAAAGAGATCTTTAAAATGTAACCTGTGTTTTATTGAAAATCCTGAGATTTCACAAGATTTGCAAAATCCGGCCGCAATCCTGAGAAAAGTCGAAAATTCCTGTAATCTCAGGACAAATCCTGAGATATGGTAACCCTATCTATGTGGTACTCGCATAATATTTACCGGATGTTTCTCCGACCAGTTTACAACTTATTTTCTTGAAGTTCTTCGCCTGCGAGTCACGGTTGTGCACAGCGTCGAGCGCAGCCCTCAGCACGTAACTGTCAAAGTCAAAATTCCTCCGTCCAAATAATCACAGCTGTCACTGTCACTGTGATTGTCACGTAAGTACTAGCCGGTTGCTAAATAATAATCATGTACAAAACTCGCAACAGTTTTTTTAGAACATAATATACAATAGAATGTAATTGTGCTGTACTTATGTTGTTAAAGAACAATATTATACCTCTGATTCACCAAAGCGTTCTACTGACCACAAATTAATAGAATAAAAGTAGGAAGACGATGACTCCTCCTGACTATAAGTCACCATATATTCCACAGCGGCAACACAGCAATAAAAACGTCTGCGATTTGCGACTGTTCACGAAAGGCTTACCCCGCTAATTATTCCAAAGATGTGTTCCAGTCCTGAGGAGCGTGGGAAACGTAAACTTGTTATTACTGGCCCAGAATACCTGATGCTTGTAAGTGATCGCATAATTTGCACTGATTTCATGTTCCATGCTATCATTTGGGTGTAAAGTTAAGATACATTTTGCCGAGCGGAAGTTAATATATTATGAGAATATTTTATCAGTACTATGCTGATGGCAATTTTTGTGTAACTTTCAAGCTAATTAATAACCCCCGGTGCAAAAAGAGACGTGCTATAAGTTTGACGCGCCTGTGTGTCTGTGGTATCGTAGCTTCTAGACGAATGGACCGATGTGGGTGCAATTTTTTTGTAGGAAAGCCTAAGTTGGTTCTTAGATACAAATGATGAAAATCTGCGTCGGGGGTTACTTTATATTAGTAGGGGAGAATTGGGGGTTCTGCATCTGCATCGCTCTCGCTACGCTCGAGCTCGCGATGCATGACCCCCAATTCTCTCGATTATCTGCTATCCAATCCACATCAAACATACGATTAATAAGTAGTATTGTAATTACAAGGGAACCGACAACTTGTTTGCGCACGGATCATGTGTCAGATGTTTTTATTCTCTATAATCGTCTCGTTAGCGCATTTTACAACATGTATTATGTTCGCTCACTATATTCGTCGCACTGAATTAAAAAAAGCGAGGTTCCCTCTAGCTTATAAACCGCTATCGTTTTATCTGGTCAGTCTGTATTTGTTTATCTGAGCAGTTCATTTTATTTTAGACCGTTCAAGACAGATCAGTTCAGAACATAATACTTTGTCTGTCTAGTGAAACAGATGCGACCGACACATTTATAAGGCATAGGTATATAGTATCCCGATTTAAGTGTGGGTTATACAGCCGTGGTATGTTACCTAGAGTACGTACGAGTACGTATAAAGTGGGGACTTTTTATGATTATTACATTTTATTATTTTGTACTCATGTCAATGATATGTGCAGTCCTATGTACCTAGGCTATCAAGTCAGCCTATATTTGGATTTTCTAGCGTACGTGATTCAACGATATTTTTTTCGTCATATTTTTTTATCAAAGATACGATTAGTCAGACTGTCATGTTGACGTAGTTGGTAAGTTCTTGTCTTCTATGTTGCGGGTACTAGGTTTGATTCCCGACAGTAGCATAAATCTCCTCATCAAGGAAAATATGCACTTCTGGTTCTGGGTGTCATTGTGTGTGTGTGTGTGAAGAAGTGAATGTTTCTAGCACCTAAGATACAAGTCTATGAATTTAGTGTGGGCTATGAGTTTAAAAGTTTTTGTTTTTAGTATTTTCTAAGATATCTATACTTTTCACTATCTATACTATTAAATAGCTTCTTAGCAAACAACAATATTACTGTGATTATATCGATACAAATATTTCTGAAAAGAATTTCTCTTAGCGATAAGACTCCATTGTCACTATCCATAGGTTACTTTACGGGCTTTTGGTTCTTTTGATGTTTTGTAGTAATCATCTTGTATAGAAAATAAAAAAAGTTAAAAAAGAGATTGATTATAATGAATAAATAAATAAATGACGGCCTATGGTTCAAAGATACAACCTTCGTTTCATGATTTTACATAATTAAAATTATAATATACGTTTTGGTTAAAATTTAACGTAGGTACCTACATATTAATGTCTAATAAAAATACTAAATAGGTAACAGTAGTGATCAGAACATTATGTGATTTTTAAATATTTACTTAAGTAGCAATACATTTTTAGTATCGTCAAAAAATACAAATCGACTTATTGATGTTTGTTTCGCTACTAATATCTAAAAGATTTAGTTATAAGGATTTTCATAAAAAGCATTGTTTTATTCGAGAGGTTCTCTCATTACTGGTGATCAATTGAAATATGTTGTTTACCAGTTAAGTGAGATCTGTAATTTAAAAGACTCGTAATTGGTATAAGTACCTGCCACTTCCTTATAGGATTTTTGTCTCCAGTTGCTCGAGAATGTGCAGCAGTCATCGCTTTACATCCCTTGACGACAGCATAAAGTCTCATTCAGATTTGTTTATCGGTTGACAAGATGAAATGAACTTTGTTTACAAGATCGTTAAGGTATACAATCGTTAAAACTTTAACCTTTCTGTTTTTTTATTTTTGTACGTTTTAGTCAAGATTCGACTTGTGAATGCATCTTTATAAAATGAGATTATAAATAGGACTGATTTGGTGCATCTACATTTAAAAGCGGATATTCAGTGGTGGGCGACGACGCTCCAGCATCCAAAAAAAGTGCAGTTATTTACATATTCGGAACTTCAAGGAACCTAACTATGTAAGTAAGTGACCTTAAAGTATTTATTGTTAGTATGAATGAATTATTAGTGAGTGCAAATTGCCTTATAACTTCGGTGAAAAAAATTAGATGCCATGCTGGCGTAGTTGTTAAGTAATTGCCTTCTACACCGGGAGTTTCGGGTTCGATTCCTGACAGAAGCTCAATTTACTTCCCCAAGGGAAATTTGTATTTCTGGTTCAAGGTGAGATTATGAGTGAAGTGAATGTTTCTGGCACCCGCTATACAAGTCATTGAACTAAGTGTGGACTGTGAGTGTGAGGATGTAAACGTATAAAGTGTAATGTGACTTAGGTACCTGTGTTGATCGGCAAACTAACTTGTGTTAACTCATGGATTTTTTATTTATAAAGCATTTTGCTATGCTAGGCTAAAACAATGTTCAGAAACAATGTTGTGTTAACTCGTTGCGAAGTTATCTTCTATTATAATTATTTTAAATTATTGCTTTCAGGCCGGGCTGGTCGCAAAATCCTTTCTGGGCCGATGAGATTGATGTATCGGACGACGAAACACCGGCGGGGTCCGAGCCTGTAGCACCTCCACCTACACCACAACCTCCTGCAAAAAAGGTGGCTCAAGAAAAGAAGAAAGACGGAGGCGCATCAAAGAAACGGACGGCTAGCAGCGGCGCTGGGTCTTCATCGAGAAAGAAAAAACTGCCAGCGGCGGTGTCAACAGAACTGTTGACGACATCCCATTTCTTTGGCTCGGACACGGATGACGTAGAATTACCTCTGGCGCAGCCCTCGATTACACAGGTAATGAAAAAATATTATTCGCTCGTTTACTTATTTTTATGGGTGTGATACTCAGTGTGTGTGTGTGATGATTGTTTACGGCACCATGGCCCTCTTAGGCAGGGTATTTTTTTAGTTACGATGGTGGATAAGCGTTGTTTAATGCAGGCTAGATTATTTTTGTAAACATTTATGTAACTTACTTTTGTTACAGCAGTTATATCAATAAACTGTTACGTATGAAGGTCACTTATTATTTGTTTGATTTTTTTTCAGGAGATCGGAGAAAGCAGCAAGGTGAAACCAGCGCGTGCGGCTACATTGCGGAGCTTCTTTTCACAGCGCGGAACGAGCGGGTATACAACACAACGAGATCTCACACGTGGCGGGGAGTATTACGTCGAGTTAAGGGTCTATAATTCCCGAGAAGCTGAATGTCAGCCTAGCGAAGAACGTTGGAAAAGAGCCCTGGTTACTTTAAAATTGTGTACTGACACCCAAACACCTGTATGGCGCGCATTGTCAACACTTGTAGAAGCCGGGAAAAATGAATTCAAGGCTATACAGCCAATAATGTATCCCATGAAATTACATTGAACAGTATGTTTTAACAGATTGGTACAATCGCAATTGTTTCATTTTGTCTTTACTTTATTATATTACCTTGATATTTTTATTTCTACCTTATAATAGGTAATTACTTGCATATATACTACTTTTGAATTAGTTAATGTTAGTTTTAGATTTTATGAATAAAATTTGAAATGGTTATTCTTATTTTGTGTCTAATAATTGTTTTATTTACAGCAAAACTAAAAATGAGAAATATTGAAATATTGAAATATTGAAAATTGAAATATTGAAAAATTGAAATATAGAAACTGAAATACTAATTGCAAACATTATAATAATATCTACACAGTAAATTGCAAACTAGGATTACCAAACTATACATTTAAGTATCCCATGATACCGCAATGAACAATATGTTCTAACATACTGACGCAATAATATTCAATTATTTCACTTTTATCTAGCTATCTTTACTTAACTGTTATCTTTATTTTATTTATACCTTATAATAGGAAAGCATTTACAATACTTTTTAATCAACAAATGTAAGTTTTATTTTCATGAATAAAATTTTAACTGGTTATTATTATGTTATGTCTAATGATTGTTTTATTTACAGCAAAACTATAAATGAGAAATATTGGAATATTGAAATATTGGAATATTGAAAAATTTAAATATAGAAACTGAAATACTGAAATATACTACTGAAAACTAATTGCAAACAGTAAAATTAAATCTCAGATTACGAAACTATGCATTTATATTATTACCGACATCTAGGCAGGTTAATCGCTTCATATCAATTCATGCAACTATTATATTAAGTAAATACCTCAAATATTTACCTATATTTTTTAATATTTTTTATCAGTTCAAGTTTGTTATCAAGTATACCTACTAAGGAACAAGTGAGGCAAAATGGTATATTGTAGAGAGTGTAATATTGAGGTGTCTCGTATCTCGTCGCATTATAAAAGTAGTATTCATAAATCAAACTGTTTGATCAACTCTGAGTTCCCAGATGTGCAGATTATAGCTAGTGCATTTAAATCTAGAATTGTAAGTTATAAAATAAACCCTATTTCGAATAATATGCTGCCTGAGGAATTTTTGAATAAAGCCTCTACTTCAGTTTTACAATTAATAAAAAAATCATTGATCCAACACAATGCATTAAAAGTCAACATGGAATTTTTTGTGTCATATTATTTACCTAAAAATGATGAAAAAGCCCTTAAGTCATTTAATGTGCCATTTGTAAAGATTTTTTACAACTCTGATTTGATATCGTTTTATAAAACATGTGTCCAAAAGCTGATAACGAAATGTTCAGAATTCGAAATGTCGGGGAGTGGTTGGACACTAAATTCTATCAGTCATTTAGAATTAAATATTAATCAATACAATCCATTACGGGCGGGCTCATACGTGAAATTGCCGCGAGAAATTCAAAACACCAAATCATGTTTAAACATTCAAAACAAAGATGATCGATGTTTCTTATGGAGCATAATTGCGCATATGTATCCAGCAAAAAATAATCCAAATAGAGTGTCGTCATATCCACATTATAAACATATTCTGAACACTTCAGGAATGACTTTTCCTTTGAGTTTAAATGATATTAAAATATTCGAAAAGATAAATCCTTTAATTTCGGTAAATGTGTACGGTTTGGATAAAAACAATATAGTATCTGGTCCCCTCTACAAAACAAAACATCGTAAGTTGACGCATATTAGCCTGCTCCTCATTGAGATAAACGGGAAAAACCATTTCTGTTTGATAAAAGATTTCGGAAAGCTTGTACATAGACAACTTACACAACATAAATGCAGAATTTTTTTGTGTGACGAATGTTTTATTTATTTTCCATCGCAAGAAAAACTGGTAAATCACGATTGCGCTAGAGTAAAAACAATTCTGCCTCAACCAGGTAGTAAGTTATTATTTTCGCATGTTGAACGAACTCGTAGAATTCCTTTCGTAATATATGGTGATTTTGAAAGTTTGCTTAAAGAATATTCGGATAAAAGCAAATCACAACATGTTGAGAACGTGCAAATACATCAAGCGACTTGCTTTGCTTATTACATATGCTGTGAGTCTAAACCGAGTCTAAACAAATTTGTGTCTTATCGGGGCCCAAATTGTGTAAAAAAATTTATTGAAGCTCTAACTAATGATGTAATGGAATTATATCAAATTATATCAATTAAACATGAAATGATGCCGCTAACTGAAAATGAGCTGGCATCGTTTAAACATGCTACCATCTGTCACTTGTGTAAAAAGGAATTTGTAGCTGATGACGTAAAATGCGCAGACCACGATCATTTTGATTCAGCTTATTTAGGTCCGAGTCACGTGGGATGTAATTTGAATGCTAGGACATGTAAATTTATTCCAATCATATTCCACAATCTTTCCGGATATGACTGTCATTTATTTATTACCGAGCTATCTGCGATCATAGGACGTATTAATCTTATTTCAAAAACAAAGGAAAAATACATATCAATCACAAAGTTTATACCAATTGATTCCAACAATGCCGCTCAGTTGAAATTTATTGATTCGTTCAATTTTCTTAGTTGCGGCTTGGATAAGTTAGTAAAAACACTGCAGAAAAGTGACTTTAAAAATTTAAAAAAATATTATCCTGATAGTAAATCGTTTGATTTATTGTGTCAAAAAGGAGTATATTGCTATGATTATTTGAATTCGATGGAACGCTATAATGAACCAAATCTTCCTGACAAGAGTAGTTTTTTTAATAGGCTTTCTTCTGAAGATATATCAGATAAAGATTACGAACATGCGCAAACTATTTGGAATGAATTTAACATAAAAGATTTAGGGGAGTACACCGATTTATATTTAAAATGCGATGTATTATTATTATGTGACGTTTTTGAAAAATTCAGAACAATGAGCTTGACTTACTACAACTTAGATCCTTGTCATTATGTATCATCACCTTCATTAAGTTGGGATGCCATGTTATTGTTTACAAAAGTTGAGCTTGATTTAATTTCCGATGTTGAAATGTATCAAATGCTTGAAAAAGGCATTAGAGGAGGTTTAGCACAATGTTCTCTCAGAAATGCTAAAGCAAATAATAAATATTTGTCTAATTACAATAAATACGAGCCCAATTCTTATCTAATGTACCTCGATTGTGTAAATCTTTATGGATATACGATGATGAAATGTCTTCCTACCAATAATTTTTCCTTTCTAAATGAAGACGAAATTAAAACCCTTAACAACATTGAATCGATACCAGATAGTAACAATCGCGGATACATACTTGAAGTGGACCTTGAATATCCTCCACAAATACATGATCATCATTCTGATTTACCATTCGCGCCAGAAAAATGTATTCCGCCTAATGGAAAATCTCAAAAGCTAATAGCAAACCTACATAATAAATATAAATATGTCATACATTATACTCATTTAAAAGAATGTTTGAGAAACGGACTTGTACTATTAAAAATACACAGAGTATTGGCTTTCGATCAGAAACAATTTCTAAAACCTTACATTGAATTAAACACATTGTTGCGACAAAATGCAACTTCCGAATTTGAAAGGGATTTTTTTAAAAAACAGAATAACTCTATATTTGGTAAAACGATAGAAAACAAAAGAAATCAAGTTGATGTAAAACTAGTTAATGTATGGAAAGATTGTTCTAACAGAACTAATAAAATTTGCGGCGCTGAAAAATATATAAGTGCGCCAAATTTTATGAATCTCTCGATTTTTACAGAAAATTTGGTAGCTATTCAAATGCAGCCAACACAAATCAATCTAGACCGACCAATATATATTGGCTTTACTGTTCTAGAACTCGCGAAGAGACATTTATATAGATTCCATTACGCGATTATGAAAAAAATGTATGGAGAAAATATATGCCTTTGCTACACAGATACTGATAGTCTTTTATATTTGATAAGGACTGATGATTTCTACAAGGATATGAAACTTAACCTACAATACTTTGACACTAGTAATTTTAAAGAAGATAATGTATATGGTATACCTCATGTTAATATTAAACAACCTGGATATTTTAAAGATGAAATGGCTGGTGAGTTAATTACAGAATTCACAGGACTTCGCGCAAAACTTTATTGCATAAATACTGAAACATCTTCACTTAAGAAAGCCAAAGGCACAAAAAAATGTGTAACGAGGAAACTTGACATGGCAAAATATAAACGATGTTTGTTTAGGAATATTGATTTTAGAGATAGTATGTACATTATTAAATCAATTAATCATAAAATATTTACTCAGAGGTTGAATAAATTGATTTTAAATAAATCAGATGATAAGAGACAGATCACGAAAGATATAGTAAAAACTGTACCTTGGGGACATTACAGCAATATATTATAATAATATTGTATTATATTAGAAATATATCATAATAATAAAAGTGACATTTAAAAGCAACATTGAACTGTAAATAATGACAAAATTATATATCTTGTCAACTGAAAACCGTTTTATTTTGGTAAATGTTTACTATAATTCCTAACATAATAACTATATATATATATATTTATAAGTAATACATTTGTAAAGTTATATAGTCTGTAAGTCTTGATTTACTGGTAAAAGTTATAATTTGCTATATATAATATATGTGAAATATATATGAAATAAATTGAAATCGCATAAAATATCATTCCTTGCATTTTTCTTAACCTATCCTAATTCCTGTCTGATTTTATAAGATTATTGTTAGTGTTCGACCGAATCCAGATTTACATCGGTCACCGAAATAATGTGTAGGTAAACCCTGCGTAAGCAAGATAAATAAAACAAGTACGTGACTCGTAACTATGTTTATTAGGTTATATATTCAATAATATTACAATAAAATAAAATATCAATAAATACAATTAGATAGATTTATAAAGGTTCTGGGACACATAACTTTTTTGTCATCTTACTTATTAAATCTTGCGTTGCGTCTAAAATGTTATCATATTTATCCTCAACTACATACTGCACACTTACACAACAATCATCACTTGCTAGGGTGTTAATTTCACTGATTTCAATTTTTATTAAGTGATGTCCTTTTCCTGGTATTTTTCTGACAACGAATGATGAATCTGGTGATATTTTTTTCTTAAAACTTAACTTTCCTTTCTTATGAATTGTTTTGAATGATTTATTTTTTGTATTGGTTTCTTTATTTTCTCGAACAATATCTCTATCGTGTTCATGACTGTTCCAGATTAAATTCATGTCTTGAGCCTCTTGTAGATAGAAAGGATCAGCGTCAGCAAAAACTATGCTTGTCATTGTTTCTGTAACAAAATAAAATAATACTTATTAAATTAACCTTCATATGAACTACCAATTAGTTTTAACTGATATTATTAGTAAAAAGTTAAAATAAACACTTACCAAAATCAGGATATATGTAAACCAACAGTGCAATGCAAATTTGTCTGCTATACAGTGGAGCTGGTGCAACAATGAATTAATAAGTATTACAAAAATAATAACTAAAATATAACTAGGTACTTACCTTTTTTGGTAATAGATCACGTGGACAAAGGTTGTTTTTAAAAGCTAAATTTCTTGGAAAGCAAACATTAGAACCGCTAACATTCGATCAATAGAAATGGACATTGTAATGATTTATCTATTTAATATAAATACCCTATACAGTATTGTCAGATATCATTATGAGGTTGATAAAGCAACCCACAACTTTAGAAATTAACAACATAGAAGTAAAATCACATTCCGGAATTAACAGACATAGCGTATTACTTCCCAATACGATTCGCTGTCTAATTTGCGGTCCATCTAATTGTGGAAAGACCAATGTAATGATAGGCTTATTATTACATAAAAACGGCTTAAAATTTAAGAATGTTTATCTGTATTCAAAAACCACATTTCAACCAAAATACTGCTTTTTAAATGAAATCTTGAATCAAATTCCAGATATAAAATTTAACATATTTAATGATAACAAAGACGTTATTGACCCGGATATTGCTTTACCAAATTCTGTTTTTATTTTTGACGATGTGGCATGCGAGAATCAGACAAATATACGTAACTATTTTTCAATGGGACGGCATAAAAATATAGATTGCTTTTACTTGTCCCAAACTTATTCGAAAATACCAAAACAATTAATACGAGATAATGCAAACTTTTTAATAATTTTTAAACAGGATGATATAAATTTAAAACATATTTATAATGAACATGTTAATTCAGACATTGATTGGTCCAAATTTAAAAACATATGTTTAAAAACATGGACTTATCCGCACTCATTCTTAATTATAGATAAATATAGTGAATTAAATAATGGTAGATACAGAAGTGGATTTGATACATTTATTAAGTTCGATTGATTTCATTTAAATACAAGTCATAACTACTAAAGTCATCATTTCTTATAATTTAATGGATGTGGTAACATCGTTATAAAACATGGAAAAAAAATGGAAACACCAAATACTCGCCTCAGTTAAAACAATTAAAAACAAAATAAAACAAATAAAGGATGAAGAAGACAACACAAACTTAAATTTAAATAAAATATTTAAACCTCTCACTGATCCTCTTAATAAAATGGCTGAATCTAATTCATATAAAAGTGATATTAAATGCACTTTTGATACAAATGATTCATCACTGTGTAATTATTCCAACGGTTCACCCGACGACAAATTTCAAAGCTATAACTCTGCTAAAAGTGAAAATACATTAACCGATAGTGAATCAGAAAAACAAATACATTCAACGCCATTTAAAAATGAAAAAAAAGTAACCAATTTAGACACTCCCCTTCTATCAATATTAGAAAAACAAAATTTGCTTGATGAAAATAATACATTAAATGTACCATTTGGAGTACGGGATGAAAACAAGCAATTATTCATGGGAAACATACCAATCTCTTTTAAGGTTTTTGGTAAAACTTCTAGCGACAATGAAATTTCTTTAATGACCCTTGGAAATATAAACTACGAAATGACACCTGGTATTAAGGAACTTTTATTTAAAAAAAAGCCGGATTTAAATTTGGTAACAGAGAGAGATAAAATAGTTTATAAAGATATGTTACACAATACTAATGCTCACAAAAGAGATTTTAATCGTTTAGGCCAAATAAGAGGAGACAAAAGCATGAAGTACTGCCAAATTATAAAACCCTTATTTTTTGATCGAGATGAAGTGGAAAACAAAGCTATCAAGCGTGGAACTGGAGTTAAATCCCCAAGTTTTAAAAAAACCTATAAATCAAATACAGATTTTATTTATTGGGACGATCCTAATGAATTAATTGAAAGACTTATGCTTTTGGTGGCATCTAGAGATGCTGGTAACAGTAATCATGACAATGAAATTATTTCAATCATAGAAGAGTTAAAAGAAGCTGGTATAATTAAAGAATAAAATGACTAAGCGTTGCGAATATTTGTTTAGTCTTTAAGAATCATTCAAACATGAATGTCAACAAATTCGGCCATCACCTATATAAAAAACAGAAAAAAGATTATATAATCCAAAGCGAATGTTCTATAAAACAATCTAGTGATGGAAATTTAAACGCCCAAAATAAGATCCTTAAAAATTTGGAACATCCAATTGATCTGAATGACAGCGCAACCAAAGAATATGTTGATAAATCTCTCATTAATATTTTGAATAAAATTTCATCTAACACAAACTTGCTTATTGAATTAAATAATCGAGTTAATAAATTAGAAGTAATATTTAAACATTATAATAAACATGAGCAAAAAAAGTGTGGTAAATGAGATTCATAAATATGCAAGGGTAAATTTTCCTCGAAGACATGTTGTGATGAAAGATATTGATGACCTTTGGCAAGCTGATTTAATAGATATGCAAGCTGTTTCTAAATTTAACGGTGGTCATAATTTTATTTTAGCCGTTATCGATACTTTTTCAAAGTACGCATGGGCATATCCACTGAAAAGTAAAAAAAAAGAAGTTGTCACTCGAGCTTTTCAATCTTTATTACATAAAGGACGAGTGCCTAAACACCTACAAACGGACAGAGGCAATGAGTTCTATAATGACAAATTCAAAAAAATTGTGGATAGTTATAAAATAAATCACTACTCCACTTACTCTACTAAAAAAGCATCTATTGTAGAAAGATTAATCCGAACATTGAAAAATAAGCTCTACAAAGAATTCAGTTTCAGAGGAAACTATATATGGTATGACGAAGTTCTTAATAAAGTGATTGACATATACAACAATACCATTCATAGAACAATTGGTATGTCTCCAGCACAAGTAAAACAAAAAAATAAAGATATATTACTGGAGAGGTTCAAAAAGAATCTTACCTCTATCCCTAAAGAAAAATATAGAAAGAAATTGAATGCCAATGATTATGTGCGCATAAGTAAATATAAAGGCACATTTGAAAAAGGGTATACGCCGAATTGGTCAACAGAAATTTTCAAAATCATCAAAGTGCAAAACACTGACCCAATAACTTATTTATTAGCGGACATGAGGCATCGTCCAATACTAGGTGCATTTTATATACAAGAACTACAAAAAACTCAGCACCCTGATGTTTATCTTGTCGAAAAAGTTTTGAAAAAAAAAGCTAAAAGGTGTTACGTTAAATGGCTCGGGTTCCCTTCCAGTGAAAACAGTTGGATTAACAAAACGAATGTTTTATAAAGATTGATTATACATAATTGTAATTCAGTCTCCATCTGGTTATGACGGAAGATAGTCTTCTGAATAGATTAATCAACAAATTGCCATTTGAACTTCATCTACCAGGATATAATTTCTGTGGACCAGGAACTCGCTTAAAAGAAAGACTGGCTCGTGGGGATAAAGGCATCAATCAGCTGGACGAATATTGCAAACAACACGATATAGCCTACAATAATTCATCTAATTTACATAAACGGCGTAAGGCAGATATAATTTTACTAAAAATGGCGAAGACACGGACTACTTCTGCTAATGCTAGTCCCGGAGAAAAAATAGCAGCTTCATTGGTTAATAAAGCAATGTTGGCCAAAGTTGCTTCTGGTTCTGGAATGAAAAAGAATTTTAAAAGCATTGTATCTCACACTAAAAAGCAGATTCGTAAAATGAAACCAAAATGTAAAAAAATGGCAATAGAACTGGCATTTGCTGCAGCAAAAGATTTAACGAAAGATTTACCTATTAAACTACCACGAATTATTCCTTTACCAAAATCAGGAGGTGTTCTTCCTTTAATACCTATTTTTGCGGGATTATCAGCTGCTGGAAGTCTGGCTGGTGGAGTATCCGGAATCCTTAAAACGTACAACGAATACAAAGCTGCAAAAAAACGTCTTTCGGAGTTAAAGAGACATCATGATAAATTGGAAGGTTTAACTATAGGCAAAGGGCTATGCATTAAACCATATAAAAAAGGTTTTGGATTATACTTATCTAAAAAAAAAAAAAACTAAATCAACGGTTGCCTAGTCGGGCTCTTACAAATATAGATTTATTGAAATATTGTAATAATATTCCTTACTTTAGAGGTGTTTTTATGAGAGATAATTTACCTAAAAGACCATATCCTATTGAGTGTGGTGTCGTCAATTTAGATAGCTCAATAAATCCTGGAACTCATTGGGTAGCCTATGTGAAAATTGACGATTACATTGAATATTTTGATAGCTATGGGAACTTGAGGCCGCCTAAGGAATTTATAAAATATATGATGAAGGGAAACATTCTATATAACTATAATAATCATCAAAAAAATAATACGTATAACTGCGGTCATTTATGCCTTAAATTTTTAGAACAGTTTTGGTGTAATACAAACAAATAAATAGTGGATGTGTTTTATGTTTTCTCCAGTTTAGTATAAATTGTAGAACAGTCTACGACTATGTCTATCTCATTAAGTTTTTCTGGAAAGAAATCTATATTAGAAACCACTTTTCATCCACCTCTATCTTTAAATCATAGCTATGAGTGCGGATTATTATATTTCTCTGTTTTCAATGTTATACCAAATATATCAGATGTTAACAATATATTTAGTTACGGTGAAAAAAATAAAAGATTAAAAATTCCAAATGGAAATTATGATTTACAAGACATTGCCGACTATTTAAATAGCAAATTGGATGACTGTGAACTCAATATTGAATCCAATTCAAATACTGCAAAATGTTCTCTTTTTTGCACAAAACCTGTTAATTTCCAAGTAATAAATAGTATGGGAAACATGTTAGGTTTTCGAAAAGAAATACTAGAAGCTAATAAATGGCATGTATCAGAGAATCCAGTGAACATTCTTCCAACAACAGTCATAAGGATCGAATGTGATTTAATACACGGCTCGTACATTAATGGTTTATCTTCCCACATTATTTATGAATTTGTACCAAACGTTCCTCCAAGCTTTCGGTTTATTGAAAAACCTAAAAATATTATATATTTTCCCGTAAAAGACAACAACATATCATCAATTACAGTAAAAGTTGTTGATCAAGAAGGCAATCTCATTGATTTCGGTGCAGAAGAAATTCAGATGAGCCTTCATCTACGCAAGCAGAAATGATTGTATTTGGTCAAAACACAAAAAAATATAATATTATATCACCAAAACCAAAATTAAAAAACGGTATTATCAGCTATGCTTTCAAAAGGCATAGACGTATCAGAAATCCCAAAGTAAAAAAAATAACAAAAAAGAATAAAGATTTTTTACGAGCTCTGGGTTTCAAAATATGAATATTCTCGATATTGATAATTCACCACATTTCGACAACTCTATTGAGAGTTACGAAATACATACATATAATCCATACAATAACAGTTTTAAAGCCAATGATGAAATACGCATATCTATCCAACAACAAGACATATATGTACTACCATCTGCCAGCTCTATTTACATCGAAGGACGTGCTACGGTAACTGGAAAAGATGCTGCAGGCCATCCTACTAAAAAACCTGTCAATTTTACTAATAATCCAATATCATATCTGTTTCAAGACATTCGATATGAAATAAATGGCGTAGAAATAGATCGTATCAGGAACTCTGGAATTTCTTCTACTATAAAATCATATATTTCTATGAATTACGGTGAGAGCAAAGTTGCTGCTGTATGGGGTTGGAATATAAATGGTCAAAATTCCAAAGATGATTTCTTTAGTGTTGTTATACCACTTAATAAAATGTTAGGGTTTGCTGAAGATTATAATAGAATAATTTTAAACTGCAAACATGAACTGGTACTTAATAGAAGCAGCACTAACTATAACACTGTTATTATTGATAAAGATGACAGTATTGAAATAGATATACTGAGAGTTCAATGGCGCGTACCACATGTGAAAGTTTCTGACCGAGAAAGGCTTTCATTACTTAAATTTCTAGAAAAAGATAAACCTATACAAATGGCTTTTAGAAATTGGGACTTATATGAATATCCTTTGTTGCCAAGAACCACAAAGCATTCATGGTCTGTAAAAACGGCTTCTCAATTAGAAAAGCCTCGATATGTTATATTTGGTTTACAAACTAATAGAAAAAATAACAAAACTAAAGATAGTTCTACATTTGATCACTGTAATTTGACTAACGTTACATTATTTTTAAATTCCCAATATTATCCTTATGATTCACTAAACATAAAGTTCGATGAAAATAAGTATAATATATTATACGAATTATATGCCAAATTCCGTCAGTCTTATTACAACCTCCCAGCTGATCCGTTGTTAAACATTAACGAATTTAAAGAGAAAGCTCCTTTGTTTATAATAGACTGTTCACGACAAAATGAAAATTTAAAATCAGGACCAGTGGATGTACGTTTAGAAATTGAAAGTGCCCAAGAAATTCCAAATAATACAGCAGCCTATTGCCTTATTGTGAACGACCGGCTTGTTGAATACAAACCACTAAGTAATATTGTACGTAAACTAACATGAATGCAATTGTAGACGTACAAGGTTTCAAAACTGATTCTAATGAATTCATTGTAAAAGAAATAGCACTACAATTTGATAAACAAATAATAAATCTTGTATTTAAGCCACCCTTCCCGTTTTATGACTTAACAAAAACAGAAAAAAGACAAGTATGCTGGATTGAAAGAAATAGACACATTTATTGGAAAGAAGGACTTATACCGTATAATTATCATAAGATTTATATTGCAGAAATTTTAAGGAACTGTAAAATATATGTCAAAGGTTCAGAAAAAGTTAGATGGCTAAGGAAAATATTAGAACAAGATAATATAATGTATGACGGAATTAGTAAGTGTATTTTCGATCTAGAGGATTATGGTTGCCCTAGTTTACTAAGTTTGTATAGAAAGTATATTTCATGTTCCGATGTTTATTGTTGTGTATATCATACTTCATACTGTGCTCTAAGAAATGTAATTTGTCTTCAGAAATGGAATGTAGAAAATAAATGTTTTAAAAATTACCTATCTTTTTAATAAAATCCTATCCTATTTAATTTTAAAAAATAACCGTTCGGATTAAAAATAACTAGGGGTGCCTAATGCATAAGCACTCTTAGAATCCTTAAATCTTGTAAAGTTACAATAAGGATGGACGATTGTGCAAACAGCTCGATCCGAACTTAGCCCATTGATATCAAGAAGAATGCCAGTTGTGATCTATATAACGGAGAGAATTGGGGGTCATGCATCGCGAGCTCGAGCGAAGCGAGAGCGATGCAGATGCAGAACCCCCAATTCTCCCCTACTTATATTTTCAATTTAATACTTGCTTAATTATTACATATGGCCTTACAGGTCGCGGTACTTATAAGGCTTACAGGTAGGGGTGCGTTCTTATTTGTCGTCCGACGACGTCCGACGACGCCCCGAGCGTTTTTATATGCCCGGGGCGATCGTCCGATGATCATCCGGAGCGTTCTTATATATCGCTCGACGACGCACCGGTCGCCCCACGAAATCGGTGGATAAATATCGCCCTGACGTTTCATTTGACAGTTGGGACTTGATTTTTCTTTGTTTTAAGTTACTTGTTGTTTACGTAGACTTCTGTTTACAAAATTTTATTATTATTATTGTTATATTATGTATGTTTGTTTTAGTTATGTATTCTGGAAAAGTACATAATTGTAAATACATTTCTTCTGAGTCAGTGAAACATTTTAAGTAGTGTTCTTGATACAGATATGATACAGAGCCGTTCTTAAAAGGCGGACGAAGAGCGTCGCTCTGCTTGGAGCGATCATCCGTCGTCGGACGACATATAAGAACGCACCCTAGGGCTTAAGAATCTATGATCTAGTCCAATATCCGTTAGACGCTCGTTAATGCGCCTTACAAAATATTTATTTTTAACTTATCTAGAGATATAGCCCGGTTAATCTTTGTCAGAAATATTTACGAAAAAGTAAAGTTAAATTAACGTAACACTGAAAACTATATATTACACCGTTACCGGCTACAATATGCCATAATTGGAAGGAGTCCTCCAAAATCAGTCCATAACATGGAACCATGGGAATACCCCCCCATTGGTAACTGTCCCCCTGGGAGGGGGTTAGTAAACAGCCCGAGGGCAATTTGCGTATCGAGAGCCGTCGCGATCGGTGCCGCCGATACTTAGCTGATAATTGCTCAGTACTGGGTACTAATGGCAGAAAAGTATGGAGCAGAATTAAATAATACTTAACGATGGCGTGGCCATCTGGGTATAAACCTTGGAACCATTTGGACTTACTCATACGTACTTTTGTGTATTATATTATATAATACCCAAATAACAAAATGTATTGTAAGTTTAACGGCAGGCTTAGAAACTGCACATACGAGTATAATATGCTCCAGTCTCGTTATTGGCAGAATAACCCAGCCACATTGCCAAACGGACGTATTGTTCGTAACCAAACAACTTGGTTCAGACGAAGTGGTCTTTTAAAAATGAAAGACTGAAGGCGTAAGGTGGACAGACCTCGTTTCGCATACGAGAGAGCGAAGCAGAACTACGCAATAATTAAGCCAAATCGGTTTTATTTTCTAACGATTTCAAAGGTTGGATTTTTTTGTGTCCAGTACTTACAGGTTCATTGGGAACCCGGCGAACCCTTGCTCTTTAAGATTGCAGCGTGGACGCTTGCTGAATTATACTGCTGGTCTGGAACTGTTGATGTGTAGACTTTAAAAACGTAACTTATTTCTAATACGTAATTGAACGGGTGAAAAATCAGTCCGTCATTTGTCAAAGATCACTTCGGTCTTTGATAAATGTCGGACTGAGAGCGTAAAATAGACAGGCCTCGTTTATCATACGACTGAGCGAAGCAGAACTATGCAATATCTAAACAGCGTGACCGATGTTTTTTTACTTATTCATATTAAAGTAAGCTTTCATGTGTTACATTATAATTAGGAATAAAATTTGTAATGATGCGATTTACTTAATAGACACCAAACTTGACTAAGGTACTAAAATGTACCTTAGTCAAGTTGGTCAAGGAGCTGTATACATATTTTACAAATGATTGGCGTACAAAATGTTATGCCACGAGCGGAAATTGAACCCGCGTCCTCGGATTTCGCTCCGGATGCTTAAACCACTTGGTTACCTGGGCTCAGCTATTTCTGCTGAAATTTCGTGCTCCAATTGTATTTCTCTAACCGTCATAGGGGGGACGGTGTATATTTAGAAAAAAAAAAAGCTGTATTCATGTTTTTTTCTACCAAGAGAAATATAAGGAATTATATTTTTAGATCCTCTAAAATATATAGATTTTATCTACGAATAAATATGTAAATAAATGGAAGTCAATCTAAAAAAAAAGCAGAACCCAATGATTATTGTGAACTTGATGAGTGCTTTGTTAATTTGGAACTTAATGAGTCCGAAATCAAAGCTCAAAATCAAAGGTAGATATACTTAACTAACTATATGAGAGTAGCGTTTCTTATTTATTAGTAGCATTTTATTCATAACTGTAAGGTGTTTACTCTTTCTAATAAACATGTTCTAAATTTGGATTAATTAGAATCACTTCACCCTAAGCAACGTTAGGTCACTATTTGGATTATTGACCGGTAGTACACACTACTGATTGCTTCTAACGGTGTATCCAGTCAGCTATCCTATAACAGTCAGTTGCTCGTATGAGATTGTAGTCAAATACTAGCCAATCGGCATACCAAATATAATATAAAATACCCTTTTATAAAGTTGACCTCTATCTATATCATCCAATGAAACCTAGTTCTACTATACTTTGACCACTATTTGTTGCACCAGGATTATGTGATCGAAGTCGTGGTCCAGGGTAAGCCTAGATTAATCTTACGGCTCAGACGCTTACGTGTGCACTCTGGTAGAGGTAGACATATTACATTGTAAACACGCGTTAAAATTTTCTTTTAAGTAAGCACCTACTACAAATTGGACCAACATCTGGCTGCTATGTATGTGTTTATTGAAGTGGTAGCCAACCGCCTGCAAAGAATATCTTGAAAGAATATATACCTAATACGCCATAAAATGCAATTATGAGACCAATATTTTTTTTATTGGTCTCATAATTGAATTTTATGGCAGGGAAAGCTAGGTGCACCTAAACAAAATCTAAATGAGCTAGGAATGAAATTTAAAAATAAATTTGGGTGCTTATCATTTGAGGCTGTGAGTGAACTGTTTAACTATTTGTTACAAAAAGCTTGTGTAGGCGCCATTTTGTTTTACTAAACTGACAAGAGTCATCTCTTAAAGCCGCGTTGGCACATCAAAATATACTCTGAGTCCATGACTCAGATGCTACCTGTAAAATTACTTGTTTAGTGTCAACCGGGAATTTAGATCAGAGTGTACTTGGATTCCTACTGCTACACAAGATTATGAACAGACGCGGCCCTAGTAAATTCAGTAGAAGATGTGAGTGTACTCGTATCACTGGTTAAGACGATACTAGTAACATCAAATTCGGTACTCAAGTGGATTTTTTGAGAGTGCACTCCGATCCTTTTTTAACCCAGGTTAACATAAATCCTTGAAGGGCTCACCCATGCAGTTTGGACATATTAGATTTGTCTTATCGAGGCTTAACACCCACTGCTAGCACCACCATATTGCGTGCCCAAGGAGCAGCACATATGTCGACCTGAGTAGGCACAAGTCGTATTTTGGCTATTGAACTATACCAACTTACTTTTTGGTATATGTGACACTCATTAATACTGAAATCGCGAACATGGACAAATTTGTATTATTATTAATGTTGTTGAGTAAAGAAACCCCAATCTCTGTATATAGGCATCTCTCTTTTTTTTGCTTAATACGAACAGTTATAAAACACGAAATTTTTTGTACTGATAAAATATCATGCGACATAATTATGCGTTGCGTCCGGCACAGTGATAATAAGATATTTTGATTTCAATATCAATGAAATGTTTAAAAAAAATATCCAATTATAAGCTGTGTATTTTGTGATATATCATAGAACATAAAATAATACTACGTTATATAATCAAAGTTACAAAAAGTAATTATACTTTAGGCTATATTTATATTAAGTAAGCTACTTATTTTATATTTTATAAAGCTTGTAAAGAAAGGACAGATTCAAGCGAAACGCTTCTTATATATTGTCGCTAACAATTATAAATGCTTTCCCAATAGCATAAAAATACTGTCTGCATGGTTGCAATTAATATTATTAATTAATTTATAATGTTAAAGAATTTAATGAATATAAACGTATGTATAAATAAAATTATGTAAAATGTAAGACTCATTTAAATCTTAATGTAGCTACATGAAATATTTTTACGGGGTAACTTAATAACTATGTGTAATTACATTTTAAAGATCTTCTTTACTTGTATTCTTGTAAATAAACTATCTTTGTCGCACGTTAGTTAAAAAAATACAGTAAAAATGAAGAAGCGAGTGCTGTCAATAATTTGGACAAAGGGACTATAATAATTTCTATTCCTCCGTTATTCGTTATCCTCATTATTGAGGGTCGTGACCCCTCCATCAAGTATTCGCTCCTTGATAAGTGAGCGCCATCTCGATCTGTTGGCTGCAATTTTTAGTGCCTCATGCACTGGAATTTCAAGTGTGGAGCGTATCTGGTCGGACCAACGCATTGGACTGCGACCTCGAGATCTTTTTCCTTCTATTTTGCCAGTGACCATCAGCCTGTCCAGATTGTCACCATCTTTTCTGGCTATGTGACCGAAGTACTCGAGACATCTCTTTAGGCATGTCGATGAAAGCCTGGTTCTGACTTGCAGTTGCTTAAGGATGGAGATGTTGGTCCGATGCGCAGTCCATGGTATTCGCAGTATCCTTCTCCAGCACCACATCTCGAATGCGTCAATGCGTTTACGGTCTGATGCTTTAAGGGTCCATGTCTCAGCACAATTTCTATTCATAGAAGCATTAACAATGGTCAAAGTAGCATAAAATTTGGTTTTGCTTTACAAAAGTTCCGTTTAGGTTAGCGCCACCAATTGCCCAATAAAATACTGCCACATTTATAAAATATGACACTTATTTGTTGAATGCTAAGGTTCACATTGTCTTGACAGTTTCTGTTTCACTGAAAGCAATATGTTGGTATCATTATTTTTGCTTTTGGGAGGTCCGATTGTCATGTCTCACATTAGATTATTGTTCAACGAATATTCCAAATCATATTTACTTCATAATTTTGAATAATTGGTGTAACAGAAGCGTATTTGGATGTTTTTTCCTTTTTAAATTCACACAATAGATGTCTGACTTTATTTAGACCAAGAAATATACAAAACTTAACAATAACTTGAACCCAATCCAGCGTAAACAATCAAACATTTCCAATAGTTTTTTTCTGCTCTGCCAAAAAGGCTATCGTAGAGATTGAGTCATAGCTCAAATAAACCCTTTCGTTCCTAATGTTTAACCGTCTCAAAGGGACGCAGCGGAGTCTTTAGATGACCGTTACTCTGTAACCATGAGGAAGTATAAGTTACTGTTAAAAGACCACACGGGTTTTATTTGAGATAAAAGAACGAGACATTATGTGGTACAGCAATGGAAAATACATCGATTCCCAACATCTTAGCAACTATTAAAACTAAACACCATAAAATTATTGTACTGTGCGGTCCAAGTCAAAAACGGAAGGAGTCCAAGTCAATAAAGAACAATGAGATACTTTTGTAAATAGATAGATAGATGAACTCTTTATTGAAACACCATAATTTATACATATACATGTAACAAACATAGAAATAAATCCAGGTTACGCTTTTTTTTAAGTACTTAATGATAGGTAATAATGGGAATGATGAATGCGGTTAACCAAGAATTACTGGCTCTCAAGCACAGCTGCCGGAATACACCGTTCGATGCCAAGTGACAGATTGTCTACTTGAGGTTGGTAGCTAGCCAGGAGAACATTCCAAAATGCCCTTCCACCGTGCAGTGAAGTTCAACCCTGCGACGGGATGCGAACCATTGAATGGCTGAACGTAGTCCATCAATATTGCCACTGACCCATCGCTGTTTTACTATCTCATCTCTTGGTAACCAAGTAATGAGGTCAAGAACTAGCCTAGACTGAGAAATAGCTTTCTGAAACAGCTACAGGAGCACACCATTAAGTGCTTAGCGACAGATTTCTATACCTAATTTTTAGTAGGATTCTTAGGTATACATTGATGTAACGTTAGAACCCCTGGAAACCTAACCGGAACTATTCTCGATGCGTTTTGCTACTACGCCAAACTTTGTCAGGAACTATTTACTCTCACGCTATTATTATAATTAATGTCAAGAAATACACGATCACATACATATTACCTATATATATAACACATCACAAATCTGCAAGAGCTCAAAATGAAAAACGATGATGTATGTTGATATACCATGCTCATCACAAACACACGGTTTAAGAATTTAAGGAATTTTCCATATCCTCAAACGTTTATATTTTCCAAATCCTGGATGTTCAAAAGATGACTAAGAGAAAATGCGCTTCGTGGGCCGCAATCACCATTTACGTCTTTGTGATAGGGGTGTAGGTATCTGCTCATTAGGTGCACAACAAGGCTCTTTACCATCTTAATAGTCTTATCAACTCTAATGGAAATGGTGTCAAGCAGCCAGCCCCAAAAATGGACCGTAACATTTTTCTCAATTTTTGTTGTTGTGTTCTGAGTTGTTCGTCGATATAATTATTTAATTGATATTATGATATTATTTAATTATTTAATTCGTTCGTTGATATAATTATTTAATTATATCAACAATAAAACCCTTATTAACGACACTCCGTATTGCAACACAAAATAATTGCCCCAATATCTCGCTGTCAGCGCATAACTTGCCACCAACCACGCTAGTGTCGGTATCACCTCCGCAATCGGGCGTTGGCAAATGATGTTAATTTTCGAGTTTTACAGCGAAACAAAGCAATTGTTATCTGGTGAGCCATCGCTCACGAACCGCGGCGTCGCTATCTGTGGCTGCTTGGACTTCAAGTTAAGGTGCTGTTGCAATGGGAGCGAGTTTTACTACCTTTTGGGTTGTTATTCACCGCGAACGACCGTGACTTTGGCTGCTGAAGGGATGCATCGTCATCCGCCGCCTTAGCTCTGAAGTGATTCGGAACGGAATGTCTATAAATATCCTCGAGCCAGCTTGCTCAGTTGGTGTTTGACAGGTAGAAATCTAGGCCTTGGGGAGATAATAAGGTTCATAGTGGCAACATTAGAGCATATCCCGGCTAAAGGGGTGGATGGACGCGGGTTCGAATCCCGCACATGACATACATTTTTCCTGTCGAATTTTTTAATTTCGTAACTTAAAAAATGTGTTCATTAAGTTTTAAATAATCTACCTTCCTGCGAAATTCATAAAATCAGTACAAGTAGTAAAAATATACAAATAAGTTAGTCTTAAAGAGGCAAATTATGAACCAATCTTTTACAAAGAGTGTACCTGCGCCATACAGATTTGTATAAAATATATTGGTCTTAAGGTATGACAAATACTATGCCTGATTTGAAAACACAATAAGAAATATATGAAATCATCTTTTGTGTCTAGATATAGTAAATCGTTTGAATACAAATTTTATTTTAATTAGTAGCAACCATATGCTACAGTACATGAAAGATTTTTTCAGTTTTCAAAAGGTCACTTTTTATGTATTTATTTAAAATAATTCGCCAACGCTATTTATATATTGCGTAGTCATGTTTCGCTCACTTACATGCTAAATGAGGTGTCTCCTTACTACACCCTCAACCTGTCATTTTTCAAAGAACACATCGTCTTAAGATAATTGAATTAATAAAGCCTTCCATACAAACGTAGTTTTGGCTTAGTCTTATACCAAGTATAGGTATGTGATATAAAATACTGATTGAAAATTTACCAGAAGCATAGATTAGGCTCTCTCAAAGCCACCACCATAGCTCGCACAGCCAATATATTTTAAAGCAACTATAACAAAGAAGTATTTTTGCGGAATTATAATCAGTCTTGATATCTCCAATTTAAATTCCTTGAGAGCTTTCTCGAAATTATCTCCCGAATTCGATATTTGATATTCAAATCTTGATCCATTTTCAAAATTACTAATCACGCGTGCTATATCAGAACTCCTTGCGGCGGCGGCGCGGCGTGAGTTAGTAAGAACATCATCTCATGCCACAGACATGAGATTCTTGACAGTGATATGTCACAACATGCGATAGACTGATGGAATGCAAAATTCTTTCAAGCCCGATTTAAAAATAGCTACCGAATTTGGAATTCCTTAATCGTCAATTTTGTGCATGAAATCTAAATTCTTTAAAAATGCATAAAATGCGTGCTGTATGGTTTGTAAGCTTCTGCCGAAGGCTTTCATTGTTATTCCCTGGGAACTTTATCTCGTGACTTTATATTTTTTGTGTTCGATTTTAAATTAATATTATTTATGGAAGCATAAATCAGAATGAATGTAGCTACTTAATAAAAGAAGTGGCCAAACTTTGGATGCCATATTAAAATTTAGATAATTTGAGTAAGTAACATACTAAGTTAATTTATTATAAACACCTAACGTTAGTAATGAACTAATAGTGGCAAACTTTATGTATTAAAGAGCCGTTTTGTTTCAACTATATAATTTGAGTTACAAACTAAGTTAATTTTAAACGGCATTTTAATATGGCATCCAAAGTTTGACACTTTTTATTTCTTTAAGTAGGTAGGTCCATAAATTGTAATAAATAACCGCAAGCCTTTAAATAAATCAAGTAGGCCTTAGTACCAGCTTTCGATAGGTATCACAATGTGCCTCAAACCTAACTAGTGCAATCGCGTTAACTACGAACAGTAAGAACACGCACGGCAGCGCGGCCGAATTACGACCCGCGATACCATCGCGACGACAAATCGCACGACCGCCACCACCGAGCCGCAAGCATGCACCCGACCTTAGCTTTCTAGATTTACAGATAACATAGGTATGGCACTAAATAGTGATAGTCAGGGGATATGAAGGTGCTAGTGCTAATGATAATTAAGTACCTAAGAAACCTGAAAGAATTTGAATCAGTTTTATGACCCATGGCTTCATTGCCAGCATACTTAATGATTATGATACCTATGCATTTATTTAATCGTAATTTTCCTATCTGGTTTGTCTAAATGGAATACCTATAGTATTGAAAATTAACTTAATTTTTAACCTTCTTCCAAAAAGGAGGTTCTCAGGTAGACCCGTATGCATATACTTTTTTCATGTATGACCACACATAAATAATCCAGATTAGTCCGATTTTACAAAAATTCCTCCGATGTGGTCCCAGATAAATTTTATCAAAATTGAGTAAGTAATTTATAAGTTATAGTCAATTAACTGAAAAATGTATTCGCTTACCTGAACGATTAAATGCTATATGCTGTTGTCGGCGATTAACACTATTTTAAGTGAGTAATGTCGATGTCGATTCGATTACAGGACAAGAGCGCGGAACCAATCCAACTGCAACGAGGCGTGAGACAGGGAGACGTTATTTCTCCGAAACTGTTCATAAATGCGTTGGAGGACGTTTTTAAGCTCTTGGACTGGAAAGAATTCGGCATCAACATCTATGGCGAATACATCACTCACCTTCGTTTCGCCTATGACATAGTCATAATGGCGGAGTCGCTTGAGGAACTCAGTACAATGCTCAGCGACCTCAGTAGTTTCCCAACAGGTGGGTCTTAAAATGAACATGGATAACACGAAAATTATGTCTAATGTCCATGTTGCACCCGTACCAGTAGCTGTTGGGAACGATACGCTCGGAGTTTACTTGGGACAGACTGTCCAGTTAGGTAGGTCCAGCTTCGACAAAGAGGTCGCCCGAAGAATCATACTCGGATGGGCAGCGTTCGGGAAGCTACGCGACATCTTCTCGTCCAACATCCCGCAGAGCCTAAAGACCAAAGTCTTCAACCAGTGTGTGTTGCCAGTGATGACTAATGGCACTGAGACGTGGTCCTTAACTGTGACCCTTATGGATAAGCACAAAGTTGCTACGAGCTATGGATATGAGAGCTATGCTCGGAGTTTCTTTGCGCGATAAAATCCGGAACAAAGATATTCGCCAAAGAACCAAAGTCACCGACATAGCTCTCAGAATTTGCAAGTTGAAGTGGCAATGGGCGGGCCACATTGCTCGACGAACCGATACGAATGGGGAAGAAAGGTTCTCGAGTGGTTACCACACTACACCGGAAGACGTAGAGTTGGTAGGCCCCCCACGAGGTGGTCTGAAGATATTGTGAAAGTCGCGGGTAGCCAATGGCTACAAGTGGCTAATAGCCGTTCTTTGTGGCGATCTATGGGGGAGGCATTTGTTCAGCAGTGGACGTCTTCCAGCTGATGATGATGATAAATGATCTTGTAATATCATTAAGAACTTTGATTAGAAGTTTTTTTTAAAACAACCGAGTCCAATCACTGAAAAGTATGATATAACTTGTGAAAGTAGGACTATGCTAATGTGAGCGAGGTACCGACTTCCAAAAGTTATACTTTTCAGCGATGAAATCTGGCTCAGTTATTTATTGAAATTTAATTTTGAAATTGGAACTCAATTGCCTTTTTGTATAGAAAATGTAAAAATTCAAGTAGTCCATTACCATAATTACCATTCTTGTTACAAAATAAGGCACTTGGTTTGATTCTAAAAGTGTTGGTGTCGCGTTTATGAACGGCCGCAAGTGTTAAAAATAGGTACCTAAGTATGATAAAATTGGTGCGCAGGTAAAGTAGGTTTACTTTACCTATCATACCATCTTATCATACCGTAGGCAGGTTACTTTCTATCAAAATGTTTTGTTTTGATTCAGCAATGACATTGGTATACTTACTCGGGCAGATGACGCAATTGACGCAGCAAACCTAATCGTCATTTAATAAAATGTATTTAGGCTTAGTTGCATGCACCACGTCTGGTTAACATCAAATGGTTAATCAATTTAATTATATCCTTGGAATAAGGTTCAATATGAAACGTTTTTTGCGAATTCAACCATCGTTAAATTTGGTGCAACCCAGGCTTACATTTCATCGGTAACTCAAAAATAATTGTCACTACTATCTTCGTCAAAACTCAAATAAAATTGATTAAATAGATTAGAAACGTTTAAAAGAAAAGTGCAAAGCTGGCAGATGGTATAAGGCTTGAGGTAGATTGCTCACGATCTGTCGAACGTGAGACAGTACGATTTATTGCTATATCAAGTCGTGTGTCGTTCGAGATCGAGGGACGCGATGCCACACGCTACAACACTTGGATCTCTGCTTGCACTTTGCTGTTTACAATTCAGTATAGGGACAGAACATATACACAAATAGTTACATATATTGTCATTGCCATAACGTCGATTTAGTGGTGTTGCTAGCTCTAACAGGTAGTAAAATTATATTAAACTTATATTATATTTATTACTTGTATACCTATTATGTTTACTCTGTTTTTCTGTTATATAAAGTCTATTTTATGTAATATAAAAAATATTATGCTTATACATTTTATATGATAGGCAAAGTGTGGATTATAATAATGTTCATCAAAAAATACCAATTTTCGTCCGTCTCACTAGTTTTCGCCCTGCTAGAATACTGACATAATAATAGGTTTTATGTACACAAATCGGGAAGTCGGATGCTATATTAGTTTTGGTAATCATCATCTTCACACACTTATCCCACGCATGTAGGGTCGGTACCATACAACTTCTTTAACAACAGAAATAACAGAACAAGAACATATTAAGCAATATGTTTAAAAAAAAACACTAAATGGCCTGGCTCAATACTCTAGTAAGTTAGTACTTAGTAGAAAATCTGTCGCCAAGCTCATAATAGTATGTTCTGTCAGCAGTCCTTGAGAGCCACTATAAATTACAGGCACATGAGACTTAACAACTGCAAGTCTCAAGGTGACTGGCGTAGTCACATTTAACGAAATCTGTTATAGGCAGTGGTTACCGCTTAATATAAGGCCGGCTTTATGATTATTCCGCCACAATCACATAAAAAACACATTACAGTTTATTTTGAGTGCTGTACTTGAAAACCAGTACTTACACGTTATCCTAATCAAAATGTTCGATCGCATTTAAAAATATGTAGTTGGTGAGTGTGTAACTTTGAAGACACGAGGTGCCTGGGTTCGATCTCCAGGTAATAAAACATTTGATATTTGTAACAATGAAATGTTCAGTAGTATTTTTTTGTGTTTTGTATGTTTTTTTTTTTTTTTTTATGCCTGATAGGTTAGCCTTTGACCACTATCTCACCTGATGGTAAGTGATGATGTGGTCAAAGATGTTGTTCAGGCTAACCTAGAATTACTGGCTCTCAAGGATGGCTGCCGGAACACACCGTTAGGTGCTTGGCGACAGATTTTCAACTTGAGGGTGGTAGCTAGCCAGGCGGGCATTCGCAAAGTGCCCTACCACCATGCTATAACGACTGCCATCCTAAGACAACAACCGGGACCGACGGCTTAACGTGCCCTCCGAAGCACGGAAGCGCTCAGTAGTAATTTCACCAGCGGTCACCCATCCAACTCCTGACCGCGGCGGACGTTGCTAAATTTGCTGATCGATTTAGAATGGCTAAGTAAACTTGGCTACGAGCGCTTCAAAAGCGTTTATTTGACGGAATAAGTTCGAGGCCCATCTAACGTAAAACGTCTCTTGTGCCTGTAATGTATTATTTCATTTTTTTTTTGCTCGACGTAAATATTCAAAACTCTATTCAAAGGGAGCACTGCGCAGTCCAGTGTTGCCGCGGTGAACGCTCTTATTTCGGAGTAGGCATTACAACACAAAATATATAAATATTATTTTTTTTCAAAACCAAAAAGCAAGCAAGGACTAGTAGATGTCAACCCTAAGAGGTTTTTAGCATATTACCAATAACCCTGTATAGTATACTGCTGCAGACAGCCGTGCAGCAGGTCCATGGTTTGCTCCCCACCGCCAGCCTGAGCTTCACTGTATGGTGGAAGGGCATTATACGAATGCTCGCCTGGCTAGCTACCACCATCAAGTAAAAAATCTGTCGCCAAGCACCTAACGGTGTGTTCCGACAGTGGTCCTTAAGAGACAGTAAAATTACAGGAACATGAGTATTAACAACTGTATGTCACAGGACGATGCGCAGCGCAATTCGTCACTTGTGATAAAATGTACCTATCTGTTAAAGGCGCAGGTTAGTCAACTTAACATCAGGTGGTCCTCGTTACTCGTTACGTCACAATAACATAAAAAAGTTTCCATCCGCGAGATTTTTATCTATTAAACATTGGACAAAACTAAACACTGGATTAGGTGCTCCATTGAGGTTCACATACAGTTACAAAGTGAGAATTGAGAAGCTAAAAAATGTCTAATTTATCATACTAGCTATTATAAAATAGAACTTATATTACTACTATTACTATTACTACTACTTAAAGTGATTATTCTTAGCATAATAACTCTAGAATGTACCAGTTCATAAACTTAACAGCTACTATGTCCTTATAAAAAAGACTACATTTTTACATATTAACGATCTCCATAGTAAGTATAGTATAAGCGAAGTACTTTTATAATAATATGCTAGTGACTTATTTGTAGTAAAAGGTAAAAGCTATCATTTTCTCCCATATTTTTAAATCGATGATATTTCTCTAGTGGCGCTGGTAAAAAGAATAGGTATACCTAATTGGAAAAAAACATTCATCTTCATAGTAACGTAAAAAACTCATATACACAAGTAATGTATTCCTACCATTATCATACCTTTAAAGGGTCATACGTATTACAAATAAAATATGATAAATAACACCTGCATATATTACTAGGTATTATTTTACTTATGTTGCAATAAATAATTGAGTATTGAGTATGTAGGTATATGGGTGCAATGAAGGATTCAAACTCGCCCAAGATGAAGATAATATTATCCCAGAGGATAATAATCTACTTTACTGCATTTAAGTTATAATATATTGCACACATGAACAATATATTATAACTGACTTTATACCATGAAAACTATTTACAATATATATTATATAATAAGATTTCGTGGGGAAAAAAACATCACTAGGTACTAATAATATGGTGGTGTATGTAGCTCCATTCGAAACTCAGCTCAGCTGCTGGGGATTCATAGTTTTCATACCCCTTGCTCCACAGTTACCAGGCCGACCGGCTACTGGGGCCAGGAATAATAGAACTGCCGGAAACTGGGAGCCGTATTAAATGTCGTTTATCACTATGGGGGTTTCGCCATAATCCCCAGGCTTGGCAGGGTATTCTCATATTGTAATATTGTCAAGGTTGCCCGTAAAGTACAACCTTCTGGTATATAGTAAGGAACTCTCCAAGCCAAGCCGCCTCTGCCAAGCTAGCGCCTAACACCTACGTAATGTAAATTAAGTATTGTAATAATTTTACTATCAGTACTAATATTATAAATGCGAAAGTAACTCTGTCTGTCTGTCTGTCTGTCTGTCTGTCTGTTACGCTTTCACGCCAAAACTACTGGACCGATTTGAATGAAATTTGGTATGGAGATAGTTTGAGACCGGGAAAAAACATAGGATAGTTTTTATCCGACTGCGCAAAAAGAGGTTCATGTTTTCGCGCGATAACCGACTTACGCGCGGGCGGAGCCGCGCCCGGAAAGCTAGTATAGTATGTACTTAATACATTTTTAAAAAACGTTTAAAAGAATGGCCCCGAGTTTCTTCCCCGTTCTTCTCGCAGTGGCTCTATAATTTTTGTTTGCTGAACGTGGCAGTACAATGTAGTATATTTCAATATTAAAATTTGTAATTGACCTTCATAAGAGCGTCGTAGACGCCTAAATTGAATAAATGATTTTGACTTTGAACTCATTATATAATTAAACTGTATGCTTGTGACGTAGTTTTCAGGCTATACCTACTTTAAGTCAGCGTATCCTGGCAGGTACGTATGCTAGATTGTTCATTATATGTTTAACTATATTGTAATAATAAATGATAATATTGTATCTGAGGCATTTAAGTACGTTACATATTGATTAGACTTAGCGATTGAACGAAGGAGACTGAATCCGACGACACAGCATTAATCTTAGTGTGGGGTTCAGAGTTCATGAGCATTAAATGTAGGTACACTAAAAACAACTATACTTACATAATCATAGAATGTTCTTATTTGAGTCAATAGTGCAATTTTATGGAATTATAATTTTCTGGACTTGCTTTATTTATAGGTCTCACTAAATTATTATTGTAGGTATGCTTTATTATGTACGTTTTTACTTCAACTAATCTTGTGTAATTCCTGATTTAAGTAGTCCTATAAATAAATAAGTACCTATGCATTAGCACTGCAAACTTATATACTATTTTAGGTTAAGTGTTTTGAGTTGATGTAAACGATGTATTCTGGTACAAATAAATTATTATTATTATATGTAATATCAGGTTACAAGAAATTGCGTTGAATCTCTTCCTGGTTAGGTATATACTCATATGTATAATTTATTTATTTACATTTACAACAACGCCAAGGCATGCAACGAGACAAGAATAAAATAAACATTGGGCATGACTGTGTCGAAAATTTTAAATAATAACCTATTTGTCTGGAAATCTTATCTAAGGACATATTGAAAATTACACCTTCTTATGATATAAATCTATTAATATCTGATCTGATAACCTACATAATTATGTTTTTACTTTTTATAATCTTATTTATTCGTTCGTAGGTTCCTGCTTAAGAATTTGTAATGTAATGTACAGACGTCATATTTGCTATAATTAAAATAATTTAATTAGATAAAGAATCATCTTTATCTTTTCTTTATCTAATTGCAGCCTTTTGTTTTCCGACCATGATACGTCGTGGAATGCACGATTTTGTTGCAGATGGTCACCACTGCAACAAAATCGTGCACTGCGGCAGAAACTTATTCTGAAAATAAGTATAATAATAATATTTATTTTTTATAAGATTTCAATACCTACCTGGGTAAAGAAATCTTCTGTATGGGTACGCCTTATCCATGTATTCAGAAGCCAATCATGACCATCAGCATTGCTTAACATTCCTGTACCATGGCAAGCCGGTAAAATTTAGAACATGAGATTTGAGAACTATGACCAGAGTATTTAGTACTATATTGGGTAGCGAACGCCAAGCTGACCATTTAAGTGTACATGTACCTACCTACTGACGCAGCAACTCAAGCGGTAAAAGCTCCTTATTCGCGGTTCCCGTATTCGCGATTTCGGTATTCGTGGGTAAAAAACTTGCGACTCGTTTCCTGTATTCGCGGATAAATAGTTCGCTATTCGCGGATGCAGTCGGTACATTAAATCGAAATAGGTGTCTTTTATTAACGCATCGGCATCTTTTCAGTACTACATGGCTTTTACGTGGGCTTTTGCGGTTGCACGGACTAAACAAAAATAAAAATTAGTATTATTGCCACGATGCCTTAAGTTCGTTGTCAAATGCGGAAGCCGTATCCGTATCCACGATTTCTGTATTCGCGGCACATGTTCGGAACGTATAGCCCGCGAATAAGGAGCTTTTACTGTATGCTAATCTCAGCAGTGGTTTGTATTACACACATACTTGAGCCGTTTGGTGTAGAGACATTGGGTCCGTGGGACCGGGAGCTAAGTTTTTCTAATGCCCGCCTAGCTAGCCACCCTCAATCGTACTTCAAAGTGATGCCTTTTAAAATTAGGACGGCCAAATTCGAACTTGGCTGTGGCCGTTAGGCCTGATTTTCACGTTTTTTTTATGTTATAAAAAGATGATCCGAAACGTAAGCGTTTTTTTACCGGTGAAACGTAAGACTTGTAAAATTTTTAATGCCATATTTAATCTTTGGGCCTTTGTATATATATCAAAATGCCTACTAAAGTAAATACTTACTTTTATCTAATTAATTTATTTTATAGTAGGTACTTAGTAGGTAGCTAGGTGGGTATTTTTCCAAACAGGCTTCGTTAGGTTAGTTTAAAACCTTAGCTGCGTGTAAGTTAATATCACAAGAAAATTTTAAAAGATATCAAAGTAGTTTTAAGGCACATTTTATTATGAATTATAGTAAAAGTACCCACAATGCTTTGTAATTTAAAATTCTGAACACATTTATTTTGCACAAATGTGTTTAGTAAACTAAGTATTTTATCAATCTATGGCGCTAAATGGTACAACAAACCCTTCACTACATATTAGATTTTTTTAAGCCTGATAGGCTAGCTTATGACCATTATCTCACCTGATGGTGTAATATATTTTATATAATCTCATTCGGTAATATTCTAATTATGAAATGAAATACCGACTTTTATTGGCATATTTTATTTACATTCTACTTTAAAAAATAATAAAAATTAAATTAAAGCATTACATATTCTCCTAACAAAACAAAACAATGTTTAATTATTAAAGTACAATGTGTCCCGTCCTGACCAAGGAGGTTTCAATTCAGATATCTGTGGTGACTGGTGAGCGCGCTGCGCGCGCAACGCGCTGGTTTTTATATTGCATTTTATTTAATGTAGCTACCTATAACCATGAGATAAAATAAATTAGTGTATGCAACTACTAATTAGGTATTAAAACAATACCTAACAATAATCTTATTTTAAAACTCGCCTGCGGCTCGTTTCAAAAACTACACTCATGTTTTAAATTTTAATAGCCTCTAGTATATGACAGTTGCATAAACTACTAATATAATAAATCTATAGGTAGATCTATACTTGTCCGGATAAAGTTTCGATTATTGAAAAATTCAACTTACTTGCGCCTAATATAAAATTAGTAGAAAAAAGTTCGCTTCGTATTTTGGGTTCACCGATTCTTAACGAATCTTTATCACCATTTGTCGAAGTACAAATTCAAAAGTTTAGAAATGCTTCTAGCAGATTATCCAAAATTAACGCCCATATGGCTTTTACAATTATAAGATTTTGCCTTTTCGTTCCTAAATTTACATACTATTTAAGATGTTGTCAGCTGTGGCAACACAGTGAGCTTTTGTTAAGCTTAGACAACTTAGTAAAAGATACGTTAGTGTCGGTTTTGAATGTTGAGATGGATGATAGGGCTTGGGTGCAAGCCTCCCTCCCTGTGAGGTTGGGGGGCATAGGGATACGCAAAATTTCTAGTGTGGCATTACCAGCTTTTTTGTCTTCTGTACACAGTACACACAAATTAGTAGAAAAAATTCTTGCACGATCTTTAGGCTCTTTCGATGTAGCATATCTGGCTGAGGCCAAAAACACATGGAGACTGGCTTGTCCAAATACTGAATTCCCAAAAATGTTGTCATCTCAGAAACAGTGGGATCGGCCCCTATGCGAGCTAACACGGAAAGATCTTTTAAATACGTGTTCTAGCATCGCAGATCGTGCTCGTATTCTCGCTGTTTCTGTGTGGGAATCCGGTCTTTGGTTACAGGCCATTCCTTCTTACAAAACTGGTAGCCTTATAGATCCATCCGCTTTTCGTCTAGCTATTAGCTTACGCTTGGGTGCAAGGTGTTGTGTTGCACGTCACTGCCAGTGTGGTACTGCAGTTGATCAACTCGGTCACCATGGCCTCTCCTGCTCTCGAAGTGCTGGTCGAATTTCCCGCCACGCCAGCCTTAACGATATCATTCGCCGGGCTTTTACCAGCGCCAATGTTCCAGCTATTCTCGAACCGAATGGTCTGATGCGTGACGATGGTAAAAGACCTGACGGCATGACTCTGGTTCCGTGGAAATTAGGACGGCCCTTAGTGTGGGACGCTACGTGCGTGGACACTTTAGCGCCGTCACATCTATCTGAAACCAACGTGAGGGCTGGCGCTACGGCTACTTCGGCGGAGCAACTCAAGCGGCGCAAATATGCTAACCTCGGTATGGGTTACATATTTGAGCCGTTTGGTGTGGAGACGTTGGGTCCGTGGGGACCGGGAGCTCATCGTATTTTCCAAAACCTATCTGAGCGCTTGGTTGATGCGACGCGTGATCAAAATGCTGGCACATATTTGGCTCAACGAATAAGCATTGCAATTCAACGGGGCAATGCTGCCAGCATGCTGGGCACGCTGCCAACTGGGAGTGGGCTGGAGCATTTGGACTGCCTATGAGTCTGCTATGACTTATAGGTGTCTAAATGCGTTTATTGTAGTAGCTGTAGTGTTGTATATAGTTCATAGTATTTTGTTTAATAAAGGCATAAAAAAAAAAAATAGGTAGATATATTACATATAACTATAAAAGAAATCTTTTTAAACTTATTAGGTACTATAGTTAATAACATAATAAGAACTGTAAACTGTTGCTTCCTAGTTTATTACTAAAACATTTTCCAATGTGCACTTTTTGTCAACGTCACCCGCGATGGTTTGACTGAAAATCAGCGTCGACATCCGACACAATGAGCAAGGCCTTTTTTACACCCTTTGTTTGTAATTATTGTGTGTAATATAAATGGTTTTTCTTACGCATACTTAGGTACACATGTAATTTGCACCTAGTTATTTCCGATAACCATACTAATAAATTAGGTACGTGTTTGTAAATATAGCCTAAGTTTTGGATTGAATAAAGATATTTTTACTATAAATGTTTAATCATCTTTGCTCCATTTATCAAAATTAGGTATCACAGGTACTTGTTATATAAATAATAATAAAGATAAAGGCTTTCTTCACTATAACTTCTACCACGACAGCCTCCGAAGTCAATGCAATTTGTCTGCATCACGAAACCACGACTCTAGTATAAAACTCGAGCGAACTGTTCAGATTCTATCGGCTGGTCAGTTTCAAAACTTAGCAAGGGACATTTCTCTAGATATCTTTAAATGCTTTTTTGCATCTTGCTAGGTAGGCATAAGTAAGGTAGTTGCAGAAAGTATATAAATCTACTAGCGGTCCGCCCCGGCTTCGCACGGGTAATTATGACTATAAATTGAGATGTAAGCTACCCTATCTTTAAATTTGGATCAAATTGCACACGGTGTGCAAATCAAATTTAAAATTGATTCAGTGGTTTAGGAGTCCATCGCGGACAAACAACGTGACACGTAATATTTATATATAAAGATAATTATAGTAGTTGTAGAAAGAAGTAACTAAGGAAATCACAAGATCGGTGCTACAAGCCGAAATTAGAACTAGTGCATGTAAGATGTGCTGTTAGTGGAGCTTGCCTATTCGTTCACTAGGTTTAGCAATGCCATCTGCTGTCATTAATGGATGGGTAACCACTATTAGAATTTACTACTGAACCATTCCATGCTACGCAACTCACTTTATAAAATTAGTCCTGGCTTTTTATTTTGTGGTCCCGATTAAAATCTTAAGATGACAGTCGTTAGGCTTTGTTGGAGGCCTTTGGGCGACCTGTCAGCTCCAACACTGTATGTTGGTAGGGCATTTTGTGAATGCCCAATCTAGCTATGTACCACCCTCAAGTAGCAAATTTGTCATCAAACACGTAGCAGTTAGTTCCAGCAGCTGCTCTTCAGAACCACCCATTCTAGGTAAAGCTTGTTCATCGTATACCACCAAATACTTACAATCAGGTGAGTTTGTGGTATAAGGATATCAACAATAAAAAAATATTTACTTATTAAAAGAGACAGAGACTTATTCAATTAAACTGTTATGGCCCCGCCGCCATTCTGACGTTTTGTTCACCATGAGCATTAAGAGGGAGAATGAAATCCAGCCAATACCATATAATTTTGACTTATGACGCATACAAGATTCGAAGATCAAATACAAAATGATACTATTAAAATACTTTAAACCCAGGTTCACTGAATAAGTTAAAGCCACTGTGGAATATCAAGGAGATTTTATACCTGGGTAAAAGTAGAAATTAATTCGTTTTTTCTTGCTCTCTTCTAAAATGTATCGATCTCTTACTTAGTGTGTTTTATCTTTGTACCGCCGATATAGTTCATCTACAAAATAATTTCATTAAGCTACAGATCCAGCTTCCTACTCGCTGACAGGTTGACGGCCCAACTCCTCACAATTGCAATATTATAACTAAGATTACTTACGTGAAATTCGGTCTTAGGTTAAAGAGATAACGTTATAGTTGATGGTATATGTAAATTGGTGTTGGTGAAAAACTGGAGGTTAAAAGTTAACTACCTATCTGCTAAGCTTGCTGTACGCAATCATGTTTGTTTTGATTTCCTGTTGTACAAGGATAGTGTAGCTTCTTTCTCTTCTTTTCTTATCTCAGGCTAGTGTAGTTGGCACAAGATATTTTTATATCAAACTGTTCTATTAAGTAGGTAGGTACTACTAATCTCAGGCCATTTAGTCGTGGTTGAGTTTGCCAGCTGGGCCCTTGCCTGCGCGAGCCTCCCGTGCCTATTGTAGCTTGTAGGGCTTGCCGCAAGCCAGGCGTAGATATTAGGGTAAGGGACCCACTTATGCTAGGCCACTCTTGCGACCTTATACTCTATTATTACTTTTTATCTTTTACTTATATAGTAGATAGTTCATACATTCTTACTCTGAACAAAACAACCCATTTGAAGTATATGCAAATTATATAGGCGTTTGACATTGTATAATAGATATTTAATAAATAGTGCTAGTTGGATCTACTTATAATATACTCATTAAATATCGTTGATAAAAAAAATTTAAAGGGTTTCCCAACCCTTTGCAATACTACGTTGCGTAGGCGGTTCTAGAGCGGAGCACTCTGGTTGTTTTTTTATCCGTACACATTTACGCCAATACATGCCAATAATGAATAGATTCAGGCGTTACTTTGCGGAAATCCATGTTTAATAGTAACAAATACTTTTTAAAAGTATCTTAAAAAACATTAAATAATATTTAAATAAAACACTTAAATCATCGAGACACAGATCGAGACTGATCGTGCGCTCGGTGAGTCAAGACCTCCTGAAGATGCTTCGTTTAGAAGCGAAACTAGTCGGGTATTCTTATAGTTAGGCTGCGTGATGTTTGTGACGTCACGTAGACAACAGTAAAATTAGGCGGAATTGTCACTAGATATATAACTATATGTTTTTTTAAGTGTTTTATTTAAATATTTTTTAAGATACTTTTAAAAAGTATTTGTTATTATTAAACATGCCAATAATTTTAATTTCATATAAAAATAATTTTAGTTATTTTATTCTTAGGTGTATCGACTCTACTGTCACTGGTGTTCCTTTCTAACATGGCGTTATCATATATATGCCTACCTACTTTGGAGTATAGTTATTTTGCAGCAATGATAGCCTAGCAGCAATTGCTATGGGCTGCAGCGCAGGCGCTTCATGGTTCCAACTTCCAATCTTATCGCGGGCTTGAGATTCACCGCATGGTGGAAGGGCATTTTGCGAATCCTCGCCAGGCTAGGCACTACCCTCATCTATCACTAAGCGTCTAACGATTTGTTCCGGCAACTGTCTATGGTAAGCCTGTTTATGGTAAGCAATAGCTGTAAGCTGACCAAACTGAGGCTGATTTCATTCAATCTTCAATCTTATGTTTTTTTAATTGCTGTTTGGTCATGGGAAAGCAATGGCACGCGGAACCTTTATGTGAATATAAATTCACAGTGCTAATCCCTTATACAATAATGCAGACCCAATACATACAAACTAGATTTTAGATAGTAGGGATAAATTAAAGTTTAGCATACAATCGCATGGTGGTAGGACATTTTGCGAATGCCCGCCTTGCTAGCTACCACACTCAAGTTGAAAATCTGTCGCCAAGCACCTAACGGTGTGTTCCGGCAGCTATCCTTGAGAGCCAGTCATTCTAGGCTAGCCTGAACAACATCTTCGACCACATCATCACTTACCATCAGGTGAGATAGTGGTCAAAGGCTATAAAAAAACAAAAACAATACTCCACAAGAAAAGCGCAGAGGTGCAGAGGCTTCACGATAAGCAGTCTACCCACGAAAAACGACGAAGTTTCTTGCTTCAGCTTTCAACGAGCATGGAGTCTCTCCCAGTGACGATTACCTATGCGAATTGGAATTTGTTTTGAAATTTAATTAAATTAAAAGCTGTACCTAATTTTGGCCTCCATAAAGAAAATTGATTTTTTAATACCTACCCAGAGCCCCCATAAAGAAAATTAAATTTTTAATACTTACCCAGAACTAAGAAAAATTATAAAAACAAAACCGGAACCGACTTATAACACTGAAAAATATGAAATTACTTGTACATGCACCACGCTGTTTCAAATTTTCAATCAAATACATTGGGCTCACATTGTTCGATATAGGTACAAACACTCAAAATATGGAGCTGTGTGGACTGTATATTCATTAATGACGATGACGTGCTGAGGTAACGATCCAAACAAATAGACAAGAGGAGGCAAGGAAATCCACCACGAACCTTTAATGCTTCCACGAACCGTCCTCAAGACAGGCTGGCTGGATGAGATTTCTCCTGGATGATGTCGCTTTTGGAAAGTTCACACAAGAACTATACACATATACTCACGGAGCTAACAAAAAGAAACGTTCTTTTGAAAAAGGAACGAAGAATGCGACCCACGGGGCTGCTCGACGTATACTGACAAACGTGTCTCTGTTGTGTCAATTATTTTCTGTTTCCATCCCAAATCGAGGGTAGGACGCGAAAAACATCTCTGGCAACAAGCTAATAGCTGTCCCGCGCTCCTAGTCAAAGTCAAGAAAGCTGATAACTGGGACCAACAGTATATATCCGGCAATGCTAGATTAATTTATTAGACTGTAAATAATTACTTTACAAGTAGTTTACAATTTTTAAGAATGATTTTATTTGTATTCAATGATTTATTTTATATGTAATTGATTTATAATCGACAAAGTGCATACGTATACATAATTGTGTTGTGTAGCTGTATATAAACATATTATTTTTAATCATCATATGATTTGAGTTGTAAACTAATAAATTACAATGACTATGAGCCTGTAATATTAGTGGCTCTCAACTCATGGACAGCTGCGGGAACACACTGAACAGAATAGGAAGTTTAAGAGCTAACATAATTGCATTCGCAAGCGTTGTACGCATTTGGATTTTAGCATAGAGAACAAAAAAAGAACTACCATTATTTAGACACTTGTAAGTTTAGTAATTTGTATATAATCGACACTACTATTATAAATATTTTAAACTGTTTTGCTTGCTCCTACTATTTTCCTTGATCGTGAGATGAAAAGTAAAACCTAACTCTGAATTCTTCGCAATGCTAAGGATTATATTATATGATATTATATTTTGCTTTTATATTATACTAGCTTTCCGGGCGCGGCTCGGCCCGCGCGCATGTCGGTTATCGCGCGAAAACATTAACCTCTTTTTGCGCAGTCGGATAAAAACTATCCTATGTTTTTTCCCGGGTCTCAAACTATCTCCATACCAAATTTCATTCAAATCGGTTCAGTAGTTTTGGCGTGAAAGCGTAACAGACAGACAGACAGACAGACAGAGTTACTTTCGCATTTATAATATTAGTACTGATAATATTAGGTTTAAGCTAATGGTAAGGCCAGTTGATTAAGGTGCATTTAGGGGTCGCTCGCGAGGAGTACACGAGTTCAAATCAATAGACAGCACGCTGCCTTATTATTATTGCCTGATCATATTTACGAGCAAACGAAGTTGGTTTTCGACTCACCTATTTTGTTTTGGCAGGCGCAAATAGCTTTTACTCATATAATTTATAATCCTTATTTTAATTACTTTTCGAAGAAATGGACCTCGGAAACATTCGTACTTAAAGAATAACTGATCCAAGTTTTCTACCAAACGAATTGCTGAAATCTCGGTACTTCAAATAGTTCCAGGTGCTAATTCTATCCTATTATAACTAAATGCATTTGAAAGTTTTGAAACCTGCTATAGCAAACTTCATTACTTCAACATACGTTTCACAGGACATATTTATTTACTAGCTTAATACTTTTTTTTTTCACCCGGAAACGTGCCTAAAGACACCTCGTTATTGTGTTTAACCTCACTCACGCCAAATAACAGCTTTTCAGGATTGCATAAAATAATTAGTGTTAATTGAAAACTACATGATTGGGATGGCTGAAATAGCCAACTGGAATATAATTATCTACCAAACAAAAAAAAACATTGAATTGGATGATATTGATGATCAATACGATGTACATGTGCTTGAGAGCCAGTAATTCTATAGCCTGAACAACATCTTCGACCTCATCATCGCTTACCATCAGGTGCGATAGTGGTCAAAGGCCAACCTAACAGGCGTCAAAAATGTATCCGTAGTCAAACATTAAAAAAAATATATACACGCGTCGAATTGCGAACCTTCCTTCTTTTGGAAATCTGTCAAAGAATAAAGAACAGAATATGTAATAAAAATTTATTTCATATTACAACTTTTCTTATGCTTCAATATCTCTACAGGCGTTAAATAAAATGTTTGACAGCAACTTTCACACTTAAACTCTTTGGCGTTAGGTTTATTTTCCCTTGTAGGCTTTACATCTTCCTTATCTTTCATGACCGCTCTTGCTGAGCACGTGAAAAGTTTGTGTTGTTGCCTTTCTATAGGAGAAAGGGGAACGGTGAGTTCGCAGTTCGGGCAAGTCCAGGGAATGTTGTATGTTTCTTGGTAGATGTTGTAACTCCATTCTGTGTCGACTACACTGTAACAACAATATGTTTTCATTAGAACTAATCAAAAACGACAAACTGCTATAAAGAACAGCGGGAACTTTAAATTTGTTCGTAGGGGTAAAGTGGCTTTCTCTGTTCTGATTGGTCCGCGTTCGATATTCATACAGGGTTTTTGGAAAAATGCTGACAACCTCTCAGGGTTGACTTCTGCTAGTCCTAACAAACATTTTGAGAAGATTTTTTTTTATTTAGAAAAGAAAAACTTTTTAAAAATGTTTTTTTATGTTTGACTACGGATAAATTTTTGATGCCTGACAGGTTGGCCTTTGACTACTATCGCATCTGATGGTAAGCGATGATGAGGTCGAAGATGTTGTTCAGGCTAACCTAAAATTACTGGCCCTCAAGCACAGGTACATCAATACATCATCAATATCATCCAATTCAATGTTTTACTCAATAAGTACGAGGACCTGATGTTAAAAGGCTCTTGTGCCTGGTATTTCATATTTTTTATTACTTTGCTCGATGCAAATATTTGAATATTTACATTACATTGAGTCCGACTCGCACTTGGCCAACTCTTTGTATTTGTTGTTATAGCGGCAACAAAATACATCATTTGTGAAAATTTCAACTGTCTAGCTATCACCGTTTTTGAGATACAGCATGGTGACAGACGGATGGACGGACAACGAAGTCTCAGTTATAGGGTCCCGTTTTTACTCTTTGGGTACGGAACCCTAAAAAAAACATATTAGTTAGCTAATTTTGATAGAGCTTTTAATTTTTTATATAATGCTCACGGTACCCATCCGAGGTAACGTGAGTAATGTTAACAACTATCTGTATCATCATCCATATGGTATATCACCATGCAAACGTTTGTGCCCTTCGTACAAATCGGACCAGCTGTGAGCGTGCCAGGGTTCTAATTGCGCAAATCGGACCGCAAACTTATACATATTTTGAGTACAAAATTTTCACCTCAATGGGCAATCGAACCAGCGTTCCCGGTTTCACGTAGGCACCGGATGTCTTAAGCCGTTCAGCCATCGAGACATGCTGGATGAGATGCTAATTATCATTTATATTATCCTATATATTACCTATCAAAAACGCAAGATTTCTTACCAGTTGAAAACAATATTATCAGTCACGAACACCCCTCCCTTCCTCTCATTGGCGACGCAAACGAAACCTTCTTCAAACGGGTTAGGGTCTATACTTCCATGTACTTCATCACCACCGTGGTATATCACCTTCAGATCACCGGGGAGCAATCTTTTGATGGCGTAGAACACTTGTGAATTCATATATGAACTTATGTCGCATGATAACTCGTACTGAAGCTCTTCGTAGTTACCGCTGGTTTGTTTTTGTTTTTCGAGTTCCTTTTCTACGGATTTGTTAGGATCTGCATCTGAAAAAAAAACAGTGTTAATGTTTAGTACTAAAATGTTTTTTTTTATGTTGTTGTGACGGAACAAGCGCAAGGCCCACCTGATATTAAGCAGACTAACCTCTGCCGTTTCAATTTCGTCACGAGTCACGAATTGCACTGCGCCCGTCACCTTGATACATAGTTGTTAAGTCTCATGTGCCTGTAATTTTACTGGCTCTCAAGGACTGCAACCGGAACACACCGTTAGGTATTTGGCGACAGATTATCTACTTGAGGGTGAGGCTCAGTGGCTTCGGCTATGGACTGAACCATGGATCGCGCAGCAAGTCCATGGTTCGAATCCCGCCGCGGACTTGAGCTTCTTCGCATGGTTGAAGGGCATTTTGCGAATGCCCACCCTTAAGTAGAAAACCTGTCACCAAGCACCCAACGATGTGTTCCGGTAGCTGTCCTTGAGATCCAGAAGTTCTAGGTTAGCCTGAACAATATCTTCGAGCATATCATCACTTACCCTCAGGTGAGATAGTGGTCAATGGCCAACCTATCAGTTATAAATTAAAAAGATGAAAATACTAGTAAAAGCCACGTGCGCCGCCTAAATACCTATATAATAAATGAATAAAATTATTTAATAATAACAAATATATTTTTAAAAGTACATTAAGAAAACATTAAATGATAGTATTCAGGACGGAGAGGATTTTAATGAAACACTTTAAAAAATATAAATATATATATCTCGTGACAATTCCGCCAACAATTCCAAGAATATTCCTCCGTCCTGAATACTCTTCCAATTAGGCTGCGTGGCGTTTGTGACGTCACGTGGGTATAACATGAAAATTAAGCGGAATTCACTAGATATATATTTTTATATTTTTTAAGTATTTCATTAAAATGTTATTTAATGTTTTCTTAAGATACTTTTAAAAATATATTTGTTATTATTAAATATGGATATCCGCAAAGTAACGCCTCAATCTATTCATTAATAAGATTATTTATGATTTACCAGCAAGACGCCGATTGATAAGAGCGTCCCATCGCTGACGCAGCTTCGTCGCCTTCATTAGCAAGTTCATTCCATCTTCGGGATATGGGAATTCAAGCAACAGCCATGAATCGCACACAATCCTACAATTAAACACATAATCATCAAGATTTATTTATTTATTATCCAACTTACAACTATCATTACAGGTACGCAACCCAATGCGACAGTGTAGCGATTTAAACATTAACATTATAACATAAAATTCTCAAAGCTACGTTTGTGAATTCACTCAGGGCACAGCTAAATAGGTCTATTTCATCCGCAATGTTATTGAGAGTGCGAAGTGCTCGCGTAAGAGGCGCCTCTCGCAGGAGGTTTGTCCGCGCATGAGGCAATGCCAACAACTTTGGTAACCGTCTTCGGCACACGAATCCATCCGGAACGCACAAGTATATCTGCTGTAGAACAATAAGATAATACACGCTACACATTAATGCTTTTTAAGCAATGAAAACCGAGTAGCTATGTTCTACCGTGCTATAAGTCCACGGTTCGATCCCAGAGCCGGCGCCTCGATTAGAATATCTGTCGCCAAGCTCCCAGCGTGTTCCGGCAGGAGTCTTTGAGGTCCAGTAAAATTACAAGCACATCAGACTTAACAACTTTATCTCTCAGGGTGTAATTCGTTTGCATCTGTTATAGGCAGAGGTTCCATGGTGCTTAACATCAGGTGGACCTCGTGATTATTCCAATACAATCCCATAAAAAAGGACATGGTGGTAGGGTATTTTGCGAATGCCCGCCTGGCTAGCTACCACCCTCAAGTAGAAAAACTGGCGCCAAGCACCTAACGGTGTGTTCCGGCAGCTGTTCTTGAGAGCCAGTAATTCTAGGTTAGCCGGAACAACATCTTCGACCACATCATCACTTACCATCAGGTGAGACAGTGGTCAAAGGCTTACCTATCAGGCATAAAAAAACATAGATTTATAATTATAAATAAGGAGGGGGCATAGACAAAATTAAACTCTAGGTTAGTCTGAACAGCATCCTCGATCACATCATCACTTACCATCAGGTGAGATAGTGGTCAAAGGCTAACCTAACGAGCATAAAAAAAAAATGGTATTGGATTCTGCTTCTGGGTGGATCTTCTTGATTTTTCTTTGAGGACAAACGGCTTCAACATCTAATGATTCCTTTTAATTTTGATAAAGAAGTACTCGTACAACTCTAGTCTAACCAAACACAGTGGAAACTGAACCAAAGGTTACAGATCTATATAGAATACAAAGTTTAAACTTACAAAACTACCCTTTGTATATAATAACAAATGTGTCTTGTTATATAATAACAAAATAACCCCTATACTTCGCCAGATGTTTAAATGACCCAAGATTATTTCTGTGTATCAGGCACAGTTCATATTTTAGAACGTTCCACAGGTTGAACCGCACTTCGTTACTACTAAGACAAACGAGTCAAGCTATTTGATTTCATAAAACATAGTACGTTACATAAAAGCAACGTTGGAAATAAATAAAACAGCTTTTGCTACCACCAACTTACCTAGAAAACCCAATGTTCGTGTCTATGGAGTGCGCCAGGAGTAACAAAGTCTGAGCTGCGGGCATTCTCATAGAGTTGACTATGTACGGCTTTGTAGTTTCCAGTAATGATCTGTTGAAAGAATAGAACAGTTTTATTGCAGTACATAGACGAAACGCGATGGATATCCGATGTATAAAGTGGGATAAATAATAAGATATAAAGATAATGAATAGGCTATCTCGATCGTGCGCTCGGAAACTCTAGACCTCCTGCGGATGCTTCGTGTAGAAACGAAACGCATCGAACATTCTTCCGGTTTGGCTATGTGGCGTTTATGACGTCATGTCGGCTTTACAGGAACATTAGGCGGTATTGCCATTATATATATTTTTAAGTGTTTCTCTCAAATACAAGTTTAATATTAGTAATTTATATTTGATAAGGGATAAAGAGATAAGTACGAAGAATTTACGTAACGCGCACTAAAATTTTATTTCCTCTGCAACGCTATGGATCCGGCACCGTGAATCCATGGAATGCTAAGTAATTCGTATCTGTACTATATCCTAAACATATATATTTACTTATATATTATGGCTCAGTATTTGGTGCCAGTGAGGCAGCACTAATATCAACAGGCGATCTACCTACAGGAGGATGGAAACACAAGTACCGTCTAACCAACCTCCTAGATCGATGGGCATACAAGGACTAGGCTAAATCTGTTATCGTACCGACGACGTCGTTTCCCGAAGTACGAAGAGGGATAAAGAAGGGGTTTGCTTGAGAACACTAAAGTTATGTTATACTGCTGATGGGCTATCCTTTGACCTTATTCTGACCTGACACCTGATAGTAAGTGATGATGTGGTCGAAGGTTCTAAACAGGCATTACCAAGAATGGGCACTGGCTCTCAAGGCAGCGGCCGGAACACTGGTTGGCGACAGATTTTCTACTGAAGGCTTATAGGCTAGCCAGACGGGTTTCGCAGTATGACCTACCACCATGCTATTCACGAATGCGATCCTAAGACAATAACCTAGGCCAACGACTCAATATGCCCCCTGATGTAAGAAGCGCTCAGTAGTAAATACCACTAGCGGTCATCCATCCAAACAATATCCGCAGCAGACATTGCTTAACCTACTCAAGAGAAGTTAAGAATGACTAAACAAGCCCCGCTTTGAGCGCTTCACTGAACATGCATGTTAACTTACAGATAACAGAGTATTTGGTGCGAGTGCGACAGCGCTAGTTTTCCAGTATAGTGCGAACAGTGAGTGTGTATATCTGTCTCTGTCAGCTGCAACGTCCGTGGTTGTTTCCCGAAGAATGAAGTAGGATGGAGGTACACGAAGGGTTTGCTCCAGGTATGGTAAAGTTGTTCTGCTACTGACTGGAATCGATAAATATAATATGACATTACTCAAAGTAAATAGTATTACGAATTATAGTTAATGCAAATAAGAATCGTAATTAGAATAATTTAGTATCGAAAATACATGCGATTAATATATAGATAACTAGCTGTCCGGGCGCGGCTCCGCCCGCGCGTATGTCGGTTATCGCGCAAAACCATTAACCTCTTTTTTCACAGTCGGATAAAAAGTATCCTATGTTTTTTCCCGGGTCTCAAACTATCTCCATACCAAATGTCATTCAAATCGGTCCAGTAGTTTTGGCGTGAAAGCGTAACAGACAGACAGACAGACAGACAGAGTTACTTTCGCATTTATAATATTAGTACTGATAGATTAAGTATTTGGCGTGACCTTGATCTTTATAGTAATTGAATAAAAATATATAATATAAAAAAAAAACAGGGGGATCCGGGTTTGTTTCCCTATCGTGACAAGAGTTTTGAGCACTAATCATTTGTATGACATATACAAATTTTCGAAAAAGACACTTTAGCTTATTTATATTATTAGTAGGATTGTTCCCCAAACGTACTTATAAATGGATGAATTTGAATACAAGACAGACTACTCATATGATGTGGATTTCAAAAAAAAGTGAAATGATACTAATAACTTGAGATCCTTTTTATTTTGATGGAAAAGTACTTCCAGAGAGAGCGCAATATTTAGAACAAATTGTAGGCGGAGCGAAATATCGGGAAGGAGTTATTTACAGGAGTAAGAAAATTCAATAAACGCCGCCCGAGTACAAAATATTTTAGCCCTGTATACCTACACACAATTTTTCATTACTACCGCGCTAGAAAAATCTCTCTAAATTGATATGCGTATTATAATAAATTTCAATCAATAATATTAATCAAATATTTTACGTACTGACATAATCTACCAGAAGCATGAACGAGGACCAACCAGAACAGAGAAAGCTCAAACTCCCAATATTTGAATTTTGTTCCCGCTGTCCTCTAAAGCTAATTGTCGTTTTTGGAATAAGTATATTAAATATATTTTTTTCAGGGTTCAGTACCCAAGGGGTAAAAACGGGAGCCTTTTACTAAGATTCCACTGTCCGTCGGTCTGTCAGTGAGGTCCGTCACCAGGCTGTATATCATAAACCGTGATAGCTAGACAGTTGAAATTTTCACAGATGATGTCTTTCTGTTGCCGCTATAACAACATATACTAAAATCGGCCAAGTGCGAGTCGGACTAAGGCATGAAAGGTTCCGTACCCTTCGTGAAAACTTAAAAAACAGGTTAATTTTTGCAATAGCGCATGCTTTGCGGATTACATTACAAAATTATAAATTTATGATACGCTTCTCCGATGGCGATTAAAGCAATCTCCATAGGATGGTTAAATAACGATAGGAACAAAATATAATTATGACTTATTGTCATGTTAGCTCAGTCGGTCAGAGCATACTCCAGCTAAAGGGGTGGATGACACTGGTTCGAATCCCGCACCAGACTTAATTTTTCCTCCTCGTTAACCATTCGTGCGCGAGTCCGACTCACACTAGGCCGATTTTTTAAACTAAAATAATAAAAAGTGTTCCACCTGCCTTACAATGGTTGAACTCATCGGCAACTGCTACTTGAGGATATAACGCTCGACACAAAACAACCTGAAACAAAATGATTAAAACTTATTAATGTAAGATAGAACGTGTAGGTACGAATTTATGCTATGTATGCACGACACACCCGAATAACGCAATACTTCCAACGTCTTCATCTCTCTATAGATCTCAACAGTTCTTGTGAGATGGCAGGTTAGGTCTCCCCATTTCTCCCCATGGGTGTCGTAGGACGCGACTATCGGAAAAGTGCGCCAAATGAGCAGCATGCCACTACTCACGTGGGTGTGAGTTGGGAGTTGAGGTCATTTGACGCATAACAGGGCTGTATGCCATCTTATTGCCCTGCCCATACAATAGGTTTTTGTGTTACCATCTTTTATGTTGTTAGCGTAAACATATTATTCGTAATATGTTCTTGTGTTTCGTTCAGTGTGTTAGAGAAAACATATTGTATGACCCTGAAACTCTGCCCGGTGAATGGCAATGACTTGCCCTCTTTTACATGGGACCAAAACCCAATTGGCGAAACGTGGGTGTTTACTTACCTCTGCCTACCCCTCTTTTTTTTTTTTTTTTTTATGCCTGATAGGTTAGCCTTTGACCACTATCTCACCTAATGGTGAGTGATGATGTGGTCGAGGATGTTGTTCAGACTAACCTAGAGTTACTGGCTCTCAAGGACAGCTGCCGGAACACACCGTTAGGTGCTTGGCGACAGATTTTCAACTTGAGGTTTGTAGCTAGCCAGGCGGGCATTTGCAAAGTGCCCTACCACCATGCTGTAACGACTGCTATCCTAAGACAACAACCGGGACCGACGGCTTAACGTGCCCTCCGAAGCACGGAAGCGCTCAGTAGTAATGCCCAACCAGCGGTCACCCATCCAAGTCATGACCGCGGCGGACGTTGCTTATCTTTGCTGATCGATTCAGAATGGCTAGGCAAACTTGGCTACGAGCGCTTCAAAAAACCCCTCAGGGAATACAGGCAAAATTATAAATATTATATATGTAAGTCTGTTCAAGGAACTGTTGCCGTGTATCAAAGACTAGAGTGCGTAGAATTTAAAATGGAAATCCATTCCTGAATACATATAAAAATATTTGTAACGATTGGTAATTTTATAAAAAATTAAAGATTATTCATCTTTCACTTTCCCTGTTTCTTTAAAAAAACACTGACTGTTTCTTTAAAAAAACACTGATTGTGTTTCATATTTCACAAGTGAAAATATGAAACACAATTTCTTTTTATTTACTTAGATTAAATAGGTATATTTTCCAGTTATTTAGATTTAAAAACCAAACTATTGAAACAATTTCTATAAAAATGGTATGAGCCCAGTTTCGAAGTATGGCCAAAGAAAATGATTCATCAAAATCAATTTACAACAAATCAAAAAAAATAAAAACATGTCGAATTGAGGACCTTCCTCTTTAGAATTCGGTTAATAAGAGAGGATAATAAAGTTTAGCACTATTTCAATTACAAGTCGTATATAAATTCGGGGATTTATTCTATAATATCTAGGCATTTGATCATCATCTTATTTGGCCAAAGACTTTGGCTAGCCAGCTGAATATACACAAAAATTTTAAGCGATTATAGCTGAGCGGTAATACCTATGGACTGACGAGCCGCAGCTCCGTGGTTCGATCCCCACTACCGCTTGAGCTTCACTGCATTGTGGAAGGGCATTTTGCGTCTGCTCGCTACCACCCTCAAGTAAAAAAATCTGTCACGAAGCACATAACAGTGTTTTCGGCAGCAGTCTTTGAGATTCAGTAAAATTACAGGCACATGAAACTTAACAAATGTGTGTGCTGTGCACAACGTCAATTGTGACGAAATGCATCTGTTATAGGCAGAGGTTGCCGCTTAAAGCCGCGTTAACACGATCAGAGTACTCTCGGACCGAGTGCCCTTGTACTAGTCGGTTTCATACGAGTGTACAGGGATAGTGGTTTCCACACATCAAAGTTTAATCGTTACCAAAAACATTCAAGATCATAATTTCATATGGCATAGGCAGATTTGTTACTACAGGGTGTCGAAGCTTTTGCAGACATATTAATCGAAGAAATGTCAAATTATGGCAAGCTTTTATTTCACTTTCCAGAGAACTTCTTCTGCTTCATAAAGTTCAACATACCTAGTAGTATCACGCTCAGACCACTTTTTCTTCGCACGAAACGCTTGTGAATTGTAGCCGCCATTTTGTTTCAAAATTTCCATCCGAGCTAACTCGTAAGATTAGGACGCGGTCCGAGTCAACACAGATCGGACGCCGTCGTCTGAGTGTGCTCGGATTATCGGTTGTCACAATACGAGTAGCGTCCTAGTAGATATCCGAATGCACTCGGTCCGAGAGTACTCTGATCGTGTCAACGCGGCTTTAATCATGTGGGGCCACTTGCTTGTTCCGTCACAAATAAAAAAAAAACAAAAATAGTAAATTAAAAAAATGACCAACCACCATGCAGTGAAGTTCAAGCCCGTGGCGGGGTACGAACCAAGTATCCCTGCGTGGCAATCCTATTACCACTAAGCCATTCATTCTGATATAACTACTAATTAACCTTACCTTTAACATAACAAGATCTCTTCCACTCGAAGCGCTGGTCCCGGATATCAAGGATTGGATCCTCTGCGCGTCGTTCGTCATACGGAACTCTATGTCTTTAATATCTAGGGTTTGGTCATCCTCGTCTTTGGTCTCGTCTACTATCTCCCAGGAGTCGACTTTAAGACGCTTCTTCCGTTTCGAATCTTCGGCCGCTTTTTGTTTGTACTGCCTGAAAACAAACGTAATCATTATATATTTCCTGCGTTCATCGCACTTGAGTTAAAGCAATATTATGTTATATTATATTCTTTTACTCTAATGTTATAGTTTGGTAATATTATTATTGCTGTGGGGGGTGCTGGGCTAGAAGGCTATGTGTCGAAAGAGGCAACTAATGATAAATTACCTGGAAGTGGTATTATTTTATTTTCGCATTCTGAGAAGTCGCTATTTTATACTGCGATCCCCAAGACGCCTGTCGTGGGTTTATGGCAAAACCCTCCATGATGGGGGAGGCTGTGTTCAGCAGTGGACATTCCGGCTGATACAGTTACTATATTCTTTAATACTGTAACAGCCGGAAAGTCCACAGCCTGATTGACAAGTGACAGCTGAACACAGCCTCCCCTATTAAGGGGGTATTTGCCATAATCCCCACGCTTGGCAGGCGTCTTGGGAATCGCAGTGTAAGTTGCCAGTTCTTTAGAAGGCGCTGCTGCCCACCTTCCAGTATTTTTCCCTTAGTCGCCTCTTACGACACCCATGGGATGATATGGGGAGGTGCAATTCTAACCCGGCACCCCACGGGGCAAATATTCTTTAATAGCCAAGACATATCTTGAATAGCTTTTTTTTTCAACAAATCAGCAAAATTATCCTTTAGTGCGACTTTGAATCCCATGTTGGGGACATAGTCTAGAATTGTATCACAAGCATATCAAAATATTTTAATAGAAACAGACTATACAGTAATCCTTATATAATGCTCTCGTATGAACCATACATCATTTCACCTCTACCAGCGATAATAATACGGGTTAAAGTATGAAATTTCCGTTTTATTGTAATAGGAACTTCAAATTGACATAGAAAATTCATGGTTTGAGATTTTTGAGTATTTTTTTTAACATGGTACCTATCAGGTTCTTTTTTTGAAAAATGTGCAACATTATCGACTTTCAGTTGTTTTTTATTCAGCTTAGACAAGAAAGATGGATACTTCGAAAATTCGAGTGATTTTTGAAAATGAGTTCTGAAGTGGGACTTACGCGGTAGAAACAGCTCGCAATGTCAATATTGCGTTTGGAGCGGGGACTGCTAATTAACGCACCGTGCGATTTTCGATCGTTGAAACGCTTTGGTGATGGAAACTTTGACTTTAAGAACGAACCACGTGGAAGAACGCCCACACAGGTGAATAACATTGAATTGAAAGACATGGTGGAAGCCGATCCGAGCCAAACTACCCAGGAATTAGCGGCATGGTTTAAAGTAACCTTACCATTAATATTGACTCAATTGCGCAAATCAATAAAATAAAAATATGAAAAAGGGTCCCCCATGATTTGGCTGATCTGCAGAAAGAAACGAGTGTTGAAACTTGTGTTGCCTTGTTGAATCGATACAGAAATGAAGGAATATAGGACCAAAGACCTTGCTCCAACGGACTACAATTTTTTCGTGATGTGGACAATTTTCTACGTGATAAAAAGTTTTCTTCCCAGGAGGCAGTACAAAACGCTTTCACACAGTTTGTCAAATCTAGATTACCTGAGTTCTATCGCAAAGGCATACATGACCTTCCTATGAGATGGCAGCAATGTATAGATAATAATGATAATTATTTTTAATAAAAAAATATGTTAAATTAGAGAAACTAATTTCAATATTTCCTTCACACTTTAACCCCTAATTAATTAGGTTTTAGGTAAAATACACACTAAAAGCAATATTCCACAATAAGATTTTTTCATAATTAAAAAACATTACATATTTAAAATAATAACTATATCAAACTTATTATTTACATGACATCTGACTTCTCTTTGAGTTATATGTCATTATATGTGTTAGCTTTTATTTATATCGGTGAAAATGTTTGCAATTTTGCCTGAGATAAATGTAGTTTAATCCTTATTTTTCTATATTTATCTTTAAATAATGCGCCGAGTAATCAAAGCATCCCACTATTAAATGACTAGGGTGTGGCAGCGAACTATGACTCTACCATCATCGTGGACACACTACTAACAAGAGCATTTCAAAAAGCGTTGGCGTTTGGACATAAATCTGAATCCAGAAAATTCTATGACATGTTCTTCTGTCACCTTTTGTGTTAGGTGAGATACGGATGGGAAGATGGTATGTACGAAAGCCTGTAGAGATCACCTAATATTAAATATAACGCCTCTTTCTAAACATGATTCTGCCAATGTGCAAGAGGAAGTACATATTGCTGTTGTAACACTGGTTCACCGAAAAAGACGAAATGTTTAAAGTTTTCTTTACCCAATGTTAGTATTTAGAGCCAATAATCTTATTTAATCAAGTTACACTTGCAATTGATAAAGTAGCAGTCTTCTTGGGAATTAAAATGGATTCAAATTTACAGTGGAAGCCTCATATAAATGGTCTGTTCGGGAGACTTAGGTCTGCTGCATTAGCGGTTCGCAAGATAAAGCAGTTGATGGATGTAGCTACAGTTCGGCTGGTTTATTTCGCAGATTTCCACAGCATTATGTCATATGGTGTATTGTTGTGGAGAGCTGCAGCTGATATAGGGAACATCTTTATCTTGCAAAAGTAAACTTATTTAAGTGTACTCCAACAATTTAGGTACAAAGTTGTGAACAAACGAGGCCTAACCAAACAAATACACATCGTGGAGGGGTTTCCCTTAGTGACTGAGTAGCTCTTTAATTGTGTGCGTTTTTATAATAAACTTCCTTCATATATCATAGTACTTGCAGCAAGAAAAATCAAGATGCATTTAAACTATATTTTAAATTAAAAAGCGCTGCTTAAATATAGAATTGGTGCTTGTTTACAAGCCATCGTCAGTTATCTATGTAAAAATATTGTATTAATTTTATAACAGACTACATTTACAGTGTGTCAAAAGATAGTGATATCAAATGGTGATTACCCTGGAGTTTCTCGCCCGCTACATCGCAGTGATTCTGTACCCATTTTTTTGAACGTTGCAACATTATCGTTTTATAATAAAATTTTGTAATAAACTTCGAATTTATTTTATTTTGATGATTTTTGCGTTACTTGGACTCGTCCGCGCACTAGATGTCAACTAATCACAAGATTACCTTCGCATATCTTTCAACTGCTTCAGTTGCCCATGTCGCATTGCACGTTCAGCAGAAGACATCGTCTCGGGTTCCACTGTCTCCATTAAATTGTTGTCCTAGAAATAATACAAGTAATTATTTTGGAGGGAGCATCGGACAATTGTACCAAGGCAATGGCAAATGCGTTAACGCCAAGTCCAAATTAGCTGCCGCAATACGACCTAACATGCTTTGTTTAAGCGACTGATGAATGCAACAAAATTTCAACACACCGTTTCGAACGGAGCTATCATAACTGACAACACGCGTGGCCGTGCATCGTCGAATTTGTTGTTCGGCACGTTTGATTGTCAAACATTTACTATATAATTCACTATATATAGTAAACATTTCATTAGTAAAAGCACATGGGGCATTGATATACTTATCTAGATGACTGACGACTTACTGAGTCCCTTTTGGACACGATGTCGTCGTCGGACAAATGATAGAACTAATTTTGTTGCACGGCATTTCGATTTGTCGTCGAACAACATGACCATTAGGACGAAGTCTAAATTCGTATATCACTTGCAAATGAAATTATGTTAGATCTTATTCTGTTCGCGTTAAAACTCAAAGTCGCTTGCGAATGACTGTCCTTAAAGTATTTTGTGTTTAATCGTGGTATGCTTAAAGCAAATTTTGTCGTCATGTAACTTGGAGCTCTCTAAATTGAATGCAATTTGCCTACAATTCAATAGAATAATCCTATCACCAAATTACAAAAGGAAAAATTATAGTCAAGTGCGGGATATATAGTTTTTCTTCTCGCAATTTTGTAATATGCGTTATTACTGTATCAGCCGGGATGTCCACTGCTGAATACAGCGTCTCTCATCGGGATTGGCCATACCCCAAGCTTGACAGGCGTCTTGGGGATCGCAGTTTAAGATATCAGTTCTTCAGAAGGCGCTGCTGCCCAACTTCCTATATATTATACCTTTAGTCATCTCTTACAACACCCACAGGTAGCAATGGGGGGTGATATTATATCTCGGCTCCCCACGGGCGTTATTAAAATATAAGAAAACTCTTATTTCTAGAAAGGTCATTTGAAGTGTAACGCAAATGTGGACTTTTTTAGAACAGAATAAGAACCAGTTTAGATAATTCTAAATTTATATAATTTGTATAAAATCGACCCTAGTATTAAATAGAAAATGGACGGTAGTCATGAGCAGACTCTTGTATTGAATACCTGCAGTAAGCTTCTCAATTGTGCAGCTAACTTGGTAAGTTCGTAAAGCCTTTGCTCCTCGATGCCGCGACGTTTGCACCAGGCTCGACCGCCGCGGTTTTCAGCTTTCACAGTCAGCCACGCGCAGTATAAAGATAGCAATGTTAATGGATCCCCGTGGTCCGATTCGTCCGGTTTTCGAGCATTCTGGAAAGAGTAGTAGTCTTGTAAATTTTATATTTTATATAATATATATGTAACCGAATGGATTGAGCATCTGGCGCGATTTCGAAGTACGCGGGTTCGATACACAAAACATTGTGTACTTCAATAATGTTGAAGTACAAAATTAGTGACTTTCGCTCAGCACGCGATAGTGCTTGTTATCATATTTAGGAATATTACGGAAGACTTGATATTCTGGTAAAAAAAATAGTTGATGGCCGTGCGCGTCCCCTACGACAGACGGTTTAAGTAATACAATTGGAGTTAAAGGTTTCGATTTGAAAGAGTAAGTCCAGATGTCCGATTGGATTTCGATCCGGCTCGAAATCGGTGGACGCGGGTTCGATTCCCGCCCGAACCATACAATTATGTTTAAATAATTTGTAATATGTGACTTTCGCTTAGGACGTGATAGTCCTTGTAATCATATTTCGGAATTCTAGAAAGATCTAGTTTTTTTTTCTAATATCAATCCCTCAACGAAGACCATTCATACCAATGTGCAGAATTCATCAAGGGCAAACACTGGATGTAGATTTTAGTTATTTGAAATGTTTAAAATTTTATATTTTGACTCTTATAATTTATGTACCTCTTTCATATTAAGTCGTAATGCGACTACGAGGAATAAAAGCGTCTATGAGCAGCATGCCACAACTTACATAGGTCGATGTGAGCCTTTAACGCTTGTTGCTACTAATAAATAAAATACATTTATGTCAGACAAAGTCCACAGTACACCTTATTATTAATTATTGTTAATAATGTAATATAATGTAATAGCATTAACAATTAAATCTTCATCTTTCTTTTTATCTTGTAATGTTGCGAAATATTGTTTAGTAGGGTATATGGCAACATCCAACGTGTTGCTTATTATGACTATAAGCTAAATTTAATTATTATTATCAATAGCGTTTTAATATGTCGTATATATCCAATCAAGTTAATCTTCCAGAATATTTAAAGGAAGCACATATTGATAATAATCATACCAATATCGACGATATTGTGATACTATATATATTTTTTTCTCAATGTGTAAATGTTATGGTTATTTTGTTTGTATTTGTGTCACTGATAATTAACTTTGTTTATTTTTTTTTGTGAAACATGAAAAATAAAAAAAGGCTATATAACATTTATCACTTACAAGTATGTTTTTAGTGTTGTCTCTTGATGATGTGTTTATTGTGCTCAAAAACATCTGCCACCAAATGTTGTTATCCCCTGCCTTGTATACCGGTTTGCACTTCAAGTTATATGCAGTCACCGTGCGCCCGACTATTGTTCTCTTATCGCTGCAGCTATCTGTTAGTCGGCTGACGATTTGCTACCGCTTCTTTGTTTTTCGATAATAGTTTTATTGCCACTGTGCTATATTCATTCATGATAAAATTATATGCTATTTTAGGCAATAACAGGCAGAACACAGTTTTGATTCGGGTGTGCAGATGTTTTCATAAATTAGCTTTTTATCTTTATTATAATGTACTAGCATTAACAATTAAATCTTAATATTACCTGTAATGTTCCTGGTAGTCGTTCATTAACTTTGATCTTTTTGTAAATTTAGTTGCTATATGTGGATTTTTTTAATTATTTGTTACATTTGTTATACATAGATAGCTGTTAATTTCCCTAAGATTGTTAAATAAATCATAAATAAATATTAATTAGTACATAAAATTAATCTCCAAATCCATTAATTACAATTCTGGTTAATTTTTATTATGACATAATTGAGCCAATGTGACTATTAAACGAATAGATGATCGACAGGCGACATGTCCTGCGACACATAAATGTCCCTCACGAAATCGCGCGACATCTCGTCCGACTGTTGAAAGGTGGAATTTGTACTGGGCGACAAGTTTCCGGGACAAATATTACCTAGTAAAGATGGGACTCGTAGTCCCATCTTAACTTTATATTTCCTACCAAAAAACTACGAAATTTATCCATAAATCTTCGAGTATACATATTAGGGATGGGCCGAATATTCGTTTTATATTCGGTATTCGGCATATTCGGCAGGTTTGCCGAATATTCGTATTCGGCCGAATATTCGGACAAATCGCCGAATATTCGATAAAAGGGTAGGTACTCTAAGTTAATACGGTATTAAACCGATTGATCATGAGTTGAGTGTTAAATGTGTCCTATATTTTGTTTTTATGTGGTAAGTAATTTGCAGTATTTTTATGTAGACACTGTAGTTTTATTTCCAATAATAGCAGATAAAAAATATGGCTATTAATAACAATTTATAAGTATGTAGCTGTTTTGGGGTTAAACTGCTGTACGGTGCAACCACATATTCGCCCGCGTAATCATTTTTGGCATCGTTCTAAGTAAATGACCAGTTCGTAATTAGCATCGATTTGATCGTATCTCATGCGGCTCACTATCATTAAATCACTATATTTATTTTACATATTAAATAAACATTTATATCAACTAGCAAATCAAGGATTTATTTCTCATTTTATATCATCTTTAGAATACGGTCTCGGACCGTACAACTACTGTGAACTCTTTATAATAAATAACGTTATTATCAGATCTTAATTGAGAGAAATTAAGTTTTTTTTTATAAATTTTAAATAAAAAAAATCCCCCTTAATCCCATAACAAACTTACGCGGTGAAGTTTACTGTTTACTATATGATGCAATAATAACATCGGCGGTACAACGGGGAGCGGGAGGGAGTGTCCAGCGCATTATTTAAGTAAGGTAATCAATTGTGCCGAACATTCGGCCGAATGTTCGTATTCGGTGAAACCCATGTTCGGCCCATCTCTAATACATATACGGAATATACATATTTATATACTTAATATATATATATACTAAAATTATAGTATGTAAGTATGTATAATACTTATACATACTTAAAAAGTAATAGTGGTACTTCTACGCACAGATGACATAAAGCTCTTCCTAGCGTGTTAGCTTCTCGTTTGCTGTAAGAGATTTAGCTCAAGTGCTATCCATTATGATTTCTGTAAATACACTACTAACCTCACATTCAAAATCTCGATGAGCCCTCGTTGTGTAAATAGACCTGATGCCCAAACCCGCCGTTAGGGCGAGCGCAGAATCCCTTTTATGAGGCGGTAACGTAGCAGCTCCAATCAATATAGCTTTGGCTAGCGATACTTCTACAGGGAGGTTTGATACAGCTCGTCCTAGCGAGGTTAGTTTCTCGTTTGCTGTAAGAGCTCCCTGGAAAACAATCAAACCATTTTTTATACAAGAAGGTTAGCGTTAGAACATATCTATGTTGGTAAGTAATGATGAGGTCAAAGGTGATAAACAGGCTAAACCTGTATGTATGTAAATAGCTGTTTTGAAGCAATGATGGCCGATCGGTATTAGCTATGGACTGCCATGCCGCAGGTGCATAGTTCGATCCCCGCCGCCGGCATGAAGTTCACCGCATGGTGGAAGGACATTTTGCGAATGCTCACCTTGCTAGCTAACACCCTCAAGTAGAAAATCTATCGCCAAGCACCTAACAGTGTGTTCCGGCAGCAGTCCTTGAGAGCCAGTAAAATTACAGGCACATGAGACTTAACAACTGTATGTCTCAGCGTGAATTATAAAGCAATATCTACGGTTTTTAGATGTGAAGTGTTCCTTAGATTAATTACTTACTAAACGAATGAAAACAAATAAGGGATGAAAACAAAGACAACGGGGCGGATGGGAGCAAGTCAGTTCTGGGCGGTACTAAAAATGTTACGGGTACTCACCGTTATGGGCTCGATTTGTTGTCATATAGCATAAAAAAAATCTATGAATCAAACAAAAGTATAGGTATCGGCTGTTATCGGAAAGTAATTTGCGGTCGCTACGTCACAGAATAGATAAGAGTATATCAGATTGAGAAAGTAATGGCAATAAAACAAAAATGAACTAGTTATACGCTAATTTCGCGCATGCAACCATGATCTTCGGTAGTATAGTGGTAAGTATCCCCGCCTGTCACGCGGGAGACCGGGGTTCGATTCCCCGCCGGAGAGAAACTTTTTGCATATTTTTTTTTATACCTACACCTTCCAGTGTGCTTTTCAATATACTAAAAACCTTCTAGCACGTCTCTTTGTAATTTTACTAGCAAAGAGAAATACGAAACAGCATATCATAGTATCAATAAACACAAGCCCTTTTAAAATAAGTTTAATAAAGTTACAAAGCCACAAAAGTAGCATCCTGTTTTTCTTTATGCTAAACGAGCCATTTAGACATCCAAAAGCAGCCTTCCATATATTTCAAATTGACTTATCTAAGGTTTTAGGATTTCTTGACACATTAAAGCCCTAAAGGTAGGTTATGCCTAGCATTCTTTTTCCGGTGTAATAAATACATATCTTTTTTATATAAACATATATTTAAATATATAATATATTCAGTACATTCCGTAATGTTCATTAGCTTTTCGATTTCAGTATCGTGATATTTAGTGTTACTGAACTGAACCAGAAAAGAGATACTCTTGAAAGTTATTTCGTAGTGCCACTTGAACCCCTCTTTGAAGCCCCAGGGGGGTTAATAATAAGTTACCCAACTTTCGGGTATGTCCAATGCCCTTCATCTAGAGAGAGTTCACGCAGGTGGAACGCGTCCCTGACCAAGTCTTGTGACTTCAACGTTTGTAAATCTGTTTTTTTTTTTTGACCAACTGGTCTTTTAGTACACCGTTAGGCACTCCATTCGATACCGGGCTAGAATGGCACCCTTGCTTATCTTTCTATGGGAGTCGAAGGAGGCGACGAAGGTAATAACACCAGGAGGTGGACCAACAGCACTTTCTAAAGAACTTCCATAAAACAATGCGATCCCTAAACGCTTGCTAAACGTGGAAAATATCATAAATTCCCCCTAAAGAAAGCTTTCAACGGTGGACTGCAATATGCGAGGAAAAATTTCACCAATCAGAGCGCTTCATTTTCTCGTCTCGCTCGCAGAGACCTTACAAACTTCTGGTGATACTATGGAGGGCAGAGGGTAAGGAGAGTCATCTTATATGATAGAAAACTTAAAAATGTGTAAATATAAATAACAGTTCAAAAACCTTCCAGAATGGCGCTGGTGTAGACAAAGGGTATGTATGGTATGAATGTAGCAATTGAAAACGAATTGAAGTATGCTGAGTTAAAAAATAATTATATTATCGTCGACTAAATTAGTTACTTATTGAAAATTTCAACTACTATTTTTTTTATATTCACTACGTATACCTTAAAAAACGAAACAATACACAAAATAGCATCATATGTTGTTTCCTACTTTATGAGGATTTTAAAAAGCGCGCTATAACTTAGCGGATTTTTTTTATAAGTTGTTTATTTCTCAATCCTGCTGTAATAATATTAGGTGCTTACTTTAAAATTTACCCTGATGCTCATATGGCGCCACCCTAATTAAATGCATTTGGACGGACACTTTTACATGTACACAGATGATTCTTCTCTACCCTCCATAAGTGATACGCAGCTTTAGGCTGTTGACGTTTCGATGTGAAATAATAGTATACAGTAGTTCAGTTTCAACTTACGTGTTGTTTCAACTCAAGCACGGCATTTTCTATGGCGTCAGGTTGCGGCGCGTCAAGGAATGGGAACCGTCTGACGTCACTGACGCCGAGTGAGCTCATCAGTAACATTAACGACGCGAGCGGCACCCGGGATACTTCAGGAGTACTAAACGCTTGCATTTCTGTGTATTGCTGTTCCGAGTAAATTCGGTAGCAAACGCCGGGTCCTGTAAATAAAGGTAATAAATATGGATTATGGAGCTGTGATTCAAGAAATCAGTTATTTTTAGAGCATAAAAAAAATTTTTTTGTTGCCATGTCTTTAATTATTGTCTATAATTATATGAAATAAGGTAATTCTTGGTCGAAAGATATAGCAGACTAATCCTGGAATGACAGCTGGGTCTTAAGGACAATAGACAGCCTGCTGAATTCGAATCAAGGAATTAATATAGATAATGAATGGTTTCAGGCGTTTTGACTGCGAGGCGTTTGTGTCACGTCAGCTTAACAGGAAAATTAGGCGGAATCGTTACTAGATATATTTTCAAAGTATTTTACTAAAATATTAATTTATTAGTTTCTTAATATATTTGTTATTAATAAATAATATAGAGTATTATACAAATGCCCGCCTGGCTCCCCTGATGATGAAAGAACAGTTGCAGCACTGAGAACCCTCAAGTTGAAAGGCTATCGCCCAGTACCCAACGGTGTGTCACAGAAGTTAGCACTTTCAGGCACATCATTACTTACCATGAGTTAGGATTGTGGTCAAACGATAACGAGTACTGACGGCTACGCGGGTAGACACTGAGAACTACGTGCTAAAAGCACTTGTAAAACGGACCAACTTGGCTTGCTTACAAATCTACTTTATCTGTTACAACAACTGCAAAATGACACGTTGAAAACTTTTTACAGTTGTTAGTTCGTAATTCTCGCTCAAATACTATTTTACAAATAAAATCCTTTATTTTTTTTTTTGAGTACTTAACGAGGTTATTTATTTGTTTAGACGGCCGTGAGCTCACCATGAGCATGAATATTTAAACGGACCTCTTCTACATTCGTTAGCCCTGCTGGCATAAAACGAACCGCACCCTTGATAATCGATAGTTTTTTCACTTGAGAGCTAGCCGGGCAGGCTTCTGAAAAATGTCCTCCTACCATGCGGTGTACATTAACCAGGCAGTCCAATCCCACTGTCACTGTGCTTACATCATTGCTTCAAATTATATTACATAGGCATTTAATTATTTATTCGCCGAGTACCCTCCCTTTCGGGTGTACCTGTTCTTCCAGCACGTCCTTTTCTCTGGTCAGCACTTGCCCTTGATATCCAGAACTCTTTGAGCCTCTGCATCTTGGTGGTGGAGTCGTAACTCATTTCCTTCACCTGAAAGCATTCGACAACATTAAATACCTTTGACTACTATCGAACCACGACGAAAACACCCCTTTCACTGCCCAACATTCAGATCCAAACATTACGACAGGCCTTATAATTTATTTTTAGATGTCTTTACTATGACAATTATTGTAAGTATGTAATTATCCTAATAGATTTTTTTAAATCTTTTTATGTTTGCAATAACTATGGATGCAATATATATGGATTACATTACAAAATTACAAATTTACGAGAGGTACAATTTTTTTTCGATAGTAAATATTTTTTCCCGCCCATGACTTAAATTTTTCCGCTCGTAAATTTGAAATATTGCAATATCTTAATAGGTTTTCAGAAAGGCACAGATTTATTTTATAAGCTTATACATGTGGTTACCACCAGCTTGTGAATGTATCGCTTATGTTCCGTCGATAAAACCAATACGCGATGACCAACTGCTATGCAGAAGCATAGGCGATAACTCTCTTTCCATTCCATGCGTTGGACGAATAGCATTGGCGCCAACATTCAAGCAAAGCTGTGGAGACTGCCTTAATAATTCCCTACGAATATTGGCGTCAGGCCAAAAGATCCGAAGGTAAAATTTAATCTCTTTTAATATGTGCATGTTACAGTGCATGTTCTGTGGTTAATGAAACAACAGTGTAGATAACCCACCTAAGGGTGGGATAAGTGTAGGCAGATGATGAAGAAAACCACATATTATATCCCTGAAAGAGTAGGCTGAAGTGCCCACTTGGGTGTCAAGCTCCGTATATGTATTATCCATCACCGTCGCATCGTATTGATTTCATGTAATGGGGAGGTCGAAAATATTACCATCTACTAGGCACACCCGATTCAGGACTGCACCAGACTAAAAATCTTAAAAAATATTATATTTAGAGCACATATTTCATCTCTAGTGAGAATCGAATCTAGCCGAAATTTCGTTCCCTAATTATACTATTTTAACTAACTTTTTTACTGTCACAACGAATGGTGCTCTATAATTTTGTTACATAGATTTTCCTTAGCACGTTATCTTAATTAGAAATCTTAACAAAGTCAAATATTTACCTTTCCTGAATCACAGACGAATCTTATTCCATCGATGGTGACCGAAGTCTCAGCTATATTAGTTGATACTATACATTTCCTAACGCCTTCCGGAGGATAGTCAAATACCTAAAACAGACAACAAACAACTAAAAGAAACAAGTACATTTTTTGTATGCTATCGTGATGGAACAAGCTCAAAACCCAATTGGTGTTAAGCGGTAACCTTTGCCTATAACCCATGCAGTTCGTCACAAGTAGCAAACTTAACTGCACCTATCGCAGTGCAGTTTGCCACTTGTATGTTCATGTGTCTGTAATTTCACCGGCACCCATACCCTTCAAACCGCCTTCAAGACATCTAAATAGCGGCCGGTGGGAATTGTTTCACAGTTCGTTTGATCAATATTTAGTTACATAGACAGTCAGATTAAAATTGTGTCAGTCAGGCATTAATATGTGTAATTTTATTGTAGTCCCAAATTATTTTTGTAATTGTAATCGTTGGCACGGGTATCCGGAGCGGTCATGCTCACAGAAAGGTGTTGTCTAGCGGCGGTGTTGTGTGTCGGGTCGCCATCTTCCCTCAAAAATGGTTGAGGAAGGCGATGGCTGGCACATGCGTCAACTCGTGAACGGGTGCTGCTAGAGGATACTGGTCTGCTCTGGATGCTGGTGCTAATGACATTAACGGAAAAAAAAAGAAAAAAAAAAAAACTTTTAACACTGTTCCCCCTTGGAATGTTGCATGTTTCCTATTTAATATTACTTGCTTACTAATAAATTATGTCATAGTTAAAAAAAGTCACGGACCCTGGAGTCTGTGGAGTGTAGATTTAAAATTTAAAAAAAATAAAAAAAATAAAAAAATATGTGTAACAGTATATTTTACTCCATTTAAAAACTACAACGATAATACGATCAAGAACGTCAAACTGTCAAACGCATTCTTTCGGGGACTGAAGTTTAGAACTCGATGCACTCGGAATTCTATTACGTTATATTTTTATATTTCAAATTCGAGGAAACATTATAATATTAATAAAGCAGTACTTATCCTGAAATTTTTGGAAATCTGTAAGTTCGAGTAGGTGAAGTATAACAATAATATAAACTTTTCCATGTGAAGTATTTCCGAACCGATACGAATAAAAGCCTTCGTGAAGTGGGTATATTCCCTCATCAAAGGCCGGGAACGCATCCAATACAAATAAATCTTGACACTCTCCGAATGTCATAATAGTCAAGGGCTATGTACCAGTTCCCTTTCTAGATTATGCCTGCTTTACCACATCAACACTTACCATCAGGTAAGAATGTGATCAAAGGTTAGCCTAACCTATCAACGAACAGTCAAAAGGTGGCGTGTCCAAATTCCAAGATGGTGGATTGAAAATGGGCAAAGTGCTTCGATACAAAAGTTCCGTCATTTTGCTACGTTCATATTTCGATAGAGACCCCCTACCCCGGGGATAGGCAAGCGTTAGGATAGCTGTTTTACCTTATCCTGTTCAGCAAGAGAGAGTCCACTGTGCAAGGGCATTACAATCCAGTTCTTTGTCTTCTCGGCGTATTGTTGAGCCGCATCGCAGATCGCTGTGATTTCTTGCACCCCAGACATAAATATAAGCAGGTCACCTCTTTCATCATCTGGAAATCGAATTATGGGACGATTTAAGTCAAAATATGGCTGGAAAACAATATATTTTCAGGTACTTTGTATTGGCTTTGAAGCCTGGATTAGAATAATTTGTAGGCAACTCAGAACAGGAAACAAAGGTAATAGGTAATGATGGAAAAGCGCGTGCGATCAAACCTTGCCTATCAGGCTTGTTCGTAAGAATTAATTTATTGATTAGGACGCAATGGTTGCGTCCTTAGTATAAATTAATCAGTTCGTTGTCAACGGCGCAATGGATCGGTGTTTTAATAGATTTATCTGTGAATGTAACTAATGACTGTGACAAGATTAGTTAGGGTATTAGTTCGCAGCGGCAATCTTGGTTTACGTGGCAATTATTTAGCATACAGTGAGTTGAGAGAGGTGATGAGTTAGTCCTGGGCATGTTCACAAACTGCAGACTTGGTCGAGCGTCTGTTATTCATGTAGGAATGTGTTCTTTTAACCCGGATACGAACGCTCCTCTTTGTTTGCCCAATGTGTGGCAGCCCACATTCACAATCAAGTTTGTAAACACCTACAACTTATAGAGGAATATTGCACTTAACAGGTCTTAAAAATTGGTTAATCTTCTTGTGCGGCTTGAAGTAAGTTTTTTATTGAAGCTCGTCTTAAGAAATGACCAATTTTGTCTGTGACACCCTTGATGTAAGGTAAGATGACAGAAAAATTTTCTGTTTGTTTATGTGTATTTCATGGAATAAGCACGAGGACCACCTCATGTTAAGTCTCTTATGCATGTTATTTATTATTCCATATTTTATTTTATTTTATTATTTTGTTCGATGTAAATATTCAAAACTCTATTCAAAGGGTGCGCAGCGCGGTGCAGTGTTGCCGCGGCGGGCGCTTTTGGCCCGGAGTAGGCATTGTCTTTTACTACTACGAGACACAGAACTTAAAAGTGTCAGACAGTACTAGAAATCTTATTGTTCTAAGTTTTGACTTTGAATTCTGAAAATGACAATGTTTTAAAATTGAACATAGCAGAAACATTTTCTTTAATTAATTTTTTCACTTCATAGTTTATTAGTTATGGTCTATGACATTATCATAAGTAAAATCTCATACACTTCAAATTCGAATTGTATATTAATCACATCACAATACAAGTGACAACCCTAGGCAATGTGGTCAACATCTTGCGGCGTCGGCTTTTATACAAACATCAAAGACGTTTTTCCACTTTATGTCTCTTACACTGTGATTTGAATTTGAATCTTGATACGGTTTTTTTTTATGCTTTATAGGTTAGCCTTTGGCTACTTTCTCACCTGATGGTAAGTGATGATGTGGTCGAAGATGTTGTTCAGATTAACCTAGAATTACTGGCTCTCAAGGACAGCTGCCGGAACACACCATTAGGTGCTTGGCGACATATTTTCTACTTGAGGGTTGTTGCTAGCTAGGCGGGCATTCGCAAAATGCCCTACCACCATGCTGTAACGACTGCCATCCTAAGACAACAGGGACCGACGGCTTGACGTGCCCTCCGAAGCACGGAAGCGCTCAGTAGTAATGTCACCCATCCAAATCATGATCGAGGCGGAACTTTGCTGATCGGTACAGAATGGCTAAGCAAACTTCGCTACGAGCGCTTCAAAATACTGTGCGAACTTCAGACCAAGTGCTCCGAGCGCGAACAGTTCATAGGTTCAGAGGTGAAATAAGTGTCAGTTTTGGTGAAACAGTGATTCATTATGTATCTTGAACGCCCAGCTCGAACAGTATCGAACACATACACATTTTTGAAGCACAATATTTCACCATATAGAGTATTTCAACCCACACGTCTTCCGTTTATGCACCGGGCGCCTTAACTCTTAGGCCACCAAGACTGTGGAAGGTTATGCGAATTTTGTGGTCTAATTCATAATTTTAAACGTCATAATATACTAAACCGAATATTTTTGACACGAGTTGGCTATCGGACGACTGTATAGAGTTTTTGAAAGCATGCCATACCCGCTAATCAAACGTGTTAGGGCTTTACACAAACACATATGTGAGCCATGTAAGGTACTAACTTGGGTATTTGCTATCAATTAGCTGCATTATCTGTACATATGGCTGAGGATCGAGTCTGTCGTCCCTAGTTGGTTTATCTTCTATGAATATTGGCTTGTAGTTCAACTCTATCGGATACAGCCTTCCTGGAACCTGCAATATTAACACATTCTGATCTGTTTATTATGAATGAAAAAGTTATTTATTCATGTATGTATTTACCTCTCCAGCTTGATGTTAGAAAATCGTAGTTCATGATGATGATGTAGATGTTAGAACAAAACTATTTACTTTTAACCAAAAAAAGTTCAGCAACTTTACTTTTAACTTTTAATTTGTAACTACAGATTGTATTTAAATATGAAATGGTTGTAAATTAGAATAATAAAATTTATTACGAGTAATATTGCCTTCAGTATGTTCTTAACTTGATATTTTTCTCACTGGTATTTCTTTTTTATAGTTCTGTGACGGAATACGCATGAGGCCTGAGTTGAGCGGTAAACTCTGCTTACAACAGATTTCGTCACATGTGACCAAGTGCACTGCGCCCATCATACTGAGACAAACAGCTGTTAAATCTTATGTGCCTGTAATTTTATATTTACGTACTCGCTCTCAAGGACTGCTGCCGGAATTCACTGTTAGGTGCTTGGCGACAGATTTGAAAATCCTGGCTTGCTAACTAGCGTAAAATGCTTTTCACTATGCGGTAAAACTCAAGCTGGCGGCGGTGGAGTTCGAAACATGAACCACCGACACAGCAGTCCACAGCTATGAAGTGAAATTTTGTATGTTTCCCACGAAAGCAAATTTATCTAAGTCTGATGCTTTTAAAACCTTCACTGTGCTCAGTAATCTATATTTTCTCAAACATGCTTGGAAATGTGAGCATTATTTTGACAACCAATTACATGCGCGCAGCGGCCGCCAAAAAATGTATGAAAATCTATATCTGTCGTTTCTAGCGGCCAAATAAATTGCATAGTGAACTCGTATCTGTCGTGTTATTTAAAAATGGAATGATCTTTTACTTCGAAGCATGGCAACCAAAGAGGTAACATATCAAACGTTTTATTTAAATTTCCATATACCTTGCAAATAGAACGCTGTTTATTGAAAATTGTACTTTTAACAACTGTATCTTCAAATAAAAAATTCTGCCTAGGTACTACTTTGTTTTAATTTCCGCGCATTATTTGAGAAAAGCACTATACAAGCCTTGGCCACAACTAGGCATGACGGACTTACGTATGTGTGCCTCGGCTTCGCCTCGGCCCACATTTACACGTTCGTCCATCAATGCCTCCTTTGCTGGCCGCTGCAGTAATGTAATATAGACGCTACGCTCATGATTCAATACTATACTACTTCGCTAGCTCGGGATTGAAAGCCAGCACTAGAACCAATTATCAAGTTCGCCCATTTTAAACAAATTTTCAGTGCAGATAGGCTAGCCTTTGACCACAATCTCACCTGGGAGGTGTTATTGTCTAAGTAGAATAGTAATGGAGATATATTTTATTTGGACATTTAAAACCCCAGAATGAGCGAAAAATTTATTGTATGAGGAATTTTGCTGAAATTTGTTGGAGTAATAAGCTATTGAAGAACGTTAAACTTTTTTATGGTAAAGAAGAAACGAGCGGCTTTCCTGGTAGTAAGTGATCGTCGTCGTCGACGGACATGCGCAAAAGCAGATGTGTCGAGGATGCGGTGACGGTCTTTGCGGAGGAATATGATGTCTTGGCGGTGGCTCCTAAGTCGTATCAGTTCAGAACTGATACTGCACATGACCGCTAGTTTTACATTGTGGCAGTGCGAGGTAGAAAATGCCGTGAGAATCGCACAGTTGTGGACTTCAAGACGTCGAAATGAAATTCATGAAACATCAAGCTTCGTCGGCACGTCCGATGGCGTAATTCAGCTGCAAGTATTATATCGAACTGTTTCTCGTAACACTCCCCATGATAGATATGGTAAAAGATATAGAGTGATCCAACATCTCTACGCAGTGCCAAAGGGCGAGCCGATCGGAGATAATTAGAGATCAAATCGTATGAACAGTATCGAAACCCAATGCAACGCATCTTTTCAACACTATATCGGCATCGCCTCGACTCAGGACAAGCTCTCGAATATCTCAAAGATGAGCACAAGGGGACATTGATACGGCGCAAGGTGATACGTGTGCATGGTGCTTTAACCTGGTGTATTTAACAAAAAGATTTAATGTTTTACCTCAATAATAACAGCCGATTCCGCCTTGAAGTAGTCTCCAAACAGCTGAACATTGATTGTAGCAGACATAAGGACCAGTTTGATATCCCGCCGGGTGTGGATTAGGCATTTCAGAACGCCCAATAGGAAGTCACCCATAAGATGTCGCTCATGGATTTCATCTAAGATTATCACATCGTAACTGGGCAGGTTTTCTGAAGACATCTGAAATTATATGTAAGTAATGGAACCTAATGGAATAAGCATTAGGAATACTTTACATTCATAATTTGAAGCAATAATGGTAGAGTGGGAGTGGGAGTAGCAATGGACTGCCGTGCCACATGTCCATGGATGAATCCCTACCGCCGGCTTGAGCTTCACCACATGGTGTGGTGGCATTTTTTCCTAATATTATTTTTTTTTATGCCCGATAGGTTAGCTTTTGACCACTATCTCACCTGATGGTAAGTGATGATGTGGTCGAAGATATTGTTCAGGCTAACCTAGAATTACTGGCTCTCAAGGACAGCTGCCGGAACACACCGTTAAGTGCTTGGCGACCGATTTTCAACTTGAGGGTGGTAGCTAGCCAGGCGGGCATTCGCAAAATGCCCTACCACTATGCTATAACAACTGCCATCGTAAGACAACAACCAGGACCGACGGCTTAAAGTGCCCTCCGAAGCACGGAAGCGCTCAGTAGTAATGTCGGTAGCGGTCACCCATCCAACTCATGACGGTGGCGGACGTTGCTTAACTTTGCTGATCGGTTAAGAACAGCTAAGCAAACTTCGCTACGAGCGCTTCAAAAAGTATGTTTCGGCAGCAGTCCTTGAGAGCCAGTAAAATTACAAGCAAATGAGACTTAATAACTGTAAGTGTGTCTCATGGTGACGCATGACGGACGCAGTGAAGTTCGTCACTTGTGACGAAATACGCCTTTTATAGGCAAAGGTTACCACTGAACATCATGGGGTTTCATACGAGAAAACAGGACCGTGTTACCTGGAGCATAAGCTATTCATCCATCTAATCCGTTATTAGCTTATTGATTTGCTCATTTTTTTAAGAATATGTATTAATGTGTGTTTATCCTAACAATATCTATAACATAGATGTGTTAATACAGAACTTGCACACTAACGGCTACTTAAGCTACCCAGTGTGCGAGTCAGAATAGCACTTGACCATTATTTATATTACTGGTGACTAGCTTTTGACAACTGTTTCATCTACCAATCAGTAAATGATGAAGACAAGTCAAAGGTTTTATACAGCTTTATAGAACTGGGCACTCAAGAATTCACCTGCACAGTACACATTGGTGCGGGCAACAGTAATTTTTTTACGAGTAGCCATCGTCTGTAAACTAACTTTAGTGCGGGTGTAAATACTAAGGCTCTGTTCAGACGTACGCGGTTTGAGCGCGGTTTGAGGGCGGCGAGCCTGCGAAATCATAGCGCGCCGCGCGCTCGCCGCCCTCAAACCGCGTACGTCTGAACAGAGCCTAACGGGACATAAAGTAAAACGATAAAATGCACACTAACACTAAACACAATACACTCAAATAATATGGAGGAGCGCGCCTTAGTGAGTGGAAAGGTATACCTTTATTCTCAACAGGTTTTGACAGACAATTGCGGGAACACACAACTTACTATACCACCATCCCGTAAAGTTCAAGTCCGCAGCAAGATTTTAACCGCATACCTCGCGACAGCACCTAACACACTGCGACTGGGCCAAAATTGCTTAGGCTCAATTACACTGAAATGGCAGCGTCTGGTAGTTTTACTGTCTCATTTTAACTGTACTCATTTTCTACTTTGACTTTCACTTCGGTCTGAGTTGTGCCTTAGTGAGCAATGTGGCATTTTGAATTTCTATATCTGCATTTTCTATGTGTCGTCACTATAATTTAAGCCTTTAACCCATGGGCATCGTAGACAATTATAACAATAGAAATGGATTGTCCATTTCTATTGTTATAATTGTCGTCTATTGCGGATGCTGAGGGGTCAAACTTACACTTGAAAACAAGATTAACTTTACAAAATTACAAATTTACGAGGGGAAAAATTTAAGTCATGTGCGGGATAGATAGGAGGATTTTGCCTTTCGTGATTTTGTAATGTAACCCGCAGAGCATGCCTAAATGCAAACATAAAAAGATTAAATTATACTGTGTATGCCTTTCGTTTATTTAATTGATTTGTATTTTAAACCGCATTCTGAGAAAAGGAGGAAGATGCACGCTAACTGAATGCACTTTAAATTATTGCAACAACCTACAACCAATATTGTGAGCGAGTGAACACAATCAATCCTTTAAGTGGTAATGCTATAATGTGAACTCAGATTGTCATACCAACTTCAACAAGTTATTTAGTATATTTCAGTGACAGAAGATTACGATTAAAAAAAACAAGTCAGTAAAACTAGAAGGTACAATGCGATTAAAATAAGAATAGGACGGGCTCTCGGCTAACTTCAATCATATAAGTACGATCTAACTGATTAATATCAACAATATCTAACTGATTAAAATCTTCTTTGCATAAAAAAAATAAAAATCAAACTGGTGGATTTTAGACGCCATATGGTGTGAAAAACATTTTTTAATACCCAATACTGATTGGGTATCAAAATGAAGGACTTTAAAAACGACGCCATAACTACATACAATTACTTGCAGATTTAATTTCAATGGAACAATAAAACGCTTAACGAAAATAAAAAAAAATCTGTCGGATTTTTATTTGTTTATTAATTTACTTGTTTTATCATTTCTTTTTTTTGCACACTGTACCAAAATCTAGTTTTGACGTCACAACATGGCGCTAGGCTGATCCTATTCTTATTTTAATCGCATTGTAAGTAATTTACTAACCTGTCTCAGCAACAGGCCTTCTGTAATGAAACAGATCTTGGTGTCAGCAGTTTTGCTCTTCTCAAATCTGATTTGATAGCCTACTTTGGACTCAAATTGTGTAAGCATTTCATATGCTACTCTCTTGGAAAGTGATACACAGGCGATTCTTCTTGGTTGGGTGCAAGCTGAAATATTACAAAAGTCTATTTGAGAATATTACTATTCGGGGGAGTTGCAATAATCCCCACGTTGGCAGGCGTCTTGGGGATCACAGTGTAAGATGGTGGTTCTTCAAAAGACTGCTTGCTATCTTCTAATATTTCTCCTTTATGGCCTCTTACAACTCCAAAAGGATATGCAGGGGCGCAATTTTATCCCGGCACCCCAATATTCCCGATATTACATACAGCGGAATGAGAGGATTAAAAAAAAATAGCACAATACTGTTCTGGTTAAGGCAGGATAAGAAAATTAAATTCTTTGCATCTCTTGTAAAAATTAGAGCTACCTAGAATGAGACCAATGAGAGTATTCCCAAGAAACTGTCCTTGGGTATTCCCAATAAAAGGCATATGGTAGGCTGCTGGCCATAAAACAAAACCCAAAACATTTACAATCATGGCTATGTCTGTGTGTATTCTGATGTCAGTATATGTCTTCTAAAGAAGGAAAAATTAAATAGGAAAAATGTACCAACTACAGAATACAGATTGCAAGATGATGATGATTAGGGCTGGTATTAACATATGCATCTTAAATTGGATCAATCTTAAGGTGCAGTATTGTTGTTTAATGTGTAGAAAATCTGCCAGAAATTGCATCATAAGGCAAATCACAACCTTGAGATGAAATTATTAATATGATTTTAATATTGTTAAGTTTGCAACAACATAATGACTCATAACTTTAATTCTTGCTCTCGTTCTTCAACCATCGTATCAGGATAGCGAGAGCAAGAATTAAAGTTATGAGTCATTGTGTCATGTTAGCTCAATTGGTTAGAGCATACCCCAGCTAAAGGGGTGGATGGACGCGGGATCTAATCCCGCACATGACTATAATTTTTTCTCTAGTAAATTTGTAATGTATTTCGCCTAGGAGGCGTTATTGCAAACTTAACAATATCAAAATTATAAGGTTATAGGTGTCGCTCCGTCCCGATACGATGGTTGAAGAACGAGAGCAAGAATTAAAGTTATGAGTCATTGTTGTGTCATGTTAGCTCAATTGGTTAGAGCATACCCCAGCTAAAGGGGTGGATGGACGCGGGTTCGAATCCCGCACATGAATATAATTTTTTCTCGTAAATTTGTTATTATCAATATAAGCCTAAGTAACTGAAAACTACAAACTCCAGATTTCTCTGTCGTTATCCAGGACATTGCGGTATGTATGTGATGCTCATACTTCAAATAATGCGTTTTTATAAAAAAAAAATCTATCATTCTGTTTACCGATATTTTGGAAACCAGCTTCATGTAAGTACTGGGGCACTTGAGTTGACTTTCCGCATCCTGTATCGCCAGCAACAACAACCACTCGCTCATTTTGTACTGCTGCTACAATTTCATTTCTGGAATGTATTGAAAAATAATCTAATTAAAAGGTTATAGTATTTTATGGTACACTAATATTATAAATGCGAAAGTAACTTTGTCTGTCTGTCTGTTACGCTTTCACGCCAAAACTACTGGACCGATTTGAATGAAATTTGGTATGGAAATAGTTTGAGACCCGGGAAAAAACATAGGATAGTTTTTATCCAACTGCGCAAAAAGAGGTTAATGTTTTTCCGCGATAACCGACATACGCGCGGGCGGAGCCGCGCCCGGAAAGCTAGTGGGACATATGCTGACCCAAATATTAACTCTCAATTGACAATGAGGTTGTCTTCCTGGGAATCAAAATGAATTTAGCGTTACAGTGGGATCCTCATATACATGTAGTTATCAATAAAATTAGGCTCTATATCAAGGTGCTCCAACGTGCGGTCCACGAGCCGCATTGGGGGGGACACGCTCGGACATTTCTTGCGGCCCTCAGAGGCTAGACTAAAATTTGAAAATATTATACTATTTTACTTACGCGCCCAAAGCAAAATTTATTTACCGCCACCCGGCCGGTGCTGGCACGGGTTAAGACTGCGGCCAGGTGGGCGCGGGTGCAAGTTAGAGAATACAATACAAAATAGGCAGTGTCTATGCTACCAGATTCTAGATAGTTATATATGTAACGTAAGGAACAAGGTCACCTCCATTGGGGGATGTGCCATAAACCAACGCTTGGCAGGTGTCTTGGGGATTACAGTAGACAGTGAAGTTCTCAGTTCTTCAGAAGGCGCTGCTTCCCACCTTCTGGTATTTTCCCAGTCGCCTCTTACAACACCTACAGTGAGAAATGGGAGGATGACATTCTAACCAGGCACCCCACAGGCAATTGTTTATTTTCTACTCAACCTACACAACATTGGTGAAATTGGGTCAATGCTGTAGAGACCATAAAATAAAATAGGTTGAAGTTGAGTAAATGAAAAGGTATTCCAAATTTTTAAGGCTTTAGTGTAGCAGAGCCTATTGTTGTTACTATCGCACCATATTTAGTAACCAATTTCAACATTTGTGTTGATATGGGAACCTTTACTAATCTCATGAATCATAGTATAACTCAAGCCATTTTTCAAGCCAGGGGTTAAATTATTTATTATTCATATTATTAATGTTGTCATTACAACCATTGTTTTTATTAATGATATAAGGGATTTCTGTCTATTTGGAGCATGTAAGAACCTGATATGAGAAAGTCGACAAGTGTTTCTAAGCTAGTGTTGAGCTACATTAATTCATCCATTACATAGAATATGTTTTACAACAGGCACAAATTTAATTCGGAAATTATTAGTCAAAAGGGTTGGTTTCGTTGTTATGACATTTTGAGAGCTTTGGGCTAGGCAGGTTTATAAAACTGAAGGTATGGGAGTGTTCTTACATTTCTTGTAACAAACTTTAAGTGAATGTAGTTGAACACAAAACTTACCTATACTTGGCAACCGGTAGATCACGTTGTGCTTGCCTAAGCTTTTTAAGTTTCTCAAACTTTTCTTTATTTTTAAAATCAATATAAATTGACAAAATATTGAGAAAAGCTTCAAACAATTTTTTATCAAGTTTTCTTCTTTCCCCATCATCATGGACAATATCAACATATTTTATTGCAGTTGTAAAATTAATGCAATCAAATTTTGAATATCTCATAGGCACATCGGCTTCTTCGGTTTGAAAGTCTACTATAGGTTTACCTGCTTTCTTAAGTGTTGCTTCATACTTCTTCATAAAAATCCAGAAATCATCTAAGCTGTTAGCAACTGTATTACTTTCATTGCTGTACAAAATTATTTTATTTAAATCTCTTTTATAATAAGTAAAACTGAAATCTTCATTCAAACTTTTCAAAGTATTAGGTAACGGACTGACATTTCTTTTTTTGTGGCGATTACGGTCTCTTGAAGGTGAACGCTTACGTTTGTGAAAACTTCTTGAATTAGGACTTGGAGATCTACCCATAGCAAGTGACTGGTATCTTAGACTTGTACTAAAGTTAGGTCCACTACTACTAGACTCCAGATTAAAATGATACTATGTATGAGTTATGTGAATATTTCAAATAAATAATGATAATTAACTAAAGATACTAAATTGTTGCATGTATAAAGAACTAGACAAGTAGGTAGCCACTGGTAAATCTGGAAATACAATTTTACTCAATAAACTACAACCACACAACACTTTTATTTATTCACGACACTGTTGATATGAAACGAAGTCCACAAATTAATAAATTATGTCATAAAGGTGTATTACTTTACGAACTAAGTTGTAGTTTTAGCAAGACAAAATATTTTGTAAGTTTGTAAGTACATAATATTATTTTTCTAAGCTTGGGTTAATGTGGCCACAAATGTACGTGCTTGCCAGTTTCATGAGTCACCTGGAGTTATTATTTTTATCTAGAATATAGTCGGTGTTTTACATATGTACATTTAAATTAATTACTTTTTTTTATCAACAATAATATGGCTTCATCTTCTTCTTCTTGAAAAGCCAAACAAACAAATGGATGGTGACAGTGACTCACAAATATCTGTCAAATCCACGACGGCATGGCTATACGTTAACACCACAGATATAAATTATCAATTAATGTAATGAAGTTCAACACGATACGTTCTGATTGACAATTAAATCATGTTCATTTACCCTACTTGATATTGTTACAGGTCAACATGCTGGGATATATCGATGTTCGGTGCATGCTTTCGATGCACGACCGAGAGCAGTGAATGAATCAAGTGGAAATGCTATCTACTTACGTATAAATTATTACTGCCAGCACCTAAACCCTAAATAACCGATAACCCAAATGAAAAGGACTGATTTTAGGAGCAATAAGCTGACTAAAAAAGTTCAAGTTACTCGCACATCAAAAATATTGTATCACCACAGAAAGTATTTTATATGGTGCCAAAAAAATGTGTTATCAGTATTTCAAATGGTCAAATATGGATAATATAGACTCCAGTTTTAACCTTGTTGCTAACGAAAGAAAACAAACAACTAGCCACTTCATTGCCACCACGTTTAGCAACTGTTTCATCCCACATGTAACACTTAGCTTCCTTTAACCCAGCATCGAAAACTGTAAAATTAAATATTGACAATTTCCTTTTGTAATACAGTACACTAATTTCACCATGTGGTGTATTATTTATTTTTTGGAAGTCAAACATCGTTGTGCAAACATCAGGAGGATTCGATTGAGCTTTAATTTTATCAACGTTTTTCAATTCCCTGGCAAGGTTTTTGCTATCCATGTGTAACTTATGCTTCAGTTTATCAACATAAGTTGTCGAGGTGTTGCTTTTCATTGCATGACACAGGTAGCATTGGTCTTTTTAGGGTTCCGTAGTCCTGACAAGGAACCCTTATAGTTTCATCATGTCCGTCTGTTTGTCCGGCTGTCCGAGGTTTTGCTAAGAGACCGTTAGTGCTAGAAAACTAAAATTTTGTACGGGTACGTAAATCAACCACGCCGTCAAAGAGGTAAAATAAAATTTTGAAAAATATTTTTTTTTAGTATAGCTCCCATACATGTGAAGTGGGGATGAAATTTTTTTTGTCGTCTAACCCGTCGTGTATAGTATCGTTGCATAGGTATTTTAAAATTATTTAGGGATTTCTAAGACTGTTTTTCGATTAAATGCTCCATTTACGAAATATTAAGCTTTAAAATGCACATTTTTGGTCCAGCAGGGCGTCCCCCCCCCCCTCTAAAAGCTAAACTGCTGGCTTGAAAAATCTGAAAAAACTTCAAGATGAAAGTGCAGTTCATGAACTTTAAAAGAAAATTATAGCGGTTAAGATAACTTTATTGGTTTAGCAGTAATAGTCGTTAAATTTGAGAGTTGGATAATTTTGTACCAAATATAAAATCCTAAGAATAAATCCTTTTAAGTGACTCATATAAAGTAGTTGGTTGTTTTTCAAGGCTAAATACTCGCATTGAAAATGTAATATTAAATAAAAAAATTAATACAATAAGTATTTAGACCTCATACTCGCCGTACCGTACCTACACAAGAAGTATTTTCTGGTCCCACGAACACAAGACTGGAAGCCATATAATATGTTTAACTGCTAACCTAGTCTAGTCCTAGTCCGGCCATTAGTTAAAAATATATGTAAAAATAAGTTATAAGCTACAAATGAAAATGCAATTTTTTTATGAAGTTATGTATTATTACTAAAACTGACATGTATATATTCATTAAAGCCTCAGCAAAAATAAAAGCAATATTATTTACCTGTCTGGCCATAAATCTATGGGTTAACGCACTGTTTCAATGAGAAATTTTGACACTGCTTGCTTCAGAGATTTTATAAGAGACTCAATGTCATCGTGTCATTTAGAATAAGCCTAAAATTACTCTAAAACTAGGCTTAATTTGTACACTTGTGGGTGGGCTTTTGTGGGTTGAGGACTAGGCTAGACGAGGGCCAGAATGTAGCTTTGTGACGCTTTGGTAAGACACGCCCCACCAAATGTTCACTGACGCAGGATTACGACCACGTTGTACCTGTCCAACCACTTGAGCAGCTTCTTTAGAACTGTGAGTGTACAGTTTATCATTTTGCTGATTGTAGGCTTCTTCAATCGTTTTTTCATCGGTGAAAATAATATTTTACTGCCTTTCACCTGCGTATCGCGACGGAGGGCATTTTGATCGTGTATATCGACCATAAGGACCAAACTTCAGGTCTTGTTTTATAATACGCGATATTTTCCTAGTGGGAATCTTCATTTCTCGCAATAAGATTATTGTTGAGTTTTCATAATATTTTTGCTTCCCAATGGGATTTCAACCAATTCTGGCTTTAACAGCATTAACAGCCTTTGTAGTTCTGTAAGAATGCACGCGGCTGCTCTGATCTTTTGACAGATGGTCTTTGACATGGGAAGTGTTGTTGTATCTGTTGATATTAAGATATATGAACATACGGCTATGACCGACGGCTCCATACCCACTTTGTGCAAGGCGATCAATGCAATCATATTTTCTTTAATACCCCATTCCATATTGTAATGTGATAATGAACACGAAAAATATGCGAGTGGCGCGAAATCGAAAGAATTTTTAAAAATAGTAAACGAGTTCCTAATTCAAAATAATTGTTTTTGATTACTAGAAATAAAAGCGAGTTCAAGAATTACGAATAAACACTTATATATCTAGACATATACAAAACAGCAATCTATGAATAGGACTTATTTAAATGGTTAAATAACTTGTACTCTCCTCAACCTATGCCTTACTCACCAAAATGTATTACTTAATCTGTGGTCCATGAAGTTGTTCTCACAATAATTACTATAAATAAGAATACTTATCAGGTCCATGGTTCGAATCCTGCCGCGGGCTTGAGCTTCACCGCATGGTGTAAGGGTATTTTGCGAATGCCCGCCTGGCAAGCAACCACTTTCAAGTAGAAAATTTGTCGTCAAGAACCTAACGGTGTGTTCCGGCAGCAGTCCTTGAGAGCCAGTATAATTACAGGCACATGAAACTTAATAACTAAGTCTCAAAGTGACGGGCACATTATATTCTTCGTGAAACACGTGGAGGTTCTCCTCCACGTGTAAAGAACTACAGAATCATTCTATATTATGATAACGGGCTACTACGGAACCCTACATTTGTAGCAGTGATAGCTCAGTGGCTTTGGCTATGGACTGCCGCGCAGCAGGCCCATGGTTCGAATCCCGCCGCGGGCTTGAGCTTCACCGCATGGTGGAAGGGCATTTTTGTGAATGCCGCCTGGCTAGCGACCACCCTCCAGTTGAAAATCTGTTGCCAAGCACCTAACGGTGTGTTCCGGCAGCTGCTGTCCTTGAGAGCCAGTCATTCTAGGTTAAGCCTGTTAACACCTTCGACCACATCATCACTTAACGTCACGTGCGATTGTGGTCAAAGTCTTACCTATCAACAATAAAAAAAAAAAAAAAAAAACATTGTGCGTGGCCCGACACGCATTTGACCGTTTATTTAGGTATATGAAAAGCTATATTGAGTTCTTTGTTAACAATATATTTGTATTGTCTCACAGAAGTTGCTATATTTTCAGTTATGTTCTGCTCTTTACACGATACAGTATACAGGTCGTAAATTTTTTTAAAAGTCAATTCACAATACAAAATATTGTTTATTTGACTCTTTGCGCGTATACGCAAAACATTTAACATGATGAATTACATTTTCTTTCATTGCCGCGTCATAATAGTTGGATGGTTTGGATGAAAGCCTCTCATGTCTTTAGTACAAATACCCGTATTTTTATCATGCTTGTCGATGGCAGATTGTATGAAAGTGTTACTAATATAAAACGTATTTTTAAACATGGTTTTGCATACAATAATCTTTTCCTTGTGGCCAATACCAGACAAAAGCGGCAAAAAAACTTATGAGCATTTAACCTCTTGGAATCCTGTGTCCATTGCTTTTTTCTTATTTCTTTTACATGTGACGCAATATAAGACCACTGCTGAGAATGGTCACCTAGACCCCAAAAGGTTCTGCATACAATTTGGCGAGCTACTACATCAAACTTTTTATAACATTTTAATTGACAGTTAGATTGACATGAATGCTTTATTTGCTTTGCCTTGCTTTTTTCACATACCGACGCCTTTTTTTTGGTTGGTGTGGTGTTGATGAACCAGACATTTCGCTGGATCCTAACGGGCTAATATCTTAAGGTTGCATCAGATAGGACAAGAGTACTTTCACTTAAATAGTTATATTCATTTACAGTGTCCCCAAAAGTCATGCAAGGACTTGGCATTGGTGTTGAAACTAAAGATTCTTCATTACTAATATCATTTCCACAAATGAGCGTGTTAAGATATTATTCATTTTCAATTCCATCATTCGAAATTTCCCCTACCGTATTGATTATATGATTTAAATCACGTTGTGATAGTATATTAACTGATGTGTGAAATTGTGCTCCATCACTATGTGCTTCAGCAGCTTGTCTTTCGTCGTTAGAAACATCCAAAGGCTGATCCTCAAGCCCCATTGAAATATCTTTTTCGGTACATACACATGCCTCTAAAAAAAGTTACATGTTTATTAAACAGCATTAAAACGTAAATGGGGACAAATCCATATATGAATTTAATAGTTACACGTATATACAAATACGTAGGACATGACTTCATATACTTCCTTAAAGTTTGTTTTCTTTGTAATAATTATGAAGGAAATCATATTTAAAGAAGCAGGCAATTTATTATGTTTGTGAAATAAAGATATTTTAATGACTACATCATAGCATGAGCCGATTTGTCTAATATGTCCGCTTTTACACTGATATCCTACTGTTTTAGGTTAGAAAAACATTAGAAATATTTCTATAAATTTTGTATATTATTAAACGTTTCATTTATATTTATTTGAATTACTACTTACCCTTTATAGCTTCATCTATATAATAAATTAAATCTTCTGCTTCAGAAACTAATAAAACATTATTTCTGGAATTTGCAATATCCACCAATAACTTTTATCTACTGTTATTCATTGTTATTTTACAGTATTATTGTAGGTATTTGGCAATTTATATATTGAATACTTATATAACGAAAAACACATCACAGAAACTAAACGGTATCAAAACATTAATATATACAAAACATAAACAATTATTATCATGGAATTAATAAGTACTAAGTACAACAGGAATGAGCTGTTGTCGCAAAATTGAAGCCGAACGAGAGCTCAGTAACTGTACCTCTTATCCCTCTCTGGCAATGGTGACAGTATTGAAATATGATTTAAGGACAACAATTTTATTTTAAAAAATGTTTTGTAATCTGACGTCAGCAGATCATTGCTTCAGATGGATTTTAATCGAAGATGCTAATGATAAACTTGCCCTTTGCGGCACTGTACATTTCCTGTTTTTACTTGCTTTTCACACTTGCGTCATATGGGTAGGTACTTACCTACTGGTCCTTGTGGTACACGACTGCCGCAAACCCAGCTTATTCCTTATATGTGTCATTGCTTCTAATTTTGAATTATGGGTTAAACTAACATTAGGATATTTAGGAAATCTGAAATTGAAACAAAGTTGTTTTTATAGAGAAAGGAATAAAATATATAAAGATATTTAATTTAGAATAGAATAGAATAGAAAACTCTTTATTGTTACACCACATTTAAAATATTAAAGTGTACATCATAAGATTTAATTAAATAATAATAACATAGTGTAACAATGGGCGGCCTTATCACTAAAAGTGATCTCTACCAGGCAACCTTAGGATGGAGTTGAATAAACAAAACTATTGGGGCGGGTGAAACTGTAGTCTAACAATTATCAATGAAAAAGTACAAATTCATAAAAATATTTTAAAAATAAAACTAATTTTATTGGTGTAATTGGACAAATAAAACTTTTTTACTTGATCCTTGAACATTCTGAGAGTTGGTGCTTGTCTTATAGATACAGGATAGAATATGAATCTAATACAAACATTTTGAAGACGCTCAAGTTTATCTAGCTGTTCCTCCGTGAGATCGAGATAGCAGGCATCAGCGTAGTCAAGAATTGGAAGTAATAGAGATTGAGCTAATGCAATTTTAGTGGCTGTTGGAAGAAAGTTGCGCAACCTTTTTAAGGATCCTGCTGCGGCAAATAGCTTGCGACTAGTAATTTGTAACTGTTGATCCCACCTCATATAGCGATCCATTGTTATTCCAAGATTCTTTACAGAGCTACTAAAGGGAATAGCAATACCACCAAAGAAAACTTGAGGAAGTAATACCCAGTCAATTGTTGACATTAATCTTGAGCTACCAATAACTATTGTTTGTGTCTTTATGGGATATGGGATACTTTTAACCCAAAAGAATTGCTCCATTTAGCTATGCGATCAAGATCAGCATTAACAATCTGAATGGCTTCAGATAGTTTATTCACTGGAGCCTTAGAATAAATCTGTAGATCGTCTGCATATAGGTGGTAGGAAGAAGTGAGGTTGTGAGAGAGATTACAAAGAGTTGCTATAATAGGCTCCGAGTAAGATTTTATTATGTGAAAGAAGAACCTCCACAAAAAGATGCTCACCAGCATTTGATATAGGCGGTTGGGGTGAGGTGCTGACTACTGAGAAAGGAATATGTGATCTAAGATAAATAGCCACCCCACCGCCACGGCTGTCACCACGATCATTTCGGATTAGGTTAAAGCCGGGCAAGGAATACGATAAAGACGGTAAGCGCGGCTTGAACCATGTCTCGGAGACTATTATGGCGTGAATATTTTTGTGATCTAGAGATGCCTGCATATCGGGATAATGTGCCGGAATACTTTGCGCGTTAATATGAATCACGTTAAAATTCTTCGGTACATCAGAAAACTGCGAGTCGAGAGTATCGTTAAGCGTTGGAATGCTTTCGAAACTCTGGTCACTAAGAGAACTGTTAGAAGACAATGACAAATACTCTTCACTATCATTATTATCCGCATTTTTAAATAAGTTTAACATATTTCTTAACATGAGATATATATATTACAATATAATATAAGTACTAATAAATATATTTATATATACTAAATATATACTTACAAATAATAATATATTAATATATAAAAGAGGTTTTTTATAACTCTCCACCTGCCAGTTGGGTATCAGTAGGTCAAACAATACATTTAAAAAAAACGCACAATACACACGGATACAAATATTTGTTTTACCCAGAGAAGAAAAAATGAATAAAAACACCAAAACATAGACACAAACTAACCACATCAAATATATGCATATAATAAATTAACAGCCTTTGTAACAATATGAGTTATATAATATGGTCATTTTGTCACCAGGTTTGAAGAGAATAAGCTGGTGTGATAAACTCTATGGTTTGATGTGAAGTAAAAAAAACTTTAACGTCAAAACAATTGTCAAAACTGTCTTGATTGATACGAGAGGTAGTAAAGTAAAATTATTTATGATGTAAAAAAAGACAAAAGCTTTAAATTAAGTACCTACTTACAGTTTTTATTTGTGTTTACGTTACGTGTTTATTTGTTCTTGAACAATAATTGGATAGTCATGCATGGTCACCGTAATTCCTCACTAACAAATTATGTTTAAAACTATTACCTGTGAAAAGATAAACCCCAATCAGGATAATACTCACAACCGCAAGCTGGAGGCTTGCCTGGCGACACAAATTATCCCATTATTACTAAAATTCTTCAAAAATATCACGAAATCAAAAAACACTCCGTTATTAACGCCCGAGTCCGCAATTTCAAGTGGGGTTGTCAAGTTAGGTGTCCGTATTTCATACAAATAAAAGAGAACCTGTACGCTAATCGCACAATTTTTGCGTTAGTATGGCTATACACGTAGCATCAAATAATATTGCTTTAACATGTTGCTACAAAATTATTATTTATGTTTAGAAACATTATCGAAGTAAATGTTTTTACTTCATTACATTACATCAATCGCATATTTTTCGACATACAACGAAAGGATTGAAATCGACTTAGCTCTGGCAACTCTAGGTCACTGTTAGAACGAGACACAGGATTCAGTGGTAGCCTTCTCACTCGGCTTCATTTTTATTTTGCGCGCAACAAGACTCTTATGACCTTGTTATAAGGTTTTATTTTCTTTATTTTAGCTGCATGATGCACAGAGAGAGCTCATTCTTTATATACGTAGTACTTATTACTTCCATGATTATTATATATTTTTCACTACAAGAACAAGCATCGACACGTCTCATTGGCTAATTCCCCGTGAATGACGTTAAGTCAGACAAGACCGCGTTCGCACTGATTGGCGCGCATTTTAAAACACCGTACAAAACGATACGTATAGATATCCGCATCTACGACACTTTTTCGTTGTTATTATAATACATGTTCTCATATACGATTTGTAAATGAAGGAAAATACATAATATTTAAAAAAAAACTTAAATAGGTACGTGCATATGGAAAATCTTAAGCCAATAAGCAAATAAAAAAATATATAATTTTTGACATGTCTTTATGTACGTAGGAACCGTCGAAATGTCCTTTAATCATTTTCTATACTGTGGTATTACATTGTAATATTTGTGGTACAGGGGTAGTTTAAACTATAGTCGAAGGTGGTTTTAAGTATAACCTTTGAGACAGTACACATACAAAATTTCATTTACTTTTTCAATATAGATGTTCATATAACTTGCCCTATTTTTAATTTGAGGAGGTTTATTTGCACACTACGTAAATTTTGTGCATAGTCAGTTCCACTGCATTTGTGTTACAAATTTTACTGATGCGACAATCTTGTTTAAATTCTGCATCATTCGTTACAAGTATGACTGAGCCTCCTCCTCACTGAACTCTACAGAAACATGATGTGAGGGGTAATTACGTAATAATACATTTATTGTGATATCCTAGTTCATGTTACTCTATGTATGACCTTTAATGTTCTATGTTCATCCTGACTTTCTAAAATTGGCAACCACAATGTTAGCATTAGCCATAACCATAAAACCATTTATATTCTGATGTAATATAACTGAAATCTTGCTAAAGTGCCACGTGATGGCATAAATAAATTCGTGTATGATACAAAAGTCCAAATATGACAAAAACATGTATCTGGTACATGTTGCATATAGGAAGATACAGATGCACATACATGCGTGTACACAAAATGCACTTGTATGCCCTGGGACATACAGGGATAGACCATACGAACGAGCCTGCTTTGAGACTGAGACATCCTTTTCTGTTTATTGGCTCCATACAATCATGGCTTGACGTAAATTGCAGAGCAATCAAATTGTCTAGTGTAGAAAGACTTTTTACCTATCGTTTCGATACTTTAGCGCCCTCTTTCTGACTATGGTGACAGTTTTTTTAATTGTTTCCGCCATTGCTGTCCGCCATTTTGCTTGACCGTGGAGCGAATGTAAAATTTGCTCTCATGTATTTTTTAGTATTTATCAAATAATTAGTTTAAAATTAGTGTCTTAAATACTGATGGCTTGTTTAAATACACTCAAGTTAGAAATAAAGACCTTAGAGCAAGTGTTCCCAAAAAACCATGAAAGATTTCAGATAATGTCAGCTAGTGTCGACGAACTGACCTGCAGATTCGTTGGCAGAAATGGCAAGAAATTTGAGATACATGCGAATATTACGGTAAGTAGCTTTTATGAATTGATAACGTAGCTAACCATTGAATAATTATTACTCTGGGCGCATTTATTGATTAGCTGTGTTGGGACAAAGGGTCGTTGTTTATGAGGGCAGGGCTGTCAACAATGGATTTACGGAAGTCAAATTTTTACATTTCCCCGTTGTGGTCTTTTCATAATCGTGTTTTGTTGCGTGTTATTTGTGAAACGTGATTGCTGGGTGCAGCCTGCGCCGTGGTACCGTCGATGTCCTTTGCTAATCACTTGCTATCATTGATCGTGCAGGACCGTGACAAATTCTATCGATCATTCAGTTTCAGAACGCTAGAAACTGTGCACTCGTGAATCATTGCAGCTATTTCATAGAGAGTAACATCTGTTTTGTTTGGTTAACGGTATGCAGCCGTGTTTTTGGGACAAAAGCCTTCTTAGTCATCGTTTTTTTGACACTATATATTTGCCGCTTCCATTTAGGTCTGCTTTTATCAATGTAGAGTATTTAATAATACATAATATTACCATGTTTACATTAATGACATTGTAAACATGTAAGTAGTACCAATTATATCTAGTTTGTTTTAATAGGTATAAACATAACAAACATATGAATAGCTTATCAGCGTTATAAAATGTTATGTCTACCCACATTAGCTTACATTTGTTAATGTTTTTAGGTATGTGTGGTGCAGACAACTTTTTTCTAAGTTCACTGTAATAGTGATTCAGTATTATAGTTGGATTGCTTTGTAGTCAGTATATGCTAAGCACCATTTTTATTTTATTACTTAAATGTAAAAGTATGAAACAGGTACAAAAGTAAGAATAGGAATAATTAATAAAAAACATACACCTATACACATTGAACTAATTAAATTTAATATTATTATTCAATTGAACCTTTGAATAATATCTAGTTCCTCCTTTTTTTTGCCACTGGTAAGGCCTTTGACCACTATCTGACAAGTCATGATTTGGTCATACCCTAGAATTTGTGCCATTTGGTACCACATCTGGCTGATTCTGTCTGTAAGCAGTTCTTGTTTCAATTTAACGAATGATAAAATGATATGACGAAAAAAATTCATCATATCATTTTCCTAAGTTGCATAATAATAGATAGAACTTATTTCCTGTTCACAGTCAATATTCCTTTTGCCCAAATCAGTGGATTTACAAGACTAGACCTGATTATTACAGGTGATGACCTATGTGCAATTCATAGAGCAGATATTACAACTTTAAAGCCCTGCATTCTAATACATTTGTTGTGGTTTCTATCTATATATCCAAATATTTGATAAAAAATTGTGCTCTTTCATGTTATGTTGGTAAAAGAGCTAGAAAAAAGCAATACAAGAGGTGGGAGGATAAACTTAATTAAAATGTTAATGATGGAGCAAGATTAGAACTTATATTCAATTGCAAATAAATTGTAATCCTGCATTGCAGCAAAAATTTTATCTGGCATTGCAATTGAAGAAAGTAAGGCTATTTATATTTTATTTATTGTGTTGTTTTATGTGGATTCTTAAATAACATCCTTGTTTCTTTAGGAAACTTACCCAAACACTCCGCCAGTCTGGTTCGCCGACAGTGAAGATCTTATTGTGACAAATGCTGTACAGATCCTCACGCATACACAGGGCAGAGATAACCATGTTATAAATCAAGTAAGTATTGTGATTTTTACATTAGACCAAAAACCAAGTCAATAATTTATAACAACAATTCTAATTGTAAAATTTTTGAGAAATCAGTGGGCCAAGTACTTAACAGCCACTATGCAATACCTAAGTCTTCCTTGAAAGTTATTGGCTTATATTTCAGAATCAAAGTTAGTTTACTTCTAGGTTGTAGATCTTAGTGAACTGTATATGGAATATCTCACAGAATAATCGGTAAAATGTCATTATTCATCAGCACATAGGTGGGGAGGGATTCAATACTCAATTTAACTCTCCATCCTTACAAATTGACCCTAACTATATAAAATATCTCCTCACAGGATGCGAGGCTAGATTACTACCTTCATAAATCTTCCTGTTGGACTCAAGAGGCAACAAAGGGAAAAATAGTAGACGTTGAGCAGCAGTGTCTTCTGAAGAAAAGCTATCTAACACTGATCCCTAAGCCATTGGCCAAGCATTTGATTACCCCCTCCCCCCACTGTACTCTATTGCTATGATTAAAAGATCAATTTTGCCTTCATGAAGTACTTGGCTTTCAGACTCTAAAAACAGAATTTACCTCAAATCACCCCATTTCATAGCCTGTGTGGAGGATACAAGACCAAGATGTTAAATTTGTTCTTGCCTAGGGACAGCATTATCACTAGATTCTGCTCCGACAATGTTTCAGGCAGCATCTAGTCCATACCACATTAAAAAAAGGACCAGAAGGGTCATCCTACATAGGCATTCCAATAAATAAGCACCTCTATCTATGTAGCAATAAAGTGCACTTCAGCTCGCAAAGTACAGAGTACCTAATATTTTTATTCACCTATAAGGCTTCTCTATTTTGGATGCGGCACTTACCATAGAAAATCTCATCCGAATGGATACACCAATGCACCTGTAGCTTTGTACTTGAAGTGCAGAGTGAGCCAAACCTGTCCATACATAAAACCACAGTTGTTTCCTGGAATAATAGATGTGACCCTATAATCCAATCTAATTAAGGTCTCATTGTATATAACATGTTTTTCTATATATATTCTAGGAAGTAAGATGGATGCATTCAAATAAGGACACTGCTTATACAATTTTAAGTAGGGAGCTAGTATTGAACATTAAACATTTGACCTAATTGACTCCGACAATCTGGGAAATAGATAACAATAGAAGTATAGATGATTGACTGGGCTGCTCTGTAAATACCATTGTTTATGTTCTAACACAGGCTATATGAGTAACAGTGACAACTTAATAAAAACAAATAAATTTCAACACCTGAAATATCTGTAATTTTAGTATGAAACAACTTACTATCCATGTCATTCTATGCAGTTAGCTGGGTAGAGGAAAATCATGCTTTTTTTTTTTAAATAAAAGCAATATATTCCGTTTAATTTGAATTGAATGCAATTAATTTCATTTAAATTGAGTTTACGTTTTTACATATTTGACTGCTTTTTAACATAAAGTCAGATGATAGAAAAACTTTGTTAATTTAATTATATTTTATATGTAATTTATATTACAGTTGTTAACTTATATTAAAACATAAATCAAAAACATTACATAAATTAACATATAATTATGTATATTAAATCACATGATTTAAATCATCTCAACCCTGATGCTGCTGTAGCAGCCGATTGTCGACTGCTGTACACAGCTTTCTCATTTAACATATCAGTTCTTCAGAAGGCGCTGCTGCCCACCAGCCGGATCTATTTCATCTTTAGGCGCCTCTAACTACACCTACAGGTAGAAATGGGGGGGTGACATTCTTACTATACTAGTATGGTACTTAATACTTATTATAGACTAAAATTTACATTATGTTTAATGTAACGTGTTTAGTGTGGAAACTGGTTTCAAACTTATGAACTTAATGCATTACCAGACTGTCATCTTCTAATAACATTTTGATGTTAACTTTAATATTCTAGATTTCTTAGTAACACTATTTGCCAATTGATATAATTTTATGAATATATCATAATGTTTAATCCATGCTCATAGATAATGGGAATAATAAAATTTCATTAATAAATGGACAATATTGTCCTATACATGCCAAAGGGTTAAAACTGTCCTGTTATGGTAAAAGCTGCAGCAAATCTAGCTTCCACAAGCTTGAAGAGTTAGCAAAACAATAATTGAACGAAATCCTCAGGTGCAATATAAAATGTTTAGTAATATATTTAGTCAAAAAAGTATCAGAAATGGATGATTAGTTTATGGTCCAAATTATATTTCTTTTTCATTTTGGCGTGGGGTTTCAGTTGCTTCTGTTATATAGATTAAACACAGTGTTATTTTTTGTTATATCGTATCTAGTATGTATTGAGTATTTTATAATGGAGAAAAACATCAAACAAAGAGTTTGTCTTAAATTTTCATCGTCAATGGAATTTTGTGTTTGGAGTCACTGAAAATGTTACAGAAGGCTTCCAGTGAGTTGAATTTATCGAAACACGTGCTTATGAGTCGTACAAAAATGTTCAAAAGCAGTCAAGATGTGGTGGAAGATTTTCCTAGCTCTGGTAGGCCATCAACATCTTCAAGTGTAGTTAACAACGCAAAAGTGAAGGAAATAGGGTCTGCAAATCCTTATTTAAGTTTGAGGTAGATAGCCGCCTAACTTTCTGTATCTCACGAGTCGATCCATACCATTTTAAATAATCATTCGGGTCTGAAATATGTTGTCGCTCGGCTAGACCCGAAAGACCTGAATTTTCTCCAAAAACGCAATCGCATAAGAGTCACAATACAATGAGTAAAAACCTTTCAATATTCTATAAAATTTATGTCAATGTCGTAGTACTTAGTAGGTCTAACGGGGCGCTGCAATATTTTTTATTTTTTCTGATTTGTGACGACAAATGCTCCTCTTTTTTTGTCTTTTTGTCCCTCTTTTTGTACTATCTCTGCTACTTGAGCGATGTTTTGAATCAGTATTCGTTTTTTGTCTCGAATTCAGTTAATTTCTCGTAGGTACTGCAGTTCTTAGTCCTTAATATTAAAAAGTTAATTTTATCCTTATATTTGATTTTTTTTTATAAATTTCAAAATATTATTTTTATTACAGGATTCTTACGCAACTCTTTTTCTACTCTGCCGAAAATCTATTTGCGCTAAACTGTATGGTGGTGTTTACTCAATTCTGTTCCACAAACAGAAACAATTATTTTCAAAGGATTAATCCACTTATGCTCCAAAAGCCCGTGGGGTGCATGGTTTAAAAGTCAGCCCCTCAATTTCTTCCCGTGGGTGTTATAAGAGACGACTTAGGGAAAAATACTGGAAGGTGGGATGCAGCAACTTCTGAAGAAGTGTCAATTTCTACTGCGTTCCCCAAAATCCCCCCGATGGGGGAGACCTTGTTCATCGGTAGATGTGATGATGATGTTCCAAAAAAATTAGACTTCAATATTTTGTGGGTCTGTTTCGTCGGATACTCATCGAATTCATTGTTTAAAAGCAGTTTCTAAAGAAGATTCTTAATTTCGTATTGTTTAGTGAGCATTGGAGGATCAATCAGGTGCTAGATGAAAATGACGAATCGAAAAAGAAAAAAGAAACAGTCGGCTAGGTATACGAGTATCCAGGCTCTAATTTATTATTGTATGTTTACAAACGTTTGAAATTGTTTTTAGTGGTAAAACATGAATTTTTTTTTGACTTGCAGGATACAATATAAAAAAAATGATAGGGACGTGTCTATAGCAGGCTTAGATTTTATGTAAAAAAAATATTGCTCAAAGTCAAGAGCACAGAATAAAAACGTCCAGAAGGATCACTCCGCAAAGCCATTCCAATAAATAATCGACTCTAGCTACGAAGCAATAAAGTGCACTTCAGCTCGTACGGAGTACCTAATTTTTTGAACCTATCAGCAACGTCCACCTCGGTCATGACTTGGATGGGTGACCGCTGGTGACATTACTACTGAGCGCTTCCGTGCTTCGGAGGGCACGTTAAGCCGTCGGTCCCGGTTGTTGTGTCGTTATAACATGGCAGTCGTTATAGCATGGTGGTAGGGCATTTTGCGAATGCCCGCCTGGCTAGCTACCAGCCTCAAGTAGAAAATCTGTCGCCAAGCACCTGTGTGTTCCGGCAGCTGTCCTTGAGAGCTAGTAATTCTAGGTTAGCCTGAACAACATCTTCGACCACATCATCACTTACCATCAGGTGGGATAGTGGTCAAAGGCTAACCTATCAAGCATAAAAAAAAACTTACAAGGCGAACAAAAACACAACTCTTACAACTATTTCTATCGCATAGTCAAGTATAGCTCTGATCTCTACTTAAGCAACACCGTAGAATAATCCAGTCCGGACGTTCGGACATTATCAGGAAGGAAATAGGGGAATAAGCAGGCATACTAAACCTAAACCTCAGCTTAAAATTTTTATGCGTGTATCGAGGCTTTGTCAGAGCTTCTCCTTTCACTTGCAAATGCATAGCAAACTTAACAAAGGCACGACACGCGGTAAAAGAACCGGTGCGTAATATTTCACCACATAATCTATTATACAAAAGGAAAGTTTATCACAGGTTATAACTTTATTTCCAAGAAATGCTTTGGTCATTGTCGTCATTACATTGTCTTGGTAACGACGGACATGGATGAGATTAAGAGAAGAGGTTTCAAAAGTCTTGACTAACTGTTATTTCATATAACACTATTGCATTTACTTTTGAGTAGAACCTATAAGCTCGCAGGTGTATTTGAAAAACAAATATAAACTCTAACAAGGACAAAACAGAATTTACCCGAACATACCCTTTACTAGGCCGCGCTGATACGAGAGCTGTGCGGATTACAAAAGCCCGAGTAGGCATAGGCCGTTGAACCTTGTATAAACAAAAGTAAATATAAATACGTATTCTTCCTTTTAAAATTACTTGATGTAATTCATTGTTGTTGTGAGATTTAATCGGTCCAGCAAACTGTTGTGAAAATTGTTTTTGCGTGAGTTAAATGTCCGAAAATTATCATTGTAGTGACTACAATTCATGCAGATTTTTAAAAATTATATTTCAAGTTGGCATTTTTAGCACTAAATATACTCACTAAATTTACTAAATGTTATAGTTTCAATAAGCACTTTTAGCTTGGTGGTAGGGCATTTTGAGAATGTCCGCCTTGCTAGCTACCACCCTCAAGTAGAAAACCTGTCGCCAAACACCAAACGGTGTGTTCCGGCAGCTGTCCTTGAGAGCCAGTAATTCTAGGTTAGCCTGAACAACATCTTCGACCCCATCATCACTTACCATCAAGCGAGATAGTGGTCAAAGGCTGACAAAAAAAGAAAAAAGAACAAGCACTTAATTAGACAGAAATGGACTAGAAATTGATAATGAACATCAAATGATTATTATTTGTGTGTGTGGTAATTTTTTCTGCATAGCCTTGAATAGGTCGGTAGGGACTGTAGGGAGGAGTGTTATTCGTTGGTTTAGTCTGAGGAATTGCCACTATTACAGCAATGACGTCCGCCATTGAACAAATGCCTCCCCTATCAGGGGAGTTTGCCATATTCCCCAAGCTTTCCAGGCATCTTAGGATCGCAGTGGTAGTTGGCTGTCCTTCAGAAGGTGCTGATGCCTACCTCCTGGTATTTCTTCTTACGTCACCTCTTACGATGCTCACAGAAGGATATATGGGGTGCAATTATATACAGGCATCCCGTACGATCCCGTAGGATGGAGGGGAATGAGCGCCAAGTTTGAATCACAAGATCCCAGGGTAGAGTCTGGTGGGGTGATCGTCTTTGGTTTTCATACAAAAAAGTATATTTTAATTCTTCAGTTCCTTACTTATAAAAACAAATTCGATATATGCCGATTTCCATAATTGTGAGACTATTTTCCTTCCGTTGGATAACGAATTTTTCAAACCGTAGCATACTTTAAGTTATACTTAGGTCATACTGAAAGTTTTCGTATTCTGATAAATAAGGCCAGATATTAGACTTAATTATGATACTTTTTTTGTTTTTCAAAGTATATGCCCTTAATTATAAATGTTTCAACTGCTACTATCCAACTGCTACTATCCAACTGCTTCATAAAATGGTTCCACCATTCTGTATAAGCAGTTGGATCAGCATGTAGAGACCTCTTCAATGGCTTCGTGGAATGCATTCACCGCCTAATCAAAGCTCGTAAACGTGTGCCTCTGAGTTTGTCTTTAATTTTAGGAAATAAAAAGAAATCTCAAGCGTTTTCTGAACTGTATGACTGATCTGAGTGTATGGCGAATACGTCATCAGTTCAATGTATTTTGAAGGCTTCAAGCCCACTTTCTGTTACTTTAGCGGAATGTGAAGACGCGTTATCGTAGTTAAGGGTATATTTTAGACGAACGCCCCCATACAAAACGCAGCTCCAATCTCATTTTAATAATAGCGAATAAAACTCAATGATTTTTTACCTACGTAATCACTACCCTAATATCTAGGTTTGTGGTGCATCAGATTTTCATTAAATTATACAGTTTTGAAATTACACTAGCTCAAAAACTCGTAATTTTAGATAAAAGAAAGACCCAACTTTAAGCATCTCTTTCAAGAAAAATAAGCATGTTTTTAATATTTCTATTGCACCACAAACATGGGGAATATAATGAACTTTCTATAATGGGAAGTTATTTATACATGTGTACTATACTTTTTAAATAAATCTGGAGCTACGAATAACTGGCTCAAACTCCTAAAAACGAGTGATATATACTAAACGCTATATAATAAAAAATAATTTTTAGTCCAAAAGAAAAAGGATTTAAGCCAGAAACGATAGTTCTAATAATATACTATATTTACATGCGCGTTTTTTTTTAATAACAAGTTGAGTTTATATAAAAGTTCACGCTTTGGCTGGCGGGTATATGTCCTTAAAGACGTCATTTCTTAAAGGATAGTTTTCACTTTTTCGAAGGCTAGCAAGTGACTTTCCAATCTGCAGTCGCTGTCCTTCTCCATGTCCGTTCCATCTTCAATGTCATGATTTACCGAAATAAAAGCAACCGTTTTCTTACCAATGCTTCGATTTTTATCAACTTTCATCGGTAATAATAGGAATAGACCCTTTCTATCGACTGGCTTTTTCTTTCCGGTTCAAAGCAGTACACCCAGGTTTCGTCACCTGTCACGATATTATAGATATCCAATGTATGTCCTTCAATAAAAAAAATTATCATTTTACTGCATTAATGGACACGCAATCGTTTCTGAATCTGTTAAATTATGCGGTATCCATCGAGTGCCAAGCTTCCGAACTTTCAGATAGATGTACATGCAAATTGTCTTGCACTTGGTTCATTGTGTTAATACAGTAGCAATTTTCTGACAAGTAATTTTTTTATCAGTTCCAATCAGTTGTCGTACGGTATCAGTATTGGATTCTGTAACCGCAGTCGCCGGCCGACCTACACGTAAATCGTCATGAAGATGATTACGTCCAAGGCTAAAATCTGAACCACGAATACACAGTGCTGCGATATGGGGCTTCCTAAACAAATGCCAATTGAAGTCTCGGACAACTCTCTTGTTTGACTTTAGTCAAATTTTCTCAAAGGCGTCCTTGAGAAAATTGTGTGTCTTTATCACAATTAATTCAACTCGTGAACATTTTTTTCGTTCCATGATTTTTACACAACTGCCCAATAAAAGGAGAGTTATGTTTTTAGGGCTCATGTATGTTTTAAGATTATCGCAACGAAATAATGAATGGTAGTCTCCAAAATTAAATAATGACAGGTTCCTAGAGAGCTCCATTTTCGAATTCCGTTACTATTTTTTATAATTTTATTGTAGGTGGCCAGTTACAGAAACATTCATTATACTATATACCCCACGTGTCCTACGTGTTTGCGAGAGATACACGATGCGTCGACAATACATAGTGATCGATTACCTAGTTTTAAAAGTTTTTTTTTGTTTTTCGTGCCAGTAAAGATAGAAGTAGACAGTGCTGCTCTAAATTAAATGGAAGTAGTACATGTTCATGTAGCTTTGCTTTGTGTCGCGTCGATGCACATAGGACAATATCTTATACTCGTTCCGGCCTCCATGGTAACTCAGCTTCGCAACCAGTTCTGATAGAGGGTAACTTATAGGGCGTTCGGATAGCCTATCAGTTCCAAAAATAACACTCACAAACGCTACAAATGATCACACAGGGCGTTCGGATAGGGACTTCGTGAGCATAAATATCGTTTTCGCTCACCGTTCGGATAGCTTTGAAAACGCTACCAATGACAGAGAAAAGTGCTATTTTTGACCCACGTCTTACCGTGGGATCGTTGTGATCGTTTTTTGACAGCTAACATTTTATGAGAAATATTGTTGTTCCTATCATAATGAATAGAACTGGCGATGCCTCCGCCAGATTTAATTACAGACCGATATCTTTGACTTCAGTTGTTGCACCTATATCTTTAGCTGCAGTTCCAGAAAACGTTATTTTGGGTTTCAGCGGTTGTCAAAATAAGTATAAGACGTTCGGATAGCATACAGTCATTGGTGTTCAAAAATAGCAGAAGCTTCTTTCCGAACGCTATGATACAAATGCCACTTTTGAAACTGCTACAAACGCAACCGAGCCAAAACGAACGCACCATTAATTAGTATAAAATAATATAGCAGTAGTGTAACAAGTACAGCTAACATTGTTGTGTATAATATGTATGCAAATATTATCTATTTACATTAGAATTAATGAGACAGGTTATCTATAAATCGATTGACCTGTGGTTTCTATTCGTCCTTACCTATTGAGATTGTCTCGATCTTTTTGAATATATTCAGTTCATAAAATTAATTATGTAACAAAATAATTAAAATAAGAAATATACCCAAAAATTGTATATTATAATTATATATTTAAGATATTGACCAACATAACTTGTGGAATTTCTATATATTATGATTACAAGCACTACCGCGTACTAAGCGAAAATCATAAATTTATATTGGAATGCATAATATATAGAAATATAGGTAGGCGGGGTAGCGACATCATTCCGAGAGTTAAGTGTTTGAAAAAACACTTCTTTCGGTCAGATGAAGTCTAGTAGTCTGGTTGATAGCCGCGCACCGTCCCCTATGACGGTTTAAGAAATACGATTGGAGTACGAAATTTCGGCGACACAGCCGTACCCCCGGTAGCTTAATAGATAAAGCATCCGGCGCGAAATCGGAAGGACGCGGGTTCAATTCCCGCCCGGGGCAAAACATTTTGTATTCCAATATAAATTTATAACTTGTGGAAGTCTGTACCATTTTGATGCAAAACATTCTGAGCTTACATTTTCATGGCTCTACTTACACAAACCATAAGCTATGGTGCTAAATTTCGTGTAAATATAAAAAATGAAATATTAATTGTACTTGGATTTCTTTTTGAGGTAGACGTTTTCCTTTATTTCGTAATTCTTAGTTTTAAATAAAACCTGGAATTTTGTAATAAGTAGTTAATACTTTAGTGGTAGATTATAACAAAAGTAAAAAAGTAAATAAGACAATATTAAATTAATATTCCAGAATAACACAAAAAGATATAAATAACTAGCTGACCCGGCGAACGTTGTTTTGCCATTTTAAATTATTTCTAGTGAATGTTTTGGTAGTCACATAAAAAATAACGAACATACTGTAAGTTTATGGAGATGTGGTATATCAGTGAAAGAGAAATGGAGAGCTGTGAACGATGACGTACTATAACAAATAACAAAAGATTGGATATCCGTCGACATATTTGTGACCGTATAGATAGACAAATTTTTAGGAATAAAAAAAAATTAATAAAAACTTCTAGCTCTTAACTTTAGTAAGTGAGATACAGTTTATTGTGTGAGAAAGACAGGGGACCTGCTTCGATCTTATCCCTGCTCTCTGATATTAAAAAATAGAGTGAAAATTTATGGTTTTATGTATTTTATAGTGCCAAATTATAGAAAAATTAAAATAAAAAGAATTTTCCGAAAACTAAAAAATACATTTTGTGAAAGAAAAATAGTTAACGTCCTCTTCTCAGACCTACTAGATATACACACATAATTTCATAGGAATCAGTCAAGCCGTTTCGGAAGAGTTTACTTACAAGCACTGTGACACGAGAAATTTATATAAGAAATATATCTGGTGACAAATACACCTAATTTTCCTGCTCAGCCGACGACGTGCTGAACATCACGTAGCTTAACCGGATGAATTTTAGACGCGTTTCCTTTCTACACGATACATTATAAGGAGGTCTTGAGTCTTCGCGTGCAATATAGAGAAAGTAGTATTATTGTTTAATATTTGTTACTAACTGTTAACCGTTCTTTCGCGCGTATGGGTAAAACTTCCATAAAATCATGTCACTGATGTAACATACGTTCGAGCATAATAAGCTTATTCTGTTTCCCGGAAAAGTAGACATGTAATTGACTGTCCACTGCTGAACACAGCCTCCCACATTAACGGGGGTTTTCCATAATCCCCATGTTTGGCAGGCGCCTTAGGGATCGTGGAATGATAGCAGTTTCTCAGACGGTGCTGCTGCCCACCATTCGATATTTTAACCATAGTCGCCTCTTATGGCACCCATGGGAAGAGGTGGAGAGAGTGACATTCTAGCCCGGCACCTCACAGGGGTGCAAACAAATACCAATTAAAAAGTTGTATATTTGTTCTTAAGGAGGCTCTAATAGAATTATATGGGATATCAGTTCCAATAATAATTATTCCCATACATACACATGCAATTGATAACTCATTTTTAAAAGTCGGTTAATTAGGTAGCAACTTACGAACGCAAACTCTAGGTAAGTACGTAATTATAATGATTAAGTGAAGTTTGAAGCAGTGATGGATCAGTGGCATTGGCTATGGACTGCCGCGCAGCAGGTGCATGCTTCAAATCCTGTGTGGGCTTGAGCTTTCGCCGCATGGTGGAAGGACATTTTGTGAATACCCGCCTGGCTAGTGACCACCCTCAAGTAGAAAGTCTGTCGCCAAGCACGTAACGGTGTGTTCCGGCAGCTGTCCTTGAGATCCAGTAATTCTAGGATAAGCCCATTAACACCTTCGACCACATCATCACTTACCATCTGGTGAGATTGTGGTCAAAGGCTTACCTATCAGCAATAAAAACAAATTGTGTCTATCCGCAAATACTCAAATCCAAAGTACAGACTGAAAAATCTTGCTACTAAAGAGAGTATGTACTGCCACTATGTATATCTGCACTCACCCTATATCCTTGTATTTCGTCACACCCTGTAAACTTTTTACAAAGTGATAAACTTACTTACCAATTAATTTAACTGTTTCCAGGTAGGCATATTGTTGAGAGAACTATGCAAGTTACACGGCGTGCCAGAGCCACCAGATTTGGACTCACTGTCATTACCTGTGCATCCAGCACCACAACAAAGGTGAATATACTTTCACAGTGTTATTTATTATCATGCAGTTTGATGCATCAACACTGTGATAAGATTATAATGTGCAATGAATGAGGGTATTGCTATATGTTGAAATGACTGGGAGGAATGGGCGAAAGCAGATTGGCAAAGTATAGTATGAATGGTACAGTTGTATGGGGAAAAATTTAGGCGAATCTATCCTGACCCTTAACAAATGGGCGAAGAATGTAATTTTATGCCCCGGGCGGGAATCGAACCCGCGTTCTCCGATTTAGCGTCGGATGCCTAAACCTCCTCGGCCACCTCATTTTTCTTTGCCCAACCTATAAATCCATAAATAATAATAGGCCTTATTTAGGTCTCATGTATTTTACCTTTATTATGTCTTCAATAAATTTACACATCAGGAGCTTGGTAGGTTGTTTTTTATCATTCGAAAAAAGCTTTTTTATCTGCTAGTGTGGAAAAGCTTTTAAAAACTTGAACCTATACAAGTGTTCCAGAAAATTAAATCAGCTCTCACTATTACCAATTGTAGTAATTTTATTTTTAATTTAGAATATTAATTCACACTAATCAATTTTTAGTATCACTTATGGTGTTTATTTTTGGGAAAAAAAATATAAAAAATAGTGTGTTTTACTCGGCATCAGAGTTATTTTGCATCTCGTAAGTTTGAATCCTTCGTTTCCTCAGGTTTCAATAAAAACTCGCGCCAAATAACAACTTTGAAGCCTACGATAAATATTTTCAAACAAATAAATATTATCCATAACATAACACCATAACAAATAAATATTATCCTTTTACACATATAAATCTTAATTAAAATTAATAAAGTTATCTTGTATTATTGCAGAGTTCCAAGTGTAACGTCAAATGGAGCAGAATCTGGCACAGAAGAAGATGAGGAGATGGCTGAACAAGAAGATGAATCCGAAGGAGAGGATGACTTGCCTCTTGAGATGGTGGATGATGCTGGACGGAGCAATAAGGTGAATTTATCTTTGTTGCAACGCTTAAGGTATCCTGTAGTTTTTTCTTTATTTTATAAGCTCTGGTGGATGATAAATTTTAGTTGAACCATACAAAGTAGTGTAATTAAGTTTCAATTATATAAATATTTTTTATTGCTATTCTTTTGTCACTCTCTCACCTGTCATAACATGTTCAAAAATTGTAAATTGGCCAGATCTAGATAAGACAGTCTCTTAAGACACAAGGGAAACATTTTAAGGTCACTATTTGAATACTTTGTTATCTGGGAGAAAGTTAGTGGTATATTTATAATTTTAAGTTCATATATGAGCTAAATAACTTGTTGAAATATATAATAAGGTCTTATTTTCATTACTAGCTTATAAGTTATCCTATGACCGCTATCTCACCAGATAGTAAATGATAATGTGATCGAATATGGTATTCAGGCTAACCTAGAATAAATGGCTCTCAAGGGCAGTTACCAGTACACACCAACAGCTTCTTGGTGACAGATTTTCTACTCGAGGTTGGTAGCAAGCTGTTGCCCCATCAACATCCTATAACATCTGCCACCTTAAGACAACAACCAGGACTGATGGCTTAATGTGCCTTCTGAAGAGCAAAAGCAAGTAGTAGTAATGCCACTAGCCACTAGTGGTCACCCATCCAAGTGCAGAGGATGTTGCTTTTTTTTTTTTTTTTTTTTTTTTATGTTATTGTGACGGAACAAGCTCGAGGTCCACCTGATGTTAAGCGGTTACCTCTGCCTATAACAGTTGCAGTTCGTCGTTCAAGTGACGAATTGCACTGCGCCCGCCACCTTGAGACATAGTTGTTAAGTCTCATGTGCCTGTAATTTCACTGGCTCCCAAGGACTGCTGCCGGAACACACCGTTAGGTGCTTGGCGACAGATTTTCAACTTGAGGGTGGTCGCTAGCCAGGCGGGTATTCTCAAAAAGCCCTTCCACCATGCGGTGAAGCTCAAGCCCGCGGCGGGATTCGAACCATGGACCTGCTGCGCGGCAGTCCATAGCCAATGCCACTGAGCCATCACTGCTTCAAAGCTTATCTTCGTTGATTGATTAAGAACAACTTAGCAAGCCAGGCTACAAGCGCTTTGAAGTTTTGTCCTCAATCGAATATTTACGTAATTAAATATTTACATAATTACGTACTTAAATAATGAAAAACATTCCTTGACCAAGTTTACTTACAAATTTCAGGATGATATGGAAACAGAACACTTGGCTACATTAGAAAGACTCCGACAGAACCAACGGCAGGACTATTTGGCGGGAAGCGTGTCGGGCAGTCTACAGGCCACGGACAGGCTCATGAAGGAATTACGGGACATATACCGCTCATGTTCCTTCAAAAACAATATGTATTCTATTGGTAAGGATCAAAAAACTTTTATCACTTACCCTGGCAACCTTAAGATGGCTGCGAAGCATGTCAGGCAGCATAATGGTCTGACAGGTTTATGAAGGAACTGCAGAACATATGGTTTAGGCTCAACATATCTAATTAGCAGCGGGCAACAACAAAGTGGCTGGCAGTTTTACCACGAGATTAAAGAAAGGAATCCTGAAAATGTCCTGATTTTATCTGTAAATGCAGTTTTAAATTCTAAATGTAAATAAAAAAAAAATATAATAACATTTATACACGCAATTTGATTCCACCTTCAAAATTTTAAGTTTAACAATGATGAACAACTAAACACATTGTATTTTAAATTACAAACTATACAATTAAACACATTTGTTTTGGTATATAGCCAATCATAGAGTATATAGTATTAGTATAAAGTACATAGTTTTATATGAATGTAACTTCAAATGTAACTTCGTTTTACTGTTATACCAATTTCAGCAGCTAGGAAGAACTAGGCGCTACCAGCCGCTGTCACTTCGGTGTGAATTAAGCCTAATGAAGAAACTTTAATCTGCTCATATCTATAATAATAAGTTTAAATTAACCGGCAAGACACTCATTGAATATGCCGACCCAGGTTCGAGCATACTGTACCGTACTGTATTGACAGCTCCCGGAACACACCGTTAGGTGCTTGGCGACAAGATCATCAAGACGAGTGCGCAGCTGCATCTGCGAGCTCCCTACAGGCACTTTTTTTTTTACTCATGTTTAGTTACACATCTATATTGTATAGTATGTATAAAATATATTTTTTTTTCCAAATAAATTGTTGAAGTATTGTTGGCCTTGTGGCAATGGCTATGAGCTGCCGTGAAGAAGGCCCATACTTCGAATCCAGCCACTAGCTTGATCTTCACCTGATTGTGGTAGGCATATTGCGAATGCCCATCTGGCCAGATGGGTAGAAAGCCCATGCCTTAAGTAGAAAATATGTTAGTCGTCCTTGGAAACCTGACCAGAAATAATGCTAGGTCATATCTGTTAAAACCTTTAAATTAATCATATTAAAAAATATTAGCCATAATAAAATCTTATATTTTCCACAGAACTAGTAAATGATTCTCTATACGAATGGAACATCAGACTGCGCTCCGTCGACCCGGACAGCCCGCTTCACAACGATTTGTTATTGCTAAAAGAAAAGGAAGGCAAAGACTCTATACTGTTAAACATTATGTTCAAAGAGACGTACCCTTTCGAACCGCCATTCGTTCGTGTTGTATATCCTATTATATCAGGTTAGTATACTTTTCTTATACTTCACCATCATGTGAGATGAGTTATAGGTTAGCCAATAAGCTTACATTTTTAACTGTGGATGAACACATATTATTTTGCTCACTCCACATCTGCCTTGCAATATGTTGTGCAACACAACACCTTGCTTTCTCAATTTTCCATACTGATTATGCAAATTTAAGCCCTTTACATATCTGCCTTTTTAAAGTCTGCAAAATTCTTCCGCTGCCTTGCATGTGCATCAAGGATATTTGTTTATTAACAAAGCCCATCCAGATTTTTTTGTTAAACGTAGCGACGTCATTATTAGACAAAAAAGATCATAGTATGAAAATTTATTATACCAACCTCCGTGCTGCAGAGTCATTTATACCAAAAATAAACAATAGGTGTATATCAATTTATAATAATTTAACAAATACAATCAAAATATTAGAAGGCAATAGTTTTAAAAAACAATAATGTGATTTATGAAGGAATATTTAAATTGTTTTAAATACTTCTAAACCTATATTTTTGCTTTATTAACTAAACTATAATTATTATACCGGGCATCTTTCATTTAAACCGTACATTGACCACACTCTGACACTGGCAGAAAAACGCCAAGCAGCGTTTAAAATCCGTTTAACTAAGACTTACCAAAATGAATTTTGTTATTTGCACATCTGCTTGCAGGCTGAATGCTGTACCTACTTGACAAATTGTAAAATCTTGTTAATGTAATGATTTGTACTGTATTCTCGCAAATACAATATTGATTTGATTTATGTTGTCAAACACTGCTGTCTCAATTTTACATACTAATTGTGCAAAATTAAGGCTTTTACATATCTGTCTTGTAATTTGTTGTCCAACACGGCTTTTTCAATTTTTCATACTGAAACTGAAAAATTAAGCCTTTCACATGTATATATACTTATGCTGTTTGTCTACTAGGGACAAAACTAAAGTAGTTGGAATTTGGAATTTCTGTTTATCATATACCATAATTATACTGAATTTAAAAACCAATTAATATCGTGACCGATATATTTGTGAGTTGGGCAACCCAAATCCTTAGCTATGGACTCCAAACTAAATGAAATATAATTTTTTAAATAATTACAAAATTTTAATTAAATATTTTATAGTAACATGAAACCTTTCCTTCATGATCCGATTGACGCATAGTTTGTTTTATTATACAGTTGTTTTGTTTTTTAATATTTTGTCCCATCGATTATTTAGGTACTTATCAGAATAAATTTCAAATTTCCAGGAGGCTATGTTCTAGTCGGTGGGGCCATCTGCATGGAACTCTTAACAAAACAAGGCTGGTCATCCGCTTACACGGTAGAAGCAGTCATTATGCAGATCGCGGCGACCTTAGTAAAGGGGAAGGCGCGGATTCAATTCGGCGCGACAAAAGTAGTCTCCCAATCACAGTACAGCCTAGCACGTGCACAGCAGAGTTTCAAGTGCCTCGTGCAGATACACGAGAAAAATGGTAAGTATTGAATTGATAAATACATATCAAACATTTCGTCACGCCGCACGGTGGGCTGAAAATCGGCATTCGTAGACTTGAAGATTTCAATTCGCTCAGGTCAATTTTCACTCAAAATTATGGGGCCCGCATTTTGACCCCCTTAATTTTAAAATATATAAAATTTTATAATTATTTATTATTATTTTTTAATTACAAATTTCTTTTAATTTTTTTTTTTCAAATTTAATTTGTTTAATTTTTTCTTTTCAAACTGAGCTGGAATAGATCTATTCCAATACTGAGGTGAAAGGTTAATGTGCGGTTACGAAAAACTTTTATGAAGCCAGTGTGAAAAATCCAATTATCTCTTAAACGACTATTGCTAGTCATACAAGAATTATTAGGTAGGTGATTAAAAATTAAATCAAATTAACAGGTAGCTGCGCCTCATTTGCTCATTGGTCAGTATATGAACCATGCAACAGTGGGTAAAACCTATTTGCAAATATCCTTAGGATGTTGTTGGAGCTGGCCCAGACCCTGCGCGTCAGGGATGTGCACCGTTTCCGCATAGTTGCATAAAAACAATCGACTCGGTTTATATATTCTTAATATTTGGGTCAATTTAATTTTTTGTATTGATGTTTTTAACTTATACATTAAAAGAAACCATTTCATATGTAAAAAAAATAAAAAATATTTCGATGTTTATTTTTTAAAAACCGGCAGTGTGGCCGTTTTGTAGAGTATGTCAAAAAATCATTAATAATTAGTACTAAAACGCGCTGTAAGGATATTGCGGTTTTCCTTGCCGTTTAAGAGATATTGGATTTTTAATACTGGCTTCATACAAGTTTTTCGTAAAAAAAATATAATTCATTCGTTTTTGTATAGAATTAACTCGGATGTGATTTTTGTATATATTAATAACTAAAAGAAGCGATATCCGGAAAAAAACTGGCACTTCAAATTGAATTCTCTAAGTCTATGAAAGCCGATTTTCAGCCCACCGTGCGCCGTTATATCCCCAAACGCTGATTGACTATATAAGTGAAACAACGAATTAATTGCCGATATCACTTTAGCTCAAAATAAGCCTATTTTAGGATGTTGAGTATGGCATATAATACCCATTATGGCCAGTTTCACATTGATCACACAGTGGGATTATTCATTTGTTAATCATATGATTGGTTGTGTTCCCATCAATGAAGGGATACCTTGCTTCAAAGCCATGAAAACCTCCATCCACAGCTGTGAAGATATCCTTGATTAAAATGTTTGCTGTGGTTCAGTGACATGAAAGACCATCTAAACCGCTGTCTTGAGTGTCCAATCATGTGACTTGTAATTATAGCTCGGAAGTCTGAAAGCACTAATTGGCAGGCAAGCTTCATCAGTATTAAAATACCTCTGTTCTAGTAATGGACATGATTAGAGCTTGAAAAACTGCTAAATTTTTCCAACAACTGTCTGGAAATTAAATTTAGATAAAACCTCACCTTGCTAGTTCATAAATGAATGGGATCATGGATAGTTTCACAGACACTTAGTAGCTTAGTGTACAATACGAGGTCAAAGAACTGAAACAAGTTTTCACATTTAATTGATTACAATCAAACAAATCCCATTATACATCTCCTTGCTTTTTTTTGTCCTTGGGTGAAACAGGTGTTATTGGTTTTCTTACCAGAAATTTAAAGTAACAGTCTATCAGGTACAACTTTTGTACGGTGTTGCCTTGAATAAAAGATGAAAAATGAGGTGGTAAACATTTTGTGATCTAATAATTTGTAAATGTGATTTTCCATAAGCACATGATAGTGCTTGTAATCATATTTAGAAATGAGATGGTCCATATTAAATATTTGTAAATTAAACAAAAATAAATGTTTATGTAAACTTTTATTTATTTGTTTAAATATATAAAATGTTCTCAAATCCAGGACATTTTACACTTGCATTATTTTTAACTCCCTTTATGCCTCATTGACTAGACTAACTGAAATAACCTCTTTGTATGTATAATAGTAGTAGATGAGACATGAAATTATCTCTCAGAAAGCAGGATTATATTTTGTCTATATACAATATCCATCTGTATATAACAGAAAACCTATGTCTAATATAAGCTATGTTGTTCTAGGCTGGTTCACACCACCGAAGGAGGACGGCTAATAGAAGCTGCGCTGGCGCCGTTAACGATAAGACTAACGTGCAAAATTAACGCCCAAGAACACCTCCTAAATCTGAAAAGTGGCTCTGAATATGCGTGAATGTCTTCAATATAATTCCAATGAATGTGTGAAACGGCAGTAATAGTTTTATGTGGTAGTATGATTGAAAGAACAAAGTGAGTGATAATTTGAGTATTGTATGTGTACTTTTAAGTGCTATTAATGTTCAGAGTTAAGTACGGGCGTTGAAAAGAGACTATACAAGACTTATAGGAAATGTTTAAATGTGTAAACGTTTTTTGTAATCATTAATTTTCTCATTAAATTTATCCGTATGGTAGCACTAGATGTTACTGGAGTGTAAAGTTGAAAATTCTTTGCATTTCTCTTTAGTTACATATTGATAAATAAAAAGGAAAACCTGTGATTCTTATTCTGTTTTGTTATTTGCCGTATTGCTTGTTTTAATATCTTTTATTTGGGGCCTTTCTTCATAAAACCCAGAAATATAAATGTACATAACAATCTTTTCTAAATAAATATATAATATTGTTCTCTGATAAAATATGTCACTCTGGAAATCATTGTGAGTGCAATGTGCATGTCAAATAAAATTAAGTGCTTCCAATTTGATATGCTCCGATGGAATCTGTGAAGCGAACTTATCTCATATCTGACCTCTGACTTAAGTATTAGCTTACCTTAGATTAAAGTCCTTTTTATAGTGTCATTTGGTCAAAATTTAGGACTCCAATATGCTCCTCCAATATTCGTCCCATTTTTGATACAATTTTAATCAACCATTGTAAATCGTATGTTTGTTTTAATAATATATAAATTCGAGGAGTCTCGAACAAGTACATTCACTATTTTGTAATTTTTTTTTCGATTTTGTATACCTACGACTTGCCTCAGCTTAAAACTAGTAAGTAAAAATTTAATTTTTTTTCCTAAGATAAGGCGAAGATAAGTTTGCTTTAAAGATTTCACCTCACTTGAGGAATTTGGAAAAAGGCCCTAGACTTACATTACAAAACTATAAATTAACCTTATAACCCAAATTCATATTGTAAATACTGTTACCGCTTACATCACGGTGTTATTGCCATATCTCGAAGTATTAATAAAGTATCCAAAACATTGATTTGGATTTTTCATCAAAGCTTAGATTTTAGATTTTCTTTATTGAATGCCATTAATGCCTTGAGTCCTGCTACGTGGTCTTCGCTGCCTGGTTTGTTGATTCTCTTGCATACGTCCTTTTCATCCATAGTGTTTAACCAGCGTCTTAACTTTGGGTATCTGAAAAAGTGTGTTTTTAACCTTTTTATAGCATAAAGGAAAGGCAAGAAGAATAACAACTCGGTTAGATGCTTGGCGACAGATTTTCTTATTGAAGGTGGTAGCTAGCCAGGCAGGCATTTACAAAATGCTTTTCCACCATGCTATAACGACTGCCATCCTATAACAACAACCGGGACCGACGGTTTACCGTGTCCCCCGAAGCACAAGAACACTCAGTACCTTCCGTAACGGTGATGTAAGTACTGTGAGACAATGATCAATTTATTAGAAGATGCCTAGGTGGAATGTGAAGAAGAATAGAAGTGATTTCTCATGTCTCAAATCGTTTCCGAACACTGGATCATTTGCGTTTCTTATAATTATTGACATGCGCGTGCGCAGATGCAATTGGTCTTCGATTATAATATAAATATATATATATATATATATATACGCTTAATAATTAATATGACGACAAATTACGGATGTCAATGAAGATAAGTAGACTTCATTTCTTAGTTGCTAAAATAACTACGTTCTTCTCCACATTTTCAACTTATATTTTCTTAGTTCTTGTGAGCATAAAAGATTATGGTGGGAATAGTACCTAATAAAAAAAAAAAAAATGGTTTTTTCGAAATTGTTTTCCTGGTTATACAAATCTTGGTTTGAACCTGGATTTTCAAGCCAATTGCCAAGTTTTGGTCATGTACGTCCAAGTCTACTTTTTCAGGGAAGAGATGCTTAGACGTGTTCGGATGGATTATACAATGGATAACCTTGTGAGAAATAATCATATGCAAAAAGTGCGGTACATTTAGCTTTTTAGAAACTTGTGAAAAACAAGTGGAGCCATATTTTTGACTTACTTTTTTTCATCAATAGGTCGTAGTCCATGCAGAGAGGAAATTGTCGTTAGTACGCTGATATCAGCCACCGTCATCACGTCATCTGCTAGGTAAAGCGTCTCAATTAAGTAAATCTCGAGCATTCCGTACGCTTCGTCTATGTTCCTAATCATGAATTTGGTCATTTCTGCCAGTCTCCCAGTGTATGTTGGAGCCTAGAGAAATATAGTATGAATTTAATCATTTAAATTATTATGAAATATTATATATATACATTAAATATATATTATATATCGATACCTCAGTTCCAAAGTGTAACAATTCAGATACAGGTTATAATGAGATAATTTGAAAATTAAATGACCAGTGATACTTTTTGTGATGTATTTTTAATACTTATCATTAATCTAATATCTATTTTTAATGGTCTTAGGTAAACATATTATTCGGATTTGTTACACTCTGGAACTTATTATATATACATTAAATTTGGCTGGATAGCATTATAGAACAAATGTTCTATCATACCGTGCAGACATTAATTAAAACATTGAAAACAATTAACTAAAATATTTACATACAATCATGTAAATACATTATAAAATGTAAATGTTTTAATTATATTTATGTACTTAGCACAACATTTTGAACACATTTTTACCTCGAATCAGTACTAATATTATAAATGCGAAAGTATCTCTCTCTGTCTGTCTGTTACGCTTTCACGCCAAAACTACTGGACAGATTTGAATGAAATTTGGTATGGAAATATTTGAGACCCGGGAAAAAACATAGGATAGTTTTTATCCAACTGCGCAAAAAGAGGTTAATGTTTTGCGCGATAACCGACATACGCGCGGGCGGAGCCGCGCCCATAAAGCTAGTTAATATTTTAATCGAAACCCCATACCCCAGTACTACGTATAAGGCGCCATAAGCTTCTGAGATAATGAATTTCGAAATAACGGAAGGATATGCGAATCATAAATTCACAAAATACTTGTAAGAAAATCTGTTATCAAACACCAACAGTGTGCCAGCAGCTATTCTTGAGAGCCAGTCTAGATCTCTGACAAAATTAAACTGAAAATTATGACTGGCACGCCGGATTAATCAATGTAGCGAGATCAACCTGGGGGGTTGATCCCTAATAAACCATTCCATCCCCCAAGGTAGCGTCCTTGGATGTATCCTATTTTTAATTTATATAAACGACCTCCCAAAATCAACAAATGAAGCATGTGTACTCTTCGCTGATGATATTTCTATCCTGAGTCCTGACATCCTGTATAGACACTCAAAATTTGAATAATTATCTAACTGACATACTTAATAATATAATGAATTGGATGACTGACCACAATCTTGACCTTAATTTTGCGAAAACTAAAATTATGCAGTTTAGACTCTACCAAAAAGCCCCCTTGACATTAATTTTGAATATAATAATAATCGATTGGAATCCATTGACGTGGCAACACTAAGGGCTAGAACTAGATTCGTACCTAAAATGGAAATCACTTACGCAAAAAATTAAAACAAAATTATCAAGTTCTGTATATGCACTGAGATAACTGCGACGTTCTACTGACGCTGACAAATCCTTAACAGCGTAATTCGCATACGCATACTCCTGTTTCAGATATGGAATTATACTCTGGGGAAATAGTGCAATGATAGAAGATCTCTTTATACTTAAAAAAAATGCATCCATATCCTTGCCAATATTAAAAACCCCAATATAAGTAAACCATTTTTTATACAGTACAAAATTTTAACTATCTCGTCCATATACATATTTGAAACTTGTAAATTCGTCAAAAAATACCCCTAATTTTTAAAAAGGAAACTGTTATCTCACGTAGGTATCCAACAAGATTTAAACATAATCTAGTAATTACGAAATCTAGAATAAAAATGCATAGTTCCAGCCCAAATTCAATGTCCATTAAAATATTTAATAAATTCCCAGTAGGATTCAAATAAGAAGAAATGAATGTAGGTTTGAAAAAAATCTAAAGCCTATTAGATAGAATAGTCTTATTATTCTCTTGACGAATTCCTTCAACGAGAATTTAGTATATTAATTATTATAAATAGACCGGCCCACTCCTTACCAATACCCAAATAGGGTAATTATGTGATATATAAGTTGTGTTTAATTAAGATCTGCATGTAAAACCACATAATTTTGCAATAAATGATTTGATTTTATTTAATTTGATGATCGCTGGCCGTGTTGAAGGCAAGAGAAGCGGAGGACTCTTGCCAGCACGATAGGCAGACGCAACTCAAGGTTCAACAAAATCAACCCTTCAGGTCGCCATCCAGATGGTGCAAGACGGGACACCTTGTAGAGCAGTAGTGGCGCAGGCTGTACGCCATAATCACGTCCGCAGTCATAATGATACGACTAAGAAGAAGAAGCAGACCTTGGCGATTTACACGCATTTTGTGAAACAAATGGCAAAATCAGTATTTAGGTAAGCTATACGTACCTACCCAGATATTTTTGAGAATTTATAATTACATATTTACCATAACAGCTCGTAACCTCGGGAACAAAATTCCACAGTCAAAGAACAGACGCTGATTGATCGTGGCCCGTTTTCTTTTATCAGTGGGATACAGCTGTGTATGTTCTGGCTTCCCGTACTTGTCTATGAGATATAAAATTATTGCGTGGCTGAAATAATAAGAATGCTTCGTAAGTTTATCTGCACATTTTGGTGATAGCTATTGAATAACGTATAACGACGTCCCGTTAAAAAGGTTTGAAAAAAAATGATTAAAATCATAAATTATTCTAAATTTTCTATTTTCATTTTCATTTATTTTCCTTTCAGAATATTCGAGTAAAATCCGGTTACACTACCCAGACCATATTTATCCATATTAACACTATCTTTGCGTTTCACAGTCATCGATTTACCTATCCATCGATCGGTTAAAGCTTGAAACGCGCTGCATGTTAACTGTAGTTTTTATTATTCAGTTATTTTATGTGTTGGTTAGCAACCCGAAACTTTATTAGGACATTCTGAAACGGACCCATAATAAAATATATATCATATCATCCAATGCAAATGGCGAATAGCAGTTCTTTGTGGCGTTCAATGGGGGACGCTTTTATTCAACTGGCTGTTGAATAAGATGATGATGATATTATCCAAAATGGCGGATTCTATATGGCCGCCATATAAATTGCTTTGCTTCACTGAAGCTCGGCTGTTATATTAAGGTCATGTACTCGTATATTGTAATACTGTGATAAGCATAAAACATTCGCCAATAAAAATGTCAAATATTGGTTTAACTACGTACTGAAGTAGGTACCTACGCCGCCAAAGAAATATTATGTACTTATTTCAGTTTGTTTTGTTTTTTGGTTTAAGTGGGGAATCACATTTATAAATTGTTGGAGATCAAAAGTTTTGTCCCGGGCGGTCATCGAAGCCGCGTCCTCTCGTTTTCGCGCCGGATGCCTATTCCACTCAGCCATCAGAACAAACGCGTTCTAGCCGAAACTTTTTGCTCCAATTGTATTACTTTAATCGTCATAGGGGAATTGAGTGGGGAAGTTATTCACAAATGAATTTGTAGTGGTTCAGTAGGTAACAGCAGGTTAACAAGCTTACCTATCTGCTATTGAAAAATCACCATCATCTAACAGAGGCACTGTCTTCATTGGATTTTTCTGTAAGATAAACACACTACATTACAAACTAGATTCGTACTTATGCAATGTTAGGTATCCTGCCGCAGACTAGCTAGTATATCAGCCAGCATAGGTGGCTAACACCCTCCAGTTGAAAAATTGCTGCCGAGCAACTAAAAAAATGTTCCAGCAGCTGTCTGAGGAGAGATAGAACCCAGAAACGTTAGTGTTTACCTTAACCTAGACAGGTTCTATGACGGGAAATTGAAATTAATCATTTTTTTGGCTTATTGCTAGGTCGTAAGTAAGTATTGTAGTTAGTACAATAACAGTCCCGTCGGGTGCCGGACTAGAATGTCACCCCCCATCTCTACCCCAAGGGTGTCGTAAAACTAAGGTGGTATTACTACTAGACTAACACCAGAAGGTGGACAACAGCGATTTCTGAGGAACTGATGTCTCACACTGCGATCCCCAAGACGCCTGCCAAGTGAAGGGATTATGGCAAACCCCCCATAATGGGGGAGGCTGTGTTCAGCAGTGGAGTATCCTGCTGATACTACATTAACAGTAATTTACAGGAAAATATTATTTTAGGTACAGAACCGAGATTGTGTGAGGAATTATTTATTCTTTTTACAATAAATCTGTAATATATCTAATTTTGGGAATTAATTGGCAAGCTTGCACCCTCAAGTAGGTAATCTGTCTCCTTGAGAGCCAGGTTAGCCGAAACAATATCTCCAAGCGCATCGTCACTTTCCACAAGGTGATCAATTGCTAGCCTATCAGCAATAAAAAGGGATATAATTTGTTCAACAGTGAAAGTGGACTTCCTACCTTCAAGTTATTTTCTAACCTTAACTAGCTCCGGTGTGTCTTGCTCCCGCAACAAAGGGTTCAAGTGTCGTGTCTCCACCTCCAATCCCAGGATATCTATAACCATCATCACAGCACGAGCCGGCGGGCTGGCGTCATTCTTGTATAAAATCGGTAGTAAGGATGACATTGTTCCTGAAAGTAACAAAACACTACGAGCTAGGTATATTCAACACTACAGCTAGAAAGCACGGTGGGTGATATCGTTAATGCTGGCGTGGCGAGGAATTCGACCAGCACTTCGAGAACAGGAGAGGCCATGGTGACCGAGTTATGAACTGCAGTACACACCACACTGGCAGTGTTGTGCAACATGTTGGTTAGTTCTGAGCTCTTGTGACGATCAGATGATATTTGGCTCCATGCCTTCCCACAGGCTTTACCTTTACCGAATGGGAGAAGCAAATTTTGCAAATGATCGACTTGCTAATAACAACAAGTAAGTATCTAAGTATAAAACCTATCGCAGAGCTATTTTCTAAGGCGCTCTTCGATAGGCTGTTCTACTGAGAATTCAAAGTTAAAAATTCAATGCTATGACTTCTTTAGGTACTACCTATTGCTTACTATTTTCCTGTTGTATGTGTAGGGCTAAAAACGAAAAAATCTGGCTAGATGCAAGTCGGATCTTGTTGATAGGTTTCCGCTTTGCAATATATAGCAACGACCCGTAAAAGAATAAACATATTTATTTGGTCTTGAACCTAGCTACATTTTGATTAGACTTTTTAGTATTTCATGGTCAATTAAAGGATATATTATACATAATTATACCAAAATGTCTTATTCCGTTTAGTTTTAAAACTTAGTACCTAACTATTACATTTAGTTCAAAACTTAAGCTTAAAAAATGTATAAGTAGGTAGTAGACGTATGATCGGTGACAGGCAAATAAGGTTTAGTATACCGTCTTTTATAGGGCAAAATATGGACGTGTGTAGACGTCATTATGAGACGAATAAAGCACCATCCTAAGTATATTACAATCGTCTAAACAACGTCATTGATAAACGCAAAAGTACCGACCTGTAAAGAACAAGTCATAGACGTCGCAAAGACATTATTAATAGACGTATAAAGTACCGACCAATAAAGTACTAGTCACGGACGTCGTAACGGCGTCTTAATTAATAACCAACCTTTAAACGACCAAAACCGTATAAGTTGTTGACATCTTTGTGACGTCTAGTTTTCTGATTCAACTCGTAGATCCCTCGGTAGCGTTATTGGTTATCTGGGTTATTTTATCTATTTACATTGCTTATATATTTACCCATGTTACTTTAGCATGGCCATAGAACATATAATAAAACGTAGTTAATTTGATTTAAATTTCGCGCTCAAATTAATTAGAAGTAGGTACGAAGTAGAGCTATTTGTTGTTTTCGGTGAATTTGGTGTTTATCTAGATAATATTAGGGAAAATTTAACTCATATCACTCCGTGGATAATCTTATGTAGAACTTGCCTACTTACCAAAGTATGCTCTTACACAAAAAATGATGAGAAATTGAAAATAGTTATATGATTAATTAATGTTAATATTACAGTCTCACTACTGTCACTACACTTTTAGATAGATAAAACATAATGTTTGTTATCACTTATCAGTAAACAAAGTCCTTACTAGGTACATGCTATAGATATAAGGTCAATGTTCAACTGCTTTGTAAGTTTTTCGTTTCCATTCCATTCATCACATAGGGTGTGCTACAGACTACAGAGATGAACATACAGGTACAGTTTAGTTTAGAGTATAACATCTCTAAACTTTTACTTTCATTGAAAACTAGAAACCGAAGTTAAAGGAGGATGATTATTTATCTATGGCTTGTTACACACACAACTTTGGCAACCACGGCTCTGAGAAGTTTATAAACAAGTGCCGTGGCTATAAGATAGATGGCAGCCTATTGAAAATTGTTGCTTTAAGAAAATTTTTTAAAAACATATATTATTATAGAATATTCTTCAAGCAACAAGTTACGGCGCGGGCGGACGGAACCGTGTTTCCATAGGTACTATAAATAATGGCGTTATTCTTATTTATATTCTCTATAAGATAAACCATTAGTAAGTAGATGGCGCTGCTAATTAATAATCACACACAAAATCCTGGTTTTCCTATTAGCGAAACCATAGTGATAGCTAATCGTTTGTATTAATAATTCTAATCCTTTATCCAAATCTATGACTATAATTTTTTGTTTGCCTAAATTTATCAATTAACGTATCCATTAAAAACTCCCTTATTACTTTTTGTGTATTTTACAACACCATTTAGAAGCAAAAGTATCGTCACACAGGCCCGTATATCTCCGGCAAGCGAAAGGTCTACGTTTTTTCATGATCCATTGTGGCAAGGCGCGAACCTGTCCAAACTGTTATTAGGTAGTAAACTAAACAGGAGTTCATAACGAACCGATCTACACCTTCTCGTTCTCAATTACATTAATAAAAATAAACGGTCAAATGCGTGTCGAGCCACGCACAATGTACGGTTCCGTAGAAGCCCGTTATCATAATGTAGTTCTTTGTACTCCTCCACTTTTTCATGCTAAATCTAAGAAATAAGAGTACGATTGCCGCCAAGCTATTATTTCAATTGTAATTCGAAAGTTAAACAAAATTAGTTTGTGAATTCTATAGGTAGATACTCGAATGAAGACGTAACGATAGCGCGATCCAGAACCCGTTGGTACATTGTAAGAATTTGAATGTCATTTTATTTATTTGCTGTAGCATAAATAATTTGTTCTATTATAAATAGTTGATATATATATGGAAGAAAAATAAAAAAATTACACCGATATATGCAAGTAAGCTTTTAAATGGGCTATTATACTATATGATTAGTCTGGCCATAAATACTGTAACATAAAAAAAATCAGCTTTAGAATTATTTACAATTTGGAACGCGTTTATTACTTTAAAATTTTCTTTCGTTGTCGCGCCATTTCATATATTATTTCGTGTTCATTATCAAATAACAATATGAAATGAGGTGTTAAAGAAAATAGGATAGTACCTAGTGTTCGCCTTGTGTAAAGTAGGTATTGAGCCGTCGCGTCGGTCATATTCCAGACACTTCAAAAGCTTAGTATCAGCCGTATGTTCGTATATCGTAATATCAACAGATGCAACAAAACTTCCTCTGTCGAAAGATCTCGAGTAAAAGATCAGGGCAGCCGCGTGTCTTAGAACTACAAATTAAAGCCAGAATTGGTCGAAATCCCATCATCAAAAATATTATGATAACTCAACAATAATCTTATTGCGAGAAATGAAGATTCCCGCTAGGAAAATGTCGCGTATTATAAAACAAGACCTGAAGCTCGGTGCTTATCGTCGATATACAGTATATGCCTGAGTGTCTTCCGTTGCGATACGCAAGTGAAGGGCACAGAAATATTCTCTTTACCGATGAAAAATATTACACTATTGATGAGCAATACAATCAGCAAATTCATGATGTGTCAAATAAAGTGATCGATAACCTTGGTACGACAGGTACAGACAGCAAACACTTCTAGTGTACGGCGAAGATGAGGTCCATAAAGTACTTTATACCTATATAAGTCGAATCTTTGTACTGCCATATCTATATCTATACTAATGGAAATAATTTGAGACCCGGGAAAGGACATAGGATAGTTTTTATCCAACTGCGCAAAAAGATGTCAATAGTTTTGCGCGATAACCGCAATACACGGGGGTGGAGCCGCGGTTGGAAAGCTAGTCTATTATGTATGACATCATCATCATCATCATCACCAGCGGGAAGACGTCCACGGCTGAACAAAGGCCTCCCCCATAGATCGCCACAAAGAACGGCTATTAGCCACTTGTAGCATTGGCTACCCGCGACTTTCACGATATCGTTAGTTCACCTAGTGGTATGACAGTGTGATAGTGGTGGCATAGTTATAGTTTTAAGATTTTTTATTTTAGATTAAGTTTTCAATGCCAGTCTTTATCCCTTACAAACAACCAACTACTTCATCTTAGTCACTTTAAAGGATTTATTCTATAGATTTTATATTTGGTACAAAATTATCCAACACCCAAGTTCAACGGCTATTACTGCTAAACTAATAAAGTTATCTCAACCGCTATACTTTTCCTTTAAAGTTCATAAAATGCACTATCAGCTTGAATTTTTTCAGATTTTTCAAGCCCGCGGTTTAGCTTTTAGAGGGGGGGGGGGACGCCCTGCTGGAACAAAATTTGCACTTTAAAGTTTAATATTTCGTAAATGGAGCATTAAATCGAAAAACAGTATTAGCAATCACGAAGAGATAGACGACGAAAAAAAATTTCATCCCCACATCACATGTATGGCAATTCAATGTTAACAAAACATAATCGTTTTTAGGGTTCCGTAGTCCTGACAAGGAACCCTTATAGTTTCGTCATGTCCGTCTGTCCGAGGTTTTGCTAAGAGACCGTTAGTACTAGGAAGCTGTAATTTCGTATGGATATGTAAATCAATTACACCGACAAAGTGGTAAAATAAGAGCCTGAAACGTATGTACCTATTATATTATATTATATACATATGTTATCCAAGTAGATGACATTGGCTATTTAAAAATAAATCCTTTGATCTGATTTTGTTCCAATTTCTACGGTACCAATTGTTAAAACTTATACTTACTATTAAAAGAAGAAATTTTCGAATCGGTTCATCAATGACGCACACCAGAAGTACCAAACATACAAACGAGAAATAACGAAAATGATACATAATATATATCATCAAAGCTATATCATCTAAAGGAAAGGTAGCTGGTATATTACTACCAACAAAAGCATTCCTAAGAAGGGTTGGAGCGAGTAAAGGGGCTGGCCATAAAACAGATGCCAACACTTTTATTAAAATATGTTGTGTCTTTGTGTCGTCGTCGCTTATGATAAGGGTAAGAAGATAGCCCCTGTGAGTATATAACTATATACGTGATGTAAGTTGTATAGCACTCCTATATTATTATTTACAGCATTTAGTTCTTCGTAAGTACGTACTTTCATACCTAAATCCTATATGAGTACTTTAGTACAGTACGTTAGCTTGAAATAAACACGTCCCAAAATTATAGGGTCAAAGCAGAAATATTAAATAAACATAATCATGCAGTCTACGAAAGTCAAATTGTTTGAATATGAAATTAAAACCATTTTAAATAATATAATTTATATATGCAAAAAGATTAAAGTTAATTGGTTTAATGAAAACGCATTAAAAATAATGAGAACTAATCGAGTTAATGAACTATACAATAATTCTTGATAACACAATTAAACGGTATAAAAAATCTTAACAAGAAAACTATTTAGGTATGTCTAATAAGGAACATTTGTAAACAAATATGAGACTGACTCTGCGTAATGAGTACGCCTAATCGCCTCCGCCAACATCACAGAAATATCTATAGTTTGGAGTTTAGGACACTGCTTCATGTGTTTGTCTTGTGGAATCGTGTTTGTTACCACGAGGGCTTCCAGACATGACCCGTTTATCTTCTCTATAGCGTTACCAGCGAATACCCCATGCGTACAAATAGCATATATCTTACTCGCACCAGCTAAACGTAAAGCCTCGGCGCCTTTTAAAATCGTATCGCATGTATCGGCTAAGTCATCCACCATTATCGCTATTCTATTCTTCACATCTCCAACAAGGACGGTCGAATCTGCATCGTTGGCCCGCTGTCCTTCCTTGTGTATTATTGCAAAGTCAACGTCGAGTCCATCAGCGATCGCAGTCATCCTCTTCACACCACCGGCATCTGGAGATACCATCACGCAGGTTTTCCATTCTGGAATGTTTTCCTTAATCCACTTTGTAATCGCTGGCTCCGCATACAAATTGTCTACAGGTATGTTGAAGAATCCTTGAATCTGTGATGCGTGTAAATCTATTGTTATCACATGGTTGGCTCCAGCTACGGATACTAAATTAGCCAATAGCTTGGCGGTGATAGGTGCACGGCTCTTCTCTTTCTTGTCCTGTCTGGAGTAGGGGAAGCTAGGAATAACTGCAGTGACCCGAGATGCTGACGATATTTTACAAGCGTTAATCATGATGAAGAGCTCCATCAAGTTGTCATTGATTTCTCCACAACCACTTTGCACGATATAAACATCTTCTCCTCTCACCGACTCACCGATTTCTACGTTTGTTTCTTTGTTGCTGAACTTTTTAGTGGTTGCCCTTCCCAATGTGAGGCCAAGTCTAGAGACTATCTTTTGCGCGATTTCTGGGTGGGAGCTCCCGGTGAATACTTTGATGTTCGGCATCCTTGCACCGGGATTCAAGAAGTTTTTCTCAATCTTTTTCAGATTTGCTGGTAATTGTTCCGGATTTTCGTCTTTGTTCATTAGAAGTGAATATATCAAGAGAGACTTCACCACTCAAATGCGAATGACGAAATGAACTGTTTGCTGTTTACGTATAACACAATTATCTGGGTTCAAGATAGGGTCAGTTCAATATATTTATGTAAGTAATCTGTTTGTATCCCCCGCAATGGAAGTGTACTGTTGCTTATCTTTATTTACTTCGCTCAGTCTTCAATAACGAAACATGATTGTATCTAGTTAATAGCTTGCCCAAAGTTATTAAAACCAATATTTACAATTAAATATGAGTGTCTAATAAATAATTTACTAATATTAAATATTTGAGTAATATGTACTCGTGCCTATGCTTGGAAAGTTTGCGAGAGTATGTTTACTTTTGCGTTAAGATAAGGGGGTCGTGTCGTGCAGTGCTCTCGCAATACGACAGGCCATACTTACATCATTTACTGATATCATGAGTAGAGCGGTGCGTCTTACGTCTGTTTGTTCCGCCATGCTAAACCAAAGTATTCCAGTCTAAAAATTAACAATTTATTTTCTCTTTGGTACTTTGAAGGTTAAAGGTCAAGTAGAAAATCAAACATCAAACGGTGTGTTCCGGCAGCTGTCCTTGAGAACCAGTAATTCTAGATTAGCCTGAAAAACATCTTCGACCACATCATCACTGACCATCAGGTGAGTTTTTTTTTATGCATGATATGGTGCATTTATGGTTCCCTTGATCACTATCTCACCTGATGATAAGTGATGATGTGGTCGAAGGTGTCGTTCAGGTTAACCTAGAGAATTACTGGCTCTCAAGGACAGCTGCCGGAACACACCGTTAGGTGCTTGGCGACAGATTTGAAATATTTGAGGGTGGTAGCAAGCCAGGCGGGCATTCGCAAAATGCCCTACCACCATGCTATAACGACTGCCATCCGAAGACAACAACCAGGACCGTCCGCTTAACGTGCCCTCTGAAGCACGGAAGTGCTCAGTAGTAATGTCACCAGCGGTCACCCATCCAACTCATGACCGATGCGAAAGTTGCTTAGCTTTGCTGATCGGTTCAGAATCGCTAATCAGACTTCGCTACGAGCGCTTCAAAATTATTAATATTGATAAAGATATTAGTCAAAGGCTAACCTATCAGCAATAAAAAAAAACCCTTATTAAATTAGCAACGGTATTGATTTCTTAATACGGTAAAATATTTGAAGCTTATACTTTGGCTACGTCTTCGGCAATTGTATTCTTCGGAAGACCTTCAAGAAAGTTTACAACGTAACTTTTCACAACTTCTCGACAATAACTTATAAATGAAGGAAACCATACGAAATAAGGACTGTCATTGGCGTGCAAATAATATACATAATATACTCATATTGGTTATAAAGCCAAAAGAAGAGAAACCTGGCACCATACAGTGAAAGAAGCGAGGGGCGTATTCCACTTTGTAAAATCAGGCGCTATACAGTAGAGCTGTTCAAAGACCCTGATACCTTCAAAAGAAGGAAGTGATTGAAGATAACAGTAGGTCTGTTTAATTTCGTGATTCAATTCTATTAGGTAAATATTTTTTTATTCCTTTTCATCTTTACCTATACCAGAGCGAAAATTACAAAAAAAAATGTTGCTTATTAATTATTGCTAGATGGAGAACTGCCTCATTGAAAACATATAGTAAATAGAAATTATTTAACATCTTATTTACATGCTGTAGAAGTATACCTACTGTATACTATGTATTGTGTTTAACACATAACACATGGTTGAAAAAAAAATAATGTGACACTGTTTTTATTGCTATTGGGCATGTCACAAGAAGAGCCGCTACCAAGAACTAGTCTTGTTTTATAAATAAATCTTATCAACGTTAGCTAATTTTGTTAATATATTTCAACATACCTTTGTTTATAAGTACCTACTTACTGACGATAAGAATTTGAATGGATATTTAAAGAAGATAATATGCAAATTATATATCATCATCTACTAATACAAGATATGGCCGGATATTTATGTATTTCCTTACCGCCAGATGTTTGCCGTGAGCTGGGCTAGAATTAGTATATATCTTCCTATGGGACTCGTAAGAAGCGACGAAGGGTAGAAAACCAGAAGGTGTGCAGCAGCGCCTTCTGATAATTAGCCAACTTAAACTGCGTACCCCAAGGCGCAAAACACTATCCACCCTAACTTCCACCTACATACATACCATCACCCGTATTCTTAACCTTCTTCCATACTCCCCTAATCTTGCCCTTCAAAGATTAATGTCTACTCCCTATATTCTAAGAAATGCCTAGGAAAGGCCTAATTTCAGCTTAAATATAGGAAACTTTAATTTTTTTACCTCTGTTAGTGTCCCTTAAATCGTCCTTATCTTGAAAATCTCAGTCCAGCACTTTTTTATTTTATGTCACGAAACTTAATATTAAATTTCATGCTCAAAAACATAGCATTATACAAAATATTCATATCTCATTTCATACAAACTATTAGAAATATAGATACTAAGTTTCAGGCTTAAACATAGGGATTTATACATACATTTTCAACCCCTATTTGTGGCTCTTAAATTGTCTGTAGCGGAAATTTTTTAGTTTAACACTGTTTTTTCTATGTCACGCACGAAACATTCAATTAAAATTAATACTCCTTACTTCTAAAAAGGCACTCATAAAATAGTTCCACCCCTAATTTATCTTGCTTTTTCATGTAGCTCGTCCAAAGCCGACTTCTCCTATCTATAAAATTCCTATCTGTCGATTTTCAGCGTCATAGGGCAAGTACTTTTCAGCTATATCATTTTTAACCTCTTGTTTGTCCTTAGATTCGTCCCTATCGTTAAGTGTTTATGGAAATTTTGTTGTGACAAATCATAGAAAATGAAAATTTTTGCACCGCCGCGGTCGGTTTTTTAGTTTATAAGTAGGTAATTTGCTTAGTTGGATCACGCTTGATCAGCTTCGTTTATCTTTGACTGTATCTACAGCCCCAAAATTAATATCCCCTCATATATTAATATACTATTACTATGAGTTTACATATTGTACTTACTACTTGTTTAACTTAGTACAATTAATACAACTTAATTAACTAAAACTTGTACCTATACAATTTCTGCAATATGTAGAATATTTCCAATGCTGGTTAAAGTTGTTTTCATTTAAAATAAAGAAGCCGCAAGTTACTAATAATTTTCAAGGATTAGTTTACTTAAAATTGATTTTCCTATTTAGCGCCTCTACTTTTGGCACTAAGCAGCAAGAGGTAGTTTATTCGTTGCGATCATGCTACAGATATACAGACAGGTAGAGAAACACAGTGGCCATTATAACATTTGTTTAAAAAAAATGACGTTTTGACAAATTATATTAAAAGGCTGATACATTACCCTATATTCATGTAATCCTTAGGAGAACCATTCACATTAATCTTACCCATTGAAAAGTCCCACAAAAACTTGCAAGGGTTAGGGCTCACGGAAATATTACTGCAATTTATCTCTAACCGTCACAATGCTCAGAAGTTTTTCGTAGGTACTGGCTACTTACCAATTTTAATCGCCTTCTTCTTCCTGTTATTATCACACACTGGGGTTAAACAACATGTATTTTCCTAATTTAGTACTCGTATTCACGCAGTCCATCTACACACCATAACTTCTTTGGTTTTATTTGACTTTAGTTTTTAATGGCCAATAATAAGCCTTAAGAAAACTTTGTATTAATATTTTGTAATAAACGTTTATTAAATGTAAAAATGTATCAAGAGACGATTGCGCCTGCTTAGCAGGAAAATCAGACAGAATTGTCACTAGAAATATTTTTTACCTTTTTTTTTTTTTTTTATACTTAACTGGGTAGCACTTGACCACTATCTCACCTGATGTTAAGCGATGATGCGATCAACGATGGAGCGCGCTTACCCAGAAGATACCTATTCACTCGCGTTTTGAAGACCCCCATATTGTACTTAACCGGAAACACAGACTCAGGCAGGGTATTCCATTCCCTGGCGGTTCGTATAATGAACGAAGAAGCAAATCGCTTCGTTCGGGTAAATGGAATTTCCACCATATAGCGATGGCGCTTCGGAGTATCCCTGGATGTCCGGTTATAGAATGGGGATGGCGGAATCAAATTGTGGAGATCCGTTGCACACTCACCGAAATGTATCCGATAAAAAACCGATAAACTAGCGACTTTGCGGCGATGCTCGAGACTCTGGAGTCTTTTGCTTACTAGTTGGTCGTCGTTAATGAGTCTCTTGGCTCTCCTCTCAATAGCTTCCAGTGTCTCCAGCTGGTATTTGGCAGAACCATCCCAAAGGTGAGAACAGTACTCCATACACGTCCGGACTTGGGCTTGATACAGGTTAAGCAACTGTCCCGGTGTGAAGTATTGTCTCACCTTAGCCAAAACACCAAGCTTTTTTGAGGCAAGCTGGGCTTTGGACTCAATATAGGAGCCGAAATTGAGAGTTGATGTTAAAGAGATGCCAAGAAGCTCTAGATGGTTACATATCGGCACGGACACATCCCTGAAAGTAGGAGCCAGCTGGAAAGGGCTCCGTTTGGCGGAGAAAAGACACGCCTGGGTTTTAGCTGCATTGAACTTAACCAGATTGGCATCGCCCCAATCGGAGACTGCCTTCAAAGAAAAGTTCAAGCACTGAACTATCGCTTCCCTATGAGACTGGATTTGTAATGCACTGGTTCGTGCGTTAGATGTGTAACTCTCTACAACGGTGCTGTCGTCTGCGTACCCAAAGATACCGGGTTTAAGCAGATCATTAATATGCAGCAGAAACAGCGTTGCAGAGAGTACTGATACTTGAGGGACTCCGGCATTTATGGCCAATTGGTCGGAAGAACAGCCATCGATGACTACCCTAATCGACCGATCCCTCAAGAAATCTGATATCCAAACACACAAACCAGTGGGAAGGCCGTAAAAAGGAAGCTTGCTAATAAGGCTATCATGCCAAACCCTGTCGAAAGCCTTCGAGATGTCGAGAGAGACAGCAAGTGACTCTCCGTGGTTCTCGATGGCCGCGCTCCAGATGTGAGTGGCATACGCTAGAAGATCCCCAGTAGACCAGTTTCGGCGAAATCCGTATTGTCGATCACTGAGGAGATCGTTTACTTCTAGGTATGCCAGGAGCCTGTGGTTCAGTACACGTTCCAACGTCTTACAGAGTATGGAAGTGACTGAAATAGGCCTGTAATTGGCAGGGTCTGCGCGACTACCCTTTTTGGGCACGGGCTGCACGTTTGCAAGCTTCCAGGACTTGGGCACTTGACCAGTCGTCATAGACAAGCGAAAGAGGCGAGTCAATACAGGAGTCAACTCTGGCGCACACATCCTCAAGACTACAGCTGGTATACCGTCTGGACCACTAGCTTTGTTCACGTCCAGATCGCGCAATGCTTTGCGTACTTCAGACTGTCGAATGCGGATTTCTGACATTAACGTCCCGCTATTTGGCAGGTTAGAAGGTACAGCGTTGCCAGCATCTAAACGTGAAGACTCCGCAAATTGAGTTGCAAATAATTTTTTTTTCTCTTCAGCAGAGTGCGCTAGTGAGCCGTCAGGTTTCAGCAATGGGGGCAGTGAGGGACGGCAGAAGTTCTCTTCGATCGACTTCGCCAGGGACCAGAATGCTTTGCTACCCGAAGGGTAAGAAGCAAGTTTGTTCCCTGTTCGGCGTATGTGGTCGAAGCGAGCCTTCTTGAGAGCCTTTTTGCAGGACTTGGCGGCTAGGTTAAATGCTTTCTTCTTTTCACGTACATCTCTGGATTTGCGGGTTCGAGCATCAGCCCAGGCTAAGTAGGCCTCATGTTTTGACGCTTCTGCATCTCCACATTTGGCATTAAACCATGGGCGAGCTTTGCTGCACATCGGGACGTCAGAAAATGGTATGAAGTATTCCATACCCTGACGTAACACCTCAGTCACAGCATCCGCGCAAGTTGAGGGATCGCTCGAAGAGAAACAAACCTGCCGCCAAGGGTAAGACGCGAAAAAATTACGCATCTCATCCCAATCTGCTGACCTGTATCGCCACACCCGCCGAGTGCCCCTTGGACTGGGATCGGGCGGGGAGTACACTGATACAGACTTCACCAGACAGTGGTCGGAGCTACCTAAAGGTGATGAAACCGACACCGAGTAGCGGTCTGGATCTGTTGTCAGCAGAAGGTCCAAGCAATTGGCTGTGTGGCCATCAACATCCGGTATCCTTGTAGCTCCTTGGACCAGCTGAGTGAGGTTTAGCGTCAAAGCAAGCTTGCGCATCTCTCGACCAGCGTGATCTGTGCTTTGGTATGGGTATAGCCAGTCTTGATGGTGGGCGTTGAAATCCCCCAGAAGCACTAATTGAGCAGAAGGATACCTCTGTTGGGCCACATCGGCCGCCTCACTGAGGTAGTTTGTGAGCCTGGTTGTCTCCTCATCTCCGCTGTGCGAACGGTAGACACAAGCATAAAGTATCTTCTCCATGCCATTGTCCACCAGAACCCACATGATGGAAAATTTGGGGTCTTCAAGGTTGCGGAGACGCCGATAACAAATGTCATCGCGGGCATACATACAAACTCCTGCTCTGGCCCTGAAGCTATGTTCTAGAACATAGCCAGGGTAGGCAAGGTATGCAGCGTCAGCTGGACATTTGATCTGCGTCTCCGTGAGGAATAGAATATGCGGTCTGGCGGTCGGCTAATTTTATTATTTGTATTTTTATGTCTTCATGTTTATCTAAATTATTAACATAATGTTTACTTCACATAATTGTTATAGTTAAAGCAAAGTAAGGCCTGAATCTATTAATTATTCTAATGGCCAACTAAAGAAACTTTCTGGTAGATCCAAGGGAACATTCTTATGAGCGTTGAGGTGGTATGAAATAGGATGCATTTTTTCCATTGAATTACCGCACATGGCTATGCTACGAGAGATGAAAATCTCTATATAACGCCTATTACACTATTAGTAGTACCAAGAGAGGTAAGGAGTATGAATTAAGGTAATGAAACAAAAAAATATCTCATAGTCCATCCATACCTTCTTTAGATTTAATTGCAAAGTACATTTTATTGCTGGTAAAGAAAATTCCTAATTAATAGGGCAAATTCCTATGATCATTCAGGTAGTGGTGATTCTAATTTTGCCATTGCACTGCCGCACACTATCTGCTACAGAAGAGAATAATCTCATGTGGGAATACTGGTAGTGCCAACAAAGTCAAAGGATAAACCGAAGATAACTTTTCAAAAAAGAATACGAATTAAGGTAATGAAAAAAAAACCAGTGAATTTCTGTTGTTTTTCATTATTGACATATGCAGGGGTTACATTATATATTGCCTTGTTATACAAATATTGATGTCATAATTATAATTCTAATATATTATTATAGGTTTTATCGTTGTGGAATTGAACTAGCTTTGACAATTATCATGTTTGTTATTAATAGAGATCCCTACGTCATTTCTATTAAGAATAAGGTTTGGTAAGTAACAATATATTAACTGAAATTATATATGATTTCTTCTTCAGCCTCCAGCGCACACAAATCTATATTGGTTCTAATATATCTCATAGTATCATAGTTATTCATTTCCTGTTCTAATCCATAAATATTTAGTTCATGTATCCACCGAGACCAAGTAGGGTTAGTGAAGTTGCAGAATACATTAGTGTCACCGTCAGCGGTGATCCGTAATCCTTCACCGTCAGCTTGGAAATGGATGCTGGCATTCGACGTCATATGAAGGGCTCCAGATGCGGCGCACTTAGTGGAATTGTTCTGTTCTAAGTCTCGTGTATTGTTGTACGACTCACATTCTAAAGCAATTGTTAAAGTGAGGTTTGATTGTGACCGCGTCGCTTCCGCTGTGAGCTGCACATCCTGTAAATTATATTTATGGACGTAACTTTGGATAGAAATGAACTGAACATAACCGTACGAATTTCGGATTATTGATTGCGAAATCATGGAAATAAATTGCTGTAGTACTGTCAGTACAGAATGGGTTAAGAGTCAAATTGGATTTTCTATTCAAAAACTACCGATGTGTAGATATATGTTCAAAATAAGATACTATTATTATAAATAAAATATAAAAATAGGATATTTGCAGAGATTCAGATTACATAATTATGAATAACTAGCTTTCCGGGCGCGGCTCCGCCCGCGCGTATGTCGGTTATCGCGCAAAAACATTAACCTCTTTTTGCGCAGTTGGATAAAAACTATCCATGTTTTTTCCCGGGTTTCAAACTATTTCCATACCAAATTTCATTCAAATCGGTCCAGTAGTTTTGGCGTGAAAGCGTAACAGACAGACAGACAGACAGACAGACAGAGTTACTTTCGCATTTATAATATTAGTACTGATAGCAAATACTTTTAAAAGTATCCTAAAAAACATTAAATAATATTTAAATAAAACACTTGGTTTTAGATCAGGATCAGGATACTTTTAAAAGTATTTGCTATTATTAAATATGGATTTCCGCAAAGTAACGCCTGAATCTATTCATTACATAATTATGACTTTAATTTTTTTTTCTGCATAACAAATATACAATTTATTTTAACTTCTGTTTCGTCTTATTATCCTATAACACAGCGATTCGTTAATACAACGTAAGGATTAAAATTTTTAGGAGGTAAGGTGCAAGAATTTTATGTATATTTATTAATAGGTATTTTAATGGTTCATTTGATTCTTTATACATAAAATGAGTTTTTAACTTCCAAGACAAGACGTTTCTCAAGTGAGCTCATATATTTTTTTTATTCTATGTGTGCGACCACGCATTTCTTTATTCTGGATCAGTTAATCTGAATAATTGCTTCTAAATTGTTGTGATTTTAGTTTAATCCATACCGATCCAAGTAGTTTTATGTTATACTAAATTAACTGAAGAAAGTAGGTATTTGCCAATACGACTATACATGGATGACTTATGGTTGTACTGGCCCGTCACTTCTTACCAATATCGAAAGGTCTACTCCCTTATTTGAGGTTTAAGTCTTAAACCAAGCGTGAAGTCAATTACTCTCTTAATTATCTGAGCTTGTATCGCTACTAGCTAATTTAAAAGTTAATAAGCTTCGATACATTTTTGTAAATTTTTAGAGGTTTATAACTTTCAAATTATTATTATTTTTTCAATACGAATGATGACAAGCCTAGATAATGAAGAGATCGATGCCATTTAGTTCTGGATCTAGACCTAAAACTTCAAATAAAGGAGTGACGACTTCTTTTATGCACCCTTCGACGTTTTTATGGAAAAGTTCAACCTTAAAATGGTAATTGCAACTATTGTCGATGGTGACCAGTGTTGTGTGCATATGAAAATCGATATTGTAAGTAGTATGCATCACAGGAAAGAATGATTTTTTTTACACATGCCCATGTTTCAACTCAAAATTATGAAACAAATAAGAAGTCAGTCAATAAAAATGTGATCTCAGTATTTTGAAACAGCTTCAACGAGTTATTTTATACCTTTCAGTAGAAGATTAATTTATGTTTTGCAAATATATTGACGACATTTGAAAATTATAGGCTATGAAATTTTTATGCTTTTGTTTATATAAAATACTGACTTTGGTAAACTAGTGTTCAATATATATTCCCACTGTTAAAAAAAAACATTTTTTAATAAAAAAAAAGGTTTTTAATATTAGTTATATTTTCTATCATATATCTTATTTTCGTTTCAAAGATAAAATGGGATATTTTAGGGTTAAACCAAGGCATTTTATTCGACAGCTGAAGACAAAAAAATGGGGCCAGTTTTTATGTATTACATTATATATTTTTTTAATGTAAAGCAAATGGCTTCAATTCACGAAAAGTAACTTAGATTGCTATTGTTCTGAATAGAACAAAAAAATGTCACTTTTCATGTTTGCCTTTGTATTTCCATAAACACTTAGCGGTTAATAACCACTTGGTCATTTTGATGCGATTATTTCGCACATCAAAGATGTCAATCACATTTTTGATTTTCCCTCCATAACCTCTAGAACAAAGTTCATGCCTTACCTTTTGCAAAACAACAACGGATCCACCTCGAATTAGGGTCAAAAGGTCAGATTCTGTTGTAGCCATGGAGACAGCTTGGCCTTCATTTGCATCTATCTTTAATCCACTCCACAGTTCATACCATGTTCCAGGGGGCATTATAATGTGAACCATACTTTGTCTCGGTTGCAAATTTGGTACTATAACTAAGTCATTTCCCACGGAAAATTGAGTGGTCAAGTCTTTTAGGTTTTCAGATTCCGGAAATTGATAGAACATAGGTCTTAGAAGTGGCCCGTCCTGTAGACTAGTGTAGAAATAAGGTGCTAACATGAGCCTGTGCCCTAGCGCTGTTATTATAATTGATCTGTAGGTACCTTCAAACGATAAAGGATCTCTTGCTGTACTCTTTGAGTGAATTTTGATCATTGGCATATAAGTTGCTGCTAAATACCATTGCACGCAAAGACTTGCGTGGCTTTCGCTGTCAAAGTTGTCTGTGTCCCCGCAAATAGGCGAAGACCAGAGCCAGTGACCCGATATTCCGCCCAGAGAAGAATCAATTAATTCTTTATGTAGATTCGTCCAAGATGTCGTTACTCTTTGTCTGTTGATGTAAACATTTCCATTCATCCATTGACTGGAGGCCCCAATAGGTGTTGATGTCATTTGCTCAAGTGCTTTTGAAATACTGTTGGCATATTTGTTATGCGTGTACATATATTTTTCTCTGTTGGATTTTACCGCGTTCCATAGAGGTGTTTGGCTAAAAGCTTCTTCCAAATTCTGAAAAAGAATACATTTATATTCACCGACAGGTAATGTATTAAAGTTTTTGTAAAAAGAAAGATTAAATTGTTTAATTTGCAGAAAATATGCAAAAAGTTTTAAAATATCGTAATCAGTTAAAAATCGTTTCAGCAATTCGCGCCATTAGTAAAGCAATTTTAGAATAATCCACAATAATCATTATTTTTCTTATAATAATTTCAAATTTTAAATTTGGGACGTAAAGAATCATGCCAGGATGATTAAAAAAAAACATGCCAATACATCGTCAAATAAACAAAACCTATTTCTTTTTCTTCTTCATTGAAGTAGAGAAAAAAATCTAAAGTGCCCGTTTTTTTTGCAAAAGAGTTTATAATTTCGTTTGAGATTCAGTTCTCATCTATGTTAAGCCTGTTTACCATCAGGTGAGATTACCTTGCCTGTTGATAGTATCATCATCATCACATACCATCAGGTGAGATTATGGGTAAAGACATTTCAGGGACAAAAGAATGACATGACACATGAAACACATGACTAGCTGCAAGTGCGCTTGCCGATCGTCTCAAAGTTCGCGTCATTTTAAGTGCATCTACATGAATGTGTCTCCTCTACAAAGTCTGCAAATACAAGTATAGACGATTTCACGCGAGCACGATCGAACCGAGGGCTTACTCGATTGACGATCATTGTCTATAATCGCTATAGTGATCGCGGATCGCGGCGATCGGTGACTTGTCGGTTTCACGGGTACGTAGCAAAGGGAATTCACGTGCCCACACGATATCCGATAATTCACTTACCGGAGGACAAAGAGCGAAAATGAGCACGTATAACTGGGCACTAGGTTTTCTCTATTAAACTATAAAGGTGCAAATTTACTTTGTTCTAATTACAATAAACTTAATTTCATGAATGCTCAATATTCTCTTCCATTTTTGTACACAAATTTTAGTTCAACAAAATTGCCACAATGATTGTTTACTGAAATTAAATTAAAGTTTGTAACTAATACACTCCGAGTCCATCTTGAAGGCTTGCCGCTCAATAGCTGGTCACGGATGGCCGCGTCATGTGGATGCTTGCACGATGATCGTGACGGTAACAAATGATCACACGAGTGATTATGGCCGATAGAGAAGAGGAGGCATTAACTTGAATTCCTAGATAGATGGTGTCTCAGAACTCAGAGTGGTGCTGTTAAGATGACTTTAATTACTAATCCATTTCTTTATTGCTATTATTATTGAAACTTATTTGGAAGTACTGTACTGTAACAGGCGGATCGTCCACTGCTGAACACAGCCTCCCCTATTAAGGGGGTATTTGCCATAATCCCTACGCTTGGCAGGCGTTTTGGTGCTCGCAGTGTAAGTTGGCAGTTCTTTAGAAGGCGCTGCTGCCCACCTTCCAGTATTTTTCCCTTAGTTGCCTCTTACGACACCCATTGGATGATATGGGGAGGTGCAATTCTGACCCGGCACTCCACGGGGAATCATTTGGCAGTACGTATACAATATATATCCACTTACATTTGAGAACTTACGCAACAAGCCATTTCAGTTAACACAAATTTAAATCTCTTTATTAACATTTAAAGAGCCTCGAGCGGAGTTAAATCGCTTTATCGCCGTTCATTTCACCTTGTACAACTCACCTCGCTAAAATAAGGTAGATGCTGATTAGTTTCGTTAATCAGTTTCTCAGATTCATCTAAAGGCCAACTGTTCTCTAAGATTACTCCATCTATATCCCTGCTATACAACCAAAGCTCGTTTATAAGCTCTAGTAGCTTTGTAGTGTTCTCAAAGTCAGGGTAAATAACTTCGTTGGTTCCGACTAAGCCTTTATAAATACCCGTTGAGTTTGGCTTTTGAAGCATGTTGTCGGCATAATCTTCCATATTATATGAGCAATTTGTGATGCTACTTGTAAATCCTTTGGCTTCTGTCTCATTTGTCTCTGTGTCGTTCGTTTCGATGGATTCATATAGAATCTAAAAAAGAAAACAAATAAATATGATTACTTATTGGTACTTGAAAAATCTTTGGAATAAAAGCTTGGAGTATGATTTGAATCAAAGACTTTGAAATCACTTATGAATAATTTATAAAAGTTGTTTGATATCGTAACAGCTGAAGTTGTTTTAATGAAGTTTAATACATTATCGGTACTTATATTAAAATTACGTGTCACACTGTTTGTCCGCGATGGACTCCTAAACTGCTGAACCGATTTTAATTTTGATTTGCACACCGTGTAGAATTTGATCCAAATTGAAAGATAGGATAGCTTACATCTCAATATATAGTCGCAATTACACGTGAAAAGCCAGGGCGGGACGCTAGTTTATTATAAAATATGTACATTTAAGGTACTTTATATTCCTTACGGCTTCTGCCCGCAGGATGAAGCTAGAAATAATATAAGTAACACAACATGTAAATTATTTTGTCCTTATAATAAATAGGTACTAAATAAAACATAGCTTTTGGGTCTAGGGTTTCATCGCTGAGCGGGAGAAGTGTATAAATTTGCTCACAATTAAATGTTCAATAGCAAAGTGAATTCAGAAACTATTTCTAGTAGATCTCTATATGCTTCCACATATTACAAAGAATTAAATCATATCTGGTGAAACATGCAACATCTATCTACCGTTCAGGAAAAAAAGGCCTATTTTTTTTAAATGTTTGTACTGTGACGATTTCAAGTGAGCTTTCATGGGTGAAGGAAAAATCAAGGAGGAATGTCACGAACTGCTCTCTACCAATGTAGAACACAACTAAAACAGTAATTTATGCTTTAGCATTAAGGAAAAATTAACCATAGTCAGCAACCCAACCAGCAAACAATGCTAAAAATAACAAACCATTTCTTAATCGCACCGGTCGCTCATAAATCATTTATTGAAATTAAAGGATAACATTAGCAATGTTATCCTTTAATTCCAATATAATAAAAATAACACATATTTTTTTAATCGCACCAGTTTATTTATTAGGAATTAAAGGATTATTACTTATGTATGTCCCCACATTTTTAAGAATATTCGAATTCTGCTTTTGTACCTTTCAGTTCTATTCCTGAAGAGAATAATAAATAAGAACGATAATAAACACTTGTAAGTTTAGGACTTAATTCACAAAATCGCCGTATCGTATTCCTCGGTTTTCTCTTTCAAACCTGAGCCGAACCGATTAATTTTTGAATGATAAGCAAGAGTATATCTATATATGTCTATATCTATATATATATGTGAATATATATATCCTTTGTTTTTTTACTTACAGTTCTTTAAATTGGTATTCGTATAGATCATTCAAAATAAAAATGACGTGTTCAATATTTTTTTGAATGAGATGATTTAAGTGAGTGAAATTGGGGATGAAACATTGTATGGAAATGTTTTTGTTTATTTTTATCTGGATAGATTTTTTACAACAAAAACATGCCACAATTTTTTTTTTTGCTAGGGTTGATTAGAAAGAGTGAAAATGGGCAGGAAAGTTTGTCACTTGAAACTAAACAGGTTGGCCGCTGGCTCACGGCCTGTCAAAACTTTATTATAAAAAATAATAATATTATTGTTTTTTGTACAATTAAGATAGTTTTCAAAATCAGTTACATATTAAACTTGTAATACTTTATTATTTATAAATTTGTTTTGTATAAAGCATGGACAAAACGCTACTAATCGGAATTCGCTTGAACGTCCGTCACACGTCGAGTATGACAGATAACTTGAGCAGAGTGTTGCGAATGTTGCGATCCATCACGTGGTGACTAACCACTGAGCTCGGACCCAGGTTACTGAAACGATGAGCCACTCTCAATTCCTGTCCTATTTATATTCTATGAGACTCAGAATGGGGCAATCAATGTCTGTACAGAGATTGTCAGCCGTGTAGTGGCTAATTGGCAAGAATATGCGATATGGCCTTATGATGCTAAGTGTATGTTACAACACTTGATATGGGGCACTACGTTTTTACTGATAGCCACGGGGCAAGGATATAACTATGTTTTTAAAGTGTACCAGAATGGAAAACTTTATGGAAAATTTGGTACTTACTGAAGGTATAAAAAGATTACGATTTACGGGGCCAATTTAAAGAAAATAAAAGGATTATAAAGTAACCTATTTATGACATACGTTTTACATGGCTCCCAAAACCGGTAAAAGTTCCTGAGGGATAGTCCACCCGTGCGAAGCCACGTGCAAATGCTAATATATCTATAAAGGTATATTTATATCATTAATAATACCCTAAGATGGATCGAGAGCTATGAGGAATGGGAATAAAATCGACGAGATCTCCTCGAAACAGAGCCGATTAAATTATAGGTTTTTTAAAGTGATTTTCAATGTCCTATTGATTTTAGCATTAACAAAAGTAACTAATCACTATCACTATCTCTACACAGTATAAAACAAAGTCGCTTTCCACTGTCTGTCTGTCTCTATGTATGCTTACTGTAATGTACTGTATCAGCCGGATCGTCCACTACTGAACTCCCTTATTAAGGTGGTATTTGCCATAATCCCCACGCTTGGCAAGGGGCTTGGGGATCGCAGTGTAATTTGGCATTTCTTTAGAAGGCGCTGCTGCCCACCTTCCAGTATTTTTCCCTTAGTCGCCTTTTACGACACCCACGGGATGATATGGGGAGGTGCAATTCTAACCCGGCACCCCATGGGGCCCACTATGTATGCTTAGATCTTTAAAACTACGATTTTGATGCAATTTTTTTTAAATAGAATAATTTAAGATGCATGACATCACACTAGAAACCTTTAAAATTGTCAGGGTTTCTCTATTACATTATGCATGTATTGTACATATAAACCTGTAGGTATCTATAATATATGCAAATGTAATAGAGATAATTTTGAAAGTTTCTAATGTGATGTCGTAAATAAACACATATTTTTACGCTTACATTGCAAACAATAGATAAAAATAATGTACTACAGAATCAGTATACCTTGAAAAGGGCTACAAAAAAGCCCGTGATGATATTTGTCTATCTCTTAGGAATAACCCACAATAACCACTTTTATCCTTTACTTGTTACGAGAATTAATGGCTTGTTTACGAATCGATTTTAAGCAATACAACGTTAATTCTTATCATACATTGTGCATTTAATATAGATCATTTTTGAGGGCCAGTAATTCTAGGTTAGCCTGAACAACATCTTCGACTACATCATCACTTACCATCAGGTGAGATAGTGGTCAAAGGTTAACCTATCGAGCATAAAAAATCATCAATATTGCTCTTACAACATGTTATTTTAATGAATATATTCGAAGGCGATATTACAGGTTATTTAGTACTAGCTTTCCGGGCGCGGCTCCGGCCGCGTGTATTTCGGTTATCGCGCAAAAACATTTGCGCAATTGAATAAAAACTATCCTATGTTTTTTCCCGGGTCTCAAACTATTTCCATACCAAATTTCATTCAAATCGGTCCAGTAGTTTTGGCGTGAAAGCGTAACAGACAGACAGACAGACAGAGCTACTTTCGCATTTATAATATTAGTACTGAGTACTGATTATTAGGTATCAGCATTGTGAGTTTATGCGAGTTAAACTCGCGCAAAATATCTGAAACAGAATGAAAATAGACCATTTGTTACGATAGTACCTAACTACTCATGACTGGCATAAGATTAAGGACAAGATAGGTACAAATATATATTAATATAAGTATGTCAGTCACTTACGTAGGGTGAAACATGAGGAATGAACTTTTTGCCAGCATTTTTAAGTAGTTGCACATTATCATTGATATGCGTCACTAGATCTGCGTCACATTGGTTGTCAAAAACAATAGGTTTCACACAGTGGCTCTCGAATGGAATATCATGCGTCGTTGTGTTTTGTATGAAGGCGTCCATATCCGTGTCAACTTCTGATTCACTGAAAAATAGTTTATAGAATATTTTTGTATTAATCCAAATAATATATATATATCCAATATTGCCGCGGCAGCGGCCAGCAAAGCGCTAAAAAGTCAGTTACACGTCCAACAAAACAATAAAGATCCATTGACCTATATATACATATACAATAATGTATATATAATGAATATATAGGTCAATGTAAAGATCATTAAAATGTAAAAAAAGTGAGGTTATGATTTTGCAAAACAGTATTTAACTAAAAACTATAACATTACCTTGTAATTAAAGTGGTGGAAAAGGGAAGGGAGAAATTTAATTCTTCTTTAAATGCACTAAGTATTTGATGAATTTTCACTGTTATTTTAACATAATACCTATTCATTTGTTTGTGGCGCCGCCATTTTCCACTCGCGTAAACAAAGTGGAGCGCGCGAAGACAACGCCACTAAATCTAAAAGCAATAACTTCACGATTGGCCTAGTGTTTATCTGGTAATATCGACAAATACGTTGTTCTCGTCGCTCCACCCGACGTTTTACTGGGCACATCGCGATATGGCCGCCAATAACCCAGTATGCCGGCATTTCAGGAAACGGCCAGCCATATCGTGATCTGGCCAATCCAACGATCAGTCCACGATATATGTATATACCTAATCAGTACTTCAGTACCTACTAATAATATTATAAATGCGAAAGTAACTCTGTCTGTCTGTCTGTCTGTCTGTCTGTTACGCTTTCACGCCAAAACTACTGGATCGATTTGAATGAAATTTGGTATGGAGATAGTTTGAGACCCGGGAAAAAACATAGGATACTTTTTATCCGACTGCGCAAAAAGAAATTAATGTTTTCGCGCGATAACCGACACACGCGTGGGCGGAGCCGCGCCCGGAAAGCTAGTATTTAATAAATGTATAATATTAACAGATTCCGATTCTACTTTGCATAAATCCATATTATGCAATAACAAATATTATAAAAATGTTTAAATAAAATATTGTCTTAGTCGTGTATAATGTTATATTTGAATACCTCCTGATGATGCTTCAAGAGAACGCGTCGAAAATTCTTCTGGTTGGGCTACATGGCATTTATGAGGTCACGTCAGCTAAGCCTCCTAAGCTAAGGTAAGTTACTTAAAATATTTGTTAGTAGGTACTATTATTGATTTATTAAGACATTTATAGTATTTGTATAGACGTGCAAACTGGTTTGTTTGTAATTGTAGAATGTAGGTCTTTCTATATTAAATTAAATAATTGTATAAAACGCAACCCAATCATTGAATTCTTATAAAAATACTAGCGGCGTAACTGTATTTTTATAGATCGGTCCTTTATAAACTGCGAATAACAATATGTAAAAAACGAAGGTTGGGGCCAATCCCAAATCAACAATACTAGCCTATACTTGCTAGCCTAATAGGGTAGATAAATATTCCAAATTATCCTCAGTGTTTTTTACAAATACGACTGGTATGTACCTTTTTGCTTTTGACAGTATACTAGCTGTAGAACTCTTTGCGTAAGTTCTTCCGGGCAAGTACTTCCATCACACCTTTTTCTACCGCTTAGCAATGTTCACATTACTCTGTGCCGTCTTGAAGGGTATATTTGCCGCTAAAATATCAGGCTCATGAGACTTAACAACTTTGTCTCAGGGTGATGGACACAGTGCAGTTCGCCACTGGTGACGAACTGCAATTGTTATAGGCAGAGGGTTGCCGCTTAACACCAGGTAGGCCTTAAAAATACCAGTCATCACACTTCACACTATATATCACACTAATCCTACTAATATATAATATTATAAAGTCGAAGGTTTGTGAGTGTGTTTGTATGTTTGTTACTTCTTCACGCTCAAACGACTAGACAAATTTTGATGAACTTTGGTAAAGAGATAGATGAGGCGCTGGATTAACAAATAGGATACTTTTCATCACCATCCATCACCACCGCGGTTACGCGAGAGAAGTTACCGCGGGGCGTAACTAGTTTTTACACAACTCCGAGGAGGGGCATTCCGCCCGCGTAGAAAATGGATTAAAAGTAGTGATGATGCTGATGAAAAGTATCTTGAGTGTGATCTCAATCAGTCACAGACTTCAAAATATAAGTATGATATGTAATCATAAAAAAACAAATTAGTTTTTCGTAATGCTCAAATCATATCATGATCCTAGACTGCTCATAACCTAAACTATTCATACCCTAATAAACCATTTTGTTCGCCAAACATGAGCAAGCAACAGTCCCAATCAAAATTGGCTGAAGCATTAATCACAATTTGACTACATCTACGTTCAGAGTTTAATATAAGATATTTGTACACACATCCGTGGATGAACTTTGACCCTCTGGGCATTGACCAGTGGTCAATGCCCTGAAGGTATAACATTCTCGGGACTATAAACAGCTTCTCCTAAACCAAACCTAAAGTAGCCATTCAGCAGTCCGAATTATCCCATCGTATCAACATCCCTCTCATGCCAATAATTATGGTTAGATTAGATCAATATATTTAAGTTCTTTCCACGTATTCTATCGCTGCTATATGATAATTGCTACTTTACTTGTACGCTACTAAAGTAGCGTACAAGTAAAGTAGCAATTTGTATGTTCTGGTAGCGATTACTTTCTAATGGTAGCGCATCAATAAGAATTCACTTAGTAGTTGAGAAGCGCTCGCTCGTAGCTTGATTAGTCATTCTTTGCAGATCAACTAATTTAAGCAACGTCCGCTACGGTCATGACTTGGATGGGTGATCGCTAGGGCATTACTACTGAGCGCTTTCGTGCTTCGGAAGGCATGTAAGCGATCGGTCCTAGTTGTTGTCTTAGGATGGCAGTCATTATAGCATGGTGGTAGGGCTTTTTGCAAATAACCGCCTTGCTAGCTACCACTCTTGAGTAATTTAAAAATTCCTTTATTAGATAAAATTATATATAACAATGTTTAAACATACACAATTAGAAATGCAGTTAAACAAACATTAGGTTATAATATTTTGTACAGGCTACGATTTACACCTATTTACACCATTCTTAAGTAAAAAAAACTGTCGCTGAGCACCTAAAGATATTTAACGACTACGCTAAAATTAATTTGCGATATTTAATAAATAAATATTAAGGGAAACATTGAATTAATATTTAAGAAAAACACATAAACAATATAAAAATACTTATTGATACAGCTTCACCAAACTTTCCGCTAAGCTAACGTGAATACATATACGCATCGTAGCTCAACTAAAGAAGTTTTTTCTTTTCTTCTTGTCTCGTTTCTACCGGAAGCATCCTAAGGACAGTCTCTACTCTTCAACAGCACGATCGGCTCGAATTCAATATATTCTTTAAATTTTTTATCACATTTCATATTATGCAATATGGATTTAAGCAAAGTAATGCCTGGATGAATTAATAATACATACTATATAAGTACACGAATAACTCACCTGCAGACATGTGCTCCAAGCATCCAATACTCGATGTTTTTCCTAAAACCTACGTGCTTCATTACATCTTTCATCACATTGACAGGTTTAGGGCCCACAAATAAGTGAAACTTTAGCCCAAAGTTAGTAATACTCCTGAATACAATCACATTATCTTCCCGAAACAAAACTTCAGTTGGATCCACAGTATCGATCAGCAATCCATGGTAAGATTCATTGATCTTTGCGTATATCAAAGGGATAGAGCTCAAACCGCCTTGATGGTTATAAATAACTCTCACAGTTTCACTTTTAATAGGTATTTGGCCGAACCCGTACATCGATTCCTCCGTTAACTTAACGGCTACTTCCCAAATGTTCTCCGAAGCAATAAGAGGTCCCCTTACGGTATTAAATATATTCCCTTGCGTTGCGTTGACGACAACATTCAACTCTGGAGACTCGATTTGATAATCGTATTGTTTTTCCTCAATCCTTCGCCCAGTGATATTGTATCGAGCTGAGTTATAAAAAGTTATCGTCAAATGCGAAGGGGATACCTCGTCTAATGAAAGCCGTATGTTTGTCAAACTGTTCTGTGATTTAAAAGGTACTGAAGCAACCCTAGGTTTTAAAAATACGTCTTCAGCCCAATGCCGGTCCATGATGTAAGAGAATCGAGATGGAAATCTGTGGAAGCAGATGTGATTGCTGTGATCATAGCAACATTGTTGATGACATTCTGCCATTGAAATGTTCGCAGGTCCACATAATAGTCTTGAAGATCGAGGAACAAGACAGGAGCCAAGGGAGAATCCGTCCGGTGAAGCTATGTCAAGCCCAGAATAGTATATGAACTGGTATAAAAGAAGAGGAGTTAATATTGCTACCATCATCATTGCAATAAAAACCTTCAAAGGCTGGTTCAACAATACTTTGCGGTGCCATTTTAAATCTGAAAAATAAGACAAATAATATATAAAGTTGCATATAGTTTTATCCATTGTTTTTTATATATACATCCCCTTAACCTGTATATCTCACCTATTGGCAAATGACGTTGTTCCCAAAACATAACTATATTAATTGGATATGCCTAGCAGAGTTAGTACTGATTGGTTCTTTTTAGTATAATACAAGCTGTAAACAGTTTGTGATGTTGCCGTGTAAATAGCCTTAAAAGCATCGATTATCTTAATTGAAATAGCTTGCAATTCGAGCCATATATGAAATGGATCCTAGGGAATCTCTAAAGGATATTTTTAAAGAAATTTATATTTTAACCTTACCGAGTCTGTATATACTTGAAAATATTATGTATGGTCGGAAAAAATGAGTAAATTGAAATTAAACAGTGACCACCACGATTATTACACTAGGAATAAATATAAAATATCGGTGCCAGGTTTTAGAATAGCAAAGACAAATAAAAGGTCCGTTTTAGGTAATTGTGTGCGGTTTTATAATAAAGTTCACAAACATATTACAATGCTCACAGGAGAAAAATTCAAGTTGCACGTGAAAAACATTTTGATTAAGAAATCCTACTACACAGTTTGTGATTACTTAAACGACAAAAATGCTTGGAAAATTTCGTCTCTGCCAAGCTATCACTTGTGACCTACGCATTTGAAATAAATATTGTAATAATTGTATTATGTTGTGTGTAACACATTGTTAAAAGGCGTTTAAAAGAATGGCCCCGAGTTTCTTGCTCGTTCTTCTCCGCAGTGGCACTATACATTTTTTTGCTGAACGTGGCAATACAATGTAGAATATTTTAATATTAAAATTTGTAATTGACCTTCATAAGAACGTCGTAGACGGCTAAATTGAATAAATGAATTTGAATTGAAAAAAAATGAATAAGGTGTTCCTTAGCTACTGGTGCCAAACTTCTGACATGCTGTATATTGTATTGATTGTCGTCTCCTACGATATCCACGGAAGTGCAAGCACTCAATTATTCCAATTTCAGGAACAATCCATGGTTGGCTGCGTGCTCAATTTGATAATAAAATTACAAAAAACCCTTTTGGTTATTTTGTTTTTAGTTCAAATTGAAAAAAAAAACACTTGGTATAATCACTATTAGGACACTGACAATTTCTTACTCGGTTTATTTGAACAGAATTTTAGCAAAATATATCTCTAGCTGCAACAAAGTGTATATGTTTATTTTGATCATTTTCTTTAAAAGGCCGTTTTACGAGTACCACATTATAGAAAATGATCAAATTTAAGGTGATCATTTTCTTTAACAAACATTTCCTCTATATTTTTCTCGATAGAATAAAATTGTAAATTTGACTCTTAGTTACGCTTATAACGTAAATATTCTAACTTTACATGTATGTATGTTGAAAAAAAATATAATACTGTAATAGCAAAACCTTATCAAAACATTAGTTATATTTTTATAAAATCTTATATTATGTAGTATAGCTTTCTTTAGTTTTTCATCTAAACAGATCTTTTCCACTCCTGCGCAGTCTGGTAGTTATTGAGTTTTAGCATTTATCAGCGTTTTAAGGTAGTTTCTAGTGATGAGTTTACTTATTAGTTAAGAGTTTATTTTAATTTGAATACACCGTGTATTCAAATTTACGCAATTCGATATACTAAGTATGAAACCTTTAAAACAAAGGTACAGGTGCACCTTATCAGGAAATGTCAATTCGTACGTTGTGTTCATCATTTCGTTGGATTGAATTTAGAACGTTTGCACGATTTTCACAGATTTAACTATAGTTAATATTTGTGCCATCCAACTTGAAAAAAAATTTCAAAAGGTTTACCTTATGTCTAGACTTAATCACGCAATGCAACAGGTCAAGTGTTACGTAAGCGCTAAGCTGCCGATCGCAGTTGCTTAAAATTCTAAAGGCAACTTGTTTTATTTTATTGCGATTATACAAGCATTTGACCGCAGCCTCACCTGATGGTAAGCGAACACGCGGTCGACGGTGCAGCATGCCCAGAAGATACTTATTCACTTTAGACTTGAAAACTTCGAAATTACGGATTTTTGGAAACTTAGACGATAGGACGATAGGAAGTGGAACACCCATTCCTTCGAGAAGATTGCAGCAGCTGCACCGACAGAGCTGCAATTTTTATTATTTTAAAACAACAAATACCACCTGTCTGTTTGTTAAGTCTCAGTATTAGAAAACGCGGTTCGAACCATCGTCTTCATGCTAGATTTTTCAAAATACATGGTCAAAGAAGTGGTACCTATGTAGACTCCTTTGATATTTCGTTTTCCATATAATATTTATTACAGGCTAAGCGAACACTATACACCAAAAAAATAACAATACGCACGACAGTGCGTTCCCGAACGCGCGAGCGGTGGAGAGAGATGCGAATTTATTTTGCTCATAATTCTAATGAATTATTTCACTCGTCATATCGATGAGTTTTAATAGTTTCATGATACGTTAAGGTAATGAAAGGTTTACCTAAGAATCTTAGATAAATGAATAATTATACTTACTGTTCTTTTTTTCCTTGGCATACGGAAAATCGACATCTTCATATTCATTCTTGGATTCACTTACGTGTGGTATCATCTTTTATAATAGCTGTTTAGACCCTAAAGAATACAGATTACTTATGTAAATAAATAAATTCTTTATATACGAGTACATTGTAATAATTTTTGAAGCTATGATGGCCGAGTGGTAATAGCCGTGCCGCAGCTCCATGATTCGATCCCTACCGCCGGCGTCACCGCTAGATGGAAGGACATTTTGCGATCGCCTGGCTAGCTACCACCCTCAAGTTTAAAATCTGCCGCTTAGCACCTAACAGTGTGTTCCGGTCACAGTTTTTATCCGGCCGTTTTTTCGAGCCAGTATAATTACAGGCACATGAGACTTAACATCTGTATGTCTCAGGGTGACGGGCGCAGTGCAATTAATCCCTTGTGTCGAAATGCATCTGTTATAGGCAGAGGTTAGTCCACTGTACATCAGGAGGGCCAAGTACGAGTTCCGGCACAACAACGTAAAAGAAAACATTATTTTGAAGGTCTAATCGGGCACTGCACCTAAAGGCGTGTTCAAGCAACAGTCTTTGAGAATTACTCTTCATTCTAGGCTTATCTTGCTTTTAATTTTTTAGGTCTATAATACTAACTAGTCAGATATAGTATATCAGAAAACTAAAAAAAATTGTGAATTCTCAATAATCAAACAAACGTTCAAGTAAACAATTGGTGATTATCTGGCACACTTATGTTATGATGCCTTTGCGTTTGTTTCATGATAAGAAACTACTAAATATTTTGATATTGATAAGGCATTGTAATTTTGTTCAATTTGCATATAAAATAAATGTAAAAAGACTGTAAAAATACATATAAAATTACATACACTTTCAGTGAAATTTAATGACCTTTTATATTTTTTCAGTTATATCGACCTCTCCTTGACGATTCTTGTTTGCTTTAGTTAATATTAAAGGTTCGAAAGATTTTGAGTTGACAGTGGTAATAATCTAAAAACAAAAAATTGTGTTCAATTGAAAAAAATCAGCCAAGTGCGAGTCGGACTCGCGGACGAAGGGTACCGTACTATTATCTATACAAAAATAGACACTATATCCTTTTTTTTAATTTTCACAAAGGGTACGAAACCTTTCGTGCGCGAGTCCAACTCGCACTTGGCTGAATTTTAGTATTTATTATTACAGGTAACAGAAATGCGTCATCTTTGAAAATTTCTACTGTCTATCTACCACGGTTCATTAGATACAGTCTGGTGACCAACGGACGGACAGAGAGTGGAGTATAAATCTAAAAACTACACTACTAATACGACTTCTTATAAAATCACAGCCAATATCACTCGGGATGATGTACGGATTCCAAAGATACATCGAAATATGTTCAAACACCTAAAAGCTATGTATGTTGGCATAAAGAAACCTACATAGACCCTAATAATATAACATTAGTTTTGGGCAGTAGTGAAAAAACAAATCCATTTCATTTTCTCATTATATTCAACATAATAACGCACTATCTGACATTTGAAAACGTAGGCCTCAAAAGAATAAATTATTTTTATTAGAAACATTAGATTTCTAAATCTGGTTTGCAAATGCAAACACGCCTCAAACACGTCTCTAAAATATTAAGATGGATATGTAGTGTAAATGGAATATACAAGATGAATGAGCAATTCAGGAGGCATTTCAAAGTAGCTGAAGTGACAAGTGTTTATGAGCAGGATTTGCGTCATATGGACATGAAGGTAAGAACATAACATACTGATATTTTTTATAGATTATCTGACGCTCAATTACAGCTTCTGAAACTCACCGTTAGGTACTTTGCGATAGATTTTCTATAGCTAACCTAGCGGGCATTCGCAATATGCTCTACCAACATGCTATAACGACTGCCATCCTAAGACAACAACTGGGACCAAGGATTAACGTTGCATCGGAGCACGTGTACGCTAAGTATTAATGCCACTAGCGGCCACCCATTCAAGTCATGACCGCAGCAGACGTTGCTTAACATAGTGGTTCGGTCAAACAACGTAGCAAGCTTATGCTACGAGCGCTTCAATATGTACGGATATATCTGCAGAGCGTGAAGATTGATATGTGCACTAAGCAGATTGGAAAAAGAATACCTGTTCTTCCATCTTGCTTAGCATGAGATAGGGACAAAAAATTAAACATGAAATCGGTCGTGTAGTGCGGGGCGGTATATTCATAGCATAAGTCACATTTTTGTGTTGGTGCCATGTCAATAGATTATTATATTAAGTTATCATTTTTCAAATTCAAATATTACTATTAGATTTCTAAAGAGCCATGTCTGTCTTATATAAATATGAATGCAACAATACCTTTCACAATACGTTGATAACGTAGAACTTTGTTCGCACAAATCCTTTGCAATTTCCTTTACCAAAATCTCGTAAATATTGACACATTAAAGGTTTTCATCAAACGCACTGTTCCACTCAACGGGCACTCTGTCCAGTATTTTGTTCCATTTTTAAATACAAATACAACTGAAAATCAGTTACCTTCCAATTGAAAATAACAATTAAACAATTGTTCGTGTTTATCGAGTGACGTTTTGTAAAGTACCGATTATAGAGATAGTAGTTCCGATTACATTCTACGATTTGAGTGCTTGATTAGATATCGCTGTTAAAGGAAATTCTCTGTGATTCGATAAGATTTTCTTTAAGATTACAGTATTTTGTAATATTTTCTCCAAATTTGTATAATTTTGGCACCACTGCTGATGAAAATGCTAAGGCTAGCCAACTAATTATAATTAATACATTATTATTATATCTTTGTTTATTGTCTTTATCTTGATTATCTTTTTAGTTGAGTTTTTCAAATAATTAACTAAACGGAAACATGGGGGGGTCACAAAATATTAATATTTTTCATGGAATATACTTTAATATGGCGGATATAATAACGAATGGATATAATAAACCTCAAGGGGGGGGGGGGGGGAGACTCTATACTCAGAAACGTGTCATTTTTAAACGCGTGTTTTGTAAATGCGTACTAAGAACTTAAAGAGCCCTCGGTGAGAAATCGAACCGCAATTGGCTCTCTCGCAAATCTTTTAGTTTCCGGGTTAATTATATAAGAACGGTTCCTTATCATCCTATAGGATACAGTACTGTACTGTAACAGCCGGATCGTCCACTGCTGAACACATCCTCCACTATTAAGGGGGTATTTGCCATTATCCCCACGCTTAGTATGCGGCTTGGGGATTGCTGTGTCAGAAGGCAGTTCTTTAAAAGGCGCTGCTGCCCACCTTCCAGTATTTTTCCTTTAGTGGCCTTTTACGACACCCACGGGAAGATATGTAGGAGTTAAATTCTAACAACCCACGGGGGGTATTAGGATATAGTACAAGACGTAAAAGACGATTAAAGACAAAATGCGCATTATAATCAGCATTCAACCACTCACGTCGATGCGAAGGTTAAGGCTAAATCTTCCTTTTCCATACCAATGTCCTTTTGTCATATTTTAAATATGTTCAAACTCGTTGAAATTTTGCGTGCATGTCCTTGAGTCTTAAACTTTACTGTTGGTTTTTCACTTTTCCGTAAAAAGTGTGTAACTATTATTAAAATTATTTGTAAAAATCGTTTTGTATGGGAATTCTTATATCCATATACTTATATCAATAAATAATAAAGCAAAAAAACTGGCAAACCAGAAACATAGGTTTTAGGTTTAAGTACATGCATGCAAAATTTTACTAAGTTTTAATTCTTGATATTTAAAATATGACGAAACTACATTGGTTTGGAAAGAGCTACGAAGATACTTGCCTTAACACGCTGTTAAAAGTTAAAGTGTATGATAATACCAACGAGATCATTACCGGGGAAGGTTGGCTTCATAGTTTTATAACCGGCTATAAAACTGAAGATGTTTGACTAGAAACTTTTAAGTCCTACATTTTTCTCGCTAACAACGCACTGGAAAAATGTAGGACATATTTTGAATATGTTCTTATGTTTCGGCTTCTACCGGAAGCTTTCCTCAGGACGCGTCCACCGCGGTCGCGTCACGCTTCACACAGCGGGCGGCAGCTCGCTGTGCTCGATGTTCTTATGTTTTTCTTTGTGCAGTCGGCAAGACATCTTGTACCGACGCTATAAAAGTGGGATAAGTGTAAGATGCTGATGAATTTTAGATTTTCCTTACATATCCCATATTTTTCTGTGGGATGTAGTAACATGGCGTAAAAATAAGAATGCGCCGAGTGAGCAGCATGACACTACTCAGGCCGATGTGGGTGATGCTCATCGAGCTTCTAGCCTTGTACGATGGTGTTACTGCTCACGGTGTACTTGGATCTAACCAATCTTGACACCCTCACTAACCGAAAGTTAGCGGTTTACTAACAATAAGACCGGTGAAGCGAAGCCATAACTTTCCACAATATGATCATGGGTCGTTTTTTATGTTGTGACCGAACCGCCACGAGACGTTCCGATCATGCTGCGATCTCTTTCACTCTCTCACACCAAACGATACACATATCTCGCTCATCCATTTCATTGAGATTCGTTCTAAGATAAAACAAAATGACGATATTTTCTGTTTTAACAATAAAAGCTATAATTACGCGTGAAATTAAACAGTTTTCTTATCTCTCACAGTGCCTGTATAATTGGTGCCGAGTCTAAGACACAAGGAAGGCATATTGTCCACAGATTATTCCTAAAAAACACGATTAGCGGCGATGTAGGTATTCACCGGATGCTCGGAAGTGCAAGACTGGTAGTACTACTGGTATTCAGGTAATTACCCTGAATTCGTCTAGTAAATATGGAAGGCATACAAATTATCTACAGGTAAAAAAATCTTAGATAGTTAGGTACGCGTTCTATTGAAAACTACCACCTCTTTTGGAGGTCGGTAAACAAAGGGTGTCGTCGACCTTTGAAGGTGCACATAATGTGATGATCTGCATACCTAGTAGGTACTTAATTCATATTTGCAAGGAAACGTTTTCATTCGTATTCTAAATAACATTCATACAAGTACAAGGTACAATACCATTCGAAAAGCTTCCGAATCCGAAAGAAAACTGTACCTAGATAGGTACTCTGGAAAATACACTTACACACATTACGTACGTACTTACCTACTTACGAACACCTGACTTTAACATGTAGTAAAAAGTTAAAACATTTACATTATTGTAAAAGAACACAAAAAGTGTGTTTTGTTTTTATCCCAATCCGCAGCGGGAGTACGATGAGACGCGCCACGAGCGACGATTGTTCGTTAGTTATAATTTGAATAATTTATTTATTTATTTATTTATTTCTTAGGAAGACCAACAGTATAACAAATATCTTACATATAACTAATAGCAACAGATAACCAATTATAGGTCCTCACGGTTAGCTATCTTATAAATAACATTTATATAATGAACACTAGGATACAACTTAGTCTAAAGATTATGCTTATAATTAAATGCAAACAGTTAGTCGAAAAACTCTCCGCCCAACAACCGCCTAGCCGATGCAATGCTTGTACAAAATAAGTCTAGGCCAACTCTCTTGTCTATCTCATTGAAATTTCTGCCCACACGTAACAGGTAAGAATTTTGCCTGTAGTTAGATTTAGCTAGAGGAACATGTACAAGAGGATTGAAACGCAACGCTATTTCAGAAGGCGTATTTAGTTTTACCATACTTAGTAGCTCGGGACAATCTATTAGGTTAGAAGTAATTTTTAATAGAAAAGTAACATCTGCTATCTCTCTTCTTTTTGAGAGAGGAAGCAAATGTTTTTTTTTGCAAAGAGTAAGATAGTCATCAGAACTGTATGGAAGTTTTAAACGAAAACATAAATATCTCATAAATTTAGTCTGGATTTTCTCAATTCGTGTGACGTAGATATTATATCGTGGATTCCATACTTGAGAAGCATATTCAATTGTACTGCGTACAAAAGTACAGTATAGTATTTTAAAAGTTTTTATTTTATTAAATGAAGCACAGGAACGCAAGACAAATCCTAACGCTTTAGATGCCTTTGCAACTATATGTTCTATATGCTCATCAAACAACAGTTTGGAGTCATGAATAACGCCAAGATCGCGCATGACGGTATCCTTAGATAATTCATGGTTTTTTAATTTGTAAATAGAGGATATTGAGTTAAGTTTACGCGTAAAGGTAACAACTGAGCATTTTAAGGGATTGAGATCAAGCTTATTCACTAAACAATAATTGTCAAGACGAATCAAGTCAGCTTGAAGGCTCTCAACATCATTAAAAGATTCTATAGATTTAAATATCTTCATATCGTCAGCAAAACACAGCAAACGAGAATTAAAAATGCAAGGGGAAATATCATTGATAAAAATCGTGAATAATAACGGGCCCATTAGTGATCCTTGAGGAACTCCACTGGGAACGGTCACCCAGCTAGAAATATAGTTTTTGACCACTACAGCTTGAGTCCTTCGGTCAATGTAAGACGAGAACCACCGATATAGATCACCAGAAATGCCAATAAGCTGAAGTTTCGATAAAAGTATTTTGTGGTCGATGCAATCAAAAGCTTTGCTATAGTCAGTATATACTACATCTACCTGCTTACCACTGTTCATAGCATCAGTAAGATATTCATTCAGCAGGATTAGATTTGAGACAGTGGAGCGCCCTCTGAAGAATCCGTGTTGAGAGGGGTGAAATGAACTCTTAATCGCACCATACACTTGACCATAGATGACCTTTTCAAATACTTTCGCAATAATGCACAACTTAGAAATAGGTCTATAATTTACTACATCACTTTTAGATCCTTTCTTGTGCACTGGTGTAATATAAGCTGACTTCCATATCTTTGGAAATATACACTGTGAAAGAGATTTTCGAAAAAGAAGTGCTATAGGTAATGCAATGGTTTTTGCACAGTTAATTAAAAATAAGGGCCCAATACGATCAGGTCCAGCTGACTTAGCAGGGTCAAGTTTCAATATTAATTTAGTCACAACACCAATATCTATAAAAAATTGGGATATGCTAGCTAAGGGAGATGTCACGGTTGGCAAATCAATATCGTCAGATGTTGAGTTTATACTGTTTCGGGTAAGAAATGTTGATTTAAAATAGGATCCAAACGCATTACAAATATCTTCACCTGTAGAAGCTACTTGTTCTAGATAGTGTACTGAACCGGGAATGCTATTAGATTTCGTCCTAGAATTGACATATGACCAAAACATTTTTGGATTTTGCTCGATAGCATTTTCTATACTAATAATATACGTCTCATAACATTGTTTTTCTAATAATTTACTTCTATCGCGCAATAAAAATAACTTAACTGATCGGAATAATTATTATAGATTTTATATTTTTTTAGGTATTTAAATTTATCTTTAAGCAATTTAATTAATGCAGGTGAGTACCACTTAGGATAGACATCTTCTCTGACAGTTTTTTTCGGTATGTATTTTATTATGAGTTTATCAAGTTGTGAATAAAATAATGTTACGGCTTCTTCCATATTTAGTAAAGAGAACTCACTAGCCCAGTCAATTTCCAGTATTTCACAGTTTATTGCATCATAATTGCCCTTATGGAATTGAAACTTGACGCGGGACAGCGGCTTCAATAACGGTAGATCAACAAACCGCACGGTTATCAAAAGCGGCTTGTGGTAGGGGTCAATTTTAGATAATGCGTCATCAAATTCAGCGACAAACACATGATCGTTACATAAAACAAGGTCTAGAATCCTCCCTTGGTGGTTAACAACCCAGTTATATTGGCATAAATCTAGTAAAAGAAGGTCATTGATAAGGTCCCTATGGTCTTCGGTACATACATTGGAAGGTAGCATAATTTGTGAGTCACTACTTCGCGTCCATAATATAGAACTAGAATTAAAATCACCAATTATTAAATACTTATCGTGCGGATTAATCAAAATTATTTCATTAAGTTTTTCTAAAAAATTGTGTAATTGTTCAGAAAACGATAAGCCAAGGTTTTGTTTACATAAATATATAGCACAGAGGTGAACTTTAAGACACTGATTAGAGTGACGTTGTTTTAGTGTTATAGTGACCCACAAATTTTCAGCTGTAGATTGGTATTGCGGCTGTATCTTGCAGGCTATATCCTTGCGAATTCCTATGACCACGCCACCTCCTCTCGTTTCTTGGTTCATTTCAAAGGGTCTGTCACGTCTCCAAACGATATACCGATCATCGAACAGTTCCGAGTTACAAATACTGGACACTAACCATGTTTCCGTCAGAATAATTACGTCATACGAACTGAGGCAGAGATTTCTATAAAACGCTATTGTTTTCGTGCGCAGTCCACGAGTATTTTGATAATAGATATTCAATAAACCCATACCCGTATTATCCATTGTCGATGTTATGTAATAGAACCACAATAATATCAGTATAAGATAAATTTAGTTTTGGAAAGTTGACGTACCGATAAACGGAGTATTGAGTATAGTGCAGCACTATGAAAATGATGTTAATATAAGTTAACTTAAATGATATGCCCGAGCTATATATAAAGCAAATAAATAATTCAAATACATTAGAAGTTCCACAATACAAACCAAATTGCACCAAGAATAGGCAAATCAAAAGCAGAGATACTCGACAGCGATAGTACTTGTTGGCGTAATCTACGAGTGCGAGCGAGATAGAGCAACTTTGACTATGAGCAACATGTAAGTCATAGGCAAGACAAAAGACGGTAACCTGTTCAAAACAAAAGCGCATCGGCCGGGCAGCGGCCAAGACAGAGAATGTAACATTATTGTTTGGTGGTAAAACTATTGATATTTCAAGTAGATCAAGCGACAATATGTGATAATAATGTTGAAGCATTTTTAAAATTATTTTATAATGAATAACAAACAAATATTTGAATATTAACTTAATTTGGACACATTTTACACTATTTTGTTTAAATCACACTCTTTGGAAATAACGATAATATGTGATGTATCATTTTTCCGTATATGGATTTTGGCATACTTAACCCACACATAGCTATAATTTTTATCCTTTGCTCTAGTTTTAGCTTTCGTTAGCAAGATCTTCGATTCCCGAGACAGGTGATCGTTCACAAAGATACGTTGGTGCGAATCTTTAAAGCCAATATCGGCTGCAGTCAAGGTCTTGCAAGCTCGCGCTGCGGCAACAAATTCTTCTTTCAAATATCTGTTCAAGAAGCTCACAATAATTGATTTTTCTTTAGAGTTATGTTGTGGAACTCTATATAAATAATTAATTTGAGCTTTGGGAAAGAGACAATTCACCTTTTTGCTTAGGGCCTCGACTATATCAAATAAGTTTTCACCATTTTTTGTCGGCACTCCCTTTATTTCGACATTTTTGAGCCGAGATCTTTGTTCAGTCGCTGATATCTCTGACTTGCATACTTCCAGTTGGCTTTGTAAGGAGTCTAATTTTTCACCTATATGTTCAACATTTGAGATCCTAGTCTCCAGGACAGTTGTCCTCCCCGAGAGTTCCATAATGTTGCTATTATTAAACTCATTCGCAGCTTTAAGATCACAGATTTCATCTTTAATTGCGCGAACGTCCACTATAAGGGCTGGCAGACCAGACAGCTGAGATTTTATGTCCTGAATTTCCTTAAGTACAGTCTCAAGTGTCACAGGGTCAGAACTGACAATAGTAACCGATGACAGTTCCGTGGAAAGGGCCGGTGATGATGACCTGCAGAGGGCACACTTCCAGGCGGCACGCTTAGTTGGGCCAAGTTTTCTCCACGAAACCTCCGTTATTTGAGCGCAGCCGAAGTCCATGTGTCTCCGACAAGCACCACACTGAACTCCATCATTAAAATCATTGCCACACGAGGAGCACTTCATTTTACAAAAAGTTTGAGAATCACTGGTTTAGATGACAAAGACTGATACGTGTATTCAATAGTAGTGTTCAAGACGTACAAATAATATTAATTGTATCAAAAAGGGGCGCCCCCTGCCGCTTAACGCGCCGACGCCGATGCGACGCCGAAACTGACACCAATTCCGACACCGACACCTATTCCAACAATGACACTGACGCCAACGCCGACACCTATGCCAACAATGACACCGACGACTACGCCGACACCTATTCCAACAATGATACCGACGCCGACGCCGACACCTATTCCAACAATGACACCGACGCCGACGCTGACGCCGATGCGACGCCGAAACTGACACCTATTCCGACACCGACGCCTATTCCAACAATGACACCGACGCCGACGCAGACACCTATTCCAACAATGACACCGACGCCGACGCCGACGCCGATGCGACGCCGAAACTGACACCTATTCCGACACCGACGCCTATTCCAAAAATGACACCGACGCCGACGCCGACGCCGATGCGACGCCGAAACTGACACCAATTCCGACACCGACGCCTATTCCAACAATGACACCGACGCCGACGCCGATGCGACGCCGAAACTGACACCTATTCTGACACCGACGCCTATTCCAACAATGACACCGACGCAGACGCCGACACCTATTCCAACAATGACACCGACGCCGACGCCGACGCCGATGCGACGCCGAAACTGACACCTATTCCGACACCGACGCATATTCTAACAATGACACCGACGCCGACGCCGACACCTATTCCAACAATGACACCGACGCCAACGCCGACACCTATGCCAACAATGACACCGACGACTACGCCGACACCTATTCCAACAATGACACCGACGCCGACGCCGACACCTATTCCAACAATGACACCGACGCCGACGCTGACGCCGATGCGACGCCGAAACTGACACCTATTCCGACACCGACGCCTATTCCAACAATGACGCCGACGCCGACGCAGACACCTATTCCAACAATGACACCGACGCCGACGCCGACGCCGATGCGACGCCGAAACTGACACCTATTCCGACACCGACGCCTATTCCAACAATGACACCGACGCCGACGCCGACGCCGATGCGACGCCGAAACTGACACCAATTCCGACACCGACGCCTATTCCAACAATGACACCGACGCCGACGCCGATGCGACGCCGAAACCGACACCTATTCTGACACCGACGCCTATTCCAAAAATGACACCGACGCCGACGCCGACGCCGATGCGACGCCGAAATTGACAGCTATTCCGACACCGACGCCTATTCCAAAAATGACACCGACGCCGACTCCGACACCTATTCCAACAATGACACCGACGCCGACGCCGACGCCGATGCAACGCCGAAACTGACACCTATACGGACACCGACGCCGATGCTGTCACCAATTTTAATACCGACACCTTTTCCGACACTGACACCGAGTTCGACGCCTATTCCGACACTGACACTTATTTTTTTACTGACACCAACGCCGACGCCCTTTCTGATACCGACGCCGACAGTTAAATAAATTGATCTTCTTTTTAAAATAAAATTAAAAAAAAAATAAAGAAATTGATTTTTTTAACTTTATAAAGTCTATAATTGCGTTCACCTCTGATTTTGAAGGGCAGTCAGTGCGCTCTAAGGTTTTCTCGTACGCGGACGTAAGTTTATTCCAAACAAACGGAGTTAGACAGGTTTCCGGTCGCGGCGATCGGATGTGCTAGCAAGGATTGCTATAGATATTAGTGAATATAAACATGTGGTTTATTTGTGTGAGTGACCGTTATTTTGGACGCCGTGCGTTCCTTTTGGTGGAAGGATGAGCAAGCTGTTGGCGGGCGGACAACATCGAGGACAAAGGAGCGTATCCCTTACAAAAAATCCATAGCATTTGTTAATTGATCAATTAATCATTTGTAGGGTTGTTTAGTGATAGGCTTCTTGTGACGGAGCGACGAGCGGGTCCTCTGAAAGTAGGTCCTTCCCGCCCATTTTTCCCACGTGCCTAAGGGCATATATATCGGCTGGTGTCTTCCTGTTACATTCCAGGAGCCCAGTCGAATATGCCACGACATCGAGGTATAGTTTGGGACTACGGGGATCATAAAGGGCCCCATTCCCAAACAAGTGTCCTAAAACAAAGCTTTAAGAAGCAAAGGTTTTAGCAAAGCAAAGGTAAGTATAGTTAGGCAGAGATTTGAAATACTTACATAGATTAGTTATATCCGAACACCACTGCTCTAAAAACTTACTAGAATTTACCTAAATACATACCTACGTCCATGTATATGCAGTTTGTAATGACAAGGAAAGAACGTTCAAATATTATGCGTCATATCTGTTGTTAGAAAGAGATAAATGAGCAATCCGTGTTACCACCGATTGAAAAAATGACTTTTATGATGCACTTATTTTAATCTGTTGGGTGAAGGTACCAGTGGAACAAGTATCAACTAATCTTTCTAAATCATCAATATCGTGAATAGACCGGTCACGCACGAATTAACATTAAAAAAAAAATATTTTGACTAACCTCGACGTTTCGATCAAGTTGCGTTGACGTTGAAAAAATTTGTACAAAGATAAATCGCTTCGCATATGTTCTATGCAGATTAACAAAAGTGTCTACGTAAACAAAAGTGGTCCATTGACATCCTGCAAGCCTCTATTTTTCGAATTAAAGCTGTTAACAATGCCTTTTTTTATACATTTTTGAAATTTGTTATTTTTAAAAACCCAACCTTCACTTTTTTTTAAAAAAAAGGAGTAATGAGTACACTCGATTTCCTGAAAAACTGATACTTCCACATAGCAAGACAGAAATGTGTTCTAGAAATACCAACAGCATGTGTGTGAGAATATTTAATGCCCTGCCATTGAACATTAGAAAACTAAATGGAAATCAATTAAAATAAAATACAAAATTAGCTGGTAAATAAGTGCTACTACATCACGGAAGAGTTCCTAGTTTTTTGGGTCCGTGGGGACCGGGAGCTCATCGTATTTTCCAAAACCTATCTGAGCGCTTGGTCGATGCGACGCGTGATCAAAATGCTGGCACATATTTGGCTCAACGAATAAGAATTGCAATTCAACGGGGCAATGCTGCCAGCATGCTGGGCACGCTGCCAACTGGGAGTGGGCTGGAGCATTTGGACTGCCTATGAGTCTGCTATGACTTATAGGTGTCTAAATGCTTTTATTGTAGTAGCTGTAGTGTTGTATATAGTTCATAGTATTTTGTTTAATAAAGGCATACCGCCGGTAAAAAAAAAAAAAAAAGTTCCTAAATAATAGGAACTAATTTAGCTTACCAAAAATATAATTGAACTAAATGTTAATTTTGAATTGGATGATTTATTATTTGAAATTTATATGTTCTTTTAAATATTATATTAACGTTGACATTGAATTATAATAATTATACTAAAATATTTTATAAAAGATTTGTGATTATAATAATAATTATTCAATAATAATTATGTTAACTTCCTCATCATCCCGAAAATAACATTTGTGTTAAATTGAATGTCAGAAATGGTAATATGTTGGACTTTTAATTAATATTTCATCATTGTACTCGTACCATATTGCCGAAATAAAGTATTGTATCATTGTGGTCACGAATATACTCAGTATATCAACGATAAGTGTCAATCAAAATATATAGGCGATCAATGTACATCCAATTTAACTTGTGCTTGTGAATCTGTCTAGGTAACATTTGTAGTTGTAATTGCTAAGCAAGTTATAGCTAAAGAGCTTAAAAAGTCTAATTTAGAAATTCAGATTGTTATTTATTTTACTTAAATTTGCAAAGCTCAATATCAAGTACTCCAAACGAAATCTAAGATATGCAATATTATTTCCGCAAGCTGAATGAGTTGAGATCTCGTAGTATCAGCCGAGCGAGCTTCGGACGCGCACGTTACGCTACGCCGCTAAATGGACTCTCGTCGTTAACGGCTACGACTCGTAGATCCGCTACGAATAAGTTTCGTTATTACGAGAACGTGATCACAAATAAATTTATAAATAGTAAATTTAATGAATAATGCTGCTTGACTACTGTCCTTTTACTAATCTTTTTTTTCGTGATAAATATATTTAGGTGTAGAAATGTAAGGTGAAAGTTTTATGATTATCGAAGTTTTTCCGAACTCGTGTTATTTGAAACGTGTTTAAAATAAATATTTATGGGAAAAAAGTTACAACCTGAAAGTAACATATTCGACACTTTTTATTATATTTTGTAATATTAGAACAAAATTAAACTCCCGAAATTATTTAGTTTAAAATACATTACGTGTACTTTAAACATAGGTATATGTTGTTCATTATATATACAAGTAAATATGGTGTATATATTATTTCAGCAACAATTTTCATTTTATGAGTCTTGTTGGTATAACTTTGCAATCGATTTAAACTATTCTTTTAAATATTCCATTATCATTTAGTTCTGAAGTTTCAATTATTTACAGCCATCTGAAACTCTCATCAATAATAAATCGCAAAATTTGTAGCAAACAGACAAGCAAGAGCTACAAAAACGTGTTCAAAATAACAGATTCTCAATGGAGTGGAAAATGGTGTATTCAATAATTATGGCACAAATCGTAGGGTCATCAACTCAAGAGACAACAGATACATTTTCGGACTACTTCAACATGGAAGTTCCTAGTGATATAGTGAATAGAACAGATCCTGAGAACGTTACCATACCAACGCCTGAACAAGGGTTAGTGGTAGGAGTGTACAGTGCATTGCTAATAATCGGTGCATTGGGGAATGTCGCCGTTTTTGTGTCACTTCTGCGTTCACGACGACGCAAGTCGCGGGTTAACCTACTGATGACGCATCTTGTGGTTGCTGATATGTTAGTGATCTTTATTGTTATACCGCTTGAGGTGAGTACCATATGTTGACAGCTTTATATATTTTTTTATGCCTGCTAGTTTATCCTTTGACCACTATCTAACCTGTAAGTGATGATGTGGTCGAAGAAGTTCAGGCTAACCTAGAATTACTGGCTCTCAAGGACAGCTGCCGGAACACACCGTTAGTTGCATGGCGACAGATTTTCTAATTGAGGGAGGTAGCTAGCCAGGTGGGCATTCGCATAATGCCCCACCACTATGCTATAACGATTGCCATTCTAAAAAAACCGGGACCGACGACGGCTTAACGTGCCCTCCGAAGCACGGAAGCGCTCAGCAGTAATGTCACCAGCGGTCACCCATCCATTGTCGATATATTAGTAGTAAGAGTTTAGAATGATTGGTAGTAAATAGCTGTACTAGGGGAAGTGTCCCGCTTGTGCCGCGGGCTAATCTACTGAATACAATCTAGTTATCGCAGCCATCTTATATATTAAGCAAGTATGGTTGTACCATACCTATAAGTGGTATGTAATTCCATAGATATGTTAGTTAAAAGTGATTTTTATTGGGTCATCGGAAGCTTTTTTTTGTGATTGCGATGGAACAAGCTCGAGTCCCACCTGATGTTAAGCGGATTAACCTTTGCCTATAACAGATGCATTTCGTCATGTGACGAATGGCACTGCGCCCGTCACACAGAGACATACTGTTGTTAAGTCTCATGTGGCTGTAATTTTTCTGGTTCTCAAGGACTGCTGCCGGAAGACACTGCTAAAGATTTTCTACTTGAGGGCGGTTGCTAGCCAGGCGGGCATTCGCAAAATGCCCTTCCACCATGCGGTGAAGCTCAAGCCAGCAGTAGGCATCGAACCAGGGACCTGCGGCATGGCAGTCCATAGCTATAACCGCTCAGCCATCGTTGCTTCAAAAAGCTGCATATGACTCGCTCATACAAATCAACGTTTAAATATATTTTTTATTTATGTTATTCTTGGTGTCACTCTCCATCTCAGCAAACACAAAAAAGTCTCGTTTGGATTTTAGGCTTCTTGAAAAAAGGCCTACAATAGATTAAGGACAACTATTAAATGATATTATATATATATACAATTAAATGATATTTTTTTTCTCGCATATACGAGTACATATACATGATGGATCTAAATAGTATGAAGTGACTTTAAGTGGTTACAATAAACTATAAAAAAATGTCACCAAAAAATGGAACCGACTTCAACACCCAAATATGTGAAATAACTTGTTGAAGTCAGTACCATGATGATTCAAAAGTACCTATTATCACAATATTATGCGCATGGTACCGACGTTGACAAGTTATTTCACACTTATGGGTGTAGAAGTCGGTTGATTGTCAACGACTATATCATCAAGATAGGTAAATATTTTTCAGTTCTTGGATTGTAACTCAAATACGGTTTCACCGATTTTGATGAAATTTAAATAGGACCAAACGAAAAGCATCAGTTAATAATAACAAATATATTTTTAAAAGTATCTTAAGTATACATTGAATAACATTTTAATGAAACACTTAAAAAAATATATATCTAGTGACAATTCCGCCTAATTTTCCTGTTATGCCCACGTGGCGTCACAAACGCCATGCAGCGTAACCGGAAGAGTATTCGACTAGTTTCTATTCTAAACGAAGCATCTTCAGGAGGTCTTGAATCACCAAGCGCACTATTAAGACTGTGTTTATTTTATTCAACAAAATCCACAGCCCTTAATTTATATACAATAGAGATCAAACTTAACTTATCATACAGCCAATATCGATTAAAATTTTTTACAATGTAAATACAAAGACAAAGTGTAAAAAGTACTAATCGTACTTTTTACCCTTAGGTGTTTCCTTGGTTATATAAAATCATTAAAGTAATATTAATTTGTTGATATACAGTGTTATTTAATGTTTACCTAAGATACTTTTAAAATATATGTGTTATTATTAAATAGGATTTCCGCAAAGTGACGCCTGAATCTATTCAGTAACGAAAAGCATCAGCTTAAAAACAAAAAAGAATTTTCTAAATCGGTTCACCCAGTCAAGAGTTCTGAGGTAACAAAAAATCAGCAGAACGATTTTGCTCCTAGAGAATGTAAATTTCCATATATGTATAAAATAGCTTCTCAATTCCTTGAATATAAGGTGAAATATTCGAAAATTATCTTTGAACAAACATGCAACTTAATTGCTACGTAGATTTAACCTGAACGAAACATTTTGAAGCCTTCGAATATTCAGCTCGTCCTAGTTTGAAGCGCTCGTAGCGTAGCTGGATTAATCGTTTTCAACCGAACAAGTTCGTTATGCAACGTTCGCTGCGGCCATGACTTCGATGGGAGACTGATAATGGCATTAACTGAGTGCTTCTGTGCTTCGAAGGACACATTATAGATGTATATTTATTTAAGTTTATGTATGTATGTATATAAGTATTTATTTATATTATAATGTTTAAAGTTTTTTATTTATTTATTTATTTATTATATGTTTAATTAAGGTTTATATTTTAATATAGGTTTTTTTTGGGGCTTCAATAGTACTTCGTGAATAATTGTTATGTTTACCTAGTAAACTGCCAACCTGGCAAAGTTTTGTAAATCCTTTCTGTTCGGTTGTCTGGAAGAAATTGCTTTAAGCAATAAGACCGCCCTTTGTATACCTAATATGTGTGTTAATTTTCTGTAATGTTTATGTCATGGTATGCAAATAAAGTGTTTCTATCTATCTATCTATTTATTAAGCCGTTGGCATAGAAAATATAGTAATACTACCGTCGGTCTCGGTGTTTTTCCCTATGATTGTTGTCGTTATAACATGGTGGCAGAGCATTTTGCTGGTGCCCTGGATGAAAATCTGTCATCAAGCAACTAAAAGTGTGTACAGGCAGCAGTTTTTGAGCGCCAGTAATTCTAGATTAGCCTGAACAACATCATTGACCATATTGTCATTTACGATCAGGTGATATTGTGGTCAATAAATATTGACTTCTAGTTGTTAGGAAAACAAGTTGAATCGACCGCACTTGAATGGGACGAGAGAAAGATAATGATTAAGGATCACATTGTAGGTATTTGCAGTTGCAAAAGGATCGATCATTTCATTTTTAGAAATTATCACATCAGTATATGTAAATAGCGGCAGTTAGCAGCGGCTGTACAACGCATTCATCCGTGCATTGAAACGTAGTAATTACTTTATCAGCCGGTTTTTCCACTGCTTAACACAGTAGGTCCCCATTCAAGGGGGCTTTCTGCTGCCTACCTTCAGGTATTTTACCCTTAGTCACCTCTCGGCACCCACGGGAATAGATGGGGGGATGATATTCCAGCCCGGAATCCTTCGGGTTTAAAAATTAGTAAGCAAACATTAAATTATTATAAAATAATAAATAATTGTAATTTTTATATTTTAAAATAAATTATAAAATAATAATTATTTTAGTCAATTAATTTGAGGTAATGTACAATTTTCACTGTCTCCATGGCACCAAAGGATCGTCAACAAGATCACCCAATAATAAAAATGGCACCTTGTTCTCCCAACTGGGTTAAGCAGCAGTTGCTGCGGTCATGATTTGGATGGGTGATCGCTAGTGGCATTTACTACTGAGTACTTCCGTACTTCAGAAGGCACGTTAAGCGGTCGGTCTTGTTTTTTGTCTTAAAATGGCAGCCGTTAAATCATGATGGTAGGGCATTATGCAAATATCTGCTTGGCTAGCTATCACAGGCAAATAAACACGAAAATGTGTCACCAATCACCTAATGGTCTGTTCCGGCACTGTCCTTGAGAGCAAGTAATGTGACGAAATGCATCGTAGGCAGAGGTTATCACTTCTTTTAAATAAAATACAGCTTCCCATGTATATTACTGTAAAACTTGTTACGAGACTATTATTATTTAATAATGAACTATTTAATAATAATCTCTTACTTAATTTTAAGTAATATTCAGGCGCCAAAATGTAATTTGAGCTGGTTTCCGGTTTATTTTCAAGATTTAAAATACTTTCTGTTATACTACTTATAGTACGTATAGTAGTGTACTTTCAGTCCACCCACGAGCTCGATTTCGAGCCATTTTTATGGCTGGAAGGAAAAAGTGAAATTATTTCAGAGATGAGACTGTGAACAATGTGACAGGATGGTTTCAGTCCGTTTTTCAGGAGATCCTGGGGCCTCCCTGCTTGATAGATTGCATAGAGGAAGCCCACTGAAGGGTTTTAGCGGGGCTATAGCTATAGGGAGTATTCCGGCTTTTTCCTCATAAACTGGAATGATCCCCATAGCACCCAAGTACAATACTCAATAATTTATTGCACTCATTATGTACATTTAAATGCAGTTTACATGTGTTAATTTATACAAATCAAAATTAGGTGGAATTATAGATAATGACCCTGATAGGGTATAACAACATACAGAGGAGTGGGACGATCTATTCTATAATAGAAGGATCCTTAAAAAATTCTTCAATATAGTAACATTTTTGGAGCAGTATATTTTTTTAGGAATTTGTAAACGTTATCTATACTTTTTATTTTAACCGGTAATTTATTATATATTTTAGCTGCCATTGCGTTTAGTCCTGTACTATGCATTTCTAATCTCGAGGTAGTCACAATCAGATTATATTGATAATTATCCCGTATTGGGTAGTTTCTCTCATCTGATATTTTTGTAAAATGTAGGGGTTATTTTTTTACAAACTTTCAATTTTCAGATATGTCAAATATGAAGCTTTATATTTCCTAGACACTTTTTTTGGATGATAAAGATATCTGTGGCATCTACACTATTTTATCAAAGTATAATGCCGTAGCTGATCCATGAGAAACCATTAGGTAATGCATAATAAGCCGTTAGAGCTGTATCTAGGTTTGTTACTTGTTAAAGCTTGACAATTTTGATTTTATTTTCTGTACGTGGCTTTTCCAATTTAAATGCGTGTCAATATCTATGCCTAGTATATAGTATAATAGACCTTTAGTATTTGGTAAGATCCCCCCCCCCCTTGAACAAAAAATAGGGCATTATGACTTGTGAACTATTACTTACTTTATTTAAGATGAACACAAATTGCTAAGGTATTTTCGCCATATTAAGTCCAGGAATCGGATAGGATCAGATTTTGATTATTGCCGCAGGCAAATATTTTCATATAATGATACTTATATTGTCACGGTAAGAAACCGAAAATCCTACGCGAAATCATGGCTTTAATAATAATTGAGTTTATTTATATTATAAGTATAATATGTTTATATGAAAAAATGCAATCAATCTAAACTAAACTCGTAGGTTCTATAGTAATTTATGTCATAGCCTATGTGCTAACTACGATATTCTACGACTGCAGCCGAGCGTAGACACGAGTATAGACAGACGGCCGCCTTCTCGTCTTCCTTCGCTTTTGTGACCATATATTGCATGGATGATTAAATCGAAGATCCTCTATAAACTATAAATTCAAATTAAAATCTTTTTATTTTAAAGCGAAAGCGTAACTCACTCACTGACTTAACACGAAATCTCAAAAACGACTTGCCCTACGAAGCTGAGATTTGATAGAGAAGGTAGTTTATAGACAGAAGACGTTAGCTAAGAATGGATTTTGAGAAAGGGCAGGATTAAGAGTTTGTATGAAAGTCGTTGTTTATGAAATTAAGCATAAAGTTTATTGCTGAGTTTTATAACGCAATTTAAAAAATGTAATAATAACAAATCTTCGATGCGGTCGAGATTTCTTTATAGTGCACTCGTAGAGTCAAGATCTCCTGAGGATGCTTCGTGTAGAATCGAAACGCGTCGAAGATTCTTCCGGTTTGGCTGCGTGGTGTTAGTGAAGTCACGTCAGCGTAACGGGAAAATTAGGCGGAATCGTCACTATATATATATATATATTTATAATTTGTAAGTGTTTTATTAAAATATTAATTTAATGTTATCCTAAAATATTTTTCAAATATTTTTTATTATTAAATATGGATTTCCGCAAAACCTGAATCTATTCATTATCTTAAAAAAAAGGTATTGTGCTAAGACTTTTAAGATAGGGATCAATTCAGAGACAGATAGAAGTTAAACATTTATATGAGAGCCCTATTATATAACCTGAACCTTAACATCTAACGTGTATTTCTTACAGTGTAGATACATCAGCTAGAAAATTATTTGATGAAAGGGCGGGAGTATGGGGTAAAGTATGGGGGAAGTGTGGAAGGGAGTGGTGGTATAAGGGTGGGGAAGAAATCTCGAGAACTAATTGACAATGCTGCTGAAATTTTGCAGGTAGGTATGACACCACCCAATTTCTTTATGTGAGTGTCGTTAGAGGCGGCTAAAGGAAAAATACCAGAAGGTGGGAACAGGAAGGCAGTGCCTTCTGAACTGACAACTTCTACTGCGATCCCCAAGAGTGGGAATTAAGGCACAACCCCCAAAGATCGAAGTGGAGGTTCCGGTAGATATGATGATGATGATGAGATATCATTTGGTTTAAGGTGTTAAATAGGTTTAATCTAGAAAAGGCACTGGTTATCACATTATTCTGTCGTGACACACGGTTTGGTGCTTGGTGGCAGATTTTCTACTTGAGGGTGGTAAACAGTGTGTAAGCTAAGAAAGTATGATATGGCAGGATAAGGGGGCTTAGGGTATGGGTATGGATATGTAATGTAGTATATTTCAACATTAAAATTTGTAATTGACCTTCATAAGAGCGTCGTACACGCCTAAATTGAATAAATGATTTTGACTTTTGACTTTGACTTTTGGAAGAGGATAAGGGTGGAAGTGTGTAGTCAAAGGGTAATAAGGGTGAAAGTAAGAGTGTGGGTAATGAAACAGGTAACTTAAAGTGAAAATCAAGGTTGATGTAGTGGTAGAGGTCGATATTAAGGTCAAAGTTTAGGTAATATGAATAGAAGTGTGAAAATGTCAGTAAAATGTTAATTGTTGAATGCCTATAGCAAATCTTAATATAATATTTAAAGAACACCAATAAACGCGGGCGGAGCCGTGGGCAAAAGCAAATAGAAAATATAAAGAGAAACTTGTAAACATATATTTAAATTTTAACAAAAATAACAGACTTAAACAGAAAAAATCCTACAACAGACATGCACTGAAAAGTAACTAAACCAAACCAGCGTTACAGTTTTTTTGTTAATTTTACAGAGACAAGCTAAAATGAGAACATCATCAATGTAGTCGAAGTCAATTAATTGCATTACTAGGGATAACTCAAATAATAAGTCGGATCACACATAAATTTAAATGGGATCACAGGAGCAGCACCTTCACAGCTTTCGAATATTAAAAAAAACATCAACATCGGTACTTCCTGTAAAAAGTTATAACACACAAAAAATTGTCGAATTGAGAACCATCCTCCTTTTTTTTAAATCGTTTAAAAATGAGGGTCGTTTATACAAAATTTCACAGTTTTAATTAAACATACGCATCAAAAATATAACGAAAGTATGTATTTATGGAAAGCGCTGCTTTAACTTTAACGAAAGCTAATTATGTTGCAGAAGTAGATGAGACCTGACCTCAAATAAACTGTACATCATTAAAACTAGGAAAGACAACGTATAAAAAAATAACAAAAACAAAAATTGTGTTTTTATCGCAGATAGAGACTCATTTGAGTATACATTAATTACTGTTTTATGTCGCACAGAAGTTACCGTTAAGAGATTGTGAACTTTTTACGAGTATAATGACTTCTAAACAAACCTCTAGGCAACGTTCCGAAATCAGATTGAAGATGTTCTGAAAAAAGGCCAGGTCAGGAGTACCCTAAACAGACGCTTATTTATGAAAGGATTGATGAGCGTAGATGAAGCGAAAGAGATATATAAGGATCGTAGCAAGTGGAAGTGGTCTCTACCCCTACAAAAAAGAGGCGTGATTTTATGAATGTATGACTTCTAGACCCTGTTCTACATTTCTTACTGAGGGTGTCATAACAGGTGACTAAGGGAAAATACAAGAAAGTGGAAAGCAGAGCTTTCAGGAGAACTACAAAACGGGTACTCATACAAATTTATTTATTTATTGCCATAATATAAGAATAGAGCAAATACAATGAACCCATAGGTTCTTCCTTTAGTTGTTTAGGCTTCTCCTTTAGTTATTTTAAAACAAAAAAGAACTGACATCAAATGCTATTCCCAAAACGCCTGCCAAGCGTGAGGATTGAGGCTAATTCCCTCAAAGAGGGACCTTGTGCAATGGTGTACATTCCGGTTGATGTGATAATTATAATTAATGACTGTGTTCAGCAGTGGACGATCCGGCTGATACAGTACAGTACTGTAATAGCCTAGTATAAATAATATAGTGCCACGATGAAAACTGCGAAATATTCGCTGTAAAGGTTGAGACTTTTACAATTCATCCGGTTAACTGCATTTATTTTCAGCTCGTAAATACAAGCACAAAATAATGAGTTACTGGGGTGTTTGAACGAGTATTAACTTAGGTGTGACAGTTAATCATCACAAAGATGTAAGCACGGCAATATACAGGGCAATAACAAATATTTTAAGAAAACATTAAATTCGAGAATTCACGAAATTCTTTTCTCGATCGTGCGCTCGTAGAGATCTCCTGAGGATGCTTCGTGTAGAATCGAAACGCGTCGACAATTCTTCCGGTTTGGCTGTGTGGTGTTTGTGACGTCACGTCGGTTTAGCAGGAAAATTACGTGGAATTGTCAAACTGAAACTTTTAAGTTCTTTGTTCCGAAGTAAAAGACAATGCTCACTCCCAACTAAATGCGCCCGCCGCCGCCGCGCTTTCTTTGAATAGAATTTTGAATATTTACATCGAGCAACGTAATAAAAAATATGAAATAATAAATTACAGATACAAGATACTTTTAACAGTGGTCCTCGTGCTTATTCCGTCACAAAAATATAAAAATATGTATAAAATACATCTCAAAATGTTTGGTAGGTCTAATATAAGTCCACTCAAAGAGGTTGTTAGCATTTTTCCAATAACCCTGTATAAGTTCATAGACGAAAAACATATATTTAAATAACTTTGTGAATTATTTATTAAATCTGAAGTAAAATGATTTTATACATAAATTTAGCGATAAACTCTTACACACAAACACCTACGCGGATATACTTCACTTTTCCTTAATCATGAGATCAACAACATGGAAGTAATCAGAGGTGACGAGACCTCTTTAATTGACTATTCGACCCTAAAACCCAATATTTGCTACATAATCGTAATGACAACACGTTTAAGGGTGATATAATAACATAATAGAAGACATTTGGGTCAACCTTCATAGCAACAGGAAGTTCAGATTAATAGTTTTTCACGCTACTGTTTTATTAAGCTAATGCGTATACGTATAATGCTACATAATACGTCACTCGTGACGAATTGCATTTGTTATAGACTTAGTCCACTTAACTTCAGGTGGGCCTCTTGCTTGTTCAGTCGCAATAACATTTGACAAATGACGTATATGCCATGCTTGCAGTGTTATACTAAAAACATTTGGCATTGAAGACCATCCGCTTTATAATTTTGAAAAAGTTGTTGAAGAGGTTGAAGTGCGTGTGTGTTTTGAACATAAGATTATAATATATAAATGGGTAAATGCTACAAATTATTTCGAAGTTTTATAAGCTAACGAGTATGAAGAAGCAGTTTCAGATAAGTTTTATTGCAACCTGTAATGATTGTAAGCCGTAAGATGCTAATAAGCTTTTAAAATTTTTAAAGAAGGATATCGAGTGGCAAGTGGAGAAGATATGGCCTATATGGGCCACGTGCAGCTTCACAAGGTACGCCTTGTGAAGCTGTCCTTATGAAGACGGAATTATAATTTACAATCAACATGAATAGTAGCTAATCATGTAATTTCTAAACATTCATTATTTATACGTGTATTTCATTTTGAAAACGTCTTTACATTCAAATAGTTTAATATTGATAATTTCTAATCAGCAAAACGTCCTAAGTGCCAATCATCGGATTTACATAACACGTCAATTCACAAACGAAAACGTAGTAGAATGAGTATTTATTTGACACCCAGGGAGACAGCATAAGCAATAACTCCGTTTCGGAATCATAAGGTAGCTAGGAAGTATGTTCATTGAATTTAATAATATCTTTATTCAAGTGCAAGGCCCATAAAAATAATGATACACAAGTATAAAATAAAATAGTATCAATACTAAATATGAAATTATAAACACATTATTTGCAATTCCCGGTGTATATTGGACAAGTACAGTCTTTAGGAATACAGGATCGAGTTGCGAGAAGAAAGCAGTCTATCTTAGAAGGCGTATCTTATAATGCGTGCCCTACAACGAAGAAATCGGCTACACGCGCCAAAGCAAACATGCCAGAAGCACTGCTGTAGCGCGAATGCTTCATGAGTACACGGAACTATATAAATATAAATAGTATAGGATAAATAGTATGTCCTTTTTACGTGGCATGCCCATCAAAACATTCTGAATTCATTTGAAATCATCCGCCTGTTAAAATGTCATTTACAGCGGTTAGCAGCGGGAGGCCAACGTGACTTTTAAGCACGTTTCGTATGGAGTAGGCCTTCTGTGTGTATTTATTTTGTGGCGCCGGATACTTAATTGTCATATCTAGTTGCTGATATAGGCAGTAAAGAATTAATAGTACACTGTTATTATATGTAGATTAATAACTACAATTAATATATAATGTAGATAAAATAATATCCAAAAGATTGTTTTACCGGGGAGGGACCGCTGTAAAGTATAAGGAAAAAAGGACCTAGTAAATAGTCCCTGTTATGCCCCTAGTTTTTGTAACGTTTGCTAAAGACTTGATGAGTTTACTAGACTAAATACTGATTGTTCATTGATCAGTGGTTTTCTATGATGTAATAGGTATTCAATGAGCGTTCAGTTGTAAGTTTTGTAAACTGACCAAAACTTTGACGAACGTTCCAGAAACTCGGGGTTAGTCATCAGACTACAAATCAAATAATAGTTCCTACGTAAAATTTAATGTGTAATTTTCGAATTTTATCATTGATATATTAAAGCTGGTCTAATAGAACACAATTACGATCAATAAAATGTCATTGCCTTTTGCGGTTACAAGAAAAAATCTTAATTAGAAAAGACAGTTAATCACAATAATGGAATTATTATAAGAAATCTTGTACGAAGTGTATTATGTTTCTAGATGTAGTCAAAATAAAAGGAAATACTCCAGTATGTACCTGTAGTATGTATATATTTTTCCTTGAATTTGATTTTCTCTTTTCGTTTATTTATTACTCGATACTGAATTTTTCAAATTGCTTTGAGGTAGAATTTTATCAATACAAATTTGTAAATTACTTTGAACTGCGTTTTATTTTCGAATTCAAATAAACTCGGTGCGATTTCTCAGGCAATATTCCAGGGAAGTGGATTTATATTTTTAGTTACCTTTTATGAAATCCAACAAATGGTTATGGAATATTCACTCGTATGTTAGATATAGGACTATAACCATACCAAGTTTAACGCTTTTTTATGGTTCCATAGTCCTGAAAAGGAACTTTATAGTTTCGTCATTTATTTATTTAATTAAAACGGTAAGTATACCAATTACATTTATTAAACATACAGTTAAAAATAATTAATCTTAAATTAAGTTTTACAATTACTATGTCATATATTAATTACATTTTATTTATATATTAACATTAGTCATGTCCGTCTGTCTGCCCGTCTGTCCGAGGTTTTGCTAAAAGACCGTTAGTACTAGGAAGCTGTAATTTTGTATCTAAATAAATTACGCCGACAAAGTGGTGAATAAAATTTTGAAAAATATTTTTCTGTCATACATGTGATGTGGGGATGAATATTTTCAACGCCTACCCCTTTGTGTTTGGTATCGCTGAATAGGTCTTTTAAAATGACTCAGGGGTTGCAAATACTGTTTTTCGGTTTAATGCTACATTAAACGAAAAACGAAATATTAAACTTTAAATTGCAATTTTTTTTCCACAGGGCGTCCCCCGCTCTCTAAAAGCTTAAATGCTGGCTTCAACAATCTGGAAAAATTCAAGCTGATCTGATATAATTCATAAATTTTAAAGGAAAATTAAAGGAAAATAGTCGTTGAACTTGGGTGTTGGATTATTTTGTATCAAATATGAAATCTATAGAATAAATCCCTTAAAGTGACTAAGATGAAGTAGTTGGTTGTTTATAATGGGTAAAACAAATACTTAAATAAAAAATCTTAGAACAATAACTATGCCCTATGTCATACATAATAGACTAGCTTTCCAGCCGTGGCTCTTCCCGCGCGTATTTCGGTTATCGCGCAAAACCATTAACCCCTTTTTGCGCAGTTGGATACAAACTATCCTATGTCCTTTCCCGGGTCTTAAAGTATTTCCATGCCAAATTTCATCCAAATCGGTCCAGTAGATTTTAAGTTTATTCGTTGCATACAAAAATACAAATCTTTCCTCATTATAATATTAGTATAGATATAGATATGACTGTACAAAGATGATTCGACTTCGGTATAAAGTACTTTTTGGACCTCATCCTCGCCGTACACAAGAAGTGTTTGCTGTTCCCACCTGTCTGCACCAAGGCTGGTCATCGATCACTTCATTTCACACATCATCATTTTGCTAAATTTTTTTATCGGTAAAGATAATATTTCTGTGCCCTTCACTTGCGTATCGCAACGGAAGGCACTTTCTATTGATTTAGGGCTCGTACTGTATGTCGACGATAAGCACCGAGCTTCAGGTCTTGTTTATATGCGACATTTTCCTAGCGCGAATCTTCATTTCTCACAATAAGATTATTGTTGAGTTATCTTAATATTTTTGCTTCTTAATGGTATTTCGACCAATTTTGGCTTTAATATACATTTTGTGCAAGGCGAATACTGCTATCCTATTTTCTTCAACATCTCATTTCATATTGTTATTTGATAATGAACACGAAATAATATAAGAAATGGCGCGAAATCAAAAGAAAATTTCAAAATAATAACTTTGCAAATTCAAAATAATTATAAAGTTGAAAAATACTGTAACATAAAATTAAAAAGTTTTATGTTACATTATTTATGGCCAGACTAGTTATTTTATATTAGCTACTATACTACTAGCCCTTTTATAAGCTTACTTGCATTTATCGGTATATACTTTTTATTTTTCTTTCCTAAATTATATAATCAATTATTTTATAATAGAATAAGTAGTTATTTATTGCTACCAAAAATAAATTAAATGACATACAACTTCTTACAATGTACCAACGGAGTCTTCATTCGAGTACCAGCTATAGAACTCACAAACGAATTGTGTTTAATTTTCGAATTACAATTGAAATAATAACTTGGCTGCAATCGTACTCTTATTTTTAGCTTTAGCAGGAAGAAAGTGAAAGAGAATAAAGAACTACATAATCGTTCTATATTATGATAACGGGCTTCTACGGAACCCTACATTGTGCGTGGCCCGACAACCATTTGACCGTTTATTTATATTATTGTGACGGAACAAGCACAAGGCCCACCTGATGTTAAGCGGATTAACCTCTGCCTCTAACTGATGCATTTCGTCATGTGATGTTAAGCGGTATCCTCTGCATATAACAGATGCATTGCGTTACAAGTGACAATCTGCACTGCGCCCGTCACCCTGAGACATACAGGTTTGTAGCTTGTGATATTAATGATTGTGACCTCTCTTTGTTCATGTAGTCCTAAAGAGGTAGAGTCAGAAATGAACAACCCAAGGGGTACATACAATAGTTTATTTAATTTTGATTAAATAATTTGCTACCGTTTTTATATTGCAAAAAGAAAGAAACGTAAAAGAACACGTTTTTTTCATGGGAACTCCCTTTTATTTTTAACTTTTTACACGACTGCCCAAAAAAGGAGTGTTATGTTTTTAGGGTTCATGTATGTTTGTTTGTGAGTTTCTTTATATATAACATAACTTCTAACGGCTTAACAGATTGTTATGTCTGATACGTCTTGATAGCGCAAGTGAATAAAAACAATGAACTGGCGGATTTTAGAAGCCATATTTTATTGTGAGATACAATTGATTTTAAATTTATATTGGAATACAAAATGTTTTGTCCCGGGCGGGAATTGAACCCGCGTCCTTCCGATTTCGCGCCGGATGCTTTATTCGGCGACACAGCCATACCCCCGGTAGCTTAATAGATAAAGCATCCGGCGCGAAATCGGAAGGACGCGGGTTCAATTCCCGCCCGGGGCAAAACATTTTGTATTCCAATATAAATTTATGATTTTCGCTTAGTACGCGGTAGTGCTTGTAATCATAATATATAGAAATATAGAAGGGTAGCGACATCATTCCGAGAGTTAAGTGTTTGAAAAAACACTTCTTTCGGTCAGATGAAGTCTAGTAGTCTGGTTGATAGCCGCGCACCGTCCCCTATGACGGTTTAAGAAATACGATTGGAGTACGAAATTTCGGCGACACAGCCGTACCCCAGGTAGCTTAAGCTTAGATAAAGCATCCGGCGCGAAATCGGAAGGACGCGGGTTCAATTCCCGCCCGGGGCAAAACATTTTGTATTCCAATATAAATTTATGATATTACAAGCACTACCGCGTACTAACGCGGTAGTGCTTGTAATCATAATATATAGAAATACAATTGATTTTCTTCCAAACCCATCGAGTGGGTATCAAAAGTAATGGCTGTAAAAATCGATTCCATCAATATAACTTGCAGTTTTAATTTAATGTAACGATAAAACTTTTAAAGAAAATAAAGAATTTACAGTCTTTTTTTATTCTATTTATTTTTTAGTTTTTTTATTCTTTATACTTGTTATTATTATTATTTGATAGGTAATCAGCGATAATAACACATATTTTGTGAACATTTCAACCAGCTACCTATTACCGTTCCAAAGATACAAGTCGGACGGACGGACGGATAGCCGACACTTAGTAACAGGGTCCCTTTACCTGTATAAAAATAAGTCTATTATTAAAGCTATGATTGTTTTTCCCTAAAACCACATTTCGTTATACTTTGCGCTAACCAATATATATACTACTATACTACTATACATCACTATATAATATAAACCAAAGTCGCTTCCCGCTATCTGTCCCTATGAATGATCTTTAATACTAAACAACGGGTTAAGTAAACTGGCCAGTGATACGCTAACTCATGATGCGGTTTTTTTAATACATAGAGTGATTCAAGAGAAACGTTTATCTATATAATACATGCATAATATACTAGAAAAACACTGATATTTTCAGACGTTTCTAATGTGATGTCAAGAGTCACCATTAACCTTTCAAGAGTAACCTCTATTAAAACATCTTTGTATTGTCTTATGACAAAAAATCTATGACAGTAGTTTATAAAGACGTTCTTTAGTATATATAGTATCAGCATTGCAACCTTGCGAAGCCGCGGCGGGTCGCTAGTAATATATATAATATATTAGCGGCCCGCCCCGGCTTTGCATGGGTACCTAATTGCGATTATAAATTGAGATGTAAGCTATCCTGTCTTTCAATTTGGATCAGATTGCGCAGGGTGTGCAAATCGATAATCGGTTCAGTGGCTTAGGAGTCCATCGCGGACAAACAACGTGACACGTTATTTTTATATATATACGGGCTACCTGTAAAAAACTGTGAGTTTTGTGGAAGGAGCAAGGGTCATTAATCACAATATCATCACAGCTTCGGAATCTTGGTCAAACTCGAGTCTAGTCTTATGTGAAATAGTAGTCATTTTTGGGACGGCTGATATACAAACTAGCCCGAAGCCTCAAGTCTATAGATAATTGAAGGGCCCAGTTCCAGAAAGACTTTTCAATCACACAATATTTTCTACGAATTCTACGTCCAAAAACCTGTTATACTTTAACTTAACGATAAAACAAGTTCTTGAATAGATAATGAAGAAAGTTTTTTCTTTAACGTTACGTAAAATTCAAAATATAAAAATCCTTAAGATGAAAAAGTAGCCAAGTAGCCAAAAAACTGATTATTAGTCTATAGTTACAGATTTTTTTGTGAAACGGTAACTTTTTATACGGCCAAATTAAATAATAACTTATTTGGATGATTCTAGTCAAGTAAATAAGGATAAATAACAAAAACGGGTCTTTTTTGCTATAATAGCCAGGATATAACCGACCAAGGGCGAGTCAGGTCGTGGTAAAAGAGGTTTAGATCGCGGCTTAAAATCAAACTATAAATCAACAGTCTTAGTATTTTTCGCCAAAGAACCAAAGTCACCGACATAGCTTAGAGAATTTTCAAGTTGAATTGGCAATGAATGGGCGGGTCACATACTCGACGAACTGATAACCGATGGGGAAGAATGGTTCTCGAGTGGTTACCACATTACACCGAAATACTTAAGAGTTTGTAGGTGGACTGACGAAATAGTAAAAGTCGCAGGTAGCCAATGGTTACAATTGGCTAGTTGCCGTTCTTTGGTTTCTATGCAGGAGGTCTTTGTTAAACAGTGGCCATCTTCAGGCTGATGATAATGAAGAGTATATTTTTGTTAAATAGAGGATACACAACGCACCGAACGTACAGATTTCTTACAGGTTCAGTTTTTGAGATAATCCTCGTAACGAAACGGTTTAAAATTTATCATTTTAACGGCTACTTGTTCATGTATTAGAACCCCGTGTAAAATAATGTATTTCAATCTCTAGTACAATAGTCTTTTTGTCATCATTTTATTCATTTTATTTATTTGAAGGCTTTGTCGCTGAGCAACCACACCGCCCTGTAATAAGCACATAATACAAATATCTTAATATCAACTAGGTAATGATAAGTCCGCAACTTTAAACAACATTTTTGCTTCTTTTGACATTGGATAAACTAAAGTACTGTTACCTATATCCATCTCTCTTGATGCACGCCCAATATGTGTAAATCTAAAAACTGCGTTCTATCGTTCCGCAATAAACTCTGGGAGATAAGATCTTGCCGATAAGGAATGCGAACTTGTTTGACGGTATGTGTCCAGATCGCAGTCTAAGAGCGGTTACTATTCTACTCAATATAATTGTAAGTTCATGTTTGTTTCTGATTTTGCTTACGACCTAGTAACCTATGAAATATTACGGGAGGATAGACAGGCATTCAGAAAGACAGCGTAGACTCACCAATAGGGCTCCGTTTTGATTTAGGGTATAGAACCGTAAAAGCTTGTTCGATGTTTATATTAAAACAGTTTCTGGCATTCCTCAAACTCGCAATGAAAAGTTTCGTTTAAGAGTAATTCATGTGTAAAAAATATTGAATGGACTATGTAAGTCCTTTACTTTTTTATCATGTTGGCGTTGGGAGAATTATACAATTATTTTTTTATTGCTGATAGGTAAGCGTTTGACCACAATCTCACCTGATGGTAAGTGATGATGTGGTTGAAGGTGTTAACAGGCTTTACCTAGAATTACTGGCTCTCAAGGACATCTGCCGGAACACACTGTTACATAATAAACTAGGAGATGCTTTAAAGATTTAACACCAGGGAAACGTAATAATTATTTCCTGTACCTATATATTTTCATTTGTACCTATCCTGCATCTATTTTCATCTGTATCTCTCCTACGTCTATTTACATTTGTATCTATTATATACTAAAAATATTACTAAAGACTTAACTATTGGTGAAAATGCACTGCCCGTATTAGGTGGATGTGATAATGATAAACAAGAGAAACAATTTAATGTTATGTTTTGATTCATTTTATAGAGTGTGTTATGTTTAATATTCATTTTATTTTTCTAGTTTACTAACTAGTCACACTCTATAGACACAGAACTTTAATGTATATTAGTAGTTATACATTAAAGTTCTGTGTTCTCATTTGTCAATCAACACAAGTTTCTGAGGCCTAGAAATAGAAAAATAAGTTAGCTGTAAAATTGTCGCGAGGTTTGTCCATAATTATTTATATTACAAACATATCATTAAGCAACCGGCTAGGATAAGTTATGTGCTGAGGCCCACGCTAGGCGCTGTGCATAATTTTGACTTCCAGAAGAACTTCAAATAAGTTCGAAACTGGTCGGATAAACATCCAGAAAAATAAGTTTTGAAAAATAAGTGCCTAGGTTTAGAACCTAAGTTCAAAAACGAATATAAATATTGTTTTTGTAGAAATGTTCATTAGTTAAATGAATGTTTATTAGAAAATAATAAGGCTTATATGGTGTTTTGATTTTTACCCGGTTCATAATACAAATATTTCCAGAACATTTTTAAAACAAAATTGATATTTAAGTATCTGAATACGTTGTTTTTGGGGACAACAATTATATTCGAAAGTCTATAAACCCCGATCAGTATACCGGGGACGGCTATAATGACACCAACAAAATCTTGCTAAGGCTGCCTGTTTGGTAAATAGAGATTTATGGCACCTACGATACTCCAGACTGCTAGTTAAATTCTCTCTGAAAAACTAATAAAATTAGGCCAACTCGTGTATCAAACCCTCATTACTATCAGTAAATCGAAGACCACTTGGTTAGCAGGGAAAATTCTTGTTACACAGTTTCAATCATATTATGTTTTACCCTTGAAATTGAGATTGTTTACGTTATAAAGTTTCTCTTGGAAATCTGAAGTTTGCAAAGTACAAAGTGCTGTTCCAAACTAAGCATCTGTTCAAACCATTTGCTCCAACCACAACGAAAGTAATTATGCGTAAGGATGTAGGTTCATTTTGCATATGCAACGATTTGGCAGGGTATTTTGGGACTGACCCGTTTTTAAATTATCAATTACTGCCTACCTACATATTAGCTACCCTCAGATAAAAATCTAACGCTAGGTCATCTACTGTATGTTGCAATGATATCATGTTCAATCACATCCCCATACAAAAACACGGGAAATGAGGCAAAAATTTTCGCCTGCACTTTCCAGACGTCTCAGGTTTTACAGCTTTAGCGTTTGGTTCAGTACGAGTATATAGCCCAAAATTGAATTTGGATGTAAACGTTCCGATAAACCGAATCCAACAGAATCTTGTCGATGAAAATGGATTCCCAATTCTTGATTTAAAGAAACAGAAATCTATGTGGGAAAAATATATAGAAACAATGTTTTCGGATGACAATAGGACATCAGTATCGTGTTTGGGTCATGCCGAAGGGCATCCATTCTTATGGGACGAAGTTTTGAAAGCATTGCGAAAGGCTAAAACCGGCAAAGCAACTGGACCGGATGGTATCCATATAGAAATTCCCAAACTCATTGAAGACCATCACATTGACGCCTTAGTACTTATGTTCAACGTTATTTACGAAACTGGTAAGATTCCTGAGGACTGGCTAAAATCAACTTTTGTCACCATACTTAAAAAGAAAAATGCCAAAAAGTGCGAAGAATTTCGAACGTTCAGTCTTATGAGCCAAGTATTGAAAGTATTTTGGTCACTTATGCATGAAAGAATCCGAGTAAGATGTGATCAGCAACTTGGCGATAGTCAAGAATGTCTCAGAATGAACACCTTAAAGACAAAAATAATGGTCGTTTCAAAAAGCGCTGACTTGAACCCTATTATAACAGTGGCAGGCAAAACCTTGGAGAGAGTCCAGAGGTACAAATACCTGGGCACGTGGCTCACTAAAGATTGGGACAGTGAACTAGAAATAAAAACCCGCATAGAAGTTGCCCGCAGTGCCTTTGGTAAAATGGAGAAAGTATTGTGCAATCGCAAGCTCAAGATCTCATTGCGCACCCGCCTACTTCAGTGCTATATCTGGCCGATTCTTCTATACGGATGCGAGGCTTGGACCATCAAAGAGCATCTCAGGAAACGTGTAGAAGCATTCGAAATGTGGGCCTACAGACGCATGATGGCAATATCTTGGACTCAAAAGGTGACCAATGACGAAGTTCTACGACGAGTAGGAAGGAAACGAATGCTTTTGAACACCGTCAAGCACAGGAAAGTTTCTTATCTAGGCCATATATTACGTCATGATCGATACAAACTTTTGCAACTCATCATGATGGGGAAGGTCGCAGGAAAAAGAAAAGCCGGTCGTAGGAAAAACTCTTGGCTGAGAAACATCAGGGAGTGGACTGGTATCGCGAGAGCAGCAGACCTATTTCGCCTCGCGGGAGACAGAGATAAATGTACAGAGCTGATCGCAAACCTTCAGTAATTGGAGAGGCACTATAAGAAGAAGAATGTAAAAGTTATAATTAGCATTTCAAGCTGGTGAGTTATCTGAAAAGACACATTAGTAGGGTATAATAGACATCGCCTCATTTAGGTAATGCCTGCAGGAATTAATGCATTCGCTCGGTTATAGTCTCCCTATGATATCTAATTGATCATCGCTAGTCCGTGCAACGGATGTATATCTCTCAATTATAAGATGGCAGCCTCTACGTACCCAACAATACCGTAATTTATCAAATAATTAGTTTTTTAACAAAAGGAGTGGTAGAAGACATCGAGTTTTTCACGTACTTTTAGAATTTTCCGCTTCCCTCTGCGAGCGCTGTTATATCTTTAAGAACTTTAAAATCTCACATGATGCCCGAACATTTTTTTTTCTGTTTATATCAAAAGCTTGGCACTACTGTCTGCTATTTATTTGTAGTGCTATAACCATGTTTACAGCTTTTTAATTAAAATTAACTAAAGTTATTCGAGCATACTACTATATAACTACTTGCGTTGACCTATATAACTCTGGTGTCCTTTGACATTATGTATTCAACATTTTCAAGTGAAAATATTATACTTAGCAATTACTGCTTAAAAAAGAGATCCACTGCAATTAAAATGTAGAACATTTTATTTACATTGCTAGCATTATATCTACTTTCTATCGCTATCCTGTGCTCTAATTCATAACTCAAGGAATGTGTAAGCCCAATATCAACAATTCATTCTAATAAGTATAGAACATACAGATTTCACGGCTTTGAAGTTTTATACATACATATAATTAAGCCTTTATTACCTAAATGGGCAGGTAGAGATTTCCAAAGTTTCAAGTTGAACCCACATTTCATCTAAACTATAATAATATAATATAGAGGAAAGATAAGATAATAATATAATATAGAGAAAGGACAGCTGCCGGAACACACCGTTAGGTGCTTGGCGACAGATTTTCAACTTGAGGGTAATCGCTATCCAGGCGGGCATTCACAAAATGCCCTTCCACGGAAATGTTAACATTTCCTTCAGCGTTTTCTTTTGAAATCCTTCTAATTATAAGAGTTTAAAAATAAGAAACCCTACATTGCATGGGAATTAATAAAGTGAATGAATATTATAAGGAATGAGTTTGTAAGAGGAAGATTGAAAATGTGCGAGTTTTCATGTGTACCTTTGGTTGGTCCTTTGATGGTTCAGTGTAAGTAAAATATAAATCAAAAAGCTTCTTTAATGGGAAAGTAATGGAGTAAAAAACTAGCAAAGTATGGAAATGGGATGAAATATAAATAACGTATTTTTTTACCGAAAAATGGAACTGACTTCAACACTCAAAAGTGTTTCTAAATATGATTACAAGCACAAATCACGTGCTAAGCGAAAATCATATCAATTATTTGATCTGTCAGTTCCGAAAAAGAAAAGGCGCGTTACAAAATGTAAAAGATATACCGTTTGGTTCGACGCAAACATTATTAGGGACATCCGTCGGAAGGGTAGATTGCACAGAGTCAGGATGTGACGCAAGTTATAAGTTGTTTTCGGAGTTACGTACCAGCTTGAAGACGCTTATCTCTGAAGGATACAAAGCTCATATGGTATATATAGAGAAAAAGCTTCAGCTTCAACCTAAGTGTTTTTGGGGTCATATGCATAACCTTAGGTCTAAGGGTGGTTTTGAACCTTGCGTCACTTACAAAGGGAAGTCATGTACCGGTGTGGAAGCAGCCGAAGCGTTTTCGGACTACTTTTCTAGCCGCCGATACTATGCCTATACTGCCGATACTATTTTTTTTTATATTTTTTTTTATTGCTGATAGGTAAGCCTTTGACCACAATCTCACGTGATGGTAAGTGATGATGTGGTCGAAGGTGTTAACTAGCTTAACCTAGAATTACTCTGGCTCTCAAGGACAGCTGCCGGAACACACCGTTAGGTGCTTGGCGACAGATTTTCTACTTGAGGGTAATCGCTATCCAGGCGGGCATTCACAAAATGCCCTTCCACCATGCAAACTAGATAGTAACTCATGAGTTACTATGTAGTATCGTCAGAAAGTTTAGACAGCATGCTGCAATTGCGGAGTTGTAGGTACATAGTTGTACTGTACGTTAGTGTACATAGTCTGCCACTCGAAGATATTGAACGCGGTGTTGATAAATAAAAATCAGGTAGCTCACCTGGACCCGATAATGTACCTAGCTTTATTATCAAAATGTATAAAGAGCATATATTTCTTACACTTTACCATATTTTAAAGCTCTTAAAAGGAAAGTACCCCGCCCAGTGGAACTTATCCCGAGTGACTCCTATCTCCAAGAGTAGCAACAAGACGATGGTTGACGAATATCGTCCTATAGCGATATTGTGTGCACCAGCGAAGGTCTTTGAGTACATTCTACATAAGGAGATATATTGACAAGTTAAACATCTTATAGGTGACGAGCAACACGGTTTTAGGTCGGGGAGATCAGTAAATACGAATTGACTAGTACTAGAAAAGAGTGGAAGGAGATTATATGTTGTGCCTACTTCTATTAGAGTGGGATAAGATAAGAGTATGATGAAGATGGAAATATATATACAGAGCGTCCCACGGCGATGCCACAAGGAGGGAAAGTACCTTGAATATTGTAGATGGAACATTTTACAATACAAAAATTCTGTATTGTTTACCAAAGTAGAAGTAAATAACACTTATTAAGACTAATTTTCTATGGTAGTACAATGGGTGGTCTTATCGCTATGTAGCGATTTCTTCCAGACAACTTTTGGATGGACAGAAACTAAGGAAGAGGTGGACGGTGGTGAACAATAAATTATGTTTAGATAATTAAATTCAGATACATAAATCTAATATATAATAAATGATGATAAATATAATATATATATATATATATATATATATTACAAATATACTTACTTATTAACGCTATACATACATAACATAAACAAATAATTACAATGTTATATACTGGATAAGTAGTGATTTTTTAACATTACTTTAAAAATTCCAAGAGATTTAGCACGTCTAATCTCGAGTGGCAAAGCATTCCATAGTAGTCGTGCAGCCTGTACTGTGAAGGACTTATTGTAGTACTGAGAGCTATGAGGGGTAATTTTAAGTTGGAGAGTGTTGCAAGAGCGAAGGGACAGATCATGGGTCAGATGGAGAAACACAAAACACTTTTTCAAGTATGTAGGAGTATTGGAAACGAAGAGGATATTGTATAGAAGATATAGAATATGTGCATTCCGGCGAAGTCGTATGGGCAACCACTTAATTTTTTTACGAAACTCAGTTATATGGTCATATTTGCGGAGGCCATATATGAATCGAATACAAAAATTTTGTAAGCGTTCAACTTTATCAAGCTGTTCTTGAGTCAAATGAAGATACGATATGTCAGCGTACTCGAGAATCGGGAGTAAGAGTGATTGTGCGAGCGCAATTTTAGTTGTGATTGGTAAGAAATTTTGCAGTCTTCTTAGGGAAGAAGCGGAAGCAAAGATTTTGCGGCTGGTTTCAGCAAGCTGTGGCACCCAAGATAATTTCCTATCCATGATGATACCATTACTGGCCAATACCATACCATTCTTGAGCTGCCAATGATAATTGTTTGTGTTTTCCCCGGGTTGACCTTGAGACCATAGGATTTACTCAACGAGATTTAAACCCCGAGAGGGGGATTGATGGTTCGCCCGATCATGCAACTGGTGTGTGATTTCTAACACATTAAAGTCATAGCATGAGCTCACATAAACAGTACGCGACCAGAAGCTTGATCCGTACGTACGTGTCTGAAAATATTTTTATTTTTGACGTTTGTAGGCGTTCATTGCAATAAAAATGACTACCTGCTCCATTAAATGGTGCGGGAAAAATAGCAAAACATCCAATTATAAAACAGATGGAATTACCTTGCACAAGTAAGTAAAATTTATCAATTTACGTAATTTATCTACTTCATTTTTAATAGGTCAAGTTAAACTGGACAATCTAATAGACCCGTATGAATGCATTTCACTCCCACTTACTACATTCATCTATTATCATCCTTGTCTCTCTGTAAACCGCGCCCTCTCCTAGTGTTGTGCTTATACAGTACGGTAATATATCGTTATAGTGGAACTAAAATCGATATCGTCATACTCTGGCCTATAAATATATTTAGCCTTGGATGTAAAAAGTGGGTACCTTTTATATGTTTGATATGAGTTTATAATAATAATAATAAAAATAATTTATTTCACAATATACAGTTACATGTTGTTATTCTTAACTTTATTACAATTGGTACACTAAATTGTATTGATTTTTTGACAGTAAAATGACATGCAGATCCCACACTAAGAAAAAATCTTGTGTCGTGGGAGTCTGCTTCCTTCAATAATACATTGAGATTGAGGTATGCTTATTAAATGTATAAAATTTCGTATATGTTTGAGTAAATATTATATTATTGTGTATGTGGGTGAGCGACAGGATGTGTGTGTGTTTGTGTGTATGCATGAAGTGCAATGAATATAAAGCTTTGTGTGAATATATAGTGTAAAGCTAACTTGTTTATTTCGATTTTAGCTTGCCTAGTCGTGTGTGTTCTCAGATTAGTGATGACTTTACTAGTTTTGTTATATATATATGAGTTCTTGGCTCATATATATATATATAACAAAACTAGTAAAGTCATCACTAATCTGAGAACACACATGACTAGGCAACTCTGATGACGGTGTGCCAGTTTTGTGTTGAATTTCTGTCTCACACACCAAATCATTTCTACGTTTTTAACTTGATATAAGTCTATCTTAATATGATCTTATGGTATATCAATATACGTGTTACGATTTAAAAATCATATTTTTGTATAAAACATATTTATAGCTACCTTAAGTTATTCTATGGTATTATTAACAAACAAAATTGTTTTATTTTTTAATTGATTCCCTAGAGATCCAAATCTCAAACAAAAATGGATTGAGCTAACAAGAAGAGAAAATTGGTTTCCAGCATACTACAACATGGTTTGCTCCTGTCACTTTTCAGACGATTGTTTTCATTTAATGAAAAGTGGCCGACGTTAAATTGATACTACGATTTATCAAGCGGGACTAAAAGTTCCAAGTGTTTTGTAGCCAAAACACTTGGAACTTTTAGTCCCGCTTGATTTCTCCCCGTCAATGTCACTCGGGATTAATCAGTCCCGGAGTACTCGACCTCTTTTTTCGACTGCATATCTATGGAAATAGTGCATATTTTCTAATGACGTACGCTCAAACATATATATATGCTTGGATGTTGATATATCGGGTTATTATTACAACAGATACATACATATTTCTAAATATGATTAGGAGCACTATTGCGTGCTGAGCAAAAATCACATTTACAAATTATTATTAGAGTAAAAAATGTTTTGTGCCGGACGGGAATCGAACCCTCGTCCTCTGATTTCGCGCCGGATGTCTAATCTATTCGGCCACCGGAACCTTCCTCTGACGAGTCGAAAATTTGTACTTCAATTATAAGAAATATATTCCAACAGTTATTTGTTAGGGAGATATATAAATTACTAAATTACAAATATACGAGAGGAAAAATTTAAGTCATGTGCGGGATGACATTTTTCCTCCCGTACATTTGTATTACTTACATTACAAATTACCGCAGAGCATGCAATATTGCAAACATAAAAATATTAAAAGAGATATTTAAATGTTTATCATTTTAGTCAGGATATTTAAAACAGAATTGTGGAATCACACAACCATATCATTATTCTATATTTTATTATAACAAAACAGCTATACTCATACAAAATACCGCGCGAGGTATCTGCTGGGTATTATTGCCAACGCAAGTGGAGAAAATATCACTTTTATCTAAATAGGTCGTCACGGAGGAAAAAATTATACGATCAGCTTATATATTATGTTGTACGACGTATTGATATCGATTATATTTGCATAAGAATCATGTCCCATCACTATGGGACTCGGGTGTTTACCGCATGGAGGTGGCTTAGCCAATTAGAGCGCGTTTAGGTTAAACAGAGTTTGGCATCAATTCATCTCGAACAAAACAAATCTTATTGCATCTCTAAGTGTTATTTTCTCGATGGATTTACTCCATATTGAGATTCGTCGCAAATCAGAGTTTACTACTTCGATCGCTGCTGGCAATTCATTCAGAGGAGCCTGAGCGTATATTTGCAAATCATCTGCATAAAGATGGTGGAAAGAAGATAACTGAGGTGAAATAGAATTTATAAAAATTGAGAAAAGAAGAGGTGATAGAACGCCGCCCTGAGGTACACCTGCTGCCGTAGAACACCACGATGAGAAAGTCTCATCAAAGCGTACACGTTGCCGACGTCCATACAGGTAACTACGAAACCAAGCAATAACCGTTTGAGATATGTTAAGAGAACACATAATGCCAAGGAGTACGTCAAAATCTACGTTATTGAAGGCGTTACTGAAGTCTAATAGTGTTAAAACTGTGAGTTGTCCATTATCCATACCATGCGTTATATCGTCAGTTATTTTGACCAGTGCTGTGGTAGTGCTGTGCCCTGGGCGGAATCCAGATTGGAACGGGTTGAAGAGGTTATTTTTGACTAGGAATGATGTGAGCTGTTGGTGTACTAGGCGTTCAAGAAGTTTTGAGAGAAATGGAAGGATAGAAATAGGACGATAATCGGAGAAAGTGGAAGGATTGGCTTTTTTAGGTAAAGGAATGATCTGCGCCTCTTTCCATATGGAAGAAAACGTACCGTGGGCAATGGAGTAATTGAGGATATGTTGGATAACGGGCAAAATTTCGTCGAGCACCAACACTATCATTTTTCTGGTAATGCAGTCACTGCCAGCTGCGTCGGAAGAAATAGCTTTTATGTTTCTCCTAACATCAAAATCAGTAAATTGCGTGAAAACAAAAGAAGGATAGTCAGGAGTTGGAGTGGATGAAAGATGAACAAGTGTTGCAGCTTTTGTAGGGCCATCAAAGTTGGCAGAATAGGAAAAGTGCTGATTAAGTGAATCAATGTTTAAATCATGAGGGATATCACTGTTACGAGATTTTCCAACTCCTAACTCCATTTTACTGAAAAAAGACATTATTTGAATTTAAAAAACAATTTAAACTGCATTCACAGATATTTAAATAACATGGGTGCACCGTGAATCGAACCCGTTACCCGAGAAAAAAAACACCCTGTAGTTTTATCATACCTGATTTCATCATAAGGATTATTTTTTTCTAAATAACATAGTGTCAGAAATGAAAGGAAGACCATGAATTTTAACTTCAGGTGGCACTGCCGTGGGACGCCTATATATTCTGGCATAGATCTTATATTCTTTAAAAAACAAAATGAACCAAAGATCACTAAGACGCCATAAATAGATATCATCGCGTGCATATGAATACCCTGGTAGGTGGCTTATAATGATACTTCAGGTGATATTAGTCTAATATTACTAATATTTAATATCTAAGTCCTATATAAGCAATAAACTTTCTGCACGTGGAAGGACGGAATGGCATACCACCTCGTGTTCAAAAAAGGATTGTGAGATTTTTAAACGCTTCAGCTAACATTAGGTCGAGTCCTTTGGGACGAAGGCTAATTTCTTGTTTGTATACACCAGTTTGGAACATTTGCTGTTTTATTTCGGGGTTCCGGACTTGGAAACGTAATCCCATTAGGGACTAATCCGTTTTTAGGGTTCCGTAGTCCTGACAAGGAACCCTTATAGTTTCGTCATGTCCGTCTGTCTGTCCGTCTTTCCGAGGTTTTGCTAAGAGACCGTTAGTACTAGGAAGCTGTAATTTCGTATGGATATGTGAATCAATTACGCCAACAAAGTGGTAAAATAAAATTTTGAAAAATATTTTTTTTTAGGGTTGAAATTTTTTTTCGTCGTCTATCTCTTCGTGTATGGTATAGTTGAATAGGTCTTTTAAAATGACTTAGGAATTGCTAATACTGTTTTGCGATTTAATGCTCGATTTACGAAATATTTAACTTCAAAGTGCAAATTTTTGTTTCAGCAGGGCGTCCCCCCCCCTCTAAAAGCTAAATTGCTGGCTTGAAAAATCTGAAAAAATTCAAGCTGATAGTGCGTTTCATGAACTTTAAAGGAAAAGTATAGCGGTTGAGATAACTTTATAAGTGTAGCAGTAATAGTCGTTGAACTTGGGCGTTCGATAATTTTGTACCAAATATAAAATCTATAGAATAAATCCTTTAAAGTGACTAAGATGAAGTAGTTGGTTATTTATAACAGGTAAATACTGGCATAGAAAACTTTATACAAAATAAAAAATCTTAAAACAATAACTATGCCCTATGTCATACATAATAGACTAGCTTTCCACCCGCGCGTATTGCGGTTATCGCGCAAAACAATTTCCCGGGTCTCAAACTATTTCCCTGCCAAATTTCATCCAAAAAGGTCCAGTAGATTTTAAGTTTATTCGTTGCATACAAAAAAACAAATCTTTCCTCTTTATGATATTAGTATAGATATAGATCTGACAGTACAAAGATTCGACTTCTATAGGTATAAAGTACTTTTGGACCTCATCCTCGCCGTACACTAGATGTGTTTGCTGTCTGTACCTGTCGTACCAAGGTCATCGATCACTTCATTTCACACATCATCAATTCGCTGATTGTAGGCTCTTCAATCGTGTAATTTTTTTCATCGGCAAAGAGAATATTTCTGTGCCCTTCACTTGCGTATCGCAACGGAAGGCACTCTATTAAATTTTAAAGATTGAATTAGGGCATGTACTGTATATCGACGATATGCACCGAGCTTCAGGTCTTGTTTTATAATACGCGACATTTTCCTAGCGGGAATCTTCATTTCCCGCAATAAGATTATTGTTGATTTATCAAAATATTTTTACTTCCTAATGGGATTTCGACCAATTCTGGCTTTAACGGCAATAATTTTTAGTTCTAAGACACGCGGCTGCCCTGATCTTTTATGGTCTTCGACAGCGGAAGTGTTGTTGTAGCTGTTGATATTACGTGTTAGGAATTATAAGAAAATACTACTATGTTTTAAGTATACTTGTAAGGTTAAAAGTATTTGTATTGACTTTGCCTAGTCACGTGCACCCTACCACAATCGAGTGCGGTAGGGGGGAGGCGTTCTGTTAACGCCAGTTACATTTTACAGTCAGTCTTGCTTCGGCAGTCGAATTGAACGGACGACAAATTGTGACGTAGTGAGTAAGTTGGAAGTGATAAGTGTGTGTTTATATGTGATAGTGTTCTAAAATGAGGTTTGTACATAGTTAAGGTATATTTTTGTAACACATTGTTTAAAGATGTTTAAAAGAATGGCCCCGAGTTTCTTGCCCGTTCTTCTCGCAGTGGCCCTATAAACTTCATGTGCTGAACGCGGCAGTAAATGTAGAATCAATATTGAAATATATCTGTTAGAATCAATTTTGGCGTATTCTTCCGTAATATAGTACCTCCTTTCATACGATATACGATTACGAACATACGGCTGATAGCTGATACCAAGCTTTTGAAGTGTCTGGAATATGACCGACGCGACGGCTCAATACCTACTATGTACAATGCGAATACTGCTAACCTATTTTCTTTAACACCTCATTTTATATTGTTATTTGATAACGACACGAAATAAAATATGAAATGGCGCGAAACCGAAAGAACTTTTTAAAACAATAAACGCGTTCCAAATTCGAAATAATTCAAAAGCTGCAAAAAAGAAAAGTTTTTATGTTACAGTATTTATAGCCAGACTAGTTATATGGTATGATAGCCTTTCCATAAGCCTACTTGCATACATCGCTGTATACTTTTTATAATTATTTAATATTATATACGAGTATATCAACTATTTTAACCACTCATGTTAAGGTTAAACCATTATTTCACTGAATTTCAATGAATTCCTTAACTCGGGCTAAGATGTTCGCCGAGAAAAGAGGCACAAACAGCAATCTATGAATAGGACTTATTTAAATAGTTAAATAACTTTTGTACCTTAAACCTTTTAAATTCACAATTTAAAGAAAAACAATTTACGGTCAACGAAGTTGGTCTCACAGTTATTATCTTAAATAAGTTATATCATAAATAAGTTATGTCATAAATAAGACTACTTTTACATTAAGAAAATATAGTGATACTGTTTGTTTGGCCCTTAAATATATATACAGGGTGGAAACATTCAGCGGGGCAGTAAGGGGAAGTACCTTATCCGTTGCAGCTACTTGAAAATGGTCTTAGGAGACTATCCATATTTTTTTATGGAATTTTAAATGGAGATCCATTCACAGATTTTCAATTAAAATTACAGTAAGCAAGAAAATAGCCATTTTATACTAAAACATTTTTTTATGCCAATCAATCCTGATTCTAATACTGATCAAAAACTTCTACAAGACCAACCATCGTTGGAGTACTCAAAAAGTGACATATTGCTAAAAACTTTTCCCGTACGATGGTTGATCCTATAGAAGTTTTTGATCAGTATTAGAAACAGGATCGATTGGCTTCAAAAAAGTTTTAGTGTAAAATGGCTATATTCTTGCTAACTGTATTTTTTTTTTAAATCTGTGTTTGGGGATCAAAATTACATTAAAAAATATGGATAATCTCCTAAGACCATTTCCGAGTAACTGCAACGGATAAGGTACTTCCCCTCACTGCCCCGCTGAAAGTTTTCACCCTGTATACATATGTTTCACAAAGCTGCCATTAGATGCCAATGTACCAACGGATTCTGAATCGCGCTATCGTTACGTTTTCATTTGACTATCTATAGAATTTACAAAAAAAATTTGTTTGGTTTCAAATTATAATTGAAATAATAACTTGGCTTACTGTTATATTTTAGCTTTAGCAAGAAAGTGGAAGAACAACAGAATCGTTCTATAATATACGGAACCCTACATTGTGCGTGGCCCGACACGCATTTGACCGTTTATTTTAATGGTAAATAGACGAATATGTTGTTAAAGCTAATCTTGAATTACTGGCTTACAAAGACAGCTGGCGGAACATACCTTTGGGAGCTAGGCGACAGATTTTCTACTTGTCACTAAAACCTTTTAAGGACGGTAACTTTTAAACCAGGTAGCCGGGTGAAATTTTAACTTATCATGCGTTACTAAGGCTAATTTAAAAAGTACTTTTAGCTATACAACATTAGACTTAATATTTTTACCTTTTTTTGTTTTAACCTGCGCGACTCCGACTCGCACTTGAACAATTTTTTGTATTTGTTGTTATAGCGGCAACAAAAATACATCATCAGTGCAGTAAAACTTTATTCAATTGTAATCATCATCAATCCTTTCATACATAAGCGTCGGTTTAGGGTACTCCTGACCTGGCCATTTTTCAGAACATCTTCAATCTGATTTCGGAACGTCCGCCTAGGTCTTCCCCTTCCAACACTTCCGTTCACTTGTCCCGCGTATACCTGTTTAGTCTCATTTCATTCATTCTCTCTACATGTCCAAACCATCTTAACATACCTTTCTCGATTTTTGTCACTACATCCTCATTCACACCACATCGTTCCCTTATCACACTATTCCTTATTCTTATTTGATTCATGTTTAGTTATAATTTCCGTTACAAGCTCCTACTTGATCTAAGTCGTCTTCTTCATATGTTATCACTAATAATTATCAAGCATACAAATAACTAGTCTGTATCTTATTATAAAATTTACTCTGGGAAACATAAAATTAGTTTAATTGTGTCAAGTTCTTAAATATTGGTGTCAATGAGTGTCGGGTTCAATAATTCAAAGGTCTATTATATTGAAACTGCCGTATATTGAATCAACGTACGAGTATATTCATGAGGTTAGCCAATTGTCTTCTGTGTTTGGAAACGTTTCCGGTTCGAGTTGTATCGCAATATTCAGCAATGACCTATTAGATTTGTATACAAAAGCATCAATTTTGTAAGGAAAAACAAATAAAAAAAACTTCACAAATAACTGGCTCGAGAAATACAAAGAGCGGTTTTATGCTACTTGTCACTTAAACAAGAATATCATTATTTCAAGTTTAAAATATTGATAAGGTATGTATAGATAGTGCCATCCACGAAGACGCGCCCCACTCTTCTTCTTGATCGCTTAATCGAAGTAAAGCAACATTCTTGCCATGTCTCGTTTACGCAATGTGAACTAGGCTACTCGTGTACATCGAACTGTGTGTCAGCTCGCGACTGGCGCTCGGTACAGACCCTCGTACGCCGCGATTCCCTCTATTGAAAAAGAGAGCTTTTTGAGAGAGAAACGAGACATGGCAAGAAAGTTGCTTTACTTCGATTAAGCGATCAAGAATGAAAATGGGGCGCGTCTTCCTGAATGGCACTATCTATACCGTGGCCGTCACGCAGCAAGTCCTTGCTAGCAGGACTGCTGCCACAAACACACTTTTAGGTGCTTGGCCACAGATTTTCAACTTGAAGTTGGTAGCTAGCCAGCTGGGTAATCGCAATATAACCTTCCACAATAGAAGCTCAAGCCGGCGCGGTGGAGGGGTTACCACTCGGCTATCAGTGATTCTACAGTTTATGTTTGATGTACCTATATGAGCATATATATCTACTGCTAGGTAAATTAATAATATTGTTTTGAAACAAATCACCTAATTTATCGAGTTTATTTATTTATTTAATTCTCTATTGCAGTACAAATGGAGGACTTAATGCTACAGCATTTTCTACCAGACATCCATATATTATTTAAAGATAAAAGGACGTAGGCATGCATCAAAAATGTAATTTCTCTTTAGAGCAGAAAACTCAAAGAACAAATAGGTAAAAATAATATTACAGATATAAAATATTATATACCTGTATGCATAAATACTGTTGTAACTATATAATACATACCATACATAATAACACAAAATATTACAAATTAAATAGAGTATAAATAAATATATAAATAAAATATATTAATGATAGTAAATAGATATAAAATAATTAATATAACATATAAGAACAGTCAGTGCCTAAAGATGAAAGTCTTCAACCAGTGTGTGTTACCAGTGATGACATATGGACCCGAAACGTGGCCTCTAACTGTGGGCCTTATATGTAAGCTCAAAGTCGCACAACGAGCTATGGAGAGGGCTATGCTCGATGTTTCTCTACGAGATAGAATCAGATATGAGGAGATCCGTAGACGAACGAAAGTTACCGACATAGCCCGGCGGATTAGCGAGTTGAAGTGGTAATGGACCGACCATCAGTTCTACGTGCTATGTGCCCTGCCATAGCACGTATAACTGATTGTCGGTGCGGCCAAAAGGTTCTCGAATGGAGGCCACAAATAAACAAGCGCAGCGTCGGAAGACCACCTACAAGGTGGGCGGACGACGTTATTAAGGCCACAGGAAGACGCTGGATGCAGGCCGCTTCCAACCGTTCTATTTGGAAATCTATGGGGGAGGCCTATATCCAACAGGCGACTTCTTGCGGCTGAAATGATGAATGATGATAATAACAACAGTAATAAGAGTAACAAATTTTATGAAAATGATGAAATCCTATAAAAATGCTCACGGACCTGTCGTTTGAAGACTTCCTTAGAAGGAGATTGTCCAATGGATAATGGCAACTCATTGCACAGACGAGGTGCAACCACACACCAGGATTTTTCTACAAAAGAGGTGCTGTGTACAGGGATATCAAGTAAATTATTACTTGATCGAAGGTCAAGGTTGTGTGAGTCGGAGAGAAAATTTATAGAGTTACTAATATAGGAAGCTACTAAATAAGTAATAATACTACTAAGATAAGCATTGGAAAGACGATCTAGTTTATTTAAATGTTCTTCAGAATGATCTAGTTAACAAATGTCTGCATAAACGATAATGGGTAATAATCTTTTATGGCGGAAAATAGAATGGATTGCTGCATAAAACTTACGAGAAACCTCATTTATCTGAGGTACCAAGGTGGTTTCAATTACCAAACCAAGATCCTTCACAGTATCAGAGAATGGGATAAAACAATCATTATACTTCAGCGGTGGGAGGTTACAGTGATCAATTTTACCAAGTAGACGTGTGCTTCCGACAATGATAGCTTGACACTTGTCTGGGTTGACTTTTACGCCAAAACGTTGGGACCAAGAGAGTACATGAAGGAGATCATTATTGAGCAGATTGATTACATAGTGCAGATCGTCAACGCTAGAATAGTGGTATAGCTGAATATCATTTAATGTGTCTTGATCAATTAGACCTCTAGACAGAAACATTCGGCCGAATTTATTCGTAGTGCCGAATTGTATAAAATCTATTGTAGTCGATTCACTTAATATAAGGTTGCTATTAGGTCAATACATAATTATGTCCCAGTATCCATACGTGGATCGATCCCCAAGTTGGCTGCCAAGCATGGAGATTATGTCGAACCCTCTAACGGGGAAATCAACGTGAATATATAAATAAAAACAAATATCAAGGTGCATTAGAAATTGATAAGTAATAATACTACTAAGATAAGCATTGAGAAGACGATCTAGTTTATTTAAATGTTCTTCAGAATGATCTAGGTAACAAATGTCTGCATAAACGATAATTGGTAATAATCTTTTATGGCGGAAAATAGAATGGAGTGCTGCATAAAACTTACGAGAAACCTCATTTATCTGAGGTACCAAGGTGGTATCAATTACCAAACCAAGATCCTTCACAGTATCAGAGAATGGGATAAAACAATCATTATACTTCAGCGGTGGGAGGTTACAGTGATCAATTTTACCAAGTAGACGTGTGCTTCCGACAATGATAGCTTGACACTTGTCTGGGTTGACTTTTACGCCAAAACGTTGGGACCAAGAGAGTACATGAAGGAGATCATTATTGAGCAGATTGATTACATAGTGCAGATCGTTAACGCTAGAATAGTGGTATAGCTGAATATCATTTAATGTGTCTTGATCAATTAGACCTCTAGACAGAAACATTCGGCCGAATTTATTCGTAGTGCCGAATTGTATAAAATCTATTGTAGTCGATTCACTTAATATAAGGTTGCTATTAGGTCAATACATAATTATGTCCCAGTATCCATACGTGGATCGATCCCCAAGTTGGCTGCCAAGCATGGAGATTATGTCGAACCCTCTAACGGGGAAATCAACGCGAATATATAAATAAAAACAAATATCAAGGTGCATTAGAAATTGATAAATAATTATTTTAACTGAAGTCTTAAATATTGCAAGCGACATGGCAAGTCTTATATGTACAGGCAGCGCATTCCACAATCATACAGCTTACAGTTTCCAGCAGGGAGGTATTTTTCAAAACGCTCTTTGAGATAGGAAGAAGTACTTGGAATGAAGAGAATATTGTAAATCAAAGATAGGGTATGAGCATTCCATCGGAGAAGGAAGGAGTGGCCAAATATGAACCTTATACAAAAGTTTTGTAAGCGTTCAAGCTTATCTAGCTGAAACTTCGCTATGAGCGCTTCTAAATTTCGCGGTCAATGAATAAATATGTATTATTCTTAGACCGCGGTTGTCGTCGCTTTGATTTTCAAAGCCAACGTACCACAGCCTAGGTAATAGCCAGTACTGATTTTGTGTATGTGAAAATTAAACATGAGTGGAGCACATTCAGTTATTGATTCCATACAACCCCCGCAGTATTGTGGTTAGATTAATAGCCTCCTTTTATGTATATATCTCAATGACAGTTAATGTAGTATTTAAGGGTTGAGATTGTATTTTGATGACAGCTGTCAAACTTAGACTGGCTTTATCTCGGAAATCATTGATCTTAAATGACTAGCTCTTCTAAAAAAGTGACAGACCTTATTAAAGTCTTCATTTCACATGATAGCAGTCAAACTAAAGAGGTTTTTATTTTAGAAACTACTGATCCTAGACTGCTAGTTTTTGACATAAGTGATAGATCTCATCGAGATGCTATTTATGGATGACAGCTGTTAAATAAAAAGGAACTTATTTCAGAAAATATTGGATACTACACCAACGACGCCCTTAATTAAAAAAAAAAAGAATTCATTCATTCTTGGTTAAGCCTGTTAACACCTTCGAACACATCATCACTTACCATCAAGTGAGATAAAAACACTCTTTAGTGAGCCTGGCTACTTACGGGATCGATTGTCATTCATTGTCAATGACTATATCATCAAAATGGGTAAATATTTTTCAGTTATTGGAGTGTAGTGTTTTGAAGCGCTCGTAGTGAAGTTTGCTTAGCCATTCTGAACCAATCAGCAAAGTTAAGCAAGGTCCGCCTCGGTCATGACTTGGATGGGTGACCGGTAGTGACATTACTACTGAGAGCTTCTGTGCTTGGGAGGGCACGTTAAGCCGTTGGTCCCGGTCGTTGTCTTAAGTGATTAGGTTAAGTGTAAATAAAAAACGGCTTGACCGAATTTGATGTTATTTAAATGGAACCAAACGACGAGCATCAACTTTCAAACAAAATTTTTAAAATTGGTTCAACCAGTCAAAAGTACGAGGTAGGAAAAAAACAGACGAAGTGAGAACCTCCTCCTTTTTTGGAAGTTGGTTTAAAAGCAAAAAATCGCAATGAGATCTGTATCTCACATGACAACTGTAATATTTAAAAAAGATTTTAACTTGAAAACAATTATTCATCATATACTACTAGTTTCTTATTTATCATATATCGCTAGTTATAACTAGAGTTGATCAAAGGATCTGCATTTCAAATGACAGCTGTCAAATTTTAAATTGGCTTTATTTTGAAATTACTAATGTTTGACCACTAGTTTCCTTAAAAAATTTGATGTTATCAAGAATTTCATTTCAATTTAATAAACCTTATAAATTTGTCTTAGTCTATAAAACAGCATATACATATTCATAATACACAGCACGTTTTCTTTTATTTACAGATCGGCTGGCGGACAACAAACGCCTGGTTGGCGGGGAATATAGCTTGCAAAATATTTCTTGTCCTGAGAGCGTTTGGACTTTATTTATCTTCGAACGTGCTAGTATGCATATCTCTTGATAGGTGAGTGAAAATGTGAACTTTATATTTACTTTTGAAAGGTCCAACGCAATCGGCATTGGGCTTTTAAAAAGTGGGCGAGTGACAACACGGAAAAAAATCTAGACATCTTATGCTTACTTTAAGATATATATTGAAGTAATGATGGCCAAGCAGTAATAGCTATTGACAGCGGTGTCACATGTCTATGATTCGAACCCCACCGCCGGCTTAAGCTTCACCGCATGGTGGGAGGGCGTTTTGCGAATGCTCACCTGGCTATGATGCAGTTCATCACTTGTGACGAACTGCATCTGTTATAGACAGAGGTTACCGCTTAACATCAGGTGGCCCTCGTGCTTGTTCCGTCACAATCACATAAAAATCTTACGTCTGTAATAATAGGACGCGAGTTTTGTCCGTACTTATTATTTAGTAACCGGATTGGAGTCACGTAATATTAACCGGATATTTCTCTGACCAGTTTCGAACTTATTTGAATTTGAATCGTGACTCTTGAAAAACTTTAAATAAACTCGAAACTGGTCGGAAAAATATCCAGTTAAAATTATGTGAGTCCTAACTGGTTAATAAATAATAATTATAATAATATTATAAACAAATAAATTAACATCCTTAACGTCCACCGTTGGACCGATGGCTCCTACATTAAGGTTTGCCATTATCCCCAGGATTGGTCGCTTTCCCTTGTCGCATCGCACTACTCTGATGATATAGGAAAGTGCAACTCCAACTCGGCTTCCCACGGAGGTCAGGTATAATGTATACATTTTATACTAATGAATGCTACCTTTAACTTCAAAAGAACACTGGTCGTTTCTTTTCACACTCATTCTCGGAAACGTACGTCGTTCTTAACTCGATAAAAGCCTTTCTTTGGCATACATCAATATTGATGACATTGTAGTAATCTCCGGTAATAGGCGGTTAATTACACCCACGAAGTATAAGCGCTCTTCATCAATACTCCCACTCGTGCGGTGTTATTGACAGCTAATCCCGTGTATAATAATCTACTATAATGCAATTGCACTGTTCGAAATATGTACAATAGAGGAAGACCACATAAAAAAAATGCGGTATTATGTTTTAACCATTTCCTCGCATCACTAATTATGGGGTCAAACATGGGTCTAAGCTAACGCGATTACACCCACTAACTATAAGCACCCTCGCATGCTTAGCTGGCTAGTTTAAATATTGTAATATTCTGTAAATCATAGAAAATATAATAATAGGTTCTCTGGAAATGACAATTTACTCCCATGTAATCTATTATTAACTGGCAACTTATCAGTGTCTTATTGCACAGAATGGAATATACTCCTTCCTTTAATCATATGTTTATTGTCTTTAATGAAATATTGTACGGAACATATTTCTGAAATCCCTTCTGCGCATTGTCAACAGTATGTTTCCCTATACATAAACGGTGATTTCCAAAATTAAGGTGCTCATTCATATTTATAACTCTTGAAGTCACCAGTATAAGTCCTCAGAACATCCTTCAGGTGGAACCTCTGCCCAAATTAGTTAACAGTGAGCTGTGAGCGCTTCAGTTAGTCGTGTAGATTAAATAATAATATTTTTTTATAATTAATGTGTATGTTGCCATTCGCTGTTTTTTTTTAAAACAACTATATATGTCCACACTACGGAACGGTAAACTTTATAATGGGCATCGTTTATAAAAGAACATTTCAAAATCAAGTACACTGAGAAAAATGACCGTCATGATTCATGATAATTGTTAAGGAATTTTGAAATAAATATCCGTATTCCCAATAAAAACGGACCAAGAGTATTTCATTACAATTTTCATCTAAATCACAAGAATTTACCATGAATTGATGTTACGATAAATAATCAGGCAACACCACAAGATTTCTTAGTGCTGAATACTCATGTTTTGTCAGTACGCGTCATAACAAAATATCATGACGAACTCTGAATTATCCCTAACAGTAATGACAAAAACTCGTGAAGGGAATCATTAAAATGTAAGAATGAATGGTACAGTTTCAATAATGAAATGATAAATTATCATGAAATTCACCAAAATATGAATACATTTTCCTAACAACTTTACGGGAAAGTTTTGATATATTTTCGATATCATCATAGCAGTCTTAAACGAGCTTTCTCTTTTAATATCATGAACCTGTAATAACTTTTAATGCGTAATTCTGGTGATTCTGCTCCACTAGACTGCCGAGTGTTGCCGATTGCTGCCGATGTCAATATATTTAGTATAACTTACAGCTGAATACCTTTCGGAACCGTCGGATTATTTCGTTTGCGCGATGCAGGATTTCATACATTCTGACGCATTTTGTATAGGAAAGAGCGTAAATAGCGATAGCGCCATCTAGGTAGTTCAAAAGGAACCACCAGTTCGAACTCTTTTAAATATGGCTGAACAGATGTATCTTAATAAAATTAGTTCATGTAACATAGAATTACTCTATACCTACCACAAAGAAGAAGATGAATATCTTATTGGTTGAACATTTTTGACCTACAGACTAAAGCTAGAATGGGCAGAATTGATATTGGGTTTAACGTACCTACATAACATCAAAATACATTAGGTTAGCTTAGAGACAAATTTTCTACTTGAAGGTGGTACTCAGCCAGACGAGCATTCGTCTAATGCACTACAACGGGATGTCGTGCCGGTCACGAAAGTTTAACACGACATTACTATCATTTATTTTTTCCCAACAAATAATTATTTCACAAATTATTTAGAACGTTACATCATAGTAAATTATTGGTAAAAACCCTATAACTACTTATGATTCAGTAACATTTTGTAGGTAGAAAATTATGTTTTTTTGTCATGCTCGGTCTTGATATTTTATTTACGGTTTCGCACTAATTCTTGATTAATTGTCATGCTACATTTTGCTCACGACTAACTTGAAAATAAGTTATGAAATTCCTGTTAAAAAGAAGGTATATCGTAATAATTGAATATTAAGTTACTTTATTTTTATATGAAAGGCTGTCATGACTCTTGGTTGTTATCTGAATTGAAACTTTTAGTGATGGAACCTGAAGTATATCTGCCTTAATGCTATTTCATCATACTCTTGATATTATTACAGGCATCAGCATTATTAATTATTCTGCACGTCAATTAGTAATGAAGGACGGAAGTTATTTTTCTCAGTGTACATATCCATTACCATTTTGTTAGACACTAAGGCCCCTGGTCAGTAAAGAAAAATAACAATGATATTTTCTTGTAGTAATACGTAAAAATATGAAGACCCCTAATTTGTACAATTTATATATATTTTTTTACCGGCGGTATGCCTTTATTAAACAATTTATATAAAGGGTCCGACGCATCTGACTATGCATTTTCCAAGTTTTTCAGCCCTCGACGCCCCATGACGTCTTTTAGTAGGTAATCAGATGTTTTACATTACCTAAACATATTCCCCTCATATCCCCCCATACCCCAATATATCATTTATACCATACAAAAATATCTTTTTCATCCATTTATTTGAGTACCTACACCATATAAACTTCTTGCTCAGTACCAATGCAATCCGCATCGTACAGACTTTGCGACAAAATAAATAAAAATAGACCTTTTCATGTTTTTTTTTAATCAACTAAAATAAATTAATTTTACCTACAACGTTGGTTCTTCTTTTAATATGATTATTTACTATTTACAGCCAACCGGGATCCCGGTTTGTATAGATAGTGGAAATCTGGGAGGCCGTTTCATACAGATTAGGAGTATCCGTGAGCATTTGCCGAAATAATTTCAATATCTCAAGATCTCAAACATGGAACTAGAAATTCTCAACTTAAATTATATTTGAGTTGTCCTTTGTGTAATTGGTGGAAACATATTACGTGGGTAATATGTTTCCACCAATGACACAGTACTCCGTTGGGTGCCGGGTTAGAATTGCACCTCCCCATATCATACCGTGGGTGTCGTAAGAGGCGACTAAGGGCAAAATACTGGAAGGTGGGTCGCAGCGCCTTCTATAGAACTGCCAACTTACACTGCGATCCCCAAGTCGCCTGCCAAGCGTGGGGATTATGGCAAATACCCCCTCAATAGGGGAGGCTGTATTCAGCAGTGGACGATCCGGCTGTTACAGTAAAGGGACATACAATGAAACCGTGTGAAGTGCTTCACACTACTGTAACCCATTTACATTTCACATTAAACCTATGTACATACGTGAATATTAAATCTTAAATTGATTTGTAGAAGATAGAAATTTGAATAGGTTCCACGATTTGGAATTGTTCAAGATCGACGTACAGCTTCAACAGCTGAAGGTTCAAACTTGGACAAAAGATTCCTTTCATAATGAAATCCCTTAGTAAAAGGCTTTTTGATATTCAACCCTAAACGGTCTTGTCAAACAAACCACAAACCTCATGCGTGGTGATCTGTTTTTAGGGTCCCGTATCATAAGCGTCACTCTTCTGTCTTTTTCACATAAGTCACAGATATCCAGCTCGTAAAAGATGATGAAAACGATTTCCTATTTGTTATAGAGTGCGGCTCCAATCGTTATATTGAAATTAATATAATAGTATTTTTTTGATTGAAAAAAAATTAACTACTATCAATCATGAACTATAAATTACTTGTATCTACTTGTATCTAATTATATGCGTTGTTAAATTTTAGAGGTCATTGAGTAAAATAATATGTTTTATTTGAAATACATTTTATATATACAAAATTAGATCAAAAATAGCGGCTCCTAGATGACCGCCGTACAACATCTTTCACGGTCTTAAATAAACTTGTCAAGTTTGACGACGGTGTCGCTATTTTATTTTTAAGATTAAGTATTTTTACAAATTATTTTTTTTATTTTTCTCTATATACGCTACACAATGGCTAATTCATGTTCGTCAATATATTTGAATCTTTTACGATGTCGTTGGTCCAGGTTGTTAGAGAAGAACCTGATTTATCTATTCCTTATATATTATATACTGGGTTATTGGTAATATGCTAACAACCTCTTAGGGTTGACATCTGCTAGTCCTAACAAACATTTTGAAATAATTATTTCTTTGGTTTGAAAAAAAATATATATTATTATGTTTTTCGTGTTTTTATGTGTTTTTGAAGGAATAAAAACGAGGCCAATCTAATGTTAAAAGTCTCACTCACTGATGTATTAATTAATATTTTTTATTACTTTGCTCGACGTAAATATTCAAAACTATATTCAAAGGGAGCACTACGCGGTCCAGTGTTGCCACGGTGAACGCTCTTGGCTCAGAGTAGGGATTAAAACAAAAAAATAAATAAACTCAAAACAATTGTATTTTCTCAAAATGTTTGTTAGGACTAGCAGATGTCAGTCAAGAGGTTGTTAGCCTATTACCAATAACCCTGTATATAAAAAATATTATTTTATAGAATAGATGAAAAATGGTCTTATCCTTGCTACATTTATCCCATAATAAATGGAGTCGACATAATATATGTTTTCAATCATCATGCAGGCCATCCATACCTTTTTCGACCTTACTAAAGAAAAAGAAAGAAAGAGGGCACGTCCTAGCTCCGTCTCAGCCTACTTACCCTAAACGTAGAAAAAACAAATTACCTTGCGTTCTGCAAATCATTAGCGGACTAGCCTAACAATGATCTGACAGTAAAAGCCGCTCCGAGTTTTATTTGTGTAAACATTGCATGTTCGGTCACTTTGCTATATTTTCATTCATTTTATCTATTTCTACATCTATTTTATTATATTCTTAAGTCATACATTGATTAAAAGGGCGGTAGTCTTCTTATTGCACTGACACCATGGATCAATTTTCTATGTATTTATTTAAACATGTTTTATATTTACAAATTGGTTCAGTAAATACTTGAAACACTTAAATCCAGCTTTTTAGCCCTAACAGTGTTAAAAAGCTTTGAACGAGGGTGTATACTTGAAAGTCTTGATAATGTCATCGTATTATATATACGAATACTTACCTATTAAACGCAATCCTTTAAACTAGAAATAAATTGCTTTATACTAAACATGAAGGTGTTTATTTGTGAGAATAAATCTAATCATAATCTAATTTACTTCCATATAGTTTTATACAAAGCCAACGTATTTAATGTATTCCTTTCAGTCCTTACTCTCTGAGAATCTTCCTTTATCCTATTTATATATGAGTAAAATAAGAGAGAGGTTGTATTTTTGATGCTTTTCTAGGAACAAGCGTGCTACTTTTAATTTGATATGCAAACATTACACCTGAAGAGAGACAACGAATCGGTTGACGGTAAAACATCCTTGCATTGAATAATTACATTCACTCTGTACTTGATAAGATGAAATATATATTTTGAATATACACATTTAAACTAGATTTTCTCATTAAAAAATTACAAATTTACGAGAGAAAAAATTATAGTCATGTGCGGGATTCGAACCCGCGTTCATCCACCCCTTTAGCCGGGGTATGCTCTAATCAATTGAGCTAACATGACACAATGACTCATAACTTTAATTCTTGCCCTCGTTCTTCAACCATCGTATCGGATTTTAGATTTTCTCATTTTGAAAGGTCGATTCCATAAATATAACATAAAACTTAACTATAATTTGTCTTTGTGTTGTTAGATCCATAACTTGACCTATTTTAAAATAGTATTTTGAATATACATAATTAGATTATATTTTCTCATTTGAAAAGGTCGATTCCATAAAAATAACATAAAACTTAACTATCTTAAAGGTCTTTGTGTTGTCAGATGCATAATTTGTTGTTCGATATAAGTTGAACTAATAGAGTAATTATAATTTTAATCGCCAAGATGAGAATCAGAGACTAGTTAGTGCCAGTATTTTTTTTATGCCTTTGGGCACTATCTCACCTGATGGTAAGTGATGATATAGTCGAAGGTGTTGTTCAGGCTAACCTAGAATTAAAAAATTGAGCTGTATAATTCCATAAGTACTATATTTATTATTATTTTGGAGTTAGATTGTTGTCGGTGCAGCTGATGTAATCTTCTTTATTTTGATCTATTTAAGGCGACCTGATTTTACCTCTTTGTTTATATTATATAGTCCTTAGTCATCTATCCTTTTTCCAGGTTCTTTGCAATCATTTACCCGTTGAGGTTGGCAATTGCAAGAAAGAGAAGCAAGATGATGCTATCATGCGCTTGGATAACTGCACTGCTATGTAGTTTACCCCAGGTGAGTTATTTCACAACTACATTGCATGTTACAAGTATGATCGAACTAGGCATTTATTTCAAAAGTCATCTGCTTTCATAGAGGGCAGTATTTTACGGAGACACTTAAAATACAATGCAGAACCCAAACGTATCGTTCCTATGACGTGTAAGAATTCGAAACTAATATTAAAATAACGTGATAAAATAATATAATACACGAAATCGGTAAGTAAATCAAGTAAATATCGGTCGTACAGAAACTCTTTTACTCTTATGATGCAGACAAAACCCTGCAATTAAATTTAAATCTCCATAATGTAATACTTAATACTAATAAATAAATTTAAACTAACTATAATATTTTACGCTAGTGCTATGCGAATTATAAATATCTCATACGAAAAGGGCTTCGCAATTCACATAATAAACAAATGAGGCGCGATGCGAAATCCAAATCGATTGCGTAAATTACTTACTTATCGATTATCTGAGGACGAAAGTCCAGAACGTGTTGAACCTCAGATCTTAGAATTGTTTCTATGAACAGAGTATAGAAGCATGAAGGTATTATTATGTTTTCATTCGGTATTATGGTATTATTGGACAGCAATAAATATTTAATACTAGTCAGTTAGCGGATGTTGTAATGGCAACACCGATCCTGGATGGCTGGATGATTTCGAGCTAAAACGAGTGTTGACTGTTGATACGAAGTGAAGGGCGGGGATTCTTGAGACGACCACCAGGCTGGAAACATGTGGGTCGAAGGGCTGTTCTGTTCTTTACTGTAGTAACTAAATAATCTTTGATACAAATAAAATAACTTGTTATATGTACCGAACCAATTCAAGAACCGGGAAATATCTTATCCATATACCTACCCACTTTATGAATATACGTTCGGTGTGGTGTAAATCATAATATAATGCAAGAAGGAATGTAAACGGCTGTTTCTTAAACGAAATATCAATTGTAGCATAAAGGTCAGCCTACTTACGCGTAGGTTGCGTAGGTAGATACGATTTCAATATCTAAATTCCCCCGTCCATAACTCAAGGGTTACTTAAGATATAAATCACAAGGATCGAATAAGATGACTGAATTATACGTATCTAGCCAAATGCGGTGAGTCTGTGTTTATTACAGTACCGGCGTTAGGGTAGGGCGAGGTTGGGCGACCGCCCAGGGCGCCAGGTATGAAGGGGCGCCGCAGGCGCCCCTTTATATTCGCTCGCTCGGAGTTCTACTTTCTCGTGAATTCCTTAAGTCTAGTAACAAAAACCACTCAGGTGGCAACACTAGGGCGGAACGCAGTGTCGGTCGGAGCACTGCTGTTAATTTTGCCGGGAATCCTCCACGACAGACATAACACATTATCCATGTTTTTTCAACGTTTTACTGAAAGAGCGTCTCCTGCTATTATTTTTCTGAAATTAATACATTTTTTTTTTGGTCGAAACCTAAACCTGGTTATATGTTTTTAATGGCTTGCAGAAAGCATCTAAAATCTTCTCTTGAATTTTAAACTTCATCTGATCGAAAGAAGTGATTTTTCAAACACTTAACTAACCCACGTAATGATGTCACTACGCTGCTATATTTCTAAATATGATTACAAGCATCATCGCATGCTAAGCGAATTTTAAGATATCTACACATTTTTTAGGCAACTGGCGTTCATAAAATAATTTGGCTTGGGTTCGATTCCCGCCTTTTTTTACTATTTTGTATAATAGGAAAACGGTCGGAGAATATATTGACATACTGAAATAGTTAAAAGTAGTTTTAATTACAGTTAACTCAGGTAAAATTGCAGAAAACTGCAGTGCGTTTGCGACGTGGGTAGTAACCGATGTTCGCATTTGAAGTGAATTATTATACCGTCTTATCAGTAAAGTTATTTTTTCTGGTAATAAATACCATTATTTCGTATTTTAAATCGATTAAAACAACGCCCTTACTTATTTGCCTTACCCAAATAGATAGTTAATTTTGTTTTATCAGAAAAAAAAATTATAAGTACTTAGGTAATAGTGTTTTCGAATGCATTATTTGCATTATGCACGCATTCACTAATTATTAATTTTTTCAAGCAGAGGTTTGAATCCTACAATTTCAGGGTATTATTTTCAAGATATATGTAAGTTTAAATATTCAAGATACAAGTTTTAAGTATATTTCAGAGTCTGCCTTCGCTAAATATTAGAAAAATTGTAATTATCTGCGCCGTGGCACTCATTTGATTCGGAAATGCTAACGATTGATATTGTATGTTTCATGTGTAACTGTTAATCTCTAGTAAAAGTAAAAAGGTTTCAGGATTTGATTCATTTATTTAAAAAAAATGATTGTACTTAGAAGGAATTCATCAGTTGCAGATTCAATTGAATTTTACTTATTATTTGGTTAGTATAAAATATCAAAGCATGTTGATAGTGTCAAAATTATCTGGCTTAAAATATAAAAAACGGAGTGCCAAAAAGTAAATAAATTGCAAAAAAAAACAAAAAAATTGTAACTATAATCTGGCCCATTGAGCAAGTTATTGTAAATATTGTATTCTGGCCATGAGTACTGTACCTACATAAAAACTTGTTTTGCTACTTTTTAATTATTTTGAATTTGGAATGCATTTATTATTTTAAAAATCTCTTTCGATTTCGCCCCGCTACACATAATTTTTCGTGTTCATAAGCAAATAACAATATTGAGCTGCTAAAAAAATTTATTTTTGCAAATAATAGAACCGACTTCAACACCCAAAAGTGTGAAATAACTTGTTGAAGTCGGTACCATGATAGTTCAAAACTACCTATAACCGCAAGTCTTTGACCTTGACTTCGACAAGTTATTTCACACTTTTGGGTGTTGAAGTCGGTCCCATTTTTTGTAAAAAAAAAAACACACTTTTTAGTGACCTTACGGGACTTTTTGCTACTTACGGGATCGATACTAATTTATTGTTAAGATATCATTAAGATAGGTAAATATTTTTCAGGTATTTTAGTGCAACTCAAATGCTTGACTGAATTTGATAAAATTTTAAATGGGACCAAATGACCAGCATCACCCTACAAACAAAAAAAGAATTTTCAAAATCGGTTTACCCAGTCCAGTGTTTAGAGGTAACAAACATAAAAAAAATACAGACGAATTGAGAACCTCCTCTTTTTTGGAAGTCGGTTACAAATAGGATTGCATTGATCGCCTTGCACAAAGTGGGTATGGAGCCGTCGTCGGTCATATTGCAGGCACTTCAAAAGCTTGGTGTCGGCCGTATGTTCGTATATCGTACTATCAATACATACAATAACACTTCCTCTGACGAAGACCATAAAAGATCGTTGCAATCCCATTAGGAAGCAAAAATCTTACGCCTTCCGTCGCAACACGCAGGTGAAGGGCATCCTCATTATTGAAGAGCACTACACTAAGGAAAACTATAAATTGGACGCTCACAGTTCTAAAGAAGCTGCTTAAGTGGTCGGAAAGGTACAACGTGGTCGTCATCCTACGTCCGTGATGGTTTGGTGGTGCGTGTCTTATCAAGGCGTCACAAAGTAACTTTTTGTGTAAATGGAGTGAAAACATCAGCCAAAGTGTATCAGGAGACAGTCTTGGATCGTGTTGTGAATTTTTTCAGCAATACAATTTTTAAGAATGTACCGTGGATTTTCCAGCAGATCTCTGCACCCGGTCATAAAGCACGAACTACCCAAGCCCTGCTTGAAACCAATGTTTCGGACTTAGCTAGAGACTGGCCCTCATCTAGCCCAGACCTCTATCTCCCTTTAGACTACAAATTATGGTTAGTTTTAGAGGACATGGCTTGCTCTAAACGACACGGCAACTTTAACGCTTCTTTAAGAGACTCAATAGTCTCTTAAAGAAGCGAAAATAAGCAGTGTTAAAGACTTCCGTTATGGAATAAGTGCCATTCATGACGCTTTAATTACTTTGGCTACTGAAACTCAAATTACTGAAGTTTATTCAATTCTCTCATGATGCTACTATACTAGCTGAACAACTAATAGATTTCAGCTACATAGTCTCTTTGGTTATTTGGTAGACATACTTTTTAAATTAATGTCGTCAGTAAGTCTCTGTAATCAGAAGACATGAATCTCTGATCTCTGTAAATGCACAGAAATGATGAAAAAGCTGCGCTTTCTTGGAAGAATATAGAAATAAAGTGTCATTTTAACTACTAAGGAGTTCTAAAAATAAAGATCTAAAAATTGAGCCACAACAAGTACTCGTGTAAAAACACCAAGCTGTTGAAACTGCCTGCGAAGAACCAGTAGTAACGTCCCCAGAAAATACATTTTTAGTTGAATTTTCAATTGTCTTTTGAAGTCTACCTTAATATCACTCAATAAAAAAAAACAGCTACTTAAGTAAATGATTATTCAAAACCTTGGTCTTTTTTTTTAAATGGAAACAATGTAGGTAGTTTAGTAATGTTTAACAATGTACAAAAGATTCCAGAAAAACCAGACTTTCTCAAACCTTGTAGTGATCTTCAATTGAAATTAACTGTAGACTAAATCAGATATAGATGTTCTCTGCTGTGTGATAAAGTCATAGATCTGAAATCTTTTTTACCTAATCAGAATGTCGTTCTCTCGTTATTTTAAATTTAATTAAAGATCGCCACTTACAAGAACTGCAGCTATCCAAATGTATGGACACTTAGCAATCTTGTGGATCGAAAATGAAATTGGGGAAAAATAGAGTATAGTTTCTTAATAAAAGACTTCTGTGGAATTCTATTTCTTAACTTTTTTTCATGAATTTGAGTGGCTATATGCTTCACTCAATCTCGCTGGGGGCGCAGTAAGAATCTCGCCCAGGGCGCTGGTAGTACTAAAACCGGCACTGGTTTATTATATATCTCTATATTCGATCAGGTGACGATTCGTATAATGTAATTAATTTGACGATCCGATATGAAGCGAATACTATTCAGTTTACCAGTTGCTACGCGCGGTACATACGCAATACTGAATAGGCTCGCTGAAACATCTGAATGGAAATACTCAAAACATAGGTCGTACCTACTGCACTTCACTATCCAATAAATGCGAACCTATTATAATAAATATGCAAGTTTATCGACATTGTGCAGTAAGAATAATACACTACAATAAGAGTGAAATTCGAAAGACGATATGCATTGACTTTCAGTTATATCTAATAATTAATCTAATTTGAATATTTTTAGCAATAACGCATGCTCTGCGGATTACATTACAAATTTACGAGACGAAACATTTTTTTCCCGCACATGACTAAAATTTTTCCCCTCGTAAATTTGTAATTGTGTAATCAATCTAATGTAAACTAGTTAATTAATCTAGTTTAATCTAAATTAGAAACTTCCACTGACATTTTAGGAAATTTCGGTTTTTAAAAGGATTAAAAATATTTGCGGTCGAAGGATCAAAATGGTGCATGCAACCTCTATATCCGATCAGGTGATGATGCGCGCCTGTCACATAGAAATGTTGAACTGTATAATTTGCTGGTTCACTGAAATCCTAGATATTACTACTAACTAAGTAAATGACGTCGCTAGCCCCAGACCAGAAAACAATGAACCATTCTACTGACCTTTATAGAGGAATCCACCACGTCTCTGGAGAAGCGAAAGTATCTAGTCCATCCAGTACCTAACCACAGTTATAATGGAGTGCACTGCATTGCAAAATCACTCTTCACTACAGATATGGTACAATAGTATGTGCGACGAATGACTTAGATGAGCAATATCGTTCGTTGACCGCGTAGGGGAGTGCTCAATACATGTTCCCACAGTAGACTGCACGGTGCAAGAGGCGCGGGCGAGATGCCTGGGGCACGACGAGAACAGGTTTCATCATCGTACAAATATAAGTAACTTCCCTTGTATGGTCCATGGGAGTAGAACTAAACAACGTCATATTAAACTTTTGTCATTAATCATCAAAAACAAATTGACATGTATCACAAACACACTTAGGGCTCTTCATAGGTATCACAACCCCTCCGCCGCGAAATAGTATATTATGATACAAGTGAGCTAAGTTGCTTTTTATATACGAGGCTGTGGGTTGCAGCCCGAGCCGTAAGCGAGGGCGTAAATCAGCCCAGTGTATAATGAGCAAGTTGCTCATTAGTTTGATACGCACTTTTTCAACACCCTTGCGAGGAAAAAAATATATATTGCACAAATGCGATCCAAACAACATACGAAAATTATGAAAAATAGCATGCAAGATTTTGTTTTTGCGGGCGGCAAATGTATGCTGGTTGATTACATATACTGTATTACTCGGTTAAATTGAAAATGCTCTGTTTACTCGCATATAATTTGCAGTTAGGTAACTTTGTGGGGATAAATTGTCCCGTTAAATTGAAAACGCTCTGTTTACTCGCATACAATATGCAGTTAGGTACTAACTTAACTTTGAAGGCTCAGTCAGGATGTTGGGGGTAATCTGTGGGATGGACCTAATATTTATTCTCTAGCTACTCGTAGGAACCGCATGGATTTCAATATTTATAACAGAATTCCAAATGGCGGCGATGAGGTTCACCAACCATGACGTCTCGTTCCTCGCGGGGGTTGAAAGCGGCCCACGGAGAGCCGCTTTGTTAGGATGAATGTAAAAGGTGGAATGGACAATAAAGTGGATGAAGTATGCCAGATAATGCATAAAAGACACAGATGTTTGTGTGTGAATGAGGCGAAGCGGAAAGGATGTAACACCACCAAACATAGATCCTATACGGCACTGTGGTCGGTAGTACCGGTGGCTACAGCTTGCCAGGGCGTTGGTGTGATCCTTTCTGCACGAATGAATGAATATATGATCGAGTAAGCATGCGCGAGGCTTCTCTGGGTGAGGCTTAAAAATGGGCTTAGTCGATTTTTTGTACTAGGTGCCTATGCACCAACGGACATGGGTTCGAGAAAGTCACCAAAATCCCAAAAAAGGAGAGGAGTTTTCAGACAGTATGCACAATATATTAAAAATGTGTAAAGATAATGAAAGGATTGTATTGTCACTAGATTTTAATGGATGGGTAGAAATAAAGCGAGATGGATATGAAAAGGTTCTTGGTGCTTTTGGGGATGAGTGAATTAGATTGGTCTAAGTTTGCTAGATTTGTGTCTGACATGGAGTCTCTGCGTGACATACACAATGCTTGATCACAAAAAGATCTATTTGAATACAAGGGAAATAGGTGATTCAAAAAGTATGATTATCTTTGTGATTGTGGATGAAAGGCTGAGGTTTTGTCCATATTAGTCTCCAATGTTTTACAATTTTGTTTTAATATAATATATTATTTGTTTATAATGTTTAATATCTTTGCGTATAACTGACCGTTCATTGTCACTTTCCAGAAAAATTGTTCTATTTCTTTCAGAGGACTTTTATATTTTCCATACATGTTTTATTTGAATCTTTGTTATGTACTTTTAACAAAGTGCCTTTATAGTCACCTTTGTAGTGTTGTACTACATAGGTGACTATATTTATTAAGCCATATATATTCTATTAAGATTCCAGATAATTCTATTACATTAGACTCTAGCGAGGGGATTATGGAAAACCCCCCTTTGATGAGGCAGTGTTCAGCAGTGGACAATCCAGCTAATACAGTACCAGTTTATTTTGTATAATGCTATACCAAAGAAATTGACTTGACATTTTCAATTTGCATTTTGCACAATTAAACTCACTTTTACTGTTGCCATCTGGCTTAGCATTACATATTATTGCCCATAATATTTTATGATAAGCCCATTGTGGCAATTTATAATAAAGTTATATATAGATGAAGATCAATTTTTATTATAAGAAGTTATTACATATTTTATTAATCATTTATTAATCTTAACACAGTTATTAATAACAGTGTGGGACATACATCATCTATTATTTATGTATTTAGAAAATCTTAACAGATATTTCTAGGAATAAAGTGAACTCGTAAGATGTAGAAAGAGTGTTTGCAACAGTGATTTGAACTATATAGATTAGTTATATCCGAACACCACTGCTCTAAAAGCTTACTAGAATTTACCTATATACATACCTACGCACATCTATATGCAGTTTGTAATGACAAAGAAAGAACGTTCAAATATTATGCGTCATATCTGTTGTTAGAAAGAGACAAATAAGCAATTCGTGTTACCACCGAACCGCCACGAGACGTTCCTATCACCATTATGCTGCGATCTCTTTCACTCTCTCACACCAAACGATACACATATCTCGCTCATCAATTTCATTGAGATTATTTCCTAAGATAAAACAAAATGACGATATTTTCAATGTCATAAATAAAATCAATAATTACGCGTGAAATGAAACAGTTTTCTTATCTCTCACAGTGCCTGTATAATTGGTGCAGAGTCTAAAGACACAAGAAAGGCATATTGTCCACAGATTATTCCTAAAAACACGATTAGCGGCGATGTATTCACCGGACGCTCGGAAGAGCAAGACTGGTAGTGACTCAGGTGATTACCCTGAATTCGTCTAGTAAATATGGACGCCATACAACACATCTACAGGTGAAAAAATCTTAGGTTTGCAATATGTAATTGTTACTACTACAGTTATTTCATTTCTCTTTGGTAACTGGTGACCACCTTGAACTTATTACTTTTGCCTTAAAAAAAATTCAAACTACATACTATTTCTTAACTTATATTGCGAACTCCTTCTAAACGGCTACGATTTTTGAAAAATAAATTGTACCATAAAATTTCTAGATAGATATACTACAATTGCAACATAGTTTTTGTAAATCCATTGATATTTTCCTAAGAAAATGTCAAGTTATTCAGATTCAGAACGCTAGCGGTTCCGAGGTGCTCTGCGCGGACGCGGGTGGCAGTGTTTTGCAAGCGTTGGCACGGGGAGGTTGTGTCGCTCGTAGCTCCGCTCGCGCTTGCGACTGACAACGATCTTGTCTCTGTATTAGTGCATTGACACGCGAGATTCGCAGCTGTGTGCGTGCAATGATTCGCTCGCTGCAGAGGGTCAACTTGATTGCGACGTGAAGTATGCGCGTTGACGCTTTATTATTGGTACTTTGAAGACAAAATTTATTTGAATTGTATCACATATGAAAAGAATCAAAACTTGAAATTGACAATGATGTAGATACTTTACAATGGGCGGCCTTATCAATAAGATCAATGAAAGGTTTAGGTGCATAATATATGTACAAAATTAATTAGTAATGTCTATAACGCTCTCTTGTTATAACTGGTAAACTAATGATAATATTTTTTTTTATATTATGGTAAATAGTTACCGGGTTTAGTAGTTTGTAGGGTACAAAATGGTTCTCTACTACATTAAGAGTTTGTATGGGGCTTCATACATCTTTTGGAGTTCTAAGCTTTTCTTGATAATTGTATTAGGTGTTTTGATATAGGTTAATTAATACTGCATAAAGATAACGTCTGCCAAGTGAAGATGGATAACGTATCTCGAAAATAGTGAGAGATAGGTAAGGTAGATTAGCACCGTGGGGTGCCGGGTTAGTATTGCACCTCCCCATATTTTTTATTTTTTTATTTTTTTTATTTTATTTATACTATAAATTGCTTGCTGCACTTACAGTGTTCACCAACGCGTGCAGCGAGCCAACAACAATTAGAAGTAGAATACAAAATAGTTACTATTAACTTGCTAAAAAAATTTACACTCTGATTATAAAATTCTTGAGGTTTACAAAAAAAAAACGTCTACTTCTGTATCCTGAGCCAGCATGGCGTTGAGCAGAGAAATAGCTTGAGATGTCGGAGCGAATTTCGAGGTAAGCGTACGGACGCTCGGACACACGAACAGGCGACGAACGCTGCATGCGCGCGATTCTTTCACACGGTCCGGTACCGCTAACGACCACCGAGCGAGTGCGCTGCAATTATCAATACGCCCATTTAGCAACTGATAAAAATGCATTAATAACGCACACTTTCTTCGTAGTATTAGCGTGTCTATACCTACCATTCCGGAGACATATAGAGAAGGATATAAAAACGGATAATATCCATAGAGTCTTTTGAAAAGATAGCGGGCAAACTTCCGTTGTACGCGTTCTAACATAATGGTATAAGTCCTCTCATGTGGATCCCAAATTATAGAATTCTATTCTAGCCTACTGCGCACATAAGCATAAAATAAGATTATAATAACGCTTCTATCATTAAATCTGGCGGCTTGTCGCATTACAAAACCGAGTGATTTAAAAGCCCTGTTACAAATATCAATAATGTGCGTATTAAATGTCAGTCCCACATCTAGTGTAACTCCTAGGTCACGAATTTCTGTAACGCGCTCCAGACTGGTACTAGACATGTTGTAGTCGTATGAAATAGGCCTCATTGATCGGGTAAATGAAATGGTTTTACATTTGGAACTGTTAAATTCCAAGTGATTGCTTTTTACCCATTCGACCACACTATCGATATCACTCTGTAGCGCCTCACAGTCCTCCACGCACCCGATGGCTAAGTACAACTTTAGATCGTCGGCGAACATAAGACACTCTGCAGTCCTGACGACCCTCGGCAAGTCATTAATCATAATAAGAAATTGGGTAGGCCCCAAAGTTGAGCCTTGACTTACCCCCGAACAAGTCAAATACGGATAAGAACGACACCCATCAAGTTGTACATACTGCACGCGATCACTAAAATAACTAGCGAATAATTTCAGTAACTGAGAAGTGAAGCCTATGGCTGCAAATTTCCTTAAAAGCACGTCATCCCGTGGGTGTCGTCAGAAGCGTCTAAGGGAAAACTACATAAAGGGGGGCAGCAGCGCCTTCTAAAGAACTGCCAACTTACATTGCTATCCCCAAGACGCCTGCCAAGTGTGGGGATTATGGCAAATAGCCCCTTTAAAAGTGAGGCTGTGTTCAGCAGTGGACGAACTGATTGTTACAGTTACAGTACTGAAAATTGATATATAGGTTTTTCTGGACGTCCTTATTCCAAAATTGGAATTTATTTTTCGATGACGTCTGCCAAGTGAAAAAAATTAGTCCGATATGGCTGAAAATCGATATCTAGGTTGTGCTGTGCGTCATTATTCTGAATTTGGAATGTATATTCCGATGACGTCTGCCAAGTGAAAAAAGTTACTCCGATTTGGCTGAGATTCAAAATCGATTCTGTAGTTCTTTATTCTGCTCCACTTTCTTCCTGCTAAATCTAAGAAATAAGAGTACGATTGCCGCCAAGCTATTATTTCAATTCAGAAATAATTCAGAAGGAAAAAATAAGCTGAATGTAAGAAGATTATAATTAGCAAGATGTTGGTGTTATTAACTAAGTGATGATCTGGAAGACAAAAATGCTTGGACGATAATTTACAACTTGATACAATTTTTGGAGTACGATAATTGTACGGCTACCTGGACGCGAACTATGGACCTTGGCGTGTAAATAGGCCACAGACACATTGCGCCATGATTAATTAATCAACTACGTAAGTAAGTAACTACGTAAGTTGCTCCTCATACACGAGTCTGTGGGTTGCAGCCCGAGCCATAGGCGAGGGCGTAAATTAGCCAAGTGTATAATGAGCAAGTTGCTCATGAGTTTCATACGCACTTTTTCAACACCCTTGCGAGGAAAAAAATATACGTGCACAAATGCGATACAAACAATAAATAATTTTGGTATGAAATTATGGAAAATAGAGCGCAAGTTTTTTTTTGCGCGCGGCAAGTGTATCTTGGTTGATCACATATACTTATCTTTTAACCTCTTTGTTGTTACAAATCTGTAGGTATTACCCGGTTAAATTGAAAATGCTCTGTTTACTCGCATATAATTTGAAGTTAGGTACTAACTTAACTTTGTTGGGATAAATTACTCGGTTAAATTGAAAATACTCTGTTTACTCGCATATAATTTGCAATTGGGTACCAACTTAACTTTGTAGGGATAATTCTATTACGCACTAGTGTATAATATTATTATGCACGAGGGTGTTATAGTTCGGTTTATGGCCCTAAGAACGATATAATAAAACTCACTTTACGAGCAAGGGTGTTAAAAAAATAAATTCCTTATAATTGACTTCTATACGAAATCATTAATATACGAAAATATATTTCTGTTCCTGCATATCATTAAATAATGTAAAGTTAATTAAGTATCTAGGAGTCTATTTAGATGATAAACTCAAGTGGAATAAACATGTCGACGTTATAAGTGCAAGAGTAAGAAAACTTAAATATATATTTTATAGATTCAGTTTGTAAGTACCTTTTCATTTAAGCAGCATTAATTTATTTTCATTAAATAATAGATTAAATAGATAAATAATGTAAAAGTAATAATTAAATTATAAAAATATAATGAATAATACTATTATGTGACAGTAATCATTTATTAATAATAAGTAATAAAGGATGTAACAAATTATTTAAAACAAAAAAAACATACTGAAACGACAATATATATAGGAAATAATTTTTAATGAATAACATTTTGGTTAGAAAATTTAATATGTTTTGGATAATAAATTATAAAATGATGTAATATAATACATTTCCACTATTATGGAAAATGTATTATTATCAGTAATAAAGGCTTTTGTATATTTGTATTTTGTAATTTAGTTTGCTGATTATCCTCCAAATAATGACAGTACATTGGATTAAATCAATACACACCTATCGATTCTTTTACCAATATCACTTGATAAAGACAGTGCTTGTTTACGTTGGTACGCAATAACATCAACTTTAACATTTTGAATAGAATACCTTATTTGTAAGACATATAAGACATTGTATACATACAATTACCAAATCATTCAGGATGGTATAAATACATTTTGTTAGCACAACCATGTCCTTGCTTTATTTGGTGTACAGATAAGTATCTGGGTAGAATTTACAGTACTTAATATAAAACATTATGTCATACATATCATACTTACATTATTATATAATTATAAACGTCACATTATTTATCAATTATATTTGATGTCAAATTTATAATTTTTTTTGAAGTCAGTTGTACCCTAATATCAGTTTTCTTTATTAGATACAAAATACGCCCACTTTATTGCTGCGAATACGATTTTGTATGTGTATTGCCTACCCTAATCTTTTGTATTAAAGGACTTTAAACTTATTATTATGTATTATGCACCCGGAAGAGACTAGCCACCCACAACACAGGGAATCCTAGTGTGGGGGTAGTGTGATTAACACTACGGTTTAAATCACGCAAACACTGCTGTCACTGCATACATTGCAAAAGCTCGGTTCATAACTGAAATACGAGAATATGCATTGTTTGCGCGCAAACGATGTGAACCGATATGTAGCCGCGCTAATAACATCTGCTAACTGTCAATTTGCTTTTTCGCAATTGACCCAAAATCTAATTATTGATAATAGAAGTATTGCACTTCAAGGCATTCTTTTGTGAACAGATGTTTGTACGTTCAACATTCTAACCACAACAACAAAAATCTCCTCATCTATCTGTCAAGATTTGAGTTTGACGTTTGTGCATACATTGCACTAACACTTTTCTGTTAGCGTTGTTTGCGGCCGGTGGTGACGTCATAGATGACGTCATTACGCTATCGTGGTGTCTGTTTAGCAAGTTATGAACCGACCGTTTGCGTGCATACAGTGCAAATAGCGTATATTTGCGTGACTTAAACCACAATGTAAGATAGTAAGCACCACTTGATAATTATATGTACACAAACTACTGAATCTAATTAATAATACAAACATAAAAAAACTTGTTTTTAATTATTAGATAATATCTAAAATAGTGTAAGTTGGCACCTATCTATTTAAAAGTCTAAGGGCCTGTTTCAGAGTGTTCGAGTAAGTCTGGTTTTACTACCCAGAATAAATTTAATAAATAAAACACTATCTTTGCGTTTCACAGTCATCGATTTAGCCTATCCATCGGTTAAAGCTTGAAACACGCTGCATGTCAACTGTCATTTTTATTATTCAGTTATTTTATGTGTTGCATAGCTACCCGAAATTTTATTAGGACATTCTGAAACGGGCCCTAAGTTAACTATTATCTTAACAACCGATGTAAAGTTTTTTGATCAATAAATATTATTATTACATTATTATTAAAAAGATTTATACTTGACCTACAGAAGTCTGGATGACGTCATTTACTAATGTACCGATGTTTTTATTTTATAATTTAATCGGCGATTGATTGATGGCGATAACTATGGCCTGCTGTGCAAGGTTTGTGGTTCATATACCACTCATATTCCTACTCTTAGCCCACGCTTAAGGGGTCAGCCAATCACCTACAATATGCTCTCTTTTACAACATAAAGCTCGATACCAGAACATATTGTAAAAGTGTTGGCTTCGGATTTATAGCTGGCAGCTTGGCTGACGCCAACCCTCCTTGATAGTGATAGATATGAAGTGATACATAGAGAAGATTTACAATTTACAATAATAGTGTTACAATGGGCGGCCTTATTACTAAAAGCAGGCATGAAAGAGATTGCTTTTAGTATGCTGTAATATATGGAAATAACGCGGTTTCACTAAGAGGTGCCGTCAAATAAATCAGTTCAAACTTTACAACTTGATAATCGTACATAAGTTCAAATTGCCAAACAAAAAGGAAAATTTCTAAAATTTTTTGCAGCATATGTTTGTTATCCCAGTTTTTTTGTTTTATATTTCTTTCTTTCCAATATCTAACAGATTTATTTATTTCAGAGCCTCGTATTTCAAGTGATGCGGCACCCCCAAGTACAAGACTTCGAACAATGCGTATCATTCGATGCATTTTCAACCCAAAATCAGGAGCTGGCCTACAATGTCTTCTGCCTTTGCGCTATGTATTTTCTCCCATTGATGATCATCTCCGTCTGTTACGTGTGCATCTTTTACGAAATATCGAAGAATTCTATGGAAATATCAAGTGAGTGATCAGTATGTTAAGTAGGCATAAGGCTCGTAAAATTTATTCTTTCACAGCAATTACACTTAATTTCTATTTCACGTATAAGAAAAGAATAAGAAGTGCATGCACTGACCATGATGACAAAACTTCATTCGACTTTTGCTAAAAAAGCCTGCGCCGGGGCAGCGATATGTAATTGTGTTTCGTTTGATCCCTTGCTCTATCCTTATTTCTGAAATTTGAGTTATGCAATTAATTTATATTATATTAAAGGATTCATTCTCATTAACATTATTCACTTTGGAAACACGGTTACTTAAACTTTTCTCGATCGAAAAAAATCGAAGTTAATAACACTAAATAAACCCTAAGTACGGTAAATATTTCACGGAAAGTCACCAGTACTTGAATAATAAAAAAAACCAACGTCTTTTCTTTACGTATACACATTACATTTTTCAAATAGTTATTTATATTTATTTTAGAAAGGAAATACCTAAATTCAAGCTCGTTCCGCCCATTTTAGCCAGAGCCGCGATGCTTCCTCCCAGTCCGCATTAGTAATTCTTCGGCCTATGGACGGGGATGGACGCTGGCGGTGTGCCTTACTCACGCACACATAAGCGGCGCGCTTAAAAAGCTCGGTGCGCTCTCAAGGAGTAAAGTCAATCTGTACATAATATGGTACAGAATAGGTTTTTAATTGTCAAACTAGTAATAGTGCAACTACACTAGTAGTAGTGCAATGTCGCAAAGAAGATTTATTTATTACTAGCTTTCCGGGCGCGGCTCCGCCCGCGCGTATGTCAGTTATCGCGCAAAAACATTAACCTCTTTTTGCGCAGTCGGATTAAAACTATCCTTTGTTTTTTCCCGGTTCTCAAACTATCTCCATACCAAATTTCATTCAAATCGGTCCAGTAGTTTTGGCGTGAAAGCGTAACAGACAGACAGACAGACAGAGTTACTTTCGCATTTATAATATTAGTACTGATTAAAACAATATATCTATCCGTACAGGTTATTTCCTAATACAATAGAGTAGTTTAGTCATCAATATACGATTACATCAATATATAATTATAGTTTTAGACAGAGGCCTTACAATATAAAAATAATATATTGGCGCCCTTATGAACACGCTCTGTGAACAGTAGAATATGTCAACTTTTTCCGTCACCCGATTAAGAACTCGTATAGTTACTCAGTGGCGCTTTGTTGAGCAGGTTATTTCTTCCGCAAGGTACTACGAACAAAGGTTGCTGCCTGCGCCGCCCCACGTACAGTCGCCTGCAATAAGAAGTATACACTTCGTCATTTTCAATATCGTGCCAAAAACTTCTGTTTCTCTGTACACAGAAGTATCTTAAAATCAAACAACATTTTTTTTTTCTCATGTTTAATTCTCATGTTTATAAACTTCAATAATTCATAAACTAAGTGACATTAAATTCTTCTGAAAATTACGAAGTGTATACTTCTTATTGCAGGCGACTGTACTCATCTGGCACCTTCAGCCTCATCATTTCTAAGATGGACGGATTGGTCATGATACCCCGAAACACCTTAGCCACATACACCGAAAAGCGCCACATCCCTTCTTATTTCCAACTTGTTGTTAACCATGCCCAAAACGAACAAAGTTGCATACATCAAGGGATAGAACGATGTACGATATCGTAGAGAAAAAAACATCAGTTTATAAAGAACGCTTCAAAGAAACTACTCAACCTCGCCTAATTGGAGATCCTTGACATAGATATGGCTTAAGTAGGTTAGATAGAATATAAATAGTATAATAACATAAAAGGTATCTTGACTCGTCCTTCTTGTGTATGAATATACAATATTAAAAAGTTATTATACAGTCATATAAATTATCTATCCGGAAGACTTGGTTTTGCTGTATATGCCGTTAATTAAATAAGGCAATTGATAGATAAATCTATTCATTTAGTAGTTTTATTGATTATAATTATAGTAATATATTATTTTAATACTAATTTGGGACCAAATAAGTTCATAATACAATAAACAGTCTAAACTCAATAAATGTCAAAATATTCTAAAACTAATCATATAACCCTCCCCTGACCGTTCCCGGTGCAAAAGTGCCCATCACACTCGCTGCATTCCCACGCTGAATCGGGATGGCCATCCTCTGCACCAGGAACGAACAGGAGCGGGGAGTCACCTGTACTTTCTGCCCTACTTATTTTATAAATAATTCACTTAAGTTACAAATTGTAAAGTTTAAAGATAATTATAAAGATTGGCTCCGAGATTTATTTCTGTGTGAATCTAAACTCGTTTTGGGCAGTAGAATATATTAGAGCAAAATTTAGTAGTTGACCTTCTTAAGTAAATGAATCTTCTTTTTCTTTATTAAGATCGTTAAGTCATGGTGGGTGAAACATCAATCATGGTTTTATATTTTTAACCAATCCTCGAAAAATCAGGAGGATCCCCAATCCAATCAGTTGTGAACACATTCCGATGACTTTTTAGAGTTCCGTATTATAGAAAACGGGACCCCATTACTGAGCCTTTACTGTCTGTCCGTTCATCGAACTTTTAAACGGCTTTTATCCTTTTCTAACCGACTTCAAAATTTTCTCAAAAAGAAGGTTCTTTAGTCACCTGTTTTTTTTATATATTAGATCACATTTTTTACTAAATGCTAATGCTTGTCGTTTGGCAGTGCCATCGCCGTTTTTAGTACATTTGCTTGTTTTAACATTATATATTTTTATCATCATTCTCCTACAGCATGAACCATTATATATTGTGTGGTGGTATTTACTTATTTCCACAAACAGTTACTGGTGCTGAAGAATAAATCCTCACCAAGAATGACTTTGCGATCTTTGACTAATCCTATTTTCTTTGGAAGACGAAATAATCAGTTTATTTTGCCAAAATGGAAAGAAAAAGAATGTAGTAACTTTGCGAGTAGGAAATTGGACGCCGATGCTTTGTGGTACAAAATTATGTTAATGAAAAACCCGTCGCAAGCGAGAAATAATGCTTCGTAATGGAGACTAAGCTGAAGTAGAGATGTTTTTTCGGACATTGAAATAGAAATGTTAGGCTTCAAGAGCCCTTTTTCATTAGTCAATGTCGAAAACATTCCAGTGTGCCTAAATACTAATAAATGGCTTAAATTTTCCTTTAACTATACGTAAGCAAAACCTTGCAATGTCTGTGATGACTGAATGATGACCATATGCAGTGTGACTCAATACGTATATACAGGGTTATTGGTAAAATGCTAACAACCTCTTAGGGTTGACTTCTGCTAGTCCTATCAAACATGTAGATATTTTTTTGTGTTTTGAAAAAAATATTAACGCCTACTCTGAGCCAAGAATGCCGCGGCATTACTGGAGCGCGCCGCGCCGTGCTCCCTTTGAATAGAGTTTTGCATATTTACATCGACCAAAGTAATAAAAATGTGAAATAATACATTACAGGCACAAGAGCCTTTTAACATCAGGTGGTCCTCGTACTTATTCAGTCAAAAAACTATAAAAAGACGTGTGGCACTCGGAGACTGCCGCGGTAAAGCTATTATATAGCATTTTTTATCAACTTATGCAATTATAAATCTCGACACGTTAGTTGTCAAAACCTTTTTTCTGCCAAAATTTAGTTCCTTTTACGCACTGTAGAGGCGCTTACCAAATATAGTATCACCGCTGTGCCGGTCGGAGTGGGGGGTGTTAGGTATTTTCGTTACGGTATTTCTGGATTCGGTCTCCACGCTCAAAACCCACGATAGAAGCTACGAGTACGCAATAGCTTATTCCGTCACAATAACATACAAAAAAAAAAAAAATTTTTTTTTAATCAATAGTGCAGAGCTCGGATTGTTGAACTACAATAATGCTGTTATTTTTCAGTAAAACATTGTACATCTCATGAAAACCGAGTGATGCTGCGCCGCTCAGACCAAAGACCTTTGGCGAGAGCGAGAAGAAGGACGCTTCGAATGACTGTCACTATCGTCACGGTGTTTGCTTGTTGCTGGTTACCATATGCTACAATGACACTGTGGTAAGTTGTTAAAAACATTATACTCCTGCAAGTATGAAATGATTAGCTTGATGATGCGCCGCAACACTTAATCAATTACTTTTAGCACCGGCAAGTTAAAGGAGTGACGTCATCAAACGTAATTTTACCCATAGACTACCGCAAACCTAGTCACGTGCGCCGCGTCTTAAGTACTATAAACGCGCTCGAATTGGGTCAATTATTTTGGATATCATACTGAATTTTGACAGTTCAATAAAGTACACCTTAGAAAGACCACCAGTTCGACTAACCCTGATTCGACATTCTCATGTTCCGCAAATATTTATTTTGACAGCAACAAAGCTTTGCTCACTTTAAAACTGATTGAAAACCGTGTTAGAATAAATTTTTGCTTCAAAATATATACAAAATGTATTTCCTAATAATTAAATTTATATTATGATCAGTATGTTGTTTTTTCAACTTAATATTGAAGTATTCTTGACTATTCTTTAGACATAGACATGTAACGTAAGCTATTCCGCTAAAATCCATGTTATCTTTTAGTGATAAATATTTTTGCAGTATTTCATTCTTCTAGGTTTCTCAATTTGAACCATTATTCTCTGTATTTCTAATTTATATTTTACTCATTGAGTGCAGCAATTGATTGAGACACGATTTTGTTTCTGTTTGACTTGTTAATTACCTATACCTTTTCACTGTAAATCGTTTTTAGGGTTCCGTACCCAAAGGGTACAAACGGAACCCTATTTATTACTGTCTTTGCTGTCCGTCCGCCCGTCCGTCTGTCACCAGGCTGTAACTCAAGAACAGTGAAAGCTAGACAGTTGAAATTTTCACATACCATATGGTAATTCTTCAATTGAGAGCGGTTGTTCAAACTCTTTAAATTAAGCCTTATTATTCAGAGCGGTTGTTCAAACTCTTTAAATGAAGCCATATTGTTCTGAGCGGTACATAACTCAAAAAACTAAGCCATTATGTATTTCCTTTAGATTAACTTCTATCTGTCATAAAATTTTAATTAACTTAGGCAATCATGGAACCTATATTAAGAAAATTAATCCCATGAATGCTTACTATAAGTACTTAAATTAACTATTGTTCTAGTGTGTTCTTTATACCTATAATGTGGCTAGCTGTTCTTAGAAGTTAACTTCTACAGCGCTACACTCCAATTCCTCTCAATATTGCTGTCAATAATCGTTTCTTGGGATGTCTGAATCCAAACGATGGGGAGGAATTCTAGGGAGTTCTTATAATAATATATGTATATGCACATCGCTATGGCGACTAGACAATGTTAATACTTAAGATCATATGCTGGAGCTTCTATAGAGTATATATGTAACTCAAGTAATGTCTTATATGAGGTATTTTTCTTAGATCTGCTTGAGGCTAGTGAATTTTTTGTTTCTAGTAAAACAAAAAATTCTTCTCGCCGAAGGGGGATATGTCACCTTCCTGAACGGTGAACAAATATTAATTAACTTAAAGTTAAAGTAATACTACTTATTTACTACTAGCGCCATCTACCCAGTAATCTACCATTAGGCTGCAGAATAGAAATATCTATCCGTTCTCAAATGGATCTCACTACCATTGTGCATGCATTGCTCGCTGAAGTAGTACATCAATGATCCGAGAGAGGTCGCCTATTCTTAAACCAAATCTGGGAATGTAGATGTCGACTTAAGAAATATAATATTTTCATAATATAAGCTTATCATATCTTATCTAGCTAACTAAATAATAATTAAATCTTAAAATAAATAACGATTATTAATAGGACTATATAACAATAAAAAACTATAGGTCCAAAAATAGTATCTGACAGGACTGTCTTGTCATTTGACTGTCAAATGTCAATATGGCCACGGTCATAGTTCTTACTTCCGATTAGAAGCACGTTGTAATTTTGAAACTGCACAAAAACATGAGCCATTGGGCTATTTAATCTCAACGGTCTAGTGACCGCTTTCATTACCAAATATGAATAATAGTAATAGATTGAGCATTCAAACTTCCGGGATTTAGTGGCTAGGCGCCGAAACGGCAAATTCGAGTCACTTCGCCCCAAGCCACAAGAAGATCTACAACTGAATTTGAGCATCATTAGAAATTGTTGAACTCAGACTTTAATTTATAACCAGTTCTACATAATTTAAAGCTTAATTTAAGAATTAAGTAACCCCATTTAACGGGTGAGTGATTATGTGTTTGACCTAATACCACAAAACTAACCTCTTATTTATGTGCATCTAATTCTTGGTATGTACTCTCACTGCTATTTACTGTGTTCCCTTATGTTCTAACCCTGCTAATAGCTCTTATAGCTATAAGCATAAAAGCTTGTTAACTTATCTGTGTTTTTCCGTGTTTCTGGTTGCTTCACAACCACACAATTTACTTACGCCCTTCAGGCATCTGTTGTTTGCTGGCGGGTCACATCCTTGAGGCCTCTGCGTGTTTCTAGACATGCTCAGTAGCAGAGGAACAGTGGACCCACCAGCTCAATATTTTACTGGAGCGATTCTGACCGGAGCACATGCCTTCCAGGGTTCCAGTACTAGGGTACCGTACTAGGCTCCCAGTACCGACGAGGCTGACCTCCTGACGAGACTGACCCCGACTCCGGCCGTCCTCTGAACTCCTGCACCGACCGCTGCCAAACTCTTAAGTCTCTACAGCACCTAGCTGGGACAGCCTACCGGCGCGGCGCTACTGCACGGCAGACCTGCTGCTGAGCATCCACTGATTAATAGCGTAACCGGAGATAAATCCTCGAACAAGGAAGCTCGCTATTGCCACAATTGTCTGAAATCCACGACCCCCTTCTCTATCTAATATAATTCTAAATCTATTCTTCTTGTTTCTTTTATGCTCCTCACTACCAATCTTAGGTAGGTAGGTGACAACGTGTAATGTTTCGTATACTTGTCAAATGCATGATTATTAATTATACATACATGATGACGGTCATTTGTAGCTTCCTTCTGTATCTAAATAGATGTAGAAGGAAGCCACAAATTACGGCCAGTTTTATTTGACAAGGATAACAATCAGCTAATTAAACTAGCTAACATGTGCTATGTGTGCTATGTGCTATGTATGTGTTTGCTCGTTTCTAGCTAACATGTGCTAAAATTCATTCATGAAATTTTAATGTTTACTATCTTTTTTAAATAAATCACTCTTTTGCTATTATGATGTATTGACAAACATATTAAACATGACAAATTCATTGTAGCAATTTTTGGCTCATGCAGTTGATTATTTGCGCTAGTTTACTTTCAAAAGGAAGTTCATTAATTTTGTTAAGTCAATTATCGGTCTAATCAGGCACAAATAAACATCAAATAACATTTTGACAAACTTCGAAGTTTCAATCAAGTTGTAGATGAGTAGTAGAATAAAGAGCGTCGTGATCAGATGATGAGTGGCAAGTGCGATTTGAATCTCTTTACACAATTTCCCAAAAAAAGGAGATTAATGTTTTCAGGGTTCATGTATGTAGATATGTTTGTTAGTTTCTTTATTCCACCATATACGTCTACGTCTTAATAACCCAGGTGACACAAGGTACATAACAAAGTTAAAAAAATAATTGACGGACTTTAGAGCCATATTGTGAGAAAATATTTTTTTTTTCAAAACCCTTCGAGACGGGTGTTAAAATGAAGGGCTTTAACGATTCCATAAATATTACTACAGTTTTAATTTGAATGGAACAATAAAACGCTTAGGTATTGTCTTTATTGATGTCACGTCGACACATTACCCCAACAGTATTGAAACTAACACCCGAAAATAAATTGCGATTACTCTCTTATTACACGGAAACAATTTTAATTCAATCCACTCAAATCAATTGAAATGTATGAATTTATTGCCTCGAGTGCCGTCAGAGAGAATTTTTGGGCCGATGCAGATGCAGTGATTAGTTTCTGACTCGAGTAAGGTCAGACATCGCTGATTTATGTGTGTACCGATGCTTTAGTTGTTTTAATATATTATTGTGATCTTTATTTTCCGATAACAGACACGGTTACTGACTTTCAAACATTGACTTAGTTAAAAAAATATAAAGAACAGTTTAGTAAGTTGTTTTTCAATAACACTATACCCATTTCCTTATACTTTGCTTGAAAAACACGTGATGCTGTGCTGCCGCTTAGTCTGGAACAATTTTCATTTAAGATGTTCTCTACAGAGTCGTCAATTCTACCTTAATTTAATAGTAAGCGTAGACTGTCTTCCTAAATGTTTTAGGACCGAAGATTAATCTTAATTTAGCTAAAGGTCGAAAGTTTGAACTGAAAAGGGAATGAACAAGGTTAAATAAATCACTGAGGTTTCTAATGCCGTAAATAACATTCAAGGAAATTTTCGCAGATCGTAATCGTATATAACAATAAAATCGGACACAATGTATATAACGGAATATTTGTAATTCATTTATGAAAATTACACGTGCCTATCTTGATCTCATTTCTTATTCTATTTAGATACTCTTATCACAAATTTAAATTCAGTAGATTTAACAGCTTTACGTTATTAATATATTCGATGGAAACATTTTTATGTAATTTGCAAATTATTAGAACCGAATATTTTGATCCCGGGGACGCGGGATCAATTGGGATTTCAATCCGGAGCCTAAACCACTCGGCCATCGGAACATGTTCGAATAAGCCGAATTTTGTGCTATAATTATTATTTTATAACTGCCATGGGGGACAGCGCGTACGTCAACTAGACTAATAATAAATAGACTACATATGATCCATATAAATGCTTGTGCTCCAATTTCAGTCTGTCTGTCAGTCACTAGGCTGTATCTCATGAACCGTCTTAGCTAGACAGTTTAAATTTTCACAGATGATGTATTTCTGTTGCCACTGTAATATCAATATTTCTCATCGAAGAATATCAAATACTAAAAATCAGCCAATTACGCATCGGACTCGCGCACGGAGTATTTCATACTATTCGTGAAAACTAAAAAAAAGTTATAGTATAGTATGTTTAGTTATAAATACTGGTACGAAACCCTTCGCGCACGAATCCTACTATAGCACTTGACCAATTTTTTCAAACACTTAACTCTCCTAATGATGTCGCTACCCTTTCTATATATCTTAATATGATTACAAGCACTGTCCCGTGCTAAGCATTCAAACATTTTTAGAAGTCATTTTGACTTACAAAATAGGGAGGTTTACAAGTCGAGGCGTATTTTGTTACATTAGAGGAAGAAGAAGCGTTGTTTGTCATATTTTTTTCGGGTACACTTCATAATAACCTTCGGTTGAAATCCTATATAGTTATGCGAACTTTCTCTTACAAACCCCGCTCTAAGATTGCTGCAGAGGACGGGTTTCTGTCGGAAAAGCTTCCACCGTAGTATCCCTTACCTATACTATAACATCTGTTCAGACGATACGTTTTAATTCAAATCAATTCAATAATCAAGGGCCGCACCCAGGATCCAGATTGGTTGAAACCACGTACCCCAAAGGCAAGTATGGTTGCGCCACCCAGACTTGCCCTGGAGCGTTCGTCCTGTCTATAGTGCAATTGCCACACATGGCTGAAAGCTGTAGGAAGTGACATTTCTACTGAGCGCTTCCGTGCTTCGGAGGGCACGTTAAGTTGTCTTCCGATGGCAGTCGTTATAGCATGGTGATAGGGCATTTTGCAAATGCCTGTCTGGCTAGCTACCACCCTCAAGAAGAAAATCTGTCGCCAAACACCTAACGCTGTGTTCTGGCACCAGTCCTTGAGGGCCAGTAATTCTGGGTTAGCCTGAACAACATCTTCGACCACATCATCACTTACGATCAGGTGAGATAGTGGTCAAAGGCTAACCTATCAGGGATAAAAAAAGTGTACTCACAACACAAACTGTAAGATAAGTAGTGTGGTTTACAAATAACTCACAAACCGAGGTTTCTATTCCGTCTCCTTGAACCTTGTGCACGTGTCGACTACGTGCGCCCTCGCTCTCACCGCCTCGGGAGCAAGTCTGTTCTGCAGGGGTCCGATTTTTCGTCCCGTACGTGATCTGAAGCTTACGTACCCACAACGTCAAGATTAACAAAACTAAAGAGCTTATATAATCACAGGCATTTCAAATTCATTGTTATCTCACAACCACCCGCCAGAAAAGGTAACGATGGGAGCAAAAAAATAAAGATATATCTTGCCACTGTCAAAAATATATGACATCTTAAAACTTACAAATCTGATAGCTGGCAACATTTTGCAACAGGATATATTAAAATCATTTTTTATCGGGCGCAGGACAGCGCCGCAACAGCTAGTGTTGTAGTCTGAGCGATTTACTTCTTTAAAACAAGGTAGGGCTTACTAACAATGTTTCGAGTTCTTTATGCTAAAGTACGATTTGTGGTCATATTCCTAAAAGAAAAAAGTTGTTTCATAACCCATGCTTTGTTTCATTTTTATACAAGAAACATATTTATTTTTACCGAAAGAACTCATAAAGCTAGGTTATTCTATACCAAATATGTTCTTGTGACCCTCAAGGTACAACTGCAGGAGTGGGGTAGGTCAAGTTATATATTATTGGTATAACTTCATTCTTTGACTGTCGATAAGGGTACCTTAATTTTTTGAAGAATATTTAACGATATCAATTCTGTCAAGTTTTTAGTCAGGGGCTAAATCTGATCCTATCAGTCATGTCATTATAGATCAGTTTATTTTCCTGCTCTGACAATGAGTTTATGCCTAAACTATCCTCAAACCATCAAAGATATGAGCAAATTGAATTGCGTTTTCCACCGCGTTGTGGTGCGTGCGTGTTTAGTTATCACTTTCCTTCGTAACAAATAAACGGATGTTGGTGAACATTGGGACATAGATGCTTTAGGTTTTGACTAAATCATTGTCACTTTAATCTACTGTATTTCAATTTGCTTCGAAGTTTCCGACAACGGAGCGCGGTTTATTACATTATACCCAAATCCACTTGGATAGATTCACAGGTAAGCCACTGTAAGCGTATATTTGATTTCATATACCTGTTATGTACCTACTGGTCATATTTTCAGAGTAAAGACGGAGTGGAAGAAGTAATATGTAGGTAGTGCCTAGATTACTTAGCGTGGGATAAGAGCTGAAAAGAAAAATATATTAACATCGGATATGGTTCCACCAACGCCTCATAAAGTGTTGAAAAGTACGAGTATTATTTCAGATTCCTTTCAACAATAGGCACCCAATTTAATTTACAATGCCTCGGGTTCCTCGAAATTGGAATTATGGACGATTTAAATGCTCTCTTATCGTGCTTTCTGACAGAGGAAACATTAAATATTCCCGCTCAGTTTTTACTCCAGTAAATTATATTTATATGATTTGAATGGGCATGCAAAATGAAAATTATCCAACTTAATTCATTTTGGGATCACAGTAAAATATTGCAACGCAGTTGCTTACATATATGACTTGTTCTGCATCCTCCCAACGGATGATCGTAAAAATCCACACACCTAAGAAATGTTCTGAAATTGCGGTATATATGCAGAGGAACAAGTTGACAGGATAGTATAATATCTCACAATGCGGTCCCAAAATCGCCTGCCAAGCGTAGGGATTATAGCAAACCGCAATGGGGGAGGTTGTGCTCGGCAGTGGACAATGCGGCTGATATAGTAGTAATAAGAGTAGGCGAAGAACGGAGGCTCTTTACAATTCAATGGTAAAATTGAATGTATATGTACCATTCATAACTTTAATTAGTAACACAATATTTTGTGACGAACTGAAAGTTACATCTACCCCCCAACGAGAGCATACCTAAGATGATTTTATAATACTCCTACGCTGGATTTTCAGCTACAAAATTATTATAATTCTTGTGGCTACAATATTAAATATATAAAGTGTGTATCATCACAATGTAAGCCACGGTAGCTCGAAAAATTATGCTGTAATTTTCGGGCTTTATTCATGTACTTAATATGGAGGTCAAGTAAATGTAACACACTTTTATTTGTAAACATGGTACAGGGATTTGATAAAAACGCGGATTTTATACAAGGTGCAAAGTTTTAGGGATTAATAAAAATTTCTAATAGGTAATGTACCATCTTGCGATATGGGATTATTGTGACGTAGACGATTATATGGTTAATTATCGTTAAAGGTTACAATGTAGATACCTATATAATGATTATTTTCTTATCAAGTTTAAAATATTATTTTAAATTTTTATTTCTTTTTATTATTAATAAAAACAATAAAAACTTGTAGTATATCAGTTCAGCGTGATAAGAGGGAAATTTCACTGTCCTTCACCTGGCCGAAGTTCATCCCAAGTAACCTCGATGGGTTTTAATTAAGTCTGGATTGTGTTCTGGTCACTGCGCGACAATGTTCAATAGCGAATTCTTAAAGGTAGTCAAACACTTCCATCTAAACTGTATGGGGACGAGCGTTATCTTGCGTAAATATGCAGTTTTCGTCCATACTTACTTAAAATGTGCCAATATACATATTTAAGACTTATTTAAATACTTATTTCTGCAGTTAAACTTCCATTTCAGCTCGGTGCGGCAATCGGAAGAAATTCCAACGCACAAATGTACGGTGCCTTACGTTTGTTACTATTTGTTGCAAATAAGAGTTCCCTACACTTAAATTATTTTTAACCGACTTTGAAAAAAGGAGGATGTCCTCCATATGCTATTTTTAAACTTAATTTACTTTTACATTCCTTTGATATTATATCGTTATCTGTAACTTGGCTTCTCGACGGAATACCGTCGAGAAACCAAGTTACAATGAAATATTTGATGGGAGGGACTTTGTCATTTTTTATAAACGACCCGGTTTCTTTGCTGTCTTATATACAAAAATGATCATTGAACGCAATTAAGTGTTGCTGCGTAGTATTTTTGTAAGTCCTTATGTGTTTGTTGGTAGTATTATGAGTAGGTGCTGAAATTAGCTACTTTTTAATATTGACACATACTCATATCATATCATCACTTCTTTAAATAATAAGACCTTAATACTTTCTTAAAATTTTAAGAGATCATCAAATTAATGTGTTAGTAAAACAATTAAAAAATATAACGCATCTGAAAGTGACAATTCCGCCTAATTTTCTTGCTTAGACGACGTGACGTCGTCACGATCGCCACGCAGCCAAACCGCAAGAAATTTTGATGCAATTTGCTTCTACACAAAGCATCCTCAGGAGATTTTGATTCTTGATATTTGAATTGATCGGGATATTTGTTATTATTAAATGTGGATTTCTGCAAAGTAACGCCTGAATCTATCCATTATGATAAGGCTTTATAATGAATTAGGTCGAAGTTACTAAGCACCCATGTTTAGTTAGACATGTATCGGTTCCATGTTAAAAATTGCAATTTTATGTGCCAATTTTCTGGCATCATGCTGGACTCCAGAATGCCACTAATTCTATATTAGAAAAACCCAATTATCGACCAATCCTTAAAGCTACTCTTTACTAAACTGAACCAATAACGAGGCAGTATTGTTTAATACAATTCTAATGAAGCATTATTGACATAAAAACATTGCGTTACTACTCAACAGCAGGTGCAGCCTTGAAGAACGATTTACTCAACCATTCATGATGGATTGGATATATATCATGATATTCCCTTGTAATGCGGTATCAACAGTTAAATAAGTTGTAACATGGAAGTACCATGGTCTATACAAGTAATGTCAATACAATATACTCGTAGCTATATATAATAATTATAGAAATATGCTTACCCCTATTACAAGACCATAACTTATGTGGCAAAACATAGATGTTAAACGTTCAAATCTGTAGAAATCTATAGATATTAGAAGCAGTGATAGCTCAGTGGCTTTGGCTATGGACTGCCGCACAGCAGGTCCATGGTTCGAATCTCGCCGCTGGCTTGAGCTTCACCGCATGGTGGAAGGGCATTTTTGCGAATGTCCGCCTGGCTAGCGACCACCCTTAAGTGGAAAATCTGTCGCAAAGCACCTAACGGTGTGTTCGGCAGCTGTCCTTGAGAGCCAGTAATTATAGGTTAAGCCTGTTAACACCTTCGTCCACATCGTCACTTACCATCAGGTGAGGTTGTGGTCAAAGGCTTACCTATCAGCAATAAAGAAAAAAAAAATCACATTCTGGTTTCAGTTATGACACTGAAACCAGAATATATCGCAGCAGCTGAAAGAACATAAGCCTAAATAAGTAAAATGTCTTTTAATATCTTTATATTCATATACAGTAAAAGCTCCATATTCGCGGTTCCCTTATTCGCGATTTCGGTATTCGCGGGTAAAAAAATTGTGACTCCTTTCCTGTATTCGCGGATAAATATTACAATATTCGCGGATCCATTCGGACACCTATATAAAATCGAAATCGGTGACCTTTATTAACGCGTCGGCATCCTTTGGTTACTACTGGGCTTTTACACAGGCTTTTGCGGTTACACCGAAAAAGAAATATAAAAAGAAATACATATAAATCTTATAGCCACTATGCCTTAAGTTCGTTCAAATGTGGCCGCCGTTGCTGTGTTACGCTGTCCTTTTGCGATGTATAAAATATAAATATTAAAGGCCGAACTGAAAAACCTTTTAAAAGCGGCAAATCAAGGGAGAATTTCTAAGTATTACATATTTTTTGTCCAAGCCATTTCCTGTAGTACCTACTAAAGGTGACTGATAAAAAACGAGTTCCAAAGTGATTAAATAATTATTTAGGATGTTTTTTTTTGAGTTCTTGGACGTATCTACATTTCTGTATAAATAACCGTTCCCTATCCACGGTTTCTTTATTCGCGGCATATTCACGGAACGTATGCCGCGCGAATGAGGAGTTTTTACTTTACATATATTTTTTTCTGTCATAAATACATAATTGTAAGGGAATTTAATATATAAATAACATGTCAGCGGGAGGGCAATATCATCAACTCCTCTCCACATTTTATGGAGGTCAATGGCCGCGTCATCCATAATATATTTCGTTAGCGCTCATTATTTCGTTTAATTCACCTCAATAATATAACTTTGCTAAGTCTACTTTCTGAGGTAATGTAAATCTATAAAGAATGCATTCCGGAAGATATTTTGATTTTTATAGAGTAAAACGAAATATATTTGAGATTTTTTTGAATAATTCTCTATCCACAAACTTAATAGGACTTGAAAATAGTAATGAAACTGTTGAAGCTCTTATGGACGCGTCTAAATCAATAATATTATAAATGCGAAAGAAAGTAAGTCCACACGACCACATGTGTGTGCGCTTGTTAACACTCACCTACAAGACGGCTGAGAGGTTTTTCAAGATATACACATATTTATTCCTAAGGTCCTAGATTAGGACAATAGATGGTATAATTATTATGTACTTCCATACATTCCGATTTACTGCCACCATGCTCATAGCTATTTTTGCCTCCAAGCAGTAAAGTTCGCAGTATTGTGTGCTGGTTCGAAGGTGCCGGTGAATTCCTTATTCGAGAAACACAAAATTGATATGTAAGAAATTAGGAAGCACTTCATCCAATAAATGTTTGGATAACCAGCATTTACTTAACTTGAAGTTGAGTGAATTCAACATTATATAATATCAGATTTTCTCTTATACTAAATATGTTCCATAAAATTATGTATCTAGTTACAAATTGTAAGTGGAGATGTCCGTGAACATAGACTTTTAGATGAAACTTAATTAAAGAAGATAAACTTATACACAATAAATAATAATGCTTATTTAGCATAATAAATAATAAAGCCTATAATTTCAGAATATTTCGTGTACCTATATGAAAAATTAAATAACGTCTTTTTTCGAATTAGATTTTAGCGTTTAGACATTCATTCTAAACAATTCGTCCCCAGGTATATGGTTGATAGAAAGTCAGCAGCGCATGTTTCGGCAAATCTTCAGGACCTGTTCTTCTTGATGGCTGTCTCCAATTCCTGCATGGACCCCTTGGTCTACGGTTCGTACGCAATAAATCCGAAGACTTTCACCAAGACATTCAGAAAAATCTTCTACATACGCACCAAACCTCTCGAGATAACTGGTAAGTTAAATTTATAAAGTTTACCTAACAGAGCGCAGGGAGAGTGCGTTGCGAGCACGTTTGTATTGCGTGATTTGTATTATAAATAAGCAAATTGAAAATCTCACATTGACCTAGTTCTCTACGAAGAGTATTTTTTCCTTGTACATTAATGGTACTAAAATAAATTGAAAAAACAACAAATATATTTATTAAATAATAAAAGAAGGAAATGGGAGAAAGTCGTAGTTGTTAATTTTAGATCATTTTTGTTGCGCATTCTATCTCAAAAACTAATCTAGTTAGGAATTTGAAATTTGGGTAGATTATGTACACATCAATTATGCATACCCTCTTTTATTGTAATGAATACTACTGGGACGACTATTTATTATTAAGTTCAGAACTAACAAACGTTTTTTTTTTCACGGGTTATGGTGATGTAAAACCGTAATAGAATGAAGCGTAACGTTGGGCTACTTAAAAACTGTCCCGTTTTAGTTTTGCCCACAGGCCAGTTTTTAATACACAACATCACCTGTTATATGTGGACATGGAGTTCCCTACTTGAAATTTAAAACCCATTTGATCAAACTTTAATTGTTCGAAAACATATTCTCCATTATCAATGCCGTCCCTTACCTAGAATTGGAGCTAGGTTCTCATAAACAGCTGTGGCACACTGAGGTGCTTGATGACAGATTTTCTACTTAAAAGTGACAGCTTGGAGAGCATTCGCTAAATAATGTAATTTTTTCGCTAGAAAAAGAATTGTCAAGAAATGTGTGAAATTTGTCAAGATTTTATTCCAATTTGTGCTTCATTTATTTGCTTATTTAATCATTTTAGTATTTAATTGTAAGTACACGCCTCTTGCGGTAAGAGTTGGGTGAAAGCACCCTCCGAATAACGACCCTCCAGTCGCCATGTTTGATACGTGTCTGTGGATACGTGTATTGTTGTTTGAGACCAAACTATTTATTATGAAAGCCTTTTCATATTGGAGAAATTTAATTTATGATATGAATGAAAGATTGTGAAATATAAACAACTTATGATAAAATGACTTATTAGTCTGTGAAGGTATGTAAGAAAGGAAATCAGGTGAAGAATGTGCCAGGTTTTAGACTAACAAAGACAAATAAAAGGTCCTTTTTAAGTAATTGTGTGCGGTTTTATAATAAAGTTTCCAAACATATTACATGCTCACAGAAGGAAAATTAGAGTTTCACGTGGAAAACATTTTGATTAAGAAATCCTATTACACAGTTTGTGATTACTTAAACGACATAAATGCCTGGGAAATTCCGCCTCTGCCAAACTATCACCTGTCACCTACGTACTTTAAACAAATATTGTAATAATTGTGTATATTGTATGTATAACACATTGATAAAAGACGTATAAAAGAATGGCCTCCAGTTTCTTGCCCGTTCTTCTCGCAGTGTCTCTATACATTCTTTGCTGAACGTGGCAGTACAATGTAGAATATTTCAATATTAAAATTTATAATTGACTTTCATAAGAGCGTCGTAGACGTCTAAATTAATAAATTTGAATTTTCAGAAAACAAATCAATATATAATAAATCATTTTGAGGCTAATAGACTAGTCTTTGACCACTATCTCACCTGATGGTAGGAGACGATGTGGTCAAAGATATTGTTCAGGCTAATATAGAATTCCTGACTTTAAATAACTGCTGCCGGAATACAGCATTAGGTACTTAGTGACAGATTGTCTACTTGAGATAGTTACGGACTGTACCGAAAAACCCAATAACTGTTACGCCCTTGGCTGATCCCTGTCGAACCCAGGTCCTCAAAATTGCAAAGCGCTTGCACTTTTACCATATTATTATATGTTCAATGCTTTTACGCACATCAACGAAGCAGTCCCATTCTTAGTTTCATTGTTTTGGTATATAACGTATTTATAATAATTTTATAGGTACAAGTTGGTTTGGATATGTAGACAGGACGGACGAAAGAAGCAACTGTGTGACTGAAGTGGCTCAGAGATTCTATGGATTATATATCTATAATATAAAATAATTATATTTGAAAAGAGTTATATTTTCTGGGTAACAAAGTGGTATCGTATTCCATATTATTATTGTAGTAGTATCCATATCCATGAATTATAACGTAAATAAAATAAGATTCCAACGAAGCTTTGTCAAAACGAAGGTTTGTTGCTGTTTACTGTGTAAGCATTATCTCGTCACAAACACATATGGATGGAATATTTGTTGTATATATCCATGTTTATATTTGAATAAAAAATCAGTCTTAAAAATTTGCGACCGAAAAATATTTGAGAGCTTTTATATAGCTTATAACTACCTATTTCACTCGTGTCAATCACTTTCCTTTATTCTATTCCCTTTTTTATTAATCGAGACATTATTTTCTGGGGATTAAAGGAAATACTTGTCCTTTAAAAAGACACACATTATGTACCGTCAACTATGTAGACTATAAAATAATGTTACTTACTAGTAAGTCCTTCCTAATAACTTTTCTTTAGATAACCTGGAAACTGAAAGGTTAAGGTCTAACCTTAACCTTTCAGTTTCCAGGTTATCTAAAGAAAAGTTATATCTGGTTGCGTTTTTGACGAATTCATGCAACCAAAAACAGCACAATATATCCTACTCGTCATATTAAATATGTAATATGTACATAAACTTATTTTTAGGGAAAATATCGCACGTTTATTATTAAAAAAATAACACACCGTCTATTCGTCACTGCGGCACAGATGCGACTGTCTGCGTACCGAGCACGGGCCGAGATCGATGCGCGTAGGTATAACTCGCGTTTCGTCCGTTTCTATGAAGTTGAAATACTGTATAGATAACATTACCGTGCTAAGGCTTTATTTCCTATTCCAAGCAAAAACTGATGCATAATAAACCTTTTATTTCTTACGCCTTAGCTTCACCAAAGCATCACGAATTTCACCTTGTTATAGGCCTCATTACAAGCCACTGTAATTCAAATTGTTTTCTACACAAAACTGGAACAACAAACAATCCTGTATGTAGAGGCTGTATAATTTAAGATGAGACCGTGGAGTACATGCTATTGCAATTTGAAGCCACATGGTAAAAAATAATTACAGCGGAACAATAAGAGCCACGACATCATCATAATCATCAGACAAGCCAGCGAACGAAAGTTACTGCTTATGTTACTGTCTTCTGTGCTACAAAAGTAACTCGTGAGTAGGCCACTATTGACTGGCAGCGAACTCCAAGGAGTGCGTCTAGATGGTAGCCGGCCAAAATAAAGCTAAACTATCAAAATTAATTGTTGCCATAATTTTTACCCCAGAATAGCTGGATGAGGATAGGAAGATATGATGAGTGTAGCATAAAATATATGTTACATGGGTAATGTTTTCCTATATTGTCTTTAATGCCGAGTAGCAACGTTACTCGTTATATATCAAAGTTAACATTATTATATAAACTTTTCTTTGATAGAACCCATAAATGTTTTCAAAGTAAAAGGAAACAATTACAGTATTTCAACGTTTTCATAATAAGAATTCATTTATGTTCCTGTTCTAATTAAGCTTATTTATACTGTAGAAATAATGAAATAAGTATTCTTTTTACGTATAAGAGGCATTTCCTTCAGTTTCGTTAGCATCCAGTAGATTTGCGGTACAATAAGGAATGTTTACAAAATCCACAACATGGCTTTGCTCACTTACTAAAGTGTTAACCACATTGTTAACATATATTCTCTGAATGTACTTCACAGGAAATAAATTCAGAGAATGTTTAAATTTACGTTCTGTTTTATCGTTAGTGTTTTAAATGAAATAATTATGAAATAAGAAGAGTTTTTAATCACCAAAATCAGTTAAAATAAGTTTTTTTAACCGCCGGTATACCTTTACTGACAAATACTACGTCAAAAGCATTAAGACAATCTACAATTTATTGCAGATTCACAGGCAGTCCAAATGTTCTAGCCCACTACCAGTTTGCCAACATGCCCAGCATGCTAGTAGCATTGCCTCGTTGAATCGCAATGCTTTGAGCCAAATAGGTGCTAGCATTTTGATCATGTGTCGCATCGGCCAAGCGCTCTGATACGTTTTGAAAAATAGGATTAGCTCCCGACCCTTATGGATCTAATGTCTCTACACCTATAGGTCTATACGTTTTTTGTTGTATATTATATTTGTGTGCGTAATTTGAGCTTACTAATTGCTGAACTAATAAATATTTCAATTCAAACACCATCAATCTATTGTTAGCCACTGAGGAGCTCAGTTTTTTACTTCCCGTCTCCATCATCAGTCAGCTTGCTGTCACCATTACTGTACTGTCATAGGAAGTTGACAGGCATGTTAAATTTTAGCCCCATTAGAAAATTGATAGTGGCTGAAATTTAATAATTTAAATATTATTTTCTCGAATAGGTTTCAAACCTTGGTTTAAAAAGTAGCCGAAGAGTGTCTAAATTAGGAGACAATATACGAAAACATACAAAAATAACAACTTCTAAAATATCAGTGCGGCTCAAATAGTTATAACTACCGTATTAATATGCGGCTTTGTATGTGTGTAAAGTAAAGTTTTTTTTTTCTATACTGCTACTTGGCAATCTGTCTTAATTCAGACAATAGTCCAATAGGCTGACTGAGGATCTCTGAATTCATGTCATTAGTGGAGAGATTTATCCAGTGAGTCATCTCTTAGTCTGTTTCTGCAAATCTGTCTGAAAGGCCTTGAATGCTATGTCGTTTTAAACGACAAAATTTTAGGCTCGCCGGTCCTTGCAGTTGAGCTGCCAGTACATTTCTATGTCTGTTCAGTCTAGCCTGATAGCTTTGGCTATAAGATTCCACTTCCTGTTTTACTGTTTTCAGTTTTATGTCCATTTGCATAAATTTATTACTAATGTATATAGAGCATGTTTCGCACTGTTTTATTCTGGAACCTTTCCAATATTTCGATGTTGCTGATCCCCATAACTGAATACCATACGTCCAAATGGGCTTGATAATGGTTTTGTATATGGCCATTTTGCTGTTGGTAAGCTGGGATTTACGACCGATCAGCCAGTACAGGTTACGGATTTTGGTGTCTAGTTGTTTGCGTTTAGTCCAGATATGTTTTTGCCATGTTAGTCGCCGATCTAGGTGCATTCCTAGGTACTTAGCATCTTCCTCCTGGGGGACCGGTTCATTGTATAGTAAGACAGGTGGACATGTTTGCCGTCGCAGTGTGTACGTTACTTGAACCGATTTGTCTTAATTGGCTTTGATCCGCCACTTATCAAACCATTCTTCGATCAGGTTGAGGTGCCTTTGAAGGTTTTTTGATGGTATTTCTGGGTTTTTATTTACCGACAGAATTGCTGTGTCACCTGCATATGTGGCGATGGTGGTTATTTCATCTAGTGTGGATAAGTCCGCAGTGAAAATCAGATACAGCACTGGCCCCAGGATACTGCCTTGTGGCACTCCAGATTTAATTTCATGCATTTTTGATAGTTTGTCATTGTGTTTAACTTCAAAGCATCTTTTTTCTAAATAAGATTTTATGATTTGAAAGAATGAATGTGGAAGCTTTTGTTTTATCTTGAAAAGCAGGCCGTCGTGCCAGACTTTGTCAAATGCCTGGCTGATGTCCAAAAATATTGCAGAGCAGTATTGTTTGGTTTCTAGGGCTCTGTTAATGATGTCAACAACACGATGAACTTGCTCAATCATGCCATGTCCTTCTCTGAATCCAAACTGATGTTGAGGTAATGTTTCCTGAATATGTTCTTGCATTCTACTGAGAATAATTTTTTCAAGTAGTTTTCCAGCAATTGGCAACAGGCTAATGGGTCTATATGAGGACACTTGTTGGGCTTGTTTGCCTGGTTTAAGTATCATAACAACTTGTGCTATTTTCCATTGGCTGGGAAATGTAAGACATCTCAAGCAGGCGTTAAATATATAGACAAGGTAGAGAACCCCTTTCTTCGGTAGGTTTTTTAGGAGGGTTGCATCAATCTGATCATAACCTGGTGCTTTACTATCTTGGAGTTTGAGAATTTCTCTCGTGAGTTCTCTTGGCGAGACGCTTTTTAGAGGAGGGCACATTTGTATAGCTGATCCAAGACAGTTTTCTATATCTTGGTCATGTTGTTTACTGGTGCTAGCCAATGGTTGGAATACTTTGTGCAAGTGGTTTGCAAACTCTTCAGCTTTTTATTGGTCAGACCGGGCCCATGTTCCTATTTCCGTTTTAATTGGAGCGATTTGCATTTTCGGACGTTTAAGCTTCGATGTCGCATTCTACAGTGAGTAGTTTGTGCCACTTGTTGGGGTGAGTGTGCTGAGATAGATTATCATTATTCAGGTCACTGATTAGATTTTTTAGTTCTCTTGATGCTCTGTTGAAAGCAATTTTATCCCTTTTCGCCCTAGTGTTATGCCATATCTTACGTAACTGACGGCGTTCATTGATTTTATCTTTTATAAAAATCGGGTATACATGTTCTTTTGGTACTAACTTTTTGTTTCTAGGGGTCGCCTCATATGCTGCTGTGTGTATAATTCTAGTAAAGTTTTCTATAGCTTCCTCTGTTTCCTCCGTGGTCTTCAGGGATATATTTAATTCAGTCATAGTTGTGATTATGTTCTTATATTCCTCCCAGTTAGTATGCCGATTATATATTCTTTGTGGAGGTTCTTGAAGGATGACATTGCAGTGGATGTCAAGGTTAATAGGAGTATGATCAGATGATAAGTCTATTTTTTGTTTTATTTTCATGTTGTTAAGAGAAATGCCTTTGGTTACAAAGAAGTCCATTAAGTCTGGTATTTTATTTATGTCCGTTGGCCAATAGGTGGGTTCTCCAGTTGACAGGGAGTCAAGGTTTAGTTCTGCCATAGCTAGATAAAGTTGTTTTCCTTTTGGGTTTATGAGTCTAGATCCCCAATGACTAGAATTTGGCATTCCAGTCGCCTCCACTGATGAACCGATTTCCTAATGTGTTTAGATATTCTTTGTAGTCTTCGGCAGTTATAGTATTCCTGGGAGGGCAGTAGATTGCTGATACTGTGATGTCTGAGAGGTGGTCAGTAATTTTGATCAACGATGCCTGAATCTTCTCTGTGCGAAATGGTTCTAATGGGTAATATTTTAAATTGGATTTTATAATTACAGCAGCTCCAACATGGCCATTTCCTGAAGGGTGATTAGTTATATATATTTTATAGTTTTTGATATCTATGTAGCTTTTTGCTGTTAAACGTGTTTCCGAAATTAGTGCAATGTCAATTTTTTCAGTAAGAAGGAATGTTTCTAGTTCTTGTTTACGATCTGTTAGCCCATTAGCGTTCCATGCAATGATTCGTAGATTGTGCATCATTTTGACAGTAGACTGCTGATCAGTTGGATCATACCATCCTTTTGTCTATCATGTTTGTCATAATTATTTCCATTTTTTTGAACATTCTGTCCATAATTACTTCCAGGTCAGTTGAGCCTGGTAAGTTGCTGGCGGGGGTTGCATTTTCTTCAGGATTTTTATTTTTTGTTGCTTCAGCGAAAGATCTGCTTTGTCTGTTTGACTTTAATTGGGGTCTGTCAGGTAGGGTTTCTTTATGATTTGATCTCCCTTGTTTGTCTGTAAGAAGTGGGCTTTCCTGAGGTGGTCTCAATATTCCACGCCCTGGGCTCCTGGGTTGTTGAACTTTATTGTTATGGTTCAGAGGTTGTCTTCTTTCATCTTTTTGGTTTGTTTCAAAGTTTTCTGGTCTTTTAGTGGCTTGGTATCCACCAGGTTTCTGGTTGATTTTAAGTATCTGCTCTCTGTATTGTCTGTATTTCGTGCAGCCTCTGTAGCTAGCGGGATGCTTTCCTAGGCAATTTGCGCAAGTAGCATCTGTGTTTGGGTTTTTAGTACAGGAGGCTGTAGAGTGCTCTTCTCCACATTTGACACAGCGGAATGGCCTGAAACATTGATTTTTAGAATGCCCAAACCATTGGCATCTTTTGTATTGCACTATTTCTTTTTTTTGTATGGTGCTTCAAATGTAACTTTCACATGATTGAGTTGTTTGATTTTGTAAATCTCTTTATTATTATTTTTGGGTTCCAGGTCCACATAGAACATTGGAAGAGATTCCTTGGTGATTCTGTGTAGGACATTTACAACTTGGCGTACTTCATGTCCCAGTTTTTCTATTTCTGTAGAGATGTTTGAAATCTTCTCTGATGGGAATAACCCACGTAATACTAATCTGAATGCTCTCTCGCTTTTGAGTTGGTAGGTATAATGGCTGACATTTTCTGTAATGAAATGTTGTCTGATGGCTTTGTACTTATCAATATTCGATGGCATTATTTTTACTATATGTCCTGATCGAAGTGTTGTCATAGTGTAATCGTCAATAGTGGTGATTTTATTCATAATGTCTTTTAATTTATTAATGTCATTAACTCCTGTCACAAAGATAGGTTCTGGTTTAATTGGTTTTGTAGGGATATTATTTGAAGTTTCATGCTCATCCTCTAGTAAGTCAAATTGGTTTTGTGTTGGCACTGCGTAAGTAATGTTATTTTGAATTTGTGGTCTTTTATTTGGGTTTTCTGTAAGTCAAGTAGTGGGGCTAGTTTCTATTCTCTTTCTCTTCTTGGCTGGTACTCTATCACTTTGCCATTCCCTATCTGTTTTTCCAGTTGTTGTTTTTTTTTTCTGACGAGAGTGCCATGTCAATATTTGTCGGAACTGAGCCGACTGAGTTTGAGCGTGTTTGGAAAAACATGCTTCTGTGGAAAGTTTGCTGGACTAGCGTAGTCTTTGGTCTATCGTTGCTTCTTCCTTTTTTCTCGTCTTCTTCTGTTTTTCGCTCTTCTTCCCAGAGTACGAGGGGCAGTCTGAGCTAGGCTCAGAGAGGGATTCTCCAGTGTAACTGGTACCCTCCTGGGGTAGTTTCTCTTTATGCTTTGCTTCCATGGCTTAATTTTTTATTGGGGTTTTTTTCCCCTACGGAGATACTCATGACACTTCCCAGGATGCCAGTGTCACATTTTTAGAGGGGATTTAATCCCTCCTGGTGTGTGATTACCATGAAAACAGGTTAATTTACCGCCGCCTGTGGGTCGGCGTTGTTGCTTGTTTAGCACCACCCAGGGGATACGTGTAAGGTGGGTCTAGGAAAAATAGGTTAATTTAAAAAAAACAAGTATAATGACATTTAAACAAGATTGTAATATTAATTTGACATCTAAAATCAATTATTTAAATTCGAATATTGACGACATTTCTGTAACAAAGTTTTTAGGGTTAAATATAGATTCTAATTTAAAATGGATAACACATGCAGACTCAGTTTGTGCAAAATTGAATGGTTGAATGGTCATATGCTTTATTTATGTTGTCAAAAATTGTAAATATGGAAGCTGTACTCACATCGTATCATGCTTACGTATCATCAACCCTCCGCTACGGTATAATATTTTGGGGAAACTGTATCGAACGTGAAAAAATATTCAAAGCTCAAAAAAGATGTATAAGATCAGTATGTCATATTACATCCACATATTCTTGTAGACCATATTTCAAAAATCTGAAAATTTTGCCTTTCCCATGTTTATACATGTTTGAAATTGTACTGTTTACAAGAAACAACCTTAAATTATTTAAAATGTTTAAAAGTCAACGCCACAAATATAAAGTTTATATACCAGGTCATACATCTGCCCTATCTGATCAAAGTGTATTTGTAATAGCTCCAAGAATATACAATCACTTACCTACACCTTTATTAGAATCCGAATACCAAGCATTATTTAAGCGGAAATTATTTGATTTTCTTCTTGATAAATGCTATTATTCTGTAACTGAGTATTTAAATGACCAATATACATAAATTTATTTCGTATTAGTATACATTATTGTTATTTTATTATAGATTAGAAGTTGGCAACATTAAAGTTTCTTGACGGTTGACGCTAAAAATTTGACATTAGATTAATATGACATTTAAATGAACGGAATGAATGGTTAATATTTAATTGTATATGACATTAATTAATGTGGGTAGATATCTTTGTGACTTATTTAGTAAATGTTATTATTACCGGTGATTTTTTTAATATTAAGAACAAGTTAAAAATGTAATTCATTAATTTATGCTTGTATGAGCGTTGGTAGTATATCTATCTAAGTACATAATCTAGTTTATAAGCAAGCCTTGGACCTACACTTTTGCATGCCAAATATGGTGGAATGTGCAGAACTGTTTACAGTTAACAAATAACTTTACTGTATTGTTTAAATAATTACTCACATTCTTGCAAATAAATTGAATTTGAATTTAAATAAAAGGTGGAAAATCCTACGGACGCAAGCAACATTATCCCCCTGATGATGTTGCTTGCGTCCGTATTGCACAGAAAGTATTGATTTGATTTGTTTTAATCAAATTAAATAATATATATATTAATTACAACTATTAAAATAAATTACATTTAATTAAATTCGAATCAAAATCAAATTATTATAAATATTCTAAATTATAACTGTTTGTTTTTTATTCTAAATTATTATTGTAGTATTAATGTGCGAAAAGGGAGATAAGTTTGGATGAGTGAGTGTGAGAGTGTGGGTTATTAAATAGATTTTTTGAAGTTTTTGTTATAGACAAAACATGGCTTTATGTAGGAAAGTCTGTCTTCACGCAATTTTATGCACTCAATATACATCGACGTACGTCCATTAACAAAAAATCTGAATCTGTTTTCAGTCACAGGCTTGAACCAGCCGATTTTTATACCTACTCCAATATACCCATGAATTTGTTAATTAGACGTTAAATAAATACCTATGGGTAATACAATATAAATATATAATATGTATTATTCATGGCTTTGGTAGTGTTTTCTGACGATAACCTATCATCAATCCCTGATTGATCGTCATTTTGTTATGCAAGATGTCAGGTTTCACATTATTTCAACGTTTGTTTAAGATTGAGCTGATTCAGGTCCTTGCTGTTCAGAGTTTTCAATGTAGCGTGAAATTTCTACTTAAATTCCACGTTTACTAAATCTAGGGCAGAAGCAGTTTGTTATACCTAGTTAGCTAGCAGTTTTTATAAAGTCATGCCAAGCATATGGCCGAACACTTTGCTGGATTTTGCGCGAGCAACTTTAGCGCGGGCACCAAGTGGGCCCACGTTCCGTGGTCAGACTTGGGAATTCACTTAATATGTTTTATAGATTTTTTTTTATTGCTGATAGGTAAGCCTTTGACCACAATCTCACGTGATGGTAAGTGATGATGTAGTCGAAGGTGTTAACAGGCTTAACCTAGAATTACTTAGCGTTTTCCATACAAAGGAAATTTCGTCGTTTAAATATTGTGTTTGTAGTTTCATCGAATACCATGACTGTGTTCAAACTCGTTCTGGTTTGTCAGTTTACCGTGAAACTGTATCTTTTCAAAATTATTTGGAAACATCGTTTTATGGGAATTATTAATTTAACATTAAGAGTAAAATTACATAATAAAACAAAAAATTGCGAACCATAAGCATACCGCCTGGCTAGCAATCACTGTCAAGTAGACAATCTGTCGACAAGCACTTTATGGCTTGTCAGCTGTCCCTGAGAGCCAGTAAGTCATTCTAGGTTAGCCTAAACATCATCTTCGACCACATCATTATTTACCATCAGGCGACATAATGTTCAAAAGCTATAAATAAATATAAAAAGTGGCGGTATAATTAATTCACCTGGTGTAATTCACCCGGGTGCACTAAGTACAGTCAGTACGGCTGCCATAATCCTTTGACTCGCTCTCATTCGAAGTAAAAAGCGTGATGTTATTTTTTATATTTACGACAGCTAAAGTTAGTTTTGCAGTTTTTGACAGTGTGACTGCTCCTTAAATAGCAGAAACATACGTCGATTGGCTTATCAAAATTACGACGTGAATCAGAATTAGAACAGACCCAGAATCCTAATACTCATGTGCTCTGTAGCGCTTTATCAAGAATTTTGGAAATTGTTTAATTGTAGGTAATTTATCTGACACGTCGCTATCAGTAACGTAGCATTGAATTTCCAATGCCTTTTCGGTTGTGGATCCAGATATGGATTATTAATATATCTAGTAATCTTATACAAGTATTGTAATTTTGTAAGAATGAATTATCCCGTATAGCCCTGAGCACCAGCGCGGACATAGAAGCGTTCAGCTGTTTATCGCCCCAGTACTGTTGTCCCCTAGTCGCTTTTGAAAGTTAATAGGTATAACGAAAAGTGACCAATTTAATTGTAAATAAATTGTTACTATTTATGTGAAACAAAACATTATTATTATATCAATTTTCTGCTAAACTGTCATTTGTTCTAGCTAATACTTTTTAAGTCCAATGACTGATTTATAAGTATGATTTCGTTAACTTAACAGTCTCTTTGATTTTAATATATGAAGAGAAATATACCTCTTGTTGTTATATCGGTCCTCAAGAAATTTACAACATCTAGTATTTCGAAAATCGTTAGTTATCGGCATATTACTCAGTAATTGTTCTGCCTCGCCAGTTAAATAACCTTTGATGTAGAGCAACTTCTTGACATTGTCCAACTCCGAATTTTCATAAACTAGAGACTTGTAAGATCTTAAGCTTTCCACTTTGAGTTTCCGGAGAAAGTTCGAATATAAACTTTTGATAATTTGACCTGAGAACGCAAAATTTTGGCTTCATTGGAATTCAGTGTGGCTGAACTTTTTTTTTGAAGGGACTTTTCTGAAAACTTAGATTTTAAATATCCCTTATATTCAATGTCAAGGTCTTCGCGTTGATCGTGTACATCGGACTTCATGTATTGAGTTTCTGTCAACTTATCTGGTGCAGAAACCTGCTTTTAGTGCTCACTAAAACGAACGAAAGTTGATCAATTGACTCCAATCCAGATATTACTTCTTCAATCTATCTTTAGGTGTATTTTTAAAATTAATAATAGAAATCGAAATTCTTTTATATAAATCAATTTGGAAATTTAACAACGATTCCATCATGAAACCTATATAAGTTTATCAACTTCAATTCAATGCGAAGTCCCAAACACACAAGTATTATATTTACGAGTATCAAATGTACACTATATAACAGATAACAAAATTTTTTTTTTTTTATTTTAAAATTTTCTAGGTATTGTTACAAGAATTATTTTTTTAAGTTCAAGTGTTAAGAATTATTACACAACGGTGTTGAAATTGGGCATAGGTTCTAAGTCCTAACCTTTAATTACAATAGTTTATTAGTTATTAGACTCTTATAAATACAAGTTAAAATGTCCATTAAAATAGAGTTAACTTCGCGTAGAATAATTTTATTATAAGTAGGTACTCACAGTATTTGTCCAGTTCACGCATACTTTGAAATCCAATTCAGTATTCCTTTGATCGACCCTCACTATATTTTGTTGTCAACCTCTGCCGTGTACTTACAACTCGATACCTCAGTTCCAAAGTGTAACAATTCAGGTACAGGTTATAATGAGATAATTTGAAAATTAAATGACCAGTGATACTTTGACCGATGTATTTTTAATACTTATATCATTAATCCTAAACATATATATGTATTTTAATGGTCTTAGGTAAACACATTATTCCGCGAAGAAAAGAAAGAAAATTTATTAGTTTCACCAATTTTTTAAAGTTTTTCTTCAATTGTTACTATCTGGAACTGAAAATGTTTTCATTCTAGAGATAGTTATTCTAAGTTATACAACTTTATATATAAATATTTAATAATACTTACAGTAAATATGAAATAAAACAATCAATACTAAAATCAAACCTAGTTTTGATTACTTAATATCCAATTTTTTTTTAATTAAATTTTTAATATCTCAATTTAACTACAGAACCTGAAGAAAGAACTATTTTTTCTGAATAAATTATTCAATCTGAGTCATCTTCCTGAGTTTTTTCTTCAGTTACTGTAGGTAGATTTTCATAATGGGTTTTTGGTTGAAAAAATTAAATATTGTACTCAGGATTAAAAATGGTCTCATACAGATGTTTTTGACGTATTGAATATGTTATTCTGTGCATTAATAAGATACAATCTGTACATTTCAGAATTCCTTTCTAAATATTTTCGTTGAGTTCATGCCCGAAAGTAGTGTGCAAGGAGGGGAAATTGTTCTATATGTTTTCAATTGATTTTTTTTCATTCTCTTTCAATTCTTAGTCTACCAGCATTTTTATGGCAACCCCTTTTATCCTTCTCTAGAAATCCAGTATTTGATATTTCCTTTGTATATTCACTCTATTATTTACGTCTAATGTATTTTTAAAAAACGTCGTGCAAACTTGTACTCTATTTTGGTATGTTAAACTTATTTATATTATTGTACGTTCTTTTCTAGGCTTTATCGTTGTATATTTAGGCTTGATAGGTTCAAAATGTCTAATTTAAAACTCAAGCTGGTTTACAATATCTGATAGTGCCCAGTAACTCAAATGAATTTATTGCCTCTGACTGTCACTTATTTTTTGCTGAGCATTTAAGCCTACTTGTTTCAGGACAGCTACTTTTCACTTTACTAGAAGGAATCTCTTTACCGGAGATGGTTGTATAAGATTGGCCAGAATTACGTTTTTTTATATTTTTCTGTCAATTCATAGGCTGACAAATCCGTGTGTTAGGTTTCACTGGAGCATAAATTGTCGTATCGTCTGGTCTTGAACTTGATGCTGTAATACTGACAACACAACTCAATGTCGTCTGTTAAAATATCAGATGATTCAGGAACGTATAAGTCACTTGAACCACCTGAAAGTCTTTGTCATGTTCTGACACTTCTGCTAACATAACATTGTTTAGCATATCATAATGATACACTATTTGTGAACTAGTTCTTTCTTCTAGGACTCTATTTTGAAAATATAAATTTAACTTTCATGTTGTGTGGTAAGAAAATAATAATTTGACAATGTAAATATAATACACTACCCCTAAATTAAGTGACTTATTTTGTGATAGAATAGAATCACTTTCATTGCTCAATTCGTCATCACCTTCTTTCTATAAGATAAAAGGAAAACATTATTTAATAATACATGAGATTAACAATATTTACAAACCTAATTTTATGATAAAACTTATTACTACATAGCTTTATTAACCTTAGCTACACCTTTTTACTTACTTTGTTTTATGATATAAATTAACATCATTTTTATCACCTAGTTTAAAAATACGCATAGATCTACTTTCGGAACACTTTTTATGCATGTTTGAATAGCATTATGCATCTTTGATTATAAAAACACAAAAACGGGCAGAATTCAATTTGGTTAAAACAGAAAGATTTCAATTATTTGACAGAAAACTTTTGGGATGTGTCCAAAAGAAAACGTTTACCACAAATCATAATATTGTTAAGATATGAAAAGTAACATTTCGATTTGTTTCTTGGAAGTGTAAATATTTTCAGTTCCAAAAAGAAACAACTAGAATATACTGACGGTAGACCAAATAATTTCTTAATAACTCATGTGACAAATAAAACCAATTAGTCACCCCGTGACCACGATAACTGCAAAGTGTTTGAAACGTCGGGACAAAAATAATGACAAATATACGCGATTTAAACCGTTTAAAGTTGTTTTATTACTATGTGTAACAATCGCGAAAACCTAAGACAATATTAAGTCATTTTGACTTTCACTTTAAATGATTACTTGCAGAATTGCAATTGTTTACGCAGAAAAATAGTGGTTTAGTAGGTCGAGTTATTGTTATTAATCACAACTCATTAACATTTATTCAGCCATCCAACATTTTATTTAGTATCTAGCGAAATTATTGGTTCACAACGACCAAATTAACATTTGTAAATTCCATCATGTTTACTAAATAAATCATCTCGAAACATGGCTGTTATCATGAGCACCAAGGAAAATCGTTTACGCACAATTATATAGACAAGGAGGCTAGAATTGTTTATTCAATTATCTCCCGTAATTCCAACACATAAACAAACCAAGATATTTATTGCTTTTGGTTTAGATTTTAGATAATGCCTCTTTTTTGTATTATCAGTATACGAACGTACATATGTTAGTCATCATAAATATTGAATTCAACATAATATTAAAGTGAATGTTGGTCGCTTCGACACTATGCCAATGGCCGCTGCGCCTATGATAACCATGAACCATAGACGTCAGATCAAAAGAGCCCTTTAATAACTTCTGGGCGTGGTTTTCAAGTGAATTAGCCGATTCAACATTGACAGCACTTAAGTCAATTAATATAACCTCCATTTCGAACTTCTTCTACTTTCAGGAAACTTTCTGTGAATTTGTGAAAGCATTGTGAAGGTTGAGCATTCTGAATTGAGATTTAGGTTGAAACAGAATTTTATAAATGTTAGAAATTTTAATCCCGTGTTTAATGTGTACTTTGCTTGTTATTATTTTAGTTGAGTAGAAAATCGGCATATGAGACAACTTTTATGTTATCAGCGCTTATTGTTTATTAACTAGCACATGCTAAAATTATGCTGTTATTATATTCAATTTTTTTAATTTACACAACTAAGATATGCTACTATCAATAAGTGTTTTTTTCTTTGATCAATGTAAGTAACCCAGTGAGTATCGGGTGTTGCATTAAGAATGGTTTTTTTTTTCACAATATCGCCATTAAATCGTTGATTATTGTAGAATTTTATTAAGCCGGTTTTATTTCACACCTTAACTAAAGGGATTTGGTTAAAATTTCGTATAAGGTTACACGTAGGCTAATATTATCTCGTAATAATTAATGGTCCTGTGAGGTATTGTCATAAGACTCGGCTTTTTCCGCATTAATTAAAGGGAAATTGATAATTGATGATAATTGGTATATATTGGCTATTATACCATGAGATAACACAAACGCTGCTTTATATGTCGGTTTGTTACATTAAAAATCAGCCAAACTGTTGTTTCGACCAATATCAAGAAAATTTCTTTATTTTCCCTCTTAAACGACGCGAAAGCGGTTAATTGCTAAATGATTTAAAATGTTCTTAATACCTACTCTCCTAGCGACCCGCCCCGGCTTCGCACAGGTGCAATGCTGATACTAAATATACGACAGAATGTCTTTATATACAACGTTCACAGTGATCGATATTAAATGCGCAATGTATTTAAGGTACTTCATTAAATATAAGGATTAATGCTGTATTGCTTAAAATAGCTTCGTAAATAAGCCACAATTTCTCGTAAAAAGTAAGTGATAAAAAATGGTTATTGTGGGCTATCCCTAAGAGATAGACATATAATAGTGTTTTTTTGTAGACCTTTTTAAGGTATACAATACAGTAGTACATTAGTTTGATCTATCTCGTAGGTTTCAGCCAGCGTTTGCGATGTAAGCATCAAAAATGTGTTTATTTATGACATCACATTAAAAACCACTAAAATTATCAATGTTTCTCTACTAATTTGTTCATGTTTTATACATACAAACCTTTCTCTTGAATCCCTCTATCGAAAAAAAGTACTTCGAAAACCGTTGCGTAGTTTTAAAGATCTAACCATACATAGTGACAGACAACGGGAATCGACTTTGTTTTATACTATATATATGGTTTTTTCCCCGGGGGTAGTTGTAAATAATTTCTCTTGATTAATTTATTCAAAATTAATATATAAACACTATTTAAGAGCCTAATTCTTATGTATAATTAAAGTGAAGTACACAGTACCTGCCAGGGAGTGTTATCCTTTCTGTACAATCATTGTTTGCTAAATTTAACTGGAAAACAAATTGGATCACTTCACACATACAATTCAAGATGGATGCCATTCAACAATCTGTAGCTCAACTTCAATTACTATTTGATCAGCGCATGAATGCATATCAAATGGATCTTCAGGCTGCTGCTCCTACAGCCAATGTTACCAGCTTGGCATCTGAGTTTGCTGGTTTCCGTGACTTCATCATGACTGCTGTGCGCTGCCTTCAAGACCAGGTTGAGCTGCTGAGACAGCAGCAAGACACTATGGAAATGCGAAGTCGTCGGAAAATACTCCTCCTTCATGGTCTTGCTGAGGAAAAGGACGAAGTGACTGCAGCTGTAGTAGCCAAAGCTGTGTGTACCCAATTAAAAATTCCCAATTTTACGGTAAAAGACATCAGCCGCTGCCATCGGATGGGCCGCAAGGCCTCTCCTGATAAGCCCCGTCCAATCTTGCTAAAGGTATGTAGCTCCAAACATAGGAATAAGATCTGGTTCGCGAAAGCTTCTTTAAAGGGGTCAGGAGTTACTATATCGGAGTTTTTGACGAAGTCGCGGCACGAGACTTTTATGATGGCCCGCCAAAGGTTTGGCATCCAGAAATGTTGGACCAGTAATGGTTTTGTGTTCGTGCAGGGCGCTGATGAAAAGCGACACCGAATCAGTTCTCTCGCTGAACTTGAGAGAATTGAAGTGTCGGTGACGCCTAAGACAGCATCTGTTGCTGCTAAAGAACCCGCAGCTGCACCCAAAACCCGACGAGCTGCTGCCAGAAAGTGAAGCAAAGATTACCGATGTCTTATTTATTGAAGCTCCCGGAACATTGGTTGTGGTATCATATTTTAATTTTTTATTTTTTTCTTCTTTTTATCAATCTATGCCTCATTAATTTACTTGTATTGATTTGTAATAATACTTTTTTCTATACACAGAGATGAAATTATATTTTGTTGTGAGGTAGAAATGTAAACAAAACAAACAAACATAGATAATAAAAAACTTCTCTAGATTAGAGTACATAGAACAGAAATGTTTTTACCATAGTGTAGATATGTCTTTTTTTTTTTTTAGTTTTAAATTGGATTCGCTATGTTTGCCACTTTTTCATTAGGCACTAAATTACCTTAATTATCTCTTGAGCTGCATATATTTTATATTGTGCAAGAAAGAATCTTAAAATATTTTGCATTTGTATACTTAGTTTTTAATTTCTTCTTTTATAATATGATACATTTCACTGTTTATTTGTTAGTTATAATAATGACACGCAACTGGCAGGTGTAGAAATATTCGTATTAGTTTTATTGTAGTAACACTACAATACGTCCACACATATTTATATATATATAATATACATATATATTAGTATTTAAGTTTACGTACTTATATTTTATTATGCTGAACATATTTAGGCAAGATGATAGTAGCGACGCAGAGGATTTTTTGTCCTTATCTTCTGATACGTCAATATCAAGCAATAATAGTTTCGTAAGCATCCCATCGCTATTCGATAATCTGGAATCACGATTTTCTGATGTACCAATGAACTTTAACGTCATTCATGTAAACGCGCAAAGTATTCCGGCCCATTACCCCGATATGCTGGTGTCTCTCAACAACAAAAATATACATGCTGTAATAGTCTCCGAGTCATGGCTTAAGCCTTGCTTACCATCTGTCTCTTACTCTATGCCTGGTTTCAATCTGATCCGCAATGATCGCACCGGTAGCAAAGGAGGCGGGGTGGCTATATACTTGCGATCACATATTCCCTTTTCTGTAGTCAGCGCTTCTTCTCAGCCAACTCCCTCCGATGCGGGTGAACACTTGTTCGTTGGAGTAGTTCTATCACATAGAAAAGTCTTGCTTGGAGCCTATTATAGCCCTTCTAAAGATATTAATTACTTCGCATCTTTTCAAAACGTCTTGGAAGACATCTTTCCTTTATACGACCACACAATTATAATGGGTGATTTTAATACCTGCCTCCTTAAACAAGATAGTCGTTCTTCTTCTCTGCAATCCGTGATTAATTCCTGCAACATGCATATCCTCCCTCTTAGTGCAACTCATCACTTCCCAAACTGTAACCCCTCACTTCTTGATTTAATTATAGTATCATCTACACAGCATGTTGCAAGGCACGGTCAATGTTCAGCTGATGCTTTCTCGTATCATGACCTAATATTTCTGTCCTATAAAATTCGTCCTCCGAAAGCTAAGCCTAAAGTCATACTTCAGCGCAACTTTAGTGGTATGGACCAGGAAGCGTTTCTTTGTGACGCACAAAGAATTGATTGGTCTGCGGTAATAAATGCTGACACTGTGGATGACCAAGTCGCAATTTTTAATTCGTTAATGACACAGCTATACGATAAACACGCACCCTTGCGAGCTATTAAATTAAAACATTGTCCAGCACCTTGGCTAAGTGGTGAGATCAAAGCGTTGATGCATAAGAAAGTTGTAGCTAAAAACAAATATAAGCGTCGCCCTGGCGACGACACGAAAGCTGCATATACGATGTCTAGGAATCGTTGCAATATGGTGTGTAGGGATGCATTTCGTCGCCATGTTCATAAATCAGTTGATAATGAGAATCCCGCCAAAGTGTGGAGATTCCTGAGGTCTTTGGGTATTGGTAAATCTACACAAGATACAATTCCAAGTAATTTAAACATCAACGCCCTAAATATTCATTTTTCTTCCACATCTGACATTAACGATGCAGATAAAAATAATGCTTTACACTTCCTTTCTACTTTACCTTTACCCGACCATTCACCTTTTGTTTTTCATCGATTCTCTGATTGTGATGTTAAGAAGAGTATATTGTCCATTAGTTCTAACGCTGTTGGTTGTGACGGCATTAGCCGCAACATGATTGTACCTGTTATTGACATTATTCTCCCTATCTTATGCTTTATTTTTAATAATTCCATTTTTAAAGGAGCATTCCCCTCTGCATGGAAAGACGCTCAAATAATTCCTCTCCCCAAAAAACCGAACCCTAAATCTTTCTCCGATTTCCGACCTATTGCTATCCTCCCGTTTTTGTCAAAGGTCTTGGAGCGTCTTATCCACAACCAAGTAAGTAATTTCCTTACCCATAACGAACTTCTTAATCCGTATCAGTCCGGATTTCGGCCAGGGCACAGTACCATCACCACTCTCTTAAAAGTCACGGACGATATACGTTTTGGTATGGATAATGGTCAGCTTACAGTTCTGACACTGTTAGATTTCAGTAATGCATTTAATACTGTCAATTTCGACATTCTCCTAGCTTTACTTCGCTCTCTTAACATATCTCCAACAGAAATCGATTTATTTCAAAGTTATCTGTACGGGCGCAGGCAGCGTGTACGTCTTGAAGACAATTTATCGTCTTGGTGTGACACGACAGCAGGCGTACCGCAAGGCGGCGTGCTATCTCCTTTATTATTTGCAATATTTATTAACTCTATTTCACAAAATCTCTCTTCTTCCGACCACCTATATGCGGACGATCTACAGATATATTCGCACGCTCCATTACATACATTATCTGATGCTATTATTACAACGAATACTGATCTTGATCGCATAACGAAATGGAGCAAATCCTTCGGATTGAAAGTGAATCCCGGCAAAACTCAAAGCATTGTTATAGGCAGTTCCAGGTTATTGTCAAAAGTAGACTGGGCAACGCTTCTCCTCAGGTAATTTTCGATGGAAATGTTATACCTTTCAGTTTATCTGTTAAAAATCTGGGTGTGACTATTGACAACTCTATGACTTGGGATCTGCAGTTACAAATAACAAGTCGTAAACTTTTTGCATCGACAACTTCTTTAAAAAGGCTGCGTAACTTCCTTCCCACTACCACTAAAATTGCTTTAGCTCAATCTCTCTTACTCCCTATACTTGATTACGCTGACGCCAGCTATCTAGATCTCACGGAGGAGCAGCTGAATAAGCTTGAGCGTCTTCAAAATGTTTGTATAAGATTCATATTTGGTTTGCGCAAATATGATCATATCTCTCAATTTCGTTCTGAGCTCAAGTGGCTTCCAATACGTCTTCGCCGGAATACTCACATTCTCTGTCTCCTTTACAATATATTGTTCAATCCTACATACCCGCGCTATCTCAAGGAACGTTTCAACTTCCTTCAATGTTCTGCATACTCATTGAGGTCATTAGAAAATCTTATACTAGACATTCCACCACATACCAGTTCTTTCTACGACCAATCTTTCACTGTTAAAGCTGCCCGCCTATGGAACTCTCTACCTGTGTCCATCAGACGTGCACCATCTTTAAATGTATTTAAGGACCAAATAAAAAAGTTTTATCTGTCAAATATCACATTGTAAGTACTTGTTCTTGCCTCTTTGCTTGAAATTGTTTATGGATATCCTTACAATTTCATTTATAATTGCTATTATTCTTGTAGTAAAATAATACATATATTTAACTTTAAAGATATATATTGGGTTATATATATATAAATATATATATTTTTATATCTATGTTTTTTGTACCTATATTCTACATGTATATTTGTATACATATAAAAGCACGTGCTTTAAATTCAGAAACTGCACTTAATTTATTATTTTTATTTTTCATATATTTCTTTTATAGTTATGTACATTACTACACCCCTTTATAATCGGTTTTACTGATCCTCTCCATCCAAAGGTTGCCTGGAAGAGATTGCTTTCAGCAATAAGGCCGCCCATTGTAACACTATCAATTTGAATTGTAATTTTTATCTCTTTCATTTATGTGGTGTGACAATAAAGCATTATCTATCTATCTATCTATATGCAGTGATATATAAAACGTATTTGGGTCCCATGTAATAGAGACTGAATCTAATGCTGTCAAGCCCGTTCCTTACTTATTCTAAACATAACTTACTAATGTAAATGTAGTTTACTTAGAGTACTTTCAAATACCGGTATTGGAATGAAAAATACCGGTATTTCGGTATTATGACTAAAAAGAAGTCTATATGCACGAAAATTAATCAAAGGCTAAAAAACACCGAAATACCGGTATTCTGGTATTGAAAATATTGATACTGATATAATACCGGTATTGCCAATAAGTTTAATACCGCCATACCCTAGATGCAACCATATTATTCTGATGTAATAATTTTAACTTTTTTATAAATCAATAATTCTTCGTACTACACAGCATACCCCGACAATAACGTTCGTTCAAATAACGCATATACATTTTTCGTCTCGTAATTTTGTAATATAATCGGAGGAACATGCGTCATTGCAAAACAAAAATATTGAAATTACAGGGTTACGTCATCGTTAACAAGATAAAATTAATCGCAAAGAGTAGTCTTGTTTGTACAACAAGTGTACAACGTAAGTTGAACTATAGAGGTCGCTCCATACCCATACGATGGGCTTGAACGAAAGGATAAATTCATTAAAACGTCATATGCCACGTTGGCTTAGCGGTTAGAGCATACCCCGGCTCGCTTGACTATATTTTTTCCTCTTGTAATTTTTTAAAGTGGTTAGATGCTTGACAATAGATTTTCTACAATATTATTAATAATCTTGTAGAAAATGTGTTGACTTGGGACTCTTCTAATTAATGTATTTTATTACAATATCTTACAAACTGATTTACAAACTCTTATCATAATTACATTATTTGTGACAAGTAGTTGTATGGCAGTCCTAAAACAGACTTTTTAAAAAAGGAGGCACGTTCTCAATTTGTCGCGATTTTTTTAATAAGATTTAACCACGCATTAATGTTTACTTGATCATTCATATTTTTTCTCATCTTTGTTTGGAAGAATTTACTTTCAAATTGAGTATAAATTTCATCAATGACGATGTAGTGGTTTTTAAGTTATACTCAATCAAGTTAAAATAAATATATATATATATATATATATATTATATTATATATATATATTGCCAATATGCCATAGCATTGTGGGCGAGTGACACAATTTATTTTTGAAGCAGCAGGTACGCATCAACGAAAAAAGTTTTTAAAAAAGCAGAGCTAACTTACACAAAAATTATATGAAATTGTAGAAGTCGTAACATGAAAATGCGAGCTCACTTTTCAGTGTAGAATACGGTTCCTTTATTTTTAAATTTAAATTAATTGTTGGTCACTATTAATGGGGGAGCTCCTTACAACAATAGATTATGTTCTATAGTGTTATTATCCAGTGGAAATACGCGCTTTTTATAAGATACTTTAATCACACAAGGTATAATACCATCAATGGCAAGACAGTTATTAGCATCCTTATTATCCAAAGCACTATTTTCGTGGTCATATTGCAAGGTAGTCATTTTGCTTCCTAGTCGATAAACGTTTTAAGTAAAACGTTGCGGGGTCATATTGCAAGTAAGTCGTTATGCCTCCTAGTCGATAAACGCTTAAGGTAAATTTGACATAGACCATATGATTTATAGGACATTGCAGCATGATCAAAAAGCACCAAATTTTGTACGATGGAGTGGCAAAACCATTGCTTGGAAAGCTCGATTTCGAGGATTTGATCCTAAGGCACATTGGGTTTTATTAACAGATAAAATCACAGTAGCAGTCTTGAATCTAGAACTGTGCCTGGTTGCTACGTAGAAATAATATAATTATGGAATGGATTACGGTATTTTTTTGTTTGTCCTTTTTTTTTATTGCTGATAGGTTAGCCTTTGACCACAATCTCAGGTGATGGTAAGTGATGATGTGGTCGAAGGTGTTAACAGGCTTAACCTAGAATTACTCTGGCTCTCAAGGACTGCTGCCGGAACAAACAAGCCTGGCTAGCTGGTAGCTAACCAGGCGGGCATTCGCAAAATGCCCTACCACCATGCTATAACGACTGCCATCCTAAGACAACAACCGAGATCGACGGCTCAACGTGCCCTCCGAAGCACAGAAGCGCTCAGTAGTAATATCACCAGCGGTCACCCATCCAACTCATGACCGAGGCGGACGTTGCTTAGCTTTGCTGATCGGTTTAGAATAGCTAAGCACACTTCGCTACGAGCGCTTCGCACATTTCGCTACGAGCGCTTCTGTTGTGTGATGTCTCGGTTCAGTAACCTTATTTATCTACCAAGAATTTGCTGATATATTAAAGGGATGGAATTAAATGGAGAGCTTGCTTATGCAGATTAAATTATGTAAATTTGGCTGTGTCTATGGATATACATCACGTAAAATAAAATGTTGCCCAAACTGTATCTACTTAAAAGTGTGTGAGTTTATCTGCAACTCAAATAATAACGGCGGAGATAATCAATTTGGAATATAACTTAGAATTGGGGCCTCATGGGACGTGTTATTATCTTCTATAAGCATATATATATAAACAAATTATATAAAAATATCATATAAACACATGATCAAAGTAGTAAAATACTTGTTTACATTAAACTTCTAATAGGCCGGTATTACCGGTTTTTCGGTAATACCGAATACCGGTATCTATGCCCTAGTTGCATCGTAACTATGATTCGTGAAACTATCAAACTATTACTATAGTCTAACTTCACATTTGTATATTGTTCGAAATATGTCAGAAAACAAGTAGTCCAAATACCATATTAAATTTTGTATCGATGTTAAGATATTACAGCTAGCTAATATTTATATATATGATTTCACTTAGCATATTGAAAATTTTGTGCTTTATAATTTTGGTTTTCATATTATATTTGCTTAGCTGGCGATATCGCCTGAAATAATATTTAATAAAACACGTAGGTATTTGATTTCAGCTAATAAAGTTTTTACATGATAAATTTTGTTACAGTGCCCAGTTAGGTATATATACGATATTACTTGAAGATATTTATTGAAGATAGAAAATTATATTGTTTATTATTTATTAATGTAAGTTGAAAATTAATCTGCTGCGTTGACTAAAGCCACTATGGTAACATCATGAACATGTCATGTGAATACCACATTGACTTACTTACCTGGTGGGGGTTGGTTTTTAAGCGAAAACAGTTGCTATAACTTCGGTCTTGAATTTTAATACACAATCTAAGTGCTTCAGGATAGTGTATGCGTAGCTCTTTATATAAAAACGTAGTTTTCTTATAATCTTGTTTGATTTTCTCTGTGAAATTTTGTATGCATGTTCTTGAGTCTACATCCTATGCTTTTGGTTTTCCAGTTTTCAGTCATGTATCAGCTATAAGTTTTGGAAACAATTTAGAGAATCTGGACTATAAAAAATAAAATTAATATGCAAACACAGCCGAAATAATAAGTGTCAAGATAAAAAATTAACAAAATTTTACTGAACTTTAACTCTTGGAGTTTAAATATTACAAAACAACGTGGAAAGTTCTGTACATACCCTTATCTTAATAAGAGTTATTTTTTAATTTTCCATCAGCGATGTTAACAGCTTCTCGGTAAGTATGTCGGACAAAATAATTATAAATTATTTACGTGGACCTTACAAGCAGTGCTAAATTTCAATTTGATTCAAATAATTACCTATATTGTATGAAAAGGTATTTACACAGATTTGCTTTAATATCTGCTTTACAAATTTGAGCTTATCAATGAAAACCCTTTGAACGATCAGACTTTCTGATTTCTGAATAAATCTCAAATTTTCCTAAGTAACATTACCGTGAACTAAAATTTATTTTGTGTGTCTATTTTAAGTCAAAAGGTTAATTGGGTCGTAGTTTTTTGCGATGGTTCTCTGTTTGCATGCTTAAACTCGTTTATAGTTTTTGTTTAATTCATCTCCAATCTCAAACCCTCTACTTTAAATATATTTATATCAGTTTGACTAAACTAATGGTGTGGTATGCTTATTTCTCATTCTTACATAAACAGTCTTATCATAGATATCATTGTAGATAGTATTACGAAAGTTTTTATGTCTATATCATTTCTATTATTATTATTATTGTAATGTAAAAGTTTTGATTATAAAGATGATTTTGCGTTCTAATTATTCTTATGACATGTATACTCATCAAAATATTTAACCTGACATTTAAAATTAATTTTACCAATAATAAGTATTTGAATATATTCATAAAGAAAATATTATAATTATCAATATACCCACATCTACTCTAGGTCTAGGGTATTGATATTTTATAGTGATTAAAATTATTAAAGATTATGTTTCATTTCGCAATGGAATTCATATCTGCATTTTGAAGCAATGATGGCCTAGCGGTTATTGCTGTGGAATGCCATGCCGCAGGTCCCTGGTTCGATCCCACCGCCGCCGCCGGCTTGAGCTTCACCACATGGTGGAAGTTAAATTACAGGCACATGAGACTTACCTAATAACTGTATGTCTCAGTGTGACCGGCGCAGTGCAATTCGTCACATGACGAAATGCATCTGTTATAGGCAGAGGTTAATCCGCTTAACATCAGGTGGGCCTCGTGCTAGTTCCATCACAATCACAAAAAAAAACAAAAAATTTGCTCTTAAGTAAAGGGGTTAACAAACATGAGGGTCACTGCTTGCCTATTGTTAGGCTGGGTTTACTTAGTGGCAGTGTAAGACAGAAAATTCTGTAAGAGCCGCACGAGGTGAAATTTGTCACAAAGCACGCCGTCGATATATAATTGGTGAAACATGCTCTGTCGAGACCTCCGATGGCAAAATCCAGTTTTAGGTATAAAACCGAACTGTTCCACGGAATATTCTCCGAGGTAAAATATGGAAAGTGAACGAACTTCCTACGCAGCGCAGTGCCAAACGATTGGGCGGATCGTTGAGAGCTTTATCAATCAATTTTCTTGAGAAGAGAAGAACCTTCCTTAGAAACAACTCCTTCCAATTGACCGATCATCCGTCCCACCGATATATAAAATATCTATAAACTTTATTTTTATCTTTCTTATACGTATTTATGTATACGATAACTATATACTGTAAGAGGTATAATATGTAAAGCCGATCTTTGAACATCTTCTTTTTAAATAGTTTTCATAGTATTTGAGAGTCGATTTAAGCATTTAAAATATGATCAAAAGTTTAAAATCGTCCCAAAAACTTTCGTCTCAATGAATAAAAACACTGAAATAAAACTCTATATTAAAATGGCTACACAACATTAAGTGTGAGACCGAACACCGAGACTGACGAATGAAATCGATTGCTGTAAATCAGAATGTCTTTCGTTTATCTCTGTAAGGGTATAAAACGGCTTATATCTGAATCTCACGAGCTTTGAGACAGATTCCGATAACAGCTCTGTGACTTCCACGTGGGTGTGAATTGAAATACATTATGTTCTTCTTTCTTACGATATCAAAGCCTGGTTTTTCAATTAGATAACTTTGATTAATGAGAAGAAACGTAGGTATACACAACCAATACAAAAACTGTTTATACTGTTTATATGTTTAGACAGTCTTGACTTTGACCATCATCACTGATGTTAAGTGATGATGTGGTCGACGATTTTGTTCAGGTTAACCTAGAATTACTGGCACTCAAGAACAGCTGCCGGAAGACAACGTACAGCCTACAGCTGTACTAGTTAGCTTACCCTTCCTCGGGCAATTGCAGGTCAAAAACACTAGAATTCATAAGCCGATTTGATGACCTCCTTTTCCTTTGACTTATGCTTAAAGTATTCAAGGGTGAAGAACAGATATTTTTGAAATTATTTATAGTCAATAGTTTTTCTTCATTTTCTCTTTCCAGCAGTCTAATTTTAAGAGATATATGGTCGATCTCCCCATGTGCGCTAGATAATTGAGATTTTAAAATGCTTTTTCTCCATATATAGATCTTCTAAATCAGTAAGCGCCACTGACGAGATGTCCAGTAAACACCTTGCTCGTAAGTCTGAGTCAATCGATATAAACGACCGATCTATTGAATCGTCAGAACTTTTTCTTGGCTGCTTTCTCATAGTTACATTTTTTGTTTCTTTAGACATTGATTTATACTAGCTGTTATCATATTGGAAATCAATTAATTGAATATTTGTCAGTTTAAAGGCCTGTTGCTTACAGCGCCATCTAGTATCGAGAAGCGTTTTGTATCAATAACCGTGGCTACTTTATCGGTAAAAACAGCATAATCGAATTACGTTGGTAATTTAAAATATGTAAACAATTCATTAGAATTATTAACAAGTGTGTTTTCAACCAAACTAATTAGTGATGTGGTTATACGATAGATAATTTAGGTAAGACACAGATTTTACTCGTCTAACAGTGAATAGTTTTGTGCCCAGGGTGATTTTAAGATGTAATGGTGTTGTGTATAAATTGAAAATAACTCATGAATCACTGATTTAATGGTGCCACTAACAACTGTGCACGGTATTTAGACCTTCTTATACACTTTCCAAGGTAATTCAACGTTATGTAGGTAGTTATTTTAAGCACTTTTACGTAAATAATTACAAAGAACCGATCTTCTACAGACGGCAGTGTGGCCAGACCTCCTGGATGATGGAGACATGGATGGGTGACCGCAGTCATCCGCGGCGGATGTTACTAAACTTAGCTGATAGGTTAAGAATGGCTAAGCAAATTTCGCCACGCGTGCTTCACAGAACACAATTTTAAACAACCGTTCACCTTAATTATTTAACGCATCTGTATTTTTAAATGGCCAACATTCGAATTGAATTACGAATAGCTACAATCTTGTGCTTGAATCATACCAATAAAAACGCATTCAGTTGGTAGCACTTAAAGGATTCTTATCTTCGTCCGCTGAAATATTTATTTATCTGCACGTATAAAAGAATTATAAGTCTTTTTACAGTCCAACAGTTTAGATGTATCGCCAATTTCAAGAGGATTCTGGTGAACCGATGAGTTCACTGGGATCCCCTGGGGGTCAGGTCATGGGATCCTGGTGGCCGATTCCAATAAAATTTCAATAGAACATCATAGCTAACTTGACTTATTTGATCAAAAACTTTCCATTTCCAAAAGAGATATATGAGCAGAGTTGTTTTACTGCCCAAATTTATCGTAACGTTGCTAACATAACTTCAATTTTGTCACTTTCAATTAAGTTTTGTTTGTATACTATAAGTACATACCTACTGCTAATTATGCTGGTCATGATGTGTGTGCGATATAGTCTGGCTCCTAAATGTGAACCTATAAGTATCACTGTGTTCTTTTAATCTTTTAGTAATCGTATTCTGTTTTGTGTATCAAAAACAAAATAAATAAAAGATTTAAAATATCGAGCTGAAGTTATATATAGTACTGTAAAAATGCATGCAAAGCCCCAAAAATAAACGAATATATTCTAAACAATAATCAATAGTAATAAACATTTTCGGTATATGTAGGGAATGGCGCAAAATATATCACTGTTGAGGAAAACTAAGGGTATAAATGAATCAGAATGTCTCCGTTTAAAAAGTGATTTATTTGAACCTTTTTAAGGACATGGTACGGACAAACGCTTTACGACTTCCTTCTTATAAATGAAAAAAAACTTGACATTCTCGACACATGAGTAGATCTCTCCATCAGACGAAATAGTTATTTACACCTTACCAAAAGTAAAATTAGTACTGTAACAGCCAGATCGTCCACTGCTGAACACAGCCTCCCCTGTTAAGGGGGTATTTGCCATAATCCCCACGCTTAGCAGGCGTCTTGGGGATTGCGGTGTAAGTTGGCAGTTCTTTAGAAGGCGCTGGTGCCCACCTTCCAGTATTTTTCCCTAAGTCACCTCTTACGACTCCCATGGAATGATATGGGGAGGTGCAATACTGACCCGGCACCCCACGGGGTAGTAATGTAAAGTAAATTCGTTATTCTGGAACTTGTAATGAGGTTCAAATTTCTAAAATCTTTTCCATGCTAGCGCATAAAAACCACTTTTCGACGCAAATTTCGAATAATACGCAAAACCTGTGAGGTGAAAAAGTATTTTCTAAACGTTCGAATTTATTGCACTTATAAATTTCATCACAATAAATAAAAAACTAACGGATTCAATCGCTTTTTTATTGCTTATAGTTTGACCAGGAATCTTAACGTTTCATTTACATTAGGTATTTATATCCTGATGCGAGGTTTCAAACACTTTTCTTTATGCTAGGGGTAGATTAAGTTGTCTTTTGATTTATGCGACTTTGCTCCTAGCTGCCACAGGTACTTTGTTCCCCGTGGTTATTTGAGATAACTTTATGAAAGGTGGAATTTTACTCTCTCACATTATTAATTTAGGCCTGCAGGTTTTTCAATCATCTGATTGTTGCTATTTCTAAGAATAACCCTTTTTTTTGTTTGAAAACCATGTCTATAAAACTAAATTATATTCAGTATTCTGAGCATACTCATGCTCAGCATAATGAATATAATTTAGTTTACCAAGCATACTCATTTTCAGCATAATGAATATTATTTAACATCAGATAAAAAAATAAACTAAATTAAATTAATTATGCTGAGCATACTCAAGCTCAGCATAATAAGTATATTTTAGTTTTATAGACATTGTTTTTCAAACATCAGATAAAAAAAACAACATTTGCTATTTAAATATTGACATGTTAACCTTTATTATTAGAAAAAGCACCAATCAGATGATTGAAAAACCTGCAGGCCTAAATTAATAATGCGTGAGAGTAAAATTCCAACGCTCACGTCGCGTCACCGCGATGCTGTTCATTAGAAAAACACTGGTAGGATGCCCTGGACATTTTAGGATAATGGGCACCTATGACATTACTGAATTTTTATCAAAAACATGTTGGAGTGAATAGCAAAGTTCGATGTTTATTCAACTGTTATTTCATTTTTTAATCTAATGAATTTGTAATAATTCATATTGATGTATTTTAAATTTGTTTTCACAATAAAGATGCAGATCTTAATAATATAAAATATTATGACGCAACATAGACACTGGTGGACACCACAGAATGACTTTATAGTGTGAAGCGCTCGTAGCGAAGTTTGCTTAGCCGTTCTGAACCGATCAGCAAAGTTAAGCAACGCCCGCCTCGGTCATGATTTGGATGGGTGACCGCTGGTAACATTACTATTGAGCACTAACGTGCTTCGGAGGGCACGTTAAGCCGTCGGTCCCGGTTGTTGTCTTAGGATGGCAGTCGTTTCAGCATGGTGGTAGGGCATTTTGCGAATGCCCGCCCGGCTAGCTACCACCCTCAAGTAGAAAATCTGTCACCAAGCACCTAACGGTGTGTTACGGCAGCTGTCCTTGAGAGTCAGTAATTATAGGTTAGCCTGAACAACATCTCCGACCACATCATCACTTGCCATCAGGTGGAACATATAATAATCTATCGTCAAAAAGAAAAATTTGGATTCTTTAGAAATTTTTTTTTGATCCTGAGATATGTGATTACAAAAATGTATATACATTGTATAGGTGCTCTTACTGTCTATCTTCAGGTTAGACTTCGAAAGTGCCAACCTATTTTATTTCTAGAGTTGCGTTGATTAAAATCACCGAATGTTACGCAACCGGTCATCGGCGACGCTCCCGCCCCCACACCAATGCCGTACAATTTATTTAGAAGTATAGAATAAGAAACTTTGTCGTAGGCCTTGCTCATACCGAGTAGGGTGCTCGACATTTCGAATTTCGGGTCCGAAAGAAAGATATCAGCAAAACACTTTTTGGCTTACTTTTGTTTTACTTCGTTCATAACATAGACTAGCAAGCCTGCAAGCATTTGTCTCTATTTTTTTAATTGGATTCGTTTGGTTTGTACATTTCCCTTAAATGAAATAATAATTCATTCGTTGGCATATAAAAATTCAGACATTCTCTTCTTCTAAATATGCAGAAATAAAATAAAAAAAACATAGTCGTGTTATTCATTATTTAGTGGTATGTTGGCAATGGCAACATTACTAAATCCATGATTGCTGAAATGATAGACGTTGAATATAAAGTACCCCGCCTACTTAATGAACAGCTTTCTAACCCAAAATTCTTTCGAGCTATTTACAATTTTGTTACAAACACCGTGGAGAAGATATAAAATGATTTTTTTGTGAAGATGACAAAATAACCTAAACAAACAGTGACATATATGAGTTTAAGACATAGACAATGCAGTGAATCGGTGGCTTTTACAAAAAAACATGAAGTGGCCAAAAGGACAAAGTATCCAGGCCCGGAAAAAAAATAATTTGATAGGGAGTTTATACGAGACCACGAAAAGCATGGTAAAAATAATACTATAATTGCCTATACACTACATTGTGTACGGATTAAAAAAAGAAAAAAAAGAATTGCAATGTAATGTTGCTGCGAGATACATCTATACACTTTATGACTGATGAACGATGCGACCCGACCATAGACAATCTATTATCTATGTCAATAACGTCTATTGTCGGACCGCCTTTCTTTCGGATCCGAAGTTCGAAACTTCGACGAATTAGGGCCCAGAACACCCATTGCGTATTGCTTTGCGTTTAAAATGTTTATAGATTCTTGGAAACACGGCTACAACAGTTATGGATAAACGTGAAAGATAGTAACTACATATATATTTTTCACTAAAAAGATACAATCTTTTACACATCGCTGTCTCAAATATCGTATAGGACGTGGGTAATAAAGCAATAAGTCGATACTGGTAAGCATCTGTTGTGTAGCCTTTTTTAAGTATTGGTTAGTCTTTCCATTTTTGAGGCGCCTTCTTAGAAGGACCGATTTATCAATGTCTCGTACATAGTATATGGCCAGATCACTACCGCTAATACTTATAAAAAAGTGTGCTGAACAAGCACACTTTTTTATAAGTGTTGGCGGTAGTTCATCCCATCCAAAGCTACGCTTGTATATATATATTTTGTGCATACTTGTGCATATTTTTATTATACCGAGTGCGAAGACATTGTCAAAATATCTGTAGATTTTGACAATGTCTTCGCACTCGGTGTATTCCAGGCCTTCCTTTAGCAGTATGCAGACGCTATCTTTCTAATACTTTTGCCGGCAGCATGATAATGAAATATAATATCTAGATACTTTTAAAAGGTCTATTTTATTATCTGTTAGCCATGTCTCAGATGTAAAAAAGCTTGTAAATATGGTTTTTCTTCCAAATATTTTTCGACTAAGTGATTTGTGTTTTTCAGGCTTCGCGTGTTTTGAAGTAGTAAATTAAAACCGTCAACGAAATGTTTGTTTTTTGCTTGTGTCTTGTAAGGCTTACTTCAATCTTTTTATTAGATGGTAGTTGTATATCTGATGGCTTTTTAATTATTGTTACTGTCCCTTTGATGTTTTTAATTGTGAGTACGAAAAATTTAAGTTCTTTGTTTATTAGGGAAGGCAATGATTATAATTTGACTAGCGCCCCGCGTTTCTTACTTCACCTTCATCATCACTTTTCGTCATTGTTGACCAGCGTCGGAAGAATAATATTCTATTCGTTATTCCGGGTCATAAACTACATATTTTCCAAGTTTCATCTCACTTTGCCATTTTTGTTTTTTGATTAAGTAGGTACTAGGGACATTTAAGTAATTATATTCTGTCGAATTCGCGTCTGGGTGCTATTGGAAAATTATCATATATATAAGATTATGTATTTTAGCTGTATTTGTTACTAGTTATATTTAACTACTTCTCTAGTCTAACTTTTTTTGTCTAACGAAGTGTTACAACTTTTTGTGACTAAGTTACCACATCTTCACTTGATATATATACATATAAGTGTATTTTCGATAAACCATCGCTAAAAACTGGTTATAAGTTTGTGATATGACAGGAACTTGTGAGCCCCGAGGGTTATTTGTGCAAAGGTGCAACTGATATATTGCCATCAATAGCTTTCACGCCGACGGTTGGCGTGAGAAGGCCGCAGGGCATAAACAGCAAAACCTTTTTATAATAATTACGTTCTTGTGCCGAGTTTCGTAACATCGTGGCTATTTCTTTAAATATGTTCTCTTGTTTATTTGATATTGTAAGTAAAAATATATTGAAAGCGATGAAAGGTACCTAAACGAAGACTGATATAGAGACTGACAAATATAATTCATGCTTATATTTTTATTTCAGGAATCAATGAGCAAGGTACCGTCAAAGCGAAGGTTTCTGCCATGGATTCGGAGAACCCAAACACTAACGTAAGTTCACTGCTATACCATTCTTTACGTATAAAACATGTCAATTTCACATCGATATTCTTCAAGTAAACAATTGGTATTCTAATAAGACATTTTTTTCTGAAATTCTATTTTACGACTGTTCGGTATACTCTTATAGAAGGTCGTTAAGGGCGACTAAGATGTTTCTTTTATAGCCGATAGGTTAGCCTTTGATCACAATCTCACTTGATAGTAAGTGATGATGTGGTCGAAGGTTAGTAGGCTAAATTTAGAATTACTGGCTCTTAAGGATAGCTGCCGGAACATTCATTTGGTGCTTGATATTTGATATTTACTTGAAGGTGGTAGTTAGCAGGCGGGCATTCGTAAAATGTCATATCACTGTGCATATGATGACGAGCAACATGCCACTATATTCTGGCCTTGTTGCACATTATAATTGGTGCACGATAGGGCTCTTTACCAACAAATTCCCTTCAACATCCGAAAGGTACCTACTATACTACCGACGGGAGCATTCCTAAATTTGGTGGTCAAAAAAAGGGTTTGTACTGTAGTACAACCCTTATCCCAAATCTTCACTATTGCGATGAGTGCAGGAATACAATGTTTTATATATAATTATACATTTCTCATCAAATTACCGTTCTACTTCTAGATTTATCACTCTAAAAAATTAATGGACAAACATTCAAGTTAAGTATTCTTTGACCCGGGTTTCGAGCATATCGGATGCTCAATCACAGAATAAAAAGGGTCAGAAAGATCACTTCGCAAAGCCATTCTATTAAATAAGCGACTCTAGCTACGAAGCAATAAAGTGCACTTCAGCTCGCAAAGCACGGAGTAGTTAATTTTTAAATTCACCTACAAGGCGACTCTCTTTCTATCGCATAGCCACGCATAGATTTGATCTCTTCTGAAGCGGCACGCACCGTAGTATAATTCCGTCCGGACAGATACCTATAGTTCTCTCATCAGGGCTCACTCCACAGTTTAGGTATATACCTAAACTGTGGAGAGAGCCAGCCCTTTTTTTTATTACTCGGGGAAGGTGGCCGGGATATGTCGGGCTCGACACCAACTACTCCCACAGCAGCAAGCGCCCCTAACGACTAAATATCAAACGGTGTTCCAACTCTACCGCTTCTCGGCGGGCCGCAGGGACGTCTTAGCTCTCAACCACGAACCCGCCACGGTTGTCCGTTTCCGAACCCCTCCTGGGGTGCTACCCCTTGGAGCCAAGCCTGGCTCAACATTTGCCGGTTATTTTTTTTATATTTGAATACCTATGTATCTTCGACAAAAGTATATCTCTTATTTCAAAGCGCTAAAATTACGAGGAAAAACATTTCATTTTGTATATAAATTATTTTGTCAGTTATTTATGTTCAATAATTATTTAATTCTTGATTGTTTAGAAACGATTCTTGGGCGTCTATACTGCCTAAAATAAAATATCACTTTATATTATTTCATTGTTTTGAGATGAAGAACTGGATATTAAAATTAATTATCTTACCTACATCAGAAGTCTGAACAATCATCGCGATGGTAGTGCTCACCGCTGCTCAACTACAAATATATTGAAATCCGAAAATTTTCGATTCCGATCAAAATCTTCTGTCAGACAAATATTTTATTTTAGCTATTTCGGTAATTGGACTCCTTGAATATCTACTCGTTACTTATTTTTTATACTAAATTTATTCCTATAATTGGAATTACGAGTACGTATTTCAAAGAGTCGCAGATATATCAAAGAGATACAAAGGAATTTTAATCGGACTATTTTTAAATAAGTTTAGAGCTTGTTATTGGCCTGTAGATGCCGTCAACATAAATTATTTTAAATCAAATCAAATCATTTATTTACTCGAATGTTGTATAAAGTACAGCTGGTGGTAAATTTAAAATACAGGTTCAAACATTCTAAAAGATACGTTACTTAAAAATAAGTTTAATTCATTATTAATGTATCCGAATCTTATAATAAATAAAACTAATAAATAGAGATTTCATGTCAGTATCTTATGGTTTAAAATGTAAATTCAATTAAAGAGAAAAAATATAAAGAAATTTATATGTCACAATTAAATACTTACTTATATAAATTTTGTTATTCAGTTCATAAATTCATAGATTATTTATGCTGGTAATAGTGCGATTGTATGTATAGTTTCTTTGATTACTACATAATGTTATGATCATTTATATTTTCATCATATTATGATTTGAAAGTGAGCTTGGACCGTGGCTTGGATGATGATGATGGTTGACAAGTATCACCTGCTTAGGATCTAGTTTTCAAAATTAATTAAATCTCATGGCTGACACAAATCTGCTGAGGGTAGTACAAAATAATATCTTAATAACTCAAGTGAAATATAATACCGATAGGTCACTCTGTGACCACGACCACTGCAAAGTGTTTGAAATTTCGGGATGAAAATAATAATAAATATACCCGATTTATACCGTTTTAGGTTGTTTACCGTTTATTATTGAAAGCTCTTAAAATAACAATGAGGGATATATAAGATAACTGAAAATAATGACGGAATCTGTAGTGTAAACACCGAAAACAGATGGGAAATTGAATTCACGAATATTTGTCGAATTGATATTTTATATATACCAACAGCTTTACCAATTGCTATACTTAATCTTAAGCCCTGCTTCCTTGGTAGGATTATTTCGTTGTATTTTATATTTTATTATAGCTGATAGGCTAGTCTTTGACCATTTTCTCACCTGATGGTAAATGATGATGTGGTCGAAGATTTTGTTCAGGCTAACCTAGAATAACCTTTATTAATAATAATAAATAAAGCTCTCAAGGATAACTACCGTAACACACCGCTAGGTGATTGGCGTTAGATCTACTTGAGGGTGGTAGCTAGCCAGGACGGCATTCGCAAAATGCCCTACCACCATGATATATCGCCTGTCATCGTTAGACAACAACCGGGATGACAGGTTTAATGTGCCTTCCGAAGGACTGAAGCACTCAGATGTCATTCCAATGGCGGTCACCCATCCAAGTCATGACCGAGGCGGACGTTGTTTAACTTAGCTTATCGATTAAAAGCGACTAAGGAAACTTCGCTACGAATGCTTCAAAAATTAAAATTCAGTGCAATGAGAAAACTGAAGCGAGTAAGTAACTTTCGTTCCAGATTAAAATGCTCAGATTTTAAACATATTTAATTTTCAAAGTCATAGTTCCCGCGAGCCTATAAGCCTATACGGCCTATAAGCCTATACCAAGCGACTGTGGCGACGAAAACGTGAGCGGGGAGTTGTTCCACAAATGTTGTAATATTTGACGCGTCCCTGGACCCTTGTCAGTGTAAGTCACATTTTTAGAAAGCCAATGAACTAGGCTATTTAGGTATTTTAACATAGAACGAAAAACTTGTGTTCATGCAAGCTTAGAGGCAACTCGCAAATATACATTACACAAAATACATAGAGTTTGTGCTCACGACGGTTGGCAAATCATTTATATTCTATCTTTGATCAAAGCAGCAAACACGGTTTGTAGAGTTTACTTAATCCATTTCCTTAATAAGCAGTATCTTTGTGCATCTCAAAGGTGTAATTTTTCCAGCGGGAATTAGCCTTTTTATTTTAATCAGATTCCAGTCACAGCGGTTTAGCAAGCTATGCATAGAATGGAAATAAATTCTAAATAACAGTGGCCTAAAAACACCGGAAAATGCTTAGTGACAGAATATGTTCTACGGTAGCATAACGATAATGCCAAATGCCCTAGCACAATGGAAAAATATAATGAATTACCTTCGAGCACTCGTTTTAATATTGATAGCTTTTTGGTAGATGTGTATGATAAAATAGGTAATAAGTCGGTATTTATATTCATACTACTTATAGAGTTATTCGATTAAATTTACGTAATTATTTCTTCTCTTTTATATCAAAAGAAGCTTCCATATTATAATTCTGGTAGTAAAGTTGTTTGTCCATTTATCACGTTGACACCTGATGCCATCATCATGCCTGAATAAATAATTTATGAAATATATTTTTTGACATGAAATGCATATATTGTCTGATGTTACCTAAGAAGAAATATATATTTTGGTATCACAAATATATAAATGTTTACCTCACAAACTAGACTATCGTGAATTCCGAACGAAGGAACCAATGCTCATAATTTGTATAGCAACTGTTTATATATACTACTATACTATATACCCCGTGGGGTACCGGGTTAGAATAGCACTTCCCCATATAATCCTGTGGGTGTCGTAAAAGGCGACTAAGGGAATAATTATACTGGGAGATGGGCAGCAGCGCCTTCTAAGGAACTACTATCTTACACTGCGATCCCCAAGCCGCCTGCCAAGCGTGGGGATTTTGGCAAATACCAAAATCCCCAATCATAATATTAATAGGGGAGGCTGTGTTCAGCAGTGGACGATCCGGCTGTTACAGTACTATATATTAACCAATACAAGAAATATTCATAAATTCAGTTTCCGGTGATGTTTTGGGAGTTTCCATTGTAAATAATAATTGACCGCCATTTTTTCAGTTATCTTAAGTATCCCTCGTTGTTATTTGAAATGCTTTCAATGTTCACTATTGTCCTTACTGTCATATTATTCGAATCGGTCTTCTGTTTAAAAGTAATCGACTTTCACAGAAACGATATATGAAAAAACAGCTTTAAAATATATACCAAAACTCGTCAGGTACTCCTACTGCATAGGTAGTCAGTAACGCATTTGGCTATGCAGTCCATCTGCAGTACATCTCCGGTTAAAAAGTAAATATTCCATTTAGCTTCGTTAAGTTACAGAACACACTTTGTTACTATTTCCTTACAGCAATTACACTGTAGTTGATGCGATTTTTAAATAGAATAGACTTATTTCAACGTTTGTTTATTTGATATACTATTATAAAGAAATGTTCTATTCCGATTGACTTAGCAACTCGAGGCTGTAAATGCCACATGCCCGCAATTGTACTTGCAGATGCCGTGGCCCATGAAAGCTATTTCATAGAATTTTAATTCTATGAAATTACAATTCTATATATGTAATGTAATACTTTGAATGTATTCAAGCCTATAGTGCCACTGCGGTCGATTGCAAGCAGCCGTAGCACTTGCAGCCTTCAGTTGCAGACGGCAGCGTCGTTCGGTATAAAACTCTAACGCTCCTAATATCAAATTCTGTGATTATTCGAATATGCATTGTAATTCAACGGGGCAATGCTGCCAACTGGGAGCGGGCTGGAGCATTTAGACTGCCTATGAGTCTGCTATGACTTATACTCGTAGGTTGTCTAAATGCTTTTGTTGTAGTACTTGTAGTGTTGTATATAGTTCGTAGTATTTTGTTTTCCAACAAGTATTTTTTTATGGAGAAAGCTCACTTTCTCATATCATCATAATGTGATAAAAACAGACATATTCATAATATTATGGTAGTCATCAAATAAAGTCGCACTTTTACCAGCATAACTAATTTGAGTTGATAGCATTCTGCAGGCCAATAACAAGTTTCAAACGTACCTCTAAACAGTTTCATTTAAAATTTTTGGTGTCTTTTTGATATATCTGCGAATCTGAATATGTACCTAATTCAAATTATAGGAATAAATAGTTTGAAAGGCCAAATTTGAAGTAAGTTACGGATAGATATTCAAAGGAGACTCATTATCGAAATGTCATAAAATATTTGTCTGACAGAAGATTATGATGAAGAAGTTGTAGACATTTTGTATTAAATTCTCTTTGGACATTTTCAGATCTCAATAAATTTAAAGTTGAGAAGCAATGAGCACTACCTTCCCTGGGATTTATAGTTCAGACTTCTGATGTAAATTTAAATCACCAATTCTTCGTCTCAAAATCAATGAAATAAATTTAAGGGACATTTTATAACCAGGTAATATTTTAGACGGTATAGGCCCAAGAGTAACTTGTAATTTTTAGACAAGATGAAAAGCAATTGTGTGTGCAAAATATGGGCTACGTTGGTGCTCATTGGCCTCAGTTAAGCTTTTCCGACGCGATAATCCCAAGCGATTTAGCTTTCAAAATTATAGAGCGATATTATCGCAAGTGCTTCCATATACAGCTACGATATTTCCAGCAATACTGGGAATGCAAAACTGGTACAGTCTCACAGGTCGATATTTTCATTACGTTATAAAATTTTACATCATAGAATAGATTCATCACAACATAGTAAATGAAACCGTGTGATAAGAACACTAACGGTATAAAGTGATTTTATAAAATCTTTCATATTAATTATTAACAGAGAATATCGTTTTTCAACCTACCTGTATTAATAAGTAGTATACATTGTAACTGGTAATAATATATTAAATTCCTCCTTCTTAAAAAAAAACCTATAAAAAGCAATAATTTAGTATGTACACAATAAGAAATCAGAACATGCTTAGTAGTAAGTACTTGACATTTCCTCTGCCTTAACCTGTACCTCTAGTACATTTACATGCCCCAACTAGTACCTATTTAGGTATTCATATAAGGACGCCAGCTAACCGAGATCCCTTAAGCTGTAAACGAGAACGTTTCTTTGAACGTTTTTTTCAAGTTTGGTTCTTTGATCTATTTGACGAAAATAAAGTTAAAAAGCGTTTAAGTTATTCAAAGCTTTTCAGACCCATTTTAATAACCAAATCACTGCGCTTGTCTTCACGGCGTGATGCAAAAGCTTATACGCAGACTATTTTGACAAAAAAATATGAAATTATTCTTGTTTGATTCGCTATTTTCAGTGTGCTGGTCTATTGTTTCATATATTAACATTGAAATTCAAAATTTATACTAATTACATTATTTCTATATATTTTGATTTTATGTTTCGGTACTATATATTCGAATCACTTTGTCTCACTCTGGCAGAAAAATCGTATTTTGCTTACTTTAAAAAACAGTAATGAAAGTCAGGTGCATATAACAGTACGGTGGATATTAATGTATCAACAATACTGCAGGGGATGGTTCGTAATCCTTAACTAAATGTTTTCCACCCATGTTTTATTTTAACATACATATTATAATCAAGAACTAACTATTACCTACACTGTGGCACGTTGGCTTTGAGAATGATATCGACGGAAACCGCGGTCTAAGAATAATACTTATTTATTCGTAGACCACATTTGTAGACCGTTTTGAAGCAGTGATGGGTCAGTGACATTGGATATGGACTGCAGCAGGTCCATGGTTCGAATCCCGCCGCGGGATTAAACTTCACCGCATTATGGAAGGGCATTTTGCGAATGCCCACCTGGCTATCGACCACAGTCAAGTAGAAAATCTGTCGCCAAGCACCTAACGGTGTGTTCCGGCAGCAGTGAAATTCCAGCTTGAGAGCCAGTGAAAATCCAGCCACATGAGACTTATAAACTATCTATCAACTCGTGGCTTGTGACGAAATTCATCTGTTATAGGCAGAGGTTAGTGCACTTCAGGTGGGCCTCGAGTTAGTTCCGTCACAATAACATAAAAGACCGCGGTGTATTAACTACACTCAGATACTCTAACGCATAAATCCTACGCAAAGTCAATGAACGGCTATTGTTAGGCGACAACATAATAAGTACAAATAAGTAACGGCAGCTTTCAGTAGGATAAAATAAAACTTTTGAGAATCCGAATCAGTACTAATATTATAAATGCGAAAGTAACTCTGTCTATCTGTTATGCTTTCACGCCAAAACTACTGGACCGATTTGAATGAAATTTGGTATGGAAATAGTTTGAGCCGAGCCGGGAAAAAACAAAGAATAGTTTTTATCCAATTGCGCAAAAAGAGGCCAATGTTTTTGCGCGATAACTGACACTGTGCGGGCGGAGCCGCGCCCGGAAAGCTAGTATCTAATAAACATAAAAATAAATTTACGTTGAAAATTGTGTGCCTACATGGCCATTAACAATCTGGGTAACTATAGTAGTATTCTATTTTCTGATTGAATTAGGTTACTACTGATTGCACCTACGCGCCACAGCTTACATCATTTTGTAACACTGATTTTGTATATGTAAAGAATTAAACATGAGTGAAACATATTCAGTAATCTATTTCAAACCGCTTCCTACGCAGTATTATTGATACATTAATATCCTTTCCTCACATGACTATAATTTTTCCTCGCGTTGTAATTTTGTAATATCAATCCTCCTATATATACATGATGGAGCTGCTGAGGTGAAATACTTATTTGCTATACAAGACTGCAAGGTTGTTATAAGGCGTGAATACTTTTATTGCAACCTCAGGAAGTGAAGGTTATGGATTAAACCACGAGCAAAAGAGTGGTTCGTTTAGAGACGTTATAATATATTAAATAATAATTAAAAGAATACTGACTAAAGTTGCTAATATTTAAAGAACATCCATTTTTATGAAACTTGAGCTTCAAATTCCACAAACCTTTACCACCGTAACGGATAAAAAGCACTTTTCAATTCATATTTATACGTTATTAAATGTTTTTTGCATGTGACGTTACGAAATTACTAATCATAGATATATCTAGGTAAATGTAATAATCATAGTAATTAGACAACTTTAAACGGTTTAAATCGCGTATATTTTGAAGCGCTCGTAGCCAAGTTTGCTTAGCCGTTCTGAATCGATCAGCAAAGTTAAGCAACGTCCGCCGCGGTCATGACTTGGATGGGTGACCGCTGGTGACATTACTACTGAGCGCTTCCGTGCTTCGGAGGGCACGTTAAGCCGTCGGTCCCGGTTGTTGTCTTAGGATAGCAGTCGTTACAGCATAGTGGTAGGGCACTTTGCGAATGCCCGCCTGGCTAGCTACCACCCTCAAGTTGAAAATCTGTCGCCAAGCACCTAACGGTGTGTTCCGGCAGCTGTCCTTGAGAGCCAGTAACATTGGGTTAGCCTGAACAACATCCTCGACCACATCATCACTTACCAGCAGGTGAGATAGTGGTCAAAGGCTAACCTATCAGGCATTAAAAAAATAAATTGACATTATTTTTGTCCCGACGTTTCAAACACTTTGCAGTGATCGTGGTCACGGGGTGACTGATTCTGACTTTCAACACGATCACTGCAAAGTGTTTGAAACGTGTGGACAAAAATAATGACCAATATACGCGATTTAAACCGTTTAAAGTTGTGTAATTACTATGTCTAACAATCGCGGAAACCTAAGACAACAAAATGTGATAATCATTTGAAAGACACAGATAAGGTACCTATTAGTAATTATATCTAATGTTCCATGATGTTTTAGATGAAACAATCTGATTGTGCCTAAGATGTTTAATCTTCTGGTGGAAGTCAACACTTGCATAAAATATTTTAAAATGACAGTCTCGATAAAGTGGTAATGTCAATTGATTTCTTCTAAATGATAATCCTCCAAGATTAGCAAGGATCTATTTCGTATACAGCACGAATTATTCGATTTTGTAAGATAAAGATATCTATCCTACATCTCAGTTGTTTAGGTTGACTTTTACTATTAAAATCTGCTATTAAAAGAAAAAATAGTTTGGTATCGTATATAACATTAGCCCGTCTGCACTAAACTTTGACTGTTCCTAAGTACAAGTGTTGCACCAATCTTAGGAAGTTTCTTAAGGATGAACAGTGATAGCTCAGTGGCTTTAGCTATGGACTGCCGCGCAGCAGGTCCATGGTTCGAATCCCGCCACGGGCTTGAGCTTCACCGCATGGTGGAAGGACATTTTTGCGAATGTCCGCCTGGCTAGCGACCACCCTCAAACTGAAAATCTGTCGCCAAGCACCTAACAGTGTGTTCCGGCAGCTGTCCTTGAGAGCCAGTCATTCTAGGTTAAGCCTGTTAACACCTTCGACCACATCATCACTTACCATCACGTGAGATTGTGGTCAAAGGCTTACCTATCAGCAATAAAAAAAAAAAAACTAGCCGGTCAGTTCTCCATACAATCGCCGATGGATGATCACTTCCTCATTTGAGGTTATAGGTTCAGACTAAGCATGATACCGATTGATCTCGTCGAAATGATGCCGAAATTTTAAAAAGATAGAGGTTGTGTAATATTTGAGAGTTATGATCCTCGTAACATTTTCATATAAAGTTTTCGAGGCTCATAACTTTCAACTTATCTTTTTAAAATTTCGGCGTCATCAAGCCTAGATTATGATGAGGTCAATCGGTATTATGCTTAATTCCGGACCTACAATCTCAAATGAGGGAGTGATCACCCTGTAGGGTGAAGTGAGCGGCCAGTTCAACCACACAACAAAAGGTTCTTTCGTTCACCTACTGACTAAATGTCATGTGGGAGAAGAAATAAGTTTGTCTTAGTTTCGATCCAATATCAAAATCAGGTCAAACTGTTCTATTTAGTAATTTCACGAATTTATTACAGATCCGAAGTCGTCGATATCCCCGTTTCGATGAATGTTCGTCAACTCGTCCGAGCGTGAATTCAGACCCAATACCCGTGTGGAAGGAGCGATCTACCAACAATATCGTATTGAAACAAGCTTTTAGCTGTGAAGTGTTTGTGCTACACTCGTCACCAGAAATAAAGTGTCATGTTAATGCGTCATAGGCTGAAGCTGTAACAGACTTCTATGAAAGTGGTAGTGAAACAAAACTTTAATCAAAACACGGTGCGATGTTGTAGGAAAAACATTAAATCATTGTAAAACAGTGTCAGTAGAGAAAAATACCCTGGGTAACGTGAATTTTGCGTATTTACAATATTTACGAGTGTTTTAATATATCAGTAGTATAATCTATTGAAGTTTTTGCTTGGAAAAGTATTCATTGTGTTTTTTTTGTACAAATGAATTTACGATCGTCTTTTAATGTAGTAGAATTACTAAAAAAGGTTTTGTTATGAATGTTTAATATTTGCCTAAATTGAGCAATTACTTAAAGTGTTAGAGCCTTTGTCAACTTTAGATGAAGCATAAATTGGTATCCTAATGAAATACATTGTGGTTGTGGTGTGGCATATATAATATTTTGATGTCGTTCTTGTGCCAACTTTTCTATGTCTAATGATACCGTTATGTAAATATTGTTTTTGTACATGTATCGAATAAAATATTTGGGCAATACCGATGTGTTAACATTGCATAGTGCTATTTTCGTTGTAATAACTTTCATAACATGTCAGATAATTTTATGCATAAGTACCTAATAGTTTTTTTGTTTGATACTGATCACGCACGGTTAATATTTGTGGTACGTCCTGTTTTAGAGATAATGAAGTAATATTTGCATTCTTTTTCCAAATTATCGGAACCACGACGTCACGTGAAAGGTAGGTCGCACTATCAATCGTCGAACAAAAGATCCGTCGCGCTATCGTTCGTCGAGATGGTGTGTTGTCGAGCCACCGATTGTCGCGTATATGTCTGTCGAAACCACGATTCAGGACTCAGGGTTTTGTTTAAAATCGTTTGGCACGTGTATGCTATTAAATGTTCTGGGGATGGGCAGAGAGGTAGCGCTAAAAAGTCTGTCACATAACCAACAAAACAATAAATTTGATCACCAGTGTTACAAATAAGTGAGGTTATAATTTTACAAAAAAAAGGTATATCTCAAAAACTGTGCATAATCTTGTAATGGGTGAGAAATTGGCAAGGAAGGAAAATGGGCACCCTCCCTTCATTCTCGCCTCGTCCACCCCACACCTTTCGTGCTAACGATTCCAAGTTTTTACCGAAAGGTATGTCCATACAGCCCAATCTTGTCCAATTCATGCATGCTTTAGTAACTGATGGATTTTATTGATCTTGTAGTAATTTTCCTGCAATCGTGTATATCCACGAACACATAAACTAATAACATTTGGAAATTACATTTCATGGAAAGAACACATATATATTTTGATTTTCCCGCACCGTCATTCAGCTACTTATATAGGCTGCGCATCTACTAGAGATGTGCTAGAAAAGAGCTGTTTAGAAGGGAAAACCAATAATAAGATTGCTGTGCTTAGTGGCGCTAGGAAAATGAAGAGATTCAATTGATTGATTTTTCCTCTTACACCGCTCGTGAATACACTGCCATTATGACAAATACTGGAAAAAAATCTTGTCGTATATTAATAGTACATTATTGTAAATTGTGTGAAATAGGCTAAAATTTTAGGTCAATTATGAGTTTACTAATACGAAACAAGCAATTTGGCTTCTGATCTTAAATATTTAGTATTTTAATAACATATCAAGACTAATTTTCAGTTTTGATGCCAATTTTTTATTTATTACCTGTGCCGAAAGGCAAACACATTTATGCCAATACGTAGATATAGCATTTGTGGCTATACAGTCAACGAACGTGTAAAATATAGTGAATGCAATTTATACTAAACAAAGAGACTTATTTTGGTACCTATGATACAATAATGATAAAAGAGATCCAATCAAAGAGTATTTAATTACCCCAGCACGCCGTTTCATACATCACTGCTGGACCGTTGTAACGTTCCAAATTCAAAAACGCGCCTGCAATGGATTTGATTTTCTTTGTCCGTTTAATTCGATTCTTCGCATGTTTTCTTTTCGTAAATAATGACAATATTTCTTTGCATGTTTGAAAAAATATATAATTTTTATATAATATTAAGTAGCTTAACATGTCACAGTCATTTACAATACAAGGAACGTATATGATACATACCCGAACAGACCATATCATTTCGTGCAATTGAACTAACTGCATCTCAGTGCAGTAAAAACAATAATCTATAATACTTTCATAAAGAATGTGTAATGTGTTAATCCTTAGATATAATATACATGAGGCGAATGTTTTTATAGTGTTTCATCATCATCATCATCATTTCAGCCGCAAGAAGTTCACTATTGGATATAGGCCTCCCCCATAGTTAGAGTTTTTGTTTTATATTATCTAGCCCGTAAGTTAGGTGTTATCTCTATTATTGATTACATAATATTGTAAAACCTAAGGTTGTATACGATTAAATTAAGCATATCTAAGTGTTAGTCAAATTTGTGGCGGTATGTACGACTTTTACATTATATTTTATTTGGGTTTTAGTGTTAAGTATTATTAAAATATTACTATTTATAATACATTAAATATATTTTAAATTATATATGTATATTACCACAGGTACATATGATTAATACATAAGTTTGTTTCATAATACAATTAATGTTAATATATTGTTACAAAAATAAATCACATTCTTTATTTTATTAATACAAACCATTAAATCCAAAAATGAGCATAATTGTTTTGAATACTTTACTCAGAACAGGTAAGATGGAAATGGGTATACTATATAAGCAAGGGTCAGATGTAGCCCCTGACTTCGAAATTGGAGCGATTTTACTTTGTTTCAAAAGCGTCCTCCAATGACCGAATCATTATTTTTGAATACACTTTATGTACACTTAAAAAAACGAAAAGTAATTGAGTCCATAAAATACGACATCAACTGTCACTTTGACACCTGTCACATTTTAAACCAATCTCCTAGCCATTTAAAAAAATATATAACCTAAGTACGAAATCATAATTTTATGACATCTGGTGTCACTTTGACTACTTTCCGAGATAAATTTCTGTATTGGTAAGTACTGTTCCTTTGGGGGACTGTAGTGGAATAGTGAGTGCTGTACAGTCCCCTGGGAGACTGTTGTGGAATAGTGAGTGTTGTACAGTCCCCTGGGGGACTGAAATAGGGGATCGTAGTGGAACGAGCGAAATAAAAGGACTTCTCATAGAATATAATCGAATCCTGTCGTGGGCTTGAGTTTCACGGCATGGTAGTAGGCTATTTCGAGAAGGCTCGCTTAGAGAGAGTACGCGCGAGGTATAGTAGTCAAAGTAATCTAGCTATATTTTGGATTATATACAATAAAAAATAAAAAGTAGGTATATATATGTGTGTGGATAATCCAAAATAAATATATATTCAAACCATTGTCCCCCTACGTTTACTTATACAATTCGCAGTCGATTGGGCCGTTATGACCTAAGATACCTACTTTTTTATATACCTAATAGCCTTTGATCACTATCTCATCTGATGGTAAGTGACTTGAGGTTGGTAGCTAGACAGGCGGAAATTGGCAAAATGCCCTAACACCATGCATACGGTGTAAATAAATGGGTTGCGAGGGTTTAACCAAGATTACATGCACTGTATTTTATCAATTTAGAAAAAAATGTTATCAATGTTTTAAACCTGTGTTTAGTATTACATTGCAAATATACAGTCAACTAAAGAAATTACAGGCACAATGAGACTTAACAACTAAGTCTCAAGGCGACGGGCGCAGTGCAATTCATGACTTGTGACGAAATGCATCTGTTATAGGCAGAGGTTAGTCCACTTAACACCAGGTGAGCCTTGAGCTTGTTCCGTAACAAAAAAAAAACAGAAAATATAACCCGTTTACATTAAAATCAAACTTTGCAGTTATGGTGAACGCTGCTCTATACGGCGGGTAAATCCCCCTTTTAAAACAAAAAAACGTTGTACTTAGATATGAATTTTAATGTTGTATAGGTAATGGTACGGAACCCTTCGTGCGCGAGTCCGACTCGCACTTGGCCGATTTTTATACTTTTTCCAAGCTTCACATAATTACAACATGATAATCTATTAAGAGTGTCTGTTACCAAAGTATTTTTTAGTCTGCCTTCACTTAGAGCATATTTAATTATGTAAAATTTGATTAGGTTATAATTAAGTCGGAGAGTAATAATTTGTAAAGCAACAAGCCAGGCGTTAAATCCCAAATAAAACGGCGCGTTTCATTATAAATTTAATCATACCTTGTGTCGATACTATAATACGAGTAAAAATTCCAAACATAGCCTAAATAAACCACTTAAATACATGTGTACATATGGAGATGAACATAATTTTAGATAGATACATTATAATTAAAAAATCTTTTAAGCAATGGTGTTATACTTACTCAATAAAATCTTATTTAACCAGATTTTCACTTTAAACTTACTGTATTAAATTCTTTTTAATTTTAACAAAAAACACTTTGCAGCTTTATTAAAGTAATACGAGTTTTAGCTGGGCCCTAATGAAATCTATTCTACTAGGTATATCTTATTACCTTTAACTTGATGCCTATTCATTAAAAACATATGAGAAAGGATATATTTACTTATAGGCTTATTTTTGGACAATAATGGGGTAAATGTGGGTACGTGCAATACGTATATACTATAAATAGCTGGTATACCTTTAAGTTAAAACAAGGAATATTTAACGACTTTTTTATGGGATAGGAGGAAAATCTTCTATAATCAGATGATGAAAAAGAATACAAGCAGGCGGCTACCCGTTGGTAAGTGATCTCCGTCGCCCACGGGCATAATTGCAGCGTTTGAAGAGAGTATGCTCTCTTCTTCCATAGTCGTATTGGTTCGGAATATTTCTATTTGCAGCTAGTTCTACATTGTGCCAGTACGAGGCAGAAAATGTTAACGCCAAGTATTCCGATACTGGTTGACACAGTAAGAGGAGTGTCCTCAAAACGGAGACATACAATAAAGCAGGATAGTTTAGCGGTTATCGCGCAAACTTGTGTCTTGTCGGGATTAAATTGGACTAAGTTCAGTCAGCTCCACTTCGAGCCATCTGGCAGTAAGTATTAAACAGTAACAACTTTTAACAGGGTCTCTCTTCAAACACATGTGGTTCCAACTCTCGTCTACGTATTCCCGAGAAATTTTAGCACATTTTATGAACAGCATGGCTCTCATAGAATTTGCAAGTTGAAGTGGCAATGGGCACGTTCTACTTACCGATAACTGATAGGAAAGAAAGGTGTTTACCACCCTGTACAGGAAGACAAAGTGTAATCAGCCCACTAGGTGGACTGACGACATAAAGAAAGTCGTAGGGAGTCGATGAATGCAGATGGCCAATAGCCGTTGTTTGTAGCTTTTAGGCATTTGTTCAACGGTTTTCCAGTTGTTGAAGATGATAGGAAATAATCCTACATTACAAATTGTCTTCGTGCATGTGTATAAAATTCAAAAATAGTGTCACGGTCATTGGAAGACGTCCATTTAGTGGAAGAAGTGATAATATTGTATATTCTATGAGAAGTCATTTTAGTTTAGTCGATTAAGGGCCCGTTTCAGAATGTCCTAATAAAGCTTCGGGTTGCTATGCAACACATAAAATAACTGAATCATAAAAATGACAGTTAACATGCAGCGCGTTCCAAGCTTTAATCAATGGATAGGCTAAACCGATGACTGTGAAATGCAAAGATAGTCTTTTGTTTATTAAATATGATCTGGGTAGTAAAACCGGAACTTACTCAAACATTCTGAAACAGGCCCTAAGTGTATATAATTTGTAAATTTATGATTTTCGCTTAGTACGCGGTAGTGCTTGTAATCATAATTAGATATATAATGTGTATTCTAGCTACCACCTTCAAGATGAAAATCTGGCGCCTAGCTCCTAACGGTGTGTTTTGGCAGCTATCCAAGAATTCCTGGCTCTCAAGTATAGCTGCCGAAACACACCGTTAGGAGCTAGGCGCCAGATTTTCTACTTGAAGGTGGTAGCTATAACAAACATTATGATGTGGTTCAGGCTAACTAAGAATTACTACTAGCTTGAGAGCTAGTATAACTTGAGAGCCAGGAATTCTTGGTTAGCCTGAAAAATATCTTAATGTGTATTCTTTATTATATTGTTAAATCAGTTTTCTTGAACTCAATTACCAGTAAGTAAAAATTGCTCGAAATTAGCATAAAAATATTGGAATAATGAAATAAAAGACGTAATAAGTAATTATTATATTAAAAATAATCTTTACATAATTTTGATACAATAAACTTCACATAAGTGTTTATAGAAACTAAAATATTTAAAATCAAAACGACTAGACCGACTAGAAATGTACGTTTAATAACATTTTCTTTGCAAATACTTACTGCAATACGAGTTGAATTTTTTTTTGTGATATCGATACCAAATGTAAAATAACGTAATCAGTTATTTCTTTAATTTACTCTCAAATACTTACCTATTTATATAGCCAAACTAAAACAAAACAACACGAAAGGTCCCATTTCTCGTAAAATTTTCTTAACTTAAGTTAGTGATTGTAATATACAAGAATATAGTTATCTTATTATAGGTTAAGGCTTTTCCAGATTGGGTATTTATCTACCCGCATAACCTCGTTTTTGTTAGCTCGTATAAGACCCGCTTCATTTCAACTGAACTTTGTCTAAAAGCTGTCAATTTAAAAAAAATCTGTTGCCTTTGACGTAGATGAAGCGATAGCTCGTACAATGCATTGTTGACACATATTTGCTTGCAAGAAATATGCATGCTGCAATAACGAGCTTATACATGTGGAAAGCTTATACCCTATACGGAAAAGCCCTAAGTTAGCATAAAAATAAACATGTACATAATCTCAAGCACTCAAATTAATGTACCTTTTATTAGACTTAAAGCTCTAAGTAATATACATATTTTGACTTTGCTTAAACTTTATAATTATTTAACAAAGATACCTAAGTTATTCTTTTTCATTTCATGAAATTGAAACCATTAGAAAAGAAAACATCAATAGGTGACGGTAATCAATGATCGCTTACCACCATTTCAAATAAAATAAAACCGGCCAAGTGCGAGTGGGACTCACGCACGTAGGGTACCGTACCATTATCTGTAACTGAATAAACCGCAAAAACCTCTTTCATTGTATGGGAGCCCCCTTAATTATTTATTTAATTAATTATATTTAAAGAGAACATAAAACTAAATACGAGTATTCTGTGAATAGTTAAAGCATCTACCTGTCACCATTATTAGTATCGAGCAAGATACGGTAAAAAAACAAGTTTGCTGTATGGGAGCCCCCCTTGAATATTAATTAATTTTATTTAATTTTTAGTCTTTGTTGTTATAGAGGTAATATAAATAAATTATATGTGAAAATTTCAAATGTCTAGCTATCACCGTTCTTGAGATGCAGCCTGGTGACACACAGACGGACAGACAGACAGCGAAGTCTCAGTAATAGCATCCCGTTTTTACCCTTTGGTTACGGAACCCTAAAAAAGAATCGTCCAAAAAAGTGAAAGTCATGAGGTAATAAACATTAAAAAAAACCGTCAAATGAGTAGCTCCTTCTCCGTAGAAGTCGGTCAAATAGTTAAAAAGATTTCAACTTATATTTTCAAGCAGCTTCCTAGAAACATCAACATTAAATTAATGGCTGTTGGGTCAACTCTTCGTAGCTTTTGATTGCTGGTTTTTATTTCAAACACTTAGCTTCACTTGCAGTTAACCGAGAAAAATAAGCACAGACCCTGTACTCTATAGAATAGAATAGAAAACAATAAGTATAGGCCTCAAACACTTAGTTATTAAACAGCAGTGTTTGTTAAAAAACTACAAATTCACGAGAGGAAAAATTTAGGTCATGTGCTTTGATTGCTAAAATATTTTTTCCTCTCGTATATGTAATGTAATCCGCAGAGCATGCGTTATTGCAAACATAAAAAAATCATTAAAAAAAAAACTGTGTTCGGGTTTTACTTACAAGGGTCGGGGAAACATAATACCGTCTTGCCCTGGTGAACGTTGTGAATTAAGCACTGATTCAAGTCAGTGCTTAATTCTGGTGTTACGCAGTTTTAACCCACGATGCAAAAAGATAGGTGTTATAAGTTTGACGGGTCTGTCTGAGGTATCGTAACTCCTAAAAGAATGGATAGATTTTTTTGGGTTTTTTTTTAAAAAAAGGTTCGTAGGTACGATTTATGACATTATGACTGGGTCAGGGGTTACTTAAAATTTTCAATTTAAAACTTGTTAGTAAAATTGTTCGGAGACACTACGACTGCGACTGGCATAGGCCAGCGTGAGTTCACTTCTTGATATCAAAAAATCTGGCTATCTAACCAAAGCAAAATCATTTTTATAATATAACTACATATACCGGCTAGAACTCACGGTGTTTAGTCGTCATCTCCTTATTCATATCTTTGTGTGGTTTGTGCTGTAAATAAAGAACAGAAATTGTACCGACCGACCCCACATGAGTGGGATAAGAGAAGGAATATAATCATTATACACACATAATACAAAAACTGATCTCATTCTGAATGTAGGACGAAGCATGAGCTATCTCCATGAGACTAGCTTGTTTTTTCGCTCTTAACATACTCCTAATCGATGGTATAGAATAATTTATTTTAGTTAACTGGTAGCATTATTGGCTATGATGCAGATGGAACAATTAAAACAAGTTTAAAGATATAAAAAAAATTAAAAGACCTGACTGCGAATTATTTATTTCAGTTAAGCGTTTTATCGCTTTATTGAAATTATAACTACCAATTGTATGTATATACTTATGGAATCGGTTTTTGAAGCCGTTCATTTTGATGCACAACTCGATGGGTGAAAAAAAATATTATTCTCCCAATATGGCGTCTAAAATCCACCAGTTTGTTTTAATTTATTGTACAGTGTACTTACTCTCACTTGCGCTATCAATACGAGTTTAACGATATCTCATACATTAAAATCGGTTAAGCCGTTCAGAAGTTATAGTGGAATAAAGAAACTCACAAACAAACATTCATACATGAATCTTGAAAACATAACACTCCTTTTTTTGGGCAGTCGTGTAAAGAGTGAACGGCTAAATGTATTACACATTGTAATACATGATCCATCTTCATAACTTTGTAATTTATATATATATACCATTAACTTTTTTAAAGAAATGAACATGATAGGAACTAAATTTTCTGATCAGAAGCAATTTTTTTCTATTCAAATAACATGGATTGAGTTCCTTTAAGATTTCTGTTTTTATTGCTATAAACACTTTTATATCTTACACTGACGGATTCTTCAGTTTGTCTGTATACCTAGTTATAATAGCTTCGTCACTGAAAAGCATAAAAAACCTTTTACAAATTTTATGCGAGGTCTGTTTTAGCGTATACGTTTTGATGAATTTATGTGTAATATTTTTTTCTTGTTTTATGACATCGAGTAATAAAAGATGTTTACCATGCATACGACCCATGAATATTGCCTTTGTAATTAATTTTAAATTACATGTCATTTTAATATAATAAAGTAACCTAGATATAGTATGACAAAACTTCTATCTTTCTAATATATTATTATATTGTAACAGCTATTCGGCACTATAACTTTTATGGTTGGCGCAGATTTTTCTATCCAGCGCCCGCCGTCTTGACATTGACTTCACTCAAGCCGTTCTGTATTCTATGTACAAAACTCGATACAATAACGCGCATCTCTCAACGTCATATCGACATCGCTACAAGTCGTGATAAGCTCAACAATAGTAGTGAAATGTGGCGAGACCGCAACGACGTTGATACGATGCCGTGATCCGCAGAGTTGCCCACAACATACCTTCATTATTTATATACTTAATGAAATTTAAACAATATATATATAATGATGTCATCGTATTGAGTTTTAAAATCATATTGCCACGTAATAATTTTCATATCTATTCACAAATGTTTCCAGCGCAAATTTCGCGAGCGATGATTGAACCCGCTTATTCTTGTAACGCGCCGACACGATTCAACATCGAAGAAATTACTAGCATGTTTATAGCGCACGCAGAAATTAGCGTGTTAGAAATTTTATTCTGTAGCCAATGTTTTTTTCTACTGAAATGTTGTAGCGAGTAGATTTCATGTCGAATTTTGGAGTAATCTTAGTCAGGTATCACCCAAGACTTCTACAAAAGACCATAAATTATCATGATTCGACCAATAAGCAAGTAAGTAATGTATGCAATTGCCTGGTCAAAAAGCGGCTATGACTGCTGTGACATAATTAGATTAACTCAGAGCTTGTTGTTCTAGGCGGCTACTAGTTGTCACTAATACTAAATCAAACATATAATTGAAAAAAAAAAATGTCTTAGGTTTTCGCGATTATTATTAGGTACATACAGTAATGAAACAACTTGAAATGGTTTAAATCGCGTTTATTTAACATTATTTTTGTCCCGACGTTTCAAACACTTTGCAGTGATCTTGGTCACGGGGTGATAACTGCGATTTAACCGTTTAAAGTTGTTTAAAAAATTATATACTAATATTATTATTATAATTTTATAACAAAAAATACAGTCAACGCATAGCCTCTTAAAGTAGATGAAATTAATGTTACGAGTAAATTGTTAAATGTTTATAAATACCAACCGCACTGTGTGCTCAGCTGAAGTGAAATTTTACTTGAACAGAGCAAAAATCAACAGACGTGAAGAGTTATGGTATTTAAACAGGTTGCTTCGGCATACAAAGTACATCGTCTCAAGACGACCAAAAATAAAATTTTATAATAACGTTACTTGTTGATAATTTGCTTTTTGTTACTGTTTTCTTTGTTCCAACACAATCTGAGTATTAAATCAAATAAAATCAATAGTTTATTTACAAGAATACATAGTCATAAAAAGGTCTTAAGAACTATTATTCGTTCCTGTATTCGGCCTGCTGCATGCAGGCGTGCAAATATTATTATAACGACATCAATTGTACATTTCAAAATTAGATTTCCTGCACCAAACTTTGTATGTTTATAAAAACTATAAATAATTGCCTTCACATATTTCATAAAAATGTGTGATAAATATGAAAAACGGTTATTTTCCTTGGCACTGGCTTGAATAAGTGATTAGAGTAGTAAGTAGGCTAGACATATAACGGGAACTGGCTCTTCAGGAGAAGTTTTAATTTATATTAGTTAAAAAGTAAAATATTATTCCATGTCCTCTTGAAACAAAGAACCTCGCAGCTGGTAATGCCTAATCTATACTATACTGTAACTAGTTAAAGGTACAGTACTTAAAAAAATCTGTCTCTTTATTTTTATAGGAGCGGTCCACAAAAACATTTCTTATATATACTTTTGGCAAGTTCATTTTTTGGCGCTAGTGAAATAAATAATTGTCTTATTTTCCGTAACTAAAAAGTGAATTATTGTAACGAATGAATTAATTTGGCATTGGTGAAACGGATCTTCTGGCTTGTAGCGCTCTGTTGTTGCAATATTCTCTGATGTCAGCGATAGGCATCATCAGGAATACTGGGACATCATCGTCACGTTTCTGAAATTTAAAAAAATATTGTCATGATGTGTGATAAAATTGATCAATGGGGCAATGCTGCCAGCATGCTAGGCACGCTGCCAACTGGTAGTAGACTGTAGCAATTGGACTGCTTGTAGACCTACAGGTTGCATGAATGCTTTCGTTATAGTAGCTGGAGCGTTGTATAGAATTTGTAGTGTTTTGTCAGTGAAGGCATTCCACTGGAAAAAAAACAATTGATCAACCTAGGCAATAGAGCATATCACTCGATGAACCAATAACTGATAGGATAGAAAGATTCTTGAATTGCAATCATGAAATAGAAAACTGGTCTCATTATCTGGTCTCTTACCGACAACATCAGAAAAGATCAAACGTCATCGATTGTCAAGCAAATCTTTACTTTCACACATTAAATGGAGTATTCACATCCTGGATCTATTCTCTATTCTACTCTATTAGCCTAAAAGTAAGTGTAAATTATCATGGTTCACACAATCCATCCTTACTTTCTTTGGATTTCCTCTTCCCCTATACGTATTTATGTATATCTTCTATATACTACATTCATACTCAAAATTACACTTCTTATATATTTTTTCCTTCTCCTTACATGACATGACGTGATTGAAAAGATGAAAATTAGCGTGGTAGTCTTCAACTCTCTATCATTGGTGCTAATTTCACATCGAAAGAATTTAATAAATAATAGCATCTAAGACGCTTTATGGAGGTCAATACAAAATTGAAATTCATGTACTTGCACTCAGTTTTCTGAATGTGGCTGTTGTAGTTATTTTTCCTGAGGGCTGTCTATCGATTGGTATACTCATCTCGAGCCTTAGCCATAGCAATCGTTTTTGTAGCATTCGTTTTCCTTTTACATCTATGTCACAAGTTTAACTTTCTAAAACTGGTAAGTCTTTACATATTTTAATTTCCTACAAGCATTTTTCTATTCTTTTAAAATTTTCACAATATATAATGTATTTGTAATATATTTGACTTTCTTTTCCATACCATTATTTCAAAAACTACGCCACTCTTAAAATATATTTTGGGTAACCTTAATCTCAAACAAAGAACATGGCATTGCGACAATTACCGTCAGTAGACAGACGTATCAGAACGTGCGATATCGCCCTTCTGAGAGTCTAACTAGGTTTTTAGGTCAGGTTAACTAGGCTAACTATGTTTTTTTTTTAAATAATTGTTATGTCAAACGTTTTATTATTATTTCCGTGGAACTAATAATTAGATATGTATAATATACCAACTTACATTATATACCTGCAACATATTTATTACACAGATATATGTCCGTAGTTATATCAAAATATATGATGATTATACACTGTACGTTATATGCCATAATACCCGCTATGACATAATACACTGTACGTTTTATAGATTTATTTAGTCTATACTCTTATTAATTGTATATATTGTATAAAAGTATTAAGTGATTTATTTATTAATATTAAATTATGAAATTTATATATTATTAGTATTGTAGTATTTTTCTGTTTGTGAGGGGGCTTAAGGCCTTTCAATTTAAGTTTCTTTAATTCGAATACATTTGGTAATAATTATATTAAAACTAACTATACAGTCCGGTCAATATAGACATTTAAAAAAACAAAAATTCCCGGGGTGCTAAATATTGGTGGAGAGCTGTGGTTTACCATTACAAATAGAGTTTTAAAAATCTCAATCGATCCTATGTGCGCTACAAAAGTTATTCAAGGGTCAAAGGTCAAAATTTGAAGTTTCTTGAATTTTTCTCGAAAACGGTAAATTTTATCAAATAAAACCTCATACCAAAGTTGTAGATCTTAAATTATCTACAATAATAGTCTTCATAAATGTTTTTCTGAGAGTTACCATTCCTGAGATATCGCGATTCTAAGAGTCACATTATACATGATTTGCACATATAAGCCACATATATACATAATCAGGCACTTAAGACAAGAATAAATACCTATTTGTGTCTCAAATTCAAATTCAAATTCATTTATTCAATTTAGGCGTCTCTTATGAAGGTCAATTACAAACTTTAATATTGAAATATTCTACATTGTACTGCCACGTTCAGCAAAAAAAAATATAGAGCCACTGCGAGAAGAACGGGCAAGAAACTCGGGGCCATTCTTTTAAACGTCTGTTTACAATGTGTTATAAACAATTATTACAATATTTGTTTAAATTAGTTAGTTAGTTAGGAGACAGGTGATGGCTTGGCAGAGGTGGAATTTTCCAAGCATTTTTGTCGTTTAAGTAATCACAAACTGTGTAGTAGGATTTCTTAATCAAAATGTTTTTCACGTGTAATTTGAATTTTCCTTCTGTGAGCATTGTAATATGTTCGGGAATTTTATTATAAAACCGCACACAATTACCTAAAAAGGACCTTTTATTTGTCTTTGCTAATCTAAAACATGGTACCGTTCATTTATATTTGTTCCTAGTGTTGTAATCGTGGTTGTCACTGTTTAATTTAAATTTACTAAAATTTTTCCGAACATACATAATATTTTCAAATATATACTAGTCTCTTTCATATATAACATACTATCCTGAAAACATTTACCGAACTGAATCCCCCCTACCCACGTGGCCTTGAATAAATCTTAATATTAAGGTAATGTATAAATTAGTTTACTGAGTATTTAAGAACTCAAAAATCCGTTACAGTATACGGTGATTGCAGAAAATCATACACCCGGAAATCTGCCATCGCTAAGTAGAATCTGTTAAAGTAGACTTTCAAGAGCATGAATCTGATTAAAATAAGAAATCAAAACAGTGGTTAACCCAAATATCAATAGCAATATCAATAATAAGGTAATATCTAGAGCTTGACGGGTACTGTTCAGTTAAAATATCCTAAAATTGTCATGACAGTTACTGGAGTAGGTCTACCAGTAGGTAAAACCACGGTAAAAAAAACTCGCCAAGTAGACTACCTCACAGGTGGCGAAATGTGTAATTATCATGTATAATGTAACTCTTAGAATCACGATATCTCAGGAATGGTAAATCTTAGGAAAAAAGTTATATATACCACTTTTGTAGATAATTTTAAAGTCTACAATTTTGGTTTGAGTGTTTGTTTGAGAAAACTTACCGTTTTCGAGAAAAATCCAAAAAATATCAAATTTTGACTTTTGGCCCCAAGTCAAAATTTGATATTTTGACTTGGGGCCAATTTGTAGGATCATTTTTAAAACTTTATTTGTAATGATAAACCCAACTCTCCACCAATATTTGACTCTCCGGGAATCGTTATTTGACCACTATTTTTATTTCTAAATTGACCGGAGTAATACCATCGTCTATAAGTTATTTGTATGAACTAGAAAGTACACTAAAAATTATTATGAATGTAAACTGTTCAGTTCAAAAGTGGCAACATCGATTTGGTGTTAGGTATTGAATTGATCATCACACCAGCTTATATAAATACTCTTATGCTATTTAGGTAGATGTCACCAAAGTCAAAAAGCCACAAATTCCAACGGATGGGAAAAAATCGACTGTCCAGCACCCGGTTCCATAGCATAATTGGAAATGCACCAGGAAGGTTTTCTTGGGATGCGGTTTCAAGTTTCGCTGTAAGTAATATTTTGCCACCCGAAATAATTTCAATACTATACTGTTGTTAATTCTCAGAGTATCAAACAAGAAGGCTCATCAACAAAAGAAAATTTTACCTGGAATAAAACTTCTCCCTCGAAGTAGGTAAGTTGGTGCTTTCGTGTCCTAATTAAGAGCCCGACGAGCTTGTCATTTATTACTGTGTATATCTGAAATAGAAAATGCAATATAAGCTTAATCTCCACACCTAAACAACCAAAAGAAAAAAACTAGTCGACCGGAAAGTAAATAATAATGATATATCTTTATTTCTGGTAACAGGATTAAATAAACACTGACCCATAGAAATATAAATACCTTACAGAATAACATACATTATATAAAATAATAAAAATATATTATTATATTATAGTAAAGATTGTCATGGGCGATTTTTTTTCGAGAAAATAACAGTTCTATAATGATTGCTAAATCATATTACAAAATTGATGATTTTTTAGCTGACCGATCATTACAAGTAAAATATTGATGTTAGTTTTGAAGCACTCGTAGCGAAGTGTGCTTACCCATTCTGAATCGATCAGCTAAGCAACGTATGCCTCGGTCATGAGTTCGATGGGTGACCGCTGGTGACATTACTACTGAGCGCTTCCGTGCTTCGGAGGGCACGTTAAGCCGTCGGTCCCGGTTGTTGTCTTAGGATGCCAGTCGTTATAGCATGGTGGTAGGTCATTTTTCGAATGCCCGCCTGGCTAGCTACCACCCTCAAGTAGAAAATCTGTCGCCAAGGACCTAACGGTGTGTTCCGGCAGCTGTACTTGAGAACCAGTAATTCTAGGTTAGTCTGAACAACATCTTCGACCACATCATCACTTACCATCAGGTGAGATAGTGGTCAAAGACTAACCTATCAGGCATACAAAAATACATTTAATGCACCGCCAATGTTTACTGCTATTATTATTAAATTACTTATGTTCAATATTATTAAATGTGTAGATTTTTGTAGTGTCTTGATGTATTTTTTTTTATTTGATGTATTTATTTAATTAAAGTGATATTAAAATGTATATTTCATTAAATTATTTGTACCATTACATGAAAATTGAATAATGATAACAAATATATCATTTATTTTTAGTTGCTTGACTGCAGTTTTAATTAGTTTTGAATTAATTTAAATCATATGTATCTATTTTTCACTGACATGTAAACCGAATTTTGCACACCCATTAAGGGTAATGGACATAATTTATTCAAATAATTCTAAGATTTATGTACGAGTATCTAAACTACCTATATTCCTGCAAATAAATGAATTTGAATTTGATAGCAGTACTACTCGTACATTAAATAATACATTTTTGTAAAGTTTTTATTATAAACATTCTATACTAAGTACATTCGGTTGATGTTTGTTATTCCCTTTTTAGTGTTTATAATTTTAAGAGATCTTTTTGATCCTCCCGTGGGGTGCCTGGTTAGAATTGCACCTTGACATTTCTTACTGTGGGGTGTCGTAGAAGTCGACTAAGGGAAAAATACTAGAAAGTAGGCAGCAGCGCCTTCTATACAGTGTCATAGTCATACATATCATTACAGACTCTTCTATACAAACACAACGAATGACTTAAAACTATAACGAATTTACGTAATTTATAAAGATGTTTCATTTCCATATATTCTCTTCTCAGTATAGGAAAAAATATGACGTTGTCCATTTCATCGGACTAAGGTCTGTGCTAAGAGGGAAAAAATATGGTAATGCCCTAAAATTCAATGGTCGTACATTTCATTTTGGTCGGTTTATCATATTGCCATGTGTTTATGCTTTAAGCTTTGATAACTTTTGCTTATAGCAAATAAAGTTTGCAAGTTTTGAAGTGTTTTCTTTCATGAAAAATATATTTTTTCATGTTGTTGTTTTTCTCAATAGACGCTCAAATACCACGAATAAAAGAAAACCAAAGAGCGTAAGAGCTTACGCTTCTTTGTTGATTGTTGAGTATTGACAGGTTGTTTTTGTTTTTATTTCAACTCTATATATTTACTTCACCAAGAAATTTTCGTAGTCTACGTAAAAATGTAGGAACATTTGAACATTATGTTAGATAAGTTTTCCAAGATCAAACGAAAGAATTATTATTTGAATAGGCTGCTTATATACTATTCGTATATATTTGTATTAAAGGCGCAACAGCGTTGTTACAAGAGGCAAAGTCAATCCGAGTTGTGCTTTGACGTGTCAAAATGAAGCCCTTTTTCGTGAGTGGGTTATTGGTGGCACCTTTTTTATTTATTTCACAAGCAACGTACAAAAATAACGTTTCTATAGAATTTTAGTTAGTGTAGCATCACTGGTATCATACACTAAGCAAGGCCGTTTCTGAAGAAAGGAAAAAATCTGTACAAAATGTTATCACGACCCCATTTAGGTTAAGGACAGGAGCAAAACTAGACATCATGTTCTTTATTCCGAAGCTTGTAGAAGCAAAACATACATTCATGTATTGTTTATCGTTAGAACAGTTGAATTCTTAGGAATGCTTGCACGTTACGATGTAAACGTATTTGGCAGCTAACAGCCGCGACCTATCTACCTACCGCAACATTTAAATTCCAACTCAATCGACTTATAATAACAAAGTAATCATAAATCTGTCTAACGGAAAGTTGTACGTCATTTGCCTTGGAATAAAACGTAGAATTTACCGTCGCACGTCAATCCATCGACAAACTGCAAAATATAAACAAATATCTCCGTTATTTTCGTCTCCCGCTTCCGATTCCATATTCGGACGCGTGCGCTGTGTTTATGTTGCTAATTATGCTCGAATGAACTGAGGGCATTAGTAAACCGATTCCAAATTTAAATCTTGGCCGTGACGGACGGCCCGGAGGCGGAATGCGAGTGACGTCACAATCTTGGACCGGACGAGTTCGATGTATCACACATGTCCGATTTATGATCTATTACCTCCTGTTGATCCGAGCACTTGCGGTTAAATAAATACAGTTGTATTTTCAACCCGGAGTTCAGTTCAGATTATCACCATAACAGATTGCGCACGGTAGATTTCGGACGTCACGGATACACTTACAAATATTTTCAATAGATGATTTATGAATAATTAATAAGCAATTGGTGAAAAGTTAAACGTCAATTTAGAAGTTTTTTAAGTTGATCCTATGCTTCGTGAAATCATTGGGAGAGGTCATGGTCAAACTGTATACGTCCGACCTATCCTTATGATTTCATGAAATATACGCTTACATACATATAACTCATGAAAATCTTAATCGAAAGCTCTGTAAGTAAAGTCAAGTACGAATTAGACTCGCACATCGAGGACTCTGTGGCAACTCACAATAGAAGTTTTATATGTATTTATATAACTAAATATAATTTGCGTCGATTCGATAATCTTAGTGTTGTTGTAAGTTGGAGTTACAGCTAATTACAGCAAGTTTGAGGCTTGTAGATATGTTATATTTTTTATTTATTTTTGTTTATAGCTTGTCAAAGGTGACCAGTATTTCACCTGATGGTAAGTTATAACGTTGGCGAAGTTGTTGTTTAGGCTAACCTAGAATTGTTTACAGAATTAAAGCCTAAATGTATTACCGTATTTAAGAGAGAGCGAAAACTATAATTTTCTCCTTAGATCCTTCAGCCCCAAGCTGTAAGTGGCACAAAATAATTCTCATTTTTAAATTATATTATACTATTACCACAGATTGCCCTGAATACTGAATGACCCAGAATACTGACCCTAATAATTATATCTCGATCAAACATTAATATCTTTTTCTGTTATTTTTATCATACAGTTTATCTCAGATTTTTTTAAACGAAGAGGTGTTATTGAGTTTTTTATCTTTTGTACAGATACCGAATTCGTATTTTCTGAAGAGACGGGTTAAATACAATGATTTCAAAGCAAAGATGCAACATTCTCATTTGTATAATTGCAAGCTGTTATGCAAATACATGGCTGAAATATTTTTGAAATGGAAAATCTGTATTCAAACCCCTAACCATGTATTCGAGAGCAGCTGTGCTTGAGATACAATTCCAATTAAGCTTGTTCACCACAGCAGGTGAGATTGTAAACAAAGGCATACATCAGTCATAAAAAATAAACTTAGAACGAAGAGAATTCCTTTCAAGCAAAAAGAGCGGATCTCTGAGATTTTGTGATAATCTGTTTATTTTTAGGTAATTGTGGTTTTTCATGATTTCTATGTGTTACAAATATTTAATTAAAAAACAATTCATAACGCTTGACGGAATGACATGTCACATTATGTTTTTGCTATTCAGATTGAACAAGTTTTAGCCACGCATTCCTTTTTCTTTGTCATCCAATCACGGTCGATTTACATCAAAGACTGATATACAATTTGGAAACCAATCCGTCATGTTGACTCCAATTAATGAGCGACCACGTTGTCCATCTAGGTGTATAAAGTCTTTCATTACAGACGACCTTTTGAATACCGCCAAATGGTTTTGGACGGTATTGAAACTAGGAAGATTATGATAAGATGGTATGTTATAGATGGATTAATAAATATACAGGGTTATTGGTAAAATGCTAACAACCTCTTAGGGTTGACTTTTGCTAGTCCTAACAAACATTTTGATACGAAAACATTTTGACTCGTACTTATTCCGTTAAAAACAAATAAAAAAACACAAAAAAAAAAATACGAAAAATATAGAAAAGTTTTTATCATATTTCAAACCAAAAAAAAACTCAAAATGTTTGTCAGGGCTAGCAGAAGACAACTCTAAGAATTTGTTAGCATATTATCAATGATCCTGTATATGTATGTAAACTGAAAGGAAAATTTGAGCCCTCGAAACAAATTCGCTATTTTGTTAGAATCTTGAGATGGTTTATTTAAAAAGAATCCATAAAAAATAGGATAATTGTTTAAAAGTAACGATATTTTTGGAGACCGTAACTGTCACAATGTAATAGAAACGATATAATGTATCTTCTTATTTCGGCTATTCTTTATTAAAATTAACAAGCTTTTCCATTAATAGCAAAATAGATGATTTTTACAGTTGACAATGATATAGATATCACATTAAATCATATGGTATAAAATGGTTTTGAAAATTCAATATTTCATTTTCTCTTTTTGTAGATATTTTTTTTCTACTCTGTAATTTTAAACTATTTTTTTTATTTTAAAACGAAAAAAACATTTTCCGTACAAAGAACAGAAATCAAGAAACTAAGAAAACGAAAACATCGAGTAGTCTTTGAGACTCCAAGTCCATACTGAAAGGTTAAATTTCTGTTCTTTGTGCGTATATCATACATTTGACACTGAAATCATATCATATAATATTATCATTGCGTTCATCATCGCGCGCGAAGGAACAACACGTTTGAACACCCGCCTATTACCAGAAGTTTATTGTAACATCTACCATACCTGTTTTTTTAGTTTGGGAGCCTGTATTTTCGATGAGATAAATCTATAGTACGTTTATTCCCTAAGATAAATACAGAGTTGTTACTACATATGACTCCATAAAACTTCTGCCCTCTTAGTATTTGAAAAATAAAAGAAATCATATAAGCTTGTAACAAATATCTGATTTATTATGCAAACCGTGCAATTTGCTGGATAAAAACTTAATATAACTAGGCTTGCCTTTTATCCTTTTACTTCCTTAACAGTTTGAATATTAAGCTGGTAGTAGAGTTCACACTCCAAGAATATGGATTATTTCATGTCATCCCAACTATATCTTGTCGTAAAAGGCTGCTCCTAATTAACAACACGTATCTACTTGAGTATGGTGTCCGAATTGGGACATGTCTATGCGCCGTTAAAGGTCGCATGGTAGCGGGTTTACTACTAAAGATAACTCCCAAAGAGGGATGGTGTTAGGTCGATCATGAATTATATTCAAGAAATATAGGAGTATATGTTTTGTGTTAGCTCCAGATAATATTGTACCCCTTATAAGTGATATAAAAATTATGATTGGTGAAGTGTATTTTTTTAAAATTGACCTTTTTAGGGTTCCGTTCAAGAAAATGGCACCAATTAGGCTCCCATTTTGTATTTACTAAGCCACACCTGTCCGGACGTCCTTTAAAAGTTTTGTCCCTCTTTTATTTCCCAACGTCCCCCTTTCAGTGTGTTTTTTGTTTATTCTTTAAAATAGCCAGACAAGCCGCCATAACACAGCGTATTCTGATAAAATCAAACAGCTATTTATAACGGTTTATATTGGCACGTCCCAGATACACCAAAAAAAAAATAACTATATTAAAAATGAGAGCCAAATGGAATGTCGAGATCCCTAGCTAGGCTTGAAGGGTAAGGATAGTTATAATATTTTTTCGACAAGTAAATTTTGAGTAGCAGTCTGGAGTCAGGAATTGCGATCGGTAAATGGCAATGGGCTCGCCTGTTCGGCAAAACATGAGTGTATTATACAACTCATCTCATATAAATAGGCTATGATGGGACTGGCATAAACTGTATTTAAAGGTACTAAATAAAATTAGAATAATAAAAAATTAAGCAGAGGTCTATATTCAAATATAAGTGTTTGCCTGCCACCTCAGAGGTATACGTATATGTCTAGATTTGTTTTATTAAGTAAAATTTAACTAGACTGCTGACAACATTTTAGGCAGGCAACGGTTGACAAGTGATAACGTTTTTATGGCAGTACCAAATTATATACATAATCTTACGGTTTTTAAAGTTACGTTTATATATTGTGATTATACGTCAGTGTTATTATAAAAAGGTTAACCAAAATGTTATTTCTAAAAATATGTAAACCGACAAAACTCCGAAAAATAATTCAATTTTCTCCGTCTTAGCCTTCATAAAGTTAAGCCGGCGCGATGGCACAAGGGTAAAAAGGCATTAATATATTCGCGTTAGGCCTATCTCGAGGTTTATCACTTAACTACCCGAGCTGGGCGGGTCTCCGTAGATTTATCCATAACTCTTATCGGTTATTTAATGTTTATGGGTTTGGGACAAACATTTTGGGAGTACATATTTGTACTAAGAACCTAAATTCATTATAAAAGTCACTGTTGGTAACGAAACGTTCAACAGATTCATGCTGGATGCAGGTCTATGGTTCGACCCCCACCGCCAACTTGAACTTCACCGCATGGTAGCAGGTAATTTTGTGAGTGCTCGCCCGGCTAGCTACCACCCTCAAGTAGAAAATCTGTCGCCAAACACATGAAACTTAACGACTTTGTCTCAAGGTGACGGACGCAGTGCAATTCGTGACTTGTGACGAAATGCAACTGTTATAGGCAGAGGTTAGTCCGCTTAAAATCAGGTGGTCCTCGAACTTGTTCCGTCACAATAATATTTAAAAAAAGCTAAAATTATGTAACTCATGAAAAACGAAGCAAAATCCACCGACGGTTTTCGGAGTTAATCGATGGCTAATAACAATATATAAATTAAAATTTCTTAAAACTCTCGAATTACTTTCATAATCTTCTATGAATAAACTCATTATGGGATTATGAAAATTATTTGATAACTATTCATATTACAAAAATAGGATCAGTAATTATCAGAAGGATATTTATGTATTATGAAATTTATTGGATCGTCTTATCCGTGATCTAGATGTATACTTCGACTTTTTCTGTTTTAATATTGTTTTTTTTCTAACTATACATAAAAAAAAACTCAGCTGCAAAAAAAAACTTTTTTTATGTTATTGTGACGTAACAAGCTCGATGCCCACCTGATGTTAGGCGGACTAACCTCTGCCAATAACATGCATTTCGTCACAAGTTACGAATTACACTGCGCCCGTCACCTTGAGACATAGTAGTAAAGTCTCATGTGCCTGTAATAAAGACTACAAAGAATTTAGTTAAAAGGGTACCCTAGATACCCTAGCTACTGAGCCTAGAGATGTAGGTCTTCACTACGCCCCTGTAATCAACCATGCCACCTTGAGCGTGTTTTTTAGTATGACAGTAGCCTGGCTCTGTCATGTTGTAAATCGTAAGACTGATTAGTTGAGCTTGAGCTGAGAAATTAATCTAATTTTGTCGTTCTGACATGATGAGCGATTATACTTGGCTCAGCAAAAGCTTCAATCTTATGTAATGGTTATATATAAAATTTGTAACGTGATAAATGAAAGCGTGGATTTTCATCTGGTCATTGCAATTACTAATTATATGTATTCAAATGATGAAAACATTGTATAACTTATTTTGTTGCATTCAAAATTTTATGTTTCGATTTACAGATAATCGAAGCTTACTGAAAAACTCAAGAAATGTTTTGCCTTCCAAGTTTCTGGCTACGAGCAAGCTCTTTTGGAGATCTCAGAAATTGGCAAAAATACTTTTTCTCCGAAAACTTTGAAAGGAGAATGAAAGGTTGCTTTCTTTTATTTATTACCACGATTTAGTTAATTAGCACGTGTAAGTTTCCAATACTGTTTCTGAGAAAACGATGGCTGAACGGGAATAGTTATTGACTGCCATGCCGCAGGTCCATGGTTCAATCTCCACCGCCGGCTTGAGCTTCATCACATGGTGGAAGAGCATTTTGACAATGTACACCTGGCTACCTACCACCCTCAAGTAGAAAATCTGCACCTAACTGTGTGTTCCTGCAGCAGTCCTTGAGAGCTAATAAAATTATAGCATATGAGACCTAACAACTGTGTCTTAGGGTGACGAGCGCAGTGCAGTTCAACACTTGTGTTGAAATACATCTGATTCTAGTTACATCAAACATCTTTGGCTGATACTAATAGGCAGATGGACAGACTGGCAGACGTTTTATTAATAACTATACATAAAATTAAAACACATTTAATGAAAACACAAAAACAAGTTACATAATTTCGTAACCAAATCATACAATTGCTAATTGGCATTGGGTGTCTCCAGATATGGAGATAATCGATTTAGGCGATTACTGCTTTGTAAGGGATAAAACACCCTCACCAAATTGTGGTATCTACATATTATGTATTATGAGGTCGAAAGCGCATACATTGATTACCAAACCTTATAAACAATGAACTTGAAGCGCTCGTAGCTAAGTTTGATTAGCCGTTCTGAACCGATTAGCAAAGTTAAGCAACGTCCGCTTCGATCATGAGTTGGATGGGTGACCGCTGGTGACATTACTACTGAGCGCTTCCGTGCTTCGGAGGGCACGTTAAGCCCTGGTTGTTGTCTTAGGATGGCAGTCGTTATAGCATGGTGGTAGGGCATTTTGCGAATGCCCGCCTGGCTAGCTACCACCCTCAAGTAGAAACAGCGTAGCACCTAACGGTGTGTTCCGGCCGCTGTCCTTGAGAGCCAGTAATTTTAGGTTAGCCTGAATCGCATCAGGTGAGATAGTGGTCAAAGGGTAATCTATCAGGCATAAAAAAAACTAAATAGCTGAATTATTACATTCAACTTTATGTTAGTAAGATCAACATTTTAAATGCAGTATTCTAGATTCTTGATGTGGATTCTATAAATATTTTAAGTATGTAGAACCACACCCTAACCTCATATCCGTTATCAACATTACAAACAAGAAAACTGCTTTGACACTTTATACTTTTTTACTTTAATGAGATCTGGCTTCCGGCACGGATAAACTCATCCGTTATTAAAATGTCAGTGACGGGATAATGGAATGCATGGAAATAATGAGAGAGGATTATCTCCTATGACTTTAAAATTTACTCTTATGACAATAATTTGAATAGAGTAAATAAGGCTAAAATAATAAAAAAAAAAAAAATAAAAAAAAAATTGACAAAAAATCTTCTGGAGACTTGCTGGCCAATCCGCGGCACGCTGGTTTGGCTCTCGCGTCATTGTGGACACCGGTAACCTAATATTATGTCGAAGTTAAAGGAAAAAAACATTATTTACAATTTTATAAGAAAGGTTTGTTTGGTTCCCGTAGCTAAGCAGGAAGTTTCTAACATAAATAACTCCCATATTATGCGTTTTGAGAATAACGAACAAAGACTATTACAATTCTCACAGAAGGCAATTCAAGTTGCATGTGTAAAACATTTTGATTAAGAAATCCTACTACACACTTTAATGCTTGGAAAGTTCCGCCTCTGCCAAGCTATCACCTACATACGTACACCTACGTAATTTAAACAAATATTGTAATAATTGTATTATATTGTATTAATAACACATTGTTAAAAGACGTTTAAAAGAATGGCCCCGTGTTTCTTGGCCCGTTCTTCGCGCAGTGGCTCTTTATTTTTTGCAGAACGTGGCAGTACAATGTAGAATATTTCAATATTAAAATTTGTAATTGACTTTCATAAGAGCGTCGTAGACGCCTAAATTGACTGAATGATTTTGAATTTGAATTTGAAATTTAAATAACGATACACGTAGGTACAAATAGTATACACTTTAATGAATCCCTACCTATAATATACTAAACAACATAAGGGTAGCTACTAATTACACCGCACAAATCAGTAATTCAAAATAACTATGACAAATTATGGTTTGGAATTTATGATGATACACGTGTCAATCTTTCGTGGGAATCTTTTAAATTAGGCATCCAAACTTTAATAGAGACGTAGGATGGTTGTGTCACCTACATTGTTTTTTTTTCTGATTTGGATGAAGACAGGTCTAGTGAAGATGTAGTGCCAGCCGGGATTTCACAAGCGATGAAGAGGACTCGCATCAGAACTCGCCGACACGACCAACTGCAACCCACCCCTTCGCACCAAGCTATGAAATCAAGCGTGCTACGAACTATCCTTGAAAAATACCACCAGATGTGGTCAAAAATATATTCAGAGCAATCTGAGTTCACATGAGTTATCCCGTATTGTTTACTAAAAAGATCGAAACCATTTTAGTCGGTCTCTAAAAATAAACTTAAGACGATTTTACTTTCAACACTGAAAACTCTAAATTTACTTGTGCGAGTTGGGGCTATAGCCCTATTATATGACTACTACTATACTAAAGACCCCTATATACAGAGAATTAACCTTTTTATAAAAGTATATTGGCCCAGTGGTCGCATTGATCTAAATACATTTATGAGCCATATTATCTTAAGAAATAATTACTCGTATGATAAAAATTTCAAGTAAACAAAAGTTTAACAATTTGATAGACTTTGCTTAATCTTTGAGCATAGAATTAATAAGATTTCTGTTTATTTTTTATTTTCTCATAAAAAAATTGTTTAATTAATTAAGCTTCTGAAAGCATTTGAAAGCATTCAATGAATTATGTAGATCTGTCAATCAAGTAATTTGAGCAAATGATCGCTAAGTTGCGTTAGGTTTAAATTGATTTCGGCTTCATCCAAGATCATCTACGTAAATGCAAAAGGTTCTATATTTTTTTTACCGGCGGTATGCCTTTATTAAACAAAATACTACGAACTATATACAACACTACAGCTACTATAATAAAACCATTTAGACAACCTATAAGTCATAGCAGACTCATAGGCAGTCCAAATGCTCCAGCCCAGTACCAGTTGGCAGCGTGCCCAGCATGCTGGCAGCATTGCCCCGTTGAATTGCAATTCTTGTCCTATAAAATAAGATATACTTTGAAACACTTTCATGATATTATAATGTACTGTGTAGTGAAAAAAACAACTCCACGCAATGTGAATTTAGATACTACACAATTGTATATACTTTGTCACTGATGTGTTGCTTATTTGCTGGTGTAACATTAATGCAAAATAATTACAGACCAATCAGAACGTGTACGTGATATGCATTCATTCGCATCAACAGATTTTACATGTTGAATTTCAAATAAGTAGCTGTCATTTCACTGTCTATAATTATAGAGAGTAGATGGTATACTCTGTCCTTGGTTTCGGAACACAACAACGTAGAATTGGCTGCTTGAATACTAAATAAGACGACAGTACTCATCCGAACGTGTCTAATTATATAATTCAATAATCTTGTATGATAACGTAACTAAATATGGAAGTTCAATGTACGCGACGAGCAATCTCGAAAACAACTGGGATCGGTTTGTTCAACCTAGGCCTTTCAAATTCAAATTCAAATTAAAAATCATTTATTCAATTTAGGCGTCTACGACGCTCTTATGAAGGTCAATTTAATATTGAAATATTGTACATAGTACTGCCACGTTCAGCAAAAAAAAATTATAGAGCCACTGCGAGAAGAACGGGCAAGAAACTCAGGGCCATTATTTTAAACATCTTTTAACAATGTGTTATATACAATATAATACGATTACTACAATATTTGTTTATATTACGTAGGTGACAGGTGACAGGTAATAGCTTGGCAGAGGCGGAACTTTCCAAGCATCTTTGTCGTTTAAGTAATCACAAACTTTGTAGTATGATTTCTTAATCAAAATATTTTTCACATGCAACTTGAATTTTCCTTCTGTGAGCATTGTAATATGTTTGGGAATTTTATTATAAAACCGCACACAATTACCTAAATAGGACCTTTTATTTGTCTTTGCTAGTCTAAAACCTGGTACTGCTATTTTATATTTGTTCCTAGTGTTGTAATCGTGGTTGGCACTATTTAATTTAAATTTACTCATTTTTTTCCGAACATACATAATATTTTCAAATATATACAGACTCGGTAAAGTTAATATATCAATTTCTTTAAAAAGATCCCTTAGAGATTCCATAGGATCCATTTCATATATGGCTCGAATTGCACGCTTTTGTAAGATAAAGATTGTCTCTATCTCAGCAGCAGCTCCCCACAGCAATACACCATACGACATAATACTGTGGAAGTACGCGAAGTGAACTAGCCGTGCAGTAGCTACGTCTGTTAACTGTCTTATCTTACAAACTGCATATGCAGCAGAACTAAGTCTTCCGGCCACTGTAAAGCTGAATCCATTTTGATTCCCAGAAAGACTGTCGCTTTGTCAATAAAGAGTTTATCTAAGCCAAGCTTAATGTTTGGTTCAACATAAGGAACATTTGGTAAAGAAAACTTGAAACATTTGGTCTTTTTTGAATTTAAGAGAAGATTATTAGCGGCGAACCATTCAGAGATCATAGATAACACATTACTTACATGAATGAGTTCACTATCTTTCCTATCTACTTTAAAAATCAGAGAGGTATCATCTGCGAATAAAACAATATCGCAGAAATCTTTGACCATGCAAGGCAGATCATTAATATACGCTAGGAACAGAAAAGGTCCCGAAATTGATCCCTGCGGTACACCTATTTTTACCAAAGACCCAGAAGAAGTATTGCCATTTATTCCAACCATCTGTAGCCTGTCTGACAGATATGACTCTATTAGATTCAAAGCTTTTCCACGAATACCATAGTGTGAAAGCCTTGGAAAGATCACAAAATACGCCAATAGCATCATGTGAACTCTCCCAGGCTTCAAGTATATGTGACATCAATTGAATACCTGCATCTGTTGTCGATCTGCTCTTAGTGAAACCAAACTGATTCTCATGCAATATATTATGCTCATTAAAATGAGATAAAAGTTGTTTGAGCATAATTTTTTCGAATACTTTACTCAGAACAGGTAAGATGGAAATAGGTCTATAATTGCAAGGATCAGATGCAGCCCCCGACTTCAAAATTGGAGTGATTTTACTTAGTTTCATTAAGTCGGGGAAACTTTCTCTATCGACACAAAGATTGAATATTGTTACTAAGTATGGTGCAATAATGCAAATTATAGACTCTGCCACTTTAACTGACATACCCCACAAGTCTTCAGTACTCTTTGAATATTATAACTTATGTTTAAACTTTTGAATGTCTTTATAATTTCTAAGTTTGTTGTGTATCTGAAAGAAAAGTCCGGTGTTTTGCAGGGAAAATTATGTTTTAATAGGGCTTCTGCTACATTGGGACAAGAATCCAATGATTTAGTGGCTTCTAGGGGTAAGTTAGAAAAAAAAAATTCAAATATATTCGCCACTTGTATTGGATCAGAGATTTGATGTTTATTAATAGTTAAGACATATGTTGAATCTCTAGGTTTATTTTTACCCTTCTCAGTATTTATAGTCTTCCAAATGGTTTTTATTTTATTTTTAGACTTGCTAATTTTGTCTCAATTAAAAGAGATTTAGCACACAAGCAAACAGACTTAAAAATTGTTGAATAGTTTCTAACACAATCATGAAACTGCTTGCAAGATGTAAAATTTTTCCTGCGATACAGATCAAACAAATAATCTCTAGGTACTTTTTCGGATACCTCTAGTTGCCCAATCACCAAACTTAAATTTTCCATTTATTTGTTTCTTTATTTTAGAACAAACTTTTTGAAACTCAATATTTACTAAAGAAAATAAGTTATTGTAGATGTCATTCGGGTCACAGTGAGAAAAACTTGTTATGCCAAGCTTAGCTTCTATGTTGGTACCGAGAATTTCTAGCCTACTGGTTGATAACGGCCTATGTTCAACTTCAATGGTATTTCGGTATGTTCAACCTTAATATACTCGTATTTTATATTTCGAAACCACAAGTCAGCATCTAGTTTCGACATCGTTTCGAAATGACACTTATTTGATCCCTGAGATAAAATAAGCTAACTATGCAAATATACTAACTCTGAAACTATTTAGTAGTTAATTAATTCAGAAGAGGTGGATTCCTAAGAGAATTAGCATGCTTATCTTTTGTTTGTTATTTTACGTATCACGTGCATGAAAAACACATAGCGCGTTTAAAATATATTTTGCATCATGATAATAGTATTTTATGTAGAAAACTGTCCTGGTTTTCTGAACGTTGTGTTGATTTAACTAAGAGTCGAAATAAATAAAAACTATGCCCAATATATTAGTTTTTATTGATGTACTAATACACCTTGACCCCAGTATCATTTTATGGTAATAAAATAGTAAATAGGCTGAACCTAGAAGGGAAACTGACTATATAGGACTATTGACATCATTATGTGCTTGGGGGTGGTAGCTATCCAAGCTGGCATTCCCGAATTTTTCTAAGGCCATGCTGCTGAAATTCAAGCCGGTGCTGTGGCGAGATTCAAAACATGGATTGACACTGTATTCCAATTCAGTGTCAGTGTTGACGCAGTGATGGTAACTATGGACTGTTGCGCAGAAGGCCTGTATTTGCCATTGTGTATCTACTCCAGCTTACTTATTGATTTATTTATTATAAAGTACTTACAGAAAACAATTCTCCAAATGATATAACTTTTGTGGCGCAATGTAACTCTGGAGGTAGAAGGCCTTTGCACGGCGTTTTGCCGTAATCATTGATGATTTCACACAGTTCTTTCATTTCTGTACACACTCTAGCTTGAGCTTCTGCCCCTCTAAACTCAGTCATTGATCCGGGTATTGGTCTGAAACAAAACATCAATTTAGCAACTTGCCACCAAATGTATCAGTGATGCAGTACATGAAGAAGAAACTCGAAGTATACCATCTATTGGATATAACTTGTGCCACTTCATATTTCTTTCTGTCTCTCATGCACTGCCAGTGGTTTTGTTTCCACAATGCTATGTACCGAAATGAAGGTAAGGGGATTGAAACAACATGTATTAGGTTAGTACCTACAGGTCGGCCTTTGACATGATGATGTAATCGAGGATGGTTTATAGACTTTATCTAGATCTACTAGCTCTAAAGGACAGCAACCGGATCACACTGTTTGGTACATAGAGACACATTTTCTAATTGAGGGTAGGTAAGTAAGAGCCTGGCAAGCCAGGCAAACTTAAAACTCACCTGGGTATCTAGATATCCAGTGATACCCAGGTTAAAAGGTGAGTTTTTGCTTAATTCCCCTAAACCTTGCGGATAAGTCAATCTCGCTGGGTGATTCGACACATGAATGCGCGGCAGCATATCTTTGGGCCATCATTGCTTCAACAACAAACACATCGGTCAGCAAGGGCAATGTAGTGTTGTGCAATGCTATCATTTTCGTGTTTGAGCGATCTCTACCTATAATGGGCATGCGTGTCACTTACCATCAGACTGGTCATTTGTTTGTATTATTCACTTCAAAAAAAGAAGTAATGGTAAGTGTTACCTCTTGATGCGATTCATCAAAGCATAATATTTTTGAAAACACCTACGCTAACCTTTTCTAGTGGGATTGCTCCCTGTTGGACTCTGGTGGGCTATCGCCAAAAACTGAGAGTTACTGCTGAGGACAGAACTTACTACGACATTCTTCTTCTTTATCATTTCGAATTTAACAAAATAAGTAGTAGGTAATGGTTCGTAGCTAGGCTATGTGACGTAGCAATGTAGCAAAGCGCAAGAGAATTTCGTAGCATAGCCTTGTAGCAAGCTACGATGCTACGATACGAATTTCTTTTGATCTCACATATTATTATGAATACTTTGGTTACTCCTACTCACTGTTTTTTGTGATTTGGCGCTCGTATTATATATTTTGAGCTCCTATGGAAGTTGGTACCATGGTGATTCAAATACGTAGTTCGAATCCGTTTTTTTTTCTAAATCACATGATCGCTGCCCATCAAATGAGGTAATGATCAAAGGCTGGCCTATCAGCAATAATGAAAAAGCAATCGCTTCGGGACACTTTCTGATACTGCAAGAGATTTCGTTCCACACGGTCAATGATTAACTTACTTGCCATACTCGTCCTTTGAAAACGTAGGCTTGTGATTCTTGTCAAAGCTTCCACTGAATGCTGTGACCTTTTGCAAGTCGCTGTGAGACTGGGCTTTTGTATCGAACGCTGATATGAGATCTGTTAATGATGAACTCTGAAACAATGTTGAAATAAAAATTTAATAGGGCTTATTATAAATGATACATTTAGGTTATCAAGTACATACAAACAAGATCTATTAGGAAAGGTACGAAAAATCACATAAGTTTTAAATAAACATGGCATGGGCACATGCAATAGAAAACACACATCTATCTTCTCCAGTCATGGACGTGGACTCCGAACTTCACAGGCAGAGCAAGATAGAACTTTACAATTATAACTGTCGTAAACATTAAACAACCTTTTGGAATAATTTCAAACTTACAATAAGATGAAACTTAACTTCATACATTACATTTGGGTAAAAGAACGAGACCATATTAATCTCTCATGCCTAAAAAAGTAAAATTTTACTCTCACGATTCAGTAAAAAATAAGAATGACTCCTTCTTTAATTTGAGGGAGCGTTGGCGAAAACAAAATGAGTGGGGTGGGGCATAAATAATAATTGTCATCGCTAGGTTAAGCACTTACATAGACAATGGTGATTTTGATTTAAAAAAAAATTAAAATAGGTACACAAAATATTAAATATTTATAGGTTGATAACTAAGACTCAAAATATGTAAGAACCAGCAGTTTATGAAACAGTTGTAAGTTTTTTTTCAATGTGAGCTTAGGCTACCGCATTGGTCCAATCTTAGACGACAGAATATATTAATTACCGGTTACTTGATAAACACGTAAAACATAATGATTGAAAAATCGGCTAAGTAAGCTTCGGTCGTCGCACTATACAAACACCAGTATATACATTTTTTGGGCATGTAAAAATACAATGAGGGTTTTTCATTCCATTCAGGATCTTGAGCTCATACGACTCGCTCTTTGTAGGTTTTTAGTACTTTAACGAATATTATAAAAATATCATTACGACAAAAATATCAAGCTATCTTTTAAAAATAACTGTCAAATTTTTATTTTTATTCGTACAATATTTGTGATTATGTTTGGATTGCCATTGCTTTACAATAGACCAATAACAAAAACTTTAAGTTTCTTGCATACACTTTATTTTTGACTTTTTGGTTTTATTATTATTTATTTGGCTATTTGCTGTATGAAGACGTAGGTACTCAGTGGAAATTGCGATCGGCGACCTTCAACGGTTCCTAAGAAATCCTTTAAATATCGAAGAGACGGACAGCGGAGGCAAAGTAAGAAGGTTAAGTTTATTGTAAAATTGTAATTTTGTAAGGTCAAGTTTCTTGTACAATTCCCTAAAAATATATTGTTGAGTTGATCTACAAATATTAATATGAATAATAAGTAGATAATAACATGTGTTTAAAATTAGTAAAGAGTAATTGGTAAGGACTCAAAGTGAGAATCGCAAACATACATGCCACATGAATGTCTAAAATTTTTAACTGAAGTTTGTTAATAATCTAAATAAAAGCCAAATATATAAGTACGGGTAACTAAATATTGGGTGAATATTAGTAAAATAAGCAGCCTCTTCTTCAAACTTATTGAATGAGTAATAAATCTGACTGCAAACTATTTATTTTCGTTTGTTTTTTATCGTTCCAACGAAATGAAAACTGCAAGTTATATATATTTATAGAATCATTTTTTAAAGTCCTACATTTTGATACCCCATTCGATGGATTTGGGAGATAACATTTTTTTAGCCCTAAAATATGGCGTCCAAATTCTGCTAATTGATTTTGATGTACCCAGTGTCATTTTTGCTGTTAAGACAAAACTAACGATAGCTCTTACATTAACATCGGTTGAGCCGTTTAGTAGTAATGGTGGATTAAAGAAACTCACAAACATACATGCATACTTGCATGAACCCTGAAAACATAACTTTTCTTTTTTTGGAAGACGTGTAAAAAAACATTTATGTCAGCTAAAGAAAATATAACTTACGAAAGACTAAGACAAAATATATTTAAAATTAATTCCATGAATTATCTAAATGAAAAACTTCTAAGTGAACAATCGCATCAAATTGATATTGTATTCACGCTTGATAAGTTTTGCGGCGTTTTTTGTTATAATTTCTTAGAAGAGTTTTGTGTAAAATAATACGAAAATTTTAAATTTTGCTTAAAGAGAGCTCAGTTTATTGAGCTGTCTGAATTACATACATTTAGGTTGGATTACACCAAATTTACACAGATAATATCAGCCAATAACATTCCATAATCAACCTTATTCCGATGGAATCATTATTGATTGACGATTGACTAAAAGTTTACCATAAATGGTGCAATGCACCCAGCCATGCCGTTGAATGAAGCTTTGAAAATATAATTATACTGATTCTAGGTATTACATAAACTAAGTATTCGTTTTATTGTTCTGAGCTAGGTACCCTTAATGAATGGAAAATCTATATGTAAATAAGAAAATACAAAAAAATAACGTCTTTAAATAATGTCAATGTCAATCGCCGCTTTGCGTTTTGGTCCATAAAAGTACCTACGCTAATGTAAAATCAACCGAAAGTTTTGCATTGTTTAGAAATCGGTTTAAGTATGTGCCAGACAGTCGAAACCATGGTTTCGAACTGTGGAGATGATGGTTTGCGACAAAATTACGTTTGACTTTCCAACGCCCTTGGATTGCGAGCATGCGTTGTCAACCGTGGTTCGCGACCACTATTTCCCACTGTGTAGACGCCGGTCGCAAACCACACGAGGGCAGTATGCCGCTGTCGCCGGCGAGAGCGCACGCATAGCGCGTTTCCCTCTTCGAGATACGTAGGTATAAAAGCCACGACCAAATATAATGCATTATTTATGTCATATTTTTCTTCCAAATTTCATATATAGATAGTAATTTTAAAACGTACAAATTAAGCGATATCGTGTGTAGTTTGGCCTTCGTTGGAAGCGTGTTATCGGCGCGGGAGTTTGAAACACACTGTGGTTTCGAACTGTGTAGGAGCGAATTCCGACGGTGGTTTGCAACAAGCCTTCCGCCAAGGCCAATGGGCGAAGCCCGTGGTTTTGAACTATCTGGCACGCTCTTTAGAATCTTGGTTTCGAATTGGGCCGAAGCGTGTATAGTAGAGTCAGAATAATCACCTAATACATTTTCTATCGTTAAGTAAATACGTCCACTTTATTGCTGCGACTACAAATTTTATGTGTATTGCCTACACTAATCTGTTGTATTAAAGGACTTTTATGACAAAACTTATTAGCAAATATGCACAACAATTATGTATTATGCACCCGGAAGAGACAAGCCACCCACAACACATAGGAAACCTTTGTGTGTTATTAAGGCTGCAGTCTTGCAAAGTTGACGCGTGGCATTTAAATTGCGCAACTTTGATATATTTTTAAAGCAAAGTTATTAAATAACATCTTAAAATACTTGTAACAAATAAATATTCTTCATATAAGCTATCGCTACATATTTTTTTAATGTTCAAAAGAAAGGATAGAGGTAAAAACGGCTCTGCCGTGCCCAGCCACATTTTGGTTCAGATTTGAATACATTTTACGTAGAAATATAAAAGCAAACAGGAAAACTGCTCAGCACAAAATTAGGACATCATCTTGGTCTCTAAAATGCGCTGGTTATTTTTTCTAAATATCTTAAATCAGAGGTCGGAATATCGTAAAATTTGTTTGATTTTATTGCTTATTTAACTGTTTTCCTCTTATTGTAAACGGATCATATTTAAGTAATAATTACTTTTTTACAATGGCCATTATTCAATTTATGGCTAAGTACAAAATTATCATTTCAAATTAGTAACTAAAATTATAATAATTTAATAAAGAAAACTAAGAAAATGAGTTTATAACAAAAATCCCATTGTAAAATCCTCAGTGACGGCCGTGCCGTCTCAGCGTTCGGACGTGAGGACTACGAAAAATTTTGTGCGTACCTCTCGCTCTTACATTTCTCTCACTCACTCCTTGTTCGTGAACTGTTACAAATCTAAAGTTGCTACTTTAGTAAAAAAAAATTGAGGGGGATTGTAATTTTATGTATATTCGTTTTATAAATAGATAGGTATTTGACTAGAATATGGATTGTAAACGCAAAAATATGCGTGTACAATAAAAAAAAGAAATTAAAGTCAAATGTTAGATTGATGAAGTTAAATAGAATTCATAGGAAAATGATACAAAAAAAAAATCTTGTTAAATTTTAACATTGAATGCGCGTATTTATTTCCCTGACTAGCGTAACATAATTAACTAATATTTTAAAAGTGACGTTTGCAATTTTCATAGCAACTTTTTATATATTTACAGGCCTGCAGTTGGTTCTTGTCAACTGTCAGATATTAATAGCAATCTGTCAGAGAATCAAATTATTTCTACCGCTTCTACGATGGAAGTTTAAATTGAATAGATTATATTTCAGACTTCAAATAGAAAATCTGAATCAATTTTCTATTTGAAGTCTGAAGAAAGACATCCAAAGAGATCCTAAGTTCTGGGAGGACAAAATGGTGGGGCCATTAATAAAATATTATATGAATTGTCTGCTTCCTGAATTAATTGATTCACGCCTTGAGCACTCAATATCAAAATCTCAATATAAAAATACATAATGAAAGCAATTGAAAATAAACTCAAAATACTAAATATTATACCCTCGTCAACGTCATCCATCTCAAACGATACGGTGCAAGAACAGATACAGCGTGGCACTAACACTAAGAAAAATGCTAGCGGTAGTGATACGCAATATCCTTATGAGATACACCTGAATGCCCCCTGCCCCCCTCTCCTTGCCTGTGGTGTTATCTTCACATCAGAGATCAGAGGTCACCTCACCTATGCGAATTCCATATGTGGATGACCTTCCCCTTTCCCTGTTGGACCTTCTGCTGACCTCGTAACCGTACATCTACTCAATGTTTATGAACACTCCTTTCCAATAGTCGAACCATTGCCTCATCCAAAGTTTAGTGCCGATAGGTATATAACTCTACCATTTTTCGTGGCTGCAGCAGTTTGTTCTGATTTCAGCCTTTTTTCATGATAAATGGGAAATATGGGTCTGAGTCAACATTAGTACTTTGAGAAGTCATTTTGCTGTAAATATATATTATAATCTTTTCCAACCACCAAATAGTATAGAGCACTATTAATTTACACTTACCAATTAAATGTATATGTTTAAGTTTATTGAACGACTGGTCTTTGTTATTCCATTACAACAAATGGTCAATTTATAGATATAGGCATAAATATTGTAACCAAGAAAAAACTTTTTTGTTCTATTGCAAATAACATTTATTACTTTTACAGTGTGTTAGTTTAATATAAAAATATAAAACAATTGATAATATAAAAGCCTAATCGAAGTGGTCTCCATTAGCTGCAATACAGTCCTTTAAACGTTGAGGCCAGTTATCAATAGAAGCACGCACTCTTTCCAGGAGAAAATTCTTCACTGCCAACCGTATGGATTGTTTTAGGGACTACAAATTATCATGGCAATTAGAGTAAGCCCTACTCTCTAAAACTGAACATAAATCATAATCCATCGGATTAAGATCGGGATCAGACGACGGCCAGTCTTCAGCTCTGATGAAGTCCGAAACGTTTCCAACCAAGATTGCGTGGACCGAGCTTTATGACCCGGCGCTGAGTCTTGCTGGAAGGACCATACTTGGTTATTGAACATGGTGTTGTTAAGGGGCTTTACTACCTTCTCAAGAATGGTATCTCGATACACTTGTGCCGATGTTTTGATACCTTTTTCACAAATAATTAAGCTCAGTCATTTCTATAAAGCTAACACCCCATTAAACCATCACTAAAGTCGGATAATGTTCTCGTTGCACTCTGGCGTCTAATTGGGAAGCTTCCTTAAAGCTTTGATCATAAATACAGTAATTTTGTTTGTTGACATGTTGCTCAGTTGTAAAAAAAATCTCATCCGTAAACAAAATTTTTCCGTGACCTACCTTTGCGTACCGCTTCAGTAATGGTTTCGATTTTACCGCCCTATTCTTTTTCAAATTATCAGTTAAGACCAGAGAGATCAGAAATGACCAAAACGTCTCTTATAGGCTGCGAATCCTAAGTCATCTTTTAAAATACGCGACATGGTTCTTGGTGCTATCTTCATCTCCTGAGATAAAATCTTTTGCTTTCGAAAAGGATTTCTACGAATTCTTTCCCTTACTGCTTTGACCGCCTTTTTCGTACGAACACTACGTGGACGGCCAGATCTTTTTCTGTCACAAGCACAAGAGGTTTAATTGTACCTATTAATAGCCCGATACACCAACATTTGACTAAGACCTAGCGTATGGAGAGTTTCACCTACTTTGTGTAATACAATCACAGCGATTTGGTTCTTTTTATCACCCCACTCCATTTTGATATCGCAAAATATTTTACAATGTGTTGGCGCCAAAATGAGAAAACACAATGAACAGTCATATAAAAATGACAGATTCCAAATTCAAATGACAAATTTTGTTTATTTTTATTTGTAACATGGCCAGACTAAGTAATTTATTCGCTTCTGAAATTTGGGAATTTCTTGGGAACGCATCCCCGTAACATCTGGTATTTCGGACGTTCGTGGGTGACGGTGATCACTTACATGGGTGGGTGAGCCACCTGATCGTTTGCCCTCCTACTCCATAAAAAAAGTGTTTAGTCTAGAAAAGTTGCAACGGTGTGGGTTCTCCGAGGGCTAATTGCCCAATCAGGAGCACTGCTCGTTGTCACAGATGGTACGGCATAGTGTTACATGATGCAGGAATAGTAAAAATCAGGACACAATGATACAATGAAGTTAAGTAACAAAATAAATAAAATAATAAATAAAAACTTTAATACCTATAATAAGCCTGTAGAGAAGTAGGTTAATATATTATATTGAAAGTAGGTAGGTAAGTAATGAACACTGCTCGTAATGAGAGCTCATGTAAGAATGCATCAAACAAGGCAAGTGCGAGTTGTGGCGATTGTTTTGAATTTAAATGAAGAATTGGTGTTTGAAATATGTATTCTACACACTTCATACACCAATGAAATGTGTAGAATTTATTAATTATTTCGTATTACGAAATAAGTAATTACGAAATAATTACTTATTAACTTTGCACAGAAGTTAATTACGAAATAAGGTGTTAATGTGGTAAAAGAAGATGATTTCATTACAAAGACTTAGAAAAAAAAATGTCTAGAAAACTTACATTATTCATATAAAAATGTAATATAAAAGCATCCACACCAATGTAATATATTTTTTTATTAAAATTATTTTCTATTTTGGCACTTTGTTGCCATCATTATCCAAGAACAAATATCAGTATGATAAATAAATTAAAGAGTAGAGCAACTTTTTATTTCGTTCATCTCTTGTTAGATGATTGCGGAGAAATAATCTCCGCGACGGAGACGCTTAAACATAAAAGCACTAATACCTATTCTGTGCCATCGCACAGAGCGTGATTTTGTATTTTGCACTGAAAGACTGGGCCCTTAAGATAATAACCACTACTTGATAATAATATGTACAGAAACAATTTGTGCTAACGTGCTTATTATTTCTTGGATTTCAGGTTTAGAAATGTTTTCTTCGTTTATTCTCACAACTTAGCTTATTGGCGGATAACGTAATGTCGTGATGGCCAGTTTTATTTTACGTCACATTACTTGCCAATATAATTCCACGGGTTATAGTTGACTTTAAATAAATTACAGTTTCAATTTATTATCAAAAGGAAGACATTAATCTTCGGTCTGGTTTCATAAAATCCTACATTATTTAGATAAAATTAATTGGTGTTTCAAGATGTGGTTTAAATTTTTTTATGAGTCGTAAAGTCCGACGCCAATGTAAAAGTTTAGCGGGTAAATTACCAAGTCATTGCCTGTTATATGACAACAAGTTTGCAAATAAAATCAAAACATGTTTACAAATAAGCTAAAAACACGACTATGAGTTTGCGCTATCATTGGCAGTTGTTAGCGAGCTTGCAATTACGAAGCAGAGTACTCAGGCGTGGTCCTAATTGGCAGTCCCAGATAAGATCATGGAATTTTCATTTTCATCTGTTTCATGCATACGACCATGCGATGATCGCATCATACTGATCGTGCTGTAAATTTTTTAGTACTCTAAACAGTCAAATTGAAATACCTTGCAATACTAACCAACACTCCACAGTCAAACTACTTATTTAATCTATGTTGTTTTATCTTTACCCCGTGGGGTGCCGGTTTAGAATGTCACCCACCAATTTTTTCCCGTTGGTGTCGTAATAGGCGATTAAGGAAAAAACACCAGAAGGTGGGAAGCAGCGCTTTCTGCAGAACTGACAACTTCTACTGCGGTCCCCAAGACGCCTGTCAAGTGTTGGGATTATGGCAAATGGGGAAAACCTTTTTTAACAGTGGACGTTTCGGTTGATGAGATGAATAGTTTGAGTATATTGACGAGAAATGCTCATTTTATGGAAGTTCTCAATTTGGGTGTACCTCAAAAGGTTCCGTACTTAAAAACTGGGCCAAACCTCGGTCGACCTTCCACCAGTTTGTACAACCTTTACTTTTATAGATATGATATGAACGATTCACCATGAACGAGCCGAGTCAATTTGCAAATTCCAGAAAGTTGGTTGCGGTGTCAATCGAACTTTAACTTCGTTAAGCATGATGTTTGGTTCTACATAATTAGAATTTGATAGATAAGCTTTATATATAAGGTACGTCTTTATCAAATTTAAGAGTAAATTGTTAGCGGTGAACGCATTTTTCATAATATATAGATAACAGATGTATCCTTTTTTTGAAGCTATTCAAACAATATCGCAGAGATCTTTGCTAATGTAATACAAATGGTTCATACACACTAGAAACACGTTTTTATATTGATCCTTGCGAAAATATTATTTTTTCTTACCCTTCGGAAGATGTGAAGTCTGTGTGACAAATAAAATGTGATGTATTCAGCGACAAGATTTTTGTTACTTACGTAGTTTTAATCAAATCTTTGCTACTGTCAAATGTGTTCGTAAGATACAAAAAATGACTTTGGCATCATGTGAACTCTTTGAGGCCCTTTCGTTTGTTTGACATCGTCTGTGTGAATTTATTGTAATATCCCTTAAATGACAAATTTTATGGTCTTTGTAACATTCATTAATCTCACATGCTGTGTAAAGTATAAAACTTTATTATATGTACTGTCTGGATTACTTGCGCTTTTGCTTAAAAGTGCTTGAACTTACTATATTACTACTATTCTACGTAAATTAAAACCACTAACAAACTTCAACTACATCACATTCAAAAATCACAAACCCAGAAGCCGCTTGTATTTTCTTATTTCAGGTTATTGGAACAGCGACATCTAGGCTACTGTCATACAGAGCACGCCCATAGCAATGGTCGAGTATTAGCGGTAGTTATAGTAAAAGTCAAAGTCAAAATAATTTATTTAATTTAGGCGTCTACGATGCTCTTACGAAGATCAATTACAAATTTTAATATTGAAATATTCTACGTTGTGCTGCCACGTTCAGCAAAAAAAATAGGAAAAATATTAAATTAAAACACAACCGTATTAACGGGCGTTATATTATCCATTCCTGACCTAATCAAATCCCATGATTTTCATAAATATTTATAGGAAAAACTATTGGGACTTTTATAGAATTGAATTATATTATCATGGATCAATTATTTTCTAGCACTTCTATTCTTTATAAATGTTGCTACATTTTATTCTCAATTGTTATTTAATATTTTTCTATCAGTTTTTGATTGTCTACTTTCGCACCATTGTAGTTGCGTAATTCTATTTTGGATAATCATATTTTATTAAAGTATATATTTTACTAAACAAGTGGTCTTAGACATCACAACATGGAGATCATTGCATCAACTGAGCCGACAAGAGTCTAACTCTTAAGTTATATAATCTTTATATATAAAAAATATGTGTCACGTTGTTTGTCCGCGATAGACTCTTAAACTACTGAGCCAATTTTAAATTTGCTTTGCACACCGTGTGCAATTTGATCGAAATTGAAAGGTAGCTTACATATCAATTTATAGTCGTAATTACCAGTGCAAAGCCGGGGCGGGCCGCTAGTAAGCTGTGACCTTTCTAAGGCATTTGACTGTGTAGAGCACCGCACTCCGATTCGAAAACTTTCACATTATGGTATTCGTGGAAAAGCTCTGGATCTTATAAAGTCATATCTGTCAGACAGGCTACAGAAGGTTAGAATAAATGGCAATACTTCTTCCGGGTCATTGGTAAGAATAGGAGTACCGCAAGGATCAATTTTAGGATCTTTTCTGTTTCTAGCATATATAAATGATCTGCCTTGCATGGTTAAAAATTTCTGCGATATAGTTTTATTCGCAGATGATACCTCCCTAATTTTTAAAGTAGATAGGAGGGATAGTGAACTTATTCATGTAAATAATGTGTTATCTATGATCTCTAAGTGGTTCGCGGCTAATAATCTTCTCTTAAATTCAAAAAAGACCAAATGTTTAAAGTTTTCTTTACCAAATGTTACTTATGTTGAACCAAACATTAAGCTTGGCCTAGAAAAAGTCTCTTTTGACAATGCGACAGTCTTCTTGGGAATTAGCATGGATTCAACTTTACAGTGGAATCCACATATACATGATCTATCTGGAAGACTTAGTTCTGCTGCATATGCAGTTCGTAAGATAAGACAGCTAACAGACGTAGCTACTGCTAGGCTCGTTTATTTCGCGTACTTCCACAGTATTATGTCTTATGGTATATTGCTGTGGGGAGCTGCTGCTGAGATAGAGACAATCTTTATCTTACAAAAGCGTGCAATTCGTGCCATATATGAAATGGATCCTAGGGAATCCCTGAGAGATCTTTTTAAAGAAATTGATATTTTAACTTTACCAAGTCTGTATATATTTGAAAATATTATGTATGTTCGTAAAAAATTTAGCAAATTTAAATCAAACAGTGACAATCACGATTATAACTAGGAATAAAGATAAAATAGCGGTGCCAGGTTTTAGATTAGCAAAGACAAATAAAAGGTCCTTCTTAGGCAATTGTGTGCGGTTTTATAATAAATTGCCCAAACATATTACAACGCTCACAGAAAGAAAATTCAAGTTGCATGTGAAGAATATTTTGGTAAAGAAATCTTACTACACAGTTTGTGGTTACTTAAACGACAAAAATGCTTGGACTGGTTCGCCTCTGCCAAGCTAGCGCCTGACACCTACGTAATGTAAATTAAGTATTGTAATAATTTTACTACATAATATGTACTTAACACATTGTTAAAAAACGTTTAAAAGAATGGCCCCGAGTTTCTTGCAGGTTCTTCATGCAGTGGCTCTATAATTTTTGTTTGCTGAACGTGGCAGTACAATGTAGTATAATTCAATATTAAAATTTGTAATTGACCTTCATAAGAGCGTCGTAGACGCCTAAATTGAATAAATGATTTTGACTTTGACTTTGAGTAATAATATATTTAATTAACTTGAGCTACATACCGTCCCTACCTGAATATCGTAACTACCGCATGTGTTTACATAGTGTTACGATGACGCTAAATAATCATACGATAAATTTGAAAAGTGTAAAAGAATTGAAAGGTTTTTGTACAGGTTTTGAGAAATAGTGTGCTAAACAGGTAGGTACAGGTAGTAAGGTTGGCTTCATTATTTAACAATAGCTGTTAGAAAATCCTGCGTTGATAAAAACGTTTCATTTAAATATATCGATTTATAGAGCATAAAGTTTCAAGCGACCTCTATATTGTTCCATTTATTTAATAATAATAATAATAATAAAATATTTTTTTTGGCAAAACAAGGCATATTGTACATAAAATACAAAGGAGACCCTGGTTCCTAAACTAGGCTCAAGACCCGTGGCATAGGTTCCAGGTCTCTTTCGTCGGGCTAATACAGAAAATATGCCTTATGTTTAGATACAAAAGAATACTAACTATATAGTTTAAATTTTTTATACAATATTGATATGATGGTGATATAGAAGATAAGTTATTTAATTTAGTGTTGATATAAAGGTTGTCTTTTAGAACTCGAGAATTTATTGTCACCTGAATGAAGAGAAATACGGTCATGCAAACATTTCTTAGAGCTGTTATTTTAAGAAAAATAAAGTGTCACAGCTTTCAACGTACGAATGACGTGCGTAGTTGCTATCGTTCTGGTCGCTTAGTTATGTCTAGAGTAGAAATCAATGGCAGTTGGCATCGTTCTGCTGAAAGAATCTATAAATAAAATAAAATTCACACAATAGGTGTGGATTATGTCTGGGGCTTTTAATGAAATTATACTGTAAGGTGAACATTTTCAAAATTGAGTTTGATTTGGCTGTCAGAATAAATGGCTGGTATTCTCTACGGATAGCATAAATATTTAACAAGGCCTGTGAAATTTATTACAAAAACTGACGTAGTTTTCATTCATTTTAGTAAATAATACGGGATAACTCACGTGAATGTCAGATAACTCCGATTAAAATTATTTCTAAAAAGATCATCGAATATGTGTTAAAACTATAGTTGGAGCAATTTGACCTTTTTATGAGTTATCGCGTAATATTTACTAAAAAAGCCTGTGAAATATTGTATACTAAAAATGTTGATGTTGCAATAAATAGACCATGTGTTTGAATTCCCAGGACACTCTTTTGCATGGGTATACACTACCAAATTGAAAATCCTGCTAACAAAAGACAGTCGAAATCAGTTTTGAGAGAAGGATGTTATTTAGCACTACATATGTACACATGTCGTGTTGGAGACTGTCTTTCTGCGTCCCGAAATTCAAATATTTATCTAAGCTTACCGGGAACATAGAATATAATAATACTTACTAAACTTGGTTGCCTAATCTAGACTTGTATCGAGGATATTACTTTCGTATCCTGGGCTGGCAAGATAATAAATCAAACTGATATAAATTATATTAAAGTCCAACTCAGTTCATTTTATCTTACTTTACCAACCAAAATATATAGGTTTTTTTGAATTTTCATCTACAAGTCTAAAGCTTATTGTTGTTAGTACATGAACATCAATGTTCCATTTTATTATGACTGACAATTCATTTTAGCCTAATGGACAGATCGAAGCAACTGCTCTATATCGATTATTTTGGCAGTCGCCCAACAATAATGTGAATTTTATTTAACTTTCCTTTTAAGAACATTAGGATTATATCGTTCTTTAACAAGAATGAAACGGCAATGACCACGTGTTGAGTAAGAATGATAATGCAGGACATGAATGTATGCCAAAGTTTAAAACCATTCCATTATAATGCGTAATTAAAACATAAGTAGGTACATATAGTATTACACATTATGTAAAATATATTTTCTCAAAAATGGTATGTAATATTGCCATAATCTCTCTAAAAAGTATTCAGAAAGTGAACTCTACCAGAGACTTATTCACAACTGTCCAGTAAGAAGTGAGATTTTAAATTTATGGATGGATGGAATCTCCTACTGTCCACTACGTAATTTACTTACTGGACACTAAGTCATTCTCTTTAAATCTGCTTGGAAAAAAAAAGCATAGTACCAGACACATACACAAAAAACATAGTACCAGAGTTTAGCCACTATAACATGGTTGTAGGAGGCTCCAAATATATATCTATCTCTCTTTTTAGTATGACATTTTATGAAATAGATATATTTTGGAGCCTTAAACAGCCATTTTATAGTCTGTGACACTTAACGCGACGCAGAAAAAGTATGCACTAGCTTTAAAAATATGGTGTGGGATTTTATGTTTGTATTTAGTAATTTCAGTTTATAAATCATGTTGGACTGAAACTTTCCATCCTAAAATGAACATGGACTTTCTAAAACAATAATTTACATATTTTTACTAAACATTCATGTCATGTAAAATAGAACAATGTTAAAAACTAAATCTAAACATTCTAGTGAAAAAAAACAACGACTGGCGGGATTTCACATCAAAATTTGAAGCAATGGTAGCTCAATGGCATTGGCTATGGACAGCCGCGCAGCAGGTCCATGGTTCGAATCCCGCCGCGGGCTTGACCTTCACCGCGTGGTGGTAGGGCATTTTGCGAATGCCCGCCTAGCTAGCGACCACCCTCAAGCACCTAACGGTGTGTTCCGGCAGCAGTCCTTGAGAGCCAGTGAAATTACAGGCACATGAGACTTAACAACTATGTCTCAAGGAGACGGGCGCAGTGCAATTCATGACTTGTGAAATTAATGCATCTGTTAAAGGCACAGGTTTTCCGCTTAACATCAGTAGGGCCTCGGGCTTGTCCCGTCACAATAACATAAAAAAACAAACCGACAATTGTGTTTTATTACGATATTATATTACACGGTTAATGTAATATAATATTTATCAGCGTTATTTGTTGTGAAACTTTCTTTCATTTTTGAGAAAAGCATTATACAAGTACAACCAGTAAGAAAGACATCCTGGCCGCGTATATAACCGGACCTCACCTACAGTTACGTCCAGTTAACTCATAGTTGGCCAGGAAGGCTTACTTACAGTAGGATTCTGCAGTAATGTACTATAAAATGCATCAATTGAACTTAATAGAAGTTTAGATTAACTAACTATCAAGTAAAATCTATTTATTTCACCCACTTTTAATTCTTGGATCATCATTTATCTTGAGCGATTGTGTAGTAGGTAGTCTTGATGACAAAACAATAGTAAGGTACCGTTGACTCAACATAAGAACATAACGGAAGAACGTATCTCAACAGTGTTTATTGCAATTACTGTCTCAATTAGCAATATGGTATTTTAGTTCTAAAGCAATTGCTTCTGGGGGCTTCAAACTCTTATCAATAAATGTGTTGTGGTTTCAATCTAACTGAAGAGGGAAGAATTATTCACTCGAATAAATCAAACATTTTATGAGCTAAATTTCGAAGCTGCATTAATACTATCTTACTTTAGTAGCAGTTGAATTCTTTGTAATCGTACAATAGTTCATCCGGGAAAGTAGCACTATTCGTATTTCTAACGCCAAGCAGTATTGTTAGCATTACTGTCCTCCGGTTTGAAGGGTATCGGTGTCGGAGAAATTACAGGCACATGAGACTTAACAACTTTCTGTATCAGGGAGACAGTAGTTTGCCACATATGACGAACTGCTTCTGTTAAAGGCAGAGGTACTGCTTAATACCAGGTGAGCCTCATGCTTTTCCTGACACTATAGCATAAAAATACGAATAAGTTCATACTCGACGCGGGCTCCCGCCTGAAAGTTGCCAACCACTTCAATGTGCAAAATCTTTCGTAACAAGACTTATATTGTGTAGCTCATATTAAAATAATATAAAACTCGTTCATTCATCATATGATTACACGATGTTGACCGTACCTGTATCACATAAATTTCTGGAATGCGTCTGCGTCGAGTTTTTATAGTATATTTTGACGTAAATTTACGCTTAGATATACGAACATTTGTAAATATTGGCAAAATAAATAAATTTATCAGCTGGATAGTGGTATGTATACTATGTAACAATTTTCAAAGCGATTTTGCTTGTTTTTATTCATCACTAGCGACTCGCCCTGGCTTCGGACGGCTGAAATCCTGGTACTAAATAATCTGTAATATCTTCGAAAATGCTTATTTAAATTACATGTTATAAGAAGCTACATTGATCTTTATTAAATGCGCAATGTATTTAAAGTACTTAATTGGATAAGAATTACTGCTGTATTGCTTAAAATCGCTTCGTAAATAAGCCATTATTTCTCGTAAAACGTAAAGGATAAAAAGTGGTTCTTGTGGGTTATCCCTAAGAGATAGAAATATAACATTGCGGATTTCTTTGTAGATCTTTTTAAAATGTACAATACTGTAGTGCATTGTTTTGATTTATCTAGGGTTCAGCCAGTGTTTAAAATATAAGCGCAAAAAAGTGTTCATATACATAATTACATTAGACGACTCTAAAATTATCAGTGTTTCTTTACTATATTATGCACTATATTTCTTAATTGTTACCGGATCTATTCACGCACGAATTATTATCAAAATAAAAATATACATAAAATAGTTGACTTTCCTTCATTAATCACAATATACACTATACAAATTAACTCCAATAGTCCAATAGTAAATAATATACACACACTTACATTTTCGCTCACACGCACACAAACACCCACCTTCCTACCACATATAGTATAAATAAAAGTATAAATTTGGAACTGAACCCATAACTCAAAGTTATATATTATCTATTTTTTTTATTGTCAATAAACCCATCTGTTAGGTACTTTTAAGTTATTTAAGATAATTATATTTGTATCCTATTTTAGCTGTATTGTAGTAAATAGTAAATTTTGTAATATTATTTGTAACGCTGTAGTAGATAACTAAATAAATAAATAAATATTTTGACTAACCTCGACGTTTCGATCAAGTTGCATTGACCGTGGTCACGAGTAGTCTACTCGTGACTACTTGTGACCACGTCTTGATATTAATTCGTGCGTGAATAAATAATGTTTTATTAACTTACACGATTTTTAGGAAAAACTTGATTCGATATTATTACAAACATGAATTTTCCAGTGTTTGTCAAAACATACTTACAGTACTAAACAATATGTCTTCGTTTAAAGGTCCCACACCGTAATCCCACGTACGTTTGCGGTAGCGTTGGCACCAAATGTTTTATGTAACAACGAAGAAACCCATAGTAACATATTTTAAACGGCTTGGTCAACGATTTTATGGCCATTCTGTCTGACGTCAACACCCCATGAGAATGATCTTGTTAGTAAGTAAACCGATATTTTTATACCTGATAAGTAAGACTTATCAGGTATAAAACTAACCTAACCTAACCTAGAATGACTAGCTCTCGAGGACAGCTGCCAGAACATAACGTTAGGTGCTTGGCGACAGATTTTCAGCTTGAAGGTTTTGCTAACCAGACGGGCATTCAAAAACAAATCCTACCACCATGCTTTAACGGAATTAATAAATGGAAGAGTTATTATATTATAAATTTGGAAACTGTACAGTATTTTGAAAAATCATAATCCAAACCAAACATGATGGTAAATTTTCAATTTTAAGAACCATGATTATATAACCAGACCATAATAGAAGTAATCTGGCTTGTAAAAGAAATGTTCAAGAATATATTTTATGTTTTTATTTGTAAGCTTAGTTTTAAATTATCGAAATATATATACAATAGTACCAAATAACCTGAATTATTTGCCAATGCCATCTATCTTGTAACTATTACAAAACATCCACATTAAACTGCGCAAAAAAATTAATTATGACATAACACGCATATGATTATCGCGCAACAACATTCTATTTGAGCCACTTTAAACAACCGTCAAAATTATTCAACAGAGTTTTAGACTCCAGATGTAAAACTACAGCGTGTTTACAAACGTTTCAAAATAACCCACTTTATAGCCAGAGGAGCGGTACGAAATGAATTGTTTAAAATCCGCATTCACACTCTGTTAAAATGAATGCGAGTCAAGGTTTGCACACAAAATTCTGAAACAATGTGTCAGATGCTTTGTTCTTCATTATTATTATCATGTAATTTTAATGTTATGATGAATCAACTTTTAATATCCAGCATATAATCAAAGTGGAAACACGTTTTATGGCAATAAATACATTCTTTTTGATATCTTCAACTATGATTATGATAACTATGTAGGTACAATAATATTTAAAATAACAACGTGTTATTTGTTATCACAAGCTCACAGCGATTCTGTAATTAGTCAAATTACAAGGTATTCTTGTCAAAAAACTCTGGACTATAGGGGGTCTTATAATGTAATATTATAATTTTTATATTATTATATTTTTATATTATTATCTTATCATAGGCAGTACTATATAATCCGACAAATTCGATTGTCCGGCACGGCACTGCAAAACATTTGTTCGATTACCGGCCGTCCACTGTATATTTTATAATATTGTAAAACATAACTTAACATTATGTACATTAATTTAAAAGTCTAAGGAATATTCCAATATTTTTATAAACTGGAATCGAATCGGTTTAAATCTGTTTTGATCAATCCTTGGCCCGTTTTTCTTAAATTAGCCGAGAGACCAGACAAGAATAATGCAATTTCATTCACGACTTTTTACATTTGGCACGTACATTCTATGTGTATGTACGTACCTACATTCTATCAATAACACGTATCTTATATTTATTAGGTAAAATACTATACTCTCAAGTCACTTAAGATAACTGTCGCCTATATCAAAATAGAAATAGAACAGAAATATAATCGGCCTCAGAAAATCTTACCTAATTTCTGAACCTCGATACGAATACATTTTCTTTTCAGTTGTTGATATATGAGAAGAATTCAATATATATTTTACTTATTTCATTTATACTGAAAAGTAAAAGATAAATTTGATGGCCTTTCAGTGACAGAATCAAAACTTTTACTTTATGTCCCTCCGTGACAGTAGAATTTACACTGTTCATAAAGGACAATAGTTATTTTGTTGTATTGTGAACAAGTGCTCAGAAAAGATCAAAGCAATATTATAACGACATTTCTTCGAATCACATACCGTTTACTACACTTCTTATTTTGGGGGAATTCGAAATTAAATTGAGATAATTTTGTCTTAGTTTTTTTATTTTCGCCGCAACGCATTTGGGTGACTTGCAGATCAATTCGTGAGTGACTAACGGCATTGACCTGGATATTCCTTGCATTAGGTGTTTAGAGGAGCACAGCGCAAATACAGATCGTAAACGTGAATGTGTGTATAACTACGCAAGGAATCGTTGTCCTGCTATTCCACGAATAGCTTCTAATTTTTAAGATGACTTATTTCGATAAGAAACCAAATAAATATAAGTTAATTCAAAGACAGTGTTCTTAAAAGCTCAGAGCCGCAACAATTGATATAACGTTTCTTTAACAATATGGATATATATCTATGTATGATATCTAAAAACTTTATCTAATGTCATTTGGTTCAATTGCTGTTTCCCTTGCGTAAGGTAAAATGGTCCCTTACGTACTAAATAATAATAATATTCAAACAAATGGACCCAAATTTGAACACGAATAGTATGAAATAACTTGTTGAAGGTACCACAAACACTAACTTCACATTATCGTGGTCAATAAAAAATATATTTTTCTCTCTCACATTTTTCAGTTAATGGAACATAACTTAAAATCTTCTCAACAATCCTGATGAAATTTAAACGGGAAGATATACCTTAAATATGAATAATCAAAATCAGTTCAAAATTGCCTTAGTAATTGCAACAAACATTAAAAAACAGTCGATATTAGAACCTCCTCCTTTTTTTAAAAGTCTGTTAAAAAGTCTCCAGTCATACAACATAGTTTATATGGTAATTTTTAGGTAGTTTCTATTATAGAATTCAATAAAAAATAAAATCAATCAAAAAAAATCATTAAAATATTCGTATTACTATTATTATTTCAAAGAATGTATTATTATTTATGATGTCATTAAATCTATCGTATTTGCAAAATTCCTATTTATAGAATGCCGTTTTGTCTGTGCCTAGATAGAGAATAGAGTAGAAAAAAGCTATTTTTTCTACGCGAACATTTTACTCCGAGTCCAGGAATTCACTGAAAATCAGTGTTATGGTTGCAACTTAACAGGTGTGGCCATAACTCAAACTGAGTGTATTCCTTTTGCTATAAGTTGTATATTGTTTGTAAGAAATTGTATGTCATTTGTTTTCTTTTTTTGTAGCAATAAATAATTATTCTATTCTATTCTAAAAAAACATCTCAGATACATAAACAGAGATAAATAGTTTAATCGAATCCTATGCTATATAGAATGATATATCTTTTTCATTTCTGAATCCTCCAACACTGAAACATACCGCAAAGTCAAGAGTAATGATGTCCATTTCTGGCGTCTGGCTGCGTATTCTGATAAGAATGTCTGGAATGCAAATGTAAGTACCTAATAACGCGGGTCGTACGTAAGCATGATTTACTGATGCGACCCGTTCTAATTAAAACGTTTAAATTTATATCAAAACGTCCGACATATAAAAGTAGGTATTTATTACTCCTCGGTCAACACCTGTTTCCAATGTAATGAGTGAAATATTCTGGCGCATTCTTGCAATATGACGCACGGACATTGTATGAAGAATTCGTAAGAAGAGACTTGACAAATCTATTTTAGTTTTATCTATTGTTACTGGCTTGCGGTCGGTGTGAAATAGGACATTACATACTTTCACAATCACAACAAGTTGGCTTGCGAAAAAAGCTTAATTCAAAGCCTTTTTCTGCGGTTTTATTTACCGCAAACGGTTTTATACTAACGAGACCCGTTTAAAAGAAGTTTTGTTTTGTACAGAATGCTAATGTTGTCTGAACTCGCTAAATCTGTGCGTGTAAGAAGATAATGAGTTAAAATCCACCAATATTGAAATAAAAAACGGAACCAACTTTAATTACTAAAATATAACTTTCTAAATATGACGAATGCAGGCGTCTTGGGGATCGCATTAAAGTTATCAATAAAAGTTCTTCTCACGAAGCAGCACCTTGCTGGTATATTTGCCCTAGACGCCTCTTACGCCACTCACGGGTGTAGTACCCGTGAGTGTAGTAACCCGTGTGTAATGTCAACCCTCATTACTATGAGGGTTGACATTCTAACCCGGCACCCCATGTGGTATTAAGACATATATCTTTTATATTAAAATTAAATTCCTACGATTTGCACACTGCGTTGCGTAGTGGATTATTACTGAAAATTAGACGCACAACAGAGCTCTTTAGCTTTTTAACCTACCCCCCACTCCTCAACCGACAGGTGTCGAGTATACTACTAAAAATCCATTTACGATGAGGTTTGGTGTCAGGATAAATGTAAATCTGAGGTCTGAGCTTTATGCAATACGTTTTTTGTTTGTTAGAAAAACAATGATCAAGGTTCTAAAAATTTCTCCGTCGGGAATAATTTTTTAGACCTGACGATCATCCAAATGAACTTAACATATAACTTAATATATCTAATAGCTCACACTCAAAGGTGATGAATCTCATGGATGGCATATTGCTTTTAAACAAATACATCCAGTCGTATTGGTATCGCTAAATAAATATACGTTGTTTGTTCTTTTATTGTAAATATTTGACAAACTCTCCGTACTGCTACATGGACTTACAAAATAAACGCACAACTGATTTTTCCGCAACTATATTGGAATTTCAAATTGAGCAATGGATACGTTGATGGTTATCAGTCTAGATGTTTTCATGCCTTGAAACGTATGATACAATATTTTATTTTCGTACAAAGATTTACTCTTGAAATTCTCCTCTAGGAGTACACTTTTGCTAATCCGCCGATATTGCTCGAGTCGTGAAAAGCCCAAGTGGCAAATAATCACATTCACAAATTATTGGAGCACGTAAATGTTTGTTCCAGACCAGAATCGAACTCGCGTCCTCTGATTTCGCCTGATGCCTAAACCTCTCGGCCAACAGAATCATAGTACTTCGAGGTGAAACTTTATTGTAGGTACTTATTACATTTTACTTTTACATAATTTGTAGAGGATTGTGCGAGGTCATCAACCAGACTACTAGACTTCAACTGATTGAAAGAAGAGCTTTTTTAAACACTTGACTCGCGCTCTAATGATTTCGCCACCATTTTATATTGCTAAATAAGATTACAAGCACTATCGCGTGTTGAGCGAAAAACATATTTACAGATTATTGGAGCACGAAATGACAAATTATCGTTAAATTTACGTTCAAAGTTGGCATGTGTTCACCAGTAAACGTCCTCAGGCCTTCCGGGCTTTGTCGGGTTTTTGTTGTTTTTCGTTAGTCTAAACTCGTTTTGTCACACCTGCATGCAGTCTCATTTCTTTTTTCCTTTGTGTTCCAATAGGGGGAGTGTTCGTGAGCACTATAAATAAATGATGATTATAATATATACTTATATCTCATACCAGCATATTGCTCTACTACAATGAGGTTTATCAAAAGAAAAAATTAAGAAGACTGTATGCAGATGCATGCACGTGTTGAATAACAAGAAAGATTTATTTTAAGATGCTAATACTGTAAATAATGGCAGAAACTAAAATTTTAAAAGTACCGGACTGATAACACCGTAGCTCCATAGTTAGTTTTAATAATATTAAACATATGTAAAAGAGGTAGGTAGTCGCATATTTTCCTATAAGTAATTTTTATAGTAAGAAAACTAAAATAAATAATAAGAGGCTTCATACAGTATTGGTTGAAACCGGAATACTATTCCATCGTTCTTAGCTCTGCCTATGGGTAAGCAGGCCTCCGTTTCAAATCCCGGCCAGAATTAAAGAAAATACTAGTGTCCTGACACTAACAGTTAAGGGAGAACGGCCGGTCTCTGCACCATACAATCGTCGAAGGATGATTACTCCCTTATTTGTAGTTTTAGGTCCATAACTGAGCATGATATCGATTAGTTTCTTATTAAATAGGCTTGTATTGTAACACATAATATACATATTTACAAATTATTGGAGTACAAAATGTTTTGCCCCGGGAGGGAATTGAACCCGCGACCTTCCGATTTCGCGCCGGATGCTTTATCGACTAAGCTACCGGGGGTACGGCTGTGTCGCCGAAATTAAGTGCTCCAATCGTATTTCATAAACCGTCATACTTCATCTGATTCATCTTTCATTTTGTACTCCAATAATTTGTAAATTTATGATTTTCGCTTAGTACGCGGTAGTGCTTGTTAGCATAATATTGTTACGGCGCAAGGGCTCGAACAATCTAGAATAATCCAACGTCAGTAAACAAGTAAAAGAAATCAAGAATGTACCTACTCTTCACACAAAAGGTTATAAAAAAAAGGGTCGCCTTTGTCCTCAGGCAACTAGTAAACAACCACAGTATAAGTAGTAGTTAGTTCGTGGAATTCCATTCAAAAGTTGTTTACGTTAAAAGGATCATTTATGGCACTTATTGTTTTTCTATCTAGACTATTAGTGAACATTCTGGAAAATATGAATTTTGAGTATAAATAGGGTCGGGTCCAGGCCGACCAGTCAGTCTTACTTTGAGTTCGAAACGATCAACAATGCGATTATCTTTGGACCAAGTGCTCCAAGCGCGAATAGTGAAGTACAGTGAAGTTTGTGAATAGTGTTCTGTGAAGTGCGATTAGTTCAGTGTTTTAGTGTAGTTGGAAGTGACTGTAGAACTGTTGAATAAAGGTGTCAGTGTGTCGAAAACGTTTTGCATTATTTATCCCGAACCCCCAGCTCGTAACAAATTGGTGTCAGAATTGGGGATAAATAATGCCTGTACTCCCAAAGGAAGACGTTGAGGGCAACCGAACGAGGAGTCAGCGGCAACAGGACATCGACCAACGAAGGTTTGGAGGAGCTACACCACCAGTGCTCTCCGAAGAACCACCAACTACAGAAACTACCGTCACCGCTACACCGAGGAACCTCTTCGACTATGGCGGCTCCGGCTGCGCCTGACTTTGCTGCGCTAATGGCGATGCTACAAGAGCAGGCCCGCCGCCAAGAGGAGCAGGCCCGCCGCCAGGAGGAGCAGGCCCGCCGCCAGGAGGAGCAGGCTCGCCGCCAGGACGAGCAGGCCCGCCGCCAGAAGGAGCAGGCTAAGGAACAGGCCCGTCGGCTTGAGGAACAACTGCGACAGGACAGTGAAGAACAGACCCGTCGTCAAGAGGAACAGACCCGTCGCCAAGAAGAGCAGACCCTTCTTATGAAAGACCTGCATGCAACGTTTGGGAAGAAACTCCAAGTGGTGGAAGATCAGGTCCATCAGCATGAAAACCGTTTTGAGAAAGTGGAAGGCAGAATGGATGATATTCAAAAAACGCTGGGCGTTTTAAAAACTGGAGGCGGATTACCTGCGTCAGCACCTGCATCTGTACCGTCACTACGAGGATTTAAAGTACCGCCATTCGACGGGTCCTCTTCGTGGTCGGCCTACAAAATTCAGTTTGAGGCCGTTGTGCAGGCCAATGGTTGGACTAAAGCGCAGGCTATGACAGCGCTTACCCTGGGCCTTCGTGACAAAGCTTTAACAGTTCTCGAGGCTCTTGGAAAAGACATAGCTTATGACCAACTACTGGAGGCATTGGAGTCTCGCTTCGGTGATGCTCATCTGGAGCATGTGTTCCGAGCCCAGCTCAAAGATAGAACTCAGCGAAGCGGTGAAAATCTTCAGCAGTGGGCGCTGGAAGTGGAAATGCTCGTACGGAAGGCGTATCAATCTTCACCGGCACTCATCGACGGAATCCTACTTCAAGCATTTGTAGATGGAATACTTGACCTAGAAGTGAGAGCAGCAGTGAGGCTGGGTCACCAGGAATCAATAAAGGACGCCCTAGCACATGCTTTGGAGGTAGAAGCTGTGCGGCAGGATCATCGATCGCATTACATTCGCGAGGTTAACACACGACGTTACCGTGATGACAACCAGGGATTCAGCCCTCGATGTTTTGAATGTGGAGAAAGGGGTCACTTGCGATATAACTGCCCGCAGAAGAGCGATAGAAGAAACGACAGAACATGGGAAAGAAAACTTTCTACTACTGGTGTCAATATGCAATGGACCAGGAAAGGAGATACACTATCTGATACAAATTTTCGAAGATTCAGCCCGAGATGCTACCGCTGTGGAGAAAAAGGGCATTTAAGATCCAGTTGCCCCAGATGGAAGTTGACATCAGAAGACAGACTTCGACAGGGATGGAATCAACAGCGCGACCAACTTCACTCTAATATTGAACGTAGCGACATTAGAGAAACTCACGACGGCAAAGTGAAGGAAGTCATACCAGTAAGGATGGTGAGAACAGTTATAACCGACGACTGGAAGAAATCCATGCGACGTGCACAGGAGGATGATGCGAACATCAGGCCTATTCTGACATGGATGGAAGCTGGCACTGGGAGGCCCAAGTGGAATGATGTTGCTGGAATGGGTATGGCAACAAGGGTTTATTGGGCGCAGTGGGACAGCTTGGTGATCCATGGTGGTGTACTGTGCCGCAAATGGGAGAATGTTCGGGGAGATAACTATCACCTGCAAGTGGTTGTTCCGGAAGCGAAAGTTCGTGAGATTCTACGGCGATGTCACGACGAATGTTCAACATGTCACCCTGGAGTGAGAAAGACACTGTTAAAGATACGAGAGCAGTTTTATTGGATCCATTGTCGGAGTGATGTTGTAGACTGGTGTAACAAATGCAGTATTTGTGCTACTAGGAGAGCATCTCAAGCAAGTAGTGGTTTCGCGAGTGACTTTCGCAGCCAGAAGAATATCTGCGAGCGTCAAGATCAATACAGAAATGGATTTTCCGATACGAAGAAGACCCGATACAGTGGAGAACTGGTTAAACCCGGATTTACTGAAGGGTCTATGGTATGGCTGCATAACCCTGTACGCAGTAAAGGGAAGTCACCGAAGCTTCAGCCAAAATGGGACGGCCCATACCTGGTTGTGACTAAAATCAACGACATCACGTACAGGATACGGAAAGGTCAACGAGGAGTCTCTAAGATTGTTCATGTGGATCGATTGGCGCCATACTGTGGTTCCAACTATGCTCGGGACGAGCATGCCTTAGGAGGGGGCAGTGTTACGGCGCAAGGGCTCGAACAATCTAGAATAATCCAACGTCAGTAAACAAGTAAAAGAAATCAAGAATGTACCTACTCTTCACACAAAAGGTTATAAAAAAAAGGGTCGCCTTTGTCCTCAGGCAACTAGTAAACAACCACAGTATAAGTAGTAGTTAGTTCGTGGAATTCCATTCAAAAGTTGTTTACGTTAAAAGGATCATTTATGGCACTTATTGTTTTTCTATCTAGACTATTAGTGAACATTCTGGAAAATGTGAATTTTGAGTATAAATAGGGTCGGGTCCAGGCCGACCAGTCAGTCTTACTTTGAGTTCGAAACGATCAACAATGCGATTATCTTTGGACCAAGTGCTCCAAGCGCGAATAGTGAAGTACAGTGAAGTTTGTGAATAGTGTTCTGTGAAGTGCGATTAGTTCAGTGTTTTAGTGTAGTTGGAAGTGACTGTAGAACTGTTGAATAAAGGTGTCAGTGTGTCGAAAACGTTTTGCATTATTTATCCCGAACCCCCAGCTCGTAACAATATATAGAAATACATAATATATATATTTTTAATAATGTACGTGTAAGTTAAGATCCTCGAAACATCTCCAGACAATCTTTTGGTATCTCGTAACTTTTAACTTACTAATCTTTTTATAAGTTTGTAACGATGTAAACCTTGATAATGAGCAGATCAGTCGATAGCCTTGATAGTGTAGTAAAGGCGTAAAATAAGGGTATAATCTCTCTTCGATGTCTGTGTAGTGAAGTGACCGATCAGTTCAACCCTAAGTTGTATTCGCACCTGTGATACATAATTCAATTACTCGGTAGTTACTAATGTAGGAGGGAATGAAGTACCTAATGTATTCTTATAACAAAAGACTCGAATATGGCGCTGCTAAAAGTTACATCTCATTGCACAGTACATACTAATATAGTGTGCATATTAGCAACGCCATCTTCGATTGGTTTATTTATTAAACTAGGTTCTACTTTAATGCATAGTTGTATTCACCAACAATCTTCAGAAATAATTAGATACGATGAAGAGCGTTTTTTTTATTTGGTTTTATTCATTTTCCACAGACTCCGGGGTCCGTGCCATTTTTGAAGTTAACAGAGAATTTATTGAGTAATTACATTAATAGGGGGAGCATTCTTACATATTACCCCTAATATGTAAGAATGCAATGAACACAATTTGAAGGAATTCACTATTACTAAAAAGTTGCAAACAGATTTGCACTGGCATTCCGAACAGACCAGTGTCCTCAAGCAGCACTCGTTCACGAGTTGACTCGCGTGCCAGCCATCGTCCTCCTCAAACATTTTTGAGGGAAGAGGGCGAGCCGACACACGATGCTACTGCTTGCCAACACATTTTCGTGAGCATGACTGTTCCGAGTGCCTGCACGAATCCACGTGCTAAAGGGGGAGAAAACTATAACTAAGTACTAAATTTAATGCATAACAATAAAGAGCGTTATTTGAAATGGCGTACTAACGTTACAAATACGAGCAATATAGAAGAATGGATATAAATTAATGTAAACAGTTGTAGTGCAATAAATGAAGATGTTTTTAGCATTCCATGTCTTATGATGAATACAAGTTCAAATTTCAAAGTGAAATTCCTTGTTAATTTTGAAACGCAGGCGGAAGCGCGGTTTATGAGTCACGAGTCATTACGGGCGTCAAAGCAGCAATCATTCAAACACAACGAGTTGAAGCGCAAGGCCGCGCGGCGCATGGCCAAGGCACATCCCGTCTGTTCACCCACCTCATGACAAATATTGAGCTATTTCTGACCGCTCTGTTGATGAGTATCTTTGTTTTCAATATCTACTTGTATAGTCACAAGAAAATGAACTATTTATAATAGACACTTGCGTGTTGTGTTCGTGCCTTAGTCGATGAATAAGTTTGAAATGGCGCTAACATAGCAGGTAGTGTTTAGTATTTTTTTAATGCCTGATAAGTTTGCTTTTGACCACTATCTCACCTGATTGTAAGTGATGATGTGGTCGACGATTTTGTTCAGGCTAACCTAGAATTACTGGGCTCTCAATGTCAGCTGTCGGAACACACCGATAATTGCTTGGCGACAGATTTTCGACTTGAGGGTAGTAGCTAGCCAGACGGGCATTCGCAAAATGCCCTACCACCATGCTATAACGACTGCCATCCTATCACAACAACCGGAACCGACGGCTTAACGTGCCCTTCAAAACACAGAAACGCTCATTAGTAAACTAGAACAGCAAAGTAAAATTCGCTAGAGCGCTTCAAAATTTGCAAGATTATGATGTATTGAGACAAACGAGCCTGTCCATTACAGTAGCAGTGTGAGTGACACTGGTCTGCGCTTGTTACTCTGAAATGTTACCTTTTAGGTCTCGTTCACCCAGAAATATTACTTGCTCGTAGGTATGTATATATTGTTATGATTGAGATGCAAAGTGTATGCACACTAATTCTTCCAATCAGAATATCTGACACTGTCGTGGTACCCACCATGGTAAATTCTTGCCAAAGAGACCTAGCTATCGACTATTTATTACCATCATATGGGTGGATCTCTTGAATAGTCACTTGAAAAAACTATTGGCAATGAACACTTGCATTCAATACCTTCGTGGTTTAAGCATTCTATTCTTAAGTAAGAATTGAATTTCAGTTATCTTTAAACAAAGAAAATATGGTTTCATTCACCTCATGACAAAAATCGAGCTGATTCTGATTCCATTTTTGTACTGTCTTGTCTTTCTACCTAAACTGTTTAATAAAATCTAAGAGAGATGAATGAAACGCCAACATATTGAAAAGGAGAAGATTCACAAAGTCAACGAGTAGGAATATAGTTTTACTAATGTAAGATCACGCATATGTTTTACTGGATCATATGATTTTGATATTGTTTCTTATACGATTTTGATATTATTTCGTTGCGTTCAGTCCCTATAAGTACCTACAAATGCATGTACCAAACATACTACAGCATGGTACCAAATTAAACAAGTATTTACCATTTTCAGTGTTGGAGGTCGGTTCGGTTCTTTTTTGATGTTTTAATTGAAGAACCTCCAAGCCCGCAGAGTGCCTCGGGCAAATCCGAGCGAGAAAGATCGACGGGTAACATGAAATATTTACCTACCATGAACCATATTATACGACTCCCACACAACGAGGCAATTTTGTTTATTTACTTTGATACTTTTTCAGTTGGTGTTATATTTACACATAATTTGGTTTATTAAATTTATGCCGGAATACTGAAATAAAATATCAACCCCCAACTTCACGTGGGTGTCTTAAGAGGCGACTAAGGATAAAGTAACGGAAGGTGGGCAGCAACAAGAACTGCGATCCACAAGGCGCCGATCTTTAATAGATAAAGTATGTTCAATATAAATTACACGTCTTTATACTGTTTATGAGTCGTTCTTTATATCGTTACAGGAAACATATAAATAACGACCTCACATGAGTTGGACAAGAGTAGAAAATTTTAAAGTTTTATAAGGGATAATGAGGACTATCCGCTTGTCTAATGGTTAGTGTCACGCATGCCCAAAGGCAGTTGCAGTGTCATTGCTCTCGTTCTGCTAGACACTGCACTGCACTGGCTACTCCGAGACATTAGATTTGTTTCATCAAACTGGTACTTCACGTCAATGGTACTGTGAACGTGTCCACCAATATAACGTTTAACTGTTAAATTAGCCTTCAGCGGGTTCTTTGTCCAGATTTATTTTCTTTTAAAAGGTCGAAGACCTCTCAAACAAGAGTCCGATTGACGGTTGTCTTGTGTACTGTCTCCAAGCAGTAGAAAAATATACATATTTGAAGGACAGTGTAAAGTACCAAGGAAGTTAAATTATAGAGCGAAGCAGTATCACATAGAATGTTTTAGCATATCTGGATTGCAAAAAAATGGATTTTTATCACCAAGATTGCATTGTAAGCGCAAAACAGTATAAACCCTTAGACAACCTAAACATAGCAACAATACCAAGCTCGCAAAAAAATTAACAAAAAACACCGACTTCGACAAACATATACTACGCGTTATAAGGGATAACTCAAATACTACTCGTCAGATCTCACTTAAATTTAAATGAAACTATACTACAAACTCCAGCTCTCGAATACAAAAAACACATCAAAATCAGTACACCCTGTTATGAGGTAACACAAAAAAAAAACCTTTTTTTAAGACCATTGTGAAGTTGGCAGCCAAAATTTGCAGCCTATAATCCGACTAAATTAAGAAGGTAAATTAAGTTTTATCAAATTACTATGAAAATAATAAACGCAAAAATTCCTGAAAAGCATAACAACTACGTTGATATTATTTTGTTGTATATAATTTGTGTAGTTGTATATTGAACCAGCCAGAGAATTTTTTTTTAAACTCACTAATTTGGCTGCTGGCTCATTTCGACGTGTAGGACCCCAGAATATAACCAAATATATACAGAACCGTAAAGCAGTTAAGACAACCTATCATAAAATGGAAAAAAAAATGAGGCTAAACCAAAACTTAACCCTTCAATGTCCATCGGAAAACCAGTACTAAAAAATCTGTTCACGAACTCAAAAAACCAATGATTTCAACCACTCAGACCCCAGAACTTCCTGTTTTGATAATTGATTCTTTTAATTACATACACATGCTACTTTAAATTGATTGTCTCATTTTGGCTAAATGACATCTTAACCCTACAACCCTCATTACAAAATATACCCAAAAAATAAATTATTTTATATTCAAGCATATAACTGCTTAGAACCGCAAAATGTAGATATGTTAGTTTAGTTTTATAAAGTGAAACTATCAAGTTTCATAATAGTTTAACCTAGAAAGTGGCTAAATGATAGGGTAACCTTTAATATTCGAGCTTAAAATATTCCGAAGAATTGTATATCATGCATTGTTTTGGCTGCTAGCACATTTCGACATGTAGGACCCCAGAATATAACAAAATATATACAGAACCGTAAAGAAGATAAGACATCCTATCATAAAATGGACAAAAGAATGTGGCTAAACCAAAACTTAACCCTACAATGTCCATACGAAAACCAGTACTAAAAAATCTGTTCACGAACTCAAAAAACCAACAATTTCAATCACTCAGACCCCAGAACTTCCAGTTTTGATGATTGATTCTTTTAATTACATACACATGCTACTTTAAAACGATTGTCTCATTGTGGCTAAATGACATCTTAACCCTACAACCTTCATTACAAAATATACCCAAAAAATAAATTATTTTATATTCAAGCATATAACTGCTTAGAACCGCAAAATGTAGACATGTTAGTTTAGTTTTATAAAGTGAAACGATCAAGTTTCACAATTCTTTAACCTAGAAAGTGGCTAAATGATAGGGTAACCTTTAATATTCGAGCTTAAAATATTCCGAAGAATTTTATATCATGCATTGTTTTGGCTGCTAGCATTTTTCGACATGTAGGACCCCAGAATATAACAAAATATATACAGAACCGTAAATAAAATAAGACATCCTATCATAAAATGGACAAAAGAATGTTGCTAAACCAAAACTTAAGCCTACAATGTCCATACGAAAACCAGTACTAAAAAATCTATTCACCAACTCAAAAAACCAATGATTTCAACCACTCAGACCCCAGAACTTCCTGTTTTGATGATTGATTCTTTTAATTACATACACATGCTACTTTAAAACGATTGTCTCATTGTGGCTAAATGACATCTTAACCCTACAACCCTCATTACAAAATATACCCAAAAAATAAATTATTTTATATTCAAGCATATAACTGCTTAGAACCGCAAAATGTAGATCTGTTAGTTAAGTTTAATAAAGTAAAACGATCAAGTTTTATAATTGCTTAACCTATAAAGTGGCTAAATGATAGGGTAACCTTTAATATTCGAGCTTAAAATATTCCGAAGATTTTTTTATCATGCATTGTTTTGGCTGCTAGCACATTTCGACATGTAGGACCCCAGAATATAACAAAATATATACAGAACCGTAAAGAAGATAAGACAACCTATCATAAAATGGACAAGAGAATGTGGCTAAACCAAAACTTAACCCTACAATGTCCATACGAAAACCAGTACTAAAAAATCTGTTCACGAACTCAAAAAACCAATGATTTCAACCACTCAGACCCCAGAACTTCCAGTTTTGATGATTGATTATTTTAATTTCATACACATGCTACTTTAAAACGATTGTCTCATTGTGGCTAAATGACATCTTAACCCTACAACCCTCATTACAAAATATACCCAAAAAATAAATTATTTTATATTCAAGCATATAACTGCTTAGAACCGCAAAATGTAGATATGATAGTTTAGTTTTATAAAGTGAAACGATCAAGTTTCACAATTGTTTAACCTAGAAAGTGGCTAAATGATAGGGTAACCTTTAATATTCGAGCTTAAAATATTCCGAAGAATTTTATATCATGCATTGTTTTGGCTGCTAGCACATTTCGACATGTAGGACCCCAGAATATAACAAAATATATTCAGAACCGTAAAAAAGATAAGACATCCTATCATAAAATGGACAAAAGAATGTGGCTTAACCAAACTTAACCCTACAATGTCCATACGAAAACCAGTACTAAAAAATCTATTCACCAACTCAAAAAACCAATGATTTCAACCACTCAGACCCCAGAACTTCCTGTTTTGATGATTGATTATTTTAATTACATACACATGCTACTTTAAAACGATTGTCTCATTGTGGCTAAATGACATCTTAACCCTACAACCCTCATTACAAAATATACCCAAAAAATAAATTATTTTATATTCAAGCATATAACTGCTTAGAACCGCAAAATGTAGATATGTTAGTTTAGTTTTATAAAGTGAAACTATCAAGTTTCATAATAGTTTAACCTAGAAAGTGGCTAAATGATAGGGTAACCTTTAATATTCGAGCTTAAAATATTCCGAAGAATTGTATATCATGCATTGTTTTGGCTGCTAGCACATTTCGACATGTAGGACCCCAGAATATAACAAAATATATACAGAACCGTAAAGAAGATAAGACATCCTATCATAAAATGGACAAAAGAATGTGGCTAAACCAAAATTTAACCCTACAATGTCCATACGAAAACCAGTACTAAAAAATCTGTTCACGAACTCAAAAAACCAATGATTTCAATCACTCAGACCCCAGATCTTCCTGTTTTGATAATAAAATTGATTCTTTTAATTACATACACATGCTACTTAAAAACGATCAATTCATTCACTTTATAAAACTAAACTAATAGGTCTACATTTTGCGGTTCTAAGCAGTTATATGCTTGAATATAAAATAATTTATTTTTAGGGTATATTTTGTATTGAGGGTTGTAGGGTTAAGATGTCATTTAGCCACAATAAGACAATCGTTTTAAAGTAGCATGTGTATGTAATTAAAAGAATCTTTGATCAAAACAGGATGTTCTGGGGTCTGAGGGGTTGAAATCATTAGTTTTTTGAGTTCGTGAACAAATTTTTTAGTACTAGTTTTCGTATGGACATTGTAGGGTTAAGTTTTGGTTTAGCCACATTTTCTTGTCCATTTTATGATAGTTTGTCTTATCTTCTTTACGGTTCTGTATATATTTTGTTATATTCTGGGGTCCTACATGTCGAAATGTGCTAGCAGCCAAAACAATGCATGATAAAAAATTCTTCGGAATATTTTAAGCTCGAATATTAAAGGTTACCCTATCATTTAGCCACTTTCTAGGTTAAACAATTGTGAAACTTGATCGTTTCACTTTATAAAACTAAACTAACAGATCTACATTTTGCGGTTCTAAGCAGTTATATGCTTGAATTTAAAATAATTTATTTATTTTGGTATATTTTGTAATGAGGGTTGTAGGGTTAAGATGTCATTTAGCCACAATGAGACAATCGTTTTAAAGTAGTATGTGTATGTAATTAAAATAATCAATCATCAAAACATGAAGTTCTGGGGTCTGAGTGGTTGACATCGTTGGTTTTTTGAGTTCGTGAACAGATTTTTTAGTACTGGTTTTCCGATGGACATTGAAGGGTTAAGTTTTGGTTTAGCCACATTCTTTTGTCCATTTTATGATAGGTTTTCTTAACTGCTTTCCGGTTCTGTATATATTTGGTTATATTCTGGGGTCCTACACGTCGAAATGTGCCAGCAGCCAAAACAATGCATGATAAAAAATTCTTCGGAATATTTTGAGCTCGAATATTAAAGGTTACCCTATCATTTAGCCACTTTCTAGGTTAAACAATTGTAAAAATTGATCGTTTCACTTTATAAAACTAAACTAATAGATCTACATTTTGCGGTTCTAAGCAGTTATATGCTTGAATATAAAATAATTTATTTTTTGGGTATATTTTGTATTGAGGGTTGTAGGGTTAAGATGTCATTTAGCCACAATAAGACAATCGTTTAAAAGTAGCATGTGTATGTAATTGAAAGAATCATTGATCAAAACAGGATGTTCTGGGGTCTGAGGGGTTGAAATCATTAGTTTTTTGAGTTCGTGAACAAATTTTTTAGTACTAGTTTTCGTATGGATATTGTAGGGTTAAGTTTTGGTTTAGCCACATTTTTTTGTCCATTTCAAGATAGGTTGTCTTATCTTCTTTACGGTTCTATATATATTTTGTTATATTCTGGGGTCCTACATGTCGAAATGTGCTAGCAGCCAAAACAATGCATGATAAAAAATTCTTCGGAATATTTTGAGCTCGAATATTAAAGGTTACCCTATCATTTAGCCACTTTCTAGGTTAAACAATTGTAAAACTTGATCGTTTCACTTTATGAAACTAAACTATAATATCTACATTTTGCGGTTCTAAGCAGTTATATGCTTGAATATAAAATAATTTATTTTTTGGGTATATTTTGTAATGAGGGTTGTAGGGTTAAGATGTCATTTAGCCACAATGAGACAATCGTTTTAAAGTAGTATGTGTATGTTATTAAAATAATCAATCATCAAAACATAAAGTTCTGGGGTCTGAGTGGTTGACATCATTGGTTTTTTGAGTTCGTGAACAGATTTTTTAGTACTGGTTTTCCGATGGACATTGAAGGGTTAAGTTTTGGTTTAGCCACATTTTTTTTTCCATTTTATGATAGGTTGTCTTAACTGCTTTCCGGTTCTGTATATATTTGGTTATATTCTGGGGTCCTACACGTCGAAATGTGCCAGCAGCCAAATTAGTGTGTTTAAAAAAAAATTTCTTTGGCTGGTTCAATATACAACTACACAAATTATATACAACAAAATAATATCAACGTAGTTGTTATTCTTTTCAGGAAGTTTTACGTTTATTATTTTCATAGTAATTTGATAAAACTTAATTTACCTTCTTAATTTTGTCGGATTATTGGCTGCAAATTTTGGCTGCCAACTTCACACTGGTTTTTTTAAGGCGGTTAAAATCAGGCAGGCTTGTCATAAAACAGTACCCAAAACTTTTACACTTATGTTCATGCGCAATTATGTATGTTAGCGATGTCCACTGCAGTTATTATTTTGGTGTTTATAAATAAACTTAGCTCATTGAATAAATCCCACTATGCTATACATATATATATATATATGCTTCTTTAAGAGACCTATTATGTGTGCTCCCGGTGAGGAGTCCTCGAGTATTTTATTTATCTGCACTCAAGCGGTGGTAAAGTTCAATTACAAGGGGTGGATGAGCATAATCTTAGCACTTCATTGAAATGCAATGATACGTTTGTACGTAAGAATGTAGTTGTTACATTCCAAAATGTAAAGTGTACCGGCAATACTGACGCTCACAAGTAAATCGAAAGGATTATGAAGTGTCAAATCAATAAATCAAACATCAGTTCCTTTTTTAATTTGAATTTTCAACCAAAATAACAAATCTGCATTATCCTACTCATATCGATGTGAGCAGTGACATGCTGCTCATTCGGTTATAACTGTATTCATTCGTCACCTTTTATGTCACCCCAAATTTAGATTTTGTACGGCTACATTATTTGAAGATATGTTTCGATATCTTGAAATATATTCTCGTAGCCTCATGTGAGTCCATGAGAGATATATTCTCGTAGCCTCTGGGGGCCCAACTTAAAGATATACGACTGAAAAACGTAAGCGTGGTTCTGTAAAAATCTTGCTTATAAACGACTATCCAAGAAAGGAGTGTTATGTTTTAAGGGTTCATGTAAGTATGTAGGTTTGTGAGTTTCTTTATTCCACTATAACTTCAGAACGGCTAAACCGACTTTAATGTATTAGATATCGTTAGATTCGTCTTGGAAGCACAAGTGAAACTAGTTAAATAATATAATAATAAATCAAACTGGAGGATATTAGACGCAATGTTTTGTTAGATAAAAAAAATGTTTATCAGCGTTGGAATGGCGTTTCAAAATGTAGTGCTTTAAAAAACGAATCCATAAAAGACATAACTTTTAGTTTTAATTTCAATGGAACGATGAAACCCGTAGCTAAAATAAATTATTTGCAATAAGGTTTTTTCTTTAAATAATTTACACTTGTTTATTGTTTGATGCCGCATGCCTTTTGTATGACGTCTGCTTTGTGATTAAGAATTAAATATCTCGAACGGCTGCTCATAAAATTTCTACATAACCTAATTGCAATATTCATACGTTTAGAAATGTTTACAAACAAAACTGCCCTCGTTTTTTATAAATGCTTTCTGTATAATTGATAAAAATATTTGGCTTCCGTCCATTCATTACGTCATTTAATAAAAAAGTGACATTGTTATATAAAACTCGTTGATGTCAGCGCAACAGGAAAATTTCATTGACGTGGAGAAACAAGAAGCACGCAACTAATATTTGTATATTGTTGCTATGGAAACTAAATTTCATATGGAAAATTAACTATTTTAAAAATTTTAAGTGTTTTTCATGAACAAAGTCGTCACACGGTTGAGTGTGTTATACGACTAGTTGAGCCACTTGCAGCTAAGTTATAAAGCTTACATTCCTCTTACACTTATCGTTTTATCCTTCTTATCTATCATAATATATATCAATCTGAAAATCAAGATAGATTGTATTAATACACACCACCAGCCAATACCTAGATAATATGCAGATTTAATAGTATTACGGAAAAACTTGCATTACAAAGGTTAAAAATTATTTTGCATTAAAGATATAATCAAACATTTTAGAAGATATTTTGTGTTAATAATTTTTTGACCGGCGGAATATATCTACATCAATCTGAAAATCAAGATAGATTGTATTATCATATACCACCAACCAATACCCAGATACTATGCGGATTTAATTACGGAAAAACTTGCATTACAAAGGCTAACATTTATTTTGTAATATAGATATAATCAAACACTTTAGAAAGTATTTAGTGCTAAGATTTTTTGTGTCAGCGGGTTACTTTTATTAACAGAACAATTACAAACTTTTGAAGCAGTTATGGCTCAGTGGCATTGCCTATAGACTGCCACGCAGCAGGCTTGCACCACCGCGGGATTGAGTGAAGCTCAATCCTCTAATTTTGAATGCTCGCCTGGGTAGCTACCATCCTCAGAGTAGAAAATCTGTCACCAAGCACCATGTGGTGTGTTCGGGCAGCTGTCCTTGAGAGCTAGTAATTAAGCTTGTCAACACCTTTGACCACATCGTCACTTCAGGTGAGATCGTGGTTAAACGCTTAGCTAAAAGCAATAAAAAAAAATAAGGTTCCGTACCATTATAGATATACAACATTAGACTTCATATTTTAACCTTTTTTTGTTTTACGTGCGCGAGTCCGACTCGCATTTGGCCAATGTTTTGTATTTTTTTGTTATAGCAGCAACAAAAATACATAATCTGTAAAAATTTCAACTGTCTAGCTGTCACCGTTCTTGAGATTAAGCCTGGTGACAGACGGACGGACAGCGAAGTCTCAGTAATAGGGTCCCGTTTTTACCCTTTGGGTACGGAACCCTAAAAACTATATTGTCACACTATACAGATCCTAAACTGTAACCGTTTAGTATCTGTATAATATAAATGGCTATGTAAATGTCATTGTAGGCCATAGGCAGTCCAAATGCCGACAGCACGGTGGCAGCTCTATCCCATTAGATCGCAATGATTGTTCGTTGATTTAGTCACGCGTCGCATCGACCAAGCGCCTTTATAAGTTGTGGTAATCTCTAATGGACCCAATGTCTTTACACCAAGCGGCACAAACATGCGTGTAACCACAACTGATATTAGCACATTTGTTAACACTGCCTTGGTGCTAAGAAATTAAACATCTGTATCATCTTTCGACCCTTATGTTACGTATGTAAAAGGCACAACGTGTTTCCACTAAAACACAAAAGAAATAATAGATTGCGTTTAGTCCACTTTTAAAGTGCACACAAGAGGATATTGCTAGAAGTCGGGTTGGTAGTTTACCCACTGCTTATGGCTAATTGTATCTAATATGCAGCAACATCTAAGTAAATAAATATATTCAGTGAAATTATTTTATTTCAGATACTAAAAGTATGTATTACTTATGCAAATTGAATGCTTCAAAAATATTGTAAAATATGTTTTCCAATAGCTTTTATGATCGAAGCAACTATTCAATCGTGTTAAGTCATCCAAATAACTTAAATCGTTTGACGCACTCAGCCTGTACTTCAATAGAAACATTCCACTCGACTTTACTTTCATAATACCAAAACTTTTGTTAGGGCTTATGAGAACCGTACTCAAACTATTTTCGTTAGCGTTTTCAAATACGGATTAACCTACTAATTTATCTACCTAAGTATATACTACACACACGTGAACGTATCCGGATCAACACGGTTGCTAAAGTAATAAAGCCAATTTGCGGCTTCGGATTCCCTTAATCGTTAATCTTATTCAGGACATGTTAAAGAAATGAAAGGCTTTTTATTTCATTCTGGTTGAATTTTTCACAGAATAATACTGATGAGTCATACACGCATCTTCGCATTGATTGCATAATATCTATGCAAGAAAAGTGTTTTATTAATAGCAAATAATTCAAAAATATTTTTAGAGAACATGCGTCGAAAATTCTTCCAGTTTGGCTGCGTGAGTTTGTGACGTCACGTCGGCTTAACATGAAAATTTTCCCGTAATCGTCTCTAGATATATTTTTATATTGGTTAAGTGTTTTCTACAATGTTAATAAATCGTTTTCTTAAAATCTTTGTAATTATTTAATATGGGTTTCCTCAAAGTAACACTGAATCTAATCATTCATCAAATGTAGTTGATCATAAAATACTGTCTGCCTGTCTATTAATCATAGGAGTTTTGCTCCGATCATACTGATAATATATACTAGTGCTTTCGTGCATATATAGAATTTTGTGACCCAAATTCGTATTAAAGTGTGCATAACCATATTTTGGTGTCAGAGGATAATTTTGGGTATTACAAAGAAAAAAATCATGTTACATCACGTGACTCGTAATTAAAGAAAATAAGAATTCGGGCTCATTTCGCAGGAAAGCGAAATAAATTCCTGGAAACAAATACGGATGTATAGAAAGTGTAAAGGCTAACGGCCCGAAAGTGTAGGTAATATCTCGACACTTAGTTTCTTTTTAGCGTTAGCTGCGCCGCAAGATGTGGCCGTGATTAGGGATTATTATTATCTTCATATTAAGCGACATTAATTTTGTATTTATTTTTTATTGTCTTCAATTTGATTTCTTTGACCACTATCTCACTTGATGATAAGTGATGATGTGGTCGAAGATGTTGTTCAGGCTAACCTATAATTACTGGCTTTCGAGGACACACCGTTAGGTGCTTCGCGACAGATTTTCTACTTGAGTGTGGTAGCTAGCCAGTCGGGCATTCAAAATGCCCTTCGACCATGCGGTGAAGCTCAAGCCCGCGGCGGGATTTGAACCATGGACTTGGCTGACTTACAAATTTTTAGTGATTTTTAAATACCATTGTTTTTTAAAATAATTTTATTGTAAATTCAACACCAAAATATATTCTAGGTCGCGCCCAATTACCTAGGAATACATACCAAGTCAGACTTTATTAAAGACAACATATTATTCCGCGATTTTCTTTTTAAATGCAGTGCCTACCTATATTATTCGGCATCACGAAAAATTAATAAGCTGAAATCGTAATGTAATGTCAATATTTCATAGTCTAGAATCCATTTCCAAGTCGCATACGTGATACATCGTTATTTTTTAAAACTTAAATATATTGGCGGTATTCTGTAAATGAACTCATTTTGAGGAATCTGTTCATTGATCGATAACTCACAAGTTGATTTTCGTAATTTATTGTTTTGTATATCGTTGTAAAATTTGTTTTGAGAATCAAACTAGATGTGGTAATAGTTAAAAGTCTACAGTATGACGGTCTTGCGTTAAAGGTCTCCAAATGAATGTAAGTAACGATTTTTTTGCAAATATAACAATAATTTTGGTAATTTGATTGGAATTCCCGGTAAGCAAGTCTGCCTTTGAAGGTCGTGTTTTTTGTGATTTTGACGGAATAGCATGAGGTTAATTTTACGAGAACTAATATCTGCCTGAAACAGATGCATTTCATCACATGTGACGAATTGCACTCCTGCCATCACCCTGAGATATATAAAGTTGTTAAGTCTCATGTGCCTGTAATTTTACTGGCTCTCAAGGACTGCTACCAGAACGCACTCTTAAGTACGTGGTTAGATATTTTCTACTTGAGGATGGTGGCTAGACACATGAGCATTTACAAAATGTTCTTCCACCATGAGGTAAGCTCAAGTCAGTGGTGGGGATCGAACATTGGACCACAGCGGCCATAACTATTAACTCTCGGCAATCATTGCTTCAAAATTGCATTGAAGTGTTGTTTTTTATCCATACCGTACTAACCAAACTAAAGGCGGACAAGAGAAAGAAGATGATGACACATGCCAAGAATTTCAACAATATATCAATATCACATTACGCCACACCTACTCGGCCGTGGAGTTGAGGTTTTATTGTGGAGATGATATTACCGCAATCCATAAATCCATATTTATTACACTGTAAAGTAAAATGCACTATGAGATAACGGACAAACAATGCCAAATTGTTATAGGCAGGAATAAAATCAAACAATTTCAGGACTCGATTCTAAATTTATTGGACATCTTATCCTATTCATGTCAAAGTAACTCTTCACACATACATATACACGCATGTCTTTTATTTATTGTTACTTAAGGAACTCGCACAGTTATAAAGATTACTAAACTTACTGCACTTGTAGTAATGAAAACACCCCTTATGTCTTCCTGGTTATACGATACGGGCCAAAAGCCTAGTATGTAACCGCTGTTCATAAATCTAGATATTCTAATATTAACTTGTTAATATCATAATTGTACTGCACTATAAATATGTTTGTATAAACTTGTAATAGTTATATATATTTAATATTATAAGTTGGATCGGTACAATAGGTCTTCCGTAACAAAACAACCAAGCGCTCGTAGCGTATCTTTCTTAGTCGTTCTTGACCGATCTTCTAAGTTAAGCAACAAGCTGCGGTCACTACTTGGACGAGTGACTGCTAGTGGCACTTACTTCTTAAGCACGTTAAGCCATCGGGCCCGGTTGTTATCTTAGGTTAGCAGGCGTTATAGCAATTGTAGGGCATTTTGTGAATGCCCGCTTGACTCCTAATTAGAAAATCTTTTGTCCAAGCACCCTGTGTGCACAAGCACCCAACAGTCTGTTCTGGCAACTGTTTTTAAGCGCTAGTAATTCTAAGTTAGCCTGAACAACATATTTTACCACATCATTAGGTACTTACCATCAGATGAGATAGTTAAATAAATAAGCAAGCGTAGTAACCGATGTGCTGGTTACTTAGTCTTACCAAAGTACCGAAACAAATAATGGCAAAAAAATGCTCAAATTTGAAGGAGTACAACTATACAACAAGATACCCTCAAAAATTATGAAACAGTGATGGCTCCGGCATTGGCTATGGACTGCCGCGCAGCAGGTCCATGGTTCGAATCCCGCCGCGGGCTTGAGCTTCACCACATGGTGGAAGGGATTTTTGCCTGGCTAGCGACCACCCTCAAGTTAAAAATCTGTCGCCAAGCACCTAACGGTGTGTTCCAGCAGCAGTCCTTGAGAGCCAGTGAAATTACAGGCACATGAGACTTAACAACTATGTCTCAAAGTGAAGGGCGCAGTCCAATTCATCACTTGTGACGAAATGCATCTGTTATAGGCAGAGTTAACGGCTTAACATCAGGTGGGCCTCGAGCTTGCTCAGTCACAATAACATAAAAAAAGAATTAAAAATGTCAACTCATTTAAGACCCAACTAGCTCATCATGTTATCACTTTTACGTAAATAATGCACTGAATGGGTAGCTACTACAGTATTCATTATGATAGACGGCATGACGAATGTATAGTTTTAATTTATTCCCATGTCAGTGACTGTATCGTCTTATTGGGAATAAATATTTTTAAACCAGATAGTGGTCATAGACTTGCATATCAGCAATAAATAAAAAAAGGAAATCGCCATACTGCTTGTAATGCGGATTTCTCTCATTGTCAGACAGTATACTGTATCATTCGGATCGTCCACTGCTGAACACAGCCTCCCCCATTAATGCGGCATTTACCATAATCCCCACGCTTGGCAGGCGGCTTCGGGATCGTATTGTAAGATAGTAGTTCTTTAGAAGGCGTTGCTACCCAACGTTTTTTTTTTTTTTATGCCTTATAGGTTAGCCTTTGACCACTATCTCATCTGATGGTAAGTGATGATGTGGTCGAAGATGTTTTTCAGGCTAACCTAGAATTACTGGCTCTCAAGGACAGCTGCCGGACACACCGTTAGGTGCTTGGCGACAGATTTTCAACTTGAGGGTAGTAGCTATCCAGGCGGGCATTCGCAAAATGCCCTACCACCATGCTATAACGACTGCCGTCCTAAGACAACAACCGGGACCGACGGCTTAACGTGCCCTCCGAAGCACGGAAGCGCTCAGTAGTAATGACCAACCAGCGCGCAGCGGTCACCCATCCAAGTCCTGACCGCGGCGGACGTTGCTTAACTTTGCTGATCGATTCAGAATGGCTAAGCAAACTTCGCTACGAGCACTTCAAAAGCTTCACCTTCCAGTATAATTATTCACTTAGTCGCCTTTTACGACACCCACGGGATCATATGGGGAGGTGCAATTCTAACCCGGCACCCACGGACAGTATAAGATGGAATATTTCTTATATGCCAGGAACACCGCGGCATTCTAAAACAATAAATAAATTCTTGCCAGACTTTTTGTGTCTACTTTGTGTACTTACACTTAAAGGAATGTCAAGAATCTAGGCAAACAATATTAGTCCGAGCGGCCACGGAGGAAAATTTAACAATAAAAACAGTGACTATTTGAAAATAGATTCCAGAGCATTGTTAGAAGGGATTTGATTTGACGATGTAACAATTATAATATAAATAGTTATAGTAGTATGTAGTTAAGTTAAAGTTGTAGTAGTATAATGTAAATAGTATATAAATAGTTTTCAATTGGACTGAGATCGTTATTCTTCTCCGCAAAACTTCACCGCGGGTTATAACAATTACAACGAGAGAAAAAATATAGTCTTGTACGGGATTCGAAATCACTCCACCAATAGCCAGGGTATGCTCTGACTAAGCCACTATGACTATGAGTCATATGTCATGTTAGCTTACCGATCAGAGTATACCTGCGGCTATTGTAAAAATAAAACTGTTAACATTATAGGGTTGCCTCATCGTTCACTAATTTAAAGTTAGTTGCCAAATTAGTCTTGTTTGTAGTACAACGTAAGTTGAACTAAAGGTGTCGCTCCATCCCCATACTCCGACTATAGGGGTGGATGGCGTAGGGTTCGAATCACGCACATGGCTATAATTTTTCCTCTTGTTCACATACCTTAGGCTTACCAAACGGGTAAATATATGATATTATGAATCAGTGGAAAGAAATTCCTTAAACCTGTGTCCAAGTGTGGAGACAATGACAACCCACACCCCTCCCCAACAGGGGAGTCATTAGTACTTCATAATAGACGTTACGGTTTTTGTTGGGATGTGATGTGATGATAACAAATCAGCGTTATCAATACCCAAATGACAAGATAGTGCTTAAACCACTCTAGAACAGTATTTTTGATTAACATTACCGTAACTTTGGAATAAAATTGCGAAATCACTAGCTTTTTGGAAAAAAAATATCATGTATCGTAAATACTAACATATATTATAAATTATGTTTTATATGTTGAATTTTCATTTAGTGTGTTCTGTTTAATAACGTATTGTCATTCGGATGCTAAATCATGGTTACGAAAATATTATATTTTATTTTATTCAGTAGTACGACAAACAAAAGCTCTCCTGGTTTGGCAAGGAAGCTATATGGGTACTGCGATTACCAGTCTTGTAAAAAGGACATATTTGTACTCACCATCGATATCTACCTGTATCCTGTGTGAGTAACATCTTGCATTTGATATGTTTTTTTTTTACTCCTGACAAGTTAGCCTTTGACCACTATCTCACCTGATGGTAAGTGATGATGTGGTCGAAGATGTTGTTCAGGCTAACCTAGAATTGATGATTGATAACCTAGAATGCTAATGAAATAATTATATAGTAGGACGAGCTCACCGAGTCATGGTTTGCCAGCTTCTGTTGCCAGTTTTGCGCATAAGCTGGCAGAAATAAAATGATTCGCTAAAATTGTTTTGTATGGTTTTTCTTATTTTCACATCATTAAGAGATAAATTAAATAATATAACGAAAAACTGGCAAATCAAAGGCGTGAGTATTAGGCCCAAAGACATATGTAAAATTTCAGCGAGCTCGAACACAGAATTTAAAATATTACAAAACTACGGTCCTATAAAATACCGGCTACAAATAAATATTTCAAAACTACCGGCTACGTCGGTATGGACAGCACGATGAAGACGAAAGCCCGTCTCTGTTGAAGCGTTATTATTTAGCTGCTTTAATTTTTTGATTCAAATACATAATTATTTTTAAGCTAAAATACTTACGCAGGTTCTACGTAAATCAATAGCAGTGAAGTTTGTTTTTTGTGAGCTGAAACCATTATTGATCTAGGTTGGTACCAAGATCGATAATAATAGTATCCCATACTAATAATAATAATAAATGGCGACACAGTGGACCCTGAGTTTCTATGTGGATTATATAAGACCCTTAACTATCGGCTTGACTTAATTGGCTGCTTGAGGTTGGAGACGAAAGAACGATTACCTCCAGGGGTGAAAGTCTGAAAGGACATGCAAGAGGAGTAGCTCTTAGTGCACACCTCTACACTCTTAGGCATCCACACCAACATTGTCCCTTTAGTCAACTGAGCTGCCTTTATGCCCGTTTACTAAGTGAGTCATCAATAAAACCTACCAAAATATTTTATGCCTAGGCAGAAATTGGCAGGTGCCGTATTCTCATTCCATAGCCCATTATTTCATATACCTACCACATTTCGATGCCAATAACCTAGAATTAACTCATATCTGTAATAGATGTATATGCTTCATACAAATGTTACGTTTATATATTATAACTGTATCTTCTATAAAACTGACCTCACAGTGTTGCTTTTGGCACCACTCTTTGCAAAATACCGGATATGTGTGAGAACTAAATGAAATAACAAAAATAAATAGTCGGTATATCGACAATAAAAGTTGTATTATATTATATGATTTTATCCGAAGCCTTCTTCTAAGTTTTTAAAGACAAAGTTAAAGCTTTTTACCTGTCATGCTAGCATAAGCTCCGTACATGTAAACGTCATATTTATATACTGTATTTGTATATATGTAAGTATTTTTGTATGTATATGTGTATATTATGTAAGAATACATTTATTATCTATATTGTTTATTATATTGTAGATATTTATAAATATCAATACTGTTAAGTATATTGTACACCGCCATGCCATGTCAAAGCTCCACTCCAAAGGTTGACTGGAAGAGATCGCTTTGAGCGATAAGGCCGCCTTTTGTTCACTATTATAAGCTACATATTTACAATTTTGGTATGGTTAAAGGTGTTCAATAAAGAGTTTATCTATCTATCTTCTTTATAATCTTGTTATTTTAAATACGTTTACGTCCCTTTACATGTAAAAAATTGCAGATGCTGTGTTCATATTACGATGACTTATGATTATGTCACATGGTACGGTATTTAGATCAATATTTTTCATCTTCAAATGCTGCTATAATCAGAAGCAGTAAAACTGGACAATGCTGTTGCACATTGCAATTGTTATCTTCTAAAACGCATGCCAAAAGTAGATTATTTCCTCTCAATCTTTGAAGAGATTAGATTGACAGCGGCAATTTGCTGGTAGATGAAATAGCAAAAATGACTGCATCGAAAGTAACTCAAACTAAACTTAACATGTGTTAATTTCATACGACGAAAATTAAAAGCTCTAATGCAGATAGATAAACACAAAGAAATGTAAGTACTTGAGTTATATATAACTGTTTTGGAGATTGGCAAGAATTCATCGCGCATTCAATTCATTAACACGCAACCTTCATTCTTACTTCCGACACAACTGCATTGTTTACATAACAACATGCATGCGAAGAAGCCTTACCCGTGATCGCCTCTGGATCCCATCCTCACCCGGAACCGTAAGGAAATTGCCGCTCATTTTCACTTCTAAATATCCACACAGACAAAACACAAACGAACTTTGCACTGATTTAAAAATAGCGCGTGTGAATTTCTTGGGTGTGCGTGCGTACGCGACTGAAGTCTGAGTTAGAATGGTGAGACACAAAAACCACACATTACAGTTTATGAATGAGTGACGTTTTTAAATAGTCTCCCCTCTCTGTGTCGTCACGTTACGTCGTCGTCTGCGTTCCGTTTGTTACGGAAATACATGGAGGTATCAGCTGTGGAGGATTCTGGTGATTCAGATGTTTGGAGCTCTGGAGTACGCGATGGAAGGTCAAGGTGATACGGCTGGAATGTGGATGTTGGAGTTACGTGCCATATTGGTACATACCTTTACAGATTAATAAACATTGAATAGCACCGTATGGTCTGCAAGGGGAATGGCAAAGCTACCCACATTTTTGATATTGACGATATTGACCAAGATAAAAGGCTTGTTTTAGCGTTGATTGTGATAGGTTGTACTTTGACCACGATCTCACATATGGTGACTAGTTGTAGGATTGTGATATTCCAGATTGTTTTTTATTTCTTTATTTATTTATTTTCAAATGCTTATGTACTGACAGCCTATGCCCATACATACATTAAGCCATCAAGATAATATCCAGATACAGTAAATTTAATACTAGTTTACTTACATAACTACGACAAGCACTACTAAATAACCTATAATTACAACAAAACACATCGACTTCTCTGTTCTGAGCAATCAGGGCATTAAGCAAGTTGATAGCTTGTGACGTAGGCGCATGTTGGGAGGTTTGCGTGCGCACGTGCAACGCTGCGAATAGCTGACGAACACTGCACTCACGCGATTGCCGCTGCGGATCCGGCACGACCAGGGCCAGGCGAGCCAGTGCACTCGAGTTATGTATCTGACTGTTAAGAAGCTGGTAAAAATGCAATAGTAGTGCACATTTGCGTCTTAAAACCAGCGATTCAATACCTAACATTTCAGACACAAACAGAGAAGGATATAGAAAGGGATAATATCCGTATAACTTTTTATACAAATAGCGAGCAAACTTTCGCTGCACGCGTTCTATCATAATCGTATATTTTTACTCATGTGGATCCCAAGTAATTTGGTGTAACTTGCTGCGAACATAGGCATAATAATATAATAATAACGTTATTATCCTGAAATCTGGAGGCTTGTCACATAACAAAACCGAGTGATTTAAACGCTTTACCACAAATATATGTTATGTGCTTGTTAAACTTTAATTCGAAATCCAATGTAACACCCAAATCGCGGATTTCTTCAACGCGCTCGAGAGAAACATCAGATTTATTGATATATATACTAGCTTTGCGGCCGCGGCTTCGCCCGCGTCGGTAATCGCGCAAAAACATTAATTTCTTTTTACACAGTTGAATATAACTATCGTATATCACGGTAATGTTATCTATACAGTATTTCAACTTCATAGAAACGGACGAAACGCGAGTTATACCTACGCGCCTCGATGTCGGCCCGCGCTCGGTACACAGACCGTCGCGTCTGTGCCGCAGCGACGAATGCACGGTGAGTTATTTTTTAACAATAAACGCGCGATATTTTCACTAAAAATAAGTTTATGTACATATTATATATTTAATATGACAAGTAGGATATATTGTGCTGCTTTTGGTTGCATGAATTTGTCAAAAACGCATCCAGAGATAACTTTTATTGGATAACCTGAAAACTGAAAGGTAATACTATAAAATAATTTTACATTCTAGTAAGTAAAATTATTTTATAGTCTACATAGTTGACGGTACATAATGTGTGTTTTTTAATGGACAAGTATTTCCTTTAATCCCCCGAAAAAAAATATCACGATTAATAACAAAAGTGAATAAAGGAAAGTGTTTGCCACGAATGTAATAGGTAGTTATAAGCAATTAGAAAGCGGATTTTTTATACTTTAAAATTTAATAATAAAGCATTTCGTACGTCTGACAAATATTGTTCGGTCGCAAATTATTAAGACTGATTTTTCATTCAAATACTTTTCTTGACACCCTCATGTAGAAAATATATCAACAAGGATTTAAAGGTATGTTCTGGCAGTTTTGCAGAGCCAGCAATTCTAGGTTAGTTTTAACGAAATCTTTGACTGCATCATCTCTTATCATCGGGGGATATAGTGGTTGAAGACTAGCATTACAGCAAATAGCATTATAACAAATAACCCACTGTTGAGTGTTTGCGGACAAATTCTCTATTGATCTGTATGACGTCTGTGGCATCACGAATCAACACTAATTTAGCTATGGCGCTAAAAAAATAACGTAAATGATAGCCTCAACGGTTTTCTCAAAATAATGGCTTTGAAGCGCTCGTAGTGTACTTAATTTAGCCGTTCTTAACTGATAAGCTAAATCAAGGATCGCCCGCTGCAGTCATGACTTGGATGGGAGACATTACTCCATTCCGTGCTTCGAAGGGCACGTTAGGCCGTCGGTCCCGGTTGTTGTCTAAGATGATGGCAGTCGTTGTAGCATGGTGGTAGGGTATTTTGCGATTGCCCGCCTGGCCAGCTACCACCGTTAAGTAGAAAATCTGTTGCCAAGCATCTAACGTTGTGTTCTCATCCAGAAAGCCAGTAATTCTTGGTTGGCCCTAACATTTTTTTGACCGCATAATCACAGGTGATATTGTGATCAAAAGCTATATAAAAATAAAAGAAATGTTCTGAAACGAACATGTATAATTTTATGAAAAAATATGAACATGATTGAATTTTATGAAAGCTAAGATATAAAACGTATCTCGAGCGTATACTCGCCACTAAAGTAATAAAAACTATAAAATTACACATTGTATAGACAAGATACTTGATCAATGAAAAGCTGTTTGTAGCGTTGACCAAACTACACGTTACACCCAGCTGCTTTAACTTTGTGTATTTCAATGACATGTTACGCAGCGTCAAATAAATTCATAATAACGAGTGTTGTGTTGATTCTATTCTTCGAATCTTTTGATTTCCTAGTATTTTTCCTTTCAACTGACGCCACAATTTTATAAATGTGGGTCATTTCCTAAATTAAATAGGTATACTTCTCTGAAATTACCCGTTCTTGCAATCCAGTCACAATATTTATAGGACTTTAGTAACAGGAAAACTAAATCATCAACCACAAAAATAACAGCGAATGATAAAAACAAGAATGAAACGAAACGAAATATATTTGAAATACGGATATTTATTTTTTTCATAAAAATTCTAAATTCAATAATGTGTTTAAACATGTAACATTTACATATATGCATTTATTATACAAAGATATATGCAATGTTTAGTGATATTTAATACTAGAATCGGAGCGTAACAGACTTACAACGATGACCAATGTATGTGAAGATCACATTTTTACACTTACAAAATAATATTTACCAAGTATTGTCAAATGGTAAGGGTTTGTATGTCGATGCGATATTATGTCGAATGGGATTATTATGTCGAATGGGATATGAATACTGTGCGCTTCTCTTCTAAACTACTCTTGAATCGTTATTATCTTCATAAACGACTTCAAATTGAAATAAAACTCAAAGGAATACATACAGAATGCACATAATACTGATAATTTAGTTTATGCAGATATCACACGATCCAATTGATACCAGCCACCCTTTCACAATACGATGGAAAAATGATTTGTAAGTATTTACAAATGAATGATCATTTATGAATTATTATCATCAGTTATGGACTTTGTAACATACATTACAACGCTCTGCAAAAAAATAAACGAATGGTTTTTATTTGGTTACTATATTTTGTGAAACATTATTGGGGTCTTAAAAGCTCTATTCAACGCATTAATGCATATTCAGTTTTGAAAATGTGAACCTTTACTTCATTTTATTGTTACTTTAATGACAATTCGGTAAAACCTTGACTAGATATCTGCTTATAATTAGTATTGTTCAACTCCATTGATTCTTTGGCCAGCGTTTCCCGTATTATAATATAACTAACAATCATATTACGTACTAATTGGCTTTAACGATAAAAATCATTTTGTCAATTTAAACTGTTACAAATTTATTATTTACACCATTACAAATTTTAAATAATTTGGTGTTAATAAGAGCAATTTAAGACGGTCCACATTTTCAATACTTGTACTCAGTACTTCTTTTACATAAAACCGTTGACAAAGAATGTACTAAATCTAATACAAATATAGCTCCGCTCGATTTATTGCGTACATTAATACATTGAATAGACATGAAATATATCACAACACAAATGTTAAGATTTTTTATTGAACATTTCTATTAAAACTATTATTACATAGATTCAGTCAACTCGGAAAATTGCAAGTTAAAAATAAAAAAGACTTATTAATTTAGAAAGACGATTAAATATATGTTTAAATTTTTTTATATATATTATTGAGATTTGGACTAGACAAACCACATTCTTCTATCTACAGATATGTAATCCATGATAAATACTAATATTTAGAAAATCTAAGTCCCGTGTCAGTAGTGATGTGCTTTTCTACACATCGTTATTATTTTCAAGACTTGTCAGACTCATATTGATAAAATAAATTTGTTATGAACGAAATAAATATATAATGTCTATCACTATAGTAAAAAAAAAATTTCAGAAGTACAATTGGACACGCTTGTAACAAAAACATAGACAAGAACTTGACAAAATGTTATGTTTATATTCTTGAGTCTTAACGAGTCTTGATAATAAATACACGCTAAAATTATTGTGACGATTCAAACACCGTGTTATGAAGTTTGTTATGTGATAAAAGTTTTAAAAATTCATAACTTTAAAATTTATAGAGATAAATCAACAATTCATTATTGTTATATGCCTTAACAAATAACTTTTGAGCACTGGGGCCTTATAATGGATTGATAACAATTAATTTTATAGTAAATAAATGATAGTCATATCACATATGTCGAGCTAACAAAGTGACAACACGTGCATCATAAAACTCAATTAAGATTGTAAAAGGTAATTGTTTAAAATTATAGTAATCGGGATTTAATTACGGCAAAATTTCATTATGCTAATTGTAATACAACTTCATGTTTACACCTTGTTCAAATAAATGTTGAACGGTACGCACTGTTTATAAAAATGAAACCATTGGTTAATAAAGTTATAGTCAAAAATAATATTGATACAATAATCTTTTAAATTGTCCAATTAAAACAATAGTAACCCAGATCTTGTTAACATTCATTTCAATTACAATGTAATTATATTTTTATAACAATATCACAATTTTCAATAATATACAAAAATTGGAGATTTTTTTATAGAATACATGATAAACAGGCCAAGCTTATTATAAAGTAAGAGCAAAGATCGTGATATACATGTTCTATTTAAATAACAATTTTATTTACATGTTTGTATCATATAAACAATATGGACCACAGATACAATGTAGATCACTCAAAACGGGACAAGAAAAACAACGTTTTATAAAATATGAAGACCGTATGTACTTCTTTAGAATAAACGTTAGCTATAACTATATTCCGTTTTTATATAACACTCATCACCTAGACGAACATGCTTTACGAACTTCGCATAAATCTATACATCACGCAAATATTTTTAAAAAAAACAAGTCCCCCAATATCCACAGCACTCGTGACATTATACACAATTCCATTTTGAAAGAAGCAAAATATACCAACGAAGTAATAATTTACATATAAGGCCATTTAAATTACTGTACACGTATAACGAGTAGATGATTAAATAGAATAATGTTGCGTTAATATTAAGGATAAGGATTTTAATACGTCCGTTATTTACGACAGTTTTGGTCCATATTAAATATTATTACTTAAATCATGTGTCGATTGGCCCACTTTTATTTTTTGGGTATTCAGCAAAAGTTTGAAATTGAAACAAGTAAAGGATTATCGTGAAAATGAAGTTAACATTGAAATACTTACAAGAAAAGATGAGATATAGGCGGAAGTAAGATAATGACAGACATACACGAGGCGTATCAAACAAGGCTGGATGCTTTATATCTGAATGCCCAAGAGAAAGTGGACGATGTTGCGGCGCTCGCAGCCGCCTACGGTCAGTCTTTTCTGCTAACGTTTACGAATTTGTGCAAAATATTCTACCATACGCGTAACTTAACGTTATTAAAATTTTATTTACAAAATGCATCTCCACAACGAGATGAATATATGAAAATGAAACGAACGAGCACTGACCGGAAACCGCCGGAGCGCCAAATGTCGTTTTCAGTTTTCTGTTACAGCATCTTCTTTCTCTGTCGCAAGCGCGTGTCTGCGATCTAGTATCTCGCTCACACAGATGCGACGTGGTACTACTCGGAATACAAGGCCTGGCGACTAGAGCACTAGAAGCGTCAGTACGGTCGCAGCCCTCGAGTTGGTAGGTTGTTTCTAGCGTTAGCTGAATTATGTGACACGGTGGTTTATTTCATCCGGTTCATGAAGGTCCTGCAGGGCCTCCGACAGGCGTTTCCGTTCGCATTTCAGATTTGAGCTTGACGAATTCTCTAGCGACCTCGTCACTATGCCGCTGCGATAGAATCCGAAGTATTGTCCAACCAGTCTCGTCCATCATAATACGTTTGCAGAGATGCAGCCAACGTGCAATGGAGCCCTGAGCAGATCAAAAGTGTCAGAACATGTATAAATGTATAATGAATAACTTATATCTAATGTAAGAGCTTGCATAAAAGTCTAATTTAAAATTGATTTTTTCATATCGTAGGCTGAATATAAGAAAAAGTGAGATTGGAAATGAATTGCGTATTGTGCTTTTTGCTTTTTATCCCCAGGGTACTGGCATAATACTGACACATTCAATGTTTTATTGTGTCTAAAACATCAGTACTCCTTCGACTAAGCGCTCAAGTGAGGAAGCCAGCGGCGCTTTCTGAGTTAGTGCAGAAATGTATTGTGTTTGATTATTATGTGTTTTGCCCTTCATGCTTCTTTAGCCGATGAGTCTATCTGAATCCGTCATTGCAATAGTGTGTAGTGCTTCATGTATGATGTGGATCATATGCACATTTGATAAAATTGTGAATTTATAATTATTTAGCGACAAAAAACTACTTATCTACTCTAATAATTAATACGCTCTTATTAGGGTAGCATCAAGACAATAAAACGCAAAAGATGACAGTGGTCATAAATTTGCTAAACGAATATGATTCAAGATACTGAATGGGCATTGCGAGTGTCTTTGAATCAATACAATAATAGTAGAATAAGTATCCTCGTCACTTACAGAAGAACTGGAAAGTAAGGTATTTAAATAAACTACGTAAGCTATAAATTACCTTAACTATATATTTCTCAATATTGTACATAATAAAGTTATTTTATGTTAACATAATAGTTAAGATAATGTATAGCAATGATTCCGGCTATGTTCTGAGCTCATACTTTGAAAATTTAGATTTAAGTAAAATGTAGTTACATAGATTTCTACGCAATAATGACAAAATTCAATGCAATTTGGTCAAAATTTCGTAGTAAATAATTTTTAGTCTTCAACTATACTTTTCAATTAATACCAGATGTTTATGATAAAATTTTCAAAAACTCTTTATAGTCTCATGCGACTAAAACTTTATTTATTGTAAATATTTACTTGTATTTTTTTATAGACTAAGTTTAGAATATATTTTGATAAATAATTAAACATTATTTATTTGCTCAAATCAAAGTCGGAATACATTAACCTTTTAAACTCCAATGTGTACTATGAAGTATTAAAAATACAGCAAAAAATCTAAAAACTATTAACAAATTGTTTGATACTATATTTCCAGTACACATTGGCTAAAGGCATTTAATAAAAATCTGAATAAATCTAATTACGTATGTGATGAATGAAACTCACGTGATTATCCAAATTCAAGTCTACCTGTTCAACGATGTCAGCTAAGCGCAAGAGGGTTACGCCTACTAATCGATCCTCTCGCGCGAAGCAGTAGTCTCTCACACATACGTGCAATTCGAATAACTCCAGTTGTTCTGTTGCACTTACACAACTGGAAGTGCGAAAGTTACAAATAATTTGTGACCTAGGAAAGAGCCTTGTGAAATCTTTCATATATCATTGAGCTAAGTAGTACTAATTTTTACAGTATCCATTCACTTGCGATCTATTAATCATTTCTATCATAACAGAAGAGATAATGATCAAAATTCACAACCCCGTTATTAGGTACAAATTCAATTCAGTAGTTAAGAATCTATAGAATATAACAAAAAAAAAACTAAGACTTTGACAACCGTCTCACCGATATGCAAGTGACGAATTAATTTCAATAAGTTTTTGAAATTTTTATGTTTTGCTCTTACAGCTCATGGCTTATGTTGATATGGTAGACATAATAAGATTTAAATATACACTCACAAACTGAAACTCTCATTATATTTAGGACTCCAGTTATTGCTTTTCGACTTGGTAGCGTGTTTTCTCTTCTTGTCGGCGAGATGCGGCCCGATGAGGTTCACTTCGACGAACGGACGGAACATACCACTAGCAATAACCCACTTGAGGTCATTGCATGCCAGTACTGGAAAATAAATAAAATATCAATTAATGTAATGTCCAAAACTTATTTAAGAATCATGATGTGGACACATTATATTGAAATCAGGTATTGTGTAAGTAAAGCCAAATATTGTTATAAAACGATAAGTAACCTTTTACTGTGATCCTATGTTCTCCAGTGCCCGGATGTGTGAATAAGTCTACTTGAAGAGATACTTCCCCAACAGTGTTAGTTTCATCTACCTCTTCCTCCGTTAGAACTAGAACAAAGTATATGTATAAAAATTACAATATAAAATAAATATGATCACTTTGCACACAAAATTCGAATAAATTTAAAGAATATAAAATATTCAAAGAAAGTTTATTAATGACAAAAAGATCATCGATGTAATGATAAAAGTCAATACTATTCATGGTAAAAAAAATCTTACTCTACCCTTTGGAAATATAATATATTGGAGCATTATTGAATTATGTAAAGTTTACACAGTTATGAAACGATCAGCCCGTGCAAATGGTACAATACAACTAGAATTAAATAGTTTTCAACATTTATTTGCTTATAATTCTTTCGCCTTGATAAATATACATGAATTCTTACCTTGATGCAATTGACTGGTAACAAAAGTTCTAATCAATGTGTCAGTTGTTTGAGTGTAGAGGCTCAATGCGTATCTGAGGGACTGCAGCTCTGGACTCTTCTCAAGGAATGTCTTTTTGAGACCATTGCCTCCAGCGTGGAAGTATAGCTTGATCGTATCAAGCGCTGCATCTAGTACTGCACACTGTTTTGGTGTTAGTGACTTCTCAGCTGACAAATGCTGTAAGATAAAAACATATATTACTTGTAGTCTCTCGGAAAAAATAAACAGTTTTAGGAAAGATAATGCATTGTTTCGTTATATTGACTGTAAGTTTTCTGAACTGTATAATGAAAAAAAAGGATCATTTAAACATGTCGTTAATTCATGTATAAAATAAAATATATCAGCTATATTTTCTTTAGTTAATAAGAACACGGGTGTTTGAGCGTGAACTTACTATGAGTCGATATCGCTATCACGCGACAGCGGCGGACGTACCATACTCAAAATCCTGAGGAAAGCTTCCGGTAGAAGCAGAAACATTATCGATAGCGATATCGACTCATAGTAAGTTCACGCTCAAACACCCGTGTTCTTCTTAACTAAGATATAAATATGAGCGTAAGTTTTTATAATAAGCTATATTTTTCTTATTTGATTATAGGTTGACACATTTCAACAACTTTGATTCGATCCTCACCACCGTCTTGAGCTTAAACGCATGGTGGAAGGGTTTTTTGCTTATCTGCTGATCTGGGCTCCTCTGGTTAGCTACCGCCCTCAAGTAGAAAATCTATCACCAAGTGTCAGTGCCAATCTAACAGTGTGTTCCGGCAGCAGTCCTTGAGAGCCAGTAAGTAATGAGACATAACAACTGTATTTCTCAGGGTGATAGGCGCAGTGCAGTTCGTCACTTGTGACAAAATGCATTTGTTATAGGCAGAGGTAACAAACAAACAACAAAATAAAACTACAATTTGTTCTAACAAAAATCCGACCGTTGCATTTACATATGAAACACTTTCAACATCACGCCAAAGTGTATGTCTTCATCATTAAAATTTGTAATTGTTATATGCCTACCACTAATTTGTAAGTATATAAACTTAACAAACAAAACTTCACGTATGGCGATATTATCGTAACTGTACGAGTGATTCGATATTTTCTAGAAAGCCGAATAGAAAATATCGAATCATTCGTACAATTAAATACAAATATTTATAAAATTACCTCTTTAGAAATGTCCATAACACCGGAGAGCGCATGTTTCACGTCCTGTTTACCGACGGTAGTCTTGAAGAGTTGCGTCATATCCTCGATCTTTGCGTTCGCCGCTAAGTTCTTGGCGTTGTTGGTAAGATTTTTTAGCATCATCTGTAAAAATACATGTCGTTATTACTGAATTTATGGATTTAAAAAATGTTGTGACGTTACAAAATAAATTATTAACAAGTTTTCGTTTGTATTTTCGATTTGCAGAGCGAGAACATTTGGCATGTTAAAATTTTAATGAACTAAATGGTCTCAAAAATATGAACTAATGAACAATATGTTATTTTAAAGTAAAAGAATAAGCACTTATTTTAGAGCTCAGTTATAATTTATATCACAAATTGATTATAAGAAATAATCGCATATATTATTGATTTATTATTTAATATTCTTATATGAAGCTTAGTTTTACAATTGCTTATGTATTAAAATAACGTGAAAATTACAAATCAAGTGCAGAGGTAGAGGTAATGTAAGAAACTCTAGGAAACCTATTAACGATCCTCCTATTGTTATGATACCAAGAGTCCATCTTGGTGGGTACCACCCCAATTTCAGAGATTATGCCTCGAAGCATTAGTTTACCAAACACTACTACATGACACTGTACAGCTAGTTAATTACTGGCTGAACGAAATATAAGAACCGACGTCTGGAAGCGAAAGCGCAGTGCAGTGTCAAGGATAACAAGAGCGGTGACACTGCAACTGTAATGGATATCTGTTACGCTTACTATCAGGCAGGCAATGTGTCCGTCCCATGTTGCCCACCTGATCGTACTTAATAAAATAAAAAAAGGATTTTTTTCTATATTAAATAAATGATATCCAATGCTTAGGACGAATGTGACAAATATATTACTGAAATGTATAATATTATGAGAACTTACCGTTTTATCAGTCATAGGCGGAAGAACAACAGTCTTTTCAAGTATCTTCATGACAATCTTCCACAACTCTTTTAGCAGTCGCTTGAGAACGGTCTTTTCGCAGGACTCCGCATACATTGTCAAAGAACCATCCTAAAATGAAACAAATATTTTTATTTTGCGCTTTACATTTTACAAGAAATCACATTGAAGGCATTCAAAGTGAAACTTGTCATTGTGAAAATGATATTTGAATTCGTTAAAAAGCCCTTATAAGTAGGAGTTTAAATCATGTAAATATTATGCAATGTATTGTGAGTTGTACTGACAGTTGTACTTTTATAGGCAAGTTATATTATAAGTTTTTTGTAATATATAATTTACCTTAATTACGATAATACTACAGTATTGTTTACAAAGATGTACTTGAAATTGCAAATTTAATTATGTTTAGAAATTTCAAATTTAGTTGTATTTAGAAAATTCTAAATTATTTGTGTTTAAAAATTACAAATTCAGTTGTATTGTAAAATTGTGAATAGATTCAATTGCCAAGAGTACAATTTAGATTTGGTAAAACAATTGCCTCTGGTTATATAGGTGGCTGCTTTTCTAACTACACTTCTTAGTAAACTTCTTCTTTTTAAAGTAGTATAATTATAGGATCTTGTTAGCAAGTGTGTGCAGTAATACCGTGGTCGCATTGATGCGACTCTCATACTGCTCAGCGCATATACCATATTAATTATTATGAATTTTTATATATTACATCTCTTTTGTCCTACAGTCAAGATCAATTTTAACATTAATGCTAGGTACTGACCAAAATGTCCATGAGCGGCCGTAGCACCTCGTCAGCCTCGTGATGGGCGGGCGGCTGAGGCTGTCCGGGAGCACCGCCGCCCCCAACCTTCTGCAGAAGCTCGCCCAACTCTTTCACACTAGCTGTTATTCTCGTTTCAAGGCTGGACGAATAAAATAAAATTAACATTATTCGTTTCGAATGACTTCAATTAAAATAAAAAATACATACATATAATCACGCTTGTATTCCACGAAGGGGTAGGCAGAGGTGTGTAATCACTCACGTTTTGCTATATCGTTTTGGTCCCATGTAATAGGGAGCGTGCTTCTTGATTTACTGGGCACAGTTTCAGGATCACGCAAAATGTTTTCTCTAATACGATGAAACCCAAGAACATATTACGAATAATATATTTACGCTCACATCATATGAGACAGGAACACAAGAATATATTGTATGAGACCCTGGCAGAGCACTAAGATGGTATACAGCTCTGTTGTGCATCTAATGCTCACTAAAACCTACTCACATCCACGTGAGAAGTGGCATACTACTTATTTGGCGCACTTATACATGAGTCGCCTCATACGACACCCACGGAAAGAGATGGGGAGGTGACATTCTAACCCGGCAAACCACGGAATAGGTGGTGCTAAATTTAATAATTTATAAACTTTAGCCATTGAAACATACCTGATAGCAAACATGGAGGCAAGCTCATCCAGCGTACTGTTGAGGCTCTGTTGAAGATCGTGCAGGATGTCAGCAGCGTCACGCTCCAATTTAGTGCCACCCATTGCTTCGAACATCTTTTCCAGTTGCACTCGCAGTTGTTGGATATTGTTCATGAGAATACATGCCTGCGTACGTCATAAAGGAAGTTAAGCATTACGTAAGTAAGTTTACGATTTAAGACGACGAATTGAAAATAATGGCGTCAGAGATCTCAATTTTTCTCAGCAATTACTAAACGTTCGGATATGATTTTTACGTATTTTGTTTCCCATGTTATTGACATCGTCTTGATAATAGCTTTACATGATTGGTTAACTTTCATAACAGAGAAAAAGCTATCAAAAACTGCTCTTAAAAAACAGAGATTTGCATTTTACAGGAAGTCTAGATCGATTTAAGCCTCTTAAATATATGTATAGATGAGTCTTAACACACGCTACAATGTGATAATTTGGTTTTTATTTTAAACTATAATAAATGTTAAGGCGCATACGGCCTTTTAGCACAAGTTATGTCACGTGCGAATTACTACGTGATTTTTCCTCCCCACGTGGAGTGAAAAGTATGTGGGGTTGTACCCGATTTGAGATTAATTGTTTATCACTGCGTCGTCATAATTATCTCGTGGGATTAAATAAACACAAAAAACGGGAACAAATCGCAACTAAGACACACAAACTGGACCACAATTGCGTTACAACCGTTTAAGCTTTTGATTTACGCTAGCAGCAATTGAATATACCAACATTTAAAAATTAAATGTCTTGTAAGCTCCTTCTCAAGATGTGCGATGAATGTGTTTAAAATAATGTATGCATATTTTCATACTAATATTATTGACTTTTGTCATAACGAACTGTTCCAATAATTTCATTTGATATTCGATTTAGAAATAGAAATTATACCTGCACTGACTGATGTATAGAAATTCAATGTTTACATATATAACTCATGTGACATACTAATCGAATAATATTGTTAAACTCTGTATAATTTATAACGGAATTATAACGCGCTTTCGGTAAAGTTACCATTTTTGTTAGTTAAAGTTTAAGGCAATGACTGGTTTAGGGCAAAGTAGAAAAGGCAAATAACGACGAGCTGGATGAGGAGGGGCGTAAGGTTACATTTGACTACAAACACGAGCCAAGCAAGGGAGCGAGCTTTCCGCGGCAGCGGCGGACTATGGAATCCGAATAAGTTTTTCAGGCATTTCTTAATGTCTTATCACTAGGTTAGTTCAGCTTAGTACATATATGAAAAGGTCACGAATGGCTAGTAATTAAGTTGTTTATGTAATTTAGTAATTTTACCTTTTTCTGGAATAGAAAATCATAAACTTGTGTATTCCACTTTTAGTTTTGACATTACTATTATACTACATTATAACAATTCGTTTTTCTTGTTGCTCATAATATAACTGCATTTTAGAGGACTTTTTCCATTTTCAAGGGCTCAGTGGTGATGATTCCATAGAATTATTTAAATTGAATATTTTCTAAGCTACAGTAGAAAATTCTATGGGTAGTTCTTATTCTATTCATTCTAAAATCCACATTCGTGTAACACTTAGAAAGACAATTATAAAAATCAGTACTAATATTATAAATGCGAAAGTAGCTCTGTATGTCTGTCTGTTACGCTTTCACGCCAAAACTTCTGGACCGATTTGAATGAAATTTGGTATGGAAATAGCTTGAGACCCGGGAAAAAACATAGGATATTTTTTATCCAACTGCGCAAAAAGAGGTATTGCGCGCGGGCGGAGCCGCGCCCGGAAAGCTAGTAGATTATATAACTGTGGGTAATTTTACATCAGTTTAGAGAGCACCATGTCAGATGACCACTGAAACCTTCGTAATACAACCTACAATTGAACAAATATGACAAATTTATGGACTGTCGTTCTTAGGCGTTGTAAGTATTTGGATTTAAATATACTTTACATTTATAAGAACTAAATAACTAGGTATATAGTATGATGTACTTGTACTATATACCTACGTATTATTTAGAAAAAATGCTATTTAGATGTTTGGCATAATGCTGCTTGGTCGTTCTGTTTAGCAGTCGTTTCGATACGGATAGTCTTGAATTTCTAGTATTTTTCAAAGTTACTTACAACTCGTTCCTCCTTTAAATGTTCAGGGAACTCCTTCTTCACTATATCGGCGTAAGCCACGAGCACCTTGACTATCGTCTTTGCGAACCTCTTCATGTATCGCTTCCAGATCTCGGGATCTGGGCACTCAAGTTTTGAGACAACATCGAAGCACTGCGTTAGTTGAGTGAACACATCCACCACGGAGTTACTGAAGAGAGCGTGCTCACTGGATTTTTGGAACTGAAAACGGTAATGATTAAGAGATATGGCAAGTTTTATGGAGTTTTAATGTTAACCAACTAAATAAGAACATCTCAGACTGAAGTAAATAGTGGCAACTTAAAGATTGTTTGTAAAAACGTAAGAAAAATAAGTTCGTCACATTTTGGAAGTTTTTTTATTTTATACTTTTCGGATACGGAATACGTACCCGTATCGTATAATAATAATAATTCAGATTTATATTGGCATAATGATATATTAAGCAATATTTCCATTATCTAGTATCAGGAATTTTTTAGAAAAAATAGCGAGAATAAAATAGAATAAAGAAATCATTGAGTGAACAAACTTAACATTGACGGATAAGAGAGAGCAGTTCTGGATGAGTATTTCCTCCACGAAAATAGCTAAATCAATGTTATCAAAGGTTATAATTTATAATAACGAATGCACACTTTTATTATGTTTCGGTTATAATAGGTATGCGTCCATCTGTTAAAATTGACAAAGGGTCATATGGTGAATAAAATCGTGATATCCGCAGATATAATTATTGACAATTGTTTGAATTCATATGGGACTATTTTTCAGAAACTTTGAAAGAGATTCTAAGCTTGCTGTTAGCATTTTTTTTGTAGTTGGTACCATCTAGTTTTACCCAAAGTGGTTTCGCGCCCATTAAATTTGGTTTTATCGGGCTCCCTTGGGAAGTAGGTACCTAATAAATGGCACTATATGATAATCTGCCTTTGCAGCGTGAAGTGAAAACAAAAACACTTACAAACTTACATATAAAACAAACAGTGTTCTTATAACCAGATGTCAGTAATGACTTAAATATACAGAAGAGGTGGAATATACAAAGGAGAACAGCTTGTTTAAAACTCATATATAATTTTTTTTTCTTTAAAATTCAAGCATGAATTTTGCTCTATGTTTAAATATTTTTATGTACACACATTACGTAATAGTCCGACGGCAATATCCTACAATAATCATTCTGACATCATAACTTTCTGGAGACTTGTCGTTTGACAAATAAAGGTATAAAATTTCTTACCCCATCTCGTTTATCCCTGTTAAAGGCACCGTTGAGGTACTCCAGCGAAACGTCGTCATTTTCGTTTAGCCATTGCATGACAAATGGCTCAAACCACGCTGGGTACTCCGGAACTGCGCCGCAATATGGAGGGACGTCTTTCACGTAGTTTGTATGGAGCCATTTCACCTGTGAAACGAGATGTATGCCGAGGTGAGCTGATTGAATTATTTATTTAATTTATATATGTAATTCTACAACAAAATTAGGTTTCGTATTGTTATTAAAAAGAAGGTATTCAGAAATAAGTTCCCATGATATTCAATTATCATGATATTTGCATCTCATGATAATCAATTATCTCTTGATAATTATATTATCATGAGATACTCATATCATTAATCGGAAAGACACTCTAGTTAGGGATCGAATAGGTCAAGCCGAATAGCAAGTGCAACTGGGAGCTTGCAGTTACTGCAGTTAGTGCACTCGCCATGATGATGAGCATTTCATATGCTCGTTTCATATGACGTATTCGATCCCTAATGTTAGTGTTTTTCCGGTTAATTTGTGATATTAAAAAATATGTAAAACTCACGCGAATTTCAGTACATAATCATAGTTTTTTATTGTTTTTACATTCTATTCAAATAGAATACTAAATTTTACCAACATAAATCTATATGTACGTTAATTTAATTTAAATTTACCTTGAAGTGTAGGTTCATGTAGGCGGAAGACTTGCAGAGCCGGTGTTGTTCGTGTTCTTCTAGCGCATACTTCATATCCACGGCAAATAATGACCACATCGTCGCTGCCGACAACTGTTAAGTTATAAAAGAATATATTAATTGGGTATTTATTTAACTTATTCGAAACAAGAACTAACGAAAGTTATTACAAAAAAAAACTAACTCAAGTACACCAACAGTCGAGTGGCTTCAGAGCACTACGTGATCTAATCACAATATCAAAGCGTTATGATATTTATTTTTTAAATGTACCTATGTTCTAAAAATGTTAGTTTCAAATGTTCCGAATATAAACTAGTTTTCTTTTAAGTTACTTCAACTAAACGCGATATTTCGAATGATTATAATATATGACAGTGATCTTTAGAGGTCACAAACACACTGATAATAGGAGTAAATATAAATTCTGTTACAGAAGTCATTGGTCAAATGAATTACATTTTATTATTTGCGTAAGATCAATATCATTTCATCAGTATAAATATATTATAAATGTTATTTAGTAACCGGCTAGGACTCGCGTAATATTTACCGGATATTGCTCCGACCAGTTTCAGTTACGTGCTGAGGCCAGCGCTCGACGCTGTGCACAATCGTGACTCCCAGACGAAGAACTTCAAATAAGTTCGAAACTGGTCGGAGCAATATCCGGTAAATATTACGCGAGTCCTAGCCGGTTACTAAATAATAATTATGGACAAAACTCGCGACAGTTTTTTAGCTCATATTATAAATGGTTGCATTATAGCTTACTGCGGAACAATTTAATTGTCTTTTAATATAACGAACTATGCAGAAACTGTGTGAATTTACTTATTCCCGCATTTTATAATGTATTATAAGTTATTTACGTTAAAGTTAGGAATATTTTACCTGTCCAATATTCAACTCCTGTGGAAACTGATTGAGTACCGGTGCGTAGCTGTTCCTGTCCTCTTCTATCACAGATACGATTAACGCAATAAGTTTGTGCCAGAAGTCCACAGAGTCCAACTGAGGCCCGTGGTCGGCTGGATCACGCTTTGCTTCATTTGGATCCACCTGAAAGATAATTATGAAGTTGATTATACCATATCATTACCAGGCTAAGGTTACCTTTTTAGGTGCTTAGCCAAATTAGGATGAATGGAGAATTTGGTGTGATGTTGTCAAATATAGTTTGTCAGAATTACTCTTTCAGCTGGAATGTAGGCTACTTAGTACGACTCCTGTAGTCGTAGACCTTATAACATAATGGCTCCTACAAGTGGTAAACGATGTGCCTATCAGGTATCTGCGTTGTGGAGATTATAATATATAATAATATGTTGTAATATTGTCTGCTATATAGCTGACAATATTAACTCCATATTGAGAAGGCGCTGTAGCCTGAGATACACAATCAGAATCATTTATTTGTCAGAACATGGTACGTATACATTAACAGGAGCATACAAGATATTATGTCATTAGTTACAACAATGATGGCCTCAATCATGTTCTTGCCTGGTGTGGCGTACAAATTTCATATCAATAGAATATTTCAGTTTACGTTAAGAAAATAATACATAGGTTAAACCTGCTTAGCAGGCTATTTTAAAATTAGTAAGCAAAGTTAACCCATACAAAATAAATAAAATCACAAACAGTGGGTACCTACATAATGTCAATTAATAATTAGTATTCATTTTTTCTCTTCACAAGAAGTGATGGAAAGTGTTATTGCGAAAAAATTGAAAGTGTTATTGTATCCCAATGGTATAGATAAACTGTTGTATAATTCCCGTGAAGTTTTAAAGAACATTATTATTAGTTATACCAATTGAAATCACTGGGGACAAAAACATATATCTGAGAAAAAGAGAAAAAATGGGTTTAAAATATATCACCTATATTAAATGTTGTAAATTATTAACTAAACAGTTATTTTTATCGCTAATAATAATATGTTCTCAAATATGTTAAGAACAATATTGTAAATATAATTATTCTGGACTAGAGTTTAATATTTATAAATCAATCTTACAGGTATACAGTACCCAGCTCATGAATAATATAAGAATTGCCGTATATCATCCGGGAAGATGTAGATAAGTTTTACTAAGGAAAAAAATACACCTAATGATCAGTATGACACCACTCACGCTGATGTGAATGGGGTATTACTGCACATTATGCACATCAATTGGCTCCTTGTCATCCTTACACTCTGATTATATGAAAAGGAGCAGGTATACTACCAACGAGCGCATTTCCAAGGAATGGCGTCTTGTAGGCTGTCGGCCATAAGACCAAAACCGCGAATTTTTATTGTTGGTTTATTGTGTTTTACTTACCTACCAGTTCAGGGAGTAAACAGTAGGAAAATATTGGTTCAACATCTTACCTGAAATTCTCTGTTGTAGAGCTCGTAGCAATTTTCAAACAGAAACTGGTATGTTGATCTAAGGCAAGCTTTGACGCAGTCTTTGACTACAGTGCTTGCTCGAGGTGGACTGCTCAGTTCTTGAACCTAGAAACAAGAACTTATAAATATAGATAGATATATTTTATGATGTTTAAATATTCATATTTGTTATTTTACAGAACTGATAACAATTTCAAAGTAGAGAACCTGATTGAAAAGATTTCTGTAGATATCGTGGAGGACAAACTGCAAGTTATGATATTATGCTATTACATGATGTTACACTGATATATGTAAATCAACTGGAAACGACTAATTGAATAAATTGAGATTTAAATAAAGCTAGTGTCAGAAGGCCCATAAGTTTTTCGTCAATCAAAAAATTTCGACTTTACTTAAATTGTTAACTAAACTGATGAAAGAAATACCACAATAATACAAATAAAAACCGAGTTCCCTGCCCAATAATTAAAACCAGTGTCATTTGGGTTGGTGTAAAGTTTTAACAAAACCGCATACATCCATCCTTTGAAAATTTTACTGCTTTATCAATTCCTTGTTCTAATAGTTACAGTTTAATGTTTATTTAATTTGTTAAATTTTGTCTACAAATACCTAGTGTAAGTTCCTATGTTTTTTTTCAAATGGTCATCTTTTTTACTAAGTCCATAACACATTCCTAATACATAGTTTCTTAATATTATGATTACAAGCACTACCGCATACTTAGCGAAAATCATTAATTTACAAATTATTGGAGTACAAAATGTTTTGCTCCGTGCGGGAAATAGTTTCTGTTCAGTTTATTGCAGTTATAATTGATTTAATTATTTTTTTAGGGAGGACATAGATGCTGGCTACCGACTGTTTGGTCGTCCAGCTGCACCGGATTTAATTGATTTCATTACATTGTCATTTTATTTAAATGTTTACCTGACTAGGTATCGCCCTGAAGTAGATAGTTTTTCACGAACATATCGGTGTGATCCAGCAGTTATGATAACAGTTTTGAGCGCATTATCGCTAACTAATAGGTTATATGGTACCCAAAAGCAAGTGTAATAGTATCAAAAAAATAAACTACTATTGCCGCCAGCGCTTATTGTTACTTAGGTTGACTTTTCTTATACTATCTGGCAACAATTTTCAAAAAATAATAATGTTGAACAATATATTGTGTGAATCATGGAACCACATAGGACGTACGTGAATCTACATAAAAAAGTTAAGTACCGTTATAAGGTGATCGAAACAAACATCATTAAAACTTTTTATAAGTCAGAAACTTTTTCAATACTCAATATTGAAGAGTTTTCGAGTGTTTTATGAGAATAAAACTCTTATATGGAATATTTCTCCTTAAACAAACATTTTCAATTTACCAGAAGGAAAATAAAGCGCTCAAGTTTGGTTATGATTTTAATCTATTTGATTCCAACCAATTGCCAAGACTCAGCCAATTTTTAATGCTCTTTCATTTCATTGGGCATACCACAAAACGCTGTCACTAGTACTAGCAAACTGCAGTACGAGCAAACATTTTTATGGGAGCCACTGGAGTCAGACTGTAGCTTATTTTTTTTTCAGAAAATAAACATTGCATTCTGATAGCTGCCCGGCGGATGAGCAATCGCCAAATGCCCAACAAACGTTTGATGAAGCAGCAATTACATCATGGCGGCAGTCTACAACTATTTCCACTAGACATATATCTTAGTTGTTGAGGATTAGCTGCAAGATTTCTCACATTTTTTTAAATAAGTTCCATGGATATCTAAAACATTTCTTGAATATAATTGAATATAAAAAATAATATCGAAGCCGTGAGGACAATAAGCTTGAATTACCTTCATCCTGAAGAACGTGATGCTGGTTAGCAGGTCGACAGTAGACTTCAGGTCCATTAGTTTCTCTGCACTTGAAGCCGGGAAGTTGTTTCGATACATTGACAAGTCTATCCGTAGCGAGTTGTGGAGCTGATCCAGTAGCTTGACGAATTTCTCTTTCTGTTGATATATTAAAACATGTTTTATAACTGTTCAAAGTAAAATGTTCAAGTGCAGTACTAAATGAGGTTTGAAAAAGTTATGGAATTGTTGTTATGCCCTCTTTTGGTATTAGAACATTTATAACGCTCACGGTTTTGCCTGCGTAACTTTTGTTTACATGTACTACTTATAAATCCAGTAAAATGTATAATAGATACCTTAAACATTACCCGGTCCTGTACAAATAATATGTTTCCTTGTACATTAGAGGTAACGTAAGATGGTAATGTGTTAAAAAAAATCATATATATACATTCATTCGCTCGTGCGCTGGCGTGCGAACAAGTCGAGTGGTTTTACGTTCGTGAACTATTTACTCGCCTACCCTCTCTAGTGTTTGCATACAAATAATTTGCTTAAAATGCCAAACATATCCAAGTGCGACAATTGTGATAAAAATATAACTAAAAAGTCACCTGGACTGGAGTGTAGAACCTGCGGTAAATTGGTGCATGCCAGCCAAACATGCGCAGGTTTGACGGCAAAGCAAATCGCTGCTTTGCGTAATATTGATAACCTGGAGTGGACATGTGAGGAATGTAAACAAGACACGCCAATTAGAAAATCTTCCTTTATTATCCCGGATGAAGACGAGGTTGAAGAAGAGTCATTGACCGAAGAAAACATCGGAAGCTGTAACATCGACACCAACAAATTTCTTAAAGATATCACCTCGGAAATGAAGAAGGTACTTAGAAAAGAATTACAGCCCATTGAAACCTCTGTAGGCGTTTGTTGTCGAAAAATTGACGATCTAACAAAGACAGTCGAGTCTCATAATAAAGAGATAAAAGACCTCGGTAGAAAATGTAACCATCTCAAAAATGAACAGGTGCACCTGCAGCTAGAAATAAAGTCTCTAAAGCAGTATGTTCGCAGCGTAGATCAGCAGCGACTAGATAGCATTCTGGAGGTGTTTGGAGTACCTAAACAACAACAAGAAGACTTGAATGACATTTCTCGTAAGCTGGCTACAGCCCTAAATATGGATGTGAAGGAAATATCATTTATTAAACGAATGGAGGGTCGCAATGGGCAAGACGGAGTCATCCAGTTGGGCCTACTTCAATTGCAACAGGCAGAGCAGTGGGTACGAGCTGCAAGGAAGGAATCAATTACTGTAGAATGTCTTATCAGTGGAGTTCCGCCTAATGAAGCTAAATCTAAAGTGATGTTACGCCGAGCCCTCACGAAAGCAAACAAAGCGTTGCTATGGCAAGCGCAGCAGAAACTTCGACCTGCGTTTAAACACGTCTGGTTCCAAGATGGAAAAGTATTGGTGCGTAAGGACGACAACGGGAAACCATTGGTGGCAAGGTCGGAGGAAGATATTGAAAACATAGCCACACAAGCAGACATCATGAATCGGTAATAGATATACAACAGAATCAGGCAGCTTCGGTTTATCTCCTGACCATCTAGAGTTGTTTGACTGTACTGATATAAATGATTTTAGTAAGCAATTACCTGCTATTTTTCCTCACCAGTTTAGCCTTAATATGATACATATAAACATAAGATCTTTAAATAAAAATTTTTGTTATTTAACTCAACTAATCACCTATTCAAAGTTAAATATCGATGTCATAATACTAACTGAGGTTAATATATCTAAGCAAGTTGTTTCTATGTTTGATATAAATGGATATACACTGCACAGCCAATTGCGTAAAAAACGTAAGGGTGGAGGGGTTATTGTTTACGTAAAAAACACTCACAATTTTAACGTAATAAACCACACATTTAATCATTGTGAGTCCATAATAGGTCAGATAACCACACCGTATAATTATTCTGCGTATATCTGCGCATTGTATAGACCACCACGTGAAAGCAAGCACCTATTCACAAAAGAAGTTAAAAATCTATTTTTAAACACCTTATTTTTAAAACACGACACTTATCTATTAGGCGACATAAATATTGATTTAAAAACTAACAACGGCATACGTGAATATTACATCAGTAGCATGTCCGAGTGTGGTCTAACTAGTGCGATTTCAGACTACACTAGAATCGAGAAACAAGGCGATTTAATAACGCAAACTTGCATAGACCACTTATTTGTACGGTCGCACTCGTTAGACGTATACTCGACCGCGCTCGGAACTGTTCTCGCTGACCACCGAATGATAATAATGTCGAGTATTGGAAGCGGTACATCACAAATACAGGATGGTGTAAAAAACATTCAACTATTAGACAATATTAAAACCAAATCTTTATTATCCGAATTAGACTGGTCTGAAATCGAAGATACAGAGTGTCCTTTAAAAATATACGAATGCATTAAGGAAAAATTTAAAAATTGCTACAATAAAACTACATATACAAAAAAGATAAATATAAATAGTAGGAGAAGTCAAGAGCCCTGGATAAATAATAGAATTAATAATATGTGCAAGAAAAGAGATAAACTGTTTACACAATGGAAACACGACCCTACAAATGCAATATTGAGAATGGAGTATAATAAATTTAGAAATTATACACGTAAAATCATAGAAATTTCCCGAAACAAATATTATTTAGATTTAATTAACAAACACAAACTAAACTTACGTAAACTATGGCAAATACTTAATTCTCTATCAGGTCGTAATAAAACTTCAGTCGATGAAGCCATTTTAAGAGCTTTTAACAAAAATAAGAACAATACAAAGATAATAGCAGAAAACTTCGCCCGAGAATTCAGTGAATGTGTGAAAAGAATAATGCCAAAGTGTAACAAACGCCTCTTGAACGAATCTGAATATACGTATCCTCAAAATAAATCCATTTTTGTCAAAAAAGCATCTATAGAAAATGTGGAAAAAATTATTCGTAGTTTAAATACTAATAAAGCAGCAGGTATAGACAACATAAGGTGTGTTGATATCAAGTCTATTTGTGATAAAATTTTATGGGTCATAGTTAAGTTTATAAATACTAGTATAGCTACGGGCAAATATCCACAGGATTTAAAGACCGGCATTGTAAGACCGATATATAAAAAAGGTAGTCATAAAGAATATTGCAACTATAGGCCCATTACTATACTACCAGTAATTGATAAAATTACAGAAAAATTTATTTGTGAACAGATACAAGACTTTTATATAAAAAATAATATACTCTCAAATGTACAATTTGGATTTCAACGTAATAAATCAACAACACAACTGCTATCAAAATTTACGGATGAAGTAAATCAGTGTCTCAATGAGAAAAATCATGTTATACTTCTGTTTATTGATTTTAGCAAGGCTTTCGACACTCTCAGGCATGACACCTTACTAAAAAATCTAGACAATACTGGCGTACGAGGCCCTATCATAAAATGGTGCGAAGATTATCTTAGATGTCGGAAATATCGTGTGAAGGTGGGAGAAGAGTATAGTGAAGCAGTTGACGTCACTGAAGGTACAGCACAAGGATCGGTACTAGGACCGTTGCATTATCTCGCCTATGTAAATGACATGGAACATGTAATCTATAATTGTTCAATTTACCAATATGCAGATGATACCTGCCTTCTAGCATATAGTAAAAACCTCAGCACGGCTGTAAAATATATGCAGGATGACTTCACACGCGTAGCGAAATGGTCGCATGATGCAGGCCTAGTTTTAAATGCATCCAAAACGAAAATAATTCATGTTCACTCGTGTCACATTAAAAAAAGGAATTCATTTAGAATAACTGCACACAGTCACATGTGCTTACACAATACCATGCAGTCTAATATGAATAACTGTACATGTGATGCTATAGAACAAGTAACTAGTCATACATACCTGGGCCTGATAGTAGATGACAGATTTAACTGGAGTAACCATATTGACTTAATTTGTGACAAGCTAAGAGCTATACTAGCAAAATTGTATATAATTAAACCTAAAGTACCATTCCAGATTTTACTAAATATATACTTGGCACTAGCGGAATCCATTATATCTTACGGAATCACAAGCTATGGCCGAACATTTAAAACATTTATTGATAAAATATTGAATTTACAAGTCAGATTACTCAAATTAATAGTTCCCGGTAAAATTAAGAAACAATATAAAGAAAACCTTATTGATATATTTCAGTTCTGCAATATACTACCTGTACAAGATAAAGTGAATATGTCATTATTGATTGAACAATTTCATGACACGGAAATAAAAATACCTGTATCGCATAAAATCGTTACTAGAAATATTACACATAAAATGCTAAAAATACCAAAAGTAAATAATTACTATGGAAGAAGAACTGTAGCGTTCTTAATTCCCACACTTTTAAATAGTTTGCCCCAAGAGATAAAACATGTCATAAACAACATGAATTACAAACGGATTTATAAAAAACATTTCTATGATAAACTAAAACCCAATTAGATATATATACAAAACGCACAAATAATATGTATGTATATTTTATTTGTTAATATATATATATATATATGTGTGTGTGTGTGTGTGAGGGTGGGTGTATGTATGTGTATGCAATAAATGGATAGTTCTATTATACATAAAATATAAAATATTTATAAAATATTATTTTCATATAATTAAATCAGTAAAATAACACTCTGTATAAATTTTAAATCGTTGAGTAGGCGCTGCAGTTCTCTGCCTGCATGTGCGCAATCCCCTCTCCCCAGCCGTGAGGTACTTCAGAACCGGTTACAGTTCGAGATCCAACACCGCCGCGCGCCGCCCCCCGCCGCGCCACGCTGCCGCGGCTGTCGCGCGCTTAGCCGAGAAACAGCGTTTACAGTTATAACTATTATAATTCTGTTCTGTGCAGATATTAAAATAGGTGCTTGCTTCATTTCTTTTTAGTAGATTAATAGTTCACGGAGGAATATGTGTTATGTAAATCTCTTATAAATTAATGTTAAGCGCACGTTGCGAATAAGAGTATCGAGACAAACCTAGTGGTTTTTCGATATAATGTTAATAGATTTAAGAATACATTGTGAAAGTGAAATAAATAAAAAAAAAAAAAAAAAAAAAAAAATTACTGGTAGGTAATGTTACTTGCACGTGTACGAAGCTGAATTAATTTTGGAGCTAGAAAGTCTATATTCCAAAACTGTCTTGGAAGTGAATGGTGACAATCAGACACACACATTAATTATAATTTATAAGAAGTTAATTGGCAAAACAATATTTTTAGTTGTTTAGGATAATGGAGAGAATGGTGAATTTGTAGTCGAAAACGTTGATAAAGCATTTGATTCACAATCTCTGAGGACTCCAGTTGAAGAGATGAAACACTTCCATCACTACCATCAGGTGATGCTTGACGATCGCTGACTCTAAACTAGTGGTGGTTAAGGCTGATTATATAACTGAGTTTTTTATTCAATTTTGACAGTACATTTGAGTATTGTGTTTAGTTGTTTGAAAAAAATTAAACAAGTGTTGAACAATTTTATTCCATTAAGTTACCGTAATATAATAGGTATGTGACACAACAGCCTGTCTACAACACAAATGATAGTATTTTAAAAAAATTTGATAAGTAGGATGCTTATAACACAAAAATTTCCTTGAAGTCTTTTAAGAAACTAATCATTTTGACTTGAATCCTTGAGTCTGAAGCACCATGTAAAATTTGTTATTTGAGAAGGTTATTTTCAGTTAGATAATAGTCAGAATATTGGTATCTGGGCCGTAAAAAGATAAATTGTATATACCTTCCACTAAAGTACTAGATATCTTTAATTTCCTTGATAACTACTGTACTAGATTACTTTCTGTCAAGTATAAGTTGAAAGAAGTGAATTTGGAGCGGTTTTTATCGTAGCTAAATTTGTTGCAATCTAGTCTAAATATAAGATAACTTACTCCAAAGTTAGAAGCAGCGAATCTGTCCGAAGCGGACACGGCAGAGGAAGCAGTGGTGTGCGCATAGTACGCGTTAATATTTGCTAGTAACGTTGACATCACCGCTGGGACTCCTGCGCACAAGTATTTCGTCGAAAGGCAGTGGAAGTGGCTGAAATTAAGAAAAAAAATATGAGCAGGGACAGGAATATTGGGAAATCTTACGATACAGGTCACCTTAGTGCGGCCTTCAGCGATCAACGTAGAACTTATTTTTTATGAATACTATGTAAGTGTTTGAGCCTGAAGTTTTGCTTTTATTTTGGTGCTCATCAAATATTAGTTTGACAGCCATCTAGGGTGCATTGCATGAACTACGCTAGTATGTGCAATGATCATCCGGAAACATCGCGCGCTACGGCGGCAAGGTGGCTTACTGATAACTGCCCGGAACACCGAAGTTGGCCGAACATCCACGAAGGAAAGACATTTGTTTTATCTGCGTCACGGTTCCCTTGTTGCACCTTTTACACGCATCGCATTATAATGTATTGGGTTATACGCTACCCGCATGTCCGTTGCGAAAGAACTCTTAATTTGTAGTTCCCGCATTTATACGTTTCTATCAAGAAATTGAAGTTATTAACGATAGTGCTGGAGAAAGTTAGGCCACGCTTGGGCACCTGGAGGAACGACGAGTGCGCTTTAAGAAAGTCTTTGCTGGCTTTCGGTGAGCATTTGCCTCTGGCTTTTCATTCTTTTATTTGATGTGAACTGGCTCATTCTCTAGGTTTCCATCTCCAAACACTCCGCTATTGAATTTTACTTAATAATTTATAATTCACTAGCATTTGCTTACACGGTAGTTAAGTATGAACCAAGTCACTGCCCGACGAATTCTATTTTGCAAGGAAATTTTAGTATCAGCTTTAAGCACATATGCTTCCAAATATTCGTTATTATTTATTATAGTTACGTATATACCGTTAAAGGAACCAGGACAAAACACGAAGCCTTAAGCGTAGCATAGCTTATATCTATTATCTGCTAGAAAATTGTCTGTCTCAAGCATTTCTTGATGTATTCCGTCTTTGCGAGCCAGTACCCATTTTATTTTTAGCCTGTTATTGAAAATCTTCGACAACATCACCACTAACCACCAAGCAAGATACAGGTTTATGGCCAATTTATAAAAACTATAAAATAATTTGGCGCTATAGTTTAAATGCAGACATTGTCAAAATTATTCGTGTGCCTAGGTCTGCAAACAAAGCAACAATAATGAAATCGCTTGTTAGTATTTTTTACATAACTTATTTATTTAAAAAATAATCAAACTAAGCTTATTTATAAAGAACTTGTTGGTAAGAACAACCAAAGTTATTGAACATAAAATAATACTACTTAAAGTTTTATGTTACCAAATTGTATTAAGTTCATGGAGGAAACGGTTCCTCCGTGAACTTAACAGAATTTGGTAACATAAAACTTTAATTAGTATTATTTTATATTATGTGCATGCGTCAATGCTAAGCGAAAACATAGAAATTATTTCGGATGGAATAGATAACTTCCATAAAACTATAAAACTTTACTTGACCTTAATAATTTCTATAAAACTTTACTTTATAAATATAAAAACTTTCTAATTCATTGAAAGAGCTTGACAAAATCTCAGATGGAAGAGGCAGATCTGTTGTTTATCTTATGCTAACGACATTTTAACGAGTCTAGATAATCCTAGGAACCTATAACACTTTCGTCTAAAAGCTGTTGGGGAAATGAGGTACTTATACTCTCAGAGACGATGCGGTTCTTAGATAGCACTTTAAACCAACGCTTTGAATCATTAATGATATTCTCACAGCTGCGTTTCCAATTAAATAAACGGAGTACAAAAATACACCACAATTGTAAAGTCGTGTTACGATAATAACCTTAAGAATAGCGTTTTTTAATGAATTAATAGCAAGTGTTGAATAAAGGAAATTTATTTCACAATATATGATGAGTCTAACATTGGCATGAAAATATAGGAATTAAATAACAATCGAACTTTAGCAAGAGATATTTTTTTCCAATATTATGTTTTTTTTATTTTTTTTATTGGTGATAGCCTTTGACCACAATCTCACGTGATGGTAATATAAGTAATGATGTGGTCGAAGGTGTTAACAGGCTTAACCTAGAATGACTGGCTCTCAAGGACAGCTGTTGGAACACACCGTTTGGTGCTTGGCGACAGATTTTTAACTTGAGACCACCCTCACCCTGCTAGCCAGGCAGGCATACGCAAAAATGCCCTTCCACCATGCGGTGAATCTCAAGCCCGCGGCGGGATTCGAACCATGATAATTCAGGCAAGAATTATTTCCCCAAACGTTATATATGTAGAAAATGTCCGATGACTGATCCGATCAGAGGTAATTATTGTTACTCTGAATAAAAAAATAGCAAAGCAGCAGTATTAGAACTCTTTGTGCGAATTGGTCCCGGGAAAAACTGCCACCATATCTATTACTATCGTAAGCAGTAATGTTCGCATTACAATGTTCCAATTTGAAAGGTGCCAGTGAAATTATAGGCACATGAGACTTAACGACTTCATAATGTTGTCTTAGGATTTCGCAATTATTACACATAGTAATTAAGTAAAATTTAAACGGTTTAATGTTGTTTATACTAATAACAACTTCATGTCTCAGGATGATGGGTGCTGTGCAGTTCACTACTTGTGATGAGTCTGTTATAGGCATAGTGCTTAACACCAGGAAGGCCATGTGATTGTTCCATTACGATTGCATGAAAAATAATATGGTTTTGCTTTCCTACAAAAATTGAAAGTTATGTCAAAAATTACGGTTTTAAAATTGTACATATCTAGTGCTTTTAACTAAGAGTTAAGAGCCCGTTTCAGAATGTCCTAATAAAGTTTCGGGTTGCTATGCAACACATAAAATAACTGAATGATAAAAATTACAGTTGACATGCAGCACGTTTCAAGCTTTAACCGATGGATAGGCTAAATCGATGACTGTGAAACACAAAGATAGTGTTTTATTTATTAAATAGAATAGAATAGAAATACTCTTTATTTATGACAAAAAACTGACAAAAACATAACAAAAATAAACCAATTTAAAAACAAATATAATACAAAACAAATTTTTGCAGTCCCTTGTCACAAAACGGCCCCAACTCAACATATTGCTAGTCGTAAACGACTAGCGTTGGTCTTCCGTTGAGACCGGTAGGTGACGTCACGCACGGTTACGTAATCAAGTATTCAAAAAACAAAAAAAAAAGAAAATAAATAAAATCTTTAAAAATATAGAAACATGGCACAAAGTTTGTAACAATTAAACATGATAGAAAAATAAAAATAAATTGAATAGTACATAATTATAAACCAGAAAAATATATTAAACATAATTAAGAAAGAAGAGAATATGTCCTAAATAGCGCTTGTGTCATTTTTTTGAGTTTCCTCACTGTTTTGATGTTCGCGTAAAAAAATATTTAATTTAACTTTAAAGGTATGTAAATATTGCAGGTTCCTAATTGGCGGCGGTATATTGTTCCAACACTTTGAGGCGGCGTAGCGGAAACTCCCTTTGAAAGCAGCTGAGCTATGCCGTTCTGTTGCTAGCTGTATTGCACATTGACGGGACCCATAGGGCCCTCGACGCGACCAAGATAACTTCTCGTAGAGATATTGCGGCGCATGATATTTTATCACCCCGAAAAGAAGACATGCCATATGTTCTGTGTAGTAAAACCGGAACTTACTTGAACATGCTGAAACAGGCCCTTACTCTCATGTTGAACTATCTGTGCCAATTAAGCTTAATATAAAAAAAAATTAAATCATTCATGGACAATATTTTCTGTCAAAGAAAAACAGATCGTAAGAATGACGAATTAGAACTATATGTACTGAAAACTCGCGGTATACTGCTTATATATAAGGCATCGTACGATGCACGTGAATTAAGTATACAAATAAGATGTCACGGCTATGCTAATATTAGTCTATCTCATGAATTTAAATACAAGGTATTAACCCCTACAGTGGTATTGACAAATTAGCAACCCTGTCAAAAATTAAGTCAAAAGTAGCTCTGAAACATTTATCATATTATAGTACGAGTATATTATATGAGTACAACAAAGGGATTGTCTTTCGCCACGACCGAAATATTAAATACCGAGCGTCACACAGCATTCTAGTATTAAATATATTACTTGCCCGTAGTCTTAGGGCCTGTTTCAGAATGTCCTAATAAAGTTTCGGGTTGCTATGCAACACATAAAATAACTGAATGATAAAAATGACAGTTAACATGCAGCGCGTTTCAAGCTTTAACCGATGGATAGTCTAAATCGATGACTGTGAAACGCAAAGATAGTGTTTTGTTTAGTAAATATGTTCTGGGTAGTAAAACCAGGACTTACTCGAACATTCTGAAACAGGCCCTTATTCTTATTTAAAGTCGAACAGGTGGTATACAAAAATAAATAAACTGTCCCAATTTTTCATTATGGTGAAATTTTGTCTTGCTAAATTTTTTTTGTGGATGGGATGAATAATACTAGCAGATATACAACATAAAAAAACAAACACTATATACGCACAATAATTCTAATATGATTTAGTATTGTATTACCTAGACGATATCCAATTTTGGAGCACAAACAATGATTCACATAAGGTATGTACTCGTATTGTGGTTGTGAATCAACCAAGCAATAGTACAATAGAAACAACGACCCGGAGGTCAAGTGCTCTGAATTTAACACTAGTCTGGATTAACGATAGGAGTACCTACTGTTAACTGCATTCATCTTAGGCGGTTTGGCAGCGCTGCCAAGTAGTTTTCATGTATAAATCGAGCTGTAATATCTGTTTTACATTGACGACAGTAAGAACTCGTAGGTACAAACTGCGTAGTGCCAATTAGGTACATGATATTAAGTCAAAAAATGTACGTAACGCTCTACCTACAGCTGTAAAGTTCTTCTACTCACGTCATAGCTTGATAGATAGCCTCAATGCCGTATCTCATGGCAAACTCGTCGACGATCTCTTCAGGGTTCTCATTGAAGTAGACCTTCCAGGCATCATCACCCCTCGCAGCTGGTAGCGTCACCGCTCCACCATTCTCTTCGCACAAATAGTGGAACAGGTTCTCATGGAGGCAAGTGTACTGGAAGAGAAGATGGAAAATTACAACTATATTTTCGAGGTAGTCATAATACAAGTATGATACAATAACTGAAATTCTTTTTAATAGACTATTTACTGATAGTTTCTACTAAAACTGGTTTACACACAAAGTTTTCATTGTTTTTGTTTATAGCTAATAGACTAGCCTTCTCTCCAGACAAAAAAAAAGTAAACCCTGGCTCCCCGACGAATTACAAAAATACATTTAACTTCACAACCATATACTAAGAACCTAATGATAATGAAGTAAATGGTGACGTCAGAAGCACAACGTCATATAATTGGAACAATGTTGTATTTCTATGAGTATTCTTTATTTAGTATAATCCAAGCAATCGACGGATAGTTTTTGAAAATTATGTTTAGTCATTGTAGATTGATCCCAAGCCGCCCTTAATGCAGGAGGTTATGTTCAGCAGTGCTAGATCCTGCTGATACAGTTTTGTAGTTATATGAATATCCACCAAGTACTTACGCCTTGAGTAGATAAATACTTTGAATGAATGTCGAATTTCATTCGATTGTAAAAATCTGCAGACATTGTACTCCTTCTTAATTATAACACGAATTGTTCTGGCTAAGTATTGATCTACTTGAGGTGTATAAGCACTTGGTGGATATTCATACACCTACATGTGTAATGTTTGTTTTACACATGCCTAGATACGTTAAGAAATAAGGAACTTTATGTAACAACACTGCAAGGATTTTGATTACGTGGTCATTATGAAAACCAATACGATAAAAACATAAATATAAATGAAACACCTCCGGCATTTGAATATACAAAAACCTTTTATAATGAACGTGTAACTTGTTTCATTTTTCAATTGATCCACACCTGAACAAAACCGAACTCGCATGGGAAATCGCAAACCAAACCGAAAATAAATTGAATCCAGCTTGTATCTAGCCCGGCGAACTGACAGTGATAAATATATGACGGAATATAGTGTACGGACCAATGATAGAATGTATATTTCGTATATTCCATTAGGACGGAAATACGGTGGAACATTTGGTCGACATTGAAATCCGGACAAAAAAGATGAGAATTTGCTTCGGTGTTACGACTATAGCAAAACAGTAACTAAACTTTTCAAACAGAAACTTAGTTGTTGACGTGAAATCGTAGTAAGCTATCTCGTTGGGGAAAGTGATTTTGGAATCTTGGTGGCCTGGATTTGATCCACGAATTGAATATGTAGTAGCTATATAACTAGGTTAGGTACTAGTATCGTTAGGTTTTTCTGACATAAAATCTCAGTTGTTACCGTGATTTCTATCTCTGGATTAGTGCCAGTACATTGCTCGATACCTATTATTTGCGACAAAAATATGTCTAACAGAACGTGCCTACGTTTTGTAAGTGAGGATACCTCCGTCTACCTCCTAGGGGAATATAGGCTTGATAATAAGTTGAAGAATATTTATCCAAGGACCACGTTTATAACGCAATCAAGCCTCGATATAGGCAAAGAGGTTGATTATTGACCATTATTAATTCCAGTCATCAATATGATATTATGAATAAAAAATACTTTACTTAATTTCCTTTGAATTAATTCAAAGGAATCTTACAGCTGTTGTGACACTCAAATAAGTACTTAAAATGTAATAAATTAACAAACGCTTGTACCATTGCGTGTGATAGTGCATGAATCTTTTAAACCTCATAACACTGCAAAATTGCTAATTAATATCACTTTAATATCAATCCAATAAGTATATATAAATAATAATGTATTAGTTATTAGCTCTAAAGTAGGCTTCATTCATAGTAAAATCAAAATTAACGAATAGTAAGCTTAAGACTCCAACGATAAATAGTATGAAATGACACTCATGTTGATGTAGCAATCTGCGTGTGTAGGATTAGTCTCTGATTGTAATTCTATGTTTTTCTATAGTTTAGTTTCAGGATGACTTGAGCCAGCGACCTTAATCGAAAATCGAGTTATATCTGTAAAAACAAATCGTAATCCGAGGATTTTTGCTCTACAACGCTTTTGGGAATTCACGGGAATTCGATTAGCTCGTACAAATATTCAGATACAGCGGGAGTTATTACATTTTTCGCTATAAATATTATACAACGTTTCATCAAGTTTGTATATACGTGTTTTTATGCCTATATGAATTGAATAATGCTTTGATATGGGTAAATATAAAATGTACGTGTGGGAGTGCTGAAAATTTTCCTGGTATCAAGATGTTGTCTGTAGTTTAATGCCATCTTTGGAGCATTTAAATGCCATATAGTGAAACTTCGGAAAGACACTGAAGCTACCTTAAGGAAGGCGCTATTTTTACAATAACGAAAAAAAACCAGTTTAAATTCAAAAATTCAAATTCAAAATCATTTATTCAATTTAGGCGTCTACGACGCTCTTATTCAGTGAACTTTAACAAATATATTTCTACACATTTATAAGTATTTTAGTGTGTTTATTGGTATATCGTTCATTCTTGTAGGAACAGAGTAATGGATCGTCGTGAATTTGTACCTGAAATATATTTTTTATTTCCTTTTACTTAGTTGCTCATGGCCTCGCATTCTAATATATGGGCTAAAGGACATGTCTGGCGAAACCTGGGTGCTTAGATGCCTCTGCCTATCTCTTCGGATATTATAGGCCATATATATATATGTATTCATTACTTAGTACCTAGTTTCCAAAGGGTCCTCTAATCATACATCCAAAAATATGTAATGTCTTTTCAAACATAGGAATAATATCTGAAACAATGATGGCCGAGCGGTAATAGCTATGGACTGCCGTGGCGCAGGTCCATGGTTCAATTGCCATCGCCGGATTGAGCTTCACCGCAAAATGCCTTTCCTCAAGTAGAAAATCTGTCGCCAAGGACCTAACGGTCTTTTTAATGTGGTTAAGTTTGTAATAAAGGCTGCTAGGCGAATTACATTACAAAATTACAAATTTGTAATGTAATTCGAATTGTGAAAAAAATATAGTCATGTGCGGGATTCGAACCCTTCCATCCACCCGTTTATCCCGGGTATGCTCTAACCAATTGAGCTAACATGACACAATGACTCATAACTTTAATTCTTGCTCTCGTTCTTCAACCATCGTATCAAGCAGTGGTCCTTGAGAGCATGTAGGATTACAGGAATAGAAATATAATAATATAATAATACTAGCCTGAACAACATCTTCGACCACAACATCACTTACCATCAGGTGAAAAAGGCACATTAACATGACATATCTTTGTTTCAGGGTGCAGTGCAATTCATAAAATAATATATCTGGTGATTTGCCATCCACTGCCCCGACAAACTCGCTTTGCTCACTACGCTCGCGTGTTGTTGTGGTCAAAAGTAACCTAATTCTTCTCCTTGCTTCGTTCACCATTGCACCTATTTATGACTTTTTCCAAATGCAGAGAGATATAATACGTTAATTTGAGATTTGATGTTACCAATTTTGATAGGACACATTTTGTTTCATGTGTCCAACATCCAATTAACCGTAATTGGATGTTGAATGTTCGAAGGCGCTTAAATTTATTTGAACTTTTTATATTATGATGACGTGCACCTTAATATTTTCCTTTGCCAAAAGAACTCGATTATAATTTTGGAAATATTTTTACATACATATACATATATTTATACTAAATAATATTTTTTTCTGAGTACCACCACTCAGAAAAAAACCTACTCAATCTGTCTAAAGATCTTTTCATAAATCGCAAGCAGAATATTTCGAATAAAGCACATTATTTTTCACAAGCACATTATAATGCCGTAGTAAATTATTTCACCAAAAAATAGGTATATTCCACAGACATTTGAGATAGAATCCATTGTCACTAATGTACATAACTTAGCGTGGAGAACTTTATCATCAAAATCTCTCCTCTATTTTTACCCTGAGCTGTTTGATATTTTTCATTTGGTTTTGGATCACTCTTACACACATTAGCTGAATACAGGAGTGTTTTTATTTGATTTAAATAGATGTCCTACCTACCCTTCTCACTATTATTCTCTCACTTATTACAACTTTGTGAACGATAAATCTTATCAACTGTCAATAAACACATCTAGTTAAGTGGTCTTTTCACATGATAGGATTTCTACCTACACGTGTATTGTGATTTATGGAGATATCAGCAGTTTTATAAACGTAATGCATGACTATATGTATATACTGCGTATGATCGAGACACGTAAGTTTCTTATCTGAATCACTGTGTTCTAACTTCGATTCCCAGGTCTGGCAGCAGGGTTCCCTTATCGACAAATCAGTATGCACTTCTAGTAGTGCCGTACAAAATATTAGTTCCGTATGGCGCAACTACAGCTGCGGTCTAACTAACATTTCGTAGCAAACCAGAACATTTCGTAGCAATCGAAGTGGCTGCTTTCTGGTCAAGCAAAATTTAATATAACGGTTGCGCAGACTCGAAAGAAGAAGAACATTTCTAGTAAAATAAACTCAGCCATTAATAATTAGTTCTAGTAGATGGCAACAAACTCACTCAACTTACATGGGCGCATTTACGTGACTTGTAAAATGAGTTAGACACTTCATTTGAGGCACTGTCAACTGCTAAATGGCTTCATTTGAACTGCTTTTAAGCTAAATATATTTAGTTTACACCGATAAGAAAACTATTCGTTAATCTTGATTTAATATTCTTACTTGGGTTGATTCATGCACGTTTCATTAAAATATTTTTGATCGAATAAAATTGCAATGTTGATTCTAAATAATGTTTCTAACGAAAATGTCTCAATTAATTATGTATTCGTATGTATGTATGTAAAAATATATGATAATAAAATACCAATACCATACAAAAGGGAATAGCTAATTCTTAATTTAGTTTTTAGTTATTAATTTTGTATTCAGTCTTCAAACATCAAAACTGATTGCGATTCTACTATCACTCTCTCTTTTTCTACTACGCAATCAAATATAATGAAAAATATAGCATTTAGTTAGTGATATTATATTATATGCTTTTTTTTATTCAAAATAGGTTCGCGTTTGACAACACCTTGCCTGATGTTAAGCATTGATGTGGTCTAAGATGGAGCACGCTTACCTAGAAGAAACCTATTTACCCTCGATTTGAAGACACCCATGTTGTATTCATTGGGAAAAACAGACCATGGTAAGTAGCTCCACTCTTTTGCAGTACGCACGAGAAAAGTGGAAGCGAAGTGCTTCGGAAGCGCTGCGGAACTAAGTTGTGCAGTTCTTGTGCACATTCACCGAAATGTATCCGGTAAAAGACCGATAGACAAGCGACTTAACGGCGGTGTTCGAGGCTTTGTAGCCGAGACTTCCCCAGATAGTCACTGCCTATTAACCTCTTGGCGCATCTCTCAATCGACTCAAGTGCATCATGTTGGTATTTGGCAGAGCCGTCCCAAAAGTGATAGCAGTCTTCAGTGATAGCATCTTTGCTATTATAAAGTAAGTACTACAATTTACAACTTAATGTATACGTCTAGTATTTTGCTTTTTATACACTTGTAAGTTAACTTGAGAGAAAAACATATTTTTTTTTTTTTTTTTTATGCCTTATAGGTTAGCCTTTGACCACTATCTCACCTGATGGTAAGTGATGATGTGGTCGAGGATGTTGTTCAGACTAACCTAGAGTTACTGGCTCTCAAGGACAGCTGCCGGAACACACCGTTAGGTGCTTGGCGACAGATTTTCAACTTGAGGGTGGTAGCTAGCCAGGCGGGCATTTGCAAAGTGCCCTGCCACCATGCAAACATTAATTATTATTTAAGTAGCCAAATTATATATTTTTGCTTTGGTTACGTCTTGCCTACTATCACTTCTTGGTAAGTCATGATGTGTTCGAAGATTTTATAACCAGGCTAAAACTAGAATTGGAGCACAACACACACGAACACAATCTGTCGCCAAGCACCTAACGGTGTCTTCCGGCAGCAGTCCTTGAGAGCTAGTAAAATTACCGGCACATGAGCTTAACAACTATGTCTTCAAGGTAACGTGCACAGTGCAATTCGTTACTTGTAACGAAATGCATCTGTTATAGCCATAGGTTAGTCCGCTTAACATCAGGTGGGCCTCGAGCTTGAACCGTCACAATAACAAAAAAAGAAAAAAAATACACAATGGCAGACTTATTTTGTAGTTGCGAGCAGTGCATTAGCGTAATGTGCTATCACAATGCAGTGTAGTTCAAGCGTGGGCACATTTCATTTCATGTCACATGTCTGTGTTAGATATTAATGGTCAAAGTAGTCATGTTACAGAATTGAGACATTAATGCACAACAACACAAACTAATGTGTTCTTAGCGGTACTTGTATGGGAAGGGGAAATATTGTAACGTCTAGCGGCCCACCTGACAGTTTTTTTATACTGTACTAACGGTATAAAAGTTAGACTTATAGTATTGCGGATTTTTTTATAGATATTGATATCTTCTATAAAATTTTAGTACAGCACTTTGCTCTATTTTCAATAAGTAGTTTCAGAGCCTATTCAAAGCAAACAAACAAACAAACAATCAAATGTTTCCTCTTTATTATTTTAATATATATATAGTTTAGGTAAAAAAGTAATCTACTTGTTATTAAAAGGCAATCCAGTCTTAAATTATTTAATTAGCCGTAACTCTAGAATAGGGCGATTTCTTTCAAGTTCTACCGTAAAATGTGATTTATTACTTTGAGATATTTAAAACGAGCCATCAATGCGGAAAATTGTTAAAAATGTTTCGGTAAAAACTCGCTCAGTAGTATTAAGATAATCTACTCGAGACGGAAGGGTCGGATTCCACCAAGACATTGAAGCTAAGATAAGCTATCTAATTTTATTATGTAAAACTTCATGATAAAAAAAATTTAAGTGACATAATAGCAGGGTATTTTGCGCTATCTTCTAGTAAAAAAATCTTTTGCCGAATATAGTAGTATGTTTTAGAAGGTGTTTTTGAGAGCTAGTTTCAATTGTTGGCATGTAATGTCATAGCTTCTGATTGATTTTGCTAAAAGCATCGTCGCTCTATTGCATTACTGTACCATATCAGTCAGATTGTCCACTGATTAAGGGGGCATTTGCTATAATCCACACGCCTGGCAGGCGTCTTGGGGATCGCAGTATTAGATAACATTTCCACAGAAGGCTGCTGCCAACCTTCAGGTAATTTTCCCTTAGTTGCCTCTTACGACACCCACGGGAAGAAATGGGGGATAATATTTTATCCCGACACCCCAAGGAAACATCTTTAGCATTATCAACGCATGAATTCATTCGTTTTCCACAAATGTCATGTAATAAATTCGAGAGCCATATGTAATGCTTATTATTTAACTGTATTTTGTACTCTATGTATGCCCTGTATTATCCCCAGCGATTAAAAGCATACTAATGTCTATTTCGGTATGTTGAAGAAGGTAACGTTTTATGTGTAAGAAATGTTGCCAAAGTCAACAGTCATGTTGGTAGGTATGGAATCTTTAATATAGAAAAAATTGAGGTAACACTTCCCCATGTGAAGTTCGTAATGCTGTAATACTAAGTATTATATATTCTGTGTATAAGTGAGGTTAACGACATGGGTCGCGAGGGCGGCGAGTAACCTTTTTACGCCTTAAATATAATTCTTTGCTGCGTTGACGATATTGATACTGGCAATGTCACGTCAGTTGAAATTGTCTTGTTTCGAATAAATTCCTACGTAATAAGAGCACGTTTTATTTAAATTTGTTCATAATTTAACTCTGTAATAAATTGCCAGTGTTAAGTTACACTAAAACTTGGTTTTACAATCATCAGTTAAAAATATCAGTCAGATTATATGATAACCAACCTAATTTAATAAAAATAAGAAACACTTTTAAAAGTATCTTAAAAAAACATTAAATAATATTTAATTAAAACACTTAAAAAAGCATAAAATTATATATCCAGTGACTACCGCCTAATTTTCCTGTTATCTACGTGACGTCACAAACATCAGGCAGCCTAACCGGAAGAATACTCGACTAGTTTCGCTTTTAAACGAAGCATCTTCAGGAGGTCTTGACTCACAATTGATACTTTTAAAAATATTTGTTATTATTAAATATGGATTTCCGCAAAGTAACGCCTGAATCTATTCATTACCTAATTTAATAACTAATCCAAGCCATAATGGTCAGTGAACCCTTAGTAACTGTAAACCACGCGAAGGCGCGTGATGTTGGTACGCGCATCACCGATAAAGGTTTAGTGCGTAAAGTAATTGACTTTTAAGTTTTTTTTGTATTAAATTTAATGTAATTTCCTTTATCAGCTGGATTGTTCACTGCTGAACACAGTCCCCCCCATCAAACGGGATTGTCATAGTCCCTATACGGGCAAGCGCCTCAGGGATGCAGTGTAAGTTAGCAGTTCTTCAGAAGGCACTGCTGCCCTCCTTCCGGTTACCCTTAGTCGCCTGTTACGACACCCACGGACATTGACGGGTCAGGCGCTGGGAGATTCGTCAGAAACGAAACCATCAGCAAGGACCTACAAATGGAGACAATACGCGAGTTCGTTGTCCGCCTGACAAGGAAAATGTTCGATTCGGCGGACAACGGACCTCACCAACGCGTTACGCTTAGGCGTTCATTTTAAAAATTTCCCCGTACGTATTATTTAAAATAATACGTTTTACATGATGTCGCAGTAAGGAATATATATATATATATATATCGCTATATATATATATATATATATATATATATATATATATATAGTATGTTATCTAGAGCACAAATATGATCCTCACGACGTAAGCCGCATCAACCATCGTAAAGAAACACTACCCTCAGAACTAAGAAAAAATTAGTACCTCAGAGAATAGGGTGACCTTGACGGTCAGTAAAACAGTAAACGTCCCGAAACCTTTAAATGGTGGTATTTTAAATTTACTAACAAACTGTGCACCCTAGCGATCTTATCAAATATCTTAAGTGATCTCGTCATTACATATCGATAAGAGTAACCTACCTGAGGTTAATTTATGTAACTTTTTTAATTTTGTAATTTATATTTGTACTGTATTGAATCCATAATTTGCACGTCTTGAAGGTTCAGATATAGAGCAAAACATCCTTTTACCATAAAACCTGTTTAATGTACATATATCTAGCAAATAGATAAATTTGAATTGATTTGATTTGAACTTTCGTTTAGACAAGACTATCACAGATATTTACAAAACATCTTAGCATAACATTAGGTGTGTTCCAACCCTAAGAATTTTTGAGATCGTATTTCTTGAGGAACTTTTTGTTAAATAATTGTTTTTTATAAAGCTTTCATCTGGTAGGAGGCGTCATAAAAAGCGATTTAGAATAGCCATTTTTGCGATTAAGGAAATCTCTGTGAAATATTCAAAAATGTTTCAAGTACAAAAAATGTATTGTGAGATGTCTACTTTTACTTAGATTTGAATTATATCATACAACGTTCACAATATTTTAAATAACTCTACCGTTGAAACTTTACACGGGTATATAAAAAAATGCCTTTAGCTTCAATTATTATTAATTAATTAGATTCTGATCAAGAACTTAGATGAAGTAAAAATTGTATAAACTCTTTCGGGAAATTTCATGCCTGTTACATCACTGGCTCTCAAGAACTGCTGCCGGTACATACTTTTGCTACGACATATTTTCTTGAGAGTGGTAGTCAGGCGAGCATTCGCAAAATGCGCTTCCATGAAGCGGTGAAGCTCAAGCTCGAGGTGGGGATTGAACTATGGACTTGCGGCACCGCAGTCCATATTTATTAATTGCTTCAAAATGATACCAAGCACTATAAGAAATAAGCTAAAATCCTAACCATAAGTTTTGAGATATTACCCTAAAAGCATTCTAATTGATATAGGAGTATTATCTATGATGGATACATAAGTAAAAATCGCAATGTACTTCCTGCTCAACCATAAATACTCCCCCAGTATTATTTATCCCACAAGAAGTTTCTGGAAGCTCTTCGATATCTGGATCTAAAATTGGTCCGTACTCGTAGCTGTGGTATTAGTTCCAAGCTAAATCTGAATTCGGAACAGTTTTGCATTGTGAATAGACATACTGTATTTATAGCAAACCCCAGGTGCGACCTAGCTGCAATATTAGCAATGAATTTGCGGAAAATACTATGCAATATAGTAAAGAAATTTATAGTCGATGCACTTGAGAATTCTACATGCATAATAGATACCAAAATGCAATTGACTTTTTTTTCAATTTCAATTCAAATATTTATTTGTTGAAAGTAGGTACAAATAGGTCTTTTTGTTTGCTGATATACTGAGTGGAAGGTAAATTAAACCCATAAATACTTAGCTCCGATTTCTCAACCCAGCAACTATTAACCACATATTTTGGTAATGGAAACGAAAAGAAATGTTCTATTTTAACATAGTCGATGTTGTATATATGCATACATATAATATATAGATTATGTAGGCAGAATATAAGTCATTGCAAGAACAGATATAAATATATTAATAGTGCGTTGGGTCGACTTTATATATATATATATATATATATATAGAGTAACAATATATATATATATATATAGAGTAACAATATATATATATATATATTGTTACTCTAACCTACCCGCTACCGTAGTATTATTATGTTCTATGCCGCTACACAAAACTGGCGACGTTTCATGAAATTACCGACAATTATTGCAGAGAAAATGTTCGCTGCGACTTCATTCTTGGCAGCGATTACTAATTTTCGCCAACCTAATAAAGATTGGAAGATCTACAAAAGTATCTAGTTAACATCAATGGTTCATCGCCAATAACATTGACAAAAACTTTAAAGGAGTGAAGAGATAAGTGTTCGGTTTGTGTTGCGTTACGAAGGCCATATTAAGACTCAATATCGTTTTCTTTTATTTATAAGTGCAAGAAACGTCGTGTAAGGCATCTGCAAAGAGTGTGTAGTAATGGAAAAGTTAATTATTTGGAGCAGTGAAATTCCAATGATGAAGAAGATGATGGTGAGTCTTATATAAATCAACTGTTTTAACGAAGTCTGCATGACCGATACTGTGAAATTGGAGGGCAAACAGATTATATGCGAGTTTGATAGTAGTTCGCCTGTTTTAGTGACTTCAGTAAAAATCTACCAATTGAATTTTTCTGAACTACAGTTGTCACCATTTATTCACATATACGAATAGAAATTCCATGTACTGGGTTTTACAAATATAACAATAACAATAATATAACAATTGAGTTTTTAAACCATTCTACGCAGTTGGCTGTGAATGCACATAATCAAAATGTCCGGCTGTTTTCTTACTCAGATAAAAATTATATCTGACGTTCGAAATACAACATAGTTTTTTCAAAGTGTATTCTATACTTTGAATAGCATAGCCATATCGGAACAAATAGATAAGGTTCTTGGATCTGAATTCTTCCACATCCCTCTTGTCTAATTTATTAGACAATTCTTGGTATTTTTGTGGTATTACAATACCTATCGATGATATAACTGTAGTTCACTTTTGAGGTTTATAGCGTACATTTTAATCCTCAGTGTTTTCTATATCAACTGTAGAACAGAACCTCCTCACGCAACTGGATTCGTAGAAAACATACTTACTCGTATGTTTCATTTGGTTTGTTATGAACCACCGGTTTCGTACGTGGTTGAAGGGAAACATTTCTAACAACGCACAAGTCGACACAAAAACAAATATAGTAAATATAAATACAAAGTTGTGTGACCGCCCAACTGCCCCCAACTCCTTAGAAATGCTCTGGTCAGTTTGTTTACATCTTATCTTTAGTTTTGGGGACATAAAGATAGTAAACTGCCCTTTAAAACGTCTTATGTGCAGCAAAACTTCAATGAAAGCTGCTCAATCTTATTAGATTAAATTTAGGTCTGGTTTTCCAACTATCTAAATATGACAGTTATGTACTATTCCTATGAATAAATATATACATAACCAGTTTGAGAAGAATATTTTTTTTAAATGTTTGCGTAAAGAAAAGTTAATTGCGTTTTGATTTGGTCGGTTGACATTTTATCTGTTATATTTCACCTGAAGATAAAAAAACCGAGCCGATATTTTACTTTATTGAACAAAACAGTACCTTGATTTAAAAAAATCTATTGATTTCAAGGCTTCAGTACCATTAGGATATGTTGTGCTATAAAAGAGTTCCAGTTCTAAACCATATCATTCTCATGATAAAACATAATACATTATTGTTTTCAAAATTATCCATCATTGCTAAGTTTCATGATGCTACGGAGTACGGAAAAATCCTTTCCTCAGATTCCACCTGTATGTACATATATACACAATCCTTTTTTGTACTACGAATCTCTTCTATTTGACACTACACTGCCCTCGTCATTCCGAGATATTATTCCAAATGTACCGTTCGCCCAGTAATTACTCTAACAGTTCCCTTCACGCTTAAATACAGTAGTGCTTGCATAATACTGCTTTGGGGCAGAATATTAGACACTGCAGTAGTATCCACCAAAACCGACTCATACAAAATGTTTACTACTTCTACTTATTTTCTGCATAAAAATCGTATTTTATGCAGAAATTAAAGTGTTTTAAATTATATCTCATTTATTTAAAATACGATTTATAATGGACTCTCTGGTGAATGTCTCGCAGTGTGTCTCACAAAAGTGTGCTCTAAGCTCATTAATTTAAAGTTGAAAAAGAGTTAATCACCTACACCTGTTAAATTTACATTAGTACCCTTGCATACTTTGACACAATTTACCTCAAAAAGAAAAGTTTCGGGTTCGTAAGACCCTATGCACGTATAAATTACTCGCTCTGGAAACCTACGAAAAGGTGGGTGGGTTCCATTTAAAACCAATTTATCTTTCCTTGATTTATTACGGGGACCTTTAATTAAATGAGACCCAAATATATGCCGCCCCTAACGAGTTAGGAAAGTTGCAAGCGGAGAATATAGGACGTGTATGGATAATTTGGGTCTGATTTGCTCTTGCATGAAACTATCAGAATGTTATCGTTAAACTTTGAAGGAGTGATAGCGTAGAGGCAATTTCTATGGATGAGTGGCAATTTAACGCAGACGCAGCTATCGGTTTTTTATTGGAGGGTATCCTTTGACTACAATCTTATCTGATGGTAAGTGATAATGTAGTCTAAAGCGTTAAAAGATCTAGAATAAAGCACTCGCTCTCAAAGACATTGCTGGAACATACTGATGGGTACTTGGCTACAGCAATTCTACTTGAAGGCGGTTGCTAATCCGGCATGCCTATCACCATGCCATGAAGCCCAAGAACGCGGCGGGATTTTGGACCATTGACCTTCGCCGCGGCAATCCAATGCCACTGAACAATCGCTACTTCTGAACAACGTACTATAGGTACGTATATACAAATGGCTTAATATTTTAGTAAAATATTTTCACTTTAATATTTTCACACAATCAGTGAGATTTCAAGCAAGTATCTTAGGAGATAGATATAACACTGCAGTCACGAGCTTCAGTAGATATTATGTAGCATCTCATCAAAAATTTTATATGAGAATACATGTTTACCCATAGATAGAATAGGAATGTCTTGGTAGGATGTACTAGTTGTTAAAATCCCATGTCGTATTTGTCATGATTTTCAATATATTCTACTCTGTGCAAAGATTTTAAAAGAAGTCATTTTGACTTAATTATTTTGCCCTACTCTTTTTAATAAAAATGCCCCCCGGAAACACGTTGTCTCAGGGTATTCCCGCCAACTGCTCAAGGGGGGAAAATGTGTGATGAGGAGATTGGCGGGCTTGCTAGCCCTCCAAAAGCACTTCTTGTCGTGGGGTAGTGAAGTCAATTTTATAACATAGGTATCATGAAAAAAGTGTCTTCATTATAATATATGTATAAATAAATTAAGGAGGAAGAGTTTTATTTCATATTAAATTATTTTAATAGTTCCAAGAAGCTGAGAATTGCGCGGGATTTAGTTCAGAGTGAACGAGTAACTCGGAAACATTTATTACCTGGCTTAGTCAACGTGACGTATAAATCGATCGCTGCACACGTTAATTTTAGATCGGCCTATTCATTTCCGAATTCAACGGTTAACGACGCGCGAACATCACCCTTCCTTTGTAGAATAATTGACCGGTTACCGGGAATTTGGGGCTACGGTAATCCTTTAACTGTGCTGGTACGTCGCATTGTAATCGGGTTAAAGTTAAATTCAGGTTTTCAGTTCCAAATTGAATCAGCTAACTTTCACATTATTCGACAGTATTAGTGTATAGTCATACCTGATTGAATATAGCTTTGATATTTCTAAGAGTTTTGTAAGTATTAGTTATGATGAATATTGTCAAATCATGCACACTTGGACATGGGATAAATTATGAATACTGAGTCAAGGTGACCAGATCCTCCTATACTGCCTTAATAGCTAAAACATCCGTAAATATATGTATTCACTTGGAATAAGGTTCAATATAGAATTTTACGCAGTTTTAACCATAGTTATAATGCAAAGCCAATGGCTGACAAATGAAAAATGACTCGATTAATATTTAATCTAGTCACCTGTCTTATTAAAATTCTATCTTAACGCTTTCTAGATAACCCTCCCAGATCAAAGTATATATAAGTAAGATGGGGAAAGACACCGAAAAGTCTTGTTTGTGTGCAAGTCCCAGGCACCTGTGACTTGGGCCTCATCCCCTGTAACGCTGTAAACCTGGCAGCCACACGTAGAATCCATGAAATGCTAACTAATTCGACACATCTCAACTAAATCTAGCCTTAAAGTGACGGATCAGTCGAAAGTCTCTTAAACAATAAAAAATTATATGATTACAGCAACGTTGTACTCATATCTTATATTTTTATACAAAACGATTAAAAGTACGCTTCGATTACATCCCTCACATAAGTTGTTTGTAATTACACAATGACACCGTATCTGGGTCGTTACGGTTGCTGGCTATTTAACTACGAGCTGCAATTACGTGCTGAAATTGCGCGAATTAACCAACCCGATGAGCATTACTGCAAAAGCGAAATAGTTGTGCGGCTAACGGTTCGTTTAATTACGTGTGTAGCATAACGTCGATTGGCCGCAACGAGAATGCATACAACGCTAGAAACGTGGGCAAAGTTATTTGAATAACCAGAACGACTTTATTCACATCGTTATCGAGTTTGCACTTATGTAACACATAGTACACAATTAATATTTTAATAAATCCTTTGGATGCCTGTTATATGAAGATACAAACTTACGTTAGTTTTAGTTAATTACGAAATACCTTGGTTTGACAGATTTGTCACATGTACTTAGCACAGTAGGTTATTATCTGGGTAGCAACTTAACTAATACACTGGGTACTTTGGTACAATTTTTTATGTCACTTTGGCATTCCTGCTAGGACCTGTCAGGTTCAACGGCTGAAAAGTATTCTTTTAAACTTTTGCCAATTACCCTATGCTCCACTGTTTATCAATCATTTGATGTATCATGTGTGTTATCTGAGTTGCAAAGTTTTTAAACATACATAGAAACAACAAAATTTTGTTCATGAACTTATCCTATCGTGATTAGCCAAAGTATTAGCTTTCGTACTACATACCCATTTTCATAAGCAAGAAAATTGCCTCCCAGCACAAATACTCACAACATTGTAAAAAAATATACGACGGTTTAAGTACGGAAAACACGTTCTTTTTGCCTCTCACGCTACGTTATTTATGATTTGATAAGCCGCCTAAATTATTTCTTACCCAACCTTTGAGTTTCTTGCCTAACCTTTAAATTTCCTACCCGCTGAGAATTTACATTGAATATAAAATATAGCCACAATCGTCGCGTAGTTCCTTAAATCGTGTAAACTCGCAGGCTTCTACGAAGTAACACTACTTGGGCAATATAACGGGCTAAAATAAAAAAGGTCTAACCATAGTTTCAGCATTTTTGCAAAATTTGAAATTTTCCGAATTAAGTGCACAATTCATTTCAGCACAATATACAAATCATTCATAATGACAGATGGATTCGAGCACAGGATAAAAGTGCATCCAAAAATCATTCATACTTAATAATTTAAAATATTTTAAGAAAACATCAAATTAATATTTTAATAAAACACTTAAAAAATACAGAAATATATTTAGTGACAATTCCGCCTAATTTTCCTGCTAAGCCGACGTGACGTCACAAACGCCACGCAGCCAAACCGGAAGAAATTTTCGACGCGTTGCGGTTCTACACGAAGCATCCTCAGGAGATCTTGACTCTGCGAGCGCACGATCGAGAATATTGATGTTAATATTATTATTATGTATTATTAAATATAATATATTATTAAATATGGATTTCCGCAAAGTAACGCCTGAATCTATTCAATATCATTCATACTGTCCCATTCAACACTACCGTGCCGCAGATCCATGTTTAGATCCCTACCGCCGCTCGCTTGCTTGCAGCTTCACCGCATGGTGGTAGAGCATTTTGCGAATGCTCGCGTGACTAGCCTCAAGCAGAAAATATGTCGCCAAGCACCTAGCAATTTGTTTAGGAAAGTCAGTCAGTGCCAGTCCTTGTAACAATTACAGCCACGTAAGTCACTGTGACGGGTGCAGTGCAGTTTATCACTTTTGACGATCTGCACTGCTATAACTAACTGTGCTTCAGGCAGAGTTTACCGCTTAACATCAGGTGGCTCATGTTGCTTGTTCTGTCAAGTTCCCATAAAAAACTATAAGAGTTCATACAGTTATAAAACAATATTCAAGGTAAATAAATCTTTTAGGAAAAGCGTTTCAGAATCATTAATGCACACAATCATAAAATTATCTTAAATCTACTACGCTTGCACAAAATCGTGTTTCTAATCTGAAACAGAACAGAAATCCTGCTGTAATTGCCTAATTAGTCACTGGCACTCGGATTGATTTAAAGCCTTTTATACAATGTTATACAGTGCCGGGCGACAGTCAACGTCCGGTCGTTCCCCGAGCGTTGATACGACACGTAAAACAATTTATTTGTTTTAAAGTGGTAACATTAAAAAATTGTTTACATCTGCCTAACCTTATCAATCTCAAATTAAGCAGTTTAAATATGTTTTGCTAATTAGACAAAGAACATTCAAAAATATGTAAATTTTGGCTTCGTTTTATTTTTGGCTTTCATGGTTTTTAGTGCTTTACGAGTAACTAAAAACGACTTGGTCTGGTATTAAGATAGTAAGAAGCCCAGTTGCTCTAAATGAGCAGTAACACCTCATTGATATCAACGTGAGGAGTATCAGGCTATTCAGTAGGCGCATTGTTTCCCATATGTAACTGTTACTACATAACTGTTGCCATCAAGAGGTTTGAAACATATCCTTAAAATCTAAATGCTAAACTAAATGCAGCTTTTCTAAGTGTTCCAATTTGAATATTTACAATGTTTGATACCTTTGAGTAAGGTTATTTCTACATAATATGTAGGTATAGAATCAAAATAGATATTTTTACAAAACATGGCACTGAGATTTCAGATAATGTCCAATTTAATAAATAATTCTTATGTAATCATCCTCATTGGTTATCAGTCCGTCGAACAATATGGCCCACCCATTGCTACTTGAACTTGCAAATTCTGAAAGTTATATAGGTGATTTTGGTTCTTTGACGAATACCGGATTTTATCACGCAAAGAAACTCCTAGCATAGCTCTCTCCATAGCTCATTGAGTCATTGAGTGACTCTGAGCTTGTCCATTATGACCACAGTCAAGGACCACGTCTCAGTCCCATAATGTCATCAGTGGAAACACACACGTAAGTATTAAATGTATTATTTGTAGTTGCAATATTATTACTATTGAATTGTTTCTACTTTTACTCACATTTGCAACCATTAGAGCTGCTATACATACACCTGCTTTTAGTTAAGAAATTGACACAGACAAAAAAGTTTCAAAGGTTTACTCTCCCGAAAGAACTAATCCCTAAACTATATAATATTATTCCGTTAAGACACCAGACTCATCTTTTCAGATATGACTTTACTCAATTGCATCATCCCGACCGATAACGATAGTTTATGAATGTATTTATATTTTTGTCTCAATCTATTAACTAAACTGGTTTTAATCTCAATCACATGCACCTGCTATCGCGTCTACTTATTAAATACGTTTCCAACCTCTTCCCTCCATTGTCACCTGGGGATTTATTGTTTAACTAGAATGGAGATGAAAATGAAATTCACCTTGACATTTGGACTCCTTCAAGTTGAATTCAAATGTTTACTTGTTAGAATACATCATCAAGTTACATTTCAAGTTCGTATATAGTAATGTTAGGTATTCAGGTTGTAATCCGGGTGCAAATTTATATTAATCGATGTTCATTTAATTATAGTCAAGTTATAAATACTAGTTAAAATGTAATTTATATCTTATAAGTTATAACATTAGCATTATGAAATAATTAATCACATTTACAATTGCTTAAAGTTTACGTACTTTTTTAATTTTTAAGTTGTGAAAATAGTTTTCAGTTAATCAATTATTCAATTTAGCTTTAAAACATTACCTTTCCAGATTTGAATATCATCTGCTAATTTATTATACGCCACTATGCACATATCAAAAACATATCTTTTATACATATCTTTACGGGAGGGGAATATGGGTTTCGTTTTCTAAGAAAAAAATGAAAATGACGTTCATATTCATAACATAATCATTATAATTAGACAATAGAGCCCATGAATGATAAGAATATTACAAAGTTAAATTTTTCATGATAGTTTTATCTGAAGAAAGAAGAAGACGCTGAAGAAGTTTAGGACGTTCTTCAGCGTGTGTCTGCCTATCCTGAGGAGGCTTATAAATTGGTTTTCATTGTTCATATTGTTTTATATGAACAATGAAACTAATAAAGATAGTCTTGTACTGATATCACCTAAGTGATAGCTATAACATATTACATCTAGCATCGCACATGTCGGATATGTTAGGGTGTGGTTCATGATTTTGTTTTAACTAAGATTTCAATGGCAATTGGCACTTGACAGTACAGCAGCGGGAACACAAATAGATGGTTGGCGATAGAATTTCCTTTAAGGGATACTGCTAGCCAGGTAGGCACAATGCAAAACTTCCTCAACACATTTATTTATTCAGTTGAGTATATATAGCAGTTATGAATGTTAAATAATTTACTGTAAAACCACCGCTATTTAACTTCAAACCATTCTTTTTAAAAATGCAGACTCAACATGAATGCTCACTTCATTTATAAAAATTCTTGAGGTATATAATGGAACAAAACTAAGTTTTTTTCAAAACCATGTCAATAATACATAGTGGAACACGTTCTTGTGATTTTTTTTAATTGTTTTATATTGCACGGAGTGATTATTGTATTTTTAACAACTACATAATAGACTTGAAGACTGTTAACTATACATTTCGATTTTGTTTATGATATCACTCACAGTTTCTATTGTTTATTTCTAATAAATGACTACTATTTTCATTTCAAGAAAAATAGTTAATTACTTGTAAAGTTCCCTACTTTCTTTCTTAATAATACACGGCGACTTATTTGTGAGTTGCACGAACTTGATGTTAAAATACTTACACTACATTATAAAATATATTTTCAAAACTCGGTATGCAGCACATCCTAAATGCTGAATATATTACACTAGGTTTAATTATGACAGTTCCTAGGACAAAAGAATTTCAAAACAAAGAGAATAACAAAGAACGCTTAGCTTTCATTCGACACACATACACAAGCCAGAACAGTTAAATGTACCTGTGACTTCTGTGAGTACATAATTGGATTATGTTCTCAGTACAAACGCCAGTGGAATCCACTATATGAGAATTGCTTCACGCCTTTGTTTGGTGCTATAGAGACTATAGTGAGCGGAAACGTTCCAACATTACACGATATCAAACGTTTAATTGTATAGATAGGTACATTCTGTTTCAGGTTACGAAACTAATAACTATTGCATAATATACTTCATGAACGTGATGGCTTTGAATTTTAGCGGCTACTTTTACACACAAATATATCATAATATTTAATTATTGTGATGTACAAGCCTTTTTTCCTTGTAGGCATTTGAAGATGTTGTTGAGAATGAATTAGGTTGGATATAGGACAAGAGGGAGGCTATAGAATATATATATATGGACATGGAACCTGGTATTTGTCTTAAAGTGGTGAGAGGAAGATAACGAGCAACAGAACAGTGTGGCGGATAAATACAAGTAGTGTCTAGCACCAGGCCTTTCTAACTCTGCACTTGAAGTACAAATCTACAGGCACATCGGCGTATTCGTGCGTGGCATCAGAAGAGATCAGAGCTATGCGTGGCTATGCGATAGAAAGAGAGACACTATGTAGGAATATAAATCTAAGGTGTTCCACCTAATTCTCCATCCTTTGCGAGCTTAAGTGCACTTACTTGCTTCATAGCTAGAGTCACATATTTTTTGGAATGGCTTTGTTGCGATGTGATCCTTCTTGTTCTGCTTCTTCTGTTCTGTATGCACTTAGCGTGACGTGAGATCATGAAGAAGAGAGACCTTCGACAACTTTCCCAAGTGTTGTTAACTCTGATTTGAAGTTAATATTAGGTTCTTTTACTTATCTAAAATGGAACTGGCTCGTATGGACAACTGCCGGTATACAATGTTATGCCGTGTAACCATCAAACAAAACGTTGGTAACTTTGGTCAACACATTTTCTTTTTATTGCTAATGGGATAGCTTTTGATCACTATCTTACCTGATAGTAAGCGATGATCTGGTCGGAGATGTTGTTCAGGATAACCTAGAAGGCTCTCAAGGATAGCTGTCGGAACACACCGTTAAGTCCTCGTCTACAGATTTTCTACTTGAGGCTGGTAGCTAGACAGGCAAGCGTGAGCAAAATTCTCAACCACCATGTTGTAACGACTAAGACAAAACCTTCTTTATTTTTTTTGTTGGTATTTGTAAGTCAACCCGTTAAACTAACAAAATGTTCTGTGAAAATGTCAAGTTGCTATCTAATCACCTTGTGCAGTTCTAAAGTTGTCGAACTGACAGATGTACAGTAGTAATAAGGTTCCGTTTTCTATGACTTAACCATAACATATGGTTATTAGTAACAACAAAGAAAAGAAATGACAAATCTACTCACTGTTCTCTGAACGGGATGAGAAAGAATTGTTCGCAATTAAGGCAAGGACAATATTGAATCGGCGTACATATGGTTCTCGTTAATTACGGCCACTATTGTCAGCCTCGCCCTCCTTAATAGAAGGCCACTTCGAATTTACTTAATGAAAGATTTTTCCCGTTTATTTGTTATGATTGCAATTAACATTCGTGATTTATTCTTTAAGGTTGGTTAAATAATATTATCACGTTAACTACTACAATACACAAAAACTTCTTTAGATTTGACATGTACAACTGATTTGACATATAGTATGGCTTGTACAACTGTATAACTGGATAACACGTATATAAAATAACGCTAAAGGCCTGTTTCAGAATGTTCGAGTAAGTTCCGGTTTTACTATCCAGAACATATTTAATATATAAAACACTGTCTTTGCGTTTCACAGTCATCGATTTAGCCTATCCATCGGTTAAAGCTTGAAACGCGCTGGTAATTTTTATCTTTCAGTTATTTTATGTGTTGCATAGCGACCAGAAACTTTAATAGGAAATTCTGAAACGGACCCTAAGGGTCTTATTCGTAATAGTTTCATAACTTTATAATTTGTAAATCAAACGTCGTTAGTATTACACCTAGAAAAATTCTTTCCTCAAAAGGTGGTAAATAATATTTTCATCCGTCGCCTATAACAAGATTTTCATTTTTGTTTTCTTTTTTGCTATGTTGTCTTAATTTGCACGTACACGTAATGTGCGATATTTGGAAACGATCTTTTACAATATCTACTATTATATTGTTTTAACACTTACATGTAAAAATTTTACTGGTAAACATTATTTAAAAAATGTTTAAAAGTTTTAGGGAAACTAATAGAGTAATGTGAATTGGTGTTTAATAACTATTAAAGATAATACGAAAATTATAGAACTGAATTTTTATACAAATACTACTTTCTCGTTGGATTGAGACTAAGTAGAGATACAAGCGCGATTAATCTGTTTTTATTTATGTCTCTATACAGACGTGAGTCTCCCTATTAATGACATTTCATGAAGAAAAACTTAAACTGAGTTATGAAAGGCTGTTAAATACGGTGGTTTGTTTCTTAATCATACCACTTTTAAATAAGGTTACTAAACAAATAAACATATAGCAGTTAAATAAAATAATTTCTATAACTTGAAATTTTGATTAATTATTGATATACATTTCAATTATCAACGCTTCGTAGTCTTACTTCGTAATCAGTCGGGTTCTATTTACATTGTCAAGTTATTAATTTGCTCGATTGACCGAAATCGTCCTATTACTTCTCAAGTTACATAAACCAATTTTCGTCAAAGTTGGTACTCAATAATAGAGCACTTTCTTTAGACTCCTGTATTGAAGTTAGTTTTTATTATGTATTTTGTACATTTATGACCTTATAAAATAGCTACCTACCTACATTCAAATTCAAAATCTTTTTTATCAATGTGTTACACATTATATTATACAATATTATAATTATTACAATATATATTTCAATATATAGCTTGACGATATGGCGGAATTGTCCAAGCATTTTTGTCATTTAAGTAATCATAAGCTGTAAAGTAGGACATAAAGAGATAAACAAGCCTATTACGTATTAACCTTATCGTATTAACTGCATATACAGCAGAACTAAGTCTTCCGGGTAGATCATATATAATTATGTGGGACCCACTTTGAATTTGGATACATTTTTATACCCAGGAACACTGTCGCATTGTCAATAGAGAGTTTATCTAGGCCAAGCTTAATGTTTGATTACAAAAGTAATATTTGTTAAAGATATATTGAAACATTATGTCTTTTTGAATTTAAGTAAAATTTTGTGCAGGGAACCATAAATATCAAAGATAACTAAATGTTTGTTTCATTTACTTCGCTATTTTCTCTATTTACTTTAAAAATCTGAGAGCTATCATCTGACATTAAACAATATTGCAGAAATCTTTGACCATACACGTGACTACAAATGAACTGTCCTTAATATTCTGCTAAAAACAGAAAAGGACATAAAATTATTCCTAGCACTACTTCTATTTTTACCATAGACCCGGGAAAAATATTGACATTTATTCTAACCTTTTGCAGACTGTCTGACAGATATGGCTCTATAATAATAACAAATATTTAAAAAAATATTTTAAGAAAACATTAAATTAATATTTTAATAAAACACTTAAAAATATATCAAGTGACAATTCCACCTAATTTTCCCGCTAAGCCGACGTGACGTCAAAAGATAGTCGAGTCATAAGATATCTATCTTTTGACTTTTTTATATTATTTAAGTGTTATATTAAAATATTAATGTATTGTTTTCTTAAAATATTTGTTATTATTAAATATGGTTTTCCGCAAAGTAACGTCATTACATCTAGTTTTCAATAACAAAACAGTGTTTTTTCAACATACATAATCTGACACAGCTTAACGTCTGCCATCCTACCATCCAACAAGAACCGAGGAGTGATGTCTTAACGTGTCCTTCGAAGCACGGAAGCACTCAGTCGCAAATGCCACTAGCGGTCACCAAACCAAGTAATGCCCGCAGAAAATGTTGATCGGTCAAGATCGATCAGGCTCCGCTGAAAGCTCTGCAGCTCCGTTAAAAGCACTATAGCTGTTATCTAATCTGTGGCCACATTTATATTACTTGTCCTATATACTTGTTTTCTAAAACCCTCACAGCCATACCAAATCAATTATATTTTTTCTAAATATGATTACTAACACAACCACGTGCTCTATAAAGTTTAAAGAAATAAAATTAGAGTACAAAATTTGCCTCAGTCAAGCCGGCTTCGATAGCCCAGTGATAGGCACCTGATGCGTGTGACAGAGGTTTCGATTCCCGCTCAATGTGAAAAGTTTTGTGCTCTACAAATGTGATATATTATTTTCTCAACCTCAACGAACAAATCACCAACGTTAATTTCATTCCAAACAAATAAACAGAAAAATCTTTTATTACGTAAATTCGAAGTGGCCTTCTAGTAAGGGGAGGTCAAGGATGACAATAGTGGCTGAAATTAACGAGAACCAAATGTACGCTGATTCAATATTGTCATTGCCATAATTGCGAACAATTTTTTCTATTATCGACCGGACTACATTGCTGAGTAGATAATTTTATTGGAATTTATTTTCTTTTTGTCATAAATAACCATTTTGTTAGGGTTGAGTAATAGAAAACGGTACCTTATAAAAAAGGCTTGACTGTCTGTCTGTCCGTCCGTCTGCTTTAGAAACATATCTTACTGGTTGGTCGCAACTTGAAATTTTCAAAGAATATATTGTGATAGTTAAGAGGATTGACTAACTAATATAATATGAACAAGCGAGTACAAATAACGGGAGGTGGCCATACAAAAACGTGCTTTAACGTGAAAATAGTAGTACACAAATGCGTCAAATTTTGTACGATTATAGTCCAACATGTAAAGTGTGTAACAAAAAAAACACCGTCCAACAGCGCAACGTACTCTCACTAAGGATCTCAAACTGCATAAAAAGTCTAACTAATTAATGGTAAAGTCACTAGCATCAATATAGAAATATTAGCAAAGTTTTCAATTAATGTAAATTATACATGATAAGGCAAATATAATTGCAATAAGTAAGTATTTATATTAATTGACTATTTAATTGTACAACAATTATTTTTAATGGAATAATGTGAACAAAAAACAAATTAACTCAATGTAAAAAATTAGATATGTTTTATAATGCGCTTGACTGTACAGAAGTCTCGGTATGTGATTCCAACTCGCGCTTGGCCAGTTTTATTTTTGTTCCAGATGATGGCTATAGCTTAACACCTATATTACATGTTATGTAAGTAGTAATGGCGTGGTCAAGGATGTCAACAGGATAAGTCTCTACGAAAAGTAGGCGTTTGCAAATGTTTGAATGAATCATTTTTGATTGTGTTTTCTACACTTAGTTTTCTGCTTTTGACAATTATGAATAGTGCGTGTCACCCTTAAAAATATATTACGAGGAAAACTCATGTTTGTGGCAGGAAAAACAAATGTAAAACAGATTTTTTTGCTCTCTAGGTTTGGTATGCATTTTGAATGATTCTAAAGTACTAGAAACAATAAGATGTAGAAAAAAAACCTTCTTGCTTATTGCGTGATCATCAACCGACCAAAAAATAGTATATAAATTTACAATCTTCCACTATAGATATGTTTTCACCAAGCTTTATATTTGTTTTTTTTTTGTTCATTTAAAAATTGTGCCAGAATTAGGACGTGTCACTGGATACTTTTCAACTATATTGTATAGTTAAAATCTTATTTAATTAGATAGGGTTTATTTTAACCCCGAGGGTAATTATAGAAAATAAATTGATAGCGGAAAAGGTAAGAAGGTGGACCTTGCGATCAACTTGAAGTGGGAGATATGATGTAAGAGTTTATACTAGTGATCATATGCTCATAAATATTATAATTACAAGGGTTAAATATGTAGCTCGTTTAGAAGCAATGTATTCATTTACTTGTCAAATATATAATGATGATGCTCTTTTGGTAGGCAATTCTAGGTAACTAAGTTTTTCTTGGTAGTGGCTTGTAATTTCCGTTGAATGCGACGCGACTGTACAGTTTGTATGTTCATATGTGGACGCCTCCATTAAATAATTATTTTTTAATTTGACTGAAACTTTTGTAGGAACGCGAAAATTTCTCCACATTATTATGATTATTTTTTATGTTATGTGACAGAACAAGCTCAAGGCCTGATGTTATGTGGTAACCTCTGCCCATAACAAATACATTTCGTCACAAGTCACGAATTGCACTGTGCCCATCACTTTGAGACATAGTTGTTAAGTCTCATGTTCCTGTAATTTCAATGTCTCTCAAGGACAGCTGCCGGAACACACCGTTAGGTGCTTGGCGACAGATTTTCTACTTGAGGGCATTCACAAAATGCCCTTCCACTATGCGGTGAAGCTCAAGCCCGCGGTGGGATTCAGACCATGGACCTGCTGCTTGGCAGTCCATAGCCAATGCTACTGAGCCATCACTGCTTCAAAAAATAGAAGGCAAACTTACAACATGCCTGAAGGTACGCTGTTACCGTCACAATACCTGATAAGAAGCTAATGATTTCTTAAGAATTTGGACCATAACGTGTAATCCAATAAAGTAATGCTGTACACGGTTTATAAATATTACTTGTAATTTAAGTAACATAGATTAGCGAGAACAATAACTCTATTTATGCTCTAATTAAACGGGTAGCGAGAAAATGTGGGTCTAATGTCCAGATTATTATGGGATTCTTTTAATTCAAATTTTTTCTCAGTACTCACACTGGCCTTAAACGCAACAAAGAACTGATATTAGTCTGTTGCATTCATCGGCTTTCCGCGACTTTTTCGTCGAGCACTTGGGAACCTCCAACTTGCAAATTATCTAAAAATATCTAAATATATAGTAACGATAATATATACCGTAATTTATAATCATCATCATCATTATCCGGAAGACGTCCTCTGTTGAACAAATGCTCCCCCCATAGAGCGCCACAAAGAACGGGTATTAGCCGCTTGAAACCATTGGCTACCCGCGACTTTCACAATTTTGTCAGTCCACCTAGTATTTAGTAGTGGTATTCTGAATAGATTCAGGCGTTACTTTGCGGAAATCCATATTTAATAAAAAAAATTTAAGTATCTTAAGAAAACATTAAATAAAATTTTAATGAAACACTTTTAAAAAAAACATTATTCGAGTATTTATATATATTTATATTGACATTATTAGTGGTATTCTATAATAATAGTTTATTAATTTATAATATAATACTAGGGTTGTCAAACACTTCTCAAACAACTGACAACTAACATACATATACTGTTTGTAGCTACTAAAAGGCAAACAAAAAATCTCAGAGCAATTTTACCCGCCCAAAGAGACAAACGTAGTGGATGTCGGTAGTCCAACTAACACAAATTGTGGTAAATGCTGCAAAGGTTTTTATGTAACGGCGCTGGTGTTAGAGGAGATAAAAGGATGTTTTTGCGGATACGTTTTTGTTTTTAACCCCCGATGGCAAGAGAGATTTGATGTAAGCCTGAAGCCTTTGTTTGAGTGTGTATCTCGTAGCATTGTTAGCTCAAAAATGTCTAAACTTATTTGGATATTTTGTAATGATTACGATACTTTTGTTATAAAAACTGGTTTTTGCTCATTTAAAAAAAAATATAGCCTTACTCAATTAGATAAGCTATATAAATCCACTTTAGTTTCAATCAATTCCGCTAGTCTTTTTCTAGGAGTAGTCGTTACGCTCGCTGTAACGTCTTGCTTTGTACTGCGGGCTGTAGGTGCTATAGTTAGGATATAGGTATGTTAAGTAAAGATGAATTTTATGGCGTGTCCTTCCCAATATATCTGTTAAATAATATATTTCTCCACAATTTTAATAAGGTAGAAGAAATTGTTTCATATCGATTGGAAATAGTCCGCAATTGAAAAATAAAAATATCCAATGCTAATTTTATCCTTATACGGTTCATTTATACAATTTCACTTTTGATAGATATTAATAGGAAGCAGAATATAATCTCAATCCTCCACAAATAATACCTACAGAAAATAACGATAGTATTTTTGCTACATTATAACCTAGGGCTACAATTATTCAGAAATACGAGAGAGCTATATCGAGAGAAAGATATTCAATTAAGCTTTAAACTGATTTACCGAGTGCCTGTTGAAACCATACGTTGCAAATTGACCTACTTTTTATACAACTTTTGTGTAATGATATTTCATACAATTTCAATTGTATTTTTATGCTGTATTGAAATATTCACGGAACAAATCCTTTGAGGATGCGTAAACCAGGCCTGTTTTCAACACGTTTGAAATACTTTGTATTTTTTTTAAATACTGTTTATTTGACAAAATAATTATGTAAAGGATTTATAATTGGAGTAATAAAAATACTTTAGTAATATACAATATATGATCAAGGCAGCTATAGGAAAAAATAAAATTTCATTAGAATATTAATATAGTTTCATATTTGCTTCGGTCTGTGGTTTGAGGGAGTTGTTGGCGGTATGTGAAGAGTATGTGCGATCTCATGGTTTAGTATATAACGCGAAGAAGACCGAATATATGGTATTTCGAGCCAGGGGAGGCAAATGTCTGGATAGCGTACCATCCATTTAACTGAACGGTACCGCTATTAACAGGGTTGAACAGTTTAAGTATTTCGGGCATATTGTGACCGCTGGCTTAAGGGACGATAAAGATATTGAGAGGGAGCGGAGGGCGTTGTCTGTTAGGGCTAATATGATAGCCCGCAGGTTTGCTCGGTGCTCGAGGGACGTCAAAAAAACTCTTTTCAAGGCATTTTGTACATCCTTCTACACTTGCGCCCTGTGGGTGTTATATACGCAAAAACAGTACAGCGCCCTCCGTGTGCAATATAATAATGCTTTTAGGGTAGTAATGGGGTTGCCTCGGAGATGTAGCGCATCAGGGATGTTTGCAGATTGGTGCGTCGACTGCAAGCGATTTGGGCCAGCCCTAGGAGCATCCTAAAAGTATACTCCGACAGATTTGACTGCCAGTACATGAATCATTGTCACAGGATTCATGGACTGGTTAATGATATGTATTGTAAAATGTTTTGATAATAATATATTTATATTAGTGAACTTTTATGTGCAATAATTTTATAATAATAATTGATGTGTAACTTTAATAAGGTAATTTGAACATATATGACTTGAAAAAATAGTTGCAATAATGATTTTTGATTTTGATTTGATTTGATATAGCTGATCTGATTTTTTTATTCAAATATATTTTATTGGTATCTCTATACGCTAGTAAATTTCTTTAATTACTTAAGTTTACCGGCCGTATGCCTTTATTAACGAACCCCTAGAAACTATGTACAAAACTAACATCTAAGTACTACAACGAAAGCATTTAAGGCAAACTAAAGGGAATTGCGGGCAGTCTAAATGCTCCAGCCCACTACCAGTCGGCAACGAGCCCGGTATTGCCCCGTTGCCACTTTAATAAGGTAATTTGAACATATATGACTTGAAAAAATAGTTGCAGTAAATGATTTTTGATTTTGATTTGATTTGATTTGATTTGATATATCTGATCTGATTTTTTATTCAAATATTTTTTATTGGTATCTCTATACGCTAGTAAATTTCTTTAATTACTTAAGTTTACCGGCGGTATGCCTTTATTAACGAACCCCTAGAAACTATGTACAAAACTAACATCTAAGTACTACAACGAAAGCATTTAAGGCAAACTAAAGGAATTGCGGACAGTCTAAATGCTCCAGCCCACTACCAGTCGGCAACGAGCCCGGTATTGCCCCGTTGCCGTTAGATTGGAATACCTATTCATGGAAACAAACAAGCTAATAACTTATGTAATCTTTAGTCAAAAGTTATACGTTTTTTGAAATATGAAGCATTAAAGTCATTTGAAGTACATTTGAAAATACTTTCAAGATTATGAGTTATGTACTACAAAAACCATTAATTAAACTACTGACCGATAAAGTAAAAGTCCAATGTTTTTATTTCAAAACATACGTCTACAATGTTTTGGGACAAAGAAACGGAAAAACCAAGCACGATCGATGCAATCACGGCTGTTTCTTGGAGAGTACTTAGAGACCATCCATGGAAATCCACTCGTTTCGATCCTGATTACTTAATTTTATTCGTTCTCTGCCTCCTTCAAACGTGTCATTTGTCAGCTCTCGGGACTCTTGACTGCCCTCCCTAAGAATAATCCATAAATGTATACACTTACGCATAAATCTACGTAATTAGGTCATCGTGTCACGTCTTTCGTGCGTAATTACGTCACAATTTTGAAACTCCATTTTCGAGTGTCAAACTTTGGCGCTCAAGCGAGGGTATGATGCAAAATTCATGGAATCTATGTTATGAGTGATATTATGGGGCATGACATAAAAATTATACCAGTAACTTCACTATCGTGTAATTTAGAATGCTACTATCGTCATAAGCTGTCAGTTTTCGAAACTGAAAAGTTCAGTAAGAGGTTTAAAGGTATTGAATAAAAGGTTATATTAATAGGTTATATTTACGTAATAATTAAAGTCCTTAATTACGAATCTCTCACTACCCTCCTTTAAACTCGAGATACGTAAATTGTTGCTCTGTGGCCATTTTTATAATCTGACTGAATATTTCAATGCCAAATTGTAAGCCAAATATTTTTTCCTCAAGATGTTGAATATTTGAATAATTTGTAACATTTTCTATTTATGAATTATATGTATTTTTATTATTATTAATATAACATTATTAATTTTATTTCAACTTTAAAAACGCTAGTGATATGACGTAACTTATACGTGATACTTATTATGACGTTAATGAACTTGTTTAATTTAATATGTATTGTAATGAATAAGGAACAAAACATATGTGCATGTTAGATTGATGATGTATGTTAGAATAATCATTTTACAATTTAAGACCTATATTGTACCATATTTTTGGCAAATCAGTTGTCATCATCATTTATTACGATTCTATATAGTTCTGTTTCGTTGATCGAGTGACATATATTGTCACCTTGAAATCTTGATGTCTTGGGGACGCTTCACGAGTTGAGAGTTCCTTGGTTAGCTAATAGGGAAAATTTCAGCAGCTGCAGAAATTTTAGCAGCAGTCCGAAGTTTGGAACTGTTCCCGATAGATGACTCACATATATCATAACGTAGAACCAAAACGCGTCTGACGAAAATTTGATATCTGACCACTCCTCCTACTCCTTTGGAGATCCTTATTATTCCTCAAATATGACCCAATATATAAATAATAATATCATAAGGAAATATGATTTAGTTTATCACTGGATTAAGAGACAATCAGATATTATGTTATGTTGTATATGGATAAGATCATATATATTATGTATAATAATATATAATACATTAAAATTAAGGCGTAAAATGCTACTTATCTTGCATTATTATCAGCTGTTTCACAATAACATCGACAATCCTTCAGCGTTAGAAGAGTTGCAACTGAACGTACCGTCAAATTACATGCGCGGCGCTGGCGCCGAACACGGCCTGCGCCGAAGGCATCGTCTGTTTGCTGCGCCGGCGGACATACACTCCGTGCGTGCCCATAATGCCCCTACAGCTAGGTTTATAACACTGTTTAACGACATGCTTGCTCAAGAACCGGATTTAGATATATTCTATGATAAGATAGGCAGATATCAAGAAAAACTTATTGTCTGTCTTAGTTTTGCCTTGTAATGTCTTGGACTTAGTCTGTAAGTTACATTGTGCTATTTGAATAAATAAATAAGGGCCTAAGAGAAAAATATTGGGTGTTATTTATTATAACCCTTCTTTATAATATTGCTAACCATTTCAATTGTAATACGAACGATAATTCAGAACGACTTGTAATTCTCTTTTCTTCAAGAAATATTATGGTAATTATTCGATAGGCTCATTAAGTTTTTATTAAAAAACTATAGCATGCTTTTTTAATTATTACATTATATAAATATATAATGAATTATCTTTATATAAACTCACGTTATCTTGGGGGCTCCTAAGACAAAATAAAAAATTAAAAACTTTGTTTTTATGGGTTTGTGAAGGAACACGCACGACGCCCACCCAATGTTAAGTGGTAACCCCTGCCTATAACAGATTCATTTAGTCACAAGTAACAAACTGCAATGCGCCCATCACCCTGAAATCTACAGTTGTTAAATTTTATATGTCTGTAATTTATTACTGAATTTCAATGACTGCTACCAAAACACACTGTTAGGTACTTGGCGACAGATTTTCTTGCGCGTGGTCTTCACGAAATGCCCTTCCCTCATGCGGCTCTAGCCGGTGGTGGGGATCAATGTCCCTGCGTCCATAGATATAACCGCTTGGCTCAAAATTGTACCAAGCGCTACGAGAAATTAGCGAAAAACCTACACATATAAGGTAAATTATTATGAAAGTTATTAGATATTACCCTACACGCGTCCTTAATAACGTTCATTAAAACCACTCGTATCCAAGTACGCAATTAGCTTTAACTTTTCGCCCTATTATTATAAGTTAAAATGTCTAATTAACTCGGCTCCCCATCACATGTAGACCACATAATGCTTTTCACGTGCACGGAAAATATTACAGTGACCCGTGTTGCTTGTTACCGCCGCAAGTGGTCGCATGCTACGCGTTACCTTTAATTGCGTTGCCATCACGAAGCGGAAGGAGAAATTTAATAGTTTGGAGTGCTTTACGTATGAAAGCATGTAGACACGTTTATGTTCTACGACCGTAGAGGTTTATGTAATAACGCTACAAACTTTTGTTGATGAAATGCGTATGCTTATAGATTTTTAAAGTCCTGATCATTCAGTTCTCTGCGTTGTCGGTCGAGTTGTAGCAGTGACGGCCTATTGGCTACGGCGCATAATGTCCTTTTTTCGAATCCCGCAAGGGAATTGAGTTTCATTGCATGGTTTTGGGGCATTAAGCGTATGCTCGCATGGCTACTACCACCCTCAAGTACAAAATCTTTCGCCGTTGCACCTAACGTTATATTGCGGCAGTTGTGAGCTTGAGAGCGGACCACTCGCTCGCCTGATCGTGTTCATTATAGTTGCAATGTCATCATCCTCGTTCTGCTTGACACTGCACTGCACTCGTCAATCTGAGACGTTAGTTTAAATTGTATCGTTTGCCCAGTAATTGCACTTTAGTAATCACAGTGCCTTTTACGTGAAAAAACATAGGAGTCTTTGCCTGCTTCGAAGAAAAATATCTGACACAGCGATGGTAGACAAACTCATTCAGAAGCAACCTACCATACAGTAAAAGGTTCAGCCTTCTTGGTTTACATCATAACACATTTTACATCATTACACGCTCGTACAGATGTGATTGTGGACAAAGTAAGTAGTAATTAATCTGTGGTCAAAGAAGTCAAAGGCTGACCTGTAAAAACCTGTAAAATACCACAAAAGCCTGATGAAAAGAATCTCAGGTCGCACTATTACCCGAACTTTACGAAGCGGTATGACAATAGAAAAGTTTTTAATGCATTTTGTTTGTAGTCTGCACACTTGGATGAGTTTTATGGCGGCCGTATTATTATGGTAATTTAAATAGATAGTCCCACCTACCCTTTCTACTCAGGTGTATTAGCATCTGTGGTCAAATGAATAGGTACTGTATTACCTAAGATTTAAAGTTGATTTCAAGTTAATTATGCGTATAATCGCATTGTCGAATAGCAACCTCGGTGTCCACCAAGAAAATTAAAATATCTCATACTATTCTACTAACAGTATGTATGTGAAAGGTTGTGAGGCTGTATTAGTATGTGAAGGTTTTTTTTATTTTTATGCTACTCGTATCTTGATAGAATAAGCACGAGGCCCTGTAACACAAAAGCCGAAATGCACTGCGCCCATTACACTGAGACATAAAGTTGTTTAATCTTATGTGCCTGTAATTTTACCGGCACCCATACCATGCAAACCGGAACATAGTAATGCAAAATGGCGGTAGAAATAGATATGGATTGTTTAATTATTTGTATAAACTTTGTAGAAAAGAGAGATGACGCACTGAAGTAGTCAGATTAAATTTTGTAATAAATTCCTTGGGTCCTACATCGTCATGACGGTACGCATAATGTTCAAAAGGTCTCTCCGAAAGGTTGATCGTAGGAGTGAATTATTTAGCGCTTTTAAAGAAATAAAAATACTTTTACTATAATACTTGGGTAATTGTTGCCGTAGGGCCTAATATTTAATATAACTCAAGATATCACTACAAAATGAAAGGTTTAATTCAAGTGGCTACAACATTGGCGTCCGCAGTAACGCTTAAGGTGAAGTGAGTCTCAAAAGGCAAATTTTGAAAATGATTTTTATAACGAGTGTACGCTTTTTTGATATAAATAAAACAGATAATATTATATAATGTATGAAAAATATGATGCTTGATACTAAAACACGACCCTAATAAATTTCTTTGAAAAGAAAAAGTACATGTCCAAAAAAAGTTTAATTTTATATGAATTTATATTAAAAAACTCACTCACGCTTTTTAAATTTTGCGTAGTTTTGTTTTATTCGCTCGTATGCGAAACGAGGTATCTCCATCCTGCGCCCTTTGGCTGATATTTTTCAAAGAGATCACTTTGTCTTAACTCTTAACGTCCGTAATATATTTTAAGAAATTGACAATAATTTTTAACGTGGGGATAGCAGCGGTTACATAGCTTTTACTTACACATACATAAATATGTCGCATTAGTACCGTTTCAAAGGAAATCAAATAATTAGATAAATATATTGCATGATTAAAACTCACAATAAACGTACCAGTCAGCCGACATTCTAATTTTATACTCGTAATAGCTCTGAACACGCTGGATCCAACGCTCTTCATTTACTCTTACTAACAATAATGGCCACCATCTGCATTCAACACACATTATCACACTTATATTATAAAGCTGAAAGTTTGCTTGTGTGTGTGTGTGTGTATGTTTTTTGTTACTTCTTCACGCTCAAACCGTTACACCCGCGTGGTGATGGTCGCGATGATGATGATGGTGAAAAGTATACTATGTGTTATTGTAATGTCTCATCTACGTCCATAACAAATTTCATCAATAATGGTCCAGCCGTTTGATTGCGAAGAAGCAACAAACATACAAAAACACAAACTTTCGCCTATATAACATTAGTGTGACTAACTGCGTCCCGTGGTACAACCCGCGTAGACAATGATATGTAGGTAATCTAATGTAGATCCCATCCAAATTTTTGGCAATATCTAGATATCTTTATACACTGACGAAGGAGGCCTGGAACCTATTGCACGGGTCTGTATGGACCTAGTTTAGGAACCAGGAGCTCTCTTTACTTGTAATTGTGTAAAATTGCTCGAAATAAAATTTTATTTATTTATTTAATCCCATAAAACTGATCCTATTGAATATTTCTTGCAACGGAACCCACAAAATATAATTTAGCATTCTCATCAAATCCCAAACAAAATCAAGTAACAAAACAATCAATCAATGCCGTTGAAACCTATTTTTACATGTTCAATGTCATCGTCGACATAAGTGTAAAGTAATATCCTAGAAGTTTCTGATCTCTTACAACGCACTTACCAAAACGATTAATTTCTTACTCAGAAATAACCAATTAACGGCTAAAAGGTATTAAAACATCAGGTAGGTCTACTTTTTCTTAAAAAATACTATTCAACCTCGTCACCTTGACACTTTTGATACGCAGAAAGTCACTAAGAAATAATTATTCTTTTATAAAAAACTATTCTGCTAATACCGTCTCATAATAAGTCCATAGAGTAATAATCAAATCTGATGATCTTTATGATAAACCTCTTTCACGATGACGTTCGCCTGGTACCTTTTATTTAAAATTATACATACAAAGTTAGCTTTTCCAAGTTTTGCATTTATTTCATATTCAATTGGAACAAACATATTTAACCAGGCCACAGTTAAAGCTATCAATACTAAATTTATTCTATGATTTGTAGTAATGGAGATAGCAAAATGTTTTATAAGAAAATTAAGGCGATAATTCCTACAATTTTACTGCTAATGTTATAAAGGGTCCATTTAAGCGAAGCATTTTCACGCGATTTAACAAAGCGATGAGTGAATTATGAAGTTAGAGATATTTGCTATGATAATGTACACGACCGTTCAATTATTCGTATCTGTTATATCTTAACTTTATTGTGCTCGCATTAATGATACTGTTTATTTTTTATTTATAGTTTTACGACCAGTGAGTACTAATAATATTATAAACGAAAATGTGTATGTGTTAGTTTAATTAAACTCAACTCCCAACGGGGTTTATAGACTTGAATTAAATTTTGCGCGGTTTCACCCTCCTGGTGGTGGATGATGTTGATAATGAAGACGAAAAGTATCCAATGTGTTAATCCAGAGCCTCATCTGAAGGTAGAAGAGACGCTACTTCATGCCAAATTTCATCAAAATTGGTCCAACCGATTGAGGGTGAAAAAATTAACAAACCTATAAAAATAATACCAATTAACCTTGCATATTACCAAGCATTTATGTTGCTTGCAAAAAAATAATAACCAGATACGAGGGTAGTCCCAGAAGTACCCGTCCTGAAATATAGATGGCAGTCGTAGCAATAGACAAAGAATTGGTGTCATGAACTAAATATTGTAGAGTTCTTGAGAAACAATTTGTTCAATTCAAAAATAACCTATATTGTTCCATATATTCGTAATTATACACGCCAACATATTATATTCGCTTTCGTTGAAGTTTTCCTTCAAGTCAATTAAGTCCTTAATTATTCGAAAAGTTTTAGTTACTTAACAGGGATAGATCATCACGCCTCTATGTTGTAAAATGAGTTTTTATTCTAAGAATCGAGAGTGAGCGTATATGTACGGAAAATTTACCTTTAATATATATTTGAACTGTTCACATAACATAACTCATTTGTACACGGTTTGAGTATTAATGTTTTATTATGAACGGGACATTTTACTATTTTCCATACCTTTTTTTATTCATAGCTGATTGGCTAGCCTTTGACTACTATCTCACCTGATGGTAAGTGATGATGTGGTCGAAGATGATATTCAGTAGCCTGAATATACATAGAATTACTGTCTGACTGGACAGCTGCCGGAACACACCGTTGGGTGCTTGGCGACAGATTTTCTGCTTAACTAACCAGGCATACATTTGTAAAATGGTGACGAATGAAGTTTAAGTTGTTTTACTTGTGGGTTAAATTGTACCGTTTATAGCATATCCATATTATATCTAAGAGAATCCATCACTGGTTTTCTAATCCGAACAAGTCACAAAAACACACCGTTCAACAAATCAACTATGCTCCTACGTAGTGTTAGAAATTTCTCTAGTCGTCTGACCCCTAACCACAAGAATATTACTAAGTTTTCAACTAATTCCACAGTACGTACCTAGTTTCCAACAGTCTGAACTATCATGGAACCAAGTGCCTCCTTAGTGCCGCTAGAGTGTTTATGCTAATGTACCTACTATGATTACAAATGTGCTTGGAGGTAAAACTTTTCTTCTTTGTTGTCAGCGATGAAACGAAAAAGTCAGCTAGTTAATTTTCACTTTACTGTTATGTTAATAATATTGCAAGATATTAAAAACATTAAACTAAGATATCGTAGATGCTGTTAATAAACTAAACGAGAAATTGTCTGCTCAAAATTTAATAACCAGTTACTCTACAGCATCCCTGACTCGTTTATATTATAAACTCTCATTACTACAATAGTGCACTAACTTAGTAGTGAGTTTAGCTTAGTTCCATAGAAACTTTAAGAACTGTCAAGATATAAGAAAAATAGTACTAGTTACTATATGCTGGCTTATCAGGACGTATTATCAGTGACTACAGATTTCCACTAGATACAAGCTTGGCAAATTTCTTATTAGCAAATGTATATTAGTGGCTCTCCTGCTGTAGCTGTAGACCTCGCGAGTCTGCCCTTGCATAGCTTACAATTGAATAAAGGTTCACTGCGCATGCTAATGGGAGAATGGGTCAAGAAATCTAAAATCTAGATATGTGATGTAGATAATAAATGATTTTCTAGGACTTATGCCCAAGAAAATCAACACGCGTGCCCCATTGGAGGCTAGTTCTCTCAGAAATAGGTAGGTAAGTACAGTATGTAGTATGCTAACCTCGGTATGGGTAATATAATATTTGGTGTAGAGACGTTGGGTCCGCGGGGACTGGGAGCTCATCGTATTTTCCATAACTTATCTGAGCGCTTGGTCGATGCTACACGTGATCAAAATGCTGGCACGAATAAGCATTGCAATTCAACGGGGCAATGCCACCAGCATGCTGGGCACGCTGCCAACTGGTAGTGGGCTGGAGCATTTGGACTGCCTGTGAGTCTGCTATGACTTATAAGTTGTACAAGTGCTTTTATTGTATTAGCTGTATATAGCGTTGTATTTTGTTAAATAAAGGCATACCGCCGGTTAAAAAAAAAGGTAAGTAGTAAATATACAATAATTATACATAATTGGTAATGTATTTATTTCCAACTAATATACTAATTACAAAAGGCTACAAAAACATGGAAAATTAATAATTGATTATACGAGAGAGAGAGAGCCTATCGCTTTTAGACAACTGACTTGCTTATCAGGACATTGCCATTAAATTAAGCGAAGGCGTCAATACTTTCAATACCTTATAATGTATATCCGCCATTTTGAAAAAGATCCAAAAACTGAATCTACAAAAAAAATTGTGGACTTACCAAACGTATTTACAATTTCATGAGAATCGATTGAGAAATGCGACCCGTAGAGGAGAACAACCGGACATACGAAAGCATTTTTGTCTAAGTTGAAGCAGAGACGCTTCGCTTGAACTAAGTTCTCGCTCAGTCAATAAAGAAATTTCATTCAATTTACTTAAATTAAATCAGTTTCAGAATTTTATTTTTATTTCTTGGCGTAGTGTAATTTTTCGTTTAAACCAAAACCAAATCACGCACTGAAATTTTTAATAATATGTTACTGGGAACGAAGTTACTGCACCATCACTCCCTAAAGGCTAACCACAACGAAAATGGGCCCATCTCAATTCAAATAAACATGAAAAGTAACGACAACCAGCAGTTGTTTTACACGAAACTCAAGGTTTTAATTATAATGCAACAAGGTGACGCGTACAGAATCAAGGAGAAACATTTTCTGAACAAATCTCGCGGGGCCTGACCCGACCGTAGCGAACTTTTCTATTAAAATCCAAACTCAAACGCTAGGAAAATGTTTAAGTAAACGAAACTTAAAGATAGCTTCCTAGTCTACGTGAAATTTCATGATATTGGATTTAAAAAGAATTGAATTTTTTTTTAGATTTTGCCGCGTAATCATGCAGTGTTGGATTCTTGAGGCCGGGTTCAATTCCCAGGTTAACCAAGTTATTAGGTTTTACTGACAAAGGCACTGTGTACGTTAGATGACCATAGGCTTGCATCCTGTTTCATGATACCAAAACTTTTCTTGCGAAATGTGGGTTTTATATCTCGTTTTGCCACTTTTTTATTACCTGATGAGGCTTGACTTTTGATCAACGTCTCATCTGATGGTAATGGATTAATTGGCCAAAGATTCAGGCTAACCTAGAATTACTTGATCCTAAGGACAGCTATTTGAACACGTTCAAATTGATTTGAAGCACTCGTAACGAAGTAAGCCATTCTGAACCGATCAGCAAAGTTAAGCAATGTCCGCCACGGTCATAACTTGGATGGGTGACCTCTGGTGAAATCTCACCAAGCGCTCAGTAGTAATGACTACTGAGCGCTTCCGTGCTTCGGAGGGCATGTTAAACCGTCGGTCCTGGTTGTTGTCTTAAGATGGCAGTCGTTATAGTATGGTGGTAGGGCCTTTGGGGAATGCCCGCCTGGCTAGCCAGGACGGCATTCGCCAAATGCCCTAGGGTAGTAGCTAATACCTCTTGGTGGTGCTTGGCGACAGATTTTCTACTCAAGTAGAAAATCTGTCGCCAAGCACCACCTTTTCTACTTGAGGGTGATGGCTAGTAAGGCGGGCATTCGTTAAATACCCTACACTAATACGAACTACTTACTACCTTGCTATATCGAAGGCATCCTTAGACAAACACCTGGACCGACGGCTCAACGTGCTCTCCAAAGCACAGAACTTTTTCTTCACTTTCTTATAATAAAGATGGATTCCTAACAATAAGCCCTACCACCTGGTTAAAAAGACGACTTCTAAAAACAAGTAGGTATATCAAATATGATCTGTTTTGTTTACGTTCTCAAAATTATTAAATTGTTTCAAAACACTGTCAAATAATGTAACAACATCGTCAAGTTAATCTCGTCAAACTAAAAACACGACGGCCAAAACATTGTTTCTATTTTTTTATTGGTATTCAATTTCCATCACCCCTGTCACGTATCCAGTTAATTAGCAGTTACCTTGTTTTTAAATCTTGTTATATTATAATTATATATCCTGCTAGTATAATCTTAAACGAGCTCTAGTGTACCTACTATTAATATTTCAACAACCTGTATGTACTCTAGGATCACAAGTTAATAATATTTAATTTTATAAAAAGTGCAAAATTGCATGAAACGTCTATTAGTGAAGAGAAAATCTACCTGCCAATCTTATTTTAACCAGCTCTTATCTATTATGACTAAATAGGCACCCGGCTGGGACTCGCTATCTACTTATCTATCTACTCGGAATCTATCCGGTAAATATAACGCGAGTCCCAGCCGGGTGCCTATTTAGTCATAATGGACAAAACTCGCGATAGTTTTCTAAGTGAAGCTCTTATCTTCGTTTTAGCTTATTTGCCGTTTTCAAACTCTTTATCATCGGGAGATCATTATATACAATATATATCAGATATACAAAATAAATTACTCGTAGTATTAAGAAAAAGAGAAAAAAAGACTTAAAATAATTCATTATTAAATCATGTGAGGTACTTTTACCTAACTTATAAGTAGATATACAAAATAATTTATTATCAACATGATAAAGTTCTGCTTATGTTCCGCCTGATATGTTTACAGTCTCATCTGATATGTTCTGCTTATGAGAAGAAAAGTCTTACATATTAAGCTGAAGCTGAAAGCTCATTGTTACCAAAGGTTTGAAAATAGATGTGAGAAAATAGACTTGAATAATAATTCATCATTAAATCAGGTGAGATATTAGTACCTAACTTATTGGTATATATACAAAATAATTTATTATAAACATGATAAAGTTCTGCTTATGTTCCGCCTGATATGTTTTCCGTCTCATCTGATATGCCCTGCTTATTAATACTAAGATAAGTCTTGTAAAATATGTTAACTATGTTAAGCTTAGCTGAAAGTTCATAGATTATCATAGATACCGAAGGTTTGAAAATAGACTTGAATAATAATTCAAGGTGGGAAACGTCTAAAATGTCGCAAATGTGCCTGAATTTTCCAGCGTCTGACGCACTTTAGAATTATACTTGCATATCAGCTGCAATCCGGCTTTAGCTGAGCACTGCGCAGTCTCCGTCGCAGTCAAACTTCCCGCATATATTTTCTACTCGTTTAAGCTTATGTAGTCCTTGATGTTAAAATTATCTCTTTATCTGAGTAAATTCAACAGATTTTATGTCCAATTGCTCGTGATTTATCTAAATTAAGAGAACTTTCAAATTGACAAAAAAATATAGTATTTGGTTATAAATATAATAAGAGTACCTATTTAACCCTTTGCGATCGCGAACGGTTCTACTAGACACCGGTGTCTAATTTGACTCTAACGGCCTAAAAAATTTTTAGACCCCGGGGTCTAATTTGATGTTAAAGGGTTAAGGCTGGCAGTAAATATAGTAGTATATTTTTGTCAGATACAATCTAATATTTTTGGGTTTTTAGTTTGATGGGTAATTTTTATTATTTTATTTATGACTGATGGGCTAGCCTTTGACCACTTTTTCATCTGTTGTTAAGTGATGATGTGGTCAAAGATATTAATCAGGCTAACCTAGAATCACTGGCTGTCAAGGACTTTTAAAACGAAGGTTTTTTACTTGAGGGTTTTAGCTAGCCAGGCGGGAATTCGCAAAACGCCCTACTACCGTGCTGCAACGACAACAACTGGGACCGAAGGCTAAACGTACCTTTCTAAGCACATTTCGAAGCATTATTTTATTTTTATGAACAGTGTACTCTGGCGAACTTTAACATACAAAATCTTTTAAAATACTATAAGTAAATCGCTATTCTACTAAGAGTACTCTTTATTTATGAAACACTGAAAGCACTCTAAAAATTATAGCCTTAGAAAAACATGTTCTATTTACTTCGTTTTTATAGGTTCTTTTTCGGATAATACTTTATTATAAAGCCATCACAGTTCAATAACTTTATTAAAACTATTTTTGTTTTGTATTCTAAGAATTTTGTACCCTTCGAATATCTTGCTCCAGTATTTTCTTACCATATTGTTTATGAATCTTTTCCCATGAGTAAGCGAATAAAGTAGCTTCCCAATTTTCCTCTTGTTGTTGTTTTTCTTAACAGATAACTAGAGAAACAATATAATATCATGCTATTATAACTTTTTGCTTGGGTTTTTAAGATAATTTTAAATATAATATTTTAAATATATTTTAAAATATTTAGGTTGAACTTGAATCGCTAATAACATATTCTAGAGAAAACCTAAAATTTAAGATATGGGTGAAAATAATATTGGAACAAAAGTATTGCTAGGTGGGCATTCGCAAAATGCCCTACCACCATGCTATAACGACCGACGGCTTAACGTGCCTTCCGAACGGTCACCCATCCAAGTCATGAATTATTAACTTTGCTGATTGGGTCAGAATGGCTAAACTTCGCTACGAGTGCTTCAAAATTGGACCTCAACAGACTTTCGTACTAGCACTGAAAGTACCAAAATATTGTTCATCTGAATGATTGAATGTTAATTTGAATAAAATGTGGTATGAAAAAACATAGGATAGTTTTTATCTAAATGCGCAAAAAGAGGTTAATGGTTTTGCGCGATAACCGACATACGCGCGGGCAGAGCCGCGCCCGGAAAGCTAGTTCTTTATATTCGAAAGCTGGTGCTTGTCATGTCCCATTTCAATTTGAGTGGGATCTGACGAGTGGTATTTGAGTTATCTCTAATAATGCCTGTTTTACTAAATATGTCTTGCATGGTGATAGGACATTTTGCGAATGCCCGCCTACCTACCATCAAGTAGAAAATCTGTTGCCAAACACTTAACGGTGTGTTTCGACAGCTGTCCTTGATAGCTAATAATTCAAGGTAAGCATGAACAACATCTTTGACCACACCATTACTTACCATCAGGTGAGATAGTGGTCAAAGGCTAATCTATCAGGCATTAAAAAACATGTATGAAGTCGTTGTTTTTTGTTAGACATTTTTCATTATTAAATTGTATAAGTTAGGTATTCTACTCTAATTACTAAGTTTCATCCGCGTATGTTTATTGTTCCATTTTAAATTTAGATCTAATTAAAAAGCTTTAAACGTTTCTTGTATGGAGACCCCATGTTATTTAATTATTTTATTGACTAGTTCAGCAACTCGCCAAATTTTTAACCTCGGATGGCCGCTGAATATCCAAATACAATCTTATTCAATTCACTAACTCGCCCGAAGGTTTTTATATGATCAATTTATGAATTACTAGCTTTCGTAGCGCGGCTCGGCCCGCGCGTATGTCGGTTATCGCGCAAAAACATTAACCTCTTTTTGGGCAGTTGGATAAAAAACTATCCTATGTTTTTCCCGGGTCTCAAACTATATCCATACCAAATTTCATTCAAATCGGTCCAGTAGTTTTGGCGTGAAAGCGTAACAGACAGACAGACAGACAGAGTTACTTTCGCATTTATAATATTATAGTACTGGTTAGTAGTGTCATCAAGTGCGGATACACTATATTTTACATACCCAATTAAACCCCAAATGAGTGCGAAATATGTCTATCGTCTATTATGTGACAGCTGTCAAAGTGACAATTGATGGCATATTTTGTCTATTATATAACAGCTGTCCAAGTGACTGTTGGTGGCGTAGTAGGTCTATGATGTGAAGTATTCAAATTGTTTTATTTTTAGTTAGTTGTAAAACTTGCCTTTGATTACTATCTCATGTGATGATAACTACGATGTAGTCAAAGATTGTTCAGCGTAGCCGAGAATTACTGGCTCTAACTCAACGTCTGCTGGAATATAGCGTAACCATTAGGTTCTTGGCGACAGATTTTCTAAGCTAGATGTACTACCACCGTGCTAAAATAACTGTCATTATAAGACGGACTCTGGAACCGCATGGAAGCGCTCAGTACTTTGTAATGTTACTAACGATCGCTCGCAGCGAACGTGGTTTTACCTAGTTGAACAGATAAGAACGTCTTGGCAAGTTGGACTACGAGCGCGTCTAACTGTTTTGCAATCTAACACATATTTTGTGTAAATTTCAGCCAACTTATAACGGCACTATAGATACACTCCATAAAGGTTGAATGGACGTATGGACAAAGAAAGACAATGTAAAATTAGATTTTCCATTTTAGTAGGGCATTTCGTAAATGCCCACCTGGCTAGCTACCACCTTCAAGTGGAAAAGCTGTCGCCAAGCACTTAACGGTGTGTTGCGGCAGCTGTCCTTGAGAGCCAGTAATTTTACGTTATCCTGAACAACATCTTCGAACACATCATCACTTACCATCAGGTGAGATAAAGGTCAATGGCTTACCTATCAGGCGTAAAAAAACATATCTTCAATTAAAATAACAAATACAGAAAACAACTGTAATCATTTCTTCAAGGGTAAATGCGATGCAAAACCCTAACAAAGCGTCTTCCCACTCGTATTTTAGCCGGTTTTATTTATGCTATGGTATGTTACAAGTTTGTAAATGCCAGCGTGGGTAAACAGCTTCATTCATCTCATCTGCAGAACTTTGCTAACACCGTAACTACCTTCTACATAATGTAGCAATTCAAACTATACTTCACATGCAAAATAAACAAGAGAACGTTTTAAACTCACCACATTTGAGGTCGAAACATAGTGAACATAAACCAGACCGCCTGAATAATTTGCATCGCAAAACTGCCCATTGAGACTATCCCCTTAGGGACGAATGTGTCCAAGAAATTATACTTTTGAATTAGCTAGCAGTTTCGCTTAGTTAGACGTCGGAAACTTTTCGCATTTATTATTAAAAGTTAGTCCATCTCACATCTGGGAACTCTGTGGACTCGAGTAGGTAAGGCACCTATTGTCCATTTTATGTTGAAGTGTAATTTATATAAAGACTGCTCTTTTTTAAAGGTTGAAAATATCCGTGTATTTAATGCTAGTTTTATTTATAAATTTTCAATTGTATTTTGATTTTCAAAAAAAAAACAACATATATAAGATATAAGAAGTAATTTGCTTTTTTTCCATAAAATTTTATTGTTATACATTATCATATAACAAACAGCAACAAAATTATAAAAGCACTTCTAATATACAAAGTTGGAACAATGCGAATGCTTTGATATTGAGTCAATTCGCATGAAAATGTATTCAGCAAAGCAGAAAACCATCATATGGTTTTTCGCTTATTACATATATATATATATATACATACATCGTTTTTTTATTAATAAAAAAATTCGTCTGATACTAAAAGTATTTTTTTATTGCTGTTAGGCTATCCTTTGACAACTATGTCACCTGATGGTAGTAGATGATGTGGTCGAAAATGTTGTTCAGGCTAACTTAGAATTACTGGCTCTCAAGAACAGCTACTGGAACACATTGTTAGGTGCTTAGCGACAGATTTTCTACTTGAGAGTCGTAGCTAGCAGGGTGGGCATTCGCAAAATTCCCCACCACTATGCTATAACGACTGCCATCCTAAGACAACAACCGGGACCGACGGTATAACGTGCCCTCCGAAGCACGGGAGTGCTCAGTAGTAATATCACTAGCGGTCACCCATCCAACTCATAACCGCGGCGGACGTTGCTTAACTTAGCTGATCAGTTACGAACGGCTTAGAAAACTATGTTAAGAGCGAGCTAAGCTTAATCATATAAAGCATCCGGCGCTTGCACATACAATTAGTGCTTCAAGGTTATTGGCGTGGTCCCAAGCCATAAAATACTATGCTTATTTTATAGTGTATAATTGTATATGTCTAAATTGTTATAGACCTTTTCTCTCACGAAGGCGTGAAAAGGTAAAACCGCAATTCACAGCAAATTATTGATGCCCATTTCTACGGGTAGGCCTCGTTCACGATCGTACACGACGTCCCACACTAGGACGTCATGTACAACGTCCTAGTGTGGGTTTACATATTTTTTTCTGATAGGTTAGCCTATGATCACAATGACACCTAATGGTAAGTGATGATGAAGTCCAGGCTTAACCTAGAATTACTGGCTCTCAAGGACAGCTGCCGGAACATACCGTTAGGCGCTTGGCGATACATTTTGTACTAGAGAGTGGTCGCTAGCCAGGTGGGCATTCACAAAATGCCCTACCACCATGCGGTGAAGCTCAAGCCCGCGGCGGGTTTTGAACCATGGACCTGCTCCGCGGCAGTCCATATGCCACTGAGCCATCACTACTTAAACCGCTTGGTACATACAGTAAAACAATAAAATATGATTGCTTGGATAGACTGTAGTAGTTATAGCTACACTAAAAATGTATTTAAAGTGGCAAGTGAGTGAAAATGTCATAACTTTTTTTTATGCTTTTGTGATGTATCAAGCATGAGGCCAGCCTGTTTTGCAGGTCCATGGTTCGAATCCCGCCGCGGGCTTGAGCTTCACCGCATGGTGGAAGGGCATTTTGTGAATGCCCGCCTGGCTAGCGACCACCCTCAAGTAGAAAAATCTGTCGCCAAGCACCTAACGGTGTGTTCCGGCAGCTGTCCTTGAGAGCCAGAGTAATTCTAGGTTAAGCCTGTTAACACCTTCGATCACATCATCACTTACCATCACGTGAGATTGTGGTCAAAGGCTTACCTATCAGAAATAAAAAAAAAAAAAAAAAAAAAAAACTCTGCGTATAACAGATGCAGTTCATCACAAGTGGCAAACTGCACCGCACCATCACCCTGAGACACAAAGTTGATAAGTCTCAGCTTGTAATTTGACAGGCACCCATACCCTTCAAACTAGAAAACAGTAATGTGAACATTAGGAACCCGGACAAACTTGCTCAAAGACTTCTACTGCTACTAATGATCTGTGATGTAATTATTTCTTGTATTGTTTTATTGATATTTTTTTTCCAGCTGATGATACTTGTTTTTATATTGCGGTTTTAGATATGTAGTAATATTGAGAAGTGGTTGAGTTACGTAATCATAATTATGTAACATTGTGTCATGACAACTATAAAACGTGATTAAGAATAAAAATCCAGAATTAGGAAAAAAACATAATCAGAACGGCTTTTCTCTCGCAACATACGCCAGCGTAGAATACTTTATAACTTTTACTTTTAGAATATTTTATGACTGAATATTTTAAGCCGAACATGTCAGAAAAGACCAAAGTTACGTATTCATATTAAAAGAACGAATCGTTCTAAAAATTGGGGCCTCATTATGTCATCTAAATTACTGATCGCTCGAATTCTGAAGTTAATTTAATCAGTACCAAAACATGTTTTTTTATGTAACTGTATATCTAAGTTTTCAATAGGTAAAAGCTCACATTTATTAATATTAGTAAATTATATACTATGCCCGCTACTGATATTGCACATAGTCGGTAACAGCTTGGTAAGCCATAATTTGAAAAAAAAAACGATTTTACGTGTAAGTGATTTGAAATGCAGTGAAATGTGTTTAAATGATAAAAAAAAACACAAACTTTCGTATTCATAACATAGAAGAACGAAAAAGGACAATTAAATATCATTAACTTGACTTCGAAGGTATACTACATCCTGCGTGACGGATATTATGCAGGCGTTTAGAAATTGTTCCCGTTTTGTATTGGAAATATTTGCATCCATATAAATCAGGCAGTAAACTAGTTTGTTTCCCATTTTTGTTTAAAAAAATCACCTAGCCTCTTGAGCATATAACGTAAGCAACTTTTGCAAGACGATAGACCATTATAATGGTTCATCATGTTAGACCACTATAAGGGTCTGTCATGTTACACCACTAGTCTGTTATGGTAGACCATGACAAGACTCCATCGCGTTATATAAGGGTAGGTTACATCAGATACGAGTCTGCCACGTTAGACCACTTTATCAAGAGTCTGTCATATTTTATTACTAGATATAGTAATAAGGGACCATATTGAACTTTTATAAAAGTTGAACGCGCTTGATTACTATAAGAGTCTGTGGTGTTAGATGAGGCTATTATAGGAGCATCTCGTTAGACTTCTATTTGTTAGTGATTGATACGAGATGCTAGCAACTAGTAAATCAGATATAGAATGAGATCTAGCACATGATATTTATACTAAAGCAACTATATACTTCAGATTTTCTCAATTTCAAAACACAGATTTGAATCTTTGAAATTGTGAAAGCAATTAAAACTAAAATCATTACAAACTATATCCAATTACATTTGTCAAGTCTAGTAATTGCGTGAAACAACATGTGATTACGGTCGTTGGCTTAAGTCCAAGGGGCATGGTGCCAGGTCTACAGAACCTGTTGATTCACCATCGCAAATAGGCAACAATGTTATTTTGTTCATAACGAAGCACAAGTGCTGATGAACCTGTAGCAACTCCGATTTAATCTGTAAACCTAACAACAATAAGACGGAATATTTAGTGACAAATCTACCATAAGAGAAGGTATGACGCTTCCGCCCTTTCAATATATACGCATGAAAACATTTCAGGAATATGATTATCTTATTCACATTTACGTTCTCACTTACGAGGTGGATTGAAAAGTTCGCGGCCTAACACATAAATACTTGAACTATTTTAACGTAACTGACCTCATTCGATTTGCTTACTCTCTGGTTGTCACATTGTAAAATTTTATCGCAATAGCATTATCAGTTTTTAATTAGACTGAATTTTGTGAGCCTAAATGCAGCATTTTTAAGAATGGAGAAAATTGAGCAACTTGCGGTCATCAAATACCTGTTTAAAAAAAAACTAACTCCAAAAGAGATTCACGAAGACATGTCAACAACATTGGGGGCATCTGCCCCGTCGTATACGACTGTGAAAAAGTGGGTTGCTGAATTTAAACGCGGACGAGAGAGTATTGAAGATGACCCTCGCTCCGGCCGGCCTACGACGTCTACGACTGAAGAAAACATCGGGAAAATCTGTGATCTGATATTGGCAGATCGGAGATTGACCATCAGGGAGATTACAGACACTATTGGCATCTCGTATGAACGAACACAAAACATTGTCAATGAACTTGGATTTTCTAAGGTATCTGCGCGGTGGGTACCCAGATTGCTTTCAGTTGAACAAAAACGAATACGGCTCTCGATTTCTCGCGACTGTTTGGAAATGTTTGAGGCTCATCCTCAAGATTTTTTGGCCAGATTTGTGACAATGGATGAAACCTGGGTACACCACTACACCCCAGAGTCAAAACAGCAATCCAAGCAGTGGAAAAAACCTGTTGAACCGACTCCAAAAAAAGCCAAAGCAATTTTGTCAGCTGGCAAGGTGATGGCGTTAGTTTTTTGGGATGCCAAGGGTGTCATCATGGTGGACTACCTTGCAAAAGGTGAAACTATAAACTCGGCTTATTACTGGATCCTTTTACGTCGTTTGAGTGAAACAATTAAAGCGAAAAGGCCAGGATTACTCAGCAAGAAAGTGTTGTTTCATCAAGATAATGCACGCGTTCACACGTCTGTTGAATCTATGGCTCAAATTCGCGATTGTGGCTTTTAATTACTGCCGCATCCCGCCTATTCCCCTGATTTGGCACCTTCAGACTTTCATTTATTCCCAAACCAAAAAAAACACCTTGGAGGTCAAAAAATTTCATCAAATGAGGAGGTCGAAGCTGCAGTGGGTGACTTTTTTTAAGGCCTTGAAGAAACTTTTTTTATGACTGGCATACAGGCGTTGGAAACCAGATGGAAGAAGTGCATTGAGTTTAGTGGAGATTACGTGGAAAAACAAAATTTCTTTTGTTTATATTACACATAGTTTTCTTGCTGAGGCCGCGAACTTTTCAATCCACCCATCATTTCTAAAGTTTGGAACAAAAACATCGTAAAGTTTGTATAAAACCTACAATTCATATTTATTCGTAGTATGGGACTAATATTCTGTTCCACGCATCATAGCTTTTCAAAATTTTGATTACATTGTAACACGCAAATGTACTTACAACTTAAAATCATGTAAGATATAATCATGTAGGTCACGATCTTTATGTAACTTACATTAGAGTAAGACCGTATTCGATATATTCCTATTTCTTCGACATTTCTTAACCATATTATTAAGGCATTAAAATGCCTCTACAACGTGTAATATGAAAAGAAGTAATATTGTAATAAGCATCCAGAGATACACAAGATAAATTGTAAAGTTGAATGTGAATAATCAGCTTTAAATAGAGAACAAGACAGAAATAACAAGACGAAATGATTTACAGATCTAAAAAGACTTTTTTACTTACAACGTTTTATTATTATTGGAAAAGAAACGACTTGTTCCACAAACGAGTAGCATTACTTGACTTCCTATCCTATTCCTTCTAGATCTACTACAAAGTCCTGCGGTGACTGATATCATGGAGGCGTTTAATTAGAAATCATTCCCGTTTTGTAATGGAATTCATGAGAATCACTCGTGAACTAGTTTGTTTCCCATTCTTGTCCTTAGCAGAATGAGAGTAGGTCAACCTGATATAAAAAAAATCACAGGTTCTAGTTCTGACGTAACCAGAATCCATGACTTTCAATCTGACGTAGGTAAAGTTTCAGAATCTATAATTACAGACCCGCGAAATCTGACCTAGATGAACAAAATGGTCGTCTGCGGCAAAATTATCTCCTATTAGATTAAGTACACGATACAACACTTTATTATGAACTAAACTTACTTGAACGTGATATGGCGCCACTTTTTCCTCTCCCTTGATCTCGACGTTAATATGTAATCTGATGGCCCCAGAAACAGCTGACTTGTCTGTTCTCTTCTCAAGGTTGTACCACACGTCCATCTCACCGGACAGCGTTCGCACCTTGAGGAAATAATAAAAAGTAGTCAGGTAAAAGGAAATTAAGGTAGGATTCTGTTATCTGGATCAAATGATTGGAATAATAATCCAGCAGTGGTCTCACTAGCACTTGTTTGAGATAACCTATAGAAGAAAATGTATACCTATGTTTATGGTACCAGTTATGTTTTACATCAAGACTACGTTAAATGACTATGGCATGTTGTTAAGGGAGTGAAAGTATTACAAATTTTTACAAAAAAAATACCGATTTCAAACATAAAATACGCTATATTAGAGATAGCTCAAATACTACTCGTCAGATCTCTCTCAAATTTAAACGGGACACACCAGCTATCGAATGTAAAAAAAATCATGGTTCTTTAAGGTATACCCCTTAAAAAACCATGATGAATACACAAAAAATACAGTTAAAATAAAAACATCCTCAATTTTTTGAAGTCGGTTTAAAATAGAACTTAAATGTATTTTTATAGTGACATTTATATTATATAATTTTTTTAAAGTCATATTCATAGAATTCTTACATGTGGCATTTATATAGTTACAACTTACCTCAATTATCGTCTGCCCCAAGAAGTCATCAGATTCCCTCGTCAGTTTCTGTCTGAGCTTCGATTTTAAATCGTTATCTTCATCCCAAACTCGTACTTTGATGCGATCGGAAGAGTTGTGGCATTCACTGAGAAATAAATACATTGGTATACACGAAAATATATTTGTAAGAATAATTGAACAAACCAGATCGTAACAGTGGTTCTATAAGAAAAAAAATATGATTAGCTTACGCGCCGTGTCTCGCATCACCAAAGATGTATGTAGCGTGTTAACATACAAAATCACATATACGCGCTCACGCGTTATAAAAACCTCACACTTGTACAGTGAAAAGCAATTCCAGTTGACAGTCATGACTCAAACAATTCTGTCACCAAGCATTGCCGTGTTCCAAATGAAGGACGTTATATCATGTAATATTATATGCACAAATGATCTACTTCTTTTGCAAAGGTAAGTAATCAACATATATGGGCTTACCTGATCATAACGACCGTTATTTTAAGATTATATATTTGGATTTAAGGAATAAATTAAAACGTTTTGGGGATCAAAATACACAAAATAGTTTCAGATAATTATTCTGTTTCTAGTGAAAATCAGTATTTGCACGTAAATAACGTATAAGTGGCGTATTTAACGGTCTAGAGACACTGTGTAGTAATAAATAAGGTTTGATACGGCCACTGGTACACAGGAAGGTACACGTATCACTATTGGTATACTTACAAATAAAACTTCTCATTCCAAACGGGATTCAGCTCCTGCGGCATGGTCCTTGTCCGTTTCTTTACTTTGCTCACTTGGACGGTCACGTAGGGGTCTGATGTTCCACTCTTGTCTTTCGCTATCAACCCTTGAGCACAAATAACTGCCCAGAAAGGGCCCAGTCAACAAAAAACAATAAAAAGCTGAAGCTCTACGAATTTATCAAATATATCATGAAGTGTCTTCTTCAAACTACATCGGCCGGAATGAAACTTGAAATGTACTAAATCAAACATAGGATCGAAAAATGTGTGATATAGAACACTCCATTTCTGGATCCTTTTGTTACGGCTCAGTAAATTCCGGCCAACGTAATTCTGCTTAATCTCTCGAAAGTAATATTCTTTCGTATTTATAGTTACTTTATTGCTTCTATATTACGAGTATTATACTTCTCATTTACCGCTCTGGTAGCTAAAGCTCATACTTAGCTGTTACTATACATAAGTAGGTACATACGAGTTGATATAGCTTACATAATAATATACTAATTATCTTAAACATAAGCTTACCTCAAACCTTGCTCACCTAGCGAGGCATTCAACGCTAATAGAACCTTTTGAATCTATGAATAGGATATCGTGTGATCAAATGGGTTGGGGTCAGAAGAAGACGCTAGCTTCAAACTACCAAACTTTTTATCTATGCCCAAATTCGATTTCTAAAACAACTTGAACATAGCGCCTACATAATCGCAACTTCTAATGCAAACTTCGACCAAGAAGGAAAGTTTCAAAGAAGAAGTGTAAAGATATGCGCGGGAATCAAGTCTAATGGTAGTGGAATTTTCACGAATCGAAAGTTATTTGACAGTAGCAGTGAAGAGATAGAAGTTTTGGGATAATTGGGATCCTTCATTCGGCATGCTCCGTCTAATTCATTCTCGAATAAAACTCTACTTAGTAAAATTTTCCATTCCTTGTATGCACTGGAAAGATCAAATTATGCAGTTAAGGCCTTTTAGTCATCGATTAGTAATTCGTATAGTTCTATAAGGCAGTTTAGTCTTATTGTGTTATTTTGAAGTGATGACATGCAATTCGTGTAAATGCAGCAGAAGTGCTCTGCCGAGTGGTATCGTCAATAAATTAACATGTGGTTAGTAAAATGTGTTCTTTCAGTGTTCAGGGAGTTATAATTCGTGTGCGTGACGAGAACCATTGTCGTAGTATAATCATTACGGTAAATTCGAGTGAAGTGTTGGATTCGTGGAATTTCCTTTGTGTTAATGATAAAAACAAGCTACGTTTTATCAATGAAAGTGATTAGAGGCGGTGCATTAACGACCGTGATTTCGGGTTAGTATTTGAAGTAAGATTATGCAATAGTATTGTTTTTGACATCTGCTTCTTTTCTTTGAAACACTTATGTAGTCGAATCAAAGTACAATTTTTAACTCTCTTCGCTATCTAACAATGTACGAGTACTTTAAGCTTTAATTTACCAAGCGGCAAAAAGCGAAGCTTATAACTGTAAGCAGATATCAAATACAAGTTGAAGAGATTCAGGCGAAGAGAGTTTGTCTAATAGAGTCAAAGTTGCGAGCGTGCGGTTCGTAGCCGCAAAAGACCACCGCAAACCTGTAATGGCGATCTTGCAAGACCACTTTGACGTCCCTTCTATAGTGATTTGCTCGGCTTGTTCGAGACTGTCTATGTGAGTGTCTGGGTCGACGTTAAAAGTCCGCCTGGCCGCCACATGAAACGAAAGATGGAACGCAGTTTAGTGTTGTGTGTGTGCTGTGTTTTCCTCACTCTCGCTTGTGTGATCTTCAACTCCATCTCCTCGCTTGTTGCTGTTTCCTGTATAAGATTAAGGATAATGTCGCGTTAGGTCATCGAACCTGTGATAGCGATCTTGGCGCTCCATTTTGATGTGCCATCGAGGACTGATTGCTTCACGGTGCTCATGTGTGCTGCGTGCCCCTCTCCCTCGATGCCGAACACGCGTCTGTTACATACACACACGTGTCAGCTAGAGTGCTTAGACATTTTTTCAAATAAATGATATATTTTAGAAGTGTATAAAACTAAGAAAGTAGTAGGTTAATGTATAACGAGAGTGATGTTAGAAGATATAAAAAAAAACACATCAATTCCCAAGACTGGCCAACTAAACATTTAAGTACTATGTAGGCACAAATCCTAAAATGTTATTAAATTTATAAAATATAATTCAAAACAGACTGAGTTTTGGTAATACGTTAGTTAATTATTATATTTAACGCCATCTCTTGCTTACCATAAATCTTAGTTACACTAAGGCCCCGTTTCAGAATGTCCTAATAAAGTTTCGGTTTGCTATGCAACACATAAAATAACTGAATGATAAAAATGACAGTTTACATGCAGCGCGTTTCAAGCTTTAACCGATGGATAGGCTAAATCGATGACTGTGAAACGCAAAGATAGTGTTTTATTTATTAAATATGTTCTGGGTAGTATAACCGGAACTTACTCGAACATTCTGAAACAGGCCCTTAATATATATTAATTATACAAGTGTCAAACTATACGGCCTTATTTAAAAAGCGAAAGAAGCGAAATCTTATTAATTAAATATACCGGCTAGCACTCACGGTGTTTAGTCGAAATCTCCGACCGGTGTTCGAACAGTAAAGATGTTCATTCTCAAGGAATGCGGGCAGCCTCGAGGGCTGCTTGACGCGCACTGCGGGCGGCTGCTCGCAACGCCCTCTCCGAAACTTGAGGAACGGCGGGCAGCAATGGAGTCGCAGGCAGGGTAGGGGCGCGTGCGTCACTGTCACTGTCTTCACTGCACTCGTCAAAAGTATGTGTAGGGTCTTCGCACACTATTGCAACCACGTCCGATTCGGGGGTAAACGGTTTAGCACTGGTCGAGGCACAATTAAGCACTGGTTTCCACGCAGATGGTAAAGTCCAGCCACCATCCCTATTAAAATTTGGATGACGAATTATTTCAATGGCCTCACGTACTTTCCGCGGCACGAAATACTTCTCTCTCGCTAGTACGGATGCCTTATCAAACCGTATGAAATGTTTCGCATCTGTGATGAGGGCGTGCTCGGCTATTGCGGATTTTTCAACTTCAAGATTCTTAATGCACCTGACGTGCTCCGTCAACCTTGTTGCAATGTTTCGTCGTGTTTCTCCGATATAGGACTTACCACAATCACACGGTACTTTATATACCCCGGGCCCGGCAAGTGGTTCACTGTCCTTCGGTGATCGCAGCATCTGTCGGAGTTGACCTTGTGATCGGAAGATCGCCTTAATTGAGTATCTCCGTTTCATCAGGTATCCGATTTTATCCGTTATTCCTTTGATGTACGGTAGATACACCGGCGATCTGTTTACAGTGGTAGGTCGCATGCGTTCAGTTCCACTCACAAGTCGAGAACATTGGCGCCAATTGTAACCGTTATCCTCAAGGACCCTTCGGACGTGTTAGATTTGATTAGCGGTTGGTAATCAACCGTGCGTTAAGCTTATGTGACCCTCAGTTAGTTGATGCCGAACTGGAACACGTCCGAAGGGTCCTTGAGGATAACGGTTACAATTGGCGCCAATGTTCTCGACTTGTGAGTGGAACTGAACGCATGCGACCTACCACTGTAAACAGATCGCCAGTGTATCTACCGTACATCAAAGGAATAACGGATAAAATCGGATACCTGATGAAACGGAGATACTCAATTAAGGCGATCTTCCGATCACAAGGTCAACTCCGACAGATGCTGCGATCACCGAAGGACAGTGAACCACTTGCCGGGCCCGGGGTATATAAAGTACCGTGTGATTGTGGTAAGTCCTATATCGGAGAAACACGACGAAACATTGCAACAAGGTTGACGGAGCACGTCAGGTGCATTAAGAATCTTGAAGTTGAAAAATCCGCAATAGCCGAGCACGCCCTCATCACAGATGCGAAACATTTCATACGGTTTGATAAGGCATCCGTACTAGCGAGAGAGAAGTATTTCGTGCCGCGGAAAGTACGTGAGGCCATTGAAATAATTCGTTATCCAAATTTTAATAGGGATGGTGGCTGGACTTTACCATCTGCGTGGAAACCAGTGCTTAATTGTGCCTCGACCAGTGCTAAACCGTTTACCCGCGAATCGGACGTGGTTGCAATAGTGTGCGAAGACCCTACACATACTTTTGACGTGTGCAGTGAAGACAGTGACAGTGACGCACGCGCCCCTACCCTGCCTGCGACTCCATTGCTGCCCGCCGTTCCTCAAGTTTCGGAGAGGGCGTTGCGAGCAGCCGCCCGCAGTGCGCGTCAAGCAGCCCTCGAGGCTGCCCGCATTCCTTGAGAATGAACATCTTTACTGTTCGAACACCGGTCGGAGATTTCGACTAAACACCGTGAGTGCTAGCCGGTATATTTAATTAATAATCATGACAACTCACGTAAGTTTTTATGACAATATAAGCGAAATCTTCTTCACAATTCCTGTGTGTGCGTGGACTGTTCTAAAAATATATTGTGAATAGCAAAAAGGTTTGATAATGAAAAACTGTTTATTTAAGGCTTTCCAAAATATTCTCCTCCAACCTCTATCTACTTATAAACTCCGGTGATCCAGAATAAAATCTTGCACCAAGTTGAAAATGACAGCCGGAATCCACTTTTTACACGATGCATTTTTTTATCGTCTCAAATAAAAAAGAATCGCTGCTAAACCTGTGATGTATGGGCGATGGGGTTACATTTGTACCCCTAAAGTATTCAATGAGTCTAATGTGTGAGCGGGCGTGTTATCTTAGTGAAAAAAAAAACCACGGACACCACGCTATTCAACTCCCTGAAAACTGGAGGCAGCAAACTACGCAATACCATCACTCTTAACTGTTCTACGGTCTTCTAGCAGTATTATTGCTTGTCGAAATTACTTTGAAAAAAACCGCTATAACTTTTATTAACGTTCTCCCCGCGTAAAACTTTGGTAGGGAACTTGTTGTCTTCAAATACCTACTAATTGCGTGGATGGTCGCATCGTGAGAGCATTGTAGCTGTAGATCTAAGTTTTTTCAGTTATGATGTAGGATACGTTGTAAGCAACCTAGGTAAGTATCTTTATATACCTATACTAAACCGTCACTCCTGTTTTCCGGAGTGTTAAACAGAGGAGACAGATTCCCGCTTACAGCATAACTCTCTTAATTCCATCTCTCATATATATTGTATTCTTCATAAAAGCCCGTCTGTTAATGGTACATAGGATTCGGGCTGTATTTTTTACAATCTGTAACTAACTATTATCAAAAAGGCTGATATTCTCCGATTTCCTATTAATTGTATGCCATTTAGAAATCGCACTCTTGGTCTTCTTCCAGAACGTCTCCAATCTGACTATAATACGTTTGCTACGGGTTTTCACATTCTACTGTCTCGCTCCATATGTGGTTATGTTGTCCTAACATATCTATTCTTAATTCATTTAGTCATCTTAAGGATCAAAGTGATAATAAATATTATTTTCTGGGAGAGCGGTTTGTGAATCTAAATGAGTAAAAATATTTTCTAGGACCTAGATAATGAACTAGGCCCTTAGATGATATATACCCGTTATATGTTAAAAAAAAAAGTCATATTAACCTGGGAATTGATGCGTCTATTCAGTGCCAAATGAATGACTCAACAAAGTCTATCATCTACAAAGATTATAAAATAAACATATACCTGTCCATTCCATCCTTAAAAAGCAATTTACAATTAAAAAAATTCAACATCCAGTTTAATTAGATATAACTTGTTGTTACCTGATAAGCTCAAAGATTTCGGGCATATCCCGTTCTCGTTGCTTCATTCGTTCTTTCATCGCAGTGATGATTGAGTTGGCTTTATCTTCAGCGCCATGTTTGGATGACTTTTCGGCAGCCCCTGCGAAACACACTGCTCAGGCGGTGCCAGGACTGTTCTTAGTGTAGCGGGATGCGCCGGGAAGGGCCCCCGCCCCGCGCCCACATTCACTATCGGCAACTCTCAACCACAACCTGACTAGACTCAAACTTAACTTTTCAAAACACTTTACAATCTGTAGTTAAACAAAATCGTCAGATCTGATCAGGTCGTTGACCTCGAGCGGCGCCAGCCGAAGTGGATCTGAGCACGGCGCCTATCGACCAAATCCAATACATTCCAAAGCATTTTATTAATAAATTCTCTGGTGATGGCAGATTATTAATTTCAGATTTATTAACAAGCCGCCAAATTCTTATTCTTACTTGGATTGTATTTGCCAAACTAATTTTAAGTATACTCTCTGTTCTGTATGTTTTGGTAATGTTTGGTATACATGTAACCTATCACAATCATTTTACTGTGGCTTTAAACGAAATATTTATTTTCGTAGTTTATTCTTCGATTGAATTCTTATAAAAAGAGAAGAAATAACATAAAGATAGTAAAATAAAATAGGATATGGATATCTTAAAAATTAAAAGTAGAACATATAAACTAGAGGACCACATATAATATAAAAGTGGACAGACATTGGGCTGCGTGCACACACTGCTAACAGGCAAATTTTTACACAGACTGTGATTATTTGTTAGATTTGTTTTGTGTCATTGAAGTTTCATACTAATTCGTAAGAAGAAGGACGTGTAAAATAGTTTTATAGTGTAAAGTAAATAGAACAGTAAGTAAAAGAGTAATTTTTTGCATGGGCTTTAAGTTCGGCGCTGGGCGGGGCAACCCGAAGGAATAAATGATTGAAAGGACCGGAGTTTATAGCTAAGAATAACTCATCTACAGTCCACACTTCGATAATTTAATCAAATTTAAAATCAATGTCATATAAAAATCAAATTCAAAATATAAATATTTAAAGTAAAATATAAATATATATATATATAAGTTTTAGCAAACTATATTAATTTGTTAGTAGCAAATATTAAAATATAAAACAGCTAAGTAAATAATAGATGTACAATGTAGATCTTACCATCCAGGAAAATAATATTTTATAAAATAGAACAATTAAAATCCGACCATAAAATTAAAGATAGCAAATTAAATAATATATCAATAAAATATAACCTGCCAATTTCAAAGTGTAGACTAAAATTGATGGTGTGCAGTCGTTAATACTACATTTCAAAATTCGTAACCCGGAGATTTTCACTTGACGACTGCTCACCTATATTTATGATCGTGCAAATGTCAGCTAAAATCGAAAACTATGGGTATCTAAGTATTATAATTTGGAATATCTTACAAAAGGTGTATCTGAAACCAATAGCCATGCACACCGACGAAGCAACGGTCATACAATTGTCGGGAAGTACATCGGGAAATACATGCGTATTATATGAGGTCATAGTAATACGAAGAAAAGACAAAATTAAAATAACGAATCACAGAAAATAAGAAGACCACATCGATGATGATAGTAAGGTAATAAAATATGATATAATATTGTGATTTTTTCAAAGATAGATAACAGCGTAAATGTTGTAGATGCCGCTATCAGTGTATTTTTTCTTATTACTAATGATATTTTAGCGTTACCATTTGTGAAAAATGTTAGACGACTGATGTACAGCGACTGACTCATGCAAAACTCATTTAATCATGCGCATAATATGAGGTCTAAAATTATCAATATTCTGACTACGACGACGTGTTGATTTAAATTTACCTTTCAATATTGTCATCACCTAGATATTATAACTAAACATTAAGAAAGCTAAATAGCTAAATATCTTAATATCTATCTACATATTTTCACCTATAAAAGACCCTCATTTAAGCTCGTACAACTGAATCAAACTGTTATGGCCAAAAGTTACGAAACAGTATCGGAAAAAGGTGACTCGTATCAAAATCTGAGAGTTTTTGAAACCTTGAAGTCTCAGTTTTTCGATTTATACATAATGCAGCTAGGCTTTGTCGAAGTTAGAGTACAACGGATATAAATTCTGAAGAAGTTTAGAGCTCAATAAAGTTCTACCGAAGCTGCTTTGTGTGAAGTCGCAAATAGCACTGGAAGGTTTGCTACACATTTATACTCGACATTTATATAGTTCATACATAAACAAATAATATACTAGTAAGTTTGATATAGTTTGCACAAACTATTCAACGTTCAAAATTTTCTACGAGTGCAGAATCAAATTGACAAAGCCGTAAATTCTAAGTATTTTAATGCTCCCAGTTTGAGATTATTCGATAAAAGACAGATGCCTCAACATTACGTAAATAATTAAATTATCTCAAGTGAAGCAGTCCAAGTTTCTCAATAACAAGACCGAGGAAAATGCTAAAGTAAAGGAGAAATTTCAAGACTGTGCATTAAATATTGATTTGGTTTAGCCCAGCTATGGATCTAGAGTGGTTTGCACCATTGAGTGACCTGTAAAGTGACACTTGACTGCTTTTCAGTTTAATAAGGAACTGCGCTTCGCTGCCACTTTTACAATATTACAATATTAATTTTAGCTGTAAAGTGTATCAGTGACGGTCATTGTTTTTGAAACATATTTCCTTTTTAATTTAAATTTTAAAATGAGTTTATAGCAAGATTTGTTCATCTACAATGAAATTTATCATAGAATCATATCTTAAAAACGCAATTTATTTAGAATCATATGGATTATTGTCAGCATTATAAATACACAAAATAATATTATTTGGAAAATTTTCATTAATAAAAACATAACACGTAAAGTTTTGTCAACAAGCACCACTTACTCTGTAGGCAGTCGGCGTTGAGTAAGTCTTTGCACTTTTCGTGACACTTGACACCGCACTCTGTACACCTGACGCCTTGCCTGGCAATGCCCCACAGCAACCCCTCACACTCATAACAATAGGTGGGGGAAGTAGCGGTCCACAGGACAAAGTTGTGAGGGGTAGTCGACGATATCGGGTAGATTAGAGCTTGTAAAGTCTTCTTGTATACATGCATTTTCTGAAATACATTTTGTGATTCAATTTGTATATCTGGTAATTAACACTATTGTACTGGAATGATTTCTATGCTGTATTTTCACAAAATCTTTGCATTTATGGGTTCACGTAAAACTTACCAATTCCTCATCATTCAAAGTAGCCCGATGAACTGCTGATGTTAAGCCTGCATTCCTCTTTGTGGCAGCCATAGTCTAAACAGTAAAAACATTTATTATTTTGTAGAAAAATATTTCTATATATAGTATTTGAATTTCTAAAGCAAAGCCTGTTTGTATTATTTGCCCCTTGTCTACTTGTCAAAAATTCTAAAGTTTAATGAGATATCTTTAATTATATCTCTTCGATAACATCTACACATGCCCTGAAAAGCTGTTTTGAAGCTTAGTGTTAAGTGATTGTCATCTAATAAACTGTCGTAGTTGTACAGGAAAATCACAACTAAGGTTCAAATAAGAACCATAGAGCTTAACAAATATAATTACGTGCTTAAATTAAAAAACAACTGTGTTATGTGAAGTATGACATTTAATGTGTAGCACATGTGACAGCCCAAATTGAATTAATGTTTTAATACAAAAGTCCTTTCAGACGTAAAACAATAATTTATGTGATAGGAAGCTTTACAATGGGAACGAAATTGGAAAGCACGTGCAGGTTCCAACGTTCGAGTGTCGAATCCAATTGTAATGTACTCGTATATCAATCTTATGTATATAGTGATAAAACTTGCTTTAATAAACGCCTGTGTTTTCTGCAAACCTACATATTTTGTCAACTCTTACGAAATATTTTAAGCAAAACATGCAATTGCAAATCAAAATCATTTAAATATTAAATATCATAACGCAAGCAACTATATACAGACAGTGATTTAAGAAACTTTATTTATGTTTATGGTAGATAATACACGAATAAACTTTCTTGGATTTTCACTGTTTAAAAGATTGGCATGCATAGAACAGTTTTATTGGGAGAAAAATACCTTGAGAACCTGCGGGTCCATGGTAAGGGGTAAAATGCAATGATAACATTAATTTTTATCAGGAATACAGTATAAGTGGTTAAAAGGCTCCGCTACAGTTGGCTTCCGGTGACCCCTAAATAATTAACTGGGTTTGTACACACTCTATTAATGGATTGAGGCCGTCTAAGTGGGGATAGAAGAGACACATACAGGTAACATTTAGACATCAATGAAGAAAGAAAGGGTACAAAGGCCTTTTTTGTAGAATTCAATTTTAAATTTTGATAATATATAGGGAGATGTCATTTATTTACTTCTGAAATTTGCAGTTGCATTGTAGTAATATTGCACTTTATGTGTCCGGTCATGAATAATAAATTTTCGCAGCGGTATTTTTCATATTCGTTTATCGATAAATCCATCTGTTTACAATAACATACCTCACTCCCTATGCAATAATGAAACAAAATATATAAGCGACCAAAGAAAATTAAATTTGTCGTTAGGAAAAGTAAAAAGATCACTTCCACTTTTAAAAAAATGGTAACACGTGATTCCTTTCATAGTATTGGCATACCAGATTACATTAAATACATAAACTAACATTAAGACGTAAATCACATAAAATTATGTATAGAAAAACTAGAGTTTTCATCGTCTTAGGAACGCTTTTTGTTTGCTATGCCAACAGCTCCAATAACGTCTTTATTACTCGCAAGAGTAATCACTTGATGTTCAATTAAGAGCATTTTCATTTACCTATGTCTCATAAAAAAACTTAGCGTCACGTCTGTCAACAACGATTGAGCAGGCAGAAATTTCTAATTACTTACTGTTTGCTACACATGTTATAGTCTCATGTTAATAGAGGCATGTCCATATATATATACAGAGTTCCAGATTCCGGATTGTTAGCGAAATTGTCTTTGTCAAATCCCAATGTCTGGTCTATCCCGGGAATGGAGCCCAGTACTCTGAGATTCCGAAGCGGTTCTTTTACACACTAAAGCGGTAGTCAAGAGTGAGTAGTGTAGTGGGCGATTCCAAATATGTATTAAGTTATTATCATATTTGAACTTGGATAAAAGTTATTGTAATGCAAAATACTAAAACCTGCCATTCCAGCTCTGTTGAAGTAACGCATTGTATGAGATGGATTTATCGAGAAAATTTTTGAACAAAATCCTCTGTAATATGGGGTATTAATGCCAGGGCACATTGTATTTTGTTGAAGTTACTTCTATACAGTTTATTCTCAAAAACAAATGATAGTACCAAACATTTGTTTAAAATCATATGATCGTTAAGAAATTATTTATATTGAGAACCATACAATATACAACTGATAATGACAAATCAATATCTCATCCATTTTTCCCTATAAATTATTCAAAATATAAAATGCTTTCACTGAGTAGAAGAAAACATTTATTATGCGCCTAAAATTACTAAGCCTCAGTAAGCATTGTCGATACGAGCTGTAAACATTTACGATCCATTTCAAATATCTACCTCCCCCACCTCCAAAGTACCCGTCTATACACACCCAAGGTGAAACCAACCCCATAAACGAGCCCTTTTGAACAACACCATCCAAAAAGGGTATATTATGCCCAATGTAGATTGAATTCAATGAAATATCATGTACGCTCTACAAGCATATACATTTTTTTTACATATTTCAATAATTATATCATTATTAGAATATAAATTTATGGTGCGATTATGATGGTGATAAACAATATTTTTAAATTATATTTTATTAGAAACTTAACAAATACGTTGCGATTTTCAAATTTACAAATTATGTCACCTTAAAATTTATTGCGATTTCGAAACAATTATGACATATGTTACCCTTTTAAGATGATAAAAACATTAAGAAAATAGATACAAATAGAGCCAGATAGGTCAAGTATAGTTTACTCCATCGGGATACAATAAAAATCTTATGGTATTTTCTAGAAAGTTACTTACAAGTTCCGACACGAGTGGTATTGACTTTCTTCGTGGTCTGATGTCCGGCATACTATCGATGTTGCTGTAGAATGGATTATCTCCCGGGTGCCTATAAACATTGTTTTAATGATAGAGTTTTAGGTCTAGACCGATAAAAAATAGAGTTAAATTTAATGAGAATGAGTGTATGCTCATGTAACATGTGGAATTTATCAGTTATTAAACTCGTTTATCTAGATTTGAATGTATACGTTATATAATCACGTGCTCACAAATATATAAACAGTGTGTGTATTAATGATAATAGTCGGTTAATTTACATGATGTTGTTTATAAAATTGTTCACTTCAAGAATACATTGCGTGTTTGTTGTGTCTCTATAGAAACAATAACGTGTTTATTTTTAATGGAAATATTATGTGATATGCTCAAATATCATTAAACTTACCGAGTACATATGAAAACATTTGAAATTTTTCTTCTATTACATTAAAAACAATGTAAGGAACTCTAAAAATCTGACATACCCGTTCCCCCGGCCGCCTTGATCGTTGAAACCGCTGGAGCCATTCTAAAAAAAAAAAAACTAATTAACAAAACAGAAAAATAAAATAAAAAAAGACGCTGACATTTTATTTATAACCAAACATAAACGTATACATTAAGTTTTAAGTTAATCAATTTTTAATGTATAGCAGATATTGTTTTATAACTCTGAAATAGTACGAAAGTATTTTACAAAGTAGTGTTTCGTACGCACCGAGGTAAATTAAAAATTGATAAACTATTTTTGTGAAACATTATACAATGGAGAATTAATTAGACATTATTAATCATAAAACATTAATATATAACTGAACTGCTTTTTTTCAATATAATTGATTGTAGCATATTATTACAAAATACATATTTTAATAAAGGTCATATTTGTATACTAAAGCAACGCACATTACACAGTCCCAATATTAAAGGGAAATTTTTTTTGGAAAAAAAACTCTTTTTTAGAAACATAATCAGCTAAGACAATCTATTCGTAGGTATTTATATATATTTTCATTCAACTCTTAGTTTATTACAACATTTAAAACCTGCTAAATAAGTGCCAACTAATTTTTTTTCGTGTGTGACAACAACTAACGCCAAGTCAAAGCCATGTTATGACGTTTAAATTTATGATAATGATTATGTATTTTATGTACTCTTTGTTAATCTTAATTATGAATTGGTTTAGGAAAGTTAACTTTTAGTCGTTTTATTTAATCTTCGAAGGTTAGCTGCATTTTTCCCCATAAAAGTGTAAATAATGGATATAGAATATTTCATACAGAATTAATCTTTTTTATAGCATATATTTTATTTTTATTTTTTGGCTTGCAATACATTTTCATTTTGTAGTGATATGAAATGATATGAATATGAATGAAATTTGCACCTACTTATATGACGTACTTCCAAAGCTGGTAAATAATTAGCATTGAAAAATACGTATTTACTCATATAAATCCAACATGGATTTGAAGTGAAAGACAGCTAGCATAATTTATAGACAATATTAAATATTTTTACTTTCTACAATACTGAGTACAAGTATACATTACAATATAAAGTTGTTAGATACAAACATTATTACGCAAGTTACAAATTGTAGGTATATAATATTGCCTCATTTAGGATTTAAGAAATTCATCAATTTATAAAATTCAGTATCCATATTTTATTAAATAAATTTCTTACCAACTATTGCGTTGATTATCTAAATATTATTATTGCCTCTATATATAGAAAGAGCAATTGGCAAATATATATATTTGAGTATATCATTCATTAATAAGAGAGCACCCTATTCTATGTCAGAATGTAATGAGTATAAAATAGTAGGTGAAAAACAGTTGAAAATAATATTCGTTTTTCACAACCACAGGTTAGGTTTGTTGAGAATTCGTTTTTACTAGACTAATAATTTAAATTAAATGCTTCGGAGCTTTTATTTTAAATAATAAGAGTTTTTATAAGTTCCTAGAAGCCACAGGGGAACCTAACTTTGCAAATTAGTATGCAAAAAAACTGGTAGGATTCAACTTCGTATATCTATACTTCTTAAGCCACATTTATTATATTAAAATAATACGATACACGCTCTACGTCTAGTTTCTCTATATAATATGTTTAACGGTTATATACTTGTAATAATATATTTAGTAATGTATATTTTATATTAACTTACAAAGCGGACTATAGAGTATTTTTGCAATGGCAATGAATTTATCAGTCTAACTAGTAGGTTTGCTAAAAATCATTTAAAAGTTAGCAGTTCACTACAGCTTTAATATTATGTAATTAACTCTTAACTCTAATTTCGTGAAATTTTTGCATAAGATAACTTACACTAGAAGTCACTTTGTCCTTGTCAGAGGATGGCGTCGCTTCCGAGGCTGGCGTATCAGGAGTTTTTTCTTCGGCTTTGCGGTCTTTCAGCGCCTTCAGAAGTTTCCATTTGCTTCCAACCGGTGCATCTTGTTGTTGCGGAGGTAGTTTATGTTGGACTGGAGATGGTGAGTCATGGTGAATTTGGGGCATATCATAATCATCATCAAACTCATCACCACTCATAGCCGGACTGTCTGGCCCAGATGTCTCACCAGAACCCGAATCCGCAAAAGATTTATCATCATCAAAATCATTTTCATTTTTGGAATCAATCCTTGTTTCTTCAATTGTTGGAAAAGTTGTAATATCTTTCCACGTTTCTTTTACTGGTGACTGATCGTACGTTGTTTTAACAGTCGCTGTCTTTAATTTTAGCTCTCTCAACACAAAAGACATTTTTTCTCGTAAATCTTCTTCAGGCTCTTCACTCAGTTCTTCAAACTCCGGCTCTTCGGGTAGAGTATGCTGCCTCTCAGCTTCAAGTTGGGATTGATGTTCCATTTCCTCCAATTTTCTTAATTCATAGCAATACCATTCATCTTCTGAATCAATACTATCTTCTGTGCTTTGCCTTCTAGAAGATACTCTTGATCCACTTCTCCATGAGTGAGTACTTCTGCTGTCGTCATCATCGTGTTTATTTGGTATTTCCAAACTTTGTTGATGTCTTGGTTGGAACTTATTTGGAAGAGCACGAGTACTTTGCATTGATGGACTTCTTTCTTGTAAAATAGATGGTTCTTCAAGCAATGAACTTTTGATTTCGGGCGTAGATGGAGTAGCTTTGTGAGATCTTTTGTCTCTTTGATTGTTTGGCTCTTCAATTAATTCTTCATTGACTTCACTATCGAGCCTTGGTGGTGAAGTATTTATTTGTTCATCAGAAACTGATGTTGATTTGCGTAGTCGGTACTTTCCTAATGCTCTTGAAACTGCAAATTCTTGTGAACTACCACTATATGGTTTGCTGTTATCACTTTGGCTATCATCAGAGGGTGCGGAAGCTTTTTTCACATCACCAATTGTGGCAAAAAGTGACGCAGGAGACTCATTATCATCTTTATCTTCATCTTCAAACAGATCCACATTCGAAATATCTGTGTCAATATCTAGTTTTTCTAGTTCTTGTATATTGTCTTTTTTCATTTGACTTACGCGAGCAAAGTGAAAATCAATATCGTCGCTTTTATCTCTTGGCAAGGCCACATTTGGAGTGAGCTCGTTTTCTTCAATTATGCAGTCAGCATCTTCGTCGTCACGGAACCCTTGTTCTTGTAATTCTTGAATCAACTGTTGTTGTTCCACAATATCTTGATTGTTTATTTTACGTTGTTTGGGTTTTGGTGGTATTTTGACAAACATATTTTCATGGGTTGAATCTGAAAATACGCTATCACTATCTTCAGATTGGGCACTTGATCGTCCTCCAGACCATTCGGTTTCAGATGTTTCTGGATCAGACAATGATTGATGACTTGCTTGGTTTTTCCGTCTTACTTTTTGTAACATACCAGACATCGATGCTACCAATTGATATTTCTTCTTCCTTCTTTGAGCAGATAATATCCGTTCTTTTAATGTTTTTTCTTGTTGTGGTTGTTCAACTGTATCTACTCCAGACGGTAATGAATGTGATCTATGCTTTTTAGGCAAATGTAAATCAGGTAGCCAGTGACTCATGGAAGACATTGCTGATTTTAAAGAGGAAGTACGTTTTGGTTTTTTTGGTTGTTTGTCTTGAGGTTTCCCCTTTAGGTTAGCTGATATAGATAAATATCCTGATTCAGAAACTAAAACTCCTGTGGAATCTACGTATTGTTCCTTTCTCATTTTCGACATATCTTGCCTTTCATAACTTTGGTTTTCATACATCACATTACCATTTCGTTGATCATATTGCTGTTGCTTAAAATATTCTTGTTGGAGTTGATTTTGAAATTGTTTTCTCTCTGTTATACTTAGAGAATGCGACTTTAAGCTTGAAGTTTCCATTGAGCTGGACGGGGAACTTCTACCGCCTTGCCAGGAAATTTGATCCTCAAGGGACATGCGTTTAGGGGAGTCGTATCTACTAGATGTAGGGTAGTAAGAAAGCGCATCGGTTAGGTTGCCTGGTGGGTAACCAGATCTTCCTGTAGGTTTATAACCATTTTGATAAAAGTTTGGATCATTAGCTCCCATAGTGTTTGTCCTCGTTAAAGGTTTTTTACTTGAATTCGCCGCTGACATAACCACTGTTTGTGCATGGTAATTAGGTTCTGGGGGATATGAATCTCCTGAAGATCTTCCAGTAGATTCAGCAATTTCATTTCTATCTAATAATTCGGAAAAACTTCTATCATCGGACGACACTCCCCTTGGCGTACTATATACAGTAGTAAATATTGGTTGTCTATTTCCAGCTACTGAATAAATTGACGGGGCTTCATTACTGTAGTAGTACTCACTTATACTTGTAATTAGTTGGTTTTGATCTGCAATAGAAAATGGCATCTCTGTTTTCATGAAATCGTTTTCTACTTTTCCTTGTATTTTAGTTAAGTCTCTTGAACCACGTAAATCCTGATTCAAAATATTTGCTTTCATCAAATTGTAATCGTCATTTATTTTTTTACCATCGTATAAATAAGAATCTACGAGAGTTTCTAAATAAGGTTTAGAATCTATTTCATAGGACATACGCTGCACAGATTGTGGAGAAGGGATCCTCATTTTATGTGAATCATGGCCCCCGTGAGCAATTCTTCCGGTCTTAGGCGATCCAGGACTTTTTTCTAAGCTTGACCATCCACTCATTGAAGATAATCCAGAATCCGACTTAGCAGCTACTATATTTGCGCTATCTCTTTTTAAATGCTTAGGTGACGTTTTTGGAGATTTAGGAGACCTTGGGCTTAATCTAACCCCATCGGCTTGTAGCGAATTATTAGCCGTCAACATTGCTTGATGTGTTTTATTATTTTCAATTGAAGGAAATCCATCTCCACCATTTGGAGGTGCTGGTGGCGGAGGGCTTGGTGATTTACGCGACCTGCTTTCATCATAAACTAATTCAAGTCTATTTTCTGCTGATCCATTGTATATATCATGTATGGATAAAGGAGAAGAAAGTGGCGGTTCTGAACTTGATTTATACATATCGTTCAATGGTTGAGACATTACTTTGTTAGCATAATAAGCATGTCTCGATGATTCTGGTATTTGATAAGATGGACTATACTCAAAACGTTCTCTTGAAAGAGCACTAGGAGATTTGTTGGCTTTTGCTGCATTTATTTCTGCGTTAGCTACTGCAGAACTGTATGCAAGGCGTCCAGTGACTGTTGTGTAAGGTTCTGTTGATGTCCGTTCTGGAACGAATTTTCTTCGAGGAGATAAATTTGGCTGTAGATATTCATTTTTCCTATCTGCTAATGAATTGTCTGTGAGAGATAATCTTGATGGGGATTTTTCTCTTACAATTGATTCTTTTGGCGTTGATAACATAAAATCATCAAAACTTCTCATCATTTCATTAATACCCCAGTTTTCACCACCCGAGTAAACACTTTTAAGCTGTTCATTAATTATATGTCCATCTTCGACAAGCGTTTTTGCTTCTATATCTCTATCATGCTTTATAGATCGTTTTGGTTCAGGACTCAGAAGCAAGGTTTTCAAGTCTTTAAGTTCTCTCGAATCCTTGTGTAACTGTGTTGTCAATCTATCTAATTCATGTAATTTATCTACAGTTATTTGATCTATTGTACTTAAAGTGGACAAGTGCACCAAATCTCTTTCACTTATTTCTGGTCCACCTTGTATGCCGCAATAATCTTTATAGTCTGTTGCGCTATATACTTGCCTTGAGCTTGTAGCTACGATTTCTAAATCTGGTTCTTCAGGTGCTTCCCAGATCATGTCTAATTGTGAAGGTGGTCTGGAAGTTTCGTCACAAACCAGGTCCTCACGGTAAGCTTGATTTAAGCTTTTATAGAATGCTTCATTGGATTCCATTACTTCATCCTGAGGATCTAATAATACCGAGCTTCGTCCAATATCCAACCCTTCTTCTATGCCGTCTTCAACAGAGCCATTGCCTAAAATTTCTCTTATTACATCTAGCCGTGTCATTGGGTCCCGACCGGTAACTGTGCGACATGTATAAAAATCAAGTAGAGTTGATATGACGCCCTGTTGGTCTGCGAGTAGAGCTTCGAGCCTTTCGAGTCGTTCCCACATTCTAACGTATTCCTGGCTTAACAGATCGAGGGCTCGCCAAGCGTACTTTAGTTCTGTCTCGAGGATGTTAAGTCGCGTGCCAAGGCGTTCCATGTAGTCACTGATAATGTAGTCGCCAGAGTAGGGGGGCAAGTCGGGAGGCAGTGCGAGAGAACCACAGTCGTCCATATCGGCCTCGGCACCCCCACTCCCTCCGCCCTCGCTTTCCTCCATCGCGCCGCTTGTGCTTGCCCCCCCATTGTCGTGAATATCTCGCATCATCGTCGGATCGAATAGAGGATTGCAGGTAACATTTTTCACTATGAGTCATCCCATATCGTTTTATTGAAAACACTTTTTACACAAAACCGTCTTGTTTGTAAAACAGTTACTAATTGCATTGTTTCACTTTAGTGTTTTAGTACATATTGACTTCTATTTACCACTGTTCAGAGTTAATAATAAATTTTAACTTTTAATGATTTATCACTTTGTACTTCGACGGAATACTATCGTTAATTAATTTTACATCAAAAATATATTTTGAGTTTCACTCATTTCACTTTACTGTAATGGAAAATCAATAGTTAAACATTTGTTTGGCTCCACTGGTCTGAACATAAGCGGGCTTATGTTCACTCCAGTGTCAGGGGCTAAAAGGAAATACCTCATCGGAACACGTAAACTTTGAGTAACTAGTCACACAATTTCAATAGCATGGATAAGCTGCTTCTAAAATAGTTAATAATAAAAATTAACAAAAGTTGACGAATTCCTTAGGGAGGCAGCTAAGCGGTTCGAAATCGATTCCACATGAGCATATCGTCTCAGAGGTGGAAGGCGACGGCAGGGTTAGGAAATAGGATGAACGAAAGGAAATTAATGCCGAGTTTCACCACCGCTTCGCTTAAATTGACCTTGGAATTATTGGATCAGGATAGCAGGCAAAGATAGATTGATTCCAGACCCGAAACAAAACTCCAGAATGTTATGATATTGATGGCGCGGTTAACTTATTCATTGTTTCGACAAATGCGTGTCAAAGCCCGGCTTTCTTTAGCACCTACTACTTAAATGAGAAACGTCTATAGAGCAAAACGTGCGCTGCTTCCTAAGAAGAGAATGTCTTTGTCACCATAATATAGAGAAATACTTGGAGGAACATAGATAGCGTGGTATGTAGGAATACCTACCCAAACAATGTGAACAAGCGTCGTGTTGTATGATCGTGAGGGTAAAATACTTTATGAAGGTAATGTTTGCACAAGAATATTTAGTCCGCACTCGCTTACCCAAGTCACTGCCTCCTAGTCAAAACAAAACTTTAACATAACAAATCATTAACATAATATTACCATATTTTGCGTAAACTGTTCGAAGAAGGAACATTCTAAATTAAGTACTTCGATTTTCGGTAAGTGAGACTAATGTTATAATTTTATTACGTTTAAGCTTTTCATTGAGTATTGTAGTGAGTATAATTATTATAAATGTAAATAAGTTTATTAGTATTTAAAATTGGGTCAAATGACTCGCACACAAAGGGGTAAGTACCGCGAAACATCGTTTTTGTACTATAATTAACTCCATCAATGTGTTTAGTTTAAGGTCAAAATTCTGACATGTCTAAATTTCATTGGTGACTCGGAATGAGTTTGCAAGCTAAAGATCCTTTACAGCTGAACTGACACACAGATAACAGAGTGACTTTATTAGGGCTCTGTTTGCCGTTTGCGTACGGGACTCCATAACTACATTCAGAGAACAAAGTGGAATACTTAGTCACAAGCGAAAAGTTATGAGGGTAAAAATTTGTTCTTTGAAAAGCTGAACGAGTTAGTAATTTATTATTCCAAGGGCATTTATCAACAAAACGTAAAGAAACCTTGGCATGATTTCTAAGAAACACCGATTTCTTATAAAAAATTTGCTGCCTTTACTTTTTATTTTATAATGCCATCCTTATTTAAGGACTAAGAAAACCATTTTTAATCATGATAAGATTTGGATTATTGAATAATCCAAAGCGGGAAGGATTTGTTTTACAAAAGAAAATTAGCGAGACAAATTGACTCATTCGTAAGAAAAGTATGTCATGCTTCACTGGGAGTATTTTAAGCTGAGCAATAAAATAATATGAGTGAGATAGCTAATGAGGGTTTCGTATTAGAAAAGGCAGAACCTATTACTAAGCCTTGCCTGTCCGCCCGTCCGTCCAAAATTTAAAAAAGCTGTCTCTTTAGAACGATGGTAGATAACCGGTTGAAATTATTACAGAATGTGTTAGTATAGCCAATACAGATAAAAATAAAAGGGCGTCTCTATAAAAGAAACATGTTTTTGTATTTTTTTTTCTATTTGTTCTATAATGTACACATAGTAATCCCACAAAAACTCATAACCATGATAAAAGTGGCTATTAAAGTGAGCAAAACGCGCGTGAAAGCAGGAGGCGAATTGACCGAGATATTCGAAGTTGTTACTGGCCTCAAGCAAGGAGATGCCCTGTCCCCTATGTTGTTCAATTTGGCACTAGAGCATGTCATCAGGAAAGTCATGAAACTGGATTGCGGAGTACGGCTAAATGGACAACATAAGGTTATAGGATACGCTGACGACCTAGCTTTGTTAGGGCAAACAAGAAAAGAGGTGGAGAAGTCAATGCGATCTCTAACATTCGAAACTGAAAGGGTTGGGCTCAAAATCAACAAGGAAATAACGGAATATCTCCATCTTAAACGCTATAAAAACACCAGGCAAAGACGCGAAGACCTGCTTGTGGATGATATACCGTTTGAAGGGGCTGCAAAATTCAGATACCTTGGATGCACTATAACAGACACAAACACAATGGAGGAGGAAATTGACACTCGGATCCACAATGCCCTCCGTTGTAGTGCAGCGCTCCACAAGGTGTTGGTGTCCAGGCTATTAAGCAGGAAATCCAAGATCCGCATATACAAAACTGTCATAAGACCTATACTGATGTATGGATGCGAGGCCTGGACACTCACCCTCAAAGAAGAGAACAAACTTTTAGTGGCGGAGAGGAAGATTATGCGCAAGTTTCTGGGCCCGGTCCAACGTGATGATGGCAGCTGGCGTTTGCGAAAGAACCAGGAGATCGAAGAACTGATCGCCGAGCCCAATATCATGGGAGAGACCAAAGCCCAAAGGCTACGCTGGGTGGGCCACTTACAGAGAATGGGGGAGGATCGCAATGTCAAGAAGGCATATCTTGGAGTTCCAAGTGGCCCAGATAACGCTGGATTGACGCTGTGGAGTCGGACCTGAGCGAGCTACAAGCTACCGACTGGCAAGAGGCAGCGCGGGACCGAGACCGATGGCGTTCTCTTGTATCGGAGGCCAAGACCCACTTTGGGTCGCTGCGCCAGAGGAGTAAGTAAGTAAGTAGTAATACATACAGTTGTCAAACTTGGTATGAATGTAGTTTAATATCTAATGTACAACAACAAATACTAAAAACTCATGGGCAAACTTCTGCCCGTGGCAATGCCTAAGGAGCCTTTCTTTGTGTCGAAGCTTTGTTTAATAATTAAATAAATTGATATGCTCAAAAACTTCAGCCATTACAGAGAGTTAATGTGCTTACCTAAGTTAATATGCTTACCTACTTCCAAAATAACGCAGATGACTTCTAAGGATGTTAATTGCGGATTTAATAATATGATAATAAAATATTATAATAATATACATTTTAATAAATAGTTCATACATAATATATCGTCATATTTTTTTTCTGTAGAAAGTTAACGTTTAGTTATTATCCTGAAACTTACCTGTTAAAAACGGTATATTGTACAAGTAATTTTTACAATAAGTTATTTTACCTTGGTGCAATGCAAACCTTTAAATAAAAATATATCTGGCACTGCAGTTTGCCACATCAAGTTCAATCTACCACACCAAAACGTTTTTATATTTTATATTGACTAAAATATCACACCGTGGTATGTGATGGCGTGGTTGAAGACATTCTTCAAGTTTGATAGATTTCCAGCACGGCTGCCGGAACATACGGTTAGGTTAGGTGCTTGGCAGTGCTTGACAAACAAAACTTCCATGCTATGACTGCCATCCTAAGGCAAAACCCTAACCTTCTGAACATGGAAGTGTTCAGTAAATGCCACTACTGATCAAATGAAATCATGACCGCAGCGAACGTTTTAGGCAAGCACAAAGAGTGCGACGACGATAGCGTTTTTGAAGCATTAATGGCCGAACGGTATAAACTATGGACTGCCGCGCCGCAGGTCCGTGATCCACCGCCTGTTTGAGCTTCACCGCTTGTTGGAAGGGCATTTTGCGAATGCTCGCCCTGGCTAGCTACCACCTTCAAGTTGTAAATCTGTCACCAAACACCTAGTAGTGTATTCCAGGAGCAGTTCTTGAGAGCCAGTAAAATTACAGGTACAAGAGACTTAACAACTATATGTCTCAGGGTATCATCCCAAGCACAGTGCAATTCGTCACTTGTTACAAAATGCATCTGTTATAAGTAGAGGTTAGTCCGCTTAACATCAGGTGGGGCTTGTACTTGGTCCGTCACAACGACACAAAAAAAAATATTCGTATATTATTGTTATCATGACAACAATATGTCATGATAACAATAATATACGAATAATTTTCCTATGGAAACCCATGAAAACTATTCAATGCAATGAAAACTAAAGCTGTCAGTTTTTATTCGTGCCACAAAACATTTATTTGTTCCCTATCATGTCCATTCACTATTTCATCGTCTCATAAACCGTAATATCTAATAGTTATATCCTGGTGTTTCGATATCTTTATGTATGGGTTTTTGTACCAAAATTTTAGGCATTGGATACCAATATAATTTTTTTTTTATCTGTAGTAGCAGTGCTTTTGACATAGGTATTGGTGTTTAAGGTGAATGCTAAGATTTATGAGGAAAATTCAAAGATTGATTTGTAGCTAGGGTAGGTCAGTTTTGTACCTAATCATATTTGAGCTGTGTCGACCGATCATTTGTCGTGACCCGGGTCGAATTCAACCCATTCGCATAGTGATCGAGTCAAAATAATTCGATCATTTGGGTCGCAGTCCTTTATTTGACCAAATTACTCAGCGTAAATTTAACGACAAGTGAGCAACAGAAAATAAAGTTTTTTCTTATTAAAATGTTGTATTCGATATTATATAACTAGGTACTACCATTTGACGATCACTATAAATTTTGAATTGATATTTCAGTTTTAGCATTTTTAAGTACTTGGTTTGTGTATTGCTCAACCCATGATACGTACCAATTTTGTTTGTTCCTGACTAGGTGGCATCGGTAACAATTGTAACTAAAACAAAACTAGTTGGCTATCCGGTCCAATAAGATTTAATCTTTTACAGATAGTTGATTCGATCACACTTCTAGGGGTTGCAAACAATTGCAATCGGCACAAGTCTAAAAAATAGAATTGGTGAGTTTTGTAGAGTACCTATTCTGTATAACTAATGAAATTTTATAAAAATTGAGCAATTTATTATATTTGTTAGGAGTAAAACTAAAGTTTTAATATTTTAAAAATATTAGTATTATATATAATAGTTACGTTTATTGGTGCTCAATAAAATTTCATCATCGCTATAATATTTCAATATTGCAAAGTGAACGACTATGCACAATACTCGTAGTTTAGCTAGAAAGGCAAAAACATGATTTGTTTTATTTTCAAGCTGCGTGAGTTATTGTCTTCAAAACGTAATTCTTTGTTGTGTTGTATAACTCTTTTATATTATTTACAAACTGAACTTGTTTATTTTCACCTAGTATTTTTGCTAAATAAGTTCAAAAAAATACTTTTGAGTTCAATCAATCGTTTTTTTTTTTTTTTTTTATGCCTAATTGGTTAGCCTTTGACCACTATCTCACCTGATGGTAAGTGATGATGTGGTCGAAGATGTTGTACAGGCTAACCTAGAATTGGGTGATTATTTTAATTAGTTATTAATATGTGACGTATATACACGTAAAATGGTTGAGTATAATATTATCCACCTGAAACAACCGTTACAAATGTGGTAATATGCTTTTCAAGCAATATTGTACAACTGTTTTTATACCTTGGTACAATTATCTATATATAATATCTGATATTGCGTTCTGACAAACCAAATTCGATCTAATACACCAAAATGTTTTTTTATTGCTCATAGGCTACTTTGACCACTAATTCACCTGATGGTAAGTAATGAAGTCAACGATGTGATTCAGGTTAACTTAAAATTACTGTATCTCATGGACGGCTGCCGGAAGCAACCAGAAGGCGCTTGGTGACAAAAAATACCTTGAGGGTATTAACTAAGCCGGCAATCGCAAAATTCCCTACCTATGACAAAAACCCAGACCTTTCTAAGCACGGAAGCGCATAGTAATATATGTCACAAGCGATCAGCAATCCAAGTAACTTTGGTAGTTGAATAAGTTTGTTTACAACTATTTTAGTGTGCTTGAATCAGGTAAGAGAGAAAAATAAATATAGGAATATTTTTAGAAGGGTTGATATTACATAAAAATAATATCATATGCTCAAATTTAATTTCCAAATACGATAAAGTAGTTGAAAGACCTTCAAACACAATACGAGAAATGTAGAAATGTAGAGAATTGTCTCCTCAAAACAATTAGCATAATTTTACTTGCAAAGTAACCGTTCCAATACCATAAACGGCTTTTACAACCGAATGCAAAGTAATCACCACGAAATTGTGTTTCTTCTCACGGAACCAAACTAAGTTACTGGCAATGAACCGTGAATCGAGGAACTGAGTCCCTTGAAATGGCAATCCCAAATTGAAACAGTTGGACACTGGCCAAAATGTACCAGAAGTTTTGCTTAACACTAATTGGATTTGTAGACCACGCTCTATGGGGATGGTAGTTTTAAGAAATGCCCAATCTTACTTGAAAAGTAGTCAAAGGGAATAAAATAGCTTGTTGATATGTCACAACTTCTGAGTTCGATCCCAGCGCAGCCAAGCTATTGTATTTACTGCCAAAGAAATGTTCAGTTACAGTACGGTGATTGAAGCAATAACTGGTAGATGGTAATAGGCTCGCATCCGTGGTTGTTTAGAAACCTCTTTATGCCTTTTTGAGAAATGAAAGACTGATAATATGTATTTCACATCAAAAGTTCGGTTTGGTGTTTATAATAATTCGAAAACTACATGGAATATTTTATATAATATATATTTTATCAGCTAACTAAAATCTTGAGGTTCAGAATAACATAAATATCCAGTCACCCCGCGATCATGATTCATGTAACTGCGTCGAAATATCAGGCGCTCAAAAATAAAAATTGCCACGGTACAAATCCCGTAAGTGATAAAATATTATGTACGAAATCTTGATAGTCTAAAAAAGTCTTTTCTTAACAATATTTAAAACATTAGTTAACCTTAAATATAACTGTTATTTTTTTTATCAAGATGTTTTGATTGCATTTACCTAGGTGTAATGAGGTGTAAAATAATGTGTTTCACTTGGTAGTAAAGTTAATATGCGTGTCGTATCTTTGAAACCCTCGTTATAGTTATTTCTTATTATGCTCAGGATTAGGTTCTATATTACAACCACTCGCTTCGCTAACGGCTATAGAAACTTTTGCTTCCTCAGCTTTCGTTACAAGTAGATATTTGTGTTAAATAACAACTTTGTAGCAAATAACCTAGTTATTTTATTATACGTAAATACAAACGCTTTTTGTGTAACTTTATGTTAATGCTTAATCTTTTAGTAATATAAGTATCGAATGGCCATACGTATATGTGACTAGTTTCATTTATAATGAGAATACATTATAATTGAAATATACACACATACTATAGATTAAGTAACATTAAACTTATCATAATAATAAAAAAAAAACAGCCTTCGTAAGCAACCCGGAAACATCTTAGCTGCAAAAAAGTACGTAAACCTCTTTGCTGCTAAAATGAACGGGACACAGAAAAATATGAAAACACTTAAAAACAATAGTAAAGGGCACGATCAAACGGTTTCCTTTTCCGTCCACCTTGTAGGTAAGACAAGGGTCGATGATTACCTGCACCGATATTTTCAATTCCTTGCCCAAGGGTCTGGGCTTCGAAGCGGTTACATAAATCCTGTTGAGTTTTGTCAGATTTATAGCAACACCGCTCTATTAATTTGAAACGAGAACGGGCTATAAATTTATGAAAAATTATGTTATTCTTAACCGTTTATAAATTGTAGAGAAAATAATTTTAGTTTACGTAAGAAAAAGTTTTTCAATCTTTCTCTAGTTCCAACAGTCGGTAAGAAGAATTTTTAGAACTTTCAAGTCTGTAATCCTACTTAACATTGGCTTGCGGGGAAAATTACGAAATATTGTACATTCTTAATATTGTGTTTCTTTCCGAAATAAGTATTTCTTATAGTGGAATCGTAATGAGACAATAAAATAACCGCCAAAAGTTCGTGAAAGTGCACAAATGTAGGTAAATACACCAATAGGTAGCTTTTTTTAAACTTGATAAGCAGATATTTCGGTAAATAACAATATATATTCTAGAATGTTCCATAATTATTCATTCCAAACACATTATGAAGCTGGATATAAAGCGGATTATAAGTTAGTTTTATTAGTTATCGTGTTTTCGTCCAATTTTCATACTAATTTTATAACACGACTTGTACTATACTGTTACACAACTTTCACGATAACTGTGATATGATTCGGATTTTTATGTATCTTTGACTTTTATTCAAGTAACTTAACGAGCGGCAAATGTACAAACCCTACGAGGCTATAATATAACAAATATTTTTTTTTGTGGATGTACCAAAGTTTGAATGATCCATCTAAATTTTAGTGAATCAATTGTTACGGTAGTTTTAATTTAATTTTATTAATCTTTTCAAATCTGCGTGTCGTGTTAGCGCGTCTTACGCAACTATTTGATAACATACAAGTGAAACTGAAGTTAACAACTTTATACTAACACAAAACAAGATAACAGTCGCCTTACAGATGGCGTAAAATTAGCAAACATAAACAATAACTGTACTCAAGTTTAATTTCGTGTTGAAGTGAGTTGTGAGCAAAAGTTTTCAACTTTTAACACACAATTTATTGCGGCATACACAATGAAGAGTTAATATTAAACTTTTACGCTGACATTTATAATTCACATTCATGTTAAATTTTCTGTAAGAAGGTAGAGGCCGATGAGCTATATTTTTTAATTTTATCTAGTTTGTTGCTGGACATGTTAAGAGGGACCTGATGACTCCAGAAGAAAATTAAGGGGTTAAAACAGTCTTGTATAAAAACTCGGATAGCCAGCTGATGATATTTTATTGTTTCAAAGTAGTCGTATTAATGTACTCGTATTATATTTGGGTAGAGGACACCTATACAAATAAAAAATACCAAGAATGTTTTGTTTTTACGAGTGTCTTTTATCTATATAAATGTAGTGTACATTTATACATACGAGTATGTTTTAAAAAATGGCGGTGGTTTGATATGCTACAAAGGCTCTATCTCCTTCATATTCTCGTTTTATTTGAAACAAGCTGGTTTCAGCCACGTGATCAGTAATGAAAGTTATGATGATTAAAAGCATCCTGTGTGTTAATGCAAGACATAAATTACATTTACTCCAAGTTCCATCCAATCGGTCCAGCTGATTCAGCATGAAGGAGTAACAAAGATACTTCACCTAAGAACTTTCGTATCTATAATATTAGTCTGATTTAAGAAAGGAAACTATTTCGTTGTCCTTATAGTACAGTAAAAGATACTTATTTACTATTTTAAAATGAGTAAGTTAAAGCACGCGGCGGGATTCTAAGCACAGACTTCCAACGCGTCAGTCCATAGCCAATACTAAGGGCCATCAGTGCTTTATAGAAGCTACGTTCGCCGTTAGCACCGTAACACTGTCGAATAGTAAATATAAGATGTAAACGTTCTCCAAGTAGCGCGTAAAGTAACACGCTTATTTGACTATAAATCTCACACTCTTACTTCCTCCGCTCTGCTTTGCTATAAAAATAATGGACATTATACAATATGAGCAAGCTACGAAAGGCGGATGCAGATGTTGGCAATTGTTCAGCAGCCAGCAGATGTTACTTCAACGGGTGGCTTGACAATTTTTGCGTAACGATCCGTGCTTTAATGAGACCTTACTTCGTGTTTATGTTCCACGTTTATGTAGATGATTCTACGTTTTATAGGCTTTAATATTTAATAATTATAAAGGTGTATGAAGAAGAGTATGGTACATATTATACGAGTGCATAACATTTTTTAATTTTTGATTAAAACTAACGTAAGTTTGACACATTTTTAAAGATTATTTTAGCCGATTTACAAACCGTAAGTTAAATCGGCAAAAATATTTTTAATTTGGATAAAGTGTAAGAGTTGGTTATTAGGGGTATTGCTTTTTTTTTATTTTTTTTTTATTGCTGATAGGTAAGCCTTTGACCACCTTCTCACATGATGGTAAGTGATGATATGGTCGAAGGTGTTAACAGGCTTAACCTAGAATGACTGGCTCTCAAGGATAGCTGCCGGAACACACCGTTAGGTGCTTGGCGACAGATTTTCAACTTGAGGGTGGTCGCTAGCCAGGCGGGCATTCGCAAAAATGCCCTTCCACCATGCGGTGAAGCTCAAGCCCGCGGCGGGATTCGAACCATGGACCTGCTGCGCGGCAATCCATACCCAAAGCCACTGAGCTATCACTGCTTCAAAAAAGCTATAAGTCTGCTATAAGTCGATTTACAAACCGAAAGTTAAATCAGCTAAAACATTTTTTTAATTTGGATAAAGTGTAAGAGTTTGTTATTAGGGGTAATGCTATAAGTCGTTGTTATTCGTTTTTGCATCATCAAGAGCATTCTCAAACACATAGCTGGTATGTTCTTTTATTAATTTGCAAAAACTGCCATAAGGAAATCCAACGGGATATTTATTCTGTATTTTGTTTATGGATGAAAACCGTTTTTCGTTACTTTCATATAGATTCATAGATGCAAACGAGTGTAGACAGATAGAAAAAGCAAGTTTTTTTATTAATCTGTTCTCGCTTACTGTTGTTTTTGTAACATAAACCAATCATTTAACTAAAACGAAGTGAAACGAGCCATACATCAACTATATAGAACGCAACATTACAACGTCACATTCTATCTAAAATGGCCATTACTTTGGCACCAATTTGTACAAGTCCTACAAGTTATACAAGTCTACAAGTTATACGAGTGTAATATTATTTTAGAAAAAAAAATATAACCCCTTTATGGTGTTTGAAATTTTCAGTATTAAGCTCGAAGAAACGAAATTGTTCACAAATTATAACTGGCCATAAAACTACGGTAAGTAATGCTTGCATGAATACCATCATTAAATAAAAAAAATATATTACTGGTTCAATATAGTTAGATACTACAAAACAATGGAAAGTATGGGTAGCACAATACATGTACCGTAACAGACGCCAAATAAAATTATATAATTAAGAACCGCTGTTGCCAGCACTAACGAGCACTAACTTTTGGGATATAACAACTAACATTACGCGTCAAGTTTAACTTTGCGGAACATTTTCAATTTAAGACTGTCAATGGACGTTGAGTTCTCACAACCAAACAAAACGAATGGTTTGAGCAAACTTGAAATTCGTTTCACTGTACTTCTGTATATTTAAATAACACTGCAATGGATTAATTTAAATATTTTATTGAGATTGTGAGCGTTTAAGTTACCTATTGAGGCATATAAGTCTCTCATTATTTGGAAGTTAAAATAATTTTGTCTTCTCTTCTTCTTTGCTAAGTGGGATGGCTTTAATAAAAAATTTGAAGCAAAGATGGCCGAGCGGTAAAAGCTATGGATTTTCGTGCCACAGTTTCACGGTTCGATCCGTACCGCCGCGGATTGAGCTGCACCGAATGGTGGAAAGGCATTTTGCGAATGCTCGCCTGGCAAGCATCTAACAGTGTATTCCGCCAGCCAGTAACACTACTGGCACATGAGACTTAACAACTATATGTATCAGGATGACGAGAGCAATTCGTTACTTTTGACGAAATACATCTGTTAAATGCAGAGGTTAGTCCGCTTAACATCAGGCAGGCTTAGTGCTTGTTCCGTCAAAAAAAAACTGACGTATTTTTTTACAAGTTACAAACTAAAATCAATATAAACTCAATACTTCAATGTTTGTCACTAACATTATTTCATTTTAAATACATTTACTTGAAAAATAAACAAATGACAGCAAAAGAGACCGCAAGATTATATTACCATGAATGGTCATATTATATGAAAAATAATACGCCGTGAAACAAATGAATTCCATCTCAAAATGCCATTACATTGCGCCATTCTATTGAATGGCGTATAAATTGAAAACAACAGCAAAAAGGCGATTAGGGGGAATACGATTGTTTTTACCATAATTTCTTATCAAGAATATTACAAAAATGTCTAAGCGACGTTACGATAAATATGCAAAGAAGTAGAACTTTCAAACAATTAACGCTTTGATTTCAAACTCATTAAATTTAAAATAAACAAAACACGCCAAATCTTCCAAATTCAATAAGATTGGTTAATTGATTTGGCACCTAGAAATTATCGCATCCGATTGGTCACGTCAAGGTAATGTTGCACCGCACTGTACCTAACCGCGCCCTCACGGTAAGGTTTGCGTTCTGCTGTTTTTGAGCGTGACTATTTATTCGTAGAAGCAATACGAGTTAAAACGCAAAAATAACTGAAATAGTTTGCAGGGCTGTTAGAAGGACTTTTACCTATCTAGATTGTTCTTATAATAAAATATTACCCGGTAGAAAAATCTTATTATACGGCATCACAAACATATAAACGTTTTGACATATGCCATCCTGGCTAGTTACTTCCTTCAAGTAATAACTCTGTTGCCAATCACCTAATGGTGTGTTCCGTTTGAAGTCCCTGAGAAGCAGTAATAAGCCAGTAATGCGGGCTTGAGCTTCACTGCATGGTGGAAGGGCATTTTGCAAATGCCCGCCTCGCTAGCGACCTTCAAGTGGAAAATCTGTCACCAAGCACCTAATGGTGTGTTTCAGCAGCTGTCCTTAGAGAGAGAACCTATAATTCTAGGTTAAGCACCTTCGACCACATCATCACTTACCATCAGGTGAGATAGCGGTCAAAGGCTAGGCGGTCAGGAGTAAAGAAAATTTTGAAAAAGTAAATGCGGTGCTATGTCGTTCAGGTACGTTTGGCGCAGATTGTCAACAGAATGACTTCGTAGCTGAGCTTTACGTCCCTTTCACGCCTGGTCGTGACCATTTCATTCAATGCGATCGTTTTTCACACCCCTTTTTTGCAGGCATAGGATATATTTCCAACTATTACCGCCGATGGAATCACGTAAGTTGGAAATCGGTATATAAAATTTATGTTGAGTTCGAACACTCTCATTCGTAATACTATCTAGCTGGCACTGAAAACGTTTGTTCATATTGTGAGAACATACAATATACATAGATACAGTGTATCGGAAACATGTACGTAGAACGAGCTGTACGTGAGCCGAATATTCAAATACAAAGTTAAATAATTAGAATCTTATCACACGCTTGGTGTGCATGCAAATTGGCGTCGTACCTTCATAATTCCGTGACAAAATTAAAAAAAAATCCTAAAAGGTACAACGTAAAAGGTCGTAAATCCCGTAACTGGGGCTGACAAATCGCAACCCTTGTCCTAAAAACCCGTTTTGACCCTTCCTTCCGCTGACGTTTTTTTCATCAAACGAACCACAAACTTCGTCCCACCGTCAACAATCCGTCTGGACAGACGAATGGCCTAATTTTTTTACTAATACAATATTTATGAATGCCTGAAAGATTCAATGCACGTGTTTATGTTACCATGGGTGAATGCCAAGTAATGTTCACATTTGGTGGTTCTACAGAACATTCTCGTTTAGAAATTAATGAGACGGGGAGCACTTACGCCTATTGTAACACTTATAATTTTTCTTGTCATCATTATGAGTTTCTTTATGTTGCCTGAATAAAGTTATATTTATCTTTCTATCTTACATCTTGTAACAGAAATCAGTTTACTCATATACTAATTGCATTTATATTATAAATGACAATTTTATTTCTTCTACGAATTGAAGCCTTATTTTATCTTAAATTATTGCTGAAAATGGCGTCGGGATATATTAAGATGTTTCAATAGAAAACATTTTTACTTCCTGATTTACTACTAACTTATCTAGTAGTGTAGACTTGTATGTATGTCATTCCCAAGTCGCTGACATTTACTTATACTAATAACAATAATGTTATATATCGTTCAGAAAAGTAGTTCATAACGCTCATTATTATAGTACATCAGAATCTTCTACAACTAATTTTCCTCGCAGGCAACAATTAATACAAAATTTCTTAATTTATTTGAAAGCATATTTGATACTGCGGAGGCATACACTTACGTGTAATTGTTGGGGAATTCCTACTACCTATTAAAATTTGGGTTTTACTGCACCTTACTTAGTAGGTATTTGAGTAAGAGATTGTTTTTTTCTGTATTTTTTCCTGATACGAGCCGGAGTGAGCTACATAGTTACGACGTTGTACCTTAAGTCCTATTTATTAGCTCCGAGCTAGAATAATAGCTATGTACCGAATGATTGAGAAATTCAAAATTTTACATAGTTTTAGTTCATTTACCTAGCTTATATGTTGTTAAAAGTATAATAATGCGTGTTTGAAGGCACATGGTATAATTAAATATTAGCCAACCGCTCCAAAACAAACGTAATATTTTTACCATGTTACACATATTTTGATATGAAAACTGCGAATAAAAGGAATAATTTCTATTTCGCACCAAAAACCCCACCAGTTTTTTTTTCAAATACCTTTGGTTTTTACACTTGGGGTTTTAAGACGAATATATCTTCAAAATCTATCCAGCCCTTTGGAAGACACGTATATAGAAATATAAACTTACTAAAATACAAGATACGCGCGTAAAACACAACTCTTTCTCGGCATTCAGGTAAAAAATCATGTGGGATAGTATCGAAATTCATATTTTTCATAGTGTTGTTAGTAAATGAAACCGTGGTAAAAGATATTAAGCATATTAAACCTTGCATAGGAACTAGACAGCTGCCGGAACATACTTTTAGCTTTAGGTTCTTGGTATATATATTAAACTTAAGGGTCTACTTAACTAGCCCCAAAATTATCCAAATGTCTTACTAACAGCAATATGGTCTTAGATCTAAAATACAGCAACGTTTGATATCGAAGAGCAATTATTTGAATAATGGAAGAACAAAACATGGTAGAAATGTTGTACAAGTAGAAATTTGAGGTATTTACCAACCACGGGAAAACAGGAAACGGGAGTCTAGGTAGAGACATAGAAATACTGAGTTCGGAGGTAGCAAATATATCCATTAATAAAAGTCTATACGATGCTGTACCGATGATCCAGCTACGCCTGATTTGTACGCATATACGGAGCTCTGTTGCTTGATTTGTAATTACCTTTAACCAAATTTAATAAACAATTAACTTCATTACATAAACTTCATACTTCATAACTGCATTATTGCCAACTTCCAGGCAGCCCAAATGACTTCAACATAGTTTAACGAATGTTATCCTAAGACAACACCCGGGACCGATGGTTTAACGTGGCCTTCAAAGCACAGAAACACAGTTGTAAATGTCAATACCTAGACAATATTGCTTAACTTAATTGATCGGTTAAGTATGAATGGGCAAGCTACGTGCTGAAGCATATGTAAGTTGGTCTTAATTATTATGATTTTATGGCAGGCTACAATACATAGCTACAAATATCAAAATAATAGTCAAAATTAATGGGTATAGAAATTGTTAGAATTCGCGTGAAGGTATACGTTATGTCTGTTCTTTATAATTGCAGTAATTTTTCTCGTTTTGTTAGAAATTGCACTGTACTCGTCACTTTAAGACCTCAGTAACTATGTCTCATTCACCAAATAATTTGACTTGCTACAGTGCCTTTCGAGCCAAACCACAGAAGGTGCACATAACGGTGCAGAATATTTGACATTCACCAAGATGGACCCTTGGTAAAAGAACTACTGGTACTAATGCAGATCTTATTTCAATTTTAGTTTGAAAATTCTGGTGAGTATGAGACATTAATGTTTTTAAATAACCAGCTGTTCTCACGCATATAAGTCAAGATTGTCGACCTAGATTTCGGCCATATCCGATGCCCTTTATCAGGTGAGTTCACGCGTCGAAATCGATTTCTTATGTCAGTATTTGTTACTTAAAATAGCACTCAGATAGAGGTATATGTAAAGTCCGAGCTGTAGGTAAGTAGGTACACATATTTTCGTCGCATCTGCATCCGGCGCCGCAGAATGGTCGTTAATGCTCCATTAGTGACTTTTATCCGACCGGATTATTTGCCGATTGCTCTTTTATCCGATCATCCGGTTTTCAGAGTTAATTAAAATGACATACAATGGTTAACCAAATGGAGATCTGCCATATTGGAGTGGCTTAAAGTTTTTCTCGGAATTGTTGTAATTTTTTTTAACGATAGGCCACCTGATGATGACTTATGTAGAAGTCTTAAATATAAATAACTAGTATCTGCTATTTTTATTGTAGTCTACGTACATTTTATATCGATTTCGCAAATATATTAATTAATACAAAGAAAACGATTCTTAACGGGCCAAGTGGTATTATCTAATACTTTGCGGACGTTTTCCTTATAAAACGTCAGAAACTGTTCTAAATATCTAATCTTTTAGAAGTCGACTGATTGTGGATATAATACAAAGAAGCCTTACACAAGTATATATTAATTAATTTAAAAAAATATATTTAGTCAAAACCCAACTGCAAATTATTTATTCTCTTTAAGCGTTTTATCATCCTATTGAAATTGAAACTGCAAGTTATATATATTTAGGGGATTGCTTTTAAAGGACTTTATATTGTAATCCAATTCAATGGGCTTGGATGAAAACAAAAATCTCACAATATGGCGTCTCAAATCCACCAGTCCATTTTGTTATGTACCTGGTTTCACTTGGGTTATCAAGACGAATCTAATGATATCTATTACAATTAAATCAATTAAGCCGTTTAGTAGTAATGGTGGAATAAGAAACTCACAAACATACATACGTACGTGAACCCTGGAAACATAACACTATTGTTTTTGGACAGTCGTGTAAAATAATAGGTTTTAAGCCATTGGTCCATTCACAACACTTACTACATGTGGTTATTGTTAAAATTTTAAAGGAGATGATCTACCAACAAGTACTCGCAAGTGAGGTGAAAATAGGAAAAGATTTTAACCTTATGTTCACAGCAAGTCTGTCCTCAGGTTTGGTATAAGATTTCGAATTCACTATCTAAAATGAACATGAGTCTCCATAAAACATTAGGTAATTATTTTTATATCATTCCTTTAACATATTTTTCTTTAACTGTAGTAGTATACGTATGCAAAAAAGAAAAGAAAGTTTGTGGTACAAATATACCGCATAGAGCAAACGTGATCGGACTAACTCTTTTATTGGCACGCCTTACAACTCTGTTTTATATTTGTGAACGTTTTTACGTGGTTGCTAGGTGTGGTTCGGCTCTAAGCAAAACTTTCGTACAGAGCCTACGGCAAATAGAGGCATCTTTGTTTTTATTGTGTAGCGACAGTACTACGTGATTTCGTAGAGCTGCTACGAAATTTGATAGAAAGAATTAATAATTAACTGATTGACGGCATTGCTAGTCTGGAGATGCATAGCAGGTTAGATTTCAATTTGGTCAAGTAACCTGTAGACCAATATTTCATAGTCTATAAAACCTACGTAAAAAAAAAACAAAAAAATAGTTCCGTATAGGTTTAATTGTGTGTAAAAATATATACATTTATCCATTATCTCTCTTCAGTTTGTAAGAGTAGGTGATAATGTTGAACAGGCTAAGTAGAACTATACACATGGTGGTTTTATAGTATATATTTTTTATTGTATACGACGACACATAAACTGTATAATTCAGCAAAGTAACACAAAAAGGCTTTTTTTTGTTCGGTAGGATAGATACTTTGTTGTAGTAGATTTCATGTTAAGTTTAACATGAAATTAAGTTAATAAATAATATTTGTCAATGTCAACCTACCTGAATAAAAATATTTTCAAGTCTTACAGATGCTGACCAGTAATTATTGTGGGTGAGGGATACAGTCGACCTTGTAACCTTAGTTGAAAAGCGTGATATGAAATGGTTCCTACTTGAAACACTGAAAGGTAATAAATAGCTTGTGGGAGTCTGATTATGATATGAATTCAGCATGGTCATGGTGTCAACGTCTACAAGTTATTCCTACTTTCCAGCTCTGTAAGTGTTTATATTACAACCCTGTTAACACCCGTGGGGTGCTGGGTCAGAATTGCACTTCCCCATATCATCCCGTGGGTTTCTTAAAAGGCAACTAAGGGAAAAATACTGGAAGGTGGGCAGCAGCGCCTTCTACAACAGCCAACTTACACTGCGATGCCCAAGCCGCCTGCCAAGCGTGGGGATTATGGCAAATACCCCCTCATAGTGGAGGCTGTGTTCAGCAGTGGACGATCCGGCTGATACAGTAAGTGTTTATATTATTTTATTCAAATTATTTGGCTTGATAGCTAGCTAGACAAGAAGTTACAAAATGTCCTACACAACATATTTTATGCTTGTTAAGGTATCGCTTGATTAGTTGTCCATTACCTATTGGTTATATCAGTAATGTGGCCGTACTTAAGGCTTTGCCTAGAAAATGGGACCTGAATCAGACCTGATTATACCGGATAACGCAGATAGGGATTAGAACACAAATTTACTTTTCGAAATCATTACTAAATATACTGTATCCGCCGGATTGTCCATAGCGGAACACAGCCTACCCCATAAGAGGGGGTTTTCCATTACCCCCAAGCTTGGCAATCGTTTTGGGGATCACAGTGTTAGATACAAGTTCTTCAGAAGGCGCTGCTGCCCACCTTTCAGTATTTTACCCTTTGTCGCCTCTTACGACACCCACGGGAAGAGATACGGGCACCCTAAGGGCAGTAAAATACATATATATATATATATATATATATAAAAATTCTAGCATTTTAAAATTAATCATCATTATTCATATTTTTTCAATTCATTCATTAATTTTCGACATTATATTGGCCTCATTCTACCACACGAAAACATTCAACGTTAGTTAATTCAAGAAAATATTCTTTAGTGAAAGGTGTCTCTTGCCTGAACGGCCAACGCAATTTAGTACTTTAGTATAAACGAGAAAAGGCACACTCTCATATGACTATAGAATTTGAATTGAACACAACATACATTAAAAGTAATGAATACCCACGAAACTCGTTTGTCAAACCAGATATGTACTATCTTTAAGCATTATTATTTTTTTATTCATGTATAGGTTTATTTCAATGGAGTGTTTATTTCAGGTTAATTTATACTACGCAAATAGATGATTACCACATGCAGGAAGAGATTGAAATAGCCTGCAATTTTCTGTGTTGGAATACCACACACTAAATCATAATTTTGTATTATGCGATCTTAGAATTAACGATTACCTAACTATGAAACTAACAATGTCTTTACTATGCAAATGGTTTCAAAAACCATATTTAATTATTTGTAAAAGACGTTTTAAGTCAATTTTCTTCATGAAAAAGTTATTTTTTATTCTGTTACTAGAAAAAATAATTTTATAACCGAAAAATTAAATGCATTAGAAAATTAAAAAAATATATACATGTTTTAAAATGTGGACTACAAATATTTTATTAGATATCTTAGGTGTTAAAATTTTTTAATAGACAAACAAAATTAAAATGTAATTCCAGTTGCATCAGTAGTAAAATGCTCATATACCCAGTGGACACAATAAAGTTCTTCAGGTGAGCTGTATTACCATTCAAAATTTGTGTGTTGGCACGGCTCCTAGTGTTTTAGTAATAAAATGGCCTCATTTTACTGTTATTTTCACAGCCTCTAAACTACGAACAAGCTTGGGTAAACTTACATAGAGTTAACGATATTTAGTAATGGTTTCAATATACCCTTGTAGCAATTTCGACCACATCTTGATTTAAAACCAGGTGAGATAGTTTTTTTACCACTACCTCACCTGATGGTAAGTGGTGATGTGGTCGAAGATGTTGTTCAGGCTAACCTAGAATTACTGGCTCTCAAGGACAACTGCCGGAACACACTGTTAGGTGCTTGGCGACAGATTTTCTACTTGAGGGTGGTAGCTAGCCAGACGGGCATTCGCAACATGCCCTACCACCATGCTATAACGACTGCCATCCTTGGACTACAACCGGGACCGAAGGCTTAACGTGCCCTCCGAAGCACGGAAGCGTTTAGCTGCAATGTCACCAGCGGTCACCGATCCAACTTATGACCGCGGCGGACGTTGCTTAACTTTGCTGATCGGTACAGAATGGCTAAGCAAATTTCGCTACGACCGCTTCAAAAGTTTAGTGGCCAAGACTTGCATATCAGCAACTACTAAAATATTATTATAAATCATAGGCTACGAACTTATCTTCGTTAGTTCAGATCAATGCGATACATAAGAGATGGGCTTTCAAAGCATGAGAACCTGTTTAAATTCTAGCTTCGGACCAGGCATTTTTATACAAGAAATTTTCTGCTACTGTTTTAGGAGAGACACGTGCCGAGTCGATGGCAATAAGCTTATCTTATGAGATTTTATATAATTGTGTGAGGTCCTTCCGAAAGATGATATATACTAGTATGTAATCATCTTTCGGAAGAACCAGCTCGTACAATTACTATTGTACTTGCAAGTAAAACTTACCCTACAGCGAAGACGTCTACCTTTGTAAACTCTTTGAGTCGGTATTGGGCATTTTAGTTAGTTTCTTTTAACCTATTTTATTATCTTTCTAGGTCTTAATATTCCTTGGAAAATGCAAAATTGTGTATGTACATATATACATATATATATATATATGTAGGATAAAAAGGCCAAGAATACTTTTGAACAGCAATTACTTTTTATTTCAATTTTACAATAGTTACGACTGCTATATAGAACAGCGTACAAAATGGAAGAGAAAAAAAATTACTTATCGCTAGTGTTGTGAGTACATTATAGTGATGTGCTACTAATCACTCGACTAAAGATAAGACATTATAAATTTATAATTATATATGTTCAATTCGATAAAATGGATTGAACATAGTTGGGGCCTCGACAAAGATGCAATAATAAAAAATATTGAAGTTTGAAAATTTAAGAAGCATACAGAATTTTAGTAATTTATTTTTTAAGTTAAAGGCAATGGACATAATTTATTATAAGAACGCAAATATGTTTTATTATTAGACATCTTTATCTCAGCAACTCTAACTTTATTATCAGTACCCGGAAAGGTTTTTACTATACGGGCCATTGGCCAATTAAATGGAGGTACATTGTCATATTTAACAATAACTAAATCTCCCTCTTTGAGATTAACATGAGCATTTTTCCATTTAGGTCTATTTTGCAACTGTGTTAAGTAGTCCCTGGACCAGACCTTCCAGAACTGTTGTTTTAATTTGGTACAAACATTCCACAGCCTAAGCCTGCTTTCATTAGTTTCTGTAAGGTCTACTTCAGGATAACTAGTAATGGGTACACCAGTCAGAAAATGACCTGGAGTCAAGTATGTGAAGTCACCTATATCACCACTCATAGGAAGTAATGGTCTTGAATTTAATATCCCCTCAATTTGGGTGATCACTGTATAAAGTTCTTCAAAAGTTAAACATGTACTGCCCATTATCTTTTTCAAAAAGGTCTTCACACTCTTAACTCCAGCTTCCCAAAGACCACCAAATTCCGGAGAGTAAGTGGGTATAAATTTAAATTGTATTAATTTATTTGAACAAAATTGTTCAACAGAGTCTCTATTTGCCTGAGACATGAGAAAATTATGTAATTCTTTTAAACAGTTAGATGCACCTTTAAAAGTTTTTGCATTGTCACAATAAATTTTACTAGGTATACTACGTCTTGATATAAAGCGCTGCAGACATGCCAAAAATGTTTGAGTAGTCAAATCACTCAATAATTCCAGGTGTAGAGACTTCGTACTAAAACAAACAAAGACTGCAATGTAAGCCTTGGTAATAAGGGGTTTTCGAACTCGTGCTACTTTAACATCAAAATGACCACAAAAGTCAATTCCAGTTATTTCAAATGGTCTGTAAGCTGTGACTCGATCTGTTGGTAACGAACCCATAAGTTGCTTAGCAGCTGTGGCTTTGGCACGGAAACATTTGATGCATTTATGAAGTACCTTTTTCACTTCTCTAATACCACCAATCAACCAGAACTTTTGGGATAAAGAGCTTAATATTAGTTTTGGACCTGCATGTAAAAGTCTCAAGTGTTCTCTTTGTATAAGCATATGAACTAAATGGCATGACTTTGGCAAAAGGATGGGGTGCTTTTTATCATATGTCATGTTGGTAGCATTATTTAAACGACCACCAACACGAATAGTATTTCTAAAATCAATGAATAAATTTAAATTACTTAAGCTTGACTTAATAGGTTTATTTGAAGCTATCAATTGAAATTCTTTTGCAAGTTTTGATTGTTGACTGAACTTTATTACTACAAGTAATGCATTTTGTAACTCTTTAGGTGATATAGCACCTACAATTTTAGCTTTAGGATTCTGACTATTGTTTTTGAATCTTAAGATCAATGATGTTATTCTAATTAATTTATTCAAGTCTGAATATTTATTAAAAATATCATTTTGTGAATCTTCCTGTATGGTATTGCATACATTATTTGCTTCTACATCAATAACTTCAGAATTATTCATGTGAGCAATAGGAAATAAAGTTTTAATTGAATCAAAGTTTGGAAACTCATGCTGAAAGTCTTTGTTAGAAAGGTAGGCTGGTCCATGCCACCACAGCTGGTGATCTTGCAATTTGTGTGGAGCAATACCCCGGGAAAGAATGTCAGCTGGGTTATCTTCACTTTTTACATAAGACCAGTCAAAGCCTTTAGTCAAAGAATTAATTTTTTGTACTCTGTTTGAAACATAAACTCCTTTTGGCTTACTTGACTTTAACCAACAGAGAACAATTTGTGAGTCACTGTATAGTACAACCCTTATGGTAGGATATTTTGATTTTATAAATTTATGTACTCTTGAAGCTAGTTCAGCAAGAAGAAGTGCCGCATTAAGTTCTAAATTGGGGATGGTGATTGACTTATTTAATGGTGCTACACGAGATTTTGAACACAAAAGGTTAGTATTGACTTTACCATTACTATGTAAAACTCTTAAGTATAAAGCACAGCCTAGGGCACTGAACGAAGAGTCACAATATCCGATGAGCTCTATTGTCTGAACATCACCATTTATGACATTTCTTGAAACATGAATTTTATCCATTTTATTAAGACAATTTAAAAATTCTTGCCAGTTTTTCAAATAGCTTGAAGGCAATGTAGAGTCCCAATCGATTTTTAAGTTCCATAATTGTTGCATGAATAATTTGGCTTTGACCACTATTGGCCCAATCAATCCAAGAGGGTCAAACATTTTACCAATAAAACTTAAAATTTTTCTTTTAGTTTGCAGGTGTTTTTCATCAGTTACGGGACATTGGAAAAGAAAAGAATCGGTAAGTACATTATATTTTAGACCTAATGTTTTTATAATATTGTCTTTGTTTAAATCAATTTGATCAAAGTATTTTTTATTTTCAGGTATGTCACTAAGGGATTCAATGCTATTGGAGCACCATTTGTGCAAATTAAAGCTGCCCAGTTTCATTAAATTTAATAACTCATTTTTCAGGTTCTCCAGCTGATCGACAGAGTCAGCACCACAGATTACATCATCAACATAGGTATGGAACCGGATCGCCTCTGAGGCCAGTGGGTATTTATCTTCATACATATCGGATAACTCAATGAGGCATCTTGAACTCAAGAATGTTGAGGCTTTAAGTCCATAAGTTACTGTTTGAAGCTGTAAGCACTTTATGGGCTGACCAACATTATCTCGCCATAAAATGTTTTGTAAGGGCCTGAATTTTTCATTTATGAAACACATCCTGAACATTTTTTCAATATCACACATGAGTGTGTACTTATAGGTACGGAAAAATGTAAGTATGTCAAATAATTCACTTTGGACTATAGGTCCATTTAACATGACGTCATTTATAGAATGACCATTTCTAGATTTCATATTACCTGAGAATACTACACGCAGTTTGGTAGTCTTACTACTATCATTTAGCACAGCATGATGTGGAAGAAAATATACGGGGTCATTATAGACATCATACTTGGCAATATCAACAGTTTTGGCATGTCCGAGTCGCACATACTCATCAATAAAGGCTTTATATTTTTCAAAGTATACAGTATCAGATTTAAACTTCTTTTCTAATGTATGGAACCTTTGAAGTGCAAGTGAAAATGAGTCACCCATTTGCAACTGCTCTAATGGGGCAACTAATGGAATATCAACTGAAAATTGGTTATTCTCATACATGACTGAATTTACAAAACATTCTTCAGCTTTTTTGAATTCAATTGTTTGACTATTTTTCACTTCAGGTATTTTTTCTGACAGCCAAAATTTTTCCATAATTTCTTCAATATTGATATGTTGTTCCTGCTCTGTCGCAAAATTAGACACTAAATTAATATTGGAAACATAGTCCTTAGGTGAACATTGAACTGAGCCGGCAACAACATAACCATACAAAGTATTTTGTAGGACAAAACCATTGTTTAACTTCATATTTCCATCTAGTAAAATATTGAAATAAAAGTCTGCACCCAGCAACATTGAAATATCAGAAGGCATATTGAATTTCACATCAGCTAGCTTTATATTCTCAGGAAGTACTAAATTTGAAATATTTATATAATTTTGAGGTAATTTTGCTGTAATTGAATTTATAATATGAAATTTGATCCCATTTTTGTTATATTATTATATGCTGAGGATAACAAAATGTTAACAAAATTATTAGCTTCATTGTTACAGTTGCCAAGTCCAATGATACTTGTTTTTTGAGTCATAGGAATCAAATCAAGTTGGTCTACAAGTGACCTTTTGACAAGAGAAGCTTGGCTGCCACTGTCTAAGAGGGCTTTTACATAAATATCATGACCATTTTTGTCAATAAGCTTTACCGCTATAGTTGGTAACAATACATTGGTATTGGAGGAAATATTTGAATGAAGCGCAGTATTGACTGGCACTTCTTTTGGCTCTTCCTGATGCAAAAGTGTATTATGGTTACTTTTACAAACTTTACATTTAAATGAATACTTACATGAGTCCGAGTGCACTCTCAAACATATGTTGCATAATTTATTGTCAGTTATAAATTTAAGCCTTATAGCAGATGGAGACATTTTAAATTTTGGGCATGAGTAAATAGGGTGCTCATGACTACAAAATAAACAATTTGGTTTTGAATTGGATTTGGTAGCAAGATAGGAAACCTTTGAATTATTGAAATATGATTTTGGCTTACCTTCATAGGAGGTATTTTTTGGTGAAGAGCTATCTTCTAATGCAATTGCTCTTTTTTCTAGAAAGGATAAAAAGTCATTAATAGTTGGTAAATCATTAGAAGAGCGGTCAAGATGGTAAGCACGATTTGTATAGCTATCAAGCTTCCTAGATAGTATTGATATCAAGAGCATATCCCAACTTTCAACAGGCTGCTCAAGGTTCTTTAAAGCATGAAGTTGTTGACGAACATCGGAGACAAATGATCTAATACAAGCTGCTGTACCCTTTTGCATCTGGGGAATATCCAAAAGAAAGCTTATATGGTTAGATACCATGCGTAATGGGTTGTCAAATCTCTGTTCCAACAATAGGATAGCTTCTGGGTATGACTCATTGACAAGTGGTAAATTTAATATTACAGATAATGCATCACCAAATAAATATTTACGTAGGTAAAATAACTTTTGAACATTTGACAAAGCTTTGTTGTTGTCTATCACAGCCTTAAACAGATCCATAAAAGGTTTAAATTTAGTCAAATCCTTACCATCATAGGATGAAAGGTCAATACTAGGTAGTTTACAAGTGGATATAGAATGCTTTTCTGACTCAACTTTATTTGTTAATTGCCGTAAAGCAGCATTAATTTTTCCTAGCACGTAAAAATATTTTTCTTCAATGACACCTACTTCCTCTAGATCTTTATCATCCAGGTTGAGAATGTCTAAATGCACACTTTCATAAACTTTTAAAGTGCTTTGAAGTTTTTCACGACGCGCCTCTAAGGTATCAATTGTGGACGAAGCTAGGTTGATGGGATCGCTAATAAAGTTTTCGATTCTGGTAATAGTAGATTTACATTGTCCTCGCTGGGCGCGTAGGCGCTTCAGTTCGTGCTCTGAAGTGGGCATTGTGAAATTTCTGAACACTACAACACAGTCGCACTAGGTATATCGAACTAGTGCGATAGCGCATACGCAGGAACACTTTACCGCACAAAACACAAGCACAATTTTAAGGACTAACCGCAGACACTTTTATTATTGTGATCTTTGTAAATGTTGATTAAGAAACGCAAAATTATATCGCCTCCACCTTTGTTTACATACGATCTTCTTCTTCTTCTTTAAATCCTTGAGTGACAATCCTTTGACTTGACGTTGAGGATCAATTCTGTGTCTATGGCCAATGACAGACTTTAAAGCTGAATTAAGGAAAATGCAATGAATTTGAACCTCAAAATATAGTATGTAATTTTGACCATACACTGTAGACTCTACGATATTGCGCCGAAATAGACTTCCCGCAACTCGCGTATAGCGCGAAATATGCGAGAAAATGTTTTCTTGATGTTCCGGCACCGGCGCGGCGCCAACGCCGACCGAAGATGGCGTGGGTTCAACGACAAGATATAGCAAGTCGCTAAAAACACGTAATATCGTAGGAAACACTGACACTGGTTTTTTAAAACTTGAAGGACCACAATGGCCTGTAGGATAAAAAGGCCAAGAATACTTTTGAACAGCAATTACTTTTTATTTCAATTTTACAATAGTTACGACTGCTATATAGAACAGCGTACAAAATGGAAGAGAAAAAAAATTACTTATCGCTAGTGTTGTGAGTACATTATAGTGATGTGCTACTAATCACTCGACTAAAGATAAGACATTATAAATTTATAATTATATATGTTCAATTCGATAAAATGGATTGAACAATATATATATATAAAAACATGTATAACAATATATTAATCTAGTTTTTGTCAAATAAATCAATTTCTTAAACAGGTTTTTTATGAATAAATTTAAACTGGAAGAATACCTGGGATATTTTAGCGTCTTCTGAGGAACTACGATGGCCAGGATCTGCCAAGCGTGGAGATTATGGAAAACTCAGCCTTAATGACCTGGCCGTGTTCCGCAGTAGACAATCCGGCTGATACAGTATCCGAGATATAATTAATGTATGAAGTTGATTAACTGTTCGTTTTATGTAGGTACTGTTTTACCCTTTGTGGCGTCATCTAGCCCGTTTCCTTGGCAGCAATTTCATAAATTAAACCCCTATAAAAAGTACATTATGAACACACGTACAGTTACATGTTTGGAAGTGTAGTTTATTGTTTCATATAATTGACATTTCAGATACTGGACGAGGTTATCGCTTTTGTAATGGAAAAGTGGTTTTAAAATGGGGTAGTGTTTTTAACTAATTAACGAATCCTTAACGCATATCTTACAAGTTTAAAAGTAATGAAGGAAGCAGTTTGATTTTCTTGGAGACCTATGTATAATAATTATTGTTTTACGTTAGTATTAATTTGTTTGTAATACTGATTCGTCGATTTTATATAGATGGCATGATATACCTACATTTATATATTAAAATAAGGAAAGGGCAAACTTTACACAAAAGTACTTAAATCACGTTTTTGTTTCGTAAGATTTACAAGTTTGATGATGTTTAAGACTGTTAAGTAGGCTTTTTATATTGCTAATAAATTATACTTCCAAGAAATTATTATAGAAAAGATCTTAAACAATCGTTTACGTTATTAAAGGTACCTTTTTAAAAGGTTTCATTTCAACGTCAAAATAATTATATACCTTCTTTACTTTGTAGAATTGACCTAAATTATTTTAACAGATGGGTCTTTAACTTCTTTTCGCCATATACTGGCATAAATTATTCTTTTGTGATATAATTAAAGCCGGGGTGTAGTGCATAGAGATATAGATACTTTTAATTCTGATTTAGCGCTATATATCTCGAAAACTTATTACAAAAGCATTGTGGATAAATATCCATCGATTTTTTTTCATGTTATCGTGATGAAACTAGCCCTAGGCCCATCTGATAACCTCTGGCTATAGCAGATGCAGTTAATCACAAGTGGCAAACTACACTACGCCCATCACTCTGAGACATGAAGTTGTTAAGTGCCATCTGCTTGTAATTTCATCGATATCCTTACTTTTCAAACCGGAACACAGTAATGTGCACATTACTGCTTAGCGGTAAATATAAAACCAATTAAAAAAAAACAGTACCTAACTACTAAAATGTTTGGACACATATTTGCATTAAACCACTTATGATCATGAAAAGTAGTTACAAAGAAATGCATAAAAGTGGGAAAATATTTTTCTTGGTAAGTTATACCGGTCTACATTCAGGTCAACGTTTTTTTTTCTTTCCACCGCACCACAGAACAATGAGTATTTTTCAAATTGCTGTTTGGGTTCTTATAAAATGTCGTTGAATTTTCTGCTACATTTTTTTGTATTGCTCATTAAGCTGTTCCGGAATCTCTTTTCCTGCATTTTTGCCATGGCTAACGGTAAATAAGTAAATGAACTTGTAAACAGTAGAATTGCTTTTGCTAGAATAATAATATCTTTGATTTGAGAACAATTGCGTAGTATTTTCAGCTTTTTTTAGCAACCTCCAATTGCTTAAACTAAGATTGGAAATAAGTTTTTAATAGGCTAAGACTAAGATGCTTTGTTTTTATATGTTCAAAGTTAAAATTTGAATAAATTAATATTAACAGAATAAAGTTTAAAGCGAAATGTAGACATGCCTGATATTATATGAATTATAAGAACCTACGACCTAAATACGCGCCGTACAGCCAAATAGTCAATGCATTTCATCCGTCACTCAAGATGTTCAATAAAATGTTCCTGAACACTTAATTTCTAATGCTTCATGTTTGATAATCTCAAACACTGAAATGATTGAATCTAAAAAGTGCACATGTAATAGACAGGGTGGTATAGTATACTCCACACAATTTTATGCCCAAAAAATCTTGCACCCATTCCACAGTTTTCGACAAATGTAAATAAATGAGATGAGAGTTCAACGACGTACTGAGGCATCATGAAATAGATCTTTGCGCCTACAACGTATTCAATGTGCTAGTTACATTGCAAAATAGGCATCTTAACTGACAAGATTTAATAATTTTTACCTTAGGAGAAACGTTATATGAGCTACACTTCTTTACGCCTTTGTCTCGTCTCCGGAAGTTTTCCCGTGACACTAGCACGGCGCTCTTTTGCGTGAAATTCTTTTATTTTTGCTACATTTCTTAGAACAGGGAAATAAACCACTTAGCAAAAAAACGCGTGGTATAAAAATTTTATATTCATCTCCTGCACGGTAGGGTTTCGTGATGTTTTATGTGATGTTTATTGAAAAAAAAAAAAATAAACAAAAAAAACCCGAGGCAAGCAGGCAAAGATATCTAAACACAAACGTTTTGCCAAACATTATCTTGTCCAATACAATTTTGGGTGAACTAATTGTCATCTACCAGGCACGGTTCCATATTCCAGACTGCTACAGTTAATTAATGCTCTTTGCCGTCTAAAATAACCCTAATTACTGTACCACAAGATCAAACCCAGTATGAGATTCCAAAAGTTTTGCCACTCCACCAACGAAGGAGTCAGCTAGAAACAATAAGTATTATTTTCCCTTTTATCAACACAAAAATTGTCCCATCATGAAGAAATTACGAACTCATAATAACTGAAACTCCGAATTAAATTCTGCTATTATTTCGGAAGAACGTTATTACATAACATTTTATTAGGAACGAGCTAAGTCTAAAGTCAACGAAAACCAACCATATCTCAAAGCTATAAGGAAAATGTTGCCTCAAATGCTGTCTATATTTTAGAAGGTAGTTGACATTGAGAAGGCATCGCCCTTCCAATGCCGATATTGTATCTTTATCCTTTGCTATCTCAGAAAATATCGTATCATACTAGTATCCCTATAAAAATCACATCGTTCGTATAAGTAGCTGATTCTGAAGCGCTTAGATGTATGTGTATCTTATTTACTCAGACCTTGTGACGTCCTTTCGTATTCGTGTCAAATACTCGAAGCGGATTTACTTGAAAGTCTAAAGAAGTATTGGTCACGTACAGCTATGTTACAAACTAAAACAGGGTTTTCCTGTCTTGTTTTTGAAAAAGCCTTTGAATAAGACGTCAATAAATTAAGGAGCGCGAGCGCTGAGGTGTAAATTAAGAATTTATTTAAATTGCAATCCAATTGAGTGCGGGAACGGTCGAGTTCGCTTCGATCTTACCTCCAACGACGACGTTTTATTGGAAATTGGATTGAAATTCAAGCCGCAAAATGTTTTAAAGATATAAAAGTAATATTTTCTTCATCTTGTTTATTCTTTTAAAATATTTATTATACATGCTGTAAGTGTGTCAGAAAAAATAGCATTTCAGACATAGCAGCTATGAAATGGTCTTATAATAAAATAGTATATTAAAGTATTATTCAGACAAATAACCTTCTTCAAAATGAAACCTTAAGTCAAGAGCCTACACTCCAGATGCGAAAAGAACAAAATAATTAAAAGAAATATAGGCATTTTCATAGTAAAATAAGGTTAAGATACGACTTGTATTAGTTAGTCGTCTTTCTTTGCCATATCACCAAGTGCCAAAACAGTAGAGGCACCACTCACAGAAATCTGACGTTGAAGCATTCACGTCTTCATTTGGAATTCCAACACATTCCTCTATTTTTTATCTTCAGGCCATTATTGGGAGATGAGTCGGATATCTCGTCTCAGTTCAGGTCGAGGTCAGTCCTACTACGGACGAGATCTCACATTGATTGTGAACGGTTCGTGACGGCACCTCATTAGAGCTGGCAACCGGATTCAGCTAGTTACTGCCACAATGCGAAATGCTTCGGAATCATTCTCTCGAAGCGCCGAAGTGATACTAAATAGTAATCTGACAGTCGAATTATCATGGTTTTGTTTTTAAAATTAGAATTATTTTTTTCGGCTTTACCTCCGACACGTCCGACACGGTAGACACGAGTATCATTCATTACTTTCTGAATACATAAAATGGACCAGAAATATTAAATGAAATAGAATCTTTTGTTCCGTAAATAAAAATTTGATTATATTGCGGTGGCAGTTTGCCACTTTCGTAAACTATGAAAAAATCTTTTTAGAGCACCAAATCTAAGTTCTTATAAAATAAACTCTTTTAGTACTAGTTTTCCACTACGAGCTAATATTTTTTCTGGGTGCTCAATGAGTAATATATATAAAGTTCAAATTCTGTCCACATAAACCACTAACGAGCTTCTAGAGACGATATATTTATTAATAAAAGTACTATGAAATATATTTTATTTGGAATATTTACGAGTACCTACGAAAGTTTTAAAACTTTTCTCATCTCAAGCTATAATGGTCTCGGTTTAACTTACTGATCTCTTGAACCATATCTACGAGTTATACAGATGATCATTAAATATTATTAAAGTAAATTATATATTTATACTTATTATATTTTTCACATTCCCAAAAACTCTTATATTACCATATTTGAAAGAGAAATGGAATAAGTCAAAGCAATCTCATTGAATGTTTGAGTTAGTAGATGTTGGGCGGTACAACGTGGCCTGACCTAATAAAGGGTGTCAACGTGACCCGGATGAAAATTAAAAGTCATTTTTTATAAGTTATTGGAGGTTTACACGGACAGGTTGCTTTCGTGATTTCGAATATTTTACGCATTGTTTAGGTAAAATGTTTTATACAAAAACCCTTACCATTTATTTACTACACAAAGACTTTTCTGTAAAATTTCTGGTGTAAGACTATAAGGACTGCTGTGACGTTAAAGCTAAGAGTGCTCGTCTTATTTTAAATACTAAGTATTCAAACTCGTTGAAATTTTGTATACATTTTGCTGATCCTAATATTTATGCTTCTTATCCAGGTTTGCCAGTTTTAGATTTATTATTTATATTATTCTCTTCGGGTAGATGGGCGGCCATAAAACTGAAGCCAAAATTGTCTATCATACTATGCTATTATACTTTGTATTGTAAAAAAATACTGTTATAAATGGAACGACCCCAGTGACAAGGGACAAAAGCAGGAATATTCAATTAAGTTATACTAAATCACAAGTAAGTTTATGTTGTTTGTATAAGCTTTAATATCTCCTAATTGTAAATCTTAAAAATAATAAAATATTAAATGGTAGCCAATTATAATAACGTCGTTGTAATTATAAAAATATACGTGCCTTAAATGAAGGGCCAACGAATTATATAGAGTTGTAATTATATAACTTAACTGACATTAAAAAAAACTTTTTTGAAACTGCCAAGTACTTAATGTTTAAAAACTAAATAAATGCAAAGTAATCAAGATTGTGACATTCGATCTAAAAGTAAAAATATGTATTTGATAGATACAAATAAAATGCCAAGTCAGAAAACCTTGAAACTTTGATCGTATAAAACCCATAACGACCGGCTTTGGAATATGCTAAAATAACTTAGGTCTTCTTTATTGCGTACACGATGAAGATTGGAAGCAACTAAGCGAGACCATTTATTTGATAAATGTTTATCTTAATAGTGGTATTCATGAAAAATGTTAATGCAATTATCTCGAGGCGATGAACAACTATTAATTTAAATAAGAAAACAGTTCATTCCAGTTGCTTAAATGAAAATATGAAGGAGGAATTTCCTAGGAGATATGTTAATTTGTACATCGCTGTATAAAAATAAAAAGAAGGTTTAGTTTGTTCAAAATTATACTCTAGCTTGATTAAAGTATTTTGGTAAGAATTTTGGAAAATAATTTTATTTATTAATCGCAGTCTTATTTTATTTATTATCATATAGCGTTTGTATTAAAAGTCTATGTAATGTTTAATTTGAACAACCTGCAACTCATTTTACACTACTGCCAAAGAAAAGGAGAGTTATGTTTTCAGGGTTCATGTATGTATGTTTGTGAGTTTCTTTATTCCACCATAACTTCCAAACGGTCTAACCGATTTCTATGTACCTAAGTGATAACGTTAGATTCGTCTTGACAGTGCAACTGACACTAAGTACATAAAAATGGATAAAAAAATCAAACTGGCGGATTTAAGACACCATACTGTGAAATAAAAAATAAAATTTTTCTTCCAATCCTATTAAGGTGGATATCAAAATGAAAGGCTTCATAACACGGTTCCATAAATATATATATAAGTTGCAGTTTTATGTGCAATAAAAACGTTTAACGGAAATAAATTATCTGCAGTCGGGTTTTTTACATCTTTAATTAATTTATACCTTACTAACTGAAAGAAAAATATCATGAGTAAATGGAATTTCTAGATGTACCTAGTACTCACTCATGCTGTGTACACTTGTTTTATGGACATGATCTAGCTCAAAACCATATAATTATACATATTTTTTTATTGATATTGTCCTGATTTGTGTGATTAGTACATAAAATAAAGTACAGATTATTCAAATCCACGACGTGTCGTATAAGTTTTAATCACAGGTAACAAAGGTAAGCTTAGAGTCATGTCAGACTTCAGAAAACAGTTTTAATCATTAATTTTCAGAAAGACTCAAGTACTATTCTACGAGACTCAAGTACTAACTCATCCAAAGAAAAGAAACAGAAAAAAAATCTATTAATATATGTATTACTTTCCTAAGTAGATTGTTATTATGCCTTATACTAAACATATGTCATAATTCATACATACCTCGTTAGTTTAGATAAAATGTAGACAAAATTTTTATAATACTATTCTAGGTCTATCCAGCCAAATTAATTGCACTAACCTAGAAAGGACAAGGGATAAAGGCTAATCCACAAAACCAATTAAATACTCTATAAATATATTATACCAGTAGTAAGTCTTATGGACGTAAACATGAGGCGCCAAATCAGCTTAGGTTTTAGTGCTTGGTTAGCAAACACGTGTGTCTTGTCTTTCACTGTCATTGCCCAGTACGTTGCGGTAACCGTGTATACAGGGTGACCTATAAGTAGACACACAAAACGAAATTAGCCCGGAAAAACTTTCAGTTGTGTAATCGTGATGCATTCCTAAACAGACCTGAACTTTGATTTGAATGAAAATTTATATTTACAAAAAATATAAATGAATAGATTCAGGCGTTACTTTGCGGAAATCCATATTTAATAATAACAAATACTTTTAAAAGTATCCTAAAAAACATTAAATAATATTTAAATAAAACACTTAAAAAAGCATAAAATTATATATCTAGTGACAATTCCGCCTAATTTTCCTGTTATCTACGTGACGTCATAAACATCACGCAGCCTAACCGGAAGAATACCCGACTAGTTTCGCTTCTAAACGAAGCATCTTCAGGAGGTCTTGACTTACCGAGCGCACGATCGAGACTAAACGGCCAGCTGTTTGTTTGTTTAGGGAGGACATAGATGCTGGCTACCGCCTGTGCGGTCGTCCAGCTCCACCGGGTTTTGGGCGAGGGCCTGGCCCTACAATAGCCCGGGAGGGAGAAGTGCCGAAGGCACTTATCTATGGTAAACGGCCAGCGGCTAAACACGCCTTTATATAGGCCCGATCGTGACTCACTGTTCTTTGTTGTAGCTTACAATTGGTAAAGATATACGTGTTTATAGTGATAATTATATAACAATGTTATTGAATTGCTAACAGAATATTTTTAAATTATATATGGTATGTTTAGTGTTTACAAATATGAGAAATATTGAATAATATAGTAAACAATATTAGGAAACTAGTTTTAACTTAAAATTATGAAAGGGTCGCAGAGTGACGTCAACACTGGTTCGGCGGGTAGCTCGGTTCGGCCAGCAGGCGGCTTCCACGATGAAACAGTCACAGGACCTGCTTGTAGCTGCTCGGGACACGTGGGGATGACACGGTGGGTGGCGTGACTCGTAGCGTGACGTCATCACTGGTAGCTGGTTCGACGGGTGGCTTGGCTCGGCACGTTATGAAAAAATAATAAACAAATATTACAAATAATGTTTAAATTATTAGGTTTCAATTTGATTTAATCTGTACTTAATTAAATGCTTTACATTTTTCTTGTAATTATTCAATTTGACTCCTTTAATGGCTTATTTGATAATTGCGTAGTCCATTAGACATTGATTTGACTCGTTACGTAATACTTGGAGGGGAGAGCAAACATGGCCAGTTGTAGGGAGAATTCGAGTCAGTCTTCAAAAGATTCTTGAAGTGGCCGGACGTTACAGTACTTAATACGCAAAGTGCCGTGTATAATATACGACAGTAATATAGGTATACAGTGTTTGATAGTGAGTTTACCCTAATTGTGGAAGATAAGTGTGAAATATAGCAGTTGTGACATGGTAAGCCGGAACTTTATCACAAAATAGTTTGTGGCGGCAGATTATCACTAAAAATACGTAACAGTGGGGATGAAACCAATTGAATCTGTTCATTCAGCAGCGCGAAGCCTACACTATGTTTCGATATTTCTAACTGTTCTAATACACATAACCTAAACCCCTTGTCACAACAGTGTAAGATTTCAAACGTATTACAATCGAGGAGTTGATGACCGCTTTCAATTAAATGTTTGGCAAAATGAGACTGTTCGGGATGGTCGTTTCTAAACGCGGATTTATGTTCTTTATATCGGATATCAAAATTACGGCCAGTTTGACCAATATAAACGCTGTTACATTCGTCACAGGTAAGTTTGTACACACCGGATTTTTTACCGTTTTCCAGTCGATCTTTACCGTTACATAAATGACGTAGATTTTGATTTGTACGAAAAGCTACATGGACGTTATTTTTCTTTAATATATTGGAAATTTTTTGAGATATTGGCCCCATATACGTTAAGCTGCCTACGTACTTGATATTTCTATCAGAAGGGCAAGAATAAAGAAGTGACCTAGCCCTATTACGTTGTTTGGTCTGAATTAATCGATCAACTAACTGTTTATTGTAGCCGTTGGAAATAGCAATTTGGTATATTATATTAAGCTCTTTATTATAGTTGTCTTGGGTCAGAGGAACCGACAACAATCTATGGACATAACTTCGAAAAGCGGCTAATTTGTGTTGAATAGGATGACAAGAACTGGAGGGAATAGCAACATCTGTGTGTGTTGGTTTTCGATATATTTGGAATTGCAATTTACTGTCAACTCTTGTAAGCGTTAGATCCAAAAAGTTGATAGATTGGTTTGATTCTAATTCCAGTTTAAATTTAATTTTTGGGTGTATATTGTTAAGTTTCTTCACAAAGATATCAATTTGGCGGGAAGTACCAGTCCAACAAATGATTATATCATCAACGTATCTATAATAAAATAAAATTCTAGGTTCTTTTACTATGTGTTTGCACTCAAAGTCGTCCATAAAAAGTTCGGCCATAAGTGGACTTAAAGGTGACCCCATAGCTAATCCCTCTTTTTGTAAATAATACTCATCATTAAACCTAAAATAATTTTGCTTCATACAGACAGTAGTCAAATTTATAAGGTCATTTACTTCCCCAGGATGTAATCGTTGTTTCTCAAAATGATTCTCTAAGACGCGTAAGCAATTTTCGTAAGGAACGTTGGTAAATAGACTGTCGACATCAAGAGATAATAATTTGGCACCGGAAGGGATGTCAATATCTTTAACTTTGTTAATCAGATCTAGGCTATTCTTTAAACTATATTTAGGTTGAAAAGATGATTTGGTACACAACAAAATATTGAGATGTTTTGCTAGGTTGTACGCAGGGGCGCCAACATAAGAGACAACGGGTCGAATAGGAATGTTCACTTTGTGTGTTTTAGGTAAACCGTATAGACAGGGAGATCTAGGATTCATTGGTACTATATTATTGAGTGAATGTGTAGGTATAAATGAAGTAGACTTAATTGCATTTTTGACATCTAAAGTGAAATGTTTAGTTGGGTCGGAATTCAACTGTTCAAATTCTTCACCTTGAATAATATCGTTAACTTTTTGATTGTAATCATTTTTGTCTAATATAACCACACTGTTGCCTTTATCTGATTTGGAAACCACTAGATTGTTTTGGCTTAATTTATTTTGTAAAGAATGAAACTGCCCAATCTCAGAGCTATGGTGATTACTAGAGGAGTAAGCTTTTTTAATTTGAACAGCTATTTGGTGTTTCACTGCAGTCTCAACTTTACCTTTAACACAAGAGATTTCAGAATCTACTAACAATGTTTCGAGAGTTTTCTGTGATAAATTAGGGGTCAAATTATATTTTAAACCTTTTTCTAAAAGAGAAAGTTCTGACGCTTGAAATTGTGTATTACTTAAGTTTTCAACACGTGGGTGAAACGTATGAGCCTGGCTCTGGTCAATTGAGGTAACATTGCTATTATTAGGTCGTGAATTACGTGATAATCTCTCCAACTTCCTAGATTGTGATACGTATTTTTCATGTGTAACTTTAGAAGCTAAATCCCTAGCTTTATTATCTAAAATATCAAATTCAATATTATGTAAATTAAAACTAAGTTCCGAATATAGCACCTTTAGGTGAAGTTTGAGGTTGTCCCTAATAGAAAACCAACGTCTACTTTCTTCGTTTAACCAAATTTTTTTGGCTTTATCTAACGCGATATTACTAGCCCGAGTGTGTGACTTGGTACGTAAATTAATATAATTTGGAATGACACCTAACTGTTTACACTGCTGATTGAACCAGACATTTTGGGAAGCTAACCGATGGAGTTTAGTCAATTTTATATACAATTTCGCCTGCTCAGCTATACTTGCCGACTTAAGGTAATGAATAGATTCAGGCGTTACTTTGCGGAAATCCATATTTAATAATAACAAATACTTTTAAAAGTATCCTAAAAAACATTAAATAATATTTAAATAAAACACTTAAAAAAGCATAAAATTATATATCTAGTGACAATTCCGCCTAATTTTCCTGTTATCTACGTGACGTCATAAACATCACGCAGCCTAACCGGAAGAATACCCGACTAGTTTCGCTTCTAAACGAAGCATCTTCAGGAGGTCTTGACTTACCGAGCGCACGATCGAGACTGAAGGTAAACTTAAAGGTAAAGTTGAGACTGCAGTGAAACACCAAATAGCTGTTCAAATTAAAAAAGCTTACTCCTCTAGTAATCACCATAGCTCTGAGATTGGGCAGTTTCATTCTTTACAAAATAAATTAAGCCAAAACAATCTAGTGGTTTCCAAATCAGATAAAGGCAACAGTGTGGTTATATTAGACAAAAATGATTACAATCAAAAAGTTAACGATATTATTCAAGGTGAAGAATTTGAACAGTTGAATTCCGACCCAACTAAACATTTCACTTTAGATGTCAAAAATGCAATTAAGTCTACTTCATTTATACCTACACATTCACTCAATAATATAGTACCAATGAATCCTAGATCTCCCTGTCTATACGGTTTACCTAAAACACACAAAGTGAACATTCCTATTCGACCCGTTGTCTCTTATGTTGGCGCCCCTGCGTACAACCTAGCAAAACATCTCAATATTTTGTTGTGTACCAAATCATCTTTTCAACCTAAATATAGTTTAAAGAATAGCCTAGATCTGATTAACAAAGTTAAAGATATTGACATCCCTTCCGGTGCCAAATTATTATCTCTTGATGTCGACAGTCTATTTACCAACGTTCCTTACGAAAATTGCTTACGCGTCTTAGAGAATCATTTTGAGAAACAACGATTACATCCTGGGGAAGTAAATGACCTTATAAATTTGACTACTGTCTGTATGAAGCAAAATTATTTTAGGTTTAATGATGAGTATTATTTACAAAAAGAGGGATTAGCTATGGGGTCACCTTTAAGTCCACTTATGGCCGAACTTTTTATGGACGACTTTGAGTGCAAACACATAGTAAAAGAACCTAGAATTTTATTTTATTATAGATACGTTGATGATATAATCATTTGTTGGACTGGTACTTCCCGCCAAATTGATATCTTTGTGAAGAAACTTAACAATATACACCCAAAAATTAAATTTAAACTGGAATTAGAATCAAACCAATCTATCAACTTTTTGGATCTAACGCTTACAAGAGTTGACAGTAAATTGCAATTCCAAATATATCGAAAACCAACACACACAGATGTTGCTATTCCCTCCAGTTCTTGTCATCCTATTCAACACAAATTAGCCGCTTTTCGAAGTTATGTCCATAGATTGTTGTCGGTTCCTCTGACCCAAGACAACTATAATAAAGAGCTTAATATAATATACCAAATTGCTATTTCCAACGGCTACAATAAACAGTTAGTTGATCGATTAATTCAGACCAAACAACGTAATAGGGCTAGGTCACTTCTTTATTCTTGCCCTTCTGATAGAAATATCAAGTACGTAGGCAGCTTAAGGTATATGGGGCCAATATCTCAAAAAATTTCCAATATATTAAAGAAAAATAACGTCCATGTAGCTTTTCGTACAAATCAAAATCTACGTCATTTATGTAACGGTAAAGATCGACTGGAAAACGGTAAAAAATCCGGTGTGTACAAACTTACCTGTGACGAATGTAACAGCGTTTATATTGGTCAAACTGGCCGTAATTTTGATATCCGATATAAAGAACATAAATCCGCGTTTAGAAACGACCATCCCGAACAGTCTCATTTTGCCAAACATTTAATTGAAAGCGGTCATCAACTCCTCGATTGTAATACGTTTGAAATCTTACACTGTTGTGACAAGGGGTTTAGGTTATGTGTATTAGAACAGTTAGAAATATCGAAACATAGTGTAGGCTTCGCGCTGCTGAATGAACAGATTCAATTGGTTTCATCCCCACTGTTACGTATTTTTAGTGATAATCTGCCGCCACAAACTATTTTGTGATAAAGTTCCGGCTTACCATGTCACAACTGCTATATTTCACACTTATCTTCCACAATTAGGGTAAACTCACTATCAAACACTGTATACCTATATTACTGTCGTATATTATACACGGCACTTTGCGTATTAAGTACTGTAACGTCCGGCCACTTCAAGAATCTTTTGAAGACTGACTCGAATTCTCCCTACAACTGGCCATGTTTGCTCTCCCCTCCAAGTATTACGTAACGAGTCAAATCAATGTCTAATGGACTACGCAATTATCAAATAAGCCATTAAAGGAGTCAAATTGAATAATTACAAGAAAAATGTAAAGCATTTAATTAAGTACAGATTAAATCAAATTGAAACCTAATAATTTAAACATTATTTGTAATATTTGTTTATTATTTTTTCATAACGTGCCGAGCCAAGCCACCCGTCGAACCAGCTACCAGTGATGACGTCACGCTACGAGTCACGCCACCCACCGTGTCATCCCCACGTGTCCCGAGCAGCTACAAGCAGGTCCTGTGACTGTTTCATCGTGGAAGCCGCCTGCTGGCCGAACCGAGCTACCCGCCGAACCAGTGTTGACGTCACTCTGCGACCCTTTCATAATTTTAAGTTAAAACTAGTTTCCTAATATTGTTTACTATATTATTCAATATTTCTCATATTTGTAAACACTAAACATACCATATATAATTTAAAAATATTCTGTTAGCAATTCAATAACATTGTTATATAATTATCACTATAAACACGTATATCTTTACCAATTGTAAGCTACAACAAAGAACAGTGAGTCACGATCGGGCCTATATAAAGGCGTGTTTAGCCGCTGGCCGTTTAGTCTCGATCGTGCGCTCGGTAAGTCAAGACCTCCTGAAGATGCTTCGTTTAGAAGCGAAACTAGTCGGGTATTCTTCCGGTTAGGCTGCGTGATGTTTATGACGTCACGTAGATAACAGGAAAATTAGGCGGAATTGTCACTAGATATATAATTTTATGCTTTTTTAAGTGTTTTATTTAAATATTATTTAATGTTTTTTAGGATACTTTTAAAAGTATTTGTTATTATTAAATATGGATTTCCGCAAAGTAACGCCTGAATCTATTCATTACCTTAAGTCGGCAAGTATAGCTGAGCAGGCGAAATTGTATATAAAATTGACTAAACTCCATCGGTTAGCTTCCCAAAATGTCTGGTTCAATCAGCAGTGTAAACAGTTAGGTGTCATTCCAAATTATATTAATTTACGTACCAAGTCACACACTCGGGCTAGTAATATCGCGTTAGATAAAGCCAAAAAAATTTGGTTAAACGAAGAAAGTAGACGTTGGTTTTCTATTAGGGACAACCTCAAACTTCACCTAAAGGTGCTATATTCGGAACTTAGTTTTAATTTACATAATATTGAATTTGATATTTTAGATAATAAAGCTAGGGATTTAGCTTCTAAAGTTACACATGAAAAATACGTATCACAATCTAGGAAGTTGGAGAGATTATCACGTAATTCACGACCTAATAATAGCAATGTTACCTCAATTGACCAGAGCCAGGCTCATACGTTTCACCCACGTGTTGAAAACTTAAGTAATACACAATTTCAAGCGTCAGAACTTTCTCTTTTAGAAAAAGGTTTAAAATATAATTTGACCCCTAATTTATCACAGAAAACTCTCGAAACATTGTTAGTAGATTCTGAAATCTCTTGTGTTAAAGGTAAAGTTGAGACTGCAGTGAAACACCAAATAGCTGTTCAAATTAAAAAAGCTTACTCCTCTAGTAATCACCATAGCTCTGAGATTGGGCAGTTTCATTCTTTACAAAATAAATTAAGCCAAAACAATCTAGTGGTTTCCAAATCAGATAAAGGCAACAGTGTGGTTATATTAGACAAAAATGATTACAATCAAAAAGTTAACGATATTATTCAAGGTGAAGAATTTGAACAGTTGAATTCCGACCCAACTAAACATTTCACTTTAGATGTCAAAAATGCAATTAAGTCTACTTCATTTATACCTACACATTCACTCAATAATATAGTACCAATGAATCCTAGATCTCCCTGTCTATACGGTTTACCTAAAACACACAAAGTGAACATTCCTATTCGACCCGTTGTCTCTTATGTTGGCGCCCCTGCGTACAACCTAGCAAAACATCTCAATATTTTGTTGTGTACCAAATCATCTTTTCAACCTAAATATAGTTTAAAGAATAGCCTAGATCTGATTAACAAAGTTAAAGATATTGACATCCCTTCCGGTGCCAAATTATTATCTCTTGATGTCGACAGTCTATTTACCAACGTTCCTTACGAAAATTGCTTACGCGTCTTAGAGAATCATTTTGAGAAACAACGATTACATCCTGGGGAAGTAAATGACCTTATAAATTTGACTACTGTCTGTATGAAGCAAAATTATTTTAGGTTTAATGATGAGTATTATTTACAAAAAGAGGGATTAGCTATGGGGTCACCTTTAAGTCCACTTATGGCCGAACTTTTTATGGACGACTTTGAGTGCAAACACATAGTAAAAGAACCTAGAATTTTATTTTATTATAGATACGTTGATGATATAATCATTTGTTGGACTGGTACTTCCCGCCAAATTGATATCTTTGTGAAGAAACTTAACAATATACACCCAAAAATTAAATTTAAACTGGAATTAGAATCAAACCAATCTATCAACTTTTTGGATCTAACGCTTACAAGAGTTGACAGTAAATTGCAATTCCAAATATATCGAAAACCAACACACACAGATGTTGCTATTCCCTCCAGTTCTTGTCATCCTATTCAACACAAATTAGCCGCTTTTCGAAGTTATGTCCATAGATTGTTGTCGGTTCCTCTGACCCAAGACAACTATAATAAAGAGCTTAATATAATATACCAAATTGCTATTTCCAACGGCTACAATAAACAGTTAGTTGATCGATTAATTCAGACCAAACAACGTAATAGGGCTAGGTCACTTCTTTATTCTTGCCCTTCTGATAGAAATATCAAGTACGTAGGCAGCTTAACGTATATGGGGCCAATATCTCAAAAAATTTCCAATATATTAAAGAAAAATAACGTCCATGTAGCTTTTCGTACAAATCAAAATCTACGTCATTTATGTAACGGTAAAGATCGACTGGAAAACGGTAAAAAATCCGGTGTGTACAAACTTACCTGTGACGAATGTAACAGCGTTTATATTGGTCAAACTGGCCGTAATTTTGATATCCGATATAAAGAACATAAATCCGCGTTTAGAAACGACCATCCCGAACAGTCTCATTTTGCCAAACATTTAATTGAAAGCGGTCATCAACTCCTCGATTGTAATACGTTTGAAATCTTACACTGTTGTGACAAGGGGTTTAGGTTATGTGTATTAGAACAGTTAGAAATATCGAAACATAGTGTAGGCTTCGCGCTGCTGAATGAACAGATTCAATTGGTTTCATCCCCACTGTTACGTATTTTTAGTGATAATCTGCCGCCACAAACTATTTTGTGATAAAGTTCCGGCTTACCATGTCACAACTGCTATATTTCACACTTATCTTCCACAATTAGGGTAAACTCACTATCAAACACTGTATACCTATATTACTGTCGTATATTATACACGGCACTTTGCGTATTAAGTACTGTAACGTCCGGCCACTTCAAGAATCTTTTGAAGACTGACTCGAATTCTCCCTACAACTGGCCATGTTTGCTCTCCCCTCCAAGTATTACGTAACGAGTCAAATCAATGTCTAATGGACTACGCAATTATCAAATAAGCCATTAAAGGAGTCAAATTGAATAATTACAAGAAAAATGTAAAGCATTTAATTAAGTACAGATTAAATCAAATTGAAACCTAATAATTTAAACATTATTTGTAATATTTGTTTATTATTTTTTCATAACGTGCCGAGCCAAGCCACCCGTCGAACCAGCTACCAGTGATGACGTCACGCTACGAGTCACGCCACCCACCGTGTCATCCCCACGTGTCCCGAGCAGCTACAAGCAGGTCCTGTGACTGTTTCATCGTGGAAGCCGCCTGCTGGCCGAACCGAGCTACCCGCCGAACCAGTGTTGACGTCACTCTGCGACCCTTTCATAATTTTAAGTTAAAACTAGTTTCCTAATATTGTTTACTATATTATTCAATATTTCTCATATTTGTAAACACTAAACATACCATATATAATTTAAAAATATTCTGTTAGCAATTCAATAACATTGTTATATAATTATCACTATAAACACGTATATCTTTACCAATTGTAAGCTACAACAAAGAACAGTGAGTCACGATCGGGCCTATATAAAGGCGTGTTTAGCCGCTGGCCGTTTAGTCTCGATCGTGCGCTCGGTAAGTCAAGACCTCCTGAAGATGCTTCGTTTAGAAGCGAAACTAGTCGGGTATTCTTCCGGTTAGGCTGCGTGATGTTTATGACGTCACGTAGATAACAGGAAAATTAGGCGGAATTGTCACTAGATATATAATTTTATGCTTTTTTAAGTGTTTTATTTAAATATTATTTAATGTTTTTTAGGATACTTTTAAAAGTATTTGTTATTATTAAATATGGATTTCCGCAAAGTAACGCCTGAATCTATTCATTACCTTAAGTCGGCAAGTATAGCTGAGCAGGCGAAATTGTATATAAAATTGACTAAACTCCATCGGTTAGCTTCCCAAAATGTCTGGTTCAATCAGCAGTGTAAACAGTTAGGTGTCATTCCAAATTATATTAATTTACGTACCAAGTCACACACTCGGGCTAGTAATATCGCGTTAGATAAAGCCAAAAAAATTTGGTTAAACGAAGAAAGTAGACGTTGGTTTTCTATTAGGGACAACCTCAAACTTCACCTAAAGGTGCTATATTCGGAACTTAGTTTTAATTTACATAATATTGAATTTGATATTTTAGATAATAAAGCTAGGGATTTAGCTTCTAAAGTTACACATGAAAAATACGTATCACAATCTAGGAAGTTGGAGAGATTATCACGTAATTCACGACCTAATAATAGCAATGTTACCTCAATTGACCAGAGCCAGGCTCATACGTTTCACCCACGTGTTGAAAACTTAAGTAATACACAATTTCAAGCGTCAGAACTTTCTCTTTTAGAAAAAGGTTTAAAATATAATTTGACCCCTAATTTATCACAGAAAACTCTCGAAACATTGTTAGTAGATTCTGAAATCTCTTGTGTTAAAGGTAAAGTTGAGACTGCAGTGAAACACCAAATAGCTGTTCAAATTAAAAAAGCTTACTCCTCTAGTAATCACCATAGCTCTGAGATTGGGCAGTTTCATTCTTTACAAAATAAATTAAGCCAAAACAATCTAGTGGTTTCCAAATCAGATAAAGGCAACAGTGTGGTTATATTAGACAAAAATGATTACAATCAAAAAGTTAACGATATTATTCAAGGTGAAGAATTTGAACAGTTGAATTCCGACCCAACTAAACATTTCACTTTAGATGTCAAAAATGCAATTAAGTCTACTTCATTTATACCTACACATTCACTCAATAATATAGTACCAATGAATCCTAGATCTCCCTGTCTATACGGTTTACCTAAAACACACAAAGTGAACATTCCTATTCGACCCGTTGTCTCTTATGTTGGCGCCCCTGCGTACAACCTAGCAAAACATCTCAATATTTTGTTGTGTACCAAATCATCTTTTCAACCTAAATATAGTTTAAAGAATAGCCTAGATCTGATTAACAAAGTTAAAGATATTGACATCCCTTCCGGTGCCAAATTATTATCTCTTGATGTCGACAGTCTATTTACCAACGTTCCTTACGAAAATTGCTTACGCGTCTTAGAGAATCATTTTGAGAAACAACGATTACATCCTGGGGAAGTAAATGACCTTATAAATTTGACTACTGTCTGTATGAAGCAAAATTATTTTAGGTTTAATGATGAGTATTATTTACAAAAAGAGGGATTAGCTATGGGGTCACCTTTAAGTCCACTTATGGCCGAACTTTTTATGGACGACTTTGAGTGCAAACACATAGTAAAAGAACCTAGAATTTTATTTTATTATAGATACGTTGATGATATAATCATTTGTTGGACTGGTACTTCCCGCCAAATTGATATCTTTGTGAAGAAACTTAACAATATACACCCAAAAATTAAATTTAAACTGGAATTAGAATCAAACCAATCTATCAACTTTTTGGATCTAACGCTTACAAGAGTTGACAGTAAATTGCAATTCCAAATATATCGAAAACCAACACACACAGATGTTGCTATTCCCTCCAGTTCTTGTCATCCTATTCAACACAAATTAGCCGCTTTTCGAAGTTATGTCCATAGATTGTTGTCGGTTCCTCTGACCCAAGACAACTATAATAAAGAGCTTAATATAATATACCAAATTGCTATTTCCAACGGCTACAATAAACAGTTAGTTGATCGATTAATTCAGACCAAACAACGTAATAGGGCTAGGTCACTTCTTTATTCTTGCCCTTCTGATAGAAATATCAAGTACGTAGGCAGCTTAACGTATATGGGGCCAATATCTCAAAAAATTTCCAATATATTAAAGAAAAATAACGTCCATGTAGCTTTTCGTACAAATCAAAATCTACGTCATTTATGTAACGGTAAAGATCGACTGGAAAACGGTAAAAAATCCGGTGTGTACAAACTTACCTGTGACGAATGTAACAGCGTTTATATTGGTCAAACTGGCCGTAATTTTGATATCCGATATAAAGAACATAAATCCGCGTTTAGAAACGACCATCCCGAACAGTCTCATTTTGCCAAACATTTAATTGAAAGCGGTCATCAACTCCTCGATTGTAATACGTTTGAAATCTTACACTGTTGTGACAAGGGGTTTAGGTTATGTGTATTAGAACAGTTAGAAATATCGAAACATAGTGTAGGCTTCGCGCTGCTGAATGAACAGATTCAATTGGTTTCATCCCCACTGTTACGTATTTTTAGTGATAATCTGCCGCCACAAACTATTTTGTGATAAAGTTCCGGCTTACCATGTCACAACTGCTATATTTCACACTTATCTTCCACAATTAGGGTAAACTCACTATCAAACATTGTATACCTATATTACTGTCGTATATTATACACGGCACTTTGCGTATTAAGTACTGTAACGTCCGGCCACTTCAAGAATCTTTTGAAGACTGACTCGAATTCTCCCTACAACTGGCCATGTTTGCTCTCCCCTCCAAGTATTACGTAACGAGTCAAATCAATGTCTAATGGACTACGCAATTATCAAATAAGCCATTAAAGGAGTCAAATTGAATAATTACAAGAAAAATGTAAAGCATTTAATTAAGTACAGATTAAATCAAATTGAAACCTAATAATTTAAACATTATTTGTAATATTTGTTTATTATTTTTTCATAACGTGCCGAGCCAAGCCACCCGTCGAACCAGCTACCAGTGATGACGTCACGCTACGAGTCACGCCACCCACCGTGTCATCCCCACGTGTCCCGAGCAGCTACAAGCAGGTCCTGTGACTGTTTCATCGTGGAAGCCGCCTGCTGGCCGAACCGAGCTACCCGCCGAACCAGTGTTGACGTCACTCTGCGACCCTTTCATAATTTTAAGTTAAAACTAGTTTCCTAATATTGTTTACTATATTATTCAATATTTCTCATATTTGTAAACACTAAACATACCATATATAATTTAAAAATATTCTGTTAGCAATTCAATAACATTGTTATATAATTATCACTATAAACACGTATATCTTTACCAATTGTAAGCTACAACAAAGAACAGTGAGTCACGATCGGGCCTATATAAAGGCGTGTTTAGCCGCTGGCCGTTTAGTCTCGATCGTGCGCTCGGTAAGTCAAGACCTCCTGAAGATGCTTCGTTTAGAAGCGAAACTAGTCGGGTATTCTTCCGGTTAGGCTGCGTGATGTTTATGACGTCACGTAGATAACAGGAAAATTAGGCGGAATTGTCACTAGATATATAATTTTATGCTTTTTTAAGTGTTTTATTTAAATATTATTTAATGTTTTTTAGGATACTTTTAAAAGTATTTGTTATTATTAAAAATATAAATTTTAGTGTTAGAAAATTTAAATTTAATTGAGTATGGTTTAAACATTTTCAGTGTATCAATAAAATTATATTTTGGACTGAGGCCACATTCTTTATTTTTTTAATTATACCTCAAAGAAACTCCAAGCATTGCTCTTTGTATAGCTCATAGTGCAACTGTTAGCTCATAGTGCAAAGTTACAATTGCGCAATGCCGGCCCATGGATCAATTTTATGAACATTTGACATATTATTTTTATTTATGTTAATGTTCATTTTAAGATCTACCTGTAAAGCTCTAAATAGGTCACTATATGATCAACAAAGTTTTCCAAGGCGTTTGTGAACACTTTCGGAAAAATGAGTTCTCCCAGTCTTCAATCCCACACGCCTTGCCCTAGTTGGACATTTTGGTGCCACAGTCTACAATTTTTTTAATCCTAAAAACTCAACTCCATTTGGCTCCAGTTAAATATATGTAGTGTGGACCCTTTAAGCTCAGCCTGTATCTTATCTATTCTGCGTTAGCAAAGACAGCCGGTCATGGTCGTAATCCGGCTAATTGTCTGCAGACGGATCGGTCAGGGCACATTAATTATACGAACCTTCAAGATAATCGATCAATCATCCCCCTTCCCCCTCCCTTCCTGTCCTGTCTCTCGCAACTTGGAATAATACCCATTAGTGTCAACTTGATCTTATAACCGCTTGAAGGCGTTTTTTGAGAAGGCAGAAGGTTTTATTTCAAGTTTTTATTGTTGATTGATTAAATGCTTTATGAATATTTTTTCGGGCGAAATATGATTTGGTAAGGTTTTTATTATTCGAATCAATTTCAAAGCAGTAAGAATGAGGTTAAACGTGATATACGTGAGACGAGGCTAACAAGAGTGAGTAAAGTTATAGACAATGCCGGGTAAGATTCGAAGATAGGTTGAACCTTATGAAAGAGAACAATAGCATCAACCAAAATTAAGGAGGACTCTGTGAGCTTGATCTCAATTTATTTCTGCGTTCAATTTTAATCGAGGGATTTTCACGTTTTAATGAAAACATTTTTTATTTATTAATTTATATACGGTTTGCACTTACGATAATTATTATAGTCGAGAACGCGACGACGCCCGACTAGTTTCGTGGGATTCGGACCCACTTCATCAAGGAGCGACACGGGCGGGTTCGACAACGTCCGCTCGAGCACTGCTTTTTTTTATTTGATTACGAGTACTATTTAAAAGACGAGCAGTTAATACCCACATGAAAAGGCTTGGAATGGAAATGGTTACCACAATAGGATATATTAAATCGTAATAGAGTATTTATATACCAAATACAAGTAATGTAAAAACTTATTTAGATTTACCACAGTAATATTGGTTCAAACCAAGATTCAAACATGTCATGAATTAAGCCTGCTCAGGATAACATTTACAACTAACCTTATTTGAACACAAGAGCTATAAATAACTTACAATTGAAAATAGATTCCACAAAGTTTTAGGCAGAGCCACAAAGTCGACTGATAAACGTTGAATACCATAATAGTAGATAAATTTACTAGACACATTGATTTAGTATATGTACCTATATGTCTGACTTGTGCGTCTGGCAGGCTAAAACAAATTATCTCTGTAATCTGGAAAATTATGTCAAGGCAAACTCGTACACGCTTGTGATGGAATCACGAATATTATCTAATTCAAAGGGTAGCGGGATAAATGGGACATAATTTAACCTCTTTTGCCGTCATAATATAAATCTGGGATATATTTCACAAAGTAGAAAATATAACGTAAATGTTCGCATTAATGTAGGCAAATACGTCATGGTTAAACTCAAATTACAGAGTATGGTGTGAGGGAAACTCTTGTTCTGAAGTAGGTGTTTTTAGACCTGTTCAGTAGCCATCATTACAATCATGCGCGGTCATCGGCAATATCTTCACAATTTTACTGCAATGAAATGATTTTCAATTTTATACAAAGTAAATAAAACTAATATTATATGAATTATCTTTTTACACACCAGTTAATACCCATATAAGGTGGCGGATTTTTTTTACGACCGCATCAATGCAACATAGTGAAAACTTTATATGCAAAAGCTTCGCTTATTGGGTTCGAACTAAGCCAAAATGTTATTTGAACATTGATTTGTGCACGGAGGGACTCAAGATAAAGATCAAATTTAACATGAATCCTACTAATACTTAAATGCAAAAGTTAGTAAGAGTTTGTGTTTATTGTTATCTTTGGATCACCTGAATGGGTTTTGATAAAATAAGGCGCACACATTCATTATTAGATTGGAATTTGGAGTTGGGCATACAATTTTTCTGAGCATTTTCCGAGGGTAAGACTGATTTCCAGCAACACACATGCATAAGAATTTATTCGCGTATGTTTAAGTGTAAATTTTCGTATCCCTATTCGAAAGATTTGCAGAAATTCTATAGAATTACGGGTTTGCATATTCAGTAGATTAAAACAAAGTGCTTTTCAAGAATAAACGTGCCCAAAATTGTGTTAAATTTATTTTTTAAGAGAGATACGGTATTTGCCAAAAGCTCCAGATGCTTGGACAATCAAGTATGAAAGCTCGTAACCTCTGCAATGAACCTAGATCGTGATCATAAACATTCTACTGCATATTTAGCTATTCGCGAAATCACCCATAAAAGTTTGAGGTTTAACTCCACAGATCTAAGTGAATTATTTTCGGCAAGAAGATTACAGGCATTCTGAAAAAAGCAAACGGGTAAGATTTTGCCCATCGCAATAAATATCAAAGGTCGAATATAATATATTTGAACTCGTTTATTGACGAAAATAAGCTGAACACTCGCGCCTTTTAGCTAAAGGGTGTAATATTTTTTAGCTCCAGACAGTTTTGATGTCTTTTAGGATTTTGTATTTGGTAGTTCAAACTTACTTTATCTATGAAGTGAATACTACCTAAAACGTTTTGAAACAATGAAAATATATTCATCTACGACATGATTTATAATCACATCTTATGATATCCTAGTGTGTCAAATAACGTATTGTAATTTCAAGGCATTATTTATTTTTAATTAAATGTTGTGTAACACAAAAGTATTTTTCCCACCACATTAATGAATACCGCCTCAACTAGATGTTCAAATGGGAATGTTCTTTGTGAAGAACAGTCCAGTACTGTCAATAAACTAAATATAATTTTTTTATGGTATATTGACCACTATGCTTGTTATTTCTCTGGATAGTCTGCTTTGCATTACTTATTTACAGCTAACGAACGCACTAGGTACACTAATATCAACGCCTACAAATAACACTAACGGCGCCTAAATCAACAGTTCTTGCTCACAGGGAAAATCTACCAATTGAAATTCTAACAAAACCTTTTTTTAGTTGCTCTTTTCGAGATAAATATCTAAAAACTTTTACTATTATCAACATTTAAAAATAATTATATTCCTTATGATTATTTTTAAGCATTTCCAAAAATATCACTGAGTTTGACACTGATTAATCATTATTTTAGAGAGAAAAGATTTTGCCTATGGCTGACATCAAACCTGTGCCTTTTAGTTATACGCACAAGATGTGGTATTATTGTTACCGACAGATATTGGACGGAGATTTGAGCTATAACAAATTTTGCAATCGTCATATGGGAGTATGGAAACCACTGTTTCATTCTTATATACCGTTTTCGTACATCGTGAAGTTTACGTACATCGAGCTGTAGAGCTTTAATTTTGCAAGAAAATTCTCTCTGGCCGGCAGACACCGTACATTAGCAAATACTTTAGACCGTACAACGGCCTGTTTGTTTTTTTAATATATTTAGGGCCGTTGTGAATAATAAGCTTGGGAAGGGTTACCTACAAAAACTATGCTGGCAAATTGGCCAGGGAAGCGAGCGTTGTTTGTTAGCCTCGCCCAGTAATATTAAAGTTTTCGTTGTCATTTATAATGGCAATGTGAATATAAAGAAAAAATACGAGGTAATCTTTGCAGTCAGCAATGAATAGTTGCGGAAACTTTTGTCTAAAATACATTTATAATTAAAAGAACAACTAAGATAAGAATTGGAATGAAACGTATCAAATACTTACCATGTGCCCTCGTAGGGAATTAACGTTGATAGAACCCGCTCCCAGTCAAGCTGACTGGTAGAAGGTATATGCGCAAAAAATTAAGAAAAGACTGATGCGCAACAAGACCTTACTACTTTATTGCAAGTGAAATAAATGGGCGAAAGGGACAAGGATGGTGACACTGTATCTGTAACGGAGAATTAATGTGACTAATTCATCTCATGTTCAAAACATTTAAAAAAACACAGTTCCGAGTTCGATATAAATACTTTCATGCTGTTTATATTATGCAATTTTTCTCATTAATCCATAACAGGAAAGTCAAATTCTGAAACTTGAAAATATGATTGCAGCATTTACACAAATACTTAGAGTTAGAAAAAAAAATTAGATTGAGAGGTGTTATATCTTTTATGTATCATTATTTTGTATAGCTACGTTTTTGGGACCACAGGGGATTCATATGAAATTTGTCGTGACCTAATTGCGGAAAAGACAAATGTTGGGTCAAATGAGGAAAATTCACAAAAGGACGCCTTTTCAGAACAATAGAATATCACTATCCAGATAATACAAGAGAATCTGAAGAATACAAAATCAATCAGCCCTAAGATTATTAGGCTAGAGGAAACCATATGAAATAGAATCTATTAGATATTTTTTTTGCTTAGAGTATTAGTAGAATACAGAATATTATACAGGTTTGGATACAGAATATTTTACAATCTAACGTTATCACTAAGTAAACATAAACTGAACGACACAATTTAAAAATCAAGTATTTTTAACACATTTTACAAAAAATGGTCGCCGGTTACTAACGACCTCAAAATCTTGTTACTTTATCTTAATTCGATATAAAGACAAGACTAAACCATCTAAAAATAGAGTCGGCAGAAATTTCTCCCAACAAAACTTTTTATATCATGTTGGTGGGTTTTCCACGCAAACTACCTAAGTTTTACGAATACTCTCATAAATTGGAACGGTATTAAGCATTAACGACCCCAGGTGCCGTTCAAAACATTTGGTTTTATTATTTATGGATTCCTATTTAACGTGTAGTAATTTAGAGCAACAAGAAGATAAGATTCAAAAGTAAACTTTATCCCATTTCAGCCAAGAAAAAAGCGTGTAACTGGTGTATAGCATAATAATGCTATGTCTCAAGTACGGATGCCTAAATCTGGGTGCGGGTCAAGAAAAGATAACATGAAGTATAAACGGAAACAGCTGGAAGAGGCCTTTGTGTCACAGGGCACGCTGACCACTATAACAGGAACCCAGATATACATATTACGAGGATGTAGATGCGTTTAATATCAGCAATAAAATTTAATGAACTTACAGCAGGAATTGACAGTGTGATCATATTCACATAGTAGTCAATATTCCTCTTCGTTATAATGGCTCAAATAAATTGAATAACTTCTCTCTATAATTTGATGTTTTATGAGCTCAGATATTCCCTTATATCTATTAACTTTTTTTTTTTATTGAACCTTTAATTTTTTTTACCGGCGGTATGCCTTTATTAAACAAAATACTATGAACTATATACAATACTACAGCTACCACAATAAAAGCATATAGACAACCTATAAGTCATAGCAGACTCATAGGCAGTCCAAATGCTATTAACTTAAACATTAAATATTCTCTTTCGTATGTCTTCACAAAATTTGTGTATTTTTGTTCAATACATTTTTTTTATATTTTTGTATGCGTTAAAATTTTATGTAATGCTTCTACACCTCTATACATTTTATTAGCTGTTCCCACATTTTTTAAACTGGCTATTTTTCGTATTTGCAAATAATATCTTCCGTACCTTGGCCAAACTTAGACACTGGCGTAAAAACGACAAGCAGTGTTTAAAAGCCATAATTTGATTAAGAAGGAGGAAAATAGCGGGGCAAAATTAAATCTTCTCATCCTAATATTCAGGAAGTGCCACCCAAAATTGTATTGCTTCGAAAATATCCTTGAGTTTGAGTATACACGTGCTAGAGGGCACAGAAGGCAAGAGAGAATGTTGTATAAGAGCAGTCGGTTGAACAGTAGTAAAGTATCAAATAAGATTAATTAGGGATTAATTTCGAGTAACATTTGCCTACATAATAAAATTACCTATTAACACGTAAATACCAATGTAGGATAACATTGCATTGGCCACAAGTACAAACTAATAATACTGATTTGTAAATATTTTAACTTTACTGCCAAAAATCACTGGTCCAAAAGATTAATGATTATTTTATGAACCTCTCCAGAATCGTTTTTTACTTCAACTGCTGCCTTGTAGTAGAGGCGATCACATCTTAATCTAAAAACCAATACTCTCACAAAATATGGTAAAGTATGATAAAGTTATATATTTAAGACCAGTATTTAGGTGTCTGTGTTTCTTTGATGTATGTGTGTAATTCTAAAATAGTGTGGATGAAACAATATAAAAAATAATCTAATATAATATTAAACTAAGTAATATTAAAAAAAATATGATGTTTGAATATTGGATCTGAGTTGTATTTAGATACTGTATTCAAACATTTAGTTATGGTTTTGTCATTTCACCAGTAGTGATCTTGTAAATTGAAATATTTAAGTAAGTAAACCACCATATTACGTAAAACAATATACACATATGTCATATTATCTTTGCTATAGTAGGTCATCTTAACGAAATTGCTTAGAGATTATTTCGCTTACCTGACCTGTTTTTAATAAAAGGGTATTTAGAACTTAAAGCAACGCAAGCTATGTTTAAACAAACTAGTCGTGCCAAGCACGACGTAAATTTTAAGTAGGTGCCTGTGTTATCCAAACACGTACATTAAAATATATGCAATATATATATATATAGATAGTATATTCTACGGCATGGACAAGACAATGATTAATGTTTCCGGGCGTAGCACTTACGTAGCCCGTAGCAAATAAGTACTACGAAGCGTCTATTCTCCTAGTTTGAATGAAACTTCATAAGGTTTTATGTAGACATACTCGTAACTCATGTATCGTCTAGCGGTGCTAAAGAAAGTTTAGGGATATTTGCCAGCGTTTCAGACCTATGCGCGACTTTCTGTAGCCCCTTTATAAATAGAACAATATTAACAGTCCCGTGTTAAAATATTGTAGACTCTATCAAATAAAATTATTCACACAAAATTAAATCGCAAAAACCAAACTTCAGCTTCAATCGGCGCGTTGTCACGATATAACACGTATATTTCGACACCCGCGTCAAACCCAACATTATAAACGGCAAAGTTAAACCACTGGAAACCTTCGTCATTACTACAGTTGCATAATTGATCAACTAATTACACTACACATATATAACGACGTTCCCAAGTTATGCGTCACGTGGTTCAATTAAAATTTGTCACTTCACAACACTCGTCACATCCCGGAGTTTGGCTTGGTCTGGAATTCGTTACCGGTGGGATCATGTAGGAGAACGGTTTTGTTATATTTTTGTGATGCGAGTGTGTCACGCGCGCTCGTGTGTGGTGGAAAGCCGGCGCGAGGAGGCTTTGAAGGTAGCGAGACGAGCTGCCGGGCCGCGCGCGCCCATAACACTGGTGCGCGCGCCGCGATCCGCCCGCCCCGGCCCGCGTTCGCTCGATACGCCGCGCCCTACACAACCATTATACCACCTGTACGCTACCACTCAGTCAAAACACCACGATATGCTTTTTGTCAGCGTTGTCAGCGTAGTTAGCTAACTGCCCACCGTGCATGGTAAACATCGACTGTTTGTCTTTGCGATTAAATGTAATGTCACTTCAAGACTCGTCTATATTTAACTGTAGTATATTGTGATTACAGGCGTTGAGGGAGTTTGATTCCTTTCCGCGAAAGCTGAATTATATAAAATTATTTCATATCCTAGCTGATCTACCTTTTTGATCAATCAACGGTGTCATTCTTCGAGTATATTTGATATCAAAGCAATCCATCTATAAATATATTCCTAAATCAGACCTTTCATCAAACACTTTTGTATCTAGGATGTGAGATCACGACATCCTTCTATTGATTCCAAGCGAGTGGTTTGGCTACCCTTAAAAGGATTTGCGTCTCAAAACGTAAATATAGGACACAAGGAGCTCAAAGGATAAACTTAAATTCAGACTAAGGTTTGTTGTAGTAAAATATGTAGGAATTTCACTTTTTAGTATATTATCAATCATAATAACAAATTCATATTTTTATTTCCAAAATAACGGGATATCAAAACCTTGGGATTCCATGATTATATGTATCCTTTATTATATGCTATTTAACTAGTGGGCCATTGCTATAAGAAATAAATATTATTAGACATAAATGGCACATGAGACGTGTAGAGAGTTATATATAGAGATACTATAATGTCTGCTAACTTTGTTTAATACTTCACTGGCATGCGTTGAGATTTTTTGTGCTTTCGCTGAACTACTTAGTAAATTTGAATATACAGCGTCATGTTATTTGAGGACTAAATATTATCAAATTCCTTTCAGTTATTTTAAAAATTATTGGCGGCAAGCACATAGACAAAAACCTTTACCTACTTTTGCATTTTAATATTATCGCGATTTAAATCAGCTCTGTATTTTTCGCGTGATCCGCTTATAACAGGCATTTGATTATAAAATTTATATACAGTTTTTAAGATCAAAGAAAGATAATCGAGATATAATAGACGTAGAACATTACTCAAAATACCTACAAAATAACACGTGAATAATACAAAAATAGAAAGTAGGTTCTTATATGTTTCCCAGTCCATTCTATCTCATTAACTTTACATATTAAAATAAGACATACATTTTAAATTTGATAAACGTCCAAACATGTAATTGTTTGATTCAATTGCATTGAACCTTTTGAAAGTGACCTGAGGATGGTCTCAGTACGGAAGACCACTTGAAAGTTCGTTTATTCAATAGTTCTCAGATATATTTTTTGAAATAATATAACTGAGAATGAAAATAATTACTATTTAAAAAAACGAACACATTTAGTAATAAAGCATTCGCAACAAAATAATAATTATATATCGTGATAAAAAGCATGAATTTCCTCATACCTTTTTGAATAACCATGAATATGATAAATAATTCTATTACCAGGCGAGATATTCATCAAGTACAATAATTATCTTCGTTTCGTTTTGTTATTAGGAGGAGAGTAAATAAGATACTTAAGTCTAATTATGTACTCGTATTATGGAACAAATAACGAAAAATTAATTAGATAGGTAAATATACCTGTGAAGGCACGCAAGCAATTATATCTTAATCTCTGATATGTAGCGTTATAATAATATATGAATTACAAGTGGGATGGATTTTCCTTTTGTTTTGTTTTTGTAGGTTTGAATACTTGGCAGACGTTAATGTAAACATTACTACGTAAAAAAATATAGCAGCAATGTTTGTTTCTTCTTTATACTTTAGCATAAACATAACAAACATATCTAAAAGTACAAAAAATAAGTACATCTTCTTTTCGATATTATAACCTGCATCACCACGCAATAATAGTCACGTATTCATAAATGTATAAATATGAAGACCGACCTCGATGCTGTTTTTGACAGATCTTCCATATTATTAAAAGCCAAAGCTGCATCTTAAGAATGATCTCAACTTATGCATTTATGAATAGTAGCATCCATGTAATTGTTTTTTACAGCTGATTTTTTAAAAATATTTATGTCTCTAATGGTATTTCTGATGGTACCTAAGTGAAAGTCGAACATGCTGATGTTAAACATACAATGAAAACTGTCTCTAGGACAGATGCAGCAATAGCGCTAAATGCTTGCTGACATAATTTCAACTTGAATGTAATAAGTTAGCCAGATGAAAATTTACTAAACACTATCACCATACAAAAAAGTTATTAATAGACAATATATTATGTTAGTATAACTCCAACCAAAAAGAGAAGATAAGTAAAGTTATATGTCAAGTGGCAATGCCTTGTACTCCGTATTTCGTTGCATTATTTTTTTATACAATAAATAAAATTTAGTTCGCGAGTCAAATCATATCATCAACGTAAGACCAAAATCAATTCAATTTTCATACAAAATATTATAATCATATATACATTCGCGCTTTCGATAGAATGCGCATTACAAAAAACAATTTATAAGAAAAGTCTAAACAGTGCTTCTAAAATGGGTACACAAGTCAGTCCGAGTTATTTTTCCCGTGCAGAGAGGAGATAAAAGCTTCGTCTAGTTTATTGAGGCTATTAAGCAAGCCTCGAGTTACGATTTTGCGGAGCGATTCGTCCGACGCCGATAGTGACTGAGCCAGCTGCACTGTGACCTTTCCACGGACGTTTTCACTCGTCAACTTGTCACTTAATAATATAGGGGTAAAGGGTTACTTTAGTCTCAATCGAATGTTCCGATATAAAATGAAGTTTTTATTCATCAACTCCCTACCCATGTCGCATTCAAGTGGGGTCGTTTGATATGCCTTTTGTAACAACATAAAAAATATTGAAAATGTTTTCGCTAACAAATCATAGTATAAACTTAGGAAATTATAATATAAAGTTTTGACCGGCTTTCTGAAGCGAACCATTGCATCAGGACGGTATTCTAGGTTTTTTTTTTATTGCTGGTATGTAAGCCTTTGACCACAATCTCACCTGATGGTAAGTGATGATGTGGTCGAAGGTATTAACAGGCTTAACCTAGAATTACTGGCACTCAAGGACAGCTGCCGGAACACACCGCTAGGTGCTTGGCGACAGGTTCTCTACTTATTTGCGGGTTCAAATCCCGCCAGAAGTTGTTTTTCTTTCAAAATAATTTCCATGTTTTCGCTTAGCATGCGTCAATGTTCTTTAAAATAATACTAGTCAAATTAACAAATTGCTTCATCAATTTTGTTTAAGTATACGATCTTACACCAACCTACCAGTATAAGCAAATAGTTTTCTTTAAATTCAAACGGGTAAAATAGTTGACCTACTGCACCTGCTTCCATAGCATAATTAGAAATGCACGAAGACGGTAAGTAGGCTTGAGGATGGTAAAGTATTTGTCTGATTTTCTATTTTAAGGTAGAAGTAGCTATGAGACGAGCAGTCAGCAAAAAAACCCAATGACCATGTCACATATTTCTGTGAAATAGAAAAACTTACGCTTTCGTGACTAGCGGATTACAAATTGCAAGGAAAAACGAAGTTGTTACTGTCTGTTGCTTTTTAAACAGAAAATTTTGCTGCGATAGAAAAACAGCACTGTCTTACGAGATTAAAAATGTGGCAGGTTTTTTCTTGTTGTAAACTCGTTGTAGTAAACATATTATATCACACACTTTCGAATTCACCAATTTTGTAAATTCGAAAGTGTGTTTTGTATGGGTCCGACGGCGAAGTTGTGTGTATATGTACACACATACAAACACACGTTTGTTACGATTTATTTTCAAAACAGTTCAACGGAATAGAGTTAAACATAGTACATATTATATTCATTAGCTTTTGGACTACGAGATAAAATACTTTTTTCCGTTCTAATGATTAGCTTCTAAAAGACTGCGACGAAACAAATCATTTATATAAATACAAATGCTACCGTTATTTATGTTAAAATATACTTAATATTTTTTACAATATTTTACAACGATTTATATGAACATAGAAGAATTCACAATGAAATATTCAGTGCTAAATATATTAAAAGAAAACTTGTTAAAATCTTGCTTGTATTTACGTTTTTGATTTTAAAGTAATGCCCAATTTTGTGTATGTCGACAATGAGCTTGGTTACTAATAACAAATGTTCTTGAGAATTAACAAGTCAGAAACAGATATTGCTTGAAAAGTACGTAATTCAATTAAATAAATATATTAATATAAATTCAATTATATACGAAAAAGGTATATAATATAGCCTTAGAAAGTTCCTAATAGAAGTAGTCTGCTCCACACTATAAACTAATATTTTAACTTAAATATCTAGTTTAAAATCATACCAAAGAGTCCCAACTTGAACTTTTTATTTATTGTTTGATGACATTTCACCTTTTTAGCAATACATTAAAATACTACCTTGTAACGAATCCACTTTCCTACGTTACTCAGAATACAAAACGTTCTGAGGCATTAAATAAGAAACTCAATAATTCGTGTCTAAAGACTAAAACGAATACGCAGAATAAAGGGAAATTGAAATGTATATGTTCAAAGGCTAAAGTCAGCGAAGCGAAAAAGATTACTAGGGAAAAGGTTCTGTGTATTTCACTTTTTTTTATTATAAGGCTAATTTCCTATCGTTTACACAGCTAGCTGCTTGCTTTAGAATAAGTCTGCGTATCAACCAGCTATGTACGAGGAAGAAGAGTGGTTGCAGAGGATAAATTAATCACGCACATCTCTTGTGGTTAGGTAGCATTAGTACAGCTCCATATTTTTCCAATTGCATGTCCTTAAAGACAATTATAACTTGACGCTTTAGGGTAACGACAAATTTTACGAGCATTCACAGGGAGATTGACTTCAGGTGGTCAGGTAACACACTAAAGCCAGTACTCTAATTACCAACTTAAAAAATTAAATGCACTGTGCACCTCGCTGGAATCTGATTGACCTCCCCGCGCTTGCCCGTACTATGGCCATGTTGCGTACAAACTACACCAGAGCATCGATTTGATGTCACCGATGGCAGGTGCAGATATTTTGTGACCGTGTAGTACAATATTTGATACCTTGATAGTATTGAAATATGTATAATGAACAATTCACGTAGATTATTGCAACCCCCCCCCCCCCCCCTTTTCCTTTTCTTCCTATGAGAGTGATAAGAGGCAGCGAAAGGGAAAATTACTAAAACATGACCCGTAGCGCCTTTTGAAGAACTCCCCAAGACGCCCGCCAAGCGTGGGGTTGAAGGCAAACCCCCAGGCATGGTTTAAACTGTGGACATTAGGGGTATTTATGTACGAATATGGTGATATTTTGGTCTAAGAAATGTTATAATGAAGATATGTGTCAAAACTAATATAAAACATGATCAGTATATGATCAAATTGGCAGCATTAATTTTAGGAGAGAAAACCTGAGTAGATAAATGACCTCTGAATGTCTACGTCGAGCCGTACCATAAAAAGTAGATTACGTAACTGGCTAAAGGGGCATAGACACACTTAATCCAACGGATTAATGTCACGGCTGGTGCCTGAGACATAACCTACTGTATAAAAACTATATGCATGGTGGTAGGGCATTGCATGGTGGTACAGCATTTCGCGAATATCCCCCTGGCTAGCTACCACCCTTAATTAGAAAGTCAGCCGAAAGCACCTAACGATGCATTCCAGCAGCTGTCGTCATTACTAGATTAAGCTAGTTTAAAAACAGTTAATTTGCTCATCTGTAGACAAAAATAAAACAAAGGCTAAAAAATAAGCCATTTATGGATTTTGAAAAATGTTTAACAATCGAATCCCGCTCATAGCTAAACTTTTTCCTTTCATTGTAATGTTTTAAGCTTATAATAATTAGCAAGCGTTCATTCTAACCATATAATATATTTTTGAAATTTCTAAGCTTGCCATAGCGTTTCTTAGGCCACAGTAGGACTAGTACGGACATTTATTATATACTAGCAACCCATTCTCGAGACCACTGATGTTGCAAAATGCTTATGGGCGACGCTGATCACTGTTAGCCGCAAGCTCGTTTGCCATCTTACCAATCCCACAAAAAAAACACCACAAACGTTTTAGATTCGAGATCAAATATGTATGCTCACTTTTTTATTTATTTTTTATTTTAATGTACATATCTCAGTGTTTAAAGCTTCCCTTAACATCCCAAGCATTGCTATGAACAACTGCAAGTATTTACAGTACATATATTTTTTATTACTCTGACCTAATTGAACTTCTGAGGTTTGTCTCTATAAATTACACAATATCTGTCATTGAACACTCGATAGTGCTCTTATTTTAGTAATTAATACTGGATTACTTAAGAGTAAAATAAGGGCGAAGTGGTCTTTAAAAACGTCAGTCAGAGGGCATATGATGAAGAGACCTCGTTTCGCATGAAAGTAAGTGAAATAGAAATATGCAATATTTAAATAGCGCGAACGTATTATTTAAATAAATACATATAAAAGTGAGTCTTTTCAAATGGAAAAATATTTTAATTGCTGTACAACATGTATGCTACAAATTAATTAAAAATAAAATTTGTCTTGATGCGATTTACTATATTTACACAAAACTTTATTAAATCAGCTTTTAGAGCTGTATTCATGATTTTTAATCGAGAGAAATATTATATAAAATCGTGTTTTTAGATCAAGTGAAATATTTACCATATCCTATAGAATATTATATATATATCTTATTCTTATTTATATAATTTTTAATCTTTCTAATGAAAAATGTTCAAAATTTGTCTTTTTGACACTCACTTCACTTGAGAAGAGCTCGGGACGCCCGAACTCATCTCGCGAGATATCTCTTTGTAAATAATATTCCGTATTATAGTTGACTAAAATGAGTCAAAACCACGTTTTCATAATAAAAATGCTCGTATTTGAGCTATTTATAGTCGAGACGTTAGAACTGTAGCCATTTTATTTGTAAAGATTTAAAGTTCAATCGAAGCAACACGTGACCTTACCGCTGGTTTCTTTGGTCAAATGTGAAAAATTGCCATTTAACTAGCCAGTTTTGCCGCATTTTAGGGATGGTACCCACTAGCATTGCAACATTCTAATATGAATTAAGGATGGAATTTGCTTGATAGTAATATTGATTCTGTAGGTTGCGGTTAAAAGTTATATGGAATAAAGTGTGACGTACATTTTTATATATATTTTTTATTTGATTGTAACGGAACAAAAGTGAGGCTCACCTGATGTTAAGTGGACTAACCTCTCCCTATAACAGATGCATTTCGTCAAGTGACTAACTGCTCTGCACCCGTCACACTGAGACGGCTCTCAAGGACTGCTGCCCGAATACACTGTTAGGTATTTGGCGACAGATTTTCTACAAGTGAAAAAAAGAGTGTTCTGAAAGTGGTAGCTAGCCAGGCAAGCATTTGCAAGACCGCCGCGCAGCAGGTCCATATTTCAAATCCAACCGCGGGCTTGAGCTCCAACTGCACAGTGGTAGGCCATTTTGAAAATGTTTACCTGACTAGCTACACCCTCAAGTAGAGAATATTTCACAAAGTATTACGCTAAATGTCTATTCTTGTCATTGAGAGTCAGATCCTATTCTAGTTTCAACTAGTTTAGATACAATTCTCTCGCACATCATCCCTTGCCAACAAGAGGCACTAAGATAATGGTCTAAAGCTATTCTAAAAGCTGTAAAAAAGCTTTGCTAACTATAAGACAACACTTAACCTATATTCTATAAATCATCATCGCATTAATTTCTAAGCTCACTTGGAAAAGTATAAAGTTCAAAACGAACTAATGTATCGATAAATACCCATTCCTCCCTATGTTTTTAACTATACTCGTATATACAACTAACCGAATATAATCGTAAAGTACGTTCGCGGAAATAGTCATAAAAAGACAAAATCGGATACGTAGTTACGTGCGCACAATATAAAGTGTCACCCAGTACAAACGGGCGCAGAATCGACAGAGCATAATGCAATTTCTGTGTACGCGACAGAATGCTGCTTTAACAAGCCGCAAAGTTAGCAAAGCTTTTGCGGCCAGAAATGGTGATTTAATTTTACACTTAGCTGTCAAACACATTGTGAATAATAATTGAATATAGTTTCTAGTTCTTTTAGGTGAGTTGTGTCTGCAGAATAATATCAAAATAGTAAATTGTAGTTAGTTATATAAGATTCGATTCTTGTAAATGTTTTTTTATGTGTCAATGGCATTAGACCTTAAAAAACTAAATAGTATACCTACACATAGGAGATTAATAAATTAATATCTGAAACATTGTGGTGGAAAAAGCTCAATTATTAATTTAACACAACAGCTTATGTAATCACTAGCTTTCCGGGCGCGGCTCCGCCCGCGCGTATGTCGGTTATCGCGCGAAAACATTAACCTCTTTTTGCGCAGTAGGATAAAAACTATCCTATGTTTTTTCCCGGGTCTCAAACTATCTCCATACCAAATTTCATTCAAATCGGTCCAGTTGTTTTGGCGTGAAAGCGTAACAGACAGACAGACAGACAGACAGAGTTACTTTCACATTTATAATATTAGTACTGAAGTACTGATATATGTCATCCACGTCTGTCTGGATAGGAGAAACGTTGTGGAAAACCATTAAAAAAACTAATTATTTCAAAGTATAAAATAAATCCCCTCATAGCAAAAACAGTTACACAAATGGATGACAGAAAAAAAGGACTAAGTCACAACGTTCCATACACAATACATAAATTATCTAATGATATATAAGAATTGTGCAAACGAGGACTAGAATGCGATACATAATGGTATGACCCTATATAAAAAAGCATTCCAGTATTGCGTCACACGATTTCAATTTTATAACATCGTTATGTGTGGACCTAAGTTAATAACAGCTAATATAATAAAAGACGCGCGCAATACTCCCAAATGTGGTACAAAATAATGTAATATAAGAATTCCATAGCGACCCGAAGGGATAATTTCCCTAACCCTTGTGTTACGTATTCTACCGCAGAGGGCATCATGTTTGTTTGTATCTCTTTAGCGCTAGGTTTTCAGTAGAGAGACGATCTATAAGATGCTCTTTGCGACTATAAAAGTTTAACTTTGTAATCATTGTTTCAATAATGTTCAAGCGTTTTGTCTAAGTAACTTTAAACAGCTTTTGAGCTCAGATAGACTCGCCAACTTTTTATGAGATTGTGACAAAATATGCACTGTTAAGCGGTAATCTCTGCCACATGCATTTCGTCAAATGACGAACTGCACTGCGTCTTGAGTCATATATCAGTTGTTAAGTCTCATGTAGCTGTAATTCATCGGCACAGGTATGGTTTCAGTACTTACCCGAAAAAACTCGCCCACAAAGAGTTCTGGTGTGAAATTTATTTGATAAAACACGGCCCCTTCGATAAAGGCGTGGAGATATGTTATTGAGCACAGATGCTTAATACGGGCGTATGTAAGAAATTATTAGCAACTAAGCACATGAAAACTTTTTTAGTGATAGCCTTTGACCGCACCACAGTAATAGGTGCTTGGTGACATATTTTTACTTCAGGGTAGAATACACAGGCAGGTATTCTTTAAATGCCCTACCACCATGCTTAACACCTTTTTTAACACCACTACCTATAAAGTATGTATTAGCATAACACCAAATTCTCTTAGCGGTGTAAATAAGAGAAATACTACGTTTGCTTCTTTTGGATACCTTCCAAGAGTCTCAGAACGACCTCAACCGAATGCTGACATAATAATATCAATGCTTAGGTATTCTTGCTGAGTACCGAATAAATATTTTTTATGCCCTACTCTTCTTTTTTCTCTCCTATATCAACACGCCCTTAAATCCTTGAATTGGTCAGCTGAGGTATCAAAATCACTATCTTTTCAATAGATGTGTTTTTGTTAGTGGCAAGATAAGAGACGAGCATATTTCGATATATTTGAGACAGTTACCGACTTTAAAAGCAACAGAAATGTCTTTGTGAGAAGAATCCGGTAGCTGTCCATCCCGGGACTGAACCCTGGGCCTCTACATCCCAAAGCGATGTATTCGCATCCCATCAACGATTTTAAGCAACAATATTGTGTTTTTACTGCTGATGGTACCATTTTGTCAACTATAAACAATATAGTATATTTCATGTAATAGTAAATTTCACCTGATAGATATTTGCATATATCCCTAAGCATATGTAATTACGTAACAGTAATTTTCACAGCCTTTTTCCTAATTCAAAATGTTCTATAATACCCAAAAAATTCATAATTCTCACTAATATTATGAAAGCGAAAGTTATTGAGAGGGTGAGAATGTAAGTGTGTATGAGTGTTACTATTTCACGCCGAAACAGCTGATCCGATTCGACCTCATTACTTAAATTTAGAATGAAGATAGTTCAGTTACTTCAAGCATACTTTTTGTAATCATAATCATTATCTACGCGGGTGATGAGAGAGCGGAGAGGCGAAGCTAGTTTTTAATTTCATAAAAGACGTGCAACTCAATTACTGTACTTTATCAGCCGGATTGTCGACTGTAGAACTCAGCCTCCCCATATAGGGGGGTTTGCCATAATTCCCAGGATTGGCGGACGTCTTGGAGATCGCAGTTAAAGTTACCAGTTCCTCCGAAGGCGCTCTTGCCCACCTTCCGGTATTTTACCTTAAGTTTCCACCTGCGATACCCAAAGGTAGCAATGGGGGGTATATCCCGGCACCCCACGGGGCAATTCAATTACTTTTATTAATTAGCCGTAGTACTGTGTTTAGTTTGTATTGATTAAACCAATATATGCATCCTAAAATATTTTCAGTGTTACAACATGCCTACTACTCAAACCTCGAATATCAAACAGTTTCACCGCACATTCTGAAATTTCACGGCAACTACGATACGGCTACGTGTTTGAGAGAATCGCTTGCTAAATTTTGAGTGTCCCAGAGGTAAACTAAATTGTCTTGCAGCTAGGAATTACGTAACTGATACCCTGACGAAGTTTACAAGCGCTTTAGTGTTCAATATCCAGAAAATGTTGTTACATTGCAACCAAAAACTTGATAATAAGTAACTAAGAAAATAAACATAAATATAGAACAACAGCTTATAAACGATGTGTACGTGATATTTTTCAAATCAGAGTTGGAAGCTCTCGAAGTTTCCTTAGCCGTTCTTAACTGATCCGCTAAGTTAAGCAACGTCCGCCGCGGTCATGACTTGGATGGGTAACCACTAGTGACATTACTTATGAGTGCTTCCGTGCTTAAAAGGGCTAGTTAAGCCGTCGGACCCAGTCGTCTTAGGATAGCATTCATTACAGCATGGGGGTAGGGCATTTTGTGAATGCCCGCCTGGCTAAATACCACTCCTTAGTAGTAAACCTCTCGTCAAGCACCTAACGGTGTCCAGCAGCTGTCTGAGCCAGTAATTCCAGGTTAGCCTGAACACCATCTTCGACCATATCATCACTTACCATCAGTTGAGCTAGTGGTCAAAGGCTAGTCTATCAGCTATAAATAAAAAATAAAAAGCTCCTAATGCTATATTCCAACAGCTCTCTTTGAGGGACAGTTCCTGTCATAAATGCTCAATCTTCGACTACATCATCACTTACAAAAGGTGTGAAAGTCTTCAAATGCATTAAAAACCGTAATCTTTCAAGATGTTGATTCACTCCCAGCCTAAGGCAAACATTATATAATAAATTTAATAAGATTTTCGTATAATAAGCGTGCTTCGTGAAAATAGAATCTAAATATTTAGATTTGTATATTTTTGAGCACTAAGCTTTCTCTACAAAGTTTTAGCTGGTTAGACGTAATGTTGGTTACTTGGCATGGTTTATAAAGCCCACGCCGTTGTATCGCATGATGAAACATCGTAAAAAGGGTTCATGTTCTTAAAATCACATGAAAAGGGTTTCCTTTTCAGTGTTTAATATATTTCATAGCTTTATTTGATCCCTTCCGTTGGCAAAGGTTTGTTAAAAAATTAAATTTCTGCTTACTGAAAATCATTTTTTTATTACTTATTTATTATATTATAAAACTCAATACTTGTAGAAGTCGGTAATATTAGTGACTCCAACACTTGATATTGGTTTCATAGTCCCACCTCAAAATATTTCTTGCCTTTCTCTTTTCTTCATTTTTAGGAAGACATATCACATCATTTCAACGGCTATGACATCCACCTTTTAACAAAGGCCTCGTTTAGAAAGGGAGCCATGAACCCCACGGCTGCCAGGCGTCTTGGGAATCTCAGTGAGCCAGATGGCAGTTTTTTCGAAGCCCACCCACCCATATTTTTCCCTTCGCCGCCTTTTTGACCTCTACAGAAAATATGAGGGTTGCAATTCTAGCCTGAATCGTACGGGAACTAATTCAGTTGGTAGGATGACGATCCTACCAACTGAATTAGTCATGATCTAGCCGGAAGACTTAGTTCTGCTGCATATGCAGTTTGTAAGATAAGACAGTTAACAGACGTAGCTACTGCACGGCTAGTTTATTTCGCATACTTCCACAGTATTATGTCGTATGGTGTATTGCTGTGGGGAGCTGCTGCTGAGATAGAGACAATCTTTATCTTACAAAAGCGTGCAATTCGAGCCATATATGAAATGGATCCTAGGGAATCTCTAAGGGATCTTTTTAAAGAAATTGATATATTAACTTTACCGAGTCTGTATATATTTGAAAATATTATGTATGTTCGGAAAAAATTGAGTAAATTTAAATTAAACAGTGACAACCATCATTACAACACTAGGAACAAATATAAATTAACGGTACTATGTTTTAGATTAGCAAAGACAAATAAAAGGTCCTTTTTAGGTAATTGTGTGCGGTTTTATAATAAAATGCCCGAACATATTACAATGCTCACAGAAGGAAAATTCAAATTGCACGTGAAAAATATTTTGATGAAGAAATCCTACCACACAGTTTGTGATTACTTAAACGACAAAAATGCTTGGAAAATTCCACCTCTGCCAAGCCATCACATGTCTCCTACGTAATTTAAACAAATATTGTAATAATTGTATTATATTGTTTATAACACATTGTAAAAAGACGTTTAAAAGAATGGCCCCGAGTTTCTTGCCCGTTCTTCTCGCAGTGGCTCTATAAACTTTTTTTGCTGAACGTGGCAGTACAATGTAGAATATTTCAATATTAAAATTTGTAATTGACCTTCATAAGAGCGTCGTAGACGCCTAAATTGAATAAATGATTTTGAATTTGAATTTGAATTTGAATTTGACGGTTTTGGTTTTAAAAAATACACTTTGAAAAGCATATCTTACAGGATCAATTCAACCATTTTTGACGAACAGTACTGCTGTTATAAGCGATCCATACATGTATAATTAGATTATTAATGTTGTACAACCTATTTTTTTTAATGGGCCAATTAATAATTATACTTTATTTCTCTAATCATTCTTGAATCATCAATATAGGTTAATACAGTATAGCATTAACCGTGGTGGTACAAATTATGTAAAATAGGCGAGTCAACATGAGAACAGTATCCTATTTTCAATTTTTATTTCGTAGTCTATTCAAGAACTACAAAAAAGCAATTTAGCAATTGTATTTTATCTTCATCCCAAAACCTTTTATGAAATATTTTTTCAAATAAAGTAAAATTTTTAAGAAAGCTGTAGTATTCGCGTTCCTTCCATTACCGTAAAAACGGAAGTTGCCGAACTTGGTCAAAGATTTATCACGATCTATCAATCAAATAACAACCTACCGTACCAATACCTGTCGGTGAAACATGTCGAACTGGAATAACAAAGACTTACGCATCCCTTTCCCGCTTCCTTATAGTGAAGTATAGCACTATTCATATGTAACCAGCATTGTAGCGTAGACAGGCCATTGTAATTTGTCATCAAAGAGAGACATGTCTTGGTATTCGCGTGCCATCCCTGGTGGATGGTGGGTTTAATACATGTATTTGTGTAGAGTAAATTATTTGTTGTTGTTGTGGGTGCTAAAGTCGTTAACTATATCATACTTTGAGTGGAGAAACTATCGAGCGTTTTGTCAATAAAAAGCAAATTTCCAAACAATGAGGAACGGTCCCGAGTTCACGCTTAATGTTGTTTCATGTATAGTCACAATAATTTGTAGATTGTCGGATTTTGATTATTTTTTTGATAGAGCATACCTACAATTTCATGTCATTAAAAGTTCGTCAGCTACAATTAAATTATTTTTCGTTTATACTACAATACAAACTGACAACTCTGCATCTGCCAGCCTTGGTGATAAAATGATTGCGAACGTGAAATTTATCTATGAATCATAAGGGAGCATGATGCCTGATGCCAGACAATATGGTTTGTGAATTACAGAATCAAAGTAGTACGCAGAAAAGAAATAAAATATGAATTGTTAAATTACAGGACCAGCTTTCAGTGTTCTGAATGATTGTATGAAATAATTTATGGATATCAGGTGATCACTACTGAACTTTCACAAGTGTTTTCCCACTTTTCAGTGAGATCGAATGGGTCTGTATTTTATATATTTTTTCATAAATATCTGAAACAGTTTCAAACTTATTTAAAGTTCTGGGAGTCGCGATGTACATAAGTCTACAACTCTAGGAGAATATAATTGAATATAAATCCAAGTATATTCCAAGTTGTTGATTCTGAACAACATCTTTTCCGCAATTTGTGACCTCCACCCGTAAACAGGAAACCCTAATTATAAGGCAGGGCTAATGTATGTGCTCATTCAGTGTTATTTACCGTTTTAATAAGCTATACTTCGTTTTATATGCAAGGTAAAATATTTTAATTTATTTAATCTGTTATAAAGTCTACTTTCCATTGTTTTTTTCTAAAATTATACCTTATGATACCTTTTTTGCAAAGGAAGGGCTATGTTTTTCGCGCGTATCTTATATTTAAGTACTTTTATTTGTTAGTATCATTATTACCTCGTATTTCCAAAAGGTATTTCTAAAGATAAGGTATTGTTATATTCGACTTAAAAACCCAAATGTCCTTAGATAGTTGTTTTAAAAAAAGGGAATTTATGGCGCAAAGTAGAAATATGTTAATTAAAATAAAGCAAATTTAAAGGCGATTACAAAAACATTACAATAACACTTTAAAATTTTTAAAATTAAATAATTGAAAAAAATCAATACCCTAATAAAATTAACGAAACAAGATTGAGAAAGTAGGCGTGGCCGTCCTATAACTTATAAATCGAAATAAAATTAGTTGGTTCCGTGTGCAACTAAACTTAATGCGGAAATTCCAACCACGTTTCGGTCTTTTTAGTACACTCGGGTTTTTAATTTTGTTTAAACTGATGCCTTTGATCTGGATCTCACGTGTTGTTTAGGGATGATGCGTTAGAATATATACCAGCTAGATCTAAAATTATAACTAGAGCTGGTCCTTACGTGTTTAGCACTTGAATGTAATTTTTTAGGGTTCCGTACCCAAAGGGTAAAAACGGGATCCTATTACTGACACTTCGGTGTCCTTCAGTCCGTCTGTCACTAGGCTGGTATCTCAAGAATGGTGATAGCTGGACAGTTGAAATTTTCACAGATGATTTATTTCGATTGCTGCTATAAAAACAAATACTAAACATAACATAAAATAAATATTTAAGGGGGGCTCCCATAAAACAAACTTGATTTTTTACCGTTTCTTGTTCAATACTAATAACGGTGACAGGTAGACGCTTTAACTATTAACAGAATTTTTATTTTTATATTCTCTTTAAATATAATTAATTAAAATAAAATAAATAATTATGGGAGTTCCCATACAATAAAAGATGTTTTCACCGTTTATTTAATTTTGAATGTCTGTAACTTCCAAGATAAGGTTACAGATAATGGTACGGAACCCTTCGTGCGCGAGTCCCACCCGCAATTGGTGGGTTTTTTATCACTTCGTAGAGTTTGCAATCAGAACGAGAGATCACCAACTATCCGCGGTAGTCCACAAAGCACGGATCGACGGTCATTTGTCGCATATTAGAACAAAGATAGCGTATCATCATACATTATCATCTTTTTAATCCATGAGGTGCTCTTTGGTAGTATATAATATCTAAATATATAGGTTACTCAATACTCAATTATTTATTGCAACATATGTAGCTACATGCAGGTGTTATTCAATATGTTTGTGTGTGTAATACATATGACCCCTTAAGGGTATGGCAATGGTAGGAACGGGGCGATCTATTTAGATGTCATTACTTTTATCATTTAAAAATTCGTCTAAGGTTCATTTAGATTCAAGGTTTAATGAAACATTCTAGCTTTTCTAAGTCTTTTAGCGTGTTAGGCAGCTAATTTTATATATATATAGCCATTGAGTTAGGGCAGGACCTGTACGTGCATATGGACTTTGGTTTGATCAGTTTATGTCTATATCTATACCATGACGTTAATATGGTTGAGAGTATTATAATGCGCCAAATGCAGCAGCAAGGTAGCATGCAGCTGATTTAGTGATTTTTTTTTCTATTAGCCGCCTTTTACGACCTCTAACAGCGGGATATGAAAAAGTCCTTATATTCTTTAGCCGGGGATTGTACAACATTCTAAGTTATATATCATGCGTGAATATGATCACGAGTAATCTTAACGCTATAAACTTTATGTCATTGTAAACTCCTATTATTTTTATCGCCAAGACAATGTTGTGTTTATTGCTTTGAATACGTTTTATTCATATTTCAGTAATATTTTACCAACATTGTTTTTAATGGCATGTGGGAGACGTTCAGACAATAATGTTTCATAAAATGGTACTTAATAATAAATAAAAATAACAATATGTACAGATTTTGGCGTTACCTGATAGTCTTTATAGATAACGCTTGAGTTTCCATGACGGTAGGGCGTTGGGCAAATGCTCAGTGGTTCTTCAATCAGGGCTAAGGGAAAATTGTACCATAAAACAGCGAGTTCATTGTTTCATTGTAAGCCACTAAGCAGAATACGACCACACTAGGTATAGCTACTGAACATTTTAATCAGAAAACTCAACAATATTTCCTGGTTCGAGAAATTAAATTTACCTTGGCTTTCAGCGTGAATCTTACGCCACTCACCCATTCACAAACAATAGGCTGACAAACTAATTCTTCTTAGATCAATTTCATTGTTCGGTCTAGTTTTTCTATTGGGCACTGCTGAGAACCTACTAATTTTTAAACAAGTTTTGCATCTCTTATAGATCTATTAAACCAATTTAATGGCTTTGTATAATATACAAGGTGTCAAATAAATAACAATCATATCATATTATTTTTGTTTTCTCCAAAAGCAAGCCCATGACTTATGGTTTTATAAGTTTAAATTTATAATGTGTATGTACGTATGAATTTTCGTGGCTTGTTCGAAAAACGCATTAAAGCATTCTTAAGAAAATGTAATCAGTTCTTTCTGAGTTCAGCTAAATATAATAAGTACAAAAAATAATAAGTATATATCAAGTTTAAGGTTAGCTCATTCACTGTTCAGTGCACCAAAACTGGAGAAGTGAATCACCTGAATTCAGTGAAAATTGTAGCTTGAACTGAAATGAGGACGTGAGTTTATATTCGGCTATTTTAGTAGTACTCAATGTTATTATCTTTACTTGTCCCTAATTGTACTAGTTTCAGATTTAGCGATTCAGTCACATCTCGGAATATTTTGAATAGGTACATAAACGTAGGTATTTTTTTATAGTTACACACCTTGATCCCTCTAATTTAGCTAAGTCCTTGCTTCCTTACAAAGACGATTGCTCTACTTAGCCTCAAATGACTTTCAAGTTTCGGAATGTTGGTTTGAAAATGCCTCCAAAGGCATTTTTAAAACTTTACCTATTTGTTTAGGCGAAGTTTTGAGATTCACTGGATCGGAACTCAAAACTCATTTTAATAAAAAAACTTGCTAACTTAAAACATATTCTAACCTTGAAATTATTAAAATTTAAGTAAGAAGCTGCTTGTCATAGAATAATTTAAAATGTTTGTCGAATAATGAAAAGTATGTACCCGAACGACCGATGTTTGCTTGATACTGAAGTAAACTAGTTAAGACTGCCTTTATCCGGAGGAGTAGGCTTACAATACCTATTTTTACTTGCTACAATCTAAACTAATTTATCTTTACTCCTTCAATCTCATCACATTAGTTAAACAGGTTCGTCTGCAGTTTGATTAAAATACATTCGTCGAGATCTTGTCTTTTCAACTGTTCCATTCACACCTACCTTATATAATTGCTTTGAGTTTATCGCAACAATATATAGAATTGAACGTGAGTGGCTTCTTGTCAATCTTATCATATGCCAAAACAATTTAGAATAAATTGAAGAATGCTTTGAATAAACGTGTTAACAGGAAAAAAGTAATCATTAAAAATCCTGTTCTTTTTAGAGTTTCTTATTTAATCGGGAACCATTAAGGGAGTGTTTTACTTAAAAAGGTCATTATTCGACTTGTTTTATAATAGTTTCATTTTTACTGTACCTAATTTACGAATTGTATATATTTTACGAAATGCGAACTTGGAATGTAATAAAATAGAGTTTCCAAAATTCAAACTAATATCAGTCAGTTATAATAAGATTTGACATTATACAAACCAACCGTGACAAAAGACTCAAATTCATACGATTATATTTAAAGATAAATTTTAAAATTGCTGTGCTGTCTCTTTTTTGGGTAACAACTTACTGGGCAAACTATTTATTCATTTATTGTATCGAGGTTGAATATACAGCATGAGGAATCTAGCAAGTTATAACAATAAATATTGCTAAGTGTCTCTTAACTTGCACCATGATATTCTCGGCTCAGCTGTAAATAGCAAGTTGAGAGCGACCCAGCGACGTTAACTCAAATCGATATTGGTAGTATTAAATTAGCTTTCTAGTCAGGAAGCGAATAGATAAATGTATATGTAGATATAGAACCTTCGTTCTAGTAGTATTATTATGGATGCAAAAACTTCTCTACGTATATTAGTAGCCAAATCCTTTAAGACAGACCGGATTTCATGAAATGTTGTGTAAGCAGGTGATTCAAGTTCTGCCTAGTCCTTAAGTTCCGAACATACTAAGCGGTGACGGCTACTTAGTAACTGAATTAATGAACAAGGCATTTATTGTATATAGTGTTATGCATAATTATCCTGAGTTTTTATATATTGCTGATAGGTTTGCTTTTGATAAACATTTCACGTACTGTTACACCTAATATATTGCTGACCTAGGCCCGAATCCCTCACAAACCTATTTACGCGTTGTCAGCAGTATTTTTCTCTATATAAACGGTGGCTTCCAAAATTAAGTGTTCAGATTTATTGTGATAACTCCAGGAGTCACCTGACTCAGTACCAGTATACCCTTCAGGTGGAACCTCTGCCCAAATTAGTACCAAAAGTGAGTTGCGGGAACTTCTAAGTCAAGTGTAAATTAATAATTTTATTTTTTCAAATAAAATAAACGTGTGTGTGTCCATATATAATAATAAAATAAATGTGTTGTTTTTTTTAAGACAACTGAATAGGTCCACACAACAGTACGCTAAGTTATAGTGAGGTCTAAAATGGGTTTTAGTTTAATCTTGCTAAGACTGTGTATTGACTTTTAGAGAACAGCTGAAAAACTATTGAGTGATTGGCGACAGATTTTTGACTTTAAAATAGGGTCAAGATCTAAATTATGAGATCTAAATCAAGAGATATAAAAAAAGGAAAACATTTGACCAGAGTCTATTCACTGTGTACTCGATGATTCCATGATTACGTTATCAACACATTATACATACATATAGTAGTATTAAAATGAGAAGAATCCTCAAATCCTGCTTATTTCTTCTAGCAAAAATTACAACAGATGCCGTCCACTCCGGGTGTTGCAATTCTCGGCTGATGTTTGGCACTGTGTGGTATGCAACAAGTGCCGGAAGGCTGCCAGCTGTGCCCTGGCTTCAACGTATTATTGGCACAGCCGTTGAATAACATTTGCTCAAGTTATTGTTTGTTTGATGAACTGCAGACTCAAAGATGCATGGGCGAGAGCTGCCAACATTGCGAGAACAACGGAGTTTGGAGTAAAACGTGAAAAAAGTGTCAAAAATAGTAATCTTCTGTTTGAATTTCGTGCCCAATTTTTTTGATTGAAGCTGCTTGATCAAATATTTTATAGTAACCCTTCAAATCCTAACATTTTAATATGTAATAATTCTGGGGAGGCTAAAACTTTAGATTTTATTAGATTATTTTGAGTAGATTGAATATTAATTGTTTTATTAACAATAAGATAATGAAGTAGATTCTAGAATGTTTGGTTATAGAGAATAGATATTTTAATATGATTCATTGAGTTTCAATCGTATTACATAAAAATAGTTTACAAGCTTTGCCAGATTTTCACCAGTGTGGCATAAAGTGCCACACCAGTGCGGCAGCAAGAATTAATTGTTCTTATATCTCTGCAAAGACCATTATATATTAAATGCCCGAATGCCCGTGGAGTTCCAAGCTAAAATGTCACGCACACTCCCCTCCCCCACCATCGCTTTGCATGGATGTCGTAAAAGGCGACTAAGGGTAAAGCTCCGGAAGGTGGGCAGCAGCATCTTTTGAGGAACTACCTTATATTATATCTTATATTTCTATCCCCCAAGATGCGTGCAAGCGAAGGAATTGCAAACCCCCTTAAATAGGAGAGGCTGTGTTCAGCAGTGTACAAGCTGGCTGATACAGTAGCAGTATTATAAAAAGAATTATTACAGGCGAAAAATAAAAAAAACATCTTGTATTTTTTTGTGGATAGCCCCTTCAGAAGAATTGCAATCTAACACTGCGATCCTCAAGACGCCTATCAAGGTGGAGATTATTAAAAACCCCCCACAAATAGGAGATGTTTATGATATAAATGATGACATAATGAACAAACATATCGTTGCCTCGTTTGCAATGAAACGAGAATAAATAGTTAACGGCAAATAAAATATAATTAAATATATAGTTGATTGCAAATACAATTAATGATGCCGAATTGATGTACGGGTAACGAGTGTGCGAATCCGCGGCTTGATCTTTAGTGGCTAGTAAGTACCTACTATTTGTTTGGTATTATAAAAAAGTATATATGGTTGTGTTCTGGGAATAATCAGATAAATTTATCGCAGGATTAATTTACCTCGGTGCTTACAATACTTCGAATTCCGAGCCTACGAGGTAAGGAGAGGTAGCTTTGTTGATGTTTGCAAGTTGAGCAAGCTCATGATTACTGATTAGTTGTGAACTCATGCCCCTATTCCCGATGGGATAGGAGGTATCTTAACTGTAATAGCTTGGCTCATATATATTTAGGTTTTATGTTATAGGGGGCGAGCCATTTGATGGCAAGTGTTGTGTGCTGGGGAAAGATTTTGTTTGAGTTTTTTTAATACTTTTAGGCTAATCTTTGACCCCTATCTCACCTGATGGTGATGATGTGGTCGAAGACGTTATTCAGGCTAGCATAGAATTACTGGCTCTCAAGGACAGCTGCCGGAACATACCGTTAATTGTTTGGCGAAAGATTTTCTACATGTGGATTGTAGCTAGACAGACGGACATTTGCGAAATGCCCTACCACCATGGAATACAATTCTTAAGTTGAATTAGTACAAAAATCAAATAAATCTCTGCTGGAGGAAAAATTACCTGGATTGCTTGCTGCATTACCTTGCTGTATTATTAAAATATTATATTATTTATTATATTAAAATACAACTGTATTGTTGATAATTGGGTGTCAGAAAAATCTAATGTCAACATCAGACATCTTTGATTTATACGTATAGCCACTTAATCAGCAAGAAACCTGCACTATGTTTAATTATTTTATACGGGGCTGTGAATTGTCTTTGCTTTTCACTACTTTTTAACAAGTGGGTGGTGAAAACAGCTTCGAATTCGAGTTAACTGTAAAATTTACAAGCTTTTTCGTGCAATTAAATTGAAAATCAAATTAATTAAGGAATTTGAACAACAAAGACATGGCTGCGGACATCCGGGTATCGCGTGACAGTGAGCAAATACCAGTGTTACTTGAGCCCCGGAGCAAATGAGCTCATTCGTCGTATGGTGACTGGAATTAAGCTTTTGTCTTTAAATTGAGCTTTTATAGTTTTACAAAATATTTTAAATGTACTCGAAGCTATGCCAGCATAGTAATTTTAACAGTGACTACTTGGATGGGTGACCACTAGCATCACTTACACTTCTATGCTTCAGAAGCGATGTTGCGCCATCAGGTCTGAATGTTGTCCTTTAAATGTCGTTAAGGTTTGTTAGTCTTTGGGCGACCTGAAACCTTCGACACTTTGCATGGTGGTAGGGCAATTTTCCCATACAATATTTCTTCTACTTCCTTCTATATTTTATTCCACTTTCTTATTTTATCCCAGTATTAAAACTCTCATGCAAATCTCATATTGATCTATTTTTACAGTATTTTCCTGCACCGATATTGCAACAAGTATGAAATAAGACTGCTCATAACTTAATGTTGCTGGTGCAAGGCGTAGCAAGCAAGATGGAACTACGAAACCTTGCATTGAATTTCTCACATCGCTGAGCCACACTCGTTCAATGTAAAATATTGTAAGAAATATTACCTACGATATACCTAAATATTTCCAGATAAACCTTGAAAACATTATACTTACAATAACATTGTATTCAGAAACATTGCTCGAATAAATAATTGCTTTATCTGTAATACAAAATAAATACCCGACGTCTTAAACATGAGAAAATAATTGGCCAGAAACAGTTTCCTTTCGTTACAAAGCTTTGATAATATTTTTATATCAGCCAAAGAACGTCGGTAGATAACAATTACGAAGTTGTTAGAATAAACATGAACCCTTTAATAAAGCTTTTTTTGGATTACACTGAACTTATTTTAAATAATGGAAGTCAATGTTTACATTTGCCCCAAGGATATTACTTCTAGTAACTTATAAGATTGTGCTTATATTTTATATTAACAGAAAAAGGTCAAGTATAATTAGGTACATTGTAAAGAAAATGGGGTTTACTTTTTGCGTAAGAATAAAATATTATCATTATGCCTGTTTATCCGCGAATGGGTAATCATAGATGTATTATAACCTATGTTTCTCCATTCTCATCTCGAAGCTGCGACCGCAGACTACGGAATGTTTTTTTATTGCTGATAGCCTATCCTTTGACCACTATCTCACCTGATGAAAAGTGATGGATATGCTCGAAGATGTTCAAGCTACTCTAGCATTACTGGCTCTCAAGGACAGCTTTTGGAATACACTGGTAGGTGCTTGGCTACAGATTTTCTACTTGAGAGTGGTAGCTAGCCCGGCGGGCATACGCAAAATGCCCTACCAAAATGCTGTAACGACTACCGTCCTAAGACAACAACCAGGTCCCAGGACCGACCGACGGCCTAAGGTGCCCTCCGAAGCACGGTAGCGCTCAATAGTAATGCCAACTAGCGGTCACCCATCCATCTCATGACCGCGACGGACGTTGTTTGCTAAGTTAAGAACGGCTAAGCAAACTTCGCTACGAGCGCTTAAAGATGATACTGAAAATTATCTAGTAAATAAAATGTAACAAAATTGCCTCGCACGGTAATCAAATAATGTATCTCAAAAATTCTACAGCGACGCTTCACGCTGATATTAAATCCTTTTGTTTTAACTTCTTGCTTCTTTTGATAACTTGAGTTATTTCATCACTTGATGGTGCGGTATTACCCTGTGAATAATAACTAATTAGCGAGCCGAGCGGTTAAAACCAGGGCGCGAGTTCGAAACGGAAATGATGTGCTCCAAAAAATAAATTTGTGAACGTATTACACATCACACATCAAGAAACATAACGTCTAGCATTGAATAAATGCTTATCAGGAGGGGTGGGGGGGGGGGGGTTGCCGTAACTCCCAGGCTTCAAACTCACATGTCTTAAGGATCACAGTTCTTGAGGAGGCGATACTGCCCACTTTCTGCTATTTTTCCCTTCGTTGCCTCTTATGACACCCACGGGAAGATATGGGGGGGATGGAACCCAACCCCGGAACCCCAAGGGGAGAGAAATATATTAACCAGTTAGTTCTTTTGTGAGAGATAACGTATCAAAAAAAAAGAGTCGATGAACCTGTTAAACCTATATTTAAGTTAACAAAAAACATTTATGAAATACGATAATGGAAAACCCTTGTAGGATAAAATATAATAAAATCAAACAACTTTTTCGCTTGTTCACATAAAAGTATACTTTTATGTAACACCAACACACATCTATTGGCAGTGACACAAGCATTCTTCCCCTTACGAGGACTTTAGAAAAGTCATCACAGGCGCCCAGTTTTCCTCAATTAATTCGGGATCAACATAACAAGTTGCTGTCGAGAAGGTCTTGAGAACGTGGAACTTAATATAGACTAAAGGAAAAATTACGGCCTCTCAACAGGATAAATGCGTATTTTTCGCACTTATGTTTGTAATTTACATTTTATATTTTGTTTCTTTTCTTCGATTGGGCGAAAAATAAATTGGAATGAATTTATGACTAACAAAACCAACGCCGTGCAATTCTTTGCTTAAGAACATATCTAACGAAACTGTATATACATATAGTTTTGTTAGATATCGTGAATTCATGTTTTTTTTATTGATGGCCACTGCCAGTGAATTCCTGAAACCCATTCCTAAAAAATACTCTTTAAAAATATAACTACTTTTATATGAAGTAATATGTTATTGATTACGTTAAATCTGTTCATAATTGGCTGAATAATCGCGTAACAAAAAAACATACAGCCGAATCGAGAATCTCCTTAGGAAGTCAGTTAACAACTATTCAAAGTAAACAATACTGCTGATGAAAGGAATAAAAAAAACAATTTGAAATCTTTGAAAACAGCTATATTCAACACTATTCCTTTGTAACCAAAATGAATGTAGGTATTCTTAGGACAGCAAAATCACATAAATAATGCAAATAAGCAGAATAGATCAAATATAATAACTGCTTCCTTCTTAATCTGAGAACTTAGTAGGGAATAAGTTCAGTATTATGCAATAGCACTCCTCAGAATACCAGTAGTATTTTGCATAGTGGTCAACAAAGATCAAAGAGGCCTTTGTTTGTTTTGTAATCGAGTACCTATAGGGTTGGATCCCCGGGTTGGATAAGTTATTGCGTTTCTCTCATAAAGAAACTTTCAGTAGCGGTCCGGATTCTGGAGCTGTGCCCGTTAAGATGGCAATAGGCTTACCCAGTGGCAATAAAGGAAGGATGAAGCTTCTGAAGCAATGATAACCGAGCGTTTATAGCTATGGACTGCGGTGCCGCAGGTCCATGGTACGAATCCAGCCACGGCCTTGAGCTTCACTGCATGGTGAAAAGGCATTTTGCGAATGCTCGCCTGGCTAGCGACCACCTTCAAGTAGAAAATCTGTCGCCAAGCACCTAAAAGTGTGTTTCGGCAGAAGTCCTTGAGAGCCTGACAAATTACAGGCACATGAGACTTAGAATACTATGTCTCAAGGTAACGGGCGCAGTGCAATTCGTGTATTGTGATAAAATGCATCTGTTATAGGCAGAGTACAGTCCGCTTAACATCAATTGGGCCTCAAGCTTGTTCCGTTACTATAACATTTTAAAAAAATGATACGTTTTTAGGGTTCCGTACTCGTAAACGGGGCCCTATAACACGGCTATCCGTCCGTATGTCCGTCCTTCTGTCCGAATTTTGAAGGGTTGTATTTTTAGTTATTTTATAAGCTGATTGAAATTTTCAAGTAATATATGTTTTTTAGTATGGCGGGTTGCCTAATAAGTAATAATAATAACAAAAAGTTCAAAATATAGTCGGATCCCCAAAAACAAACATGTTTATTCAACGTATTTTGTTTTCCTTGGCTTGGTTCAATTCAAGCAGAAAATCTGTCGCCAAGCACCTAACGGTGTGTTCCGGCAGCAGTCCAGTGAAATTACAGGCACATGAGACTTAACAACTATGTCTCAAGGTGACGGGTGCAGTTCAATTCGTGACTTTTGACGAAATGCATCTGTTATAGGCAGAGGTTAATCCGCTTAACATCAGGTGGGCCTCGAACTTGTTCCGTCACAATAACATAAAAAAAAATTATTACCACCTAGTTCATTATTTAATGAACAACAATAAATAAAGAAGGATTTCGAATATTACTGTTTTTTATCGTATAATTTAACTTTTAATGGTAATAGAAGATTAATTAAAAGTAGGTAGTTATGTACGAAGTCTATGTAAACACATGTACAAATTAATAGAGCACATTTTTTTACTGTCCTGGCGAGAATTGAATACACTTTCCCCGATTTCACACCGGGTGCCTACACCACGCGGCCACCGTAACATGCTCATTTAAGCTGAATTTTTTTGCTCTAATTGTATTACTAACCGTCATAGGGAACGATGTGCGGTAATCAAGACTACTAGACTTCATTTGATCGAAAGAAGTGCTTTTTCACACACTCAACTCTTACATTGATGTGGCTACGCTTCTATGTTTCTAAATACAAGCACTATCTCAAATTTAAAAAAAGTCTATTTATACTTCAATGTCACAAACTTAACCCAAAAGGCTAGTTTCTAAGTAGGTTGGAGGCGATATTGCTCTATATTACGTCTTATGGTTAATTTAATGTCGTCCCACAAGACCCTTCGCAGGTTCATAGTTCTTCAAAGCAATTAGGCGTGCCACATCACGTAAGAGCCACAAATCCTACTCTAAGAACAAAATATTACTGTGATAATTTAAATTGAGTGTGCGTGATGTCGACTGAGAGTAAAGTTTGGTGAGCTTTCGTGCTCTTTGGTAGAAATGCATGTTGGATGATTTTCTTTGTGGTAGTTTTGACCAGAATCTTCGAAAAATATGTTCTAGGTCAGACCTTAAATTAGCAAATACGTGTGCCTGTTTTTTTAACCTCATAGAACCTTCAGTATAATGCCACTGAGAACTATTATATTGTAGACTATGTAAAGAATGTTGTTGAAATTTATGTTACTTGAGCTATCTCCAATTTATTATTTATTTATATACTTTTAAATCGATACTAAATTTTGATGACTTGCGTATTGTATGTTTATTTTTAATTTATGATATTATTTACTTAACGAAAGTAATTTTGTGAACGCTTGCTTGGCTTACTACCAAGTAGAATACTACTGTGTGTGAACTATGTACTCAAGTAGAAAATCTGTTGATAACCACCTAGCAGTGTGTTCTGGCCGCAGTCCTTGAGAGTCAGTAAAATTATAAGCACATGATTTAACAACGGTATGTGTCAGGGTGACGGCAGCAGTGTAATTCTTGCCGATGTTACCGCTTAACATTAAGTGCGCCTTGTGTTGATTCCGTAACAATCACATTAAAAAAGGTAAGTCAGAAAAAGTTACACCAACAGAAAGGTGCTTGTTTTTTTTTCATATTTCCAAACAATTCTTAAGAACTATCAAAGTGTGAGTCTATCATAATTACGTACAGGGAAATTGCAAAAGTTACGACTTGCAAGAATAGCAAACTAGCACGGAGTATGACAACTTACTTTTGATATCTTAATAAGATGCATTCGAACAATGGAGGAACAATTTTCTTCTTCGAACTGTAAGAAGAGGTACCGCTCAACCATTGCTTCGTTTTCAGTTCATCTTTACGAACAATTGACGATTAACTCACGGCTTTTGTACTTCACATAGTAGGGCATTTTACGAATGCTTGCCTTGTTAGCTTGCATCCTCAAGTAAAAAATCTATCGTCAATCACCTAACGGTGTGTTCCGGCATCTATCCTTGACAGCCAGCTTTTCTAGGTTAATTAGTCTGTTAAATCTTTGAACATATCATCACTTCCCGTGGGTGAGATTGTGGTCAAAAGCCAAAGTATCAACGTTAAAAAAACGTTTTGTAAAATAACTTATTAGTGTAAAAATCTGTGATATTTTTAGAATTGTAAACGTTACTGCGAGAAAAGTATTTTTGACTTATACGCATCATCCCTTCCCCTTCTCGTAGAATGGTGGACTCTTACACTCAAAATTTCACTGCAATAGATATTTTTAATTTTACCACTAATAGATTTAAGACAGCAGTTTATCAATTTCTATTGTAAATTGTACTATTTCTCCTTTTTATTGTTTTTTGGTTAGTTGCCCTATGTGGAAAAGTAAATATTATTTTAGTAATCTGTGAATAGCGTCGTGGGCTATGTTATTATAAAATCTATGCTACGTAAGGATATTATTGTATGTTTTATAATAAAGCTGTTTGCTGTTCCAAATAAATACCATAAAAAAAATAACACATTATTGAAAGCCTTTCAAAGAATGGTCTCTAGTTTTAAGCACGTTTTTCTCAAAATAACTCTATAAACTATTATGCTAAACGTAACAGTTAAATGTTATCGTTCATATTGTATTCATCTTTTATATATAAGCCTGAATTAAATGATTTGAACTTTCATTTAATACAGCTTTTTTGAAACTCAACAAAACTATCAACAAACTGTTATAAATAAAAAGCAAATATCTTATTTGTAGGCAATTATACCAAAAACAATGTCGTGTCCGCAAAAAAATGTTGCGTTTGTTGTTCTTGTTTGTCCTGAATAGTTTTTTTCCAATTTATTACTCATAAACATGACAAACTGCCCTAAAAGTTAAAATTATAAAATTTAAAAATATAAAAATTGTTCGAAACAACAGCCTTATGTAGTGCGTAATGAAATGCTTATTTGTAACTTAGAAGCGAGTAGAGGAATATATTTTATATAACTATACATATACTTAATATGAAATCAAACATAACTATAACATATCGAAAATTTCAGTACTGTCACATGAAGCATTTCGCTATTCACATGCAAACAATAATATATAAGAGAATTATCTCTACAACGAGAAATCTCATTTCGTATAAGAGACGCGTCGATTCCACGGTTCAATTGGCAATAAAATGTTCGGACACAACGAGTTTATTACTACAGCGGCGGTGAATAATTCACTGGCAACCTCGTCCGAGTTCCGGACACTGCGTTGCGCTGTGACATGTCACCTCACTGTGGCGTAACGTGAAATATCCTGCACCGAGGACCCACTTCAGTGATTATCAGTCCCACTTTAACAGCTTAGCTTCAGGGTTGAGGCGATGTTGATACGGTGGTGGATGTTGTAGCCAAATAAATCCCATCAGAAACCTCCGAACAATTTACCAAATCACTCAGAATTAGTTCTTAGATGTTATTTAACCGAATGATCCACCTGTAGCGTATGACTCAAATATAGTCGACATAGCTATTAAGTTAGTATTAAGATATTAGATTCATTCATCATGTAGTCACCAAGCGCAATACACGTTCTTACAAAAACAAAGTATTTTTATTATATTTCATAATCAGCAATAGTCATCATCTACTCAAGATAACCTAAGTCACCACAGGCAAACTACAACTTTACTACACACCCAGAATTGCCAAGCCATCTAGTATAATTTGTATGGAACTCCAAAGCACAATAGTCAACGTTCTAACATCGTTAGAATCGCCTCAACTCAAGATAAGCTGATGAAACGTAGCGGTGCTTCCCTATTCGTTCATACCCGCTCAACTAAGTGGTAAGCAAGTCTGCTGCATTCCTTACTTGGATGTGTGTCCACCAGTGACATTTACTACTGAACGGAGGATAAAAAGCTATCAGCTATTGAACAAACTCGCCTAATTATGAAAATGAGGCAAAGAGATGAATGTTATAGTGCCGCGGCGATAAACGTTTGTTGTTGCGTTGTCCGTCGCCATGAATCGGAAACAATCACGTAAGACGTGGTATACGTCTATATTACGTATGTCTTACGTAATTGTGTCTGGAGGTCTAAGCTGTGGTCAAAGTCAACCCAATATTTTAGCGTAGTGATAGTAAATTATCCTATTTTTTTTTTTAAATAAATTGAGCACTTTATAAATATAATACATTAGGTTCACATGGATTAATTCTGTATAAGTTTATAGTTACCATTAACAATTATATAATTAAACATTAAATTAATAAATAATCCTAAATTGTACTTTCGATAAAGCAGTTTGAGCGTGTAATAAATAAGTAGTAGTAGTTAATAATTTTATGAAAAATGAGAAACTCATAAGTTTGTTGGGCGTAAATGACATGTTTTTCGGGGTACGCTACTAAAAAACTAGACCCTTTTTCTAAGTATCTGCTGCCCATCCATGCTAATGTTGATATCCTTTAAAGAGATATATATATATCTAGGTAAAAAATAATATAGTATGACTGTGTTACTGTGCCGGATAGCCCAACAAATAATAAAAATAACAAAAAGTTTTACTGGTTTATAAATTATAATTATTTCAAATGGGACACCCATACACAAAGCCTGTTCATTCTAACGCTTCTTATTTCTGCTCTGTCGTAAAAATAAAAACAAAGCATGCGTTAATCTTAATGCGAATATAGTACAATATCTGAGATATAACAAAAAATAATAATAACTAGCCAAATGTGAATGACACTTCCACTAAAGATCTGGAAATGTATGAAATAAACTATTTTTGGTACATTCTTTGTTAATACGGAACCCTCGGTCTGCGAGTCTCACTCACACTCGTATTTTCAGCTTCTTTCATTTTCTAAGTGTAAGTAAGATCTGCTTCAAACTGACTGGGACGCAAGGCAGTTTCACGTCAATTGTCGGAATTGATTTTTATCCCGTTAAAATAGAGCATATTGCGTTTACAAGTTTTGACAGTACAATTATTGAAAACTGTCATGAAACCGTCTTCAATGTGCTTTTGTTATGAGAAGAGTTTAATTTCTAAAGTGGCTGAAAATAAATCTATATAAAATTTGTATAAAAATGAGATGTGCTTGTTACTAAAGCAAGGGTCAGTGTTTAGAAAGAACTTTACTTAACGCATTTTACGAAAGTGATGATATTTAAAGTCACCTTATATGAGCATTACCATAAGCTACATTGTGTTAATCAGCAAACACTTTTGTATTAATTTTGCTAGTATTTTGTTTGTGGGGTCAATATAATGTTTTCATTCAATTCCAACACGAAGGATGACACAAAAACATATTACTTTGTCCTTGATTTTAAGGCCGGTTGTCTATTTGACGTCTTCTAGTCAAGAAAAAGAAACCGTAACACAAACACCTTTCGTCTAGCGATGCTATATAAAATCATGCTATGCCCCACTTTTTATAAACAAAAGCAAAAATTTTACCACAATATTAAATGGTTAATTGCCATTAGGTACTTACGCCAGCGACGATAGTGAAAGATACTTTCCTAATAGATATATTTTCACTACACACTGAGTCTGCTACCTAAAATGCTGCAACATCCTATCCACACCGATTTAAATATTCAGATTATGCTCATTCAGCACACTTTTCCAACGAGGCTACGGTGGTAGAACGTTGTCACAAGTAATCATATTAATAAAATATAAATATTAGAAAAGAAATATACTGTTCAAATATTGTAGAATTGGTAATAAATTCAATACTTTAGTCGTTTCAAGCGTATCTTTAATGTCTGTAAGAGGTATTTGTTCTCAAAGACATTCTAAAAAGGAAATTGTTTTAAGCATTGCTTTTGTATCATGCTTATACAGGATTTCTCAAAATCAAGCTGAAACCACTGAACTGAAGCGATGAAGTAAAACAAACGTTGGCGGAGAAATTTCCAGAGAAATTCCAGCACGCTCAGTAAACGTGCATTTAGAACAATAGGTAATGAAAATAGTGCACCAAAGACGAACTAAATGCCGCAAAGTGGTTTTCTTATTGTAATACATTACATAAAATAATATTAAATTTAGCAGAGAATATTTGTTTCAATCGTAAAGATATAAAATGTCTCTTTTCTGTGGGTTCAATTATTTAGTTAATTTGTTGAATTGGACAAAAAATATTACTGCCGGATGAAAACCTTCGTTTTCTGGTAAATCAAGGTCTTCGGGTAGATAACGAAATGTTTTGTAATTCTAGATATATTTCGGATCTCGAACAAGACTTGTCCTTAATATTATATTTTTTATTTTTAAACCTTATCATAAGGGTTGGTTTCAACAATTTCACAGTCTGCCTTAGTGTTAAGGCTTTATAATGTTAAACGTTTTTGCCTGTACAAACAAGACAGACTTACAGAAGTGAATGTTGTCGTGGAGGTTTAATACAAAAGTCGGTTCCGACTTTGATTAAATAAAATATAATAAAGAACCAAATAATAAACAAAATAAAACAATTAAAGAATCATTATGTCAGATCATAATTGACAGACTAGTCGCGTAACAAACGTATAAAATACAGTCGAAATGAGAACCTCCTCCTTTTTTGAAGTCGATTAAGAATGGGATACTTTTTATAGCGATTCACCAAGCAATTACCGAGAGTGCGCAATATAACTGCAATATAACTAACACCGCGGGCCTAATAGATGTGATTTAATTTATTACTGTCATATAGTTAAGACAAAGATAACTTAATAGTTCAACACAAAGTCGAACAGTTAGATAGGAAACAATACGCTTTACAAATGGCGTTTGCTAGCTGATTGGTTGCCAATTACGGTCGTTCCAGGCTTTCCTTCAATTAATTTCGTATCGAACTGGTGCTGACTTTTGAAATTGGTAAGACTTGAAACATTGTAAATTATTTATTTGTTACCCCGAAGCTGATAGCAAGTATTCGGTCCAAATTTAAATTTTCGTGAGGTATCCTTTATTGTGTATTAAGTAGTAAAATAGATTTATCTTATGAATATATTAATATCATAGCAAATATCGATTATTACATATTCAACTAATCAAAAAGATGAATGAAATAAGAATAAGGCAGTAAAGTTGTTCATCAAAATTTGATTTAAGTAAATTACGAGTATTACTCATTCAATCGAAAATATATTAGTTTGATGTTTAAATGAATATAAGAAATAACCAAATTGTTTTTTGTACTTTTCGGTAGAGGAAGTCATACTTTTTATTAACTAATTATTTGAAGGATAATAATAATGAAGAAAGCGATGTAAATTTCTTAGTAATATTAATCAATTGATAGTAATCCTTGAGTAATCATTATTAAAATAGATTATCGATTATATTACTTGTTATTTAAGGAATAATAAAGCGAATCGATGTCCATAATATTTGATGATATAATTTTGTTCGTGGCTGAAAGTTAGGCGTCGTCGACCACTTTGCCCTAATTGAATTCAAAGCTCATCATTTCACAACTGATTTACGTTTCTGCATAATTTAATAATTTCCATCAATAACCGATAACTAAATGTTAAATGCTTGCTATAAATAAATTATTTTATTAATAAAATTATGTACTTTACGTGAAGTTAACGTTTAATCATTTATCTTATCATAAAATAACATAAAATAACTGAACTTTGGCTCTATAGTTAAGTAGAGTAAAACGGCATCACCTTCGATTGGATCCCGGCTCCAATCCAAACCTCCATACGGTTAATTCTGGGCCCTAGTTACTGAGTGCACTCCTTTAACCCTACAGGTTAAAGGATCTGGAAGGAGGGCTCAACCCTCAGGTTAGACATACGTTTGTTCTGACAATGAAGTTTTCAGTAGTAGTCTGGAGTCTAAGAACGTACCTATAACAATGCGTTCTCACTATTACACGTGACCGAAACATGTCATCGTCACAACAAGCACTTTGACAGCTGTCACATCAAACACTTTTGATTTGAAGTTTATGTAAATTCCAAATTAATGATATGAAATTAAACATTTGTAGGATAATTTAAATAAATGAATCACTAGATAGCATTACATAAATCACCAGATTATTTGAAGAAAATGGTATATAACCTAGTTCTGATAGGCCTCTTCCTTTTGCATCGATACAGCCGTTCATCATCAGCCGGAAGACGTCCACTGTTGAACAAATGCCTCCCCCAAAGAACGCCACAAAGAACGGCTATTAGCCGCTTGTAAACATTGGCTACCCGCGACTTTTACGATGTCGTTAGTCCATCTAGTGATACAGCCAGTAAAAAAAGGTAATTTGATCAAAAAATTTAAACTACATTATTAATCAGCGTAGTAAGTAATAGAGGATACAGAACATAATGATGAAAGTTCAAAAAAAATAATGTTTCTGTTAACACCAGCCAAATTCAAAATGCAAAAGTCAGATATATCCAACGAGATTTATTTTCTCGATGGATATAGCCAACAGAATTGTCACGCTGAGCACAAAATTATAGTACTGAATTTGAATCTTATGTGCACGTTACATAACACGCGAAAAACTTTCCACTTTTATCCAATCACCAATTCGTCTTATCTCAAGTCGTACTGAAAATACAAAGCGTCTTATACAGAATGGTATTTTCTCTACGGATGGAAGATTTGAGCCATAAAATGACTTTATATTTATGTGGCTATAAATTTGAGGTTATCGTTAAATGTTACGTATGTAATAAATTCACATGCTGCCGTTGCACTGTGATTACAAAATAAATTAAAAGTTGTAAAATTACTCGTATTCAACACTTCCAGCGTTAAGGCGGTACCCATTGCTAAATAACTTCACTTGAACAGATTTTTTGCAAAATATATTTTCTTATATAAGAAGAACACGGGTGTTTGAGAGTGAACTTACTATGAGTCGATATCGCTATTGACAATGTTTCGGCTTCTACCGAAAGCCTTCCTCAGGATTTTGAGTGTGTTACGTCCGCCGCGATCGCGTCACGCTTCACACTCAGAAGAAGCTTGGTAGAAGCCGAAACATTGTCGATAGCGATATCGACTCATAGTAAGTTCACGCTCAAACACCCGTGTTCTTCTTACATAAGATATAAATATGAGCATAAGTTTTTATAATATAATATATTTTCTTTTTAGCAGTAAGAAAATTATATGTTAATCTTGATTTTCTAAGGGCAAATTTACTCCGAAATAAACTTCAGTAAAATTTTCAATTCAGACAGAATCAAATTGCAAAGCTGACTCTAAATTACCGTTATTACGTAAATATCTTAAATGTAACAATAAAATAGCAAATCCATATCATGAGAGACCAGTTACCTAAGTTATATTTTCGATTTAAGGTACTAGATTTGTGTTCATAAGCATTCTTTAGTTTTTCACCCAAACCATACCGTGAATTTACCATCACTGCCTATCAATAACTTTACCAAAGTCTATTCACAATTACTTTTTTTATTACCGATATGGCTAGCTATTTGCTAGCATTTGCTCACAACCTCCCCTGATGGTAAAAATAATGTGGTCAAAGAAGTTTATCCTAGAAAGAAAACGGGCTCTCAAGGACACTTGTTGGTACACATGGTAAGTCCTTGGCAACAGATTTTCTATATGTAAGTGGTCAGGCTGGCATTCGCAAAATTCTCTACCACCTTGCAAAGTGTCGGAGCTTTCAGGCTACACGAAGGACTCCGAAATACCCTAATAACTGCCACCCATATAGCTGCCATCCTAACACAACAACTGGGACTAACACCTTAACATGCCCTCAGAAGCACAAAAGTGATAAGTAGTAAATGGCATTAGCGGTCACCTATCTAAGAAAAGACCGCAGTTGAGGATGAACAGGCAAGCTTCGCTACGAGCGCTTAAAATCAAAACTCCTTTTTATAGCTTTTGTTTTCTTTTAAAACCTTCGTGGGTTGCAATATCAAAATGATTCTTGCTAGCTAGAACAGAAAACAGTTGCTTTTTTAATAGTTAGCAAGTTATTAAAATGTGAGACTTTAGAAATAATTTCATTTAGACGTTGCTAGAATACGGTGACGCGAAATAAGAGCTAGACTCTCTTCATTTCACGCTTCTCTTGAATAAAATAAAACAGACCTACATTAAAAATCGTGGAAGCGACAATGAAAGCACAATAAAAGCCACCAACTCTACAGAAGAATGCCATCACAAGATAAAGCTTCCCATTCATGTCCATACTTGCTATCCAAACAGCCCTGAGATATTGGCCTGTCTAGGAAACCGAGTCACGTCTGACACCATTGACACTTGACGGGTGACGTCACGCCCCAAGCATTAATTCAGTTTAATTAAAATGTAGTGATAATAAAGTTCAGTTTGAGCTTCTAGAACAGCGCTCATGCATAATGCTCGTGCCTTCAGCAAAGTCAGGAGACATGATAACATTGTAGTAATATTAATTTGTTCGAATAAGTTGGGGTCAGAATGGCAGTTTTAGAGGACAGACACGACACGAAATAATGTACGGGGTCATGCAATGCGAAATTACCTTCAAGTTAATTGCAGAATTTAGATTGAGTGCTCCACATATTCATTAGAAAACTCTTTATTTTAATAAAGTTCTAATGAAGTTACAGTTACCTATACATATGCGAGTTTGGAAGACACGTAATATTAATACGAGTATGATATTATTTTCAAAACCTATTCAGTAATATTTTTATTTTTAATCGTCTCTTTTCAGTGAACATTTGCAAAGCTTTGCATGGTGGTAGGGCACTTAGCGAAGCCTGCCTGGCTAGCTACCACCCTCAAGTTAAAAATCTGTTGCCAAGCACCTAACGGTCTGTTCCGGCAGTTGTCCTTGAGAGCCAGTAATTCTAGGTTAGCCTGAACAACATCTTCGACCACATCCTCACTTACCATCAGGTGAGATAGATGTCAAAGGCTGACCTATCAGGCATAAAAGAAAAAAAAACACCAGTGAATTATTAAATTGTGATATTTATTGTATGAAAACTCTTTATTACCTCTCATAAATACTTATCGAGAGTGTTATACAATTCAACATACAAATTAAGTAAAATTCTAGGTTTGAAGTTAGACTGTAGAAACCACAATATAAGTAAACTTGCTCTAAATTTATAAATCACCTTATATATGAAATGTTCTAAGTTCAAAATCTAACAACTTGCTGCAAATAATATGAAATATTTATGGAATATATTTTACGATTCTAGATTATATATTGTAGCAGATAGAATTTACAACGAACCTTGCATAGAAAATTCCACTTATAAGGAAAAGCTATATTTTCTGAAATTGGTTATTGCATATTGACCCGCGATAATATTTTATAAGCTACAAAATCTAAACTATTCCAATATTTCTGCTCTGCAACTAAAGGTAAGGCTATACTACAAAGAAGTATTGATTCTCAAATAATATTTAATAACTATATCAAAAAAAAAACTTTTGAAAAAGCACTTTTTCCATCAGATGAAGTCTAGTAGTATGGTTGATGACCGCACACCGTCTCTTATGACGGTTAAAGTAATACTATTATAGCACAAAGTTTCGGCTCGAAAGAGTAAGGTTCCGGTGGCCGAGTGGAATAGGCATCCGGTGCAAAATCGTAGGACGCAGGTTCGATTCCCGTCTGGAATGAAAAATTGTATGCTCCAATAATTTGTTGATGTGATTTTCGGTCAGCACGCGATAGTGCTTGTAATTATATTAAGAAATGATGATTACTGATTACTTTCTTAGTTGACAAAGACACCTTAATAATAACGTTTCAAAAAGACGTCTCGCTAGTGAAAGCCTTTGCACGTTCAGAATCATTGAAGATTTAGCCTTAACTCTAATAGTCGATAAAATACGAAGCTATCAGCAAAATATCTGAAGAAAAAAGATTTGGTAATGGAGTTTCCTAGTAGGAAATTTTAAATATACGTGTAAGTCTGTAATATATAATAATGTGCAAACAGACTCTGATACTCGCAGGTAGCAAATACATTACTGTGGGTAAGGTAATACATGCCATTTAAAACGGCAAGTTTATATGTATTCTTAAGATATTTCTGTGGTAGTCACATTTTTGCACGTAGTAAAGTTTTTTCTATATGGGTTTGGTACTGGATTATATTGTGAGTTAAAAGCTCGGACAGTTAAAGTGATAATCCGTGGATGACACCTTGTAAAAATGTGCGAGTATAGGCAAATATTGATTTGATAAGTGGGGTAGTGGGGCAAATAGCCAGCTTACCATAAAATAGTAATAAATAATATTTGAATGAAGGGATAAGCTTGCTGTAAGCTGGTATAAGTTAAGCCAGTGCTTTTGAATGTTGGTTTTATTTGAAGCTAAAATTTTAGAATATCATTTTTTACATTGCAATGAAGAGCTCAGCTCAATTAATAACATTTAATTTTTTAGACCTCTATAATACAAAAGAATTGTGCGATAGAAAACCATTGAAATTTGAGCTAAATATACCGAAATATTTATGTATCTATATACTTAATCATTTTTTTTAGCAATAGAACTCTTTGTACGTGTCCAAGGAAGCAGTGCCAACATACATATTTCATCTGCCAAGCATTAATGTTCGAGGTATAGGTTCCAGTGAAATTACAGGCACACGCTTATTTTTAAACTATCCATCACGATATAATAAAAAAGAAACATGTAAATTTTACAAAAATGTTTCCTCTCCCATCAAACTAATGTTAATAACAATGATTGAAGAGCTTTCGCTGTATGGTCGGTAACAAAAGTGCTAATGTTCAGCTCGCTACACTGTTTTTGACAAAAACCGCCATTGAATTCATTTTGCGTATTCATGCTTTTTCTGTTTCACAGTTGAAGGTTAAAGTGGGCGGATGTGGACTGCAATAGGACGGAGTGCGGGACAGAGGTCACAGAATGGAGAAACACGAACGGTGTGATCCATTGTATGACGAGGCCGCTCGCCGGCGGGACGTGTGACTCAGTGGCGTGACAAACAAGCTGGTAGGTATAATATTATACGTACATTTCCAATAATCTTGAGCGTACTTGGAAGAAAATTAATTTACCATATTGCAGATCTATGTGGGGTTGCTAAATCTACTACTTATCAGTTGGGCTATCGCAAGAAATACTGTTTAAATACGAGTACATACAGAAAGACCAATCCGGTCAGTATTTTCAATTAGTAATCATGAAATTCAATTAGTCCATCATGTCAGTTTAACAACGAGACGGCTCACCAGCGAGACATGTGACTCTGTGACGTGACATACATATAAGGATAAAATCATGATAGCAAAATTTTGTTTATAGAGTTGTTTCATTAAAATGGCAATATAAATTTAAAAATGTTAAAATTCTAACCGTTTAAAGGTACAAATTTAAGGATTAGAATTTTAATATTTTTAAATTTAGAATGACGCATGCTCCATTCCTTTCATTCCAAAATTATAACTAGAGGTAAAATGATAGTTATGTATGGGATAGCTAAAACTGTAATTGAGGTGGAGCATTTGCACTGCCTGTAGGCCTCCAATGGCTTTCAGTTGTTAAAATGTTTTCTTTGTAGATGTACTGTACTGTAACAGCCGGATCGTCCACTGCTGCACACAGCCTCCCCTATTAAGGGGGTATTTGCCATTATTATTTGCCAGGTATTTGCCGCTTGGCAGGCGGATTGGGGATCGCAGTGTAAGTTGCCAGTTCTTTAGAAGGCACTGCTGCCCACCTACCAGTATTTTTCTCTTAGTCGCCTTTTACGACACCCACGGGATGATATGGGGAGGTGCAATTCTAAACCGGCACCCCACGGGGGAGATGTAGTTCTATGTTAAGTTTGTAATGTGTGGTAAATAAAGGTTAACTTAAAAAAACTAACCTAAAAGAATTTAAATTGCACACTATACTAACTAATTACAATGTAGATAATCATAAATATCTTATGGTATCTACTAAAATATTTTGTTATTCCATCCATGTTAAAATAATAAATAAACGTTATGGTTTTTTTTTCCATTTTTAACCGTACACTTTTAATAATTTATTTTATCGAGACTGGATTTATTCCGTAATCAAGCAGGCTGTTTTAGCCATTTGCAATTCAATTAACTCTTTTATATCGGTCAAATGCAAATTAGCTATAGATATTTAAATTCATTATATATAAATTATATATATAATATACATTATATATAAATTCTACTAAATAAACACAATAAAGTTTTCCAAATTTCTTAAGACGAATTGTTGTACTTAAAATTTAAATGACAGTTTAGAAAAAGTCTAGACTGTAATATACTCGTAAATATATATATATATATTCAGAAATAAAACAGTATTATAATCAAGAAATGACAACACTAAACACTAGTAACCAATTTACATGTGTTTGTTTAAGTTTTAGGAAATAAACGATAGAATCAAAACTAACATGCGAGAAATATTACAGTTATTGACTCTCAAACCGGAAGTTAGAAGGGCCTTAAAAACTTCAGTTTTTGAGTTTAATAAGTCTAATTCGGGAAAGACAAACAGTTCCTTATTGTAGCTCATTACTGCTCTAATGAAGAAAAAATTGTGTATATATTTCTGCATGCTAATAAAATGTAAGAGTTTTATTTAATATCATATCGGCAGAAATCTCGTTAATGATTTCCAAATCTCGATAGATGACAATACACGAGGAACGGTCGAAATCCTTAATCAGTCGATTTGTATTCAGCCAAGTTTTATTTTGGCATGATTCGGTCCTCCGAGACTATAATAACTCAGCTAAATGACTTGATATCGGGACCATTTTGGTGGTTCGACAATTCGCACGAACCGAAGACGTGACATCTTCAATGATGCGCTTATTTTTTATGAGTATTTGTGTATATACTGTTGTACCGACATAAAACAATACTAGTTTTATTCTTTCTTATAAGCAATGGTTGTAAAAAAGCAATTTTTACGAGATCTATGAAAATCATACTATTATAAATAAAAGGAAATATTTGTCAGTGAGGAAATCTGTGTTTCTTTCACGCTGAAACGGTTCAAAGAATTTTAGGTGAAATTATCAATGGAGATAGCTTATAGCCTAAATTAAAGATTAAGTGACTTTTTATCCTGATTAATTGAGCACTTCTCGAGGGGGCGCCGTATAACTAAATTACACACAGGCGGAGCTGAAGCAGAAAGCTAGTTTTTTTTGTTTTAGTAGCACTTTTTTATGTTATTGTAACGCACGACAAGCACGAGGCCCATCAGATGTTAAGCGAACCAATATCTGCCTAAAGCAGACGCATTTCGTCACAAGTGAAGAATTGTACTGCGTCTGTCAGACCGAGACATAAAAGTCTCACCTGCCTGTAATTTTACTAGCTCTCAAGGACTACTGCCAGCACTGACAGTTAGATCATTGGCGACGGATTTTCTACTTGAGGGTAGTAGCTAGTCAGGTTAGCATTCGCAAAATGCCTAAAAACTTTAAAACTTTGCGGTGAAGCTCAAGCTGGCAGTGGGGATCAAACTACCGGCCTGCGGCACGGCAGTTCACATCTATTATCGCTCGGCCATCATTGCTTCATTAAAACAAAGACAGACAATCTAGTGGCACTTTGAATGTGATGAGCCATAAAATAACGATATCGTCATCCAACATTGACTCTTTCATGATATAAACAAGCGGGACTGATAAGACCACTGATTGATGGCGCGTCACGTCTGCCTATTACAGTAGTATTATGTACAGTTGTACTTGTCTTACTCCTTGTTCGTTGGTAGTAAGACTGTGGTTGTATTTACTGTCACTATTCTGCGTGATACTGCACTGTGCACGGTGCTTGGTGGTACACTTAAGGGTGGTAGCTAGCCAGGTGGCTATTTGCAAAATACTCTACTGCAATGCGGTGAAACGCAAGCACGCGCTAGAACCATCCCATGGTTGGACTACCGTGCAGGGTCATCATTGCTTGAATGTGCCTACGCAATTTTTTCTAAGGTTTGTTGATTTTAACTTTTCGATAAGTACGAGTGTGTTGCGCTTCTAATCCGGGATAAAATCTGAGTTTTTTATTTGTTTTCTATAAGCTCCAGATATCTATTCTATTAATATTAGTAGGCTTGTTTATGACTGCTTTTAGCATTTATGAGTCGTATTATAGGGATTGGATTATGTCTAAAACTATTCAGTACATAATAACAAATTGAACTACCAATATGCAGTGCTCGCAGAAGTGGCATAAAATATTGTGCCAAAAAGATTGAGCCAGACCTAAGCATAACACAATATAAGCTAGATACCGTTATTTGTTCCTTTTATGTATTTGTTACGTCAATACGAGTTGTGAATTGTATATTCTTTTGTGGAAAATAAAATTGACAGAATACGATAACCGGTTATGGTTTTATTTTTGTTTTATGTTCGCCCTAACATAAATTGTTGATAGTTTTGTGTCTATTCATCTATTATATTTTATGAGGGCAAGGTAAGTTTTTTCAGAAAATAGTTCTATCATCGAGGTTTTTCTCTCAGTTTAATTGTGTGTTATAAGTAAATTATTATCCTTTTGATTTTAACTCAAACAACATTTATTATTCAATAATAATACATTTTAACATATAATTAATCTGCAACGATATGCATAAATAACAGATAAAGTACTTAAGTATTTAATATTAAATGGTGGGTTACAATTAATTTATCAAAAGCATATAATTTTAAAATAAATTTTTGGTTTCAATCTTAAAATACATGCATTCTGTGAGGATATAGTTATTTAACAATATTTGACTGTGCCAATAGTAAAATATATATATGTAATACATTGCTGATTCGTTTCCGTGGATTGGGCCGGCGCTGATTGCAGAAGATAGGCCCAATCGTTTTTTATCTTCTAGTATGGAGTGGCGAAAGGAGCTATTCTCTTGCGTCCCTTCTTACAACGACAGTACATGACATCACAATGCATGTGGTTGGTAACATATCCCGGGGCCAATCTACCAAATAAACCCACCAAAGCGAATTATGCGGCTGGAACGATATAACAACGCAGAGGTTCCTCTCGCATCTGCATGACAAAACCTCAGGGGCTGAGTTAGCACAACTTTATGCCGCCTTTTAGCACGAGTTTGATGCCGCACGCTTAGCCATCGCCTCATATGAGCACGTTGCTAAACGATGACCGCCTTAGAAAAGCCGCGGGCATTCATCTCCGTTATGCAATTGACATGCTTCTTGTCCACAGCTGTCTAAAACAAAGTAGACAATAATTCGACAAAAAATAAAACATCGTCTGGCTAACTATGCTTTATTCTCCCGAAGAGCAACGTAAGTTTTGTATGATATAAACCGTGTTAATGCTTAAGTTACCGTTGCTTTATCCAAAATGCATTGCAAGTATGAACTGAGCTACAGTATAATATTAATACCTAGGTACAGTTTGAAACATAATCTTGTTCTTGTAGGTGTTCAACAAACTTCTCTGGAAACACCTAAGTTGCGCGTTGAAATCATACACTAAATTTCTGCTCTTGACAAGAGGGATAACCGTCGCTTTAAAAACGTTTTCAATTTGTGCTAGAGAGCAACTGAAGCATGGATGACCTATGATGAAGTAATTAGATTCCCTATGTACATAATGTGACCAAGTAGTTTTATTTCTTATAATTATAAACCAACAGAAATACATTCAATATTCAAATATTATCTGGACTTAAGATAAGTGTTCCGTTAAACGGACGTTCTTATTGGGTGTGTAATCATTTTAAAGTAATTTTCTAATAAGAGATCATTCTAGTCCGGAACACATCAATAAGTGGTTGGCGATAGATTTTCTGCTTGAGCGGGGTAGCTAGCCAAGGGGGCATTCGAAAATCCCCGACTGCCATGCTAACGAATTAGATCCTAAGATAACACCCGCTACCGACGGCTTAACATGCCCTCCAAAACAGGGATGCGCTCAGTAGTAATGCGACTAGAAGTCACCCTTCCGAGTGTTGACCGCATTGAACGTAGGTTGGTTAATCTGTTAAGACTTTAAAATATACGAAAAATATATATATAATTATAAACTTATAGTACTATATAATTATAATAAATTTCTGAACAGCCAAATCTCATAGAAAAATATGTTTGAATGTATTGATACAAATTACAAAACCATATAAACGATACATACGAGTATGTATTGTGAATGGTTATATCGAAAAAAATGCCTTAGTAAATTTTTATAAGAGTTTGGTTTTAACTTATATTTTTTTGTATATACTTAATACATTGGCTGTACAACAACATTATAACAACGTAACTTCTTAGATAGATGAAAAGGGAGAGAATTGGCCTAAACATATAAGCCTTCTTTTATTTTTAAAGGATTGAGTATTTTAGACGTCATTACGTAAGATAAACTGGTATGGATATGACTATATGATAGCAAATGACATTTTTTGCAATGGAACCGCAGCATAGTCGCTTCATGGGTTTCCAAGAAAATTGAGCGTGGAAGTGAAGCGAGATAATTAACAAAGTTCAGGATGCTCTACCGAGTTAATTCTCTTATAGATTGCTGGTTAGCCCCGTTACTACGCTCCGATTCAACGCTTATACGTTCGGAGAGCGTGCTTTGTCAAAGTAGGAATTGATAGATACCTAAATCTTTAGTTTGAATGCAATACCAATGTCAAGAGTTAAATTATTGCTTTTAGTAAGAAAAAGAAAATCATTCTGCATTTTGGTGTATAGATTTGTATGTTCCGATTTCTAGGACACGTTTAACCCCAAATTTATTAAAAAAATTCTAAATAAATAAAGCTAGGTCATAATGAGAAGCTTGTAAAAGATAAAAAATATTTTTAACTAGAACATTACCATGTATTTTACCCTATATTATATATGTCAAATATTATGGAATCTTAAAAATATTATGTTAGACTAACATTAATTTTATATCTATATATATAAAAATTAATTGCGGTAATTTGTCTCGCTAAAACTCGAGAACGGCTGAGCCGATTTAGCTGATTTTAGTTTTGAAATGTTTGTCGTAGTCTAGGCAACGTTTAAACGATAAGAATATATGGAAAAATGGCGAGGAAGATAGTAAAAACAACAATTCAATTTTCCCATATAAACTGTTCTACCTATACTTTCCTGTCAAACATTTGACGTTCGTCCTTTAAGATAGGTAATACGAACTACACCGGGTCATCTAGTCGTTTTTACTAACCACACCAAACCCTAGATGGGTAGATGACAGAATGATAGGAAGCGTAGGATCATATATAACAAAGAGAATATATACAACTAACAGTAAATTGAATAAAACTGATGACAATGATTTAATCTTTTTGCATGGTGGAAGGGTATTTTGTGAATGCCCGCCTGGCTAGCGACCACCCTCAAGTAGAAAATCTGTCGTCAAGCACCTAACGGTCTGTTCCGCCAGCTGTCCTTGAGAGCCAGAATAATTCTAGGTTAAGCCTGTTAGCACCTTCGACCACATCATCACTTACCATCACGTGAGATTGTGGTCAAAGGCTAACCCAACAGCAATAAAAAAAAACAAACAAATAAGAAAAATGTTCTTTACATTATAAGACTTAAGTCTTTGAGCATTGTCATGGTACATTTTTATTTAAGTTTTCTTAATTAATAATTGTGTATTTCTTTTATTGGCGCATAGAAATACAGTGATATATCTTCAAAATGATTTGAATATCTCGCCAAAGTTGATTCATGATCGTGAATTATTGCTATCATGATTTTAATAATTGTAAGAACAATGCGACAACGTTACTAACAAGTACGATAAATCTCATATGCGAGACGACGATCAGAATTCTGAATCAGAAAAATGTTCTGAAAGCCTGTTGAAAATAATTCTCATCTTATATTGTTAAAAAGGGTTAAGCGAATGAAAGTTCCTTTTATATTCCCACTGGGAATAAATCTAACTACGGAGACTTCCCACGATGGGAACGCCGAAAACGATTTTAGGGTACCGTGATCGTAAAATGCTGCGACAAATGGATAGACCTTTAAGCAAACACCTTTCTTTAAGCATTTCTAAAGGGCGGTTTTAAAAAAAGTCATTGTATTGTCGCCTATTAGTATAATAATAAAGCTGATTCAGTAATATTGACTGTTCTTTCAGATTTTTATATAAATAAAGTTTCACGGTCATGCTGTTGAAAAGTCAAGACCTCTTGTCTTATAAAGAAAATTAGGCGGAATTGTCACTAGATATGATCATTTTTTTAAGTGTTTTTCTAGAATATAAACTTAATGTTTTCTTAAAATATTTTTTACTATTCAATATTGATTTCCGCAAAGTAACGCCTGAATCTATTCATTATGTAAATTAGATGGCCGTAAAATGATGGTCTTATATACGTCGTGATGGCTGTATAGGTCTGTAAATAAGGAAACGATAGAGGCGCTTACAAAAACTACATTTGCTTAGAATCTAATGTGAAAATGGAAGTATGCATAAACTAGAATGGACGAAATTAGATATTATTTGAGTATATCAAATGAAGCTTGAAGTAGTATCAGTGACTGATAACCTTGAAGGATAATTATATTGGCGTGGTATGACAAAAGCGTAAGGAGGAATGAAAAATATTCGAGAGTATTAAATATGAATGTGGCCAGACAGAGAAGTTAAGGGAATGTGGAGTGGCAGAGGAAGGCCGAAGAACATGTAGATGGACTGTGTGAAGAAGAACGCGTATAAGGTGTGAGTACTGCTTTATTTTATATCAATGAGAAGACAAGTAATGGAACAGAGTTGAATAGGAATACATATTGCGCCGACCTCTCTTGACCTAGGATAAAAATATGAAAAAGATGCACACCGTTGATGTGGATATTAGCTCATGTTTATAAATCATTAACGAGTCTATCGACGCTTTTAAATTAATCTTAAAATCATATTTTGGCTAAACTCGACGTTTTGATCAAGTTGCATTGACCGTGGTCAAGAGTAGACTGAAGAATTGGACGGAAAGACAGTGATAAAGACAATAACGAGAACCAAAAGGAGATTGATTGATTTAAATCGCTCCCGTCGCTTTTCAAGACGATGACAATTCTCCGATCTACTCGTGACCACGGTCGATGCAACTTGATCAAAACGCCGAGGTTAGTCAAAATATGATTTTAATGTTAATTTGTGCGTGAATAGATACAAAAGTTATTCATAAACATATTATGTCAATCTAAAATCGATTTGTTGCTGTCAAATAACACAGGCTACTTTTTAGGCACAGGCAGATTTTTAGTAAACTTTTTGCTTAAAAACATCTCTAAACTAGATTAAGCAAGCTGATTGGAAAGGGCAATCAATGTTGCACGAGGTCGTAGACTTGAATAGCCCAATTTTTGCACATTCATCTGAACAACCCACACGCTTTTCAGATAGTTTGCAGAATTTATTATACGTACAAAACATTTTAGCAAACGTTTGAACGTAAACCAAATAAAAAGTGAAAAAATTCAACGCGTGGTAACAGTTATTTTATGCCATCGGAATGGTTTTAACGCACTTGGAAAACATAAATGAACGATATTATTTACAGTAAAAAATTTATAAAAAAAACATGTTAGTAATCGTTTATTGTTTTTTTCTCAGCTTACCTGAAGTTTATAGAGTATATATCATCAGCGTCTTATCAGTATCCCACGCATGTAGGTTTGATTAATTATGATTTCAACACCAAAAATAATATTAAAACGATAAATAAACTGATCAAAGACTACATTTGGAGAGTTTTAAGTTCGGCTGTATGGCCAGCCGTTAACCTGACACCGACCATTTATTATGCTACTCACGTTGATTAGCATAATAGATATATTTTAAGCATGTACACAACCAATGAGGTAAGAGCACTAATTACATATGTCAGAAATTGTTAACTACTTTCCCCATACATTTTTCAGGAAATCGTAGTTGATGTCGATTGAAGTTTTTAAACAGATTAAAACTTCAAACTTTTACAAATTATGTACTGAATTAAAATTTCAACTGTCTTTTTAAATTAAAAGAGATATATTTTAAACTGCACTAAAAAGACCGAAACAAGATTTTGAAACAAACTTACAAAAAAATTGCTTAATTTAAACTCAATAAACGGCACAATCCCGTATAATATCGACAGCAATACACACATAATGAAAGAGCATCTGTGTAATTGCATTTCAGAAAGTAAACTGAAGAGAATGCACTTTTATTGCTATACGGGAGCGAAGGGGGTGATAGGGGTAGAAACTGGGTAAAGTGGGTCAGGGCGGGTATAAAACCGGCTGCTCTCAACACTCGTGTATATAGCCAATGATTTATATTATGATCCGTTCTGAAATAACTAAAACAAACGTTGCTTGAACATTTACTCAAGTTTTATGGTTTTAACAAATAGGTAATAAAGGTGTATTTGAAGCGCTCGTTGCGTAACTTGCTTAGTTGTTCTTGACCGATTAACTTTATTTAACATCGTCCACTGCGATTGTGATTTAGATCGGTGACCGCTAGTGGCATTAATACTGAGCGCTTCTGCGCTTCAGAGGGCACGTTAAGCTGTTGGGCCGATCGGAATAGATGGGATTTTATGGGGAAATATATAATGAACTGTAATTTAGATAGGCTTCGTTATCCGCTTCCTTTCAAATTTTTATTGTTTTGTTATTAACTATATATACCAGCTAGAACTCACGGTGTTTAGTCGTTATCTGCGACCGAACGACTTAACACCGTGAGTTCTAGCCGGTATATATAGTTAATAAGTATGTCAACTCACGTTTGTTTTGTTATGTTTATGAGAAGTCTGGGTTTGAATGGGCATGGTCTTCGTTTTGCCTAATGAACTGTTTATTGCAATTTCATTTTGTCTATGAAAGTTGTATAGATAAAAGGCAAAACTGTGCCTTAATGAGACTCAGTTGTATCTTTCTGTCTGTGTGTCTGTCCTTCGGTCCATCCACACGTCACGTTCAACGTTGACCCAAAAATAAATATTGGTCTTGAAATTCAATCTCGTAATTTTCCAGGGGGACTCCAATAGGTACAATCAAAACCCTAGCATGTGTCGTTGTGTAGAGCTCATTAAGTAGACTACTAAGGTTTATGGTAATAATCGTTATAGCATAGTGGTATTCCATTTGACCCTCAAGTAGAAAATCTGTCAGCGAGCTTCTATAAGGGTATTCCGTCGGCAGTCCTTGAAACCCAGTAATTCTAGGTTATCCTGAACATCTTATCATCAGGTGAGCTGGTGAACAAAGGCTAGCTTATCAACTAAAAAAACCATACCTCAAAGCTTTTTTGGAACTCAAATAAGTTTTAACTGAGGTATCGCTTAATATACAATGACTTGATTATATATATTAGAAATTTGCAATCCTAAATAATTTAATTTAATCAAATGGTTTTGAACTGTTACTATTACATCTGTTTGGACAGAAACCGCAAGAATTCAAGTTCATTTTAAGCTTGGCATTTTAGTCTAAATCACAGAAATTACGATAATAACACTTTAGAGAAACGCTTCTGAAAATGGAGAGAATGTGACTTCAATTGGACTGTGGGACTCAAAATTATCTCGTTTGTCTTGAAACATTTGGTGCAGATAGCAAATTGTATGGCGTGCCATTGTCAATAGCCTGTATTTGACTTTGAGAAACAAATAAGAACCCAATGGGGTGCCTATCTGGCAATTGCAACCCCTGTATCTTCCTATGGGAGTCATCAGAGGCGACAAAGGCAAAATATTAGGGAGAAAGCAGCAGCCCCTTCTGGAGAACTGTCATCTTACATACACTATGTTCCTCAAGACACGTGCTAGCAAAATCCACTAACGGGGAGACTTTAAGTTCTACGGTGAATACTGTGGGTAAATGTGATATGTAAAACTAAATTAATGATACCTTTAAGGCTTTTGAATCCATCTATACTAATTTTATAAAGTGGAAAGGTTTGTATTTTTGTATGTAACGAATATACTTAAAAACTACTAGAGTGATTTTAAAAAATCTTTGACCATTCGAATTAATATATACCAATATCCCTGATGAACATAGGCTATAGAATATTTTAAAATAAGTTATTGTTTTTTTATTAAATATTATTAATCCGTATGAAAACTTCGATAATGTAACTAAAAGCGTAAAAAAATCTATCTCATACGCTGCGGAAATGATTGATAATAGATCAGAGTGATGTATTGATGATTGATGAATGATGAAATTAATATTGTATTGTGAATTATCTGAAATAAATTGATTGATTACAATTTTATAGAGGACATTAAAACCTACAAAAAATCCGCAGTATATTTTTTCTGACTAGTTAGTCACAATAACTACTTTTTATGAGTTTAAATTTATAATTTGTGATTTTTCTGTTAAATAGCCGTGCGAAGCCGGGGAGGAACGCTAGTAAAAAATAAAATTGTTCGCTGATATTTGAGCGAACCTATTTCCGTATAGCAAACACAATTTCAATTATATAGAATTCACATTCATCAGGTTTTGTTTATAAATTTTACTTATAAGATGAATTAAACGTTTTCTAAGGAGATAAAACGGTTTTACGTATATCTTTTTAAATTCATCAAGAGCGTTAAGACAAGGCTTTTGGGCGTTATTTTCATTCCATTTGTACCACCTTTTGTGATGTTAATCCAGTAGATTGGGAAGCATCAAGGCTCGCACCGAAATATATTTGTTTGCTTTGAACTCTGTTTTCCTACGATATTATATGTATACTTTTATTGATACAGACAGCGTTGATACGGTCACAGCCGGCTTCGTGTTAAATATAATTGTACCTACTTTTGTATCGACCTATATAAATAAAGTGAATAAGCACGTTAAAATTTAAATACATATAACACAACTCGAAGGGTCGCTGAGCCTTTGGAGTAAGTAAGTATAACATAATGCAAGTCAAGAATCAGTTTGATTTTTTTTATTAATTGTGAAGGATGAACACGAGGCCTACCTGAGGCCTACGAGGGTACCTGGTCAAGCGGTAAACTTTGCCTATAACAGATGCATTCTATTATAGGCAGAGTACAAGTGACAAATTGCACTGTGTCCGTCACACTGAAATATATAGTTGTTAAGTCATTGCGTGATTTTGTGTTCTACCGCTTGGCTATCATTGCTTTAATAAACAAATTGTAGAAAGCTGACAGGTGACTTGGATGTCACAGTAAAGAAAGCAGCTCCTCAGAACGCGCTGCTTCTTACCTCCCGGTATTTTACCCCATATCGCCACTTATTACACTCACGAGAATGTCTAAAAACTGTAATTCGTCTGTGATCAGCTTAACATATTTATTTTATCTTGGTTATGACCAAGGCAGAGTATGAAATAAGCATAAAGAAAATATAACATATACAAATATATGTCGTTCAGCGCAAGTAAAGACGAAATTAGTCCGCCTCTACTGTAATCAGCCAGTGCAATTTGAAGATTCTGCTCATTACGCAACAAGTCTCTTCCGTGTGCTAAAGGTGCGCCTTGACTAGAGCTTTTATTCATAGCACTTATAAGATATAAAGTGATACTCCCGTAAATGCGCGAATTTTCTTTTAAATGGAAGGTTTAAATTAATTATGTGAAAAAAAATTGTGGGTAGTATCGAAAAAAATCATGAAGATTTTTGTGTATCAAAATTAAAGTATTAGACGTATTTTTTTTAAATCTTTTGCCAAGGAACGAAGTAAGTCAATTAAAATCATTCAGAATAAAAGGTTAGCTGCGTTCTGACTACAGTTGTCAATTGATAAATCTGTACTGAGGAGTAATGTGTTGTGTTAAAAAAAATACATTACAATATTTTCTGCTTGTAGTATTTCTTATCATTGCTGGTCCTTTCACTTTATGTTTATGAATGTCCTATACAAATTAGTGAATATTTTAGTCAAAAATAAACAATTCCTCCCTTATTCATAATCGTTATATAACTTTATGATAGTTTCATTACAGATCATTATTACTGCACCAAAGACTTTTCCTTTGCGTAATGAACCTACCATTCTTTTATATATAACAAAAAGCTGTGTATCTTACGAAGACATTTGAAATTGATGGTACGAAATGTAATTTCTGTTACCATTGCGTGATTTTGTGGATTTGATTTTCTCACATGGAGACCCCAGTGGCAAATGCTATTCCCGAGTGGCCCAGCGAAGTGGCGCTTTTCAAATTACCCGAAAATCTGCTCGGCGCGTAGTGACAATTGGCTCTATTACTCAATTTTTTACTTTTACATGACGTAATATTCTACATAGCTAATAGGCCTCTGACCACTATCTCACCTGATGTCTTGGTCGAAGATTTTGTTCAGGCTAAGGTTAGCCTGAACAAAATCTTTGACCGTTTACAGTAGCTGTCTTTGAGAGCCAGTTATTCTAGGTAGAATAACTGGTTCTCTGGATCAACTAGATATAGACCGTGCTTTGGGGGACATGTTAATGATGGCAGTCGGTATTGCATCGTGGTAGGGCATTGTATGATAGGAGGACCCCCTGAATTAGTAAATTTGTCGCTAAACTCTTGGTTCTTGACAAAACTAACGGTGTGTTCCAGCAGCTGGATTTCAGAACCAGTTCCTATTAGCCAAGGGCAAACCTGACAGTAAGAAAAAAATATCTAAATATAATGTGTTAAAATGATTTAAATAGGTGAAAAATATAATTATCTTTCTTATATTCAACACGCGTCCTTTCTCTAAGTATTTACAGTTTCCTATAGCAAAAAAAGATTCCTGTTTCTTAATAGCCAAGACGCACCTTTACTCTGGGAGTAAGAATAAATAATGAAAAGAATTAATGATGTGCCTTCCAACTCTCCAAGGCTCACTAATGAGGAACTTAGTTAAGTTGACCTAAAGAAACAAATATTTAAAATACCTTTCACGGCCAGGCAACGGGAAAAAACTGCTTTTTGAAAATTAAGTAAAATTTATATTATCTCGTACAGCAAATTATATATGATGATTTTAGTGACAAGACGAGCTGCATATAGTAGTAAGGTTTGTAATTATTTCAGTTAAGATATCAAAATAGGAGGAGGAGTTCTCAATTTGAAATTTTTAATGTTGTTATGCAATTAGGTACTCCGTCAATTACGAATTGCTTTTGATAGTTATTTTTTTGCTTGCTTGTGTGTCCCTCCAAGTTGGTCTCATTTAAATTTCTTAACAGTAGTAACTACTCAATTAAAGGTGTGAAAAACACGTTTACAAATGAATTAGAATCGGTCTTGATTTGGTTTTTTTTTTATTAAACTGAGTTGTAATATTTTATTAAAACTTTCGTAAGTATTATGTACACATATTTAAATAATATTCACATCGATTTTACTTACGTCAATACAGTCGAGTAGCTCGATCTTGACCGGTTTCGCGACTTTCAGGAGCGCACGTACTCCATGACAAAGCGAGTTTGAAATTCGCGAAACCGGTCGAGATCAAGCTACTTAACTGTATTGATGTAAGTAAAATCTGTGTGAATATTATTTAAGTATGAGTTGTAATATTTCTTACCCTCAGAATTTATTAGCTTACGTACACCAACATTTAGATATATAATATAAGTATATTAAGATATTAGAACAATAGTAATAGTAGATTATAAAAATGTATTAATTGATCAAATGACTAGAAAAAGTTTTGAATCAAAACGAGACTTTATATGAACTTTCACTTTCTTTACTGAAAAGTATGCAATAACTCATATTGTGTAGTTTTTATTTTTATCTTTGGTCCGATTGACCACGATAATGGATTAAGTTAACAGTGATATAAATCAACATAGTACCAACCATGCTGATTCATACCTCTTTGAGATATCGAGTTATGTCATACTTTTTAGCGGTAGAAGTCAGTTCCATTCTTATGAAAAACTTTCTTAGTCAATTTATTCAATTAATCCTTTTTTCGTATGTTCATGTGATCATTATATATTTTGAATTAATGTAAGTATACTTTGATGTTTCTTTCCTTTTAGTATCAACTATTTAAATGGATAAATAAGTTAATTATACTTAGGTCTAACTCACTACAAAAGTTTATCTTATTTGTAGCCAACGTTGCTGGTTTCACAATTATTATTAAAAAATATATAAGACTACTTTAAATATCGAAATAACATTTAAACTTTTTGATGGTCTTTTTAATAAACACTTTTAGTGTGGGCTGAACTTCATTACTCAAGTCTAGTAACCACATACTAAATTGTATGTTTCTTTAAGTATTTTTTGCTATATTAACCTATTTATAACAAAGTCCTACCACAATTTAACCGTTTTGTTTCGCAGTCAAATTGTATGGAATTGTATTTCCAATTTACGCCAAATACCCCACAGGGGTTAATGAAGAAATTACGGCCGTCCTCAAACAAAGTCGAATGGTTTTGGAGAGCCATCGACAAGTTTTAACGGAATTTAGACAATACTTGAAAATTTATCATAATTTCTTCCTGTTCTCGCAAACGTTTTAATTTGTGTATAAATATCTATTGGGGAGGATATCAGTTTAACTTTAAGAAAGTGAATGTATTTAATTAGATATAAATATATTTTAGAATCTTTATCCTTCCAGTTAAGTTTTTATGGCGACAGGCTATAATTTGACCATCTATCTCACTATTAAACGTCGGTATGCTTTTATAACAAAATACTACGAACTATATTAAATACTACAGCTACTCCAATAACAGCATTTGGACAACATGCAAGTCATTTGCAGTCCAAATTGGGCAGTCCAAATGTTCCAGCTCACTACCATTTAGCAGTGTGCCCAGCATGCTGGCAGCATTGCTCCGTTGAATCGCAATGCTTATTCGTTCGGTGCCAGCATTTGATCATGCGTCGCATCTACCCATTTTTTTTTATCACACTCTATAGTATATAGTGTTATTGCGGTCAAAGATATTGTTCAGGCTAACATACGAGTAGAATGACTGGCTCTCAAACACAGCACCAGAACACACCGTAAGGGGCTTGATGCTAGTGTCAGATGTTCGCCTCAAAGAAACATTGTGCACAACACTTTTGTGTTTAGGTTTGAAAGGCATTTAAGTCTTCAAAGCTATACTTTACTTAAACACAGTATTATCAAGAAATTCATAGTGCATGGCGGTAGGTCATTTTGCAAATGCCCGCCTGGCTAGCTACCACCCTCAAGTGGAAAATCTGTCACTAAGCACCCAACGGTGTGTTCCGGCAGCTGTCCTTGAGAGCCGAGAGAGTAATTCTAGGGTAGCCTGAACAACATCTTCGACCACATCATAATGATATAGTGGTCAAAGGCTAATCTATAAGGCATAAAAAACAATCTTTTGCATAATTGTAACCCTGAAACTGCTTGCTGCAACCATTCAAAAAGAACATCACAAACACAATATATCACTGATAAAAATCATGTTCAATGCACACGCTCTCAAAGAGTTCTTAGTTCTCTCTATTGAGATCAATACCAGGAGTTTGTTGGAAGCTACATTAGCGTAGAGAGAATGTAAATAGGCAATTTGTCACTTGCAACCGGCTCTTGTACTGGGACGATTAAGTGGGCACATTACAAGCCCGGATAGAGATGGTTTTTATCACGTTAACTGAACTGTTAGTCAAGAAATATATTTAATAAACGAGAGAGATGTAAGAAGTGTAATATTGGAATAGTGGTACAAAATTTATTTAATGTATATAATAGAAACCTTGTTTTGCTTCTTTTGTTTTCATGAATATGGGAGCTTGGTTTAAGAAGAAATAAATGCCCCTAGTTATTATGTAGAGTACAGCAACGATACGGATGGGACATCGTCTGCTACGTCCATAGATAGCGATGTGATGACGCCAGGCCAGGTCCACATTTTTTTGGGTATGAGGGCAATCGAGCTAGTGGCTCACCTGGTGGTCAGTTTTGGGGGCTGAGTCATCCGCGTCCGTAGGAGAGTACCCTAGTTCGAATCCCTACACGTGGTTCCCGGGTGGTGCTAATCAGATGACATACTGGTGGTAGGCTTCGGCCGAGGCTAGTGATCACCCACTGGACAAAGTCACGCCGCCAAACGACCCAGTCGTGTTCCGGCGCGATGTCCAGTGACGCCGTATGAAAGTCGGGTCAGAACAGTAGCATCCCAAGTAGCCTGAATAAGAGGCACATCGTTCAGCCGCATTGGGCGACTAGTCTTGGAGGGTAGCGGGATCCGAGGCACGGTGCACCGCTGGCCGACCGCATGTAGTAGGGGACCCAATTGTGACTTAGCCACTCATGAAAGGCTGTCCCGCCAACTGCGAAAAATCCCAGGGATGCGCAATCACGCCGGTTGGCAACCGGGTGAGAGGACGTGATGGACATCTCTGGGGGGACTCGGGCGTCCCTGTAGTCTCCAGACTAGTTTCCCGTCGATGTGTGCAGTTTCGATGTGTTTCGCGGGTTCTACTTGGCGTAATGCCTCGTTCTACTGCCGGCTTTCAACCTCTTTTACTCCCAAACTCCCCACCATGAAGAGAAACAAAAATGAGAAAAAGTATATACAGCGGTTGCACTCCCTTTCACTGAAAGTGCACTTCTGCAACATAAGAGGTTTGCACTCTAATCTCGACCCTGTCCGTTATCACCTGGAGACAGAAAAACCTCACCTCGTTGTTTTGTTTCTCACGGAGACGCAGATTGGTTGTCCATCCGACGTGTCGTATCTTACATACCCAGGGTACACCCTGGAGCACAACTTTAAATCGCACGCGGGTGATTGTGTATATGCCCGGGATGACATCTGCATTCGGCGTCTCCAAAAATTTGAAGACCCCATGTTTTCTATACTTTGGGTGCTGGTGGACACAGGTATTGAAAATTGTCTATGCTTGTGTTTACCGCTCACACAGTGGAAATCAGGAGGCGACCAGGCTCACCGAATACCTCAGTGAGGTGGCGGATGTAGCTCAACAGAAGTACCCTACTGCCCAATTGGTGTTTCTGGGGGATTTTAATGGCCATCACCAGGATTGGCTCTACCCATACCAGGACACCGACCATGCCGGTAGAGAGACGCGAAAGCTTGCTTTAGCGTTAAATATCACCCAGCTGGTCCAAGGAGCTACGAGGGTACCCGATGTTGAGTCTCACACAGCCTATTGCTTGGATCTTCTGCTGACAACTGATCCAGACCGTTACTCGGTGTCGGTTAGCCCACCGTTAGGTAAGTAAGTCCAATCACTGCCTGGTGAAATCTGTATCCGTCTACTCCCCACCCGATCCCAGCCCTCGAGGCACCCGGCGGATGTGGCGATACAAATCAGCAGATTGGGATGAGATGCGGTCTTTCCTTGCGTCTTATCGTTGGCAGTCTGTGTGCTTCTCTTCTGGTGATCCTACCACCTGTGCAAATGCCGTGACTGATGTGATGCGCTTAGCAATGGAATACTTCATTCCATTCTTTGACGTACCACTGTACGGCAAAGCTCGCCCATGGTTCGGTCCTGAATGTGGACGCGCTGAAGCGTTGAAACATCAGGCATACCTAGACTGGGTTGATGCTCGTAAGCATAAGACAAAGGACATTCACCTAAAGAAGAGAGCTTTTAACAAGGCTTCCAAATCCAGCAAAAAGGTCGTACAGAAGGCTCGTTTTGACCACATTGGCCAAATAGGAAACAAACTTGCATCGTACCCAACGGGTAGTAAAGCGTTTTGGTCCCTAGCTAAATCGGTTGAATCGAACTTCTGCCGCCCCTCACTGCCTCCACTGCAGAAACCTGATGGAACGCTGGCTCACACCGCTGAAGAGAAAGCAAACCTGTTTGCTTCTCTGTTTGCGGAGTCTTCACGTCTCGATGCTGGTACTGCGACTCCTCCAATCCTACCACGAAGCGAAATTGTCATGAATGACATACACATTCCCCAAAAGGAAGTTCGTAAGACACTACGCAATCTTGACGTGAATAAAGCCAGTGGTCCTGACGGTATATCTGCAAAAGTTTTAAAAACTTGTGCGCCTGAGTTGTCTCCTGTATTAACACGTCTCTTTCAGCTATCTCTTGAGACTGGTGCAGTGCCCAAATCATGGAAGCTTGCTAACGCGCAACCCGTGCCAAAAAAAGGAAGTCGAGCCGACCCTGCCAACTACAGACTCATCTCTGTCACGTCCGTTCTCTGTAAGAATATGGAACGCGTTCTCAACAGTCGGCTCCTGGCATACCTAGAAGCGAATGATCTCCTCAGTGACCATCAATACGGGTTCCGCCGAAATCGGTCAACTGGGGATCTTCTAGCGTATGCCACTTATATCTGGAGCGAGGCCATTGAGAAACAAGGGGAAGCGCTTGCCGTCTCCCTAGACATCTCTAAGGCCTTCGACAGGGTTTGGCATGACGGCCTTATCAGCAAGCTTCCCGCATACGGCCTGCCTACAGGTTTTTGTGCGTGGATATCTGACTTCCTGAGGGATTTCATTACGAGCAGCCGTCAACGACTACTCGTAATGAACGACGAGTAGTCGTTGACGGCTGCTCATCTGATTAATGGGTATCAATGCCGGTGTTTCCCAGGGGTCAGTGCTCTCTGCAACGCTCTCCCTGCTGCATATCAACGATCTGCTGAAGCCCGAAACCTTTGGGTATGCAGACGACAGCACGGTTGTAGAGAGCTATAAATCTACCGCACGAGCCAGTGAGCTGGAAATCCAGAAACTCAGAGAAACTATGGTCGAACGCTTGAACTTGTCCCTTAAGGCAGTCTCTGATTGGGGCGATGCCAACCTGGTCAAGTTCAATGCCAACAAGACCCAGGCTTGTCTGTTTTCTGCTAAAAGGAGACCATTCCCAACTGTCTCCTACATTCCGAGATGTATCCGTGCCGGTCACAGACCACCTAGACCTCCTTGGTATCACTCTATCCTCGACTCTAAATTTTGGCTCGTATATCGAGTCAAAGGCTCAGTTAGCCGCCAAAAAACTTGGCATCCTCTCAAAGGTAAGACGGTACTTTACACCGGAACAGATGCTTACTTTGTACAAAGCTCAAGTAAGGTCTTGTGTTGAGTACTGCTCTCACCTCTGGGACGGTTGTGCCAAATACCAGCTTGAGGCACTGGAGTCGATTGAGAGGCGTGCCAAGAGGTTAATGGGCAGCGACTTTCTGAGGGAGTATCGGCTGCAAAGCCTCGAGCACCGCCGTAAAGTTGCTTCCCTATCGGTCTTTTACCGGATACATTTCGGTGAATGTGCACAGGAACTTCACGACCTAGTTCCGCCCTCCCCCTTTTTCCATCGGACGTCCAGACAGACGGAGGGGCGCCATCCATACATGGTTGATATTCCCAGGACTCGTACGAAGCGCTTCGCTTCCTTTTCTCGTGCGTACTGCGAAAAAGTGGAACTCCTTACCGTAGTCAGTTTTTCCCGATGAATACAACATGGGTGTCTTCAAATCGAGAGTATATAGGTTTCTTCTAGGTAAGCGTGCTCCATCTTAGACCTCACCAATGCTTAACATCAGGCAGGGTGTGGTAAAACGCGAAACCTATCATGATTAAAAAAAAAGTGATCACCGTTGCCCACGCACAAACGCAACACTCGGTCTCGAAGATGCGTTGCCAGCCTTTGAAAAGTATATATACTCTTTTTATGCCTGATGGGTTAGCCTTTGACCACAAAGTCAAGCCATCGTCTTGAAGAGATGTTCGATTTTATGAGAGCTCCTTGGAGTACCTTTATAGGGTTCTGTGAATGTGTCGCAGTTTTACGTTTAACGCCAATAATTAAGGGAGCTGCTTAAAATTATGATACCTGTTAATTGCAGCCATTAAAAAAGGCAGCTGATTATTTGTAATAAATAAAAGTGACCGTAATCAATATTGAATTATATTTCTGTACAAAAGTTTCCATTTATTTAATTAGTAGGTATAGCTTCTGCGCCTGATTTCGCTTCCACGGAATTGGATTATATACCGGTAGTATCAGGAACTGCATTAAATCTCAATGTAAACTATCCCAGGACCTTAGAAATCTTTTGTAAGAGAATTATCATAGCACTTTCTACACAAGCGTAGTTTCGTTGTGTTTTAAATTACAATTGCTCAAACTCGATGAAATTTTGACAGACATGTCCCTGAGCCCAATATAAGTGCTTGTAGCTTTTTAAGTTTTTTGAACTATTATTTGTTTTATAAGTAAATGTGAAAATGAAAAAAAAAGTATTTTTGGAATATTTTTCCAAATACATAATTTTAAAGATAAGGCAAACTAAAAGCATGAATATTAAACTCAGCAAAATCATGCAAAATTTGACTGAGTTTGAATCCTTTGTATTTATATTAACGAAACTACTTTTATTGGCAAAGCGCTGCCCCCTTAATGTCTTATTTCTTTAAAATCCTATTAACAAGTGAAGTATACACAAACATACACACAAATTTTCTTATATATGGTGGGATAAGATTATTATTTAATAAAATACAGTGTACATTAGTTAATTACTTTTAAAACATGACATTTGAAAATGTTTCGCATTAACAAGAAGAAACGACGCGTTAACGTCTCAAAGGAAATAAAATATTTTTTCGTAAGCAGCTTAGTACCAGCGAAAAAAAATGGAAGCTTAAAAACTCCCCAGAGTAAAGAAGCGTCTTGTATAATTAATTAAAAAATTTTTTACCTTTGTGTTAAGATCATATTTCAGAGTTTTAGCACGCAGAGATTATTTACCTTTTAAGATGATTACGTACTTTTCTTTATCAACCCAGAAAAAACTTTATGAATTAAAAATGTTTTACGTTCCTGGCAATTAAATTATGTCATAATTATTGTATATTAGGCATCTGCAGATGGACGCTCCAATTTGTACCAATGGCCATGCTACTAGGTACTAGTGCCACTATGAAGTAATGATTTTGAGTTCTTATTTCCCAACAGTGGTGGAAAATTATGCTTAGAATTTTACGTCTTTCATAATACTACGCTATTTCATGAAAGCAGAATACTGTTTTTCGAAACATTTAACAAGGAAATATAAGACTTTGTCCATGATCGATGCAAAATCTATGTTTTATAATAGTACAGAACTATGTCCCTCTTATGTTCAAAGTTTTTCAAAAAAATATCAACCTTACTTTAATGCTGGCATCCATTTAGCTGACAGGTGAAACGTTCCCATTCAGCGAACCAATATTTATAGGACGTTGAAGTGATGTCAGAAGTGAATTAATAAATAAGATATAATTTAAATAAAATATTGCCAGATTTCCGTTTTATTGTTTATTATAATGCTTAAACAAGAATGCCCTTTGCCGAAAAAACATATTTGTCAAACCAAATATATACAAACATAGACTCGGACATGCATACATAATATGTTTACTTCTATTGTACAGAAAACGCTACACAACACTAACCTTATTATGATCTTGTGTTACCCACAAATTGAAAACCCGTAAGGTACCCTGCGCCACGTGCAATCGTATATACATCTTGCAAAATAGATTTTCTCGAGAAAAGTGCACCTGTGCGTAAAACTAGACTTTTCACGGATCTCTCCTCCGCTCGCTGTTACGTAAAGATTTTAAAAAAGTTGAATGCAGTTTGAGTTCGGAAAGGAATAGATTTAAGTTCTTTATGGAAAAAAGAAACTTGAGTATATTTGTTTTGGCTCTGGGAACCACTGAAGAATGCAGTGGAAGTGCATTATAATTATTATGTAACATCATCATAGAAGAATACGTGTACTTCTTTGGCATACGGTAAGAAGTGTATGTGGTACATCGAAGGAATTTTTCTAACTATAGACACTATAGGATTATTATATGTTCTATGACTATACACTTGTTACCATATATTTATAAAACTAATATTTTTCGTAATTTTGAAGTACCGTCATCATGTATAATTTTTTTAGAACTCAATTTCATACAGATCTGGAATCGAACCCGTGCCTTCTGGTAATACATACCGGTCGACTTAATTATTTGGCCATTGAGATAGATGGAAAGAGATGCAAATTATTTGTTTTTAAGTGAATGTTATAGGTGTCATTGTCATTATAGACATAATATGCACTATTCGACTATTACATTTTAATTTTCTCCCTTTTGGTGCAAATTTTAAATAATCCAGAACCATGTGATTGCTTTATATTTTTAGGAATACGTTAACCTATGGCTTGTTATGTTTTAGGGTTGGTATATATAAATTTAAAATTCAGTAAGCTAGTTTATAGTTATAGAAATAGTATCATAAAGTTCTATGAATGTTTTTTTTTCCCACTATCTTACCTGTTATCAATCCTTATTTCAGCGAAACTTCATTCAATTTGTAACGATACATATTAAAGTGTTGGTTGGTTGCAAAACCTGCTTTTGCAGAATTAAGTGCATAGTGCAATAACAGATTTTACAACTATATAGGCTAGATAATTAGGTACCTAAAAAGTTTTTAAGTATTATTTAATCGATTAGTTAAATGTTTGAATTCTACTCTTCAAAGTTGTAGTCTTGATATCTATTTAGATTTTCAAAATTTAAAGATATTAAACTAATAATCAATAATATCCGCAGCGTACGCGATATAACGTCTTGTTTGGTTGTCGTTTTTTATGCACTTTGTGTTTACATTATCGAAGTTTTCATACGAATTCTAACTTTATTGAAAATTTTTTATAGGTTTTATTTTCATCAGGGATAAAGTTGGATTCTCATGGTGAAAGAATTTTTCAAATCGGTCCAGTAGTTTTAGAGCCTTTTCAATGCAAACAAACAAACAATCAAATCTTTCCTCTTTATTTAATTATATATTAATTTAGATATTCAGGTTTATATATATATATATATATATATATGTAAATATGTATAATCCGAATTTAGTCCAGTATTCTTCTTAGTGTTATTTATATTGATGAACTTTGGTTAAGTATATTTAAATTACACTCAATAACTGGAAAAAAAATAACTATTACCCATGGCGACTATTACTGTAGGTTAATTCTAACGCGAAATAACTATTACCCATGGCGACTATTACTGTAGGTTAACAGGCTAATTCTAGGTTAAGCCTGTTAACACCTTCGACCACATCATCACTTACCATCACGTGAGATTGTGGTCAAAGGCTTACCTAAAAGCAATAAAAAAAAAAAAAAAAGGTAAAAGACTAAATCAAATCCGTATGCAGCATGCTTCAAGGCAGTGTCAAGGCGAAATGGTAGAGACGTTGCACAGATTTTGAAGGGGTGAAGCAGGCGCAGATCACCGCACGGCGTAAGAGGTCTAGGCAGTTTAGCCACCCGCGCACGTTCTAGATATTTTTCTAGAATTCTCTGAAGTAGCAAGTTGTGTCTTATAAATATGAAAAAAAAATAACGGAACTGAGTGCTAACACTGAGAAATGTTTAACTTATGGAAGTCAGAACCTTAAAAGTGTGATCTCAGCCTGTTTGAATCATTATGGCGGCTTATTATATTTCAACAGGCTATAATAATTTTCAATGTTAGAAGTTGTTTTCGTTTCTTTACAATAAAATAATTTGGATAATTAAATTAAAACATTGCTTAATTTGTTAAAACTAATGTCGGCTGAAGGTTCTTATCACAATGATGTATCATGAAGAATTAAAAAAATACAGCAAAGTACAATTTTATAGAAGACATCAATATCTATAAAAAAGTCCGCAATACTATAAGTCTAACTATTACAGTTATGTCACAATAACTACTTGTCATGTTTTTAAATTTGTAATTATTGTTTTTTTTTAAATATCCGTGCGATGCCGGGGCGGGCCACTAGTCAGTACTAATATTATAAATGCGAAAGTAACTCTGTCTGTCTGTCTGTCTTACGCTTTCACGCCAAAACTACTGGAACGATTTGAATGAAATTTGGTATGGAGATAGTTTGAGACCCGGGAAAAAACATAGGATAGTTTTTATCCGACTGCGCAAAAAGAGGTTAATGTTTTCGCGCGATAACCGACATACGCGCGGGCGGAGCCGCGCCCGGAAAGCTAGTAAACTATAAACGAGTCGACTTGAGAACCTTATCCCTTTTTGAAAAATTATACGTTTTTTGTATGATTGACGGAACATTAATGATGCCCTCCTGATGTTAAACGGTAAACTGTCTACAACAGACACATTTCGCCACAATTAATTAACAGCATTACATGATCCTGAGATAAACAGTTGTTAAGTCTCATTTGCCTAATTTACTGACTCTCAGGGACTGCTGCTGAACTGTTAGGTAGGTACTTGGCCTCGGATTTCCTAAATTTTTTTAATATAATGTAGTAACAAACAAGCAGACGGCCCACCTGATGGTAAGTGGTTACCGTCGCCTATGGACATTAGCAACACCAGAGGCGTTACCAATGCGTTGCCGAGCCTGTAACTCTTTTTGAGGTTAGCATTCGCAAATTGCTCTTCCATTAAGCTGTGAAGGTCAAGCCAGTGGTGGAAAGCGAACCATGAACCTGCAACACAGCAATCCATAGCTTTTACCACTAGGCTATGACTGGTTAAAATTAGGACTCACCCAGTTATAAATTATCTGTACGTAGCCAGTTTGCACTTCAGTTTTATGAACAGAATACACTAAACAACTTTAATAAAGCATGTTCTGCCGTAAACTGCACTTTATTGCATTATTAAAACTGAATCATGTAAAAGCTCTATAAAGTTAACAGGCCACTTTATCTTTAAGGGTGGTTTTAATATATTTATATTAAAAAAACACTTTTTATAAAAAGTTTTCATACGTCACTTATTGCAACTTTGTGTTAACATTTTGTAACAAAAAACTTGTTAGTACAATCAGTGTTACAGTTCCTTTGTTTATTAAAGCTCACGCACATGACAAAAATCAGTTCTGATAAAGCATCATTAGTTGTTGTTTTATTACTCTTATGTTACCTACGTTGTGTGGATATGTTGATTTCTACCTGAAATATATATTGAAAAATATACTTGTTCAGTAAAGTACACCTAGAAATACAAGTACAAAAGTTTGCATTTCTGAATTATTTACGTGATATATAATTTTAGCGTTCCTGACATTTTAGTCATATCGAAAATAATAAAAATCAAAGTAGAGCGGTGTCCTAAGTAATTATCATTGAAAAAGTATTATGATCAATATTATCGAACTTCGTAACACAATTAAAATAGACTACAAATGTTTGCCGGTAAGATCCCAAGCTCAAATAATAAATTTATCGCCAAGCATCTAACGATGTGTTGTGAAAGCTATACCTAAATGTTAGTTATTGTCAAGAGTTTGATTAAAGGCTAACCTATCAACCGTAAATATAAAACATTATAATACTTTCATACTAATCAACCACGCTGCCGAGTGAAACACGCTAGAGAAACGCTAGGTGCTTATATTATAGTTTATCAGTGGTATTTATCTTTAAATTAAAAGTAAATTTACTAAATTTGGTATCATTGAAGGTACGTCTATTTTACTGAAACTTTTAAACACTAAACTTTTTAATTAGAACACGGTACTAATTAAAAAAATATTTTCCATGCTAGCGATTTCAAATTAAAAACAACACCGGTATGAGCTATTTTAATGAGTAGAATCAAAATGTATTCCTTTTATAAATGAAGACTTCACACAAAAAAACTTTCCAATAAAAGTGTTGAGGAGGATAATAAATTGATTCAAGTTCAATACCAAAGATTAAGAATATATGTTTTGGAAACCAAAAAAATACTGCCTAAATTCTTAAGCACTACATTTTATTCCTGCTGACTTAAACAGGTCCTCGGGAACTAAAGCCTACTTATGCAGGTTTCCTGAATAAATTCAGGTCAGATGATAGGTTTCATAAGAAACTGAGAGAGGTCGGCACCTAGACGCTCGAACGGCATTACACTTATGTAAGCAATAAATCTTATTGTGCCAAGCTTTTCTAGGACTCTAATGTTCTGCATTGGATTTTAATAAATTTTGTCATATCATATAATAAAAAATACCTATACATAAGTTCTTTGAGTGTATTTAAATTAAATATATTACAGTTAAAGACGTATTTTAGTTTAGAAAAGTTACATTTTCTTTCAACTAGCAATAATGTTTATTAACTTTACCTATGAGGTAGATAGAAAACTCTTTATTTGCATGCTGTAATAATTACAAAGGAAAAAAGAAAACGTAAACTTAAAACTTTTAGTGCAGTACATTATATGTTTAACTATGATGCATTTCTAACATACTATATAATTTTTTGCAATGTTGGCCGAGTATTGACTATTGGTAATGACTATTGACTGCCAAGCTGCAGGTAAATGGTTTAATGCCAAGCACAGGCTTGAGCTCACCACACGGTGGAAGGGTGTTTTGTGAATGCTCACCTGGCTACAATACCCTCAAGTAAAGCCAGTAAAATTACAGATATATGAACAATTCGTTACTTGAGGCAAAATATATCTGTTATAGGTAGAGGTTACCACTTAAGGCGGACCTCATGCGCGTTCCGTCATAACATACAAAAGTATGGTGCTTGGCTAGAATGTCACCCACCCATCCTTACATTATGATCCTCAAGATGCCTGCCAAGCTTGGGGATTGTGGAAAACCCCTCCCCCTTAATGGGTAGGCTGATTTCAGCAGCAGACAATCTAGCTGATACAGTGTATAAATAAAACTATACATATTTTAATCCCTAAAGTACGAGTAAAATAAAATGAAAATGATTAGAACACGCAATAATTTCAAATGAAAGAGCAATGAACGCTTCTTCCATTATTACTTCTTAGCTATTACGATGTAAAAGGATTGTGAAACTTAATTTTGTTTCAAATAAACCTTATTTCTCTTATATTCATATCCATCATAAAAAAGACAATCTTAAGAGTAACAAAAGCTTCTAAGGCGAAATTGTGCGGAAATATTTAGAAAAAAGAGCAGGAAACTTCGGACTAAACCATTTATTGTGTAACAAACATACTGCTGTCTCGGAAGTGCAAATGATGGAATGTTTATGAGGAAAATAGAAAAATAACGGAAATATATACTAACAACCACATTCTTCTTAACCTTACCCCATCCTTAGATTTTTTATTACATACACAGTAGACACAGAACGTAATGTCCGTATAAAATGAGTACATAGGCAATCCTAAGAGTACGGAGAACTTTTTTATTTCCTGCTTTCCTGGTACAGTTGCAGTGTCGCATGTATGTTGCGTGTACTCGTTGTGACGCTGCACTGTGCTCGTCAATGCAACTCGTAAGTCCTTATAGTTATAGTGCCACCATTGTGTGTGACAATGCACTGCGCTCGACACTCCGAGACATTCTGTTTTAAGTTTTGATTGCCTGGTAATTTCACTTGCTGCAGTGCCCTTCAAAGGTTAGCACGGCAGTGCACACTGCTGTGTAATACTGAGGTAGAAAATCTGACACTGCGGTGGAAGCAACAAAAACGGCCTCTTACCTGGTTTATCATCTCGTTGGCACTCTGGGGTAACGAGACCAACGGTACCTTCACACGGACAAGGGTGACTCAGCTCCCATAAATTTTAGATTTTCTCTGTGTTCTTAAATATATATTATATTTAGGAAAATTAACTTTTAAAACATAAAACCTACCTACATACTTAACGATATAATAATGAAAATAAAATATTAACATTAAATATTAATACAAAAATAATAAATAAATCTTAGCGACAATACATTCCACATAACAATATAATTATGTAAATACAGCATTATTATACTCATAAAAAATATATATATTACAAAACGAAATAAATACTCTTTCAATCTAATTTATTAATTTCTAGCATTATGGGGAAGTAAATTTCAGTTTCACTGGTAAGCCCGCCCGGTATAGCGACTGAAATCGTAAGGTGTTGCCCATTCATGTGAGGTTGGTACAATATGTCTAACAGCACGAAGGACACAACATGTCAAGAATATATTTCGACTACAACATATACCTACGTCAGCACAAGGACGTAATTTTTTTGTTCGTAACAAAAGTTTAAAGCCAAACTGCCTTGAGAATGCTCTCATTCGGTATACTTGCAGAGCAGTCAGATGATAAGAAATTCAGCTGTACGCCCGATGTGCAGCAACAATCTGGTCACATCGACATGGTTAACAGTTATTAATACCATATTTTTTACTATATAAAAGAAGCAATAATTTTGCAACAGATTGCTGTGACAACATTTACCTCCTAATATCATTCTACCGACATATCGACTCCTGCGTAATGATATTTTATATTGGTAAAAAATAGTAAATATTAGGTAGAAACATAACATTCATATCGATTCAAAAAAAATGTGTGAGGTACAAAAATCTAGAATAATAGTTGGTTTTGGAATTTACCCATGTAAAGATGGTTTGAAAAACAATATAATAATATAAACAAACCTATAGACTAGAAAAAAAGTCTGAGGCAGATCTGAGTATCCATCCGTTTCAGTTTTTATGTTCCTGAAAACGAGACCATTTTATTAAGCCTAGACATTTATTATTTGGCCTATCTAGAAAAGCGGTCCGTTCCTTCATCCGGCTCTCCGACCTTCATAGAATCATATCTTTTGAACCGTAAAAAATAGCCGGTTTTAACTTGCACAATACAAAAATATCAGGAAATTAAAGGATTTCCCACAACAGACGTGTTTTATGGCTTTGTGATTTTCTCTATCATGACAATGGTAATACAAACAATCTACAAACTTTGTGTGGTTGAAGAATACGCTCTAAATTTAAACAAGAATAAATAAAAACTGGTTAAATCTGGCTACAAGTACTGGTCGGTACTGGTTAATTGAAAAAATAAGGACTTTTCAATTAAATACATACAAATATTACATTGGTAAATTACCCCTTGCTGTGCGAGTCTGACTTATACCTGGCCAGTTGTATTAGCATTGCACAGTTGTTTAAAGATTAATAAAATGGAAACATCTAAGCTAATCTAATCTAATTTTATAGAAATTTTGTGTCGTGTAGTTCACCGTGGCAGACAATTTTGCGATTGCCTACTACTTTAATGTAGAAAATATAACGACCATAACTGACAAAATGTCTAAAATTTGGTGCATTACAAAATATTAATTCGCGGCGAACCACTACTTATTATATTTTTTTTTAGTTGCCATTAATATTTATGACAGAAAAAACAAATAAGAGATACCAAACTGATAAAACAATAAAATAACGTTTGTTCTCCAAATATCTACAAAAAGGAAATAATTTCCTCTCTTCTTGTATCCCTTTATTTATATAAAGCTTTCTGATAATAACGTTATATTAATACGATGACGAATAACGTTATGATAATAACGTTATATTATCGTTGTATTAATACGAATAAAGTAGAAACATCTATTTTATGAATCTACTCAATTTTGAAATAAACTTGCCTTGGCTAAGTTTATCGTGGAGGGCAATTTTGCGAAGCTCGCCTGCCTAGCTTAGCCTATCTAGAAGTAGAAAGTAGTATGTCGCATATTACTAAAGATATTAGTAATTGGCGTATAATTTAGATAGTGAAATAAAAAAAACTCAAATATGTATAATTTAGTGCAGCGTGAAACTTGAACTCGCAGTGTGAACTATTAAAAGAAGAGTGAAGATATAAGAGATATTATAAATTAAAAAGATTTTTGTTCTGCATTTGTCCTACTATGTTTCGTCCCTCAAAAATAATTCTTGGTTTGCTCCACATCAACCCCAAGAAATTTGATACAGAAAGATTATTCAGTCGTTAAATATTTTTATGACAGAAAAAGAAATGAAAGATACCAAAGTGATAAAATAATAAAATAATGTTTATTCTTCAAACATCGACAAAAAGGAAATAATTTCCTTTCGCTTTGTATCCCTTTATTTATTTAAAGCTATCTGTTATTAGAGTACTTTATCGTTGTATTTATAGGATATCCGGTTCCTAATTAAGTCTCGTCTAAATACGAAGCTTCAACGTTAGTACTGGACCATAAAATGAGAAACAAGGGCACCGCACCAAGATATAAAACTAACTCGCAAATAGAAGAATTTAAGACAGTGATGCATCTCTAATTCTCAGAACCAAACAAATTATTTCTATAGAATAATACCGTACAAAATCTATTTATTGAAACCTAAAACACAAATAAACATGGATGTTTACCACATAGGTCACCATCAAAGGCTCACCGCTCAACCAACACTCGCTACCAGCGCGATGGAGCATATTCAAACTCCAATAGCGGAAAATTAGAACTTTGTATACTTCTAAATTTACTTAAAACATGGGCTGCCTCTTACGGGAATATAAAGCCGTAATGATTGTGCCAAACATTTTTATGATATATACCTAATGGAAACAGAATACCTAGATAGGGCCTGAGACCGAATATAGCTAAGACAAATTAGTAGTACATCCCACAAACAAAAAAGTCACAAAAAAACAAGTCTAAAAACGGGCCACACTTTTGATAACACTAAGGCACTAGTAAAAATTTTATATTTATGACTAGGATAAGATGTGTTACGAGAACTATGGTCATACTAATATCAATCTTAGGTCACATATTATTTAGGTTTAACATCATCTTTATGCCCTTGTCGTATAAATGTATGGCTTTACCAACATAAAGGATGACAAACAATCCACCTAAAGAATGCTTTTGTTGATAATTTAACTAAATTTTAATGAAAGCATCAAGTAGAACCGCACTGTAAACCAGATGTGCAGTAACATCATAATAACGCTAGCGCTATTACTGGCACACTCCTACGGCGTATTATTTTGTTTAGTCACCTCTTACTACATCCAATAAGATTTAAAACAGTGCTTATATTCTTAAGTTTGGAACTGTACAGCCTAATCTCATAAATATTTTTCTGCACAGAATTCGAACTAGGCCCTGTTAAATCAAAGACATTTAAAACTTTACGTTGAATCACAATCAAATGTTACGAGGGCTAACACAGAGCTCTGTTTCATTTACTGCGAACAGAACTGTGATGGATAGACAGTGTTTATTGCAAACCGATACGGCGCCTATAAAATCCTCCTTGATGACTTGATGCCTGCAATATGCCAGTGAGACATAGTAAACTCCTTACTTCGATTGATATAAGATTGTATAAGCTTTATTTTACTGTGCAATAAATTTTAGATTATATATGCAATGATTACAGAAGCCACTTTGTGTGGGGAAATATGGAGGTTGTTTTCCTTATAAATTACTTTGTATTGGATAATGAAAGCTTTGTCTAGATTGATTTGATTTGAAGACATTATTTATGGTATAAATTTATTCACAGTATTAAACTCGTCAAAATGACTTAATTGTAATACGTATTTATCCCACTTATATTGTTTTACTGTGTATTTTTACAGAGAGTTTAGTTACTCCTTTTACACGAAATTAAGTCATATATTGCAAAACCAGAGTATTTCTACTGCTTCCCATACCTTTTTGTGAATAAACAAATGTTACTTAAAACTCTTACTTTATTTATATTTACTGTTGTCAAACTATTGCATTCATAAAATGCCCTATCACCAAGCTATAACGGTTACCATCCCAAAACAATAATCGAGACTAACAATGCTCCGAAACACGGAAGTGCTCAGTAGCAAATGGTCACCCATCCAAGTCATGACCACAGTGGACGTTGCTTAACCTATTTGATAGTCTGAGAACGACTAGGCTTATTTCACTTCGAGTGCTTGAAGATTGGTGTTAGAGTTACGCAAAAAATAAATAATACAAAATATTAAAAAGTAGCTTCCGACCGTACGTTCCCATGTAGAAACTTAGTATCTATCTCAACGTATGTGCAAGAATCAGGATTAATCTTTAAGCCGATCCAGCATCTATATAATGTAGTTCTAAAACTTCATTAATATTATTGAGCCTTATCGGATGTACCTACATCCGATAGGTCACTACTCGCAGACGGAGGCGGAGGAGTGGGAAAGGGAGAGAGATCCTCTCTCTCTTCCGCTCCGCAGAGCGCGGACACAGGGGTGAGCCGATCGTACTCGCACTCCGTCTCCGCTCAGAGGGCCCGGGGTGTCAGCTGTGGGGACAGCCGGCACCCCCCATCAGGGCTAAGTCCTCATGAAGTGTGGATGCCTCGTGTTCCGGGGCATCCCACGAGGTGGTATTGGGGAGATATTCCCGGAGGCTTGGCCCACTTAAGCGGGCAGCGACGTCGGTGGGGGCTGCGGATGAGAGCGCGAGTGACCCCGCAGTGCCCTGCCACTAGTCGATGACGGGGGAACACCATGAGGTTTTTAGATGGGGTCACTATTGTCCCTGAGCCCGACATAACCACCTGCTCCACGGCGGCGGGTTTGTATGCGTAAATGCATTTTCCTCATGACAATAAAAAAAAGGTCGTCACTAACTAACGTTTTACTCGTATCCTAGCACTTTTTTCGCATACCATAAAATTTGCTATTAATTTGGATTATAAGCTTACCGAACTTTTTGCCCGAATTCACTTTTATACTACTACCATAAAACTTTACGAGACTGACACTATAATTTTCCATCATAAACATAAAATAATAATGATACCGTATAATAATAGAGACTGCATTAATTTAATCCCACGAAATAATGTTAGTACGACGTTCTAATTAAACGTATTTATTTTTATTACGATGAGATATTAAAACGGAAATATGTTTATGAAAGTTGAAACCGTATTATTGTATTACAACAATAATACTTTATTGTCGACAGTTTTTTTATTATTCACAGAACGTCTGATACAAAAACTAATAAATGTATATTATAAAGCTTACACTGAAAAAGAAACCTCTGCACAAATAAATTAAAAGAGAAAATCCCTGTAATGTCAATTACAAGGTTTTTCTTTTTGAAAAACAACAGACGCCAGTTTCTAGCAAACTAGGATTGACTTTTAATCCTATTAGAATCCATCAAGTTAACCCTATTTGCAGAAAGCCCTTAGTCTTTAAGAATTATTGAGGGAACCAAACAGATGTACCTATATAGGTTGTATACAAGTCTGTTCAGTGTCCCAAATCGCCAATAATTACGCTCACAGATAAGGTTACTAAGTGTTAGCCAACAAGGAAGTAGGTCGAGCATAAAACTTTACCGGGATGTTCATCGAGTACCTTTTTAGTGGCTCGCACTTGAGAAAACGAAACACTTATGGCGGCTGTTTTCTTGTGTTATCGCCAAGTTACGAACATTTAATGTGAAGTTCGTGGTTAAGGGCACGGAAGAATTAGTGTTTATGTTTACATTTTTGACGTAGTACAAGTTAAGCAAGCATAACGACATTTTAAAGCTATTCCATGTGCCGCAGTTTCATGGTTCGATCCCTACCGCAGGCTTGAGCTACACCGCATATAGTATGGGCATTTTGTGAATGAACGCCTGGCTATTTACCACCCTCAAGTAGAAAATCTGTCACCAAGCACCAAACAGTGTATTTAGGCAGCAGTCCTTGAGAGCCAGTAAGATTATGAAAACTACCTTGTGCTTATGTGGGCCTCGTCCACATTACGTCAGTGATTTTAATAAAAAAATAACCTGTCAATTACGACTGTGTCAATTACATATGGGTTCAAAACTTAACGTATGCTTGGCCACATCGCATATTTTCGTTCTTCCTTAGGGAATGCTCACCTAGGTAGTTGCCAACTTCAAGTAGAAAATCTGTCGTCAAGGATTTAACAGTGTTGCGGCAGCTGTCCTTACGATTTAGTTCACATTATATGCTATTACATTGTTCAAAATTATCATACTGGCAGGGGAGATAATAAACGAAATGTGGACGATGAATTATGATTAACTAACTTCAAAAATATAAAACAGGATTCTAACCTTAAATTTCTTACATTGTTTATGCATGTTGTTTAACAAGCAAAGAGATCTAGCTCCTTCCTTTATTCATAATATAACTGGGTGAATCCTAAATAACGAACTGAACAATACAGGGACAATATATACTTGAGGGAAAATAAAGAGGTGTATGTTACCATAATAATTCAGTTGATAATACCAAGATAATTCAACTTAAATCTCATTGTGATGAGTATTTTTTGAGTTATCGCTAATAATGTATACTTAATTGGCTTTGACTATATTGATGATGTTCTCATTTTTACTTGTCAAGGTAAAATGAACAAAAACTGTATATGATGGTTTAGTTATAGAATATTATGATACAGTAAGCTAAGTTGCTCATTACGCACAAGACTGTGGGTTGCAGGCCGAGCCGTAGGCGAGGCGTCAATCAGACGAGTCTTTAATGAGCAAGTTGCTCACGAGTTTCATACGCACTTTTTTAACACCCTTGCGAGGAAAAAAAAATTGCACAAATGCGATACAAACAACAAATGAAAATTATGGAAAAAAGCGCCCAAGTTTTTTTTTATATGGTTGATTACATATACTTAGCCTTAACCTCTTTTTTGTTACAAATCTGTATTACCCGGTTAAATTTAAAATGAAGTGCTCTCGCATATAATTTGCTGTTAGGGTGCTAACTTAACTTTGTAGGGATAAATTACCCGGTTAAATTGAAAATGCCCTGTTTACTCCCATATAATTTGCAGTTAGGTACTTACTAAACTTTGTAGGGATAATTCTATTACGCACTAGTATATAATATTATTATGCACGAGGGTGTTATAGTTCGGTTTATGGCCCTAAGAACGATATATTAAAGCTCACTTTACGAGCAAGGATGTTGAAAATTTACTTTTTAATGTATTTTATGGCTTCGAATATTTTCCTTTTACAGTCGGTTTTTTTAAAAAGAAATCAGGAATTCTATACATAACTTGTCCTACTATTGTTGCTTTTATTCACCAACCATTTTGGTTTTTGATTCCACTACATTTTAGTTGCAGATTGTTTTACTCATATTTGGAAAAGTAAGTACTCACTTTCAAACCTAAGTATTACTGGAAAATTGCATGAATTCATAAAATCGACTCAAGGGTATCTGGTTAGTAGCGATAACGGAATATAGTCAGTTTGTAGACTTTTCAAGCCATCACTGTTAAAAATAATGTAACCTCAGTAAACAAAATAAAACAAAATAACCGTTATAGTAATTTGCGAAACACGACAAAAGGAAGATAAATATTAACATAATTAGAGGCCTAGCGGTTTATACACTCTACGTAAATTATAGTTATTAAAGGGTGGGTAAAGCCTTATTAAAAATATTCCTTTTGTGTTATTTTTGCTATCGGTAGTTTTATAAATCTTATATAATCAAAAAAAGTTGTTGTTACTTTATACGCTGTAGCGGTCGGAGCTTACCCGACAAGGGTACAAGTATACTTTAACTTCCATCTTCAAACGCGTTTCCAAAGCAGCATCCTTCAGAACAATCTTACTAAATTTAGGCAGGGGAGGAAGCTTGATGTGTGGAATGGAGCAATGATGACATGGGAAAGGGCCCTTCACGCTCAGAGGCTTCTCAGATAGAGCTGCAAGTCCTTCCTCTGGAGAGTGATGTATCAGGCAACCGCACAGTGAATATATAGAATGCTAAGTAATTTGTCCCCAGCACCTACTTAGTTAAGTCTATACGTGCCGTGGGGTTCCAGGCTAGAATGTCGTAAGAGGTGAGTAAGGGTAAAATAATAGAAACTGGGCAGCAACGCTTTCTCAGGAACTGCTATCTTACACTGTGTGCCAAGACGCCTGCCAAGCGTGAGGATTATGGCAAATAAAGGGGTGGTGGGGCTTTATGGGCGAGGCTAAGTTCAGCAGCGGACAATTCGACTGATACAGTACAGTATAGTACATAATGAAGTGGCATATTTAGACATATAGTAAATCCAATCGACCAAATGTAAATCATACACTGAAGGATCTGTAGGGAAACATTTACAAATCTACGTGAATATTTCTTCAATGTATTTGCAAATAACATTATAACAATTTAGACAGAACATATCCATCTCAACACTAAAATAACAATAGGTATAGTGTAGCTTCAACCAAAGGCGTAATAACAAAGACCTTAATTGGTCCCCGAGCAATACTGCTTAGATTGCAAACTCAACTAATTAGTTTTAACTGTTGAAATAATATCAAAGTGTTATAAAGATATTCATTTCGTCCAATTAAATCACAGATGTATGTTTTATGAAGACGAAAAGAGAAAGGTTGTTTAAGTAATGAATTCCAACATATTTTTTGTAATAATCCTTACAAAATTAAAAGGAAAAATTTTAGCCTTGAGCAGTATTCGAACATTCGACTATACATCCCTATATGGAGCATACTCCAGTAAAGGTTGTGAATTGACCATTTTAATTGTGGTTCGGTTTATCATCTTAGAATGACACTATGTTGGAGGCTTTTTTGGGTGTCGTGAAAACTCTGCACTGCAAGGTTGTAGGGCATTTTGTAAATCCTGAAGACAATTCCAGAGAGCCAGTACAGATTCTAGGTTAAAACTGCTTACCTTCTTGGACCACATCATCAGTTACCATCATGTCATATTAATGACAAAAGCTAGCTTTTTCGCCTTTTTGCTAACCTTAAATAAACGACACAAAAACGTATTGTAATAGTACATTATGATATACCTAAGTACGGTAAGTTGAAAATTAGAGCCGAGGCGATATTGCTAGTTCGAGCAGTAGGCGAGGACAAGAAAGTCTCGGAATTTCTTAAACTAATAAATCAAATTAATATTTTTGTGTTTTGTTACAGATAAATGGTTGTAATCTATGGCCAAAATTAATTTAATTAAAGAATTAAACGTTTATTTATCATATTTTATCTCCAAAAGTTAATTTTATTCATAAAATGTTGTACACTTTTCTGACATAAAAACTCTTTGCTAAGATTTAAAAAAGTACCGTTCATTAGTGAACGATCAATTATGATATTATAATTCATTTATTAAAACTGTGTGTTACCGCACTTGTGCGTCATGTAAACCGTGCGTTTTACATTACAATAACGCACAAGTGCGTAATGAGATAAATACCAATATTGAAATTGGTGAAATAAGAGACCGTTTACGAGCAAACGTGTTATAAAATATATTTTCTATAGTAACTCAAACTTTGGCACAAGAACGTATTGAAAAAAAAATTAGTACATAGGTTAGCAAAAGAAAAATGAATATACATATAATACCAAATTCTTATTACCTCACGTCACTTAAGCTCATAGATGAACTTTGAGCAAAACAAAACACTAACTTCAGATATAAAATACGCCTTATATAATAACTCATATACTACTCGTAAAATCTCACTCAAATTTAAACAGATTCACATGACAAGCACCAGCTTTCGAATATAAAAAAAAACATCAAAATCGGTACGAGTGAGTCCTTTAGAAAATCATGATATATCCACACAAAAAAAACAAAAGGCTTATTGTTTTAGTCTCTTCATAATGCTTTGGTAGTCTTTTTCTACTACACAACATTATTAAATACTAGCTTTCCGGCCGCGGCTCTGCCCGCGTGTATTTCGGTTATCAATTATCGCGCAAAAACAATAACCTATTTTTGCGCAGTTGGATAAAAACTATCCTATGTCGTTTACAGGGTCTCAAACTATTTCCATGCCAAATTTCATCCAAAAAGCCCAGTAGTTTTTAAGTTTATTCGTTGCATACAAAAATACAAATCTTTCCTCTTTATAATATTAGTATATAGATATAGATGTAGATATAGATAATAGCGATAAATAAACGGAAAATATCTTTGTTGGGGCATCGACGTCTGTTTGGATTAGTGTATTACTAGTTTATGCATTCTCTAAGGCAACAACCCTAGCCAAACATACTACGTAACTACTTTTGTACATAAAGGGTCGTTGGCACAGCTTGTGATGCCAACTTCTGAAAAGTCACGTCTTTCTGATTGCAATTTGTTTTTGTGGATTTACTACAGTTCGTCATGGCATCGGTAATTTTAACTTTAAATAAAGGATAATTCTGACTTCCTGGCTATTATATATAAGCAGTCAACTTTCGATTAATGCGTACAATCAAAAACGTTTTAAGTAATTTACTTTTATTTTCCAAAATTTTTATAAATTCGCAATAACTTGTAGTTTGTCGTATTTTGTAAATAAAAGCATGCCACTGGTAATTTTTTAAACGTCTAATCCATGATAAAAGACATTGTTGAATGTCTTACATACTATATCATACAATTATATCAATATATGTTTATACTCGTATTAAGAAGGTGACAGACAATAGTTTGGCAGAGGCGGAATCATCCAAGCATTTATACGTCATTTAAGTAATAACAATTAAGTAATTGTTAAATCGTCTGTCGTATTTATTACAAGTTTACAACTTATTAGACCCTAGATTTCATGGAGTAAATAATTTATTATCTATAGTAAAAATGAAGTCTTTGTTATATGCTCTATATCGTTTCTCTTCTCTCTTGTCTCTGACCTCTTGAGGGACGTACAATAGAAATTATTAACTTTAAATATATCTTTTGCCATCCACAATAAAATCCTTTGTAATAAGCCTGTGTATTTATGGTAAATATACGAAGCTTATACTGAACTCTGCTGCACTCTTATTTTGCATCTACGGACCTCTGCCATACAAAAACAGTAATCACCAACTACCTATGTACTAGAATTTTGTTGATCAAAATTTTTTTAAATTTTTCTTCTGTGAACGTTGTAATTGTTAGATGTTGGATTTTAATATAAAATCGCGCACAATTAGTTAGTAATGACCGTTTATTTGTCTTTGCTGATCTAAAATCTGGTGAATATTAAGAAGACAAACATACTTGGAATAATCTACTTTTGACAAATTAAATGTGAATAATATTGTAATCATTTTATAATAGACTTATGTAACAAATTGTAAAGACATTTAAAAATAATCGCCCGAGTTTCTTACATTTTTCTCGCAGTGGCTCTAAGTCATTTATGCTGAATACGGCACTAGAATTACTAAAATATATTTTTTATAAATTGATCTTTATAACCGCGTTTAGGATGCTTTAATTGAATACCAAAATGTTATTAAGATTTTAAATAAGCGCTTATTGAGATTTTAATTTTACACAAAGCGGTTATAATCCACTATAAGTGACAATTATTAAAGCTATCGTTTTCTAACAATTACCTATTGAAACTTTGAACTAACGATCAAAACTAAACAAAAGAAAGTCGAAACTGCCAATATCCGACGCTTCGAAAACGACGTAAAGGTTCTTCACACTTTGAGAGTTTCTAAAGAAAATTCCACTAAAGCACAAGCATGAACATCATTCCAAACAGAAAGGAATTTCCGTCCGATAAAAGTTATCGGACATCGCAGCACTAATAAAACGAGATCTCAAAGTTTAACAGGCACATTATCGGAGAAAACTTCACACTTCTCCGTTTCTATTCTATAGAACATTAACCTAACCTTCTTAAGTAGCCAGCTGGAAACCCGTAAGAATATAATGCCATAAATACAGAATTGAAACAATCACAACCCTGATTGATAATTTTATATAATATTATTAAGTCACGGTATTAATTAGTAGCAAGTAACTTTATATAAATATATCAATTCACGGTATATAAATAGTATTTGCTAATGCTCTATGGAGGTTAATTATAAATAATAAACCTCTATAGAGCATTAAGTAAGTTTTCTAATTTGAATATGTCTTATAAAATGAAGTTAAAAAGGCAACAAGAAAAGGGATGGACTACGACAATAGGGTAGATCAGTTAATATTAAAATTTATGGGGTCACGTCCCATGATTTATGTCATTTATGAGCCTCAGATGGCAACGATGGGACTTTAACAGGATGGGTCTGATCGATGTCATGGGTTATTTTTTCCCTTTCCGCAAATTTTATGAGTATTTCCTAAGATTTTTGCTTCTTAATCGGAAACAAACGGATATAACTTTGTGAAATTTAACATAATTTTGTGAATTACTGTTTATATAACGCTAGGGAAGTTGGAAGATCTTAATCACCAATTATATTGAAGCATATGAAATTTAGTTCGCGATAGCCTTTATGATAGCAAGATGGCAGGTTATTAATTTTTACCTAATTTTATCATGTTTTTACATAAAAAAAATCAATACAAACTTCCAGTGAAAATCACAATTTTCATTAAATAAATAACTTTTAATATCTTACTCAAATAAAATCTATCGTGGAGTTCTGTTTACATAATAAAAACGCTAGACATATTGGAAATCTTTAATAAACTTAATATTATCAAACAAATTGCTATTTCTAGACTAAGAATGTGGGCTTCTACCGATTATACATATGTTTCCCATCTTGAGTCCATAGCCAAGAAAGTAACAAAGATTTAAGCTGAAACAGGATTGGTCAAAAAAGTAGATTGGAATATTACGAAATTTAAATTTAAATATTATATAATACTGACAAAACACTCACATTAGGAATCGAATACATCAATCCCGTTACAAAATTAATTTACAAAATGATGGACTTTATGAAAAGAGACTAAAAAAGTAATGCTATTTTGAGTCATCAAACCAATCAATGCAAGAAGGAACAACTTGGATATGGATACAAGGATGAATTGAATCACATAAGGTTACTTTACAATACATTTTATATCCACTTAGGTTGCTAGAAGTATGTGTAATGTTGTCTTAGGTTTTCGCGATTGTTACACATAGTAATTCGTCACCCCGTGACCACGATCACTGCAAAGAGTTTGAAACTTCAGGACAAAAATAATGATAAAGCGATTTAAACCGTTTAAAGTTGTTTAATTACTATGGATATAGTTATGTTCCTATAAAAGTCATGAATTGAACTTGTTAAAAAATAGTGGGTTTTACATAATAAACCTTCGTTAACGTCTAGCCAGGCCTTTTCCCTTTTCAAACAAAGTAAAATAAAGACAAATTAAAATCTCTATGTAACAAAATGTTGTATCACAGTTAAACAGAAGTTCAATACACTAAGACCTTATGAATTATAATTATTGAAACCCTCCATGATGATTCAATATCAATATAATATCCAATAAATTTCCACATGAGCATTCCACGAAGATGCATGGTTGGGCCACGCAAGGTGCGAAGGAACGTAAGCAGTTCGCTAACAAGTCAAACTGAACTTAATTTTTAACCGACTTCCAAAAAAGGAGGAGGTTCTCGGTTCGTCTGTATTTTTTTTTTTTTTTTATGTTTGTTACCTCAGATCTCTTGACTGGGTGAACCGATTTTGAAAGTTCTTTTTTTGTTTGAAAGCTGATGCTTGTCGTTTGGTCCCATTTTAAATTTAATCAAAATCGGTCAAGCCGTTTTTGAGTTACACTAAAAAGATTGAAAAAAAATTTTTAACAAAGAATGGAACCGACTTCAACACCCAAAAGTGTGAAATAACTTGTCGAAGTCGGTACCATGCCCACAATATTGTGATAATAGGTACTTTTGAACCATCATGGTACCGACTTCAACAAGTTATTTCACACTTTTGGGTGTTGAAGTCGATTCCATTTTTTGTTAAAAAAAAAATAAATAATTATTATTTGTGTCTTTATTAAATATTTTTTTGTATGTGTGCATATGCTAGCCGGAAGTGAATGATGCTTGTTTTGTTTGTTGTTTCTTTTGCTATGCTATGAAATACAAAAGAAACAACAACAAAACAAGCAAACACGCATTATTAGCAGCTAAATGCCCACCCTTTCGAATGGAAACTCGTTTTAAATTCATGATGTCATAAGCGCCACGTAGCCCAACCGGAATAATTTTCGAAGATCCATCAAGAAGTGTCTCTTCGAGCACACAATCGAGAAATTTAACTCACGTCGAAAAAAGGTCATGGAGGCTCTAAAATTGACATATATATATGAACATATAAAATATAGTAGCATTCATGGTTCAAGTCCAAATAATTTCTTCAATTTAGGCGTCTACAACACTTTTATATCTAATAATCTACATTCTACTTAGCAAAAAAATATTATAGATCCTGAATCAATCTTTGCTCGCATAATTACTCACCGACAAGTGAAATAAGTGTTCACAGGCTTGCCTATAATTTCTTTACCCTATTAAAACCTACGTTATATTTTGCATATCTCATTACCAGCAAGAACAGCCCACTTCTAGCTTCGTCCTTATTTATTTCGTTATGTATGCGACACGCGTTAATTCTGCGTTCATGCGGGACGTACGCATGCTCTGGATTCGGCATCGAGAATTGCGGTTACTCGTATTTTTATCTACGCTATGCGTAGTAATGTGCTGGTGGTGGGTGTAATATGTTTAGATTAGAGGTCAATAGATCCTCACAAGGAGGATTTATTACTCTCATATATGTATGTGAAAGAACATTGTCCCTCAGAAAAAAAACTTAAATGCAAAGAGTTATTATTAGATGACCCTGAATGAAGGTAATAATCTTTGAGTTTGAGAAGGTAATGTATTTTTTATTCTTTGGCACTTTATTTTTGTTCCATAATGTCGGATTTGTTTGGGCACCCCAAGGCCTCCAAAACGGGTTTTAATATGTGACAAAAAAGTGACGTTAGATTTATCACAATTTTGAGGGTGGCATTCTACTAATTTTATCAATGCGAAGGAATTTTTGTTGCCACTCACCTCCAGAACAGCCAAACGGATTTTTTATGTAAATTGGTTCATATATGCCTTGGTTCATTGATCCTGGATGAGGACTTCAATATTTTATATCCTGATCTAAAAAGAAGTTTAAGTTAGAGCGTGATTTGTGCATGAAACCGTGAGTGAAAGCTCTAGTATAACGTTTGCAAACCAAAGCAAGGAAGCAAAAAATAAACTCTTTTCAGTTAAGATTTTTAATTTTTATGTTTACCTTGCCTCAAAAGAAAATGACGGACTCGTAAAGCATTACTTTGTTGTCATTCTGTCAAAAAGGTCAAAAAATTTCCATGGGATCGTTACAAATATTATTTTGAAATATACAAGTAATATACATTATTAAAAGATCTACAGCCCCTTGGAGATGTAAAAAAATATTTCATTAAAGCAACAAATCGTCGTGTTTTTCCTCTATTTTATTGCTCATCATTTTACTACCCACACTTTTAGCACACATATATTTTCTCACACAGCTCTTCCATACATTTTGACCTACCTCTACCCATAGATCCACATTCATACTTTGTCTAAATGGTATTCATAATTCATCCCTCTTTATGACGTGCATTTTCAACAACTATTTCAGTTAGGTATACTATAAAGTATCATTATGTTAGGGAACATGTAGGCTCCTAATTCATAACAATATACATTTATTGTTATCTTGGGAATACATAATAAAAAAAATCTGCAAAAAATATTTTCCAAAATTTTAATTTACCACTTTATCGGCGTAATTGATATACACATCCCTACAAAATTACTGCCTTCTAGTACTAACGGCCTCTTAGCAAAATTTAGGACAGACAGACAGACATGAGTATAACTACAAGGGTCCCTTGTCAGGACTACGAAACATTAAAAGTTAAGAATACTCCTTGAATGATGACGTGCGGTGACCCTCTGAACTTCGACAGTTTTTTTTTATTTGGATACAACACTTCGAAACAATATAGTTCGACAAGCAATTTGTTATTGATTAAATTAGGTATAATTAGACAATTTTATATTGTCAGATACCAGATATTTAATAAGTTTCAGATAATTATAATTAGGTAAGGTTAGGATGAGTTGCCGAACTATATTTTTTCGAGGTAACGTCTTGTCGAAATAAATAACTGTCGTGACATAAAATGCAACTTCACGATTTCAAGCTATCCCGTCAAAGCGTCAGAGAATCTACAGAAGTGATCCTTCTCGCTGTTGTTATAATATTTATTGCTACCCGCACGAGAGTTTGTTCACGAAGAGTATACCTTAAAATAGGATTACATCGCACGCTTCCGGTTTTGCTGGATTCACATAAATAATTCACTGACGAGCCTTATTCAGCCCGCAGTGAACTCGATCGATGCAATTTGAGTAGGCCTTGGTCAGGGGGCATATAAATGTAATAGGTTATAAAACAGCTTAACATTATGGCTTTCTTTTTCAACGGGAATCTAGAGACTCGAAAGTCTTGTCGGAATAACAGTCTATGTGAATTCTAAATTCGACTTGTGACAAATGCATCTGTTATAGGCAGAGGTTAATCCGCTGAACATCAGGTGATTGTTTCGTCACAAAACATAAAAAAAATACCCTTTAATAGGGAAAAACGTCGACGGTTCAACCTATTGACGTTTATGTAGCTATTGTAATAATGCCTTTACTAAAAATATCAGCTGGGCTGCTCTTTTGAAATAATTGTTTTAAAGTTTTTGTAGGACTGCCGCGCAGCAGATCCATGGTTCAAATCCCGCCGCGGGCTTGAGCTTCACCGCATGGTAGAAGGCCATTTTGTGAATGCCCGCCTGGCTAGCGACCATTCTCAAGTAGAAAATCTGTCGCCAAGGACCTAACGGTGTGTTTCGGCAGCTGTCCTTGAGAGCAAGAGTAATTCTAGGTTAAGCCTGCTAACACCTTCGACCACATCATCAATTACCATCACGTGAGCTTGTGCTCAAAGGCTAACCTATCAGCAATAAAAAAAATATAAAAAAACCCAATCAAGCACTTCTTTAAGTACCTGAATGAGTAAATAGAGGTGTCTGAACAACTACGTCCTATGTAATATGTGGCAAGTCTTTCGACACAGCCTCGACCATTTACTAGACACAGATCCAGACTCCGTACTGCTAATGAAAAATTCAAGTTATTATTTGTATGTATTTAACCCCAAAACGCCTTTTTTTAAGCGATTGTGATGGAACAAGCACCAGGCCCACCTGATGTTAAGCGGTAACCTCTCCCTATAATATATGTATTTCGTTACAAGTGATGAACTGCATTGCGCTTGTTGCCCTAAATCATGCAGTTTTAAGTCTCATGTGTCCGTAATTTTACATGCTCTCAAGGACTGCTGCCGGATCACACTGTTATAGTACTTGGCGACAGATTTTTTACTTATGGGAATGGTGGAAACCACCCCTATGTAAAAAAAAACTTCAATCTTCCGACTGTTGATGACGTATTTGATTTTAATTGCTAATCAGTAATCTACAATGTTAAAATTCTCATCAAATTTGAACTGAGCTGATTAAATTATATTCGAGAAATGTTAAGAATGGCTTATTACAAGTTAAGCGAATACTTATAAATTATTTACTCGTTAATAGATAAAAATGTCCTCAGAAAACCTCACAAAAAATTAGAACGTATTGATTCTATTCCAATACGATATAAGCAAAACATTTTAGATGCCTACATTATTCGAATGAAAAGAATTATCTGTTGCTAAGCCTGTGGGGCAAACAATGCCCATCGTTTCATGTATGTGGGCCGTTACGATATCTATGTTTGTTCAATGGAATTGAATTTTAAAGGTTAATCCAATATTTGTATATACTCATTCGATCTTTATCAATTCATGAAAAGAGAAGCATATTTTTTATTTTTTATTTATAGCTTGGCATTCTACGAATGCCCTACTGGCTAGCGACCACCGTCAAGTAGAAAATCTGACGCCAAATCCTTAATGGTGTGTTTCTGCAGCAGTCCTTGAGAGCCAGTGAAATTAGAGGCACATTAGACTTAACAACTATGTCTCAAGGGGACGGGTGTAATACAATTCGTGACTTGTGACGAAAAGCATTTGTTACATGCAGAGGTTAGTCCGCTTATCATCAGGTGGGCCTCGAGCTTGTTCCGTAACAATAACATAATATTTTTTTATAAAATCAGTGCAATGTTAAGCAGAAAGGGGATTGTAACACTCATAGGCTTAGGATGTGTAGCGAAAAAATCCTAACTCTATGGCAACACTGCACCTATAGTGAACCGCTTGCTAAGAAATAGGCGACTTTTCCTCATTTCTCATAACCTAATAACATTAAAAAAAATTGGGATAAAATTGCCTGACTCGTTTGTCAAGCCTCCATGATGTCTTAAAGACATAAGGAATGGTTGTCAAAAGACTAGTTTGCCTTTCAACGATTAAAAACAGCAAAATAAAATAAATGCTGGTCCATCGCCTATTTATTCACGACAAGCGGAGACGTACGTATTTTTTATAAAAACTACGTATTTTATAAAAATTACTAATACCTTCATTAAAAAAAGTGTGAGTTTTGCTGTAATAAAACTAAGTACCTTACTGTTTTACATATTCACATATCAGTTGTTTTTAAGTTACTTTTCAGTGCCAAAATAAGCCCCATTGTATAAAAACAAACGTAGCCCAAGTCATAAAAAGCAGTAGTAAAGCGGTAATGCTCGGCAACAGCAGAACCATGAATAAAATTAAAAATAAATTAGCATTAATTCAGTAAGAATTGTGTGAAATAGCATTAAAATGTCTGAGCATCAGGGGGCGTAAATTATGGTCATTCTAATGGACAATTCATTGCAGGAATATTTTGGTTCCCGTATAGAGGTACTATTAAACTTAAAGTCACTTTATACTTTTGGTTTCTGTCCTTGTCGCACGCTAAGTGCGGTAGGCAGAACGATGTATTCGTTATTCGCTCCTTCTGAAACTTTCACGGTCAACATTATGCATTAATATTACTTACAAGATAAAATTCGTGGTGATTGTGAAAAAGGGCTTTCCATACAAAGGTGGCTTCGTCGTACTTCAAATACCAATTGTTTAAATTCACTAAAATTTTGCATGCATGTCCATGAGCCTGATATTAATTTCCTGGTTATCTGGTTCTCCGTAAAATAACATATAATCAAAATTAGTCTGAAAATTAATCAATGACAATTCTTCTTTTCTCACATAAAAAAGTATAAAATGAAAACTACATAGATATTAGGTATGGAAAGCTCTCAATTATAACCCCCGATATTTTGACGCTTCACATATAATCGCAGGCGGCTTAACCTCTCCAACTCACAGCGGACCGTAAGCTATAGCGCAATGTCTCCGTCAAATTCACACTGGCTCTATAGGTCCAGTAGCGGTCGACGTACTTGTTCGACCTCGCGATCTCACAATGAATTATGAATAATTCATTTAGTTTCTCACCTACTTATTCTTCTAGTTACTTCTAGATTTTAGTTCTCACACCTTTCACACAAACATTCCTCAGTCCTTTATTACGTTCTTCGGCCTTTCTCTGCCTCATTCATATTCAACAATATTAATGTTTTATTCCTCTTCTCTCTATGACATGTCTTATATTATATTACTCCTTAGCTATTATGTCACTGGTGCTTTTAAACTACATCTGAAATCGTCAAAATAAAGTCCACATTGAACAAAAGCCTCCTATATTAGGGATGTTTGCCATAATTCCTACACTTGGAAGACATCTTAGGGATCTGATACGAGAATACTCATTTCTAATATTGTTCGTTGTAGTTACATGACACATCTACCCTAACAATATTTTTTCTGCCTTCTTCACTTTTCCCTCATCCACGTCTTTCAATGCCCGTTATTCTGACCCATACTAATATATGGGTCATACTAATATATTGGTCAGAATATCACGACAGGTCTTATGATTACTCATTATTAAAAACCAACGTAAGTATTGGACATATTATATTGTTATTTACGGCTTGTCAAAGCAACCCGTGTCGCACCTTGATGAAGTGGGGCCGAATCCCACGAAACTAGTCGAGTATAATCGCGTTCACGACTATACAATTCTTACGATTACTCTATTTCTATTAATTTAATGTTAACTTTTTGTTTTTTAACCTGTTGTTAGGCTTAAATTCGCCAAAGGAGTACGGGGGTTTTCGATAATATTACAGCACACAAGGATTTGTTTTATCGAACTTTTCTTTATTTTTAATGGATATTACTAACTTGCAACTGTAAAATTGAAGGTTTATTGCATCAAATCACTTTATGGAGTTGTAATAGTTTAACGACTTCTTTATTTGCCAGCCAAATGCAGTGGTTGGAATAGATGAAAAACTGTTATTTTTTTATGTTTTAACTTTCATCGTTAGCCTTTTTTATAGGTTATCCAACCATCCCACTTGTTGGCAAGTTTAGAGAACCTAGAATAAAAACTAAAGCCTTCCTATATATATTAAGAACAGAGATAGTCCAAAACGAAACATGCGTCGTAATCGAGAATTGGAACGCAAAGGCTTATCCTGCACATCTTTGTAGAACATTGCAATAGAATTGGATGATTTAACAGAACTAAGCGAACCACTTAGGCGTTAGCCACAAATCTGATCAAATGAAATAGGGCATTTCCTGACGTCTGTTGTTAGGAAAGTTCTCATTTCATTATCAAGAATTTGAATTTTTTTTAGTATTAGTAGCGGGCTAGAGAATACATCAGGTATGATATTAAGCAGAGTTTTATAAAGCAATATATGTTTATCTCTTAATTTGAGACGTGAACAATAAACTATGGAAACTTATTTCATGCTTGTTTTGTTACTCGCCGCCTCATAAGCATTCGCAAAACTTTTCGTAATATTAGTTAAAGCTGTTTTATTCAACCAGGAAGGTTCTTTTAATAACAACGTAGAAACCTTCTTTATTCTGATAGGCTAGCGGTAATGTAAACGAAAATATTGTTCAGGCTCACCTTGGAATGGAAACAGGGTATCAAGGGAAGCTGCTTAAATATTTTGAATAGATTGTTGATGTCAAAACAAATATTGAATCACAAATTCAATTTATTTATCTTTCAGGGACATCTTTGTAGACTATGTTACCTAAAACGAAAGGTAAAAAAAACTCTTTACAAGCTTTTTAGAGATTATAATTTTTTTTTATCATTACATTTTTTTTTAATAAGAGTCTTTATAACAATTCCAAAAAACAATTAAACATTCAATATTACAAATTGTTATAATTTTACCTTAAATTCTTACTATAAATAAACATGCTGTTTTTCTTGTTCCTTTAGCATTTTCCTTGCTGTATTGTAGTATAATACTGAGTGTTTTGCCCGGCAGCAAAGTTATTTTGCATCTCGTATGTTCGAAACTTTTGCTACGCTCAGGATTCTATTTAAACCACTAGCGAAGAATCCTTTGCTTTCTCAGGTTTTAATAAAAGTACTCGCTCCAAATAACCACTTTGCACCCTTGCATGATCGTCGAAAGTTCATCGACAATATTTGTAAAACAAGCTAAAGGTGCAGATTAACATGTCTAAACACATACTTCAAAGTTTAAAGTCCCTATAATACATTCAAAAGAGCTTTTGTCCCGTTTTATAGTATTTTTAGATTTAAAGCAATATAACAGGAGTGTTCAATCCTAATGTGCTTATTATAAGGACACATTCACACAGTCAATATTTGCGTAACAAAACTCGACACAAAGCTTTTATCCTTCACACAGACTATCAAAACTTGGGCAGGCCTATCAAAACATTTTCGGGGCGGCGATACGATTCCCCTAACGACTCAACAATCGCTGTAGGTACTGCACGATACACTTAGGTACACCTAACACGACTATTCAAGTGAGTTTTGTTACTACGTGAAGTTCGGAACTGTTTGTTTACTGTGGTTCAGAAGTAAAACTTATCTTATATGTGACTGTAGTGATTGAACGATATAGTTTATCATTCATTCATCATTATTTTTTTCCGTCCCCAATAGTTCTAACTTGCTAAACTAATAGTAGTACATAAACAGTTTCTCATCTTAAAAACAGCGATGGGAAGGAACAGGATTCCAAACTAGGTCGATCCTGTGCTATGGAAATCATGGCCATCACCTCGAAATTTTAATCTAAAAAGTAGCTTCTAAAATTACACATAAAACAGTCCAAACATCATATAATTACTATTTTATACCAGTCCGTAAATGATAACGTTTATTTTTCTGATATAAAGTTTATACTTCTAAAAAAAGCACCCACTTTCTAATGTGAATTAACGTTTTGGGACAGTTTTATCTGCCCGTTGAAGCACGGAAGCGCTCAGTAAGAACGCCACTAGCGGTCACCCATCCAACTCATGTCCGCAGCGGTCGTTGCTCAACTGATTCGTAAAGAACGGCTGAGCAAACTACGCTACGATCACTTAAAAATTCAATTCTTCTCATTTTCAACTCTTCAATAGTTTGCCTCTGAAATAGTACAAAAGGAACACTCATCATGAAACCAGCATTCATGAATACATATTGGTTTCCAATAACTTTAATAGCATAGTGACATCATTTTTTATAGCTATAAATATTACCGATAAATTTTAGTAAGTGTGGTTATTGGAGTAGATTAAGTATCGCTTCCACAGGCCATTTCCTTCAGCATATGGTCAATAAATACCTAATTCAATGGTTACATTAGATACGTTAATGCCACTGCCTCGTTGGTGTAGTGATAGAGGTATTGCTTTGGAATTTTAAAAAGAAGAGACCTAAGAGAAAAAAGAATAAAATTTATCAGATCGACGTTTTGTATTTCACTTTTTTCAACCCCAAAGCTGAGCAGATTCGTTTTTTATGTCATTAATATTTTTTTTAAAGTAGACTCTTATCTAAAACCTTCTTTTATATTAATAACCATTCCAATGTGTCAGGTGGTCCTCTGACTGTGGCGGTAAACGGTGCATTTATAGTGATATTGAAGGTCATATTTTCATTATTATAATAATTAGTTGATGAAAAAGGGAAATGACAGGAGCGTGTCATAGTAGGCCTAGATTTTATGCAATAAAATACAAAATATAGTCTTGGTATTGCTAAGCGGTGGATGTTGTTAATTTTATTATACTAGCTTACCGGGCGCGGCTCCGCCCGCGCGTATGTCGGTTATCGCGCAAAAACATTAATCTCTTTTTGCGCAGTTGAATAAAAACTATCCTATGTTTTTTCCCGGGTCTCAAACTATCTCCATACCAAATTTCATTCAAATCGGTCCAGTAGTTTTGGCGTGAAAGCGTAACAGACAGACAGACACACAGAGTTACTTTCGCATCTATAATATTTATATTATATTGGGCTTGCACAGTACACAAAATGCAGTTTAGTATGGTTAACCATGCTGATGTCTACTTAGGCTCAAAGCTTAATGCTGCCCAAGCTGGTCCTTTGTTCCTTTGCTCATGTTTATGTTTTATGATTGTGAAACACTGGTATCTATTAGAGCGTAAACCAATTACCCAGACGATATCACGATCGGGAATTATTGTTTCGGCTTCTACGGGAAGCCTTATTCAAGATACGTATAGTATCATCCGCAGTCGCTATACTCTGCTATTTAAACAAAAATCTACATTAGTATGTAATACATATTAGATTTATGATTTAAAATGACATTGAAGAGAGCTAACGAACTCAAATCATCACACATTCAATGTTAGTCGTAATAATAATACACGTCTATGTAATTTCCTGCTTTCCTAGTAGATATAACAAAACCGCACATAACTGAAACGTATCCGTAAAATACCCAATATGCGCCAAAGCATAACCTAAAAAACTTCGAAGCTCCACCCGTGACCCTGCGATCCTCATTCGCTTACATCACATCATCCTCACCAAATAATAACGTTGCCCGCCAAAAATCACAACATAAAAAAACTGCGGCTCAGGCACACATCAGCCTTTGGAGCTTTGGCGGGCTGGGAGGGGAGACTTCCTCTATTGATTTTGCCCCCTTGCCCCGCTTTGCCCCGCACGCATCTCACAACTGTTGCTTAACTTTTGCCTGTAGTATATTTCAAAAACAGAAACATATGTCGCTTGTTATACAACTGGTATAAGCTTTTGCTACAGACTGCGCTTATAATCGTTTCGAGCCTACATTGAATGTCGTCGTTTACTTAATAAGCCAAGGTATTTCGATTTTAACATCTAATTATGGAAATAAATTATTTAGACAGATATATAGAGTATAGGTATGTTTTTTCTTACATGTAATAGCTACTTACCCATTCAATTATTTAGGACAAATGTAACGTTAACGTATGTACATAAAAGATAATTAGTAGAATTACATTAATTGGTGGATTCCAGAACTAAAGTCATAATATGGTTTGTGAGGGACGTCTGGACAGGGCGACAGATATTGTGTTTGTTCGCCCAATGATATCGTTTAATTATTCTTACAAAATTGTTTTATTACATACGATATATTATCTATACTTTGGCAATATCATTCGATCCAAAAAGAAGATACTTAATTAAATATTTGATGATCGTTAAGTTACGTGAAATGTAAATGTAGAGAACCAAGCATATCAATTATGCAAAATATGCGATCATAATTTTTTTGCAGTGAATTTTTTTTTTTAATTTACAGTCTTTTTTAAATAGTTATTAAAAACATTTAGAGCGGAGGGTAAGAGGTAAGTGAGCTTTCCAGTATCCAAAAAGCAAGTATCAATTAAAATATATATAAAAATATATAAATTAAAAAATGCCGTATGATAGTATGGCATTTCTCATATATATTCCCTTACTGCTATGTAATGTAGTGTGCTTACCACTGTCTACAGAAGCAGTAGGTCAGTGCACGTCAAAGAGCTTTGAATTAGAATTAGAACTTTGTAGCTTTCAGGATTTCAAGGATGCAATATTGCAGAATTAATTTTAGTATCCGCAGTTGCAATATGTTTTATTTTATTGTTTTATTCATAACCACAACCTTTGTACATATGTTAGCCCAATATCTGTTAATTTTAATAACAGAAACTTGTGAAGAATAATGATATAGGGACTTATTTTTAAGGATTAACCTTGAAATTTAAGGCAACTCGACGAGAAGGTTTTGGATTACATAATAAGTCCGAACGTATCAATGATGCATCTAGTATAGACACTTTGATACAATTATTTTGAAAAATTGAACATGTACGCAGTATGATAATGTACGAGTATGCAGAAACTGTGAAAGATAATCATGTTTACGTGAAGTCGCTTACGATCAATAGGCTTATCTTCACAACACAAAGATCTTAAAAAGACACTATGACATAGACTAGTATGAAGAAATTCCTTTATTTTTATGGCTGGTAGGCTGTATCTGATGCAAATCTTTAGGAAATCTTCTTTTTAGAGCTGCCTTTTACTCACTACCGCTAACTTGTGGCTTAATAAGGAAGTAAAAATAGTAGAGCCTTTTGGTGCGCATAGTTATCAACACCTTTGTTGAAGTGGCATGCTGCTCATTCTCAGACTGTTTAATTAGTTGCCTTTTCTACTCACCCAATGGGAGGTTGGAGAATGAAAAGGACCGTTTTTAAAATCGGCCATTGATAAGTAAGATGAGTGAGTTCAGAATTGGCGAGCTTATATCGACAAGAGAGCGGAACAGGATAACATATTGTACCCACCTTAAAATCCGTTGAGAACGAAAATATGATTAATTTTCACTGTTGAGTACCTTAATATTTTAATACGGAGAGATAATATTTTTAACTATTTATTTTGTTTTATTAGATGTATTACAAATAATAAAAATGCTTTAGACATCTAGTACAATGTCTGACTAGCCCTAAGAACAATTAAAATTTATCGTGTCATTCGATCAACTGCTTAAGTTTATTTTTTTCAATTTATATTCTTAGGTTTATGCCTTCTGCAAGGTTATCACAATTTGCCAACGTAACGTGGTTAGAGTGAAAGAAGTTTGAATACACAAATAAGGAATAAATGCAAAACTTTGTAGGTAAGCCAAGAAGTCAGTCTACATGTTTGTTTTTGCTTCACGCTGAAACGGCTGCACCTATATGGTAGACATTTTGAATATAGATAAGTTTTAGGTCCATTAATAATACATAAAACCCATTTCATCATTATCTACGCTTGTGAACCTGCGAGGCGCTTTAAGTTTCGTTTATTTTGATCAGTGGGTTTCCAGATGGGCATCATATTTGAACGGAAGACCCTCATACGGGTGAATTAATAGAAAGGGACTTTGGTGCCACCAAAAAATAAAAATCACTGCAAAATCTTGTAGTTAGGACGAATCTAAAAAGAGTAAAAGAAACTACCGAGGAGCTCGTATTCGTTGAATTTTTTCGTAAGAAAAAAGAAGGCGTCCAAATAAAAGTATTGCGTTATTTCTTTATTGCCTCTAGATCAATCTAATTTTTGCATAAAGTCTAAGCTTACTATAGACAAGCCTTTGTATTTTTTTTCATTTTTAATTTAATATGATTTCGTAAGTTTATATGATCCTGAAAATCAATGAGAATGCATCGTTTTACCGCCTAAATTAGAGGACCACCAGATAAATTTAAAAAGATCTTCCTCTGCCTACCCCTTCGGGAAACACAGGCAGGGCGATATTAGAGCTGAATTAAGCTTATTTCTTTTTCTTTGGAAAACGGCTCTAAAACCTTTGGAATTCAAGCCCATAAAAATTAAGCAAAGAAGTTCAAATACTCGAATTCCGTCCAGGGATGATTATAATTCACTTGTTATTGCACGTAAATGTCCCTTTCGTACCGTAAACCTGTTACTGAATCTCTATCCAGAAAATTTATTTAATTGTTGGGTTTATTAAAGTGAAACAGGACGTACACTTATTATGTTTCACTAATATACAACATCGAGGATTTTCATATAAATGGAAAAAGTGTTGTGTTGTCTAATGGTGGTAGGGCATTTTGCAAATGCCCACATGGCTATTTACCACTCTCAAGTAAAAATCTGTAACCAAGTACCTAAAGGTGTGTTCCGGCAGCTATACTAAAGAGCCAGTAATTCTAGTTTAGCTTTAATAACACCTTTGACCAAATCATCACTTACCATTAGGTGAGATAGCGGTCAAAGTCTAGCCTTTCAGAAATAGAAATAACTACAATTGGAGAGTTTTTATTTAATTTAAATATTACTTTTTTGTAAGATGCTCATAAAGAAATCGTACTTTACTCAAATTGCGGAGGGCAAATTTGGTTTGCTATCTGGAAAACACTGGAAATCTCCCTAGGGAGGTTAGTCAATTTGAAAATTGACCTATGATTTATGACATAATATAATATATATACATAGATGTAATCGTAAATTGATACATATATAAAGTTCATCTCAAAGTTCCCTTGGTTAAAAATCTTTGATTTCTGCCGTCAATAATTTAAAAAAACAATGATGTATGTATTTTATACCTTGAGTTAATTATAGATAATCATATATTATATATACATTATCATATTGATGCCAATATCAAACATAAGTTATTACAATACAAGCTGCATTGCAATATCTATGACCAAACGAGGTAAGATTGTTTATTTTCCTTTTTCTTTTATAAAAAGTATTCTTCAGAGCGAACGGATAACTTATTGCGTATACAATTTTAACTTTGTAAAAGAGATTGTAGTTTTACAGACGAATGTATGAGTGGAAGTTGCTGTACCAGTCTTGGCTTTGTGTCTATAATAATTTAATTTTTAACCTGTACTAAATCCCATATATATAGCCATCAGTCATTATTAAATTTATGTTTTTTATATATCAATATCGTTCACATTTTTTTTGTTCTCATATGATAATAATACGTGAAGATTCTTTTTTTTAATTACAAAAATAGTGTAGGTCAAATAAAATGGCAAAACTAGACGCAGGTGGGTCTAATTTAAGAAGTAGACAACCATTAAAAACAATATAAAAGCATTAAAGTAAAAAATATACATCCACACGCCTTATAGATATATGTGAGTTAGCTACATAGCTACCTATGTGAGTTGTGTGTTGATACCCACATTTTGCCGAATGTCTATTGGGGAAAATTTGGGGTACGTTCAGAATCAGTACTAATATTATAAATGCGAAAGTAACTCTGTCTGTCTGTCTGTCTGTTACGCTTTCACGCCAAAACTACTGGACCGATTTGAATGAAATTTGGTATGGAGATAGTTTGAGACCCGGGAAAATACATAGGATAGTTTTTATCCGACTGCGACAAAAAGAGGTTAATGTTTTCGCGTGATAACCGACATACGCGCGGGCGGAGCCGCGCCCGGAAAGCTAGTGATTTATAAAATGTTAAATAAAATAGAAACAACATAAACTTTGAAGAAACTTTACAGAGCAATATAGATACCCCGCTACAACAACACTTCAAAATCATAACCTAAGATAAATCGTTCAAGAAGAGGTTAAAAGGTTGGGAAATAAAAGCGGGCGTGATTCACGACTTCACTGTGTTGAAACCTGTTCTTGCACTAGCCGTATGGGTTTTATTAACACTCTTATGTGTACACTAGCAAATTCTTTAACAATGATAATATGACAATTAAATTCCTAGCCTTTTAAAGGACTACAATACTAAGAGTTACAAAACTGAGCTTATTTTATACCCTTATTCCTAGCTGATTCTTAAATAACAGTTACCTAATTACATTAAAAACATTTAGAGCAAATTTTCATCTAGTGCGATATGCGATCCCGCACCCTTTGGTTCCATGCACTGGTGCATGAACCGCTCGGCCATCGATACTTGCTGGACAGATGCGATTTTATACTCTTATGTATAAAATCGCATCTGTCCTTTAAACGTCGTAAGGTTAGGTTGGGTTATCAACTGGAAAACTATACTTTATCAGACTGAAAGAAGTGCTTTTTTTAAACAAGTAACTCTTATAGCTACCATTTTATATTTCTACATAAGAAAAGCAATATCTTAACTTAGCAAACTTTTGTAAATCTTATATTCGCTTTGCATACTGCTTGATTACAATAGTGCTTGAAATCAATTATATAAAAAGTTGATTATTCCCAATAAAAAATACAAATACCTACTTTACATGCATTCTTTATTGTTTATAATGACAATACAATATGAACTGAAAATAATGTTGTCTTAATTGGGCTGTGGCTAAACACTGCCGCACATAAGATCCATGGTACGAATTTCCCAAGCGATAGAGCACCAAGTTGTTTAGTGATTTATTCTGTCGTGGAACAAGACCACAAATTAATAAACAACCTATCTTATTGAAATGGCCTCAAGGTTGATAAAAATAACCATTTCCAAAATCCATACGATTTAAAATCCCATACCATGAATTATTGAAACGATGCCGATCAGCGGTATATAGTGATTATGTATATCTTACAAATATGTCTCTTACTGTTTTAGAAAAAGAGTTCAATTTAGAACGAACTTTTATATAATGTATGATCGATCCATTAACTTACAAACTTCCTATAGGAACACGTACGGTGTGCGGACACAGTGCGTCAACATTTTTACGCACCGCGGATACCTAAAATCAACTGGGTCTATATGTAAATTTTATATTCGCAGACCAAGCAAAAAGGTTTATCATACTGTTCATTTGCACCACGTTATAAGAGCTCATTTTTAGGGCTTCAATAAAATTAATAAATTCAAAGGAAAGGGTTTATGGTAGATATTATTTATTGAAACTAATTAGGGATCATTGAACGCACGCTAGTTGATGGAACTTTTGGACACGGTAAAGATTAAAACATGCTAACCTACCTAGAAGACACCTATTAACTTTGAAAATATGTCTCTTAATATCAAATGTTATACTAGGGTGTAACAAGAAGAAAGAACAGGCAATGAACTGAATTTAACACGTTTTGGTATGTTAGATAAATATATGTTTTTTAAAATTTGACAGATGATAGTATTTTAATGTTAAATTAGAACTTTCGTATGTATTGCAACAATTTTTATTGCTTCGAAAATTTCAACTACTTTTATTTTCTCTACTTCAAGTAAGTGTTATTTTTTATAGAAACCACCACTCATTTTAATTTTATCAAGATCAAATCAAGCATCGTGGAGCAAACATAAATTAAATAAGGACCCAACTTGCCACACTTGGTCAGTCTAATGCTCACTGAAGACGGCGTAGCACAATATAATTGCTGTGCTTTAACTGTACTTACAACTTATACGCTTAAAGCAAAATGGTCTAATTCAAAACATAGCAAAATTTACCCTGCAATTTTTTAATATATGCTAAGTACCTCCATTTTAAACCATTAAAGCTAAGCTTATGAAAGCAAAAAGTATAACACGTCTGTATGAAAATAGTATTACTAAAGTTCTTGACTTTTACAAAGTAGAACTTTTTAAAACTTATACGAACAAAGGTTGGACTAACTTTGTTGGAATATAAAATCTGACTAAAAGAAAAACACGATTAATAATGGGTTTAACATTTTAGGGCACTTTTAAATTGCAGTTAGTAATGATAATTTCAAACTTTATTAATTCTTATATTTTGTTTTTTCAGTTATTGTGACGGAACAAGCGCGAGTCCCATCTGATGTTAAGTGGACTAACCTCTGCCTATGACAGATGCTTTTCATCGCAAGTTACAAATTGCACTGCGCCCGTCACATTGAGAAATAGTTGTTAAGACTCATGTGCCCGTATTTTTACTGGCTCTCAAGGACTGCTGTCGGATCACACTGTTGGGTACTTGACGACAGATTTTCTACTTGAAGGTAGCTAGGCAGGCGAGCATTCGCATAATTTCCTTCTACATTACGGTGAAGCTCTAGCCATGGTGGGGATCGAACCATGGGGCTACAGCACGGCAGTCGATAGCTATTACCGCTCGGCCATCATTGCTTCACAATTTAAATGATCAATTAATAAACTTTCTTGGTTTACTTTTGTTCAATTTACGCATTGACATCCTTATTTGCTGAATGTGGCAGTAGAATATAGAATCTATTAATACGGGTATTAGAATGATTAATGCCTACATATAAGTGTACAAACTGACACATGACATATCGTAAGTAAGTGAGTGAAAGAGAGTGCATTTAGACATTTTTTTATGATTGGTGGAACACAATTTCTGGTTACGAACGCCAGAAGTGATTATGGACTTAGGAACAAGTGCACACGGGTATACCTTTAAATACCTTTAAAAGATCATGGGAGTCACCAAACTGGAATAAATTATTAAAATGACTTTGAATTTTGATCATCATTATGTTATTACAAATGTTAATTGTTATTTGAACAGTATCTGGTAACTCAGCATATGCGATCAGTTTTGAAGATTATTTATTACAATTATATTAGAAGTGAGAATCGAGTTGATTCCAAAATATTCTAGGTTAGCCTGAACAACTCCTCGACCACATCATCACTTACCATCAGGTGAGATAGTGGTCAAAGGCTAACCTATCAGGCATAAAAAAAAACAAGTTTATAGTTCAATTTTTAAAAACAATTTATGAATCCATTAATGTTGATTATTTCTTTACAATGATGATGACAGTTTCGTGTTTAATAAGGCAATAACTTATCTATATAGTTCTCTAGACTCACTATACCTACTCCTAAACAGTATTTCCTGTTTAAATTGTGACGTTGCAAAATAAATCACGGCAAACAGTATAGAGCCATGCAAATTGACACATTTCCCTGCCCAAACGGTCTACGGTGCCGTCAGCTCCAATAAATAAGATAAATCGACTTTGACAAGGGATTTTTCAGTCGCTGTTTAGTTTAGAAGAACGTTTCCATTAAAGTAATTTAAGCCTTAAGAGGGATAAAATAAGAGGGGGATATTTGTACTATATTGTGAATATACAATAAACCACTTTAGGGTCGCGATCATATTTGAAGTATAGACTTATATCACTTATATACACATTTACATCATGGAGTACTATTCTGGTTTTTAATTTGAAGTTCATAAATCATACTAATAGAAACTGCCTTTGATTGAGAAAATATAAAAGACAAACTTTTAAAATCATAAAGCTTATGTAAATGCCTCAGAAAGTGAAGGAAAATGCAAACTTTTGAAGCCCTTAAAACTCTTAATTTGGCATCATAATTTGTCGAAAGCACATGACGATATCCCGTACTAACCATAGCACCAGAATTCACGTACCAAACGAAATACCTAAGCCAATTTCCACGCGTATCCAAATACCTACCTTAGTCACACATTGGAACAAGGACCGTTAACTGCATACAACAAAGGATGTATTACTACTTCAAAAGGGTACAGTCCAGTTATTTCCAGCATCAAAGTGAAAGGCTTAATACTGAGACCTACGAGAATGTCAATTCGTATGGGGCTATCACTTGTCTCACAACATGACAGAGTTTAAAGCACCTTTGACTTTTTCCGACAAAATTCCGAAATACTCGGAACGGAGTTGAATAAAGGGACATGTTTGACGGTGCTACTGTTCTAATTCTGTAAAGGTTGACGATTTTTGTTTTTAACGTTGTCAATGAAAAAAAATAGTGGTTTACGACGTGGCAATACATATTTATTACTGTAAGTTCAAGTTCTAGAAGGGCATAAATACATTAATTATTAATTTAATTTATTAATAACTAGCTTTCCGGCCGTGGCGCCGCCCGTACGTGTTATCATGTTAGTATCATGTCGGTTATCGCGCATCACCCTTTTTTGCGCAGTTGGATAGAACTATCATATCCTTCCCCGAGTCTCAAACTATTTCCATACCAAAATTCATCCAAATCGGTCCAGTAGTTTTGGCGTGAAAGCGAGACAGACAGATAGATAGATAGGCAGACAGACAGAATTACTTTCGCATTTACAAGATTAGTATGGAATTGTTGAAATGTATGGATTCACATTTAATAATACTAAGCTGTAGTATACTATTTCACAAGATAATTGTAAGTACCCGGAAGTTCACATTCACTCGCCTTTTTAAATTCATTTTGGAAAACTATTTCTATTTTCAGTAAAGAACAAGATCATTAAACTAAAATTATTTAGGTATAAAATGTTTAAAACTAAAGCGAGTCGACTTCAAACACTAAAAAAATAACTTGTTTAAATTAGTACCATACTTAAACATAGAGCTGATTATCGTGTACAGAGTCTTTTGGTTATACGCACTGAATGTCTGAGACAACTTGGCCATATAAACAGGTATCAGAAGTGCATGATTAGGAGTAATGAATAAAATTATTTCTTGTGTTATAATTGGCATAAAAATCGGTGTTTAAAAAAATACAACAAAAAACATATTCCCGCTCGTGATTCAAATTTATAGCTAACTCTGTTCAGGATCCTGAACTTTTCTTTTCGTGATAAGGGCTAGTTATGACTACTATTTCATCCATGGTAAGTGAGGATAGCTGCCAGTTAGGTCGTTAGGTGCTTGGCGGCAAATTTTCTACTTGAGGGTGTTAGCTAGACGGGCATTTGCGAAATGCCCTACCACCACGCTATAACTATCGACTGCCATCGTAAAACAAAAATCCGAGACAGCTTCAAGTCGAAAAAAAAAATGAACAAGCCTCCAAACGATAGGTCCCAACGTCCTGGTACCAATGATTGTACGCGATGATATAATATCACTTACATTATTCACTGGCTTTAAGTTAAAACAAAACAAAACGTCGTCGTTTATCTTACCCTTCTAAGAATTACGTTCCAGGAAAACCAACCTTGGGCTCGAACGTAATAACAGTTCGTGCTACTATCAGTTAAAACTTGTGATCTACACAAAGGTGGCGGTTGAAAGCTTCCAGGTTTGCCCTCGGGGCGAGAGTAAAGTTCTAACTTACATTGATGAATTTACTTGACGTCAACTTTCGTTTTAACAACAAGTTACGCTGTTAAGTAAAGGATCATGTCAAACAAAGGTATGAAATATAATTCCAACACACATTTTGTATACAAAATTAGGTATAGATAGTTCACAAACGTGTCCAGGTCATTTAGAGCTGATGATTATCTTCGGAAAACGGACTGTTTGACAGAAATTTAAATATAGCTTACGTCATAAGATGATTGTGAAAACTAAAAAAATATTGTATTGATTTCAATGTAGCTGTCAGCCTCTGGGATTTGAAGCATTAGGTCAAGCCATTTAAATGGCATCAAATTACATTATTATTGAAATATAAATCATTGATTGCGTCCACACAATAGCAATTAAACTATTTAACAACAAACTATGATAAGAACTCGTCATTATTCATGGGCTCAGCCGTAACTCAAGCATAATTAATGCACGTGCAGCGTAACAGATAGTCAAATGCACCACAGCAAATGTGCCTCGCCAACACTAAAGCTTACAGTAAGGGCGTTGAAAGTACATTTAACTTATCGCCAATGAATCGTCAATTGTTTTTGTTTTACACATTTTAGCGCAAGCTTTGATTCTGATGCAACGTTTAGATATAAGCCTAGAAAAGACAAATAGGGATAACGCGCATGGAAACAAGGTATTCGGGTGTATTCGCTATTCGTCATGAGTATTTTTTGTTCTCTCTTTAATGTCAGTTATTTAATATTGAATTAATAGTAAGTTACATATATCTATTTGTTCTTATAAATAAGTGAATTCAGCACAAATTCATGTCTCCTCCATTCTCTCTTCTATTACTCAACATTTAACCATATATACCTTTTGTTTCTAGACTTTTGGCCACTTTATTGAGAACTATTAACAAAAACGCCGAAGCTCTTATGTTAGTTAGCTCATTCTTAAAAATGCATCTTCATTATTGAAGATTGAGCAGTATAATTTGCATTGCAGTTTAACATGGCAATGCAACCGGCATTATGGGTACTATTCCTTCAACTAATGGTCTACGACATTTACGAGTGTATATTTATTAGCCGTGGATGTTTTTTTTTTTTGAGTTAAAGCCAGTTCTAGTAAAATTATTCCAGTGTTAATTAAATTATGCTAATAAGGTATAGGTACACATTGTATTATTATAATATAGTAGCCTGTCGCATAACCACGTTAATATTATTTAACAACTAAGATGTTAATTATAGACAAGGTTGATTGCTACGTTCATGATTGAGATTGATCACTTCCCATTAACTAATGAGGTGTTTCGTATTCTACAATCTCGTTCCAAACTTGGTTACGGAGCGAGCTTCCTAACTTTGATTATAGCCTGACAATGTTAACAACAACCAAAATAGATTACTGTTTAATCACTTTGCACACCTCGGTAGACGGTACAGATAGTTATTAGTTACCAATGTATCTGTAAAAATTATCTTTGTATATAGAAAAAGTTAGCAGCATAGGAGATCTTGATTAAGCAAATAATGAAATGCTTATATTTAACAAGCAAATTAATTTTACTTAAAAATAATTTCAGCTCTGCCAACAAAATTAATAATGGCGTTTGCGACAGTGCCGAAATATCGAGGGCTCAAAAGCAATAAAAATAATGGTAAATATCCCGTTTCTAATAACTATAGTTTAAATTACCCTTTATAATTGGATGACTTTGAAAGTGTCACTCGATTATAATTATAAGAAAAATAATAAAGTCACACGATTATAAAGGCTGCATTCACACCGAAATCGTAGGATCTGGCAGCGCTTTGTTCGGCAGGCGATGTATGCAAGGCTTAAGAAATGGTTTGACAGTATGACAGCCATAACGCTGTCAATTACTGCCAGCCTGACAATACCCCATATATCTCTCAATTGTCCACTGTGTGACTCCAGGCATTTAAGAGTTATCGTGGAACAGAGAATCAAACGTACAGACGTACATGAACCAGAAAAACATTACACTCATTACGCTGTACGGATTGTAATCGTGTTTTTTATATTATAATATATAATTATATTTATATTATAATTATTTGATATATATATCAATATAAAATATATATTTCAAGGGCTTAATTTGTAATATTACATTTATGAAACGATGACATCGCCTAATTCACAAATATAACTGTAGCATAACTTAGAATGGGTACTGGTTCTCTTACGAACACACCGTTACGTGCTGTGCGACGATTTCCTTTTTGAGGGCGGCAGACAGTCACAATACGCCCTGCTACGCTATAACACAACCCATCCTACGACAACAACTGGGACGGCGACGGCGTATAGAAACGCTCAATAGTAGAAGCCGGTCACCCAACCTAGTAATGACCGCAGCGAACATTGATTAACATAGAGATTAGTTGAGATTACGATGAAGCAAACTCCGCTACGACCACTGCAAACTCTGTTATAAGTAATGTATAACATAATATAATAGATATTATGTTATAAACTATCATTTACCTTGTGGAAGTATGTAATAAACAAGGAATACCTTAATCTGATAATTTGATAGTTTAAAATAGAAAATGGTTCGCGGTTGTCGCGGTGTTATTGCTTATGTGGACTCTACGAAAACATACATTTTTTTAAATTATTCGTGTACGAAATATACTGGCGGTGCAATTAAAAACGGGCGTGGCATGCACGCGTTCCATATACGAGTAAATAAATTCACATCACACGTGACTATTCAATATGTCTTAACTCTATCACTTTAAAGCACATATTAAATGTGACTCTCTAATAATGAAAACACTGCTCACTGTAACAAGCTCAAAGCTTAATAATATAACTCATAATATTCAAATTATTCTTCAACATAAAATAAAAACGCTTCTAAGTTGAATACCCCACGCCTCAGCAATTCTTTTTGTCCTTCACTCTCACAATCAGAATTTACCCTGAAAGCGGAAACTCAACCTTGAGACGCGCCTCTTTGCAAAAAAATAAAATGTCTCCTAAAATATTAAAAGAAGACAGAAGTGATACTAAGTTCAGTGATCTCGTGAAAATATTTCCAACTGCCTTTTAATTGTGAAATTTATTAGACAGTGTTGTGGATTTCGGTGTTTTCTTTTCTTTTACAGATATAAGATAATACTGGAAATACTAAGTTACAAGTTATTTTGCGGCTGATAAGGGATATAAGTACGTATTACTCAAGGTGCGCTCATACTAAAAGTTATGCTTAACAGGACGCTGAAACTATTCGCTAGCTCGCTTTGTCGTCGAAATTGACATGAATACATACCAGAATTACGCTCCAGGGATAGTGATTTTTTTATAGTCACAATTTAAATAAAAAAATTGTTATCTGTCTTTATATATTAAGCTTCCATTTTACGCTTTGCTGGCGTAAAATTTGTATTTATTATTCCTTAAGAAGCATTCATGAAATTGGGATAATAATATTCTACATAAAACGTAGGTCCTCGCAATCCAAGTTTTCAAAGAACTTAATAAAAAATTTAATCAAAATTTGCCCAGCCCTTTTAGGAGAGAAGTTGATACAAACACACACATCCTTTTTCCAACCTAGATACATCCTTTCACATTTAACCCATTCAATTGTAACATGTGATATTGAAGATAGATCAATATAAATTATTGTGATAAAGTATTTTTTTTTATCTTGTTACAATTTGAAACTAGAATTGCGTTAAAAAAATGTCAAGATAATAGAGTCATTTGAGACGTGTGTATTATTTTGAATAGGCAAGTTTAATATCGAATCGCTTTTAACCGACTTAAAAATTAGGAGATTCTTAATTTAACTATGTTTTTTTTTGTATATTTGTTCCGCAATTACTCCGCAAATTATAAAATAAAATATTTGAATTAAAAAAAATATAATACATTATTCACTTGTACAAGACCTAAGGATGTGTGAAATTTCATCGTAATCCGATCAGTGGTTTCTGAGATTAGAGGTACCTAACAAACGCACACATAGAAAACAATTCATCTATACTAAATTATAATAAAGAGGAAAGATTTTTAATTTTGTACGCAACGAATGAACTTAAAAACTACTGGACCGATTGGGATGAAATTTGGCATGGAGACCCGGAAAATCACAAGGTATTTATTCAACTGCGCAAAAAGAGTTTAATATTTTTAAGCGATAATAAAGCATAAAATATGCGCGAGTGGAGCCGCAGCTGGAAAGCTAGTTTATTATATTAAAGATTAAAAGAACAGTACTAGGCATTCTTACAGCTAAAGTTATTCTGTAAAGACAGTCTTAAAAACACGGATCGGTTTCATCGGTTTGAGTGCGGCCTTTGTTTCAAACTTTACTAAGTGGTCCCAAGTTTTAGGACCGCATTTAATCTTAAGAATATTTTGTCCGGTTTGATGTTCATGCTACCTGAAGCGTGTAATCATTTGCGCCGGTAAATAAAAGTTTAAAAAGACGCTTAAGAAATATTTATCTCAATTTTCTCGCGTTTGAATTCAAATCATTCAACTTCTAACATTTTGTTTAATCCTTCGCAGACATTTTCACTTACGAATATTCCACAGTCTTCCCATATTTCTCAGAGAAGGTGCTCTTATGTTTAAATTAATTGTAAGCTGTTTCTGTACTTATGTATGTTTCTTTTGTTAATTTGTGTACTGCTTTTTTACCGGATATATCTCTCTGCAAACATCCGCCCGAGTGGATATATGTTGGTTATACAAATATGCTGAAAAACTGCGCAGCGCACGCTCATGTAAGTGAACGGTAGCACTGCATAATGTTGAGCATAACCCTTTTGACTGTCATTTATTTTGTTGAATTGTATTTATTCTATACATTTCTTCAGTATGCAATAAAGCATTTATACCAGCACTAGGACGTAGTGCACAAACGAAGCCTACCTTTACAAGTGCGTATCAATAATTTACTGTGGGGCTACAAATCAGTGAACGGACGCGCTTTCGTATGTGAACAAGTCTGTACTAGATATTCTTCTGATTTGCGAAACCGGTGAGTGACATAATGTTATTTATTTTCATTTGGGTACGCACAATTCTCGAATAAAAATTGGCTGGATGTTGGATTGACTAGATTTTTCTGACAAGAGTTTTCAGTTATAGTTTGGAGTTTTGAACTGAGTGCAGTATATGGTAATAAAATGGACTTATATAACGTGTGATCAAAATATACTGTGAAACACATCTACGTACTTAAGGAAATAAGTACGTAGATCAAGTCGTTTGCGAGTCTGCTGGCAAAGCATACAATTTATATTTTTTTTACAATAAAACTGGCCAAGTGCAAGTAGCACTCGCACAGGCAGACTATACTATTGTTTTCATTAAGGTCCAGATCCGCTCTTATAGATAGACTTTAATCATACCAAATTTGACGCTTATGTGTTACCATTATGTAAAGCAAAAACAACGAACATAGAACACACATATTTCTTGTATCCCCATACCAGAATCATGCTTGTTATACGTTTCTTGTACCCTCCATTAATTTTAAATTTTTGCTGTTATTACTATTTGTTGAGTGATGGTGCTATATTAACACATATTCTGTGAAAATTTGAACGGTCTGCCTTTTACGGTTTCAAAGGTTAAAGTTAGTTTGACGCTTTAAATATCGAACAGACGCATGGACGGACATGGAAATAGCGTCCCGTTTTCTAACACGGATCGCTAAACATGATACAGAGGTAAACCGTTACATAAAACTGGCTCTTCAGTTATCTAATGGATGTAGCCGCAACAATAGCCTTTATCTCTTTACTCGGATGAACAATTCCTTTAGATGATATCGAAGTACCTAAGTTAGGTAATTTATCATGCCTAAGATTTGGTTTACTAATTCTTAGTAGAATTTACTTAGATGAGAACGTTGTTATGACAGTGTAAGAGAAGAGGTAAGAGTGAAATGCGAAAATTTGTTAGTGAGGATGTGGGAATGTAGTTACTTCTTCGCGCTGAATGAGTTTTTTTTAAAGCTAAAAGGCTAGCCTTTTACCACTATCTCACCTGATGGTTGTTAGTGATGATGTGTTGGAATATGTTGTTGAGGCTAACCTAGAATTACTGGCTGTCAAGGACAGCTGCCGGAACCTAACGTAAGGGGCTTGGCGACAGATTTTCTACTTGACGGTGGTAGCTAGCTAAGTGGGCATTTGCAAAATTCGTCAACTTGTGAACAGTATGGTTACAATCCCTGGATAGGGAATGATTTGGATTATTTTTTGAACTAATATTATATATGTCAGTGTGAAATTTGAAGTTTTACCTAGTGTAAAGGCCAAGCCTATGCCTTTGTGACTAAAACACATCTGATGAAAGGCGGGTGTTTAGGCAAATATATGGTTCTGAATTCATATTCAGCTTCAGAACTACAGAATTCCTTTTTACCTTATGGTGGATTTCTAGAGGAGATAAAAATGCCTTTATTTGTTTGTACTCGTACCACCTATACTTGATTTCATGCAGCTTCACAATACCTCCAAATTTTAATGCATTGTTGAGCAGTACCACGCAGGGTTTTGTATGCTATAAGTAGTTTTGTTCAGAACTGATACTGATAGAGAGTAGGTACATGTGATAAGCTCGTTAATTCCTAACAAAGAAAGTATATACCTATTTTAGATTCTTAAGGAAAATATATCCCTAACGTCTTATTTTGTAATACTTACAGTAATAGTAACAAACATATTTCCATAAACATGATTCTTTCTCTCATTGTAAGAAAATGTAGGAAATCAAATTAATCATTTTTGTATTCAGAACGTTTTGTTGCATTTTCAACTTTGACCTCTTATATATTCCAAGCCAACCTTTTACTTTGCAAGCTTATTCATTGTTTGGGAGGTAAGAAAATAATGTTATTTCTCCAATTGTTATTTAAATTTCAGGCAAAGCTGGACCTGCACCGTTAATCTTTTAAAAATATTAAGTTCTATTTTCAAAATTTATTTATGTTATACATAAGGTTAACCTATACATATTTTTTTTTACCGGCGGTATGCCTTTTTTTTTTTTTTTTATGCCTGATAGGTTAGCCTTTGACCACTATCTCACCTGATGGTAAGTGATGATATGGTCGAAGATGTTGTACAGGCTAACCTAGAATTACTGGCTCTCAAGGACAGCTGCCGGAACACACCGTTAGGTGCTTGGCGACAGATTTTCAACTTGAGGGTGGTAGCTAGCCAGGCGGGCATTCGCAAAGTGCCCTACCACCATGCTGTAACGACTGCCATCCTAAGACAACAACCTGGACCGACGGCTTAACGTGCCCTCCGAAGCACGGAAGCGCTCAGTAGTAATGTCACCAGCGGTCACCCATCCAACTCATGACCGCGGCGGACGTTGCTTAACTTTGCTGATCGATTCAGAATGGCTAAGCAAACTTCGCTACGAGCGCTTCAAAAATGCCTTTATTAAACAAAATACTATGAACTATATACAACACTACAGCTACTACAATAAAAGCATTAAGACAACCTATAAATCATAGCAGACTCATAGGCAGTCCAAATGCTCCAGCCCACTCCCAGTTGGCAGCGTACCCAGCATGCTGGTAGCATTTCCCCGTTGAATTGCAAAGCTTATTCGTTGAGCCAAATATGTGCCAGCATTGTGAGCACGCGTCGCATCGACCAAGCGCTCAGATAAGTTTTGGAAAATACGATGAGCTCCCGGTCCCCACGGACCCAACGTCTCTACACCAAACGGCTCAAATATGTAACCCATATCGAGGTTAGCATATTTTCGCCGCTTGAGTTGCTCCGCCAAAGTAGCCGCAGCGCCAGCCCTCTCGTTGGTTTCAGAAAGATGTGAAGGCGCTAAAGTGTCTATCCAACTATACATATAGTTGAATGGAACAGTTTGAGTGTCCAGCGTAACTCCATAAGACAAGTTGGAGCCAAGGATACGAATGTGCCTTTACTCAGGCGTTTCGTACGAACAATGATTCCTCACGCGATGCCCCGTAATTACCAACATGACATTTTAATTGGCAATTTTTGAAGTATGTATTCTTTTTAACATTTATGTAACTGATCCGGATGTATCGTTGTTTTCTGATAATAAGACAGAGGTTAAGTAGTTTATACGTTATAGTCAATCTACTGAAATATGTATTTAGCTATCTGAATGATTTAATGGTATTTGCTGTTGATGAGAATGAACACTATTTTAGGCAAGTGAATGATCTTGTAGGCAGTCTTAATTACTAAAAAATGTAAAAGAATATTACAAAATTACAAATTTACGTGAGAAAAAATTATAGTCATGTGCGGGATTCAAACCCGCGTCCATCCACCCCTTTAGCCGGGGTATGCACTAACCAATTGAGCTAACATGACACAGTGACTCATAACTATAATTCTTGCTCTCGTTCTTAAACCATCGTATCGGGATGAAGCGACACCTATAGTTCAACTTGCGTTGTACTACAAACAAGACCAATTTTGCAATTGGTTTTTGACTTGTAAATGATGACGCAACCTATAATTTTAATATTTTTATGTTTGCAATAACGCATGCTCTGCGGATTACATTACCTGCTCCATCCCAATACGATGGTTAAACAGAACGATAGAAAAAAATTTAGTTATGAACTCATTGTCATGTTAGCTCAATTGGATTAGAGCATATCCCGGTTAAGGCGATTAGAGTCGCCAATGGCCTTGAGCATCTGGACCTAATCGAGCTTACTTTACTCGCGCATCGCCGCATACATTCCGCGCTCGCTGCACAAATATAACGGTCAAAGAATATGCAGATGCGCGATGCGCTCCGGTAACATGGCACTTTATATTCCTACCGTACGATTCTAGTGAGTATCCGCAATTGCAACTGCGACTGAGATCAGTTGTCAAATGAAAATGTATAGTGTACCTACCTAGGTTGTTCTGGACGTTTTTATTCCTTTTCTTTATTTTTCAATGTCATCTGCCGAGTGAAGAAAGTTACTCAGATTTGTCTGATACTCGATATTTAGGCTGTGCTGAGAGTCATTATTCCGAATTTGGAATTATTTTTTCAATGTCATCCGCCAAGTGAAGAAAAATGCTTTGGCTGAAAATCGATATCTAGGTTGTTTTCAGTTCGCACACAGACTCTTTAAAAAATCTGCAAATTTTAGTAATATGCTACATAAACGAGTTTTCCAATTAAAATAACCTGTCATTCGTACAACTTTTGTAAGAAGATTTAGCCCTTTTATTAAAACATATTTATATAATCAAGTCCTGAATTTTTCAGTTTATATATCACCATATAGCATCATACATACAAACACGTAAATAACACAAATTTAGTTAAAATATAAATACCACCTGTGTGGATAATTTATAAAAAAAAATGTACGAAACTGAACAAGATGTTATTTTATGGATAATTTGTAAGTTAAATTTATGTTTATAACTATTTTGCGTGAAAAATTGTACTGAAGTCAACTGTGCACTGTACAGCTATCAATTAAGGTCTTAACGATACAAACTTCAACGTCAAAGTGTGAAGACCACCAGCAATACAAGATTTGGAAAAAGTGTTATTGGCTTAAATAAAGATTTATATTATTGTTTATATTATTATTATTATTCTGGACGTTTTTATTCCAAATTTGGAATTTATTTTTCGATGACGTCTGCCTAGTGAGAAATGTTACTAAGATTTGCTAAAAATCGATATCTAGGTTTTTCGGGGCGTCCTTATTCCAAATTAAGATTTATTTTTTTAATGGCGTCTGTCAAGGGAAGAAAGTTACTCCGATATCTAGGTTGTGCTGGGCGTCATTATTCTACATTTGGATTTCATTTTTCAATGACGTTTGCTAAGTAAAGATAGATGACGTATCTTTAAAACGCTAAGATATATCGGATAAGAGTAAGAAAATTATAATAATCAATCGTTTATTCAAATCTCCTTATAAATGAGATTATAGCCGACGCGGGTTTACTCGTTTAAAAACGACGATATAAAAGGAAGATTTGTATAATGGCGAAAATACATTGAAAAATAAGAATAGGGACGACTGTGTCGTACGCAAAAATACAAAATGGCCAACGTTTGTGCTATTGGACATGTCAGCCCTTGAGAAGGAAGTATTTACCTTTAGATTTTCCCGCCCATAGGTGGGAAGCAGTCTTCCACCCGCTACTCGCATCAAACAAACACTACTTTCCGGGTACGAGATATGAGATGAATAATTTCTTGTCTAGGAAATAATAATATGGGCAATTTATCTACAGCTATATTGTAAAGATTGGTTCCATCGTGAAAAGGTAACCGATATACTTTCTCATTTATTAGGAGATTTGAATAATTGATTTATAAGTACTTTTCTTTAAACTTTCGTGAACTAAACTCATGTTTCTAAATTACATTAACGAAAACCAAGCGGGGTAGATTTAAATCGCTCCCACCGCTCCTGAAGACGATGACACCCGCTTCTTCAGTCTACTCGTGACCACGGTCAATGCAACTTGATCGAAACGTCGAGGTTAGTCAAAATATTATTTTGATTTTAATTCGTGCGTCTTTGATAATTAATCATAATTTTCCTACTCTTATCGTACTGCGGCGATAGGGAACTGCTAATCATCCCACGGCCAGCAGGTAGGTAGGTAAACTCAGGGAGTAGGTTTGAAAAGTTTATTAGGCCAAGCCTTATCAGGTTGCACAGCCGCACAGTTCTACTGAAGTTACATAGACCGGAGGGAGACACTGGCCTGATAGTACACGTGATCCAGGTCTCAGATGTGGCGGTCTTGGCGTCAGCTGATAGTTCTGGATCTCGGTAGTGAGTGCTCGAAACACCCGTCCTCGGATTAAATCAGTGAAGTGGAATCCTGGAAGGAAGACACCGGCTTAGTAGCTGATATTCCTCAGCCAACTGTTGCCAAGCCGCGCCGACACGATCGTGGTACTGTTACCAGCGACTCACATTTTCAAACTCACAGTCTAGCGCGGTAGGGCAGCACAGCTGTTTACGTTACATAGGTTTTAGTCAGCACTATGAAATAACAATAATAAATAAGGAACTCACCCTAGAGGGATTCACGCACTTCACAACAAGTTAATAACAATTAAGATCGATAGTACGAATAGAAAAGCGTCCAGGAAAACCAAGATAAGTATCGATTTGTAGCCAAATCAAAGTAACTTTTCCACTTGGCCGACGTCATTGTTAAATAAATTCTAGATTTGGAATGAAGACGTCTAGAACAACCTAGATCGATATCTAGGTTGTTCTAGACGATCGATCTTTTCAGCTAAATCGAAGTTACTTTATCTACTGGGCATACGTCATCGTAAACAAATTCTAAATTTGGAATAATAACGTCGTAACAACCTAGATATACATTTTTAGTCAATTCTGAGTATTTTTCTTCACTTGGCAGACGACATAGATAATATTATTCCAAATTCGGAATAATGACGCACAGCATAACCTAGATATCGATTTTCAGCAAAATCGGAGGAACTTTTTCACTTGGCAGACGTCATCGGAATATAAATTCCTAATTTGGAATAAGGACGTCCAGAAAAACTTAGATATTGATTTTCAGCCAATTCAGAGTAACTTACTTCCCATGGCAGACGTCATCGAAAAATAAATTCCAAATTCGGAATAAAAACGTCCAGAACTACCTAGATTTTGAATGTTAGCCAAATTGGAGTGACTTTCCTCACCTAGCAGATGTCGAAAAATTTATGCCAAATATTGAACAAAAACGTCCAGAAAAACCAAGATATCGATTTTCAGCCAAATAGGAGTAACTTTTTTCACCTGGCAGACGTCTTCAAAAAATTAATTCTTAATTCAGAATGACGATGTCCAGAACAACCTAGATTTTCAATTTCAGCTAAATCAGAGTTACTTTCTTCACTTGGCAGATGTCGTCAAAAAAATAATTTCAAATTTGGAAAAAAGACGTCCAGAAAAACTTTGATTTCGATTATTAGCCAAATCGGAGCAACTTTTTTTACTTGGCAGACGTCATCGTAAAATACATTCCAAATTCGGAATAAAGACGTCCAGAACTACCTAGATTTTGAATTTCATCCAAATTGGAGTAACTTTCCACACTTGGCAGACGTCATAGAAAAATACGTTCAAAATTCGGAATAAAGACGTCCAGAACTACTTAGAGTTTGAATTTCAGCCAAATCTGAGTAACTTTCTTCACTTGGCAGACGTCATTGAAAAATAAATACCAAATTCGGAATAAAGACGTCTAGAACTACCTAGATTTTGAATTTCAGCCAAATCGGAGTAACTTTCTTCAATTGGCAGACGTCATCGAAAAATAAATACCAAATTCGGAATAAAGACGTCTAGAACTACCTAGATTTTGAATTTCAGCCAAATCGGAGTAACTTTCTTCACTTGGCAGACGTCATAGAAAAATAAATTCCAAATTCGGAATAAAGACGTCTAGAACTACCTAGATTTTGAATTTCAGCCAAATCTAGGTAACTTTTTCACTTGGCAGACGTCATCGGAATAAACATTCCAAATTCGGAATAATGACGCACAGCACAACCTAGATATCGATTTTCAGCCATATCGGACTAACTTTTTTCACTTGGCAGACGTCATCAAAAATAAATTCCAAATTTGGAATAAGGGCGTCCAGAAAAACCTATATATCGATTTTCAGTACTGTAACTGTAACAGTCAGTTCGTCCACTGCTGAACACACCCTCACTTTTTAAGGGGGTATTTGCCATAATCTCCACACTTGGCAGGCGTCTTGGGGATCGCAATGTAAGTTGGCAGTTTTTTAGAAGGCGCTGCTGCTCCCCTTTACGTAGTTTTCCCTTAGACGCTTCTGACGACACCCACGGGATGATATGGGGAGGTGCAATTCTAACCCGGCACCCCACGTGGCTGCCCACCTTCCAGTAGTTTTCCCTTAATCGCCTCTTACGACACCCACGGGATTATATGGGGAGGTGCAATTCTAACCCGGCACCCCACGGTGCTAATCTCCCTTACCTATCTCTCACTATTTTCGAGATACGTTATCCATCTTCACTTGGCAGACGTTATCTTTATGTAGTATTAATTAACCTATATCAAAACACCTAATACAATTATCAAGAAAAGCTTAGAACTCCAAAAGATGTATGTAGCCCCATACAAACTCTAAATGTAGTAGAGAACCATTTTGTACCCTACAAACTACTAAAGCCGGAAACTATTTACCATAATATAAAAAAATATATTATCTTTAGTTAACCAGTTATAACATGAGAGCGTTATAGACATTACTAATTAATTTTGTACATATATTATAAAACTTTTCATTGATCTTATTGATAAGGCCGCCCATTGTAATTTACCCACAACATTGTCAATTTCAAGTTTTGATTCTTTTCATATGTGAGACAATTCGAATAAAATTTGTCTACAAAACACCAATAATAAAGCGTCACCGCGCATACTTCACGTCGCAATCAAGTTGGGCCTCTGCAGCGAGCGAATCATTGCACGCACACAGCTACGAATCTCGCGTGTCAATGCACTAATACAAAGACAAGATCGTCATCAGTCGAAAGCGCGAGCGGAGCTACGAGCGACACAGCCTCCCCGTGCCAACGCTTGCGCAACACTGCCGCCCGCGTCCGCGCAGAGCACCTCGGAACCGCAAGCGTTCTGAATCTGAATAATTCGACATTTTCTTAGGAAAATATCAATGGATTTACAAATGCTATGTTATAATTGTAGTATAACAATCTAGAAATTTAATGGTTCAATTCATTTTTCAAAAATCGTAGCCGTTTAGAAGGAGTTCGCCATATAAGTCAAGAAATAGTATGTAGTTTGAATTTTTTTTAAGGCAAAAGTAATAGTAATACCGTAAAATCATATGTTGCAAATGTTGTACTTGAATTCATCTATAAAATATATTTTTTTCAAGTCTTCAACTTCAGCGGTTACGGAGGAGTTCGCTTTAGAAAGTACGAATTTGACGTACCCAAGGGCCTTAAAGGCGTGGATGGACGCGGGTTCAAATCCCGCACATGACTTGAAATTTTCCTCTCGTAAATCGGTAAAGTATAAAAAAGTAAAAAAACCCGACTGCATTTTATTTATATTAGTTAAAAGTTTAATAGTTACCTACATTGAAATTAGAAATGCAAGTTATATTATATTTATGGGATCATTTTTAAAGCCCTTCATTTTGACACGCCAGTCGATGGGTTTGGAAGAAAAAAAATTGTCTCTCATTACGTCGTCTAAAATCCACCACTTGTCATGAAAAATATATTTTAAGTTATATAAGTGCGGCAAATACACATCAAGCTCTCATTTAAAATCGCGTTTGTTTCCTTTAGAACCTCACCTCTTAGACAAAAATTTTATGAGGTTCAATAAGGTTGTAGCTTAACAGACGCTACAACTCAAATGGCTATCTGACAAAATCTTTTCTAGCCAAAGAACCGCAATATTTTTTCAGTACGAATAAAAATCAGTTCTGTCACTGGGGCCAAGTCGTTCTTCATACTAACAGGGCAAGCTTCTCAGGAGATATTTATCAGGGAAAGTGGAGCAGACACGTTCCCTGAGGGAAAGTACAGGTCTAATACTGATGTAATATACATTTTTATGTATCGTTCTTGGTGAAATATTAACCTTTTCATATCTGTTTTCGTATGTATTATAGAGGAACCTTGTTCATTTTAAGACCACGTCAATTTGCTAACTCAATGTTCGAAATTATGATACGGACCGGTGTTTATCTAACATAATATTATAGAGGCAAGATTAGATTGTTTGTTTGCATTGAATAGGTTCAGAAACTATTAGGCAGATTTGAAAAATTCTTTCACCATTAGGATTCTACATTATGCCAAATGAACATAACCGATATCATATTTTCCAAAATGGTAAAAAAAATAAATATTGGTTAAATAGTAGTAATTAATTAATTTGTCACCAAAAGTTAATCGACTACATTTTCATGGTTAGTTGCATAATTTGAATTTAGTAGGTATATTCACCTCAGTATTTTTTATGCCAAATAAATTGTGGCTTGGACCACCATTTCACACATGTAAAGAGATGATGTGGTCTAACTGATTTACTTAACAGGCATAACTGGTTCACAAGCACAGCAGCCAAAACACACTGTTTAGGTGCTTGGCGACAGATTTTCTACTAGAGGTTGGTAGGTGACCAGGCGGGCATTCATAAATGAAAAATGTGAGGCACCACCATGTTTGATATAGTCATCCCAGCGGTCACCCATCCATGTAATGACCGCATCGTACATTAGTAGTTTTTTTAATAATGACTAGGCAAGATCTACGAGCGTTCAGAATTGAAAATTATATTTATAATAAAGTCAAATCTGGATAAATTATTTGAATTTTTGTTAAGAGGTAAAAGGTTAGGATTAAATTCATAGTACTATCTGTGCACAATTTTCTAATTGTAATTCGTAATAAGAGCAAAAAGTCAAAGTACTCTGTTACACTACTTACTACTCTGTTACTACTGTCAACATTTTTTTGAATACTGTTTATAAAAAAGTGTTTTCTTAACACACTCCTCAGTTGCGATCCGTAATAAAATAACATCGCCATAAAATATTTAATAGGAACGCCATACAAATTGAAACGTTAATAGAATTATATATGTATATAATTTCGTTTTTATATTATTATTTTTTATTTTTTTACACTTTCGTTTCGATTCGTTTATATTAAACCTGCTTATATAGCTAAATAAAGACATATATATATATTTTCCTATTTTTCCTGACATTTCGTTAAGGGAATGTTGACAAACTACACTTGTACTATCCTCTTCGCGGTTCCACCCCGATTCCTCATTGCACAATCGTGACTCCCAGACGAAGAACTTCAAATGATTTCGAAACTGGTCGGAGCAATATCCAGTAAATATTACGCGAGTCCTAGCCGGTTACTAAGTAATAATTATGGACAAAACTCGCGACAGTTTTTTAGCTCAAACTCTATTATGTGCCTGGCAACAGATTGCCTATTTGATAGTGGTAGCTTATCAGGCGAGTATTCCTAAAATGCCCTTCATGCGGTAAAGCTCAAGCCGGCGGCAGTGGGGTACGAACCATGGACCTGCGGCACCGCAGTTCATAGTTCCGCTCGGCTATAATTGCTTCAAATTTATTATTATATTTTCAGTGAAAATGTTAACAATTTTATATAAAAGAATCTCCAATGAGGAGGAAACAGTACGAAGTCTTTATTTAGCTATATAACCCGGTTTAACATAAACGAATCGAAACGAAAGTGGTGCCGTTAGTGCTCTCTCTCTCGCACACACTATAGACAGCAATAGTATGTAATGTGAGAGGCTTAGTGTCGCCTCTTCCGTATCTTTGTCAAACTTGGTTTTTCCAATTTTTATACTCATACAACCTTCTTGAATTCTCTGGGCGCGGTATTGGCATTTTGTAGCAAGTGTGCTGTGAATAATATATGTGCCCCAAATAGCGCTTGTTCAGTTGAATCCTGTTTCTTCACAAACTTTCCAAACTTTAAGTTTTTGATTATATCAAAAGTCAAAAGTTAACTGTAATTACATATACATATATAATTACAGTTTCTTTGTTGTGTTATATTGATGAAAAATCAAGTTATCTAGCTCGCAGACTTACCGTACATTTATGGTATTTATGATGATTAGCGATGTAGTGGTAAACTGGCTTAAACTAGAAAGGGTATGTAAAAAAAGTAAAGCTGTATCTCGAGAACATGTGCTAGACACACCGTTAGCTGTTTGGTGACAGATTATCTACTTCAGGTCGCTACGCTAGCTGGAGCTTCCTATATTTTGGCATTAAACTAATTGAATAAGGAGAAATTGTGGTTGACTTTTAGTTTGAAGTAGAATGTGTTAGTTCAAGGAACAAGTTATCGAACCACTGAACAAACTTTGTTATTGTTCTACTCCATTGCCTTTGGTGCATCAGAACTAATTAATTCTACAGAATTTCCTGTGGAAGTTGGACATTGTAATGGAATACGATAATTTAAAATAATTAAATTAAGCACACCCTTGCGGCACGTCACTGACGACTACGCCATGGTGGTAGGGCATATTGCGAATGCCTGCCTGGCTAGCTACCATCGTCAAGTTGAAAATCTGACGCCAAGCACTTATCGGTGTGTTCAGGAAGCTGTCCTTGAGAGCCAGTAATTCTAGTTTAGCCTGAACAAGAACTTCTTCCACATCATCACTTAACACCAGGTGAGATTGTGATCAAAGACTAAGCTACAATGCATAAAAAAGACTAAAGTTTTACACTGTAAGGTGTAATAAGGCACTATAAAAAAGATCTACAAGCAACTACTTAGACTTCAATTCGCTATAATGATATGTACTTGTATATGGCCAAAAAAAAAGTAAAATATTAATTTTAATATTTTTATGTTTGCAATAACGCATGCTCTGCGGATTACATTGCAAAATTACAAATTTACGAGAAGAAAAATTTAAGTCATGTGCGGGATTCGAACCCGCATCCATCTACCCCTTTAGCTAGGGTATGCTTTAAACCAATTGAGCTAACATAACAATAAGTCATAACTCAAATTTTTACTATCGTTCTTTAACCATCGTATTGGGATGTAGCGACATCTATAGTTCAAGTTACGTTGTACTACAAACAAGACTAATTTTGCAATTAGCTTAATGGTGACGCAACCCTATAATTTTAAAATTTGTATGTCTGCAATAACGCATGTTCTGCGGATTACGTTACAAAATTACAAATTTACGAGAGGATTTTTTACCCCGGCCAAAGGGGTGGATGGACGCGTGTTCGAATCCCGCACAAGAAATTTTTTTTACCTCGGCTAAAGGGGTGGATGGGTGCGGGTTTGAATCCCGCAAAAGAACAAGACTTCAATACGCTATACTGGTATGAATAGCCAAAAAAGTAAATTATTAATGTAAGTATGAAAAGATATCAAAAAATATATAAAATTTGAATATACAAATTTTCACTCTTAACATGATATTCATATTCGAAAACTACTTTCAGACTCATATGACATTGCATTTAATTTTAAAAACCCTCAACTGCGTGAATATCGGCAAAATATCTTTGCCACGAAAATATGAATGAAACGGATTTTTTATCTGTGTCTTTTATTTTATTTTACAAAGCGATATCTTCTCTTAAATAAATAAAAAAATACGGGGCCTGTAAAAACTTTACAATAAACAGAAGAAAAACCCGATAGATTTTTTTATTTCTAATGGGCTCTGTATTGACAACAAGCTTGCTTTGGAAGCAAAGTTGTAGGTGGAGTGAGCTTGCCCAGAAAAAGCTTATTCACTAGTAATTTAAAAAAGTTTTGGTTATTAGTTCGCGGAAATACAGCCGTAGGTAGCGAGATCCACTCCCTAGCTGTGCGCATTTACAATCACGCTGCGGATATGGATTCCCAGTGGTAAAAATCTGAATACAGGACGAGATCACGGAGGTCATCGACACACTCTCCATAGTACATTCTCTAAAACACCGAAAGACTTATAACCTTGTAGGCTAGTTCTTATCGCCAAATAGTTTCGAAGCTCTGCGTTCCGGCAGCTAGCTGGTACTTTACAGAGGCATTCCAGAGGTGACTGCAGTACTCCTAAAAGATCAGACCTGTGCTTTATAAACTACTAAAAGCTGTCCAGGTGTTGAGTACCACTTCACCCTCCTAAGAATCCCCAACGGCCATATACTGCTAGTTATTTTCGATTCGATAGGTGACAAAGTTGAGGTCAAATGTTCTTCATGCCAACCAAAGCAAATGTTTACTATCCAAACAAGAATATAAATAATAGAACATTTTCAACTAAACGTTTAATATATTATGTAACGCCGACCATTCAATTTATCGAAGGCAAAGTAGCCAAAGTTACATCGAGTAGGTACCTATACATTATATTTCACTACCAGCGCCTTTTGTCTTGGGATATTAAAAACGGGAAATTGATGGAGCACCATTCACGTTATTTAATAAAAAATATATTTTGTATTGAAAAATATTAGGGGTATCCGGATGAATGGTAGATTAATGAAAAAACTGATGGCAAATTTGTGATTAATTCTATAAAAAATGGGAAATACTCCTCGTAACACTAAAATTAGTCGTGCGCGTATATAATTCCAATATATTTTTATATGTACTTTAGCTAACTGAACCGACCGCTTCTTTACCCGCGCGATATTAACGTATACGGTAGACCTTACGTATACCTCGAGAGTTGATGTAGTTTTTTATTTAATCAAAAACCGTAGTGGTTACGGACTTTCGCAATCAATATATTAGTATAAGTAAGAGTTCTCGAAAGTAGGAATCAAAGACAAAACCGGTAAAGAAACCAATTAAAAAATATATTCTTACATAAGCAATAGGTAAGAAGAAGTCATTAAGCGTGAAACCCTAAATAACTTCGAGCTAATTTGTGTCTCTGTTATATACTGGATACTTTTTTTGTGGGAATGGCATTGTGGCGTGACGAGCACGAGGCCCACCTGATGTTAAGCGGTACATCATCAGTACCTTTCTAAGTGCCAACTAAGCAAATATATTTATAGTTTAATATTAAAATAAAATTAAACGTATAAAGTCATTGTTAAAGTTATCAATTTGAGATTTTTTTTGTCACAATTTCTATCTCAAAAACTGATGTTTGAATATTTGTTTATCATATAGCTACCACATACTGTATTTAATCATAAAATAATAAAAACACGTCCCTACGGACCCAAGCTAAAAATCCGAAACCAATGTTGTTTTTATAGTATTTTTACGCCTTTGGCAAATGTTTAGGAAATATCATATATCCTACTAAGAATATAATAGAAAGATTATTTACCAGCCTATATGTTTCTTAACTCAACCCAATTTAAAAAAGCCTCAAATTTCACTTGCAACATTTTGCGCTTAAGTCAGGTGAAATAAAAATTTGTACATGAAAGTACAGTAATCATTCTCACATGCCATTTTATGTATAAATTATTTGAAATGCTTGGTTAAAAAATAAACCGGCTTATTAAATGACACAACTGAAAAGCATGAAACGTAATTCGGTTTTATTTACTTGGTACATTTCTCAGTAATTTGTATTTAATAAACCTATATACTGAACCTTTTTTGATAAAAGCTATATATAGGTTATATATAGGGTATTGTATGACCTACATACCGAAAACAATTAAAATCAATTCATAATAGGCGGAATTATAGCAAAACGATATACAAAAAGAAACAATCAATTGAATTGAGAACCACCTTCTTTTTATATTTTCGATATAAATACTTTACAAATACGAATATATATATTATATAATATCACCATAAAATGTATACTACACTCGTAGTCAATACTAAGTCGAAGGCATAACCTTACAGTGTTAACCTGCTTCACTTACAACCTGACAACCCCACGTTAACGCCTTACTTGATTTACATCAGATGCTTTAAAGATATGCATCGAATCAATTAGTTAAGCTTAGGCCCTGTTTCAGAATGATTGAGTAAGTTCCGGTTATACTACCCAGACATATTTAATAAAAAAAACATTATCTTGGCGTTTCATAGTCATCGATTTAGCCTATCCATCGGTTAAAGCTTGAAACGCGCTGCATGTCAAGTGTCATTTTTATCATTCAGTTATTTTATGTGTTGGTTAGCAACCCGAAACTTTATTAGGACATTCTGAAACGGGGCTTAGTCTGGGCAATTTATATTAACTAAAACAGTAGTTTTATAATACCTTTATTTGTTAAGTTAAGTACTGTCAGTTGTATAATTATTTAACATTTTATTTTCTTATGCCTTTGTCTCATAAATATATAAACTATATATTGATTTATTTGAATTGAAGCTGACCGTTACTGACATTACTATGTTCTGAGTGCTTCCCGGTCCCGGTTGTTGTCTTAGGATGGCAAACATTACAGCATGATAACATGGCAATTTGCGAATGTCCGTCTGGCTAGCTACCACCCTCAAGCAGAAAATCTGCCACCAAGCATCAAACGGTGTGTTCCGGCAGCTGTTCTTGTGAGCCAGTAATTCTAGGTAAGCCTGAACAATATCTTCGACCACGTTCACGCTTACCATCAGGTGAGATAGTGGTCTAAGGCTAGCTTATCAGCTATAATTGAAAAAAAACACTCGAACGCACTTAAAAATCAGTATATTAATATTATATTATTGGTTAGGGTTATTTTGGTTCAAGATGTAGGTACTGGCAAAGCTCTTCGAAGAGTTTTTTTACATATGAAGATAAATCATCCCAAATGTTTATTCGTAACCAAATATCAAAGCCATTATTATCATAATAGAATAATTGTATATTTAAATTAAATAAACCTCTTTTCAAAAGCAGCCACAACATCAATAGTAATTTGTTTCAATTTCATTTTACGTTACGGACAGAAGTTTCAAGGCACCAATCTTATGTAATCTAAAAGCTAAACTGTGTAAGGTAAATACAGTTTCATGTTATCATATTATTTTACGTCATTAAGCTGTTCATTACGTCGTAACTGGCAATACAATCACGCCGAATGACTGTCTTAAAACAACATTTTTGCAAGTAACGGGAACGCGATTACCTGCCGTATAAAAATATAAACATTTGCAAGTAAAATGGGGTTGCCAGGAAAAGCTATATATACCCTGCTGCTGTATTTTTTTAAGAACGCGGCTAAATGTACAGATGAACGTCAAACATATTCACTGCTTATAATGCTGCATTTACCACAATGGTTTTGATAAGTGTTAATTTCGGCGTTGAGATATCGTTTTATCTATTGTAATATATAATGTATATTTTACTATATTTTTTTACATCCTTTTATTACATCATATCTAAGTTTAATTATTTGTTATTATTTAATAATAATGAATATAAAGAACTACATTAAATTAAAATTTTATTACAACACTTAAAAATATGCAATATATCTAGTGACAATTCCACCTAATTTTCTTGTTAAGACGTGTGACGTCACAAACAACACGTAGCCAAACCGGAAGAATTTTCGACGTATGTCGCTTCTATAAGAAGCATCCTCAGGAGGTCTTGAGGTAGAGTTACACAATCGAGGTTATTTAATGTTTTTTTTAAATATTTGTTATTAAATATGGATTTCCGCAAAGTGACGTCTGAATCTATTCCATTGTGTTATTATTTACTTTTAATCCATACATATAACGATTAAATTTTAGATATTTTACGTTTCACTCAAAACTTAGGTAATTCCATTTAAACAAATTTTATGGCAACACCAAGCTATGCCATAGTCAACAAGAACAAAAAAGACAAGAAAATGGCCCTTCAATTTCTCGGTCCCCGTCGCAGAATATTAATTAGATAGCAAAAGTTTCCTGAAATGGGTAAAACGTGACTTTTGTAAGGAAATTTGAAAATATAACCATGGGTTTAATATTTTAAATTTGATATTTATCGTTGAATTTAAAAACAATCGTCCAGTGAAACCTGTTTCTGTACACGAAATACATTCATGAGCATGATCACGTAAACGTAAACTAAGTATTTTATTATGAAAATAGTAATGATTAAGTTTTAAGGTGGATGGAAACGAATTTTATTCTTGCATAGGAGCGATAGGTCGTTAAGAGGAAATTTATTATTTATTTATTGAGATAAAAACGACACAGGATCAAAAACAAAAATAAGGTACACTACAAATTATGTCCATCAACATTATTATTGAATTTAAAAATTCATAATCTGTTTACTATGACATTTTAAAATGTATGATGATCAATGTCAATTAAAAGATATAATGAACATGTTTATACAATACCAAATAATGAAAATGTTCATAAAAATTAAATTAACAATAATACAAATTAAACAATGTCAATACAATAAAATTAAAAAATTATTAAAGCATAAATAATAATAATCATACATAACTCGAATGGTGCCGAGGCGAGCATACTTTTCGTGCCTGAGGCTGTATCAGCTTGGTCGGCTCTTAACCCGGGTGTGCCTCTCCCTACGACTCCCCAAATACAGCGAGCATGGGATGACATTGCAACGAGACGAGTCCACCAACAGACATTGGACAGCGCTTCGGGGGCGGACTTGGCCAGACTCCGTGCTGTGTCACAGTCAGAATCCGGGGCGTGGTTACATGCGTTGCCATCGCCTCACCTGGGCTCTTTACTTGACGATGACTCTCTGCGTGTGGCAGTGGCTCTCCGTCTGGGCTGCAGGGTGTGTGAACCCCACGTATGCACCTGCGGCTTGATGGTGGAGAGCGACGGCCACCACGCATTGAGTTGTCGTCGTTGCACAGGAAGGTTTTCACGCCACCACGCCTTAAATGACGTAGTGCGGAGAGCCTTAGTGTCAGCAAACGTCCCGTGCGTACTGGAGCCGCCTGGTTTGTCCAGGTCGGACAGCAAGAGGCCGGACGGGCTGACCTTGGTGCCCTTGAAAAATGGTAGAAGCCTGGTGTGGGACGCCACGTGCGTCTGCACTGTTGCCGCCAGTCACCTTGGTGGTACCGTCCACTCGCCGGCGGCTGTTGCAGAACACGCCGCTAACATGAAGCGTCAGAAATACGCAGCGATGGAGCCCCATTAATTGTTTGTGCCCATCGCTGTGGAGACCATGGGGTGTTGGGGGACTGAGCCCAGGGCTCTGATAGGCGAAATAGGGCGCAGATTGAGGGAGAAGACGTGTGACTCCCGCTCCGGATCGTATCTGGTGCAAAGATTGTCCATTGCCATACAACGTGGCAATGGCGCCAGCGTTATCTTTGCACCCGGTGCGATCAGGGGTGGGTTATTTGGTTAGTTTTAAAAATTATGTTTTTGTTTCCTTTTATTTACTATTAAAATCTTGATGATATAGTCGTTGACAATGAATGAGAATCGATCCCGTAAGTAGCAAGGGTCACTAAAAAGAGTGAAAAAAACTTTTTACCAAAAAAAGGAACCGATTTCAACACCATGGTACCATGTGCACAATTTTGTGATAATAGGTACTTTTGAACTATCATGGTACCGACTTCAACAAGTTATTTCACACTTGTTGAAGTCGGTTCCTTTTTTTTGTAATTTGTTTTTATATAGTAAATATTTTCTGCGTCATATTTTTTATAGGATTGTGATGAAACTACTATCTCACTTGATGGTAAGTGATAATGTGGTCGAAGATTATCTGGAATTACTGGCTCTCAAGGACAGCTGCCGGAACACAGCGTTAGGTGCTTGGCGACAGATTTTCTACTTGAGGGTGGTAGCTAACTGCCCTATCACTATGCCCTAACGACTGCCATTCTAAGACAACAACTGGAGCCAGCTAACGTACTCTCTTAAGCACGGAAACGCTAGTAATGTCACTAGCGGTTACACATCCAACTCATGACCACGACGGACGGTGTAGCTGATCGGTTAAGAGTGGCTTAGCAAACTTCGCTGCGAGTTCTTTAAAAGTCATCCTTCATCGAATATTTTAAAGCAGATATAGTACATTACTGCAGCGGCCAGCAAAGGAGGCATTGATGGACGAACGTGTAAATGTGGGCCGAGGCAAAGCCGAGGCACACATACGTAAGTCTATCAATGCCTAGTTGCGGCCAAGGCTTGTATAGTGCTTTTCTCAAATAATGCGCGAAAATTAATTAAAACTAAAAATTAATTAAAATTAATTAAAAGTAGTACCTAGGCAGAAGTTTTTATTTGAAGATACAGTTGTTAAATGTACAATTTATGAATTTTAAAGTGGACTTTCCAGGGATTATGTTGGTTTGGGATTATTCTTAAGAGGTGCGAAAAGAGGTGAAGAATTTCAGGTGGCGTTGAATTAAGTTCATCACACTCATTGTCTTCACTTGAACTCTCAACACGTACAGAAAAAAATATTGCTCTGCGAGAAGAACGGGCAACTCAAGGCCGTTTTTGAGACCTCTTGTGTATTTCGACACTGTTCCCGACTCATAAGTTTAATTACTGAAATTGTTTGTGTAGTTACACAATAAACATATCAATAATTTACAACAAAAAAGTATAATCTTATTTGGTACTTTAGAACAATGTCATTATTTTATATAAAAAGGCAGGTGTACTTTAACAACTCATAAATCTGTAGGAACATAAAAACTCAAAACTGCGAATATAGACAAAATTCGCGGTAGCATTTTTGTAACAAAGATTTATCTGTTGTTGTTTGTGAAGCCCATAAAACTATGTGTTAACGAGTTTACTACCCTCTTATGTATCCGTGACCTATATTTATAGTAGTACCGTCGGGTACATTCATTTTTATCCATATTTCGGATATAAAAACTCAAGAAGAAACGGCAATAGAAAAATATATACAACTCTAGATGAGCCTGAACAACATCTTCGACCACATCACTATCAGGTGAGATAGTGAACAAACGCTATTTTCTCAGTTATATAATAATATTATGTGCAATTGAAACCGTCATCCATCGTTCAACAATCTCAAACAATCATTAATTTGTTTAAACCAAGCGCTTTAAAAATCTAAACACATTTAAAGTCACCAAGGCGATCCATGACTGCAAAGTGCAAAGTTTGGTGATAACGGCAACCAAGTTAAACAAACTGTAGAGGTAAAACACCGAACCCTGATAATATAAGTAAGTATATCGATTGCAATTTAGAAAAAAAAAGAATATTTCAGTCAAATAAAGAATATTTCAGTATTTGACTCGACGTAACAATTTCAAAGCATAACGAGAAGTGATAGCACTTGCATTGCATTAATATTCATAGGAGAAAATTCTAATTACTGCTGTAACATGTCGAAAAACATTGACCGCAAATAAGTACACAAACATTGAACGAATATTTGCGCAAATAACATAAAAGTGTAACTCTGTCAGGACACATACCTCGCTCTTTGTTAACTTGTCAAGCAAAAACATATAGCTTAAAAAACTACAAGAAATACCCATAATGACATAATTTCTGTTTTTGGTCACAAACATAGTCACACATTGCAGCAGAATCTGGTCTTCGAAACACTGTGTTGAGTAAGCTACGTGGAGGACCAGAGGCTTCACATTAACATTGTACATGATATTATGTCAATAATTGATTTGTATGTTATGTTTTTTTTTTTACTAAGAAATAATATTATTTATGAAAATTTTCAAATTAATCGTTCAAATCACACACACAAACATACAAATGCTGAAGCCCCCAGCACATAACTCGGAAACTAAGTTTTTTTGTTCAAAACGTTCGAGTGAACACTTTATTATTAGTAAATAACTTTCCTCTTATATTACTGAGTTATAGGTAGTTACCTCTACGCAATATTCCATCAGCATACTTTTCCTGAGGTACGTACTAGTTTACCATTCAGTTCAGAGCAGAGTCGACTACTAATATCCGGCAGTTACCGGCGGCATATTAATCAATGTTTCCTTTTGCTTCTGCCACAGAAAACTTAGTAGCGTTGAGTTTAATTTGCCAATTTTATTTTGAACTCTATCGTGATTACGCAGTTTTAGCTAAGTATTTTACAATTAACTCTCTGACTCTTTATCTATTCTGATATGTCAACGTGAAAAGCAGAAGAAGATGAAAGGTAGGTACTCATTTATACAGGGATTTATCTATCACTAGAAACATTAACCTCTTTTTGCGCAGTTGGATAAAAACTATCCTATGTTTTTTCCCGGGTCTCAAACTGTTTCCATACCAAATTTCATTCAAATCGGTCCAGTAGTTTTGGCGTGAAAGCGTAACAGACAGACAGACAGACAAAGTTAGTTTCGCATTTATAATATTAGTACTGAAGTACTGATTATGGTACTCAAAACGGTAACTTTATAGTAAACTTCACCTTTAGAAAGTTAGTTATTATGTTATTATTATAACAATCTGCAGGCCTTTAGGTTGCCTAAATGCTTTCGTTGTAGTAGCTGTAGCTTTGTATATAGTTTTTCGTGTTTTGTTAATTAAGTTTACACCCGGATGAAAAAATTACTTCATCTTAAATTCTAATTTTAATGAAACTACTTACTTTGAACGAGGACTATACATATATGGAAGGGCATTTGCAAAATTACAGGCACATATGAGACTTAACAAATGTATGTATCAGGGTGACGACGTAGTGCAATTCTTCACTTAAAGCAAAATGCACCAGTTATGGACAGAGGTTATCGCTTAAAATCAGATGAACTTTGAGATTGTCCCTTCACAATAACATAAAGAAACGTACCGTCGCATCTGTGTTCGATGAATAGGTATCGGAAACTATAGGTAGGACCAGTACGACATAAAAATGAAATACTCTTTAAGAAAACAGTACAAAACAAGCTATGAGGAATATATACGTAAATGTGTAAATAAATACAGAACAATTCGATTACTTCAAGCTTCGGGTCAAATTAAGGCGAGGTTCAGTAGGTATTCGTTAAGGACAAACAAACGCCGCCCGAGCAATCAATGGACGGGAATTAGTGAAACTTCCCTTATTTGGTGAATACAATGGATTCATTTCGTCACACATGTGAATAAATGTTTTTGTTAGGAATACAAAGGAATTTGAAGGAAATTTGTCAGTGTTTGTAATAAGTTTGTTTGAAAATGCGCGTTTATGTAACAACAGTTGATTTAACCTGACCTGCTATATTTGTTAAGAATTTAAGACTTCCGATTGCATCCGCTTCCTTTTTACGCTATTTTCATCAGACAAGTGAAGCGGTTGCAGCGCAGCTTGCCCGCCTGATTAGATACCACCCTCCAGTAGAAAATTTGTCGACGAGCACCTAACGGTGTGTTCCGGGAGCTCTCCTTGAGCTTTATTAATTCTAGGTTAGCCTAAACAACATCTTCGTCCATATCATCACATACCATCAGCCTAGCAGCTATAAATAAATAAAAAACCATTATAAAACATGCGAACATAAGATAATAATATCCTATAATATGCCACTTTGCGCATGCCCGCCTGGCCAGCTACCAACAATCAATATAAAATATAAAAATATTTTATATTGTTTGTAGCCCAAAGGTGAGTTCAGGAAGTTTTTCTATAGAGCAAGTCCCCATTCCATGTTCTAATTTAAACCTTTTACCACCTTCTACGACATCATGGCTTACCATGAAATGGGATTGTAGTCAAGTCAGTAAGAACCAAATTTAATTAAACCACACGATCTGATACTTTGAAAAAACAAACAATACTTACGCCACATTTTTTACGAAATCTCGATTCTCTCTTTCTTTTTATTTGACGTAAGAGAGAGAGAGATTTATCAGAAATGAGATTTGCTTAGATATTACAAATAAAGTTAGTTAGATTTTTCCTTATCAAGAATCCAATGATTGAATTCATCAAAACGAGAACAGATAACAATCAAAGGTTTCAAAGTATATTTATAAAAGATACTAAATAGTACTATCCTTATTCACATAATAACGGCATTGTATTTTGCTGTAGTAGCCGTCGTATTTTAAATAGTTTACACACTTTATTATCAAATGCATAAAAATCACCAAATTATTAGGTTCGTAACTAAAATTATACAATACCGACAAGTGATAAGTTGTGTTTGTGTTGCGCCCAATGTTTTCTAATATGTCTTATATAAATATATAAGACATATTAGAAAACATTGGTTTTGTCCAAATTAAATATCAAATAAAAAACTATGAACTATACACAACACTACAGCTACTACAATAAAAGCATTTAGACAACCTATAAGTTATATTAGAAAATGACTATAACCTGTTCCTCTAAAATTTGACTCTAAAATCACTGTAATCCTATTATACATCAATACCTACGTATTTATAATACATTGTTTGCTAACGAGTAAAAGTAAATTAATTATTACAACGGCAACATTTTCCGTCAATGTCAAACGTATTAAGTACAATGTTCTACTCTAGAACTGTCATTTAAATCACGTCGTAAAAAGTTCAAACTTAAAATATTACACCGCAATGAAAGTTATGCCGGCATAATCAGACTACTTGACTGTACCACTAAAATTAGCTAAACAACTTTAACTGTACTGCCATACATCTAAAACCAACTATCTTTATTGACCATAAACTTAACACCTACTATAAAAACCCTATTCGAGCATATCTCACTCGCCCAACGAATTGAGGTAAATTACCCTCACAAGTGGCTATATGAGAACAGATATCAGAATTCACGAGTATGTTTAAAGCTCACTGATTAAATTTGCATTGGGACCCAGTTGTACTTTAAAGCTGGATGTGAAGGCCGGGAGTGCTGGCCCGGTTATCCAGGCACATGTGCACCCGCCTGTGAGATGGGTAAATAAAATTTAAATGTACGACGTGCGTCTGTCAAATACAATCTATTAGTTGAAGAGTTACTAGAGTTGATTTATGCGTTTGTATTGGTTTTATTTTAACCGTTTCTAACTTTTTATATATCTTGTTATGTAACGCTTAATTATGACATGCAATAGCATGCTATCAGTTGAGAAAGTGGTCAAAGGCAAAAGCATAAAAAAAATAGAATGATTAATTTTAGTATTCAATTATTTTTTTTTATGCCCGATAGTATAGCCTTGGACCACTATCTCACCTGATGGTAAGTGATGATGTGGTCGACGAAGTTGTTCAGGCTCACCTTGAATGACTGTCTCCAAAAGACAGTTGCCTGCAACACACCGTTATGTGCTTGGCGACAAAATTTCTACTTGAGGGTGGTAGTTAGCCAAGCGGTCATTCGCAAAATGCCCCACCACCATGCCATAACGACTGCCATCCTAAGACAACAACCGGGACTAACTGCTTAACGTACCCACCCTCCAAAGCAAGGAAGCACTCAGTAGTAATGTCTCTAGCGGTGATCCTAGCGAAAAAGAAACACTACGAGTGCTTCAAAATAGTATTCAATTAAGTATTCAAACTATACATTTTTAAGCTTCATGGGTCAGGAAGAGGGTTTGATCTAAATACCCACGTTTCGTTATTATGTATTTTTATGTAGTGTAATATGAGGCGAGTGATAAGCTATCTGGGCACAATTCCAAACACCGGTATCGCCATAATTTCCATCGTTGAACAAAAACTTCCAGATTCAGATCTTCAGAAGACGCTTCGGCCCACCTTATAGTAGTATGTGATTTTAGTAGTATATGAGATGTCAATAGATAAAAAAATCGTTCCTTTTCATTGTGATATGGTAAGCTTACACATACTTAATTTAATGCCCGGCTAAGCGCACATTATGCCATCCGGCTATGGCCTCACAAGAAGTACTGCTCTGACCAGCTGCATAAACTATATATTAATAGTTAGTTAATTTTCATATAAATTTATCCACGTAATTTATATTGAACTCAATTGAAATGGACGACAATATTCGACAAAAACACACTTAATATACATTATTTTTACACAACTGCTCAAAAAAGGAGTGTAATATTTCAGAGTTCATGTATGTATTTGTGCTTTTGAGTTTTTTTTTCCTCCACAGCACATCTTCTAAACGGCTTAACCGATTTTAATGTGTGAGATATCATGAGATTTTTCTTGATAACCCAAGTGACACTAGGTAACATAAAAAATATTAAAAAAGTAAGTTGAAGGATTTTATATGCCACATTGTAAAAAACATATTTTTTTACAAACCCTTCAAATTGTTTTTTTTATTATTTAAAATGGGTTCGCTTTTGACCACACCTTGCCTGATGTTAAGCATTGATGTGGTCTAAGATGGAGCACGCTTACCTAGAAGAAACCTTTTTCCTCTCGATTTGAAGACACCCATGTTGTATTCATCGGAAAAAAACAGACCATGGTAAGTACATTCCGCTCTTTCGCAGAACGCACGAGAAAAGTGGTAGCGAAGCGCTTCGTACGAGTCCTGGGAATATCAACCATGTACGGGTGGCGCCTCTCCGTTTGTCTGGACGTCCGATGGAAGAAGGGGGAGGGCGGAACTAAGTTGTGCATGGTTATCAAAATGAAGAGCTTTGAAAAATATTTCATAAATATATATAATTTGCAGTTTTATTTTCAAGGGAAAGATACGAGTAAAATGCTTAATGAAAATAAATGATTTGCAGTCGGTTTTTTGTATTATTTATTAAATTATACTTGTAACATAAAAACCTTACGGTTTCCCTTAAAAAAATCTAAGAGGTGTTTCATATCTTCCTCTTTGTTATCTAGAAAGGTTATCTATCTACTCAATACCTTCACTTAGAGCACCTAATTTAAGGGCACTTCTGAACTGAAGACCTAAATTATTTCACTTTAGGCAATGATCAATCTTTTTTTTGCGTATTCATGTATTTATTCGTAGGTGTTCAATGTGAAAGAGAAGTAAAAATTAAGTTCGTTCCACTTAGATCACCAACAATCAAGTAGCTCCTACTGATGAGTTAGTAGTTTATATTCTAACACTAAGCCTGCGAATAATACAGACATATTGATAAAAATAAATAGTACAAGTAATTTTGTTACCCTTAAATTGAATTGAAATTGTTAGCGCCATACGTCGAAATTCAATTGGATATACAGATCAATTCGGAATTTGCATAATCGTGAAAACTACTAACTAACAGTATGTTTTCATTAGGAAATAGTTTGAAAGCCGGAGCCGGATTAGCTAGAAATTTATATAGTTTATTATTCTCACTTCTAATTCCAGCCACATAGGAAAGATACCCCTTCCCCTCTTCTTAACTTTACGGCATGTAGGTTTTGCTGTCGCGGGGGTGATAAAACAACCACACATTAAGTTGATTACTAATTTCGGAAAGGGTTTCTTTAAGTTTATTTACTTACATAAAGGTATTTCTATGGCGAGTAATTCAAAATTTTTACAGTTTTTCCGCCCTCTTTACAATATCTTCTAACACGTCATCACTTACCATTAGGTGAGATAAAATTGCAAGTCATATATATTTATGGAAACGTGTTTTGAAGCCCTTCATTTTAATACCAAACTCGATAGGTTTGGAAAAAAATTGTATCACAATATGGGGTCTTAAATTCATCAGTTTTAATTTGTATGTGCCTAGTGTCACTTGCGATATAAAGACGAATAATCAAAAGATATCTCTTACATAGAAATCGGCTGGAACGTTTGGAAGTTATGGTGAATTAAAAAATTCCCAAACATACATACGTGAACCCAAAAAACATAGCTTTCCTATTTTTGGGCAGTTGTGTAAAAAACTAGTCATGTGCCAGTCAGTAAATAACACTCATGATATACGGACGGTTAGGTTAGTGTAGAAAAGATTGGCATTTATAACGCTCCATTATGTTATTTGGGTAAGAAACCCTAAAATGAAATCATTGAGTCATTTGCGAATAACGATGGCAGGTCAACAGAGTTCTCATATGTCGTGTGATGCATTTAGTGTGTCAGATATGCAAAAGAGATTTTGATAGATTACCTGACTGTGTTGTTCACCTTTAAGTACAACAATATCTTTCAGTAATTGCGGACAGATCATGAGTAAAACTTGTGAGTGTAATACCTCTCTCTTCAACCTTCACCTTTAAAACTGCCTAACAAGTTGATAAAGGAAGTCGAACTTTTCGCTAAACTAAAGCTGAGTTTTGCATGTACTTACGGTAAAAGCCCAGGTCTGTGGCGAGAAAAACATTTGTTTAGGTTTATTAATAAGTCATCTTATTTAGGGTCCGTTTCAGAATGTCATAATAAAGTTTCGGGTTGCTGACCAACACATTAAATAACTGAATGATAAAAATGACAATTAACATGCAGCGCGTTTCAAGCTTTAACCGATGGATAGGCTAATTCAATGACTGTGAAACGCAAATATAGTGTTTTGTTTAGTAAATATGTTCTGGGTAGTATAACCGGAACTTACTTGAACATTCGGAAACAGGCCCTTAATATGTTAATTGATCTCGTAATATGTACGTGAGATTAGGGTAATATTTGTTATGGCACAAATATACATTTTAATTTTATTAAAAGTCGTATGTGTTAGCATAGCCTTTGTGATAATATGGTCAAAGGTACAGGCTCAACATAAAATTACTGGCTCGTTACTAGTTTTATATTTTTATAGGTTTTCAGATAATTTATTCTATCATGTGTATTCAATATTTTTTCTATAAACCGAGGAATACTATTTTAAAATCACGCGCGAGAGTACTACTTAAATTTTGAACTTCTCCCTATAGGCGTCCGCACCTTTAAGCTCATAATACATTCTGTAACTGCATGCAAATCCCTAACGAACCTCGTCCTTGGACAAAACAGTGTGCAAACCGAGTTCCATTCGTTCGTTTACATAGAAATATATAGATAGCTCTTATATATTTTATCTATGTTCACGAACAAATATGAAATATATAGTAATACGACAGTGCAGATATATTATTAATAAATAAATAAAGTGTTTTATAATTGTTACAATTAGTGGCTTTATCGATCGTAGTAATATCTTTCAGACAGCTGATATAACGATAGAACCGATATAAAAAAAAACGTTTCTCTCACAGTAAAAAAATTACGATTACTTTTCATACTCTTTAGTTTTTAAAATCTAACATGCTTTTTCTATCGTGATGGTGACGTCATAGTTATAGTTTCTCCTTTCTATATAATCACTTAACTGTCGTAAGGGACGGAGCGACTGACAATATGTATTGATTCACTCTCGCTCGAAAAGCCAAGACCTTCTGAGTATTCTTCGTATAGAATCGAAACGCGTTGGTTCCGGGTATGCAACCAGCGCAGAGTTTGTGACGTCACATCGGCGTGCCAGGAAAATTAGGTGGAATTGTCACTAGATATATTATATTTTATATTTTTTTAAGTGTTTTCTAAAATATTGATTTCACCCAAATCTGTTCAACCATTTTAGCGTCAACAAAAATGACAATTAATTGTAAGAATATAGTTATAAGTAATATAATAATCATTCAAAAAGTTCATTCATATTCCAGGAGGAGATTGACTGGTCGTTTAGGGGTTCATGTTCCACTCATGGTTCAGAATTTTTCTTTCCTTATGATTTTTAAGTCATATACACATACTACATGTTTGAGGTATCACCGCCAACATCAATACCTATATACGCAACAAAAAACCTATTTTTCGCTAACCATTTCCGAATAGCACTTTTAATTTTTTGCAAAAATATTTTCATAGTCATGAAAGCATGTAGCAAAAACGGAACATGTAGCGTTCACGAGAGCGCAATAACGAGACAATTCGTGGTTGGAACGAGGGTTTCATTACGCACGCTGTAAACAAAGAAAACGATATGAACAAGTATAGGTAGTAGTAGGTGTAATCTAGACTGTGAGTTGGGTACAGAATATCACATTCACAACTCGTGGCCTTGTGAATGTGATATTTAATCACAATTACTTATGCTAGACGCTGAACCATTAATATTTCATTAAGACTTAGCAACAGTCTGAAAGATTTTAGCAATACTGCATCAAGGAAACCTTTCCGTTATGTAAACCCATACAAGGGTGTGTGAAATATTTATATATCACTTGAAATTTTGAGAAAATAATCCCACATACAGGTTTATTGGTAAAATCCTAATATTTTTTTTTTTTTTTTTTTTATTGCTGATAGGAAAGCCTTTGACCACAATCTCACGTGATGGTAAGTGATGATGTGGTCGAAGGTGTTAACAGGCTTAACCTAGAATAACTGGCTCTCAAGGACAGCTGCCGGAACACACCGTTAGGTGCTTGGCGACAGATTTTCAACTTGAGGGTGGTCGCTAGCCAGGCGGACATTCACAAAAATGCCCTTCCACCATGCAAATAATCCTAACAATCCTTGTTCGTGAACGTACATAGACTATAAGTCCTAAAATCATTTTGAGATCTATTTTTTTTTATTCAGATTTTTTTTTAAAGATTATTTGTGTTTTTTCTATGTTTTTTGACGGAATAAGTACGAGGACCATCTGATGTTAAAAGTCTCTTGTGCCTGTAATGTATTATTTCATATTTTTATGACTTTGCTCGATGTAAATATTCAATACTCTATTCAAAGGGAGCACGGTGCGATCCAATGTTGCCGCAGCGGGTGCTCTTAGCTCGGAGTAAGCATTAAAACAAAAAAAACTTTTTATCAAAACAAAAAAAAAACATCTCTAAATGTTTGTCAGGACTAGCAGAAGTCAAACTTAAGAGGTTTTTAGCATATTACCAATAACCCTGTAATTGTTTATTTTTAGTTCTATTGCTTAAGTACTAAACCACAGTTTTTTGCAGTTTCATGTAGCATAAGCTACGCCGTGGCAGCGTCTACCACATACATACGTAAAATAATAATAATAATGCACGAAATCATAACAATATTTCAATATTATACAATTTTAACAGTTCAGTTTAGTTGCTCGGCACGCATAAATATCTAATGCATGATATCATTAAAATATATCAATTAATTATTTTTGCATGGTGGAAGGGCATTTTTGCGAATGACCGCCTGGCTAGCGACCACCCTCAAGTTGAAAATCTGTCGCCAAGCACCTAACGGTGTGTTCCGGCAGCTGTCCTTGAGAGCCAGTCATTCTAGGTTAAGCCTGTTAACACCTTCGACCACATCATCACTTACCATCACGTGAGATTGTGGTCAAAGGCTTACCTATCACCAATAAAATAAAAAATAAAAAAAAATATAAATCAGTCTCGAGAAATTTAATAAACGTATGAAAATGAGCTTTTACGTGTAATAAGATAAAATTGAAGAGGTGTAGCATCAAGCATCATATTGAGACAATTCGCGGGTGAAACGACGCTTTCATTACGAGGCTACAAACGATGAAAACAAAATGAACAATACATTTCTGGTACGTACATAATATGTAGGTATTTAGTAGGTAACGTTGTGGAACAGGCGTTAAGTGAGAGTATTGTATTCTAACGGGCGCGTACTCAAGATTTACTAAAAGGGGTACTAGGATGATATAATTATGAGATGTACTCGTAGTGAGGGCAATAGGTTCATATAATTAAACCAAACAGTGATTCTATTTTTAAAACTATACATACCACAGTTCATCACATGTCAGCGACATGACTTATAAAAAGGTTAGTTAATAATTGTAGAAATAGACTGTAAGGATTGATACCTAAGACTTTAAACCGATACCATAGGCAGCTAGTTCCAGAGATTAGCCGTGAAAATAACTTTTAAATACTGTTTTCTAAATGTAACTCTAAAAATAACTAGTTGCCTACGGTTTCGGTGTAAAAGTCTTTGATGGTAGGTAATCAGATTTTTATATTATGAACATCAGAGCGAAAAGATACGGGGTTGAAAACTCAGGAGGAAAAACATTTATAAAAGTTAAGTTTTGTTTTCATAGAATACTTACAATCATCCAACAAATATCATTGTAATATTTTGAGTTTTTTCAGTCAAGCAATACTAAGTTATTTGCTGATAGGCTAGCGTCTGCCTACTGTCTCATCTGATGGTTTAGATAATGGTTTCTGCTTAACCAAGAATGGGATTAAGTTTTCAAGGACAGGTACAGGGACACACCGTTGGGTTCTTGGGGACACATTGTCTACTTGAGGGTAGTAGCTTATCAGATGGAAACTCGCAAAATGCACACAACTTTTTTTGTGTTTCTATGACGGTACAAGTACGTGGTCCACCTGATGTTAAGCGGAGAAACCTCTGCCTATAACAGATGCATTTCGTCGGAACGAATTGCACTGCGCCAGTCACACTAAGACATACAATTTTAAGTCTCCTATATTTTTTCTGGCTCTCAAGGACTGCTGCCGGAACACACTGTTAGTTACATGGAGACAGATTTTCTACTTGAGGATGATAGCTGGCCAGGCGAGCATTCGCAATATGTCCTTCCACCATGCGGTGGGGATCAAACCATGGACATGCGGTGCGGCAGTCCATAGCGATAACAGCTCGGCCATAATTGCTAAAAATACAAATATAATTTTGAACCAAAAAACTGTATATCAAACGAAATATTTATCTACGATATTATATTATAATAATATGTTTTATTATATAACTTTTAAACACTAAAACGAAAGGATATTCAAATGAGTTTTTTTTTATCTTGATAGGTTCGCGTTTGACCACACCCTATCTAATGTTAAGCATTGATGTGGTCTAACATGGAGCACGCTTACCCAGAAGAAACCTATTTACTCTCGATTTGAAGACACAAAAACTGACGGATTTCTATTCTTTCGCAGTACGTATATCAACTTCCCGTTGTTCAAACAAAACTACTGCAAATAAATACTTGGCAAGTTGCGTACAGTTATAACTTAGAGCTATGATTATGTTGGGATTCCGTTATCGTTTGCAAATATACGCTAAAGATAACAAACAACTATCACTTATAAGATTAGGATTCGGAGTTTCCCAACAAGACTTAAGAACCTCTTAAATAATAGCAACCCTCTCCATGGGACATTTAAATTGAATCCGCTGTGTTATATTTGTGTATTAAGCAAAGAATAGGTTTCAGAGGCAACTTGGTCCTCTCTTCATTTATTTCGGATTATTTTACCTTGATTAATTTTGGTAGTTTTAACATAATGACATTTGTCTGTTTGTCTGGTTTTTTAAATATTTTGCGGTGTAAGTCAGGGCACGACTCTTGTCCATTACAGTAGTAGTGTAATTATTTATGCTTACTCTGATTGACACTGCACTGCTATTGTCACTCCGAGACTACAGATCAACAGGTTTTGTATCTCAATCTCCCAATAATTACACTTACTACTTAACTGCACAGTTTCCTTTTCGGTTTCTCATTCATTTTCTTTTTCTGCATTTACTTCAATGACTGATTTGATTCATAATATCTGACACTGCGGTGTTGTGGGAGACAAACTCTTGCTAAAGAGACGTGCAACCTGATAAAATTATTAAAATTATTTATTAAACCTTATTGTCTCTATCTAAAATGTGTGAAAAAGAATGTTTGTATAAGGATTTTAGTGTGTATTTAATTGTGATGTTCCATTTATTTTCAAAAAAGTGAAACCAGTTTTAGTAATATCTGAGATTCAAAACATCCTCAAACTTCTTCATTCTCCATTTCCATCCCAATTAAAACTGAGTTCCTGACAAACCTTCAACAATAGTTGCAATTACCATTCCATTACAGGTACACACAAAGAGGTATAAAAATCATCAGAATCAGTTCATTATAAGTGATAAACCCATAACATGCTGTAGCGTGCAACATGTATACAACAAATCATGCAAACGAATTAAGAATCTCCTCCTTATTGTCTCTATCTAAGATATCACCTCAATTTACGAAAAAATCATACTGCAACATTCTCGTTATCAATGATTCCCTCGTAGACTGTTTTTTTATTTGCTTGCAAGCCCATTAACATGCATGTGAGATGCCGGATTGGATAGGACAATGAGCCTGGGATACGTGATGCGCCTGGCAAAGCCGCTGCCGGATTGCCAGGTGACCAGGTGAGTGTCGATAAATATTGAACTGAAGGGGAGATGGACTTGATTGCTGTTTACAATTAGTGAAATTGGATTTCGATTTATATACGTTTTGATTGGGCACAGGCTGTAGTGACTATTGATAGCTTTGTTACTTGGTTTGATGTGAGCTAGGTAGAAGTATCAAGTAATGAAGGTATGAAGCTAGAAATCTCAGTTTTGTGTGCTGACCAATGCAAACATTTTAATTATGAGTAATTACTTCTTCTTGAGTCTAGCTTTTATATTTTATTAGGTTCTTGTTTTTTTCAGTGGTTTGGGCAAAACTTCATTATAAAAACTCGAGGTAGCCAGGCCGGACAGTTATGAGCCAAAAAAAAATAGCAGTCCGGAGTCTCACTCTGTGCCAGTAGATGGCAATGGGCATGTCCACTGTAATATAACCTTAAACTTAATTTGGCGATATGATTTAGATATATAAAGCAACAGATATTTTTTAAAGTGTGCCTATTATGCCTCCCGAAACTCTAGTGAATGATTTTGAGTATGCAAACGTTAGTCATATAATAATCATCACACTAATATTGTAAAAGAGAAAGTTTTTGAGCGTGTTTATATATTTGTTACTTCTTCACGATCAAACGGCTTAACTTATTTTGATGAAATTTGGTTTAGAGGTAGATGACGCACTGAATTAACACATGGAGGACATTTCATCATCATCACCAATCACCACGCGCGTGAAACCATGGAGCGTAACTAGTTATAGAGATATGATATGGAATAATGGTATAACCCACTTTATTAAGGAAACAAATACAATTGAAAATGGCACTGGTATACTTCTCACTCACACACTATTGCTGTCTAAAGTTTCTTTATTAAACCATTGATATACGACGTTTAATATTAAGATTTTTTACGCTCAAGAGTGATTGAACGCGAGAGTGGACTGCTTAATATTTATGGTGCTGCCTTTACTGCCATTTAATAACAATATACATCAATCATTTTCAAATATAGCTTGATAAATAAGTGAATTCTCTTCTCTTCGGAATATCAATCGTGCAGACAAGGCAGTTCTATAAATTCAAGTGATATTTCTATATGACAGTTTTAACATTGAAGTTTGTTAGAAATCGTTTATTCAGCATTAAAACATTACAATCAAGCGTAACACAAACAAATTAGGCACTATGAGGTAACAACTTAGATTACGTGAGCCGCGAAGGATAACAGAAGGAGCGCGGATTTCCCGATCGCGTCGCACGGCTCACTAAACTAGCCGGCCGAGTCCGGCGCCCGCGCGGGTGCGCGGGTTGAGAGGGGACGGCGCGAGCGCTGCCGAGCCGCCGCGTCGGCCCACCGAACGATACCCGAGCGCAGTTGCATAGCAACATAAATGCCGCTATACATGTTTGGGTAGATAACTATAGTAACGTAAATAAATGAATATCCCGCGCTACAGCCTCCCCCTCTAGCCTAACAAAGCGCCCCGACTGTTTGGCTAGCAATCGTATCTGCGTGGTCTTCCACGTTTCCTTTTTTCCCTGATCGGAGGTTCAATTTCGCCGACAAAAGGTGTGAGGTGCGAAGTGTGATACTTGCCCATGTCCCTACCAGTCTGTACGTTCTCCAGAATATAAGTAGACGGACTCACCATTTTACTGACCCTGTAGGGACCATCACGACGCGGGGTAAATTTGGCAGTCTGCCCACGCCCCGCATCGTTCGCTCCTTGAGTCTTAAGGAGGACAAGATCTCCTATCTGGTAATTTGGTGGTTCCCTCCGACCTTTATTGGCGTTCTTCTTCTGTACCTCCTGCGCTTTCTCATGAGTGTCTCGAGCTTCGTCCAGCGTTGCAGCCATTCGCTTTAGATATGGAGTGATGCTGGCTACGAAGTTGTCATTTTCGAGGATTGCTCGCATATCAGTCGCTGAGTCAGAGGGAGATCGCAATTCCCTACCGAAGGTAAGATAGGCTGGTGAAAATCCAGTGCTCGCGGTTACCGCGGAATTCATCGCAAACCTCACAGCTGCGAAATGTAAGTCCCATGTTGTATGGTCTTGCCCTACAAGAATAGCCAGTTCAGGTTTAAGGTCCCTGTTTTTCCGCTCGATGGGATTAGCCTCCGGGTGGTAGAAAGGTGTAAGCGCTTGGCTTATCCCCAGAGCGTGGCAGACCTGCTGCATTACCTCACTCACGAACTGGACGCCGTTGTCGCTAATGAGACGACGCGGCGCCCCGTATCGGAGAAAGACCTCGTTGGCTAGTGTCTGAGCACACTCAACACTAGTGGCGCTCTCAAGCGGGAATAGCTCCACCCACCTCGAACACACGTCCTCTACAATGAGAACCCACCTGTTTTTCCTAGGCGTTTCCACGAGTGGCCCGAACAGATCCACGGAGACAACCTCGAATCTTCGAGACACAGCAGGCGTCTGCAACATTCCTGCTGGCTTGCGGTTGTCAGCCTTGTATCTTTGACAAGGTACGCATTCCTTAATATAATTGGTTACAAAACTGCGCATGCCAGGCCAATAATACCGAGACCTAACACGGTTTAACGTGCGCTCTACCCCCAAGTGACCGGCTGTAGGCGCATCGTGAAGGTCAGCCATTACCTTGCTGCGTTCGTGTTCTGGTACAACCAAACACGACTCTTCTTCCTCGTCAGATTCCAGACTGTACCTATAAAGGATGCCGTCTGATATGGTGTACCCACGGTCCGACCAAGGCCTCCCCCTAGAGGGTTCGTCAGACTCCAGGTCTTCAATAATTTTACGTACCTCTGGGTCCATTAACTGATTTTCGCGGATGTCGCCACTGTTTCTCTTCGGCATATCCACGACAGTCAGACATATATCGCAGTCTGGATCCTCCGTACATACCGGGCGTGATAGTGTATCAGCAACTACGTTGGAACGCCCCGGTGTATATTCGATGCTGATATCGAAATCCTGCAAGATCAAAGCCCACCTGGCCAGCCGACCGCTAGGTGACCTTTGACTCATAAGCCAGCGCAAAGGCTGGTGGTCGGTTCTAATTATTACCTTAGCGCTCTCCACATAACCACGAAACTTACCTAGTGCCCATACAACTGCGAGCGCCTCTCGCTCGGTTGTGGAATAGTTTCGTTCGGCGCTGGTGAGGAGTCGGCTAGCGTATTCAATCGGCCTCTCATCGTGGCCCTCCCCCTGCATCAGGACAGCCCCAAGACAGTATCCGCTACTGTCAGTGCAAAGCACGAATGGTCTAGATTCGTCGGCCTGACGTAAGATGGGAGCAGATACGAGGAGGAACTTGATACGCTCGAACGCTTCCTGTTGTTCAGCGCCCCATTGCCAAATACTCGTCTTCTTAAGCAGTTTCGTGAGAGGTCTCGCAACTTCTGCGTAGTTAGAAATGAAACGTCGAAACCAACTTGACGTTTGCAAAAAGCATTTCAAATGTTTCACGTTTTGAGGAACGGCCATGTTGTCGACTGCTGCGGTCTTGTCAGGGTCCACCTGGATTCCGCCTGGCACGATAACATGGCCCAAGAATTTGACTGATTCCCTAGCAAAGTGGCTCTTCTCCCTATTGACACGCAAATTAAACATCGCTAGGCGATCAAAGACGGCCTTTAGATCATCCAGGTGCTTCTCAAAAGGACCTGGAGACAAGAGAATCACGTCATCCAAATACGACAGCAGCTCTATCCCCTTCAGATTAGAACGAAATCGGTCCATTAGTCTTTGAAACGTAGCCCCCGAATTTCGTAACCCCATTGGCATGCGTTTAAATCTGAAAGTCCCCAGCGGGGAGATAAAAGCTGTCTTGTCCTGGTCTTCCACAGAGACACTAACCTGATGGTAGCCTGACCGGAGGTCAAGGGTACTCATGTACTCACTTGTTTTAGCTGCGTGCAAAATGTCCTCAATGCGCGGAAGCGGATACCGGTCCGGCTCTGTCACCGCATTGAGTTTCCGATAGTCTATGCAGAGCCTTAAACCACCGTCCTTCTTACCAACAAGTACGACGTTCGAAGCCCAAGGAGACTCACATTCCTCTATGACGTCACTTTGTAAAAGTTTGTTTAACTCTTTCTGCAAAGCATCTTTCTTATGCTGGGACATCCTATATGGAGGAGAAGCAATGGGTTCCTGGTCGGGACTTACCTTGATTCGATGGACAGCGAAGTCTGTGGGCGGACCATCGTGCGCAAATTGCAGCGCTCTGCTGTTGATGAACTCGTTGAGAGTATTTTTCTGATCCAAGGTCAACTTGGAACCCTCATCAGGGCGCAAGGTAAGCTCTGCACAGTCAGCGCGCATTAATTCAGTATCAGCTGAGCGAAGGGTGTGTGACTGCACAAAGTCGTAACGATGTTCGGGGTCGTCCGCGAACATCCACTTACCGTGAGCAACATCCAACACCATGCCTGCCTGGGACAAGAACTCTATACCTAATAAAGTTTTGGTCTCGTCGTCGGGCAGAACAAGGAACTCACAATTTACCTTACGGCCCTCGATGGTAACAGGTGCCTCGGTTATCAGTACCAATTTACACGACTTCGATCCGTCGGCTAAACCTATGAGACGCTTAGTCTCTTGAAATTTGAAACCCGTGTTTTTAAGAAGCCTGTATAACATCGGGCTTGCGATACAGTGTGTAGCGCCCGTGTCAACTATGGCCACCCCATCGTGATCCATAATATTTATATTAACCATTGGGTGGCTAACACTTTCGTGCGCGATAGTACACGGTGAATGTTCGTATAAAGTGCTAATATCGAAGTTGACAGAGTCGCTGTCACTCGAAGTTAATACCCCGTCTAAGTCGGAAATATCAAAAGTCGCACTGTTAAAAGCTACCCCGGTCTCCCCTTTTTTCGACGCCGCTGTTCCCGCATTACAAACATCACACTTCGACCTCACAACATTTTGTTTACCGCAACCATAACATCGGATGTTTTTATTCGTAATCCCGCTCTCTATACTTTTACTACTTGCATTATTATTATTATTAGACGCTTTTTCGCGCTGACGGCACTCCGTATTAGTATGTCCAAAAGCACGGCAAAAAGTACAGCGGGGCCTATCCTTGTGTTTATTATTATTGCGGGTGGAGGCTGCACTCGTGGTAGGGGAACTCGATCGAGTGAGATTCGAACTGGTAGTAGGACCCTTAGATATAATTCGCGAGTTATCTCGATTATCGTTATTAAGTTGTGTGGTTACCTGTGTATACTCTTTGAGTGTATCCTCCGCGACTCTCGTCTCACATAAAAGCATTTCTAAGCTTACGATAGTTTCACGCGGCACTCTTTTCCTAACACGACGGTGAAGGAGTCCGTAACAAATGTCTGATTGCACAACTTCATCAAGTTTGTACGGTAACTTAGCTATAAGAGCTCGTAGCTTACACAAAAACACTTCGGCCCGTTCGTCGTCACGTTGCTCGGCGGCGAAGATTTGACGAAATATTTTATAAGATGGTTGTCTTACTCCATAAATCCCGCGTAGGCGGGCGAGAGCGTCTTGCCACGAAGTCACAGACGCTTTGACGCCTCTCCACCATACCGCAGCTTCTCCCTCAAGTAGCATGGGGAGTCCACGAAGAGCGTGATCGTCACTCACGGTCGCACACTCTTTGAAGACCTCGACAGCATCTATAAACGCCTCCAAGGTCTCAGCGTCGTGGTTCGATCCGTCGAATCGCGCCGTACATCGTATGAAATTAGCTCCGCTGCCACCACCAGCGGCCGTGGGAGTAGCGCTGGTTCCGGCGCAGGTCGTGCTCGTCGATGGCATCACCGGGGTGGACGACCTGAATTCACTGCCGGGCATCATCAGCGAGTTGATGAGGTTTCGATTGGCCTCTGCTTGTGCACGTGTTATAGACTCTATTAGAGATGAAAGAAATAATTCTGAATGGGGCTGGAACACTGGTGATTGTGCCGGTCGCATGCCGGCGGCACCCGCAGGTTCGTCAACGCGGCCGGGCTCTCCGGCGCAGGCGCTGTCCTCTTCAGACGGTGCGATCGTGATGTCACCATCGCCCTGTTGCTGGCGGAGCGATCCCTGCCTCGTTATCGGCATCTTTTAAGGGCAGCGATAACCAGGTGCAGTAGAATGTCCGACTTATTACCAAGCAAGGCAAATGATGTATGTATGTAGGTACAATACACGAACGTAAACAGTTCAACACAAAGCGGTTCAAGCCCCACGTTGGGCGCCAGTTTAACACTGAAGTTTGTTAGAAATCGTTTATTCAGCATTAAAACATTACAATCAAGCGTAACACAAACAAATTAGGCACTATGAGGTAACAACTTAGATTACGTGAGCCGCGAAGGATAACAGAAGGAGCGCGGATTTCCCGATCGCGTCGCACGGCTCACTAAACTAGCCGGCCGAGTCCGGCGCCCGCGCGGGTGCGCGGGTTGAGAGGGAACGGCGCGAGCGCTGCCGAGCCGCCGCGTCGGCCCACCGAACGATACCCGAGCGCAGTTGCATAGCAACATAAATGCCGCTATACATGTTTGGGTAGATAACTATAGTAACGTAAATAAATGAATATCCCGCGCTACACAGTTTATTTGAGATTGCAGTGCAATCATCGGTTATTTGTGTGATTATTGTGCATCTTGCGGAATTTCACAAAAATTTACATTGTGTGGTAATTTGTTATAAATTTCTTTCATGGCAATAAAACTTTCATTAGTCATTTTTCAGTTATTTATGAGACTCATTTTTGTTTTAAATAGGTAATATCTCACCTTGAAAATAATTAAACAGCTTGTTTAAATTATGCACTAGCTATTAAACACTATGCTGTTTCGACACTCACAGTTAAAATTTCTATGGTTTAACTTCTACTAAGTTATTTCATAATTTTCAGTATTAAAGGAAGGTTTTAATTTTTCAAAATTTATTGAATATAACTGTAGAATTACTTCCAGAAAAATTAACGAGGTTAACATGAAGGTACAGCTTATTCAACAAACAAAGAATCATTAAGGTCGTATGAACCAGTTAACAGTAATTGTCGGTCATATTATATAGGAAGAAAGTATATAACCATCGACTTAGAAACTTCTTCCTTATTTTATAGGTCCGCCAAAATAAGATTACCTTTGTTTAACCATTGCTACGAAATCTTTTCAATTGTCAGATTATCCCATAATGTTTTCTTCTTTGAAAAGGAAATCAGACTTATAAATTGCTTTAAGTCACGATTTGTACCGAGAAAAATACGATTTAGTCGTTGGCTTATTTGAAAAGAGAGCTAAAATCTCAACATCAAACAATTCTCTACTACGGAAAAAAATGTTTAAGTATGCAGGAATTATGGAACGATAATGTCCCTAATTGAACTTATAGTTATAGAACCTATAGTTGAAGCGCTCGTAGCGAAATGCCTAGACGTTCTTAACCGATCAGCTAAGTTTAGCAACGTCTGCTGCGGTCTTGACTTGGATGGTGGGACGCTTAGTGATGTTACTACTACAGACCGCTTATGTGCTTCGGAGGGCACGATAAGCAGTCGGACCCGGTTGTTGTCCTTGGATGGCAGTCGTTATAGTATGGTGGTAGGGCGTTTTTCGAATTTCCGCCCGCTTAGCTACCACCACCTAGAAAATTGGTTGCCAAGCATCTAACGCTGAGTTCCGGCGGCTGTTCTCCAGAATCAGTAATTTAAGGTTAGCCTGAACTGTTAATTCTTTATCGAAGCGCGCCAACATGAACAAACTCTTCATCCACATCATCCCTAACCATCAGGTGTGATAGTGGTCAAAGGCTGGCGCCGACTTTTGTACCGACTTCCACAAGTTATTTCACACATTTGAGTGTTAAAGTCGGTTTCAATTTTAGAAGATAAAAAAACACTTTTAAGAGTTTTTAGTGAAACCTATCGTCTCTTACGACACCTACGGGTAGAGATTATGGTGTGACATTCTAGCCTGGCACCCCACGGGCACATTGTAGCTCGACACCCCACGGGCACGGGCAGTAGGTACTATAGATTTACATATATAAAATAACAGTACTATGCTATATACGTAATGAGAAAATGCTACAAGTTTTTAAAGTCGTTTTGTGACCCAGAACATTCGAGCTCTAATTAAACGTGTAAAGCTAGTAAAGTTTACGGTGACCCACTGTCCTCATTACGGAAGCTGGTGGCAACTACGCAACATCATTGTCTTTTAAAAGACGAAGGACGAAACAAGACGCTAGAAAACGTGATATAACTAAATGGAATAGAATCGTAAAGATCGATAAGGAGACACGACGGAGGATACGATGCGACTCGAGAACATTTGATTTTAAAATGGGTGAGTCGAACTTGTTAGAAATGTATATAAAATGAAAATTTCTCTAAAGACCCGGTTGCATCAAATCTTGTATCACAAATCAACTAGCAGCGCTTAATTTAGTTTCTAAACAGGGCGTAAAATATAGTTAAATAAATATAGTTTCAAAACGCATAAAATTGGTAAGAAATAAATATTATTCCTGGCATCGACTATTTGCGTCTGCGGTTTGGTTTTGTCACAGTCATTCAGAAACCGCAAAACACTTAGTTTCAATATGTATAAAATAACCATATTCGCATATATCATCATTAAATGTAATCTACATACCTATAACACATAAGAGATAAAAAAAACCTTACCTTTAAATTCGACAACAATTAAAATTATATATTTGCAAATTTATACCTACCTCAGCATTCACCATAAGAGAAATTTAACTAGAAAATAAATAAATAAAACGAGTGTTGTCACAAATATGTTGCAAAAATATTAATCTCATAGAAAAGATTAATATTTTTGTAATTCGGTTGACCATTTTCGTGTTGGTTTATTTCATTATGTAATTTCATTTTATATAATTAATTTCATTTTATTTAATAGAACATATTTACTTTTAATTCATGGACAAAGATAATTATTGATGAATTATAATTAGAGAAAAAGAGAATTATTTTAAAAAATAATTTATACATAAAATTAGTCATGCGATTTTAAAATATTTTATTATTAACATTGCACTCCTTAATACGGTAGAATTCATTGAGCCTGTATTAAATATAGTTATTACATCTTTTGTACATGAATCTTTGTAATAAACCATTTGAGTGATTGATTAAAATGTATTTATTCTCATAAATCAAACAAATGATCCATACAAATTATTGTAACTGTTCGAAGCCTCTTATTCTTTAAGTTAAAATATTTTCATCACTCCTTCTCGGAAAGTAGTCCGTATTACTCTTCATTTAAATACGCATTATTTTCCTACCCAAACCATACAATAATTTAAAAATATAAATAACAACACGAGGCCATTTTGTCTTGGGCTTAATGGCCACCTCCCGCCCAGGTATCAGCCCACCGGAATGTTGATGTTGGTAGTATATATCCGCTATCCTTTGGTATATGTAGGTGTTAAGATAGTGAAGAGCCCTGTAATGCGCCTGAAGTGCAGCAACATTCTACACGGGTCTACTTGAGTAATGGCAAGCTGCTCATACTATGCGTTCTTTCTCTCAGCCTTTTGCGTCATCCACAAGGATATGGAACAGTCTTTATATTCTCTTTCTTCCTATGCTGCATCCGACGCGGACGTCTGTCAAGCGTACAAGTAAACTCTGTGTTCTATGAAGAACCACAGACTGCAACGCTGGAGTCAGGGGATCTTTCTGGGTTCATATACGCGCGACGATACGCGCGTAACTAACGGACGTCTGCGTAGAATAAAAGCAAGTCTAAAACGGGAACTATTACTCTCTCTCTAATTTTCTGAAATACGAGTACAGTAAGTTCTATATGTAGACATAAAAAGAGCTCAGAACTCAACTCTTATCATACATATTTAAATTCCATTTTATGCCTCGTTTGTATTCAGCATATATAATGATAATTTTGTTTGCGTTGTACAATTTCACGAGCCACAATCATACGTGTTGTCATTGCTGATGAAAATATATCTCTGTGTGTGAATACCAATGTGCCATATTTTTTTCAGTAACACTTACAATAATTTTCAGGTTTCATGTTTTTGGGATCAAATATTATTTGTTTACAGTTGCTGTTTCGCGTGGATTCTGTATACTTTTTAACTGGACCGAAAGGATAAAATATTTTATACGCTGTAAGCATTGTCATTTGTTAAACTAGATGTGTAAAAGCAATTGCGATAATTGCTTTTTGTAAGCGTTAAAAAAAAATATAGAATAAGAATTACATCATTTACCATCAATTGAGATTGTAGTCAAAGGTAACTTACCTTTGACTACATTGATGGTAAATGATGTAATTCTTATTCTATATTTTTTTTAATATCTGATAAGCTAGCTTGTGACGACTACCTCACCTGATGGTAAGTGAAGATGTGGTCGAAGATGTTGTTCCTGCTAACCTAGAAAATACTGGCTCTCCAGAATATCTGTTACAACGTTAGAACGTGCTGTTAGCAGCTTGGCGGCAGATTTTGTACTTGAGGGTGGTAGTGGTTTGCACCTCATTCGGAAAATGGAATTTAACGTTTAATGAAAAATAAAAAACACATTGTACTGTAATGAAATATCTTAAACTGATAACTTAAAACCTTTATTCTCGTAAATATGCCGTAGATTACCAGCGTTTGGCTACATACTAACTGTACCATAAAGGCCTGCTTATATCTTTAATTTAGATTGGGAGCTGCATCTATAGGATAACAGCTGCCGGAACACATCATTAGATGATAGGCAATCAATTTCCTAGTTGAGGATGGTAGCTAGGTGCTAATTTATTTTTAATATTTGCTAATTGCCCTGCCTATAGCGACTGTCATCTGAAGACAAAAACTGGGACCGGCAACGGCTTAGCGTGCTATTTTTTCCTGATAGATTAAAAGCCTTAAAATAAATATTTTAATCATTTCAATAATATTCACATGAAGAAAAACTTTGATACAGAATAATTATCATAATAAGTTGAATTTATACAGATTATTACTAGTGAAAACTTTATCGAGTATAAGACTAATATTTTTCTATGCCAGATCTGATTTTTCACCAAGTAAATAAAAGAAGTAAAATCACTAAAATTAGCGACACAGCTTCAAAAATAACTGCTCTGGAATTCGCGGCAACCTAGCTTGTCGTCCGAAACTAAATGCTTTTTCAGAGAAGCAAAATACAAATGCTATAGAACGAGAGAAAATGGAACAAACTCTCGGGAAAATTACCTACATATCAAAAATCCTGCAAAATATGAGGGTTTAAAAGAGCTCTACGTGAAATGAAAAACACAACTGAACGTTCCACGTTTTTAGGTAACTATTTATAGAAAGATTTGCATCGCATATGAATATGCATGGTACCATACACATGAAGTAGATACGACTTGAACGTGAGTTTTTGGCGGAGAAATTTGTAGGATTTGGTTAAATATTTGAGATACCATGCTTACAAAATCAGGGGAAAACGTTGGATGTTTCTGTAGTAAAACAATGGAAATTTAGATACTTTTAACTTGAAAATGTGGGTGATTGTTTATTCTGGAACTTGGCTTCTGTAATATATAAGTAATGAAACACATGTGAATTGACTGGCTTATTATAATTTTACAGAACAGAAAATGGCACACGTCAAGTGTTATTTTTTATTTAAACATGTTAATAAAATTATAAACACCATCACGCAGTGCCAGGTTTTGCCGACACGAAGACAGTAGTTTCAAAGCAGAACTTTGTATATGTTTGAAAATTACGAATGATATGAAAATACTGCGTGAGTGAAAATGAGATCGATACCTCGAAGCAAGGCAAAGCGGTAGTGCTACATAAAACTTTGAAAACTAAATGGTACATTTATAATTTTTGCATAAAAGAACTGAATACTGAGCGACGTTTTATGATATAATTGAGTAATTATGACTAAGTAGGCCAGGGCTTTGGTCAGTGTTGTACTGCATTTATTATTGACCTAAATATACCTAACATTTTATATTGCACTTCTCGTTCCACGGCTTATAGAATTAATCATTTACTTCTAGTTAATACATTTGTACCGGATATTTACTGGCCTAAAAATAATTAAAGGAAAGTAAAAGTTTATCTGAGACCAGCCCAAACGTTCCATTTGTCGCATGAAAGGACTCGCTGATAGGAAATATTTCGCCGAAAATCCGTTTCACCCATAAAAGCGTCGTACCGTATGACGTAAGACATGAAATACGAGTGTTTTTTTTTTTCTTTTACATAAAGTGTGTGCTAACTTAATAGAGGGTACGCCCTCTACCAATGCCTTGGACTGAACTAAATTGCACCACATTCAATATTCCTGTACACGCGGCTTTACACGTTTCCAACGACAGATCCAGATGGCGTTCCATAGTAAACGAGCACCTTATAGATGGAAGAGGTCACCACCTTCAATAAGGAAGATACGGTCTTACGGAGTAAAAACTATCTAAAGTCTAAAACTTGTGGAATAAAAATTTTATAACAATATTTTGATATTAAATATGAATTTAAAAGTAGCTACAATCTTTCTCCTTCTAATCCAAAGTTCATACGTTGACTACTTATTATTGTGTTGAAAAATAATGTGTGCTCATCTGTCGTATTATTTTCGCTTACTCAGCTTTTGCACATCTTATCACAGTATTAGAACTTAGAGCACTACCGCTTTCTATGCCTAAAACTTTATTTCATATTATCATTAAATTTAAACGTACCAATATACATAACGTTAGGCCTGGCCTTTTCCAACACGTTTATTGAGTTATGCCCCTTCCATCTATTCAATGTACACACTCCTTGTATAGTTGCTCAGTCATTCTCTTTTCTTCTATATCTTCTACTAGATATATTATAGTCTGGCTATATTCTAAAAGAGACTTTCACAAAAACAACTTTCATATTATAAAATCATGTTTACAAATTCAACTACCACATTGAGCTTTATTCACAAAGCTGTAAGTCAACACAATGCAATTTCAACTTCATGATAAGTTACTATACCCGCTATTGCTTATGAATTAAACTCCAACATAAAGGCAGGAACCATAGCCGGGATTAGGAGCGTCTTAACATTACTAATCTTGCAAGTAGAAATTAACCAGTAATTTGTTCTGAACTTGAAAAGGGTTCGTTGGAAGCGAAATCCAGATAGAATGGATGACCTACATTATGTAGGTATTGTAACAGGTTACAATACGTACATAATGTAGGTCATCCATTCACTAATCACAAAGGCTATTTTATTTAAAATAGAGACAGAAAATGTATTCGCAACTATACTGCCAGCAAATGTATCATCGTTTCCTATCATTATCCAACTTTGAATAGGTGTATAGGGTTGCTGTTGCCGCACTTGAGGCGCGCAGTAAGGCATTTAATAGCAAAAGCCCCGCTGTACACTTCAAGTGCACATATTATATGTTCTATGCACGCATAGAGACATAAGATACTATTTTATCTTTTCTGTATATGCACGTATATTAAAATAGCTTCACGCTCTCATGATGCTGAAAATTAGCGGGTACATTAAACTAAAAAGGGCATTCTCAAAAATGGTTGGCATGTAACTGGCAGCTGGCCAATACTTTTACAATTGTGTCTGTGAAAGATACCTTCACTTATCTAAACATAATAATTGTTTACAACTATAGATTTGACCACTATCTAAAGTGATGATGTGGTTGAAGATATTGTTCAGGCTAACCTAGAATTAATGCCTCAAAGTCAAGTCAAAGTCAAAAACATTTAATAAATTTGGGCGTCTGAAAATTAAATCTAATTTACTATTAAAATATTCTACTGCTCTCAAGGACAACTTCCGGAACACACCGTTATGTGCTTGGCGAAAGATTTTCTACTCGAGAGTGGTACCTAGCCAGGTGCGCATTCGCAAAATGCCATACCACCATGCAAAATGTTTAGTGTAGTAAGGCTAAGTAGGTATATCTTTAAACGATACTCAGTTTCTAAACGTGACACTACAGATATGCTTTTATTGTGCTTCAAATAGATACCGTGTAAAATGCCAAAGTGCTAGCTACTTTTTACCACTTTGGGTTTGACTAGTATTCCTATATTCTTTCTAAGTACAATATCCAACGGCACAAGAGTATTTTCAATATCTCCCGCTAGTCTCGTCGTGCACGGACGAAGGCGACGTGCGGGAAAACTGCGACCGACAGCGCGATTTTATTTGAAAAGTTCTACCTTTCAGTGGTTACCTACTTTGAGTGAAGTTATAGTTTTTCCAATATAACTTGACACGAGTTCACTGAAAACAGAAATAAGAGGTTGCTACAAGGTTACGCAAAATAGATTTGTCCTGGTGATATTTGAAAGAATGAGTATAGATATGATAAGCAGTTTTATTTATGCGAAGACAGTGTTTGGAATATTTTTCTTTAATAAAAATACGCCTATCTTCATACAGAAAAACTTATAAGTAGATTACGTTCACATTCAACTAGAAAGAATAACTAAAAGCAGACAAATAAGATTTCTATGTGGACCTCGAATCACGTGTAGATTATTTGATCGATTAAGAACATGCCCGCTGCAGTCATGACTGGATGGGTGACTGCTAGTGGCATTACTAATGAGTGCTTCCATGTTTCGTAGTTCGGAGGTTACTTTATGCGTTTAGTCGCGGTTGTCTAAGGGTGGCAGTTATTAAAGCATGGTGGTAGGGCATTTAGCGAAGTCCCAACTGGCTAGCTACCAAACAAGTACAAAATCTGTCGTCAAGCACCTAACGGTATGCACCGGCATCAGTCTTTGAGATACATTAATTCTAGGTTTGCCTGAACAACATCTTCAAACACATCATCAATTCCCATCAGGTGAGATGGTGATCAAATACTTGCCTATCGGGTATAAAAAAAAAACCTAAGACTTCAACTATATATTATTCCAAATTTCATCCAAACGTGAAAGAGTCACAATATACACACAGACTCACATCCTCACTACCAACTTTCGCGTATATAATGTTAGTGGGACGGCGAACATTAGTTTGAAATCCAAAGCAGAACTGTTTATATTATGTTCACAAACTAATAATAAAGCTGCCAAGTACAAGCAGTGGTTGTGGTAATAAACATTGATATACCTAGTTCTTTCAGTATACTTAGTTCAGTAAATACAAGTTACCAGACGCAATCAAACCGTTCTCAAAACATAATTTAGCATTTGTACGATTATGCAACTGTATCTCTAATAGTTTCAAACTTCGAATTCAATACATAAAGAACCCAAACTGCGTGAGAATAAGGTTTATAGTCGGAATTGTTCCGGTCGATATTTCCCTGAGGTGCAATCAAATAAGACCCCAAAGGCGAAATAATACGATGGAACAATCCTTCAAATATTGAACTTTGCCCGTGCTCATCTACCAGAACCGTACGTTATATTTGGTAACGTATATTTCGTTCCATTCTTAAAGCGCCGCCACGTTGATGTTATCTATCATTTCCGTTACGCCAGGCCCACACAGAACGTTCTAGAATTCAGAGTTCCCAGTTCTGAGGTCACTGTAAAGTATGCAATTGCTTGGATGAATGCAATAACAAAAGAACGCACTTTCTTTTCACTTTCTATTCTATATACTTCTACTAGCGACCCGCCGCGGCTTTGCACGGGCAATATATCCTATCTTTCAATTAGGATCTAATTGCACACAGTATGCAAATTAAATATAAAAATAGTTCAGTAGTTTAGGAGTCCATCGCGGACAAACAACGTGACTCGTAATTATTATATATAAACATTTGAGTCTATTATAATGAGAATGAGAATCTTAGATTCAAATTCACCAAGCTAGGGTATAACTTATGCGAGGTATAACAATAGGTATAACTATATTTAATCCCTGTAACCAACAAATGACAGTCCTTAAATTTTAAATGGAGCATAGTATGGCCTTTTATGAAATTTTACATCAGGCTAGCAAAGAAAAAGCTTATCAAAGATTAAAAATACATATACGGTCTAATTTGGTGGTATAGCCCTATAAACTAAAAATAATTATGACCACTTGGCTACAGCTGATAATACATACTATTTCTGCTACGCTGCTGTAATAAGTCATAAAAGTCTAAAAAAGTTTTCCTTTTTCCGCAACAGGAATCCAACAATATATAAAATCTGTTACTAGGTTCTGTGATAGCAATAAAAAGTCATCGTATTAAATTAATCCCTAGATTGGTGAAATTGGGCCTTAGTAAACTTGTACTAAAACCTTTTTCATCGACAGTGGTGTTACCTAGCAACGATTTGTTATTCGTCTCTCTTGTTAAGTCAGTGTAGAAGAAATCCGACCGCTCGCTGTGTATAGCACGCTGAACGTGGAATACAAAACTCTGAAGCCAGAGCTCTAGGACCGCTCGCGGTGGGCCCAGCTCCTTAACATTGGTATTAATTTACAAGCACACAAAATACCATTGAAATTAATTCATAGCTTTTTCATTGAACCCGCGATTGTGCTTATATTATTCTTTCTCTCTACATTGAATTTTTCTATTTGTATGTAAAGAGTTAGAATTTATTGGGCTCACTCATAAACTATGTGTCAAAAAGACACATTCGTTTTAAGTTCACAGCATATCCAACAACTTCAGATATTTAGTGACTTGTAATTATACAATCTTATCCGTAAAATTAGAATACAGTAATGAATTGAAAACGATTTACAGAAAGACAATGGAACAAATAGCTTTATAGGTTCAGTGATAGGAGCTCTATAACGATTTATTGAGAAGCCTATGTTATGAGTTTTTCTTTCCAGTATGAAACATATGAATGCTGGAAGCCTCACTTGTCGCTTGGACCTTCATTTCTTTGACCACTTACTATAATTGACGAATAATCTAGTTTAGTTAATTTCATGCCGTTATGAAACATTCTATTAATCAGTCTATTAATGAAACATTTCATATTTAACACGTTATAAAGCGATTCAGTCAGGACGTTATTAATTTCCATTTTCTAATAACAGCCTAATTATAAACAATCTCGTTCAATCTATTGGTATTTCACCCTCCCACTAATCGAGAAGTGATCGCGTGAAACGATGCGACGCAGTTTATCGATACGAACGGCGAATGATGTTTCGATTCGGCGCTGAATCGATTTCAAATGGAAGATGTTACTAGTGCAATGGGTTATTACGTAAGTGGGGGTCGTTAACTAGAATTTGAGGCCTCTAGAAATGGGGAGATTTTAGAATGTGAATTTGCTTGGCATATGGAATAAATTGAGCGTATGTTTTTAAAACGTACGTTTTTTTATACTGCTGAACTGTAATTAGTACTCGGCTTTGACACCATTTCAGCTGATGGTAAGTGGTTATATGTTTTTGAAGGTGGTATATAGAACAGCTAACAGAACACACAGTTTGATGCTTGGTGACAAAGTTTTGTGAGAATAATAATTTATTTTTATTTGGCATAAAAAAAAAACGTTACAGTAATATTTGTTGAATCCATTGGCTCCCGAACTAGTTAATAAAAACTGTGTTTCGAGTGCCAGTGGCTTCTCCCATCTAGATTTACTTGTTTAGTTGTTATGCCTAACTTACAAGAACTGAAAATAAGGTAAGTTTATACAACAAGGAGAGAGAAAAAATATATATATACCTATATAAAAATATATAACTAAAAAGTTATACATCGGTTTAGCGCGGTTTTTTTGGTGAGTGAGTGTGTGTGTGAGGGTGTGTATGTGTGTGGTTCAGAATGGCATATAGCTAGCCAGACGAGCATTCGTAAATTGCCTTACCTACTAATTATGGTATACTTGGTGGTACTAAGTCGTTACACTACGATTTTAAATAAGACAACAACCAGTATCGATGTTTCCTTCTGCGTGATTGAATACTCAACAATTCATATATTCTAAGAAAAAAAACCGCTTTAATTCCAAACAAAAACAACTTTTCTATTAATGAAACATTTCATATAGTGGGAAGTCATGTTCAAATTCAAATCAACCCTTGTAGTTTAGCCCGGCACTTGTACTTAAAACCGGAAAAGATTAAAATCGCTTCACTCAGCTTCGTCTGAAGCGCAAAGTTAATATTATAGAGGAGCTCCTCGCTGTAATTCAGGAGCTAAATGAAAATCTCATCAACCCCGCTGGCTTAAAACCGGTTTAAGGCGGTTTTTTCGAGTACAAATCTAGTTTTGGCGAGTACTGCAAATTCGTTTTAAATGTGAAATAATGCCTCTCATGGACTATTTAGGTTAACATGTGAAAAGGTCAACTCAGAAGACATTTAACATTTATAATCTACTGAATTGACTTAGACTTTAGATTTCTACTGGAATTTCCTAATTGAAGTTCAATCTCAATATATGTGTGACCCAAAGATTGAATGTCTTAAGTGAAGCCCTTAAATTTCAACTTATTACGGTTCCAAAGATCGTCTACCAGATGTTTAGTAATAGTATCCCATTTTCTAGAACGAATTCATAAGAAGAAATAAAATATTTTACCTATTTTACGAAATTTTGCCGTCTATTGAAGTAAATGCCAACCCCAAGGCTACATGGCATTTATGACCTCACGTCGACTTAACAGGAAAATTAGGCGGAATTGCCACAAGATATATTTTTAAATAATTGAAGTGTTTTTTAATATATTATTTTAATATTTTCTTTAAATAATTGTTATTAATACCTAATAGTGTGTGCGACAGCAGTCCTTGAGAAGAAGTAAGTAATTATAAAATTACAGGCATTGAGATTTAACAACTGTGTATCTCAGAGAGATGGGCGCAGTGCAGAAATGCATCTGTTATAGACCGAGGTTACAGCCTAACATCAGGTGAGCCTCGTGTTCCGTCAGAATTCCATAAAAAAGTTATATAGCCCAGCTTAGCGCATAGGACATATACAATTCAAATCTTTAAAAAAGTCAGGAAAAATTATATTCGTAAGCATCCAAACATTAGAAAAGTAAAATCTATTGTTACAAATTTCAGGCAAAAATAGAATCATAATATCAATCAATTTACAATCAACTGGAATACATTGCATATTGTACATTCGATAATTAAACACAATAACAAATAAATTAATAAATCAAATAAAGAGGTCTCAAAATTTAGGAAAAATAATGACCTAGTTATACAATGACTTAGTTAAGGTTATGTTTCCATGACCCATAATGTGACTTTTTCTAGGAGGTGGTGTTTTACAAAAAAAATGGTGTGTTAGGTAAAGTTAAATTAAAAGAAAATAAATGCTTATAGTAATAATTTTCTTTTCACGTACATTTTTCTTCAAAGAAAGCTTTCAAATGGATTCTACCAGTCAGTTTGAGACTTACTTCAGTTAAACAAGGTGGGTACGCAATTTAAACTTAGTTTATTGTGCCGTTAACTTTACTACGTGTTACGTTAGAACATAAACATTGAGACGTAACGTAAAAACTGAAGTGTTCTTGTTTAAAATCCGTCAGAGAAAAAAATTCAAAAACTACATCGACAAAGTTTCAATAAAATATTATGTTTTCAAAAAGAAAGGTCAATTAGTAAAGAAATAGACAGGAATAGTTTTCAGTAATCAAGCCCATTAGGTAATAAATATGCAAGTAATAAATTCTTGGTTAGCCTGAACAACATCTTCGACCACATCATCACTTACCATCAGGTGAGATAGTGGTCAAAGGCTAACCTATCAGGCAAAAAAAAAGTATTTAAGAACGACAACGTTTTAGTTCTTCAACTGTGTTTTTTTCTACTATTTGCGTAGCACGCGTAAAAGCAAACTTACAATACGTATTTCAATTATTGGATTGCTTTACCGTAAGCATGTTCAAAACTAAAACTTTAATTGTGTCTAAATAAGTTTCTGCCACCTACGGCGGCATAACAAAAGAAACGAAAAGAAAAATTGGTATAAAATGTTAACAAAAAAACCTACTTTAAGCAGATATTCTACATAATTTATACTATTACATAATATAATATTAATTTCTAAATATTTTTTCTACTAAATAATCATCAAAATCGCTACACCCAGTAAAAAGCTATCAGTCAAATTGAGAATCTCCTTTTTTAAAGTAATTTTTAAAGATTTCCCGACTCGAAGAATAGGTATGCCTTAGATTTAAATACCGTTCGTGATTCAAATTTATTTTTCTCAAAAATAACTTCTGAGTGAAATCGTATAGTTTTAGCTTCTAAGTGGTAAGGCAGTATAGTATACATGTTATCTTTTGATATCTTATAGCTGGCTTCGACACCATTCTTACAGTTCTTCTTGTTGTTATTATATTGGTAAGCGTTAATACTACCCAAAGGGCAAGGTTACAATGGGGACCCGCTTTCAAGCATATAGTTGTTAAGATTTCTTGTGTTTCTCAGGACCAAACGTCCGAAAATTTATCGTATCGCACATCACGAAGTATAAACAACATAAGCCTTCATAAGTTTTGGACTGTTATCCGTTCAGTGGGTTTAATCCCAAATACTTGGTAGAAACTATGGAAAACTCGCTTAACTTTACTTTGTACTTGTTCTTCTGTGAAAATGAATTTACTTAGGTACTAAGATATTATTGTGTTCGGTTGAAAACCGGATTTAATAATTTCACAGATTTAAACATGTTTTTCATGATAGCCAGAATATAAATAACATCAACAACTGGATCGTTACCACATTAGGCTCGTAAGCATAATGAAGTTATTTAATAATAATTCATATTATTACTTACGGTATAAAATTCTTAAGAGTTCTGTACAAAGGAAGGAAACCTATAAAACAAAATTAGCAAAATAAAAACCACTTCAAACATGAAATACACACTATTAACGATAACTCAAACGAAGCAAAACTACTCGTCAGATCTCACTCAAATTTAAATGGAACGACATAACAAGCACCAGCTTTCGAATAAAAATAATTATCAAAATAGGTACACATACCAAAAAAATACAGTCGAATTGAGAACCTTAGAAAAATAAAAGGCATTAATTCATGCAAGCGTCAAACTTAGTCAGAATTAAGTTCAATACCTAATATTTGAATTCCGCTAAGGATGATGAAATATATTTAAAAATTAACGATTTTATTGTATAATCTTTTTTGGAATCCTCGGTGTGTGATTCAAACAAGCACTTGGAAGGTTTTCTTTGCGTTCCCTATATTTCAAGGCTGTTACAAGCACCATGATCGCGGTACGACTGAAGAATGCGGGTAGATGGAATACTTTCAATTAAGAGCAGACATAAGTATATGTCTACCCTCTTTTTTGTCTGTTGCTACGTGACTACTATTACTATTGGAAAGTTATTCAGAGTCAATAATTGAGAAATTCAAAGTTATTCTTAATTGTTGCAAATGTTGTCTATTTTCCAAAACTTGACTCCTTCAGACTACGGATCCCCATCCGTAGTCTGAAGGAGTCAAGTTTTGGAAAACCAAAAATAGAGCAATATACTCAATAAAGGTCAAGACAACATGAATCTCTCTTTATTTTAAAAGCTTTTGGACGAATTTATTTTTAGCAAGCTCACGTCTATAAGTAATATGGAGTCCATCTTAGTATTATTTCTACAAAATAAATAATATTGCATTAAATTTGGCTAGGATTAAATCAGCAAAGACGTTCCACATTCAACCTTGTATCATTGAAATAATGAACTTGAGTACAATTTGACCTTTTTTTATTGCTGGTAGGTAATTTTAAACAGGCCGTTGACCACAATCTCACCTGATGGTAAGTGATGATGTGGTTGTAGGTGTTAACAGGCTTAACCTAGATTTACTGGCTCTCAAAGACAGCTGCCGGAACAGACCGTTAGGTGCTTGGCGACAAATTTTCTACTTGACCTCAAACAAAGATTGCCCTAAGGTTTAATGTAATAAAATATAATACACCGTACAATTATACAATCAGCACGATGTAGTACAAATCACACTACGAATTCATACAATATTTCTATCGCTTACAACATTTATTTCTCAAAACAGTGATATCACGTGGCATTTGCATCGAAAAAGCAATTTAGGACAGTTTTGTAGGAAAACAGGGAATATACTCGTATTTTTGCCGTCTCAAATACTTAGGTGTCACATTATGTCGCTCCTGCTCTGATAAGTGTACTCCACAAAAGATAGATATATATTTTGGATAGTGGTTTTGATTTCGAAATCGTACTTTACATTCTGTTCATTTACAGCCGATTGATTATTTTATGACCAGCGTCTCATCTAGGAGTAATATGAAGCGCACGTAGCGAAGTTTTCTTCACCGTTCTTAGTTTAGTTTAGCAACATCCGCCGAGGTCATGACTTGGATGGGTGACCGCTAGTGGCATACTACTGAGCGCTTCCGTGCTTCGGAGGGCGTTACGGAGGATTATATTTAGAAATATAATGTTCTTTTTTTAATATTTTTATGTTTGAAATACCGCATGCTCTGCGGATTACATTACAAAATTACAAATTTACGAGAGGAAAACTTTAAGTCATATTTAAGTTAAATTTAATTCATGACTTAAATTTTTCTCTCCTAAATTTGTAATTTTGTAGTATAATTGTTCCTTTTATACATTTATTATTTTTATGGTATTTACACATTTTATGTATGTGTTATGATTGTATCATCGCATGACGTACCGGTCAACCGTGAACTTATCATTTAATATATGAATATACTATCACGGATTTTTGAACATCCCACATTATTAATAAGAGTCCGTATTTGAGCCTAGTTTTTATAATTGATTCCCTTCTTGAATGTGCTGACTTTTCGTAGACAGTACAGCGTTCAAAACACTCTCAGGTGCTTCATGGCATGGCATCATGGCGAGCCATTTTTATTGTCATTTCAAACTATCCCTTTTCAATGGGAAATTGTTATTACGTTATATTGCATGAATAACATCAAAACAATGACCAAACTAATGTTTGATTAAGAATAATTAGAATAAAATATTTCTATTAAAATTATATTTTCCTTTTTACCTACAGAAAAACACGCATTTGATTCTACATATTATCAAGATGAAAACATACTAACTGTTTTTCCGTAGAGGTAATGCGAGTAGATAAACACACCTTTTTAAGTAACAACCTACAGAAAACGGGACCATAAAAATCCTCCACGTTACAATTTACTACACTACTTTAGAACTTCCCTACACGATCCGAGAGGAACCTTTTCTACCGCCACAAATCACCAAGTCTTTAACTGTTTGCAGTCATTTTGTTTAGCGATAATGAGCTTTATGTTTTTGTGATAAAAGCTGTTTGAAGTTATTAACTCCAGGGCAGTCAAAAACTACTGCAATCCAACGAAAAAGAGATACACAAACGTGCTGGAAAACTTGTACAATACTTTAATACAAAGATTTACTTGAAGCTAAGACACAAAGGTTAAGGCGTAGAAAGTGAAGAAAATTAAACTATAAATAGATAATACACAGAAAGCTTACAGCGAGGGTAGTATTTTGATAATTCAGCTAAGCAAATTTATATAAATCAAAGTGGGGTTTTATTCGGGTATTCATTTGTAATCACATATATTAAAACAAGTATAAATTAATTAGAAAAGTAAAAACCCTGACTGTAAATTAATTATTTTCGTAAAATTTATTATCCATTATTGCAATCGAACTGCAAACTAATATTTAGGTAATCGTTTTTTAAAGCCCTTAATTTTTAAACCACACTTTATGGGTTTGGAAGAAAAAAAAATTTGGCTTCTTACATCCGCCAATTAAATTTATTATGTACCCAGTGTCACTTGCGCTATCAAGACGAATCTAACGATAGCTCAAAAGTGCATTAAAAATGGTTAAGCCGTTTAGAAGTTATGATGGAGTAAAGAAACTCACAAACACACATGATGCATACAGACTTGAACCCTGACAAACCCTCCTTTTTTGGCAGTCATGTAATAAGTGAAAGTTTGTAAGTGTGTTTTTTTATTACTGATAAGGAAGCCTTTGACCAACCACAATCTCACCTGATGGTAAGTGATGA